>OY770262.1:9390703-14190703 GCA_963669355.1 Chorisops tibialis | reverse complement strand
CTTTTGATCCTTTGTTTTGCTACACAGAAGAACAAAAATGCCGTTATCACATTTGTTTTGCGAAAACGTTGAAAGAAATTCGGTGTCAACATTTTACTTTTATTATTGTATAAGAAAAATAAAAATTGAATTGAATAAATTGATTGATATTTAAAATACATTCTTACGAACACTTTTTTATTGGTTGCTTGTAGACTTATGACTCTGAGGGTATGATTGGCAAAACTTATCCTGTTCGCATTCAGGGAGTTTTTAAGAATTTGTATGTATTTTCGCCGAAAGTAGGCCCCTCTCTAAGCAGGTTCATCCGATTTCATCTAGAGCATATGTATACGACAAAAAATAATAGGGGAGTTCAATATTTATCTAGTTTTACTTACTACCCCTTTCAGAATTGAAAAATTAATAATTTACTATTTTTTTCCCGAAATGCGATTTTCGATCAAAATCTCAATTTATTCTGGAACAATATAACACTATTCCGTTGATTTGCTTTTAACAGTCAGTTCATTCTTAACTGTATAAATAACTTGTTAGTAAAGTCGGCATCTAATTATATTTAATTGCTTCAAGTTGCATGCACTAATTTTCTACTTTATCTATTAAAGTTTAATTAATACAGTCGAAAGAAGATTAAAGCCGATTACAGTAAAAAGAATCTATTATAGAGTATGGTTATTTACAAAAATAAATATATATATATATCATCAAATCTTTGCATTTGAATATATATAGTCAAGATCACACACGCCCACACTCACACAACACGCACGCTAATTATTTCAACATTTCTCAACTACATCCATACCCGTATTCTAGCTGATCACTGAAATCAACACCGAAATCAATACTGAAATAATTGAAAAAATAAAATTAATTTTTTATAAGTATATTTACAATAATTCAAATATTAGCATCAGAAAGAGAGAGAGAGAGATTGAGGGGTTATTAAGAAAAAATCAAAAAGAAGGAGAGGATAGATTGGTTTTTTGTTTAACGTACAAACAAGTGGATTCAACGAGTATTATTGTGATTAAAAACAAATCAAAAGCACCATCAATTTAGCATTAAATTATGTTTAAAATATTATAACATTCAAAAAAACATTTAAGAAATAAAAATTAAAAAAAAAAAAAAAATTGTGTATGTATTAAACAGAAACTTCCATTGTCCAAAAGATGCCAAAACCACATTAAAACAAACGACATTTTTAAGCTCTGATCTTACATCTGATAGCAAATTATGCCAGCAGGTGTAAAATGTTTGTCAACCGTTGAAATCTGCAAAGCTGTTTGAGGTTAGAAATAGATTTTTACGTGTTTGTACTTAAATACCACGATGTACAGCCATTTGAATATTACACAAAGCAGACTTATTTTTTTATATATTAGCATTTTGGACAACATGACAAATACAATTCGGTCAAAAACTGTTTAACAAACATGTAAGATTTACATCGAAATTGGATAGGTAGAACCACTTACCTTCCACTGGTAATATCGACGCATTCCTTCCACCGGGGTTCCTGTTCTTGACGGCCACTCAAAACCGTACTATATTGTAGTTGCCGTTTTCGGAGCTCCTCGGTAAGGAAGAATGCGGAGAATCCGTGAATTCGCCACATCACATAATTGGCAATCACACGTTTCGGTGTCTTTGCCAAAAGACCGCCAAGTGCTTCGAAGAACGACGGTACCGAAACAATAACAATTTCGTTCTCGTCGACATCGATTCCGTCGGGTAAAAGGATATTGATGTATTCAAGCCACGATACATAAGGATATTTCGATTGGACATCAGCGATAGTCATTGGGTTATAGAGCGATGATGAATTACGGCGTTTCTCGTTTGGCAAGGAGATCTAAAAGGAAATTAAATTTTATCAACTTATTATTTAAGTACTTCTTACTAGCTTTGATTTTACAGCTAAATAATTTTATTACGAAATTAAAATAAAGCTCCAACCTTAGATTGAATCTTAACTAAGCTTTGAGAATTAAAAGTATTCTATACTAACATTAGCTAAACTGATTTCAAACTCCAAAGACTGCTTCAATTCGTTAACAGCTCGTGTACGTTCTGCTCCAAAAAGTACGGCCATGTCCACCATGTAATTGTAGTAGGCCTTTACGATTTTATCGTCGAGTCCTTTGACAAGATATTCGCGGCTTAAGCCGATTGCTGATTGATCAAGCTGAAAAAAACAATAATAATTATGTCAAATTACTGCAAATTAAATATGTAAGTTGTTGCCTAAGGTGACAAAAGTCTATGTATAAAATTCTGTATGTTGGAAGCCTTCATAATAGATAACGTGAAAATTCCTGGGACCAATAGTTCATTCTCAGAGAAAACATTACCTCGCTCTGGCCACTTAAAAAAATCATAAATCATGAAAACGGCCCAGGACCTCGCCAACATCTTTGCTGGCCTATTTCCCAAAAATAGAAAAAACTAAAAAAAATAGCTCAAAGGCTTCGTCGACAACGTCCTCGAACCTTCTCGTAAAAAGGGATAATTTCAAAAATGACCTTAAGATCGTCAAGTGTCCTTCCAATCCATCTCACATAGCCGCAGTCCTTCAAAGGTCTGGCAACAATAATTTGAACTTTACTATAAGGAGTTGTGTAACTGACAGGATGATCTCACATACTGAAGGTGACCAAGAGACTTGTATCGCTTTAGGAAAGGGTAAGATTTATTTTTGCAAAACTGTAAAACTTGACTCTGGCCATGTAGAGTGGAAGATAGAAGAATCCCCAAACGTGCTTTTAAAGGAAAAGCGAGTGGTAACAGACCAGTGTGCAAACCACGCAAGTGATGGAAAGACTTGGTTGATGAAGACAGCAAAGCCATTTTAAAAAACATAATAGAGCTTTTCGCCCAATCATATGATACTCTAGATGAAATAGAAAAGAGTTGATTGTACCAGAAAATATCTCATCTCAAATTCTTTCGAATAATAAATAATGACTTTTGCATGGGAGGTGGTAAAATCAGAGGGGAGAGGTTTGAAATTTTTGTATACATATAACACCGGACGTAGTAAGAAAAATGTTTCAAGATGAATTCAAAGTTTGTACCTTTCATAATTTTCGAGGAAATTGAACAATTTTTGCCTGAATTTCTGGCATTTGTATGGGAGGTGGCAGAGAAAGTGGAAGGTTTTGGATGATTTTGAATCTAATCACATTGCTTCGTTACAATTTTAAAGTTGATAGCTCTCATTTGTTCGAAGGAGAAATACTTTTCTTGAATTTCCAATACAAAAATTTGTATGGGAGGTGGTAGGAGGAGTGAAGTGAAGTTCATATTTTCTTAGCATTTATTGAAATTATTACGGGACAAGATCTGACAAAATTTTAAGTTTGTATTTTTTCTAGTTTCAATGAAAATCGATTAAATGCATTTACCAAAATTATGCATTTGTATGGGAGGGGATAGAAGGAGTATTCGAATCAAAACCATATTTTTCGACATCAGTGATATTTGTAATAGTATACTTTTCCAAAATTTTAAGTTGATAGCTTTGACGGTTTTGGAGAAAAATAATTTAGTTAAAATTCCGAAATTTCGTGAAATTTGTATGGGAGGGGGTCGAAAGAGAGAGGTGAAGTTGATAGTTTTTCCAAAATTGGTTGCAATTGTAATAAAATTTATTATGACAAAAATTGGTTCTTTTAATTTTGCTAGTTGCAATGCAAATCGAATAAATGCATTTTTGAAAATTGTGCATTTGTATGGGAGGGGGTAGAAGGAATAAGGGGATTAGATCAATACTTTTTGACGTTAATCATATTTACATCATTATCTTATGACCTAATTTTCGAGTCAATAGCTGGAATAGTTTCGGAGAAAAATCAATTTCATTATATACGATAGGTGAAAGCGTTCGAAAGTTATGTTGTAGACAATTTTGAAATATCATGAAATTTGTATGGGAGGGGGTAGAAGGAACGTTAACGAGCTCAAAGTTACTTTTATGCTAAAAATGACATATGACAAATTTCAGCATGATAGGCCAAAGCGTTCAAAAGTTGTGTTGTAGACAGACGGTCACTCGGAATCGAGGTTTTAGAGCGACAACAACTATTTCTGTACTCTTGGCAACTCTGTGCGAGAATTATTTCTTAGCGTTACAAACAATATACTCTCAGATTTCATCTAGAGTATAAAAATAGCAGGACTACGGTTGGGCCCAGTTATGCGATTCTGTAGATGAAAGAAATTGTTTGGCTTTAACAAATTTTGAAATTAGTGTATTGGATTTAGTAAAATTGTGCAGTTTGTATGAGAGGTGGTAGAAGGAGGGTCCAGTTCTTAATGACTTTTTCAGAAATAACTATGAAAATCATGATTTTGGCATCTTTTAAATTGCAGATCATTAGCATTCATTCTTTTCAGGAAAATCGACTTGTTGTAAATTGTTATATTGTATGGGAGGGAGTAGAAGCAGTGAAACTAATCCTGTATTTTTTTTTGGTCTTACTAATAATTTTAAATAAATATTTAGTCCGCAATTTCAGCTCGATAAATTTTATACGTACTAAGTAATTTGGTTTAGAGTATTTCTTGAAAAAGTAGAGGTAGTAAAAGGAGGGCGAGTACTCAAATAATTTTTATAGCAACGCGGTCTTTGGATCGAGATGATTGGAGACGACGATGGTGATGTGCTATTATTTTGACTTTTTTTTTTTTGGCATGGAAATTTGGACATGGTTGCCAAGTACAAGTACAATTTTTTTATTTTTGAGAATGTTGTTTTAATAACGATGGCTTTGGAATATCCTGGATATTGTGGATTGGGTGTGAAGTGAATTAAAATTACGGTGGGGACAGAACCTAGGACTTTCATTAAGGGATACAAAATATATGCAAAGTAATATGAGAGATTTCCTTTTGAAGTTCTGAGGACGATGGAGGTGGAACTATTTTTACATGATTATTCCTTATAAATTATACTAGGATAAATACACGACATTACGGACGGAAAAAAAGCGAAATCCGGCACTGCTCAAATGAATCAGAAATTTAATTTCAGCTGAAAAATATTAACAGAACTGTGATACTTACATCAATAACACGACGTGTTGAATTCTTCAGATCGATTCCGACCGAAAAATCTAAAATATAGTCCATACTGAAACCATGATTCCGGAAATTTTTAACAGATTGCTGCCACGTCCAGGACGCTTCATCCCAGGCGTCACCCTTTATTACTGGCCAGCCTCCAAGTTGGTCAGATATTTTCACGATCGGTGCTGTTCCCATTTGTTCGATTAATGCTAAAAGGAATACAAATTGTTTAGCATGTTTTTTTTTGGGGAGGAAATGATTGCTTTTATAATGATCCAACTTCGTCTAAGTCATTGCTATATTCGACATCAATTTCCACTGATCGATTGTTGAAACTAAGTGAGACAGGGAATTGGGAAAAAACTCTAAGATCGCATTTAACTTACTCTTATTCATACACGCCTGGTACAATTGATTGGCTAATTTGAACGGCTTCCGAACATCTTTACTCTGCTCCTCGCTAATCAATTGTTTCAATTGTTGTTGTAGCTTATCTCCAATTACCGAGAAAGTATTAACCTGGGTTTTCTCATCGGGAATATTTGTGTTCTTCAGGAACGATCCGCATGCGAAATTGTAGAAATCATCGCACGGTTCAACTGATGTATCCAACGCTTCCAGAACATTTGAAGCAGTGTGTACGCATTCTTCTGACAAACATATTTCGTCCTTTTTGGGCGTAACTTCATTAGATAGATCTGAGATTTTATTTACTATATGCGTGCCAGGTGGTGCTTCCAAAGCCTCGGCTGTACCCGTTAATGTAACTGCTGGAGAAAGGAAAAAAAATTAAAATTAATTAAAAAAAAAAAATGGTTGAGAGT
Source organism: Chorisops tibialis (assembly GCA_963669355.1). Taxonomy (NCBI): domain Eukaryota; kingdom Metazoa; phylum Arthropoda; class Insecta; order Diptera; family Stratiomyidae; genus Chorisops; species Chorisops tibialis. The sequence continues at coordinate 14,184,803 of OY770262.1, read as the reverse complement.
TATGTTATTTTTTTCGTCGGAGATATGATACTAACTTGCTGACAATATTTTGAGCGGGAAAACGCTGTTGTTGTCAAAATAACCTATGGTTTATAAACACCATTAGATTCAAAGCCGATCCTATCCTACCAAGGTGCAAATAGAAGAGTTGGCGTGCTCGAGAGGGGAAACATCATTAAAAGACCAAAATGGTGAAACCAAGAGGAGCATTATATCCCGGCAACAGATAATGACTTCGTCCGGTCCTCACGGCATGGTTGCAGGCAAGTCAAGGAAAGACACCATCCTTGAAATGCCGTGATGAAAGAGCGAAAAAAGTAGACGGTAGAGGTTCACGTTGATTACCAGCACAATCTTAAATCCCACGTTGGGCGCCACTGTAACGAAATGGGACAGCATTTCGTCAACAGAAAGTGGACTTCCTGCGAACTTTACAGCATGGTGAGGGCGTAGGCGTTAAGTTTTGTTCCCAGTTGCGCCATGATTCATTACCAGCAGGTCCTGATTCACAGGACGTTATGGCAATGATTTGCTCAAAGCAGTCTTAATAATGTACCCGTACTCAATTTGAACCCTTACCTTTTTTTTTCCTTTCATCACAGCGCTACAAGTATGCTGTCTTTCCCAGAAACTAAATCCCTCCCTCCGAACCTACTCTGAATTTCCGTTCGATTTTGTACCAGATGTTCACGCCAACACTGCGCCCGTCATTTCATAACAATTTTGTGTCTTTGTTGTAATTGAAAAAATAAAAAAAAATTCAAATTTCTCTCGAAACTGTTTAAGTATATCATTGGCATAGAGAAGAATTTTCGAGTTATTGATAAACGAACTCACGTCATTAATAAAGAGAAGGAATAGAAGTGAACCCAGATGGCTACCTTGCGGAATGCCTGAAGTATTAAATATTTCAGAAGATAAGGCTACTTTCTAATGCGATCACTAAGATACGACTTAATCAAAGGACGAAAATATCAGGAAAACCATGCAGGCGGAGCTTATACACAAGAATATTAGGGTCAATTTTGTCAAAGGCTTTACTGAAATTAGTGAATATGCAATCGACCTGCTGCCCGTTTTCGAGAGTAGAAAGACAGAAGTTCGAGAATTCCATAACATTAGTTACAGTGGTTCTGCCTTTGACAATGCTGGAATGATCCAATAATCGGCTTATGACATTAATACATTACATCACACACAATGGATTCAAATAGCTTAGCAACACATGGAAGGTTCGCTATAGGGCTATAATTACTTACATTATCTCTTTTACCACACTTAAGCAAGGGCATTTTAGTTGAGTATTTCCATGACATAGGAAAAACTCCACTACGAAGCGATGAATTAAAAAGGTACCCATAGATAAACCATCTGGTCCACTGGAGAAATTAATAGCAAGTTTATCAATGTATTTCAAAAAAGTGGTCTCGTCATACATATGCGACGCTGAAATAGCTCCTTATATCTCAGCGTTGTATACGTGTTACTGTATTCACTCTGTATTCAAAATTTGTCATGACTTTTGAAGGCGACATTTTTTCACACAATAGTGGTTCAAAATTTATAGTTCAGAATTTTATCTCAATTTATCCCTTACAAAATTATGTTGAAAAAATTTCTTCTTTTTGTCACAGAAATTTATAGTTATCATGTCTCGGACTATCATATTTTTTGTTGTACAACAAAATTTTTGTCACGTAATTTCTAACAAAAAATGTCACAAATTTATTCTCATGTGTCACACAGTTAAACTCTTTTGTCACACAATTTGTCATTTTTTGGGATATTTCTGTCTTTATTTTATGACGTTTATTATGAGCATTCAAAAACTATGACGAAATCTGCGTCGGATGCAAATATACCAAATGCGCTCTCGGATATAAGAGAAGTTATTTATTTAGAAGAGTGCACTATCAAAAAATGATCCGGGTGACAAATTAATTTAAACCGGCGCTGATAAGATTGCCCACTCTCTACGAGGCTTTGAAAGGTCATATAGGGTCTGTAACTTTGCTTCTGCCGTTTTCCGATAGAAGGCTGCAGAGCGGTAAGTGCTGGTTGAAATAGGTAGTAAAAATGTCACACAGTAAGCTTAGATATCTGTCAACATAACGACAGCACCGCATTAATGAATTTCTGTTTGCATTATAAATTTATTCTCGATCGGAGATGTCAGTTTTCGAGCTAAATTCTCGTCATTTGCGGGAAGTTTTGTTTTTCTGCTTCCATTTGAAGAAAACTGCAGCTGAAGCTCATGGAATGCTCTCAAGTGCTTACAGTGAGTCTGTTTTTAGTGAATGAACATGTCGTGAGTGGTTTCAACACTTGAAGAGCGGTGATTTTGACGTCGGTGGAAGAGTTCTCTCTACCACCGACGTCAAAATCATTTGAGTGGTATATCATGAGCTATTGAAACTGAATGAAACCATCACGGCAGATCACTACAGAATTCAATTGATGCTGTTGAGCCGAGCATTTAAAGAGAAACCGTCAGAGTGCCAAAAAAAAACACGATAAAGTTATTTTGCTGCACGACAACGCTCGACCACATATTGCTTAATTTGTGAAAACAGGCATCGCCTCTTCTGATTACCAACTATTCCGATCGATGACACATGGCCTGGCTGAACAGCACTTCTTATGAAGAAGTCTGAAAATGAATCGATTCGCCCCAAAAGACACATCGTTTTATTGAGATGGTATCCGATGATTGCCAGAAAGATGGGCAAAAAGTAGTAGCTAGTGACGGACAGAACTTTGAATCATTAATATACAATAAGTTTTAAGCATAAGGCCTCGAATTTAAAAAAAAAAGTTTTTCTAAGAATTAAAAGAATTATCGTACGATAGTACAAGTAAATTTCAACTCCTTTTAAAATATTTGAATTATAAAAATGTTTGAATTAAATTTATAATGTAATTTTATTTCTCTACACATTTGTAGTTGAATTAGAAAAAAAAGATTAATGTAATGATTTAGCAAGAATTTTCAAGGTAAACTTGAATTTGTTCGAATGTCGATCAACAGATTTTACTATTAAAATTTATAAATTTATTGATGTGTCATTGCACTTAAATCGTGCGTCTTTCGAAACGTGTTTTACTCGTATGATGCTAGTCTAGACATTAGACTATTTTTTTAATGAAACAACAGGGTTTCCCCGAATAGATTTCTATAGTAATTTAAAATTTTACTGATATTGATCGCATTTGTTATGTACACGTTAATTTCAGAACGCTGAAGCTGAAAAGCCTAAAATATGAAAACGAATATTTAAAAGTTCATCTTTGAAAGCTAATGTTTTCAATCCAACTCATATTATACAAACTAGAAGTCCGCCGGTCCGGATATTTCAGTTGCACATATTTTGTCAGTCATCACGATTGTGAATATGGTGAATTGGAATTCAATATAAGTTAGGCTAGGTCCGTGAGGGTTTTGGACACCAATGTACATATGCCATCAGTCAGTTGGCCCATTGTACGCCTTCATTCGTATCATGTGAAGCTACATATCATTTAGACAGCCTGATTTGCCGGTGAAACTAATGAGCTTTATCTGTTCAAGGGAGCGGAGAAAATTTAGCTCGGCGAAGAAGTACTCTTCGAAAATTTGTCTTCGAATTCTTTGGAGGCATAGGGTAATGGCAGAGGAAATGCTCTACAGTCTGGGATTATTTTATACCGATACCGATACATATGTCAAAAATGTCATAGCGCTACACCTGTGCAAAGACTTACAAATTACTTGACGATATTCCTTCAAGTATAACAAAAATGGTACAAAGTAAAATGATGAAATTTCACGTCGGCGAAAACACCCTGCTCTTTGGGATCTCCTGGATACTCCAAAGGCGTATCCGATGACAGGAAGGTGGAATTTTATCTAAAGTATGTTGTAATACATTCTCTGACTGGACTCTAGACCAGTTGGAATTAGATCCTGATTTAGGACGAAAAATCATCTTCATCGACGAGGCGCATTTCGATGAGCGACTTTGTTTAACGTGAAAAATTGCCGAATTTGAGGCGACCATAATTGAAGCTCGTATAAATAAAGTTCGTCAGATTCTTGGTTCCCTTATCTAGAGGTTAAGAGATATCTCCCTCCGCTACCAGTGTTTGACTCATGCGTCAAAACTGTGTTGTTGTACTACATGGAAAGTGACTGTTAGGCAGAGGCGTACCAACAGGGGCGGCTGCTCCCCAGATTTGCGCCTGCCCCCTAGATTTTAAAGTGATTCGTATGCAATGTCTATGTATTTTCTTGTTGTTCAGTTGTCTCGCCCCCTAGTTGTGATGTAGTTGGCTTGCTCCTGTCGTTAGGCTTACCAAGAAACTGCAAACTTTCCTGAACCAGTGCCTGAACTACCCTACCCTTCGTCATCAGTAACATGTGTTAAAGATAAAAATGAAAAGTTATCTGCACAAATCTTGATACTGCAGTCGTTGTTCACAAAAACTCCCCTTTCCTCGAACCACTTGCTACCCCGGTCGTAACGCTATCAAAGAATTCAGCAAGTTCCGAGAAGAACAGATATTAATTGTCACTGTTGAGAGAGCATAGAATGTTTGACAATGAGCAGCTTTATCTTGCTTATATGCACAATAAATCTGACTCGACCTGCATAAATAGCAAAATGAAAACCAGTCTGATACAATCCATGCAACAGGAAGGACTTCCAACGGATCTAGAAGCTTTACGACGGCTCTATACACGCTTCCACGAGCAGTTCAATCTTTCTCCTGACCAAGTCCATAAAGATCTCGCCATGTTTCCTCGAAGCATATACATATCTAATATGCAAAAAAGTCGTGAAGATCACAATCGGTTTTTCCGTTCCTAATTCTAAAAATTTTCTACCACAACGGAGGTGGCATTAGAGGGAAGATAAATAATCTCTTGATGATGCGAAATCATGTCACTTTAATGTCATAACTATTACGGAAACTGGCCTAAATAACTCCTTCAAAAATGAAGAAATAGAGAGAAGAATCTTGTGTCTGATATTGACACCACTATTATGGACACACTGTATAATAACGACTTACATCAGGTAGTGAATTTTCCCAATAAAAATGGGAGATGGCTTGATATGATCTGCTTCTTTTTTTCTTGAGTTGCGTATGAGTGTTATGTAAAAAAAAATTGGTGAAGATATGATAACAGAATCAAAAAGATTTTTCGCATTTGTTAATACAAAATGAAAAAGTTCGGGTTATCCCGTAACCATGTCCAATGGAATCACGCAGTCTTCCTGCCGGCGTAATATCTGCGATATGTTTCTTGACCATTTTGAAGAAGTTTTTGGTGCCCAGTCAGATTCAACCCACAGCGAACCCAACATTTTAGTTCCTACACTTGTTGATAATATCTCAATGTCCATTGAGGAGGTGCTCGCTGCTCTCAAAACTATTGATATCAAAAAAGGTCCAGGCCCTGACCTTATTCCTCTCCTATTTTTATCAAAGTGTGCCCATCAACTTTTAAAACCTTTAGATTTTCTCTTCAACAAGTCACTGTTATTGGGAACTTTCCCCTCGGCTTGGAAATCGTCGCATCTCACACCCATGCACAAGAATGGAGACAAACGAAAAGTTGAGGACTACAGAGGTATAGCAATTCTATCAGCTATACCGAAATTATTCGAAAAAATTAATTGCGATAAATTGACCAATATGATCAACCCTATTCTTAACGACCAGCAGCTCGGCTTTAGAAAAGGTCGCTCGACCACAATGAATCTCATGATTCCTGTATCTGATACGCTCTGCGCACTTGAAAATGGGCATCAAACACAATATACACCGACTTTAGCAAAGCGTTCGACCGAGTTGATCCCAATGTCCTGATTTTAAAGTTAAAACAAATTGGTGTGACAGGATCCTTACTTGACTGGCTTCAATCCTATCTTAATAATAGAACTCAGTTTGTTAAGTTTTAAGGTTTTATTTCCAAGGGAATATTGATGTCCTCTGGGGTACCCCAAGGAAGTCATTTGGGAGCTCTCTTATTTAATGCTTTTATCTCAGATCTATCAGAAGTATTGGAAAATGTTTCACATCTTATGTACGCTGATGATCTGAAAATATATCATGCCACAACCGCGCCCGCAGATGCCGCATGATGACTATGTCCTAAGTGGAACTCAACTACACCGCGTTGATCAAATTGTACAACTGGAAAGACTTAAAATAGGCACTGAGATTCAGAGACGGAAGTGGCAGAAGAAACATCGCCAAACAAGCTTTGGATTATAATCCTTAAAAAATACGTAGGGTTGGTAGGCTATGGAAGCGAGCAGTTGAGCAGGAGACCAGAGGAATAAGCAAGGCGACAACTAAGGGCCGATGCTCAGGATCGCGCCTTATGGAAGATGACTGTTTCTGTCGTATGCTCATATAGGGGGTCATAATATTAAGTTTATTCTTTGATAAAATCCAAATTCCACAGGAGAACTGTTTGGTATGCATTCTGGTCTGTATTTTTTTGAAAATGAGAAAGGACTAACCGTCTCTGTAAATGGTTATCCATATCGAGCGATGATAACTGATTATTTTGAAACCAAATTCGATGAAATTGATAACTTTGAAAACCCACATTACTAATGCGGGATTTGTACTCGCGACCTTCTCATTTTAGAACACCCAACCCACTAGGCTACACCCAGACATTATTTTCTGTACGTAATACCATTGATAGGTCCTCAAAATGGAAAATAAATTATGTCGACATCTCTCACACAACGTTTTCGTTGAGCGCTCTCATTGAAAAAGTCTTCACAACGAATAAACTATATAAAGAAAAAAATTTAAGCTTTCGGAGTCCATGACCGAAATGTCTTCACAAAATCTATCATAAATAAGATAAAACAATAAAAAAAAACTCTTACCTTCATGACTCTTATCAGATAAGATGACTGTAACTAATCCTATCACTAATGCAACAACAGCAATTAGTGCAACTATGCTAACTAAAGTTAATGTTCGTTCCAACGTTGTACGACGTCTCCACCAGCTTGGATTTCTATAAAAAAACGGAAAAAAATATTAACATTAGTAAGAGCTATTAAATTTATATAAATACATATGATAGTACGTAACTACGATAAACAGGTAAGAGATTTATTTTTTCTGTGTGTTTTATTAACAATCATGCAAGCTTCAGTAGTATGAGAATATTACGAGCTCTAATAAAAATATAAAAGCACTAAAGTAACCTCAATGGCGCCTCTATAAGATGCATGATCAGATTGACATAATCTATGCCTTGTGGGCATTTGGAATAAGTCGCACAAGAATCGTAGCTATATATTGCGCAAATATCCGGTGTACTTTTTAATTAACGGTGTATAAACATTATGCAGTTGAATATTTTCAGCGCTATATTAATTGCTCGACAACGTCAACTCAGGTTACTTGACCATAGCCATCGACAAGCGCAATCAAAAGATTGTATCTAATTACATAGCGGGTGCGCAAAATGAATTCCATAGATTGATTCATTTAATAGGACACCAGATAGAATATTATTCTGTGAGTGTATGGTCAATGATCTTAGATAGTTTCTTTTTTGTCGTTGGTTATGCAATTTACATTTGATATCTTCTTAACTGCATAGTTAAAATTTTAATATTTTTAATTATTCAAAATTTTACTTTCTATATATAAATAGTGAAAGTGCAAGAAGAAAGTGATTATGTTCGCGTAATGTTAAAAATAATTTACAAATTTTTTTTTGATAAATTGTTATGCACAATGTTCGGCAAGTTTGGCGCGGATTTAGACATCTTATTTTGAATTTTTTGACAAAAATTTTACCACGAAATAATTCGCAGCGACATTTCCGATAACAAATTTTTTTTTCAGATATATCATCATCAATGACGTTACAGTTCAAGTTGGGCCTCCTGTACACTTCGTCTCTAATTTGCTCGGTCCAATGGCCGAGTCCTCCTGTTTTGCTATCTTCGTCGATTGAATCCTCCCAGCGTTTTCTCAGTTTTCCGACTGGCCTTTTTCCTTTCCTTTTTATACACGTTTAGGTATTCTTCTGTCGTCCATTCGCTGTATGTGACTAGCCCACTGAAGCTTTTAAAGTCTGAGATTAGAGTAGAGACTTTTGGTCCTCAAAAATGCTATATACCTCCTGATTGTATCGAATTCTCCATTCGCCTTGTTCTCTCACTGGTCCAAAAATTCGTTGTAATACCTTCCACCCGAAGACATTAGCCATTTTTTCTGATGTCTGTATGTTCATGTTTCACTGCCATAGCCGAGTATAGGTCTTCTTATAGTTTTGTAGATTCGCAGCTTCGTTTTTCTATGCACGTCTTTACATTTTATTATTGGAAGTACCGAGTAGTAAGTCTTGTTTGCTACCATTATATTTGAAATCATCGTCTTTGGAGAGATTGGCTCCTAAATATATGAAGTTGTCCACGTTTTCTATGTTATAGTCTGCTATCGTTAGATTTTGTCTGATTGGCGTGTTTCTTCGTGGTTGTAATATAACTTTCGTTTTGTTTTCGTTTATGCGTAACTCTACTTCTCGTACTGCCACGTCAAGATTAACGAAATCTTCCTTAGTGCCCAGTTGTAATCCATTATGTTTATGTCGTCTATGTAAGCTACTATCCGCGAGGATTTAAGCAGTAGCGTCCCTCGGGTTTCAACTGGGAGTTTTCTTATCACAAATTCCACCTTGATAACCAAAACTCAGAAAAATTCATGCCGTCTTATGTACGGACCAATACTATAGTACCGAAAGTTCTCAAGTCTGCATGCCGATGTAAACAAAAGCAACATAGATATCTAATTACACTCGAAGAAAAAAGGGACAGAACTAAATTCAGTCCACTTCATATTTTGCCCTTCTCCTTACGGAATAAACAGTATCAATGGTACATAGAAAAAATATTTCTTCGTTTTCGGTACGAAAGCGAAATTTCATTCTGATGTACAAAACCAAGAGGCGTCTTAATATTTTATGCGACTCAGTACTATCATTTATCCATCTACCATACAGAGAAATACACCCTGATAGCCAAACATCGATGAAAGACTTGTGAATTTTCAATTATTGCTCATCGCTGATCGGTAATAGGAACTTCATACGTACTTAGGCAATATCCTTCATCGATGAATGGTAATGAAACATTCATTAATACTTACTAATGAACGCTCAGTGCAACAAACATGTTTCTATCTCTTTCGCACTCATTGATTTTACTATTGATGAGATAGCCCCTACAAAGCACCAATGAGTGCAGTAGAGGGATCGTGATGTGGCTTACTGCTGGTTAGAAAGAAAAGGAAAGACTCTCATGTATTCGCAGATAGGAGATATTTAGGTGAATTTTCTCCAGGCTGAAAATCTGTTTTCACCAAAAGGTTTCAAAAATGTTCATCGTGGTGTTTCATCGATGTTTGGCTATCAAGATTAAATGTGTAGGTGCAAGGCCATCTCCTTCCCAGCAAACAATTTAACGAGCGCTCGCCAATAACAATCTTAAAACGAGCATGCAAAATCCACAAAACAAATAAACTGCGTGATGATCATAAGCAAATCAAATAAAAAGGGTCGCACAACGTCGATCTTGTTATATATACAAGCAGATTACATTTCTCCATGCGCTTTAACAGAGCCAAAAATTAATTCGTGTCGATATCTAAAAATATTGCAAACGGTGAAAAACCTGAAGTCTGTAGTGGTATTGTGCTATTGTGCTTGGGGGGTGTGTCCATGATCTTTGCGATCTTCTCTTGTTTAGCTTTAGAAGCCAAGTTCTTTAATAAATCGTTAATGTTTCATAAATAATATCGTTTATGAATCGTTAACGAATTCATTAATGAATTAAAATAAAAATCATTAACGACACATTAATGATTTATTGATAACGATTATATATTTGCTTATAAACTCATTTCTTGTAAGCGTTTCACAATTCATTAATGTATCGTTAAAAGTAATTCATTAACGAATGTCCATTTGGTCCGCCTGCTGAAGCGTTAACGACGCGTTAACGATGCTCGTTAACGATAAAATCACTCGTTAATACAATTCATTAACGATTCTTTAATGAATTATTTTGTTTGCTGGGTTGCTTCATCCCGGAGAGTGTTTGTTGTCAAGTCGTTCTGAATCCTTACTTGGCATGTTGAGTTTTATTTATTTATTTATTTAAGGACTTGATGAACAGAAACTAAAATATTCCAATTATACAAGAGATCCAAAACAAATATAAGTGAATTACAATATTAATAATAGAAAAAATGAAAGTTAAATAGAAATTCAATATATGTACAAAGTTATTTAATAGAAAACTTGAATTTTAAATATACCTTGAAAGATTGTAGACTGAAGTCATGAAAACTAAGGCAAGATTGATTGAACATTCGAGGCAGCCTGAGTAAGGAAGAGTGAAAATATACGTTCAGCCGCGCATGTGGTACAACGAATAGAGTATGTGATCTAGTATTACTTATATTAGAACGCAATTGAAGTTCACGTTGAAGATTAGTATTGAAAACGAAATTTACTTTAAATAAAAATAACATGTCAAAATAAATTCTTCTGTCCTTTAAACTAGTTAGGCCAAGTAATTGTAATCGACTCTTGTAGCAAGTGTCAGATAAGTTCAGTTTTCGGAAAGCAGATTTGGTAAAACGTCGTTGTACTGATTCCAATGCAGTCTCAAGATATTGGTAGTGAGGGTTCCAGACAACAGAACAATACTCTAGACGAGACCGAACCAAACTATTAAACAAATTCGTATAAACATGCATATTATGGAAAGTATGGGCAGTTCTTAATATAAAACCACATAATCTAAATGCATGTTTGCAGACTTCGATTATGTGCTGATCAAACCTTAATCTGCTGTCAAACATTACTCCTAAATCCTTTATGCGTGAGACTTCAACGAGGAGAGCATTATCAACATGGTAGTCAAAGTTCAGGCTACAATCCGTATTTGTATATATCATTTTAAAACATTTTTGAGTGTTCAAACGGAGGTTATTCAGCTTACACCAATCATTTAATTTATTAATGTCATCTTGAAGGATTTTACAGTCAGAAATAGACTTCACTACTCTAAATAGTTTGAGATCATCGGCATACATTAAATGATCAGATTGAAAACCCATAAGAAGGTCATTCACAAACAAAACAAAAAGTAGGGGGCCCAAGGTGGAACCTTGGGGAACACCAGACGATGCAGAGTAAGGATAGGATTGAGCACCATTAAATATGACATATTGTTTACGATCACTTAGGTACGAAGAGAACCATTGTAACAAAGCAGAATATATTCCAAACGATTGCAGTTTATTAAGCAGTATAGAGTGATCAACAGAGTCAAATGCTTTAGAAAAGTCAGTATAAATCGTGTGGACAGAGAAACGATTTTCGAGCGCATATGAGACTGAGTTCGAGAAGGAAACAAGATTCGTCACAGTGGAGCGTCCTTTAAAAAATCCATGCTGATTGATAGAAATTAGGGCGCTGACTCGTGAAAAAATGTGTATATGAAGTAACTTTTCAAATATCTTTGAAAAGCAAGAAAGTAAACGGTAATTTTCAACCTTATGTTTTTCACCGCTCTTAAAGATAGGTATAACGTAAGTTCATCATTGTAAGACTTGTCTATCGGACAGGTTTCACTGTTGGTATATTTTCTTTTTCACAATAAATTTGACAACGAATTCTTTCGTTTCAGATACATGTATTATGTTTTTTTTTTTTTTTTTACAGAATGACCTGTGTTATAGGCAATTTCGGCCTTTATGTGCAATGCACAAACACAGTCATGGAGGGAAGGAATGGGATTGGGAAGGTTGGGGAAGGGGAGTGAGAACGACCGTAGCGAGTGGAGAAGCTGGTATATTGCTCAGTTGTACTGGCTGCTTACTGACAAATATTTGCAGATGTTATGGGGGACTGAATGATAGAAAGCGAACAGAAACCATCTACTGAGTATCTAGGCCTTCTTGAAGTGGAACTGTTTCACTTTTACACCGTTTCCCCATTTTTTATTGCGAATAATTTTTTATCACCAGTAGCAACTGAAAAATTTGCGCTTAAAAAAATCCCGTCTGGAGTGGGAATCGAACCCACGACCTATTGACTGAGAAGCAAGCACGCTGCCCACTACGCCACGGAAGCTTTGTCACAATAATGCCAAATTTATTGGTACAATTTCGCCAACAATTTTATTACAAAATTATATTGTAAAATACGTAAATTCTTAGTATCAGAAATTTGTTATTAAAACATCGCAACACTGTCATGTCCGGCCAAGTGATTCATTGTTAATTTTTCGTCAAGACATTTAACTACTGAAGTGTTGTGCCAGATGTCGAAAACTGCATAAGCCCTGCACACCATTTTATAACATTTTTTGGCGCAAATCTGTTCGTTAACCAATGTTTTGTTGTCAAATTTTGTCATTTGTCATCTATAAATGCGGGAAATTTAACACGGAACACAATACAGTCGTTGAATTTTATTACGAAAATTCGCGTTCAATCACCGTTACGATGCGCAAAATTCGAACAAATTTTGATCGTAATCATGTGCCTTCTAAGACGTGTGTGGCAACCTACTCAAAAAATTCCAAAAAAATGCCTCAGTGCAAGTTGTGAAGACAGCGACACGACTTCGCCCCAGACGTTCGACCGAAAAAATCGCCGCAGTGAAGAACAGTGTTGAAAACGACCCAAACACCTCCATTCGTCACCTTGCTCAAGAACTCGACCTCTCCTCGTCCACAATGAAGCGAATATTAGCATGCGTACAAGGTCCAGTTGACTTAAGAACTGCAGCCGGCAGAACACCAGCCGCGCCGTACGTTCTCTGATTGGGTCTTGGAAAAAAAATCCTACTCCTCTTGTTGATACACATATAATAATTATACTAATTTTACTTCACATATTTAGTTTTTTTTTTTTACAGAATGACCTGTGTTATAGGCAATTTCGGCCTTTTATGTACAATGCACAAACACGGTCATGGAGGGAAGGGATGGGATTGGGAAGGGGAGTAAGAACGACCGTGACGAGTATAGAAGCTGGTATACTTTTAGTTCAGATTAAATAAATATGTACGTCTGTGTCAGCTAGAAAACGATAAATAATAAATATAATATAAATATTCTGTCTTGATTTTTGTCTTCATCGCAATTTGATTAAGTTGAATTCTTAAGTTCAGTTGAAGTATATACATATCTCATTTTTTCATTTCAATAAAATCTATTATTTAATTTCATCGTAAATTATAAATTGCGTCAAAACAAAAAAATTCGAAAAATATTTATTTATATGATTTGCATAAATTTTTGATTTTTATTACAGGTCATAATTTTATTTTGGGTTCTTGTGTCGGCTAGCGTTTTTTTTTGATGTTCTTATGATCCATAGAAATTGTTTTGACATTTTTTAAAATTTAGCGAAATGATCGGGTTCAATAAATTATTTGAGGTCGAAAGAAAGTTTATATGTAATTTTCTTTGCACAAGTATTAAATGAAATCAAGGACGAATTAAATGTTTTTTGCTCTGTAGATTTTAATGGTAGAATTAAATATTCGAAGTGTAACTTTAGACAAATTTCCAATTTTTTTTTTAGTAATAATTGTTATGTTAAATTAATGATTTTAAACTAAGTATTTAGTCGTCATTCGAATTCTACTTACTTTCCTAATGCAGTGTAACCAACGCTTGGCAATTCGCCAACATCAAAGATGTCACTTGCAGGAATCATTTCAATTTCACTTTAAAAAATTAATTAGTTGCCTTTTATGGGATAATTTCTTAAAACTGACACTATTTAATCTTGAAATCTATCGTTATACTATTTCATATAAAAAAAAACTGGCATGTCGTAAACTGTTGTTATTAATTTTGTTGTTAGTGACTCGTTGTTGTGCTTTGAATTTTATAAATTTGCATTAATTAAATGCGACATGATGCTATGTTATGAGCATGTATATAAGTATAGTTATATCTATAATTTGAAGAAAACACATCCATACATCTGTAAAATTGATGTAATATATTTTAATATATTACATTATAAGCTTAAATACAACTGAGAAGTAATCTTTGCTTTTCGAAAGCTGTTGTAAAGCTTTGATGCTACGATTTAGACATGATTAGATTCGAATGATAAGACATAAATTTAATTTTTTATAGATTCATTCACGTCAGAAACAAAATGAAAAATGATTTTGCATGTCATGGAGAATTAAAAGATTAGTAAGGTACTGAGAAACAAAGATTAAAAAAAAAGAGAAATCAATAAAAATAATATCCATTTAGTTTTTGGTTTCTAATAATAAAAACGTTTGGAAAAAGTGATTGACAACGACTATTTCGAGGTTGCAGAACGTAACAGCATCAAGCAAAAAATATCGGGCAACGAGTCGAGCGCAAATTTATTATTCTTGGCACAAGTTGAGGATGCGTGGGAAGTGAATATGCTGGTTACGGTAGATAGGGAAGACTAAATGAATGGGGTGTAGCCTAGTCGGAAGAGTGTTGGTTTTCAATGCGAAGGTCGGTAGCTAAAATCCCGGTCGACGAATAATTTCCGAACACTTCTTGGGTGGGTATATCTTGGTCACCTCAATCTGCTAAAATAAAAATTCGTAGATAGAGTGTTGTGTGAAGGGCTAACAACCTTTTCGTAATAACAAATAAATGTTAAGGAACCTGAATGTCAGAAGAGGCCAAAGCCTGTAGTGCCATTAAAGAAGAAGAAACGATTGGTGGACTAGAGGGCAAGCTGTTCGTCAATCATCAAAAACTGCGATTGGGATCAACACGACGAGCTCCAGTACATAAAATCAATATTTCAATAGTTTATTTATGCAAGTTTGGATCTGTATGCGGAGAGGACGATAGAAGGAGTTGATGGATATTAATAAATTTTTAATTGATTGCTTGAACCAAGTTCAAAATTCTCTGCAAAATGTTTATTTCTTCGACGAAGCTTGTTAGAATATTTCTGTAAGATTCGGTGTATTTTATGCAACCATACATTTGTGTGGAAGAGGGGAGAGGAGTTGAGGGAATCGTAAAATTTGTAATGTAGTATTATTTCGTTTCTCTTGAAAGATGTTAGAAAGGTAGAAAATTTCAGTTTTGTAGCCTTTAACAGTAGCGGCTCGTTATGCGCATGAGGCGGCGCCTCACCTGTTACAGCATTTTCGATCAATTGAACCTAATATTCCTAAAAGCTTGCTCACCCACAGCTCGTTCAACACTGTGCTGCCGCGCCGGCTTGTATGGCTTGATCCGATATCAACGTTATAAAAAGGGAATGATCTGAGGCTCAAAGCTCATCGCCTCTCGGCAAACTTTCACAAAAGTGTGGTGCTCGATGGTTTTAGAGTAGTGTGGGGCTCGATGAGTCGAGGCTGAACAGTGGCCGTTCTTAATTCTGAGAGCTTGCTAATCTGAGCAAAAAGGTGATGAAAAATTAATATTTCACATAGATTTTTGGTTTTTTTTTTTGTAATTTGTAAAGTTAGCGGTTTTATATATTGAAAGTATTGGTGGTACATAAATTTGCAAGCTAACAAATCATTATGTATCAACGCAGTAAATATAAAATGTTAATGCTTAATCTAGCATTCTAAATGGTGAAATAACCACAATGAAACTAAATTTGATTGATTGATAGATCAGACCATAGAGCCATGACACATGACGCTTATTTGATGAAAAATTATTATATCCTCCCCCCAAAGATTTTCTGAGCGCCTCACCTATCGGACAAGTAACGAGCCGCCACTAGCTTTTGATTTGTTGGTTATTAATTGATTTATTAATGTTGTTCGAAATCATACTTTTATATGGGAGGGGTAGAAGAGCAAGGAGGACCTCTAAGCTTTTGATACAACTTTGTTTTAAAAGTGTTTGTACAAAATTTCAATTTAGTAGCTTTTAATGGTTTGACAAACAAGTCCTGGCAACAGCTTAAGGCCGATGCTCAGGATCGCGCCTTGGGGAAGAGAGTTGTTTCTGTCCTATGCCCCTATAGGGGGTCTTAACAGGAATTTGATGTAATGGTTTGATGGTGATATTTGCTTATTTTCCTGGGAAAGCTTTGATTTTCTATTTATTAGGGGATACATTATCCGGATATATTTACTTATTTTTGATACTGATTGTGTCGATATGTGTGCTGTTAATTTATTGTCTAGAAATTAACCTTAGCATTTAATATTCTTTTCTCATTTGATTGGGTTTCCTAGAATATTAATTGTGGGATTAGAACGAAAATGTGGAGCTCTTTTGGTAAAAAAGATAGCTTGAATCTTGTTCGGATTAACTTTGATTTTCCATTTGTCATAGTAGGTTGATATGAGATGAAGCTGTAAGTGGAGATTATTTATAAAAATAATTTTACTCGGATCCTTTTCGCTCGAGCATAGTGATGTATCATCGGCAAAGCTGGCAACTTTAGAATTGGATGAGATAGGAAGGTCCGATGTTTAAATGTTGTAGAGCATAGGACTGAGGCATGAGCCTTGCGGAACTCTTACAGATATCTCTTGATGTTTAGAGAAAGTACCATTTATTTTGACAGCAAAACTTCTATCATCTAAAAAGGGTGCTAGAATATGAATCACATAGTCCGGAAACTTGAATGATTTTAATTTGAATAGTAGACCGCGATGCCAGACCGTATCAAAAAGTTTTTGATATCCATTGTGATCATACGAATCGAAATGTTCTTCATCAGAGCATTTCTGATATCTGAAAAAATCTATATAATTGTTGGTTTGTGCAGTGTTCTAGCCGAAACCCAAACTGGAAATCTGCTATGAGGGGCGAATAGCTTAGTTTTTGATTTATATGGTTTAGCAAATTTTTTTCGAAATTACCCATGATAGATAGTAAACTGATAGATCTATAATTTGTAGGTTAGCTGCAGTCTATATCGGGTTTGGGTAAGGCAATAGCAATGACATTTCATGCAACTTCTGGGAAAATATCTAAACTTGAGACATGCATTAAATATAAAGCTCAGCCAAACCAATACCTTTTTGGGAAGATTTTTCCACACGACACTGAAAATTCCATTGGGTCCTGGTTTCACGACCAAAATATCACATTAGTGATGTGAAAAAAGTAACTATTCGTTACACGAGTACTCGTTATTGACTGAAATCCGAAGTAACGAGTTCCGACGCAGATTTCTACTCGTTACTTAAGTAACGAATTAAGCTCTCGAAAAAGTAACAGAACTGTCAAAACGTTTTGTTACTGTTTCGTCACTCGAGTTCCCCATATAAAAAGTACCTATATCGAAAGTAACGTTTAGGTGCTTTTTTCGTTACATCACAGTGTAGGTTTCCCACACTTGTGCGTAAGGCCGTTCCAAAGCATGAACGAGAAGGAATACTCTTACTTTACCTTACAGTAAGGTCCACTGAGAAAATGATGTTTTTTTCGTTTCGTTTCTTTCAACACCAAGAATGTCGTCGAGTGGAGTTGTGGCAGGGCAGGCAGTCGTTACTATGTTAGGGTTGGGGGATCAGTGATACCAGATTGTAAAATTTTTTAATGGTGGTTGTGATAAAGGGATTTTTTTAATCAATGTGAGGGTTTTTTGTTGAAGAAAATTTCGATTTAATAAAAGTTATTTCTTTTACATTGTCGTTTTATTTACGTTAGTGTTTAAAGGGATTTTCAACTTAGAAGAGGGATAATTAAAAAAAATCTGATTTGGCATTATTGTGTTGATATACCTAGTCGTGCCATAAGTTCTGTCACACGTATATGGGCAATTTTTGTATAAATGAAAAAGAGTTTTTGACAAAGGAAAATATATTTTATTTTGGCATACTAATGGAAGTAAAATAAGCAACAAATTATTCAAAGTGGCCGCCTTTAGCCTTAACACAGCTCTTTAATCTGTTGGGCCAGTCATCGATAGCAGTACGCACTGTTTCTAGCGGAAAATTAGCTACTGCTTCTGTCAAAGATCGCTTAAGGCTCTCGATATTTGGGTGTCGTCTCGTGCACACCATGGACTCTAACTCCGCCCACAGTTTGTAGTCCAGGGGATTCAAATCTGGGCTCCCAGAAGGCCATTCCGTCGCCCTTATAAACTGTGGAATATTGGTTTCCAACCACGCTTGTGTGGTTCGAGCTTTGTGGGCTGGCGCAGAATCTTGCTGGAAAACCCAATGTCGATTGTTGAATAGCGTAGAGTTCAGCGGCTTCACACATCCCTCCAGGATGTCCGTTTGATAATTTTTCGCTGCAGTTTTTACGCCTTTTTCGCAAAAATGAAGCTCGGTGACCCCTTCGTAGCTGACACCCCACCATACCATGACTGATGCTGGATGATGTCCTCGCTGTACCGTAGTGGCAACTTCTCGGGCTTCTGCGGAGCTGTGGGCATACACCTTATCATT
Organism: Chorisops tibialis; assembly: GCA_963669355.1. Classification (NCBI taxonomy): domain Eukaryota; kingdom Metazoa; phylum Arthropoda; class Insecta; order Diptera; family Stratiomyidae; genus Chorisops; species Chorisops tibialis. The sequence continues at coordinate 14,166,370 of OY770262.1, read as the reverse complement.
TTGGCGGTTGAAATGTTCCTCCACCGTAAAAATTTTTTCATCGGTAAATAAAATTTCTCGATGTTTGTTGTTGCCGTACCGCCGAAGGAGCTCTTTCGATCTGGTGCTCCTAATTTGCTTCAACTGCTCAGTCAGCAAATGTCCCGTTGATCGTCGAAAGGCACTCATCCCGAGGTCAGATTTTATGATGCGAGACATACTTCGGGTGGAGATGTTCATCTCTCGAGCCATGATTCGTTGTTTACGAAGCGGATTTCGACAAATTCGACTCTCGACCGCTTTGATGGCAGCAGAAGAACGTACATCACGCGGACGTCCAGAACGAGGTCGATCTTCAATAGTCTGGATCGCGTTATATCTCTGGATCGCACGATACACAAATCTTTGCGTTATTTTTAACGGGCACAACAACTTGAAAATTTCACTCGCGGATTTTCCACACTTATGTAGTGCAATCACTGCAGTTCGGTTTTCTATTACACCCCATTCCATCTTCACACGTTAACGAACACACTTTAAATGACCATCAACTGTCAACAACATTATGACGTTTATAAAACTGGCCGATATTGAAATGTCACTCATAAAATAAAGTTGTTGCCAATGTGAGAAATTATGTGACAGAACTTATGGCAGGAATAGGTACATACGTACGTAGGTCAACGAAATCAAGAACGGTTCACAAGCGGTTTATTGTTGCTTATATAGTAGTTACTGCATGGGGACGAGAGGTGATTTCTTCTAACTGAATTTATGATTTGCGAAACTGGCTTACCCATCCCTGCAACATGATATGGCTGTCATTACAAAAAAAACGAGTACCTAGTAACGAATAAAATGTAACGATTACTTTCCTTAAAGTAACGAATATTTACTGGTACCGAAAAGTAACGAAGCTTGATATCACTATATCGCATTGCGTATCAATTTTACTATGATTTATCAACATGCGCACATCAAAATTTTATAATCTTACAAAATTTTCTCTTCGTTTCATTTACATGCAATCACTCGACCATTTCAAAATAATCGCTAGAAGATCAAGTTCAAAATCCCACACATATTATGTATTTCTTAATATTAGAAACCACTCCTCCGTCATTATTAAATATGAGATACACCGTCTACCGTTAGGTCTTTTCTTTTAATCCACCTTTATATGACATCTTAAAAATTAATAACCCTATTTATATTTAAATAGCAAAAAAAAATAGAAAAACTGTTTAAATATGCCTTCGGCCAAGATCCATAAATTTCGCGGCAGTTTTCATGTTATTTATGGTTTAATATCACAAAAGATCTTTTCGGTCGGCTTATGAGTATTAAAGCGGCGCTTCGACTACGAGTACGGCGGGAAAATTTTCTGCGACAATTAATAAATTATTGTAGGGGCTGCTTTTTGACTAATCCGTGTTTCGCGAGCAACTCTCGAGGCTAGACCAAGAATAATAAATTAATATCCAAGACGTCGTCCATTTATAAGTATCGTACAATTTGCTAATTACGAATTTGTCGCCGTTTGTTTTGATAAGGAAACTGAAAATAGAACGCAGAAGATCATGATGATGGCGTGTATACGATGTGGAGGCATAGTTATGTCCCTGATATGTTTTGTCCGAAATTAATTAATTGCAATTTAGTTCATCAGGTGTGTCACACACACGCTCGTATTATGGCGATCAATTCAATCGGCAAACTTTCAATGGTCAATTCTTTTTCGGAAATAGACCGTAGCTATGAAATTACATTTAAATATTGCTTGGAACTTTTTGTATTTTGTTTGTTTTCGGTATGGTGGTGGTTTTACTTGTTCGAAGTCAACTGAAAATCAGGCCAATCCAATTTATGTTTTTTTGCTTGTTTGCTGGCCTTAATGGTAGATAAGCAGCAGTATCTACCTGCATTTTCACTATGCATTCAAAGTTATGCAATAGCGATAGGTATGAAGCTCAGCTGGACGTGTCGCTGGTTAATTTCTAATTCTAATGGCAGCTATGTTTATTTTTTTACAGCTAAGAGTTTTGCCTTCGACTTTCTAGTTCAATGCTATTTTAATTCCGACGAGTTGTTTCAAATTGCAATTGCAGAAACCGCTCACATAATCGCAATTCAGACGAAAAACGCACCTACATAATTAATTAGGTAGTGATGGTTTTTTTTCTGTTGATTGTCACGTACAAGACTTTTTAGTATTTTGATCATGTTTTCAAAAGTATAATGCAATTATTTTGGTGTTTTTCCGTCTTGTACGAAGTTAGTGCTAAACGATTACATATTATTACGCATACATATGTAGCTTATGATGCGCAATTCTAAGTATCACAATTTAAACACGTTTTGTAATTAAAAGTCGCATTGTGGGCTTCGGTATTAATTACTGTTTTGGTTAAAGTTTTATGAATAAGAGCTATTCCAAACATATACATATATACATGTATACAGTGGCTCATAGCTTATTTCAACCAGCACGTAAAAAATCTCTAAATGCCTATAAAAACTAAACTAAAGAAGATACCAACATTATTTAAACGCAGGTTATTAGTCTAATGTTTAAAAAAATCAAATATGACTTCATTTATTTTTCTATATTTTTTTAATATTCTAAAACAATTATAAACGAGAAAAGTAACTAAAAACAATTCCACAGCTTATTTCAACCAAAATGATCCGTTATATTGCAATTTAGCGGTTATTTGATTTTTCTATGTTTTAGTCATTATATTTGTTATGTGTTCAAGTTCAGTCTTGCTGAATTCTTTGAGAAGGACGTACAGAAAAATTAGTTTTGCGAAATGGGACCACGTACTACAATTGATCAGCGAGAAATTGTTCTCAGTAATTTTAAAAGTGGCCATTCGCGCAGGAAAATTGATGAGATGGTTGGACTAAGTGACTCTACAGTGCAGAACATCATCTACCGATTTGTCCGCGAAACTAGTACGCACGATAAAAGGAGAAATGCCCGCAACAAAATTTTCAATCCAACGGACGAGCGCTATATTGTCCGGAAAATCCGGGAAAACCCAAGACTATCGGCTCCAAAAATTGCCAGTGAAGTGGAAGCTGAGTTGGACAAGTCATGCCACCCGGAAACTATTCGCCGTGCGATGCAAGAGAATGAGTTCAATGGTAGAATAGCGCGTAAGAAGCCGTTTATAAACGCCAAAAATCAGAAGTGCCGTTTAAAATTTGCCAAGGAACATTTGGATAAGGATTCTGGATTTTGGAATACCGTTATATTCGCTGATGATTCGAAATTTAATAAAAAAATACAGAATTGCAAAACAAAAATTTGAAAGCTACAGTCAAACACGGAGGTGGCAGCGTTCTGGTGTGGGCCTATATGTCCGCAGCGGGAGTTGGAAATTTGCAATTTATTGAGACTACAAGGGATAAGTCTCATTATCTCGAAAATTTGAAGTCCAATTTATTTGAAAGTTCGGAGAAATTGGACATCCGCGATGACTTCAGATTTTATCAAGACAATGACCCGAAGCATAAATCGGGTATTGTACAGACATGGCTGATATGGAACTGTCCGCATGTCATACAACCACCGGCACAGTCGCCCGAAAAATTTGTGGGCCATTTTGGATACAAACTTCCGAAAACGGAAAATATCCAACAAAAGCGATCTAAATACTGCATTGGTTGAGGAATGGGCCAAACTTACCCCAGAGGTGACACAAAAACTGGTCGATTCAATAAGAGGCTAAAAATGATTGTTAACCAGAAGGGTGGTCATACTAAATATTGAAAATTTTTTTTGTGCCTTTCAACTTAATTTAAACATTGAATCTTTTACTTGGTTGAAATAAGCTGTGACATTGTTTTTAGTTACTTTTTTCGTTTATAATTGTTTAAGAATATTAAAAAAAAATATGAAAAATAAATGATTAGTTTAAACGTTAGACTAATAACCTGTGTTTAAATAATGTTGTTCTTTAGTTTAGTTTTTAAAGATTTTTTTACGTGCTGGTTGAAATAAGCTGAGCCAATGTATATATATGTATATTGACATATATGTACAGCTACGAGGAAACTCGTAGCATAACAGTGTAAATACGAATAGATGGCCTCAGGAAAGAGAATAAAAAATCGGGTTTGGCTTAAATGAACAGAAAATATTATTGATTATTACTATATACTATTATTATTAAAGTTTTTAATAATATGACATGATTAAATCAAATTGGTTGAAGCAAAATGCAAAATTCCGTGGCAGTTAATGTGTTAAATTTGACATACATATAAATCTAATTAAATTGTAAAAGTAAAAATTAGTACGAATTAAATGCTAATAACATTTTCTTCGACAATCATTTCAAGAAACAATAGAGATCTAGTCGTTGAGCCCAATGTATCAAAATCACTGCCATCCTTTTCGTTGAGGCTTACGTAAAGAATTAATTGCGGAATCGACTGTTTTATATTACTGGAACTTCAATTAGTGAAAATTCCTCAAAACTCTTCACAGAAAAACGGAAATAATAACCATCAATATATGCTAGTATGCAATTGTGTATGTGAAATAACGAAATTCATCTTGTTTTTGACATAATTAATTTGAATTTAGTTGTATACAAATTCTTAATTCTTACATATGTATAAGTTTCATTCCCCTCCCAATTTTTGAATTTCACGTTGTAAGTCAAGCAGCAATGGACGGAAATGGAAGTTCGTTAACATTGTACATTAGAGATGGGCAAAATTGTTCAATTTGGTGAACTTCGGTGAACTGGAACTAGTGAACTGTTCCTGTTCACCGAAAGGAATAGTTATTTATTTTAGTTCGTTTAGTTCACTTTCGTTGTAGAGAATGACACGATTACTATTTTCAGTAACACAAAACTAATGAAGCAGTAAAACAAAAAGTACAAGACAAAACTTTTACTATTTCAAATAACGAAAAAAAAAGAATAAAATAATTTTTAAAATTGATAGTTCACAGCATTCTTTACTTAAAAATCAAAAAATAAAAAAAACCATGTCCGCAAATAGGTAAATAAATAACTTAAACAAAAATTCTAAATGAAGTATTATAATATTGCATATTACAATTTTACTTTATTATTTTAAGAATTAAATATTGTGATCGACTTAAAGAAAAAAAAATTTGCTACCCTGAAATTTGATTTTTTCGCGTTTCATGACTAAAATAGCCTAAAAATGCAAAAAAAAAATCGTCTGTCTGTACGCCCTCCGCCGTACGCCAACATGTCCGCTCAGCGCACATTAACTCCCAAACCCTTCAAGATAGAAAGTTCAATTTTGGGAGGATTGTAGATAGTTGCGGATCTCAGGTGTAACCCATTTTGGCGGGTGTAAGGTTCAGGGGGAGGTGAAGGAGGGGGGGGGGGAAGCCGAAAACTAAGAATTCAAATATCTCAACGATGGTTCCAGCTAGAAAACTGAAAATCAATATACATATAGAGGGGTTTGTAGGACATACTTTAAGAATAAATTTGATTTTTTTTATCCGTTGTGGTCCAAAGAGGAGGGAAGGGCTAAAAACCAATTGTCCGCCGAATCCTTTTTTTTCAAATGATTATATCTTCGAAATTACTAACCATAAGCCATACAGACCAACCAGAATTAGCTAAGAGGGATGCTAATTATTGTAAGGATCAGGAGGGGTGCAAAGAGAAACACTTCAAAATTAATATCTCGAGACTTGAATCATATATTAAGCTATACTAAGAAATTATGAGAAAAATATAAAATTTGGACATAATAGTAGTGGAGTAAAATGGGTAATATTTCAAAAATGGTACACATTCCGAAATTTCAAACCGTTATATCTCAAAACTGAGTATAGATATCAAATTGAAATTTTGTCAGATTTTAGAACTACACAGTCTTTAAATTTGGCAAGAAATTTGGGGGGTGTAAGGGTGATAAGCAAAAATATCGAAAATATGTAATGTGATTTGTTTAGGGCTCTGGTGAAAGAAACAAAGTTTAAATTTTTGCAAGTGGATACAACTATTTAACATATATAGAAGAAAAAAAATAATAATTTGCTCCACAATTGTTAGGCACCGAAGTGGTGGTATAATGTGCACAAGGTTTTTCATGTGCAATGAAAAAAACACGTAAACTGAAAATTTTTGAATGAAATTGACATCCTACAGCCGCCATATTTAGTAGTTAACTAATTAGTAGTTATGGACATTCATCGTTATTATTATAAAAGAGTGTAGAGTTTCTCAATGAAGAATCAATATCAGGATTCCTTAATGCAAGGAATTGCCATAAAATCGATTCAAGTATAAAAGATGGAAATCATTTTATCCTTTGGCTCATCATTCAGTGAACGGACAAAACAAACGTCAATATCCCTACACCAACACATTAATAAACATAGCACAGTAAATAGACAAAAACTAACAGAAGAAACCTTGTTACGATTAGTATTAATTTTAATTTTAATTTATTAATGTAAGTGCGTGCAATCGATTCTTTTACCACTGTAAAAGATTTTAACAAAGTATGCTTTTCAAAATGTCATTAAATGAGAAAAAATAAAAGAATACATAGCACGCTCATCCGACTTAAGAGGTATGATTACATATTTTTAACTGTCTAAATTTATAAATTAATTATTTATTTAGATTACCGAAAAATAAATTTAAAATATATTACGAAAGTAAATACTTGAAATTTTATTCACAACACCTGGTTATAGAGTTCGGAAAAGGTTGTAACCTGCTGGCAGTTAGATTTGAAAAAAAAAAAACGCAGGCCGATTTTCTAACATCCGATAAGCAAGCAAATTTAATTGCGAACTGTCCACTAGTACAGAAAACCTACTAAATTAATTTCATTAGCATCAAATAACTTCAGCTGAAATAAAATCACTAAAAAGCGCCCACCTGTCAAAGCAGGTTGACCAAACTCTCTAAGGTCCCTTGTTCTTTCTTCTTCATTGAGTAATTCTAGTAGAATGGTGGTGACACAAAGTAATTTTCTAATGAAAAAGAGCCTTATCTGTCGAACTTGAAAAATCTCTGCTGAAAAATAAATGTTAAGGAACCTGAAGCTAGGGTGTAGCCTAGTGGGTAGCGTGTTGGTCTTGTAATGCGAAGGTCGTGAGTTCAAATCTCGGTCGACGCAATATATAATTCCGCCACATTGCCTGCTTGGATATACCTTGGTCACCTCAATCTACGAAAATAAAAATTCGTAGACAGAGGGTTATGCGAAGGGCTAAAAACCCTTCCACAATAAGTAATGTAAAAATGTTAAGGAACCTGAATATCAGGAGACCAAGGTTCGATTTGGGCTGTAGCGCCATTGTAGAAGTAGAACCTGAAGATCAGGAGGCCAAGGCTCGATTTGGGCTGTAGTGTAATAGTAGAAGAAATGAAGAAATGATCCTTAATGGGCTGTGTGTCCATTATTTCGCTAACTTCATATTGGGTAATTCCAAATTAGATGCGGAATTAAGTACAAATGTTATAAAAATTAGAAGAGTGGAGTGGACCTACATTCGTACGTTACATCGAAATGCACGTTATATCAGTTGATAAATGTATTTGGGATATTGCGTAAATAATGAACAATAATGTACATTATAATAGAGCTTCACTAATTTAGGTCGAATAATTGTCTAATAGATTTAAAAAATTTTATTCGAATTTGTAAAAATTGGCATGTAATTATTTAAAATTATTTACCATAAACATTGTTTTACATTTCATTATGAGTTTGATAAAACGTCACGATAAATAAATCTAAATGTGAATCGGAACAGAGTGAAATTCGGAAATCTTTTCTATTTTTTACTGTTCTTAATTCTTCTCATTTTTCCTTGTTTCCCAAAGCAAAATATTTTGCAATAGCTTTCCAGAGAAGCTAATATTATAAAAGTTGATTCTAAATAAAATAAAATTGGTCATCTCTCAATGCGCCTCGTGCACAAAATGCTGCATAATTAGTGTTAAAATTATCATTAAGCTTAAAAATAAAAAGTTAATTTACCAGAAAATAGTTAAAGTAATTTCCAAAAATTTAAACATTTTAAATAAATTTTGCATAAAATTTTATCTGATCGTGTGTTCTGAACGTTGGTCCGCATGCGGTCAATCAATCAATCGCTGAGTATCGGTATAGTTACATACGAGTATATACTACTTGTGCACGTTTACTTCATGATACGCATATTTGGGCAGCAGTCAAGCATATATTGAATGGAAATAGGCAGAAAAAAAAAGAAACAACAGCAAAGGTCATAGCAATGGCCTTACGCTTCGAATTTATTTAGCTATAGATTTTTATTTTCATTTTGTCAAAAAGTGTGTTGTATCTGAGCACAAGTCTAGTTTATGGTTCCAGTCATTAATTCTATTCATTCTTTTTGAATTGTGAATGCGATTAAAAGTTAAGTTCTTGTATGCAATTATATATCCATCGATTTGAATAGATATCACAATATAATGCTGTTTAAATTATTGTATTATGTGAAAAACAACTTTTTTTTGGAAAAAAGTGAAAATATGATTGCTATAATTGATCAATTGAAGTGATAAAATATTTTGGCCATAGTTATTTGAATTGTTTGCTTTGAGTTCAAATTATATAAAAATTTTACATACATAGCTACAGAAACTTAAGTTTTTGTGATTACCTCATCTTTTGCTAATCACTTGGCGGATATAATGCATCGATTGTATTTGGTCACTTATCAATTGTTCGAGTCTGTTCTATATTAACCTATTTCGAACAGCGAGTATGATTTCGATTAATTGGAAATGGGGCCGTTTCAGCTTCGATAGCCTCTCTCGAGCATCATCAAAATATTAGAGTACTTTGCATTTACTATTGATATTTGGCAAATGTAGTATTAAGAGTCGAAATTTTCAAAAGCCTCTATACCAGGTTTGCACCCGAGAAGATACGGACCTAGCAGGAAGTTTCGCTAGAAACTCACGTCTACCACTCTTCTCACTTCTACATCTTCTACAATGGCACTACAGCCAAAATCGGACTTTGGACTCCTGACATTCAGGTTCCTTAATTTTTCATTATTTATTGCGGAAGGGTTGTTAGCCCTTCGCACAACCCTCTATCTACGAATTTTTCATTTTCGTAGATTGAGGTAACCAAGGCATACTCAAGCAAGTAGTGTGCTAGAACTATGCACCGACTGGGATTTGAACTCACGACCTTCGCATTACATGACCAACACGCTACCTACTACATAGGCTACACCCTAGCTCTTCTCACCTGCCACACTACATTTTCGCACGAGACTTATTTCTAGGATCCTCCAAGAGCTCAATATCCACAAATCTGCTGCGTATTCCCCCCCATTACTTTTAAAATATGCTGTTCTTCTCTAGCTAAGCCTCTTCGCTACCTTTTTTTTATCTCTCCTACTCTTCCGGGCGCGCAAATTCCCACGAAAGGAAGCAAAGCGAGACCCGTCAACTACCGCCCGACAGCCATTACTTCAGTGCTCTCGAAAGTAAGAAAAACTGCTGTCAATCGCAAAATTGTTTAATACCTCGATGATAACCATCTAATCTATGATCGTCAGTATGGGTTCCGTTCTGGAAGGTCGACGGTAAATCTTTTGGTCTACTTCACAGAACTCATGCAAACATAAATATGACGAAGGTCAAGTTCTCGCACTTGACATTGCAAAAGCTTTTGACAGAGTTTGGTTTGGATGTCTCATAGTTAAGCTTAAGGCCATATGTGTTAATGTTACTCTTGTTCGATGAATTGAGAGTTTTCTATTTGAACGCACTATACGAGTAGTATTAGATGCCGTTAGTTCTTCTTCCTTTCCAATAGATTCCGGCATCCCTCAAGGCTCTGTTTTATCTCCAAATCTTTTCTTAGTTTTCATCAACAACCTGTCGCCTACTCTCAATCGAAACCATAGTTTTGCAGATGACAGTACTTTGGATAACACCTATGAATATAACTCTGCTGCGGAATCAAAGAAGCATTCTATCGGCTTCAATCGCAGGAAGTTATTCCGTTCGCTGAGATCAGATCTCAATTTAATCCTGGAATGGGGCAGGAAAAATAGAATAGAGGCTTGTCATCTATCCCTCAAACGTGATGTTCCAGTGTTATCTCACAATGTGACATTTAGTAGCGCATAACTTTGCACTGTGAATAGTATCTAGGCGTTAAAATTAATGACTACCTGAATAGCACATCTTTGAAGTTGCCTTCTACGCCTCTGAACGTGTCGGTCTTCTCCAAAAGAGCAAAAACTATTTCACGTCGAACGACCTAGCAACCATCTACAAGGCATACCTTAGACCACGTTTAGATTACAACCGGGAGGTGTGTTTTGGGTGCCCCAGCCCAAACAGGGGCACCCAAAACACACCTCACGTTGTTCGACCGTATTCAGAAACATGCATTCCGACTTATTGAAGACGAAACCATCACGTTTTCTATCGATTCTCTCGAGCATCGCAGAAATGTCGGAGTACTCAGCGTTTACTATCGCTACTTCCATGGTAAATGCAGTGCAGAGCTAAGTGCATTCATTCCTCCACTCTATACTTTTCCCATGGTTACTCGCCAAGCTGAACGTGCACACGAGTACACCGTCAAGCCCAAGACTTCTCGTACAGCGGAATATAGGCAGTCATTCATTTCCCGAACGTCAAGGTTTCGGAACACATTACCAGCCAAATTTGTTCCCAACAAGTACAGCCTCCAGTCCTTCAAAGGCAACGTCCACCGTCACTTTCATCTCTCTCCACCCATATTAACCCAACTTTGATTTAATTTTTTTTTCTCCAAATCCTATACCGACATAACTATGCATAACATTATAGGATAATCCCTTAAGTTATAGCCAATTGCTGCTTCAGATGTGTAAGACCACCTTATTAGGGTAGACCCAGTAAGTTGAGCCCTTAGCTCTGCTGGCGAATTCTACTGTCCTCATAAAGCCCGAACATTGTTCAATTTATATTTCTCAAGTGTTATGGATAGCATCACGAAGCCTTTAAGAGTTAGTTTGAAATGGAAGAAAACTGGGCAGCGATCCACATAATGAGCCACAGTGTCTTCCTTCTCACCACATAGATCGTATATGTCGTCTTCCAAGACAACCATTATTTTTAGATATCTGCTTAACGGACAGTGTCGCGCTAGGATAGCAAATTTTTCAGTCTAATTCTGGTTAGAGATTACCAGTACCTACCCGTACCTCTACTTTGGTAGAAAAAGCTTATATTGCCTCCAATGGCTTAGATCAACCACAGCTAAAAATCCTAATAATTGTAAAAGTACACGCTCACAGGAGTACCTTGTGAAGCGCCTGTTGTGATCAGTGAAATTTAGGCAATCTCTTATTACTCGGATGAATGAGCCTTTTATTGATCATGTTTCCCTTCACTGCATGCTTTTCCCTCCCACCGAGTTCCTTATTTCCCTTACTTTCCGCAACAGAGAAGTTATTATTGAACTTCTAAAACTTAGACAGGGTAAGCAATTCCTACCAAGCTTTTCCACCAGACAAGCCCAACAGCTGTTCTACTTTGATAGTAAGCTACGAATCATTGCAGGATTACTGACAGAACACTCACAACCGAAAGGACCCCTTAATAGAATGGGCATCGATACCGACGACCAATACAGATTTCGCCTACTGCCAATTGAGACTGCCATTCTAGACAACTGCGGGGCAATAGTTTGTCAACGTCATAGGTTTAGGTTGTAGGAGGGTCGTTCCATAGAGCCACAATGCACTGGGGTCATCTTGTTGGACCCATTGTACTTCCCCTATTGAATATAAGATGGAAGTCACTCCTCTTGTTCTAACCACTTGGTTCGGTTTGCGAACCGTAGCAGGTTCGAATGTTGGACACCTCTGAGGTTGTCTAGTTCTGAGAAGAATCTAGAGCTTAAACAAAGGAGACGACTGTTGGAGATTTGCGGACAGTGACAAAGATAATGTTCGATAGATACTTCGTTTTCCTCGCAACCTCTGCAACGTCGTATATCCTGACTCCACTTCAAATTTAGATCTCGTCCAAATCATCCAATTCGTCAAGAAAATAAAACTGGATGAGCACCTCCAGTCTCTGCTGAGCCCTTTATTAACCCTTCATCAAAGGGTTTGATAAAGGTCTCAGCAGAGATCGAAACATCACAAATAATAAAGCGTAACAGTGTCGAATCCGGAAATCTTTTGTTTCAATTCGAAATGCACTGTGAAAACATTCACCAAACCATTAACAACAATGTTGTTGCGACTCATTAAATATTGACATGACTCAGAAAAATTACTTTTTGTTTCTAGTAATTAGAGTTTTGTGAATTTTTTGCGCGGAGAAATGTTTAGGCCACCATATTTATATGTATACTCTCACAAAAATCTATTTTCTTAAATTTAATCGAACAAATAAGATTCAAGTATCATCATATTTCACAAAGTATAAAATAGACAACGTAAATAATAAAATAGCCATCCAAAATCCGTAACAAACACTCATAAAACCAAAGCACAATTCCAAATTTAAACTAGAACAGTTTAATTCACTTGGGTTTATTTGTTAAAACTAATAACAATTATTTATTATATTTATTTTTGTTATAAAGCACCGTCGAGATTTATTTGAACTAGAATATTAAAAGACTACTTTCGCGTTGTCAATAAAATTATGCACAGTGGTGGTGTGATTGTGATTTCAACTCTATATAAAATTATATCAGATATTTATCAGTATTTCGGTTGCAATTCCGATAAGAAACTGATAATGCGCACTTAAAATTGATAAGATTATCTATGAAATGGAACAATCAGCAATTATTAATTTTTTTTTAATTAAATTATAATTATTAGAGTCTATAATTCGCACTCGAAACATATTAAATCACATTGCTTTAATGATTCACACGCGAAAGAATTATGATTAAATATGTGGGAACACTTCCTGATAAAAAAAGAGCGACTTTTGAAATAGCAGAGCTTAAACTGTTGTCAGCTAATTTGATTGCATTTAAAATGTTACCAAACATGGTTTTTATTCGATAAGGCAAACGAGATAAGATTCCTCTTTTTCAGCTCTACAAGATGTTTTTATGCAAAAGCATATCATAGAAGAAAAAAGTTGGGAATTGTGATTATATTTTTTGTTATAGTTGTTGTTAATGAATATCTAGAATTTATATAAACTAGAATTTTTTTTCTTTTCGAAAATATGAGCTGTTTGGAAATCCCGATACCTGCTAACATAAATGACGTATTTACACCTCTTTCGAAATCGAAACTAAATATGATGATTTAAAAATTTTAATGCAAGTTTTTTTTTATTACTCACAAACCTTGCGAACTGACTTTTGTCCGTTAAAACCAGGTTCAGGCTCTATTAATATTACGAAATTAATTTTCTCGTACTCGTAATTAATTAGCAAGTATTCAACAATATAATTTTTTTATTATTATCAGTGATTTACTGATTGTAGTAAATTGTATTTTCATTTGCACTTACGACTGTAATGCATGAATAATGAAAGTTTAAGATACCCGTTTTATGTGGTAAGAGTAAAAATCTTTTGAAATGAAATCGAGAGGCGCTGCAAAAGTGCAAGCAAATACGAAAATGCAAATTTAATTTGTTTAGCATATGATCGATAAAAAAATTATATGTACCTACATATACATATAGGTATGTATGTAAATTAATTATTGTAGTTTTTAAGTATGATGACGTATTTATAAAAAAAAGTGTGTAAAGTGTCGAAGTAAAAGCAATTCGCAGAAAAATACAATAATAAAATTGATTGACTGTTTGCGTAATCATTGACGTCTTTCCAGGATTTTCTTTTTTACATTTAGATCAAGTTATATCTAGATGGTAATTTGAATGATTCGATGTACGACCACATCCGTTGTCGTTCTTTTATTCGTCATAAATCTTTTCTGTTAATTATTTGCGTTTTTTCCTGCATGCTTTATCTTCTAGATAGCTACATAAGTGAATGAAATAATTACGAATTTCAGTTCTGAGTATATCAGTTTTTTTGTAGTAGAAAATCAAATCCACAGAAATTCGAATTGCTCAGAAACGAGAAACAAAATATTTGTTCAGCGATTTCTTCGCTTACCAGTGAATAGCCTAATGACTAGCGTTTCGGGCTACAATTCAAAGGTCACGGGTTCAAATCCCGGTCGACAAATAATTTCAATTTCAGCATAATGTATGTGTGGGGACATCTGGGCTAGCTTAATCTGTGATAAATCCATTTCATAGGGGTTGTGCCTTAGGAACCTGTAGGTTAAAAGGCCAAGGTTCGATTTGATTTAGTAGTGCGTATGAGTATACCAGAGCCTTAACTCGTTATCCCGTTCGATGGTGCATCTTTACTTAAGCGTGCCACTCGGTACATTTAATCTTTTCTTGTGGCTATAACTTTATTTTTTAGTCCCCTTGAAAAACCATGTTTGAATAAAAAGAATAATTAATTAAAAATAAAAGATCGGGAGTCGCGAACCTCGATGAGAAAAAGTACCAAGCAACTTGTTAAGGTGTAGCATTGTGGATAGCGTGTTGGTATAAATCCTGTTCGGCGTAAATTTTTTGCGTAGGTATTTCTTGACCACATCAATCTGCGAAAATAAAAATTCGTATAAAGAGAGTTGTGCGATGGGCTAACAACCCTATCAGAATAACAAATAAATTTTAAGGAACCTTAATGTCCATCGCCATTTCCGTCTCTCTGCCCCAAAATTCCCATAACACTACTAAATTTATATACCGACATAACTGTGCAATGCATTAAAGGGTGACCCCTAGATTATAATCGGTGCCTTAAAAAAAATCCGAAGATCAGAAGGCTAAAGCCCGATTTCGGCTGTAGTGACATTAAAACAGAGCAATTTGTTTACTGAACTCCGTCGCTTTGGAGTATTATTATTATTGTTACTCATTTTTACAAGCTCTGCGTAAACTATTACCACATTCCTTTTACAAATTGTCGCTAGATGTGAAAAAAAACTACAATTTCCCAATTATTCAGCACTTTGGTATAACCTTGCATTCGAAGCACTGAGATACACCTATGCCGAATGGGTAAATATAAAATAACACGCAAGTGATAATTTCTCGTAAGCTTATGTTGCGTAAATAAATACTCGTATTTTCACCTTTATGTCATGCCGGTGCGAAAATTGCGGAAAACTGCAAAATCTGCTCGGTATAGTTTAACAACAATAATTTTGTAAAATCAGTTACAAGAGCAAAACGTCGTTTATTATGACCGCTAATAGAGTACTTAGAAATTTGAGCGATAATTGCAGCCGTAATGTTTTCAAAATACTGTTCAGTGCAATTAAAGCCGTGCACGTATTTGTACTCATAATAATAATAATAATAGACTCTATCTGATAGATACCCATTGACTTCCTCGATTTTAAGACGAAATGCGGAACATGATTCTTCGTTTATGTAAAATTCGACATGGGTATAGCTAGAGTAACTCCATATAGATAAAATTTAAGTGGATTTTTTTCGTCAAAATACTGTTAGTGAGTTAATTCACACCGTATGTTTGAACCGCGAGATTTACATCAAATACGATAGTTCCTGGGCATATAAGTAACTGGTATGCTGCATTTTTACGCATACGATCCAAAAGCATTCTAAGTCGACATGTTGTAAACAATTCAATGGAAACGTGACCTATTGAGCTTGATTTCAATCTAGGATATTAGTCGGGCCCAAACAAACAGTACTTTATAAGATTACATGGCAATATGTTTGGGCCCGACTAAATGCAAAACATTACGCTAATTCTGTCATCCCTTCTACCACTTCCCACGAAATTTGAAAATATATCAGTTTATAAAGTACTAATTATACAAGAATCAAGCATAAACAGAATTACGCTTTACGCCCAATCATATAATACTCTAGATGAAATAGGAAAGAGTTTATTGTACTGGAAAATATGTCATCTCAAATTCTTTCGAATAGTGAATAGTGACTTTTGTATGGGAGGTGGTAAAAGTAGAGGAAATAGGTTTGAAATTTTTGTATATAACA
The DNA here is from genome assembly GCA_963669355.1 of Chorisops tibialis. Taxonomy (NCBI): domain Eukaryota; kingdom Metazoa; phylum Arthropoda; class Insecta; order Diptera; family Stratiomyidae; genus Chorisops; species Chorisops tibialis. Next base: position 14,150,345 of record OY770262.1, on the reverse strand, counting down.
CCGAACATAGTATATAAAATGTTTCATGCTAAATTTAAAGTTTGTAGCTTTCACAATTTTCGAGGAAAATGAACAATTTTTGTTTGAATTTATGGTATTTGTATGGGAGGTGGCAGAGAAAGCGGGAGGTTTTGGATGATTTTTAATTTGCTTATCAACATTGTAATTACATTGCTTTCTTACAATTTTAAAGTCGATAGGTCTTACATGTTTGAAGGAGAAATACTTTTCTTAAATTTCCAATAAAAAAATTTGTATGGGAGGTGGTAGAAGGAGTGAAGCGAAGTTCAAATTATTTTTAATCATTTATTGCAAATATTAAGGGACAAGTTCTGACAAAATTTTAAGTTTGTATTTTTTCTAGTTTCAATGAAAATCGATTAAATGTATTTACCAAAATTATGCATTTGTATGGGAGGGGGTAGAAGGAGTATTTGAATCAAAACCAAATTTTTCGAAATGAATGATATTTGTAATAGAATACTTTTCTCAAAATTTAAAGTTGATAGTTTTGACGGTTTTGAAGAAAAATAATTTAATAATTTAATTGTCTCCCAAAAAGTAACTATTCGTTACGCGAGTACTACCGACTGAAATCCGAAGTATCGAGTACCAACGCAGATTTATATTCGTTACTTAAGTAATGAAATGGGCTCCTGAAAAAGTAACTGAACTGTCGAGTATTCGTTCCAAATACAAATAAAGTACCTATACCGAAAGCAACGTTTAGTTGCTTTTTTCGTAACATCACAGGAGGGAAACTTACACTTGTGTATAACGCCGTACCATCATTCCAAAGCAAGAACGATAAGGAATACTCTTTCAGCAAAGTCTACTGAGAAAATGAAATGTTTTTTGAATTTTATAATGTTTGGGTGATAAAGGGATTTTGTTTTATTAATTTGAAGGATTTTTGTTGAAGAAAATTTCGACTTAATAAAAGTTATTTCCTTTACATAGTCGGTTTATTTTTTATTTTGAAGAAAAATAATTCGGATAAGATAAATTTGTAAAATATTGAAGAGAATTACGTTAGTGTTTAAAGGAATTTTCTACTTAAAGGAGGGATAGTTAAAAAATCGGGCTTGGCAGCATTATGTTGGTACACTTACTAGGCGAACGAAATCAAGAGCGATTCACAAGCGATATTTGTAGCATGTAGTTACTGCATGGGGCACTGTAAGCGATTTATCATATTTTTGTAAAGTGCACAAATTTTGAGTCCTCTTTAGTTTTTGCTTCTAGTTGAGTTTCTGATGTGCAAAACTGGCTTAACCAACCCTGCAAAATGATATGGCGGTCATTTAAAAAACGAACGAATAAAATGCAATGATTACTTTTCTTAAAGTAACGAATAGCTACTGGTACCGAAAAGTAACGAAACATCTCTTCTATAGTGATTATTATTCAAAATCAGCGAAAATACCTACGCCTTTCTACCACCTCCCAAACAAATGTCATTATTGAATATCCTAAAGAATTTTATGTAACATATTTATTTTCTAGTGAATTAAATACTAGGCGTTACTGAATGCGACATTATATGCGCTCAAATAAAGTTTGGGAAAGCTGACTCTCACTCATTTGATGTGAATTTCAGAAAATAGTCAAATTTTATTTTTAAAAGATAACAAAATTATAATTGTTCGGAAAGCTCTATCATTCGTGAAGCGAAGGGCTAATAACAACCGCATAAATAAAAGCTTACGAAGCCTGAATGCCAGGAGAATTTTAGTGTCATTGAAGAGGAAAAAAATTCTACATGTCGATACCATAGCACACAAAGTTACAAATTTGGGGAAAATCGGGTTCAGCCACAAAATTATGTTTTTTATCTGTACTATCGAATGCACAGTTGTGGCAAGTGATAAACTGATATATTGGCGATACAGCGTCTTTGCCTGTAATGGAAAGTATTTACATTCACTGTATAAGGACTGTAGCTGGGGTGTAGCCTAGTGGGTAGCGTGTTGGTCTTGTAATGCGAAGGTCATGAGTTCAAATCCCGGTCGACGCAATATATTATTCCAGCACATTGCTTGCTTGGATATACTTTGGTCACCTCAATCTAAGAAAATGAAAAATTCGTAGAAAGAGGGTTGTGCGAAGTGCGAACAACCTTTCCACAATAAGTAATGAAAATGTTAAGGAACCTGCATGTCAGGAGGCCAAGGTCCGATTTGAGCTGTAGCGCCATTGTAGAAGTAGTATAAGGACTTTGCGGCAAATCAAAGTCTCAAATGTGTTTATTTCAAAATCAACAGGTAGCACTTAACACATTTGTGCACTATAGTACCAATGTTATATTATGCAATTTGTAAAAAAAAAAATAGTGCCGGCCTCGCTTACACGTGATTATGATGACCTCCGACCACCCCATGTAGTAACTATTGATTTTAATTCACCCACAGCAGTGGAGATATTTCCAAGATTTAGTTAAGACGAACATTAGCAGTCGTATGGCCATTATATTCCTTCTAAAATTTATTTGAAAATAATGGAACCGGTTACGAAATGTTCAGTCATATAAATCGAACATAAAAAAAATTATTTATATACATTTGTGTGCGTTTTTTATATGCAAACAAAACAATATTGAACGGCCGATTTAGACGAAGAGTATTAAATCAACAGATTGTATAACTCGTAGGTTTTTACTCGTACAGTTTCCATGGAATTCACAAAGTAAATAGTCGAACGAAATTCTCGTATAGCTAAGCTACTCCGCTTCTAATGCCGATTTGTTTGTTATCGTAAGGTTTCCAATATTTTTGTCTTATTTATTACAACATAATGATCCGATTTAAGGTAGAGATCTACGCAGATTAATCCGCGGACTATTTACAAATTACAATGAATAATGATTCAGTCCTAATCGAATTGTTAGCATGTTGCACGTGCCTTTATTCTATTCAATTGCATTGAGTAACACGAGTGCTTCTGAAATTGTTTGAAATAAATTTGTCATGGTAGATATACGCAGATAGATTAAGATAAATACCTGGTTAGTTTTTAACGATATGAAATTCAATTATTTCTATGAATTTTAAAGCGCAATTTAGGTAAATTATTTATTAATCGATTCGATATTATTGATTCGGAGTGTCGTTTATGTAATGTGCTAATCTCAAATCTGTATGTTTAAATCTATTGAAGAAAGCGTGTTACAATAAAATTAGAATATTTTTGCATTAAAAGTACGCCTTACACTTAAATTCTTACGATTTTACGATTTCGAAATACAATGTCGTAAATCGGGAGAAACGATGGAGATTTGTATTCAGAATTTCAAATTTGAATTAACCAATATGAACGGATAGATATATTGATTGTAGGGCTTTGCTTGCAGAGAAATACACATCATTCGCAGTATTATTTCCAGGTAGACGCAATGGTATTTTATGTGCCCAGTTTGTTGTACTGTTTCCCTATTCAAAATTAACTCATTATACACTAGATGAAATCTGAGAGTATATTGTGTTTGCCTTACCGTTTGTAACGCTAAGAAATAATGCTCGCATAGAGTCGCCAAGAAGAAATACATATGTACATAGTTGTTGTCCCTCAAAAGCCTCGATTCCGAGATACCGTCTGTCTGTCTTTTTTTCTATCTAAATTATATTTACATATGTATGTACCTATATGTATTTTTGCCAGAATTATTTCTATTATGATTGCAATCTATTTTGGAAAAACTATGTATCATGTTTACTTCACTCCTTCTACACCCTTCCATGCAAATTTCACGAAATTTGGAAATTTCAATTAAATTATTTTTCTTTGAAGCTGTAAAGTTATCGACGTGAAATTTTGAGAAAAATGCAACAATGCAAATGCATTTGCATGTAGACAAATGTTGTTGTGGTTGTTATACTTCTTCTACCCACATTATTTCGATTTTCAAACTAAAACTAGAAAAGTAGAAACTTTGCCGGCATTTTTTCCTTAATAATTCCGATTCAAGCTAAAAAAAACTATCAACTTCGCTTCCCTCCTTCTACCCCCTCTCATACAAATTTCTTTATTAGAAATTAAAGAAACCACTTCTCATTCGAACATATGAGAGCTATCGACTTTAAAATTGGAACAAATAATGGTGATAAAAATGCTGATAAAGATACTTATCAGCAGTTTCAAAATCATCCATAACTTTCCACCTCCCATACAAATGATCCAATCCCAGAAGAACAATGTCGAATTTCCTTGAAAATTATGAAAGCTCAAACTTTAAATTCAATACGAAATATTTTCCATACCACGGTCGGTATCATATACAAAAAGTACAAACCTCCCCCTCTGCTTCTACCACCTCCCACACAAAAGTCACGATTCTCGAATAGTGAAAAATTTTAGATGAAATATTTTCCGCTACATGAAATTTTTTTCCTTCTTCATCCAGAAAGTATCGCATTATTGGGCTTTACGCCAAATCATAATTTTGTTATGTTTTATTTTGTACTGTTTTCCGCGTAAAAATTGTTATAATATGAACTTTTTGGGAATGTATTTAGTAATATATGGTATGTATAAGTTGATTAGTTTAATGTCGCTTTGCACAAAATGTTTTGTGATTTGTTCGAATCAGGAACATAAATTATTAATTGGTAAAATCACTAAATCGTGAGCATGATACATATGAAGAGTACAGGCGAAAAACGGGATAAGTAATTTTTTCCCATTTTCGATCAAAGCACTATCCGTGTGTGAAGTGACTTTAAATCCAGTGGTGTTATCAAAACTTCTACTAGATGTCAGTAAGATACATTAAAAGCGATGTAAAAATAGTTTGTCTTTGGTAAAAAGGGAGTAAGTCAGACAAAACTAGGCAAGAAAGAGATAAGTCAAGATAAGTTATTAGCTGACGATATGAGATAGCTGAGGCTGCAATAGGCCAGGTTGGTACTGTTTACTGTTTACCCTTTTGTACACGTAGAAAAAAGACTAGAGCGCGCCACTATTAAATTCCCTGTTCGCGTTCACTCGTATATGGAGGGCGAACTTTGGTTTAATAAACCAAGAACTACCAGGAAATTCGGTCGAGGTATTCAAACAAGCTCGGTTCAATCCATTTCCATTTGAGGTTGTTGAAACGAAACAAACGTTTTTTAGGGAATGGATAATACACCTAGACAAACTGTAGAGAGTTCCACCGAATTTCAGGTGCCGAAGCATGGTCATAATGTTAAGTCTTGGTATAACCCTATATATTGATAAATTTTTAAGGAGTGTTTATTACTTTTCTCTAAATTTACACTAAATATTTCAGGTAACCTGCCAATATCAGCTAGAAAGTATTCAGATTTAATTGATGTGATTAAGTTTTGGGTATCTAAACTGACTTATCCCGTTTTCGCCTGTACTCTTCGTATTGTTGCGAGCTAGGGGTTCGCCGGGATTTCAAGTAAATACACAATTCATTTAAAAAAAATAAGTGATAATTTATTTATTCGCACTTTAATTCGATTTCCCGCTTAATTCGCACTATATGGTAATACCGCCGCGTACTTTTCTATCGGTTTCACTAGGCCGCGTTTCCGTAATAAAAATTACTGACTGAATGAATCTCTCGCTGAAAGCTTTCGTGCTTTTATACTCTTCCCGTACTCATTAGTGTTCTCGAAGCTTCCTTCGGTGTGTATGTGTGAACTATACTGGAAAGCTCTAGATCTTTAATTGTGGCTTTCTACATAGTGGAGTGTACTGTTCTACATAATTCTTTTCTATTCGAGAGAGATCGAGTTGCAGGGTTGCCAGGTCTGCATGTAACAATATGTACAAGCTGTTGAGCAAGATAGAAGAGTTAGCCAATAATAAGTCAATGATCTAGGAATTTGGATTTTAGTGCAAAAGAAATCGTAAGAGCTCGATCGATATGGAGCGGGATCATTTAACAATGTTGTCCGGATCGAGGAAAACCAAAGTATCACAAAATTGTAATATTCACAATGGCATACCGAAAAAAAATGTCTTACATAATGGAAAAGAATTTTTCAGCTATTCAGAAATCCCTTCATCATGCATAGAAGAACAAAGAATGAAAAAACAGTGCGTTGATTATTCACACGAGTTTTTGGATCTCTGTAGCGAAAACAGGGATGAAATTTTAACCCGGATTGTTACTGAAGACGAAGCTTGTGTTCCTCACTATGAACTTGAATCAAAGCAGGAGGCAATCCTACTTCTACTAACTAGAGTGTAGGCAATTCAGTGGCTGCGAAATGGTGCATCACCCCGTAAGAAGTTCGAGGTATCACAATCAGCCGGAAAAATCATGGCCACTGTTTTGGGATACAAAGGGGGGGTTTTGATGACCGACTTTAAAGATAAAGGACCAAATATCGCAGAGGGAAACTATGCCAACCTGCTACAAAAATTAAAGGATGCAATCAAAAAAAAAAAAGAGCGAGGGTGTAGCCTAGTGAGCAGCGTGTTGATCTATAATTCGAAGATGGTGAGTTCAAAACCCGGTCGACGCATAATTCCAGCACACTGCCTGCTTGAATATACCTTAGTTACCTCAATCTGCGAAAATAAAAATTCGTAGATAGAGGGTTGTGCGAAGGGCTAAGGGCTAGGGTCATTGTGAAAGGGTACAATGACCTGGAAAATGTTAAGAAATTTGAAGGTCAGGAGGCCAAGGCCGATTTGGGCTGTAGTGCCATTATAGAAGTAGAAGATCAAAGAAGAAAGAAGAAAAAATGGACTCGAGCTGTGCTGCTTTTTCATGAGAACGCACCTGTTCACAAGAGCCACGTTGCAATGGCTGCCCTACAGAAATGCGGCTACGGAATATTGAACCACTTCCCTTGCAGTTCAGATCTGGCTCCTTCCGATTGCTAGTTGTTCCCAAAACTGAAGAAAGAACTTCGGAGAAGAATTTACCAACGATGAAGAGGTGAAGTCGACAATTTAAGCCTATTTTGAAGGCCATGATAAAACATTTTTTTAGAAGGAATTAATTTTGTGAAAGATGTGATAAATGTAGGGGAACCGGGGGCAGAACGGGGTATTAATTTGAAAACGTGGTTAATCATGGAAGCTGCAAATTTTTTTATAAGCACATTATAAAATAACGATTACATTAATACAATAATATTGAAAGAAAACAAAAGAACAGTATTTTTGTTTTCAAAAATTGAAACTAATATCATTTGCCCCGTTGGGCGGGGTGGTTAGGACAAGTAATAATAAAAACATATAATACTAGTGGAAATGCAGAAAAAATAATTTTGCTTTATATTTATTAAGTTTTAAGTGACTATAAACGTTTAACTACACTTTTCATTAATTGCGTTCTTTTCATAAAATTGACACACTAGGCCAGCCTCATTATTATCGTTATAAATTCCCGCACAGGAATTGTTCGTGCATTTTTTGTACTTGGAGCAAGTGGCCTAACCTTCAACTGATTTTTAGTAAAATTCACCATAATGTAAACAATCACAGTCAGAATGGAGGAGTACTTCTTCCCACTCGTTCTGCCCCAGGGACACGATTCAGGTTAGGGGGGTAAGGCTACTGGTGAGAGATACTGTTGTTTAACTATACGAAACTAAAGACAATTAAACGTTTTTCCAGCATGTACGAACTATAGTTGTAGTGTAATCGAGTGTGTATACCTTACCGTGGTAATAAAATCATCAAAAATTTCAGTACAGGAGAAGAACAACACATAACGAAAACTTCACACACCAATGCTCAAGGAAACTAGACTAACATGGCTGCTGTAATTGCGCAGGTTGGGCTAGTTCTATTTATTGCCACTCGCTGGCAGCACCGAAAAACGTAGAACTTAATTCCGTCCCGGTACCCTGTTGTGCGCCGAGTTCCCCTATTAGGTTTAACGGAGAATATTGAAAAGAAAAAATAATAACCCCCTTCCCTGTCATACCGCGAACTTTTTGACTTCCCCTTGTTTGTCAAGAAAATTTATTAATGTGAATGAAGTCATGATATTTGAATGGAACAAGTCTGTGCACGAGGGGTGTTTGGGGTTCCAACTCCCAATTTATTATCCTATGAATTTTTACTTAAAAGGATTGGGATTTTTGAGAACATAAATATATTGCGCTCGGGTCTGGCATGGGAGGTGCTGAAATGGGTTGGAAATTCAATTAATTTTAAATGTGATAACCCTAATTATTACTAAGACGTCATGTACCAAATTTTATGTGAATATATATTGATACATTCCAAGAATATCGTTATAATCGTCTGAAAATGACACATTTCGTATGGGGGTGGATGGAGGTGGAGAGAAATTTAAATAATCTTGATCCGCTTTACTACAACTAAATCAGAATATAACAATTTCATTTTATTAGGTGGTTGCAGATGAAATGACTACTTTCACGATGAAGTGAAGTTAGTTGCGATTTTCATGTCGCAAACTCCTGGGGTGGTGTCAGGTGGCTCTGGTAATAATGAGTATGTATAAATACTCCTACATTTGGTCATGGAATCATTTCAGTTTTGGACTTCATTGAGATCGGAGAGAAAAAAAAATGAAAAAAACATGGAATCGAGTCAAAAATGGTTACTTTTTCTTTACGAGTTCAAACTTGGCCACAACGCAAGGGAGGCAACAAACAACATCAACAGGGCATTTGGAGCTGACACAGTAAGCGAACGAACCGCACAGTGATGGTTCGAAAAATTCTGATCAGGAGATATGATCCTTCAAAGTGAGCCATGTGGTCACCCAGGACCATCGATAGACAACGACAACCTGCGTTTTATCCACCATATTCACCAGACTTCTCGCCAACCGATTACCACTTTTTTAAAGATTTGGATCATTTTTCGGCCATCAAAAATGCCTTCGAAGAATTTCTTCAGTCTAGAAAGTCGTACTTTTACGAAACTGGCATAAATGCAATTGTATCTCGTTGGGAGAAGTGTATTGCATTTGCTGGTACCTATTTCGATTAATAAAATTAAGTTTTGTAAGAGTTAAAGTTTTTTTAAATTTCACTAGCAAAGTCATCATTTCATCTGCAACAACCTAATAGAAAAAACAAAATTACCCAACAGGACTACGATTGGGCGTAAGACCCAATCATGCAATACTCTAGATGAAAGGGATTTTTTTTTTATTTTACGAAATTTAATTAAACCAATTTTTTCACATCATGCTAAAGTTGCTATCAAAATGTTTCATACAAAATTTAAGCTTCAAAAATTAAATAGGTACTGAGAAAATTAGTGTACTGGATTTAGTGAAATTGTGGAGTTTGTATGGGAGGTTGTAGAAGGAGTGCGGCGTTCTTAATGACCTTTCCAGAAAAACAAAACAATAAACATCATACATTTGACATGTTCTAAATTGCAGATCAATATCATTCATAATTTTCAGGAAAATCAACTTTTTGTAAAGTTGAAAAATTGTGTCATATTGTATGGGAGTGAGTAGAGGGGATGAAGCTAATCGTCTAATTTTTTTCGGTCTTACTAATAACTCGAAATAAATATTTAATGCACAATTTCAGATTGATAAAGAACATATGAACTGAGTAAACTGATTTCATGAAAAATTGTAGTTTGTATGAGAGGCGGTGGAAGGAGTGGAATAATTTTTTTCACACTAGATTAAAATCGTTATTAAAATGATATATATTGTACTTTTTGAGAAAATTCGTTTATTGTCAAATTCCGAAAATGTGTCATTTTGTACGGGAGGGGATAAAAGGGGTGCAGCGATTTGGCCAATTCACGGACTTGTCCTTACATTTTTTGTAAAAAACCACGTGTACAAAATTTCAACTTCCTAGCTCAACGCGTTCTCAAGCTAGAGAGGATACAGACGGACAGACATCCGATTTTGAGTGATAATATGAACTTCTGTATCATTCATTTTTTCTCCAAACCATATTTCTAAGTGTTACAAACTTTGTGGCAAACTCTCAGATTTCATCTAGAGTATAAATAGTTTTCAAATTGTGAAATTGCGACATATGTAGGGAGGTGGTAGAAGGCGTGGGGGAGGGGGATCGGAGTAAGAACCAAATCGGATTATTTATTTATTTATTTGAGCTCTTGAACAAAAAGATTACAATTTCAATTAAACAAAAGCGGAAAACAAAAGAACAGCAAATTTAAACATTGAAGATAATAGTTTATAATATACGCTAAAAAATAAATGAATAGTGAAGTTAAAAATTTAAACATTAAATATGATAGATTTAATTCTATTTTTAAATAATGGAAAAGAAGAAGCTAAAGAACCAAATTGGAGTCGATCGTGGTTCCTTTGCATTCTTAGCATCGGAGAATGATGGTATACATCTAGAGAGGCACGTGGAGGATTGAAGATGTCTGAATTCCTTGTTGAGACTATTCCTGATCTAAAGTTCAGGTCGTCACAAAGGTGGGTATTGAGCAGATAGTTGCACATCTTTTAGAGGAAGCAAGCATCGAGAAAGGTCCGCCTTAAATGCAGTGGCTGTAGGTGAAGTACTTCAAGTCTGTCATTGTAGTCGATATGAGGTTTCCTTAATCTGTAGAAAAGGGTTCGAGTGAATCTACGCTGAACAGATTCGATGGTTTGAACATGGCAAGAGTGGTGTGGGTTCCAGATGATGGAACAATATTCCAAAATACTACGGACGAGTGTGGCAAATAAGAGAGCAGCCGTTCCTGGACGATTAAACTGGACGGTCGTGCGGAGGACGAAGCCAGCAAGTCTGTATGCCTTATTAGTAATCTCGGAGAAATGATTGACGAATTTAAGTTTACGATCAAAGACCACTCCTAGATCCTTTATTGTGGTTACTGCTGTAAGGGTGGATCCATTAATAGAGTAAGAGAGAACAGAGGGGGTAGTCTTATACGAGTACTCCATAGTAAAACACTTTTCAATGTTCAAAAAGATATCGTTGTTTGAACCCCGACGAGAGACAGCCGACAAATCAGCCTGGAGAATCCTGTCATCAGAAACGGAGGAAATTTCCCGGAACAGTTTGAGGTCATCAGCGAATAAGAGACAGTTCGAAGATACAATCTGTATGATTATGGCTAAGCATGCTAAAAAAACTGTGAAAATTCCATTAGAATCGGTTCAGACAGACAAAAATATCAAGAACGTGGTTTTCTGCTTAGTTATAGTCTAAATGAAGCAAAACACTAAATTATAGCCATTTATCATTAAATAACAAACAGACACTTCAATTATAGATTATTGTTCATGGCCCCTTAGCTCTCTCCGTCTCCTACTGTTCCGGTTAAATTTCTTGAACACAAAAGAATTCAAAGTTGACTATACAATTGACTGCCTCACTCCACACTTATGCTTACAAACATCATGGCAAAAAATGTTGCATTATAATTTTAAAAACAGAAGATTTTATGCCATAACACAAAATGGAATTAAGTTTTTCAATCTATTGTAAGTTTGTAAATTGTCATTTAATCCAGACAACAAAATCCTTCCTAGTTTAGTCGAAAGGCATTACAAACGAGACATCTGAAGTTAAGAATTGTGTTAATAGTCACCAGTTTCGTTCATACAACTAGTTGGAAAATATTGTAATACCACTGAAAGAATGAAATCAAAATAGATTTTGTCTCTAAATCTGTATGAAAACACTTGACTTACTTAAATTCTTTCGATATTATCTCGACGATTAATTAAAACCAAAAAACCGATCGTTAATTATCTCGATATCCTGTAGTGATAATTGCGCACATCTACAGATATTTAAAATGTAAGCTGATTTGGAATTAATCAAAGTAAAACTGATCTGATCGGCTGTTATGTAAAAGAGCCCAGCGGGGAACTCTAAAAATTATTTGATAAAGGCGAGCGTACCTGAAATGAAGACGACTACAATAACATACTCGTCCCTCAAAGAACTTTTATCATCGTCTTATATAAATCGATTATACCAGAGATTTTGCTTTTTTCACATCGAATTATTCTTTTCGCTTTAAAGATTTTAGAAAATTTTAAATTAAAGTAATTTTTCCTTATGCGTGATTTCCTTTTCCTATTCTAAAATCGAAGAAATATCGAACCAAACGAATAAAATCATATTTATTTTTACCACGAAGTAAATATCGTCTCTAAACTGTAGGTATTTATTTGCTGTGATTTATTTCCGAGGAAAATATATTTTTTTTAGTGCAATTTTTCTACTGGTTACAAAGTGAATTTTCCAGGGAATTTGTTTATCTTACAAAAATGTTAAAATTGAATTTCCAGGTGGAAATGAGCTTTTGCAAAATTTTTCTGTTGCTATTGCGTATTTTTTATAGTGCAACACTATCAGGAAAAATAAAACTAAAAATAAAGGAAACGTTTTACTTTATAGATGATTTGTCGGATTAAAAATTCTTTATAGATTGGATTTGATAAAGAGTTGAGTTTTGTGAAGTGGAAAAAGGTAAAAGTCCTGAAAATTTCCACGTATAAACTGAACGATTTTCACTGAAGTCTGTATTAATAGATTTCTAGATTGGAATTGGACGTTAGAGAAAAAATTTGCGTCAATCGTCAAATGTAATACATGGAAATGGAAAATGTATTTAATAATTAATTTCTGCACTAAAAGCTTAGTAAGTACAACTAACCGATCATCATCGCCATTTATATGACGTTATGGATTTCCACCATTTCATAAGGCCGCATGCAACATTTTTGTACTCTTGTCCTATAAACTCGATTTATTCACGTGATGTCAATTTATTTTCAAGTAAATCGAAAGTATTAATTAATATTGACTAAATAATGTTCATTTTAAAGAAAATATTTTAGTTCTGCTATTATAGCATCGATGGGTTCGCTTCCATCCTTCGATAGGTTCGCCCCTAGGTATGTAAAGTTGTCTACGTTTTCTAGGTTATAGTCTCCTACTATAATATTTTGTCTGATTGGCGTCCTTTTCCTAGATTGCGTCATAATTTTTGTTTTATTTTCATTAATACGTAGTCCAACTTCCCTTGCTATCGAGTCAAGGTTTACAAATACTTCCTTAGCACTCTCCAGAGATCTTGCAAGGATATCTATGTCGTCGGCATATGCTACGAGTTGTGTGGATTTGAAGCATAGTGTTCCCTTGGTGTCAACGGGAAGTTTCCGAACAACATATTCGAGTGTTAAGTTGAAAAGCATTGGTACGAGGCCGTCACCTTGTTTAAGGCTGTTATCTGTTTTAAAACTGGAAGGCAGATCATTTTCTACTCTGACTTGTGACAAAGACTCAGTCATTGTCATTCTTGTCAGTCGGACCAGTTTCGGTGGGACTCCAAACTCCAACATGATTTTATACAGTACGCGCCTGTCGATACTGTCGTATGCTTGTTTGAAGTCAACAAATATCTGGAGCACATCAATATTATATTCCCAGCACTTTTCCAGCACCTGTTTAACTGAGAATATCTGGTCCGTGGTCGAGCGTCCAGCTCTAAATTCGCCTCGGTATTCACCAATTACTTTGTCAGCATAGCGCTTAATTCTCTTTTCTAGAATTTTCGTCAAGATCTTATAAGACGTACACAACAGAGATATTCCTCGGTAGTTTTCGCAGCAGAGTTTGTCACCTCTTTTATAAATTGGACATATGATGCTCTTGCGCCAATCTTCAGGAAGTATTTCCTGCGTCCATATGTCCGTGACTAATCTATGTAGGAGATGCGCTATGCAGGTGTCGCCGGCTTTCAGAAGTTCAGCTGGGATTTGATCAGTGCCCGGCGCTTTGTTGTTTGGGTGGTTCCTTAGGGCTGTTTTTACTTCTTCGAGTGTGGGAGGACTCAAAGCGGATCCTTCATCAGCTGTTACATCAGTTAAACCTGCTATTGTATCTGCTGCTGCTGTTCGTGTAGGTGATGGGCTCGGGTTAAGAAGGTGTTCAAAATATTGTGCCCATCTTAGTTTTATATCTTCTGCGTTACTTATAATGTTCCCTTCTGCATCCTTGCAGAGGGTCGTTTTCGGTTTGTATCCTTCTTTCATCCTTTTAACAAGGGAATACTCTTGTGTTGTGTAATTTAAATTGTTCGTCCATGTTTTTAATTTCGTCATTATTGTACTTCCGTTTTTTTTGTCTGCATATTTTGTTTGCAAATCGTCTAAGATCCTCGTACTTGTCCTGTTTGGCTCGTGTCGGCCGTTCCGTTAATATTTTGTAAGCTTGATTTTTTCGTTCTAAGGCATCTTGGCATTCGTTGTCGAACCAATCATTTCTTTTGCGGCGGGGTTGTTGTCCTATCACCTCCTCTGCGACAGATGTAATGCCATCTTTGATATTTTGCCACATTTCTTCTATTGGCTTGCTGTCGGTGGTGTTCAGCATTGTCGCGAAGTGCCTCTCCAAGGCTGATACATATTTCGCAACTATTTTCTCGTCTTTGAGTTTTCCTATGTCGAATTTAGGAAGCGTTACAATTTATTTTAGGGTGGATGAAATTGGCAAAAGAAAACCACTAAATTCACCACTCCACGAATGGTGAATTGGGATGGTGAATTCGCAGGTGTCGATTTTGACATTTCTGCCAGACTCTGATACAGTGTGTCTCCTTCTTGCATGGAGTTACTCTAGTGTAAACTAGAGATACTCGATACACACTAATACTTCTGTCCTAATAGAGTTTGGACAATGCATGTACAGCGATCGTGCGGGAAATTTTGTCCGAAATTTGAATTTTCTCAATTCTTTTTCTTTTAATAGGTAAACACAATCATAATGGATCGTTATTTACGAAAGTCATATTTATTTTCGATTGTAATGAGTATTCTATTCAAAAACTTGTAGTTTAATGCAATTTTGTGCTCGTGTTCGTACATTTGAAAACCGTCAAACTCTAGTTTGCCTGTTTTTCGCATTTTTTATGTTGCCTTCTTGTGCTTCTAAACTCACGTTGAACTGTTGGTATTGCAATAGCAATGTCCCAACTCTATTAGGAGAGTAGTGTTACTGTGTATCGAGTATCTCTAGTGTCTTCTTCAATGGCGCTACAGCCCAAATCGGGCCTTGGCCGCCTGACCTTCAGGTTCCTTATCATTTTCATTATTTATTGCGGAAGAGTTGTTAGCTCTTCGCACAATCCTCTATCTACAAGTTTTTCATTTTCGTAGATTGAGGTAACCAAGGTATATTCAAGCAGGTAGTGTACTGAAATTATGCGTCGACCGGGTTTTGAACTCACGACCTTCGCATTGTAAACCAAACACGCTACCCTCTAGACTACACCCTAGCTAGTGTAAGCCAAGGATAAAACAGTATAAGCATCTCACTTTAAAGAATTTTGAGTACAAACTTTCCACAATAGTTTGAAAGAAAGAAATTCCGAAAAATTAGCTTCAACCCTAAAATATTATATTTGTGAATAAGGGATGCTTGCCCTTCGTAAAACCCTCTATAAACGAATTGAAGTAGACCACACCTTTAGTGTAAACTAGCGTTAATAGGTAGGCATTATGCGTCGACCGCTATTGAAAATCACTGTCCTCTCATTATAAACCAACACGCCACCCACTAGGCTCCCCATTGGTTGCTGACCGAACCAAATAAATATCTGATCACTCTGAGTAAAAACGTTAAATTTTTATAAGTCCCATTCTTTGAGTTTAGAGGGTACTCCCCGATTCAAACGATTTTAACATATTTACAACGACTTCTAAGAAAAATACCTACGAACACAGTAATTTTTTTCTTAGAATGAAAACAAAAGCAACACGAATCATAATTTTATTATTTGATGTTATGAGTATTATAGATTTAATTGCAGAATATGAATTTTCGTAAATTTGTGTATATTTAATTTATCCCTTCGATCAGGTGTTTTCCCCTTATTATGCAAAATCTCTATTATAACACATTTATATAAATCTGACAAGCGCGATGTTGTAAGCAATTACAGGCCAATTGCCATTCTTCCTTGTGTTGCTAAATTGATTGAGTCAATTGTTTGTGATGTTTTGTACTTCCATTCTAAGTCGATACTAGGATCGTTTCAGCATGGCTTTGTGAAAGGCAGATCCACCGTTACTAATTTGATGCAATTTTCTAACTTGTCTTTCTGCTCTCGAGAAAAGGTTGAATGCACTTATACAGACATCAGTAAGACATTCGATGAAATTGATCACCTTATTCTTGTGCACAAGCTTAACTTGCTTGGTTTTCCTGTAGGCTTTGTTTCGTGAATTAAGTCATATCTTAATAATCGTGTTCAAAAAGTGCTATTCCGTGGTGCCTTTTCTTCTTAGATTTACAACATTTACGGTGTTCCTCAAAGTAGTCATCTTGGGCCACTGCTATTTTTGCTGTTTATTAATGACGTGAGTGCATTTATTGTTGACTCGAACGTTCTTATCTATGTTGACGACGCAAAGATATACATGCAAAACTATATCTAATCACAATGATTGCTTATTTTTGCAGAGTGACCTTACATGTTTTTATAACTGGTGTGTGCTAAATAACTTACCTCTTAATATTAATAAGTACACTACTGTCTCGTATTTTAGAATAAGGATACCAATTCCATTTGACTATGTTGTAGATGGAACCGCTCTACTACGTTCTGATAAAGTACGGGATTTTGGGATATTATTTAATAGCGATTTCACCTTCGACGACCACGTTGATCATATTTCCAGTAAAGCTGTTGATATATTTGGTTTTGTCAACAGAAGATCCAAGGAGTTCGATGATCCATTCGTTGCTAAAATTTTGTACTGTGCCTTTGTCCGTTCTGTTCTGGAGTACGCGAGCCTTGTCCGGTCCCCATTTTAGTCTGTTCACATAGCTAGAATCGAATCTGTGTAGCTTAGGCTTAGGCTTCCATTTTATGTTGATGCCAATCTGATAGCTCTTTCAGCGAATTTATAACTACATATTTTGAACAATTCGCATAATTTTCCAATCCGATATTACCTCATCTTCAACGAAAACGCCTTTTCGTTATATACGGCCCCTTAACCAACTTGTTAGTTTATGTTAATTTAATATTAATGCCACATCAATCTAGATCTCATGCCGTTTATCGAGTCCAATGGAAAAGATAAGTCGAAAAAATTTGATTTTTTTAAAGTCTCAGCAGAGACCGAAACGTCGCGCATAATAAAGCAAACAGTGTAAGATTCAGAAATCTTTCCTTTTAAATTATTGCTTGTATTTGCAGTTTACCAATTAAAAATGAAAGGAAAAGAACATAAGATATTTACAGTTTTTTTGTAATGTACCAGGTGCGGTGGTTAATAATTCTTAATTTTTTTAAGGGATGGCGCTGAAAACAAGGGTTGGGTCTAAACTCTTATGTCATTTTGTTGCTATGGCGGAACCTCTCAAAACGCTATTGATGATTAAACGTTTTCCGGTTAGCGCCAATTTTTTGTTCATATGGTAAACATGTCGAGTTTCGTACCAAATAAATAGCATTTGCGGCACTTAACTTTTTGGTTGGAGCTGTTTTTGTTTGTTGGAGTTTTTTGCAACGGATCGTGACTGGAGACGAGAAATGAATATATTTTCAGAATCCAAAACGCAAAAAATCATGGGTTAGCACCGGGCAATCTTTCACATCGACCGCTAGACCGAATCGCTTTAGAAGGAAGACAATGCTGTGCATTTGGGGGGATCAGAAGAGTATCGTGGATCAGGCGCTTCTGAAACCAGATGAAACAGTTGATACCGTTCGCTACCGTCAACAAATGATCAAATTCAGCCACGCATTGATAGAAAAGCGACCACAATGGGATACAAGACACAGAAAAGTAATTTTGCAACACCACAACTCCCATCACACACAACAAAAGTAATCAAGGAAACCATTTCTGCACTTGGCTTGGAACTCTTGCCCCACCCATCGTACTCACCAGACTTGGCCGTTTTCTGACTACCACTTGTTTTCATCGATGTCTCACGCACTCTCTATGCAACACTTCAATAATTACGGAGATTTCCAAAAATGGCTTGTTGGTTGGACCACCTCAAAAGATGTACGGTTTTTGTGGGAGACCCCAATAACCAGAAATGATCGACCGGAAATTTCCGTCGATCCACAAATAGTCAGAGAGATGGGCAGAATATGTAACTAGCGATGGAGCATACTCTGAGAAAAGAATTTTTTATCTTTCTTCCAATTTTAACGTTTTTTTTAAAGAAAAAATTAAGAACTATTAACCGCCACACCTAGTATTTCTCCAATAATTTTCTAAATTTTTATGCATAAAAATCGAAAAATTGTCGTTACTTCCTGTCGAAGAAATTGAAATTTCTATTCAATTATTATGATAAGAATGAAAAATTTGAATTTTTCGACTTACTCTCCTGCACCGGAGATCCGATAGATGATTTTTAACATATTTATGTTTAAAATTTTAAACGTTAATTAATTTTTTGCCTTATCATGCGATTTTAATAATTTATCTTGCTTTGAAGAACACTAGAGGCATACACACACAAATTGAATTTAAACTATTATACACAAGTACAATATGATTTTGATTGAATCAATAAATCTAGTTCTAATTATTATAAACTTTTTAACAAACTATCGATAAACAGATACTAAGATGAAAATCTAAATGTTACGTGCATACTTAATAAAATTCACTAAATAACTAACTGAACAAATTTTTAAAATTGCATAAGACTTTTGTATAGAATAAAAAACTACGTAGAATTACTCAGAATTTTACAAACTGTTCAAGCAATGGGAAATAAAAAAAAAAACCAAAAAAATACAGTTGTTGGTAATAATTATTGAAAAGTTGTTATGAACCTATTTCCTTAGATTAATAGAGAGCAACAGATCAAATGTTTATACAGACATTTTTCATTAAGTCAATTTCATTAAAAACGTTTGTTTTAATATTAATGAATTTACTTATTTAGATCATCAAATGTTGAAATTTTCGGTTGTTATTTTTGTACTAATTGCACTAAATTTTAAAATAAATGAAGTATAACTGAAAAATTCTTGATATAAAGATCTGATGCAAAAACAAACAAATTGAAATTATGCAGTAAATAAGAAAAAAAAACTATTTATTTTCGATAATTTCAAAGTTCAATTTAAAAAATTTATCAACCGAAAAAACTCCATTAACGAAAGTTCTACATCATTAAATAAATATTTTATTGTTTACTTATATCATAGGGCCGGGAAGGTGTGATAAATTCCAATATATTCATTTCTACAAAAAAAAGTATAAAACATCATCGCGAGAAACACTGTATAATCATTTATTCAAACTTGTTAATTTTACGAAAACAACGCAAAATAAAATAAAAAAACTTACAAATGAAATGTTTGTGCAACTTTAGGTACTAATTTGTGAATTGCAAAATTAATTCATTCTGCCATAAATAACATTTATATCCCTTTTGCCGAAGATTTATGGTTTCAATAAATTAATTAGTAAAGATTACAACAATAAAAGTATTCAAATACATCTTAGAATGTATTCAATAGATATTTCATGTTTAGATTTTAATATGGCAAATATTCAGAAAATTTTTTTTTTCAAGTTTAACTCGTGTTGCAGGTAATTCTTTCCTTATGTGCAATGCTCAAACACTGTCACAGAGGGAAGTATTTATCGGGATGTTAAGGAGAGTTAGAAAGACCGTGACAATTGGCGAAGCTCATACCTTTTTCAGTTTAACTGACTGGTATTAATAATTATTTACAGATTTTAAGGGGACTGATCCTTTTTTGGCTCCAAAACTAGAAATGGAGTATGAAGAGGTGTTTTTTCCGCAATGCTTAGCTTAGGCATCTCTTTTCGTCTTCCGGATCATTGTAGAGTATTTCAAGCAGAAGTGATGGCGATAAAAGAAGCCTTGGCCTGGCTAAAGTGGAATGTTTTATCTACTAAGAATATTGGCATCTTCACTGATAGCCAGGCTGCTATTAAATCCCTGGAATCAGTCATGTCTACATCCAAGACTGTTCTTGATTGTCGCGCATATCTCAGGAAGATGGCTGAACAATGCAACATTCGCCTGTGCTGGATACCAGGCCATAGGACCATTCGGGGGAACTGCAGGGCCAACGAACTCGAACCACCTTGCAGATTCAATTTGTGGAAGAGAAGCTGAGCATGCCTCTCGCAGCTTATAAGCTATAACTTAAGTTGGATGAGATTAGCAAAGCCAACGAAAGATGAGCAAAGAGTGTTACATTTAATACAACTAGATAGGTTTGGCCTGTGCTGGATCTAAAGCGCTCTGGTAGGCTAATCTTGCGAAACAAACAAGGCATATGATCAACTCCGTAGTAGGAGTCGTTATGGGATACTGCATGATAGGGAGACATGATCAGAGGCTTGCTCTTCCGTTTAATGATTTTTGCAGGAGCTGCAAAGATGAGAAAGAGGAATAGACGATTCTTTATCTGTTCACTTACCCTGCTCTCTCTAGAAAAAAAGAGGTGCACCTAGACGCACACTTTTTCGATAGTCTCAGTAATGTGGCAAATACGCCAAGAGCCATCAAAGCTTCACCGAGTAGGAGGCTCTTTTGAAATCCTGAGGCATCACAAAGGACAAGTTGTCTCAACCAAATCATATCAACTGTGAAGCAACTTTCGCTATGCAGGCCCAACTTTAATGCGCTATCATTTCAATATAATAATATATGTATAATCGTTTCACGTGGCGAAGGTTTGCGTTGTGGTAATTAAACGCATCTATCAACCGAAAACCGAAAATCGAAAGAACGCGATTAAAAAAAAAACAGATTGAACTTTATGTAATAGCTTTCTTCCTGTTAAACTAGGTAGATAGGTAGGTAGAGGTGGCTATCCAGACACAAGTCCCGCCGCATATAGATCATAAGCTGGTCCGTTGTGACGCCACAGGATCTCAGGAGAGGCTCCTATTCGATGCACCAGCTTTCTATGAAGCGTTGAAGGCTAGTGGATTTCCCAGATTGACGAGACTATCGAAGAAGTGTGCGCCTAGGTGATGTCTCTTTCTCCTAGAGAGAGCAGGGCAAGTGTATAACAGATGAAGAATTGTCTCTTTCTCTTCTTCATCTTTGCAGCTCCTGCAAAAACCAGTAAACGGAAAGCCAAGCCTTTAAGCATGTCTCCCTATCAGTTAGTGTCCTGTAACAACTCCTACTACGGAGCTGATCATCTGCCTGCATAGCGAGATCAGTCTACCAGAACGTTTTAGACCCAGATCAGGCCAAAACTGTCTTTGAGTATTACTCCTGTTGAAGTAAGCGTAGCTATGTGCTAGCACATAATCACACACTGGCGATTCTACCGCAGCGATTGAGTTGAATCGATAGCAGCGATTATCGCGCGATTGAGCGATTTGAAATCGCTATGTGAGGATTGCCATTTGCATGTATGGTAACAGTGTAAGCGCGTGTTGCGGCAATGCTGTAGTTAGCACTGGAAAAACGCCATGTAAAATAGGGTTGATAGTCAGTCGTGACGTACTCGGATAGATACATAATAAAAATTTGTGTTTCTTGGACTTAAGCATGTAAGCAGCAAATGTTTAATAGTTTAACAGCAGAACTACAATTACATATAAAGCTCAAGCGATACTCTAGATCTGTGATTTCCAAAGTGTGTTCCGCGTGTTCTATTCCAGCAAGCGATCACGCGATAAATTGCAGTGACGATAGAAATGGCAATAGTAAATTATCGCCTCTAACGATAAAATTGCAAGAGTCCTTGCTCTTTCATTGACTTGGCCATAATTTCGCGAAAACTTTTTCGAATCGCGATGACGAAAAAAAGACAAGAATTTTAAAGTGCAACAATTTATTTATTTGGGCTCTTGAACAAAAAGATTACAATTTCAATTAAACAAAAGCGGAAAATAAAAGAATAGTAAAGATAAAAATTTAAAAACATTAAATATGATAGATTTAACTCTATTTTTAAATAAAGAAAAATCAGAAGTTAAAGAACCAAGTTGGAGTCGATGGTTCCTTTGCATTCTTAGCATCGGAGAGTGATGGTATACATCGAGAGAGGCTCGTGGAGGATTGAAGATGTCTGAATTTCTTGTTGAGACTATTCCTGGTCTAAAGTTCAGGTCGTCACAGAGTGGGTATTGAGCAGGTAGTTGCACAGCTTGAAGAGGAAGCAAGCATCGAGGAATGTCGGCCTTAAATGCAGTGGCTGTAGGTGAAGTACTTGAAGTCTGCCATTGTAGTCGATATGAGGCTTCCTTAACCTGTAGAAAAGGGTTCAAGTGAATCTACGCTGAACAGATTCGATGGCCCGAACATGCCAAGAATGGTGAGGATTCCAGACGGTGGAACAGTATTCCAAAATACTACGGGCGAGTGTGGAAAATAGGAGAGCAGCTGTTTCTGGACGGTTAAACTGGACTGTGCGGAGGACGAAACTAGCAAGTCTGTATGCCTTATTAGTAATCTCGGAGAAATGATTGAAGAATTTAAGTTTGCGATCAAAGACCACTCCTAGATCCTTTATTGTGGTTACTGCTGTAAGGATTGATCCATTAATAGAGTAAGAGAGAACAGAGGAGGTAGTCTTATATGAGTACTCCATAGTAAAACACTTGTCTATGTTCGAAAAGATATCGTTGTTTGAACACCAACGAGAGATAGCAGACAAATCAGCCTGGAGAATTATGCCATCAGAGACGGAGGAAATTTCCGAAACAATTTGAGGTCATCAGCGAATAAGAGACAGTTTGAAGATACAAATTGGGGCAAATCATTTATGAAGAGAGTAAATAATAGAGGACCAAGAATCGATCCCTGCGGGACATCAGAGTTAGCAAGAAACTCAGTAGAGGAGTATCCGTTGAACGTAATTCAGAGACGACGATCCATAAGGTACGAACTGATCCAGTTCAGGAGAGAGCCAGAGACACCGTACCTTTCAAGTTTTGAGATTAGAATTTTACAATTAACAGTGTCGAAAGTTTTTGAAAAATCGGTATATATGACTTGGACAGTACTATGACGATCTAAGGATTGAGCAACGAAATTAGTGAATTCACATAAATTAGTAGAAGTAGATCTACCTTTTACGAATCCATGTTGGGCTGGTGATATCAAGTGATAAAGTTTTTTCCCATATTACATTATGAACTAATCTTTCAAAAATCTTTCCAAAGCAGTTCAGGGTGGAAATCGGGCGATAGTTCAAGACATTTTCGGTATCTCCTTTCTTTAAAATGGGTACTATGTTAGCTAACTTCCAGCAAGCAGGAAACAACCCTTCTTCAAGAGACTTATTGAACAATTATCGCTAATTATTGCCCTTTTATTGTAAATCATCGCTTTCAACGATAAAATGTGAATCATCTACACATTTTCATTGACTTCATGATAATTCCTCGACAAATCGACAGATTGCATTCTTATTGCATGCAATCTGTACATGCAATAAGAATGCTATCTGTCGAAACGATAAGTATGCGATAAGTCTCTTCGACAAGAATGCGATCAGTCCATGCTATAAGAATTAGTTTCAACCTTTTCTTTAGTAGACATTATCGCATTCGATAAGAATATGATATTGCAGCGATTTGATATCGATTCGCCATTGAATTCTTATCGCCATGTTTGCTGGTATGGTTCTGAGGGTATTTTTTCTCAAACGATTGTAAAGGTGCGTTTACGCCGAATGCGCCGAGCATGCCTGAGGACAAGCGCCTGCATATGAAGAGCTTTTGCTCGGCTCAGGCATGTTCGGCTCTGCACATTCGGTATAAACGCACCTTAACGCTGAAGGTAAATCGGTCATACTTTGAGGAAGTAATACCAAAATATCTGCAAACAAGCTCACCAAAGAAGACATCCAGTTGGTCGACCACGTAGCACGTGAAAGCGAGCAGTTGAATAAGAGGCCAAGGAATAAGCAAATCCTCGCGACAACTGAAGCCTGTCTGTGATAACGGAACTGTTTCTTTTCGAAGACCCTCAGTCTTAGCAGGAAATTAATTGATTGATATCTTGCTTTATAAATTGTATATTGGGAATTCTTTTCCCTAGCTAGGGTGTAGCCTAGTATGTGGCGTGTTGGTCTTGTAATGCGAAGGTCGCGAGTTCAAATCCCGGTCGGCGCATAATTCTAGCACACTACTTGCTTGAGCATGCCTTGGTTACCTCAATCTACGAAAATGAAAAATTCGTAGATAGTGGGTTGTGCGAAGGGCTAACAACCCTTCCGCAATAAATAATGAAAAATGTTAAGGAACCTGAATGTCAGGAGGCCAAAGACCGATTTGGGCTGTAGTGCCATTGTAGAGAGTAGAATTCTTTTCTCATTCATTCAAAGTAAAATCCGGTTGCACTTCAAACCAGCATAATACCATTTGGCACACTTCGCGATTTCCTGTTATTTATAGCTTTATAAACACTCTATTCATATGAATAAAGTCACCTTACGTCACTGAATCTTATCAATTTACTTTTTTTTTATAAGAATTTCATTACGGACTTTGTTGTATTTTTAACGGCAATATAAAGATTTACTATAAAAAATTTAATTTATGGCGCACCTTTCTTCTGACATAGCGGTTTAACCATATTATAACCTGTTCTATTGAACTGTATAAAATGATAGCGATATGAACTCAAAACTTGAAAACATTAAAGATTGATCTTTCCAGAAGATACTTACGAATATGTAAATTTATCATTTCTTTCATTTGCTATGCATAATTGAATTTGAAATGCGCACGAGACGACAGATTTAGTGATAATTTCGCGCGATCAATTTGTAGAAAGTTATTTGTGATTATTAATTAAATGCATTACCATAAGCGTAAAATGTGATCAATTTAAATGTAGGGGTACCTAGAAACATGTAATATGCTCTTAAGTAAATAAAAGAGAAATTTTATGCAAATATACAAGTAGTTTTATTGCCTGAGGTTAGTTGAATAAATCGTAGAAAAACAACATTTCAAATAAGTGCCTTATTTTTTGAATTTGATTGATTGTTAAAGATTTGATTGAAAAGGTTTGTTGTTATCATTAATAAGATCCAAAGTAAAAGATTATTTCAATTCAACTACTCTCTTGGATGACAAACAAGTTTTTTTTGCTAATGTGCCATAGAAATCGAAATTTTTAAGTTCTGAACCCTATTATGGAGCACAGCACAACATTAATGAACAGCCTAAAGCAGCTAGTAAGATCTCAGCTATGATCTTGTAAAATCTTAAGTCAATCGGCTTAGAAAGTTTTGAGTTTATCCCGAACATACATGCAAACAAATGATTAAGGCGTAGATTGTAAAATGTTAAGGCAAGACTCAAATTCATAGAGAATTATGATATCAAAAAAGAAAAAACTAGGTTGACTTTCAAAGGCAAGAGGATGTCAATTGGTTAATAAGTGGAACACGGTCAATAGCACGTCCTTATTTCAATTCGATTTCCTTACCGCGCCACTATTCATTGCATATATTGATTTAGATGCATGTATCAAACAACATCATCTCGCTGTGAAAGTCACACCTTCCATTTAAAGTCATGAATGAAAATCGTACAGCCAAACAACATCAACAAACATACACTATGCTCCAAAAGGAGTCAAGCATATAGGAGAGATGGGCATCAACCTAAAAACAAACATGCAACGAAAAATCCCAACCATCCAGTACAAAATAAGTGGAAGAATCTAAAGAACTTGGCGGTAAAGTGGAAGCTGGAAAGATCCTTCAAGTGGTACCACTATGCACAGGATAATGTGAAGTATGTAGTTGTCTGTGCAAGTTGCTACTATCAATATAATATGTAATATCCGAGAGGTACATATATGCGGTTGATATTCTTCTCTGTTGTTAAATTCCCGCGCGCAAGGACAAGCGAAAGTGTTTTCTTCCGATTTTTCTTAGACCCTCGAGACGATGGGAATAAGATACAAGAAAAATAAAGTGCTGCCACATCTATACAGCGGACGCATGTAGATAGTGTGTACGATATAGGGAAAATCATCTTATTGGAAACGAGATAAGACAAAGCAAGGAGTAGAATAACCAACCCAAGGGATTCTATTATAATTCTATCGGAACATTGATATGGTTTCTATGCCACCAAGGATGGATACACTATATACAATACGTATACGTTGCATCTTCTATCGGGACTATCAGCGAAAACATATTTTTCTTCGATATCTAGCCAATTTATGGATAATGTACTTTTCTTCGATATATGAAAATTAACCCATTAGTTTGTATGCGTGTATGTTTGTTTCTTTTCTATTATCATTATAAAATTGATAATAACTCTAATCTCTGTCTCGCGCCAAACTTCAGTTTAAGGCAAAATAACTCGTGAACGATATTCCTGACTTTTAGAAAGCTTTTCTTGCGGGATTCCCTTGGTGATTTCTCTTAAATGCGAGCTCGAACAATAACAGAATGTTTGTGGGGGAAGACAAAATCGCCTAAGGACTTGAGAAGAAATTTCTTGACAGTCATAAACAGGAGACGAAATAAAGCGCGAAAAATTTTAAGTAGCTATAAAAGTCGATCTATATTTTCTTTCTTTCACAATTTATTTATATTTCCTTTCAAACATACAAACAAACAGAACAGAAGAATTTTAGGAAGTTATTCAATTTTATTTTTGATTGGAGATTTTCACCTTAACATCAAAATGAAAATACAATTGAAATTCATATTAGGCTTAGATTTATTTGAACGCTTTGTGGCTTCATTATTATTTTTGTTTTGTTACTGGCCGGTGTGTGTATTTAGTTAATGCTCGGTAAACATTACGAAATTACTGAGTCAATCAACTCCGTTTGTGTTGTGGGTGTTTGTGCGAAATTGTGATTTATTTTTTTTCAATTCCATTCACAAGATATGAAATTCGGAAAATACTTTTACAATTTGATGGATTTTCTGAATAAGTTGTTTTTTTTTTTACGTAAATCGGAACTGTTGGTTTTGTTGATTTGAGAAGGCCAAAGATTCATTGATGTAAAAAATTATCTTTCCAATCAGCGCGTTGCATTTGCTTAATATCAGAATAAGCGATTTGCTTAATATCAGAGCGTCATTGAAAAATAATGTCAATATAAGTATGCGTAAATTTAAAACCGATAGAGATATGAACGTGATTATTTTCTTTTCTGAAAATAATTATTATTATCCGTTCACAAGAACCTAGACACGATTCGATTTAGCCTTCGAAGCAATAATGCCGAACGTTGTATCTTGAGTTGATGGGTCAACAGCTATAGATATTATTTTGTCTGCAAACAATGCTTTAGTTTTGTTTCGGGTATTCCCTAATTGAGATAAGGCACGTATAGATGAGAATCAATGTCATGTGGACTTTAGTGTAAATACAGAAAAAAATATGAAAATAGTTAGATACTTAATTACTCTAGATGAAATCTGAGAGTATATTGTGTTTGCCTTACCGTTTGTAACGCTAAGAAATAATACTCGCACAGAGCCGCCAAGGGTACAGAAATATTTGTTGTCGCTCAAAAACTTCGAATCCGAGTTGCTGTCTGTCCGTCTGTCCGTCTGTGCGTCTGTCTACAGCATAACTATCGAACGCTATCGTGCTGAAATTTGTTGTGTGTCATTTTTAGCAAAAAAGTAACTTTAAGTTCGTGAACGGGCCACACCCCCCCCCACTCCTTCTACCCCCTCCCATACAAATTTCACGAAATTTCGAAATTTTCAGAAATTGATTTTTCTTTGAAACTATTTAAGCTATCGATTTAAAATTTGAGTCAAAGTATTCTGATACAGATGTCATTAATATGACGGAATATTGATCCGATCCCGTCTCTCCTTCTACCCCCTCCCATACAAATGCATAATTTTGAAAAATGCAGTTTTTCGATTTTGATTGAAACTAGCAAAGTTATAAAAACGAATTTTTGCCAGAATTAATTTTATTATAATTCCAATCAGAATTGAAAAAATTATAAACTTCACCTCACTCCTTCTACCCCCTCCCATACAAATTTCACGAAATTTTGAAATTTAAATTAAATTATTTTCTTCGAAACTGTTAAAGCTATCAACTTGATATTTTGTACAAAGTATAAAAATAGAAATATCAATGCTGAAAAAAAAATGTGTTTTGATCCGTACACTCCTTCTACCCCCTCCCATACAATTGTATAATTTTTGTTAAGTGCATTATATCGATTTTCATTAAAACTAGAAAAAGTATAAACTTAAAATTTTGCCACAATTTGTTTTTTAATAATTGCAATAAATGC
Organism: Chorisops tibialis; assembly: GCA_963669355.1. Lineage (NCBI taxonomy): Eukaryota > Metazoa > Arthropoda > Insecta > Diptera > Stratiomyidae > Chorisops > Chorisops tibialis. The sequence continues at coordinate 14,122,200 of OY770262.1, read as the reverse complement.
TAAAAAAAATTATCAGCTCCTCTTCACTCCTTCTACCGCTCCCATACAAATATCTGTATTATAAATTCAAGAAAAGCATTTCTCCTTCGAATATATTAGAACTATCGAATTTGAAATTGAATCAAAGCGTGGTGATAAGGATGATGATAAGCAGTTTCAAAATAATCTTAAACGCTCCACTTCCACTGCCACCTTCCATACAAATGCCTCAATTTCAGGAAAACTATCTCCAATTGAAAATAATGAAAGCTACAAACCTTAAATTCAGCACGAAATATTTGGCATACCACATTAGGTGTCATATCCAAAAATTACGAACCTTCCTCATCTCCTTCTACCACCTCCCATACAAAAGTCGCTATTAATTATTTAAAAGAATTGGAGGTGACATATTTTCCAGTACATTGAACTCTTTCTCATTTCATCTAGAGTATCATATGATTGGGCTTTACGCCCAATCATAATTCTTTTATGTTTTTCTATCAAGTATGAAAATGTAAAGTTGCAGTTCAGCTGTTAAATTCGGTAAACGTTTGTTTCAATACTGAGAAATTCGAAAAAAATAATAAAAATACACTTTGCACAGTCTATGTTTCTAATGCCTTTGCTCAGAATTCTAGATATTCAGATATTCACAATGAGAACCGAAGTTTTGAGAGTTTTTTTTTTTTAAAGTCGAACAATTCAATTTTAAATATGTACGTACCAAAAAAATAAAACAATCGAAACTACGATCCAATATTTTTTAGGTCAAGTTGAATTAATAATTTGAAAAATGTCGTAAAAATACTTGACTACATAAAAATCTTGAAATGATTTTTCTTTAATTTATTATTCTTCACATGAACTTTGAGTGTTCGATTCAAGATCGGACTTATTTAAGGCCAGCTACTTTTAACATTTACAAAAACAACAAAAAATGCACGATATAGGAATACTTTATTAATTGAATGCAGGTATACATCTTAAGATGTTAAGATAGCTTCCGATTGCGTTTTTCTATAAATATGAATCGCATGAAAAACTTGTTGTTATACTCTAGATGAAATCTGGGAGTATGTTGTGTTTGCCTTACCGTTTGTAACGCTAAGAAATAACGTTCGCACAGAGTCGCCAATGATACAGAAATTTTTGTTGTCGCTCAAAAACCTCGATTCCTAGTGATCGTCTGCCTGTCCGTCTGTCTACAATATAACTCTCGAAAGCTTTGACCTATCGTGCTGAAATTTATCATATTTTTAGCAAAAAAGTAATTTTAAGTTTGTGAACGGGCCACATCCCCCCACTCCTTCTACCCCCTCCCATACAAATTTCATGAAATTTCGAAATTTAAAGAAATTGATTTTTCTCCGAAACCATCAGTTGTTGACTTGAAAATTTGGTCGTAGTATAATGATGTGAATATCATCAACGTCAAAAAATATTGATGTGAACCCCTTACTCCTTCTACTCCCTGCCATACAAGTGCAAAATTTTCAAAAATGCATTTATTCGACTTTCAAAGCTAAAAGAATCAATTTTTGTCATAACTTTTATTACAATTGCAACCAATTTTGAAAAAAACTATCAACTTCATCTCACTCTTTCTACTCCCTCCCATACATATTTCACGAAATTTTGGAATTTCATTTAAATTATTTTTCTCCAAAACCGTCAAAGCTATCAACTTCCAATTTTGAGAAAAATATATAGGGACCTTGAATAAGTTCTCGCTGTTTTTTTTTTTAAAATAAAAGCTTTATTTAAATTATAAGGAACAAAAACATTTGATTCAAAGTATTGCCCATCACTAGCGACCATTTTCCCCCATCTTTCTGGCAGTATATGAATTCCGCGTCGGACAAACGACATGTCTTTTGAGGTTATCCAAGAACCGATCCATTTTTTAGCTTCTTCATAAGAATGAAAGCGCTGGTCAGCTAGGCCATGTGCCATCGAACGGAATAGGTGAAAATCAGAAGGGGCTATGTCAGGTGAATACGGCGGGTGGGGTAGAACTTGCCATTGAAGCGTTTCCAGGTAGGTTTTCACTGGTTTTGCAACATGAGACCGAGCGTTGTCATGTAGCAAAATCACTTTGTCGTGTCTCTGCTCGTATAGCGGCCGTTTTTCTTTTAAGGCTCGACTTAAACGCATCAATTGAAGTCGATAGCGCTCCCCCGTGATAGTCTCATTCGGTAATTCCTCCAACTTTTCGTCTTCAAATTTTTTCGGTGCGCCAGAACGTTCTTTATCCTCAAGTTTTTGAAGCGTCGAAACCAGCCTCTGCATGTCGTATCCGACAAAAGCATTGTCACCATAAGTCTCAACAAGAATTCTATGTGCTTCAGCTGCAGATTTCTTTTCAATAAAGTAGTGCAATAAAATTTCCCGCAAATACACTTTATTTGGCACACATTTTCAGAACTAAGAAAAAATTACTTTGCTTACTCTAAAGTGAACTACCATACACCGAAATGTAAGGTTAGATACACTACTGCCTTGCATGTGTGTTACCATTCGAAATTCCACGAACGCGGTACTGCTACTGCCATCTTTGAAGAAACAGCGAGAACTTATTCAAGGTCCCTATACTATTACAAATATCTTCTCTTTCTACAATGGCACTAAAGCCTAAATCGGGCTTTGGCCTCCTGACCTTCAGGTTCCTTAACATTTTTCATTATTTATTGTGGAACCTTCGCACAGCCCTCTATCCACGAATTTTTCATTTTCGTAAATTGAAGTGACCAAGGTATACCCAAGCAGGCAGTGTGATGGAATTATGCGTTAGCCGGAATTTAAACTTACGACGTTCGCATTGTAGACCAACACGTTATCCACTAGGCTACACCCTGGCTTACAAAAATCACTGATTTCGAAAAATTTGGTTTTGATTCGAATACTCCTTCTACCATACAAATGCACAATTTTGGTAAATGCATTTAATCGATTTTCATTGAAATTAGAAAAAGTAAAAATTTCAAATTTTGCCAGAAGTTGTCCCTTAATAATTGCAATAAATGCTAACAAAATTATGAACTTTGCATCACTCCTTCTACCACCATCCATACAAATATTTGTATTTGAAATTCAAGAAACGTAATTCTCCTTCGAACATACGACTTTAAAATTGTAACATAGCGATGTGATTAGGATATTGTTAGGCAGATTCAAAATCATCCAAAAACCTCCCACTTTCTCTGCCACCTCCCATACAAATGCGTAAAATCAGACAAAAATTGTTCAATTTCCTCGAAAACTATGAAAGCTACAAACTTTAAATTCAGCATGAAACATTTTGTATACTACGTTCGGTGTTATATACAAAAATTACAAGCCTGCCCCTCTGCTTTTACCACCTCCCATACAAAAGTCACTATTCACTATTCGAAAGAATTTGAGATGAAATATTTTCCAGTACAATAAACTCTTTCCTATTTCATCTGGAGTATCATATGATTGGGCTTTACGCGCGATTTTACAAGCAAAATATTGAACGAGTTCTAATTTTAATTTTGTATAATGTTGCTATATTTTTCGTTATGAAATAAAGGGGAATTACCATTTATTGTGATCGTGAAAGTTTCGCTATCCGATTTTCGACGGATTTATTCTTGAGGTCCCGAAAATCTGAAAAGGTAGACAGCGTTGATCCAAACTTTTAGGAATCAGAAGCTGTGGAAGCCCTTTGATAATCACAATATATCCTGTGGTGTTTCAATGGAAATAGAGTATACCATCGGTAGTATTCCTCATTCCCGAGGGTATCTAGGCTTTTATAGGGATAAATAAAGGTGGCAGGGTATACCATCCGCTTCACAAAGCACACGTTATAAACATATAACATACTATCACACAAACGCAGTAAAATACTGTTAACATTATAATCTATTAAAAACGAGTCTGGTACGATTCCCAAATTGACATGGATATGTCTAATGGATCGGCTCAACCAAAAATTTTGTGCGTCCCACAATCGTTACCATGAAATCGGTGCTCTAACAGGCGCCCATAATCTCAAATGAGCCCTAAGCAAAACATAACAGAATTATTATTGGGAGTAAAAGAAGTCTATTTTATTATTTTAGTTCAATTCTAGAAATTCCATTTTAGTTCTTATAAAATTCGTCCAATACAAATTTCGTAATGAATAATTAGAATTGTTGGATTATTTGTGCTCATAAATATTTCTATATTCGTAATAAAAATCATTTTTTATGAAAAGCAATATTTCATGAAGTTTTATAAAGGTCCAAGGTACTTGCCACGTCGGACCAAGGTGCAAGTATTACTTGTACCTTGGACCGTTTTGACTTTAGGACCTTTATATGTTAATAATAGTGCATTAAATAAAAATGTTAAGCTGAGGTTGTATCTTTAAAACAAAATACGCAAGAAATATCATGTATTAATGTTTTGTAAGTTATAGTTCATTAAGAGCAGGCACATGACCTTCCCCGATACTTTTTTTACCAAAATGAAAAAATTCCTAGATGAGGGCTGTGTGAAGAGCTAACAACCCTTCCACAATAAGTAATGAAAAAAATGTTAAGGAATCTGAAGGTCAGGAGGCCGAGGCTGTATTGTCGAAGCGGAAGACGTAAATGCTATGATCGTAAAAAAATGATTGTTGTGATCTGATCACTCACATACATACCAGGGGTGTAAATGTAAAACCGGATTTTTTTGCAAAACAAAAAAAAAAACACTTATTGGTTGAAAATGAATAGGAGTATTTTATTCAAAGTATAGCCCTTCGCTAGCTATACATTTTCCCCATCTCTCTAGTAATGTGTGGATGCCTCGCCAGAGAAACTGTTAGTCTTTTGATGAAAACCAGTCATCGAGCCATATTCGAACATTTTCGTAGGAAGTGAAGCGCTGTTCAGCAAGTGCGTGTCCCATCGATTCAAACAAATGGTAATCAGACGAAGCCAAGTCTGGTGAGTAAGCGGCATGGAAAAGAATTTCCCAACTGAACGACTCTATCGTTTCTTTGACCAGTCTTGCTGTGTGTGATGGTACATTGTCATGAAGCAAAATCACTTTGTCTCTGCTGGTATTCTGGGCGTTTTCCACTCAAAGCTTGATTCAATGCAATCATTTGTTGTCGGTAGCGTTCAGTGTTAACGGTTTCACCAGGTTTCAGCAGTTCATAATAAATCAGATCCTTCTGATCCCACTAAACGCAGAGCATTTTTTCCAGTCATAGCGATTTGGTCTTGCAGTTGATGTCGGTGGTTGGCTTGGAGTTACCCATGATTTTTTCCGCTTCGGATTCTCAAAATAAATCCACTTTTCATCACCAGCCACAATTTGATGGAGAAATGACTTTCTTTTGTATCGGGCGAGCAGCATTTCGGAAGTGGTTTTTCTGTTTTCCTGCTGTCTTTCGTTGAGATCATGTGGGACCCATTTTCCCATCTCGTGGTTCTTTCCCATGGCTTGCAAGCGTATGGCGACGGCTGCTCGTGTTACGTTTAACTGATCTACCAGTTGTTGTTGCGTTTGAGCGTCGTCCTCATCCAACAATGCTTGCAATCTGCTGTCTTCAAACTTTTTCGGTGGTTTTCCACGTTCTTCGTTTCTCACGTCAAAATTTCGACTTTTGAATTTTTTAAACCACTCAAAGTACTGTGATTTACCAAGAGCATGATCACCGTAAGCATCGACAAGCATTCGATGTGATTCAGCAGCAGTTTTCTTCAAATGGTAACAGAAAATTAAAGCTGCCCGCAAGTCGTAGTTTCGCGGTATAAAGTTCGACATGTTCACTGTTATTAAAAACTATTCTGTTCTATTATGAGTTGACAATCTTTGTCCGATGTCAATACAAGAAAATGGCGCCACTGACGCGTGTTCACAATAACCACATTGACCGGTGAGGCCCTCTATGATCAAATTCTGGTTTCATATTTACACCCCTGGTATGTACAGTTCTGGAAAATAAATTATATTAATTTTTTAAGACTGGTGCAGTTAGAAACATTATTTTTTTCAAAATTAATTATGACTAGTATCGCCTGTGGTCGAAATTCGAACAATTTTTTTTTTTTTACAGAACGACTTGTGTTATAGGTAATTTCGGCCTTTATGTGCAATGCACAAACACAGTTATGGAGGAATTGGGAAGGTAGGAAAGGAGAGTGAGGACAACCGTAACGAGTGGTGAAGCTGGTATAAATTTTTTCCAGTTTTACTGGCTACTACTGATAATTTTATTTTATTTAGAGATGTTTTCGTGGACTGAAAGATAGAAAGCGAACAGAAACCATTTGTTTCACTTACATCGTTTGCCCAGTTTATTTCCAGTAATTTTTCATTGTCAGTAGTAACTGAAAACTCGTGCTTAAAAAAATCCTACTGCTTGGGGTGGGCCTATTGTCTTGAAGCAGACACGCTGCCCACTACGTCACAGATGCCGCGTGTGTAAAATAACGAAATTCATACTTTCAATATAAATTCGCCTAAAATTAGGCATTCTTTAATTAGGCAATTTTTCATTTCCACATTTACTGTATAAAAGAGCTTGCGTAAGCTCAGAGCAGTGCACTGGATCTACTGGTACACGTCCGATGACCGCTTGTATGTTTCCACTTTATTTTACCTGCCTTAACGGCAACATACAAACATTATTTTTGGTTTGTGCACATGTATGGCACATTACCTTTTTAATAATAAATGTTTCATTCCCCTCCTTTCATAAAAAATAAAAAAAGTGGTCTGGAAATTTAGATGCTCAAGTATTAATATATAAGATTACAACATACCTCCAAAAAATTATAAACTTCACCCAACTCTTTCTACATCCCCAATTCTTATGTTGTAGAAATTTGCAGATAGGCTATCCCCTTCGAACAGCTGAAGTCTATTATGGAGAGGACTCTAATATAAACAAATTAGCCGTTTTGGAACAGTCACACTTATTAATGAGACATCACAAAACTAGTGCATTTGTTGGTTGTCGCTTGATACTAATGCCATAGACCTAGTTGCATAAAACTTACTTTATTTGCTATTATTATAAAATAAAACCACTGAAAATCTCAAGCGTCATTGAAAAAAATATTCAACAATCCTCCCTTTCGCGCTGAAAACATCGTTAAAGTAATCGTTAAAGTTGAATGAATCGTATGCCATCAAAGAAGTATTCGCACAATGATAAAATCTGACTAAAGTATAGCAGCGTTCCTCCTCTGGGTGTTAGTTAATATACACGAGAGGATAAGGAACACTAAAAAAATAGCAACCGGTAAATATTTAGCTTAACGTCTTATAGTCCATCCCAGAGGTATAAGGTACATAAATATTTTGGTTCCAAGCAATTATACCGTTGTTATTGGACCTGATGCGAAGATGGGTGATATCTGTTTCACGCTGAAACGCTATAATAGATTAGGATATCTTTTATATACCTACTACCGATTTATGTTCTCTTTCACGTTAATTTGTTTATTTTTTGGTTTCGGTATTTGTCGTCGCTTTTCAACATTTCAGAACGATTTATTAGATGAAAGCATACCAGCATATTAGGTTACATTGAGCATAAGGACAATTTTGATACTTTCTTGCGTAATTTTATAAGCTATCTATCTTTAATTTGAAGATGGTACAACCAGGAAACCATCGAAAATAATTAACAGACCTGAAGAGTAGAAACCAACAGGTGAAAAATAACGAAAGAACAAATGTAATTAGTGTGTTAAAGGTGGAGTTTAAGTTATCATCAGAAATGAATCGATGCGGGTAATATAGTTTATTTAAAATTAATTGAGCTGAAGAACATAAAGAAAATTAATCTTGTGGATCTTTACATCTATTATTGAATGTACAAGTATTAAGTGGTTCAAATAAGAAAAGTGGTCTTTTGGCTAATAAGATTAATTCTGCAATTAATTAGCCACATTTTCAAGTTTAATTATGTTAATCCTACCAGCAATAAGCACACTCTGATTATTTCTAATTTTAATATTTTATTTTGTACTTATTTTATGTGTACAGTCTAAGAATAAATTCTATGAGAAAGACATACCTACAATAAAACCATTTAGCCATTTGATGTCGTTTGTGTAATAATTCTAAACCTAATTTAATTTTTTTATATATTGTGTGTTTTAATTGAAATGTTCGGTGCAAATTTCACGGAATAATTTTGTAAAGAAGGATAAAAATAAAATTATCTACATATTAACAATTCTAGGGCTTGAAAATCATCACACACAGCAATATAATCCTACGCCCATTGCTCGCATTTTCGGGGCTCGAATAAAGTGGTCTTTTCGTAAGACTCTCCCGCAGAGACGCGCAACAAGCAAGAATATTCTTGGATGTAGACATGACTGATTCCAGGGATTTAATGGCGGCCTGGCTATCAGTGAACCGGAAGACGGAAAGATATGTTTCATTTGAATGAAAAGATTTCCGGTCTCTACATTGTTACGCTTTCGTGACGTTTCCGTCTCTGCTGAGACCTTTATCAAACCCTCAGCAGAGACCGAAACATCACGAGTAATAAAGCGTAACTGTGTAGAATCCGAAAATCTTTTCTTTCAATTCGAAATGCACTGTGAAAACATTCACCAAACCATCAGATATGTTTCAGTTAAGCATTGCGGAGAAAACATCTCCTCCCACTTCACTTTTAGTTTTGGAGCCATCAGTATTTAATCTACCTCCCACTCTTGCCTCGAGGGGATAACGGTTAGGAAATTATTATCAAAATCAAAATAAATTCTCGAAATATTCCAGAATTAAGGAGTGACCAGTTTGAATGCAGGTCCACTGACGAATTTCTTTAAGGCGGATGGCTGCACTTAGAGCCATCTGTTTACCAATAATATCGAAAGGTGGCAGATGAAACAGTATTCCTGTGTAGTGCTGCGGCGGGGGTTATTCTCAGAGCTCCACTTATGCATAAATATGTTGTTCTCTGCACCTTGCTGAAGAGAGTGCGGTTTGTCTGTCTTTAGGACAGTCCACCACACAATCACACTATAAAGCAGGATAGGTCTGATGACGGCAATGTAGAGTGAATGCAGTACTCCCTATTTCTTACCTATGGTTTTCTTACAGGAGTAAAGCGCAACCGTAGCTTTGCTTATACGTTCCTGAAAATTAGGTTTCCAGCTCAGTCTCCCATTCAAAATAAGACCCCTCTATCTACGAAAACAAGACTGCTACCATCCAGGTTAGGAGGGTCAAAATGAGGATTTTTGTGTTTCCTTGTGAAAAGGACTAGCTCGATTTTGTGCGGGTTCATTCCCAAACCACAATCACGAGTCCATTTAGAAAGTGTTTAGAGGGAATTTTGCATAACCTCGCCCAGAGTACTCGGATGCTTACCAAAGATGGCTATAGCAACGTCATTCGCATAAGCAATCACTTTACAGCCTGCCTCTTCCAGTCTTAGCAGTAGCTCATTGACTGCCACGTTCCAAAGAAGTGGAGAGAGGACCCCGCCTTGCGGAGTACCTCTACTGACAAACCTTCTAGCGGATGCAATGCCCAGTTTTTTGCTGATTATCCTCGATGTTAACATCAAATTAATCAGCACACCAAGCGAAGCGTCCACCTTCAGAATTAAAAATGCGTCCGTAATTGCTTCTGGTCTTACGCTGTTGAAAGCCCCTCGATATCGATAAAGCCCACCATAGTGTAATGCTTAGAGATTTTTTGATATGGCATACAAGTGTGTTGCTGCACAGATGGATGTCTATAAATCGTTCTAAGGTTTTTAGAAGGAATGAGGATAGACTTATAGGTCTTAGGTCCTTCGGACATGTATTCCCGCTTTGAAGATAAAAGCACTTTCACCTTCTTTCATATTTCAAGAATATGAACTAGTCGTTAACAACGTCTAAAAATAACGTCCAACCAGGGAAGGATGATATCAGAGGAGTTTTGAAATTCCGCAGGTATTATGTCATCCGGGCCTGGGGATTTATATGGTTTGAAGCTGCGTACTGCCCATAGGATTTTGTTCCGCGAGATTATAATTTCAGAATTGCCCACTGGAGGCTTGACCTGGTGCAATTCTCGGTGTGGAGCGACTGAAATTGATCAATGGTTTCATCAGTCAAATTGGTCCATAGTCCGTAGGATTTTTTCATGCAGCTGAGCATTGGGGAGGAGGTGGAGACGCTTCGGATGTCTCTTCTATCATATCGGAAGAAACCCTCCCATACAAATGCACAGTTTTCAAAAATGCATTTATTTGGTTTTCATTGCAACTAGCAAAGCTAAAAAAACCAATTTTTGCCATAATAATTTTTTTCCAGGTACAATAAAAAACTATCAACTTCGCTTCACTCTTTCTACCCCTCCCATACAAATTTCACGAAATTTCGGAATTTCAATTAAATTATTTTTCTTCAAAACAATTAGAAATATTATTGATGTCGAAAAAATCGATTATGATTCGACTGCTCCTTCTACCCCCCCCCATACAAATGCACAATTTTGGCAAATGCATTTAATCGATTTTCAATGAAACTAGAAAAAGTACAAATTTAAAATTTTGCCAGATTTTGTCCATAATAATTGCAATCAATGCTTAAGAAAATATGAACTTCGCTTCACTCCTTCTACCACCTCCCGTACAAATTTTTGTATTGGAAAAGTATTTCTCCTTCGAACATATGAGAGCTATCAACTTTCAAATTTTAACAAAGCAATGTTGTTAGGATGCTGATAAGCAGATTTAAAATCATCCAAATTCTTCCACTTTATCTGCCACCTCCCATGCAAATGCCATAAATTTAGACAAAAATTTTCGAATTCCCCGAAAATTATGAAAGATACAAACTTTAAATTCAGCAAGAAACAATTTGCAAGTAATACTCGCACCTTGGTCCAACATGGCATTACAAAATTTGTATTCGACGAATTTTATAGGAACTAAAATGGAATTTCTAGAATTGAATTTAGATAATGGAATAGAATTGTTTTCAATGGCGCTACAGCCCAAATTATGTCTTCGGCTACAAACCATTATTGCTAATGGTTTACCAATACTTTGCATTACTCTTCATTTCTCAATTCTTGACGTCATACAACTCGCTACGGACCAAAGTACAAGTAATAAATAGGACCAAGGTACAAGAATATTACCTAGCACAGTAAAGTATTTTATTTTAACACACAGTAACGATCTACTTTATAATAAGAAAATTCAAAATAGGACAAACAAGCGAGAGGCAGAACAAACTACGGAGGAAAAAGTCAAAAGGCTTTGCAAATTACTACATTTAGTAGACAGAGAGACGGTCACTGGGGTTCGAGGTTTTCGAGCAGCGATCCATATTTGTGCACCATTGATGAACCTGTTCGAGCCTTACTTCTGAGCGTTAAGCGTTATAGCAAAAGTAATATTTCATTTAGAGTATAAACATCAAGTTTCGAAATGTTTGTTCTTGGGATAGATTTGAAGTACTGTACCTATGCCGTACTATATTTATAAATTATTAAGTTTTTCTACAACACAGGTCTTGCATTTGTGTCTAGAATCGTAGTAGGTACCGTGTCTACAGTGCGAAGGTCGGGAATTCAAATCCTGGTTGACGTATAATTTCAGCGCACTGCATGCTTGGGTATATCTTGGCCACCTCAATCTGCGAAAGTGGAAAACTCGTAGATAGAGGGTTATGTGAAGAGCTAACAACCATTTTTACAATAACAAATAAACAGTTTAAGAACCTGAAGGTCAGGAGGCCACAGCCCGATTTGGACTCTATTGCCATTAAAGAAGGAGATGAAAATAAAAATAAGACGCCAATTTATATATAAAATTACACGCTTTCCAGTAGCAGTTTAATAATCAATCGAACAAAAAAAAACTTTTTATGCTAACAACAAAAATATTTTTTTAAGCCAATAAAAATCTAATTTAAAAATGTTCTTACTAAGTTATATCAGTTATGATTGGAACAGTCGAGGGATTTGGAAATTCCTGTTACCAATAAAAATCCCAATATGTGATTTCGGTGATACACTCATAATCCAAACACCGGTTTTAGTGAAATGATGATGATGGCTGCCTTAAACACAATACGTAAATAAAATTATTTGTCTGTTTTTCTGTTTGGATGAATGCTAATAATTTCCGCTTCCGGCGATCATTTCCAAAAAAATTTCGATCTATCCATCGATGTGGTGGACCTTTTGCGACCACCCCCATCCTGTTCTGTTGTGGCTTACTCGAGTTACCATCGCGACACACCGACACCTCGTCAGGCGTTACAACGAAATTAAATTTTTTGGAATTGTGAAACTAGAAATACGTCACCCCTTCCACTATACCTGGTACACAATTTCCTAAAGTTACGAAAATTTCTAATTTGTCTAGAGTATTGCATGATTGGCCTTTATGCGCAATCGTAGTCCTTTTATGATTTTTCATAGTGTTTCACCTTTTTATCCTTTTCAAAAAAAAATTTGGAGCTGAACCACATTGAATTTTTGTGGAAGACATACAGCGATTATTCTCTATCGGAAACAACATGCAGAGATTGGTTTCTTCTTCTTCAACAATGGCGCTACAGCCCAAATCAGTCCTTGGCCTCCTGACATTCAGGTTCCTTAGCATTTTTCATTACTTATTGTGGAAGAGTTGTTAGCCGTTCGCACAATTTTTCATTTTGAGGGGACCAAGCTATGTATATCCAAACAAGCAATGTGCTGGAATCATATTATATATTAAGCCGACCGGGATTTGAACTCACGACCTTCACATTACAAGACCAACACGCTACCTACAAGGCTACACCCTAGCTGATTGGTTTAGATGCTTTAAAAATAATGATTTTGATATTGAAGACGAAGAACGCTCTGGAGCACCTAAAAAGTTTGAAGACGAAAAATTGGAAGAATTACTCGATGAAGACCGAAAATGACGCAAAATGAACTTGCGAAATCATTATGAGTTCATCAAAAGCATTCGTGGAGTATTGGCAACGTGCTTGCTTCACAACCAATAGGTCGTGGGTTCTATTCCCCCAACAGGCAGTAGGATTTATTTAAGAAGTACGAATTTTTGAGTTGCAACTGGCAGTGGTAAATTATTCGATAAAAAAAACATGTCCAAACGATGTAAACGTGAAACAGTTACACTTCCAGAAGGTCTATATGCTCAATATATGGTTTCTGTTCGCTTTCCCATCATTCAGTCTCCTTGATATCTATAAATATTTGTCAGTAGCAGGCAGTTCAACTGAAAAATATAGCAGCTGTACCACTCGTTACGGTAGTCCTCACTCGCCTTTTCCTATCTTCCCATTCCCGATCAATCCCTCCCTTCATGATTGTGTTTGTGCATTGCACATAACGACAGAAATTTCTTATAACACAAGTTATTCTATGAAAAAGGGATGATTTCAAATGGAAATTGGGTGCCGTACGAATTGAAGCCGAGAGACGTTCAACGGCGGTTTTTCACGTTCGAACAGCTGCCCCAAAAGCAGAAAAGGAAAGTTTTTTTTTGTATCATATTGTGACTGGCGAGGAAAAGTGGATACACTTCGTTAACGCAAAGCGGCCATGCATCAAAGCCGAATATCCATGGTTCCAGTCTCATGCTCTGTATTTCGTGGGATCAGCTGGGTGGAGTATATTATGAACTCCTCAAACCCAACGAAACCATTGCAACAGATTGCTATCGACAACGATTGATGAGTTTGAGCCGAGCATTGAAGAAAACGGCCGCAATACGAGATACGACAAAGTAATTTTCAACCATGAAACGCTCAAATGGGAAGTCCTTCTTACCCCACTCGCCGTATTCACCGCTTATCACTGTTTCGATCGATAACTCATGGCCTGGCTGAGCAGTACTTCCATTCTTCTGAAGATGTCACAAAATGGGACGATTCGTGGATAGACTCAAAAGGTGAATCGTTCGATTTGATATTTGCATGTTGCCGGAGAGATGGGAGAAACTAGTAGCTGACGGTGGACCATACTTTAAATTGTTCTTCAGCATTCATTTTCACGAAAAAACAGCGAGAGCTTATTCAAGTTGCTGATATATATAATATATATATTTTTTAGCTAGGGTATAGCCTAGTAGGTAGTGTGTTGGTCTTGTAATGCGCAAGGTCGTGAGTTCAAATCCCGGTCGCCGCAATATATAATTCCGGCACATTGCCTGCTTGGATATACTGTGGTCACCTCTATCTAAGAAAATGAAAAATTCGTAGAAAGAGGGTTGTGCGAAGGGCTAACAACCCTTCCACAATAAGTAATGAAAAATGTTAAGGAACCTGAATATCAGGAGGCCTAGGTCCGATTTGGGCTGTAGCACCATTGTAGAAGTAGAAGAAGATATATTTTTTTTAGTGGCAAAAGTTAATTAAAAGGTTTGTAAACTACGAAATTGACTGTTATTTATTTTAAACAAGCACATTCACGCGTGCTCCACACGCGTATTTTGTACGAAAAGGTAAGACATTTTATAAGGCCCACCTTATTGTTACTGCTGAATAAGTCAGAGCCTGGGTGTAGCCTAGTGAGTAGCGTGTTGGTCTACAATGCGAAGGTCGGGAGTTCAAATCCCAGTCGACGTATAATTCCCGCACACTGCTTACGTAGGTATATCTGGGTCACCTCAATCTGCGAATATGAAATTTCGTAGGTAGAGGGATGTGCAAAGGGCTAACAATCCTTCCACAATCAACTTTTGTTTATTTAATAAAATATATATATAATTAATTTTTAATTGTTTCCGGTCCCTTCAAACACTTTTGATTTGGCAAACTCAGTCCAGAACTTAAAATCTGGTAATGTAATAAAAAGAAGTTTGATAATGGTTTCAGCAGAGACCGAAATGTCACACATAATAAATCAAGCGGTGTAAAATCCGGAAATCTTTCGGGAGTCGATATTTAATATTGGGGCTTCCTTATACACGACATTCTTAATAATTAGGTGCCCATTGGGTTTATTTTTCAATAGCTTCAGATCTTGTTGCCTACAAATAACTTCAAGTCTCACCTCATAGCGACATTGAGTTGTACATGTGAAAATACAGTGTTATTCTGGAAAAATGTAAATTTATTTATTTCATCTATATAGGATATCTCAACAGACTAAAGAATTATAATAAAAAATTTACACATATTAAAACTTCAAAAAGAAATCAATAAGAAACAATAAGTTAAACAATAATAAAAAAATAAAAAAATGTAATTACATAGAAAAATTATAAATTTCCTATAATATAAGCTTTGAACTGCGGTCGACTATCAGTAAAATCAATTTGGTCGCATATCATTTTCAAGTAGGAGATGCATCTAAAAATAGGTTCATTCAGTCCATAATTTGTGCGGTGCGCGATGGTATGAAAAATCGTCCTCTGCCTCAATGGCCTTTCTGGAGCAAAAATTGGGAGATAACTGAGCAATTAGGGCTTTTAATGCGATAGGAGATAACATCCTTTATAAACATCACGCATAATAACTTTCTTCTATGAGCCAAAGATTGCAAGCATCTGGTTTCATACGTGGAAATATCAGCGCTCCAGTTAAACTTACAAAGAGCATATCTAGAGAAATTACATTGAATTCGCTGAATTCGCAACACATGAATCTGATATACAGGATCCCAAATCACAAGGGAATATTCCAAAATAGGTTGCTTTGACAGTGTATGGATCAATGAAATCTTTAGTATTACGTCTTATAAATCCCAGATTTGAATTAGCTTTGCAGATTATGTAGTCGACATGTGAATTAAAGTTAAAATTAGAATCGATCAACACGTCAAGATCCTTTACCTCCGAGGATATCTGAAGAGATCTGTTATTTAAGTTGTAATCAAATAAAATGGAAAAAGATTTTTTGTAGGCAGAAAATATTTTGCATTTATCAAAATTAAGCTCTAATAAGTTAACGGCACACCAATTACAGAGCTCAGTAATATCAGCCTGAAGTTCAAGACAATTATCCAAACTTGAAATCTTAGAAAAGAGTTTAAAGTCGATAGCGTACGAAAGAGAGCTAGAAAATTTAAATATGGAAGGGATGTCGTTTACAAATAAAACAAAAAGTAAAGGACCGAAATGGCTTCCTTGGGGGACGCCAGATTTGACATCAAAACACGATGAAGAAGTTCTTTCGACACCGAGAATGTCGTTAAGTGGAGTTGTGGCAGGTCAGGAAGGCAGTCATTACCAGTGTTAGGGTTGTGGGATCAGATTGTAGAATTTTTTAATAATTGTTGTGATAAGGGGATTTTTTTTTTATCAAATTGAGGGATTTTTGTTGAAAAATTTCGATTCAATAAAAGTTATTTATTTCACATTGTCATTTTATTTACGTTAGTGTTTAAAGGGCTTTTCTGCTTAGAAGAGGAATAATTAAAAAAAATCGGACTTGGCATGATTGTTTCGATACACGTACTAGGCCAACGAAATCAAGAGCGATTCACAACCGATTCATTGTTGCTTATAAAGTAGTTACTGCATGGGGACTAGAGGCAATTATAATTTACAAAATTGGCTTGCCCATCCCTGCAACATGATATGGCTGTCATTTCAAATAAACGAGTACCTAGTAACGAATAAAATGTAACGATTACTTTCCTTAAAGCAACGAATAGTTGCTGGTACCGAAAAGTAACGAAACTGGACATTGTGTGAAATCCTAAGAATTTTTTTTTAATTCAAAATCCACTGTAAAAAGTGATCAATCTTGTAAAGATCTCAGCAGAGAATGAAACTTCGCGCAATTTATGGTAATTTAAATAAATGCAATAAAAATTAAAGTGTGAAGTTACGCAGAGGTTGTATTTATACTACGTACATACATAAAATAACGAAAAAAAAAGTTCTATCACTAGAAGATGTGTAGGAAAAAAAATTATCTGAATTCAGTTCAACGTAAATTGGGAATTTATGAATTAGCGATTATTAAAAAAAAAAATCCAATTGTTCATTTTAATGAGGTAATAAAATTAATATTGAATTGAATGCAGTGATAAGAAAGAAATTTGTCTCGCGTACAAAATCAGTACCATAACTAAACTTCTAAGTTAGCAGATAAAATGAAAGCCATCTATCACCATATTGCTAATTACTTAATGGAGACGAGATGATAAACAAGTAAAGATGTGAACATATCTGTATATGCATTACAATTATCATTAATTTTGTAATTATTTTTTAAACGTTTTACAAATTATTGAAATGTTATAGAAGTTGCACTTACTTTATAACGGTCTGCATTTCGGTGTTTTTCTTCAAACTTATCTTTTTCGACACCAAATTTTAAGTATAATCCTTCTTTTTTGTTCGTAATAAATTTATTAAGCTTTATTACTAATTGATATTTATTTTTATTTTTTTTTTAAATATTCTTAACACTTTGAGTTGTAAAAGGTTTTACACATTCTCAAAAACACACTGCTAATTAAAAATTTATTTCACTAAAAAAAAAATACGATTAGAAAAAATTCAAGTTCATGTCTAAAGCGATTATCGCTGACGATGAGATTACACACACGTTCAATTCAAACGAAATCCGTTTGAAAAAGATTCACTTAGGATCAGATTATTCAAATAAAGTCACTTTCTAAAAAATCGAACCCCTACCTTTCAAAATAAAAAAAAAATTAAACAAAACTTAGCGCCCAAATATGTAACGACTTTTTTAACTTCCGACGACGTCGTTCATTGAACACGCTCACACTCTTGGCAAATATGAATTTCGGTAACGTTTTCTTCTTTTCGAGTCGTATTTGTGATTCTGTCCCAAAATCCGCTCAACGTGACCGGCGACGTTGAACTGAGGTCGCCACACACGCTTTCGAACGATTTTATACGCCACAACTTTTTCCTTTCCCACCGCGCTTCTGGGCTGGCTGAGGTAATGCGTTCCTACGGAAACTTCTTCTTCTTCTTCTCTTGCTCGAAGCGCTCGCTTTTTAACGTAAAAATGGCATGTGCGCCGGATAGCGTTCTTGTACGTTAGCGTGCGAGGTACAACGGGTATGACATGTGTATAAATAATATCGTCGAGGTTTTGTGTGTGCTTGTGCTGTTGGGGTTTGGGGCATGAAACTTATCGAGCTTAAAATGAACGCAAAGCTTTACCAAAGTGGTCGAACAACAATATTTTCGCTCACGGATGGAAAATACCTACGCTACCAACTACCAACTGTAAAACAAAAATTTACCGACTACCGGCATACCTTGTTTATTTCTCGGGTATTACCATTTGCAGCGGATTTCCGTCGAGTTGCCTGTTGCTGTAAGCATTTCCTTCGTTTTCACTGCAATTTGTTTTATCAAATTTTACTTTATTATTTTAGCTCCTTCAGTGAATTTTGTTGTATGTCCTCGATCGACTGAAAATGTATTCCACGGAGCGGTAATTTCAGTTTCGGGAATAACAAAAGGGAACCCTGGTCCAAATCTGGTGAATACGGTGGTTGCTTGATGGAATTTGTTGCTTTTTTGGCATTAACTTCGGTCACAATTGAGGCTCTATGCGATGGCGCATTATCATCGTGGAAAATTCATGAATTCTTCTTCCGGCCGTTTTTTAAGGATTTGCTCACGCAAACGCTTCAATATGATTAAATACAACTCCTTATTGATCGTCTGTCCCTCCGAAACGAATTCCCACCAAAATCGATTGAACGGACTTGCAAGATATGTACACATACTCAAAAAAGTCTGCGTACATCTCATTAGTAAATTCTGAATGATGTTGGAATCGTATGAATCAATAACGTGATCTTGATTTAATCATTTCGATAAGAAATCCTAAACTGCAAGAAATGTATTGAAGCAGGTTTGATTAAAAAATTCCCAAAATTAACGAAGATATGGTAATTTCAATACTTGGAAGTCTGTGAGCGGCCCCAAAAAAGTCTGCATACACATCACAAAATCTGGGGATTCCCCGAAATGTGCAGTGCTTATGCCTACATTTTTTCATTGATACGCGTGACGATACTCCATTGGAAAATTGTTTGAGAGTTTTGCGTGAATTAAAGACTATTCTTTAATATGGAAGTTAAAAATAAGGAAATCAGTGTTAGTGAGCGTAAAGTAATAGTAAAATTGCGTGAAAACGGGAAAAGTTTTCGTGAAATCGCAAAATTAGCTAGAAGAACCCATTCCTCGGTACAAAGGGCTGTTGCTAATTACGAAGAAACCGGTTTGATTATTTCACGGCATCGATCAGGACGTCCTCCTAAACGTACAGCACGTGAACGTCGGAGTATTATTAATGCTGTGAAAAAAAAATCTGCTATTAACGGCGTTCCAAATTGTGCAGGACATAAAACAGATATATAAAAAAAAACAATATGCGATGAAACAGTGCGCATAATTCTCAGGAAAGGCGGTTACCATGGTCGAGTCGCACGTAAAAAGCCGTTCATATCGGAACGAAATCGTCGAAAGAGAATGAAATTCGCCAAAGCTTACTATGCAACTATGCCAAAAGAATTTTGGGAAAGCGTTCTTTTTTCGGACGAAAGTAAATTTTGTACATTTGGGATAAAAGAACGCAAATTAGTATGGAAAAAACGCTCGACAGAATTCAATAAAGATAATTTGATTCCCACCGTAAAGCATGGTGGCGGCAGTGTGATGGTTTGGGGGTGTATGGCAGGCAGTGGAATGGGGCAACTAGTTTTCCTAGAATCCACAATGGATAATTACGGGTACCTTAATATTTTAAAAAATAATGTTAAGCAAAGTGCTGAGAAATTGCGGCTGGGGAACGCATTTTACTTTCAGCACGATAATGATCCCAAACATATTGCTGAAATAAATATGTTTTGGCTGGCATACAACGTCCCAAAACTCTTAGATACACTTCCTCAATCACCAGATTTAAACCCAATTGAACATTTGTGGGATTTACTTGAAAGAAAAATTCGACAGGATAACATAACAAGCAGAGAGTCATTAAAAAATGTTATTTTGAACGAGTGGAACAATATAACGGCCGAAGTAACATCAAAACTTGTTCACTCCTTGCAAAATAGGCTAAAGGAAGTCATTTATAGCAAAGGCTATGCTACTAGATATTAAGGTTCTTAATCTGATAAGCTAATATAGTGCATTTCAAATAAAATTAATAAATTTTTTCAGGTGTATGCAGACTTTTTTGGATGCATTTTGATAACTTCTTGGAAGAAACTTTTTTATTTTGGTTATTCTAAACCGCGAACGAGTACTCAGTTGTATATTTATCTACCATATAGTTTAATGAAAGTAATAAAAAAAAATATTTAAGTTATAAACAAATAGCAAAGGTTTTTATATTGATATGTTTGCTGCGACCAGCAAGTGTACGCAGACTTTTTTGAGTATGTGTATATGTCGAGCTCTCCTGCTATCTTCCTAACACTGACATGACGATTTTCGAGCACCATTTCCTTCACTTTTTGAATGTTTTCGTTAGTTATAGAGGTCGAAGGTCGTCCAGAACGAGCTTGTCTTCAACAATCTCTCGACCGTCCTTAAGGGGAGCACTACCTAAAATAAACTGCCAACAAGTCGGGCGAAACTTTATTATTCTTGGGGAAAGTTGCGGATGCGTGGAAAGTCAATATGCAGGTTAGCGTGGCTAGGGAAAACTAAGTGAAAGCGGGTTCTTGGGCAATGCAGTTTTTTTTTTGTTTTTGTTAAGTAGCCGAACACAACTTAGGGGGTCACTCTTTAATGTAAATTATACAGTCATGCCGGTACGGGAAAAAAAGGAGTTAAGGTTAGTCGGGATCAAAAGGGGGAAACATCTTTAGGCAATGCATTCCAGAGCTTAGAAGTTCGGGGTATGAATGACTGCCTATATTTCACTGTGCGGGAAGTTGGAAGCTTAACAGTTAACTCGTGTGCGCTTGACACTAGGCGTGTGTTTCTAGGAAATTAGTACAGAGGAGGAATAAGTTTAGCAAGTTCCTCACTGCATTTACCATGAAAGTAGCGGTAGTAAATGCTTAGTACACCAACATTTCTGCGATGCTCAAGGGAGTCTATAGAAACCGTATTGGCTTCATCTCCAATTAGTCGGAACGCCTGTCTCTGGACACGGTCGAGCATCGCAAGTTGCGTTTTGGGTTCCCCAGCCCTTAAATGCGAATTGTACTCGAGGCGTGGTCTAATGTAGGCCTTATAGATATTTGCTAGGTCACTAAGAGTAAAATATTTTTTACATCTTCGGAGAACACCTAGGCGCTTGGAAGCGTCAAGTGCTACGTCAAGTATGTGCTGGTTCCAATTAAGGTGGTTATTTATTTTGATACCAAGGAGTGAGAAGTATTCGGAAGCGTTTAGTAGGACACCACCAAAGGGTACATTAGAAACCAACACCGGGACGGTTTAAGGGAAAGATGACAGGCCTGTGTTTTTGAAGTGTTGAATTCTACTCTATTTGTCCTGCCCCATTCAAGATTAGATTCAGGTCAGAGTTCAATGATCCAAATAGTTCGGCACGTTTAGATGCTACCGGAACACGGTGAGCGTTAGGAATCGAGTCGAATTCATATATGTTATCCAGGGTACTGTCATCTGCAAAGCAATGTATCGGATTGAGCGTTGACGACAGAAGGTCATTGATAAAAATAAGAAAGAGTGTGGGTGATAAAACAGAGCCTTGGGGGACTCCGGAATCTATGGGAAAGGGAGAAGATGCCACGCCATCCAATACGACTTGTATGGTGCGTTCATGTAAGAAACTCTCGATCCATTTTACGAGGCTATTATTAAAGCCGACTGCTTTGAGCTTTAGCGATGTAAAGCGCCAGGACTTGACCTCCGACAAATTTATGGATGCAAGAGTTCCAACAGTCAGTCGGATAAACGAAGAGGTCACCTGTTGATCGTCCGGAACGGAATCCGTATTGGCGATCATTGATAAGTTTGTTATCTTCAAGATAGCGGACTATTTTGCGATTCACAACCGTTTCCATCACTTTCGACAGAACGGAAGTAATGGCGATGGGGCGATAGTTGGCGGGCAACGCTTTGTTACCTTTCTTGGGAATCGGCAGAACATTCGCCATTTTCCGCGTGCCCGGAAAGTGCCAAGAAGAGTAAGAGAGATGGAATAAATCGCGCAGCGACTTAGCCAGGGACGCAAAACAATTTTTTAGGACTAAGGGGGTAATACCATCCGGACATGCAGATTTCTGAACATTGAGGTCACGAAGAATTCTGGATATAAGTCGTGTGCGAAAATGAATCTCAGGTAGACGAAATCCAGATGGTGTTAAAGGCGGGGGAGACTGGTTTGTCGCTGGCAGCCTGGAGTTTCGTGCGAAACTTGCTGCAAGAAGATTGGCTTTCTTAACAGGATGGACTACAATTCGGTCTCCATCTAGAAGAGGTGGTGTAGATGATTTCACATGGTTGTTGTTGACCGTTTTAACAAATGACCGAAAAGATCTCGAGCCATTTGGTGTTTCGAGAATTTTCCGTCGAAGTTTTTGGTCGTGTTGAAACCTAGCACTTTTCAAAATCGACTTGCATGTATTTCTTGACATGTTCTAAGGAGATCTGTTGGGTTGCTCTTAAAAATTTGAAAATATTTTTTCTTTCAGGATGGCCGTAAGACAATCTTTATTAAACCACGAATCCTTCGACGGTTTGATACCTTTATAATTAAAGGGTATGAAGAGTTCAATACCCTTAAGGATGGTTTCGGTTACAAGCTGACAAGCTGTATCACAATTATTAGACTCGAAACACAATTTCCAATTAAAGGCCTTGAAAAACTGTTTTAATGCTCCCCAGTCTGCTTTTCTGTAACACCAGATGGTTCTTCGAGGCACTTTGACTTTTAATGTATTTACCACTGAAATCGGAAATTGTGCTTGAATCAGGAAGTGATCAGTATTCCCAACTGGGGATGGCGATTTCACAGAAACAGAATATTTGTCGGGATTATTCGTTAGAAAAATGTCAAGCAAGTTTGAAGCATGGTTTGCTATTTCAGGCAATCGAGTTGGTTCGGTTACCAACTGCACTAGTCCATTTAGTGAAGCGAAGAGCTCAGTGTCTTGACCCTGTTGGTCCGTATTCGTAGAATGTTTTAGCAAGGCAATATTATGAACTTTGAAATCGCCCGCTATAACGATTTCAACGTCCGGGTTTGCATTATACAATGCCTGAATAGACTCAGGCAACTTATCCAATTCTGTTCTAGTGTTTGCTACTGTCAATGTCGGACTTCTGTAAACATAGCCAAAGAAAATAATTTGCCTTTGGACCTGAAGTTTCACCCAGGAGTAGTTAAACTCTGGATTGCACCTGCACCTAGATGGGAAACAACTTGAAGAGCTACATCATCGCGTATGTATATAGCGATACCACGCTGCTGGAAAAATGTAGGTATGAGGTGGTAATCAGGGATAGTAAGATACTGTTCAGGGATAGTAAGATACTGTTCACTACCTGATAGCACTTGTTGTCAATTTAACACTTTGCGGAAACGTTCAAAAGCTCCATTACATATATTTTCAATATTTCGTTCGTTTATTTATGCAAGTTTGGTTCTTATGAGGGGAGGGGTGATAGTAAGGGTGGGTGGATGTTAATAGTTTTTTAATTGATTGCTTGAATCGCGTCCAATATTCTCTGTATAGAATGTCAGTTTCATAGACGAAGTTGCATAGAATTTTCATAGGATTCGGTGTATTTTACATTCATGACACCAAACATTTGAATGGAAAGGGGTAGAGGAGGTATTTCCTTTATTTTGTAAGGTGCTCGTACAAAATTTCAAGTTCGTAGCTTTTAATTTTTTGGTTATTAGTTGATTTAATGAAATTGGTCGAAATCATACTTTTGTATGGGAGGGGGTAGAAGGGCAAGCGCGATTTCAAAACTTTTAACGTAATTTCATTTCAACTATTTTCAAAAGTTTTTATGCAAAATTTCAAATTGATAGCTTTTGATAGTAAGGTGATAATTGATTTCTTAAAAATGGTCAAAAAAATAATTTTGTGTGGCCCTTAAAGATATTCGACCAGTTCATATTTCAAACTTTTAAAGATTATTATACTCTAGATGAAATCTGAGAGTATATTGTGTTTGCCTCACCGTTTGTAACGCTAAGAAACAACGCTCGCACAGATCCGCCAAGGGTACAGAAATATTTGTTGTCGCTCAAAAACCTCGATTCCGAGTGACCGTCTGTCCGTCTGTCTACAGCATAAGTCTCGAAAGCTTCGAGCTATAGTGCTAAAAACTTTTGTGTGTCATTTTTAGCAAAAAATTAACTTTAAGTTCGTGAATGGGCTACATCCCCCCACTCCTTCTACTCCCTCCCATACAAATTTCATGAAATTTCGAAATATTAAAAAATTGATTTTTATTTGAAAATATTTAAGCTATAGACTTGAAATTTGAGTCAAAGTATTATGATATAAATGTCATTAATATGATGGAATATTGATCCAATCCCCTCACTTCTTCTACCCCCTCCCATACAAATGGACAATTTTGAAAAATACATATTTTCGATTTTCATTGAAACTAGTAAAGCTGAAAAAACGAAATTTTGCCAGAATTCATTCTACTATAATTGCAATTAGTTTTAAAAAGATTTATCAACTTATCCTTACTCCTTCTACCTCCTCCCATACAAATTATACGAAATTTTGAAATTTAAATTAAATTATTTTTCTTCAAAACTGTTAAAGCTATCAACATGATATTTTGACTAAAGTATAAAAATAGGAACATCAATAATGCGAAAAAAATATGTTTTGATCCGTACACTCCTTCTTCTCCCTCCCATACAAATGCATAATTTATGTTAAATGCATTATATTGATTTCCATTAAACCTAGAAAAGGTACAAACTTCAAATTTTACCAGAATTTGTTTTTTAATAATGCAAAAATTTTCAGCTCCGCTTCACTCCTTCTACCCCCTCCCATACAAATATCTGTATTATAAATTCAAGAAAAGCATTCCTCCTTCGAATATATGAGAGCTATAGACTTTAAAATTGAATCAAAGCATGGTGATAAGGATGATGATAAGCAGTTTCAAAATCATCTTAAACGCTCCACTTCCTCTACCACCTCCCATACAAATGCCTCAATTTCCGGAACACTATGTCCAATTTCTTTAAAAATAATGAAAATAAAAACTTTAAATTCAGCAAAAAACATTTTGCATGCCATGTTCGGTGTCATATACGAATAATAAAAGCCTCTCCCTCTACTTCTACCACGTCCCATGCAAAAGTCTCTATTCACTATTCGAAAGAGTTTGAGATGACATATTTTCCAGTATATTAAAGTCATTTCCATTTCATCTAGAGTATCATATGATAATTCTTTTATGTTTATTATTCAAGTGCAACGCATGTATCTTCCTCATATCAGATACCTATGTTTTTTTTCTTTTCTTTTGGCAAAACGGAAAAATTTAAATTTAATCTTTATTAGTTTTTGTTTTCAAAAATATGAATAGAAGGAAATTCTAAGAGTGATTTCATTGTTTTAGTGTCGTCGGAAATTAGTTTTGTTCATTAAAATTCACATTTTATTATTTTCCAGTTTGCAATTTTCTTATTTATTTTCATTATGCAATATTATAAAATTCTGCTTGACCCTAAGATCAAATTTAATGTGTAGGTGATTATTAAAGGTTGTTTTGTGCATATAAGTTTCCTCATATGCTGTGTGATTTATGCTGAAAGTTATAAGAAACGTAAATAATTTCTTAAAAATAAATTATTCATAGTCAAGCGGGTGATAAATGAAAAGATTATAATCAATAAAATCTTTTTTAGGTGACAACGGAACGCACAGAGCCGCCAAGGGTACAGAAATATTTGTTGTCTCTCAAAAACCTCGATTCTGAATTGCTGTCTGTCCGTCTGTGCGTCTGTCTACAACATAACTCTCGAACGCTTTGAGCTATCGTGCTGAAATTTGTTGTGTGTCATTTTTAGCAAAAACGTAACTTTAAGTTCGTGAACGAGCAACCTCCCCCCAATCCTTCTACCCTCTCCTATACAAATATCATGAAATTTCGAAATTTAAAGAAATTGATTTTTCTCCGAAACCATTTCAGCTATTAACTTGAAAATTAGGCCATAGTATAATGATATAAATATCATAAATCTCAAGAAATATAGATCTGATCTCCTTACTAGTTCTGCCACCTCCCATACAAATGAATAATTTTCAAAAAGCAAAGCTAAATGAGCTAATTTTTGTCATAATTAATTTTGTTATAATTGCAACTAATTTTGGAAAAACTATCAACTTTACCTGACTCCTTCTACTCCCTCCCATACAAATTTTACGAAATTTCGGAATTTCAATTAAACTAGTTTTCTTCAAAACCGTCAAAGCTATCAACTTTAAAATTTGAGAAAAGTATACTATTTTAAATATAATTGATGTTAAAAAATTTGGTTGATTCGGATGTTCCTTCTACCCCCTCCCATACAAATGCAGAATTTTGGTAAATGCATTTAAACGAGTTTCATCGAAACTAGAAGAAGTAGAAACTTGAAATTTTGCCAGTATATGTCTCTTAATAATTGTAATAAATACTAAAAAAAATATCACCTTCACGCCACTCCTTCAACCACCTCCCATACAAATTTTTGTATTGGAAGTTCAAGAAAAGTTTTTCTCTTTCGAACATATGAGAGCTATCGACATTAAAATTGTAACAAAGCATTGTGATTAGGATGTTGATAAGCAGATTCAAAATCATCCAAAATCTCCCACTTTCTAATAATAATAATAATAACTTCCCATACAAATACCATAAATTCAGACAAAAATTGTTCAATTTCCTCGAAAATTATGAAAGCGAGAAACTTTAAATTCAGCATATTATTTATATACTACGTTCAGTGTTACATACAAAAATTAAAAACCTCCCCCTCTGCTTTTACCACCTCCCAAACAAAAGGTAAGTAAGTGTTTCATCTAGAGTATCATGGCCTTACTTACTTACTTACTTACGATGGCGCTACAGCCCAAATCGGACTTTGGCCTCCTGAATGCTTTGCCTCCATCCATCTCGGTTCAGTGACCGCGTCCTCCAGTTTGAAAATCTTAGCAGTGATTTGCTGTCTGCGTCAATCGAATCCTCCCAGCGCTTTCGTGGTTTTCCGACCGGTCTTTGTCCGTTGACTTTCCCTTTTAGTGTGCGTTTGGGAATTCTTCCGTCATCCATCCGCTCCACATGACCAGCCCATTGTAATTTTTTAAATTTTATGAGGGTTGACACTTCTGGATTGTCGAAGATGGCATACAATTCTCTATTGTATCGTATTCTCCAGATTGAGTCTTCCCTCACAGGTCCGAGGATTCTTCTGAGGACCTTCCTTTCAAAGGCGTTAAGTCGTTTTTCGGACGCCTGAGTTAATGTCCACGTTTCGCTGCCATAGCATAGCACAGGTCTTATGATTGTTTTGTATAGCTTAAGTTTTGTTTTCCTGTGCACGTTCTTGTTTTTGATTATTGGAAGTACCGAATAATAAGTCTTGTTTGCCATCATTATCCTTCTTTTAATTTCGATGGGTTCGCTTCCATCCTTCGATAGATTTGCCCCTAGATATATGAAGTTGTCTACGTTTTCTAGGTTATAGTCTCCTACTGTAATATTTTGTCTGATTGGCGTCTTTTTCCTAGTTTGCGTCATAATTTTTGTTTTGTTTTCATTAATGCGTAGTCCAACTTCCCTTGCTACCGAGTCAAGGTTTACAAATACTTCCTTAGCACTCTCCAGAGATCTTGCAAGGATATCTATGTCGTCGGCATATGCTACGAGTTGTGTGGATTTGAAGCATAGTGTTCCCTTGGTGTCAACGGGAAGTTTCCGAACAACATATTCGAGTGTTAAGTTGAAAAGCATTGGTGCGAGGCCGTCACCTTGTTTAAGGCCGTTGTCTGTTTTAAAACTGGAAGTCAGATCGTTTTCTACTCTGACTTGTGACAAAGACTCCGTCATTGTCATTCTTGTCAGTCGAACCAGTTTCGGTGGGACTCCAAACTCCAACATGATTTTATACAGTACGCGCCTGTCGATACTGTCGTATGCTTGTTTGAAGTCAACAAATATCTGGTGCACATCAATATTATATTCCCAGCACTTTTCCAGCACCTGTTTAACTGAGAATATCTGGTCCGTGGTTGAGCGTCCAGCTCTAAATCCGCCTTGGTATTCACCAATTACTTTATCAGCATAGGGCTTAATTCTCTTTTCTAGAATTTTCGTCAAAATCTTATAAGACGTACACAACAGAGATATTCCTCGGTAGTTTTCGCAGCAGAGTTTGTCACCTTTTTTATAAATTGGACATATGATGCTCTTGCGCCAATCTTCAGGAAGTATTTCCTGCGTCCATATGTCCGCGACTAATCTATGTAGGAGATGCGCTATGCAGGTGTCGCCGGCTTTCAGAAGTTCAGCTGGGATTTGATCAGTGCCCGGCGCTTTGTTGTTTGGGTGGTTCCTTAGGGCTGTTTTTACTTCTTCGAGTGTGGGAGGACTCAAAGCGGATCCTTCATCAGCTGTTACATCAGTTATACCTGCTATTGTATCTGCTGCTGCTGTTCGTGTAGGTGATGGGCTCGGGTTAAGAAGGTGTTCAAAATATTGTGCCCATCTTAGTTTTATATCTTCCGCGTTACTTATAATGTTCCCTTCCGCATCCTTGCATAGGGTCGTTTTCGGTTTGTAACCTTCTTTCATCCTTTTGACAAGGGAATACGCGGCTCTTGTGTTGTGTAATTTAAATTGTTCGTCCATGTTTTTAATTTCGTCATTATTGTACTTCCGTTTTTTTTGTCTGCATATTTTGTTTGCAAATCGTCTAAGATCCTTGTACTTGTCTTGTTTGGCTCGTGTCGGCCGTTCCGTTAATATTTTGTAAGCTTCATTTTTTCGTTCTAAGGCATCTTGGCATTCTTTGTCGAACCAATCATTTCTTTTGCGCCGGGGTTGTTGTCCTATCACCTCCTCTGCGACAGATGTAATGCCATCTTTGATTTTTTGCCACATTTCTTCTATTGGCATGCTGACAGTGGTATTCAGCATTGTCGTGAAGTGCCTCTCCAAGGCTAACGCATATTTCGCAACTATTTTCTCGTTTTTGAGTTTCCCTATGTCGAATTTAGGAACCGGTTGTATTTTTGAGTGTCCTCGGTTTGCGATTCGACATCGAAACTTGGTCTTTACCAAATAGTGGTCTGTGTCGCAATTAGCCCCTCGACATGTACGCACGTCGAGAATGCAGGAGGCCGTCCTTTTCTCTATTAGAACATGGTCTATTTGATTGAATGTTCTTCCGTCGGGTGAAGCCCACGTTCTCTTATGAATATCACGATGCGGGAAGCATGTCGAGCTTACAATAAGGTTTTTGCTGCTGGCGAAATCAGTCAGCCTCTGGCCGTTGTCGTTACTAATATCATGGAGACTATGCCTTCCAATTGTCCCTATGTATGCTTCTTCTTTGCCCACTTTCGCGTTAAAGTCACCTAATACTATTTTAATATCATTCGACGGAAGGGAGTCGAATGTTGATTCTAAGGTGCTGTAGAAATCGTCTTTAACTTCGTCGTCTTTGTCTTCCGTTGGGGCGTGGACATTAATAAGCCAAACATTAAAAAAACTTGTTTTGATGCGGATTGCACACAATCGTTCATTGACGGATTTGAAGTTGGTAACTTGGTGTTTAAACTTCTTGTCGACGATAAACGCAATCCAAATTCCCGGCTTCCCGATGATTTCCCACTTTTGAAAATTGTGTGCGATCTTAAGTCATTAATCTCGTTACCTAATAATTTAGTTTCTTGGAGTGCAATTATGTTTATATTGTATTTGACTGCCTGTTCCAGAAGCTCTCTCACTGCTCCTGCTCTGTACAGGGATCGCACGTTCCAAGATCCGAAGGAATAGTCCATTTTTCGTTTGCGTGGTCGTTGCCGTTGAATCAATCCAGTCCGAGGCGTTGCTTCAGGTTTCGAAACGGGTGTGTTTTTTCCGAGGATGAGTTGTTAACACATCGCCCAACCCCCAACTTGGAGGGCCATATTATTATAGTGCTAGAATTTTTCTGTTTCATTAGCACTCGCGCCCATCAGTTCAGCAAGTCAAGTCCGGATGGACAAGACCAGGATCCGGTGGCTACCACGAGGAGGTATGATGAGCACAATTGATGTGTATATGACAGTTACAACACTGGGCGTCGCCTAATGACGCCGATCAGATGCCTACCCTGTCTATACCCATCCAACCACCTCATCATGGCCTTACGCCCAATCATAATTCTGTTATGTTTTTTAAATGCAATCTCAAATTTTCAAGTTTCTACCTTAAAATTTCATTCAATAATATTCAGTTTATGCGTTTTTTTCATTGTACATGAAACACCTTGTGCACGTTAGACCCCCACTTCGGTGCATAAAAATTTTGGAATAAATTATAATTTCTTTTAATAGATGTATCGACGTGCAAAATTTAAACTTTGTATCTTTTACCAGAGCCCTAAAAAATTACTCAAAATTTTCAACACTTTTGCTGTCCACCTCCCTCCCCTTACACCCCCAAATTAAACTTTTTACTAAAAATAAAGATTATACATATAGCTCTACAATCTCACAAATTTTTGATTTGATATATGTACTAAATTTTGAGACATAATGATTTGTAGTTTTGGAAAGTGCGCCATTTTTTAAATGCTCCCCATTTCCCCCCACTACTACTATGTCCACACGTTATATTTTTTTCATATTTTGCTAGTTAAGCTTAGTATACGTTTCAAGTTTCAATTACATAGCTTAAGAGACAGCTGAGATATTCATTTTTAAGTACAATATTATAATTACTTACAATAATTAGCCACTCTCTAAGCTGATTCCGGTGAAACTATAATATATGCCACCTTAATGGTCTCAAAATATGATTTTTTTACGATAAGTAATTTCACAGATATAATTATTTGAAAAAAATATTGTGGTACTACTGACTGCCAACCGTGTACGGTTTTTCTTTTTAAACTTTGACTATAATTTTTTTATAAATTGTTTTTAATCGCCATCTATCTTTTTTTTGTGGTTATCGAAATTAACTTAGGGGATCACCCTTTAATGCGCGATGCACAGTTAATTCGACATAGATAAGGGAAACAAGCGGGAATAGGGAAACACAGGAGGGAAGTGTTTGAAGTGGTGGTGAACGTTGTTCTTAAACTGGTGAAGGTTGTATTCAGTAGGAAAGAAATTGCCTGTAATGAATTCCACATCACTGTCGTCCGAGGGATGAAGGACCGCCCAAACTTCTCTGTTCTCCATAGCAAGGGCTTCACAGAGCACTCGTATGAGCGTGCAGCTTGGCGAGTATTTCGGGGGCATTGAATATAGGTGGTATTAGAGCTTTTAGTTCCTTGCTGAATTTACCATGGAAGTATCTAGAGTAAATGCAGAGTACACCGATATTTCGAAGGTGCTCAAGGGAGTCAACTGAGGCCGATATAGCTTCATCTTCAATTAATCGGAATGCATGTTTCTGGATACGGTCAAGAAGAGTCAGATGTGATTTTGGGGCCCCAGCTCAAACAAGACGTGGTCGGATATAAGCCTTATAGATGGTAGCTAGTTCGGACGCTGAAAAGTATTTCTTACCCTTCCGCAGAATACCTAGACGTTTCGAAGCATCAAGAGCAATTTCGTAAATTCGTAAATTCGTAAATTCTACACCTAGTAACGTGAAGTCTGCAGAAGGTGAAATATGAGATAGATGACAAGACTGCGTTTTTAAGGCATTAAACTCTACTCTGTTTTTCCTGCCCCATTCTAGGATTAAACTGAGGTCAGAGTTCAATAACTGTATTGACTCATTACGGCATGAGGCCACAGATGTTGGGCGTGCCTCCGCAGGGGAGTCAGATTGGAAGGTGTTATCCAAAGTGCTGTCATCTGCAAAACAATTAATAGGATTGAGAGTAGATGACAGAAGGTCGTTTATGAAGACTAAAAAGAGGGTATGAGATAAAACTGAGCGCTGAGGGACGCCAGAATCAATGGAAAAGGGCGTAGAAGTTACTCCGTCTAGAACGACTCTAATAGAGCGCTAAGAGAGAAAACTCTCAATCCATTTAAGAAAAGCTGTGTTAAAACCATAGGCCTTCAGCTTAGCTAAGAGACATTTGTGCCAAACTCTGCCGAACGCTTTAGCAATGCTAAGGGCAAGTACATGACCTTCTCCGAATTTGTGGATGCAGGAGTTCCAACGCTTAGTTGAATAGACAAGGAGATCGCTAGTTGAACGTCCTGAGCGAAATCCATATTGGTGGTCATGTATGAGATTTTTATCCACAAGAAAGTTGACTAGCCTGCGATTGACAGCAGTTTTCATTACTTTTGAAAGCACTGAGATAATGGCTATGGGGCGATAATTAGCTGGGTTCGCTTTGCTTCCTTTCTTTGAGATTGGCTGAACATTCGCGACCTTCCATATCTGAGGAAAGCCTGAAGAGTAAGAAAGATGATAGAGATTACGAAGAGGTTTAGCTACCTTATTTGCTAAGTTTCGAGTAAAATACATGCCTGCAAAATTTGGACGAAATCGGCCAAGTAGTTTCTGAGAAAAGTGTACCTCAATTTGCACTGAAAATGCTCTTGGGAGTGCTCCCCTTAAAGGCATTCTACCACTCGTAGGCTTGTGTTTTTGATATTACTGAATCACCGTAAGCAACATTCAACATCCCGCACAAGAAATTTGGTTGGAATCACAAAATTTGAGACAAACTCTTTGTTTCATATTTTTATCCATTTTAAAATTCGCGGTCGACTATTGAGGTGTACCGATTAAACAAACTTATTAACAGACCGCGCTAATTTTTGGGATAATAATTAAGGACGCCTGCTTACAAAAAAAAAATATTGATATATCATTTCTCATGGTAATTTTAATTACGAATTCCCGGTACTTTATTGTCACAATGTACATAGAGGAATTTGTGGGACAACTTTAAAAATAATCTAAATTTTTTATCCATTGCGGTCGGAAAAGGGGGGAAGAGCTAAAAACAAATTTCGGGCGATTTTTTTTTAAATGCTTATATCTTCGAAATTACTTATCATAAAAAATTCATATTTGGGGACCATTAAGGTGGCATATAGATCCACCAGGGGATGAAGGTGATAAGCAAAAATATCGGAAATTTCTGAATGAAATTTTAAGCTAGAAACTTGAAAATTCGAGAAATGCTTTTAAAAAAAACCTTAAAAGTATGAAATATTAACTGGTCGAATATCTTCAAGACTTCTACCCCTTCCCGTACAAAATTATGTTTTCGACCGTTTTTAAGAAATCAGCTATCACCTAACTATTGGGTTGGCAACTAAGTAATTGCCGATTTATTCATATAAATAAAACACATGTTTTTAAATACAAAGAATGAACTTTAATCAATGATATATTTTCTATTTTGTTCGATGATCTGTTGCCATCTTTCTGGCAATTTCAAAATTCCACGTTCGTAGAACTTGTGATCTTTATCGACAAAAATCTGAACCAGGTGCGATTTTACAGCGTCATCATCATTGAAAGTTTTACCATCCAAGGAGTTTTGCAAAGATCGAAATAAGTGGTAATCTGATGGAGCAAGGTCAGGACTATATGGTGGATATAAAATCGATTCTCAACCAAGCTCCAATAATTTTTGGCGAGTGACCAAAGATGTATGTGGCCTAGCGTTGTCCTGGTGAAAAATTACACCTTTTCGATAGACTGGCGGTTTTTCGATGATCGCTGTATTTAATTTGTCCAGTTGTTGACAGTACACACCCGAATTGATCGTTTGGTTCCTTGGAAGCAGCTCAAAATACACCACACCTTTCCAATCCCACCAAATTGAGAGCAAAATCTTCTTTTGGTGGATATCAGTTTTCGAAGTGGATAGTACTGGCTCATCAAGCCTGGACCATGATCGTTTTCGATTGTCGTTATTATAAGCAATCCATTTTTCGTCGCAAGTGATGATTCGTTTCAAAAAAGGATTCATTGCGTCTAAGATGCAAATCGCAAGCGTTGATGCGCTTCGTTAAATGAATTTCTTTCAATTCATGTGTAACCCAAATATCAAGCTTTTTAACGAGTTTCATACGTTTTAAATATTTCTCAACCGCTGTATGACTACTTCTATGGCTGTATGTGACACATTTAACTTCTCTGCTATCTCTCGTATAGTTACATGACAATCCGACTCGATTATGGCTTTAATTTGATCACCATCAAGCTCATCTGGGTCTAGAGATACTCGATACACACTAACACTTCTGTCCTAATAGAGTTTGGACAATGCATGTACAGCGATCGCGCGGGAAATTGCACCCGAAATTTGAATTTTCTCAATTCTTTTTCTTTTATGAAGTAAACACAATCATAATGGATCGTTATTTATGAAAGTCATATTTATTTTCGGTTTTAATGAGAATTCTATTCAAAAAATTGTAGTTTAACGCAAGTTTTCGCTTGTGTCCGTACATTTAAAATCGGTCAAACTCAAGTTTGGCTGATTTTCGTATTTCTTATGTTGCCTTCTTGTGCTTCTAAACGCAGTCTTAACTGTTGGTATTAGAGCATTGTCCAAACTCTATTAGGACAGAAGTGTTAGTGTGTATCGAGTATCTCTAATCTGGTCGACCTAATCGTTTTCATCTTTGAGCAAAAAATCTCCGGAACGAAATTTGTCAAACCGATTCCGGCACTGTCTTTCTTTTAAGGCTTCCTCATCATATACATCACGTAACTTCTTAGCAGCTCGGAAAGAATACAATCAGCCTTAGAGGTGATAATGAACTGGTCTAAGAACTTGAACATTAACCCAAGTAAGGCTGAGATAGTACCATTCACAAATAGAAGGATAAACCACATTGTACCTCCTGCAATAAATGGAACAATAATACCCTTTTCAGATGAGGTAAAATATCTAGGTGTTATACTGGATAACAAACTCAACTGGAACAAACATATAGAATGGACTCATGCCAAAGCACTAAAGGCATTTTGGGCCTGTAAAAGCTTATTTGGCAGAAAATGGGGATTAAAGCCCAAAATGATTTACTGGTGTTACAGAACAATCATTCTCCCAATAGTCACATACGGATCAACGATATGGTGGACTAAAATATTACAAAAGAAAGCTCAACTTACGCTATAAAAAATCCAAAGGCTAGCTTGCCTTGGTATCACAGGTGCAATGAAAACCTGTCCGACAGCGGCAATGGAAATGTTCCTTAACATCCCTCCGATACATATCCAAATAAAAACGGAAGTTATCAAAGGAGTGTTACGCATACAGGAGAAAAACAATTATAAGTCAGGGGATTTTAGAGGTCACCTCAAAATCCTAAAAGACCCAAAAATAGAGGTTATAACTCCTACATTATCGGACGCGATGCCGACAAAATTCAACTTTGAAACCCCCTTCAAAGTTATAATCAGAGAACGCAAGGACTGGCAATCCATGCTACCTGATATAGTAGAGGGATCAACCATCTGGTATACAGATGGCTCTCGCACATCTGAGGGGACAGGAGCCGGAGTCAAAGGTCCTAACTTCTCGGTGTCAAAACCACTCGGTAAAGAAGCCACAATCTTCCAGGCCGAACTAATTGCAATGGAGCTATGCATCCAAGAAAATATAAGGAGAGCTCATCGCAATAAATCCATTTATATCCTATCGGATAGTCAGGCGGTTCTCAAAGCTCTAGCATCCAATAAACACGGATCGAATATAGTATGGGAATGCCTTCAAAACCTAATCATCCTGGGGAAAAGGAATGATGTAACCTTAATGGGTACCAGGACACATGGGAATTGAAGGAAATGAAGAGGCTGATCGCCTTGCAAAAAAACGGCGCAGAAACAAATTTTATTGGTCCAGAGCCATTCTGCGGAAAACCAAAAGGGTACTTCAACCCCATACTTAAAAAGTGGGTTGAAAACGCACATAAAATCTACTGGAATAGACTTCCAGGCTTGTCAATTTCAAAAAAACTGATCCTACCACAAAAAAACAAAGTGGAGGATATTCTAAAATTTAGCAAGAAGGATATTAGTACCCTAATCGGCCTAATGACGGGGCACAGTGGAGTAAAGCACCACCTCAAAAATATGGGCTTAGCTGAAACCGACATTTGTCGCCTTTGTCTAGAGGACTCAGAAACGACAGTACACATCTTATGTCACTGTGAAGCAGTAGCTAGGAAAAGACACAGTCTTCTTGGAAAGGGTTTCCTTTCTACGGAGGAACTAGCCAATACGGCTCCCTTCAAGATTCTCAAATTAGCTAAAGCTATTGAGTTATAATAGGGTGATGGGGCTATAAACGCACAATAGACCAAGAAGGTCGCAGTGCTCTCACGCGTTCCCCTAATAGTAATAATAAATAATAATAGCAGCTTGCGCTGCATTCTTTCCTTTACGGAAATAAAAAAGTAAAATATGACGAAAATGCTCGTTTTGCACTTCATATTAAAACTAACGCCAAAGTAATACCTTTTAACAAAAATACACGCGATTTGTTTCTAAAGTAAAATGAGACTGACAGCTAACAAATGTCAAAAGGGAAAAAATATATCATTGACAATGGCCCTTAAAAAAATATGGCCAGACACATCTATGTGGGGAATCAGCAACCCAATATTAAAAACTTGAAATTTTTCAATAAATTAGCTAATAACCAATAAATTAAAAGCTACGAACTTGAAATTTTGTATGAGCACCTTGCAAGAGAAACGAAATAAAACTGTATCATAAATTTTACGACTCCCTTACCTCCTCTACCCTCTCCCATACAAATGCTTGATTTCGTGAATGTAAAATACACCGAATTTTATGAAAATTCTATGCAACTTCGTCTATAAAACTGACATTCTGTACAGAGAATATTGGACATAATTCAAACAATCAATTTAAAAATTATTATCATCACCCACCCTTACTATCACTCCTCCCCCTTGCCCTCATAAAAACCCAAACTTGCATAAATAAACGAATGAAATATTTATTATATGTACTGGACCTATTGATCGTATTCGCAGTTAAGTGATAAATTGACAACAGCCCTGTCCTAGAACCCCCTTTCACTTAGTCTTCCCTAACCGCTCTTAGCTGCATATTGACTTAAATAAACTGCCAACAAGTCGGGCGAAACTTTATTATTCTTGGGAGAAGTTGCGGATGAGTGGAAAGTCAATATGCAGGTTAGAGTGGTTAGGGAAGACTAAGTGAAAGGGAGTTCTTGGGCAGGACTGTGAACGATATTTCATTCGTGTCTGTAAGTTTGGGTTTTTATGAGGGGAGGAGTAGGGGTAATAGTAAGGGTGGGTGGATGTTAATAGCTTTTTAATTAATTACTTGAATCACGTCCAATATTCTCTGTATAGAATGTGTTTCATAGACGAAGTTGCATAGAATTTTCATAAAATTCGGTGTATTTTACATTCATGAAACCGAACATTTGCATGGGAGGGGGTAGAGAATATAGGGGAATCGTAAAATTTGATACGCAGTTTTATTTCGCGTCTCTTGTAAGGTGCTTGTATAGAATTTCAAGTTCGTAGCTTTTAGTTTGTTGGTTATTAGTTGATTTAATAAAATTGGTCGAAATCATAGTTTTGTATGGGAGGGGGTAGAAGCGCAAGCGCGATTTCAAAACTTTTAAAGCAACTTCATTTGAATTATTTTTATAAGTTTTCATGCCAAATTTTAAATTGATAGCTTTTATGAGTTAGCTGATAACTGATTTCTTAAAAATGCTCGAAAAAATAATTTTGTATGGGAGGGGGTAGAGGAGGTAGGGGAATCGTCAAACTTGTGATGCAGTTTTCTTTCATTTTTGTTGTTAGATGCTCGTACGAAATTTCAAGTTCATAGCTTTTAATTTGTTGGTTATTAGTTGATTTAATGAAATTAGTCGAAATCATACTTTTGTATGGGAGGGGGTAGAAGGGCAAGCGCGATTTTAAAACTTTGAACGCAATTTCATTTTAATTATTTTTGTATGTTGTTTTGCAAAGTTTGAATTTGATAGCTTTTAATGGTTAGGTGATAATTGATTTCTTGAAAATGGTCGAAAAAATAATTTTGTATGGGAGGGGGTAGAAGTTTTAAAGGTTTTCGACCAGTTAATATTTTGTATATTTAGGGATTTTTTTTAAATGCATTTCGCAAATTTTCAAGTTTCTACCTTTAAATTTCACTCAAAAATTTTCAGTTTATGTGTTTTTTTCAATGCACATGAAACACCTTGTGCACGTTAGACCGGGGGAGTCGGTTTATAATAAATATGGATCAAGTTAATATTATTTTCCTATGTACATTAAATATAGGTATTCATATGCAAAATTTTAACTTTTTATCTTTCACTAGAGCTCTAAAAAAATCACTCAAAATTTTCGACATTTTTGCTTATCACCTCCCTCCCCTTACACCTCCCAGCTTAAAAATTTTACCAAAATTAACCATTATGTAGTTCTACAATCTGACAAATTTTTGATTTAATATCTGTACTATTTTTTGAGATGTAAGGCTTTGTAATTTTGAAAAGTGCGCCATTTTTGAAATGTTCCCCATTTCCCCCCACTACTATTATTTCGATATGTTATATTTTTTTTGTATTTGTCTAGTATAGCTTAATATAAGTTTTAAGTTTCAATTACATAGCTTAAAAGATAGTTGAGATATTAATTTTTAAGTGTTTTTCTTTGCACCCCCCCTGATCCTCCCCCTTACAATAATTAGCCGCTTTCTGAGCTGGTTCCGATGGAACTATATGCCACCTTGACGGTCTCTAAATATGATTTTTTTACGATAAGTAATTTCGAAGATATAATCATTTGAAAAAAAAATTCGGCCGACAATTGGTTCTTAGCCCCCCCTTTTCGCACCCCAATGGATAAAAAAATTAAATTATTTTTAAAAGTTGTCCCACAAACCCTTCTATGTGTATGTTGAGTTTTAGCTTCCTAGCTGTTACCATGGTTGAGATATTTGAATTCGTATTTTTCGGATTAAGCGCTCCCCCCGCCTCCCCCTGAACCCGTACACCCTCCAAAATGGGTATCCGCCTGAGATCCGCAAATATCTACAATCTCTCCAAAAATGAACTTTGTATCTTGAAGGGTCTGGGAGTTAATGTGTGCTGAGCGTACACGTCGGCGTACGGCGGACGGCGTACGGCGTACGGCGGACGGCGTACAGACAGACGGATTTTTTTGTTGTTGCATTTTTAGGCTAATTTAGTCATGAAACGCGAAAAAAAAAAATTTCAGGGTAGCAAACTTTTTTTTTTTTTTGTGTCGATCACAATACTTTATTATTATAATAATAAAGTAAAAGTATCTTCCACTTGTCTCAAGAATAAAAAGTTGCACCTGATTTGCCGGCAATATATTTTTTCGTTAAGTCAGTTAACTACCTGGGTCATGAGATTGACAGCAATGGACTTCATACTTGCCCAGAAAAAATTAAGGCAATTCTAGAAATGAAGGAACCTACCGGCAATACGGGATTACAGTCTTTCCTAGGAGTTTTTAATTACTATAGAACATTTGTTCCAAATGTTGATACATTTTGTTTTGCGTTTTTATGGGGGCGTAAAGAGCAGGAAGCATTCAATAATGTTAAAAAGATGCTCGTGTCAAATAAGATTCTCGCTCATTATAATCCTAGTGCAGTTGGTCTTGGTGGTGTGTTAGCACATAAATATCAAAATGGAACAAAAAGACCAATTTGTTATGCCTCTAGAAAATTGTCAACAACGGAACACAAATCACAAATCGAAAAAGGAGAGGCCTTAGCGATTGTTTTCACTACTTTTTATTTGGCCGAAAGTTTATATTAGTTTCGGATAGCAAGCCATTGATTTCCATTCTTGGACCCAAAAAGGGTATACCAATAATGACTGCAAGTAGACTGCAGAGATATGAATTGTTTCTTTTTGGATATAATTTTCAAATAGAATACGTTAACACAAAAAAATGTAGCGATGATATGTGATAGCACTAAAAATATTTACCTAAATTACATTAACAAGGTTTGTAGTCTACCTATTACATTCGATACAATCAAAGGCGAAATGGATAAAGATAACGTATTACAAAAGGTTCAATTCATTTCTAACGGATGGCCAAATAAAGTTGTTAAAGACAATATTCGACCATATTTCGTTAAAAGGCACGAATTAAATATTAAATCGGGTTGTATTTTCTGGGGCTACAGGGTAGTTATACCAGAAACGTTAAGAAATGTAGTACATGGAGAGTTATAATACATAAATATCACCTTGGAGCTGCTAAGATGAGAAACATGGCACGTTCATATTGTTGATGGCCAGGCCTGGATGAAGATCTAGAAAATATCTCTAAGGCCTGCGAGCAGTGTCTACCCTATAAATCAAGTCCAGTAAAAAGCAATTTAATTAATTGGGAGTGAAGATCCAGGGAGTAGAATTCATTTAGATTTTAGGGGTCCTTTATTTAATCGTCAGTTTGTGATCATAGTTGACGCGCATACAAACTGGTTGGAATGCATAGATATGGAAAATAACATAACCAGTGGACGAACAATAGATTGTCTCAGAGTAATTTTCGTGAGATTTGGATTACCCACGGAAATAGTTATAGACAACGGTACGTCATTTGTCTCTCGCGAATTCGAATATTATTTTAAAGAGAAAATGGTATTAAACATTTAAAAGGGACAGGCAGAAAATAGCGTAAAAACTTCGAGCACTCACAAGGGCTTTCCATAATAGCAGCGTACAACATAATATAAATAAAATTTCGCCGAATTTCTTATTGGATTATATATATATACCATTCACACAACATGTGTATCGCCTGCACAACACATGTAGATATTTAAGAGTTAGATTTAATTAACCTTCTGAAATTAACAAACGATAAAATGAATTATAAAAATGTTAAAAATAAAGTAAAAGTCATGCAAAAGAAACAAAGACTGTATTACAAAGGACGTAGTTGTAAAAAGGACGAAATTGTACTAGCAAAAGATTATACTGTATCAGGAAAAGTTTGTTGGCAAGAGTGTACCATTCAGAATAAGCTAGGCATACGTATATATGTATATATCTTCTTTACCACAAACGAACTCTAGCCATGCAACATATACTACGCTGAATTCCTTCTTAAGACAAATTAACATTCGTCCGCGTAACGTATACCGAGTTCTTAAGAATCTAGATGCTAACAAATCGTCTGGTCCAGATTCAATCACTGCCCTTGTCCTTAAAAACTGCTGCGCTTCTCTTGCTAAACCTCTATACAAACTTTACCGTCTCTCCTTATCGTCCTCCACTGTCCCATCTTCATGGAAGCTTGCAAATGTTCAGCCAGTCCCAAAAAAAAGGAGAACGCATCAATCTCGCTAATTATCGCCCAATAGAAATAACCTCAATTCTGTCGAAGGTCATGGAAACAATCATCAACAATAGAGTAATAGAATATCTCGACGACAAACAGTATGGATTCCGCAAAAAACGTTACACAGGAGACCTTTTAACCACCCTCACTGAACGTTGCAAGGCTTTTGATAGAGTATGGCACAGTGCCCTTTCAATCAAACTTAAAGCTATTAGCTTGGGCGACTCTCTTATTTCCTGGATTGAAATTTTTTTAGCCTATCGTTCTATCCGTGTGGTATTGGATGTTGTGGTTTCCCCTTCTAATAAAATTAATGCTGGTGTCCCTCAGGGCTTGGTATTTATTAATGACTTGCTATCTTCAACTTTCAATCCTGTACATAGCTTCGCTGATGACAGCACATTAAAGTTCTCCTATCACTTCAACACTGCGTCCTTAGCCCGATGTGCCAAGGTCCAATTTGGGCTGTAGCGCCATTGTAGATATATTTAACATCGCCAAGGAAGTATCTAAATGTTTGAATAAAAAAAACGGAGTAAAAATTCCTTCACTGCTTCTGGGTTACAGATAATTTAGAAGGCCTATTTTAGACTACAACTTGAATTTAACTCCCACCTATGGGCGGGAGCTGCAAAAATTTCTCTCTCCTATCTATATATATCCAGTCTCGGACTATTAAAATTATAGGAGATTCTGACATCACTTCATCGCTCGATTCACTCGAGCATAGACGAACTGTAAGCTCCCTAAGCCTTTTGTATGGCTACTACAATAGGGATTGTTCGGACGAAATTTCTAGTCTCTTGCCCCATGTATGCCCTTACCCCGTAATACTAGAGCTACTTCACACGCTCATAGGTATTCTCTCAACCCAATTTCACTGTTAAATTTCGCGATTCGTTCTTAAACCGGACTGTTCGAATATGGAACTCGCTGCCCATCTCAGTATTCCCGCATGACTACAACATTCAATAATTCAAAAGAAGTATTCATAGTCCCTTAATTCCCAAAAACCAATATCCTTCTCCCCTCACCGGAGCTGTGCTTCAGCACAAAAGGGCAACCCCTCTAGTTCCAGTGTCACATAAAAAAACAAAAAAAAAAAAAAATTCCTCATGAATTTGAGAGATAGCTAGAACAATATGTTCAGCTAAGAATGGAGCTTTGGTGTTCCCTAATGGTTAGCGTGTTGGTCTACAATGCGAAGATCGGAAATTCAAATCCGGGTCGACGTATGTAATGTTATAAAATGTTAAGGAGCATGAAGATCGGGAGACGAAATCCCGATTTGTGCCAGTGAAGAAGAAGATGAATGGATCAAATTATGCTAAAAGTTTAAGGCTCTCTAAACTTCTCCTTTTTACCTCCAAAGGCTAGTCCTCGGGAAGGATTTTACAACTGCACTTCTCTCCAATAGAGTATTTCTTTCAGCTGATCTCTTCCGATTCGACTGGCTATTTTACTAAGCTCATTTTGTTGTCGCAAGGACTTTAAGTTCTCGTGTTCCTCTATCCTTTTTATCATTGAATTTTTGCAGCCTTTGGTAATTTGCAACCGTTGAAAACCTATCGTCGCTGAGAATTTTCCACTGATTAAAAGTAGTTCGCCGCAAAAATTTGTCCCTCCTGAAAATTTACCGCCGTAGGGCTATACAAATTTACCCGGTAAATCCGACTGGGATGAGCAAAATATAAATTATTTGATCGGCCCTTCATTCTTCGTCACATGCGTGACGTCATTCGATATCATGGTTCTGAAATTGAAATCTGAAAGCAAACTGATAAGCATAGGGGCTAGACCATCTCCCTGCTTTAAACCATATTCCGTTCGAAAGCTGGTTGTGAAATCGGTTTGTACTCTCACTGGGGATTCCGTGTTCGTCATTGTGCGTCTCGTTAGTCGGACTAGTTTTGGGGGAGTTCCAGAATTAATCATGATTTGGTACAGTCCCGATACAGTGTCTGCTATGATTTTCAAACTGTGGGGCACAGTCACTGAACCGAGAAAGATGAAGGCGTAGTAAACAGGAGGCCAAGGCCTGATTTGGGCTATAGCGTCCATATCTGGCGAATTCAAGAATTCAATTCATAATAAAATAACTATGGACATTAAATGGTTTATATATATAATAAAAACAAATAAAATTATTTGTTGCATTCTATAAAAGTTTATAGCTCAGTGTCGCCTTATAAAATACGTTTAATTTTCCTCGAACTAAGGTAAAAGTATTGAAAATGAAAAGGTCATCAACCGATTCATTTATGGCGGTATGTGCAACAAGCTCGACTCAAGATTAAACCAGAGATGC
Organism: Chorisops tibialis; assembly: GCA_963669355.1. Lineage (NCBI taxonomy): Eukaryota > Metazoa > Arthropoda > Insecta > Diptera > Stratiomyidae > Chorisops > Chorisops tibialis. The sequence goes on along the minus strand of OY770262.1, from coordinate 14,078,528 downwards.
AAAGATTTTGTAATATATTCCAATGGATAAAAGATCGGATGAGCGCCTACATATCATAACATAACACGCACGTGACCATACTTCGTACTGTAGAAATGCACATCCGATCGCCGCCAACGACGAAGAAAGGTGGAAAGATAAGCCATTTGCTAAACCGGTCTACACCTGCGTGAAGATCGCTTATGAATGTGGATTTAATTACCGCGTGAAATGGCGGAAGAAAACGACATGGGGCAAAAAAACCTAAGAAAAGAATCATTAGCTATATCCATGTAAATTGATGATGGTTATAATCATGGATTACTACGTGCCTCGAAGATTATGCTTATTGCTATTAAGTAGAAAATTAACGATTCCTATAAAGGTAGGTATGCTTGTTGGGTTATGCAAGATTCTTTACAAAATAATTTTAAATAGATTTTAATATAAAGGTCCAACGTTTCACAAATTATGCATTAGGTAGAAGTTACTTTCTCTGATATTAGCTAAGTAGAAATTGGTAAAACTGCACCGGTTTTGAGCTAGCACTCTAGTTGTTGTCGATAAGAGCAGAGCCAATTAGTTCTTAACAGTAGAGCTGAAAAGTAAATTGAACAATTTTTAGATATTTTCAAACAAAAATGCATATTATCAAGGTACCACTGATAGTAGAACATCAACTTAAACGCGCTTAATTTACTGGCGCTTAATTTACTGGCCGATGATAAAACCAATTCATTAATACATTAAATTTCTTTTAAAAACATAAAGCATAAAGCCCAATCGTGCGATACTCTAGATGAAAGCGAAATTTTTGTAGAGGAAGTGGTAGAGGGGTGACTACATTGAACTAATTTTTTTACATGACGTTAAAGTTGCTATCAAAATATTTTATGCAAAATTTAGGGTTTAAAAATTTAATAGGTACTGAGAAAATTAGTGTATTGGATGTATTGAAGTAGGGCAGTTTGCATGGAGGTGATAGAAAGAGGGGCGAGTTTTGAATGACTTTTCAGAAATAACTATAAACATCAGCCAAAAGCATGGCTTGTTTTAAATTGCAGATCAGTAGAATTTATACTTTTCAAGAAAATCGACTTTTTATAAAGTTGTGAAATTGTGTCAATTTGTATGGGAAGGGGTAGAAGGAGTAAAGCTAATCGTCTAAATTTTTTTCGGTTTTACTAATAATTCTAAATAAATATTTAGAGCACAATTTCAGCTCGATCAATTTTATACGCACTGAGTAAATTGGCTTAGAGCACTTCATGAAAAAGTGCAGTTTGTGTGGGAGGTGGTGGAAGGAAGGGGAGGACTCAAATAACTTATATGCCAAATTTCAGATAAATAGCAGTTATATTTTTCGAGCAAATCCGTTTATTGTGAAATTACGAAATTGTGTCATTTTGTATGGGAGGGAGTACAGCTAATCGTCTCATTTTTTTTAGTCTTACTAATAATTTTAAATAAATATTTCGTGCACAATTTCAGCTCGATAACTTTTATACGCACTGCGTAAATTGGTTTAGAGCATTTCATGAAAAAGTGCAGTTTGTATGGCAGGTGGTGGAAGGAGGGGGAATACACAAATTATTTTTATAGAGTAGATTGAAATCATCATAAAAGTAGTACATTCCAAATTTCAGATCAATGACATTTGTACTTTTCGAGCAAATCCGTTTATTGTCAGATTGCGAAATTGTGTCATTTTGTATGGGAGGGGGTAGAAGGAGTGGAGCGATTTGGCTCGTTCATAAACTTGACCTTACTTTTTTGTTAAAAACGACGTATACAAAATTTGAACTTTCTAGCTCAACGCGTTCTCAAGCTAGAGAGGACACGGACGGACAGACAGACAGACGGACGGACGGACATCCGGTTTTGAGATTTTTGAGTGATTATATGAACTTCTCTATCATTCATTTTTTTCTCCCAGCTTTATTTCTTGGCGTTGCAAACTTTGTGGCAAACTTATAATACTCTCAGATTTCATCTAGAGTGTAAAAATCATATTCAATTAAACTGTTAGTTTATTATCTACTAACTGAAAACTCAAGTTTATCATTTATACATTTGAGATAGTTCCTATAAAAAAGCGATCAAAAAATCTAACAGTTAAGCAAATCTCAAGTTCTTTATTAATAAATGTATTGGGAGTATAATTTCCACATCAAAAAAATTAATCCGTTATAATGCCGGACCTATCTAAAAGAATAATAAAAAGATACTCAATGTGGCGCAAATTCGATAGTGATGAAATCCGAAGAGTTTATATTTTTTTTTTTTTTTTGTTTGAATAATATATTAAATTTATCCTAAGCCGTTAAAAGTTACCATAATTATTATCGTGACTTATTTACCTAATTTTTATATAGATATTTCTAGGTTGACTTTAAATAATTTTTTTTTATCGAATTTTAAACTGGGTTTTATTTAAATTGTTAAATAGGTTTTGTTTGGAACACGTATAATAGTCTGTAGCTAGGGTGTAGCCTATTGGGTTGGGTAGCGTATTGGTCTACAATGCGAAGACCGTGAGTTCAAATCCCGATCGACAAATAATGCCAGCACGCTGACTGCTTAGGTATACCTTCGTAACCTCAACTTATGAAATTAGATAAAAGATTATGCTAAGAGCTAACAACCCTTCCACAATAAATAATGAAAAATGAAGGTCAGGGGGCCAAGGCCCGATTTGGGCTGTAGTGCCATTGTAGAAGTAAAAGAAGTGATAAGTGTGCAAACCGCCAGTTTTTGTATTGCTTGCATAAAAGCAAGTCGACAGTTAACTGATTTTTCATACAACGAAAGCCACTACATATTTTGTGTTTATTACAAGTTACAAAGTGTGCAGCCCGATCAACCAAAGTACATTTTTTGTATTTGGTGCATGGTGATAAGTAGGTTCAATCCATTTCAAATGCCACTGGAATACACAATTACATGATATTCACATAATTAGACCTTTATTTTCCTCTTCATGTCCGTGTACCCCTTTTACCCTCACCTATCTCATCTGATCGTCAATGGCACTACAGCCCAAATCGGACCTTGGCCTTTTGGTATTCAGGTTCCTTAACATTTTTTATTTTTTTTATTACTTATTGTGGAAGGGTTTTTGCTGGATGTGTTAATATTTTATTATAAACTTTTAATTCAGCAAATATTTTATTATGATAATTTATTATTTTTATTTATCACATATAATTAATTAATCAACACAATATTTGATATTTTAATTGAACACTGCAATATATATTTTTGTTACACATTTATTATTAATAATTACTTATTTTTCTTTTTGTATATTTTATTTATGAATATTTAAAATTAATAGCAACGTTTTATTTTTAATGTCTAACTAGCAATCAATTTATTTTTCATCCAATTTTCTATTTTCGACTCACTTCATATCTATAAAATTTTAAATTTTCGAAAACAAAAGTTACTAATTCGAAAATTTCTCGTTAATAAAAATCAAAGTGATTTTTATCAACAAGTGAATTTATAAATGTGTTGGAGATCTCGGCCGATGGTTTAGATAATTATGCCTGGGCTTCTCTATTTTCTTGTTATTATTATGGTGAAATACGACGATGTTGATGCGAATCTGTATATTTCGACTATCGATCCAATGTTTATGTGCAATCGAATAAACTTATGCTCTGTATATTTATCAGGCGTGTCGCCTGTCGGGGTCACCAATTATTTGCTGGATGTGTTAATATTTTTATTATAAACTTTTAATTCAGCAAATATTTTATTATGATAATTTATTATTTTTATTTATCACATATAATTAATTAAACAACACAATATTTGATATTTTAATTGAACACTGCAATATATATTTTTGTTACACATTTATTATTAATAATTACTTATTTTTCTTTTTGTATATTTTATTTATGAATATTTAAAATTAATAGCAACGTTTTATTTTTAATGTCTAACTAGCAATCAATTTATTTTTCATCCAATTTTCTATTTTCGACTCACTTCATATCTATAAAATTTTAAATTTTCGAAAACAAAAGTTACTAATTCGAAAATTTCTCGTTAATAAAAATCAAAGTGATTTTTATCAACAAGTGAATTTATAAATGTGTTGGAGCACCACAGGTTGTTAGACCTTCGCACAACCCTCTTTCTACGAATTTTTAATTTTCTTAGACCCACTAGGCTACACCCTCTCCTATACAAATATAGAATTTTAGTAAATGCGATTTTCATTAAAACTGGAAAAAGTACAAACTTAAAATTTTGCCAGAATTTGTCCCATAATAATTGCGATAAATGCTAAAAAAATTATCAGCTTCGCTTCACTCCTTCTATACTCTTCTATGTATACATCATCACATCTAAATATACATATTATATTATAAACTAGCGATCATCGCAATAATAAGCAATTTTCGAGAATGTAGTTAATAATACATTATGTGGGATATATAATCTGCTTACCTTAATGACTCTTTGAACACAATGTTTTGTATATTGTTGGAATCAGAACCATAAATTATTAAGCAAGAAACCATAATACTCGTATTTGTATGAGACAGGACCATGCTCACGGGGGTGATTTTAAATCGTATCGTTATATTCTTACTTTTACTTTTACGTGTTACGAATTTTGTGAGTGTCTAGGAACAGGCATTCAAATTCACTTAAATGCAATTCAACGACATGAGTGAGTAAGGAACTCATAAGAGGGTTCCCGGGCTTTCTCCGGAGGTTGGGTAGGCAGTTATCTGGGTCATGGGTGATCAATCAAAACCAAATTCCAGAAACAACTCTCTTCCACAAGGCGCGATCCTGAGCATCGGCTTTAAGCTGTTGCCAGGACTTGTTTATTCCTCTGGCCTCCTGCTCAACTGCTCGCTTCCATGTGTTACATGGTCGACCAACCCGACGTCTTCCTTGAGGGTTATAATCCAGAGCCTGTTTTGCGATGTTTTGCTCTGGTTTCCTCAAAGTATGACCGATCCACTGCCACTTTCGCCGTTGAATCTCAATACCTATTTTAGTCTGGCGAGTTGTACTCCAAAGTTCGTCGTTGGAGATCACTTCTGGCCAGAATATTCCTAAAATGCGTCGGAGGCATTGGTTTACGAAAGTCTGTAGTTTCTTGGTAAGTCGAACGGTCACTTTCCACGTAGTACAACCATATAACAACACGGATTTGACGCATGCGTCAAAAACTCGCAGCTTCGTGCGAAGGGAGATCTATCTTAACCTCCAGAAAGGGGAAAGGATACCGAAGGCCTGACGAGCTTTATTTAGCCGAGCCTCAACATCCTTTTCGGCTCCGCCGTCCATGCTGACAATGCTTCCGAGATAGCAAAAATCTTGCACCTCTTCTACATCCTGTCCATTAAGAACAATCGGTGTGCTTGCGTTCGAACCCATGTGCATGTACTTGGTTTTACGCACATTTATTTTCAGTCCCGCCTCTTTGCATTTAGAATGCAACGAGCGAACATTTGACTTTAAGTCCGAACGGGTATGTGCAAGCAAACACACGTCATCAGCATAATCAAGGTGACTTAAGATGTTAAATAGTCTCCATTGAAGACCTTTACCTTCCCCACCTTCCAGTGCAGCTTTCAAGATGTCATTTATTACCACCAGAAACAGGGTTGGTGATAATATGCAGCCTTGTCTGACACCCGTTCGCACAGGAAAGCTCTCGGACAGCTCTCCTCTATGCAAGACGCGACACCTTGCATCTTCGTAGGATTCTTTAATCATAGCTATGACCTTATTTGGAATACCTCTCCTACGCAAAGCATTCCATATGTAATCTCGCTTAACGCTGTCGAAAGCTTTCTCGAAGTCCACAAACATGAGATGTAGTGGCGAACCCATTTCGGCGGACTGTCCCAATATCATCCGTAGGGTATTTGTGTGGTCGGTACAAGACGACCCTTTACGGAATCCAGCCTGATAAACTTCGAGAGTGCTCTCGACGACATCACTAATCCTATTGAGAATTACCTTAGCCATAATTTTTGATACGGCAGTAAGTAGACATATACCACGCCAATTGCCACAATCCCGAAGGTCGCCCTTCTTCGGAATTTTCACAATGACGCCCTCCTTCCATTCAGTCGGATATCTTCCATCATTCCACACCTTAGTGAAGAGTGGGAGAAGTATATCGGCTGTTATTTCCGGGTCCGCTTTGAGGAGTTCGGTTGGTAGTCCGTCTATACCTGGAGCTTTCCTTCCCGCCATTGACCGAATGGCGGAAACTATCTCTTCCTTATCTGGGGGATCGTCCCTAATAGAGGATTGTTGCGGTTGGATGTTTGGAAGTTGTTCTGTTTCCGGAATATCTTCATCTGACAAGATGTTTAAAATATCAGAGAAGTATTCCTTCCATCGTCGCAACTGGTGTTCACTCATATTAAGGAGAGTTCCGTTGACATCTCTCACCAGGTGGTTGGCGGTGAAATTCCTGTTCGTCAACTGTTTCATGATTTTAAATAGTGAACCCATATCCCCAAGGTAAGCCGCAGATTCTGCCTTGTTTGCCAGATCTTCAATGGCCTTTCTCTTGTCGCGTCTAACAGCCTTTTTAAGCTATATATGAGCATCGCGGTAGTTCTGCCTCAAGTCGGGCGTTCGTTGGTTGACATCGGATTGAGAGATGATTGCCAATTTGGCTTTTTTTCGATTGTCAACCTTGTCCCATGTGTCTTGCGACATCCAGGGTTTCTCACCGCTTTGCGCATATCCCACAGATTCTTCAGCACTAGTTAGAAAAGTGTTTCTGGTTGCCTCCCAATTGGCGTCCAGTGTGCGCATTTCATGTTCACCCAATGTGGATGACTTTTCGCGTAGAATGGTGGTGTATTCGAGTTTTTTGTTGGGATCTCTGAGTTTATCCACATTAAGCTTGCGCTTCATTTGAAGAATTTGTGGTCGTCGGATAGCTGCTGTACACAATCTCAAGCAGGCAACCATCAAGTGGTGATCGCTCCCCACGTCAGCTCCACGTTTCGCTCGCACATCGAGGAGACATCTTCTCCATCGGCGACTTATAGCCAAATGGTCGATCTGGTTCTGAGTAACACCATCAGGGGAAACCCAAGATGTTTTATGATGACTCTTGTGTGGAAAAAGGGTCCCTCCGATGACCATTTGCCGAGTACTACAGAACTCCACAAATAATTCGCCGTTTTCGGGTCTCTTAATCCAAGGTCGTGAAGGGTCGACCCAAGGGTCACCATGCCTCCCCATGACGTGTTCTAGTCCAGTGTTGTCTGATCCAACCTGGGCGTTCATATCTCCCGAGATGATAATAATATCACCTCTTGGAACACGTTCGAAGGTGGCACTCAGTTGGCTATAAAACTCCTCTTTGTCACCAGATGTTGCGGTATTAGTTGGTGCGTAGCACTGCAGAATTGTGACGTTTCTGACACTGGTCCTGAGCCTGACGACGATAATCCTATCCGAGATTGGTTCCCAGCTAATGAGACTGTTTCTCGCTCTCGGCGTAAGGACGAACGCCACGCCATTTCTGGCTTCACTTTCAGGGCCAATGTACAGAATAGTGTTTCCGCTAGGGGTTCGTTCTTCTCCTGATCCTGTCCACCTGACCTCGCTCAAGCCCAAGATTTGGATGTTATAGTGCTCCATTTCACGGTCGATCACTGATTGGCGGTCCAAGGACCGAGTAACCCCAGCTCTTCCCCCGTCATTCAATGTTCGAACGTTCCAGAAGCCAATCATAGTCCGTTTTCGAATGCCAAAAGTCGTTACCGTAGAATCAGTCCGTATCCGAGGCGATGTATCCGTTTCTCGTATCATTTAGGTCTTAAGATCACGGGTGATAAGCCCATGATCCAGTGAGTGTCCATTTGCCATTTTTAGGGCAAGCAGGACTGGCTGTGGGTGAATTCTACAGCCCCCATCCCAGAGGGGGATACGCGACGAAAATGAAATTGTTTCCGCTAAATAATAATAGCCGCAATGTTATCCGGTTAAGTGCATATACCGCTTAAAATAGTACGGTATCATGATCCTTTTCCCGTTCCGTTTGCATCAGCACGAACTAGGATGAGGATTTCTTAGGTCAATGACCCACCCCAAGCTCCTGAGCCGCCGGCAAAATCGTGCTGCCCCGGTCTAAGAAATTCTCGTCATCTGCTAGCGGGATGAAGGATTTTCTTCATCCTGTTACACCCCTCCCAAGCAAAACTATGATTTCGACCAATTTCATTAAATCAACTAATAACCAACAAACTAAAAGCTATGAACTTGAAATTTTATTCAAGCACCTTAAAAGAGAAGCGAAATAAAACTACATATCAAAATTTACGATTCCCCTAACTTCTCTACCCCCTCCCATACAAATGTTCGGTTTCGTGAATGTAAAATACACCGAATTTTATGAAAATTCTATGCAACTTCGTCTATGAAACACATTCTATACAGAGAGTATTGGACGTGATTTAAACAATTAATTAAAAGGCTATTAACATCCACCCACTCTTATTATTACCGCTCCTCCTCCCCTCATAAAAACCCAGAAACGAATGAAATGTTGTTAAATAGACAACAGCCCTGCCCAAGAACTCCCTTTCACTTAGTCTTCCCTAACCACTCTAACCTGCATATTGACTTTCCACTCATCCGCAACATGTCCCAAGAATAATAAAGTTTCGCCCGACTTGTTGGCAGTTTATTTTTGAAAATGAGTAACTTTGTATGGGGGGAGGTAGAAGGCGCGAGGGAAGTGAAATAAAACCAAAAGCAGATTACATCTCGGGGAACTGTGCAAGTTTCATTACAATCGGTTCAGCCGTTTGTGTGTGAAAGACGGACGGACAGACAGACAAAAATTTCAAAAACTAACTTATAGCCATTTATAAGCAAATAATATACAGACATTACAATTATATTTATATATATAGATGTATAGATGCATAGATTATGTTATGTTCTTTATCTTTTCTAGTAAATTAAATGGTATAAATAAAATAAACTTACGTACTCAAGGTCCAATTTGAAAAAAATTAACACCTTGCGGTTAAACATTTAAAAGATAATAAGAAACAGACAAAATAGTAATACCGACTGCTGCGGTAACTATTGTAGTTAATCGAAATGGCATATAAAATGCGATAGTAAAATTGTAGTTACTTTGAGGACGTGTGACTATAATTGTCTTTTGTTAACCACATAAGAACCATTAGTTGGTTATCAGACGTATATAAAAATTACAAAGTTAAAAGTAATTCCAAATTAAAAATTTTTTAAGACATTTAGCTTTAATTAATTGATATTGAATAATTCAATTTTTTGATGCATTCAATTAATATTTTTGAATAACCTCGATACAATTAGATTAGAATAGAGATTTTGCATTCAGATTATTTAGAAAAATCTCAAATACGTTCAAGGATTTGTTGCTCATTACGAAATATTTCGTACAAAATTCCCCCCTTCAGGCTACAAAATCGTATTTTTCCCTACTGTACAAATCCATATGATTGGGAACATTAGATCTAACTAACATTTATCAAAAAGCATTCAAGTTTTTTTTAAATCGATAGGTTGCACATAGGTTACAATAAGGATGGGAGAATTTCGAAACGAGCTTCTTGCCGCAATACGTTTTCGAATAATCATCGGAGCGACCATTAACATAAAGACATGCTTGGATTTCAAATTTAAAAAATTTTTCCGAGCTCTAATATTTTCTCAAATTTTAGATTTTGATCTATTTTGATTTTTTATGAAATTGTTTTCCCATAAACGTTATAAAAGTTTATTAAATTTTAATTTTAATTTTTTGCAATTTTGATTTGAATTGATGGTATTTACCGCAAGAAGTTATACATATGAGTAGCGTTTAGCGAGAAGATCTTACTTTAGTTTAAGGAAACCTTTATCTAGAGATAGCTCAGTTACCGGCCAACATAGCCTTTTAACTCCAAAAAGAAAATTCTTGAAAAAAAAAATTTACAAGCTGAGTCCCTCCCCCATAAAGAAATCCTAGTTACGCCACTGGTCACGTCTTACGCGTTCTCACGTTATTTACCGAGATTGCGTAGCTTATCATATCGTGAAAGCAGAAGTAACCACATTTTAATTTGAAAATTCAGGATTGAACCCACTCGCTCCGCAAATTTCAAATTACAGTGCAAGCATTTCAGCTTTAGTCGAGAATTAAATTACAACAATTTGATCTACGAATTTTCATTTTCGCAGATCGGGTTAACCCAGATATACCCACGGCGGCAGTGTACTGGCATTACACATCAACCGAGATTTGAACTAACGATGTTGGCATTGTAGACCAAAACGTTTCCCACTAGTCAACATCCAGGATTTCAAGCAAATTAAATGATATAAATAAAATTAACTTACGTATTCAAGGTCCGATTTGAAAAAAATTAACACCTTGCGGTTAAACATTTAAAAGATAATAAGAAACAGACAAAATAGTAATACCGACTGCTGCGGTAACTATTGTAGTTAATCGAAATGGCATATAAAATGCGATAGTAAAATTGTAGTTACTTTGAGGACGTGTGACTTTAATTGTCTTTTGTTAATCACATAAGAACCATTAGGTGGTTATCAGACGTATATAAAAATTACGAAGTTAAAAGTAATTCCAAATTAAAATTTTTTTAAGACAATTAGCTTTAATTAATTGATATTGAATAATTCAAATTTTTGATGCATTCAATTAATATTTTTGAATAACCTCGCTACAATTTCAATTTTATCCGTGCAATGCCTTGGTTTTTTTTTTCTCAAATATTCTGTAAAGGTGTTCGCATTGTAATGAAAAAGATTAAGATTGATGATTTGAATGCATTTCGGCCATAACGTAAACGCGAACATACTACCATATATGTAGATGTATCCCAACAATTCCATTGTGATTATGCAAATGGAGCTTTGACCCGTCTATAGTATAGAGATAAAAAAAAAACGTAAACACATGAATCACAAGGTAGAACCTTTTATTATTCTCAATGAATCACGTCGGTTTTAATGAAATGACCATCAAAAGAATCACGTTTTACAAAAAAAAAAGAAAATTTTTCATCTTTTGCCAATAAGCCAATCTATGTAAGAAAAAATAAAAATTTTAAATATCTCTGAGGTTAATTTTTCTCTACTGTCTGCTTCAAGGTTGTTTATCCTTTGGATTTTTGTCTCGATGAAAAATAATTTCTTAAGTGGAATACTATATCAGTAAATCAAATCGAATAAGCAACAACATGCCGGAATTGTTTTACAGTATAGTTACTCGTTATGAGCGATAGAGTGTGCTTGATGGTGAACGCCTTCTGAATGCTAATCAGTTCGGTATGACATATTTTTAAGTGTTAACAGAACCGAATTAAATAAGACTTTTCAGCTAAAGGTAGACGTACTGTCGACTTATAATCTAGAAAATAATTAACAAGTCGATTACCTTAGCTGGAAGCTTGGTTTTGGTTTCGTTGAAGAAGTGTGGTTATTTTTAATCGGATCAAAACAAATTTCTAACAATAAAATCGTTCAGGACAAAAGGATATTTTAGAAAAAATTATTGATTACAATTATTTTGGGGTTGTAGAACTCAATGAGCTCATATTTGGATTTTTTGGCTATTTGTTCGTATGTAACAGCATACCCTCAAAAACTACAGAACCGATTTTAATGCGGTTTCACCATTAGACAACCGATTAGTTGGTGCTTTCAATATTAAATGGTGTTATAGCAGTGTTGCAGCACAAACTGGGTTTTCAAATTTCATTCGTATCGAAAAATGTTATAAGGGCAAATTAAAGAACTAGAATAAAAATTAAGTAAAAGTAAGCCAATCTAATAACAGATCTTTACTTCGCGTTTGAATATATCACCTAGACCTAAGCAATATAATGCATAGAGTGCTATAGTAACCTAAATTTTTCATGTACCTCAGTTTGACTTTTTTTTTACAATTCAATTTTAGACGTACTGAGAAAATTGATTTATAGTATTTTAAGAAATAGAGCAGTTTGTATGGAAGGTGGTGGAGAGAGTAGGTAGTCTCGAATGATTTCCATACATAAAACATAGCATAACAGAAAAATAATAAATTCATAATTTCAAATCAATAGCTCCTCTGGTTTCTAAGAAAATCTGATAATTGCAGAGTGATTTGGTGCGTTCATAAGCTTGACTTCAGTTTTTCATCAAAAACAACGTATACAATATTTTAGATTTTTGAGTGACAATATGAACATCTGTGTCGTTCATTTTTTTCTCTAAGCCTTATTTCTTGGCGTTACAAACTTCGTGGCAAACTTATAATAAACATAGATTTCATCTAGAGTATAATAAATTGTGCTACTCTGACAGTTCCGAGATAAAAGTAATGTTAAAAATTCTAGACCCATATGTATCCAATCTTTTCCAGCATTCAATCCATTAAAACGTCTTATTGTTCGTTAGTTCGTCCTAACCTCGAATATCTGTCAGTGATTTGGAATCCACATTATGGAATACACAGCAATAATATTGACAACATAAATTCCTCAGATATATTGCGAATAAGATGCATATTCCGCTAGAGCAACTTGACTATGATTCTCTGCTCGTTGACCTCAATCTTGCCCCCTGTGAAAGCGACGAGATCAGTCGGAACTTATAGCTCATTTTAGAATTCTCCACAATGAAATGGCTTGTCCGCAATTCCTTGAAGCCATAAACTTTCGTGTTCGAAGCCGCTCAACAAGATCAAACGATTTATTTTATATTGGTCGTCATTGTACATCATACGGACAAAATACTCCCGCAGTTAGAATGATGAGAGCTGCTAACGGATTTTCTGATCTGATTGATATTTTCAACAGTGATATCTCTCAATTAAAAAGAGTACAGTATTTGTAATTTTTATACTCTAGATGAAATCTCAGAGTATATTGTGTTTGCCTTACCGTTTGTAACGCTAAGAAATAATGCTCGCACAGAGCCGCCAAGGGTACAGAAATATTTGTTGTCGCTCAAAAACTTTGATTCCGAGTTGCTGTCTGTCCGTCTGTCCGTCTGTCCGTCTGTCCGTCTGTCCGTCTGTCCGTCTGTCTACAGCATAACTCTCGAACGCTTTGAGCTATCGTGCTGAAATTTGTTGTGTGTCATTTTTAGGAAAAAAGAAACTTTAAGTTCGTGAACGGGCCACATCCCCCCACTCCTTCTACCCCCTCCCATACAAATTTCACGAAATTTTGAAATTTTCAGAAATTGATTTTTCTTTGAAACTATTTAAGCTATCGATTTGAAATTTGGGTCAAAGTATTATGATATAGATGTCATTAATATGAGGGAATATTGATCCGATACAGTCACTCCTTCTACCCTCTCCCATACAAATGCATAATTTTGAAAAATGCAGTTTTTCGATTTTCATTGAAACTAGCAAAGTTATAAAAACGAATTTTTGTCAAAATTAATTTTAATATAATTTCAATCAGAATTGAAAAAATTATCAACTTCACCTTACTCCTTCTACCCCCTCCCATACAAATTTCACGAAATTTTGGAATTTAAATTAAATTATTTTTCTTCGAAACTGTTAAAGCTATCAACTTGATATTTTGCATAAAGTATAAAAATAAAAATATAAATAAAGAGAAAAAAATGTGATTTGATCCGTACACTTCTTCTACCCCCTCCCATACAAATGTATAATTTTTGTTAAGTGCATTATATCGATTTCCATTAAAACTAGAAAAAGTATAAACTTAAAATTTTGCCAGAATTTTTTTTTAATAATTGCAATAAATGCTAAAAAAAATTATCAGCTCCTCTTCACTCCTTCTACCCCCTCCCATACAAATGCATAATTTTGAAAAATGCAGTTTTTCGATTTTCATTGAAACTAGCAAAGTTATAAAAACGGATTTTTGCCAGAATTACTTTTATTATAATTCTAATCAGAATTGAAAAAATGATCAACTTTACCTCACCCCTTCTACCCCCTCCCATACAAATTTCACAAAATTTTGGAATTTAAATTAAATTATTTTTCTTCGAAACTATTAAAACTATCAACTTCATATGTTGCACAAAGTATAAAAATAGAAATATCAATAACGAGAAAAAAATGTGATTTGATCCGTACACTCCTTCTACCCCCTCCCATACAAATGTATAATTTTTGTTAAGTGCATTATATCGATTTCCATTAAAACTAGAAAAAGTATAAACTTAAAATTTTGCCAGAATTTGTTTTTTAATAATTCCAATAAATGCTAAAATAAATTATCAGCTCCTCTTCACTCCTTTTACCCCCTCCCATACAAATATCTGTATTATAAATTCAAGAAAAGCATTTCTCCTTCGAATATATATATTAGAACTATCGAATTTGAAATTGAATCAAAGCGTGGTGATAAGGATGATGATAAGCAGTTTCAAAATCATCTTAAACGCTCCACTTCCTCTGCCACCTCCCATACAAATGCCTCAATTTCTGGAAAACTATGTCCAATTGAAAATAATGAAAGCTACAAATCTTAAATTCAGCACGAAATATTTTGCATACCACATGAGGTGTCATATCCAAATATTACAAACCTTCCTCCTCTGCTTCTACCACCTCCCATACAAAAATCACTATTAATTATTTAAAAGAATTGGAGGTGACATATTTTCGGTACATTGAACTCTTTCTCATTTCATCTAGAGTATCATATGATTGGGCTTTACGCCCAATCATAATTCTTTTATGTTTTTTTTATTACTTTAATTTTTTAATTATTTCGTTCGTATTATTACTTTATTGTTATTTTTAAATAATTGTTTATTTTGAATTATTATTTTATTGTTATATTTTATATAATTATTATTATATACCTATATATTATATATCACTTTCTTTTGTTTTTATATACTTACTAGCAGACCCCGCGACTTCGTCCGCGCTAAAATCGCATTAATAAGCTATTTTTGAGAATGCTGTTAGTAATACAATATCTGGGGAAATATAATCTGCTCAGTTTAAACCTCTTTCTAAATCAATTGCAAGTATTTTTCAAATGAAAATAAGTCGATAAGATATATTATTTTTGAATGTTAAGGATTTACTTCAATTTAAAGAGATTTACTGCTGTTGACATAATTACACTGACATCGATTTGAACAGATCTCAGTTTGTTTCCTGTCATTGGAACAACAAAAATCACTTTTATTTTAAATAGATGTTGACATTAACAACAACACTTGTTATGACTTCAAACAGAATGTTTTCAAATAATTTTTATAATCTAGATGAAATCTGAGAGTAAATTGTGTTTGCCTTGCCGTTTGTTACGCTAAGAAATAATGCTCACACAGAGTCGTTAAGGGTACAGAATTATTCGTATCCGATCAAAAACCTTGAATCCGAGTGACCGTCTCTCTGTCCGTCCACGAACTTGGCATCACTTCTGAACAAAATCAGTGAGCACAAAATTTGGACCTTATAGTTCAACGCGCTGTGGAACTATAGAGCGCACGGACGGACAAACGAACAGACGGTTTCGAGATTTTCGAGCAAAATATTGACTTCTGTGTCATTCTGTTTTTCTTCGAACGCTATTTCTTAGCGTTACAAACTTGAAAGAAAACATATAATACAGTCAGATTCATTCCATCCCGCTCCCCAATAAAACCCAAAAAAATCGAATTTTAGCGAATTTTCTTGAGAAATATTTAAACTATGGATCTGTAAATCATCATATTACAAATATATCATTCGTATAACAATGCTGGTCTATGAACGAAAATTTTATCGATTTCCCATCACTTCTTATGCTCCCCCCTTCGAATACCACAATTTTATAAAATTATTTTACTACTTTTCTAAATAACTATGAACTATGAACTGTAATAGTGTACATATTCTTTAATGTATTTTAAAGAAATATAGATTTGGAAATAGTTGGAATGATTACTTACGAATCTCTACACATAAAAAAGAAATGCCGGACGAACGCAAACCAAAATACACGGCCACATTGTTATACATATGCATATGCATCCATATGCTATCTTTATACATTAAAAAAAAAAAAAAAAAATTCGTGCTTAGAGAAAAAAAAGAATCCCATCTGGAGTGGGAATCAAACCCATGACCTATTGAGTGAAAACCAAGCACGCTGCCCACTTCGCCACGGAAGCCTCATACATATACATATACATATTTTTGTATATATGTATGTATGTGATTGTATGACTATGCGGCCGTGTGCTCCGATTTGTGTTTTCCGGAATTCTTTTTTTTTTTTGTGTGTTGAGATACCAGAGACTATTCCGAAGAAAAAAATTCATGCAAATCTGGTGAATAGTTGCGAACAACAAACGAAAAAATGTCTCCATACAAAATGTACTGAAAACGAAATTTTCCAAATTTTCCAATTTTCAGGGATAATTTGCAATTTTTGGCTCCGTTAGGATCTAAGTTGGGCTTTAACGAACACAACAAAAAAAATTTGATCCAAATCGGACGAACGGTTGCTGAGTTACACGTGTACACACGTAGACCACTTATTTTTATATACATAATATACGTAAGATATATAAGAAGATAAGAAATAGTGCACATGATTACTTACGAATCTCTACACATAAAAAAGAAATGCCGGAGGAACGCAAACCAAAACACACGGCCACATGGTCATACATATACATATGCATCCATATGCTATCTTTATACATAAAAAAAAATAAAAATTCGTGCTTAAAAAAATTCCGTCTGGAGTGGTAATCGAGCCCATGATCTATTGACTGAAAAGCAAGCACGCAGCTCACTACGCCACGGATGTCTCAAATATCGGATGAATAGTTGTGAACAACAAACGAAAAAATTTCTCAATACAAAATGTACTGAAAACGAAATTTTCCAAATTTTCCAATTTTCGTGGAAAATTTGCAATTTTTGGCTCCGTTAGTATCTAAGTTGGGCTTTAACGAACACAACAAAAAAAATTTGAGCCGAATCGGACGAACGGTTGCTGAGTTATACGTGTACATACGTAGACCACTTATTTTTATATATGAGAAGATATGTTTATATTAATTTTTTTATATACATACTTTGCCGTAAATAAATAAATAAATATTCTTCTTTTCTGTACAAAAGCAGATGTGCATATGCTAGTCCTTAATAAAAGTTGAAGACCTATCAAAAATAAATACTTTTTATTACGAACATTTTTTCTGTGGCGATCATAACTTTTGAAAGATTGCGAAAACGTTTAGCCAAAGAAGAGAATCTATACATATGTATAAATATAATTGTAGTGCCTGTCTGTTATTTGCTTATAAATGGCTATAAGTTAGTTTTTTCTTTATTTGGACAATAACTAAGCAGAAACACAAGTTTTTAAAAAAATTCTCTGTCTGTCTGTCTTTCCGGCTTTCATGTAAAAACGGCTGAACCGATTGTAACCGAATATTAGGTGTGCATCGAGAAGATCTGCCTTAGGTTTTATTTTACTCCCCTCACGCCTTCTATCACCTCCCATACAAAGTGACTCATTTTCAAAAATTTATAATAATCAAATTTTCTTGGAAACTTTAAAACTATTAATTTGAAATTTAAAATATTTTATTTCTATTATAAATGCTTTAAGTGTAGAATTTTTTTGAATCCCTCTACTCCTTCCACTACCTCCCATACAAACTACACTTTTTCATGAAATACTATACACCAATTTTCTCAGTACGTATAACTTTCATCGAGCTAAAATTTCGTATTGAATCCTTAATTAGCATTATTATTGATATCAGGAAAAAATAAACTAATTAGCTTGAGTCCTTCTACCCCCTCTCATACAATCTGATACAAATCCACGACTTTGCAACAACTCGATTTTCTTGAAAAGTGTGAAAGTTACTGTTCTGAAATTTAAAATATATCAATTGAATGATAATTATAGTTGTTTTTAAGAAAACTAACTAAATACCCCCTACTCCTTCCACCACTCCCATACAAACTGCACTTTTTCATGAAATACTCTAAACCAATTTTCTCAGTACGTATAACTTTCATCGAGCTAAAATTTTGTATTAAATCCCTAATTAGCATTATTATTAATATCGCGAAAAATAAACCGATTAGCTCCGCTCCTTCTACCCCCTCCGATACAATGTGACACAATTCCACGACTTTGCAACAACTCGATTTTCTTGAAAAGTGTGGATGTAACTGATCTGAAATTTTAAACATATCAATTTCATGGTGATTATAGTTGTTTCTAGAAAAATCACCAAAAAACCCCACTCCTTATACCATCTCCCATACAAATCGCACAATTTCACAAAATCCAATGCACTAAATTTCGCAGTACCTATTCAATTTGGTGCAAAACATTTTTATAGCTACTCTAGCATGATGTGAAATAAATTAGTTCAGTACTGCCATCCCTTCCATGACTCCCCACACAAAAATTCTTAAGGTCACAGAAATTTCGATTTCATCTATAGTATCGTATGATTAGGCCTTACGCACAATCGTAGTCCTGTTATGTTTTTAAACTTAATGTCATTTGATTTGGGCTTTTTTTAATTGAGACAAGCTACAACTATTCACATGTCCTTAACGCTCTTCAACACGTATATGATCTCGAATCACGGGATTGATTTGATCACGAGCCTGTCTCATACAAATGTGAGTATCATGGTTTCATTCTTAATACTTTATGGTTCTGATTCCAACAAAATACAAAACATTGTGTTCAAAGAGCCAATAAACTAAGCAGATTATTTATCCGACATAATTTACTACTAACTACATTCTCAAAAAATGTTTATTTTGCGATTCTTACGCGGACAAAGTCGCGGGCAATCGCTAGTCACATTATAAGCGTAATGGGGCACCAAATTAATACGTCTAAGGAATAAAGTATGACCGCGATTTCAGAATTGGGTACCATTTTTACGTCCCTACAATGTACCTTCGACTATCAACGACTAACCTCGAAGCTAACTAGTTCATCGTTATTCCGCGACTACTATAAAGTTAACCAGATTGATTGTTGTTTTTGTTTCGGCAACTAATTTACCGAATCAATTGCAAATTTACATAAACGCTTTTCAATCAACATAACACCGAAATTCTTATAAAATGAATACAAGAATTAAACAGACCAAAGGCTCCGTTATGGGTTGCTAGATTACCCAAACTAAAGCTACCTACTATCATCTATTTTCTCAAGTGGCAAATTCGCAACAGAAATAAACATTTATTCAAGAGGTGTTTGCTGTTTGTAAGTATATGAAACATTTTAAATGTACGACCCGAACTCGAGCAGTCGTAATCGATTTTTCTATATGTCCTCTTAGAAATTTATTAGCAATTTTACAGGTGATAGCGACTATTCCAAAACTATAACATATTCTACAAGAGTATGTTATTTGTCGAAAATCAATACGATAATGGGGTCAGTAAGTTAGCGTCCGCCGTTCTAAATCAGTTCTTGCGAAAAAAAATCGCATTGACGGTCTTACCTCTTGAAATATACGTGTATCTCTATTTGCCATTCTAGAGTAGGTACTGTTGACCGAATTTAGATATTCACATAAAAACAAATAGAAAATCTAACTTAATCGTATGCAAATTGAAAATGTGGCGATCTTCAAAATCATGAAAATCATGCAAATTAGACTGAAAAAAACGGCTGACTACGTGCAGAACTCACCTTCTCGAATTATAGCACAGTTGTAATTTGGTTCTGTTCAGAATTTTTTTTTTTCTTAATACATAGCTACATTCACTTTAGATAGCCATATGCGCAAAACAAAATATATTTTTGATAAAATTATTTATTTATTTAATTTCTTATTTCACGAATCCGAATTTAAAATTTAGGTGTTAATTAGTTTCGTTGGCACACTTAAATATTGAGTGGGGTGACACCATTTTCAATGGTATTCGTAGAGAAGCAATTTTTATTTTTCAGAATAAATAATTCCGTTTTTAGAAAAATAATAAATTCTAAAATTAGAGATTAAATAAATTAATAAAATCAATGATTTTAAGAATAAAACTATGTTAATAGTTTATTTGAAATTGTGGAAATAAATGATCCGTTCCACTATCGTAAAAAAAATTCTCTTTTTTAGCACATTGTTTAACAAAAGTTTATACCGCGAGGATGCGTGCAACTAAATTTACCACTTTTTAGTTGCTAAATATTAAAAAAAATTTACTGCAGCAATTATTTCGTTCCCAACACGAAACGACATTTTTCGAGTCTTACGTTAACATAATTCTTCTTCTACTTCTACAATAACGCTACAGCCCAAATCGGACCTTGGCCTCCTGATATTCAGGTTCCTTAAAATTTTTTTTTTTTCATTACTTATTGTGGAAGGGTTGTTAGCCCTTCGCACAACCCTCTTTCTACGAATTTTTCATTTTCTTAGATTGAGGTGACCAAGGTATATCCAAGCAGGCGATTTGCCGAAATTATATATTGCGCCGACCGGGATTTGAGCTCACGACCTTCGCATTACAAGACCAACACACTACCTACTAGGCTATACCCTACCTACGTTAACATAATTGCCAGATATTAATTTTAAAAAATTTCAACAAGAAAAGGATAAAATGGAAATGAACTAAAAAGTGAGTTGCAGCTCGGAAAGTTTTATTTCAATGTTTTTTTTTTTATTTTCTGTATATTAGTTGTTATTTCCAAATGTGGTGCTTTAACATTAACTCCCCTTTTCGTATCCAACTACGGCTACGCACATAATTAGGGTTTGACTAGATCTGCAGGCTTTTTATCATTAATTCCCCTTTTCGCATCGAACTACAGCTACGCACAGAATTAGGTATTAGCAAGCAGTGCGGGGGTTTTTTTATCATCAACTCTTCGTTTTGAATCCAACTTATCAAGTTTTTTGACTTTTCCAAGCTGTTGCAAGTGCCGGGAAACAGTCGAATAGTGTACGCCTAGTTTCTCTGTCCCTTACAGTTTGACGTGAGTCAGACTGCACTAATAAATGCAGCTCGATGGTCCTGGGTGACCACATAGCCCACTTTGAAGGGTCATATCTCCTCATCGGCATTTTTCGAACTATCGCTGTGTGGTTCGTTCGCTTACAGTGTCAGCTCGAAATGCCCTGTTGATGTTTTTGGTTGCTTCCCTAACGTTGTGGCCAATTTTAAACAATAAAGAAAAAGTAACCGTTTTTTACTCGATTCCGTGTTTTTTTTCTCCGATATCAATGAAGTCTAAAACTGAAATGATTCCATGACCGAATTTAAGAGTGTTTGTACTTCAATATTCATTACTACCAGACCCACCTGGCGGCAGTTTGAGACATGAAAATCGCAACTAACTTCACTACTTCATCGCGAAAGTCGCCATTTCATCTGCAACAACCTAATAGCTATTATTTTTCGCTTGTTTTTTGAGGCTAACAAATTTTCCGCCACATACAGTTACTCACATAATTGAGCGTACACTCATATAAAAATTACTAATTGCTAAATAATTCAACTTGCTGTTTCGTTTTATAGAAATTTTTTTATTGGTACAGAAGAGCAACATTATAGTCAACATATTAATTCATTTTCAACATAACATTTCACATATAAAAGCAATTTTTTTAACAAAAATAATAAATATTGTTATAAATCTGACAACCTCGACGTCCCCAGCAATATCGAGAGAAGTCTATCAACATTTCAAACGCCATAAACATGTTTCCAGCAACTTCTAACGAACTCCACAATGTAGGCAATCTTTCTAGACACACACACACAACGACACCTGTCTGGGAGACTTAGTATAAATACCCGCCAACTTTCAGACAACGAGTCAGTCATTTTGGTGACACCTATCGGTGGAAGAACGCGAATCGGTACAAGCGATAGATTGACAGTGTTCCTGGATTGTGCGAATTAAGTTTTAGAGCGAATTTAGTGAAGTGATCGGGAAATTGTGTATAAAGTGCGATTAAATAAAATTATTCATTATTTTTAAACGAATTGTGTTTTCCTTTGGAATCTGGCGAACCCCATAGCTCGCAACAATTGGTGTCAGAAGAGTGGGATTCCAAGGATAAATTCGGGTTAAAAATCGCGAGTGAAATTAAAAATTCTCGGAACGGATAATTTTGTGAGAGCGGAAAAGTGAAACTAAAATTCTCGAACGGACAGTGAGAATTTGGTGAAACCGAATATTCTCGAGTGCTGTAGTGAACAGTGACTTTAATTAGCGAAGTAAAATCGCGGAACTAAAATTCTCGAACGGACAGTGAGAATTTGGTGAAATCGAATAATCTCGAGTGATTTAGTGAGCAGTGACGTAAATTTAAGTGAATTCGAATCGCGGAAAAACTGGAAATAATCGGTAGTGAAAATGCCGCGTTATTTAAAAGACTTAAAAGTAACGGAGCTGAAGGAAGAGCTCAGTAGACGCGAGTTACCTACAACAGGGAGCAAGTCTGAACTTGTCAGCCGTATGATCGAGACACTTGAGGCTGAGGGTGAGAATGCAGATAGTTTTGAGTTCCAAATTGAAGAAACTCGTAAAGAGGAGTGTTCTGGTACATCGGATGCTCTAACACAATTAATGCAACAGATGATGAACAAATTAGAGCAACAATCAGTGGACATTAAACAGCAATCTGCGGACATTAAACAACAATCAGTGGACATTAAACAACAATCAGCTGTGACAACGGACATGACTCAGAAATTAGATCAACAATCTGCGGACATTAATCAGAAATTAGAGCAACAATCTGCGGACATTAATCACAAACTAGAGCAACAATCGGCGGATATTAATCAGAAATTAGATCAGACCTCAAAGGACCTTAACCAAAAATTGGAGCTGCAAAATAATAAAATAGACATCATGGGTAAGGCCATAGAAGAAAACGTTGAGAAGAAACTTCAAATCTTCGAAGAACAAATTACGGAAAAGACATCCGGAATTGCAGAAGAAGTCGAACGCCTAAAAAGAGACTTCGATAACGTGAAGGCGACTGGCGTCATCAAGACAGAACATGTTGCACACAAGGGTCTCAAGGCTCCAATCTTCGATGGACAAACACCGTGGGCTATTTATAAGACCCAATTTTAGGCCGCCGCAAGAAACAACCATTGGAATGATCTGGAACGAGGAACGGCTCTTATATTGGCGTTAAGAGGCCCACCAGCTGAAGTTCTTCAAACGATTCCGCAGGAGCAACAACAAGATTTTTCAACGTTAGTCCGGACATTGGATCTTCATTACGGCAGTGACCACATGCGAGAGATCTACAAAACTCAACTGTACAACCGAGCTCAAAAGAATGGTGAAACACTTCAAGAGCTGGCACGCGATATTGAACGACTCACACTATTATCGCTGCCTAATGCGCAAACAGAGCAACGCAACGACACTGCTGTTTTCGCATTTAACAATGCCGTACAGGACAGAGAGCTGCAACAGGCGTTGAAGTTGGCAGGAAAGAAAACGATTGGCGAAGCCTTAGTGTATGGGCTGACGTTCGAAGCTGCCAAGCAAAGCTCGAGGAGTAATTATCGAGTCCGGGAAATAGTAGAAGAATGTGTGTGCCAGAAAGCCGAGTACACCAAGCGGAGCGAAGGATCTGGTGCTCCCCGATGCTGGAATTGTGGACAGGCAGGACACTTACGACGCGACTGCCGCAAACCCAGAAAAGCGATCAACTACTGTTCCGGCTGCGCTGCTAAACAAAGAGGAGGAAGGGGCGAACCGTCACGAGAGCACGCTTCGCCTAATGACAGTCCGGGAAACGAGTAAAGGCCAACTTCATGGGGCAGAAGTTGGCTGGTAGAATCGACGCCCCCGGAACCATCATCGCAGTTTCTCGACTACATCGTTGTGAAAACGACTTATGTATGAGTGGTCGAGTCGGCAAATTAAACTGCATCATAACAGTCGACACAGGCGCAACACGGTCAGTGTTAAGATCTGACCTCGTAGATCGTACTTGGCTTCACAACACCAAGAAGTACGCACTTCGCACTGCTACAGGAGAAACTACAACGGTCCATGGAGAAATAGCTCGTGACATACAGCTTGGAGATTTGACCTTCTCGCATGTATTCGTGGTAGCTGATATTACCGATGAGTGTATCCTTGGAATGGATTTTCTGAAACCACACGGTATAAAGCTGGACTTAGGACAACGAATAATGAAGTGGCGGAATATTGAAATCCCGATGGAAATAACATCCTCCAACACAACAAAGCTGCGAGTTGTATTATGCGAAGATGCGGACATACCAAAGTCATCTGAGAATGTTATTTGGGCAGAGCTCGATGGTGATCCCGGGAACCACCGATTCTACCTCATAGAACCGGAAACGACACCTGCATTACGAAGTCTAATACTAGGAAAAACGCTCGTAAAAAGGAATGAGAAGATGATGGTACCAATAAGAGTCCTGAACATTGCGGACAGCACTACCAGCGTAAAGAAAGGAGATGTAATTGGCAGCTGTGAACCAATATCGGCGGTGACGAGTATCGACAAGGCAGAGCCACATGACGTACCCTCTAAAAATAAGCCAAGAAGGAAGGACAATGTAACATCAACACTTCTTCAGTCAAGCAACCTTAGAGGAGAACAACACAAGCAAGCAGTAGATCTAATCGAAGGATTCAGCGACGTCTTTTCCACCGGTGATGACGACTATGGCAGAACAAACTTAGTGAAACATCGTATAGATACCGGAAGTGCTACACCGATACGTCAACCTCCAAGAAGAGTACCATTAGCGAAACAAGGAGAAGTCAATTCAATGGTCAAAACTATGGAGCATCAGGGAATCATCGAAGAATCAAAGATGCCCAACGTGAAGATCCAGATATTTCACCGATCATGGCATGGAAGGACGAAATGAAACGGCCTGAGTGGAAAGACATCTCACAATTCAGTGAAACCTTAAAGTGTTATTGGGCACAATGGAACTCCCTTCACCTAGACGGCGGATTATTAAAACGGAAATGGGAGAACGCTGATGGAAAGTCGTATCACATGCAAACCATCGTCCCGCATTGTAAAGTCGAGGAGGTTTTGAAGGAATATCATGGAGGTACCTCCGGTGGGCATTTGGGAGTAAACAGAACCTTGGCAAAGATACGAGAAAGGTTCTATTGGATCCATCTCCGAGATGATGTTGAAAACTGGTGCCGTAAATGTACTACGTGTGCATCGAGTCAGGGCCCACACCGCAGATCAAAGGGAGAAATGCAACAATACAACGTGGGAGTCCCATTCGAGAGAATTGCTGTGGATATTGCTGGACCATTCCCGGAATCAGAAAATGGTAATCGCTACATTTTAGTGGTCATTGATTATTTCAGCAAGTGGCCTGAAGCTTACGCAATTCCAAACCAAGAAGCAGTAACCGTCGCAGAACAAATTGTTACCAACTGGGTGAGCAGATTTGGAGCGCCACGCGAACTACACTCCGATCAAGGGCGCAATTTTGAATCTCAAATATTCAAACACGTGTGCCAAATGCTGGGAATAAACAAAACGAGGACAACTCCATTACACCCACAGTCTGATGGAATGGTGGAACGTTTCAATAGGACATTGAACTCAAACCTATCCAAACTCGTCAGCGAGAGGCAACAGGACTGGGACCAGCACATCCCTCTATTTTTAATGGCCTATAGAACATCGGTGCATTCAACAACAGGAGAAACTCCGTCCCGAGTCATTTTCGGAAGAAATATTCGAGTCCCTGCGGAGCTAATGTTTGGAGTGCCACCAGACCAACCAACCAATGCTAAAGATTATGTCTCGGATCTTCGATGTCGACTAAAGACAATTTATAACCTGGTCAGAGATAAAATTGATTTGGCGTCCGACCGCATGAAGACGAGGTATGATCAACGGGCAAACTCATCAGGATTCCAAGAGGGCGATTTGGTTTGGTTATACAATCCCAAACGACAGAAGGGCAGATCGCCGAAACTACAGCGAAACTGGGAAGGCCCTTACCAGATCATCAACCGATTAAATGATGTCGTCTATCGGATTCAACTACATCAAAAACCTCGCACTAAAATGAAAGTGGTACATCTAGACCGACTAACAAAGTACCAGGGTGCCAGGGAGGAAGTGAACAACTCTGTTCGGGACGAACAGGGACTAAGGAGAGGGTAATGTTATAAATCTGACAACCTCGACGTCCCCAGCAATATCGAGAGAAGTCTATCAACATTTCAAACGCCATAAACATGTTTCCAGCAACTTCTAACGAACTCCACAATGTAGGCAATCTTTCTAGACACACACACACAACGACACCTGTCTGGGAGACTTAGTATAAATACCCGCCAACTTTCAGACAACGAGTCAGTCATTTTGGTGACACCTATCGGTGGAAGATCGCGAATCGGTACAAGCGATAGATTGACAGTGTTCCTGGATTGTGCGAATTAAGTTTTAGAGCGAATTTAGTGAAGTGATCGGGAAATTGTGTATAAAGTGCGATTAAATAAAATTATTCATTATTTTTAAACGAATTGTGTTTTCCTTTGGAATCTGGCGAACCCCATAGCTCGCAACAATATTCAGATTTTCATTGACACAAAATTAAGGGCACAGCTTATTAAATTAAAATATTTCAGTACAAAAATGTAATAACTAATTTAATTAATATTTTGTTGCATATCCCTTGGCTGCTATAACTGCTTCTAAGCGTCGAGGCATCGATTCCACTAATTTTTTTGTAAATCCTGGTGTAATCTTTTCCCACTCTACCTTGAGTTTTTCTTTTAATTGATTTTACAGTATTATTTTAATAATAAAATATTGTGATCGACTTGAAAAAAAAAAAAAAAAAATTTGCTACCCTGAAATTTTATTTTTTCGCGTTTCATGACTAAAATAGCCCAAAAAAGCAAAAAAAAAAATCCGTCTGTACGCCGTCGGCCGACGTGTTCATACGCTCAGCGCACATTAACTCCCAAACCCTATAAGATAGAAAGTTCATTTTTAGGGGGATTGTAGATAGTTGCGGATCTCAGGTGAACATACATTTTGGGGGTGTAAGGGTTCAGGGGGAGGCGGGGGGAGCGCTAAAACCGAAAACTAAGAAAAACACTTCAAAATCAATATCTCGGCTATTTATTAAGATATGTAATTGAAACTTGGAACGTAACTATACTAGCAAAATAGGAGAAAAATATAACATTTGGACATAATAGTAGTGGGGGAAATGGGGAGCATTTATATCTGAAAACTGTGTACAGATATCAAACCAAAATTTTGTCAAATTGTAGAACTACATAGTTTTTAATTTTGGTAAAAAATTTACATCGGGAGGTGTAAGAGGAGGGAGGTGGTAAGCAAAAATGTTGAAAATTTTGAATGATTTTTTTAGGGCTCTGAAAGATACAAAGTTTAAATTTTCCATGTATATACATCTATTTGTTGCACATACGGAAAAAATATTTAATAAAAATTGTTATGGTCTAACGTGGTGTTTCATGTGCAATGAAAAAACCACATAAACTGAGAATTTCTGAATGAAATTTTAAGGGGGTTAGCAAGTCTAGAATTTTCAAAAATTCGATGTTTGGTTTATTTTCTTTACTGAAAGAGTGATTCTTCCTGAGTATGTTGGTGCAAACCGCACCGCGCTACGTTCATACAATTGCCGCCGCTATGGCTCACAGAGTGGGAGAAGGTCGAGGGGCGTGGCTTGCGCAGACGACAGTCAGTTGCCTGGAAACAGTTGACGCGTGTTTACTCCGCGGTGTTCCCCTTGTCTTCCCCTCTTTCAGTTCGTAGCTGCTCTGTGGATATACAGAGCCTTTTAGATCTTTAATTTTCTTACTGTTAAGAGTTTATTTTATTTGATTTATGTTGACTAAAACTAAATTTTTTTAGAAAAACCTGTTTTTCTCAAAACAAGTTTTTTTAAACTTCTGTACGTAGTCTATCAAAAACCGTTAGTCAGAATGTTGTGAAAATTTCAGAGAATATATCTTTAGAATGAACCACTTTCATACCTCAGAGTTAATTATTTTAATAATTATAGGCTTGTATATACATTTAAATTTAAGCTGTAGTTTGTACTGTAATTTAAACTGACCTTAAAAATCTAAAGAGTCGTTTGTTTCCAACCAAAGTGGTTCATTCTATAAAAAATGGTATCAAAAACTGAAATTACTTTGTAAAATTGTTCCAGATCCATCCGTTTGGTTCAAGTGAGGTACGGAAGAAGTGAACGACAAATTGACATGAAGCTCTCTCATCGGCTACAAAATAAAAAGTTTTCTTTCATAAAAATCTGAAAATTTTTTTAAAATATATATTTAATTGTGATTGAACTCCTGTGTTAATTTTGCTTTAGTTGGTTGTTTCATTTGACCACAATAAAATCTCCAAAAGCGAGTATTTTTAGGTGTGCTAGACTTGCTAGCCCCCTTAAGGTAAAAACTTAAAAATTTGCGAAATGCATTTAAAAAAAAAAATTTAAAAGAATGAAATATTAACTGGTCGAATACCTTCAAAGCTTCTACCCCCTCCCATACAAAATTATTTTTTCGACCATTTTTAAGAAATCAATTATCACCTAAAAAAACAATCCATCAATTTTAAATTTTCCAAAAAACTTTTAAAAATAATTGAAACAAAACTGCGTCAAAAGTTTTGAGATCGCGCCTGCCCTTCTACTCCCTCCCATACAAAAATATGATTTAGACCAATTTCAATAAATCAACTACTAACCAACAAATTGAAAGCTAAGAACATGAAATTTTGTACGAGCACCTTACAAGAGAAATGAAATAAAACTGCATCTCACATTTACCCTTACCTCCTCTACCCCCTCCCATACAAATGATTGGTTTCGTGAATGTAAAATACACCGAATTTTATGAAAATTCTATGCAACTTTGTCTATGAAACTGACATTCTATATAAAGAATATTGGACGTGATTCAAGCAATCAATTAAAAAATTATTAACATCCAGCCACCCTTACTATCACTACTCTCCCCGCTCCTCATAAAAACCCAACCTTGCGTAAACGAATGAAATATTGATTACATGTACTGGAGCTATTGATCGTATTCGCAATTAAA
Organism: Chorisops tibialis; assembly: GCA_963669355.1. NCBI lineage: Eukaryota > Metazoa > Arthropoda > Insecta > Diptera > Stratiomyidae > Chorisops > Chorisops tibialis. Next base: position 14,049,474 of record OY770262.1, on the reverse strand, counting down.
TGTAAAATTGACAACAGCCCTGCTCTAAAGGGAGTTCCACTTGTGAAAGAGGGTTCCACTTAGTCTTCCTTAATTACTCCAACTTGCATATTGACTTTCCATGCATCTTCAACTTGTCCCAAAAATAATAAAGTTACGCTCGACTTGTTGGCAGTTAATTTTTTTTGTAGCATTACAGTTTTTCAACCGAAACTTGAGATCATGCCACAAATTCTCAATTGGGTTGAGGTCAGGAGACTGAGGAGGAGTTTTTAGGAGCTTGGGAGCGTTATACAACAACCACTCTTTAATTACATGTGCTGTATATTTCGGGTCATTATCATGCTGAAAGTAATATATATGGGGCATTTGTAATTTTTCTGCAGAGGATTTCAAGTTTCTTCGCAGAATATCTAAATATTGCTATGGAGCCCCATACCATGACTGAACCACCGCCATGCTTCACAGTTGGGCATATGTTTTTCTTATTTAGCTCCGTATTTGGTTTCCACCAAACGATTTCCTTACCATAAGTACCGAATAAGTGAATTTTTGTTTCGTCCGAGAATATAACATTATTCCAGAAGCTGCCCAGAAGATTTACATGGGTTTTTGCGAATTCCAATCGTTTCAATCTATTTTGTTTCGAAATAAATGGTTTTTTTCTAGCAACTCTACCGTTGTACCCATCATCCCGCAAAACGCGACGGAATGTTTCTGCTGATATCGACTTCTTGATTCTTGAGGACACTTCACACGACAAGTTGGGCACACTAGTTTTATGATTCTTCTTAATTCCGCGTTTCCGTTTTGATGAAAGAGCTTCTGGCATATAAGTAGTTTTGTCTAATTGAATGTCAATTTCTATTGGAGGATGGTAACTGTCGGGACTTGCGAGACTTGTCAAACTTTTGCTAATAGATATTTTATATTCTGGTAGCGTACACCATATCAAATCCAATAATCTATTCGTAATATTTCAATGCCCATTGAATTGATTCATGCGATAGATTGAAGTGTTTAAAAACAACGATTCCGCAGCAACACCGGAAAAATTAATTGGAGAAAGTGCTATGGAATTTGGAATATGTTCCCATAGAATCTCAGGGAGATTGAAGTCTCCCAGATATAATATCTTCGAATTTGGAGATAATTTTTGTTGAACCAACGCTAGGTTCTCATAGACAAGCTTGCAGAAGTAGATGGACTAAGATACAGGCAGCATATATATATAAAGTTTTATACTTAAATTTAAGCGATAACCAAAGTTCCTCATAAATAGTCTCAAAATCAAACTCCCTTTTACAGAATATCTCCTGTTAAATTTCTACAAGAATACCACCATCATCTTTTCCCCATACAATCAGCTCTCTATCTTTCCTCAAAACTTGGTAACGCTCATCAATGAATTCTGAAGTTTCGACAGATGTATTAAGGAATGTCTTTGTAATGCATACTATATCGAAATCTGAACCAAGAATAGATCGTTTAGATCGCTTCATCCGCTGCAGCTGACATTTCATCTGATCCGGGTCCATCATGCTCCACAGCCTCGATTACAAGAGAACGCCCTACAAAGGAAGGGAAAAAGACGAAAGTGTTAGCGACTTGTTAGCGTTAGTGGAAAGGGAAACGCCACTTTATCGGATTTTGTCACCTTTTTCTTTACAAATGTTATGCAGCACCTTAGAATATGTATATAAGGAAATGAAGAGCCCTATAAAGCCCTATAAAGAAAACTGAAGCAATTCCTATACATGAATAACACGATCGCCACCTGTCGCCGACCCTTCTCAGATTCCCTAAAATCGGTAAATCGACCAAATGATATGCGCATTTCGATATTAATGCAGTGGCGTAGTATAAAGGGTTGTAATGCTGGAGTAAAACTATGCTTTTAAAATTCGCAATCGGTTTTTTTTTTAAGATCTTTTAGAAATATTTTTGACCGTCTGAGGTAATAAATTATTGCTTAATTTTTTAAGGTTTCCAAAGAATGAACATAATAGAAAGCAATGGCTAGAGGCTATTAATCGATGTGACTGGTCTCCTACTGGCAACGACCGAATTTGCTCCCGACATTTCAATCATAATGATATAACGCAGCAAGGAAACCGTAAAGCGCTTAAAAATTATGCTGTTCCCAGTATATTGAATATACAGGAAGCAAAGGTATAACATTATTTTAAATTTTTAGAAAATATTTTTTCAATTGTATAAATAGGATGAAAATATTTCGGAAACGCGTGATAAAACAACTGAATCCGACGGACAAGTAAATATATATATATATGTTAGTCCTTTACGCGATTGTATTATTGTTAAAAAATTTCCAGGCAGTAAAAGTTATGAAGGAAACGGGTGCTAGTTCCGATTCTTACGTATTGTCATCAGAAGTCGTTCCAAGTTGTAGCAAGAAGGTGAGCAACACTAATAAATTACATATATTCGAATTATATCTATTTAAATTAATTTCAGCCTTTTTCAATGCAAATTACCACTTCTTCGCCTCCAAGCAGTCAAGAGTCAAGAGACCACATAAAAGTGAACGGAAGTATATCGCAATATTTTTATAAAAAGATTTGTTGCAATATTACAGAAAAATTGGCTAATAAAACACTTTTTAGTAATGAAATTAATCACATGATAGAACGAAATCATTATATTCCTTTGGTTCGATGTATAATCGATAAATATTTAAATGTTAGGTTCTATTATATCACTAAATCAGCGTCTGAAAAATGTTCAGACGCTTACAAAATTAATTATTTATAAGGGGATGTAAAAAGGAAATAGAAATAAATAACATTTAATCTGTGTTTTTTTATGCATTATGAAAGCAGCTATCGAGATAATCAATAGCTAATTTATTATATTACATACTTCTAAAAATGAATTGTGATTGCCTCTTGAAAAATAAATAAAATTACCGTGAAAACTTTTTTGCAATAGAAAATTGTGTCTACCTGTTCGCCCTCCACCATGCGCCAACTTGACCGAAGAATAATAAAGATATGCCCGACTTGTTGGCTGATATGTATGTTTAATTTCAATTTTCATTATTAGTTACTGAATTAGGAACACTTAATATACAAGGCCCCCCCAACCAATTATTCAAACTTTAACGGCGGCACTGGGGTTAAAACTGGTTTCTCGTTTTTTTCTTAGTCTTTTTTTTCAAACAGCAAAAAAGCTTCAATTCTCTTTCAGAAATGGTCTTCCTTTACTACTACTTCTATGTGCAGCACACAACATGCTTTTATAACCGCAGAAATGCAATAATGCCTATGACAGACTGCTAGTACACAAATCATAATATCGTCAATACCATCAGTGTATCACCCAATACTATGTATGTATATACGAGATAAACGAGTCAGTATAATGTCGAAGCCCTTTCGTGGTATTGAAATTCGATTTTACCCATAGAAGTAGTAGTAAAGGAAGACCATTTCTGAAAGAGAATTGAAGCTTTTTTGCTGTTTGGAAAAAAAAGAGTAAGAAAAAAACGAGAAACCAGTTTTAACCCCAGTGCCGCCGTTAAAGTTTGAATAATTGGTTGGAGGGGGCCATTGCTTTCTATTGTGTTCATTCTTTGGAAACCTTAAAAAATTAAGCAATAATTTATTACCTCAGACGGTCAAAAATATTTCTAAAAGATCTTAAAAAAAACCGATTACGAATTTTAAAAGCATAGTTTTACTCCAGCATTACAACCCTTTATACTACGCCACTGCATTAATATCGAAATGCGCATATCATTTGGTCGATTCTCAAGTTTAATTTTTTTAAATTTGTTATTATTGAATGAAAACTTAAGAAAAGGGCAAAACCCCTACTGCGACCAGTTTCACTGTTTGTGTACTTACCTAAAAAATGATACCGCTTCGCCCTTTTTGACGTACTTTTTTCCACAGGTGGAAATACAACACTTCATGTTTTTAATTTACTTAGTAACAGTGTTTCTTCACTTAAAAACTCTTTTAAATTCCGGAATCCTTAGCAAATAAATTACTAATTACACTGTTTTATTGTCCTGAGTTTGAAAATATTAACTTTTCACTTATTTTCATTCAAGAAATTACTTCCGAAAATTTTTATTCATTTCCCGCTTTTTTTCACCACGTGACAAATTGACAGCTTGGTCGATTTTGTCCCGATCGTGTAACATCGGAGAAATACGACGGCTAAAAATAAACCGGTCTTGTAGGAACTTGCGGAGGTAAAATGCAAGGGGAATGATTTACGATAGAGAAAAGAGAGGCGATACCTGCACTTTTGCTTGTATTGTCGTCGAACTGAGAGCAAATTTACCGATTTTAGGGAATCTGAGAAGGGTCGGCGACAGGTGGCGATCGTGTTATTCATGTATAGGAATTGCTTCAGTTTTCTTTATAGGGCTTTATAGGGCTCTTCATTTCCTTATATACATATTCTAAGATTTTACCTAATATGGCGGTCATTTCACTGCCATCAGTGCCATTTTCAGGCAGTGAATCACCCTATATAGTTTCGTATATTATGATTTCAATATCATGATTTGTATACTAGCTGTGTATCATAGATATAATGCCTCTGATACACTGCCGGTATACAATACCATCAATGCCTTGGACGTTTACTTCGCTTGGATACAATGTAGCTCTATATTTGGAGTTGCCCCAAATTCAAAAATAACTCTGTTGCATCCTGTTTTTTTCTTAAATCCATTTTTAAACTTTTTGGAAAACAAATCGTAGAAAAACTGACGTTTCAAAAATTTATTTTGACAGCCAATGTCTAACTATATCAGGTATGGGCAGTGTATCACCCTATACATATACAGTGGCTCACAGCTTATTTCGTGCAGTGCGATTTTTAATCTATAGAACACTGTATCTTAAAAACTAATTAGAATATCATGAAATTTTGAATATAGATATAGAAAAACATGCTTATTGATTACAATAAATAAAAAAAAGTTTACAAAAATAAATTTTGACACTCTTAAGGCTGAAAAAACCGATGGTGCAGCAGAAACGCAGGCCACAGCTTATTTCGTGCAGATACTTGCCTCCACTTCTGTCCCATCGTGTCACGCTGTATAACGGGACTTTCTTTTTCTGTACTTTTTTTGAAGAATTGGCAACTAGCTGCAGTCAATATTTAGTGTGATGTTTTACGTGTAACGGACAAGAAGTGCTTTTTGAAAAAAATGGGTCGTCGCACGACAATTGAGCAAAAGCGAAAATTAGTAATAAGTAATTTCAAGAACAGGCTATCCCAGCGGAAAATTGCTCAATTTGTTAATTTGAGTCCCACCACAGTGCAGAGTATCATTGAACGCTTCGTTCATGAAAATCGTATTCAAGATAAGGGCAGAAGCGCGCCAAACAAAATTTTCAACTCGTCTGACGAACGATTTATTGTACGTAAAATCAAGACGAACCTAAAGTTAACGGCTCCAAAACTAGTCGCGGAGATACAGCAAGGACCAAGTAAGTCATGCACTGCAGAAACACCGAGACCACAACTTCAATGGTCGAGTAACTAGAAAAAAGCCATTCATAAGCACAGAAAACCAGCTGAGTCGCCTTGCCTTTGCTAGAGAGCACGCCAACAAAAATTCGGACCTCCGGAGCAGCGTCATATTCTCAGACCATTCTAAATTTAATATCTTTGACTCTGATGGCATGGCATACGTATGTCGGAAACCTAATACTGAGCTGCAAAAAGAAAATTTAAAAGCTACAATGAAGCATGACGGTGGAAGTGTAATTGTTTGGGCCTGTATGTTGGCAGCCGGGATTGGAAATCTGGAGTTCATTGAAGGTAAGATGGACAAAATCATGTACCTCAACAAAAATGCTCCAGAGTGCTGCGAATCTTGAAATTCCAAACATATTCCGTTTCTACCAAGACAACGACCCTAAGCATAAGTGTGGTATTGTGCAATCTTGGCTGATTTGGAACCGCCCGCATGGTATGTCCCCGTCGGCACAGAGTCCAGATATGAATGTAATGGAAAATTTATGGGCAATTTTGAAAAATAATATTCGGAAACATAGTATTTCCCACAAGAAACAATTGAAAAAAATTATTTTGGAGGAGTGGGCGAAAATTACCCCAGAAACTACCTAAGAACTTGTGTATTCTATGCCAAAGAGACTTAAAGATGTAATAAATGCAAAGGGCTCTCAAACCAAATACTGAATTTCGTAAAAAATTTTTCTGTAAATTAAGGCGTGACATAGAATTAAGCAGTATTTTCATAATATTTGTTTATTAAGTATTACAAAAAACAATTGTGTTATTTTTGAAGTTCCTAACTTAAACAATAAATATTTATTAAAACATGGCATTTAAATCTTGTTAATATTTTACATAGTTTTCCAATAACAGCGTAACAAATTTCGAATTTTTAGCTGCACGAAATAAGCTGTGAGCCACTGTACGCTGTATTTTTAATCTGATCAAGAAACAAGTTGTACGCCAGTCCTTGTATGTATTCATACATAATTGTAGATATATTTCATTAAGCACTAGAAAGGTTTATGGCCAGAAGAGGGCGATGCAAGGAGTTATACTGCGACAATGCCACGAATTTTGTAGGCGCCAGGAATAAACTAGTAGAGTTGCTTCCAGTTATACATTCCGAAGCGGCTCAAGAATCGATAAAAGCTGTAAGCAGTTCGAAGGGAGTAAACTTCAACTTTATACCTCCACGCGCACCACATTTTAGGAGGCAGCAGTTAAGTCAGCAAAATATTTACTTGTGAGGAACCTTGCATCAGCGTCATTAACGTACGAAGAGCTGGAAACCGTGATAGTTGAGATTGACGCAAATCTAAATTCTCGTCCTATTACGCCTATGTCAGCTGATCCCCATGGTTTGACCGCCCTAATTGGATATAACGCATTTTCGTTGCAATATCCGTTAAGCGAAATTGACGACATCTATTGCCCGATAACTGCACCACGATTTAATTTTTGCTTTAAAATCTGCGAACCAAATTGACTTCTACATTTGTAGCCAACTTTGCTGCGCACTAAATTTTCAATATAAAAATGGAGTTCGAATAAAGTGTACGCGTTGTCGAAACCAATTTTCCATTTCCGATTTAATCGCTTTTTACCACGAAACGCTTTTGGAAATACCAAAAAACCGTGATTGTATCGATCGAGAAAATAGATAAACATTAAAATGAGTTCGAAACAAACGGAACAGTAAGGAAAGTGTCAGTCGATACTTCTCGTCGGAAAGCGTACTTTCAATGAGATAGAAAGCAGAAAACCGTAAATTGCTTGGGCGTGAAGTAGAAAAGAAACGTGTTCGTATTTTTTTTTTCTAATTATTTCGCGGTCGCGATAAATCAAGCAATAGAATGGAGTTCTCACAACCACCGCCGGATATGTCGCACATAAATATGAGTATGCCACCACCGATCCTCCGCCATCAAGGCCAGCATGGAAATAATTTGGTTCTGGGCGGAGGAGGTGGAGGTGGTCACCATCATCACCACCACCATCACAATCATCATCATTTTGGCGGCGGAATGGGTGCCGGGAAACCAGGACACCCGTATTTTAAGCCGTTCATCAATTTCGCACGCGGACCGAACGGCTTGCCGATGACACAGGATGATTTCGATGGAAAACGACTTCGGAAAAGTGTGATGCGAAAAACTGTCGATTACAATGCATCGATTGTCCGAGCATTAGAGGTGGGTGTTATTATTTCTAGTTGGTAGAGTCGAGTATTCTTTGGTATGTGATTTGAAAAGTTGTTTTATATGGTCTTGCCATTATCTTTGAATGGATACATAGTACTACGTCTAAATAAAATCCTTCCTCAACTTAGATTTACTATATTCTGATTAATGCTTATGAATGCCAACTAAAGGAAAAGAGCGCCAAAGGCTCGAGACCACTTTTGATCTCTGCTTCTAATAAGTGATACGTTTTCTTGATTATCTCAATCCAAGAATTGCCTTCCTTGTTTCAAATCAAATTCCTGTTAAGACCCCCTATAGAGGCATAGAACAGAAACAATTCTCTTCCACGAGGCGGGATCCTGAGCATCGGCCTTAAGCTGTTGCCACGACTTGTTTATTCCTCTGGCCTCCTGCTCAACAGCTCGCTTCCATGTGTTACGTGGTCGACCAACCCGAAGTCCTCCTTGAGGATTATAATATGGAGCCTGTTTGGCGATGTTTCGCTTGGTTTCCTCAAAGTATGACCAATCCAATGTCACTTCCGCCTTTGAACCTCAATACTTATTTTAGTGTGGCCAGTTGTAATCCAAAGTTCACCGTTGGAGATCACTTCTAGCTAGAATATTCCTAAAATGCGTCGGAGGCATTGGTTCACGAAAGTCTGCGGTTTCTTGGTAAGTCGAACGGTCACTTTCCACGTAGTACAAAAATATAACAACACGAATTTGACGTCAAAAACTCACAGCTTCGTGCGAAGGGAAATCTCTCTTAACCAACAGAAAAGGGAAAGGATAACGAAGGCCTGACGAACTTTATTTATACGAGCCTCAATATCCTTTTCGGCTCCGCCGTCCATGCTGACAATGCTTCCGAGATAACAAAAATCTTGCACCTCAACATCTTGTTCGTTAAGAACAATCGGTGTGCTAGTGTTCGAACCCATGTACTTGGTTTTACGCACATTTATTTTCAGTCCCTCTTTACATTTAGAATGCAACGAGCGAACATTTGAAAGTACTGGGATTTTGTAAATAAATTTACTTTGGCGAATGATATTTCAAATCTTTTTTTTTGGTAAGCAGGTAGGACTGTCCTTAATTATTATCCCAAAAATTAGGGCGGTCTATTAATCAGTTTGTTTATAGCAGCTGGTTGAATGGGTACACCTCAGTAGTCCACGGCGATTTTTGTTTTATGTCCTTTTTTTCCTCCGTTCCGATGATTGTTGACTGGTTTGCATGTCAAACACATAGATCCATGTCTCATCAATAGTTATGATGCGCTCCATTTTGAATGTTTTCGTCAGTTGAAGCGGCCGTCCTTAAAGGCTCGTAGGCTCGTGGATATTCTGAATCACCTTAAGCCTTTTCCAATACTCGCAACGATTCCGCACACGAAATTCGGTTGGAAACACAAAATTTGAGACTAAACTCTCTGTCCCATAATCTGATCCATTTAAAAAATCGCCGTGGGCTACTGAGGTGTACCCAATCAACTAGATGCTGTAAACAAACTGATTATCAGACCGCCCTAATTTTTGGGATAATAATTAAGGACAGTCTTACCTGCTTACCAAAAAAAAAATCGAAATATCATTCCTCAGAGTAACTTTATTTACAAAATTCCGGTACTTTATGGTCACTACAAAGTATGATTGGGCTTTTCGCGCGTCCTGCTATCTTTGCAACTAAGCTTAAATTAACAAGTATAGGGCGTATTAACTAGAGGTGTAGTATTTATTTCCAAAATGCAATCAGAGAACGTACGGAGCTGCTGGTGGTCCGCCGACTGTAGTTGTTGAGTCAATTGTACGCATGCAGAGCGAAATTTTTCGTCAATATTCGCTGCAGTGTGGACGAGGAGAGGTCGAGTTCTTGAGCACGGTAACGAATGGAAGTGTTTGGGTCGCTTTCAATATTGTCCTTCACTGCGGCAATATTTTCGGTCGAACGTCCGGGGCGAAGTCGTTTCTGTGTCTTAAGATCTTGCACTGAGCCAGTGTCTTGGAGTTTTTTGAGTAGGTTGCGCACACACATCTCAAAAGACTCATAGTTACGATCAAAATTTTCTCGAATTTTGCGCATCGTAACTGCGATTGAACGCGGATTTCCGTAATAAAATTCAACGACTGTGTAGTGCTTCATGGTAAATTTCCCGCGTTACTTACTTACTTACTATGGCGATAAAGCCCAAATCGGACTTTGGCCTCCTGAATACTTTGTCTCCATCCATCTCGATTCAGTGACCGCGCCCTCCAGTTAGAAAATCTTAGCAGTGATTTGCTGTCTGCGTCAATCGAATCGTCCCTGGTTAATAGATGACAAATGTCAACATTTGTTAACTGTCAAGCGATCAGCTGTCAAATAATAGGCCTTTCCAAACCTACACCTCTTGTTAAAACACCCTATACATTCTGAAGTTACGCATATTACTAAAATTAACGTTTTAATGTTTTAATAATTTTACGAGTTTTAGGAAGGAATAATGGCAAACGTCACACTACCGAAAACTAACAAATTTCCTTGACTGGCATGTTGTATCTGTGAGGGCTGCAGTTCCTATGTACAAAACCCACCTTTCATATAGTTTGGCTTTAGCGGTTTAAAACGGTTGCAGTGCACATTTACGGCAGTGATTCCCATTCATTACTGAGTTTCGTAGTGGCAAAATGCTCATCGCTAACGATTTGCTTATTTATCATAATTTTTCATAGTTGTAAATGATTTTAACAGTTTGTGTGTTCTTCTGTTTACGAAATCAAGAAAATTGAAAAAAAATATTGTAATTTAACGACACAAAAGGAGTATAGAAAAACCAAACCCTAAGTACGGTGTGTTCTGTGTAATCTATGCAATAACTCTAGTAAGGGCTGGTCTAATTTCGAGGAAAGTCCGGCATGCAGTTTAGATATGTACATGTATGAGAAATTGTATTGAAAAATTTAATTCTTTTCAAGAGAAGTTTTCAGCTTTAATTTTTTTTATAATTTAAACTTAGTAATTTATTGCGTGACCCTTATTTTGAAGAATTTCTTTGCAACGAGCCGGCATCGAATCTACTAAACGTTCACAACTTTCTTTTGAAATCAGGTGCCACTCTCTTTTTACTGCAGTCCACTTCGAACTTATTTTTGGGTTTATGTACATAAACCTTATCCTTGACTTGCTTCCACAAGTTCTCAATAGGATTACAGTCTGGTGACTGTGTTGGCCAATCGAGAACCGACATTTTTTTGCGCCGCAACCACTCCTTCACTACTTTTACAATGTGCTTCGGATCATTATCGTGTTGAAATGTCCATCGAAGTGGCACGTCTTCCTCTGCAAATGGCTGCATTATGTCCTTCAGTATATCCAAATAAATTTCTTTGGTCATAATCCCGTCAATCAACTGAATTCGGCCTACACCATACCAAGAAAATGCTCACACAATTATGCTACCTCCCACATGCTTAACTGTCTTTTTGGTATATTGTGGATCAAATGGTTTGTTGGAAGGACGCCTAACATATTCATTTCCGTCCGATCCGAAGATGTTGAACTTGCATTTGTCACTCCAGAGAATATTTCGCCATTTTCTCGTGCCTTCTTCTCCGCTCCAATCTAAATGGGCCCTTGCAAAATTTAGTCGGTTCCGTATGTTTTTTTTTTTACTTAGAAGAGGCACTTTTCTTGGTGATCGGGCTGGTAAGTCTGCGTCCAATAATCTTCTACGAATTGTTCTAGCACTGACTTTAGTATTTGTTTCCCGCAAAAATCACGACCGAAGACGCTAAAGGGTTCCTTTTAGAGACGCGCACAATTTTTCGATCCAATGATGGAGTGGTTTTCCGTGGTCGGCCGCGATTTTCTTTATCATTCTTCTCCTTTATAGAATTCTGGACCATTTCCAAAGAGCAGTGAGAAATTTGTGCAATCTGTCGAAGAGAGTAGCCGTCGTCCCTTAGGCGTTGCATTTCGATCCTCTTTTCTGCGGAACAGTGCTTATTTCGGCTCATGTTTGAATTAAAGAATTATTACAAAATCAGATAATTTGAACTTGTTAGAAAAGTTTTCACTTAACTTACTTGAAAGAAAATAAATTTGGAAAAAAAAATTAAAAAGTAGCTCGAAAGTACTTATTTAAAAACACTGTATTTATTATTTTGTCCTATGTGAAAGTGGTCCTTTGACTATCAAATTCAAATTGACATTCCCGCATAAAACATATGAACAGGCTTGCTCCTTAAAACAATGGCTTCTCAATCTAATGGTTCATTACAGTCACTTGAAAAGCATTGCCAGCTGAAAAAATAGATGTTTTACAAGAAACTTAGGGGTGTATTTATTATTTTGACCACCAGTGTATATCCTAAGCTGCGAAAACAGAAAATCTTGTCGCGGGAAATGCAAATTTCGCAAAAATCCATGTTTCGCATTATGAAAGAAGATTTGTGACTCAGCGCTTACAAGCGACACACTGGATACCTGCTCACGGCCGCATTGAAGGAAAAACGCAAGCGAAAATCGAAAGCGTTACGCAGCCAGTACGCGAAGAACGCTCACGGACAAATTCTGTTTACTGACGAGAAAATCTTCACCGTAGAAGAATAGTTCAATAAACAGAACGACCGTCAGTATGCTCGGTGATCCAGAGAAGCATCCCAACCCATCCCGAGAGTCCAAAGAGGCCACCATCCCGCGTCTGTAATGGTATGATGGGGAGTGAGCTACGATGGCGTCACCAAGCTCCATTTTTGCGAGCAAGGAGTGAAAACATCGGCCAAAGTATACCAATCGACCGTCTTGGAGCCCACTATGAAGCGTCTCATCCAATCAATATTCGCCAACAAGCCGTGGACTTTCTAGCAAGACTCGGCTCCAGCTCACAAGGCAAAAACAACTCAACTGTGGCTCAAAAACAACGTTCCGGACTTCATATCAACGGATGATTGGCCAGCTGGTAGTCCAGACCTCCAACCGTTGGATTACAAGTTGTGGTCGGTATTAGAGGGCATGGCTTGCTCTACTCGACAGCCAAATATTGAGTCGTTGAAGCGAGCCCTTGTCCGTGCAGTGGACAATTTCCCCATGCATGAAGTGCGTCTTGCGATCGATGAGTGGCCAGATCGTCTCAAGTCGTGCTGGAAGGCAAATGGAAGTAATTTCGGATAAGTTGTTCTAAGATTTGTAGCCATTGAATAACCCAATAAAAAGAAAAAAAAGTTTTGGAAAATATTAATTCGTTTTCATTTGGCGTCGATTTTTCTGTGTACCAATATTTATGACTTGACTAGGTATACATAGAAAAACATTAATAAAGAGAGAAAAAAAAATTGTGTATCTGTCTTATAGTTTATTTTTGTGAATCCGTTCCCTAATATAATTTCACTAAAAATCGCTGGGTACCTTTTTATGGTCTCGTTGTTCCGCTGCTAGGTGCTGCCTTCTCCCGGATGATTGCCGGCTCGTCGATACTGAAGCATCACTATTTTATTATTGTTTTGTTTAAGCCATTGGTTCTTTATTTTTTTTATTATTATTATTATTTTTTTTTGTTTTAGTTAATTTTTACTGTTCTTCACTGCGTATGCGCTGCCCTCCATCTTCACTTCCTTTTTTTATGTTCAATCTCCACACAATCTCCAGAGCCAAAGAAAGAAAAACCAACGACTTTTTGAATCTCCAAAATCAAACCAAAAGCCTTGATCATCGTTCGGGTCAGCGAAGAAGTTTTTTCGAAAAGATTAACAAAAAAACCTTTTTATACTCTAGATGAAATCTGAGAGTATTATAAGTTTGCTCTAAAGTTTGTAACGCTCGGAGAAAAAATGTATGATACAGAAGTTAATATTATCACTCAAAAATCTCAAAACCGGATGTCCGTCCGTCCGTCTGTACGCGCTCCAGCTTGAGAACGAGTTGAGCTAGATAGTTCAAATTTTTTACACGTGGTTTTTGACAAAAAAGTAAGGTCAAGTTCGTGAACGGGCCAAATCGCTCCACCCCTTCTACCCCCTCCCATACAAAATGAGACAATTGCGCAATTTGACAATAAACAAATTTGCACGAAAAGTATAAAAGATATTGGCCTGAAATTTGGAATATGTTACTTTTATGATAATATCAATCTACTGTATAAAAATTATGCGTGTCCTTCCCCTCCTTCTACCACCTCCCATACAAACTGTACTTGTCATGAATTACTCTAAGCCAATTTACTCAGTGCGTTTAAAATTTAGCGGACTGAAATTGTGCACCAAATATTTATTTAAAATTGTTAGTAAGTCCAAGAAAAATTAGACGATCAGCTTCACCGCTTCTACCCCCTCCCATACAAAATGACACAATTTCGCAATTTGACAATAAATGGATTTACTCGAAATGTATAAAAGCTATTAATCTGAATTTTGAGATATATTACTTTCATAATGATTTTAATCTACAGCAGAAAAATTATTTGCGTTCTCCCTCTCCTTCCACCCCCTCCCATACAAACTACTTTTTTTCATGAAATGGTCTAAGACGATTTTCTCAGAACATATAAAATTCATTGAGCTCATATTTTGTAATAAATACTTAATTGGTATTATAACTAAGATCAGAAAAAAATATTTGATTAGCTTCACTGGTTCTACCCCCTCCCATACAATATGACACAGTTGCACAACTTCACAAAAAGTCGATTTTCTTGAAAAGTATGAATGCTACCAATTTCAAATTTAAGAAATGTCAATTTTATGATATTCTTAGTTATTTCTGAAAAAATCATTAAATTCCCCCCACTCTTTCTACCACCTCCCACACAAACTGCACATTTTCACTAAATCTAACTCACTAATTTTTTCAGTTCCCATTCAATTTTTGGAGTAAGCATTTCGTATAAAACATTTTTATAGGTACTTTAGCATGATGGGGAAAAAATTAGTTCAATGATATCATCCCCTCTAACACTTCCCATGCTAAATTTCTTGGGATCACAAAAAAATCTATTTCAGCTAGAGTATCATCAGATTGCGCTTTACGCGCAATCGTAGCCCTGTTATGTTTTTTTTTTCTTTTTTGTCATGGCTTTATTACAAACATAAAACAAAACAAAAATGATGATTACTTGCTCCATACTTACTTACTCCATAAAAATATTAAAATTAAAAAACGAAAGCAAATCCTGAATTGCAACAATAAAAAATCTGCGTACAAATTTTTCTTTTCAAAATAAAATAATTGTTTTTCCTCGTTAATAGCTTGTGGGATATCCTCGTCTCTTTATTACTTCCCACAACCGTTTTTGCATGGAATCTATCAACTTCTTAGTGAACTCTGTGATTATTGAATTCCACTCCTGGATCAGGACTTCCTTGAGCATTACCTTCGACGTTATTGTGTGCGGTCGAATCCTTTGTTTCAAGTGATGCGAAAAATGCTCTATTAGATTAAGGTCAGGAGATTGAAGCCGATTTTGGGCATTATACAGCAACTAGAGTCTTACTACCTCCGCAGTGTGCTTAGGGTCGTTGTCTTGCTGGAAGTAAAAGTTGTCGCTTAAGCCCAAATGTTCTGCACTTTACTTCAAATTGCGCTTGAGAATATTAAGGTAGTATATTTTATTCATAATATTTTCAATAAACTCCATTTTTTCAACTCCTCCACTAGCCATACACACCCATATCATAACACCGCCGCCACCGTACTTTACTGTTGGACAGAGATTTTTTACGTCGAAGGCCGCGCCAGTTTTACCATACAATCTTCCGACCTTTGATTCCAAAATTACAAAATTTACTTTCATCCGATAAAATAACTTGTTTCCAATATTCTTTTGGCTTATTTATGTGTTCCTTAGCAAACGCCAGCCGCTTGAGTCTGTTTACTGTTGTTATAAATGGCTTTCTACGGGCAACGCGTCCGTGATACCCATATTTCCTAAGAATTTTACGAATACCATCATCAGAAATAGACTTGCGGTACTTTGCTTTGATGTCCTTTGCCATATCAGCTGCAGTTAATCTAGGATTAGACTTCATCGTTCGAAGCAAACTCCGAGTTTGCTGAGGGCTCAACTTTGGAGGACGACCAGATCTGGGTTTTGAAACCAAAACTCCTGTGTTTTTGAAGTTGTTTACGACTCGTTGGACAGATGAATGACTATTGCACCTATTTCATGATATGACGTACCTTTTCCACAAATCCACGATAATTTTCCTTTCCCCAAATTCAATTTCCTTTATTAGACATCTATTGCTGTGTGTGTGCATCGTTTTATTTTTTTATTTATTCGCAATAAGATACGGAAGCGTTATTTTCTAATGCCAACTTTCTATCATTGATGGCCAAGACTTGTAATGTCATGCAGGAGTGATATACACCTCACTTCAACATTACAAGTAATGCAAGTAAAAGCATTTTTTTCGAATATGAGTAATGCTTCCACTAGCATTACAGGTTATGATGTTTCTGAGTCTTAAATTACACCATTGATAAGAGAGAATTTAAGTGAGCACATGAGTAGGTAATGCTTCCATACTTGATTGCAAATGCTTGCGGGATGCATGATTCTGCCTTACTTTCTGCTTGGGGTGCTATTGCATATGAAGATGTTGATGAACTGAGGGGTTAGCATTTTGTACTGAAGCACAGCTCCAATGAGGTGGGAAGGATATTGTTTTTTTTTTAATTTAGAGGATAGAGAATTGTTGCCAGAAATACTGAGATGGTCAGCGAATTCCGAACATTCCAATTTCAAAAAGAATCACGAAATTTTACAGTACGACCAAAGATAGGTATAAGAGAATACTTATGAGCGCGTGGAGCAGCTCTAGTATTACGTTGTAAAGGCATGCATAGTGATAAGAGATTAGAATTTTCGTTCGAACGATCTCCATTGTAGTAACGATACAAAAGGTTTAGGAAGCTTACAATTCGTCTATACTCGAGTGAATCAAGCGATGAAGAGATAACAGAATCTCCTATAATATTAATGATCCGAGACTGGATACTCCAGATAGGAGAGAGAATTTGTTGCATCGTCTAAAATTTGCCATTAATCCAGATCCGGGGAAAGAATTTTTACAGCGTTTTAGGTAACCCAAACATTTAGATGTTTTTTGGCGATATTAAATATATGATCGTTTTAAGATAAGGTATCTGTGATTTGGATATCTAACATATCAGCAAAAATTGGTTAATGGCTGACCTCCGAAGGGGAATGAATCTAGGTTAGAGTCACGTTTGTGAGACACAAGACAGCTGTCGATGACTTGATTGAAATTGAAAACGGATCAACATGCACTCTACCTTCCTGAACGACTGACTAAAATTCAGACGACAATATGACAATAATGATATTTCAAATTTTGCGAAACCAGAGCCAATTGAGCAATTCCCTCCTTAAACTGTTAATTAAAAATCACGCCGTACACACGAAATACAATAAAATATGAATAGAGTTCAATTCATTTCGGTCTAATTACATTTTACTAAATGAAATAAAAGTACAATTTCCTGAAATTAATCAATATCTTTTACTTACAGAATCGTGTATGGCAACGTGATCAACGAGATCGTCATGCTCTTCAGCCCGAAAGTATATACGTTCCAGAACTATTGCCTCCGCCAAGTTACTTAGACAATCCAAGCAATGCTGTTACAACAAAATTCGTTAAGACGGCCACAAATAAGATGCGGTGTCCAATATTCACACTAGCTTGGACACCAGAAGGTCGTCGACTTGTAACTGGAGCTAGTTCTGGAGAGTTTACACTTTGGAACGGTCTCACATTTAATTTCGAAACAATTCTACAGGTTAGTTTTAATTGTATTTTCGGAAGTTTTAGAACTTTTTTTTTCAAATAACTTTCACGATCATGTAAACTTTGCTAGTATTGAAATTGGAAGTAAAACTGCCAATTGAGAGAAGATCATTAAATAACATTGTCAGAATAAAGTACATAAACATTTTAATTAATTAAACGCTTACCTTAACTAAGCACAGCTGTGTATGTCTGATCTTGAACCGACAGGGTCAATTTTGTCAGACTTTAATTTTACTAAATTCGTTTAACATTTTTTTAATTTAAAATTATTGTCGGGAAATTGATCTTGACGTACGAATTATTGAATTTTTTTCTCGAAACAAACTATTAAATTTCAATTTTTTTTGTTTTTTTTTCATAATTTCAGGCTCATGATGTTCCGGTACGTACAATGGTTTGGTCGCACAACGACAGCTGGATGGTGACTGGTGATCATGCAGGATGCGTTAAATATTGGCAGTCGAATATGAACAACGTGAAAATGTTTCAAGCACATAAGGAGCCCATCAGGGGAATAAGGTACAGCCAAAAAACATCACTTTAAGATTTTTTATTTATTTTTATAAAAGAATAAACAATTTTTAGTTGATTGAGAGAAATGAAAAACAAGAAATAAAATGTGGGGACATTTAGGGTTGTGGTACTCTTGTGTATAAAGCAAAAACAATGTAACAAAGAAATAAATGATGACATTCCTTCATAATCCCTAAACAACTCACAGTCCCTAAAATTATGCCCATTTAGTTATTTAATAAATAAACGAAATATTTTTTTTTTAATAGAAATGAATGACCCGTCTGCTCTGCCTCCCCCCAAACCTCCTTAATAGTTATATTGTATGAAACCGTGAAATAAATAATAAAGAAAATGACTGAGAAGAAACCAAACCAAAAAAAAAACCACCCACCCATGTGATATATTTTTTTTATATCTTCTCTGCCTTATTTAGTTAAAAACACTGTGATATTTTCTAACTTATTAGATTTTAAATAACTTATTTATTTACGAAATAATGATTGTTATATTTATTGTTGTAACATTTTTCATTTTAAATTTGAGAAAATATAATTTAAATATTTCAAACAAACAAAAATGTTATACAATTTTATTTCGCATTTTCTTATTCGCTGAATTAATCGACCGATAAATATGAATTTTCTGTTGGTATAAATAAACTCTCGTTGGTGGAGACAAAAAAATACAATAAAGGCCGAAAATTATTTACTCAAAAAAAAAATTTCCATTTTTTTCTTCTCTAATTTAAAATAATGCACTTTATAATTAATAAAACATAAAATCTAATTTCTTTTATTTATTGCGAAATAAAATACCTGCATAGAATTTCTTTTTTATTTACAGAATTTTCTATTTGTTTTTTATTATTTCAAAATTTAATATTCATATAAAATGTAAAAAAGAAGTCATGGATTTAAAAAAAAATATATTCCGGAACAATTGCTAAAAAACGATGCTGTCTAGTTGATCGTAACTAGAACCTCAATAATTTTTTGTTTGCTCGATTGTACTCTTGTTTAATTTTGATGCTTCCAAAATAACGGTCTGCTATTTTAAGTCAATGCCAAATAAACCGAATACATACTAAAATTCATGCGAAATATTGCTTGAGAAAGTGACACTGCGCACATCGAACTCGGTTCACCGATTTTTTTCAAATTTGGTAACGATACAAAAATATGACAGATATGGTTCATATATTATTTTCCTCTATTGGTGGTGTAAGTTACACTCTTTTGTGCACAATCAGCCGAGTAAATTGACTATTCGGTTGTTCCGGCATGACATTTTGGTACCTGAATATTCGGTACTCGAATAATTATGCTTAAAAAGGTTTACTTAACTCTCGAAATGAAATACGAACCATCTAGCTGTTTTTAATGTATGAAAAAACTACATTATTCAAGTGAATTAACCACCTTTTAGCTTCGAAGTTCGTTCGGTCGGGTTCAATATGCACAGCGACAAACACAGAAAATCACTAAATTTAATATTTTTATGATAATTTTGCAGTAGACTTTAGAGATCCAGTGTTTGGAAACTATTTTTTTTTATTTATTACGAGTTTCAGCAAATAGCCTAAAAAGTGTCACAAGAATTATCGGGAGCGTAATTTGTCCTTTAATCCGAAGAATACAATACGTGTTGGTGAAATGTGCGTTTGTGTAATAAATTCGTTAGTATCTATTGCGATTTTGTAAAAAAGTGTTGAAAGCGATGAAAATAATCGAATCCACGCCCTCTTCAACATTGCGGACGATTGGACAATCAATTTTGATGATTTATTTGGTCGGCTAAAGGGGGGATTGTCAAGATATGGTCCAGATACTCATTTAGAATTAGAAATGGATTTAGAGTAGTATACAAAATTAAACTTGTTTGATGTATTAGTTAATAGTATCGCCTGTTGGACAAAAACTTCTCAAAATTGATTGCAGTTATAATAGAGCTAGTTTCAATGAATATCGAAGAAATGCATTTTTCAAAATTGTGCATTTGTTTGGGAGGGATAGAAGCAGTGAGGAGATCGGATCGATATTTTTTGTCGGTAATGATATTCACATCATTATACTTTCACCTAATTTTCAAGTCGATAACTTAAATAGTTTCGGAGAAAAATCAAGAAGTAGAAGAAATGGTGGTTGCAGCTCGTTTACGATAGCTCAAAACGTTCGAGACTTCTGTTGTAGACAGACAGACGGCCACTCGGAATCGAGGTTTTTGAGCGACAACAAATATTTTCACTCTTTGCGAGCACGATTTCTTAGCGTTACAGACGGTAAGGCGAACACCAAATACTTTCGGATTTCATGATGATAATGCAATGGCGCTACAGCCCATATCGAGCCTTGGCTTCCCGGATGTACCTCCTCCAATTGTCTCGGTCCAACGACCGCGTCCTCCAGTTTGAAAAATCGAGAAGCGATCTGCAATCTGCGTCGACTGAGTCCACCCATCGCTTTCGTGGCTTCCCTTGCTGTCGGTGGCCTTGAGCTTTGCCCTTGAGCACCCGTTTTGGGGTTCGTTCCTCGTGCAGTCACTCCACGTGGCCAGCCCATTGTAACTTGCGAAGTTTTATCACGATATATGCTGGTGGGTCATCAAATAGTTGATACAGCTCATGGTTGTATCGAATTCGCCAATCATCTCCTGATCCGTACACTCAAACGTGTCGATTGCCTTCTCCGACACCCGCTTCAAGGTCCATCTTTCGCATCCATATAGCAGCACAGGACGAATTAATATCTTGTAGATGCATAGTTTATTGTTTCGATGGACCTTCCTTGATTTCATTATGGGGAGGACAGCATAACATGCTTTGTTAGCTGTCGTGATTCTTCTTTGAATTTCATGTCGCTCATTGCCGTCCTTTGTGAGAAGGGCTCCCAGGTATACGAATCGTCCTTCTTCTTCTTCTACAATGGCACTACAGCCCAAATCGGGTCTTGGCCTCCTGACCTTTAGGTTCCTTAACATTTTTCATTATTTATTGTGGAAGGGTTGTTAGACCTTCGCACAACCCTCTATCTACGAATTTTTCATTTTCGTAGATTGAGGTGACCAAGGTATACCCAAAGTAGGCAGTGTGCTGGAATTATGCGTCGACCGGGATTTGAACTCACGACCTTCGCATTGTAGACCAATACACTACCCACTAGGCTACACCCTAGCTTATATATACGAATTCATCCACCTGCTCGAAGTTGTGTTCGCCTATAGTAATGTTCTGCCTCTCTGGGACAGTCCTTCATGTCTGGGTCATGTATTTAGTTTTCGCTTCCACCCTGAGCTCTACTTCACACGCCCTACAACTCCTGGAATACTTCCTTAACGCACAGCATATCCACGTCGTCTGCGTAGTCACCAACTGTGCGGATTTTACGAGTAGCGTACCTCTGGTGTCCACTGAGGTTACTGAAGTTGCCTTCCTGACAACATACACGAGCACCAAGTTGAAGAGCATGGGGCGAGCTCATATCCTTGTTTCAGACCTGACTCCATTGGAAATCTTTGAGTCAACTCATTTTGGATTTTTATGTGGCACTTATTATTATCCATCGTGGCTTTTATTAACCGAACTAGTTTCGGTGGAACACCAAGTTCAATCGTTATTCTGTACAGAGCATTACGGTCGACACTATCGTATGATTGACAAAAATCAGTTGGTGCCCATTAATATCATGTTCCCAGCATTTTTCTAGCACCTGTTTTACTGAGAATAACTGGTCCGTTATCGATCGTCCGGATCTGAAGCCACTTTGATATTCTCCGATGATGTTGTTAGCGAATTCACTGATTCATTAAAATTTTGTACACAACAATGAAATTTCTCTGTAATTTTCGCAACGCAGACGGTCACCATTTTTGTATATAGGACATGTAATGCTTTTCCGCCAGTCGTCCGGTAATTTTTCAGCTGTCCAGATTTTTACAATTTATTTAAATATTCGACTAATGAGCTCAGTTCCACCTTTTTTCAAGAGCTCTGCAGGGGTTCCGTTAATTCCGGGCGCCTTATTCGACTTAAAACTATGTAAGGCTGTCTCTACTTCACCATAAGTTGGAGCAATGGGCAGTTGATCTCCATCTGGATCTTCCGGAATTATAAACGGTTCAGTCTGTGATGTCGTTCTATTTAACATTGCTCGGAAGTACTGAACCCATCGTGCATTGATTTCGGTAGCGTCGCTTATGATGTTGCAGTAGGCAGTAGTATTAGTAGGTAGTTTTCGGTTTGTAACCTTGTCTCATTTCTCCTACGGTATTAAATGCTGCTCGCACGTCATTTTTCTTCAGGTTTTCGTCCAGTGATAAAATGTTGTCATTGTTTATTTTCCGTTGTTTTCGTCTGCAGATCTTCTTGGCGTCTCGCCTGAGCCGCTGATAGTTATCCTCTCTAGCTCGTGTTCGTCTTTCGAGAAACAGTCGATAGGCTTCGTTTTTCTTGGTGATTGCTTCTTGGCATTCCTCATCGAACCAGTCGTTTCGTTTTCTCCGCTCTAAATGTCCTAACGTGTATTCAGCTGCGTGCTGAATACTATCCTTAATGTTCTGCCACATTTGGTCAATACTTTCCTCAGGCTCAGCCTAGCTATGTTGTTAGCTATGCAACAACGGTATATATGTAGCTCAAGCAAGAAAATGGTCCGAGACACAGTTCGCGCCACGTAGAGTCCTGACATCTAGAATGCTGGAGGCAGCCCTTTTATCGATGAGAACGTGGTCAATTTGATTGAAGATGTGCCCATCTAATGATGCCCACGTCATTTTGTGAATAATTTTTATGCGGGAAGCAGGTAGAGCTAATGACTAGGTTCTTACTGCTGGCGAAGTCAATAAGTCTTTGGCCATTGTCGTTCGTTTCATTATGGAGGCTATGCCCTCCTGATGTGCCCCTATGAAACAGTTTGTTGCCAATTTTGCCGTTGAAGTCTCCTATTAGAATTTTGATGTCATTGGAGGGCAGCCCGTCAAAAGTGCTATCAATTCGGGCATAGAATTCGTCTTTAATGACATCAACTTTCTCCTCTGTAGGAGCATGGCAGTTGATGAACCAAACGCTGAAGAACTTCAACTTGAATCGGTATAAATTTCGTTACGAGTTGTTTGAACACATTATCTACCACAAAGGTGACACCGAATTCTCTGCTTCCTTGCTTTTTCCCGCTGGTAAAAATCGTGTGAGATCTGCAATCGTTAACTTCACTTCTGAGCCATTTCGTTTCCTGGAGAGCGAAAATGCTGATCTTGTTACGAGACATCTCTTGAAGAAGCTCCCGCAGTGCACCCGTTCGATCTAGTGAACGCACGTTCCAAGATCCAAAAGAATAGTTCATTTTCCGTTGCCGTTTGATCCGTCCAATCCGAGGCTGTAATCCGGGTTCCTGGACACGCGAGTTTTTTTCCGGGGAGACGTTGTCAGCGTTTCACCCAACCCCCAAACTGAAGCGCCCGTCTGAATGGCAGTTCCGATTAGAGGCGCGAAACACTCGCCTTCACCCTTCTCCGTCTGCCGTTTTGAACAAAACACCCAGTGGCCACCGCGGGGAGGTGGAGATAGGATTCATTAGCAGAGCTGTTGATGTTATTTACAGTGCTTTTCACAGAATTTATACTACCTCATGTACCAGATCACGATTACGCGTGACCCTTACTATGTAGCAGGGGATGATGAAGTACAGACCGTTCTACTTTGCCAGCGCTTTTAGCTACCAGCAACTAGCGGCACTTGACTTCTGCTTCAATAATGGCCTTGGCTTCCTGACTTTCAGATTCCTTAACATATTTCATTATTCATTGTGAAAGGGTTGTTAGACCTTCGCACAACCCTCTATCTATGCATTTCTCATTTTTCGTAAATTGAGGTGACCAAGGTATACCCAAGCAAGCAGTGTGCTGGAATTATGCGTCGACCGGGGTTTGCACTCACGATCTCCGCATTGTAGACCAACACGCTATTCACTAGGCTACACCCTGGCTGACAGCCACTTTAGGGTCGGGTTTATCAAATCGCTTTATTTTAACATAACACATAGGTCAGAAAGTCTCGATGCTAACTAAAAAAATGGCAAAATTTTACTTTATTCATCAACATAGTCTTCTTCTAGAGTGACACAATCATTCCAGTGCCGCTCTAACATTTCAATACCTCTTGGCTTTACCCTGAAAATAAGCATTTGTTTCGGCTACGACTTCAGTATTTGATGCAAATCTTGATCTCAAAAATCAAATTGATTGATTTTTGAAAATTTATTGCAACCATTATAAAAGGAAGGCTGGTAAATTTGTAGGTTTCTATCTCGTCTAGTTGTTAAGAAAATCTATGCAATGTGTTTTCGGAAATTGAGCATTTGTATGAAAGACGTTAGAAGGGGCCAATGGATTTTGTATGGAAGGATTCATAGTGCTAAGCAAGGGAGGTTATTTTACAATATTTTGTGTTTACATTTATAAAGGATTATTCAGTGAGGACGGCCGATCTTCATAATTGGCACTAGATTGCCGGAGCGTGTCAATTTGACTCATTTCACGTTCCAGTCTCATACAAAAGAAATGGAAGTAAGGGCGGGCGTCTGTACTAAATGTAATAAAAAAATCTGCGGATTTTTTTTTATAACAAATACTTATATGCTAAAATTGCTTTGAATAAAGTTTCTTTAAAACAAAGTTTTATTTTTTCTAAAAACTTCTATTTCGAAGTTTGAGTCAAATTGACCCATTTCAGGTAAAATAATATTCCCAACATCCGGCAATCTAATGTTAAAATAACCTACCCATTGCGAAATGTATAGAAAACAAATAACCCTTACTTTCTTACGATGGCGCTACAGCTCAAATCGGACTTTGGCCATCCATCTCGGATTAGTGACCGCATCCTCCAGTTAGAAAATCTTAGCAGTGATTTGCTGTCTGCGACAATCGAATCCTCCCAGCGCTTCCGTGGTTTTCCGGTCTTTTTCCATTGACTTTCCCTTTTAGTGTGCGTTTGGGAATTCCTCTGTCATCCATCCGCTCCACATGACCAGCCCATTGTAACTTCTTAAATTTTATGAGGGTTGACACTTCTGGATTGTCGAAGATGGCATACAATTCTCTATTGTATCGTATTCTCCAGATCGAGTCTTCCCTCACAGGTCATAGGATTTATCTGAAGACCTTCAACAATTATCTGGTGGACATCAATATTATATTCCCAGCAAATTTTTCAGCACCCGTTTAACTGGGAATATCTTGTCCGTGGTCTATCGTCCAGTTCTAAATCCGCCTAGGTATTCACCAATTACTTTGTCAGCATAGGGCTTAATTCTCTTTTCCAGAATTTTCGTCAAGATCTTATAAGACGTACACAACAGAGATATTCCTCGGTAGTTTTCGCAGCAGAGTTTATCATCTTTTTTATAAATTGGACATATTATATTATCTTGCGCGAATCTTCAGGAAGTGTTTCCTGCGTCCATATATCCATGACTAATCTACATATGTAGGAGATGCGCTATGCAGGTTTCGCGGGCTTTCAGAAGCTCAGCTGGAATTTGGTCAGTGCCCGGCGCTTTGTTGTTTGAGAGGTTCCTCAGGGCTGCTTTTACTTTTTCGAGTGTGGGAGGACTCAAAGCGGATCCTTCATCAGCTGTTACATCAGTTGTACCTGCTATTGTGTCTGCTGCTGCTGATCGTGCGGGTGATGGGATCGGATTAAGATGGTGATCAAAGTATTGTGCCCATCTTAGTTTTACATCTTCCGCATTACTTCGAATGTTCCCTTCTGCATCCTTGCAGAGGGTCGTTTTCGGTTGGTATCCGCCTTTCATTCTTTTAAATAAAGATTACGCGGCTCTTGTGTTGCGAAATTTAAAATGTTCGTCCATGTTTTTAATTTCATCATTATTGTACTTCCGTTTTTTTTTTCATCTGCATATTTTGTTTGCAAATCGTCTAAGATCATTATATTTGTCCTGGCTCGTGTCGGCCGTTCTGTTAATATTTTGTAAGCTTGGTTCCAAATAACAGCGCTCACTCCTAAGGGTTCAATATTCGATTACGCGACAATATAAGTCGGACTTAATTTTATTAAATGGCCACCAAACCGCAATTCAGTGAAATATAATTCCGGTAGCGGCTCAAGTATAAGCCGTAATTTTAAATTCGTTATTTTGCGTTTCATGCCGACTAGTGGTGGATTTAATTTTTTTTACGGCACGGAGTATAATTTCTGGGGCCATCATTTAATGCAATGCACAGTTATGTCGGCATAGGAATGGAAGTGAGGTTTATTAAGGTGGAAAAAGACAAAAGTGGTGGTGCCAAGTTGTCCTCCCCATTCCTTTTTTTTCCATCGTAAGGGTTAGTTCTTTGTACTTTTCTTTTAATTACTGATTATCTGCCGAACATCACGACATCATCTCTTCGTTGTTCGTTTCGACGAACACTTATCTTAGGACTCACACATCAATGCTGTGAGACGAAAATTGACCCCTATTGCCGGTATATTTCGGAAATCAATTAAATTATGGCATAAAAATCTCTGGTGCTCAAGGCTACAATATATCCAAAGAATTCGGAACCGAGCAATATACAATATCAACATGAGGGAGCGCACATCAGCACAGCTAAATATTTGAAAAATATAACAAAAATACGCAAAGCTACTTTTCACCACACAGAGATATGTACTCGCATCTCCAAATTATGACGTCACAAAAAGCTCGAAAACTTTACGCGAACGTGTGTAGACAGCTATTCACTGGCACGTTCGAGTAAAGTTTCAAACGAAAAGATGGCATTTTCTTAGAATATGTAGTTAAACGTGAATTCTTGTCCAGTAGCTTTTATTTTTGTAACAATCTGGTTGAAGGTCTGCGTAATATAAAAACTTTTAATTGATTTGGAAGAGTGTATAATTTTCCCGTTCATCCTACGTAAATTCAAATGTATTGAATCTCAAGATATTTTCTTTCGAAATTCAGTATACATTGTGATCATAAAGTACCGGGACTTTGTAATTAAAATTAGTCTGGGAAATGATATTTCAAACAATTTTTTTTTAAGCAGGTAGGACTGTCCTTAATTATTATCCCAAAAATCAGAGCGATCTGTTAATCAGTTTGTTTACAGCAGCTGGTTGAATGGGTACACTTCGGTGATTTTTGTTTAAGTCCTCGATCGACTGAAAACGGGTTCCACGGAGCGGTAATTTCAGTTTCGAGGATAGGAAAAAGTCACACGGGGCCAAATCTGGTGAATACAGTGATTGATGGAATTCGTTGCTCTTTTGGCCTCAAATTCGGTCACAATTAAGGCTCAATGCGATGGCGCATCATCGTGGAAAATTCATGAATTCTCCTTCCACATTTCCGGCCGTTTTTTAAGGATTTGCTCACGCAAACGCTTCAATATGATTGAACAGTACTCCTTATTGACCATTTGTCCTTCCGGAACGAATTCATGACGGATCAAACCTCGAACATCGAAAAAAAAACAAAAATGAGCATCGTCTTGATTTTTGAGCGGCTTTGTCGTGTTATTTTCGGTTTTGGCAAATTTTTTTCCTTCATTGCAATGATTGTTGGCTGGTTTGCATGTCAAACTCATAGACCCATGTCTCATCACCAGTTATGATGTGCTCCATGAATGTGAGTTGAGAATTCGCAAGATTAAGCATGTCCAAAGTGACCTGTTCACGGTACTTTTTTTTAAAGAAAATTCAGCTTTATTGGAACGAGTCGAGCAAGGACGCGTTTCATGACCAGAGTATCCACCAAAATCGAACGAAGAGATGTCGAGCTCACCTGCTATCTCCCTAACACTGGTATGACGATTTTCGAGCACCATTTCCTTCACTTTTTGAATGTTTTCGTCAGTTGAAGAGGTCGAAGGTCGTCCAGAACGAGACATGTTTTCAAGGATCTTTCGACCGTCCTTAAAGGCATTGAACTACTCGAAGGCTCATGTTTTTTATATCAGTGAATCACCGTAGGCCTTTTCCAACATTCGCAACGATTTCGCACACGAAATTCGGTTGGAAACACAAAAATTGAGACAAACTCTTTGTTTCATTTCTTTTATCCATTGTGAAAATCGCCGTGGAATACTGAGGTGTGCCCATTCAACTAGCTGCTGTAAACAAACTGATTAAGAGACCGCGCTGATTTTTAAAATAATAATTAATTAATCCTACCAGCTTACCAAAAAAAAATTTTTTTTTTAATATCATTTCCCAGACTAATTTTAATTACAAAGTCCCGGTACGTTATGGTCACAATGTATTTCATTTTTCTTATTCGGTTTGGCCAATGACAATCTTTAATCGAAAATATATGGTATTCAAAAATTATGGATCGTACCAATAACGGTAATTTATGATCCGTTCAAATTTCAGTAGTGTAAAATGCTGAAGCTCGCAAGTAGAATTTTATTTTATTTCGCATACAATGACACGACCCACTAAACAGTTCAAATTTCTTGGCACTAAATGCAAATTCATCCTATTTTAAAATCGAAATGGAATTTTAGGATCCTTTCAATATTCCAGAGCATCTAAAAACTTTTATTAAACTCAAAAAAAAAAATGGGCACGCAGTGCAATAAAGTTTTTCGTTAATTTTTTGTTTTTTTAATTTGGTAAATAATGCAAAATATGTAAATTCCTTATGTGAATAAAATAATATTTTTCAAGTGTAAGAGTTTCTTTTATTATTACTTTTCTTTTCGGTTAATTGAATTATTTAATATTGCAGTTTCAGTCCATCGGATAATAAATTTGTGAGCTGCAGCGATGACGGTACGTTACGTGTTTGGGACTTTTTTCGATGTCAGGAAGAAAGAGTTTTAAGAGGTAAGTAAACAATTGGAAATGTATTTTAATATTTTAAGACAAAAGCTTTTGAATAAGCTAGAAAGCTGTACGTATTTCCGAGAGTTGAACTATCACTGTAATATAAAAAATATCAGTAGAGTGTAAATGCAATTTTGAGGTAAGGAAAGTGTGCAAGTATAGAAAAATGGAACAAAGACGATACGGTTGCGTATAATAATTTCTTGCTGTATTCATAACAAGGATGTAGCTGAGCCAACGCGACACTCTAAATGTAAAAAGGTTTTTTTTGTCCCTAACAAACAAGAAATACACGTGAACAGAACAGGCAGGAAAATATAATGACAATACCAAGTTAAATGTTGACTTGAAGCTTGAGGGAGAAGAAAGGAGTGATATGAACCGATATTCACACCCTTTTTGCCTGATGGTTGTATTGTTGTATTGTCCTCAAACAGCATGATATTAAAAAAAAAAAAAAACTTTTAGAATAAACAAGTTTAAATTTTCTTGTTCAGGTCATGGTGCTGACGTAAAATGCGTCCATTGGCATCCACAAAAGGCTCTTATTGTTTCCGGTAGTAAAGATAATCAACAACCTATAAAACTATGGGATCCGAAAAGCGGACAAGCCTTGGCTACACTGTAAGTAATAAAGGAATTGAGAATATGATAATTATGTAAAATGTCCTTTTCTTTAGACATGCTCACAAATCGACAGTCATGGACCTGAAATGGAACGACAATGGAAATTGGTTAGTAACGGCTTCAAGAGATCATCTCCTCAAATTGTTCGATCTTCGGAATTTACGTGAGGAGGTGCAGGTATTCCGTGGTCATAAAAAGGAAGCAAGTGCAGTTTCATGGCATCCCGTTCATGAAGGTCTATTTAGTTCAGGTGGCTCAGATGGTTCGATACTCTTTTGGAATGTTGGGTAAATATTAATGATAATGCAGAATTATATCGTTAATTATACAATTTTGCTTTTAAATAAAGAACCGATAAAGAAGTTGGAGGAATCGATCAAGCGCATGACAGCATTGTCTGGACATTGGCTTGGCATCCTCTCGGACATATACTCTGTTCAGGATCGAACGATCATACAATTAAATTTTGGACAAGAAATCGTCCCGGTGATCAAATGAGAGATAAGTACAATTTGAATACACTGCCAGCTAGTTGGGCTGGATTGGAAGAATGTGATATAGGTAGACGAGATTGTTAGCCAAACTAATTTGTTTTTACTAAATACATTTTTAATTTCCCAGAGGAACATCACATTATTCCCGGTATGGGACCAGAAGACAAAGTTGATTTTACTGAAAGTCTTACAGCCGATAAGGGCTTCATACCTGGTCTCGATTTGGATGATAAGCATTTGTCAGACGATAAGCGAGATAAGGAGAAAAAGGTTCCGTATAGTAAACCAATTCCGCGAAATTTCCAAGCGCAATGGAATGATACCGGACGATCTGAAGACATGGAGGAAGCCACATCGAAAGAAATCAAGGAAGTTATCACACAGATTGTAGAAAATACGCCCGGCGTAGTGCCACTACAAAAAATTGCTCCATCCGCTATTATTGTTTACGGCAAAGTTATTCCAGTTAATCGTAAGTGCTTCTATTGGATTAGTATTAAAGTAACAATTGATAACATTGGGGGTGTTCTTTTTTCGCAGCCGGAAGTGAATTGGAGGCAGCTATCAATGCCGGACCCGAAGCTTTAAATAAGTACATAAGTTCAGGCGAAATAGAGGAACTGGTCGATGTTATGCCATTCGAAGATAACAATAGTCCAACGCGACCGGTCAGTCGTAATTCGACATCGGAGCGTAGTAAATCGCCGGTTCGACGTAAAAAATCTCGTTTCGAAGACATTCAAGATCACAATGCGCAAATGATTTATCCCAACGATATTGATAGTAGGCAAATTTTGCCCCTCCAATTGCCGTTTATTCCGCCACTATTAGCTATTAAGGTACATCAGCCCGATGGTTTTTCGCAATCGGCATCATCTTCGCCACAGCGAGAGCAAGATCAGGACTTTCGAAATTTTAATAATAATAATAATTTCAACAACGATGATAATAATATGAGACCCAATCCGTGGTCTGGTGGACCGATGAACCAACAGCAGAACGGTATCCCATCATTGATTCCGCAAAACTTTGGTGGTGGCGGCGCATCCAATAATCCGTTCAATTCAAATCAGAATAATAACGCTAATTTCAATAATAGTAATTTCAATGATGGTCCGTTTGATGGACCATTCAATGGTCCGTCGAATAATTTCGGCGGTGGCGGTAATGGTGGAGGTGGTCCAAACAATTCAAATAATCACAATCGAGACAGTCGATCGCATAGTAATAATCGGTCGGGAAATTCACGGAACAACGACAACAACCGAAATAATGATAATTTCAATAGAGGTAACAACGGCCGCAGTAGAGATAGTGGAGGCGGAAGTGGTGGTGGCGGCCGAAGAAACGATCGTAATCGATCACAGAATAGAAATAGAAATCGTAATCGGTTTTAAAACAATTATTATTATTATTTTTTTGTAGCTGTAAAATATTTTTCATTTTGTAATTTTTCTTTCCTCCTTTAATTAATTTTTAGAAAACCACTTCCAATGCTATTAAATATGTATGTCGTTTTGTATAAAAAGAACCAAACTAATATAAATGTAACAGAAATTTAGCATGACCGAAAAAAAAATTATACAAAATGTTGTAAAAATAAGACGAAAAAATCAGTTCGAGGTCGGTATACTTTAGTTTTCGTTATTTATAATAAATAAAGAAAATGTTTGTTGTGAAAATTACTTAAAACAATTTTCTGCAAGTCATAAACTTAATTAATTAAATGATAAGAATGAATACGAAATAATTATTATTGTAAATGTAAGATTTCTCGTCTTATTTGATCTTATTTTTTTTAGCGAAGTAATTACATTTACACTCGTAATTTTTAATTTAATTTTGTCCTTTCGGACTTGTAAAAATGGAAAGAAATATATTGTGAAACAAATTTTAAATCACATATTAAGGAACTTAGACAGTATCGTAGGTAATAAAAACTATTTTGTATAGCATTTAAGAGAAGGAGCTAAAATTACATACACTTTTTTGCAGTGCATACAATTAATATATTATCAGGTAAAAAAATTATGCATTTTCATTTAGTCGGGCTTCACATATTGCTTGTTTGCTTTCTTATGAAAGTGCCATGCATAAATTTTGGTCGAAAGAATTTTCTTTGTGAACGAATATGCTTAAATTAATTTAAGAGTATGCTCACACAGCTCACAGGGCTGTCGTACTAGAGTATACGGGGTATACGCCGTGTACCTTCTGCTCATTTCCTAGAAAAAGCGTGTACCATCTGGTATCAGGGCTGTATACGGTGATATACGCGGTTATATACGTCGTATACTCTGTGTTTTTTCATAGAAATAGCTTGTAAATCATATTTTTTTACAAGGAGATGATGTAAAGTATGTGGGAAACGAACGTCGTCAATTAAAACATAAAAAATTTCACATCAAACAAATAGCGGAAGCAAGTTTTCCAGCATCACAGAGCTTGGACCGAGATCTTTCTTTTTTTACAAGCAGCAGCCGTGGAACGTGGACGTGTTTCAAATCATCTAAACTTATTATATTTATTTATGGAATGAAATTGAATTATTTAGTAAAAATAAAAACGAAACTGGTTTACATGTTTATACCGTGGTGGCCAAACAAAAGTTAATACATTTGAATATCCCCACATACCGCCTCTACATACTGATTTCCGATTATAAATAAAACGAACTGGTGTTTATGAATTTAACTTTAGTGTTATACTTAAAATATATAAAACACATAAACAAAAAATTTATTTATTTTGAAGGTACAGCCACTTTTATGTTTTATCAGCAAAATGATCATTTTCGCAACAAAATTTGTTGAATTGAAAATTATCAACTATTTTGGATTCTCGATAGGAAATTTGTATGGGAGTTACTAGTAGGTAGGTAGGAACAATATTCTTTAATTACTTAATAAAACTAATACTTCGGTATCCTCCGCGAACCTTGATTACAGCTTCAATCCTTCGAGGCATGGAGGCAATGTCTGACAGTATTCGATGCTTATGTCGTCCTTCCAAGCGTCTTTGATGGCGTTTTTGAACTCCTCGTTGGTCCCCGACCTGCCACTTTCCGTTTCAGTTCGGTCCAACAATTCTCGACTGGTCTCAAATCGGGACTGTTTCCTGGCCACTCAAGTGTAGAAATTCTCCTCTCTGCGACGAACTCTTTAACCTGTTTAAAAACAAAACAATTATTTTACGCTTTTATTTTTTTTTACTTTTGTATTGAACTGTTTGTAAACAAAACCCACAAGTTACCTTACGAGCGCGATGGCATGGCGCAGAATCATCTTGAAAAATCGGGTCGTATATGACTGGGAAGAGCCTATCCATCGACGGGATCAAATTGTTGTCAATCACGCTAATGTAACTGATCGCATTCATTGATCCTTCTAAAAACACCAAATCTCCGGTGCCAAAATAGGAAATGCAACCCCAATCCATGTAACTCGGAGGGAACTTGTTTCGAGTCATTACACAGTGTTTATGAAGTTCCTCGCCGATTCTGCGACGTACATACTGCAATCCATCCGATTGGTTCGGCTTGCATTTTAATTCGACGGTAAAGAGTATCAGTCATTTTCTGACCAATTTCGATGAGATTTGGCGAAATTCAACCTCGCTCATTTTAACCGTTAAAGTTTGTTTTTTCGGAGTCGCCGAGCTGAAAGCCCACATAACTGCAGCCTGCTTCTGACAGTCCTGTCGCTAATCATTATTCCAGTCGCTTTTGGACGTCAATGTTGACTTCCCTAGCGGTTCTTTTTCGGTCACTTGGGCTTATGTTTTTAAGCTGTCGGTCATCTCTCGCGGTCGACTTTTTGCTGCCAAGTCCTGTTCCTGGTTTCCGCTGGAGAGATCCTTTCGCTTTTTTTTTCAAAATTTTGTACACAGCCACGTGGCTACAACCAATTCTTCTGGATATAGCCCTAGTGGAAAGCCCTTCGTTGCTTAACGCAAAAATAATCACTTTTTTCACTATCAACTGTGGAACCACGTTTACTTGTCAACGGCTAAACTACAATAAACAACTGACAGAAGCCGACTCTTTCGCGAAACTTGAACAAACCGACAGATAATTAACCCCACATGGAATTTCCCAGGTAAATTTTGGTTATAAGACCCATAAAAATTGGGTTTTCTGGGAAATTTCGCTCTTTTTCACAGTGTTAACTTTTATTTGGCCACCACGGTATGTATCGTGAAACGAGGAAATCGCAAAAACGTCACGAGTCCTTTCTATGGTCACCTATTTATCTATCATTGCAAATTCGATAATTTTTGCGGTTTTCAATTGTTTCATTGGTAATTTCTTATATCGACTTGGTTATGAAACGAGACAAAACAGTTTCTCCGAATTTTGGAAAATTTTAAGACCGTCCCTAGTGAAAAACCGTGTTATGAATTTGGAGCGTAATCTAAGAATCGTACAATTTTTGTAAAATATGGCCGATAGAATGACTTCAAGATTCTGTTCTAAATCAAATCCTGAAAACGTAGCGTTTCTGAAAGATATTTCTATATTAGATCGAAGAAACATGAAACCAGAAAATTTCCGCTTTCGGGAAACTAAAAGGGAATATGTAGACGATTTAACGTGGAAGAAATCGACGGAATCGAAGGATTGAGAGGTCTTACGGACAATAGTGAAATTATTTAATGCTGTCAATTCCAAAACCATTTATCTCGAGGACAAACAGCTTTTCCACGATCACCAATATGGGTTCCGGTTTGGAAGGTCGACTGGTGATCTCTTGGTCTCTCTACGAAATGTTAGAGCTCTTTTTTATTTATTTTATATTTACAATAGTCGACAGGTTATAATATACCACTGGCTATACAAAATTAAATAAGAATTAATGAACAATTGCAATAATTAAAAAAAAAATGAAAACAATAACAATACAATAGTAGAGTAAAATAAAAAATATTTACAAACAAATTAAGCATAAAAAATTGTAAAGAAAAATAAATAAAATGCTACATTAATTATGACACAAAAGTAGATAAGGCCGACTTTATACTATTTTTATCAATATTAAAATCGATATGCTCATAACAACGGTTGAAATCTCTACAAACAACATTAAATATCCCCTTGCCCATAATTAGTTCTGTGACAAGCAGTGTAAAAAAAGTGCTGAAACCGTAGATATCGAGGCACACTGACATTTAAAATTAACAGCAAATCGGGAGCATCAATTATACCCAGGATTAAACCATGAGCGAACAACACATTCATGACCTCTCTACGTCCAGACAGATTATCTAAACACAACAATTTCAGGTGGGAGAGATTCAGGGTTATTTCAAGGAAGGAACCGCAAGGAAAAACGAAGAAAACGCTTTTGAACACCTTCAATACGATTAATATGGACAGCATAATGAGGACACCAAACAGGGGAAGCATACTCTAAAATAGGTCTTACCAATGAAACAAAAAGGGATTTAAGTACGTAAGGGTTATCGAATGCACGAGTATAACGGCGTACGAAGCCAAGCATTTTAATAGCCATACTCACTATAGTATCATAGTGCAAGGTGAAGCTCAGCTTACAATCAAAAATAACACCAAGATCAATAAAAAAAATAGGTGTAAGTTTACGAGAGAAGGATAAGACATTGCATTTATCAATATTTAAGATCAACTTGCTAACAACACATCAGTTATAAAAGATATCAAGATCACGTTGCAAAGATAAACAGTCAGTTTCAATATCAATTTGTTTAAAAATTTTAATATCATCAGCATATAAAAGTATGCTAGTGTTTGGTAAAACAAAGGAAATGTCATTTACAAATGAAATAAAAAGTAGTGGCCCAAAATGACTTCCTTGTGGCACACCAGACGTAGACTTGACATCATGGGAGAAAGATCTAAAAATAATTGATTGAGTTATATTTGACAAACATGAGCGAAGCCAGCGAAGTAGTATATGGTGAAATCCTGATTTTTCCAATTTCAGAAGTAGAATTTCATGAGACAAATTGTCAAACGCCTTGCTGAAATCCGTATACATACAGTCAACTTGAGACTTACCTTCTATACAGCGGTTTACGAGATTGGTAAAGG
This sequence comes from Chorisops tibialis, assembly GCA_963669355.1. Classification (NCBI taxonomy): domain Eukaryota; kingdom Metazoa; phylum Arthropoda; class Insecta; order Diptera; family Stratiomyidae; genus Chorisops; species Chorisops tibialis. The sequence goes on along the minus strand of OY770262.1, from coordinate 14,013,476 downwards.
ATAGAACATTAGTCATAGTTGATCGTCCCTTAAGGAGCCCATGTTGCTTAGTTGAAAATGAAGACTTAAAATTGAAGTAAATCACTTCAGTCAAAATACATTTAAAAACTTTAGGTATTTCTGGAAGCTTGGCAATAGGTCTATAATTTTTAATGTCAACAGTGCTACCCTTTTTATGAACAGGTATAATAAAAGCGCCCAACGCAAGGGACTTGTTAAACAGCAACGAAAGAGGGAGACTTAAGACATCAGCACAGTGATACAAAACTGGGAATCCCGTCCGGTCCCGAACTATAGGAGATTTTAATAAATAGATTGAACTGAAAAATAGTAACATCACTGATCGTTAAAAAATTTCAGCGAGGGATTGTATAGCTAGGCAAGGATCTGAACAAAGCATCAAAATCCGATGAGCCATCGTCCAGGATAAATGATTGGGCGAAGTAGTCAGCAAATAAAATAGATATGATATCCGGGTTGTCCGAATAGTTTCCATCAATCGATAAACTCGACAGAAAATCATCCTTTTTGCGTTTAGAATTAATAAAAACCCAGAAAGACTTAGGATCCGTCTTAATATCGGTTTGTACTTTCTCAATGTACCTATTGTAGGCTAAAATCGCGTATTGTTTGAAATTCTGCCTAGCTATTGAGAAATCATTGTAAGAAGGAGACGACCTACTGTTACAGTAAGTTTTCCATGAACGATTAACACAAACACAAACAACCAATTAACTTTACTACTAGCAGCAGTAGTACAAGTTAATTGATTGTTTGTGTTTCGTACATACGAGGGCGGATCGATAATGTCGTGTAAAAATGAAGAAAACAAAATTTCTTCGGCAAAAAATTATTTTATTTTTCAACATAGTCCCCTTTTAGCTCGATACACTTAGTCCAGCGTTTTTCCTATTTTTGGATCCTTTCCAAATAATAAGATTTCTCTAAACCTTCAAAATATGCGTTGGTTTCATTGATGACGTCACTATTCGTGGTGAATCTCTTTCCAGCAAGCCATTTTTTCAAGTCTGGAAACAAGAAAAAGTCACACGGGGCCAAATCTCGAGAATACGGTGGGTGAGGAAGCAATTCGTAGCGTAATTCCCATAATTTTTCCACTGCAACAGCAGACGTGTTAGCTGGAGCGTTATGATGAAACAGCACTTTTTTCTTCGCCAAATGCGGCCGTTTTTCCTTGATTGCAGCATTCAGTCGATCCAATAACTGAGTATAATATGCCCGTTATTGTTTTTCCTTTCTTCAAGTAGTCGGTGAAAATTATTCCTTTGGAATCCCAAAATACTGTCGCCATAACCTTTCCAGTCGATGCAACGGTTTTTGCCTTCTTCGGTGCGCTTGAACCGGCTTCCATCCATTGTTTTGACTGTTGTTTGGTTTCTGGAGTGTAGTGGTGAGTGAATCCATGTTTCATCAACAGTTATGAATCGACGAAGAAATTCATTTAAATCACGTTGAAACAGTTGGAAATTGTGCTGTGAAGTTGTCACACGATTGCGTTTTTGGTCGATTGTGAGCAAACGCGGCAGCCATCTTGCGGATAGCTTCCGCATGTCCAAATGATTTTTCAAAATATTCCAAACACATTCATATGAGATGCTTACTGCCTTAGCTATATCATGCACTTTCACTCAATGATCTCCTAGCACGAGATAATGGATTTTGTCGATCATTTCTGGCATGGTGACCTCATTTGAACGACCTGGACTTTGTATGGTCTCTGTGCTCGAGCGACCACGCTTGAATTCTGAAACCACTTGTAAATCTTTGCAATCGATGGTGCAGAGTCCCCATAATGTTTATCTAATTTTTCTTTGGTTACTTTAGCTTTTCCCTTTTAAAAAGTTATGTTCAATCAACACACACGAAATTCATTTTTATCCATTTTTGAAATTTATTAAAAGTTGCTTAGACAGAAGTTTCACAAAAACTAAAAAAGGTATCAGGCTAAGCCTTTGCAGGTAATCTATTTAAGGATGAAGCAGGTAAATCAAATCAATCAAATTCCTTTTAAGACCCCCTATAGGGGCATAGGACAGAAACAACTCTCTTCCACAAGGCGCGATCCTGAGCATCGGCTTTAAGCTGTTCCCAGGACTTGTTTATTCCTCTGGCCTCCTGCTCAACTGCTCGTTTCCATGTGTTACATGGTCGACCAACCCGACGTCTTCCTTGAGGGTTATAATCCAGAGCCTGTTTTGCGATGTTTCGCTCTGGTGTCCTCAAAGTATGACCGATCCACTGCCACTCCCGCCGTTGAATCTCAATACCTATTTTAGTCTGGCGAGTTGTACTCCAAAGTTCGTCGTTGGAGATTACTTCTAGCCAGAATATTCCTAAAATGCGCCGGAGGCATTGGTTTACGAAAGTCTGTAGTTTCTTGGTAAGTCGAACGGTCACTTTCCACGTAGTACAACCATATAAAAACACGGATTTGACGCATGCGTCAAAAACTCGCAGCTTTGTGTGAAGTGAGATCTCTCTTAACCTCCAGAAAGGGGAAAGGATACCGAAGGCCTGACGAGCTTTATTTAGCCGAGCCTCAACATCCTTTTCGGCTCCGCCGTCCATGCTGACAATGCTTCCAAGTTAGCAAAAATCTTGCACCTCTTCCACATCCTGTCCGTTAAGAACAATCGGTGTGCTTGCGTTCGAACCCATGTGCATGTACTTGGTTTTACGCACATTTATTTTCAGTCCCGCCTCTTTGCATTTAGAATGCAATGAGCGAACATTTGACTCTAAGTCCGAACAGTTATGTGCAAGCAAACACACGTCATCAGCATAATCAAGGTGACTTAAGATGTTAAATAGTCTCCATTGAAGACCTTTACCTTCCCCACCTTCCAGTGCAGCTTTCAAGATGTCATTTATTACCACCAGAAACAGGGCTGGTGATAATATGCAGCCTTGTCTGACACCCGTTCGCACAGGGAAGCTCTCGGACAGCTCTCCTCTATGCAAGACGCGACACCTTGCATCTTCGTAGGATTCTTTAATCATAGCTATGACCTTATCTGGAATACCTCTCCTACGCAAAGCATTCCATATGTAATCTCGCTTAACGCTGTCGAAAGCCTTCTCGAAGTCCACAAACATGAGATGTAGTGGCGAACCCATTTCGGCTGACTGCTCTAATATTATCCGTAGGGTATTTGTGTGGTCGGTACAAGACGACCCTTTACGGAATCCAGCCTGATAAACTTCGAGAGTGCTCTCGACGACATCACAAATCCTATTGAGAATTACCTTAGCCATAATTTTTGATACGGCAGTAAGTAGACATATACCACGCCAATTGCCACAATCCTGAAGGTCGCCCTTCTTCAGAATTTTCACAATGACGCCCTCCTTCCATTCAGTCGGATATCTTCCTTCATTCCACACCTTAGTGAAGAGTGGGAGGATTATATCGGCTGTTATATCCGGGTCCGCTTTGAGGAGTTTGGTTGGTAGTCCGTCTATACCTGGAGCTTTCCCTCCCGCCATTGACCGAATGGCGGAAACTAACTCTTCCTTATCTGGGGGATCGTCCCTAATAGAGGATTGTTGCGGTTGGATGTTTGGAAGTTGTTCTGTTTCCGGAATATCTTCCTCTGACAAGATGTTTAAAATATCAGAGAAGTATTCCTTCCATCGTCGCAACTGGTGTTCACTCATATTAAGGAGAGTTCCGTTGACATCTCTCACCAGGTGGTTGGCGGTGAAATTCCTGTTCGTCAACTGTTTCATGATTTTAAATAGTGAACCCATATCCCCAAGGTAAGCCGCAGATTCTGCCTTGTTTACCAGATCTTCAGTGGCCTTTCTCTTGTCGCGTCTAACAGCCTTTTTAAGCTGTATATTCTAACAGCCTTTTTAAGCTGTATATGAGCATCGCGGTAGTTCTGCCTCAAGTCGGGCGTTCGTTGGTTGACATCGGGTTGAGAGATGACTGCCAATTTGACTTTTTTCCGATTGCCAACCTTGTCCCATGTGTCTTGCGACATCCAGGGTTTCTCACCGCTTTGCACATATCCCACAGATTCTTCAACACTAGTTAGAAAAGTGTTTCTGGTTGCCTCCCACTTGGCGTCCAGTGTGCGCATTTCATATTCACCCAATGTGGATGACTTTTCGCGTAGAATAGTGGCGTATTCGCGTTTTTTGTTGGGATCTCTGAGTTTATCCACATTAAGCTTGCGCTTCATTTGAAGAACCCATGCCTCCCCATGACGTGTTCTAGTCCAGTGTTGTCTGATCCAACCTGGGCGTTCATATCTCCCGAGATGATAATAATATATACCTCTTGGAACACGTTCGAAGGTGGCACTCAGTTGGCTATAAAACTCCTCTTTGTCAGCAGATGTTGCGGTATTAGTTGGTGCGTAGCACTACAGAATTGTGACGTTTCTGACACTGGTCCTGAGCCTGACGACGATAATCCTATCCGAGATTGGTTCCCAGCTAATGAGACTGTTTTTCGCTCTCGGCGTAAGGACGAACGCCACGCCATTTCTGGCTTCACTTTCAGGGCCAATGTACAGAATAGTGTTTCCGCTAGGGGTTCGTTTTTCTCCTGATCCTAAAGCAGGTAAAGGAAAATACCAAATTCCTTATCTATCCAATCCTTCTTCATTTTTACACGTCATTATCGATCCGCCTTCGTACTTATGGGCACTTTTAAAAATGAAATTCCTGCACAATCAAGAAAAAGTTTGAATTTGCACGTGTACCCCTCTGGTTCTCAGCTCGTCAACTATAATGCTAATTAAATGTTGTATAGTGGTTTGCAATATGTTTTGTGCTGAATTTAAAATTTGTAGCTTTCATAATTTTAAATGAAATTGAACATCATTTTTCTGAAATTGGTGCATTTTTTTGGTGAGGTGGCCGATGAAATGGCGACTTTCACGATGAAGTGAAGTTAGTTGCGATTTTCATGCCTCAAACTTCCGCCAGGTAGCTCTAGTAGTAATGAATATTGAAGTGTAAATACTACCACATTTGGTCATGGAATCATTTCAGTTTTGGACTTCATTGAGAACGGAGAGAAAAAAAAATAAAAAAAAAATGAAATCGAGTCAAAAGCGGTTACTTTTCCTTTAAGAGTTCAAACTTGGCCACAACGCAAGGGAGGCAACTAAAACATCAACAGGGCATTTGGAGCTGACACAGTAAGCGAACGAACCACACGCATATACAGCCAGGAGATCGTCACCTCTTCCGCTATCCGTACATTGCGGAAGCCCCGAAGGATATCAGAATGAGTTGTAAGTACTTTCGTGAATGCCGCAGGCTTACATCCCCAAGAATGGGTACACTAAATACAAAACAAGCAGGGGGGAGGGGGGAACGTTTGTCGTCGCCAGATCCCATTTTGTATTGCATGAATTTCCATGTCCCCTTTCTCGTTACAGGTAAAGTTTACTCTACGTTACTACTTTCTCGTTACAAACCAATCTACGTTACGTTACGTCGTATCCTTAGCCAGGTTACACGACGGAGATGTGGAAAACGTGTTGGCCCAGAAATGTGAGAGGGTTATGCCCTTTGTTGGTCTGATCGTGCTCAAGGTAAGCCATTAGAATTCCGACACTTTTCGACTTCTTTCATTCCTTATTTTATTCACAGGTGGTTCACGCCTTGTTACGGTGGAACCGTAATAGAGAAGTGTATTGCATCTGCTGGTACCTATTTTGATTAATAAAATTAAGTTTTATAAGAGTTAAAGTTGTTTGAAATTTCACTAGCAAAGTCGCTATTTGATGTGAATGTTTTCACAGTGGATTTCAAATTGGAAGTAAAGATTATTGTTTTTTACACTAATGCTATTTGTGATGTTACCGTCTCTGCTGAGACCTTTATCAAACAGATTGGGATAGAATTACAATTATAATATAAAAAAACAATTCTGGCAAAAATTGCAAGTTTCAATGGAAAGCGAAGAAATGCATTTTCCAAAATTGTGCATTTGACGGTTACTCAAAATCGAGGTTTTTGAGCGACAACAAATATTTTTGTGTCCTTGGCGACTCTGTGCGAGCATTATTTCTTAGTTAGCATTGCAAATGGTACGGCAAACACAATATACTCTCAGAATTCATCTAGAGTATAAAAATATTAAATAATAATTAAAACCGAATTTCTTTTATATTCCCAAATTGTTTTTAATATTTTATATTTTAAAAACATAACAAAAAAAAACATGACTACGTGTAAAACTAATTTTATAAAGAATCCTTTTTTTGTCAGTTCAAATTATATCAGAATATAATGCTATACAATAAACAAAACAAAAATTATTCATTGAAATAAATTTAGAATAACAGAAACCATCGACAAAGAGAAGTTTAATATAAATTTCTCCAAGTGTGTCGTATTTCTCCAAAATTTCTGTACATCATTTTTTCTATTCATAATTCTATTCCTCTCGTAAATATACAAAAATATCGCTGTATATCATAAAAAAAAATGTTTTTTTTTCTTTGTTTGTAATATTTTCTAACGAACGACAAAACAATAAAAATGCATCGCCATTAAAAAATCAAATATCAATTAATTGGAATCGCGCAACGGTGACGAGAAAATCGTAGGAACAATTTTTTCTAATTAATTATTCATTTCAAAAGAATATTGCAAGAATTTCCTGATCAATATTTCGAAATGATTACAATTAAAATATTGAAGCTGCCTCGGAAGTTTCCGACTGTTATTCTCTCGGTGAACGGAAAATTGAAAAATTTCTCGTCACGTTGCTTTCGGCACTTTAAATATCCAGACAGGACAAACAAAATAAAGGTTTAGGTTTTTTCGTGTAAGGTTTTGTGTTAGGATAAACTTAAAGTTAGGTAATTTGATTAGTTAGTTCGTGATTCAATCACGCGCAACTTAATAATTAAGATTAGGGAAATTTTCATAGATTTTATGTGCTAATCCCAGTTGTTATTGTTTTATGATCACTTCGTTCCTGTTCGGACAGCCAGGCCATCTGAAAATTAATGAAAATTATTGGTGAGTATTAAAGAAACGGTTTAAGGAATTCGAGGAAAAACAAAATTAACCTTTTGTCTATGTTGATAGCATGATGCTTCGCATCGATCCAAGACCATTTTTTCGGTTAAAACTCCGTCCTCTGATGCGTAGACAGCTGCTTGCCACGATACGCCCAACTTTGAGATTTCTCGCCCCGACATGCCTTCACACATTTTCGCCATTCTCGTACAAGCCGTACCGTAATCGAAATTCTCCAATTTAAAACGTCTAGAAATCATTCGAGAAGAAATCAAATGAGCGACATTTCTTAAATTCAACTGTCTTCCACTTACTTTTGTCCCTCGGCCGCCGGCTTTAGTACAAACTTATCGAAATACAATCGAAGCAAACGTTCACGCTCTTCGAGTCCGGGCAGTGTGAATTCGACCATTTCATCTAAACGATCGTTAATCGCATAATCGAATTGTTCGGGTGTATTACTCGCTAAAATCAACATGAATTTTGGATTTTGCTCACTAGTTCGGTACAGGAAGGCGTTCAAAGCGGCTCGTAAATCTTCGGAGATTTTCTCTGATGATCGTTTCCGCAGGAATGCATCGGCTTCGTCGACAAACAAGAGCAGACCACGACGACTTGTCTGCGCCCAATCGAACACTTTATGAATGGCCGTGACACCTTCTTTTCCCATTGGTGCTACATCACCACCCGTCATGATGGCATAATCCATACCGGAGTGCTGCGCAAGTTTTTTCGCAAACATAGTTTTGCCCGTTCCCGGCGGACCATGCATTAAAATATTCCGATACAGGCCACGATTTTGTCGTGTGTTTTTCGTAGCGATCGCAACATCGCGAAGGCGTTCTTCGAGTTTTGGCTGTAGAACAACACCCTGCAGGGCATCCAACGGCTTCGAACGGAGACGTTTAATGTACTCGAAAGGATGCCGTAATGCATCGAGCAGAGCGAATCGTGATGTTTCACCGACCAGCGATGGTTTCCCGATTCGAGCTTCGACATAGCGAGCCGTTACGCCCGTAGCACCCTTTGCCGAGTAGATTCCGAGTGCTAAAAGTGAAAGGCCACCGGCAGCGGTCAGCACCTTATCCCAGTCGGTAAGCATGGCCTCGGCTCCGGCACCAAGCACAGCACCAGCTGTCCTGAAACGGAACGAGAAGATTTAGCTGCACATCTCACTGAAAACTGTCGCGAAAAACTTACTTGATCCCTTCTAAAACTGTAACACGATTTTCTTGCGCTTTGAGACGTATTTGTTCAAGAGTTAAATCGCGATTTTCACGATCGACTTTGGCTTTTGCACGCATCTCATGTTCGAACAGTTTCAGGCGATTCTTCTCCTTCATTTCGATCTCGTGCTCGATGGTTTGTCGTCGCATCGCTTCTTGTTTTGCTACGCTTTCCTCTTGCCTGGTGGAAAAATAAGCATAGATTTTTCTATATACGATCTTAAATAAATGGTTTTTCCTTACTTTCTGAGATTTTCCTCTTGTACGCGTTGCTGTTGTGCGAGTTGATCTTCATAGCGTTTCCGTGCCAGCTGATCCTGATATTGAGCTCGCTGTTGCTGCTGTTTAGTTTCTTCCTGAAATCGTGAATAAAGTTGTAACGGAATCATCGCACTAAGCAATCTCAGTTTGCCTTACAATCAACGTTTTACGCCGCTCCTCGTGATCAATTCGTTTCTGTTCGACTTTGGCCTGTTCGATATGCGCCTCGTATTCTTTCACTTTGGTCATGTATTCATGCTGGCGCGTTTGCTCCTGCATTTTGGACAAGTCGAGGGCTTCGCGTGCATGCTCTAAAGACAACAAGGATAAATCCTAATCAGACAAAAATCGAAATTTTCTGTGATGAAATCACGAATGTAATCCGCGATTCGTGTTATGCAATAGGCCGGCCCAATGTGACATGGATGCGATAAGGGTCAAAACTTACTCGATCTTTCCAAGGTTTTGGCTGCTTCGGCGGCGCGCTCCAAAGCCGACGAATCGAATCGGTACGCCTCCATTGCTTTGCGCTCCGCATTCGTGAGGTTCGTGTCACCGGAACTTTTGCCCGCCGAATTCGGTATCCCGCCGTCTGATCCCGTATCACCTTCCGGCACCACGGGCTTTGCTCGCGATCCAAACAACCAGGACATAATGAACACTTTTTTGTTTTTATATTATTTTTGGGAAATCAAGTAATTTATGGAAACGAAAACAAAAGATTCTTCCCGATAAAACGTGCAAATTAAATTTTATTTTTCGAGGTTATTGGAGTGGTGCAATGTCAAATCCGCTCCATGCTCAACCGTCAGCTGTGTCAACGCGCGAGTATGTTCAAAGTCGATTTTAGCTTTTGAAATTTAATTTAATTTTGTCCAAGCTTATTTCAAATCGATATTAAATTAGTAACAAGGATATTGAAAAAAACTCTGCTTTTTCTTAAACTATAGTTGAATTTAAACAAAAAAGAAAATCGATTAAATCTGCAGCATGGCATCCCTACGACAGAATTGAAGGTACTCAAATCAGACGTCTTTGCCATTCAAATTTAAACACCGCCAGCTTTGTTCGAGCAGTAACTGTTCAAATTAGCCGTAAATCTTTCGAAGTTTTTATCGGTTTTATGAAAAGAAGTGATCGCGGAAAAACCGAAAATGAAGCGTAGAACCTACGGTCCGATGGCTGGAAAAGAAAATGCCGCGTTATTGGCGAAGACGAATGCACAGAAGCCGGCCGAAATTCGAGCGCCACCCACGGCCGTTCAACAAGCGAAGGTAAAGTTTTTAAATTGTTTATTCTTAAATTTTGTTATCGCTGAAGTTTAATGCCTAGTGCTTTAAGATGGTTACATGAAATCTTACTGGAATTTTAGTGAATTACATGGCAGGTGCTGATTGGTCGATTGTATTTTAATTTATGCAAGGTCTCTGTAATTTAAAGGAATCATTACTCTGTGCTAGTTGGGTTACGACAACCAGTAGTCGTTTCTAATTAACCGAAGTAAATTTCTAGTTATACGTGTCCTGCGGTCATGTACAGAATGTAGAGGAGATTGAATGATTTTGTAAAAAGGGGAAGGTCATTGCACTCTAGCAAACCTGAACAGCTGAATCAAACAATCAATTAATTTCCTTTTAACACCCCCGATATGGGTATAGGCCAGACACAGATCTCTTCCACAAGGCGCGATCCTAAGCATCGGCATTTAGTTATTGCCAGGACTTGTTTATTTCTCTGTCCTTCCCCTTCAAGGCATTGATTCACAAGGGTTAACAGTTTTTTTTGGTAACCTTTGATGTAGTGCCACCATATAGATAGGGTGCAAGCCTTGGACTCTAGCATTGCAGGTTCATGCGAAGAGAGAGAGGATATGCCAACATCCAGCAAAGGATATTTGACGTAGTTCATTTCTACAAATCTACCCACAGCAGGGCTGCGTTTCTGGCACTCCGATCCTACAGGACTACGTCCAAACTATTGTCCATTTGTAGACGCAATTTGAATCGCCTAGCGGCCATAACGGAAGTTTTTCTAATTTGGATATCGGGTCATATCGACCTGCTAGGAAACGAGGCAGCAGACACGCTTGTTTGGCAAGGATCTGAAACATCAATTCCACTGTAAAGTCAGTCGATGTAGCACCAATAGTGCTGAAGACTAGCTTCAAACAAACTATTTTGGATTCTCTCTTGGCGGGGTGGCGGCAGCTGGACAGCTGCAGAATGGCCAAATCCTTTTGGAAAGAACCGAATAAATATATTACAGCTCAGCTGCTACACCGTAGTCGCTACAGCATCCGAACTATTGTTGGACTGACCACAGGACATTGCTTGCTAAAGCTGCACGCATTTAGGATGCGGATCGCAAGCGACACCCTTTGGTTAGTTGGTTGCGAGGTTGCAAGGAAGACGAAGAATCTATCGAACATTATCTTTGTCACTGTCAAAAAAACAAATCTCCAACAGTCATCACCTTTGTTTAGGCTTTAGATTCTTCTCAGAACTTGACGACCTCAGAGGCGTCCAACATTCCAGCCTACTGCGGTTCGCAAACCGAACCAAGTGTTTAGAACAAGAGGAGTGACTTCAATCTTATAATCAATAGGGGAGTACAATAGGCCCAACTAGTTGGCCCCAGTGCATTGTGGTTCTTTGGAACCACTCTCCTACAACCTAAACTGAAACCCATGGACCGAGTTACTCCACTCCTTCCACTGTCGTTCAATGTTTCGCAAGCCAATCATAGTCCTTTGTTGAATATCAGAGGCCGTTACTTCGAATCACTGTATCCTTAGTCTTTAAGAAATACGAGTGTAATAAGATCATGGCTGAGTCATCGCTCTTTTTGTCTTGTTTTTTCATTACGGACCATATTTCTTCTTCTGTGATGACGATACAGTCCAAAACTCCAACGTGCATAGCGACCCAAATCACGAAGGCATCTTAAACGTTCCTGACAAAAAACTAACTAATGAAGATTTTCAAATTATAACGAATGAAACATTTTCTTTTTCTTCCATAGCCTGTCAAAGACGATAACATAAAACCCGAGTCACGACCAAATCAACGACCGGCCGAATTCAAAAAGCCCGTCCTTCTGCCGAAAAATGATAACAAACTCAAATCGCAAGTAGATAATAAAAAAGAGAAAGAGAAATTGGAGATGAAGCCAAACAATGCTGTTATTAAGACTGAAGTGAAACCATCAGTAGAAAGTGCTAAGACTGAAAAGGGATCGTCATCAAAACCAAAAGGCAGCGATGAACATCCGTCTACAAAGAAAGGTAAGTTTTTGTTTACCAAATGCGTTACCGATCCAATTTTTTTTCCCACTAACATCAATTCTTCTAAATCATCAGATTCAAGTAGTAAAAAAATCTGGGCTCTAGAAAATTTCGATATTGGTCGTCCGCTGGGTCGTGGAAAATTCGGCAATGTTTATTTAGCGCGCGAAAAAGAAACGAAATTTGTTGTTGCACTGAAAGTACTTTTTAAGAAACAAATTCATCAGTCCGGCGTTGAACATCAAGTACGTCGTGAAATCGAAATTCAATCGCATCTTCGCCATCATAATATACTTCGGTTGTACGGTTATTTTCACGACGAATCACGAATCTACTTGATTTTAGAATATGCTCCGCAAGGAACACTCTACAAAGCAATACAGGATCAACCGAATAAACGATTCGAAGAGAAACAAACGGCTCACTACATTAAATCGCTTGCATCCGCTCTACTCTATTTGCACGAGCGTGATGTCATTCATCGTGATATTAAACCCGAAAATCTTCTACTCGGCTATAATGGCGAATTGAAAATTGCTGATTTCGGTTGGTCCGTACACGAACCGAATTCAAAACGTACAACATTATGCGGTACACTTGACTATTTGCCGCCCGAAATGGTTCAAGGCAAACCGCATTCGAAAACTGTTGATCTCTGGAGCTTAGGAGTTCTATGCTATGAACTGTTGGTCGGACATGCTCCATTCGCTGCACAAAACTACGACGATACATATCGAAAAATTATACGCGTCGATTATAAATTACCCACGTATATTTCGGGAGCGGCCAGCCACTTAATGTCGAAACTATTAGTAATTAATCCCGAACAACGTATGCCATTGGATCAAGTCATGGTTCATCCGTGGATTATTTGAATCATTCCTATTTCTTGATAATACTTTCATATTAAGTTTTATGATTTTTTTTCTCATTAATCGTTTTGGATTATATCCATGTTTATTTTACTGTATAACCATTTCGTGTTCAAGTCTCTTACAATATTTTACTTTTGTTAAAAAATTGCAATAAAAAAAAAAAATCTTATCTAAATTTGATGTTGTGTGCTTAAGGAAATAAATTAATTGAACATAAAAGTATTTACATGTATAAGAAAGTTTGAGATGTTAAAATTAATAAAAATCTATAGGAAAATATCTGTCTACGAGTCGAGTGCAACTTTATTATTCTTTGTGGAACACCAATATGCATGTAAGGTGGCAGTAAATTAAGAGGCAAGCGTGGGGAAGGGTGTAGTCTAGTGAGTAGCGTGTTGGTCTATAAAACGAAGGTCGTGAGTTCAAATCCCGGTCGACGCAAAATTGTACCACACAGCCTACGAGGGTATATTTGGGTCTCTTTAATCTGCAAACATGAAAATTCGTTGATAGATAATTATGCGAAGAGCTGATAACCCTTCCATAATAAAAAATAAATATTGTTGCGAGCTAGAGGTTCGCCGATTTCAAGTAAAACACAATTCGTTTTAAAATATAAGGATAATTTATTTATTGCACTTTTACACAATTTCCCGATCACTTCACTTAATTCGCTCTAAAAACTTAATTCGCACAACACAGTAACACCGCCGATCTATCGCTTTCGCTTACTACACCGATAGGTGTTTTCCATAAAACTGTCACTGAGTGAATAATTCCTTGTCGTAGAGCTCGGGCTATTTATAATTGATTTATCCAATTCTCGAACCTTCTGCTGGGTCTGGACTATTCTAGAAGTGACTAGATGGCGTCGGGTGTCATTGGTTGTGTCTTCGAGAAGTTACTAGAAGCTTTTACTATGGCCCTCTACATGTTGGAAGAATATTCTATATAGTTCTGGCAGATTTGAGAGAGATCATTGCCAGATCTATAACGATACTAGAAGATTATTCGAGAACTTTCTTTCATATTGCGTGGTGGCCAGATCCACAACAATATGTTAAGAAGGCCAAGACCCGATTTGGGCTACAGCGCCATTAAAGAAGAAGAGGGAAGTTATGGTAATACGGTTAACTTAAATACTATCAATAACTGCAGTAATTGGATTTAACATTTCATTCATTTATTTGTGCAGCTGGATTTGAAGAGTGGCGGTACAAGGATTGGGTGGGTGTTAATAATTTTTGAATTGATCAATTGAATCATGTTTAAAATGTTCTGAGCAGAATATCAGTTTCAAAGCTGTAGTAAATTCCAAGGAATTCGGTGTAATCCATATTCATGGGTGTAAAGGGCTGGTGAAATCGCAAAGTTTGCGGTGCAATTTTTTTTGTCTTTTATTTTACCCAAATACAGAAAACCAATCTTTGAACGATAACATCTTTAGTATTGCTGAGGCAGCATCCACACTACAGTACAAGGCGGTTCAAATATGATCACAATGATCGTTGAAGAGTATTGCCAATTTGATGTGACAGCTTATCAACCTACGTCTTTGAATCCAGTATTGAAAACGCATCCTTATTACGAATTGGAAATTACTATACAATTTTTTTCACCAATTTCTTATGCTCCAAAAATATAATTCAATATTTGTCAACTCTGTAAATAATCTCTCATTCTTCGATATCGCCAATTTTGAACGTTGCTAGAAGAATTTAATTTTTTTAAACATATGATTTTATTGTTTTTTCCTTTTCATCAAAAGTATAAAAAAGTACATAAAGATACAGCCTTGGAAAAATATTTTACAACCATATTATAATTAATATTCTGATTTTTTTTTTAAAAAAGAAAAAATTATTAAAAATTAGAGTACAAAAAAAACAGTACATTAAAATTATTGTAATTAATTTTAAAAGCTGCAATAAAATATTTAACAGGACATTCTTTCTAATTAATTAAATGATTTTTTATCGTATTATTTTCTAATAAAACACATGTTTTTCTAAATTACATAGGCAGTAAAATAAAATCGAAAGATAGATCACAAATAAAAAAAAACAATAATTAAGGACTAATAGTAGGAAGAGTTTACTGCAAAGACAATATTCTTAAATTTTCAATCCTATATACAGACGCAGACATGTTATTAATATTTATAAATATTTTGATTAATGTTTTTTTTTACATAATATATTTCAAATCCTTCAATCATAATGGAGGATAGACAGGAAACGGATTGCTGGCTGGCTGGCTGTACTGAAACTGTTGAGAAATATTCTACATTTGATTTGCATGCGAGCATTACAATATCTTTTTTTTCTCGGATTAAAATTCACTGTCCAATAATATTGCAATTAAAGTGTTTTCCTACAAAGTAACGAATTGGTAAAACTATGCTTAAAATTTATGAGATTCGAAAAATGTTCGATTTTGTAAGTGTTGCTTACGAAAAGTAAAAGTTTTACGTTATGGCAGCTCCTAATTCAATAAACACACACAAGAACTTAATTCGTTTGTGATGTAACTTATTCGAGTACTCTCTATTTGAAATCAGTTTAAATATGACAGAAATGTTTCGGATCGACAAAAGATATGTAGAATACACTTTTTTACAGCTCTTTTACATGCAGCAACTTTTCTTAGTTTTGATTTATAAAACAAGACTACAAAATAAGGAAGATTTTTTGTGTGTGCTTGTTGTGTTGTAAAAATGATTTCGATTACTTACACGTATATAAAAATAATCGAAAACTTACATTAATTTGTGAATCATGATTTTTCTTTATTGAGTTTCTAATTGCGAACGGCTAAACCTTCTTGTTGTCGAGCAGCTGGATCGGAGTATTCGTCTTCTGAAAAATAAGAAAAAAGAAGGAAAATTATAAGAAATGTGTGTAATTAATTTTTTTAATGCACCGAGTATACACGAGTCACTCTTTAATGCGATGCACAGTTATGTCGGTATATGAAGTGGAGAGAGACGAAAATGACGGTGGACATTGTTCTTGAAGCACCGCAGGTTGTACTTGTTGGGAAACTAACTAGCTGGCAAATCGTTCCAAAGTCTTGCGTTCGGGAAATGAATGACCTATATTTCACTGCACAAGGCGTACTCGTGTGTGCGTTCAGCTTGGCAAGTATTCAGGGGAAAAGTATGCAGTGGAGCGATGAGTGCGCTTAGTTCCGTAATGCATTCACTATGGAAGTATCGACAGTAAATGCTGAGTACTCCGACATTTCTGGTAAGCTGTGCACCATCAAAGGTTACATTGTGAGACAACACTGAAACATCACGTTTGAGGAATAGATGACAGGCCTGTGTTTTGGATGCGTTGAACACTACTCTATTTTGCCTGCCCCATTCCAGGATTAAGTTGAGATCCGAATTTAGCGAACTGAATAGCTTCCTGCGATTGGGAGCAATAGAATGATTGTTTAATTCCGCAGCGAAGTTAAATTCATAGGTGCTGTCTAAAGTACTGTCCAAAACTATGGATTGGATTGATAGTGGTCAACAGAAGGTCGTTGATGAAAACTAAGAAAAGAGTTGGAGATAAAACAGAACCTTGAGGGACGCCCGAATCAATTGGGTAGGAGGAAGAAGAAACGCCATTTAATACTACTCGTGCGTTCAGAGAGATAAGTCTCAATCCATTGAACAAGGGTATCATTAAAGCCGTTGGCCCTAAGCTTAACTAAGAGACATTCGTGCCAAACTCTGTCAAAAGCTTTTGCAATGTCAAGTGCAAGAACTTGACTTTCGCCATATTTATGTAAGCATGAACGGAACCCATACTGACGACCATGGATGAGCTGTTTATCCTCCAGATATTGGACGATTTTACGATTGACAGCAGTTTCCATTACTTTCGAGAGCACTGAAGTAATGGCTATTGGGCGGTAGTTGGTGGAGTTCGCTTTGCTTCCTTTCTTGGTAATAGGCTGAACATTCGCAATTTTTCACATACGTGGAAAGCTCCCAGAAGAGTAAGAAAGATAGAAAATATTGCGAAGAGGTTTAGTTGAACAAGAGGCGCACTTTTTAAGGGTAATGGGGGAAATACCGTCCATACCAGCAGATTTGTGGATATTGACCTGGATCCAAGAAATAAGTTTCGCTCGTGCAGTGCAGGCAGTGAGGAAGCAGAAGAATTTGCAGCGGGAGGTGATTGGTTTGATGGTAGAAGGCGAGCATTTCTAGCGAATCTTGCTGCTATTAAGTTGGCTTTCTCGCTAGGATCAACCACGGTGCGGTCGCCAGCAATTAGAGATGGTATAGAAGAAGAAATGAAATTGTAGGTTGACCGTTTTGACAAATAACCTGTAAGACCTCGAGCCTTTAGGGCATTGAAGTTTTTGACCATGCTCAAATTTAACACGATTGAGTATGGATTTGCAGGCATTTCTTGACGCATTGAAAAGTTGTCTGTTGGCAGGTGTTTTATTGCCTCTAAATCTTTGAAAAGCTTGTTTCTTGGTCTGAATGGCATCGAGACATTCCTTATTGAACCAAAAATCCTTCGACGGTCTGACGACTGGAAGGTATATAGAGCTTCATAACCTTCAGAATAATCTGACATTTCTACAGACTTCATCGCAGTCATTTGAATCGAAGCACAGCCTCCAATTAAAGGCATTGAAAAGATATTTAGCGCCCCCCAATTGGCTCTCTTTTGAAATGCCAAATGTTTGCTGGCGAAAAAAAGTTGGAACAAGGTGATATCTGGGAACAGAATAAAACTGTTCACTTCCCGGTAACACCTTACATTCACCTAGTGCTAGAATATCCGGTGTTGCAGTTTGGGTATGGATATACAGCGACAGATAGGCAGAGTGCAGACCCCTACAACTCCTAGCCAATCTAAATTGGACAGGCGAAGAACATCAAGTGCCTCAAGATCGCTGTGCGATACCCCGCTGGCGAAAAAAAAAACTGGGACAAGGTGATATCCGGGAACAGAATAAAACTGTTCACTTCCCGGTAACACCGTACATTCACCAAGTGCTAGAATATCCGGTCTTGCAGTTGGGTATGTATATACAGTGACAGATAGGCACAGTGCAGACCCCGAATTAGTTATGATGAATTTTTTTGAGAATGTTTTCATAGTTGCGATTTTATTATAATTTTGACTTCCGTTCTGAATTAATAATTGTGGAAAATTATTGCATTGGGCAATATTCGGTAATATTGAGTTGAGCTCAAAACAGTACAAAGACGAATTTTCGCTGCTAAACGAGGAGGAAAGATTTCTGCATTTCTCACTATTCAGAATCGTGAGTTTCGGCATCAAGATCAGCAGGATCCGGATTAGTTTGATACAGGTCTGAGTAGAGACAGAAATGTTAGGATTAAAAAAGCAGGGCCGCGTGAAACCCGGCAATCTTTTCCTATAATTGCAAAAATGCATTGTGAAAAGATTCAACTATTCAAGCATACATAGAGGAGAGCTGCCAGACAGGGTGTCGAACAAGGCTGCACATTATCACCAGCCCTGTTTCTGGTGATAATAAATTACATCTGGAGAGCTGCACAGAAAGCAGGATATGATGTAGGCCTTCAGTGGGGACTGTTTAAGTCACCCTGAATATATTGATGACGTATAACCGTTCCGGCTTAATGTCCGCTTGTTGCATTCCAAATGCAAAGAGACAGGACTGAAAATAAATGCGCGTAAAAACCAAGTACATGCACAAGTGTTCGAGCACAAGTACACCGATTGTTCTTAACGGATAAGATGTGGAAGAGTTTTGTTACGTTGGAAGCATAATCAGCGTGGACGACGAAGCCGAAAAGGATATTGAGGCTGGTATAAATAAAGCTCGTCAGGCCTTTGGCATCCTTTTCCCGTTCTGGAGGTTAAGAAAGACCTCCCTTCGCACGGAGCTCTAAGTATTTGACGCAAGCATCAAATCAGTTTTGTTATATGGTTGCACTAAATAGAAAGTGGTCCAACCTACCAAGAAACTACAAACTTTCGTAAACGTTTGCTTCCGATGCTTTTTAGCGGTATCCTTGCAAGATATGATCTCCAACGACAAACTTTAAAATACAATGGCATTGAGATTCAAAGTGGATCGGTCACACTTTGAGAAAGCCAGAGCCAAACATCTCCAGACAAGCTGTGAATTATAATTCTCAATGAAGGTCCGTCGACCATGAAACAAAGGTAAGCGAGCAATTGAGCAAGAGCCTAGGGGAATAAGCACGATTAAAGATCGATGCTTCTATGCTTTTTAACAGGAAATTGATTGATTTAGCTTTAGAGATCGAGCGCATTTATCAAAAACGAAATACTAAGGATCTGCGAGGATAAAGCCAACGTTATAAATTCTTTGCGGAGCACAAAGCTTTTCATAAATGCTAGCTCTATAGTGATGTCAAAAAACTAACTATTCGTTACACGAGTAATCGTTATCAACCAAAATCCGAAGTAAAGAATACCAACGCAGCCATATATTCGTTTCTTAAGTGACGTAATGACTCTCAAGCAAGATCGAAACGTTTCGTTACTCGGGAACTCGTATCTAATCCTCATCACTTGCATAAAAAGTGCCAATACCGAAAGAGTTTGGTTGCTTGTTTTCCTTGCATCACATGCATGGAGGGAAGTATTAATGTGCATGGGAAGGTGAGTGTTCTGTACACGCGTTAACCCACGAAATCGACAGCGATTCAAGAGTAATTAGTAACGAAAAAAATGTAACGACTACTTTTTTAAAAGTAACGAAATGCTACTGGTACCGAAAAGTAACGAAATTTGACATCACTATAAGCTCTATATCGAAAAACCCCACTCCTTCCAAATTCATTAAATTCCTATAGAAAATAAAATTTAACAAGGAACTCTTGGACTAAACAGAAACTGTCTTGAGGTATAGCATATTAGACCCAGTAGGTCGCTGTGATAGAACTGGACTCTCCACTTCACAAATAAATAATCTAAACATAACTCGCTATTAGCCAATATCGGGCTTAGGCTTTCTGAGCTTCAGGTCCCTTAACATATTTTATTTGTTATTTCTATCTACAAATTTTCGCATTTTCGCAAATGGAGATGGCCAAGTTCAGGGCTTTAGTCCTCAGGTATACGGGATATACTATACGGCGTATATCGCTTTCGATTTATCGAAAACCCTCTAAGTATGATTTCACTAGATACTAAAGAGTATACCCTAGAAAGAATTAAATTTATCAGAGTATACGCTCTGCTCCATTTACGACACTGGCCCAGATATACCACGCAAGAAGAGCTGAAATTATACGTCGGCCGGGATTTGAACTTCCGATCTTCGCATTGTAATCCAAAACTCTATCCACTAGGCTACACCCTACCCTAGCTCGCTTTTACCTACTTGATTTTAAATTATATACAAAAAAAAAAACAGAATTATGATTGGGTGTAAAGCGATACTCTAGATGAAACCGGAAAATATGTCATTTCAAATTCTTTAGAAATGTGAAGTGAATTTTGTATGGCAGATGGTAGACGCAGAGAAGGGGTAATTTTTGTATATGACGAGGTATGGAAAATATTTCGTGCGGATTTCAAAGTCTGTAGCTTTTATAATTTTGGAGGGAATTGGACATTGTTTTTCTGAAATTGTAGCATCCGTATGAGGTTGCAAAGGAAGTGGAAAGTTTTGGAAGATTTTAAGCTGCTTATTAAAATCATTATCACCATGTTTTATTCCAATTTCAAAGTCGATATTTATTAAAATTTCGTGAAATTTGTATGGGAGGCGTAGAAGGAGTGGGGCGAAGTTGACAATTTTTCCAAAATTGATTGCAATTGTAATAGAAATAATTCTGGCAAAAATTTATGTTTTTTTGATTGTTTGATTGTTTCAAATCGGAGAAATGCATTTACCAAAATTGTTCGGGAGGAGACGAAAGCAGTGAGGAGATCGAATCAATATTTTTTTACGGTAAAGATATTCAAAGCATTATACTTTCATCTAATTTTCAAGTCGATAACTTAAATAGTTTCGGAGAAAAATCAAGGGGTAGAAGGAGCCCCATCTCGTTCACGAACTTGAAGTTTCTTTTTTGCTGAAAATGACATA
This sequence comes from Chorisops tibialis, assembly GCA_963669355.1. NCBI lineage: Eukaryota > Metazoa > Arthropoda > Insecta > Diptera > Stratiomyidae > Chorisops > Chorisops tibialis. Next base: position 13,992,747 of record OY770262.1, on the reverse strand, counting down.
AAACAAATTTCAGCATGATAGTTCTAAGCGTTTGAGAGTTCTGTTGCAGACGGACAGACAGACGGTCACTCGTGATCGATATATATATTATATAATATTTCTGATTTCCCGGCCACTCTGGGTGAGAATTATTTCTTAGCGTTATAAATGGTAAGTCAAATACAATATACTCTCTTATTTCACCTAGGGTATAAAAACTTACCATCTTCTTCATCCTCTTCATTCTGTTCCTCCATGTGCAAACCATCGGCAAATGCAGCTTCCTTCCCTTGATCGCCTACCACTTCATTTATCAATTTATCGTCGCCTTCATGCTGTTGCAAAACACCATCGGGCCCACCAACTTTTCCATGTTTATTATTTCCAACGACATGGATCTCATCATCATCCCGACCGTCTTCCAGTCGATCTTTCTTTCCATCGTTCGAGAGAGCATTGGCAGCTGCTCCACCACCACCACCGGCTACTCGTCCAATTGGTTTTGCATCTAAGAAATTATTCGTATCATCTTCGGCAGCATTATTAACATTATCGAGAACTTCCTGTAAGCGATCTTTATCATCGTTCTTATCATCGCCCAAATTGAAATCATTATCCTTTATTTCATGTGCACCGTTCTCTTGTTCGGTGTCGTCCTTTTTACCGGACAATTCATCGACAACATTCGCATAGCGATTGTTATTATTGCCACTATCGTTCTTCTCGTCGTTCTTTAACAACTCGTCGAAATTGTCGGGTACCGGCGCAACTCCAAGCGGTAATTGTTTCGCATGATTACGGTGACTGACGCCATTTGGCACCGTACTCGACCGTTTTGTCTTTTCCGATGTTGAACTTACGACAGATAAGGCAGATTTTTTCAAATCGACCGGCGATTTCAAATCGGTTGGCGATGTGGACGACTTGTATGGATTTTTAAGAGGTGGCGGCTGTTGTAGGACCTCTTTGTTTTCGTCGCGGCCCTGACTATTCGGGTCACTGCCGCCGCCCCCGTTTACTAACGGTTTGGGAATTATCTGAAAATTTTCAACAGAGTTAATAACTGAACCACCACGCCCGCCATTAACTGTATTTCCGCTATTCGCTAAATACGGTAGTCCATTGCCCAGGGAATTATTAGTTTCATGCAGTTGACTTGGGTTATTCCTTAGTTTAATCGAAATTTTATACAAATCTTCACTCACGGCTATTTGTTCTTTGAAATCTTTTAGGTCGGCCGACTTTAGGGGCAACGCGTTTGGTAGAAGGTTGCCCTCGGTTGACTCGTAGTGTGGTGGCGCACGGTAAGAACAATGCGCCTTATAGTCTTTAATTTGGAGTGTAAGGAGCTCGAGTTGGGAACTATGACGGTCTACGATTCGGTTTTTCTCATTTTCGAGATTTTCGTACTTAATCTGAAAAGCAGATTGTGATTAAATAAAAATAAAATGAGCTGCAAAACGGTCACCTTCCAATGCTCAATGTCTTTCTCGCGCTCGGACTTCGCCTGCAGTAGTTGCGTTTGTAGCGATTTCACCTTGCGTTCCTGGCCGTTTATTTGCTCCAACTGCGATTCTTTGGCTTTGACGCAGTCTTCGACCAGATCATTGTGTTCGCTCTGTAAAAGTTTATAGTGCTGCTGCATCGATTCGAATCGCACCCCCGATTCCATTGTCGCCTTCGAATGGATCTCCTTCTCCTCCTTGGCCCTCTGCTCGTAGTTTTGTTTCGTCTCTAAATGCTCCTTTCGTTCGCTTTCCAATGTTTTTTCCAATCGGAATTTATGCTCTACGACGGCTACGGAAAGGAATTAAGTTGATGCCATTGTTCCACACCCGATTCGATTTTGCACCATCTTACCTTGCATACGGGCATTTAGAGCTTCCTCGCGCTGCTCGCAACGAATCGTAAGCTCGCGGGACTCGTCCAGTTGCTGCTGGGAGCTATGGAAAATCGCTACGAAGCCAATCATAAGCAGTAAGGCAAAAAAGCCTATAAAAAATCGGCTTCGACTCGCCCGCGCTAGTCGCGGTGCTGTCATTTTCGAATTTATGACTTATTTTTCGCGGTTTAATTTAGTCGAACGGATTTTTAATATGGCGCGTCGATTAGTTCTGCATATGCTGCTTGGCCTGTCGATTTCTAAGTTAATTTAACATTCTTGGGTGCGTGAAAAACTCGATTTTTCTTTTCGGACGAACGAAACGAAAACGTCAACAAAAATTTTTTTTTGACGTATGAAAATCTTGAAAATGTCAAGAGTCCATGGATAATGCAGTTCAAATGTTTCGCATAGTGTTAATAAATGAATGTTGCAGTGCAAGTGTTGCAGTAGCAGTGAATGTTGCAGTGCCAGCGTTGCCTGGCATAAGACTTGAAAATGTAAGACAAGAAAATTAAGACTTAAGAAAAAAAGCGTCAAGATTTTTTCTAGTCTAGTTCTCTCGCGAAGCACTGAAAATCAAAGAAGGCTTTGAAGGTAATTTACGTCCTTTAAGTTATTAATATTACCGAAAATTAAAGGATTTTTTCATTTCCATTGTGTTATCCTGTTTTAACTCTGTTTCTACCAGTTTTGCACAAATTTCTTCCAAGCTAAACTTTTCTGCCTTTTCATAAGCTCTTCTCGTGGATGGTTTGTGTTGATTTCCCTAGAAAATTGGAAGAACTCATTTAAATTACTTTTTTGTTGTTTGCTTATGGGATGATGCCAGAGTTGCTGGGCACCAATTATACCAATTGCTTTAAAATTGTAGCCGCATCATCTAAAAGTCATTGAAATGGCATAATTTATGGCCATAGCTTAACCGCAAATATCAAAAAAATGAACATAAATCTTTCGAAAACTCGTTATTAAATCTCATTTGAGTCACTTAATTCAACGCCCATTGTAAATCTTGAGAAGTGGACTTCTAGCCTCTCTTAATCCTTAGTCCAGTCTAGATGGTACGAAAAACTGAAATTTATGTGAAAATTATCGTCAAGGATAATTCCTAGTATCGATATCAATTGGTCTTTTGGTATAGAACTTCAAATTCGGGGGGAATTCGATATGTGACCGATTGCGATAAATAAATTCGCTTTGTAAGGATATGCATTTCCGGAATTACTCTTGCATGGCATAAACTTTTCGTCGTGAATATCCTGAATGAGAAAATGCTGTAGCTCAAGGACCACGTATACCATGATGGACCAATGGATTTGTTAGTCAGCAAAAATCATTTTTCTTCTTTCACTGTTCTTTTATCTAATTCGAAGAAGCTAAGAAAAGTCATAGGAAAATCCATGAAGCGTTGCTATGGGGTTCCGAGGCATAGGGAAACGAGAAAAAAAATTTTCAACCATTTGTACAGGAAGTGATGATCATTTTTTATCCGGAAAAGGCTCAATTTGTTAAAATTTAAAGAACGAGAGGAACTTGTTTTGATATAAGATAGGCAGTTCGCAACCCCTACGTTCGTTTCGTGCGAATCTTCCGGAGTTGTAAAAAAACCATTTATTTCCACAACATGATCATAAAAAAAGAACTTTTCTAGAGCGACTTTCAGTTTTTGTTTTGAAAGTATAACACTTTGGTCCTATATCTCCCGCAATGGCATGAATTTCCTGTGATATCTCTCAACCTTCGAAAGGATATTATCATCCGGTTAGATGCTTGATTGTTCCATCTTCTTACTTCCATGATATTGTTCTTAAGCTATTCCTTTTGGTCTTTTTTCCTTAGACAACTACAAAATAAAAGTCTGCAAGCAATCTACGACTGTATTTACAATGTTAGCTCTCTATTTCTAACGCCACTAGTGAAACTGAATATGTTCACAGGGACAGGGAGTAATTTCTATTTAATCATCTATCTTATAACGAATTTGAAATTACTTCGAACTCAATGAACAGCTTAACTAAAAGCTTTAAAACATAAAAATTAATTGCTAAATCCCCATCATCGAAACCATTACAAGGCAGTTACGAGATTCGGCCGAAAATGCGAAATGCGGGTGTTAATTTCAATGTCATGGACAGTGAGTTTAAAGTCGTAGTCAACGGCTCCCCTCACTATTACGTTCCAAGGAGTTGTAAAATATATTATGAAGGTAATTTACGTCCTTTAAGTTATTAATATTACCGAAAATTAAAGGATTTTTTCATTTCCATTGTGTTATCCTGTTTTAACTCTGTTTCTACCAGTTTTGCACAAATTTCTTCCAAGCTAAACTTTTCTGCCTTTTCATAAGCTCTTCTCGTGGATGGTTTGTGTTGATTTCCCTAGAAAATTGGAAGAACTCATTTAAATTACTTTTTTGTTGTTTGCTTATGGGATGATGCCAGAGTTGCTGGGCACCAATTATACCAATTGCTTTAAAATTGTAGCCGCATCATCTAAAAGTCATTGAAATGGCATAATTTATGGCCATAGCTTAACCGCAAATATCAAAAAAATGAACATAAATCTTTCGAAAACTCGTTATTAAATCTCATTTGAGTCACTTAATTCAACGCCCATTGTAAATCTTGAGAAGTGGACTTCTAGCCTCTCTTAATCCTTAGTCCAGTCTAGATGGTACGAAAAACTGAAATTTATGTGAAAATTATCGTCAAGGATAATTCCTAGTATCGATATCAATTGGTCTTTTGGTATAGAACTTCAAATTCGGGGGGAATTCGATATGTGACCGATTGCGATAAATAAATTCGCTTTGTAAGGATATGCATTTCCGGAATTACTCTTGCATGGCATAAACTTTTCGTCGTGAATATCCTGAATGAGAAAATGCTGTAGCTCAAGGACCACGTATACCATGATGGACCAATGGATTTGTTAGTCAGCAAAAATCATTTTTCTTCTTTCACTGTTCTTTTATCTAATTCGAAGAAGCTAAGAAAAGTCATAGGAAAATCCATGAAGCGTTGCTATGGGGTTCCGAGGCATAGGGAAACGAGAAAAAAAATTTTCAACCATTTGTACAGGAAGTGATGATCATTTTTTATCCGGAAAAGGCTCAATTTGTTAAAATTTAAAGAACGAGAGGAACTTGTTTTGATATAAGATAGGCAGTTCGCAACCCCTACGTTCGTTTCGTGCGAATCTTCCGGAGTTGTAAAAAAACCATTTATTTCCACAACATGATCATAAAAAAAGAACTTTTCTAGAGCGACTTTCAGTTTTTGTTTTGAAAGTATAACACTTTGGTCCTATATCTCCCGCAATGGCATGAATTTCCTGTGATATCTCTCAACCTTCGAAAGGATATTATCATCCGGTTAGATGCTTGATTGTTCCATCTTCTTACTTCCATGATATTGTTCTTAAGCTATTCCTTTTGGTCTTTTTTCCTTAGACAACTACAAAATAAAAGTCTGCAAGCAATCTACGACTGTATTTACAATGTTAGCTCTCTATTTCTAACGCCACTAGTGAAACTGAATATGTTCACAGGGACAGGGAGTAATTTCTATTTAATCATCTATCTTATAACGAATTTGAAATTACTTCGAACTCAATGAACAGCTTAACTAAAAGCTTTAAAACATAAAAATTAATTGCTAAATCCCCATCATCGAAACCATTACAAGGCAGTTACGAGATTCGGCCGAAAATGCGAAATGCGGGTGTTAATTTCAATGTCATGGACAGTGAGTTTAAAGTCGTAGTCAACGGCTCCCCTCACTATTACGTTCCAAGGAGTTGTAAAATATATTATGATCCCATTCCTTCCACATGCCCGGCTCCCCGTCCATCATTTGAAAAATTCAATATCGTTGTAGCAAACTGCAGCAATGTTAGATGCAGAAAATCGGATTAATAAAAACAATAAAGCAGACTTTTGGGGTGATGATTCGACTGAAACCATCTAAAACCACAAGACCGGATCACCGAAATGATTCGCGTTATTTATGGTTGTTCTGTGTCGGGAGCAAAGTGAAGAATCCTCCACAGGACGATTACGATTAACCACCATTACGATTAACCACTTTCTGTTCGGAACCTTACTTACTATGTAAGTACTTATTGGGCACCGGATTTGAAAATTATTTTTTCGTCCTTCGCCTTACTTGCACAGTTGGTAATTATCATTTGTTCTCTTGATTTCAACATAGTTTGAATCACAGTTTAATTTTGCTTTATTTTTCAACTATTGCATTGTTCACAATTGCTTAACAAAATCTCAAAATTTTCAAAGATCCTCAAATTCAATTTGGTACCAAATTCCTAAAACTTCTTTGAAGCTGCAAACCAACTTTAAGGGGAGACGAAGAATAATTGCGACCATGTCATCTTCCTATCTATGTCTTCTTCTTATTATTTGATACTCATTTCTTTCTAAAGACACTAATTCTTTGAAACAGCCAAAAACGTCTACAGAAACAGTCTAAATCTCAGATTTAGATAAACCAAACTGAACTATGTACCAACCAAAAGAAAGGTCTAAATGTCTGCTATCGAACCTCTATTTTAGTTTTTCAATTTAGTTAATAGAAAGTCAGATATCTAAAAAAAATAAACTAAAACATGTGAAAAATTGGAGATTTCGCTATTTTTTTAGTCCTTACTGCACTCCCCGTGTCCGGAATACTTATATTGTAATCTCAGCAAAAAAATAATGAATTTAAAAAAAAAAATATCGATATCGCAACATTTCTACAGCCTAGGGTGTAGCATAGTGAGTAGCGTGTTAGTCTACAATGCGAAGGTTCAAATCCCGGTCGACGCATAATTCTAGCGCACTACCTGCTTGAGTATAATACTCCTCAATCTACAACAATGAAAACACGTAGATAGAGGGTTGTGCGAAGGACTAACAACCCTTTAACAATGACAAATAAAAAATGAGAAGAAACTTGAATGTCAATGCCCGATTTGATGCCTTAAATGAAGTTCCTAATAAAATGAAATACGTTTTGGGAAAGAACTCATCGTAATATGTACCAGAAAATCCAAAAATATTCCCAGTATTTTCAATTTGTTAAAGCTGACAGTTAATTTCAAATAAGAAAACACCACCTACTCCACGTTAATAAAATGAAATTTTATTTTAGTTAAGTGCAATGCATATATAAGTGCAATGCATATATATAATATAATAATAATCTGAATTGTTGTGAATTGAGATTATTATTTAACAACATTAAAAACGTAATAATTAATACATATCTACTTTAAAAAAAAAATCATGCAAATAAAAACTTATCATGAATTACTCTAAGCCAATTTCCTCAGTGCTTAAAAAATTCAGCGGGCTGAAATTGTGCACTAAATATTTATTTAAAATTGTTAGTAAGGTCAAAAAAAATTAGATGATTAGCTTCACCCCTTCTACCCTGCGTTCTCTGATTACAACTTTGAAGGAGATTTCAAAGTTGAATTTTGTCGGCATAGTGTCCGATAACTTTTATTTTCGGTTTTTTTAGAATTTACTCAGAAACAAATTATAACTCGTTTAACCGTACAAATAAAAACTAGTATAAAAATTAGATTCCTTCATTTAATCCTTATTCAAAAATACTCGCAAATATACTCAAAAACATTCTTAAAACCTTACACATATACATACATTTATTGAATTTCTCATAGTTTAATACCAATAAAAACTAAAAACTTTCAATGATTTCTTTATGCATACGGCATAAAGAAATCATTAATTATAACACAGCCTGCAATTTGAACTGAAAAAATGTTATCAGAAAATATTTTGTCACACGCGCGAAAAAATATGAAAGTCTTAACACAATTTTTTTTTCAAAAAAGGCTCTTTCTGCGGTTTCATATATTAAAAGTATTGCTAGTATACAAATTTGCATGCTAACAAATCCTTAAATGTATCACCGCTTTAAAATATAAAATGTTCAAGCTAAATCTAGCATTCAAAATGATGAAACGGCCACATTGAAATAAGTTCGATTGTTCAATTGTAGATCACGTACCATAAAGATAATCTAAAAAATTAACAGTCTTATCGCTGCCATTTTTATTAATATTGTAACGACAATATTTGAATTTGAATTTTGGCGCCATGAACTGCATTTAGAAAAAAAGGTCTATATTTCGAAATCAAATGGCTGCTTATTTTTTTAACAATAATAAAATTTTTATTTATGAAATTTTCGTGTGACAAATATTTATATTTCAGAATTTAAATTTAATCCATTATAAAAAAATAATAAATAAACTAAACTTCACTTATAACAATATAAAACAAAATAAAATAAAAGATTAAGATTAGATAAGTAAATTAATTCAAAATTTAAAAAAAGATAAAAAGTTGGATGGATTATCTGCAATGGACGATAAATTTTACCCAAATCCGTATTACTGGTGTTCATCTGTACATTGCAATTACCATCACATTAGGGACTAATTAGTTTTCTTAATAAATTTGTCCACAACATAAGGATTGCTTTTCAGACAGCTACAAGCTGGTATGAAGAAAATGCAACGTAATATCTTGTAACGGTTTTATAAGATATAGTAGTAGTAGATAATTCATAGACAATTTAGTATTTTCACGATTACAGTATGTACTTCTTTGCTGCAGTTTTGAGGCACTTGATGTTCTTCTCCTGTCCAATATTGATTGGCTAGGAGTTGTAGGGGTCTACACTTTGCCTATCTGTTACTGTATGTCCATACCCAAACTGCAAGACCGGATATTCTAGCACTTCGCGAATGTAGAGTGTTACCGGGAAGTGAACAGTTTTATTCTGTTCCCGGATATACCTTGTCCCAGCTTTTTTTTCGCCAGCGGGTGTCGCACTCTACATCTGCAATGATGTGTCTTTCCAATTAGTTTTCCATTTAGGGGATTGCTCCAATCCAGAGTTTAATTACATCTGGATAAAATTACTGATCCAAGGACATATCATGTTCTTTTGTTAGGTGCATAAAAGCCCAGCAATGACAGCAGCGAACACTTTATCAGAACTGGATGGGTTATCTAAATCTATTCAGTCTATATACACTGCAAACCCTGACGCTGAAATCGTTATCGCGGGCGATTTCAATGTTCATAACATTGCCTGGCTTAAACATTCCTCCACTACGGACCAGGGCGACGCCATACTAAGTTTTTTTCTTTAAACGAATTAACACAACTGGTGGATGAGCCTACTCGTTTACCAGACATCGCAGGGCATTTTCCTAACATTCTTGACCTATTTCTCACCAACCAACCTGAGAAATATTATGTGTCTGTCATATCCCCATCGCCAATTGGACTGATCATTTCTTGATTTGTGCTTAATTCCCAGTTGCAGCAACTACACAAGGCCGAAAGTGGCGCGGAATTAGAAGCATTATTGGAGGAAGATTCGTGCCAAACGCAAGAAGAACTTGCACTTACATTAGAAGTTACTCAACAAGCAATTTCACATCGTTTAAAATCGTTGCAAATGATTGAAAAACAAAGAAATAGCATTCCATATGAACTGAAGCCGAGAAACGTTGAATGCTGATTTTGCATGTGTGGAATGCTGCTTGTCAGGCATAAAAGCAAGGATTTTTTGCATCATATAGTCACTGGTGATGAAAAATGGATACACTATGATAACCCAAAGAACACAAAATCATGGAGACCACCTGCCCATGCTTGAACGTCGACAGCCAAATCGAATATTCATGGAAAAAAACTCATGCTGTGTATTTGGTGGGATCAGCTTGATGTCCTAGGCTAGGGTGTAGCCTAGCGGGTAGCGTGTTGGTCTTGTAATGCGAAGGTCGTGAGCTCAAATCCCGGTCGGCGCAATATATAATTCCAACACATTGCCTGCTTGGATATACCTTGGTCACCTCATTGTATGAAAATGAAAAATTCGTAGAAAGAGGGTTGTGCGAAGGGCTAACAACCTTTCCACAATAAGTAATAAAAATTTTAAGGAACCTGCATGTCTGCATGTAAGGAGGACAAGGTCCGATTTGGGAAGAAGGAGAAGCTTGATGTCCTGTATTATGAGTTGCTCAAACCGGGCGAAACCGTTGCTGGAGATGAAGAGATGAAGAGTTCTTCCGACGTGGTATCCGAATGCTGCCAGAAAGATGGGAAAAAAGTAGTGGCAATACTTTGCGTAGCTTCGGTAATTTTCTGTGTTCCGATTTGAAGTCGCATTGAAATCGTATTGTTTACCAACGTTACTGTCATGTTTCCGACACGATAGAACGAGGACACACCCATAATCCAAGTGTTGGTCATGTGCATACAGAACATTCCCATTGTATGATTATAGTCACGAACCATGTACGGATCGTATCCCATGTTCCGAACCTTCTTTCTAGCTTCAGAGATGGCCAAATCCAGTGTTGATATAGAGTTCGGGAAAAGATTATCGCCGGCTGCCTTATCGATGTTCGTATCAATCTCGGTACGAATTTGCTTGTAGGCTTCGGACAACATGAACAATAAAAATTTATGCTTATCCCACTTTTAGCTGCTTCAAATCCGTTTCGAGATGCTTGATTCGAAATTTCGATAGCCCATTGCCACTTGCGGTCATTTCACTTGCGGTCATCTCACTTGCGGTCATTTCACTTGCAGTCATTTCACTTGCAGCCATTTCAATTGCGACAATTGGACAATACTGTGAATAAAAGGTAATGTACCGTTCTTTCACAATACCTAGTCCTGCCATAAGTTCTGTCACATAATTTCTCACATTGGCAACAACTTTATTTTATGAGTGACATTTCAATATCGGCCAGTTTTATAAACGTCATAATGTTGTTGACAGTTGATGGTCATTTAAAGTGTGTTCGTTAACGTGTGAAGATGGAATGGGGTGTAATAGAAAACCGAACTGCAGTGATTGCACTACATAAGTGTGGAAAATCCGCGAGTGAAATTTTCAAGTTGTTGTGCCCGTTAAAAATAACGCAAAGATTTGTGTATCGTGCGATCCAGAGATATAACGCGATCCAGACTATTGAAGATCGACCTCGTTCTGGACGTCCGCGTGATGTACGTTCTTCTGCTGCCATCAAAGCGGTCGAGAGTCGAATTCGTCGAAATCCGCTTCGTAAACAACGAATCATGGCTCGAGAGATGAACATCTCCACCCGAAGTATGTCTCGCATCATAAAATCTGACCTCGGGATGAGTGCCTTTCGACGATCAACGGGACATTTGCTGACTGAGCAGTGGAAGCAAATTAGGAGCACCAGATCGAAAGAGCTCCTTCGGCGGTACGGCAACAACAAACATCGAGAAATTTTATTTACCGATGAAAAAATTTTTACGGTGAAGGAACATTTCAACCGCCAAAATGATAAGGTGTATGCCCACAGCTCCATAGAAGCCCGAGAAGTTGCCACTAGGGTACAGCGAGGACATCATCCAGCATCAGTCATGGTATGGTGGGGTGTCAGCTACGAAGGGGTCACCGAGCTTCATTTTTGCGAAAAAGGCGTAAAAACTGCAGCGAAAAATTATCAAACGGACATCCTGGAGGGATGTGTGAAGCCGCTGAACTCTACGCTATTCAACAATCGACATTGGGTTTTCCAGCAAGATTCTGCGCCAGCCCACAAAGCTCGAACCACACAAGCGTGGTTGGAAACCAATATTCCACAGTTTATAAGGGCGACGGAATGGCCTTCTGGGAGCCCAGATTTGAATCCCCTGGACTACAAACTGTGGGCGGAGTTAGAGTCCATGGTGTGCACGAGACGACACCCAAATATCGAGAGCCTTAAGCGATCTTTGACAGAAGCAGTAGCTAATTTTCCGCTAGAAACAGTGCGTACTGCTATCGATGACTGGCCCAACAGATTAAAGAGCTGTGTTAAGGCTAAAGGCGGCCACTTTGAATAATTTGTTGCTTATTTTACTTCCATTAGTATGCCAAAATAAAATATATTTTCCTTTGTCAAAAACTCTTTTTCATTTATACAAAAATTGCCCATATACGTGTGACAGAACTTATGGCACGACTAGGTACATTCCTAATTTTTGATAGAAAACGACGGAAACTTATTGGTACTCCTAATATATACAGTATTAATGCTTATGTTCCTAATCCTCGATATTTTTTCCAGACTATACAAACGCATTATACAAAATTTCTTTTATTGGTATTGGTAGAAAATTGTTACCTTGTAGTATCCTAATGATGGTTGCTATTTTCTTCCGAACGTTATTATTGTGTGGACTCCATGTTAGTTTTTCATCTAAATTCTTGGCTTGTTTTGTTCTGGATAATTCGATTACATTTATGTTAAATTTTAGGTCAATATCAGCTTTGTTTACATATTTGGTTGAAAACCATGAAGCTGGTTTTCGATGCATTTAAGTTTAACCTGTTGCACAGCAGCCATTTCTTAAAGAGCTTGATGTCGGTGATGATAAACGATTCCAGTTCTGGCTGATTTCTTCTTCTATAGAGCTACAGTGTGTCATTCGCGTATACTATACATAGTAGGTAAATAGTATGGCCAAGAATTGAATCCTGTGGAATTCCAATGTTGATTGGTTCAGAATCGCTGAGTTTGTCCAGGATTTTTGTTATGTAAGTGTTACAGGAAATTGTTGATGATGATTTGATTCAAAAGGATTCTTAATTATAATTTGGCAAAACATACTGAAGTGCGCACGGAATTGCTGAGCTTTAAAAAAACTATTCAACTTTATAATGAACAAACGCAAATTTTATTGTTTCATTTTTAAAAATAACTAGAGAACTGTTTGAATAAATTATGTCGCTTTATTATTCGCACTATTATCGCTCTCAAACACGCGAACTTAATCGCTTGCGAATTACGAGGTCTTAAACAACAGAAGATCAGAAACAATTGATGATTGGCTGCATCCCAGAGCATCCCATTATGCGCTTTTTACAACTTCATTCTGCCGCGCGGTGCCTTTTCATTGAGCTTATTTAATTTTTTTTTCAGACCACGATCGCTGAAATATCTTAGAAATTTCGAATTGCGACATTTCTATAAGGAAATTTGGCAGTTCGTCATCCGCAATTTCGAATAAAAACAGGTTATTTATTTATTAATTTTTTTTTTGGATCGAACGCTACAATTTCTAGTTAGCCCAGACTTATTTTGCGTTGCTTATAACCGAGTTCCTGGATATAAAATTTCAGCCGTAGGGGAAGTGGCGGAGGAGGTGACGACATTGAACAAATTTTTTCACATCACACTAGAGTTGTCATCAAAATGTTTTATACAAAATTTCGAATTCAAAAATTTAATAGGTACTGAAAAACTGGATTTACTGGATTTAGCGAAATTGTGCAGTTTGTATGGAAGGTGGTAGAAGGAGTGAAACTAATCGTTTAATTTTTTTTTGTCTTACTAATAATTCTAAATAAATATTCAGTGCACAATTTCAGCTCGATCAATTTGATATGTACTGAGAAAATTTGTTTAGAGTATTTCATGAAAAGTGCAGTTTGCATGGGAGGTGGTGGAAGGAAGGGGAGGACTCAAATAACTTTTATACAGTAGATTTAAATCATCATATAAATAGTATATTCAAAATTTGAGATCAATAGCATTTATACCTTTTGAACAAATCCGTTTATTGTCAAATTGCGGAATTGTGTCATTTTGTATGGGAGAGGTAGAAGGGGTGATGCTAATCATCTAATTATACTCTAGATGGAATCTGAGAGTATTATAAGTTTGCTCTAAGGTTTGTAACGCCAAGAAATAAGGCTCGGAGACAAAAATTAATGATACAGAAGTTAATATTATCACTCAAAAATCCGTCCGTCCGTGCGCTCTCTAGCTTGAGAACGCGTTGAGCTAGAAAGTTCAAATTTTGTACACGTCGTTTTTGACAAAAAAGTAAGGTCAAGTTCGTGAACGGGCCAAATCGCTCCACCCCTTCTACCCCCTCCCATACAAAATGACACAATTACGCAATTTGACAATAAACGGATTTGCTCAAAAAGTATAAAAGCTATTGGCCTGAAATTCGGATTATATTACTTTTATGATAATATCAATCTACCATATAAAAATTATGCGTGTCCTCCTCCTCCTTCTACCACCTCCCATATAAACTGTACTTATCATGAATTACTCTAAGCCAATTTCCTCAGTGCTTAAAAAATTCAGCGGGCTGAAATTGTGCACTAAATATTTATTTAAAATTGTTAGTAAGGTCAAAAAAAATTAGATGATTAGCTTCACCCCTTCTACCCTGCGTTCTCTGATTACAACTTTGAAGGAGATTTCAAAGTTGAATTTTGTCGGCATAGTGTCCGATAACTTTTATTTTCGGTTTTTTTAGAATTTACTCAGAAACAAATTATAACTCGTTTAACCGTACAAATAAAAACTAGTATAAAAATTAGATTCCTTCATTTAATCCTTATTCAAAAATACTCGCAAATATACTCAAAAACATTCTTAAAACCTTACACATATACATACATTTATTGAATTTCTCATAGTTTAATACCAATAATTTATGCATACGGCATAAAGAAATCATTTTGGTCGAGCTGTACCGAAGAAACTGCTTGACTAAGCACATTATCATTACTGCGAGCAACTTCAATTATTGCCGACGGTATAACATCATCCTCCTCTAAATCTCCCTCATTCCGTACCATCAGTGTTCGAAAATTACCCGTCCGGCCGACAGGTTTGATTTCGGTCGGCGGTACCGTATCGAGTTTCGGCAAACCAATTTGATCGACACGATTCGCAAAATTCATTCGATTCGGATTATTTACGCTGATACTGGAGAACGGAGCACTGTGATTAGGTCCTTCGTAATGACCCTTCATGCGACGATGTGACTGTAATGCTGTGCCCTGTATGAAACGATCGCCACAAACGCCACAAACGTACGGTTTATCCCCAGTATGACGACGAATGTGTAGCGTTAGATCATTGGATTGCGTAAAAGCACGATCACAGTAGGTACATTTGTAAGGACGAATGCCGGTATGAATACGCATGTGTCGTACGAGTTTGTTTGATCGCGAGAAACCTGCAAAATTAAGAGGTTTAAATTTTTATGGATAAGACTATAAACAAAAATTGCATACCTTTCCCACAAATAGTACACAGACACGGTTTCTCGCCAGTGTGCGTCCTTCGATGACATTGTAAATCAGACGATCGTGGGAAACCCTTACCACAAAAATCACATTTGTATGGTTTATCGCCAGTGTGTCGTCGCATATGCACTATTAGATTCGACGAATTCGTAAAACTACGACCGCAATAGACACACAAGTGCTTATCCGATTCGTCCTTGTTTCGATTTGCGTTATGAATTCGCATATGTGATCGCATATTATCCTTACGATTGAATTTCTTTTTGCATATCGTACATTCAAATTTCTTATCATTGGGCAAGTGAATGGTCTTATGACGTTCGAGATGTTCGTAACGAACGAATTTCTTATCGCACGTCTCGCAAACGTAGCCTATTTCTTTAGCCCGTTCTTTTTTCTGTTGTCGGATTGCTTGGACCGAATGTCGACTGGATTTATGCAAATCAAGATTCTCAATCCACATAAATCGCATATTGCATTCGTTGCAGGAAAATTGCTTATTCTCATTATCACACAGCGATCGTAAATGATCCGTTAAAAGTTTACCGCTTGCGAATTTCCATAAACATTTCGTACATTGATGTTCTAATTCGTTATTTTCATGTTCGTTTTTCTGATGGTAGAGAATTTTGTAACGTCGATTGAAGATTTTATAGCAAATATTACATTCATATTTTTGAATCGCAATCAAATTTTCGTCATCGTCGTCGTTGGCATCGTTCTCGGTTTCCGAATCGCTGAGCGATAATTCGATTCCGGATTGGGTTGAAATCGAGTAGAATTTCGATAAATTTCCTTCGTTTATACTTTTAATTATAAAACTAATTATTTCGTTGCGCTCCATCGATTCCATGGGGCTGAACAATTTCACCAATTCGCAGTTGTTGAGATCGACACTTTCAAACGAATCTTCGGCAGCATGAGTACTTAGATGTGCTTTTAATTTCTCGATATTTGCGAATTGCTCACGACAAATTTTACATTGAATTATTTTCGTTCCATTTGGCATACACAATGAATTGTCCACCTCATTCAATTCGAGTTTAATTTCGGTTAGAACATCATTTTTAGCAATGGTTTGCTTTCGCCTGAAAGAACATTTAGAATTTACATTGCAATTATTTTTTAAAAAAATAAAACTTTCACGTTGTTCTGGGATGAGTAGCATGATGCGTTTTCAATTGCAATTTCGTTTCAAATACTTCATCACAGGTATTGCAGATAAATGCTTCATTCTTTGTGTGCTTTTCCATGTGTGCTTCGAGCTGTGTGCCCTTGGCAAAAACTGAAATTGATGCAAGGAATGTCTTCGAGTCGTACTCACTTGATTTGAATTTAAAAATTTACCTTTATTACAAATCTTACATCTATTCGAAATGTTTGCATTGTGTGCTTTATTTAGGTGTCTTATCAACGACTTCTTATGATTGTATGAATTTTTACAGACGTCACAATGGAATTTATTTTTGGCATCGGATTGGATCTCGTCGGCAAATGAGATTGTAATTTCCGGTTCAGTACTGCTATTTTGTTCATCTTTTAATCTGAGCTCACAATTCGGTTGCAGATCTTTAATTTCTTCCAATTCGATTTTAATATTTATGGGATCTTGGGATATGTCGTCATCGTCATCGTCATCAATACGATCAGGCTCTCCGTCAAACGTTTCTATTTCCTCACATTTTTTCACCATGTAATTGGCGAGAATTTTGTCGCTCTCTTCGCATTTAATTTTAAAATTGTAGGCATTTAAAAGTTGCGTTGTACAGTCTGCGCACATTAAATTTGGTAATTCGTCGTTTTCTGTTATCTAGGAAAATATTTAAAAATTTAATGCGATTTCCAATATTTAGCTAAATTGCTTTTAAAATGTGTATCCAATATGTTAGTATGGACGGCGGAGTCGAGAAGGATATTGAGGCTCGTATAAATTAAGCTCGTCAGGCCTTTGGTATTCTTTCCTCTTTCTGGAGGTTAAGA
The DNA here is from genome assembly GCA_963669355.1 of Chorisops tibialis. Taxonomy (NCBI): domain Eukaryota; kingdom Metazoa; phylum Arthropoda; class Insecta; order Diptera; family Stratiomyidae; genus Chorisops; species Chorisops tibialis. The sequence goes on along the minus strand of OY770262.1, from coordinate 13,975,782 downwards.
GAGTTAGTTCTTCCCTTCGCATGAATCTGCGAGTTTTTGACGCATGCGTAAAGTTCGAGTTGTTATATGGTTGTACTACATGGAAAGTGAAAGTTTACCAAGAAACTACACACTTTTGTGAACCAATGCCTCCGACGGATTTTAGAGATGTTTTGGCCAGATATGATCTTCAACGACGAACTTTGGAGTACAAATGGACAAACTTGAACAGGCACTGAAATTGAAAGGCGAAAATGGCAGTGGATCGCTCACACTTTGTGGAAACCAGAGCAAAGCATTACCAGACAAGCTCTGAGCTACAATTCTCAAGGAATACGTCGGGCCCTTCGACCAATCGAGCAGGAGGTCAGAGGAATAAGCAAGCGACAACTAATTTAATTTAATAAAAGTAAACTAAACACTTAAATCTTCACTCCGGAAAAGATCAGATCTACGATCATCATTAAGCACTACAAATCAGGTGGAGTAGATAAAATATTTCCCACATTACTGCAGAAGGGGTTAGAAATCGTAAAAGGCAAAAGACTATAAATAAATTGCCCTTTGAGCATTCCTAGATATAGAAGGAGAATTTGACAATACTACCCATGAAGCCATAATAGCGGCAGCTACGAAAAAGGGTTTGTAAACGGCCACGATAAAATGAATACACGCCATGCTAGAGAGCCAAATGATAACCACGGATCTAGGTGATAGCACATTGACTGCACAGATCTATAGAGGCTGGGTACTATCTCCACTTCTTTGGTCAATTGTAGTAGATGAGCTCCTGGACCGTCTAACAGAACAAGGATACGAGGCAATAGGATATGCCGATGACCTCGTCGTTATCATTAGATACAATCAGCCTTAAAGGTGATAGTGAACTGGTGTCATTCTAAGAACTGGAACATCAACCCAAATAATACTGAGAATGTACAATTTACAAATAAAAGGAAAATCCACATCAAACCTCCTTCAATAAATGGAGCACCAATACTCTTTTCAGATGAGGTAAAATATCTAGGTGTTATACTGGATAGCAAACTCAACTGGAACCAACATATAGAATGGACTCATACCAAGGCACTAAAGGCATTTTGGGGCTGCAAAAGCTTATTTGGCAGAAAATCATCCTGCCAACAGTCACATACGGATCAAAGACATGATGGACTAAAATTTTACAAAAAAAAAAGCAAAGCTTACGCTACAAAAAATCCAAATGCTAGCTTGTCTTGATATCACAGGAGAAATGAAAACCTGTCCTACGGCGGCAATGGAAATGTTCCTAAAGACCCCTCAGATACATCTCCAAATAGAAAAGGAGGCTATCATCAAAGAGGTGTTACGCATACAGAGGGAAAACAGTTACAAATCAGGAGATTATAGAGGTCACCTCCAAAACCTAAAAGACCCAAAAATAGGGGTTCTAATCTCCACACTATCGGACACTATGCCGATAAAATTCAACATTGAAACCACTTTCAAAGTTATAATCAGAGAACGCAAGGACTATCAATCCATGCTACTTGAAATGGAAGAGGAATCAACCATCTGGTATACAGATGGCTCACGCACCTCTGAGAGGACTGCAGCCGGAGTTAAGGGTCCTAACTTCTCGGTTTCAAAACCACTCGGCAAAGAATCCATAATCTTCCAGGCTTAACTAATTGGAATGGAGCTATGCATCCAAGAGAATATAAGGAAGCAACCAATCTATTTACATCCTATCGGATAGTCAGACGGTTCTCAAATCCCTAGCATCCAATAAACACGGATCGAGGATAGTTTGCGACTGCCTTCAAAACCTTATCATCCTGGAAAAAAGGAATGATGTAACCTTAATGTGGACAAGGACATATGGGAATTGAGTGAAATGAAGAGGCTGATCGCCTTGCAAAAAACGGCGCAGGAACAAATTTTATTGATTCAGAGCCATTCTGCGGAAAACCAAAAGGGTACTCCAACACTACACTCAGAAAGTGGGTTGAACAAGTGCATAAAATCTACTGGAATAGACTTCCAGGTTTGTCAATCTCAAAAAAACTAATCCTATCACGAAAAAAAAACAAAGTGGAGGATATTCTAAAATTATTTGTACTCTAATCGGCCTAATGACGGCACAGTGGAGTAAACCACCACCTCAAGAACATTGGTATAGCTGAAATCGACATCTGCCGCCTCTGTCTCGAAGACTCAGATATGACAGTACACATCCTATGTCACTGTGAACCTTGACAGAATCTTCTCGGAATGTTTCCTTTCTACCAAAGAACTAGCCAACATGGCTCCCCTTAAAGATACTTAGATTAGCCAAAGCTGTTGAGTTATGGTAGGAGGATAAAGGGGCAATAAACGCACAATAGGCCGAGAAGGTTGCAGTGCTGTCACGTGTTCCCCAAAGTATAAAAAAAACTAAGCACTTAGAAAGTAAGAAAAAAAGTTATTTAGCAACTGGAGTACATGGCGATCAGAAAATACCAATTTTACTACCAAAAAATCACTACACAACGGACCCTAATAGTCAGTCACAAACTGGCAATCGGCTTTAATTGAGCTCCGTTAAAACCGATTGTTATATTCGTGCTTATAAACGTAAGAAAGCTGTTTTAAAAATGAAAGATTCACAAAGTAAACCAATATCGCTAAACTAGCAATCCTTTATCGGAACAAAATCATTTTCCTTTAATTCAATCCACCCAAGCATGGAAATATTCTTGTATATGCCTCTCACATTATCAGCAAACTGATTTTTATATTTCTTTCGTTTGCATCGTCAAATCAATTCTTTTCACACAGAAAATCGTCAAAAAGTTAAAAAAAAAAAATTGATTACCTTCGAACACAACATTAACACTTCGTACAGCGACATTTCAACGCTTTCGACAATTGCATTCAAAAAGTTCATATCTTCAGTTTGAAAAAGACAAGCGCGACATATTTTATCGATACTTTCTAAATCGTTCGAAACGGACATTTTACGTGATTTTTGTGAAATTTCCGATGTAAACGAAAAATATCTGCCACACAAACGTCAGTTTTCCTAAACGAAAGCAAAAATACGAAATGTCAAACATATAAAAACAAAAAAAACACCCACAAAATGGAAAAATTAAGTAATGCCATACCGATCGTAAGTTAAAACAACAAAATTCCCTGTGGGAAAAATAGGCCTTATTCAAAGCTGATTCAGATATTTTCTTATAATGTCGTCATAGCTATACATACACCAATATCTTGAGGATACCAACATAATAAATATAACACAGTATGGACTCATTAAAAAATCAAATACTGATACAGCATTATTTGACTTGCAATACAAAATGGGACATAAAAAAAACAAGAGCTACATTTATCGACTTAAAAAAAGCATTCGAAACTGTTGACAGACACTTATTACTACAAAAATTACTTAATATCACTATCAGGATTCCTTAATGCAAGGAATTGCCATAAAATCGATTCCAAGTATAAAAATGGAAATCATTTTATCCTTTGGCTCATCATTTAGTGAAGGGACAAAACAAACGTCAATATCCCAAAACCAACACATTAATAAACAGAGCACAGTAAATAAACAAAAACTAACATAAATTAGTGTCAACTAGCGGATTGTAATATAATATTGGAATACGAAGAAAGAAACACAAGTGGTTTGCAAGTTATTTACACAATAGGAAACAATTTATACAAGTAGGAAAAAACAAAAGAACAATAACAGAAGTTGGAACAGGAATAACACAAGGAACTGAACTAGCAGCAACACTATTTATAATTTACAAAGCAGAAATAATAGAACAAGTAGAAACATTTAAATATATTGGATTAACATTGGATGGAAAAATGAACTGAAAAGAACATGTAAAAAATATAAAAAACAAATCATCTTCTATAGCAGGAATATTCAGACGAATAAGCAAACTTATACCTGAAAGATTAAAAATATAAACATTTTACTCATTATTTCATAATAGAATATCTCATGGAATAGCAAAATGGTCATCTTCATTTGCTAAAGAAAACCTAAAAAAGATACAAATAAAATAAGCGATTAAAAATTTATTTAATTACAATAGACTACACATGCAGATAAACAAATACTAAAAATTTAAGGTTACTAAAAAGCAATAGTCACACACATATACAACATATCAAACAAAAATATTAAAACAAAGACATCATTGCAATAACCGTGAAGTCCATCAACATCTAACAAGACGTGCAAATCAAATAAGAACGCGGAAGGTAACAACTACGAAATATGGTGAAAACTCGGCTATCAGCAACGCAGCAATGGCATACAACAATATACCAAACAACATAAAATTATTACAAAAAAATAACTTCAACAAAACAATTAAAAACTTTTATCTCAATATGTACACACGTTTAAAGTAACACCTTTTTTTATAATCATTTGGATTTGAATTATAATTATATTATATTACATTTTGCATTAAATTACATTTTGAATCAAACTAAATTATGTTTCACTATATTTAGCTACAAATTATGAATTATAAAAACAATTATAAAAGTCTTATGAGCATAGCTCAAAAGACATAAAACGAATAAATAAATAAAAATATTTAAATTATGGCTGTTGCATTCACAACTAATTTATATTGCAAGTATCAGTCCTGATATCCCAATATGGTTCAGATCCCATTTGTACAGTATGTTTTTTACCTGGTATTGCAACTGCGTTATCATATCATATTTGTCGTCATATCTGCATCATGAAAGTAGCTTGCTTTTTCAACCTCTACAATGGCGCTACAGCCCCAATCGGACCTTCAAATTCCTGTTAAGACCCCCTATAGGGGCATAGGACAGAAACAACTCTCTTCCACAAGGCGCGGTCCTGAGCATCGGCTTTAAGCTGTTGCCAGGACTTGTTTATTCCTCTGGCCTCCTGCTCAACTGCTCGCTTCCATGTGTTACATGGTCGACCAACCCGACGTCTTCCTTGAGGGTTATAATCCAGAGCCTGTTTTGCTATGTTTTGCTCTGGTTTCCTCAAAGTATGACCGATCCACTGCCACTTTCGCCGTTGAATCTCAATACCTATTTTAGTCTGGCGAGTTGTACTCCAAAGTTCGTCGTTGGAGATTACTTCTGGCCAGAATATTCCTAAAATGCGCCGGAGGCATTGGTTTACGAAAGTCTGTAGTTTCTTGGTAAGTCGAACGGTCACTTTCCACGTAGTACAACCATATAACAACACGGATTTGACGCATGCGTCAAAAACTCGCAGCTTCGTGCGAAGGGAGATCTCTCTTAACTTCCAGAAAGGGGAAAGGATACCGAAGGCCTGACGGGCTTTATTTAGCCGAGCCTCAACATCCTTTTCGGCTCCGCCGTCCATGCTGACAATGCTTCCGAGATAGCAAAAATCTTGCACCTCTTCCACATCCTGTCCATTAAGAACAATCGGTGTGCTTGCGTTCGAACCCATGTGCATGTACTTGGTTTTACGCACATTTATTTTCAGTCCCGCCTCTTTGCATTTAGATTGCAACGAGCAAACATTTGACTCTAAGTCCGAACGGGTATGTGCAAGCAAACACAATCGGACCTTGGCCTCCTGATATTCAGGTTCCTTAACATTTTTCATTACTTATTGTGGAAGGGTTGTTAGCCCTTCACACAACCCTCTTTCTACGAATTTTTCACTTTCTTAGATTGAGGTGACCAAGGTATATCCAAGCAGGCAATGTGCCGGAATTATATATTGCGCCGACCGGGATTTGAACTCACGACGTTCGCATTACAAGACCAACACACTACCTACTAGGCTAAAATGCTTTTTAAAATTGCAAATTTTTATTTCCCACAGATCGGCTCCAAGCAATAAACATTCTTATTTCCAGGAAGCCTAAGACAATTTTCATGCTTATAGCCTCCCCGCACTGACACCATCATTTGAAATTTAAAAACGTACAGGACATCTAAATATCGACCAATATATAATGCTAGAGAGAACTAAATTTATGTCTCACTAAAAGCTCAGTAAAATTTGCCACACATGAAGTGAATATGTATGATGCAAGAAATGCTGAGCAAATAAGAACAACCTGCTCGAACGAATCGTGTTCAAAACGAGCCAATCAACTAGGCTATCAAGCAGACGCCTTACCACCTCCGTAAAAGTAAAAATATTGCAATATTTAAAAAAGCATTAAGATCCCACATCCTTGACACTATCCGCAATGACTAATGACTAATGACTAATTTTGAAATAAATTTTTATTACATTATATGAATTCTGAGATAACGTGTTAAAATTTACTAAAAGTGTGGAGTGTCGAACAAGGTAATCCTGTAGGTATAAAAATAAAATATTTCAGCTTTCCTTATACCAATCGACGATTGTCTGGTAATCATTATACACAACATATTTTTATCAGAACCTGCTTCATCAATCAACAACAAAACATTACATAATAGTATCTACAGAAATTATATGTATCTTCTTCTAAAATGGCGCTACAGCCCAAATCGGACCTTGGCCTTCTGATATTTAGGTTCCTTAACATTATTCATTACTTATTGTGGAAGGGTTGTTAGCCCTTCGCACAACCCTCTTTCTACGAATTTTTTTTTTTCATTTTCGTAGAATGAGGTGACCAAGATATAACTGTAGTGAATTTATTAGATATTTTTATCGCAAATTGTACATCATGAAATACGCGCTAATATACCATTTAAAATTAAAAGTATAGTAAAGCTATAGAAACTGTAATACAAAAACACAGCATGCCATGAATTTTTAAATGTAATGAAAAATAACAATTGAGATTGAAAAATATATTATATTATAAGTGCTCGACCTGTGAACGATATAAAAAGAAAAAGTTATTGTATTTTAATTTTCCCCTTGTGCTGATCCTTCAACATACCCAAGCAGGCAATGTGTTGGAATTATATATTGCGCCGACCGGGATTTGAACTCACGACCTTCGCATTACAAGACCAACACGCTACCTACTAGGCTATACCCTAGCTACAGAAATTATATGAATTGTTATTATTATTTTTATGTATTTTATTATAATATTTATTAATAACTTACATTATGTATATTATTGTTATGAATTTTCATTTTCATTATTTTCTTTTATTTTTTTATTGGAATCTTCCTTTTTTCATTTTATTGTTGTTGTTATGAACTTATATTTTTATTTTTGAAATAAACATAATTATTATTATGATTTTTCTTGTCCTTAAAATATCATAATATTGACAGATGGCGCCGACACAATCAACATTTGCTTCAGCTTTTTTGTGTAGTGGCTTGAATTTGATTTTTGTGTATTTCCGAAAGAAGCCGTTAAATTTTTGGATAAAATAATGATGCAGCGTTTTTTTTTTATTAATAGAGTTCTACTTTATCGTTTTATTCGAATAAATTTTAAAAAGTTAAAAGTCCGACAGTAAAACATATCGCGCGCCCCAACTTTCACCGTTGGATTTTGCTTTGATCAAAGCAATTACTGGAATGGGAGAAGAAGAAGAAACTTTTTCATCTTCTCTCGCTCACTCTTGCATTTTCATTTCAGTTTGTTCGAATTTCCATGGCGAGCGAGGTGACTTTTCGTCGTGTATCCGTCGACCGAAGTGCTTTTTTCCAGCAATTTTCGCCGAAAATCTGCTGAAATTTCAATAAAAAACATGTCTAATCGAATTTCGGACGCAGTATCAAGCGTATGAAAGTGAAAAACAGTTAAAATGTAAGTTCAAGCCTCGTGTAAATTAGTGTTGAAAAATTTCATGCGTCCCAATTGTGATGTCTTCTGCTCGTAAGGAAAAAAGTTGATTCCTTGTTTTTTCCACGATTTTTATCGATAATTTATTGAAAATTGAAATTTGTTTACCGCAAAAGTTAGATCGGATTCTATTTGGCATTTACACAAGTGCAACTATCAAGGAGTCCGGCCGATGGTCTGTAAAAATTGAAAAACATTTTTTTCCTCAGTTCATCGTTTTTATAAATATAGAGAGAGAGGACAAAAAAAAAACACGTTAATTGTCCATGATATCATTTCGTTCGTGGTTAATTAATTGCCTCGTTCTGTGTACGAAGCGTAGAAAAACTAGCTCTTAGAACACGACGAAAAGCCTCCGCTGTGAAGTTAGTTCTACCCAACTCTTCTTCAATTCCCACAGAAGTTTAATATGCTGGTTGGGACACGGGGGGTTTCGCTAGATAAAATAAAATCCTCAGCCAGCAGAAGTCTAAACGAAATCCGATCCAAAAGTGGTATCATTTTCACGCTGGGGAAGTCAGCAACAGTAATCGTCAGGCCACGGCCAGATCAGAAAAGCACCAGCAGCAGCAACCGGGCACTCTCGTTGAACGGACGGGCGGAGAAATTTCTGTCTTGCTGGCCGCTCCGAAGACGAGGTACATGAAGAATAACGAAAAAAAAACAGATTAAGCATCATAAAACACACACAATACAAAAAAGAACACGATATGAAAAAAGCTCTCTGTTTATATAAAATGTGAATTTAAAAACAATTCGCGCTTTCCTGAGGAATTTCTCAATGTCGATCCGATTCAGGGGCTTCGAACCTTCATTGCACGGCAGCACTTCATCATTATCCGAACCGCATATCTTTATCGTATCATCTTAATGAAATCTCACACCTTTTTAGTGTGCGTGTGGGAGGTGACGCAATGCCTTCTTTTTTTTGCCGTCGCCGATATGTCTTAAATGCCTCTATGCATAAAAAAAAGAAAACCAAAATCATCTATAGAATCGATTTATCCCTAAAGCGTACACAATTTCACATTTGTCGGTCGTAAAGAATCCGTCGAAGTGGACGGAAAACACGCTTCAAGTTCGAGAAAGTTTATGTGCATGATTAAAGCGGAACGGGAGCTGCGCAATGATGTTGCAATCCGGCAGCCTAAATTAGCTCCGACATCGTCCAATCTCATCTTGTCTTGTATGAAAAGCAACAACCGCCCGACTGGAACTATCAAGCGACCAGACAAGTCGAAGGTCGTTTGAATTTGCTCTTATCGTTAGATTGCTGTGGCAGATGGACATTGAGGGGTCTTCTCAATTAGCCAGTCAATAGCTCAGTAGTCTATTGCTTGTCCGATGAAATATTTAGATTACAGAGAAATTTATTAAACTTTTTTCTCCCAAACTACACAGATTTCCGGTTAGGTTTGACTGCTTGCGTAAAATAGAAAGACTATTTTCCTTATTAGTTTCACGGCAAGCTCGAAATTAACTGCTTAGAATGCAAAACATGATACAAACGACTTGGCACAATCGATAAGTCCGAAAAGTTTGTACACGATTAGAATTCAAATTTCAGATCTAAAAATAGTTTTGCAATATTTTTTTCTTTTGAAATAAATGCAAAACAAACAAAATTTTTCGGATTAAAAGCTTTAGAACGGTGCCACATACGAGGGTAGTCTGTAGCCTAACATGGAAACAAATAATTTTTTTGTTTTTCAGTTTTATTTTTTAACATACGAAAAGCTTTGTTTTGTGAGGTGGCACCATCCAAGCGTTCCAGGGTTAACAAGTGGATCCTACGTTTTCCTTTAGGAGTCAATGTGCCAAACGATAACGATGCGTTTGCATCGAAAGACCTAAAGCCAAATACGGACAGTTTGTCTACAGTAGTTGCTATGATGCTTGTAATTTCACAGGACGAAGAGCAATGAGTTTACTGTTACCGCTTCTTTGATCTGGAAATATCGTAGCATGGATGGGTGGCAAGACAAAAAAAAACTCCTGTGGCTCTTAACTGTGAATGAATGAACCCCTTTCTACTTTAAATCGAAATGGCTACCTGACAATATCATACGCAAACGTTCTTGTCATCATGCTAAGTGGTAAGCTTCAGCAAGTTCTAGGTGACCTTATGCAGTATGCTTTACAATGTTAGAGACAGCTGGTCACTAGATAAAGGACTTGCTGTCAACCCCCAAAAAACAGACCCAGAAGAAAAAGACCATAGGTTTTCAATCCACTAACCATTCTAGGCATCATTAAGGTCCTCTCGAATCAGGTTAAATATTTAGGTCTCATTCTAGATAGCAAATTATCCTGGATGACCAATAGACAAGGACAAGCAAAAAAGTTACCGTAGACTTCTTAGCTTGCAAATAGACATTCGGTTCGAGATGGATCTTAAGCCGCATCCACTGTACATACAGTGCTGTGCAAAACTTAAGCAACTCACTACATGTCGGAATGAAAAGGGAAATTGCAATCAAAATATAAAGAATTTTTTTTCCTTTTTTTTTTAATTTACACGTTAGCATGTTGTTTAAAGTTGTGCAATAAAAAAAAATTCATCAGTATTTTAACTGTTTTAAAAAAAAAAACAAAAAAAAAGGCTGTGCAAAATCTAAGCAACTTCCAAAACGCAGCTGCGATTCCCAGTCAGAACAAAACATAACTGATGTTGTTTTTGTTTTCTGATGTTCGTGTCAATTAGATCAGTATAGATTGTCTTCCCTTTGGGTTTAATTGGGTCTAAAAAATATTATATATTATATATTATATAATATATATATATTTAAAATGCAGCGTGATCAATACGATAATAGATTTAAATCAAATGTAATTTCGCTATATTATTCTGGAAAAAACGCAAATAGAGATTGCCAAATCGTTAAATATAAACAAATCTTTAATTTCAAGATGGATTACGAAATATAAAAACACGGGTAGTGTGAAAAGTGTAAATTTTGGTGTAAGGCCGCGTAAAACTACCATTAGAGATGACTTACAAATTAAACAATCGATAAAAAGAAAACCGTTTATCTCGTCAAAAGAAGTTGTAAAAGAGCTAGGCTTAAATGTCAACTCAAGCACTGTTCGCAGACGGGCAATTGAACTCAATCTTAAAAGCTATACACCTTTAAAAAAACCATTGCTCACAAAAAGACATGCAAGGAAAAGGTAAACTGCTCGAACAACACTTTTAAACATTATTATTTTACTATTTATATCGTTTTATATATCATTTAGGCTTGAATTCGCTAAAAACCATCTTGACTGGTTAGTTGCTAAATGGAAGACCGTTTTATTTAGCGACGAATCCAAGTTCAACCTCTTCAATTCTGATGGCTTCTCCCGTGTGAGGCGTGAGAAGGGACAACAACTCAATCCACGGTTCTGTAGGCTGTAGGAAAACGGTGAAACATGGGGGAGGAAGTGTCATGGTCTGGACATGTTTCTTAGCATTCGGTCTTGGTCCCTTTCATAGAATAAAAGAAATTATGGACAGATACATGTATAAGGACATCTTAGAATCTAGAATGTTACCTTATGCAGAGTGGAATATGCCACTTCGATGGGTGTTTCAACATGATAATGACCCGAAACACACATCGAAGTTGGTTAAAGAATGGCTTAGCTCTAAAAGGATTCAAGTTCTTGATTGGCCGGCACAATCGCCCGACTTGAATCCCATAGAAAACTTATTCGGTATATTGAAACGGCGTATGGGAACAGTACAGTTTGCAAACAAGGACCAATTGTTTACGAACCTAAAAACCGAATGGGAAAATATTTACATATCAATTTTAAATAATTTAGTTGAATCAATGCCTCGCAGATGTGCCGCTGTTATAAAAAATAACGGCTATTACACGAAATATTAATAAAAGTTGCTTAGATTTTGCACAGCCTTTTTTTTTGGTGTATTTTGTTTTTTTTAAGAACAGTTAAAATACTGATGTACTTTTTTTATTGCAGAACTTTAAGCAACATGCTAACGTGTAAATTTAAAAAAAAAAGGAAAAAAAATTCTTTTTATTTTGATTGCAATTTTCCTTTTCATTCCGACATGTAGTGAGTTGCTTAAGTTTGGCACAGCACTGTATGTAGGGCAACAGGTTGACTAAATTTATACAGACTTCAATAAGGCATTTGATAAAATTGATCACCTTATTCTTGTGCACAAGCTTAACTTGCTTGGTTTTCCTGTGGGTTTTGTTGCGTGGATTAAGTCATATCTTACTAATCGTGTTATTCCGGCGTGCCTTATCTTCTGAGAATTACAACATTTCCGGTGTTTCTCAAGATCGTCATCTTGGGCCACTGCTATTTTTGTTGTTTATTAATGACGTGAGTGTATTTATTATTGACTCGAACATTCTTCTCTATGCTGACGACGTAAAGATATACAAAACCATATTTAATCACAATGATTGCTTATCTTTGCAGAGTGTTTTTATGACTGGTGTGTGCTATACAGGGTGTTTGGTACTCCGTGCGTTACCTTGTAAGGGGTTATTCCTAGATACAGTGCCGGAAAAAAGTTTGGAAACATGGTCTCTCAACCCACAATCATAGCTCTGAAACAGAATTCTTGGTACTTACACCTATGAAACTTTGCATAGAATAGCTGTATCCCATTTCTTTTTAATCTTTAAAGGGATATTTAATTATGGCAACTCTAAAAAAAATAGTGACAACAGTTTCGAATATGTCTGGTAATACTTGCGGAAAAAAGTATGGAAACAAAACGGTTTTTGTTGTCAAAAAGTTAATTAGAACCGTTTACTTTGAAATTGAATGTCATTAGTAGTTATTTGTTGTGCAACTGAATTAAATTTAACTCCAATTAAAGTTTTTTTATGAAACATAATTAAAAATGCCGAAGTGTAAGTTGTACTCAATGGATTTGAAGGAGAAAATCGTTTCTATGTACAATAACGGAACAAAACAAATTCAAATTTCACAAAAACTTGATATACCAAGAAGAACAATTTCGAAAATTATTAAAAACTTTCATCAGCGAGGGACAGTCAAAGGATGTCTAAACAAAAACCAGGACAAACGGCCACTGAGATCAACGCCGAGTTAAAGAACAGAGGTATTTCAGATGTGAAAGATCGGACAATTAGAAATAGATTGATGGAAAGTGGCCTTTTTGGAAGATCGCCACTGAAGAAGCCACTCTTATCAAAAGCCAATATTGCAAGAAGACTAACATTTGCAAAAGAACACATTCTTTGGACTCTGTGGAGTGATGAATGTAAATTTCAACTATTTAGAAGCGATGGAAAACATTACGTTAGAAGACCACGGGGTGAAAGGTACAATGCAAGGTATCAATTACCAACAGTTAAACATGGCGGAGGATCGGTAATGGTTTCGGCATGTTTTTCACGTTCTGGAGTTGGCCCAATTTTTCGGATAGATGGGATAATGGATCGGTATCGGTATTTGGAAATATTGCAAATATGCTTCCATATGCTGAAGAAGAATTGCCGTTACGTTGGATTTTCCAACAAGATAACGATCCGAAGCATTCTTCGCGTTTAGTTAAGGATTGGTTCCAACAGGAAAAAGTGAGTGTTATGGAATGGCCTTCACAATCCCCAGATCTGAATCCAATCGAACACCTATGGGAACATGTAAAGCGTAAAATTCGACACATAAAAATGTCTAATAGGAATGCACTGCACGATGAAATCATTAGAGAATGGCAAAATATCCCGGTTTCATTTTGCGAAAAGTTGGTGGACTCAATGGAGAGGAGATGCAAGGCTGTACTAAAAGCAAAAGGGAGAAGCACTAAATACTAAGAAAAACATGTTATTTCCTTTAAATAAACTCGAATTATATGAAAAAGATATGTGTTTCCATACTTTTTTCCACGAATAATACCAGATAAAATTGAAACTGTCGTCACAATTTTTTTTAGCGTTGTTATAAACAAATTTCGCTTTGAAGATTTATAAGAAATGCGGCACTGCAATTCTATGCAAAGTTTCATAGGTGTGTGCACAAGGAATTTTGTTTCAGAGCTATGATTGCGGGTTGAGAGACCATGTTTCCAAACTTTTTTCCTGCACTGTATATTTTGAGGAAAAAATTGTTCTACGGAGATGGTAAATTTTCAATATCCGCGGAGATACAGGGTGACCAAGAAAAGTGTTTCGGACCTGTACCCTCACTCACTCAAAACGCTATATCTTAAAAACTAATAATCACAATTCAAAGTGTTGTAGCTTGTTTTTTAGGGAATCAAATTACCTTTCATTTCATTTGGTGTAATAGTCCGCATTGCAACTGTACCCAATCCTGAGGTATTTGCTTCAGACCACAAATTGAATGGTTTTTATGGTTTATTTCAAATTTCCTTAATTATAATAAATGTTCAAAATGGCTACCTTCATTTTGAATGCACGCTCGTTTTGCCAGTGTTCTCTGTGTGTTCATACTCCTCAACTGCTGCCTTACTTCTGTTGCTGCCGCATCGATTTTGGTGTTTAGATCCTGCAACGTTACTACTTCCGTTACGTAGACAAGGTCCTTCATCCGTCCCCATATAAAGAGATCCATAATAGTTAAATCTGGAGATCTTGCAGGCCAGTGTATCGGTCCATTTCTACCGATTCAGCGATTGCTATAATTGGAATTTAACCAATCTGATAAAGTACGGGATTTGGGGGTATTATTTAATAGCACTTTCACATTTGACGACGACGTTGATCATATTACCAGTAAAGCTAGCGCTATACTTGGTTTTGTCAAAAGAAGATCCAAGGAGTTCAATGATCCATTCGTTACAAAAATTTTGTACTGTGCTTTTGTCCGTTCTGTTCTGGAGTATGCGAGCCCTGTCTGGTCTCCATTTTATTCTGTACACATAGCTAGAGTCGAATCTGTACAGCGTAATTTCTTAAGATTCGCCCTTCGTGGCCTTCCTTGGTCAGATCCACTTAGGCTTCCATTTTATGTTGATCGTTTAAATCTTCTTTTTTGGACTCCTTGGAGAACAGACGTGTGCACGCAAGAGTGGTTTTTGCTTTTAAAGTTATAACTGGAGTTATCGACTCAGACCAATTGTTGTCTTCGATTGATCGCACCAATTATGGTTTTCATCAGCAAATTTTTCTATGCTCAGATTTTTCAATCAATACTTCTCACAGTTGGATTTTAACATGACCCCCACCCAGGTAAAAAATCAGCTTTCTGACGTCGAATTAATTTCTATTGTCATTTTTCATTTTATAGTTTTCCTATTTATTGTTTAATTGTTTATCTTATATTATTTTTGTTTCTTCTTTTAATTTTTATATTATTTATTTATTTTTTATTATTCTTGATTGATATCTATTGTATTTTGTTATTTATACAGGGTGTTTGGTACTCCGTACATAACCTTGTAAGGGGTTATTCCTGGATATATTTTGAGCAAAAAATTGTTCTACGGAGATGGCCAATTTTCAATATCCACGGAGATACAGGGTGATCAAGAAAAGTCCTTCGGACCTGTACCCTCACTCACTCAAAACGCTATATCTTGAAAACCAATAATCGCATTTCAAAGTTTTATAGCTTGTTTTTTTAGGGAATCAAATTATCTTTCATTTAGTGTAATAGTCCGTATTTTACCTGTACCCAATCCTGAGGTATTTCCTTCAGACCACAAATTTTTGATACTTTGACCGTCAAAATTCTGTGATCAATGTAGTTTTTCTCAAGAAAACGCATTATAAAAATGTCATTTTAATGTTGTTTTATTATGTGCCATATTATCGCCTACAAAAGATGCACACATACTTATGACTTAGGTTTTCCCGTTTTCCAGGTAATAAGCGAAAATACATATGGCTTAAAAATAAAATATGCCATAAACCAACCCTCGTTCTAAAAAAAGTACCTGAAATGTTGTTAAACTGAAATATTCTTTGTGTCCTTTAATTACTATTTAAATTATCAATGAATGTCCTTTAGGTAGTATTAAAATTATCGAGAAAACGAATTAAATTAAAATGAGTTTCAACACAACTAGGTGCAGCACTTTGCCCTTTTTAATGGGTTACCTAACAAAATGAAAAGCCTATAAAAGCAAACCATACTTCATATTTTTATCAGTTTTAGTTAAATTTGTAAAAGAACAAGGTGTCACTAAAATTTAGAAAATAATTTCGAAATGCCTGAGTTCACGAACGAAGAATATGCAGACATAATTTTCCTCTATGGAGAGTGTCAGGGAAATGAGCAAGCGGCGCGATCTTTGTATCATCACAGATTTCCCAATCGTCGAATACCTTACGCGAGAGTATTCCAAGACGTTTACAGAAGGATTAGGGAAACAGGCAGTGTTAGGACAAGCAGAGTGAATGCAAATCCTGCGCCGGTAATCGCTGTTTCAATTGATCAACGAATCCTAGCTGCAGTTCAAAATGATCCATCAACTAGTATACGACGCTTGGCATTGCGGTTTAACGTCTCTACGTGGAAAGTTTGGAGTGTCCTGAAAGCAGAACGTTTGCATCCCTACCACCACACACCAGTGCAGGAGCTGTTACCCATTGATTTACCCAAAAGGATGGAGTTTTGCAATTGGCTCCTTGAACGACAAATAAGTGACGAGAATTTTATCAGCAACATTCTTTGGACGGATGAGTCCCAATTCACCAGGGACGGTATCACAAACTTCCACAACTTACACACATGGGCTGAGAGCAATCCACATACAAGAAGAGAGGCATCATTTCAGCACAGATTCAGTGTCAATTTATGGGCAGGTGTGATTGGCAACGATTTTATTGGTCCTATTAGGCTTCCGCCTACCTTAAATAGTTCCAATTACTTGCATTTTTTGACAAATGATCTACAGGAGTTATTGGATGATATGCCACTGCAACGATTGGCTTCCATGTTTTACCGACACGATGGTGCTCCAGCTCATTACGGCCGACAGATCAGAGATTGGTTAAATTCCAATTATAGCAATCGCTGGATCGGTAGAAATGGACCGATACACTGGCCTGCAAGATCCCCTGATTTAACTATTATGGATTTCTTTGTATGGGGACGGATGAAGGACCTTGTCTACGCAACGGAAGTAGTAACGTTGCAGGATCTAAACACCAGAATCGATGCGGCAGCAACAGAAGTAAGGCAGCAGTTGAGGAGTATGAACACAAAGAGAACACTGGCAAAACGAGCTTTAGCGTGCATTCAAAATGAAGGTGGCCATTTTGAACATTTATTGTAATTAAGGAAATTTGAAATAAACCGTAAAAACCATTCTTAAGTTCTTTTAGTTCAAGCGGAGAGTGTTGATCAACCTATTCTTGCTTTTTTGACAAAAGTGCTAAATTATTGGAATGATAATTTCTTCTAAACTATAAAACTTATGCAATGCAAGTGTAAGCGTCTTTTGTAGGCAATAATATGACACAAAAGAA
The DNA here is from genome assembly GCA_963669355.1 of Chorisops tibialis. NCBI lineage: Eukaryota > Metazoa > Arthropoda > Insecta > Diptera > Stratiomyidae > Chorisops > Chorisops tibialis. The sequence goes on along the minus strand of OY770262.1, from coordinate 13,958,603 downwards.
AACAACAATAAAATGACATTTTTATAATGGGTTTTTTAGAGAAAAACTACATTGATCCTAGAATTTTGAGGGTCAAAGTGTCAAAAATTTGTGTTCTGAAGCAAATATCTCAGAATTGGATACAGTTACAATGCGGACTATTACACCAAATGAAAGGTAATTTGATTCCCTAAAAAACAAGCTATAACACTTTGAATTGTGATTATTAGTTTTCAAGATATAGCGTTTTGAGTGAGTGAGGGTACAGGTCCGAAGGACTTTTCTTGATCACCGTATCTCCGTGGATATTGAAAATTGACCATCTCCGTGGAACAATTTTTTGCTCAAAATATATCCAGGAATAACCCCTTCCAAGGTTATGTACGGAGTACCAAACACCCTGTATAACATTTTATTTATTGACTTGTTACTTCTGGTTTTGTTTTTCATTGCTTTAAAGTTAGGTTTTATTAATTTTTATTGTATTATTTGTAGTTATCAGGCAATTGATGAAATAATGAATATTATTATTATTTTTATTATTATTATTAATTATCTTTTTGAAAGCACCCTCGTACTACTTAAACCCATTGCTGCAGACAATATTGCTACGGTTCTTGAAATTACACTTCAGGACCGACGGCAGACCATTGACAACGGGGCGGAAGCTTCAGTAATGTGTCAGGGCATTTTGTCCAAAGATTTTGAATTGCAGCGAAGTTTTTTCATCGACTCCTGAAGCAAGACCAGAGTTTTTGCCAAATATAACAGGTTTTTTGTCAACTTATTTACTCGACTTGTTGCATGTTTTCGAAAGGGCTTCGTTTTGAAGTTATCAAAGAAATTCAAGCGTGATCGCTGATGGTCCTAAATTGGTTGACTTCGGCCGACTACGCTACGGTTTATTATCGTTGTTACTGTCCGCCAATCTTCAACAGTCATCTCATTTGTTTAGGCTCTAGATTCTTCTCAGAACTAGACGACCGACCTTAGAGGCATAACACATTTGAGCCTACTTCAGTTCGCAAATCGAGCCAAGTGGCTAGCACAAGAGGAGTGACATCCATATCATAATCAACCTATCTTGGTAGTAGAAAACTTACGTTTTCTTCACAGGCGGTAGTTTTTTCGCCCTCCGTTATTGTTTTTCCTTTCTATGATAGTCGATTAACACAACTCAATGAGTATCTCAAAAAACAGTCGCCCGGTCGATGATTGCCTGGGTTCCTTCTTTTCAGGAGTGAATTAATCGTTGAACGTACTAAAATGGCTCCTCGGTAATGAATCGTTTTTTATGTATCAATAATGATATCGTTGTTGATTCAAAGGCGGAAATGGCAGGAATCGGACACACTTTGAGGAAATCAAAGTGAAACATCGCCAAACAAGCTCTGGGTTATAATAGTCAAGGAAGACGTCGTGTTTGTCAACCATGTAGCACATAGAAGCGAGCAGTTGAGCAGGAGGCCAGAGGAAAAATCGAGTCCTGGTGATAACTAAAGTCCGCTGCTCAGGATCACGCCTTGTGGAAGAGAACTGTTTCTTTCCTATACCCAGGGCCAGTCCTACCAAGGTGCAAATAGAACAGTTGAGGCGGGAGGCATTATAAAAAGACTTGATTAATACAGTCATAAATTTAAACATAACCGCTAAAGCTAAATTTTGCCATTACAGAAAAATATGACACTTTATCCCAATGGTGCTGCCAAATTTGTTTCGATATGACAAAACTGACCCAACAAATTTTTTAATCATCTATGCTAATTTATTTTTGTTGACAAAATTGTCAACAATATTTGTGAACGTTCAATCTGCTTTTACATTGTTGTGCTGATTTGTCCTGGAAACATTCTCCAATTCATTTTTCATGTCGAGCGTATAGCTCTTTTATTTCTACCTGACACTGACTACTCTAAGTGCTTTATTCCTTCTTTGTAATTGCTTAATGCTTAAATAATATATAATGCTTGGCAAGTACTATTTCACACAAGCAAAACTGGCGTTTATCGTCTCTCGGCTTCATATGGAATCCAATTTCCTTGTTTTTGAATTATTTGCAATGATTTTAAACGATGTGAAATTGCTTGTTGAGTCATTTCTAATGTAAGTGCAAGTTCTTCTTGCGCTTAGCACGAATCTTCCTCCAATAATACTACCAATTCCGTGTCTTCGTACACTCTTAGCTTTCCACTACGTTCTTTGTCTTCCACGTCAAACTCACCGTTTTTAAACTTTTGAAACCACTCACGACAACTTTTCTCACTTAAAGCAGTTTCACCATATGCTTCAACAAGCAATCGATGCGCCTCAACTGCAGATTTCTTCAAATTAAAGAAGTAAATCAAAAGTTCCCGCAAATGACGCTTATTTGGCACAAAACTTGACATTTTCGCACGAACAAAAAAATTAAAATTATGTGATGCTGATACGGAGTCACTAATACTTCAAGGTTATATTGTTACCAGATGTTCAAACTTACGATATTACGTTTTACATGTAACAATTTCATCATAACTTTCTGTTGGAGCCATCTTTTGTCAAACGGCGGATATTTGTACTCCTAATATATTATTATTAGCAGTATTTTTTACTAATAAAATATTTTACTATTTAATTAATTGATAAATTTCCACACATCGACCGAACTACTCAGTAGCTTGCAAGAAACAAAACTATTTACTTACAGATAAGTTAATTCCAAAACTGTTTTCTTGCATTGCAAAATTTCAAAACTTGCTTCTTGCAGACTAAAAGTCATTATTGTCGCTATATTTTAAAAGAAAAAAGGTTTCTTCTTTATTTTTTTTTTTTTAACAGAATGACCTGTGTTATAGGCAATTTCGGCCTTTATGTGCAATGCACAAACACAGTCATGGAGGGAAGGAATGGGATTGGGAAGGTTGGGGAAGGGGAGTGAGAACGACCGTAGCGAGTGGAGAAGCTGGTATATTGCTCAGTTGTACTGGCTGCTTACTGACAAATATTTGCAGATGTTATAGGGGACTGAATGATAGAAAGCGGAAAGAAACCATCTACTGAGTATCTAGGCCTTCTTGAAGTGGAACTTTTTCGCTTTTACACCGTTTTCCCATTTTATTGCGAATAATTTTTTTATCACCAGTAGCAACTGAAAAAATTTGCGCTTAAAAAATCCCGTCTGGAGTGGGAATCGAACCCACGACCTATTGACTGAGAAGCAAGCACGCTGCCCACTACGCCACGGAAGCCTTCTTGATAGACTAAATGCCAGTTCAATAAAACAACAATAAGGAAATAGCCCAAATGGGAAAATTCAGCTTTCCAAACGTTCTTTGAGATTTCTAAAAAATGACTTAGGATGCAAGATTTGGAACTCTGCCCCTCAAATACTGTACGGCTTTTGTTCTTCCATTAAAATACGTCCCGCCCTGCATTCAAAATTCGTCATGACTTAAAAATATGCTATTTTGTCACAGTGCCAAATTCAATGATAGAAATTTGCAAAAAAATTTTCCTCGTTTGCTTAGAAAATATTAGTTTTATGGTTAAAATGTCGGACCACTGTCAGGACTGTTACAGTTTCGAATTTGTTGCAAAAATTCAACAAATTTAAACTCTATTGTCACAACTTTTTGTCAACATCGGATTTTTTTTTTTTTTGAGACGCAAATTCTTATTAATGTTATTAATGAAAAAAAGTTTACTTTTTTATCGAAATTTTGATTGACATACCTCAGCGACGTATACCGTTGATGTAATTCTCATATCTCGTAATCCACTTTTTCGATCCCCAAAATCGGAAAAGTGTGATTAAGAATTACATCGAGGTTATTAAGTTTTGTCAATCAAATTTCGGGTAAAAATGTCGTAAATTCAATCTAATGTAACGCATTTAAACTCTAAATTTGGTCAACAATCAGCATTCTTCAGTGGCAATTCCCAGGGAAAGCCTTTTCGAAGTCCACAAATATGAGATGTAGTGGCGAACCCATTTCGGCGGACTGTCCCAATATTATCCGTAGGGTATTTGTGTGGTCGGTACAAGACGACCCTTTACGGAATCCAGCCTGATAAACTTCGAGAGTGCTCTGCACAACATCACTAATCCTATTGAGAATTACCTTAGCCATAATTTTTGATACGGCAGTAAGAAGACATATACCACGCCAATTGCCACAATCCCGAAGGTCGCCCTTCTTTGGAATTTTCACAATGACGCCCTTCTTCCATTCAGTCGGATATCTTCCTTCATTCCACACCTCAGCAAAGAGTGGGAGGAGTATATCAGCTGTTATTTCCGGGTTCCCTTTGAGGAGTTCGGTTGGTAGTCCGTCTATACCTGGGCCTTCCTTCCCGCCATTGACCGAATGGCGAAAACTATCTCTTCCTTATGTGGGGGATCGTCCCTAATAGAAGATTTTTGCCATTGGATGTTCGGTAATTGTTCTGTTTCTGGAATATCTTCCTCTGACAAGATGTTTAAAATATCAGAGAAGTACTCCTTCCATCCCCGCAACTGGTGTTCACTCATATTAAGGAGAGTTCCGTTGACATCTCTCACCTGTTCCTCAACTGTTTCATGATTTTAAATAGTGAACCCATATCCCCAAGGTAAGCCGCAGATTCTGCTTTTTTGGCCAAATCTTCAATGGCCTTTCTCTTGCCGCGTTTAATAGCATTTTTAAGCTGTATATGAGCATCGCGGTAGTTCTGCCTCAGGTCGGGCGTTCGTTGGTTGACATCGGGTTGAGAGATGATTGCCAATTTGGCTTTTTTTCGATCGCCAACCTTTTCCCATGTGTGTTGCGACATCCAGGGTTTCTCACCACTTTGCACATATCCCACAGATTCTTCAGCACTAATAAGAAACGTGTTTCTGGTTGCCTCCCAATTGGCGTCCAGTGTGCGCATTTCATATCCGCCCAATGCAGATGACTTTTCGCGTAGAATGGTGGTGTACTCGTGCTTTTTGTTGTGGTCTCTGAGTTTATCCACATTAAGCTTGCGCTTCATTTGAAGAATTTGTGGTCGTCGGGAAGCTGCTGTGCACAATCTCAAGCAGGCAACCATCAAGTGATGATTGCTCCCCACGTAAGATCCACGCTTCGGGCGTACATCGAGGAGACATCTTCTCCATCGGCGAATTATAGCCAAATGGTCGATCTGGTTCTGTTTTCTTAGTATTTTTTCCGAAACTCTGCCTATACAGAGCCATATATTCTATGTTATTGCTCCCACTTTTTCTCCATTTAATAATCTAGGCATGTAGTGCTCTCTCTTAATTTAATAAAAAAAAATTTAAAAGAATTCTTGCATGCATGCATGTATGCAAAACGGAATTTTCATATATTGAATCAATGGATTGTAATGGGCAGAAAAAAAAATCTGCTTGAAATTTTGCTTTAAAAAAACCAACAGAATAAAATAAAACGATCGCAAGCCATGATCATCAGACTCAATTCAATAACCATTAGCGAGTGGACGGGCAAATTCCGTTCCCGACAGCTGCCTAGAATCAAAATTATAAATCAAAAAAGGGTACTGCTTCATTGTTTCTGCTGTGCGTGCGAATGAATTGATGGTTCTCTCGCTCTCTATGGTCTATATGTAAATTTATTAATTTAATTATATCTCTATTACGGTAAATGTTGGAGAACTTCAGCTGTGTGTTTATAGGTTCTGGGCAGGGCAAGTAAAATTACGGCAGCACCCGGAACACCAACAACACAGTGGGCACGTGTGATCTCTTAAAATAGCAATCACGCCTATTGTTGCGTCTCCTGAGACGATACCGATAAATGAAGTTTGTTTATGGCTGCGGGCTTTTTGCTTTGCTTTTTTTTAGCGAATTCATATGCTTGTGGTTGAGTATTTCCTTCCAAGTAGCGTGGTAAGTGAGTGTGTCGAAAGTACCAACATCTGTTCATAATTAAAATCCAAATTGATTATAGCTGACTAATTATACCGTGATACCAAAATAGTTTTCTTCCTTATGTCTATAAGGTCTGCTATTTAACGTGCCTTGATTTTTTTAATGATTCCCACACTTCCCATTATTCTGTCCTGTCTTTAAAATCATTGTCATTTTCTATCAAATTCACAATTTACTTTGAAGATATTACCTTCCTTTTATGTTGCTTTAAAATTATTTTATTATCATTATCGGACTCATTCCTGATTTAACATCAAACATGCAATAATTAAATTCGTATCATGATAATATAAACTTACAAAACAAATAATTTTGTTTTCTCTTATTTTCAGAACAGCCATGTAGTTACGTATTTTTATGAATCAATCTCAGGCATAAAAATATTTAATATAAAAACTACTCTCGTAATTATGTAGTAAGAAGGGACATACTTAATCGTTGTTACGCGAAAATTCGTTCAATAATCTTAGAATGGAATCTCACGGAGGCGATGGTGATCGTTGTATGTTACCATTAGAAAATAGCTCTTCAGTAATTCATATACGTCCGACAACGCTAGTATCACCCGAAAAGGAACCAGTAAGTTTTACAATAAATCTTGTTGGCGCACCACCCGAAGTCGAACAACTTGTTGAACATATCAAAACTGTTGCCGAACAGTTTCTATATCATTGGAAAACGTTTCCAATTGGTTAGTAGTTCAGACGAGACGATATCTCTGATAAAGCATTTTAGTTTCATTTCGATTTTGTTCGCTTTATTTTAGCACTACCAATACCATTGGCTTGTAATACAACGAATAATAGAAAATCTCGTCCAATAAATTTACGTGATTTATTTGTTGCACCGCCATTTGATGAATTAGATGCTGTTGCAGCGGATGGCAATGGAGAACCACGACGCCTTACAAATAATCAACTCAAATCGTTAAGAGAAAGAGGGTAAATATAAAAATTTTTTATGATTTGTATTTATTTTTCTCGATAGATTAAAATTATTCGAAATATGGCTAAAATGATATTTTAAGAAAATTATAAAACAAATTTTACTGCTTTTAAGTAGGGCACAGAAATATTTTGCATTTTATTTTGTTTCAGTATTTTCATTTTCTATTATAGTTTTTATTTTTTTCTTATTATTATTTTTTTTCTTTAACTCTAACACTTTGCAAGCTCCATTTTTTTACACTGCAAACTCTTTTTTCTCACAATAATAAATGCTTTGGATATAATTTGCATGGTAAAGTGTAGCGAGATAAATAAAAAATAATGTGCCGTCCTTTTTCTTGTTATATCGATGAGAATTTATTGAAGATAATATTGTGAGTATATATGTATGTATATGCAAGGGGATGTATTGTTAAAAGAAATAAACAAAAATAAATTGGGTTGCTGGGTGCTGCTTTGAAACGATATTGAGCTTTGCTGGTTCACTTCTTACACAAATATGATAGAAAGCATTGTATAGCTAAAGTTTATCCGAGTTTTAAAATAATCAATTACGACTCTACGAATCTAACTATAAAAAATTGAGAAGTTGTATTGATCCAGAACGTGTTTTCGCATCTATGTTAATAGCTGGCTGAAAAGTTTGAAACTTGGTTCCGGTATAAGCTAAGTAGAACACGCCGTACTCAGGGTTTGGCATTGGGTAATGCAGTGCATTTTTCGGCTGGTGATCACGTGACATTCGGCTGGTGATCACGTGATGGAACGCAATATCTGTGGCCATAAAGAGGCCACAAATCTCGGTTTTAAATTGTTATTTTATATATATTTTTTTTTCATTGAATTCCCCTTTTCTACGCACAAAAGTTCATTGGTGGTTTGTGGCTCGGCTCGAAAAGTATCAGGATATGAGGATCACTGATATGTTTGTATCAGAATGCTTCCAGTAAGTCAAGATACGTGTGCAGGCTTTTCGAGCCAAGCATTTCAGAGAGAATGATGGAAATTATTCGTGTGATTTACTTAAACGTCTATAACAGAGTAAAAAGGCAGACTTTCTATGTTACCCATAAGCTCAGAAATTGCTCGCATAAGAAAGGCCTCCTTCCCAAATGAACGAATTTCATTTGTTCGCACAATTTCGGAAAGGTATAAGATTGAAAAAGCTGATGATTGAAACATAAACGTAATATGTACGCGTTAGATTGAATGCATATATTGGTGTGTTTATTTCGTGAAGTTCTTTTGGGCCTGTCTACTCTGTTACACTACACTAAAAGCTGGGCATAACTGACTTAGCGGCCATCTTATATGGCTCCAGTGGGTATGACGTCATGGATTTTGCCATTTCATAAGACCACCTGTATTATTTTTGTACGCTCTTGTCGTAAAGCACGATAATTAAATCAAATTGAGCACTGAAATACGCAAGTGCAGATTTTTTTCGTAATAACTGAGATCCTACAGTTTTCCGTGTAAAAATTAACCGGACAACACTGCACAATATGAATGACAGATTATCTTCGATCCGAGATATAACTTTGATTGGAATTTATTCAATTAAAATTGCACCGATATCAACGTATAATAATTACAAGCACTATAAATGAAGTATTTTACGAACACTTAGGCTGTCGACACACGATAGAGATAAAATCGTATCAACTCACTTTTCGATATTAATTCGCGTTAATATATATTAACTTCGATATTAAGTGCCGATTTAATATCGTTCTGTAATCTATATTAACTCGGCTAGCAAATACTCGATCCAAAAGAAACTTTCAAGTGGGGAATTTATAATACGAAATAGAAGGAAATTTCGAGGAATTTACATTACAATGACGTCTTATTTCGTTGACATTAGAAAAAAGAGACAAAAAACTTCACAGAAAGACAATTTAAAGAATTTAACAAAATTTTTCAGGATTTCACAAGGCGTAATACAAAACAATTCCAAAATTTAAGTTTGACGTTTAAATTTGAAGCTTCACTCTGACGTAATGCCAAGGAGGATATATAATAAGGAGTGACTATGAGCATGCTTTGCCGTTTATGAAAATGGGAATGAAAGTATTTCCCTCCCTTATTGGCGAAATGTTCGAAATTTTTCGAAGAAAATCGTTTCGCTATCTTTAAAAATATTGCAACTAACTCTTTCCCACGTTAAATTGTTCAAAAAAATTTTCAAATTTTCGAAAGAGTAATTTCGCTATCCTTGTTTGGCATACTTAAACCCAAAGAAACTATCGCTGTCCCGCGTTGCTAAAGTGCTTAGCTTAATATGATCCAAAAACTAATAAAAATTGAAAAAAGAATTTAGAATTTGTATACAACTAAATTCCAATTAATTATATCAAAAACAACATGAGTTATTTTACACACACAATTGGTCACAGTCGGAAACTTAATTGGAGCACAGGCGATACTAGTTTACATTAAAAGGTGACTCCCAAAGTTGTGATTTGCGCCGTAAGCCAAAAAATTAAACTGTTTTTAAGATTTGTATCTTTATTTGTTGAAAGGGAAGATCCTGGCGATAATCAAAGGCCGATGCTAAAGATCGCGTGTTATGAAAGAGTACTGTTTCTGTCCTATGCCCCGATTCGCTGTTAAGACTTTCCTGCCTTAGAAGAAATTGAATTGAATCGTAACTTCACTACAATATAATTTCTATCATATAAATATTACGGCAATCATATTGTCGAAATCCGCGAACACGCACAAAGCAAGAAGAAGAAAGAGAATCAGATGTTAAATTTTCTTCAGCATAATCGAAAAATATATTGAAAATCGATCTCTCTACCTGAAACGATATTCGAATGCCAAATTACTTTTTAGGATAATTTTTTTGTTGTTATATAAATTTTATGAAATAAATAATATATATAAAAAATTCTAAGCATAAAAAGAAAAACAATATACACGTAACTATTTCTGTAAAGCTTGCAAAAGGATAAATATGGCAAACCGAAGAAGTTAAGTTTGGAACAATTGGAAACTATTCGACAAAATGGGTAAATAAATAGTAATAATAAAAAATTTACTTAAAGAAATGAATTTTGTGTGAAATTCTTCATTTTTTTTTTTCCTTTTCTTTCAGTTTCTTGGGTTTTCATAATTTTTCAATGTTCTGGTTTTTTTTTCAATTTACCTTGGAATGATTTTTATCGTAAAAACAATAAATGTATACATGTATCATTGCATGTTTCTCGTTTTTGTGTATAAAATAGAAAATAAATAATTTATGGGTTCAATGCTATGCAGTGTGAAATGTATTTTAATTATTTATTTAGAAACTTTCTATTTTGTTAATATAAATAAAGGGTTTTATGCAGACGAAAGACTTTTTGAAATAATCTCTACTCAACTTTGTTATATTCGCTATCTAACTACGATTTCTAACAATTTCTCAAAGACACGATGAATGCAATAAAACTATGGAATAGAGAACCAACTGTAATTTTTTTTATTATTAGAAAATATAACTTCATCTAGAAACACATTTCCTTTTTAAACAAAACATACAACACACGAAAGAAAAAAAAACACAACATTTGATCAGTTTTGTTTTGTACTAAATTGTATTTAATTTTCTTTGTTTCTTCACACAAACCGCTTGTCAATAATTATATGCTTACTTATTTTTTCTTGTGCGCTTCTAGCTAAATATTTGTTTATCGTTAAGTTGTCATGCCGATGTTATTTGTTGCTTCAAGATGCCTTCTTTTGTGTAATTATGAAACTTCGTTGTGAACACGAGAATGAGTCGATGTAGTTTTGTTTTTCCTATAGTTGATAAAATAATTGCTCTGGTCCAGTTTAATGAGCTGAATATCCTTCCCTTAATAACTCAGCTATTTATTTATAATCTTATTGCTAGTCAGCTTCGAAACATCATTATAAGTTTCACTCTATCTACTATGAAAGAGCGTGGCGAGGGAGAAAATCGTTAAACTAAATAAATTTTTCTTCATTAATGATTTAATAAAAGTGCCTATTTCCACATGTATAACTCAATGTTTATACTCGAAGGAGAATAAATAATTGTTTGGCATGACAATGACGATATATAAAATAGAACTTATCTTTTGTTAATGCTTTCAAAAACCGGCAATGTTCTAGTATTAATTGTGAATTATGCTGAAACCTGAACCAAACTTAACTCTTATTGTTTTGTTCTTATTTTTATTTAGAGAATTCGATGTTCCAAGCCTTAATTTTCCGGGACAAGTACATAAATGGCGCCTATCCCAATTTCTCCAGAAGGGAACATTTCGTGCGCACGACTCATTTCTTAGTGATTTAGCGTTGGCCGCTCGATTTATTGTGGTAACAGCACGATCAAGAATTTTTGCACATTTCTTCTCAGTTGCTCATGCCATTAAAGCACTAGTGATTGGATTAGCGAAACTTGTGGACATGATTATTGGTAAGTTCGTTTTTTATGAATACCCATCCGGATTCTATTGAAATTTGAATTTCAGGCGTGCCATCTTTGCTTGCGCACAATTTAGATTATAAAATCAAAGAGGAACGATGTCGATTTTTAGTAGCTGAGCTTGTTTGTAGGGTATGGAATTGAATTCTCTAGAATCTTCTGTTTATGACCTGCATTTATCTCAACAGCCGGAATATGAAGATTGTCTCGATTCGCTATGCTCATACGTACGGAAACAATTACGTCGTGCCACTATGGAAAAATTCGATGTCGAATGCGAATCGGCGCAGCCTATCCCGTATTTGTTTTTGACACCAAAAGGACAAGAAATCGATCTTCGCCTGTTCTCGCGGGATATCATTCGGAAAGCATTGCCGATTCTAATTGGAATACTCGAGCGTGAGACCAGAGGTTGGTTCTTGCACTTTCGTGAACGCCTCATAACAGAATTACGCGAAAAAAAGCTAACGGACAAGGAAATCGAAGAGGAAGTTAACGAAGCCGTAATGCGTGAATATCTTCAACGGGTCTACTCCTCGATTCTAACAAATTCGAATCTGGAAGACTTAGGCGATGGAATACCGCAGCTCTTAGTGCAACAAGCCCAATCAGTTGTAATTATGCACAAATCTGTTGAGAAAATTCAACGAGAATTGAAACGATCGCGTGAAGATCATCAGAAATGTTTAGCCAACGATCATTCAGTACTGTCACGAGTGGCACCTTGGCTACGTTCAAAACTACGTACAGCCGAAGTATCGAAAATGAATAAATCAACGTGGGCCGCTCACGAAGAAGCAATTCAAATGTGCGCTCGTCACAATCTCCAGCAGACGTCGTACTTTTTAAGTCGAGATATGGCTTTCATGAAAGAGGTTTGTGTTGATCCCAATTGAAAAAAGAAGTAAATTTTGAAATTTTATTGTGATTGCAGCGCGAACCAGTTCTATTGAAGGAACTTTGCAATGCAAAAACGCCAACACGAAGTTTTCAATGGGCATGTCGTATTTGGTCACCCAAGTCCTGGATCATTCGTCGTAATTTTCAAGGACAGTCCGAAGTAATTCAAAACGTGATTTGCCAGCAGGCAACATCAATTGTAACTCCAAGATCCGACCCAAGCCAGCCGGTATTTCTAGTCGAAAAGGAAACGGTTCGAACGACCAGTACTCGCTGGCCATTCTGGCGCCTGCTGAATTTACTTCAGCGAATGTGGTGTTGGACATGGAACATGATGTTCTTGTTAGGCATTCTGGTACCATGGTGCAGTCCGATTGGGTTGCGTGCTCTCTGCTGTACAAAACCTTTTATGCCTGACTGGGAGCTTTCCCAAGTGAACGGGACTTTGTTTCCGCGAAAAACAAGTATAACGCAAACTATGGCTTCTCGACTGATTGAACTGTGGCGGCATATATCAAAAGCACGAACTCATTTTGAATCGGAACCGGACACTGGTAAACTCTCTTTTTGGTTGAACAATATGAATTCGATGGGTTATTTAATGTTATTTGTAGGATTTATCGGAAAGGGCTTTACACGGAATATGAACCGCGCTTGGAACTATTTTATAAAAGGATTTCTGGGGACCGTTGTTATCCTTTTCATATTTCCTATAATATGTCTGACTGCCAGTTTATCGAGTATAATTCTAGCATTACTCGCACCTTTATGGGTGCCTGCCTTTACAATTTTACTCCATGCTTACATGATGCTAGTCTACGATTTGGATTGCCCGGATCCGTCACGAAATCGATACTGTGTATTTTTGGAGGCTTTAGTTTGGAATATCCTCATACAAGGTTGCTTACAGCCGGTTGCCGCAGTCATAGTAGCGACATTTATATGTCCAATGGCTTCAGTTATTGTTTTAATAGGTAAATATTCTAACATGCAATGAATTTCTCCGGAAATTACCGACTGTTCTATTTCGATAGTTGGTGTTGCGAGATACTGGCTACGATTGCTCTGGGACTCGCTTACATTTCATTTATTTATTAAAAAATGTGGTCGAGTACCGGCTAGCGATAGTTTAGCTGTGCGACGTATAGCCGGTCCCGGCCTTGCATTAGATTACTATTTCATCGTAAAACCGGAACAAGCCTTGGCAGCATTCGAAGCAAAAATGGAATTGGATGAACTACAAGCGTATCAACATTCAATGGAACGGGTGATTTTACAGCCGCAAAAAGATTTCAGTCAATTCGTTGAGGCATGTTTCGGCCCGTTTTCGGCGCAACTTTCAAAGACTGGACCGTATCGTGCGCTGGACCGTGAAGCTCAGGATTTGATGATATCGCTACATGAGAAATTGGAGAAGCGACGAAGAGATTTACAGACTGGCCTCACGACTGCGGTCAAATCACGAGTAAAATTAAACACGATGGAGTTAAAGGTAATTTGTCTTCGAATTCATTTCATGCGGTCTCATTCAACTATTTATTCACGACAGATTGCAATCCAACTGGCTGCGCACATGCTAGAGAAATTCTATCCCGCGCATGTATTTGGACGATTATCATTAAGTGAAGATGAATTTTGGGACAATAAGGTAGAAATGGTTATGATTCAATTTTATTTTGATTTTTAAATTTGTTTTAACCAAACAGGGCTTATCGATGGGTGATTGGCCTGGACTGGCTGGTCTAATTTACACCGAAATATTTAGTTTAGATTTTCTAACGCCGCTTAGCGATACGGATACACATTTTAAGCTCGAACCACATTCCCAATTAGACTTGACGCGTTACACTGAAATGGTACAAAATGCTACCGATGTTATCGGTTCCAATGGACCCGATTTACTAGGCAATGTCTATGCACCACGCGGTAATGTTCAAGTGCACTTACCTTTTTTGGAAGTTTCGGCATTTAATCCACGATCACGTATTACTATGACATTCAGGAAGCCGGAAAAGAGGTAGGAGAAGATTTTCGTGTTGTCAATGTGAAACAGTTTGAATTGTAAGAAAAGTTGTTTTGTTAGGGACACAACGACCGGTTTAACGACTCCTCGAGTCCGGGCACATCGCACGCAACAGCCAAACGATTCAAATAAACCGTGGCGACCGTGGAAACGAAAAAATAATGATCGCGGAGTTGCTGAAAAATTATTAATTCCATTGCCCATTCCCCATCCTGTACATATCGCTATTTCTATTCATAATCGGGACTCGGAACAGCCAATTCCTCTCGATTCGGAATTGTGTTGGGAAATTCTGCGAGCCATCGAAGACTGTCATGGTGATATTCAGGTTGGTTGTGTGTTTTCTGTAGACTTTTGCGCAACGTATTGAAGTTGGATTATTTTAGGCTGTCACTGCCGTTGCTCGATATCGTGGCGGTGCTGGCGATTCCAGTATAGACTCGATTGATTCGGACAGTAGTGCCGGCACCCGAGAGTCGGTTACAGCTGCTGGTGGTACTGAGACTTTACCGTGTGGTAATCGAGAGGTAAAATTTGCATTCCTTCCACCACAATTTGAATCTTAACAATTGCACGCATTCCCATCAGGTAAGTACAACAATAAAAATGGAACAAGAACAACCACAATCGAATGGCTTCCATTGGACGTTAAGCAATTGGGGAGCTGTACAATCGGCACGGCGACGTAACAATTCGAGTATTGTACGTGTCGATTTAGCGAGCCCGGAAGATATTTCTCTAGACACCGATAGTTCTCGTGTTGTTTTCAGTGCATACGGTACAACTGTTTGAACACGAGAATGACGTAGTGGAAATATTTTTAATTGTGAATAGTACGTTCAATTTAAATTATATTATTATAATTTTTTTCTACTTTAATAGGATATTATAATCATTCTAAAACAATACATAGATATTGCAATAAGAGCAAATAAAATTACAAAAACAAAATGAAGGTTTAATAACAAAAGAAATCTAGTCGCTATAAAATTAAGTAAACCAATATGAAAGAAATATATTTAACATTAAATAAGAATTAAGTAGGTTAAAGTAAATATTGAACAATTATTAATAACAATATTATATAGCAGAATGCGAAACTGAATACACCAAATAATACTAACTGTGTTATGGAAAGAAAAATAAATGAAATAAAACAAATGTATATCAAATAATTAATATACGTTATGCTGCTCTCTATTTTAACTATCGTATAGTGTGTTGCTTTGCTTATATCCATTCGCGATACCTATCAAGTACATTATACAGTTCTAATTGTGTTTTTTTTTAAAAAAAAATGTTTTTCTTAAACTGTATAACCTGATCTTTTGCACTGTGAAATATTATACGTTTTTAAATTAAAGTAATTTTAATATTTTTTATGTAGAAAATAATATAATTATAAATATATTGAAATAAAAATCCAGTCGAATTAAAAATGTTCAATAATTGCGATATATCTTAAATTTACATTTCCGAAACTATTTCCAAATTTTTACAGGTTATCAGAAAAGTTGGCCACTTTACTTAGTAGAAATTTCGGATGCAAAACCATAATTTTTCTTGTTTCGAAACAACACTGTTTTAGTTTATTGGAAGACGTTTTTTGACTGCTTCGTAATGATGGCAGCCATGTAGACTGTCGAATTGAAGAGCTGATAATTGATAAAAGCGTATTCAAGCATTGTTTTGTCTTTTTTCGCTGTGTTTAAAAAAGAAATCTAAACTGATGTTTTCTGGTTGTGAAAATGGAAGAGGAAAATGATGAAATAATTATTTTCGAGGACGTCGAAACAGAAGATCAGTTTTTGGTTGAGAGTGGATGACGTAAATCAATCGTTAAGAAAAAAAAATAAAAAACCACCTCTACCCCAGAAGAAGCTAAATTTAAGGATGTGAACAACCTGCTCATTTTGGTGTAGACTTGGACACGACTTAATATCTTGAATTTTATAAAAATGTTTTCGAAGAGCAATAAACTGTAGGAAGCGGGGCTGGTGAAGAAAATCACGGCACACACGATTTTCAGTTGATGGACGACGAAGAAGGATGTACCGCAATAAGCAGAACTACAGGCGATTAAATGAGTTCTCCTATTGTTTGGTTTTAAGTATTGCTAAAAATGCTTATCAGTTTTTCGATGTATTGAATTCACAAAAATTATTCAGCAAAATTCAGTATGATCGCTCAAAGCCAGTAGTTGCGAATTTTTGCGGTTCAGTTTTCGTAAATATTTGTTTTGAGCATCTCGTGAACGGGAATGAAACTAATAATTAAACATACGAGCTATAGACTAGCGTTGCTTCAAGGCATATTTTCATAAACTAATTTCGAGACTAATGTGACTTTTGTATGGGAGGTGGTAAGGGGGAGGTTTGTAATTTTTGTATATAACACCGAACGTAGTATACAAAATGGTTCATGCTGAATTTAAAGAACAATTTTTGTCTGAATTTATGGAATTTGTATGGGAGGTGGCAGAGAAAGTGGGAGGTTTTGGATAATTTTGAATCTGCTTATCAATATCCTAATCACATTGCGTTGTTACTCATATGTTCGAAGGAGAAATACCTCTCTTGAACTTTCAATACAAAAATTTGTATGGGAGGTGGTAGAAGGAGTGAAGCGAAGCTCATATTATTTTTAGTATTTATTGCAATTATTAAGGGATAAATTGTGGCAAAATTTTAAGTTTGTACCTTTTCTAGTTTCAATGAAAATCGATTAAATCCATTTACCAAAATTGTGCATTTGAATGAGAGGGGTAGAAGGAGTATTCGAATCGAAACCAAATTTTTCGACATCAATGATATTTATAATAGTATACTTTTCTCAAAATTTGAAGTTGATAGCTTTGACGGTTTGGGAGAAAAATAAATTAGTTAAAATTTCGAAATTTCGTGAAATTTGTGTGGGGGTCCTAATACTCGAATTTTTTTCTGGCGATGGTAATCAAGATGTGGCAGAATGGCTGGAAGAATTCGAAGAAATTGCAAAAATATGTGAGTGGAGTGGTAAGCAAAAATTTTTCAACACTCGATTGCTGAAAGGTTCTGCGAAGCTGGCGATCGAAGCTAGGTCAAAAATTTCATCGTGGGATCTTTTGAAACAAAGTCTACAAGAAGAGTTTGGGGATTCTGCGCTGAATATCGACATACACCAAACCCTTGCTTCTACAAGTAAACAGCCAAGTGAGCCTTTATTGGAATATTTTTACAAAATGAAAAATATAGCTAAGAAGAGAAAAGTTGGTTACGTGGTTAATGGTATTCCGGATAATCCTCTTAACAAAGCTGTACTATACGACGCAAAAACTTATGATGAACTTAAAGATAAGTTTAAAGTTTATCAGAGAATAAAAACTCAAATGGTAGGGAATAAATATCAAAACGGTGAAAATTTTGCCTTCGACAAATCAGGAGAAAGCTTCACATCTAAGCGTTGCATAAATTGCGGTTCTCACAGTCACTATAAAGACAGATGTCCACATAAAGAAAAGGGTTCACGTTGTTTCAGCTGCAACGAATTTGGGCATTTAGCTGTGAATTGTCCTGCTAAAAACATACCTAACCTTCAATCCGAAAGAAAACGATGCAACCGAATATCTATACCAGACATGCACATAGCCATAGAATGTTGCAACCAAAAAATTGAAGCTCTTATGGATACAGGTAGCGACGTAACGCTTATGAAAAAATCTCTATAATGCCGAATTCCGAATGCACCTCGTCTCAGTAATAAGAGAATTCCCGTTACCGGTTTGGGGCAAACGGTTTTGCATACTTGCGGATCATTTGCCGTTTCGGTTTTTATTAATAACGACGATTTTCATATTAGCTGTCACGTAATTCCCGATGAATATTTAAATGAAAATTTTATTTTGGGCAAAGATATATTGAAAGAAGCTGAATTAATTGTAAAGGATGGAAAAGTAAATTTATATAGAAGCACAACTATGAAAATAGATGAGTCATATAAAAACCCTCTCGATGAAATCGACGTTATAGGATTAATCGAAAGCGATAAATGTAATGCCACAGCACATATAAAAGAAGATAATATACGTAATGATGTAGAATACCTAATTCAGAACTACAAACCGTCTATACCCGAAAAATCATGTATAGAAATGAAAATTGTTTTGGAAAACGAAGTTCCAGTACATTCAGCTCCACGGAGATTAGCGATAAGTGAAAGGAACAATGTAAATGATCAGATTGAACAATGGGCGCGAGAAGGTATTATCCAGCCTAGTAACTCAGATTTTGCAAGTCCCATTGCCCTTGTAAAAAAGAAAGACAAAAGTCACAGATTATGCGTTGATTATCGTGCACTTAACGATAAAATTATTAAGGATCGTTATCCCCTACCAGTTATAGAAGATGTTCTTGAGAAGTTATACGAAGGTCGCGTTTTTTCTACATTAGATTTGAAAAACGGATTTTTCCACATTGATGTCTACGAACGGAGTCGAAAGAATACTTCTTTCATCACACCCGATGGACAATACGAATTTTTAAAAGCTCCGCTCGGATTATGCAATTCGCCTTCAGTTTTTATGCGCTATACAGGGTGTTTGGTACTCCGTGCATAACCTTGTAAGGGGCTATTCCTGGATATATTTTGAGCAAAAAATTGTTCTACGGAGATGGTCAATTTTCAATATCCACGGAGATACAGGGTGATCAAGAAAAGTCCTTCGGACCTGTACCCTCACTCACTCAAAACGCTATATCTTGAAAACTAATAATCACAATTCAAAGTGTTATAGCTTGTTTTTTAGGGAATCAAATTACCTTTCATTTGCTGTAATAGTCCGTATTGTAACTGTATCCAATTCTGAGATATTTGCTTCAGAACACAAATTTTTGACACTTTGACCCTCAAAATTCTAGGATCAATGTAGTTTTTCTCTAAAAAACCCATTATAAAAATGTCATTTTAATGTTGTTTTCTTATGTGCCATATTATTGCCAAAAGATGCATACACTTGCATTGCATAAGTTTTATAGTTTAGAAGAAATTATCATTCCAATAATGTAGCACTTTTGTCAAAAAAGCAAGAATAGGTTGATCAACACTCTCCGCTTGAACTAAAAGAACTTAAGAATGGTTTTTATGGTTTATTTCAAATTTCCTTAATTACAATAAATGTTCAAAATGGCTCCCTTCATTTTAAATGCACGCTAAAGCTCGTTTTGCCAGTGTTCTCTTTGTGTTCATACTCCCCAACTGCTGCCTTACTTCTGTTGCTGCCGCATCGATTCTGGTGTTTAGATCCTGCAACGTTACTACTTCCGTTGCGTAGACAAGGTCCTTCATCCGTCCCCATACAAAGAAATCCATAATAGTTAATACGTACGAATGTAATAATTGTTTATTTGGTTGATATTATTATTCCATCTTACGACGAAGCCGAAAATCTAGAAAAGTTGAGAATTGTTTTTGAGATCGCAGCAGCTAATGGGCTGTTAATCAAATTTGAGAAGTGTAAATTCATTTACCAGAAAGTCCAATTTTTAGGTCACATCATCGAAAATGGCACTGTTAGACCCTCAATAGAAAAGATACACGCAATTAAATATTTCCCAGAGCCAAAAACTGTAAAACACGCTCAAAGTTTTTTGGGTTTGGCTGGATTTTTCAGAAAATTCATTCAAAACTTCTCGATAATTGCTAAGCTGCTAAGTGATTTGACTAGAAAGGATGTTAAGTTCATTTTCACGCAAAGAGAGGCATCTAGTTTCGAAGCACTGAAAGAAGCGTTGTGCAGTGGTCCGGTTTTGAAGCTATTCAACCCGAACTTAGAAACAGAGTTACATACGGATGCAAGCAAAGAAGGGTTCGGTTCATGTTTATTACAAAAATACGATAATAAATTACACCCAGTTTTTATACTCTAGATGAAATCTGAGAGTACTATAAGTTTGCTCTGGAGTGTGTAACGCCAAGAAATAAGGCTCGGAGAAAACAATGATGAATCCAGAAATTAATATTATCACTCAAAAATCTCAAAACCGGATGTCCGTTCGCTCTCTAGCTTGAGAACGCGTTGAGCTAGAAAGCTCAAATTTCGTACACGTCGTTTTTGACAAAAAAGTAAGGTCAAGTTCGTGAACGTCCCATACAAAATGACACAAATGCGCAATTTGACAATAAACGGATTTGCTCGAAAAGTATAAAAGTTATTGGCCTGAAATTTGGAATATATTACTTTTATGATAATATCAATCTACCGTAAAAAAATTATGGGTGTCCTCCCCCTCCTTCTACCACCTCCCATACAAACTGCACTTGTCATGAATTACTCTAAGCCAATTTACTCAGTGCGTATAAAATTTAGCAAGCTGAAATTGTGCACTAAATATTTATTAAAAATTGTTAGTAAGAACAAAAAAAAATTAGACGATTAGCTCTACCCCTTCTACCCCCTCCCATACAAAATGACACTATTTCGCAATTCGACTATAAATGGATTTGCTCGAAAAGTATAAAAGCTATTAGTCTGAATTTCGGGATATATTACTTTCATAAAGATTTCAATATACAGTATAAAAATTTTCTGCGTCCTTCCTCTCCTTCCAACCCCTCCCATACAAACTACACTTTTTCATGAAATGCTCTAATCCGATTTTCTCAGAACATATAACATTTATCGAGCTCACATTTTGTAATAAATACTTATTTAGCATTATCACTAAGATCAGAAAAAAAGATTTGATTAGCTTTACTGCTTCTACCCCCTCCCATACAATATGACACAGTTTCACAACTTCACAAAAAATCTATTTTCTTGAAAAGTATGAATGTTACTAGTCTTAAATTTAAGAGATGTCAATTTTATAATATTCTTAGTTATTTCTGAAAAAAAACTAAAATCCCCCCACCCTTCTACCACTTCCCATACAAACTGCACATTTTAATTAAATCTAACTCGCTAATTTTCTCAGCTCCTATTCAATTTTTGGAGTAAGCATTTTGTATAAAACATTTTTATAGCTACTTTAGCATGATGGGGAAAAAATTAGTTCAATGCTATCACCCCTTCTAACACTCCCCATACAAAATTTCTTGGGATCACAAAAAATTCTATTTCATCTAGAGTATCGTAAGATTGCGCTGTTGTTTTTATATCAGTTTTAAAACTTCAAGCGCAGAATCCAGATACTCAAGCTATGAGCTGGAAGTATTAGCCATAATTCGTTCCCTTAAGAAGTTAAGAGTATATTTGTTAGGGATTAGATTCAAAATCTTTACTGATTGTCAAGCATTTAACTTAACAATAAAGAAAAGGGATTTATATGCACGCATTGCTAGATGGGCGTTGATGTTAGAGGAATTCGACTGCACCGTACATCATCGCCGCGGAACATCTATGCGTCACGTAGATGCGCTAAGCCGGTATCCAGCTATTTTGACGATAACTTCTACAATATTGGAAAAGGTTCGAAATAATCAACGTGAGGATACTGAATGTCAACTGATACGTAAAATTTTAGAAAGTAGTGACTCCAATTACAACAATTTTATAATGAGAAACGATATATTATACCGTTTCATCGATGGCAATTATTTATTAGTAGTTCCAAAAGTAATGCAGTCCCAAATAATTCGCAACGTGCATGAAAATGGACACTTCAATGGGAAAAAAGTAGAAACTATTCTACGACAAGAATATGAAATCCCGAAGTTGCCTAAGAAAATTGAAAAGGTTATTTCAAATTGTGTTCAATGTATACTTGTATCCCGAAAATCCGGAAAACAAGAAAGCTTTTTATCTCCAATTGATAAAATAGACATCCCTTTACATACATATCACGTCGATCATGTTGGTCCTCTTCCATCAACCGCTAAGAATTACAAATATTTATTCGTTGTTGTGGACGTTTTTACTAAATTCCTATGGATTTACCCTGGGAAGAATACAACGACATGTGAAGTATTGAAGAAATTAGAATTACAAAAAGATGTCTTCGGTAACCCGCAACGAATAATAAGTGATAGAGGAACAGCTTTCACATCCAACGATTTTAAAAACTACTGTGAAAGCCAAAACATATTTCATCACAAAACTACAACGGGCGTTCCAAGAGGGAATGGTCAAGTGGAACGATGCAATGGTACGCTAATTGCCATTCTTTCAAAATTGTCAACAAACGATCCTTCAAAAGGGTACAAACATGTCGCGAAGTTACAACGCTTCATGAACTCAACAACTTGCAGAAGCACTAATCGAACAACATTCGAGCTGCTATTTGGGATTCGTATGTCAAATCCAGAAGACCAAAACCTACGGAAGATTATTGAGGAAGAATTTATAAAGGAATGTACAACAGGAAACGGAAGATAGCGACTCAATACAAACTTAATGACTTAGTAGCAATCCAAAGGACACAGTTTGGGACGGGAATTAAACTACATCCAAAATTCCTGGGCCCATACAAAATTATCAAGATTAAACGTAACGATCGCTATGATTTAGAAAAAGTTGGTATTGGAGAAGGACCTATTAAAACATCTTCATCAGCCGATCTTATGAAACCATGGCAAGCGGACGATAGCGATGATCAGTCATCTGGAACAGATGACTAAACAGGATGGCCGGATGTGGGAGTCTAAGCCTGGAGAGAATTCCAACAACAATACACTAGTCTAAGCCTAACGTAACTAGAAATACTTGCATAACTTGTTTAAACGTTTATATTGCTATAATTTAATATTCATAAAAGAGTACTCTTGTCGCTTGACGATTAGGCGCTACGGTCGATGCCTGCCCGAAGTTCTTTTTTTTTCTATCTTTTGTGGTTTAATTATTTGAATAACTTTTTTTTTTATTATTTTTTTCAATAAATTTCTTTTAATTCAGAGTTACTTTTTTTTAAGTTCCAAAATAGACCTACATTTGTATGGGAGGGGTAGAAAGAGTGAGGTTAAGTTGATACTTTTTACAAAATTGGTTGCAATTGTAATAAAATTAATTATGGCAAAAAGGTGTTTATTTAGCTTTGCCAGTTGCAATGCAAACCGAATAAATGCATTTTTGATAATTATGCATTTGTATGGGAGGGGGTAGAGGGAGTAAAGGGATCAGATCAATATTTTTTGACGTTAATGATATTTATATCATTATACTATGCCCTAATTTTCAAGTCAATAGCTGAAATGGTTTCGGAAAAAAATGGATTTCTTTAAATTTCAAAATTTCATGAATTTTGTATGGGAGGGGCTAGAAGGAGTGGGGGGATGTGGCCCGTTCAAGAACTTAAAGTTAGTTTTTTGCTAAAAATAACATAAGACAAATTTCAGCACGATAGCTCAAAGCTTTCGAGAGTTATGTTGTAGACAGACGGTCACTCGAGGTTTTTGACCGACAACAAATATTTCTGTACCCTTGGCGACTCTGTGCGATCATTATTCCTTAGCGTTACAAACGGTAAGGCAAACACAATATACTCTCCGATTTCATCTAGAATATAAAAATTCAGTCGCACGGAGCTATCGTAAATCAGACGAATACCGTGGGTGGTTGATGATTAATTAAAAAAATGATCATCGAGTGTCTGCATCTATGGTGATGGGAATAGTTCGTAGAACTTGCAGGGAGAGAGCGATGAATCGACTACCAACTTCGGGCTGGGTATAGAAGAGCCTAAAATTGGAAAAGACCTACTGCAGGCCCATACTACATCACCTGGCCTTCCTTAAGAAATAATAAAACACCCAACTCTAAGCATGGTAACCGATCAATTTCCAACCAATTTTGACTCCACGTGACTTTTCAGAATACCTATACGGTCAAGGATAAAATGAATTCAACAACATTCAAGAATGGCGCCCTGATATGGTATACAGATTGCTCAAAAATACATGATCGAGTAGGAACGGGAAATTACTTCATCATTCACAAAAACGGTTATTTCGATACACTCCATGGCCCCTTAATAAAAATGCCAGTTGGCGAAAAACGTCATACATATTTAGATTTATGCAATGCTCCTTAACAAAAAATCATCTTGGTAAATACCTATGTACACAAAATAATTGCTTAATAATCAAAATGTTCGCTTATCGAATAAACAAAACAGAACTATGTTAATATACATTAATCCTTAAACAATTGTTTCGGTTAATTAATCATGTAATAATTTAAAAATAAAAACAATAACTCAATGACATATTTACATAAATATTGTACATAGTAAAGACAAAAATGCCATCACCTTGTCATTGCTGCTTAAGATTGCACTATATAATTCAGAGAGATCCTTGTAAGATTACTTAAGAAACTCGCGCACGCTTTAAATACAAACAACCTCTACTTGCTTATCGGGGTTTTTTTTCTATTTAAAAATATTCTGTTAGGTCTACTAATGTTTTTGTTTTTGTATGTTCAAATAAGACACCAATAAAAAGAATAGATATCACATTTTCAACTGAAGGTAAAATACCAGTGAGGTTTCACAATGTTAAGAGAAAAATTGAAAAATAGGTATGTTTGATAAGAGAGGAAAAATCTTGAAGATCACTATTATTATTTTTTTACGAATGGAATATGCCGTCTGTTCTTATCAAAGATAAAACGAATTTCTAAATACTCGAATAAAAAACCACCTTCAAAAAAATAATTTTGATAATTTCGTTTTTTGAATAAAAAGCGATGGAATTACTTGATGTTCTATCAGTTTTCGGTAAATTTTTTGTTGAACACATATTCCCTCAAAGTAATTTAATATGGCTGTAATTTTAAATATTTTGCTACTATTGATTACGTTAAGAAGTTACGTTTTTGGTCATGGAATGATGATGGACCCCGTTGGGCGAGCATCACGTTGGCGATTTAACGAATCAGCTCCAATCAATACGAGTGATAACGAATTATTCTGTGGTGGTATGACGGTATGTTTGCAAATCGTTTATTTCTATTTGCATCTCTATTAGAGATCTCAATTTGTTCAAAAATGAATGAGTACGGACTATACTAAATATTAGTAAATTGATTAAAATCACCCAATCCTGAAGGTCAGAAGGACATTACCTGATTTGGACTGTAGTGCATTGAAGAGAAGATCTTCACGCATAGTCGAGATATTAGCAAGTGTAACAAAATTTTGACTCTAGACATCCCCCACCCTCACCTTCCACAAGCTACAATTCATCCAAAATGCTTAAGGGTTTCGGAGATAACATAATTCGCTGAAATTTAAAAATTGTACGCGTACAATCAGATTGATTTTTTCCGATATATTTTTGGATTTAAACGTGAAAAAACAATTTCCAGTGCAAACAATTTTGAAATTTGATTATTAGAGTAATAAAATAAAAACGTGATATTTTAAATCGTAATTTTATCGACCAGAGTGTATTATCCTGTCCTGACTGAGTTATTTTCCTTCGAATATTTCAGAACCTTTGGACAGTACATAATGGAAAATGCGGATTCTGTGGCGATGACTACGCCTTACCAGCACCGCGTCCGCATGAAAATGGCGGCGAATACGGAGCTGGTGATATTGTAAGCACTTATCGAAATGGAGAGGAGATCCAGATTATTGTTAAAATTACAGCCAATCATAACGGCTATTTCATTTTCGACCTTTGTAATTTGGATATTCATAAAGAAACGGAGGAATGTTTTGAACGAAATAAATTAACTATTACTGATGGAAGCAATAGATATTATTTGCCATCAAAGGACTTAGGACTGTATTACATCGATGTTTTTCTTCCGTACGGAATTTCTTGTAAACATTGTGTTCTACGTTGGCAATATATTGCGGGTAAGTAATTGAAGAAAATTATTATTTCCATTTAACTATTTATACTCTAGATGAAATCTGAGAGCATTATAAGTTTGCGACAAAGTTTGTAACGCTGAGAAATAAGGCTCGGAAAAAAAAGGAATGACACAGAAGCTCAATTAAGCACTCAAAAATCTCACAACCGGATGTCCGTCCGTCCGTCTGTCTGTCCGTGTCGTCTCCAGCTTGAGAACGCGTTGATCTAGAAAGTTCAAATTTTGTACACGTCGTTTTTGACAAAAAAAGTTCGTGAACGGGCCAAATCGTTCCACCCCTTCTACCCCCTCCCATACAAAATGACACAATTACGCAGTTTGACAATAAACGAATTTGCCCGAAAAGTATAAAAGTTATTGGTCTCAAATTTGGAACATATTACTTTCATGATTATATAATATAATATATATAAATTATATAATATAATATATATAAAAATTATGAGTGTCCTCTTCCTCCTTCTACCACCTCCCATACAAACTGTACTATTTCATGAACTACTCTAAGCTAATTTACTCAGTGCGTATAAGATTTAGCGTGTTGAAATTGTGCACTAAATATTTATTTAGAATTATTAGTAAGACAAAAAAAAATTAGACATTTAGTTTCACCCCTTCTACCCCCTCCCATACAAATGACTCAATTTCGCAATTCGACAATAAACGAATTTTATCAAAAAGTATGAAAGCTATTGATCTGAAATTTTGAATATATTACTTTTATAATAATTTTTCTGCTGTATAAAAATTAGTTGAGTCTTCCCTTTCCTTCCACCCCCTCCCATACAAACTGCACTTTTTTATGAAATACTCTAAATAAATTTACTCGGTACGTATGAAATTTATAGAGCTGAAATTATGCACCAAATAATTATTTAGAATTATTAGTAAGATTTAAAAAAATTAGGCGATTAGCTTCACTCCTTCTACCCCCTTCCATACAATTCGACACAATTCAACAACTTTACAAAAAGTAGATTTTCCTGAAAAGTATGAAAGCTACTTATCTGTAATTTAAAATATTTCAATTAAATGATGTTTACAGTTATTTGTAAAAACGTCATTAATAAATTTACACTCCTTCTACCACCTCCCATACAAACTGCACAATTTCACTAAATCCAATATACTAATTTTCTCAGTACCTTTTAAATTTTTGAATCCTAAATTTTGTATAAAACATTTTGATAGCAACCTTAGCGTGATGTGGAAAAATTATTTCAATGTCGTCACCCCCTCTACCACTTTCTCTAAAAAATTTCTTAAAATGAAAAAAATTCTCTTTCATCTAGAGTATCGGACGATTGAGCTTTCCGCCCAGTTGTAGTCTTGTTATGTTTTTTTTTTTCAAATGGCACTCCGTTCACACGATCAAGGCAATGTGTTCTACAGCATTGTAGGTCACACAGAATAATAATAATAATAATAATAAATAAAATACTGATTGTACATTTTTCAATTTTATTTATCCTATTAACAGCCAATATGTGGGGTCAATGCGGCAATGGAACAGGTGCGTTGGGCTGTGGTCCTCAAGAAATGTACAGATCTTGTGCGGATATAACGATCCAAAATGGACGCTGGAAATAAATAATATGTATTTCTTTAGTTTATTTTATTTATTTATTTTTATTATTTATTCGAGTATGTTTTTCAAGTTTGATTATTCATGTTTTTTTAGCCATATGTACGTATAAAACGTTTAAAAATTACGGTTTCCACATTATTGATTGAAACAAACAAAGCTACCTGCAATTTACTTATGTCTAGTTCGTTATAAATCGAAAATTAATTCAATTCATCTTACAGAAAGTTTAAGTTAATGAGCAAGAGCTTAATTTGTAATGCAATACCAAAGCATAGAAAAGTTCAAGTTATAGAAGGTTCAAGTAAGAGTTTTTTTTTCCATTTAATTTTAATATTACAAACCAAAGAACATTAATTATTAATTAAAAGTTGCTTAAAATACGTTCCTTCAAAATAAATAGCTGCCTCATTGAGAATGAAAATGTAATTTTCAAGTATGTAAACAGTTTATTTGCAATACAGACTTAATTTTTTTTTATTTTTCAAATATAAATTTACATGATATAAACTTAGATTTCAAACATATTGAGGATAATTGAATAAGTTAAACGAAATAAAAGAAAATTACTGATATAAAAAAAAAATTTAATGTTTTACTATCAGTCAAAATAAATCCTTTTTTTATATGGGGTATATCAACAAGAGGCGTAGGATTTGTTTCCAAGACCCAAAACGTACGGCACTGTTGGTGGTGCGCCGTTTACAGTTCTTGAGTCAATTGGATCTTGTACGTCTTTCGTCAATATTCGCTGCAGTGTGGATGTGGAGAGGTTGAGTTCTTGAGCACGGTGACGAATGGAGATGTTTGGGTCATTTTAACTGTGGCAATAGTTTCGGTCGAACGTCCGGGGCGGAGTCGTTTTTGTGTCTTCACATCTTGCACTAAGCCAATCTCTCGGAATTTTTAGAATAGATTGCGCATACATGTCTCAGAAAGCCCATGATTACGATTAACATTTGCTCGAATTTTGCGTATCGTAACTGCGATTGAACGCGGATTTTCATAATAAAATTCAACGACTATGTAGCGTTCCATGGTAAATTTCCCGCGCTTACAGATGACAAATGTCAACATTTGACAACTGTCAAGCGACCAGCTGTCAAATAATAGGCCTTTCCAACCCTACACCTCTTGCTCAAACACCCTATAGTTTCACAGAGCAATAAATTGACTTAAATTGACATAATAGCTATACTTGTCTTTATTCTTCGGGATTTATTTCTTCAGGTGCATCTTCCACTTTATCGCTAGATAATATTCGAATATCAGAACAACTTCGAAAATATTCTTGTCGTCCACAACCTACAGCTTCAGTACCATTTTCACATGTTCCCCACGAGTTTCCTAAAAAATGTAATAAATAATTATTCAATAGTTATTATTCTTCGATCAGTTAATATTTTAAACTTTTATGCATTTTTATAAATAATTTTTACGAAATTTCAAGTTTCTAGCTTAAGATTTCAACCACAAAATTTTACTTCTTGTGTTTTTTTTTTCAACATACATGAGACACTTCGTCCAGTTTAGGGCCCCCTTTCAGTTCATAGCAGTTCGGTATCACATTAATATTTTTTCTTTAAGTATATCTAATGGATCTATGGACCTGGAATAATTTTACTTTCTTTTTTTTTACAGAATGACCTGTGTTATAGGAAATTTCGACCTTTATGTGCAATGCACAGTCATGGAGCGAAGGAATGTGATTAGGAAGGTAAAGGAAGAGGAGTGAGAACGACCGTAACGAGTGGAGAAGCTGGTATATTTTTCAGTTGTATTGGCGCTATTGACAAATATTTGCAGATGTTATGAGGGATTGAATGATAGAAAGCGAACAGAAACCATCTACTGAGTATTTAGGCCTTCTTGAAGTAAAACTGTTTCACTTTTACACCGTTTGCCCATTTTATTTCGAATAATTTTTCGTAGCCAGTAGCAACTGAAAAATTCGTGCTTAAAAACATCCCCTGTCTGGAGTAGGAATCGAACCCACGACCTATTGACTGAGAAGCAAGCACGCTGCCCACTAACTGAAAAAAGGCTAGAAAACGCTCTAAATTGTATTTCGAAATTTACTAAACTGAAGCTCTCACGAACGAAGTAATTTAATAAATAAACATAACAGTGGTAGAAGGGGTGACAGCATTCGACTATTTTTTTCACATCAAGCTAGAGTTCCTATAGAAATGTTTTATTGAAAATATAAGCTTGAAAAATTAAATAGTTACTGATAAAATTAGTGTATTGGATCTAGTGAAATTGTGCAGTTTGTATGGGAGGTGGTTCGGAAATAACTACGAAAATCATTTAATTTACATGTTTTAAATTGCAGATCGGTAGCATTCATAATTTTCAAGAAAATTGATTTTTTAAAAATGTAAGTCTCATAATATAAATAAACTGCCAACAAGTCGGGCGCAACTTTATTATTTTTGGGACAAGTTGAGGACGCATGGAAAGTCAATATACAGGTTAGAGTGGTTAAGAAAGACTAAGTGGAACTCCCTTTCACAAGTGGAACCCTCTTTAGGGCAGGGCTGCTGTTAATTTAACACTTAATTATGAATACGATCAATTGCTTCAGTACATGGAATCAATATTTCATTCGTTTATTTATGGAAGTTTGGATTTTTATGAGAGGAGGGGGAGGGGTGATAGTAAGGGTGGATGGATGTTAATATTTTTTTTTAATTGATTGCTTGAATCACGTCCAATATTCTCTGTTTAGAATATCAGTTTCATAGGCGAAGATGCATAGAATTTTCACAAAATTCTGTGTATTTTACATTCACGAAACCAATCATTTGTATGGGAGGGGGTGGAGGAGGCAAGGGAATAGTAAAGTTTGTGATGCAGTCTTATTTCATTTCTCTTGCAAGGTGCTCGTACAAAATTTCAAGTTCATAGCTCTTAATTTGTTGGTTAGTAGTTGATTTATTGAAATTGGCCGAAATTATACTTTTGTATGGGAGGGGTAGAAGGGCAAACGCGATTTTAAAACTTTTAACGCAATTTCATTTCAACTATTTTTGTAAGTTTTTGTACAAAATTTCAAATTGATAGCTTTTAATAGTTAGGTGATAATTGATTTCTTAAAAATGGACGAAAAAATAATTTTGTATGGGCGGGGGTAGAAGTTTTGAAGGTATTCAACCGAATTTTTCATAGTTTTAGAAAAAAAAAGTTTAAATACATTTCGCAAGTTTTTAAGTTTCTACCTTAAAATTTCATTCAAAAATTTTCAGTTTTTGTGTTTTTTTTATTACACATGGAACACCTTGAGCACGTTAGACCGAGGGAGTCGGTGCTTAACAATTGTGAAATTTTTATTGTTTTTACTGTACATTGTGACCATAAAGTATCGGGAATTTATAATTAAAATTAATCTGAGAGATGATATTTCAAATTTTTTTTTTTTTGGTAAGCAAGTAGGACTGTCCTTAATTATTATCCCAAGAATTAGTGTGGTCTGTTAATCAGTTTGTTTACAGCAGCTGCTTGAATGGGTACACCTCAGTAGTCCACGGCGATTTTTATTTTATGTCCTCGACCAACTTTCACGGAGCACTAATTAATGTTTCGAAGATAGGCAAAAGTCACACGGGGCTAAATCTGGTGAATTCGGTAGTTAATTGAAGTAATTTGTTGCCTTTTTGGCCTCAAATATGGTCACAGTTGAGGCTCAAAACGATGGCGAATTTTCATCGTGGAAATCCATGAATTCTCCTTTCGTAATTTCGGCCGTTTTTTACGGATTTTCTCATGCAAACGGTTCACGGCCAAATAGTACTCTTTATTGACCGTCTGTCCCTCCGGAATGAATTCATGATGGATCAAACCTCGAATATCGACAAAAACAATGAGCATCGTCTTGATTTTTGAGCGGCCTTGGAGCGGTTTTTTCAGTTTCGGCTATTTTTTTCCTCCATTCCGATGATTGTTGGCTGGTTTGTATGTCAAACTCGTAGACCTTTGTCTCATCACTAGTTATGATGCGCTCCATGAATGTGGGATCAGAATTCGCACGATCAAGCATGGTTTGGTGAACGTTTTCACAGTGCATTTCGAATTGAAAGAAAAGATTTCCGGATTCTACACTGGTCTCAGCAGAGACTTTATCAAACTGTTTGATAAAGGTCTCAGCAGAGACCGAAACGTCACGAATAATAAGGCGTAACTGTGTAGAATCCGGAAATCTTTTCTTTCAACACGATCAAGCATGTCCAAAATGACCTGTTCACGGCACTTTTTTTTAAGAAAATTCAGCTTTATTGGAAAGAGTCGAGAAAGGACGCATTTCATGGCCAAAGTATCCACCAAAATCGAACGAACGGACTCGCGGGAGATGTCGAGCTCTCCTGTCCCTAACACGGGTATGACGATTTTCGAGCACCATTTCCTTCACTTTTTGAATGTTTTCGTCAGTTGAAGAGGGCGAAGTTAGTCCAGAACGAGGCATGTCTCCAAGGATCTCTCGACCGTCGTTAAAGACATTGAGCTACTCGAAGACTCGTGTTTTTTATATCATTGAATCACCGTAAGCCTTTTCCAACATTCGCAACGATTCCGCACACGAAATTTGATTGGAAACACAAAAATTGAGGCAAACACTTCCTTCCATTGTTGGATAACCATTGTAAAAATCGCCGTGGACTACTGAGGTGTACCCATTCAATCAGCTGCTGTAAGCAAACTGATTACCAGACCGCGCTAATTTTTGGGATATGTATTTCGTTGGTATAGCTTAATATACGTTCCAAGTTTCAATTACATAGCTTAAAAAATAGCCGAGATATTAATTTTTAAGTGTTTTTCTTTGCACCCTCTGCCTTACTATAGCCTCCCTCTAAGCTGATTCTAGTGGATCTGAATGCCACCTTAATGGTCTTGAAATTTTTTTTTATTTGAACAATTTGTTTATAGCCCCCCCTTTTCGGATAAAAAAATTGAATTATTTTAAGAGTTTGTGCCACAAGTTCCTCTATGTATATGTTGATTTTCAGTTTCCTAGCAAGAACCATTATTGAGATATTCGAATTCTTAGTTTTCGGTTTTAGCGCTCCCCCGCCTCCCCCTTACTCCGTAAACCCCACAAAATGGGTGTCCGCCTGATGGATTTTTTTTTGCATTTTTGGCTATTTTAGTCATGAAACGAGTTTCCGAATCAATCACAATACTTTATTATTAAAAACCGTTAACTTTGAATTTGTTGGTACATAAATATTCGGCTAAATAATTATCAAAATGCACTTGGGATTCGATTATGTGCCCTAAAAATTGATATCATCGTGTCATTTCATTAGAACCAGCCAAAAATCCAATTTTACTTTGCAATTTCCTGCACCCACACATCTTCAACAAACAGCAGTTTGCTCTAGTTTATGCTTCTATCAGTTAATACTTTGCGGAAAACATCCCAATAGGGATTTTCGCAATCCATCACCTTTTCAATGCAAGAAATCATTCATTTCGGCCTAAGAAATTTGCAATGCATTCTAAAGTAATGCGAAGACAATATCCTTGAATAGAGGGTCAATAAATATCGCCACAGAAGTAATGCTATCGCGTTTAAATGTAACATACTTTTCACCAGATACTCGGCTCGTATTTTTTCAAAGGGTTTCAATAGAGGAACACAGTCCTCCAGAATACTTCATTCAAGAACCCCCATTCCCTTTTTCTTACCTATCGGCTAACACCTTAACCTGCATATTTTTACTTCCTCATTATTTTCAAATTTATTTGATTTTAAATCTCACCTGTAACATAAGTCCAACGTAAGACACAATGATTACAGCTTAAATTTTTCGAAATTACAAGTGTTGTATTAAACCAGCCGCGAAATGTTGTCTGAACAACATAACGTGATTCACCTGTTGTTAGATTTAAATTGTACTGATCGAAGCAAGCATCGGTCTCGTTACTATCGTCCATATTACACAGATCAAAGAGAAAATAGCCAAGATGATTTGCAGTTATAAGAACACCAACTGGCATCAAATCACCAGCTGCATAAGTTTTCGTCACTATTCCGTTTCCATATTTTCCACCATGTTCGTGAGGACGAGGTTTCGATAGTCCGTTATTATCACCGCATAAACCACATTTGCCGTCTTGAATAAACCACTGAGTCTAATATTGAAGAAGAGGGATTTATAAATAAAGCGGAATTGATCTAAAAAAGAAAATAGATTTCCAAAAATGTCCCTACATAGAATCCTCCACAGAATCCTTGATTATCGTTATAATCTATCGGTGCAGAGGAATTGTACCTCCAACGAGATGCTCGATTTACCGGATCAAGAACCATACCGTGCGCAAAAATTGTCTGAATGTAATTTTTGAATATTAAAAAAAATAAAAATGAAATTTTTATCATTTTGGCGTCAATTTCTCTCCGAGTAAAAATAAACCGTTCCAGAGCCTAAACATTATCGAACTAAATTTCATTGATCGATTTCAAGAAAGCTATTACGATAAAATCAAAAAAATTACAGATTTGTAATTGTTTTTATCTTATCATTCCCACAATAAATTAGTAGCAGAGTAAAGTATCTAGGTGAATTTCAAAATCAATATTTGTAATTATATTTTTACAAGAGGTTATCGCCAAAAATAGATGTATATCCACTAACACATATTGATTTTGAAATACATTTGTCACAGGTGTTTTTCCTTTTTTTATCAATACAATTTAAATAATGAAAAAAAAACCGAAATTAGTAATGGGGAAAATTTTATTATTGAAACTTTGGGTGTAATCGCGTGAGTAACTCCACATAAAATGTTTCTGTGTGAAACCTAAAATTTGAACTCGATTTTCAGCGAAATAATTCAAAAACAATCAAATTTCAAATGTGAACATGAATTATATATTTTCTACAATAGTACTATAGTCCAAATCGGGCCTTGGCCTCCTGACCTAACATTTTTTTCATTACCAACCCACTATCTACGAATTTTTCATTTTCGTAGACTGAGGAAACCAAGGAATATCCAAGCATGTAGCGTGCGGGAATTATACGTCACCCACTAGGCTACACCCTCAATCAATCAATCAAATTCCTGTTAAGACCCCCTATAGGGGCATAGAACAGAAACAATTCTCTTCTACAGGGCGCGATCCTGAGCATCGGCCTTAAGCTGTTGCCAGGACTTGTTTATTCCTCTGGCCTCCTGCTCAACTGCTCGCTTCCATGTGTTACATGGTCGACCAACCCGACGTCCTCCTTGAGGATTATAATCCAGAGCCTGTTTTGCGATGTTTCGCTCTGGTTTCCTCAAAGTATGACCGATCCACTGCCACTTCCGCCGTTGAATCTCAATACCTATTTTAGTCTGGCGAGTTGTGCTCCAAAGTTCGTCGTTGGAGATTACTTCTGGCCAGAATATTCCTAAAATGCGCCGGAAGCATTGGTTTACGAAAGTCTGCAGTTCCTTGGTAAGTCGAACGGTCACTTTCCACGTAGTAAAACCATATAACAACACGAATTTGACGCATACGTCAAAAACTCGCAGCTTCGTGCGAAGGGAGATCTCTAACCTCCAGAAAGGGGAAAGGATACCGAAGGCCTGACGAGCTTTATTTAGCCGAGCCTCAACATCCTTTTCGGCTCCGCCGTCCATGCTGATAATGCTTCCGAGATAGCAAAAATCTCTCTCTAAGTCCGAACGGTTATGTGCAAGCAAACACACGTCATCAGCATAATCAAAGTGGCTTAAGATGTTAAATAGTCTCCATTGAAGACCTTTACCTTCCCCACCTTCCAGTGCAGCCTTCAAGATGTCATTTATTACCACCAGAAAAAGGGCTGGTGATAATATGCAGCCTTGTCTGACACCCGTTCACACAGGGAAGCTCTCGGACAGCTCTCCTCTATGCAAGACGCGACACCTTGCATCTTCGTAGGATTCTTTAATCATAGCTATGACCTTATCTGGAATACCTCTCCCACGCAAAGCACTCCATATGTAATCTCGCTTAACGCTGTCGAAAGCCTTCTCGAAGTCCACAAGCATGAGATTGTAGTGGCGAACCCATTTCGGCTGACTGCTCCAATATTATCCGTAGGGTATTTGTGTGGTTGTTGTATGCATTATTTAAATCGCATTTCAGAGCGATTCTTGCCTGTTCAATGTTTTTTTTATTGCATATAGAATTCTATTGAATCTGTAAAGTTCAAATTCTCTAAAGTGATGACGTCACACACACACAGCGATAATTGGATTCACTGCAAAAAAAAGCTTTCGTCGTTCAGCAATAGCGTAAAAAAAAACGAAGCTGTCATATATGGGTCATTCTTTTACAAACCGTACGGATTTGCCGAAAAAATTCACGTCTGTTTCTAGAATCGCTTTATTTTTTTTTTATGTGTTATATATATGAAATAAACCGACACGTATGCGGGGATTTTTTTTTAAATTGTTTATTTCAAAAAATATGGATGTTTAAACATTTTGAGAATCGTTGGTTTTGCTCTTCTTAAAAAGCTATTATCTTCGGTTCTATTTGTCCCACAGATTTCGTTCTTATCTCATTTTAAAGGTAATTTTGTAACCTTTTTACTACATTGTTCCAAAAAAATTGTATTGTTAAATAATTGTAGTTATTAGCAATTAAAGCGCTTAAAGTTGATTTTCATACTTGCGCCCAGTCGATAAAAAATTGAAAAAAATACCATCGTATTCCTTGATTGATTCTCTAAAAAATCCATTTAAAAAAAAAATGGAGAAATAACGGGATCAACAGAAAAAAAATAATTTGCACTACCGGGCGCGCAGCACGACGAAACAATTTAGTGTGTTAGTGACGCGTCGACTTTTTTATTCCTCTGCGTTTGCCAAAAATCCTGATTTTATTATTTTAAGGATAAATAATTGAAAGGAATATGAATTTATTCATCAAAAAATAGGCTGTAACTGCACTTATTACGAGTAAAAATAACGTTATTATTAAAAAAATCTTAAAATCTGCAATAAAAAGTTCGATATTTCGGCTCCGGGTAAGTCAAATTAAACTTTAAGCCCCGCAAATTCTTTATCAAAATGTCCATAATACAATAAGACTATAAAAGTTAGTTGGAAATTTCATTTAGTCCTTCTGCCTTAAAAAAAGAGTTAAGAAAAAATTTACTCGAAAAGTCATTTTCTAATAAACTCATGAGGTGAAATTTCTATGAAACCGGCTAAATTTGGGCTGAATTTTGATTCAGTTATTTAAAGTGTATTTATTAAGAGACAATGCCGCAAGTTTTGGTAGAATATCTTTTTTACAGTCTATGAGATACTCATTTCCTTCCAAAAACACAGATTCTTTGAAAATTGTCAAAAACGTCTTGAATAACAGTCTATATCTCAGGTTTAAATAAACCGAATTTAAGAATGTACCACTCAAATGAAAGGTCTAAGTATCTGCAATCGAACCTCATTTTTAGTTTTTCGAAACTGTTTAGTATAACGTAATAAAGCTCAAAAAACCTCTAAAACAGACGAAAATTTGCGAATTTTGCTATTTTTCGAGTGTTTCCCCCACTCCCCCAGTGGCCGCGATACCCTTATCGTAATCTACGCAAAAAACCAATGAGGTTAAAAACAACATCGAAATCGCAGCATTTCGCCAAACAGACCTTTTTTGATCTAATCCGACTGGACTAATTGTGCACTCGCTCTGTCAGAAAAATGTATGATTTTATTGATATTATGTAAGTTAGTTTTGATAAAATTGAGGAAATGCCATTGGAATACGTGAACGGCTACGGTGTCATGATGCAAACATTCGGAAATCATTACTAAGCTTTTCATTTATAGTACGTGTTTATTGCTTTTGTTGTAAATCGCAAACGGATGCACTGTTGCCTGATCATTGTTCCAATGTACTCCTTGAATAGCATTTCGGATCATAAAAGCGTAGTTCTCAGAAAAATCACAAATAACAATGCATTCATTTTGCCCTAAATTTTTTCTTTTATTATTCATACGCGCCCAGTGGTGCAAATTATTTTTTTTCTGTTGATCCCGTTATTTCTCCATTTTTTTTTTAAATAGATTTTTTAGAGAATCAATCAAGGAATACGATGGTATTTTTTTCGATTTTTTATCGGCTGGGCGCAAGTA
Source organism: Chorisops tibialis (assembly GCA_963669355.1). Taxonomy (NCBI): domain Eukaryota; kingdom Metazoa; phylum Arthropoda; class Insecta; order Diptera; family Stratiomyidae; genus Chorisops; species Chorisops tibialis. The sequence continues at coordinate 13,920,907 of OY770262.1, read as the reverse complement.
TGAAAGTCGACTTTAAGTGCTTTAATTGCTAATAACTACAATTATTTAACAATACAATTTTTATGGAACAATGTAGTAAAAAGGTTACAAGATTACCTTTAAAATGAGATAAGAACGAAATCTGTGGGACAAATAGAACCGAAGATAATAGCTTTTTAAGAAGAGCAAAACCAACGATTCTCAAAATGTTTAAACATCCATATTTTTTAAAATAAACAATTTAAAAAAAAATCCCCGCATACGTGTCGGCTTATTCGATGTATACTACCTATAGAAAATTTTTGAAAGCAATAGAAAATATGTCGTCCAATTAGGTGTACGGTTTGTAAAAGAATGACCCATATACGTAAAGCGTGTTTACAGTGATTTTTTTTACAGAATGGCCTGTGTTATAGGCGATTTCGGCCTTTATGTGCAATGCACAGGGAAGGAATGGGAGTGGGAAGGTTAGGGAAGGGGAGTGAGAACGACCGTAGCGAGTGGAGAAGCTGGTATATTGCTCAGTTGTACTGGCTGACAAATAGTTGCAGATGTTATGGGGGACTGAATGATAGAAAGCGAACAGAAACCATCTACTGAATATCTAGGCCTTCTTGAAGTGGAACTGTTTCACTTTTACACCGTTTGCCCATTTTATTGCGAATAATTTTTTATCACCAGTAGCAACTGAAAAATTTGCGCTTAAAAAAATCCCGTCTGGAGTGGGAATCGAATCCACGACCTATTGACTGAGAAGCAAGCACGCTGCCCACTACGCCACGGAAGCCTCATTACGACGAAAATAGTACGCGATATTCGTTCCGATTTGAATTTAGTATTTCTAGACTCAACAAAAAGGCAAAATGTATGAGAAGCATTGTAAGGACATCAAATTATTTAAAATAAAATATTTAAATTATATTATGATAAATTCTTTAATTTCAAATATCCATCAAATTACTACAAATTACGAATTACGTGTTATTTTAATAGATCCTTACAATAGACTGAAACAAAATATTTTTTAAAAAGCAAATATTATAATTGGCTTGCTTTGATGCAATTACGTTTAGTATCAAAATTAATCGTAAAGTAATTTAGATACTAAACATAATGGTGCCGCCACAGTACTCTCCCTCATTGAAAAAGAAAAAATTAATTGTGTACTTAGAATAAAATTATATAAACATAATATAATATATAATTAAGTTTGAAATTTTAAATTATAATTTAAATGAAACTGTTTTAGTTACGGATCGCATTGTCTTTTGATTATTAAAAATTTCTTTATTAAGAATGAAAGCTGGTTTAATTCTATCAATTGAAATAATTGACTCTATTCCATCTTTAGAAATTTTAAAAAATTTTTCAGTCCTCGATATTACTTGGTAAGGTCCAGTATAGGGTGCAGTTAATGAACCTTTATAACCTTCCTCTCTAAGAAAAATATGTGTACATGTTTTAAGAGCTTGAGGAATAAAAATATTTTTTTGTTTCCTATGATTTTGTACTTTAGGACTTATTTTTCTTATATTGAATTGAATTTCTTTTGCTAAAGAATTGGTTAATGTCTTTGCTTCATTTGAAATATTAGAGGTGATTAGTTCACTTGGTAGTCGAAGTGCTTGACCAAATAGAAGTTGAGCTGGTGAAACATCTAAGTCTTCTTTAAGAGATGTTCGTATTCCAAGCAATATCCATGGAAGATGATCAAACCATTTATTAGGCTCTTCAGTAGCTCGAATTGCAACTTTCAATTGGCGGTGAAACCTTTCGATCAATCCGTTTGATTGAGGATGATACGTTGTAGTGTGAATTCGTTTTGAACCAAAGAGATTTGTTAATTCTTTGAAAAGACGTGATTCAAACTGCGATCCTTGATCGGTTGTAATTGTTTGTGGTATGCCATATCTAGCTATCCAGTTATTAATGAAAGAATATATTACCGTAGAAGAACTTATATCCTTTAACGGAATGGCTTCCGGCCAAAATGAAAATCGATCTTTCATAGTTAGAATATATGTGTGCCCTTTTGATGGTGGTAATGGTCCTACAAGGTCTAAATGTACGTGTTCAAACCTTCCAGAAGGAACATCAAATTTACCGTGAGGAGATTTTGTATGACGATTAATTTTTGATTTTTGACAGGATATGCAACATTTTGTCCATCTGTTAATGTCTTTATTCATAAACGGCCAAAAATATTTGTTGGTAATTAACTTTCTAGTACCTTTAATGCTAGGATGGGATAATCCATGTAAAGAATCAAATATAGTTCTACGTAGCAGGAGTGGAACATAAGGTCGATTGTTACCTGTATTAATTTCACACCAAATTTCTAAATTTTCTCCTGGTAATAATATTTTTTGCAGCTTACAAGACATTTTATTCAAATATTGTTCTGCTAAAATTGAGTTTAATTCATCATCTCGATCCTGCTCTTGCTTCAAATTTTGTAAATTAATTTTAGTGAAATCTATTAAATCGATATGAGACCGAGATAAAGTATCTGCAATAATATTTTGTGTGCCTTTAATATACCGTATGTCATTAGTGAATTGGGCAATGAATTCTAACTGATTAATTTGTCGAGGTGATTTTTCCGTTTTGGAAGTGATGGCTCGAGTTAAAGGTTTGTGATCAGTTAGAATTGTAATTTCCATACCTTCAATAAAATGACGAAATTTTTTAATTGCAAGATATATGGCTAATAATTCTCTATCGAAAGTAGAATATCTTTGCTCGGTTGGACTTAATTTTTTTGAGAAAAAACCAAGTGGTTTCCAACCATCTTTTTCATATTGTTGTAATACTGCACCTACTGCAGTACTAGAAGCATCTACCATAAGACTATGATTTGTATTTGTTTTAGGATGCACTAGAATAGTTGATTTTTGTAATAGTACTTTTATTTTATCAAAAGCCAAATTCGCTTCTTCATTCCATTTAAAATGAAGTTTTTTAGCATTACTTTTAGAATACGCTGTTACTAAAGAATATAGTGGAATTGCGATATCCGCTAAATTTGGAAGGAAACGATGATAGAAATTAACCATTCCCAAAAATCTCTGAAGCTGTTTTAGTGAAGATGGTGTTGGAAATTTGGAAATAGCCTCAACTCGGGAATTTGTAGGCGATATACCATCTTGATTGATTTTATATCCTAGGAAGTCTAATTCACTTACACCAAGTATACATTTGGCTGGATTAGTACTTATTCCGTTTTCAGCCAATCTTTTGAATAGTTGCCGTAAATGATTTTTATGTTCTAGTGGTGTTTTACTAGCAACCAAAATATCATCTACATATACAAAAATGAATTCCAAACCTTTAAGAATTTCATTTATAAACCTTTGAAAAGTCTGAGCGCCATTTCTAATTCCGAAAGGCATGCGCAGAAACTCGAAAAGTCCGAAAGGTGTTATTACAGCTGTTTTATGAATATCCTCAGAAGCAACCGGTATCTGATTGTATGCTCTTACGAGATCAATTTTTGAAAATATCGTGCAGTCGCAAAGATTTAATGTACAATCTTGGATATTAGGCAATGGATATTTGTCAAAATTGGTTACCGAATTGAGAAGGCGATAATCACCACAAGGTCTCCAATTTGTTGAGTCCTTTTTAGGGACCATGTGAAGAGGTGATGCAACACATGAAGACGAAGGTCGACATATTCCTAATTTAACCATATTCTCGAATTCGTTTTTGGCAATCTGGTACTTTTCCGCACTTAATCTTCTAGGACGTGATGAAGGAAGTGATCCAGTTGTTTCTATTTTATGTACAACATTATGTGAAACATTGGTGTTAAAATTAGGAGGTGCTTTAATTGAAGGAAACTCGTTGAAAATAGCACCGAATTCACCTTGGACTGAAAACAACTTCGGAGATAACATTTCTACTATTTTGGAAATGCAATTAACAGAAAGAAGTGTTTGTTTATCAGTCAATTTTCGTTCACGTAAATCAACTAAAAGATTGAATTTGTACAAAAAATCTGCACCAATAATTGCATAATCAACAGAAGCTATAACAAAGGTATAACAAAAATTTCGACGTAAATTGAAATCTAATGTTAAATGTTTTAGCCCATAGGTTGAAATTTTTGAATCATTTGCTGCAGATAAAAAGAAATTTGAATTATGCAAGCATTTAGGAAAAAATTTTCTAGGAAGAACAGAAATTTCTGCTCCAGTGTCAATTAGAAATTGAATTTTATTTTTCTTGTCATAGACAAATAGACGGCGTGAGAATGAGTCCGACCTAGTTGCCGCAATCTTGGTTGGACTATTTAGTTTTTTGAATCCTTGTAATTACAAGGAGGAATGCATTTTTTAGCATTTTCTTTGAACCTATAATGATACCAACAAAATGGGTATGATTGTTGATCTGTACGTGATTTTGAAGAAGTTCTTTTTCTTCTATGCCTCGAAGAATCACGTTCTCTATTCTGAAATTTATTGGATTCCAGATGTGCAATACGCTTGGATAATTTATCTATAATTAATGATAAAGAATTTACAGTTGTATTTTCACCAGAATAATTATCAAATTTTGGTGCGGTATGTATGGCTGATAATTTTACACTATCTGAAGCGTCATTAATTCGATCAGCGATGGATAAAATCTCTTCAGAACTATGGGATTTTTCAATGGCTATAAGACAAGCTTGTGTGGATTTTGGTAATTTATTCAACCAAAGCTTGTTTAACAGTTGTTTGTTGACAAGACTGTTACCACCAGCTAAAGTCTCCATTTGTCGAAACAGTTCTGAAGGTTTTGCGTCACCTAGTTCAATTTTATGCAATAGTGAATCTAAGCGTTTTTCTTCTGTGTCCCTGGTTCTTTTCAAAAGAGCTTCTTTCAAGTGCTCATATTTATTCGAATCAGGAGGATTAGATAAAACATCAGCTACAAGTTCCATTGTCTCTGATTCTAGAGAAGAAACAATGTAATCATATTTTGTGCTGGATTGCGTTATTCCCTTCAAGCGAAATTGAGTTTCCACTTTAAGGAACCATAAATCAGGCCTATTTCCCCAAAACGGTGGCAATTTAATTACATAAACGGAATGCGTTTCTGTAACATTAACTCCGTGTGTATCTTGGGTGTCGCCTGCTTCACGTAAATGGATTTCGTCTTCGTTAGACATATTGACTAAATACGTTAATAGAAATATTACAAAAGTTCACAACTAGAAAAGTTTTAACATTGATAAGAATAGCTTCAATGTTTATAAAAAATTGATAATTTTAAATTTGAATCGAGAAAATGTTTCGATTCACTATTGACAATGCGATCTTCACTGTACAAAAAGTATTACAAGTTAAATATGATTATTTAAATGATGTGATTTTTAAATTAACTGTATAAAAAATAACAAATAGTAATTAGTCGTAAATACCAATTCAGAACTTCCATACAATTCTTGAAAAAAAATTAGCCAATATTTGAAGTTGCTTAAGTTTTCATGATGATAGTTTCAATGATGATAGTTTCAATGATGAAAGTTTCAATGATGATAGTTTCAATGATGATAGTTTCAATGATGATAGTTTCAATGATGAAAGTTTCAATGATGAAAGTTTCAATGACGATAGTTTCAATGATGATAGTTTCAATGATGAATAAATCGTTGATATTTTATAATGAAATCAGCATTCGTAATTTGCGGAGTCACTAATTTGAATGAATGTTGCTACGCCGATCGTTCTTTTTTGTTCAAAGATATAATCTTTTCGATTGATGCGACGAAGAGTAGCAAATTTCGCCGTTTTTTCACAGAACTTCACAGGCGAAAATGACCACGTAACGGTGAATAATCATGAAAAAAAAAAAAACTTCTTGGGTGTCACCAATTTGTATTTATACACCTTATTCATGTAACAAATGAACGTCGGGCGGTCTTGAGGACGAAAGAAAATTTATTTAATTTGTAGATATGTTTCCATGCCGGTCGCTCCCGGTTGAAAAATGATGCGTCGGGGCACAAAAGTAACATATAAATCCGACACAGAAAACCCTTTGTTCGGGGTCACCAATTTGTAAGGACATCAAATTATTTAAAATAAAATATTTAAATTATATTATGATAAATTCTTTAATTTCAAATATCCATCAAATTACTACAAATTACGAATTACGTGTTATTTTAATAGATCCTTACAATAGACTGAAACAAAATATTTTTTAAAAAGCAAATATTATAATTGGCTTGCTTTGATGCAATTACGTTTAGTATCAAAATTAATCGTAAAGTAATTTAGATACTAAACATAATGGTGCCGCCACAAGCATCAATGGACGCCACGCCACTGGCACGTGTTTTTTGTTCTTGTGTACATTGTGCAATGATAACCGCTTTTCGTGCACTAAATGTCGAATTTTTAAACACATGCATAGAAAATAAGTTATTTTAAATTCATCGTTCTCTCATCATACAAAATCAATCGAATTCAAGGAAAGATTTCTGTATTTCACATTGTTCTGATTCATTAATCGTGATGTTTCGATCTCTGTTGAGATCTTTGCCACAGTGTACTTTTATTTTGAACCACTAAGAACAGCGGTTATTTTGCTAATAATAAAAAAAAATTGTTTAATAAATCTTCCCCATAAGGCTTTTATTTGTTTATCTATTAGTTATAAATGGTAATATCAGCACAATTTTTGAAAACTTCTTGTGGTCCACATCCCTGTGCTCCGGTACCATCTGAGCAGATTCCCCAGTTGTTTGCTGAAATAAATTAAAGTTGATTGAAATTCAAGTACATCGGGAAACAAGTTGGGCAAAAATTATTCCTTCAAATTCCGTATCCAAAAATTTCTTTACTTACCAGCAGTATAAGTCCAACGAACAACGCAATGATTGCATACCAAATGATCCGGCAATATAACATTCAAATTAAATGTGGTCGGGTCATAGGTGGGCAAGTAATATCTGTCGTTTCCGTCCGAAATCCTTATGCGATTCTGAGCGAAACAATTTTCAGATTCGTTCTGATTATCCAAATTGCAAATTTCAAATTCGAAGAATCCTTTATGATTGGCCGACAGTTTAACTGATATCGGCATTGCACTGCCTCGTCGATATTTCCCTACAATAGTGCCAGTTCCGCCAAAAAGTCCCCCAATTTCGTGCGGACGTGGTGTCGGGGCAGTAAAACTATCGCCACATAATCCACATCGGCCGTTATTACCTTGCATAATCTACAAGAAACGAAACTGTTAGAGAAGAATTCAAAAAGAAAAACTAGCAAATAGAGATGAGTAAATAAATGATAGTGCTGAGTTTTTTTTCCGAAATTCTAGGCTAGCACGCTGTCCACTAGGCTGCACCCTAGCTTCGATACGTTATCGCAAATTTATTAACCTACCCCCAAACCGCCACAGAACAATTCATTGTCGTTATAATTCGGCGGAGCGGTTTTATCTAGCCGCCAACGGGATTGACGACCGACAGGATCCATCATAGCTCCATGACCGATTACGTATGTAATACAGTTCGCAACCAGCAAAACCGAAACTTTAAGCGCGAAACCCATTGTAGCGAACAATTCACTGCCATCATTTCATTTCGAACCTTTTTTATATGCCCAAAATCCAACATTATCTTAGAATTTTGCCAAAAAATTCTTTGATTAAATAAATGATTTATATTATTTTTTAATAATAAATAAATGATTTATCTTCAAGCCTTAGTGCAGTAGCATTTTTAATCCTTATCGGAAATTCTGCTTAGGTTATTTAATATTTGAAAATCGGGTATATTTTTTTTGCAATTTCATTGAATTATTTATAACATCAATAAAATTGTTATTATTTATTTTTATTGTTTCAAAAATTTGCAATCTTCTTAAACTTTTGGTCTTTTTCAAATATAGTACAAAGTTGTTGGCTTTAGGTTCCTTATAGATGGAGAAAAATAGTCCACTTACACAATTCTCGATAGGTCTTTAGTTTTCGCTCGAATTTTGATGATTACATGTGCTACTTGCTCGACTAACCGGGCTTATTTCTTGGGAGTGATAATCTAGAGGTTGTTTAGAGATTTTTATATTGGCTTCCACAAAACGTGACCGATCCATTACCAATTTCGTCCTTAAATTTTAATGTCTATCTTGGTCTATCCAGTTGTACGTTTCAGTCAAAATACTGTATTCCTAAAATGCGTCAGAGGCATTGGTTCACGAAAATTTGCAGTTTCTTAGTAAGCTTATAAGTGTCACATGCTTCAAATACTCGTACGAAAGTAGATTTCTTTTAATTTACAGAAAGATAAAAGTATAGCGGTGGCTGACGAATTTTATTTATGCGAACCTCAACATCCTTTTCGGTTCCACCCTCCATGCTGACAATGCCTCCAAGGTAACAAAAATGTTGCACCTATTCAACATCTTGTCCATTCAGGACGTGTACATATATGCATGTACATATGTGATTTACGCTCATATCATCTCAGAAACCATTTATGCTGTCGAGTTCAACTTTTATTTTAAAATCGACCTTGGAAGAGGGTAGATATGCGGGTGAGAAAAATAAAATAAAGAGTTGTCTTTAAGGATTAAAGGTTTGGGGATTCGAATATTCCACTTTAAATGCTTCAATTTTTTCGAAAGGCATCAGAAAACTTATAAATTTCTCCCGGAAACCTTAACAAAAATCTTCAAGTTTATAAACCAAAACAAATCGTCTTTAAAAAAATGATATCAATGTTGCCTTTTATCAATAAAAGTGGATCATTTGAAAAAAAAAATATCATAAAATAGTAAATGCATAGCACTTCTTAAACAATGATTTCCTGAGAGGGTCTTGAGAATAGCAATAAAAACCGATAAGTACAAGCTTTTAAGTACTTCATAACCTTTTAAATGTGTGTCATATAAATCTAATAAAAAATAACACTAAAAAGGATTGTATTGAAAAACATTGTTCATAAGTTCATCAGTCTTAAATTGATTATAAATTAAAAGAAATCTTGAAAAAACATTTTAAGATTTTAATCTTATTATACATACATATATACATACATAGTATATGTATATCTCTGAAATTATACGCCTTTTCAAATTAAATAAACATAATAATAAAGCCCAGTCATTACCTACTGATAAATACGATTTACTGGGACCACAACGAACTTTGCACAGAGTACTTAAAAATTTAGAAAATTTGTATAAATACAATAAGAAATTAAATTAAGATTAGATTTATTTATTTTTATCTTGATTTATATTCATAATAAATTTATGATTTATAAAGATTTGTAAATTTATTCCCCCAGAAAATTTAAATTGTTTGGTGAAATCTTTGTTTTAATCGAATTGATAGCGATGATTTTTAGTATACGATGCATCAAGATGACCTTGATTTCTTTTTTCAAATCATATTATATATAAAATTGTTGTATTTTACATAAACTGTGCTATTTAAAAATTGTACATTGTAAATAAAAAGCCATTTCAGGAAAATTCAATTTCGAAATTTGATTATAGCTCTTGTATTACCATCTTGTTTCAAATTTATTACTTGGTAACACAGAATTGAAGTTCTTTCGTTTAGTGCCTAAACAAAATAATAAACTTATATTTTTCTTTGAATCGATAAGTTGTAATGTTTTGTAAATAAAGTACAGAGAGCTCCTGTAATTGTCAAAACCAAATCCAAGAACCGCACCTGAAGTTTTACAACAGGAAATGGCTCTTAACATTAATCAATTTCCTGTTAAGACCCCCTACAGGAGCATAGGACAGAAACTTTTCTCATCTGCAAGGCAGCATCCTGGGCATCGGTCTTTAGTTATCACCAGTACCTATTTTGTCCTCTGGCTTCAGTTATGTCATTCGACTTTTATCGAATATTCAATTAACAATTTTTTATCAAACAACTTGAAATAAAACATGATTTTTATACTCTAGATGGAATATAAGAGTATTATAAGTTTGCTCTAAGGTTTGTAACGCCAACAAGTAAGGCTCGGAGAAAAAAATGAATGATACAGAAGTTAATATTATCACTCAAAAATCTCAAAACCGGATGTCCGTCCGTGCGCTCTCTAGCTTGAGAACGCGTTGAGCTAGATAGTTCAAATTTTGTACACATTGTTTTTGACAAAAAAGTAAGGTCAATTTCGTGAACGGGCCAAATCGCTCCACCCCTTCTACCCCCTCCCATACAAAATGACACAACTGCGCAATTTGACAATGAAGAGATTTGCTCGAAAAGTACATATATAAGCTATTAGCCTGAAATGTGGAATATGTTATTTCTATGATAATATCAATCTACTGTATAAAACTTATGCGTGTCCTCCCCCTCCTTCTACCACCTCCCATACAAACTGTACTTGTCATGAATTATTCTAAGCCAATTTACTCAGTGCGTATAAAAGTTAGCTGGCTGAAATTGTGCACCAAATATTTATTTAAAATTGTTAGTAAGGCCAAAAAAAATTAAACAATTAGCTTTACCCCTTCTAGCCCCTCCCATACAAAATGACACAATTTCGCAATTTGACAATAAATGGATTTACTCGAAAAGTGTGAAAGCTATTAGGCTGAATTGTGGGATATATCACTTTCGTAATGATCTAAATCTACAGTAGAGAAATTATTGGCGTCCTCTTTCTCCTTCTACCCCCTCCCATACAAACATAACTTTTTCATGAAATGCTCTAAGACGATTTTCTCAGATCATATAACATTTATCGAGCTCATATTTTGTAATAAATTCTTAATTAGCATTATCACTAAGATCAGAAAAAAATATTTGATTAGCTTCACTGCTTCTACCCCCCTCCCATACAATATGACACAGTTTCACAACTTCACGAAAATTCGATTTTCTTGAAAAGTATGAATGGCACTAGTCTGAAATATAAGGGATGTAAATTTTATAATATTCCTAGTTATTTCTGAAAAAAATCACTAAAATCCCCCCACTCTTTCTACCACCTCCCATACAAACTGCACATTTTCATTAAATCTAACTCACTAATTTTCTCAGTTCCCATTCAATTTTTGGAGTAAGCATTTTGAATAAAACATTTTTATAGCTACTTTAGCATGATGGGGGAAAAATTAGTTCAATGCTGTCACCCATTCTAACACTCCACATACAAAATTTCTTGAGGTCACAAAAAATTTCTATTTCATCTGGAGTATCGTAGCCATGTTATGTTTATATATAAATTTTATAATTTTTATTTAGTCGTATTTTATCTAAATTATTGTTTGGGACTTTCGATCCTAGTATGGGGAGAGCTTTAAGGGTTTCACCTCACGCGTCTAAGATTTAAAATTGAAAGCTGCTGATGTCTTCTGAGTCGAGGTTTTTATATTCATCTATGTTGTTGATCTAGTTGATAAGTTTTAATTGAATTCACTGAGTATTTAAGTTGTGATATGCTTTGTTGAATTCAATTAAATTATTCACTATTTGACTTGTGATAAGCTTTACCAGATACTGATACTTCGATTTAGGCTGACCTATTGTTTGTGTTATGATAAGCTTTGATGAACACTGATGTCTCAATTTGAAATGACTCCGTACAGGGTGTCTCGATGTCATTTGTGGTTGTTGGATTTGTTATATACGTAACTCTTCTTCTGTTCAACCGATCGCTTCTATGTGTTACATGGTCGACTAACATGATGTTATAAACCAGGACTTGATTGAAGGTGTTTTGCTCTGGCTTTCTCATTGTGTGACCGATCCACTGCTACTTTCGCTTTTGAATCTCAATGCCTATCTTAGTCTGTCTAGTTCTACTCCAGAATATTCCTAAAACTCATTACAGATATTGGTGCACGGAAGTTTGATATTTCTTTATCAATTTCTGCCATACTACGTCACCATTTTGAACTTTGTTTCCCCTTCGTGCTGGCACCGGTATTGAACTCGCTTCGATGCAAGAGAAGGTAGCGAGCTTTCTCTTCTTGTGACATTTTTCTTGTACTGAGTGAGACATCTTTATGTCTTCACTTATCTTTGGTTAAACCTATCGACTTAAAATCAACAAAAAGGATTTTTTAATAAACTTAAGTTAAATCTAATGCTGCCAATTTGTCCCAGTACAGTACGGAAAAAACCTAGGTTTTGCGGCTTAACGCTAAAGAGACTTAGTAAGAAGGTGGAATTGAATAAATTAAATTAAATTAAATAATTGAATGATGAATTTAAGTTAAAAAAATTCACTAATCCGTTGTAGCTGAGATGCCAGAGACGGGCCGGTTCTCCGAAAGGAGACAAGATAATGAGTATCCATAATTGGAAAGAACTTTGCTTCTAGTAGCGCGATTTCACAGGCTGGAGGGGCTCGGCATGCGGGTGGTGTGGAATAGTTGAGAAACCACACAAATGTAGGATAAATTAAAAATCTAGCAAACATAAGAATCTTAAAAATGCCCCAAAAATATGCCCTTGGGCCGGGCTGCTGCGTATGCCACGTGTATGGATATAAATAAATGCAGGTATGTTCGTGCAAAACATAGAAGATCCTTGACATAGAGAATTAAAAATCAGCTGGGAAGAGCTAAAAAATGCAGAGGACACTCGCGTGACTTGTCGCGGTAGTGTTGGGTGCTCTAAATCAGGATGACACTTGAGTGACACGGCTGTGAGATTTTGGGTATCAATGAATGGTTCAAGTAAGGTGAAGATTTTGCATAGAAACCTTGGTAGAGTATCTTATTTTAGTTTTATATAATGTGCATATGTAATGTGGATGTAGGTATGCATATAAAAAACCTAGAATGTCTTGAATGACCCAGTCTCACTAACATGGAGGAACCCAAATTCGAAGGGGACTCGCATGACTTGTCACGGAAGTGTTGGAAGATCCGATGGAGGAGGACGAATTGACATCGGTTCCATCTGAATTATACCAATAATAGCGTCATCAGATTAATACTAATAATTTGGGATGATTATGGAGATTCATCGGTGGTCTAGATTACTAAATCAAGGAGACACTTTAGTGGCTTCTTTTACGGTCTGAGACCAACGGAAGGGATGAAAAAGAAGAAGTAGAAACGGCCAGCAACATAAAATATAAATAATGTCTCGAGGTAGATTGTATTGGAAAAATAATACAAAAATGCACCCAGACATTTACTATTGAAGAAGGGACGAAAGAAGCAAGTTAAAATATTAAATATAATGCCGACTATAACACTTAGTTGTAATTCGTTTGTTGAATCAAAGCCGGTAGTCAGTACTAATCTCGAAATTTAATAAATATACTACGGAAAAAGTCATGATAAGAATTTTTTAAACATACTACGACTTTTCTTTGTTACCGCATAAGCCTCTCGTAAGAGTGACTCCTAGTTAGGATTAGTTTTTCAGGAGTTTCTAACAGAACGATTTTGTATATTTCGTAATGAACAGGAAACTCTTGAACGCATTTGAGTTTTTTCGAAATATTCGGAATGCAAAATCTATAACTTTATCAATCTATATTGGCCATAGTCAGTAAAGTAACAATCCGGGCTACACAGTCATCTCAATTACGATTAAAGCACGTTTGGAATTGCCTTCAAGCAGAAAAGGAACTAGCGAGCACAAACAAAGTAACCCTGATATAGATCTTGGGATACAGTAATTCTGAAAGAAAAATGAAGAAGCTGATTATCCAAGAAGAGATTCTAATCTGATTTCGTTGGCCCCTTTCACTCAGTACTGTAAAAATGTACATACAAAGAACTTCTGAATATGTCTACATTCCTATTTAAGTTAGAGTAGACCCTTAGTTGAAATATCTCAATAGGCCCGTCTAAGGCCGCTGTGAAAGATGAAATAAAACCTACCAAATCATCAATAATGCAGAAATTTATGTTCTTAGTCAAGGGACTCCCTTTTTATCATAGTTATTCAGCTCATCCTTATCTAGCTCCTCCTTAAGTTGAAATACGTCCTCATACCCTGAAATTAAAAATAACAACAGGCGATCTAAAGTTTCGCTAACATCTTCCGAACAACCGTAGTTAGAATTTTTTTTTTTTTCTAAATTTCAAGTAAAATGGGGCAATATCTCTGTTTGTGGAATCACCATATCTTCGCAACGCTTTAGCTTAAGAAAACATTGATTGATATTAAATCCACTTCGGAAAATAAAATTTATCTTATGGGCTCCTTTTGGGTGCTAGGCCCATGAAATTTTTGGTGTTTTGTACACTTTTTCATTTCAAGGAGTAAAATAGGGGGAAACTAGCTGAATGAAAAGAATCAGTGATCGTTCACAATGCATTTAACTGAAAACTGAAATTTCATATAACTGTTCAAATTAAGTATAAAAGTCAATCTGTTCATTTTCCTGGTTTTTCAAATACTACTAATTCAGAATCAATCTATAGTTTCCTAATAGCTCCATTGATTTGTAGAAAAACTCAAGCTCTCTAAGACCCCGCTATTGGTTAACGATATAAAATTAAATCCATGCCGACAATTCTTCTGAAGTAGCAAAAATCTGATACCTCTTCCACATTTTGTCCGTTGAGGACAATCAGTAAGCTTGAGGTCGAAAACATGTGCATGTAACATACTTGGTCTTAAGAGCATTTATTAACAGTCTTGCTTATTTGCATTTGATTGCAAAGAGCGGCCATTTGACCCTAAGTTATCCGGAAGCAAACACACTTCTACTTCTTCTACAATGGTACTATAGCCCAAATCGGGCCTTGGCCTCTGACCTTCAGGTTCCTTGACATTTTTGATTATTTTTTGTGGAAGGGTTGTTAGACCTTCGCACAACCCTCTATCTATGCATTTTTCATTTTTGTAGATTGAAGTGACCAAGGTATACCCAAGCCGGCATTGTGTTGGAATTATGCCTCGACCGGGATTTGAACACACGACCTTCGCATTGTAGGCCAACATGTTACCCACTAGGCTACACCCTAGGCAATCAAACACACAGCACCAAGGTGACTTACTTGAGGCTTTAATCTTCCCCACCTTCTTTTGCAGCTTTTAAAATGTCATTTATTACCATCAAACACACGGATGGTGATAATATTATGTTGCCTTGTCCGACACCGGTTCGCACTGGAAAGCCCTCGGACCGCTTTCCTTTATGAAAGACGCGACATCTTGGATCTTCGTAGGATAACATTTAACATTAATTCAAGAAACTAACTTTTAAAGGAAAAAAGCATGCATGTTTTTTATAGGCATGCACCAGATATAACTTTTCTTTTCCATTATCAGATTTAAGATAAGACTTAAATTTTCGAAGTATCTCCACGTTGTGTTTTTAATTTAAAACAATGCAACTACCGTTTTTTTTATCAATGGTATTAGAAGATTTTTTTTAGATTTTTCATTCGTTTGGAAACACATCTAGCGGTTAATGATGTTATCATAATTCTTAAAAGATAATCAAAAGATTTTGTATGTGAAAAAATCTAAGTATTATTTACGATAAGGTGTGATATCTTTGATAGATTTGTTTTAAGGATTAATTATGCACGTAAACGTTATTTAATCGAAATATTATCACCAAAAATTTTAAGATAATGCTGAATTTTGGGAATATAAAAAGGGTTCGAAACGAATAATGGTAGTGCTTTATTCGCTACAATGGGTTTCACGCTTAAAGTTTCGGTTTTGTTGGTTTCGACCTGTATTACATACGTAATCGGTCATGGAATGATGATGGATCCTGTCGGTCGTCAGTCCCGTTGGCGTTTGGATAAATCTGCTCCAATTAATTATAACGATAATGAACTGTTTTGCGGCGGTTTAGGGGTAACATATAAAAATCGATAATTTGAGATAAATTTTTGAATTAGCAATTTTATAATTTTTTTCACTATATCGTAATTTTTAAATTATTTTAGGTTATGACTGGCAATAACGGCCGATGTGGATTGTGCGGAGATAACTTTGCTTCCCCAACACCGCGTCAACACGAAATTGGCGGTTCTATGGGTGGAGTTGGAGTTGTTGTAGGAAAATACCGACGAGGAAGCAACCTTCCAGTATCGGTTAAACTGTCGGCCAATCATAAGGGATATTTTGAATTCGATATTTGCAATTTGGATGTTCAAAACGAATCTGAAGATTGTTTCGGACGCAACCGTATCAGAGTTGCCAATGGAAACGACAGATATTATTTGCCATCATTCGAATCCGGTACTTTCGATTTGAGCGTTATAATTCCCGACCATTTGGTATGCGAACATTGCGTACTCCGTTGGACTTATACTGGAGGTACATAGATTTGTAGAAGTTAATTTTTTTTACCATTTGTTTATTTGATTTTTATTAACAGCTAACAACTGGGGTATTTGCTCAGACGGTTCCGGAGCACAAGGATGTGGACCACAAGAAGTTTTCAAGAATTGTGCTGATATTACGATTTATTAAATTTATCGAAAAATATAAGTCTTGCGTCAGAAGGAAATAAGAGATTTTTTTTTAAAAAATAAGCAACGAATGATAGTTTGGTGAATGTTTCACAGTGTATTTTCAATTTAAAGAAAAGATTTTCAGATTTCATACTGCAAAGCTTTATTAAAAGTAATGCTTCGGTCTCTCCTGAGTGTCCTCTTCGCTTTCCGTTTCTTCTTCGTACTCGGAACTGTCGCTGTCCGATGATTCCGATTGTTTTTCTTCTTCTTTTTGTAAGACCTAAATTTTAAATTATAAGAAAAATATATGATGCTAATAATTTCAATGCCTTACTTCTTCTTCTTTTTGTTGTTGCAACATGCGTTGTCTGAGCTTTTTGCGACGATTTTCAATTTCTGTATCACTTAAATCCGTGTCGGATTCGCTGTATACAAAAAAAAGAATACAAGAAGCCCCATGCACATACTATGTATGTATATCCCAGGGTTATCTTTTTGGATCGCTCAATTGTGGGATTATCGTAAGCAATGTCTTTATCTTCCGATTCTTCGGATTCGACAATTTCGGGCTCATGAATCTGACGGTGACGTATTCTGTAGATAAAAGGTCATGAACTTGAAACATAAAAATTTGACTTCGTACTTCTCATCAGTTCAGTTGTTTCTTTTTCACTATGGTAAATTCACCGGGCTGAACAGTTCCGTGTGACTGTGAATAATTAAAACATCGTAAGAAACAGAATGTGAGTGAATTATTCTCAATAAAATTACCATGTTATCGGCTTCGCCGTCGGTACACTTGATAAGGGAATAGAGCCAATGGAGACGCATTGAGTCCTGACCAATCACTGCAGTATGTATCGCGTGAATGCTGTGGTCGTAGCTAGGACCTGCAGAACACTGTTCACGTAGCAGGTTGTCGAGTCCAACTCGAGGATTGGGCGGCGGTGGTGCAGCTATTGTTAGTTGGAAAAGTGCTGTCGTTGGGCGGTTCGCGGGGAGGGCCTCCTCTGTAGCATCAACCGCTTCGTCATCCACTTCCATCACACCGAACGAAGCGTCGTCGTCAAACTCGAATTCGAGGTTGACGACCTCGGGGTAAGTTGGGGGGTTCCACCCTCGAAGTTCCTCACTTTAACTACCTCGTCTCTCCGCAGGCTTTTGTAAATCCTTCGTGCCTTGAGCACATCCTCCTCCCACATCTCTGGAGTGGTTTTTTCCTGCAGCTCCATCAACTGTAATAGCTTCTCAGCTATTTCCTTCTCTTGATCGCCGGTTTTTTGCAGGTTTTCGAGTTCCGTTTTGAGGGCATTTCCCAAATTGGCCTTGCGCTTCTCGTACATTTTGACCCGAGCGCTCCACCACTCTCGAACCAAAGCGACTGGTGACCTGCCCGACGGAGCCATCCTCAAGCAAAAAGTTGGCCTCTTCTCTTCGAAGTGTTCTGGTTAGGTTAAAAGCGTCGAAGAAACCGTTTCGCGACTGATCGAAATCTGCAAACGCTTCGGCCGAAAGCGTTGCAGTGAGGTGAATCTCCTCGTCTGTGCTCATGTCTTCCAGTGACAAAATTATTTTCGCCTCCTGAAGGGGCCTCAAGACGTCGAATTTGTATGGTGCAGTCCATACTCCAATCGGCAACTCCGTGATCGCAATTTTTCTTTGCTCTCTGTCGAGAATGGCAATGTTGCCATGTGAGCACCATTCCCCGTGTATATTCTCGGATATTTTTCCTTTAAAGTTTCTGTAGGCCGGCTTGAGTGGCCGCGGCTCCTCGCCGGCGATTATACACCGAATCACATCGATGTCGTGACCGTGTGTAAAGGTGTTGTGCCCCACTGCGACGCTGTGCATTGGGTTGAGTAAGGCCACGGGGATTACCGGCACTAGGTATTCTCCCCCCTGGTTGGAGGTGATGTGATCCCGTGGATCATAAATCGTACGGGTTATCGGGGATAACACCAATTCGGTGTATTTGGCTGTGGCCTTGTCCTCTCCTCCCCACACCCGTGACCCCAACTGGCCCTTTGCGTTTAGCCATGCCACGTTCCCCGCTCCCACGTACTCGCGGGTCATTCGCACGATTGAATCGGAGACGCTTGGGGTTGAGGTGGTGTGGTTCATGGCCTCAACTACAGCCGCTGCCAAAGTGCATACATTCACACGCTTCCCTTCGAACTGAAGGAAATACGTTAGTAAAATAGTCCTCTGGACGTGGGTCAATCCGTCTATTGCGGATGGAATGCCGCGGGCGACAGTGGCTTGAGAAAATTTTGCAAACTGTGTTGCCTCTGCACTGCCCATGCTCTGCGATGTTATCGCCGCAATGCGTTCTTCGAAGCGAAGGAACAAATCCTTTGCCTCGTTACTGCTCCAGCCACCGAGACTTCTGCGGGGCAGTAGTGTGAAGTTGTCGCAGTCCTTCTCTTCAGACTTCCACTCCTTCAATTCTTCGTCCGAGTAGAATTTTAGGTAAATTTCTCCTTTCGTTGCCATGAAGGCTGGAGTTTTGAAGCTGTACAGAAAGGGCAGCCTCAGAAGGCTCGGCCAATTTAGCTTGAAGTCCGCATCTGCGTCGAAGGCCATCACGACGCGATTGTACCGCAACGACTTCACATCCTCCGGAGTATTGTACTCCTTGCCGCGCTCCAGTTGAACGGCTTCGATGATTTTTTGGAATGGGAGGTGGTTCAGCTGCCGGTTCTCGCTCCTCTTGAGCACATTGACCACTTTTCCCTGCAACGCCAGGATGCCATACGTGCTGCGGTTCTCAAGCACGCTGAGGCCGCATTCGACGAAGAATCGCCCAGACTGCCCCTCTGTTAAAATGAGGGTGCATGGCACCGCGCTGCCGGCGTCGTCGGCATCTTTAATCTGCTTTGCGCGCTTTCGACGCGCGCGTACTCCATGTTTTGAGTGCCCGGGCTTTACCCACCACTTGTGGCTCAACCTTTTGTGTTCAGCCAAGAATTTGGCGTATCTGTACGCTCTTTCGCATTTCGGGCACTGGTGAGATCGTTGTCCAAGCCGCGACTTAGGCGGCGGCAACATGTGAACCGCTTTGCTCCGAGTTATCGCCTCGCCATTCACGGTGCGGTGAATTCTCACTATGTGTTTGATGAAGTTGCTGCGCGTCGAAAATCTCTTTTCGCAGATTTTGCATTGATTTGCCTTAAAATTGTTTCTATCCTTGGCAACAGCAGGATTGAATTTTTCAATGTGGGCTGCTTTGGTTGTTTGTTGTAGCAGTTTCATGTGGCGAACTGCGTTCGAACGTCTTGCGAATGTCTTTTCGCATATTGTGCATTTGGCTTTGCTTGCCATTTGTCCCGAGAAAACAACAGTTACAGGGGTGCAATAGAGGGGCAAAATGAGAAGTTGATAGGGGGATTGGATGAGCCTACTTATATGCACTTTACAACTAAATCTATTAATCTCCTGGTCCCGCGGCGATTTCCTCCTCTCTTCTCCTTGCGGTGGCAGTTGAATCCTCGGAATCCTGGAAAAGAAAGTATTGGCCGTGTGAGAGTGTACAGTGTGACGGGGTAGAAGATATCTGTTTAGTCTACTTCCCCCCAATTTGCGATAAAACAAACACTTTATAACAATATTCTAGTATATATGTACTACTTAACAGCAATTTATAAAAATATATTAATACATATTACTTTAGCTATAATAACGCATATAAAATAAATATATAATACTTTAATTTCTAAAGCATAAGCTTCCCATTAAATTTCAAACTAAAACACAAACTTGCAAAGCACTAAGATCATAAACTATATGTCGCTCAAAAATTATAACAGAGAAACAGAAGAAAGAATAGTACAACTAGACAAAGAAAAAGGGGGGCTAAAAACAAATTTTCGGCCGAATTGTTTTTTCAAATGATTATATCTTCAAAATTACTTATCGTAAAAAATATTTTCAGACCATCAAGGTGGCATATAGTTCTATCTGAATCAGCTTAGAAAGTGGCTAATTATTGTAAGGGGAGGGTCAGGGGTGGTGCAAAGAAAAACATTAAAAAATTAATATCTCAACTATCTCTGTAGTTGTGTAATTGAAACTTTAAACGTATATTAATATTTACTACGAAAATATAAAAAAAATATAACATGTTCAAATAATAGTAGTTGGGGGAAATGGGGAGCATTTCAAAAATAGCGCTCTTTTCAAAACTACAAATCTCAAAAAAGAGTACAGATATCAAATCGAAAATTTGTCAGATTGTAGAACTATATAATGGTTAATTGTGGTAAAAAATTTAAGTTGGGAGGTACAAGGGGAGGGAGGTGATAAGCAAAAATGTCGGAAATTTTGAGTGATTTCTTAGGGCTTTGGTGAAAGATGCAAAGTTTAAATTTTGCAAGTGAATACGTCTATTTAATGTTCATAAAAAAATAATAATAACTTGATCCATAATTGTTCTAAACCGACCCCCCCGGTCTAACGTGCACAAGGTGTTTCATGTGCATTGAAAAAAACACATAAGCTAAAAATTTTTGAGTGAAATTTTAAGGTAGAAAATTGAAAATTTGCGAAATGCATTTAAAAAAAAAATTACTAAATAAACAAAATATTAACCTTTAAAACTTCTACCCCCTCCCATACAAAATTATTTTTCGACCATTTTTAAGAAATCAATTATCACCTAACTATTAAAAGCTATCAATTTGAAATTTTACTTAAGAACTTTTAAACATAATTGAAACAAAATTGCGTCAAAAGTCTTCAAATCACTTTTGATCTTCAACCCCCTCCCATACAAAAGGATGATTTCGATCAATTTCATTAAATAAACTAATAACCAACAAATTGAAAGCTACGAACTTGGAATTTTGTACAAGCACTTTAAAAGAGAAATGAAATAAGACTACATCAGAAATTTTACGATTCGCTTACCTTCTTTACCCCCTCCCATACAAATGATTGGTTCCGTGAATGTAAAATACACCGAATTTTATGAAAATTCTATGCAACTTCGTCTATGAAACATATTCTATACAGAGAATATTGGACGTGATTCAAGCAATTAATTAAAAAGCTATTAACATCCACCCACCCTTACTATTACCTCTCCTTCTCCCCTCATAAGAACCGAAACTTGCAGAAACGAATGAAATATTGTTAAATTGACAACAGCCCTGCCCAAGAACTCCCTTTCATTTAGTCTTACCTAACCCCTCTAACCTGCATATTGACTTTCTACTCATCCGCAACTTGATAGAGAGAATAATAAAGTTTCACCCGACTTGTTGGCAGTTTATTTATACTCTAGATGAAATCTGAGAGTTGCATGGGAGGTGGTAGAAAGAGTGAAGCTAATCGATTAACTTTTTCCCGATGTTAAAAATTATGTTAATTAAGGATTTAGTTCAACAATTCAGCTCGATGAAAGTTAGAGAATTTGAGAAAATTGGTGTATAGTATTTCATGAAAAAGTGTAGTTTGTATGGGAAGTGTTGGAAGGAGTGGGGGAACTCAAATAATTTGTATGCCAAAAGACTACATTTTTAAAAGAAATAATATATTCCAAATGTCAAATTAATAGCTTTTATAGTTTCCAAGAAAATTGATTAATATATATTTTTGAAAATGAGTCACTTTGTATGGGAGGGGGTAGAAGGCGTGAAGGGAGTGAAATAAAATTAAAACAGATTGCATCTTGGAGTACACCTAACACACTGTGCAAGTTCCATTACAATCGGTTCAGCCGTTTGTGTGTGAAAAGCGGTCGCACAGACAGACAGACAGACAAAAATTTCAAAAACGTGTTTTCATGTTATTGTTAAAATAAAGCAAAAAACTAACTTATTGCCATTTATAAGCAAATAACAAACACACACTACAATTATATTAATATGTATAGATAAATATAAAAAGCGATGCCTTAACCAAGTGCTTCGGCACTTATAGTGCTGGAAAAAACATTGACAACTCAAGTCAGAAATAACATTTTTGTTCAAAACTTTCTCTATTTTGAATTGAGCTTAACCATTTTAAACAGAACTATTTATCGTAATGTACTAAACACAAAATCTATAACAAATAATAGATTTCAACTCTCAGAAAAATAAAAAAAAAAATGACAATTGAGCCACACTTTTAGTTGGACAAAACATTTGCAACTTCTGAAAATAACGGATGATGCCGTAACAGTTTTACTGCTAAACTGCATTTTTAAATTTTTTCGTTTTATTGTGTGCTTAGCTATTAGTATTATTATCCTGAAATACAGAAAGAGCGATATTAGTACTCTAATCGGTCTAATGACGGGACACAGTGGAGTGAACCACCACCTCAATAATATGGGCTTAGCTGAAACCGACATCTGCCGCCTCTGTCTCGAAGACTCAGAAACGACAATACATATATAATACATAAGGAAAAGGCATAATCTTCTGGGGAAATGTTTCATTTCTACCGAGGAGCTAGCCAACATGGCTCCCTTACAGATAGATACTCAGATTAGCTAAAGCTATTGAGTTATGGTAGGGTACAGGGACAATAATCGCACAATAGGCCAAAAAGGCCGCAGTGCTCTCACGTGTTCCCCTAATATACAGGGTGTAACAGAAAAGATGTGACAAAAAAAACATGGTGATAGGGGACCTTGTGGTGCACAAAAAAATATTCTACGGAAGACTTGTAGCTCCAACCCCTAGCGACTTAGGGGTGATTTTCTAGTTTTTGGTTCGTGGAGGAGGCTGTCAAACTAAAAGGCCAATATCTCCGAAACTAGGTACTTGAGAAAGCTCAATGCGTAATATCTTGTTGAAGAGCTTATTAATGTACCTTTCCAAAAAAGGTATGCAATAAAAAATCAAATCAGCCACTGATTTGCTAGAGTGGTTTGAACATGTAAAATTTTTGTTTTCCAAAAATGTACTTCAACTTTGAAGGCTTTTTGCTCAAAATTTTGACTAAATTTTTTTTTGAGTTTGTGATCTTAAAAACCACCCGACACATTTATCTTTCTTTAAAAACAAAAAACATTTTCCTAGTTCGTTTTTTTACCAAGTTATGACCAAAAAACCGAAACTAAACCATCAAATCCAAAATTTCGACAATGTGAAAAAATTTTTTTTTTTATTTTTTCCATTGCAAATTGAAAAACAACTTAAAAATTTAATTTAAAAGTAAAATTTATTAAATACATCGTAGATATTTTTGTGAAATTATGTTATTGCGACACCGAGAAAATCGTGATTTTTTATCTTCAATTTTATGGACAGATGAAGCGCAATTCACCAGAGATGGAGTGACCAACTTCCACAATCTACACACTTGGAGTCATGAAAATCCGCATGACAAGAAGCAAGTTAAGTCCCAGCACAGATTTTCGATCAATGTTTGGATGGGAGTTATTGGACAAACACTTTTTGGCCCCTACATCATACCTGGCAATATGACAGGTGATGTGTACATGGACTTCCTACAAAATCATTTGCCCAATATGGTAGGCGATGAAGTACCATTGAACCTTCGAAACAGATAATTTTTCCAACAAGACGGAGCACCAATTCATTTTCGTAGGGATGTGCGAAATTACTTAGACGATAACTATCCTGAACGATGGATTGGACGTGGTGGACCAGTAGGTTGGCCAGCAAGATCACCTGACCTAACACCACTGGATTTCTACATATGAAGGATTTAGTATACAAGATGGAAATACTTTCAAGAGAACAACTGCAGCAGAGAATTATGAACGCAGCAGACCAAATAAGGTAAAATTTAGCTTCTGTTAATCTAACGCAAGCAGTTGAAAAAAGATTGAAGAAGTGCAGGGAAAATAATGGTGATCACATAGAAAATTTAATGACAGGTATCTATGTTTGATGGCTTTTTCCAATAATTTAATCCAGACACACATACTTTAGATTTATTACTTTAAAAAGATAATAAAATTAATAGGTACACGTACTTTATGCGTTCTTACAATATTTTAATCCAGATACTTTAAGTTTATAATTAGAAAAAAGGTATTATTTTCCAATAAATTTTACTTTTAAATTAAATTATTAAGTTGTTTTTCAATTTGCAATGGAAAAAATAAAAAAAAAAAATTTTTTCACATTGCCGAAATTTAGTCAAAATTTTGAGCAAAAAGCCTTCAAAGTTGCAGGACATTTTTGCAAAACAAAAATTTTTCATGTTCAAACCACTCTAGCAACTCTAATAAGCTCTTCAACAAGATAGCTTTCTCAAGTAGTTTCGGAGATATTGGTCTTTTAGTTTGACAACCTCCTCCACGAACCAAAAACTAGAAAATCACCCCTAAGTCGCTAGGGGTTGGAGCTACAAGTCTTCCGTAGAATATTTTTTTGTGCACCACAAGGTCCCCTATCACCATGTTTTTTTGTCACATCTATTCTGTTACACCCTGTATATAAATAAAATAGCTATTAGTACGTATATCATACGCATTGGTTTAGCTAATTAATTAATTTATCCACAGATCATCTATCAGTTAGTTGGTATTGTCACTTGTTATTGTTGCAATAAAGTCCATATTCTGCGTGATTAGTGTTATTCTTTGGTAAATTTAAAACTAGTAGAAGGATTTTACGAATAATATGAAAAAGAGCTAAGATCTAGATCTCTAAATGATTATAAAAGTGGATTATCACAAAAAGACATTAGCAAAAAGTGCAATATGTTAAAGTTCACAGTTTGTGGAATAGTTAAAACTGAAAAAGTAGGACAATCCACAAAGGAGGGCGACCTAGAAAACTACCCAAAGAAATGGTTTAATTCTATCCATATAAATGTAATTGTAGTGTTTGTCTGTTATTTGTTTATAAATGGCTATAAATAAGTTTTTTGCTTCATTTTAGCAATAACTAAGCAGAATCAAACGTTTTTAAAAAATTTCTCTGTCTGTCTGTCTTTCCGGCTTTCACGCAAAAACGGCTGCACCGATTGCAATGAAACTTTCACAGGTTATTAGATCTGCCTCGGGGAGTAATCTGCTTTAGGTTTTATTTTTCTTTTGTGACAATTGCGCTGTTTACAAATTTTAGGTCAGCTGATTAGGATTAGGAATTTTATTATGCCTGATTTACAACTAAACGACGATCTTACGCAGTTTACGTAGCCAAGTAGCGTTCACGATATGAACAACAGTATATTTAATATTAAGAAACACCTCCACACCTAAACTAATTAGAATAGACCGTATTAATTCGTTTCAGTTCAAGAAGAAGAATTAATCCGCAGAGCACTTTTTGTACGAGCGCCTACTGCTTACGAAGGATTTGGCCAAGGCCTAGCCGAAGCTATAGACGAACGTGACTAACACAGCATTTCTCAGGGAACGGGTAAATGTTAAAGTTCACTGAATCTAGCGACAAATCAATATAACAAATTTATTACAAAAAATTACGTAGTTTTTGTACAAACCAAAAAACTGGTGCAGCGACAGTAAAATCGAATTAACACGCAACCACACTACTTTCAGGATTTCGGAAAAACCGGAACATTACAAAGTCTTGCGAAACCTAATCCAGCAGCAGCTGAACCAATAAGAATCTTTTAGAAAAAGTATTAAAGCAAACGAAACAACTGACCTGCTGATAAAACGAAAACTATTCCCTTGTTGAATTTATTGCTTTGACGATTTGTATGTTTGAAAAGATACCCTCCGATAAAAAGCAAACCAAATCCAGATGCCAATCGGCAGCCCAAACAATCTTCGTCCTCGGCTACGTTGCGATTTCGTCCGATGCTCATTTCTTCCACAGTAGGGACTTCAAGGTTATGTGAAACTTCAGACAGATGCATTTTCTCCGAAAAACAAACTTCTTGTTGACAACCTTACATTGAATTTTGAATAACAAGCAATAAAAACCGAATTTCTACTTTCAATTTAGAATTTATTTTTCTTCCATATCACAGTCGAGGACTGGCGTATATCAGAGATAATTTATTATTAAGAAAAAAAAAGAATAAAATCACAAACATTTTTATTTCTAAAGTTTTGTTTTTAAAAGCCGACTTTTCCCAATTTTGTGTCAGTCTTCGGATCGGCCGTGAGCTCTTGTATGCCTACGATTGTCTCGTTTATTGTCGTTTGCAGTTCGCGAAGGCTTTGTATTTGCAGCAGTCGAAGGATTCGTGCGGCCTTGTCCAGTTGCTGATCTTCGACAATGACATCGTTGCCGTTTTCGTATGGAAACGGTTTGCCCTCGACGATTGGAACTTTGAGAGCTTCGGCACTGAGCCGCTCGTGAACAATACGTTTTACCGCTTCCAATTGCACCAGATGATCCGGATGGTTTGCTACGCCGAGTTTAAATGCGAGCGTTCGAACTCCATCGACGAAATCTTTACTGGTAACTGGAAATATGAAGAATACTTGTTACCGCCGCCCGATAAACATATTATCTCGGGCCAATCACTTACAATCCATTTTATCGAACGAGTTCTGCGCCTTTAAACTGGGCTCTTGGCACTTCCCGGTAGTTTCTAAAACGTGCCCCGAGTTTAGCGTTTTGTATTTATCCGGCGCGTCCAGATATTCGAGTCTAACAGCATAGCTCAGAAGCCACGACATTTCCTCAGCCGGCGTGTCTAGTTTTGGCACTCCGACGTCCCTCTTATACTTGGCGTAGGCATTCTCCCAAACCGTGAGCGCGTCGACTTTCCGCAAACCAACACGATCCTCGATTTTATAGTTTCGGATTTTTTGGTCCTCCAGCCAAAGGATTGTGCTGGCGAATGCCTTTCGATCTGAGGGGTTTTCTTCAGTTATTCGAATACGAACGGCATGGCTATTAACTTACCGTTACAGTCGATTGTATCTGGCGTAGGATGTTCGAGGGCAGTCAACTTAAATTTCATCATTTTGCGTAATTTAACAAAATAAATCTTACAGATAGAGGCGAAGAACGAAGAAGCCGGGTCTTCTTCTTGAAACGAAATTTCGTTTGGGATATGTCAAATTGATTTTTTACACTGTTAACTGCGTGAACAGACTTTTCTTCATACCAACCGAGCTAGAGGCCTTTTCAATTTCACAGAAAAAAGGCCTTTTTTTCGTTCCAACCGTTTGATCGAAGACACAAACCAACACGTGCTACGCGGTAGAAACGTCAACAGAAAAGTCAAAACAAAGTTATTGAGTGCGAGTCATATTTATTGAATTGAACGGAATTATTATGGTAGTTGCCGAGATGTTTTCAAGAAAAACTTTACAAGGTAATTATGAGTTAAGTTTGAGTAAATTTTTTTATTGGAAAACCGAAATTGCGGAGTTCCCACTTTTTTTTTTTGGGCATACGCTACGATTCAACAGAATCTCTTGTGTGAAAGATCTCTTGGGCTATTTGACGGAACGCTGGAACTTTTACTTGCATAAATACGGCGAAGGTAAAGTTCTTGCGCTTGTCATCGCAAAAGCTTTTGACTTCTTGTCCGAGCGCACTATACGAGTAGTATTAGATGCCGTTACTTCTTCCTCCTTCCCAATCAATTCCGGTGTCCCTCAGGGCTCTGTCGTATCGCCGACTCTGTTCTCAGTATTTATTAACGATCTCTTGTCTTCTACTCTGAATCCGATCCATAGTTTTGCGGATGACAGTACTTTATATAACACCTATGAATTTGACTCTGCTGCGGAATCAAACAAGCATTCTATTGCTGCTCAGATCTCGATTTAATCCTGGAATGGGGCAGGAAAAATAGAATATGCCGCTAAGACACAGGCCTGTCTTCTAACGTCATGTTCCAGCGTCGTCTTCTAATGTAATGGCATACAACTTTGCTCTTCCGAAGATTTGATCCTTTTAGGCGTAAAGTTCAATAACCATCTGGATTGGAGTCAAAACGTCTTTGAAGTTGCCCTTGACGCCTCAAAAGCCCAGCATAAATGCAAAAAATACTTTACGCCTCGCGAATTAGCTACTATCTACAAGTCTTACATTCGACCTCGCTTAGAGTACAACTGGCATCTTTGGGCTGGGGTACCCAAAACTCACCTTGCGCTGCTCGATCGAATCCAAAAAATGCGTTCTGACTTATTGGAGATGAAACCATTACGGCTTCTATTGACTCCCTCGATAATCGCAGAAATGTCGGAGTACTCACCATTTCCTACCGCTACTTCCATAGCAAATGCAGTTCGGAACTTCTATTTCTACTTCTTCTACAATGGCACTACAGCCCAAATCGGGAATTGGCCTCCTGACCTTCAGGTTCCTTAACATTTTTCATTATTTATTGTAGAAGGGTTGTTAGACCTTGCACAACCCACTATCTTCGAATTTTCTATTTTCGTAGATTGAGGTGACCAAAGTATAGCCTAGCAGGCAGTGTGCTGGAATTTGTTGACCGGGATTTAAAACCACGACCTTCGCATTGTAGACCAACACGCTACCTAATAGGCTACAACCTAGCTGCAGTTCGGAACTATGCGCACTTATTCCTCCACTTTGCACTTTTTCACGACATACTCGTCAAGCGGAACATGCGCACGAGTATACTGTAAAATTTTCATCTTCCCGTACAGTGAAATTTAGGCGGAAATTCATTTCCCGAACATCCTGACTCTGGAACGCATATGCCGGCTAACGTTTTTCCAAACGGGTATAATCTCCAGTCCTTCAAGAATAATACTCACGCTAGTTTGATAAAGGTCTCAGCAGAGACCGAAACGTCACGAATAATAAAGCGTAACAATCCGGAAATCCTTTTTTTTAATACTCTCCTATCCTTCAGTTTTAAGAATCGGTTATGTCACTGAGTATCCTCGGTTTTTTTTTCGGTAAAGCGAAGAAAAACATACTTCATATCCTTCCGGAACTCATACGCCCGGCAGAGCCTTACAGCGGAAAAATTGTAAATTTACCACGTCGCTTTTTAGTTGGTTATTTCACAAATATAGCTTGATTTCTCCGGCGATGTTCATATTTTGCATGGAATATAAATCAGGCTCATCATCATCAATGGCGCGACAGCTAAAATCAAGCCCTGGCCTTCTGAAGTCGTCGCCTCCAATTGTCTCGATCCAAAGACCGCGTCCTTCAGCTGCTAATTTTTAATATGGCTTTGCTGTCTTCATCAACCGAGTCTTCCCATCGCTTGCGTGGCTTGCCTACTGGCCGGTTACCACTCGCTTTGCCTTTAAGAGCACGTTTGGGGATTCTTCTGTCTTCCATTCGCTCTACATGGCCAGCCCACTGCAGTTTACGTAGCTTGATGAACGTTGAAGCTTCTGGCTCGTCGTAGAGTTGATACAACTCATGGTTGTATCTTATTCGCCATTCCGTTCCTTCTTTCACAGGTCCCAAAATTCTTCGGAGGACCTTTCTTTCGAATGCGTTAACTGCTTTTTCGGAAGTTCGCGTTAATGTCCACGTCTCGCTACCATAACAGAGCACAGGTTATGTAATAGTTTTATAAATCCGCAGCTTATTGTTCCTGTGCACTTTCTTGGATTTCATTATTATATTATTGTACCGAATAATAAGTCTTATTTGCAAGTATTCCCCCCATTACCCTTAAAAAGTGCGCCTCTTTTTTAGCTAAACCTTTTCGCAATCTTTCTTACTCTTCTGGGTGCTTTCCGCGTATGTGGAAAGTTGCGAATGTTCAGGCCATTCCCAAGAAAGGAAGCAAAGCGAACCCCGCCAACTACCGCCCAATAGTCATTACTTCAGTGCTCTCGAAAGTAATGGAAACTGCAGTCAATCGTAAAATCGTCAAATATCTGGAGGATAAACAGCTCATCCATGATCATCAGTATGGGTTCCGTTCTGGACGGTCGACGGGTGATCTTTCAGTCTACTTGACAGAGCGTTGGAACTCATGCTTACATAAATATGGCGAAGGTCAAGTCCTCGCACTTGACATTGCAAAAGCTTTTGACAGAGTTTGGCATGAATGTCTGTTAGTTAAGCTTAGGGCCATCGGCCTTAATGATACCCTTGTTCTATGGATTTAGAGCTATCTCTCTGAACGCACTACACGAGTAGTATTAGATGGCGTTACTTCTTCCTCCTACCCAATCGATTCCGGCGTCCCACAAGGCTCTGTTTTATCTCCAACTCTACAACATCTATGAATTTAACTCTGCTGCGGAATCAAACAATCATTCTATTGCTTCCAATCGCAGGGAGTTATTCAGTTCCTAGAATGGGGCAGGAATAACAGAGTAGAGTTCAACGCATCCAAAACACAGGCCTGTCATCTATCCCTCAAACGGGATGTTTCAGTGTTGTCTCACAATGTAACCTTTGATGGTGCACGGCTTACCACTTCGGAGAATTTCACATTGTTAGGCGTCAAAATTATTGACCACCTGAATTGGGCCCAGCATATATCTTTGATATTGCCCTTGACGCCTCTAAACGTCTAGGTGTTCTCTGAAAATGCAAAAAATATTACTTACCCATCGACATAGCAACAATCTATAAGGCCTACATTAGACCACGTTTAGAGTATAACTCGCATGTTTGGGCTGGGGCACCCAAAACACACCTCGTGTTGCTCGATCGTATTCAAAAATATGCGTTCTGACTGATTGGAGACGATAAATTTTATGATTTCACCCAAACTTAGTATGGTATCTAGTTTCAGGGATTTTTCAAAATCCGGATTGATAAGGCACGCTTCGAAGAATGTTAGCGCCCCCAATAAACAGGTCGCTACTTTTTTGAATTTGTGTGTTTTCCAGGAGAATGTGATGTGGTTCTTGCCGTATCGAGGCTTCGTTTATCCTTTGTCAAAAATAAAAGGGCTGCCGAATTAACTAGCGGCTGCCGAATTAACTAGAGAGGATCATTGCACAATCACAGATCACGTTAGTAAACGATGCATCTAGTATCATGTTGTATAGGTATTTTGGAGTCACATCGGCGGACTTTTAGAATTCACTTATAGTCTACAGATTCGGATTTAGCATTACTTTCGATACAAAATGTACTGAAAGCAAGCCGAAAGTAAATTTATTTGGGAAACAAAAAAAGTCGCCACTTTTGACGTAAAAAATTTCTTTTTTACAAGGCAACCGCTATTAGGCGCGCAGAATTCAAATTCATTCCTCATTTTTTTAAGTTTACCTAAATTTAGATACCTTCGAAAGTCGGTGTGAGCGCCCTATTAAGGATATTCAACGTAATGATAAAGCTTTCCATGGACAGCAGGTTTTATCATTGTTGAATTGAGTGGAAGAACTTTTTCTAGATTATTTGAGCAGCATGCGGATTGTCCTTTGAGGACGATTCTGACATTGAGGCAGGAGTAAAAGTCCCGGTCATTCTTCTAATTCTGCCATCATCTGGCTTCCATATATTTTCGGCAGGAACTTAATATCTAAATACCATTCATTTCTTCTAGAATCTGTAGATGACGAACCAGTTACAAGTTCCGATGACGAAGAACAAGCTGGTGATCTGGCCGAAGGCAATTCCGGCTGGGCTAATTCGATTGCAAAAGTTCTGAGCACAAATAAACCGAAAGCAAAGAAATCTCTTGTTCTATCCAAAGCGAAAAAATTTACCAAAATAAAAGCTGAAGATAAAACATACAATTTTGAAATCGATGGTGAAATAAAAGATGAAAAACCGGATAAGGATTCACTCAATCAGCAAATCAAAATTAAAGCAGAGAAAAAAAAGCAAATTTCTCTTCGAATAAAACCGACGTTAGCCGATCGTGAGCGTGATCGAGCTTTGAAAAAGGTCGCTACTCGAGGTGTCGTACAGCTTTTCAATGCCGTGCGAACACAGCAAAAGGATTTAGATCGACAGGTGAAGGAGGCGGGACCATTAGATCATAGGAGAGATGCTGTCCTAAATAATATTAATAAAAGGAAGTTTTTGGATGTTCTGATGGGCGGAGATCGAGCCAAATCCGAAATGGTTGATAATTTAGTGAAGAAGGAAGAATTCAAAGATGAAAATGATGACGATGCTATTAAACAGAGAAAATCTGAATGGAGTGTATTAAGGTTTG
The DNA here is from genome assembly GCA_963669355.1 of Chorisops tibialis. Classification (NCBI taxonomy): domain Eukaryota; kingdom Metazoa; phylum Arthropoda; class Insecta; order Diptera; family Stratiomyidae; genus Chorisops; species Chorisops tibialis. The sequence continues at coordinate 13,888,613 of OY770262.1, read as the reverse complement.
TTTTATTGTGAATCGTATTGTAAATTGATTTTAGCAATTTTCTTTTATTTTAGCAATGATTTTATGATGGGAAAGAAATTTAAACATTGGGACAAAGATGAGAGCGATTCAGATCAGAAAATCGTATCCGATAGTGATGGACATTCGAGTGATAATTAATAAACAAAAATAATTTTATTATTTTAAGAAATGACGTTTTATTTTCTTTGTGAAGCTATATATCGGTTTTTAGCTGGCTACGAGTTTCTGCCTCACTATTTCAAAACTCATGGGGGTATCAAGGACGATATATAAAATGGAGTGCCTGATAGGCTGTCTCATCTTTTTGATTCGGAAGTTTTCAAAAATTGTGTCCAAGCTTAGAGCATCTGCTACTACATTTTCTTTTCCCTATATTCCACGGTATGAGTTTTATTTTATGGGTTATAGCTTTTGTTTAGTAATTCTTCATCTTTATTAAAGCTTAATAAGACGGATTTATCTTCATAATTGATTTTAAATCTATTAGAGATTATCAAATCGTTCCCAATTCATCCATCAACTTTATCGTGGAATTTGTATAGAAGGAATTGTAGTTCTTTTTCCGTATTAAGCTCGTTTATTTTGGTGGTTGTACGAAATAGTTTATTTCGACATTTCCGCTAATTGTTCTTAAATTAATTTTGGTTTTTAGTTAACGTATATATTTAGGTTGTGGTACATATTATACTTTTATGGAGTTTATTGCTCCAGTATCGATTAAAAGGCTGATATGACCTAATCCAATTTTTATTTTTACAGATGATAGTTTATTTGAGGTTCCGAGGCGATCTCTATAACCTTTACTGGTAGATATTTATATCATCACATAGATAGTAACTAAACTGGAATATAGAATTTAACATATTTTTTTTTAATGAATACTTGCTTTATTTAACAGAAATTAATTTTATGTTTCTCAAAAATTATTGATTTATAAATTACAAACTTACAGAATACAATCCAGTGAAAAATTTAAACGGGAAAATTAAAATCTTCATGTTTCGGTTTTTGAATAGAGTCCTGCGTGTAATTTGATTCAATATCGTCCGAATTATCGCACCGTGCGGAAATCAATAAATTTACATATTTATTTATTTTCCTTTTCATTTTGTAGTCCCGGTAGTATCTTAGGAGATTATGCCCACCACAGAGCCTTTCGAGTTCATAATCAATTTCGTGAGGCAAAGCCTGAACTCCTACCGAATAAGTTTTTACAATTCTTCTTTTCCGTCGTCTACGAAATTTTTTTATGCGTTTACACTGTGACATGATTGGTTTAGGAATCGATTTGCGGCTCGGCATGGAATTTCGAAATAATTAAGCATTCGTAAAATACAATATTAAATAAACTGTCATTAAAATTTATAAATTACGAGTGGCTTTAGCAAAACAGACTCGATCAATTTATAAAAAGAAATCATTTTATTTTTAAATTTAATTTCCCAAATTCCGGAAATATCATCATATCGTGTTATTGTAATAATTTCAGTGCCACGAAAACCTACAGACCCATATATTCGTATCTGCCTCATCCCTTTCCATATTCTTTACTTCGCCTTTTTGTTCTTCTTAAATTATGTTCTACAGCTTACGTCAATTGTAGTAGAAAGTTATATCGATTTAAGCTTAATTTGCTGCAAACAAACTAATTCGAATCATAATAAATGAATAGATTATTTTCTTCTGCAACTTCTACAATGGCACTACAGCCCAAATCGGGCCTTGGCCTACTGGCTTTCATTATCCTGAACATTTTCATTGTTTATTGTGGAAGAGTTGTTAGCCCTTTAACCCTCTATCTATGAATTTTTCGTAGATAGAAGTGATCAATGTACCCACTAAGCTACACCCTAGATTAGATTCTTTTCTAATTATACAACATGAAAGCTTTTGTCTAAACAATGATTTAAAATGTTGCTAATTGAAAATAATAGGATAGATGTACCAAACTAGCGAAAAGAGACCTTTTTAACTTTTCAAACGTGAAATTTGTGATCAAACCAGGAAGGAGAGTTTTAATTAAACATTGTGAAATAGGTATCAATATTTTTAACAATAAGAAATAATCAATTAAAAAAAATGAAAAAAAAATTTGCTATACAATAACCAAAAGGAGCAGACATGACTGACAATCGATGCCGAAACAAGAAAACCTTGCGGTGAATTGATAGCACTACATATTTTCACTTATGATACGTCATATGCGTCAGATTGACAAAAATGCAGACCGCTAACGCTTTTATTCCTAAATGTTACTGATCGTAAATGTAGTGTAAGTGTATGTTTTTCTTCAAATGTACAAACTCAAATATAACAAAGCCACCAACCCGTAATTGAAATTTTTTACCCACCAATTGAGTAAACTAAACGTTTATTATTATTTTTTCTTAATGATTTAAAGAATGAAAAATAGCAAAAATAAAGAAATCGAAGAAGCAAGTCGATCTACGCTTTGACCAGAGTAAAAAGATGTACAGAGTATTTTAGACAGGATCAAAAGAACATCTCGTGCAATAAACACACCAATATACGTACAAGGTAGGGTGTAGCCTAGTGAGTAGCGAGTTGGTCTACAATGCGAGGGTCGTGAGTTCAAATACCGATCGACGTATAATTCCAGAACACTGCCTGTTTGGATACACCTTGGTCTACGAAAATGAAAATATTCGTTGATAGAGGGTTGTGCGAAGGGACTAACAACCCTTCTACAATAAGTAATGAAAAAATGTTAACGAACCTCAAGGTCAGGAGGCCAATCTACGTGTAAAGTATGTCTCAGTCATCAGCTGTTTAAATTTTTGGAAGATACAACCTTGTGCCAACCAATCAAAATCGTTCAATTGGGATGTAGGAATTTTTTATGCGAAAAATTTCTGAGTCCATGGGCAAGATAGAAAGCCCCCTTACACCTCTTTACTCTGGCTTCGACATGCAACATTTTCCGATCAGATTAAAAATATAATTACTCTCGAGGACTTCCGTTTTCGATTGCCGATTAACCTCAAAAACTATACAGGGATGTTTTTTGTTGATGTTTCGAGAAGATCTTGAAGGTTGTGAATGCCTTTCCTTGTTCTATGCTATCAGTTTGGTCTTTTAGTTTTTCTGTTCGGAGCTCATCTTGGCGAATTGGAAGGTATCTTGTCGCTATAAACCGAACTATTATGACACAATCATAAATTTAGTGAAAGTAGACCATGATATTGGACGAAAAGTGATCTTTAGCGAGCGATGAGAAGCATTTCTGTATAAGCGGCTTTTTTAACATAAAATTTGTTGAAAAATTGCCGAATTAGTAAAAAGGCAATGCATACGCAAAAAAAAATCAAATCAGATTTACCTTTTTAAATTTGGTTCTTATCTGAAGAGATCCTTTGCTTATCTACAGAGAAGAACCTTCATAATCTTGGGAAACACCCGATAGTTACGAAGCGAGGGAATAAAACGATCTGAAAACCGAACCAACCAAAAGCAAAGGAGCCAGAGCATTTAGAGCAAGGAAATACGATCAAAATATAGGTAAACTACCTTCCATCTAGGGCAAGATCGATACGATAAGGACAGTAATCTGAAAATTCAAAATAATAAAAACGTCTTCTACACCAACAACTATCAGAGGAACTTAGAAAACTGAAGAAGTATGCAAGGTGGCTCATGCGATAAGGTTGAGAAACGAGCAATAACGAACATCAACGATGCACATGGAGAAACCTGATACAATCATCAGCCATCGAGGAACATGCCACGGCAAAACAATATACGATCGAGTTGACCATTGCGCAAATTTGGCTAGAACAAATCATTATTTCCAAGGGATAGTGCAACAAGCCATCGAAATTTCAAACACCCATTGAACTTGTAATGTTTGCTGAAGATGGCTGCTGCACGCTTGTTTGAATGATTGACAGGCATGGCTTAGCTCGTCGGCAACCGAGATGGATCATTGCCATCTCCTCCATCACGCAAGGTTTCGTGCAGCTTGTTTTTTTATTTATGAAACCTAGAACCCAAAAGTTTTAAGGGCCACCAGTAATGTTGTCTGAAGGCCCAGCTAACATACAATAGGGCAGAAGTTCTCAGGCGGAGAAAATCTGCTTATTGAGAATTCGATCTTAGGAAGAGGACTGGGAATTCGGACTTAACGCTTAACCTCTGACGCGACTGAATGAGGATTTCCGCTGAGCCGACCTACTTCTACACGGCTAACTTCATCGCTCTCTTCCGAAATACACTGCATACAAGCTGGAGTTCCTGCGATCTTCTATCTGGGATTCCTGTGAAGGCGAAGGGAGTCCAATTCACATATAGTATTATAAATATATTATATTTTATATTTATATGTATATAAAGTTTTTTACATAACGATGCAACGTCGTTCCGCTCCACTCGAAATAATAGTCTAGTCCTTGAAATAATGGGTCTTTAAATGAGGTTGCAATCTGATTGCTATTAAATGGGTACAATATGGCACACCGCATAAAAATAATAAAAAGATTACGTCTATAGTTCGCCACAAAACTATAAGGCAAAAGTCCCAGTCCCAGTTTTATTTTTTTCCAACAAAAACATAAATAAACATAACAGGGCTACGATTTCGCGTAAAGCGCAATCTTACGATACTCTAGATGAAATAGAATTTTTTGTGATTCCAAGAAATTTTGTATGGGGAGTGTTAGAAGGGATGATAGCATTGAACTAATTTTTCCCCATCATGCTTAAGTAGCTATAAGAATGTTTTATAAAAAATGATTACTCCAAAAATTGAATGGGAACTGAGAAAATTAGTGAGTTAGATTTAGTGAAAATGTGCAGTTTGTGTGGGAGGTGGTAGAAAGAGTGAAGGGATTTTAGTGATTTTTTCAGAAATAACTAGGAATATTATAAAATTGATATCCCTTAAATTTCAGACTAGTGCCATTCATACTTTTCAAGAAAATCGATCTTTTGTGAAGTTATGAAACTGTCATATTCTATGGGAGGGGGTAGAAGCAGTGAAGCTAATCAAATATTTTTTAATGCTAATTAAGTATTTATTACAAAATATGAGCTTGATAAATGTTATATGTTCTGAGAAAATCGTCTTAGAGCATTTCATGAAAAAGTGTAGTTTGTATGGGAGGGGGTGGAAGGAGAGAGAGGACGCTAATAATTTTTCTACTGTGGATTGAAATTGTTATGAATGTAATACATCCCAAAATTCAGACTAATAGCGTGTATACTTTTCGAGTAAATCCATTTATTATCAAATTGCGCAATTGTCATTTTGTATGGGAGGGGGTGGAAGGGGGTGGAAGGGGTGAAGCTAATCGTCTGATTTTTTTTGGCCTTACTAACAATTTTAAATAAATATTTGGTGCACAATATCAGCCCGCTAAATTTTATACGCATTGAGTAAATTGGCTTAATTAATTCATGACAAGTTCAGTTTGTATGGGAGGTGGTAGGAGGGGGAGGACACGCATAATTTTTATACGGTAGATTGATATTATCATAAAAGTAACATATCCCAAATTTCAGGCCAATCAATTTTATACTTTTCGAGCAAATCCGTTTTTTGTGTCATTTTGTATGGGAGGGGGTAGAAGGGGTGGAGCGATTCGGCCCGAACTTGACCTTACTTTTTTGTCAAAAACGACGTGTACAAAATTTGAACTATCTAGCTCAACGCGTTCTCAAGCTAGAGAGCGCACAGACGGACGGACATCCGGTTTTGAGATTTTTGAGTGATAATATTAACTTCTGCATCATTCATTTTTTTCTCCGAGCCTTATTTCTTAGCGTTACAAACTTTAGAGCAAACTTATAATACTCTCAGATTCCATCTAGAGTATAAAAATTTCCTGATCTTTGAAGATTAACATTCACGGCACATGCATGATTTCATCTGACTTAAGTGGCAAAAGGCGGAGAAAGTTCCTTCTCCATATTTAATTATTTAAAACAAACAAAAACCAAAAAAGATACATACGGAAAACTGACTTTCAGATGACGGTTGCATTTTATTCTTGATGCTCTGTTCGGTGTACCTCGATCTTGGAATCGAGTCAAAAGATATGTAAGGCTCTGGATGACGGTTGTGTTTGAATCTGCCCTGGTTGAAGCATCTCGAGCCGAAAGATATATATGTCGTCCACATCCTCGCGCACTCAAAATTTAATAAAAAGTCGTGGGTGTTACATAGTTTCTTTCCTTCTTCGGTTGGAGGTAGTTTCGTCTGCCGCTACGAATTTATTCCGATTCCCTACCGCCTTCTTCTTTTCTCGTCTTTCCAAATCGCCACCACGTGCTTCACTTTGTTCCATTCACTGTCGTTCCCAAAATCGAAAACCAAAAAAAAAAATCTCTTCCTCCTCTCAAGCTTTTAGATTTTTCCCTGCTCTCCATTTATTACATTTAATTCTCGCGCGCGAAATTTAAATATTGGTTATTGGTTTTAATATATATAATTTTTTTTTTTGCATTTCGGCGCGATCATTACATATTTCAACCGAGAAACCGGTATATTTTTGTTCCTTGACTATTGAACTATAGATATAAAGTGACAATATTAATACAGAAAAAACACGGTTACATTATGAATAGTTTCTTCTACATATAATTTTTAATTCTTACATTACTACATAAAACAATAAATCTACTTTTTAATCGACAGTTGACTTATGTACGAACTTAATTTCTCAACCAAAATGTTGTTATCGGCCCGATTCGCAATCATTTGAATCGTGTACAAACTTTGTACATCACGTTGCTCAAAAGCAGTTGCTCCAGCGTCGTCCAATAATCTAATAAGAACAAGTACATGAATCAATAGTAATTTCAAATTCTAGTAATTTCAACCGAGAAAGACAGACGAAACTATTTAATAGCTGGTCATAGACGTTCAAATAAGTCAAACGACCAATTTACTTCGATTATTTCCCATAAAATACTCGACTCGAAGAGCGTATATTATTGAGATACATTTTAGATAACCTGATATTTTTCGAATCCACATTCTTTTGTGAAAAAGAAATGATCATAAACTGCACTCTATAAGCACAAATATTGAGTTTCACTCTTTTTTTCGTTACATACATCTCTCCTACACACAAAAGTTCTTAAGCGGTTTGTGACTCGACTCGAAAATATCAGCTTCGGCCCGCTAATAAAATTTAACTTACCCAGCGCGTATAAACCATTTAACTTTCTTATCGTCTCGACATCGTGTTATGTATTTTCCAGCCTCTTGAATACTATTCTGTTTTAAGCAAACTTCAACAAACGGTTCATATCCAATGGGACTTTTCTTTGCCTTTGAAAATTTATCGAGTTCATCCCAGCGAAATTGTTCAGATAAGACTTGTATACGTAGCCACCAATATCTGACGAAATGAAACTGTTAACACATTTTAATGAAACTATGACCGTTGCATTTACCTCTTATCCGGAATTTTATATTCATTTTTAAATTTCTCCGCCAGCTTTAAATCGCCTATGGTTAGTAATTTCTTCAGCGTGTCATTAATCGATAGTCCATAGAATTGTCCGTTAACGGTAGTTTTATATCTGAGTAAAAATTATTTAGAAAACAATCTAAGCCGTATAGTTATAGATATAGTATAGTTAGTATAGTTTACTTCTCGGAAAGAACTTTTTGCTGTCCTAAAACCTTACGCACTTCCGAACATAGTGATGATTCGACTTCTTTGTGTGCTTTATTATACAGCGCGATTGTTGTTAACAAGCTCGATTCAATGCTAGAATTATCGATTGCTTCACACAACGAAAATTCCGCTTGTGATAGATAATCATCTTCCATATTGAATAATTCTTGTAGTGCCGTCTTACTATACATTTGGCAGTATTTCTTATATAAATTATGAACCATTGAAAATTTACGGATTATCATCTACAATTCAATTCGGTTTTTATTAAAGAAAATATTTCACGAACTTGCGAAAGAAAAAGCACATACTTGAAATTTAGCCAATTCTGTAGTTTCTTTAAGTTTTAGAAGAACCATAAATACCAAATCCGTATCACCAGATTCCGTTGCACTTGACAAAGCCTTTTCATCCTTGCCCAGCTTAAGAAGTAATGGGACTTGTAGTGATCGTTTAGGCTCTTGTTCGAGTAACTGTTTGAAATATTAAGCAATTCATTTACAGAATAAAAAGAATAGAAGAGTTCTTACTCTAATTGCGAGTGGATTCCGACCAACTTCATGTGCCTTTTCGGCAATATTACAAAATGAAACGCCTTGAACAGTGGGATTTTTAAATTTTTCGGTGATCTTACGAGCCACTTCTGTATCATCTGAATAAAATTATTGTAGAAAATTAACACTCGCCTCAAATTTAATGGCTGGAGCATTATCAGGAAGATACTTACTTTTATCATGCAGCACTTTATGAATTGCCCAATGCTCTAAAATACGTGACTCTGCTAATTTCAGATACTTTGCAACTTGAATCGCAATAGCATAATGCTTTCGAAATACCAGACGATCAAGTACGACATTTGGAGTTAATTGCGAAAATCTACAACACAGTAAAAATATTTTTAAATTGAAGAAAACTAATATACACACTTACTGTTTATATGTTAACGGCAAACCCACTTTGGAATGGCGTAGAGCATTCAATACGCGAAGAACCCGGCACATTTTTATATACTCATCTGGAACATGCGCGGAAATAAATCCTTTTCCAAAGTATGCAGTCTCGAACAAACAAATAAATTTGTGATAAAATCTCAATAAATCAAAAACCTCAAAATACCTTTATCAACATTTTCTGTGTTTCAGTATCGAATTCATAACCAGCCGATTCGATGCATTCACTTACTGCCACATCGATTTTATCTCGCAACAATCCCAAATATTCGTCTGCTTGATGGCTACGCTCCTGAAATTTTTTATGTGCTTCGAATAAAAAACTTGCCGGCTCTTGACTATTTATTGCGAAAATATTCTGTACCGGTTTCGGTACTTTCTGGATCATTTCGTGCGATAAATTCGATATGATGCGGACACCATCCATTTCGGGAATGAGAAAAATCGCCGGATCATATGTGAAAATATTTTGATCGCCTGTTGTATTAACGATCATCAGAAATGATGGAAATGTTATGGCGACGGCATCCGATTGTCGGCAATTTTCCGAATCGAGAATCCATTCGATTTGTTTCGGTCGTTCACTGCGACTCGTATCGAATTCACAGAATTTCGTTTTCATATCGGTCGTTCCGAGCCAAATTATTCCCGTGTTTGTGGCGAGCGCTAAGTATCGATGATTGTACGATACCGAAATATGAGTAATGGAATTGTATTGCTTTTCGATTTGTGGCGTTTTTATATCGTAAACATTGTGGCCGAGGGCCAATTTGATAATTTCACGTTCGTTTCCAACTAAGCAATATGTGTTGCGTTCTTCCGATACGATTTCCCAGCATTCGGGATTGATAACGGATTCTGAAAAAAAGGACAAAATGTCATAAAAAAAAACTACTATAAAATGTTCATTAAAGCAAGACGACGAATCCGCCTATTTAATTTAATTTATTTCAATCTCATATTTTTACTTACTGGGAATTTCCGGTAGTTGACGATTTTTCGGCTCCTTAATATTGTTGATTAGAAATACGCGAAAACTGGTTGTCATCACAGCAACCCCAGTCCCGGCACTAGAAGCAAATATTTTTGCATCCAAAACCTTAGAAAATATATATGAATAAAGTTTCACTGAATAATTTCATTTTTATTTAATATTTCGAATACTTTAGTATGACTCGCTTCCTGGTGCATACTGCGTGTTTGCTTCTCCTCCCCGAACATATCGTAGATGAATATGATCCCATCATCTTGTACACAAACCAGTTCTTCCGAATTAGACCAGCCCATTGCAAGTAGTTTACCATGATTCCACTGCGAATTAAAAAATATTAAGATATATTACCGTACTCAAAGTGAGAAATCTCTAAACGAGACCCCCAAAGAAGTTGTCCGGTTGGTCGAATGCGTGACACAACAGGCAAGCTGTTGAGTTCAGAGAGAATAAAGCAGTTCTGCTGCTCGGGCTCGCGTCCTATGGAAGTTATATGCACGCATAGGACGCCTTAACCGAAAATTGAGTTATATTATAAAAGCTACAAATTTTCTCTCCCCTACAGCTGATCGTTCCCATGTGCTACATGTTCGGCCAACCCGAAGTCTTTCTTGAGGGTTAAAATCCAGAGCTTGTTTGGAGATGGTGTGTCTGGTTTCCTCAAAGTGTGACCGATCCGCTGCCATTTTCGCATTTGAATCTCAGTACATCTCTTAGTCCGTCCAGTTGTATTTAAAAATTTATCGTTGAAGATAACGTCTGGCCAGAATATCCCCAGAATGAAACGAAAGTGTGCGGTTTCTTGGTAAACTTAGATGTCACTTTCCATGCAGTAGAACCATATAAAAATACGGAAAAGACGCAGGCATCGATCAAAACCCTCGTACGAAGGAAGATCTCTCTTAACATCAAAATCAATGTGCTTGTGCTCAAACCCATGTTAATACTGAAGTGTGCAAGGGGTCGCTGGATTTCAATTAAATAAATAAAACCACCAGTTTAACAAGTTCACTTTAATTAGTTACGTTAGGTTGTTTTTACCTTCTTTTTTCGCAAGCCATTTAGTTCAAACTGGACTGACTGTTCACCAAAAACTCTCGCCTATTTATATTGCATTTTTCGTGCGAATTTCTTCCCGGCCGAGCTTCATCATAGCCCGAATATTTTTCCCATCCGTACGAGCTCATACGTTAGGTTGTTTTTACCTTCTTTTTTCGCAAGCCATTTAGCTGGAAAACGGCAATGTTATTTCGAGTTATTCTTCCCGAGTTATTCTTTTGTCGCCCGATCGCTGTCGTTGCTTTCTAGGTAAACAACTCACAGGTTTCATAATTATTTTGATTCGTTCGATTCTGTTACCTGTCGGTCGAGTATACATGTAGTATGCTGGTTAATAGTTTTCCCGAAAGCCCGATGTTCATAATATAGTCGCCCGAGTTCCTATCGGTCGAGTGTAGTTGTTGCTCTTTTCTTCGTAATTCGTAATTAGCGTTCTTTATAGTGTTCGTACGCGCGCATTAATTTGATGATAAGCAAGTAGAGCTGATATTTAGTGTATTAGCAGACCACGGATATTTAACTGGGGCTAACATGCAACAATCAGTAGCGGCTCGTCAGGTGAAGCGCATGAGGCGGCGCCTCACCTGCCACAGCATTTTCGATCAATTAAATCTAACATTCCTAATACGATTACATTTTGCATATCCAATCATCATTTTAGATCATTCTCATTTCAGCGATACGCCTCTGCGTATTTACCTTTTGCCTTCCCTACTGTTGTAGGTGAATGGGCTTGAAAAAAATACAAGCGCTTGGACAAAAATGTGCGAGTCTGGAAACGATCGATTTGCCCAACCTTAAAAATGAGGCGATTAAAAAGCTTGCTCACCCACAGCTCGTCAACACTGCCGTGCAGACTTGTATGGCTTGATTCGATGTCGACGTCATAAGGGAAAGAACTGAGGCGGAAAGCTCATCGCCTCTCGGCCAACTTCCGCAGCTACCGGAGCTTTCACAGCGTTTCGTACTGATTAACCATTGCATTGTTTATCGTTTTCAGTTGTAGAGTAGTGTGGGGCTCGATGGGACATTTTCGAGTCATTACGATTGTTGAGTAGTGTGGGGTTCGATGAGACGAGACTAAACAGTGGTCGTTCTTAATTTTGAGAGCTAGCAAAAAAATATGAAAAGTTGGTATTTTAATTAATTTTTGCTTTATTTTTTTAATTTATAAAGCTAGCAGTTTCATATATTGAAAGTATTGCTAGTGCATAAATTTCCATGCTAAAAATTCATTATGTATCAAAACGCAATAAATATAAAATGTTAATGTTAAATCTAGCATTCAAAATAGTGAAATAACCGCAATGAAACTAAATTTGATTGATTGATAGATCAGACCATGAAGCTACTTTATAAATCAACAAATCTATCGCTGCCATTTTTATTGCAAGCGCATTTATCCGCAGTTATTTAAATTATTTATTTTTTTTGAAATGACACATCCGCTAATTTGATGATACATGGTTTTCTGAGCGACTCACCTATAGGACAAGTCACTAGCCAACACTGACAATAATACACTTTGTTGTACGCATATTTATTTTAGAAATATTCCACACCAACGTATAATTTTAGAACACTACTTGCATGGGTGGGTATAGAGTCACTGTATAACTGAGCTACTCGGTCCAGGAGTCTGGCAGATAGCTATTTTAGTACAAAAATCGCATGTGCTAAAAAATTTGATACCAAAAATCGCATGTTCGAAAGATCAAAGTGTTGGTGAAAATAAGTGTAGACTGTGTAGTCATTCTGACATATCCCAGTAGGGAGTGGAATCATTACCGCGCCTGATTCTTACCATGAAGCTATTACAGCTACTTCCTGTCGTAAAACATAGATTATTTTAACATTGCAATGTCATAGGCAAGCATTCGTTTTTTTTACCAAGTTGCTCAGTTATACAGTGACTCTAGGTGGGTATATCTTGGGCACCTCAATCTGTCAAAATTAAAATTCGTAGATAGAGGATTGTGCGAAGGTCTAATAACCCTTTCACAATAACAAATTAATGAAGCAACCTGAAGATGAGGAGGCTATACTTTTTTTTAAATATATTGTTCTTTTTTTATGTATTGTTTAGAGCTCGACTAGCTAGATCCCAGCAACAAGCGTGGCTAGCTACTTAGAGTAGGTGCATGGCCGTCCAAACTAGCAAAATCCTAACCATCCTACTTCGGCTACGTTTTGTTAAGAACAGGCTATGCAAAGAAGTCATTAATGTCGCAGGTATTTCGGCTACCTACAGTAACCTGCGTAACCTACTGACACATACAAACAGTAAAATTTTGTCCCTAGCGTGGTAACTATCGTAAATGGCTAGCCAGCGTATCCTACATCGCTTATTTGTTGAAAGCCTGTTGAGTTTATATTACGCGTGGTAAACTTTGGCGTTAGAAAAAATGAATAATAAAACAATGTAGCTGAGGCAAACGATATTTATTGTTAATCACTTGAGTGCTTGTGGTGGAATGACAAGAAGTTGTGAAATACATAAATGGGCAAGTGTCAAAATGACATACATAATGTGGCACAGGGTGTCGCACAAAAGAGAGAGATTCTACAAAAGAAATGAATTTGAATTGTCTTTCTCAACACTCCTCCGCAATCAAATAAATTTGTTTTACTTAATTCAATCCGCATCGCTCTCGTAACATGACATGTCGCTTCGTCGGCAATGGTTTTGTTAGTAAATCCGCCAACATATTTTCTGAACAGCAATATACGCATGATATGAATTCTCGTTGAATGTAATCCTTCACAAAATAATATCGAGTGTCAACATGTTTCGTTCGATTCGACAATTTTTCCTCTTCGATGAGTTTCAAACAGCTCTGATTGTCTTCGTAGATTGTAGTTGCTGTTTGAACTGGTTGTTGCAAATCTGTCAGCAATCGTCGCAACCAAAATGCCTCCTGACACGCTTCGGACAACGCGATGAATTCTGCTTCTGTCGATGACAATGCAACACAATTCTGTTTTCGACACGCACAACTTACGATGCCACCATTCACTACGAATACGTAGCCAGTATTTGACTTCCGATCCCTTTTATTTTCTGCCCAGTTGGCATCTGCATATCCGTACAAAAATTCACCTGAACTATCATCACTGCCTAATGCCAATTTTAAATTTGCAGTGCCTTTAAGATATCTCACTACCCGCTTCATCTCGTTCCAATCCTGTTGACGTGGCTGTTGCACACGTTGTGCTAATATTGAAACGCTCGCTGAAATATCTGGCCGTGTATTTACCGATATGTAAAGCAAACACCCAATGAGCTTCTGATAATTTGCATTTGTTAGCAGATAATCGTCTTCCGTATCAGCTTTATCGTAATTTATGTTCATCGGTACTTTGGAAACTTTTGCATCGCTCAGACCGAAATTCGCAGCAACCTTTTGAATGTATTTCGATTGGCATAAGTGATATATGTATGTTCTTCGTGTCCTTGATGACTTTCATTCCAAGGTAAAATTTAATTTCACCCAAATCCTGCAATTCGTATTTCGATGCGATAGTTTTCTTTATTTCGTTGACTGTATGGATAGATTTTGCTGCCACAATCATGTCGTCGACATATATTAGAAGAAATGACCGTGCGCCGTTTTCGTCCTTGAAGTATAAGCACTGATCCGCTTTGCTATGCTGGAAACCTGCATTGATCAATGTTTTGTGAATAGCATCGTAACGATTGAACCAGGTGTCCCACCGAAACTAAACAATGAGTGCCAAGTAAAAATCCAAAACGAGACAAATTTTTGCTGGGATGATTAAATAAATAAGTAAACATCACGCACCAGGAAGGTGATGGTAAAATGTAGTAGCTGCTCAAAAACGTAAAGCAACAGTTTTCAAAAAAAAGTTTGCCTAGTTACTAAGCAACAAAAACATATATTCCCTTTTTTAAATAACGAGATATTAATGTTCTGTGTAAACAAGAACATTCCCAATATACTGTACAATAACATGAGCTGAGAATTCTGGCGCAAAAGGTCACAGCTTTACGCCTATTCGAAGACAATAAATAAAACTATAGAAAACTTACAACAATCGTTGAGATCAATGTTCCTGCTGAATTTATAATTCGGATTAACGGCTTAGTTGATCCTTTAAGTGGAATTATCTGCTTAAAATCCCGTACAATCGCAATCGGACCACCGAAAGGTGCTCCGCAAATAATCATATGTTCGAGATTAATATCAAGCGGCCAATCAAGACTGTAGAGTTCATATTTTCTACGAAAAGTAGAAGACAAAAATAATAATCTTGAACACATATAATTAAACTAGATAGGATAATTGTAAATACCTGTAAGTGTTGCCAGGACGTAGGGTGAACCAATCGCCCGTGTTGTACATGACCGGCATATTTCGTGTCCTTAATTCTCTTCGTTTGGGTGAAAACCTTTTTCTGGGATTGGTAAGATTTATAAAATTGATAGAGACCGTACCACTGAGACGCCCCGTCAGCTGTTATTGACAAATTTCTGTCTGAGAACTGTCAAATGAAGACATGCGAACATGAGGTGTCAAAGTTCTCGTGTTGCCTTGTGAATGATTGGGAACCAGTGCAGTTTGGGAAGCTCATGGTGAAGCGACTGACGAAATCGACACCCATTATATATATATTGTTACCCATTGTTACCCATTATATATATATTGTTGAAATTGGACTTTGGGCTTTCCTACATGGTTTGAAAAGTTTGTTATATCTATTTAATAGAACTTATGCACCTAACCTTGTTATAAAATATGAATATAACCGTATTTTTAACATTTGTACGGTTTAAGGCAAAAGTCCGGCCAAGAAAAAGCAAAAGCTCTCGGACGGAAAAACGTGGAAAAAACGTGAATAATTTCAAATAAAATAAATATTATATTTCAAAGACCCGATTTGGACTGTACTGCTCTTGAAGAAGAAGAGAAAACACCAAAGCATACTCTTTGTAAATGTGAATTACTCGTAAACGAAAGACTCCTTCATTTTGGGCGTCGACTAAATTTGTTTTCTTTTTTAAATAGCCTAAGCTTAATAAACAGAGCGTTGGAGAACTTCAAAACTTTTTTCCGGTGGATATCGCTATTGCCCATCAGAGTTCGCAGTTATGGAAGAAACCAAACCAAATCTAATCTTATCACGATCATTAAAAGCGAAGAAAGCAACACAGAAGGTTGATCATGCATAGGAGGGAGCAAGATCAACATAAGCGTTTGGAGGATCTTATTAGACCGAATAGCTGATCTTTACAGTAAAACCCGCACATTGACGCGGCACCAGGTTTTTCTGCTAGTATGCGGATTGTGTTTGTATCTGATGCCCGCTTATATGAATAGTGTTGTGTGTTTACCCGGGGCCCGTTTAAAATTGTGCTCTTATTCGAATTGTATTATATTATATAATATTATAGAATGGATCAAAGAAATCAGAAATAAATCATTTAAAAACGCTAATTGCAAGCAAAGCATTCTGTAAAATTGTTTTGTTTGTGTCTATAAGATGCTCCTCCAAAGTTTCCATAATTTTCAGGTCCACATTATTTGCAGTACGGTACGATCGAAGAATGGTTACTGCATTAACAGCAGAGTACAACAAAGAGTAAGAACACTTTGTATAGTGCCTGGGTTAACATGTTTTTGACGTAATACCTCTGAAAAATCCGGTTTTTACCTCTGAAAATAAAGAGAGAAACGTGTCCCGCCGAGTTCGCGACACTTCTTATCTCTCATTCTAGTACATGGCGTTCTTACAGCTTTTGCTCGCGTCGTATTCAACTTGGACGGCGGGTGCGCGGGTCATGGTCGGCGGGTGATCGACGATTCTCCTTCCGCTCAATGTTTTCGATATTTTTCGCTTGCTCTTGTCTAATAAAAAAAAATCTTTGCGAGAATGAAATGGAAAGATCAGATTAAATGTTCACTATAAGCGTGAGAGAGAGGAAGCACACGTATCGGCGATGAAACACGAGTGTGTTTTCGGTAAATTTTCGGAGCCGGGTCGCATTTTTAGCTGAATGTTCCTACTCTTTGTTGTACTCTGATTAACAGCTTCACTTCGAGTGGCTGAGTGTTTTTTCTCAATTTTGAGAATTTTCATTTTCTTCGTCATGGTCACTAACATGACCATTTTGATTTTGATCCATTATACGAGTATCTTGCTCTGCAAGTTCGCCATAGCATTATACAGGGTTAGACGATTGAACTGTTACCTCTTCAAACGGCCATATTTTTTTTGTGTGAAATTATTTTTTATTGATTCAAATCACAAAAATGTTTGGAAATAATCAAAATTTCAGAATCCATTCACTTTAGCTCGATGTGGCCACCTTTTGCCTTGACTATGGCCTTCAAATGGTTAAAAAATGAGTTGCATGCTGCACGAATGTGATGTTGCGGTATTTTGGCCCGTTCCCGTACAATGGCTTTCTTCAGCGCATCCATACTGGCATATTTTTCAGTCCTCGCCTTGCTCTCCAAAATGCCTCAGATGGAATAGTCCATCGGATTTACATCTGGCGAAAGCCATTGTGTGGACGAAATTAAGTGTGGAACATGGTTTTTTAAACATTCTTGGTTCACACGAGCTTTATGAGATGGTGCCGAGTCTTGTTGGAACGTTCATGGTATACGGCCGAATTGTTTGCGTGCCCACGGCTCTAAAGCAGCTTCCAAAACATTTTCCCGAAAATAAGTCGCATTGAATTTGACACCAGGCTCGATGAAAACGATTAGACAGCGTGCATCGGCGGTCACAGCTGCCCATACCATTACTTGAGATGGAAAATTACTTCGGCTGGCCGTTCGTAGGCTCAAATTTTCGTAAGTAGTGCGTTCAGTTAAGTTAACACGATCATTTTGAGAGTTTATGAACTGCTCAATAGGGAAATTTTTCTCATCAGAGAACACAATTTTTGGAAATTCGCCACGTTCGTGCAAGCTTAACAACTTCTTTGCTTTTTCGAGTCCCAGTTTAGAGAGATACTGGGGTTCAAAATCTGAACTCGAGGAAGGAAGACAATTTATTTTTTCATCGACTGCATTAACTTTTTTTTGCTTTGATGTAAGATCCTGAGCCTTTTGAAACTTGTAAGGCTTTACCTCGAGCTCATTTTGGAATATGCGTCGGATGCTTCGCTAGTTCTTTGGCAATTCGATTACCACTACGACGCGGATTTCGTTCAAGTCGAGCCTTCACTTTCCGAACCATTTCAGGTGATGTTGCTGTTTTCTTTCGTCCACCACCATAACGTTTGGCAATGCTGTAATAAATCGCCTCACGATATATTACCACGTAACTTACTCAGCCCTAATTAATCGCCTAAGACTCTTCTTTCTACCACGTGCAGTTCGTACCCAATATCGCAACCACCACTGAGTTGCTTGCTCTCGTAAGCCAGAAATCCACCACACACAATGTGCCCGTGCTAAGATATTCGATCCCGAGTTATTATGACATCTGATCTAATAACATTTCGGTGCTGGGAAAAGGTAGGATCAGATTACGAGAAGACGAGACTTATGGGATTGGCTTGCGGTCGAACACGTGATTTTTCGGCACTAGAGGAATCACGTGTTTGCAGTAAATAATTTGACACTAATATTAAAGTGGGTTGTTATTGCAAACACGTGAACCACATGGTTGCAATAAATAATTTGACACCGATATAGAGTGCATTATTTGTTGCACTTTGAACCTCTGCCATTCGACACCTATATTTTTTACAACTATTCAAGATATTCTGTTTCCCAGAAACACTTGAATAATTGCTGACCTTTCTTTAATTTATGGATACTTTCCCACGGGAAAGTATATTGCAACGTCAGCGTCTGGCGAGCAGGAGATCGGTATTGTATAAATAGATCAGGACGACCTGGCCTCAAGGCAGTTCGTCAAAAGAAGTTAATACTGGCAGTTGGTCAAGACCAGTAAGTACGTTAAGCTCATTAAACAGTTCACTAAAAAGACAAAAGTACAAGTTCGGAATTTAAATCGTTTTGTAACATATTAATCAATAAACGTCATATAGTGTTAGAAATTAGAATCAGTGTATTATTTCCACACCCAAGAATTAGAAGGACTCAGACATCCTTCCCAGCGTGACGACACCACACCCCCGTCGTATAACAATGCTGCCTGTATCATTAGAACGATTTATGGTGCGATACACAAACATTTTATTCACTTTGAGATGGCTGAGCTCACGAACAATAGCTGGTTGTGATTTTCCAGCCAAATATAACGCAATCACACTATTACGTTTCACTTCCATTTCGAATAACTTTTGTTCTATGAAACTTAGACGCAAATGCCAAAGGTAGCTTGTAAAAAATATAAAGAGCTGACATTGGTATGAATTTGGCATAGCTGTCATTATCGGTTTGGCCAATGCCTTCTATAGTAGAAAGCCGAGTAACTGAATCCAACAACAACACTTTGGAGTCATAACAAACATGACAGTTCCATACAAATTCGAGCGCTTTTGTATGGAGCAGACACGGCGGGCTTCGTAAGAATCGCGTTTATTCTTAAATGCAGTGTTAAAGATAGTTCAGCTTCTAAGGTACTTTATTGAAAGTGTTCGGCATGTAATTATGACCTGTTGATATTAGTGCAATAGATTTTTAATTGAAAAAAGTGCGATCAAAGTTAAATCTCGGCTTCTCACACCAAAGAAAATCTGTCACTCATATTGTGGAGAGTTCTCAGGTTAATTTACACACAGAAAATTGTAGAATTTTAGTTATTACGAAAAAGTGTGCACTCGCGTAATATTTCCGTGCTTAATTTGAACTAATTATGCTCTTTTCTTGTTTTCGGCAAAACGTGTTTTTACGACAAGTTTGTAGAAAATAATACAGGTGGTCTTGTGAAATGGAAAAATCCATGACGTCATACCCACTGGAGTCATTCAAGATGGCCGCTACGTCAGTTCTGCCCAGCTTGAGATGTAGAAAGCATTGGTTTGGCCAAAGCCCCCTATAGTAGAAAGCCGAGTAACTGAATCCAACAACAACACGTTGGAGTCATAACAAACATGACAGTTCCATACAAATTCGCGCGCTTTTGTATGGAGCAGACACGGCGCGCTTCGTAAGAATCGCGTTTATTCTTAAATGCAGTGTTAAAGATAGTTCAGTTTTCTAAGGTACTTTAATAATAGTGCTCGGCATGTAATTATTACACGTTGATATGAGTACAATAGATTTTTAATTGAAAAAAGTGCGATCAAAGTTAAATCTCGGCTTCTCACACCGAAGAAAATCTGTCACTCATATTGTGCAGAGTTCTCCAGTTAATTTTCATACAAAAAACTGAAGAATTTTAGATATCGCGAAAAAGTGTGCACTCGCGTAATATTTCCGTGCTTAATTTGATTTAATTATGCTTTTGTGTTGTTTTCGGTAAAACGTATTTTTACGAAAAGTTCGTCAAAAATAATACAGGTGGTCCTTTGGAATGGAAAAATCCATGACATCACACCCGCTGGAGTCATTCAAGATGGCCGCTACGTCAGTTGTGCCCAGCTTGAGATGTAGAAAGCTTTGGTTTGGCAGATATGCCGGTGTGAAGTTGGTAGCACTTCAATCGCCTAACCCTGTATATTTGAATCACAATTAACTCACTGTTCATACTCCTCTTCAGGAATCATTAACTGAACAGTATATCATTTATTTCACTGCTTCCGTATTTGATAAATTTAGCTTTCTTAAAATAATTTTGAGTAGTTCGTGGGCATACTAACCACCATGACCGTTTAATATATTTTAGTGCTTCAAAATATTAATTGACTCAGCGAATCGCATCTCTTGCGAAAAGCTGTTTTCTGATGATGATCTGTCTATAATAAGCCTTAAAGCAGTGTATAATTCCTTGAGCAAGGGGTTGAATATGACTTATGATATTTGCTGGGATAAACTGAATTTCAATATTCTCGATCTTGGTTTTACTATTGTATTTATGGCAAGCGGCGTTATCAAATTTTTATTTTTTGTTTATCCATTTTTCCCATCAAGTTGTGTAAAAATTTTGGTCAAACGAAACCGTCCATTCATGATTTTTTTTACAATGTTTAACTGGTATTTCTTGACAGCGCGGATATTTCGACTAATTGCGTAAACATCCTTATACGAATCATCCATATTGCATACAAATAGTGATGTAATTCGATCCTTTCGTAATTTACCTCCACTAAGAGTTTCACCTATTCTCACTATGATTTCAACAGGTAGTGCTTTATAGTATAACCCAATCTCGTCAGCATTAAATATGTTTTCTGGAGAAAAATTGCTTAGTAAACTTGATAATGCGGTATTTACCCATTCCTTAGCCGATATCTCATCAGCTGAGTTTTTTTCGTCATTCTCTTCCGTGGCGTAGTGGTAGCGTCTTTGCTTCACAGTCGATAGGTCGTGGGTTGGATTCCCACTCCAGGCAGTAGATTTTTTTAAGTCCAGATTTTTCAGTTGCTACTGGCAATGGCAAATTATTCGAAATAAAATTGGATAACGATGTAAAAGTGAAACAGTTCCACTTCTAGAAGGTCTGTAAGCTCAGTAGATGGCTTCTGATCGCTTTTTATCATTCAGTCCCCATAACATCTGCAAATATTTATCAATAGCAGCCAGTTCAACTTAAAAAATATTCCAGCTTCACCAGTCGCTACGGTCGTTATCGCTCCCGTTCCCCTGCTTTCCCAATCCCATTCCTTTCCTCCATGACTGTGCTTGTGCATTGCACATAAATTCCGAAGTTGCCTATAACACAGGTAATTCTGTAAAAAAAAGGTGTATAGGGACTGGAACTATGGCCTGACGCAATTTCTATCAAGTCACGGTGGCCACCACAAATACTTACACAGATTCGGTCACGATAATTTCAAGCGAAATTGTGACTTAAAATATTTTAACTGGCGTTGTGTATCGAGAGCATAAGAGTATAACTAATATCTTAATACTTTTTCTAATATAATAAATATCCAAATATATTAAAAGCCTCAAATTTCACTATTGTACGAGTGTTTCGCGATTTCAACTGTCCACCGTAAATGAAATTTTTACATATTGAATTGAAATATGAGACAAAAGAGTTCAAACTTTCCTAGATCGTTAAAATTTGTATTAACGCCATTTTCGTGACCGTGGGATGCTCGACTTTGTGTGCAGAAGGCGTTAGTAATAAATTAATTTCCTTGACGATATGCACTTGTTACTTTGTAAATTTATTTGTATAAAAATCAGAACAGACATTTTATTGCACATTATCGCAAATCTCCTTATCACTTTCTTTTTTAAATGGACCAACTCTTCGCGTTCGATACGGAGATTTTGCTTGGATCATTACGTAGCGGTCCCTGACTTGGGAATTAAAAGGAAGTAAGTGAATGAGAACAAACAAATTCAATAAAAACATTTCAGAATCAACAAGTATTTCATTTTTGAGATATATACATATATATATTTTTTTTCAAAATTCGTTATTTTCCACAGTTTTTGCTTCTTGGATTTTTCTAAACTGATTTTCATTATTATTATTGCCTGACCGTCGGTCGCGCAAGGTCAGGCATTCAGGATCCTTGCCTGGCAAGCTTGTCCACTGCGTCGTTTCCTAACAGGTCGGTATGACCCGCTATCCAAATTAAAAACACTTCTGTTACAGCCGCTAGGCGAGTCAAATTCTGTCTACAAATCGACACTAGCTTGGACGTGGTCCTGTAGTATTGGAGTGTTGCAATTGCGCTACTATTTTTGAGACAGTTTTGCATATCTAAAATAATTTTTATGCACTCGTTAATGGCTAATACTTCCGCTTGCACACAATTACAAGTTCTGGAAGATGGACAGAAGTGTGGATGTCGAGGTCGTATGAATAGAATCCTGCACCTATCCCCTAGTTAGTTTTAGTGCTTCCGTACAGCGATGAGGAGCTGCGCAGGCGCTGAGCATTGTGTTTGTTGCCCATTCGTTTCGTTCAGGAAACTAAATATGAAACTTTCGTTTCTAAACCTGTGGTTGGTTCATGCAATCGTGCTCGCAGTCTAAATGGGAAGTTGAGTCTCTAATGACCAATTATTGGAGCTGACCACGAATTACAGGCTTTGAATCTAATGGCAGCTAGGTCTCGCTGAACGAACTGCAGGCATGCTGTTTGGCTTATAAAAAGTGGAGGTACCCTTTGCGCCTCTTCGTGAGCATATTTATTGGCGTTACAACACTAGAGCAAACTTATAATACTCTCAGATTCTACTTCTACAATGGCACTACGGCCCAAATCGGTCCTTAACCTCCTGACCTTCAGGTTCCTTAACAATTTTCATTTATTGTGGATGGGCTGTTAGCCCTTCGTACAACCCTCTACCGACGATTTTTCCATTTTCGTAGATTGAGGTATTCAAGGTATATCCAAGCAGGCAGAGTGCTAGAATTATGCGTCGACCGGGATTTGAACTCACTGCCAACACGTTACCCACTAGGCTACACCCTAGCTCTCAGATTCCATCTAGAATATAAAACCTAGAAGTTTAAATAGAAAAAAACGAACCAAAAATATTTTTCAATGACAAAAATCTTTATTTGCCACCACATTATAAAATCAGTAACGTAAAACTGAATGTCATGCGACAACAGTTTATCGCTTCCTGCGCAAGTGTAGACGATTTCTGCGTCTCCAGGCAGCCCGACGAGATCCACCAATGGTTTGCGAGTACCTGTAGCCCTTGCCAATACCACGTGAGCTCTTGCCGGCCGATGTAAGACCGCGAAGTTCGCGATGCTTGTGGACCGCATTGCAGATCCAGTTGATCTTGGGATCGCGACGAATGGCATTATGGTTAATGTCAATCAAGATAACTTCGAAGTATTTGTACGAAGCATCCTGGGCCACCCAGTACGAGTTGAGGACACGGAGACCTCCGATACGGCGGCCAACACGTTCCTGTAATTGTGGAAAAATGTGACGATTAGAAAACATTCAAATATCGAGAATTTCAAGAGGTTTTTCAAAAAATTTCATCAGACATCTAAGGAAGAAAAATTAATTCTTCAAATTTAAATTAAGTTCGGTTTTTTTGTCATCAGGTTAATTTTGAAGCGAAGTTTTGTTTGAAATTGCATATTTACCTCGGCAATAGATTGAAGGCTACGATACGGCTTCAATTCGTTGACACCATGGCTTTTTGGTTTACCGTAGGTGCAACCCTTGGCGACTGGACGTTTGCGTCCTCCACGTCGTACGCGAATTCTGTAGATAACGTATCCTTGCTTGGCCTTATAGCCCAGGCGACGAGCCTTGTCCGGGCGAGTTGGTCTCGGCGACCGATGCAACTTTGTCAATTGGCGGTATTGCCAAACGCGAATACGGAGCAGGTAGCGCATAACATCGCTCTGCTTTTTCCTATAAAGCTCTTGCATATACCGGTATGCACCCATTTTGAGTTATTTGCTGGGATAGACCTAGGACAGAATGATTTTTTTTATAGTCATTATCTCGACAATCTCGAGGTCACATCATCGGTCTATCTTTGGATTAAAATAGCCCGACAACGGGAGGCTCTTCACATTTTTACAATAATTATTGCTTTCTGCAAGAAAATTTAAGTTAAAATTGTTAATGAAATTGTGCGTGACACGCGATCAGGCCGACATTGCACAAAAACAGGTTGGAAGAATAATACACGGGAATTTCACACAAATAATCGGAGAAATGAATCGTCACGAGCATTTGATAAGATGCTTTAGAGTGGTGCATATATTATCGTCATTTTATTTGTGAGAATTCCAGAAATAGCGGGGTGAAAAACACGAATTGCTTACCTCAGTCTTGAAGAAATCCCAAATCTGCAAAACACAAAAAAATTCAAATTAATTCACTTTAATTTTAAGTTAGTTCTATTAAGGAAGCACAACACATCCATTAAAACACTTTTTTCGTGGTTTTTACAAAAGGATGGCCGCAATATTTCAAGATTTTAGCGTGGAGCGACATTTTTACCCACCTCACTTCACGAGAGATCGAAAGCAGAAGGAAATTTGTTTAAAGAATCGGTCCGTCGTAACGTTGTCGGCCTGAATGTCATATGAAATTTGGTGCTAGGTGGCGTAATTGTCGTTTCATAGGCGGTAATGCAGGAACAATTGAACTTTGTGGATTTGTATTTTAAAGAAACTTTTCGAAATACGTCCAGTTAGCCAAACTACCTAAAAATAAAATTCTATGTTAAAACACCTTCCTTTTACCCTTTAAACGTTTTACACTTCGAATCTTTTACGCTTTGAACGTTTTACACTTCGTGAAAAACTTTTTTGTACGAAACTCAAGCTATATATGTACATGTCTAAGCGACCGGGAATATGTATTGACAGATTAATAATAATAATAATTATTTATTTAATAAATTCAATAACATTTTATATATAAAAGTATAATTTAAATTCAATCCATAATTAGATAAATTAATCCTTCTTAAGACAATATAAATTAAGAATAAAGTAAAATAGTACTTTAATACAATAGAAAATAATAAAAAATATGTAAACAAAAGAAAATTTTTTTCAAGATAAGTTATAGGAGAAAATAATAGATTAAAAAAAGAAATATATATACATATAAAGACGTAATTCGTGGAATGGCAAGCGACCGCGAATTTGGCGGGATTGTTTAGATTGGTAGATCGTGGTCGAATTTTAATCAATTAATTTAAAGCTTAATTAATAGTAAATAGTAAGTGTTGGTTTGATGTTGTTGTTTTTTAGTTTTGTTGTTGTTGTTTTTCGTTTTGTTCCTTTCCGAATCGGTGAATAGTGACGAAACTATAGTGTTTTTGTTTTTGAGTAAATATAAATACTAGGCTTTATTATTCGTGACGTTTCGGTCTCTGCTGAGATCTTTATTAAACTTGCTTTGTTTGTTAAACGCGGTAGGAAATGTAGAGTAGAGGGAATTCAATAGAATAGAGTTATTTTATAGAACTATTAGAATAGTGGAATGAAGAAAACATAGATAGACAATTAAATAAAGGCTTCTGATGGGGGCTAGTGGTGATGCCCGAAACCGGTAAAGCAAACCAATTAATAATAAAAAATCCTACAAGTGGTGGTGCAGGCAACTGCAACCATACTATAGGATAGTAGGGAATGGTAGGAATGGTAGTAGTAGGAATGTTAGCTAATTTTTCGAATTGGTTAAGAAATAACAGGATGATGAGATAGGATGAACATCGGGGGAAATTTTATTAAAAAATTCACCTTCGGATTACATGGATTAATTATATTACTTAAATTGTATTGCTTTGAACTATATTGCTTTAAATTAAGTTAATTTATTTTATACAGGGTGTTTGGTACTCCGTGTGCCACCTTGTAAGGGGTTATTCCTAGATACATTTTGAGAACAAAATTGTTCTACGGAGATTGTCAATTTTCAATATCCGCGGAGAGGGGTATAAATACATTGAACAGGAGGAAGGTAGGTGTGGAATAGTGTGTGGTAAGGGGAAAGTGATAAACTTGGAAAAACTTGAAATGTCTGCAACGGAGATGAAGAATCTTGCAACAAAGGACCTATCCCCTTGAAAATGTCTGCCTGAATATTTGTAAAAATAAATTCATTGATGCTTTAAGTATCTGTTAGGTCATCTAAAGTCTGCGTTTGATAATTGGAGATGCAAGTAGATACCTATGGAAGTCTGATTCCAAAACATTTAATTTTCGTATCAGCACACTCCGAAAATTAGGATTTAGAATAATAGTTAAGGAATTTAGAGTGCCGGTGGAATCGATTGGCACACTATCTTCTCCATAATACAGGGTGTTTGGTACTCCGTACATAGCCTTGTAAGGGGTTATTCCTGGATATATTTTGAGCAAAAAATTGTTCTACGGAGATGGCCAATTTTCAATATCCACGGAGATACAGGGTGATCAAGAAAAGTCCTTCGGACCTGTACCCTCACTCACTCAAAACGCTATATCTTGAAAACCAATAATCGCATTTCAAAGTGTTATAGCTTGTTTTTTAGGGAATCAAATTATCTTTCATTTAGTGTAATAGTCCGTATTGTACCTGTACCCAATCCTGAGGTATTTCCTTCAGACCACAAATTTTTGATACTTTGACCCTCAAAATTCTGTGATCAATGTAGTTTTTCTCAAGAAAACGCATTATAAAAATGTCATTTTAATGTTGTTTTTTTATGTGCCATATTATTGCCTACAAAAGATGCACACATACTTATGACTTAGGTTTTCCCGTTTTCCAGGTAATAAGCGAAAATACATATGGCTTAAAAATAAAATATGCCATAAACCAACCCTCGTTCTAAAAAAACTACCTGAAATGTTGTTAAACTGAAATATTCTTTGTGTCCTTTAATTACTATTTAAATTATCAATGAATGTCCTTTAGGTAGTATTAAAATTATCGAGAAAATGAATTAAATTAAAATGAGTTTCAACACAACTAGGTGCAGCACTTTGCCCTTTTTAATGGGTTACCTAACAAAATGAAAAGCCTATAAAAGCAAACCATACTTCATATTTTTATCAGTTTTAGTTAAATTTGTAAAAGAACAAGGTGTCACTAAAATTTAGAAAAGAATTTCGAAATGCCTGAGTTCACGAACGAAGAATATGCAGACATAATTTTCCTCTATGGAGAGTGTCAGGGAAATGAGCAAGCGGCGCGATCTTTGTATCATCACAGATTTCCCAATCGTCGAATACCTTACGCGAGAGTATTCCAAGACGTTTACAGAAGGATTAGGGAAACAGGCAGTGTTAGGACAAGCAGAGTGAATGCAAATCCTGCGCCGGTAATCGCTGTTTCAAATGATCAACGAATCCTAGCTGCAGTTCAAAATGATCCATCAACTAGTATACGACGCTTGGCATTGCGGTTTAACGTCTCTACGTGGAAAGTTTGGAGTGTCCTGAAAGCAGAACGTTTGCATCCCTACCACCACACACCAGTGCAGGAGCTGTTACCCATTGATTTACCCAAAAGGATGGAGTTTTGCAATTGGCTCCTTGAACGACAAATAAGTGACGAGAATTTTATCAGCAACATTCTTTGGACGGATGAGTCCCAATTCACCAGGGACGGTATCACAAACTTCCACAACTTACACACATGGGCTGAGAGCAATCCACATACAAGAAGAGAGGCATCATTTCAGCACAGATTCAGTGTCAATTTATGGGCAGGTGTGATTGGCAACGATTTTATTGGTCCTATTAGGCTTCCGCCTACCTTAAATAGTTCCAATTACTTGCATTTTTTGACAAATGATCTACAGGAGTTATTGGATGATATGCCACTGCAACGATTGGCTTCCATGTTTTACCAACACGATGGTGCTCCAGCTCATTACGGCCGACAGATCAGAGATTGCTTAAATTCCAATTATAGCAATCGCTGGATCGGTAGAAATGGACCGATACACTGGCCTGCAAGATCCCCTGATTTAACTATTATGGATTTCTTTGTATGGGGACGGATGAAGGACCTTGTCTACGCAACGGAAGTAGTAACGTTGCAGGAATGCCTCCGACGAGCGCGGTATCGCTGTCGTACGGAATAAAATCAAGACGTTCGCACAACTCACTGCGAGCTCCGTTCGTCCCGACGGGAAGCCATGTCCACCTTTCAAGATTATCATTTTGGACGAGGCTGATTCCATGACGCACGCAGCACAGGCTGCATTGCGTCGGACTATGGAAAGGGAGAGTCGCAGCACCCGTTTCTGCCTCGTCTGCAATTACATTTCGCGCATAATTCAGCCGATTACGTCGCGATGCACGAAATTCCGATTGAAGCCGCTCGGCGAGGAGAAAATCATCGAGCGATTACGGTTCATCTGTGCCGAGGAAAAAGTGAATATTGGCAACGACGATCTGTACAGGAGCATTGTCGAGATTTCGGGTGGTGATTTGCGGCGCGCCATTACCACTCTGCAATCGTGTGACCGCTTAAAAAGTGACGGTGCACAGACTGTCGAGATTTCGGGAATCATTCCGCAGAAATATTTGGACGAATTTATGGCCGTCTGCCGCTTAGGGAACTACAGTAAGCTCGAGGAATTCGTGCAGGACCTTTCGTTCGAAGCGTATAGTATCGGGCAAATTTAGAACAGTTCAATGATTTCGTCCTGCGCAGCGCCGATCTTAGCAATGATCAAAAGAGCACTATATGCGATAAATTAGGGGTAAGTAGCAGCCGAAGCGTTTTTTGAGTCTAATTCTAGAGGGAGCCCTACGGATCACTTCCCGAATGCTTTCTGCTCTAAGTCTCATTTTTTTGCAGGAGTGCATGTTCCGATTGCAAGAAGGCGGTTCAGAGTACATGTAAATCATTGAACTTGGTTGCGTGGCGATAATGGCACTGAAAAAATAAGAGTTCGGTTTTTTTTTGTTTTGTGAAATTTATTTATAAAATGGCAGACTAAAAGTAAAAAATAAAATGAAGTCATCCGACAATTTTAAAATCGTCCTCCTTCCGTTTCAGAGTTCCGCCACCGGTCAGTGCTCCATCATCGTCGATTTCCATTTTTACGTCGCTATTTCCCGGAACTTGTTTTGGTTTCGCGGTCACCGTTTTGAACTTAAAGACGGGCTTCCGAATCGTGACCAACGGCGGCTTCGGGGTTGACATTTGTTGTCGTTTCACTGTCGGATTCGACTGTGATTTGATTTGGGTCTTAATTGTCGAGCGGGACCCGATTGCCGATTTGATCATTTTCTTCGGTTGTGATGCCGTACGAAGTTTGTAGTTGCAGGCGGAGAGACAGTAACGATCGGGTGGCAGCCGCAAACCACAGTGCGGTTTGATTAGAGGTAGTGGCATAGAGTTACGAACTTCAGCGAGTTTAGCCAAGACCTGAAAATTAAGAAAAGTTGAATGGCTCGCGGTCAGTCGATGCGTGGGGGGGGAGAGACTTACGTGCCGTGGTGGCGGATTCGTGAAGGCCTTACGTCCTCCGAAGCGAGCTTGACATCATCCAGAAAATGTCGCCGACGACCGAAATATTCGGGTGCCATAATTTCGACATTTTTATAATGCGTTTTTTTGAGAAAAACTACATTGATCACAGAATTTTGAGGGTTAAAGTATCAAAAATTGGTATCAGTATTCAACAGAACTCGGCATGGATGTATCAAACGGTGGTTGTATCAAGCGGTGATTGTATCAAGCGGTGGATGTGTCAAACGGTGGTTGTATCAAGCGGTGGATGTGTCAAACGGTGGTTATATCAAGCGGTGGATGTGTCAAACGGTGGTTGTATCAAGCGGTGGATGTGTCAAACGGTGGTTGTATCAAACGGTGGTTGTATCAAGCGGTGGATGTATCAAGCGGTGGATGTGTCAAACGGTGGTTGTATCAATCGGTGGATGTATCAAACGGTGGATGTGTCAAACGGTGGTTGTATCAAGCGGTGGATGTGTCAAACGGTGGTTGTATCAAGCGGTGGATGTGTCAAACGGTGGTTGTATCAAACGATGGTTGTATCAAGCGGTGGTTGTATCAAGCGGTGGATGTATGTTTATGAAACTGTGGTGGCGCTCTAATCGTTAAGGAAATTGATTCGATTTTATTATTGAATTTGGTTACGAAATCATTTTTAAAGGGAATTAGATCTTAGAATTTTACTAGGATATGGTTTCATGAAAAATGTACCGAATTTCATAGAATTTACTTCGACTATAAAAGTAATATTCTATACAGATAATTTTAAGCGTGATTTAAGCAATCAATCAAAAAATTATTAACATCCTATCAATTCGTCTATTCTCCTCATCCCGCTATCGCAGTTAAGTGTTAAATAATTAGATATTTTTGATGAAATTTATGAAAGTGCAGATACAATGTATATACATCTAGGGAATGAGTTTGAGGAGCAACAACTCGATATAAAAATTAAATTCAAGAAGAAGAAAGAAAAAAGTGAAAATGAGGGTGGAATAAGATGATTCGCAACAATATATATTGTAAAAACAGGAATAACAGCGATTGCATTAACTGACAATGATGATTCCGTTCGAGACGAATAGGAGCTAAGTGTGTAATGTCATTTGGCAACCCCAAATGAATTAGTACAGTGTGTGTCTTTTATTTAAAATGTACAAGTATTTAGGAACACTATCTAATTCAAAACTTCACGTTTTTAATGCTATTAAACTGTTTATTAATAAATTTCTCACAAAGTATTAAAATGTGAACATAAGACAAAAAATAAAATAAAACTCCATTAATATGTAAAATTAAATGAAAAAATTCTTCTTAGTGTACACTAAAATTGGGTCAAGTTACTTAGTGCGATGCATTTCTTTTACGGCTATCGAAAGTAACTGAGGCGGTCACCCGTCAATGTGCGAAGCACAGTTAAGTCGACATGGGTACGGGGACACAAGAGGATATAGGAAAATTAGTAGGGAAACGCAGGAGGGAAGAGTTTGAAGTGGCGGTGAACATTGTTCTTGGTGAAGAACCAGTTCCGAAGTCGAATATCAAACCGTTCCTAAATTCGAGATTGGAAAACTCAAGGACGAGAAAGTAGTTGCGAAGTACGTGAGAGAAACTTTGCGACAATGCTGAACAAAAACACCAGCATGCCAATAGAAGAAATGTAGCAAAACATTATAAATAGCATTGCATCCGTCGCAGGGAAGGTGATAACACAAAACAACGATTTGTGCGAAGAAAAGGCCGACTCGAGCCAAACAGGACAAATATAATGATCTTGAACGCTTTGCAAACAAAATCTGCAGACAGAAAAAAAAAACGAAAGCACAATAATGACGAAATTAAAAACGTAGACGAACATTTCAAGGATGCAGAGATGGGCGCATACTTTAAACATCTCCTCAACCTGAGCCCATCATTCGCACGAACAGCAGCAGCAGACATAATAGCAGGTACAACTGATGTAACATGGGATGAAGGATCATCTTTGAGTCCTCCCATACTCAAAGAAATTGGTTACCCAAATAACAAAGCGTCGTGCACTGATCAAATTCCAGCTGAGCTTCTGAAGGCCGGAAGAATCCTGGAGGCACACTAAACGGGAAAGTCAATGGACAAAGACCAGTTTGAAAGCCACTGAAGCGCTGGAGGATTCTTTTGACGCAGATAGTAAATCACTGCTAAGATTTTCAAACCGGAGGACCGCCCATCCGATAAAAATCTATTTACCTTGACTTATACTAATCAAATAAGAGTTTTACATTCATCTATTGTCCAATTTTTATATTTTTTTGCAAATTGTAGTCTTTTTTTGAAGGTGCGGGCTTTCTTGGCTTCTCTATTGATGTAAAACCAGTTCATTTTAGTGATCGACGGACTGTCCATTCACTTACTTTGATCCCAGTGCGTTCGTCCAATATTTTAGTAGCCATTGTAACAGATTTGGGTCCACCGCTTGAAATGCAACGTTCTAAAGATCTCACATCTTGCGGATAAAGTTTTTTTTTTTGGGGTATCAACAGATAACTTTTTTTTTAATTCTTACAACTGTACTTTGACTTACTTCGCATTTAGTAGCAATATGAAATTTATTATTTATAAAATTTGAATTTTATGTTAATTTGCTGCATTTTGTGTCCGTATATTAAGGGAGGTGGCAGAGGGATCAGGGCAATTTTAGTTATGACTACATCATCCATATTGAAAATATCAGAAGCGATTTGCTAGCTCCGTAAATTTTTTTTTAAACAGGATGTTGGAATAGGGAGGAGTATAATAGACACTAAAGGAGTTGGGCCGGGCCGAGACTGTCGATGGTCGTTACTCTTGAAGCATTGCGGGTTATACTCTTTAGGAAAATCACGAATTGGTGGATTTAGATTTAGGTTGTATGAGGGTGGTTTCGTAGAACCACAATGCACTGGAGCCATCTAGTTGTACTAGATGTACAACTGGAGTACCATTGTACTCCGCCTATTATGAGATGGATTTTACTCCTCTTGTGCTAGCCACTTGCTTCAATTTGCGAACCGATGCAGACTGGAATGTTTGACGCCTCTGAGGTCGTCTAGTTCTGAGAAGAATCTAGAGCCTGAACAAAGGAAACGACTGTTGAAATTTGCGGACAGTGACAAAGACAATGTTCGATAGATTCTTCGTCTTCCTCGCAACCTCTGCAAAAACTGTCGCTCGCGATCCGCAGCGTGCAGCCTTAGGAAGCAATGTTCTCTGGTCAGGCCGATAATAGCTCGGACGCTACAGCGACTACGTTGTAACAGCTGAGCTGTAATATTTTTATTCCGTTCTTCCCAAAAGGATTTGGTCGTTCTGCAGCTGTCCAGCCGCCGCCAAGAAAGAATCCAAAATAGTTAGCTAGTTTTCAGTGCTGTTGGTGATACATCGACTTTCTAGTGGAGTTCATGTTCGCAGATCCTTGCCGCGCGAATGTGTCTGCTGCGTCGTTTTCTAACAGGTCGCTTTAACCTGGTATCCAAATTAAAAATACTTCGGTTATAGTTTGCGACCTTCCAGAATAATTCACTATCAAGAATAAGACTTAAATATTTAACTGGGTTGTAATTTAAAGATGCAAGACAAACATGATTATAAAATAAAAGGTATTAATATTACGTGGTGTGTTTTCATAATAGTAAATTGTATTACCCCCACAAATTGGGATTTGTGGGTATCGCAATACTACTGTCTCCAGATAAGTTGATGTCTGGATGTTCAATACCAATTTTCTGGTATTGTGTACCTATTTTTATCAATGTTCTCGTTAATTGCATCAATATTCGATATTGATTGATGAGTTCAGTATCTATACTGAAAATCAGGCGAAGAAATTCTTCAAATATCTGCGTAAGAATTTAATGTAGTACAAAATTTACTTCTTTTTCGTTGGGTTCGAATCCTTTTAGAACTTGGACATTGAATATTGCGCTTCCTCAAATTTGTCAACCGCAATCATCGTCGCGCGTAATATTCCTCCATACAAAATTTACCCCTCTGTAAGAATTATCCGCTCGTAAAATTGCCGGGATTCCGGATAAAATTACAATTATCCGCTCGTAAAATTGCCGAGATTCCGGATAAAATTATCCGCTCGTAATATTCCTCCATACAAAAATGTACCCCTCCAAATCTTTACCATATGAGGAAAATTACGAGCGGATAATTCTGACAGATAAAAATTGTGGCGTAGTGGACAGCGTGCTTGCTTCTCAGTCAATAGGTCGTGGGTTCGATTCCCACTCCAGACGGGATTTTTTTAAGCGCAAATTTTTCAGTTGCTACTGGTGATAAAAAATTATTCGCAATAAAACGGGGAAACGGTGTAAAAGTGAAACAGTTCCACTTCAAGAAGGCCTAGATACTCAGTAGATGTTCGCTTTCTATCATTCAGTCCCCCGTAACATCTGCAAATATTTGTCAGTAAGCAGCCAGTACAACTGAGCAATATACCAGCTTCTCCACTCGCTACGGTCGTTCTCACTCCCATTCCCCAACCTTTCCAATCCCATTCCTTCCCTCCATGACTGTGTTTGTGCATTGCACATAAAGGCCAAAATTGCCTATAACACAGGTCATTCTGTAAAAAAAAAAAAACAAATGATTGCATTGAATCAAGCTTTGAGTGAAAAACGCCCAGAATACCAGCAGAGAAAAAACATTTTGCTTCATGACAATGCACCATCACACACCGCAAGACTGGTCAAGGAAATGATAGAGCCGTTCAGTTGGGAAATTCTTTCCCATGCCGCTTACTCACCAGACTTGGCTACGTCTGATTACCATTTGTTTGCATCGATGGGACACGCACTTGCTGAGCAGCGCATCACTTCCCACGAAAATGTACGAGTATGGCTCGATGACTGGTTTTCATCAAAAGACCAACAGTTTTTTGGCGAGGCATCCACACATTACCAGAGAGATGGGGAAAATGTATAGCTAGCGAAGGGCTTTACTTTGAATAAAATACTCCTTTTCATTTGCAACCAATAAGTGTTTTTTTGTTTGCAAAAAAATTCCGGTTTCATATTTACACCCCCGATATTACGAACGATTCAGACATTTTCATAAATTTAAACTTCAACTGACACCGAAACCATGGCAATGGAAAGTCAATCACGGATCATCAGAAGCTAAAACACTCTCTTTCTCTTTAAAAATACTTTTATTTCAAGATACTTACTGTTCAAAACTTTAAAAATAATCCTATCATTGCAATTTGCGCGATTGTAGTCTAAGCTACGTAATTAAGGTTTATCTTACCTTTCCGATACGCAAAATACAAACAACGTCACAGCTCTCCAAACTTTCCCGCTTCAATAATCCAATTCGCATCTATAAATCTTAAGAATTATTTTGCAGACATTTTATGAAGCCAGTTTAACATAAAAATGCTAAAAAAATTCGATAACCAAAGTGTAACGAATCTCCCACTTTCCCAGCGTGCATAGTTCGCCGCAACATTTATGCCGAGCTAGCAACATTTATGCCGAGCTAGCAACATTTATGCCGAGCTAGCAACATTTATCCGAGCTAGCAACATTTCTCATAGTTCGCCGCAACATTTATGCCGAGCTAGCAACATTTATGCCGAGCTAGCAACATTTATGCCGAGCTAGCAACGTAGACAACTTTGTGTTGCTCGCGCACCGCAACTTTTTTTGAATAAAATCAGCTGATTTAAGTGACAGTATGACGATATGCAGAAACGATTGTACTATTATTATTAATAAAAAAGGAAATTATTGGGTATGGATGATACCGATAAACCAGTTGTAAGTCAAGTAAGTCTCGTAAAAGTTGTGCATAGATTGTCGTTGAGCAAAAATTAATTTAGCATCTATAACTATGATAAAATTTAGATCTCTCATAGCTTCATAACTCGAATGCTGCGAATCCTTTTTTTAAAATGTGTATTTCACCATGATTGCAGATCTTACGCGAAGCAAAAGAGAAATCGGAAGAGTCAGAGAAAAATCTTAAACAGATGATAAGGATATGTATAGGAAACACCAGTTAAAGATCAAGGTACACTATTGACTTTTAAACAAGTTTCGTTTCCTTAATTTATAATCGTTTTAGGACATTGAGGATCATGCTGGTCATTCTCGAAGCTGAACATTTCCGTCGTAAATATCTCTTCTTCTTATTGGTAGTAGACAATTGTCACTTTCACAATTGTCGCTGTTCTGCCAAGTTTTTTTTGTGACGGAGCGTTTTTTTCCGTGCCAATCCTGTTTTCTGAAACTCGCTATTCAGCCAAAGTGCTCAAAACTATCGGAAAATGATGTTGCGATCGCGTTGTTCAGGTTCCAAGTTCGATTTCGCGTTGCGGACACACAGTAAGTTTGAAACATGACGACGAGTTTTGCAATAATTACATTAGTCGTGTGCAAGGACGACAATTTTACGTGCAGCTCGAGCCATGGCAATCTCACCCAGAGAGCTACCTCGTCGGTTGCGAAGACTTCTGTCGCTTACGAACCGTCAGGGAATGTTTCAATTATGAAAAACGGCGCCGAGTCTGGCAAAAGCGTAACCGAGAAACATTTCTCGCTTACCGATATCCCAATCTCAAGGATGAGGAAAAACGCATAGACAAATCGGTAAGTAGCGCTGCTGCCCTAACATCCTTTAACACTATAGCGTACAGTCCAGTTAGTATAGCAAGAGATTAAAGAAAATGGAAATAGACGAAACATAACTGTATGGCTGTTTGGGTAAGGACAGGATAAAAGAAGTCGTGGAATTTTGCTTTTAATTATATATTGCTATAAGCTCTAGGAAAAGTGCCCGCGGGGAGTGCATTTCACATAGTGTTTGGTCAAGGTAGAAATGACTGACTATAAGAGGTAGAAAAGTCTGACTCTTTCTCTCAAGGCGCAATCCTGAGCATAAGCCTTTAGTTGTCGCTACGACTTGTTTATTCCTCTAGCCTTCAGTTCAACTACTCGCTGCCATGTGTCGAGCAACCCGACGTCTTCCTTGAGGGCTATAATTCAGTGCTTATTTTGAGATGTTTTGCTTCCTCAATATGTGACCAATCTACCGCAACTTTCGCCTGTAAATATCTTCTTCTCGGATATCTTCTTTCATACCACATCTCAATAAAGAATGGAAGGAGTAAATCAGTTGTTAGTTCTGAGTTCAGCTCTTAGTCCTTTTATGCCTGAAGCTTTCTTTTCCGTCATTAACCGAATGACGGGAAAAAAAGACGTGATGAGATTAATGGACAGCAGTAGACGCAAACATTCGGCGAGCGACTAGGGCTGCCATGTAACATTACCCCCTCCTAAGTCCCTGTTCGACTCGAACAGAGTTTTCACTGTAGTTAGTGCGCTCATGGTATTCGCCAATTTGTCAATTCCTTTCCTCTTTGTTTTAGGCTTGCGGCATACTATACCATTTATCCAGTAATGATTTGGAGTGGCCGCCCTTCCCAATTTCGCTGAGGCCTTGGCGATCTCCCCTTCTGGTATCGATGCTGTACTGAATTGCCTTCTCGGAAACTTGAAGAGTTGCATCGTATATATTTTCGAAGATTGATGTGTTCGGTGGCCACGTTACTTTTATTTCTATTCAGGCTATTTTTCCACTTGGGTGTTTTCAAGTTATTTGTCCATGAAATATTTTTCAATTTCTGATCATTCGCTTGAGCAGTGGTGCTCGCTTTTATCCATCGTATTTTCTGGATAATGGCCGCGTCAGTTCTGCGTACTGAGCAATACATTCCAAATAATCGTTCGGCGACGTTCCCAGATTCGCATTAAATGTTCTGCTTGTCCGCAAGCCCAACATTGCGGAGCTCCGGGTCTTATAATCTGTCTTTTCAGCGTTCTATGGCTTTCATGCGCCCTAACCATGTTTTCCTAATCTTGCCAATTGTTTTACAAAACTGATCTGCAGGCACATACTGAACAAGAAATTAATGTTCTTCTTAGTTTACAGCAATCACGTCTTAAGAGCCCTGTTAACATCGGGAAACTTTGTAGCTCACGCACTGCTTATTCGGCTCTTTCTTATGGCTAATCCTTTGCACGGTTTCCGACAGTAACTCTCCGGATTCGTCAGTCACTTCGTGACTCTTGTTTAGCGACACATCCGACGACAACGGATTTGAATTTTCAAACAAAAAAACTATTGCCAATAATCTATTTCTTCACTCTTTGAAATAAATTAAAAAACGGAATATTTTCAATTTATCAGCCTCTTAGTGATAGAAAAACGTACAAATCTTTAAATAAAACAATCAAACTCACCTATATCCTTCTTATCTTTACAGAAAACCCCAACGAAATGGCATCAGTCCGGTCAGGCATCGTCAACGTTCACGTATAATATCGAAAATTGTCAACGAAACCGACACTACAACCTATCATCAACATCACCAATCGCAGCAACAACAAACATCACATCATATACCCATCTATCATCAACAAATGGCCATAAATCCAGCTCTTCTAGCCCCGCATCCTAAAACGAATCTCTGTGGCTACGATTCACTTCTTCATGCAACCATTTGTACATCATCGTCGGCCAATAATTCACCGCATTCCGCACCACCAGTTCCTAATCATCCGCAAATGACGTCTGCAGCGACAACAGCAAACGCACAACCGCCGAATAAAACCCTTGTAAATAATCATAGTAATAATAATATAAAACAACTACAACAGCATCAGCATAGAATGAATAAAATCTCACGAAATACTGCCGGCTATCATAGTCAACAGAATTCGCCACAATTTCATAGTAATGTGATGGGTCAACAACAGAAATTGAATACAAGCTTATTGAATTCCTTGAATCCTCAACTTTCGGCCGAGGGTAAATTAGTTCGCACGATTGATAACGTCGAGAAATGGCTGAACGAAAAAGAACATTTAAAATCGACATCGAAATACGATGAGAGTAAATTGAAGAAGGACGAGAAAAACTACGATAATTTATTGTATTCGAAATTGAATGAGAAATTTCTGGACGTGAATGGTGGCCAGCAGGCAGCGCCAAAGAAAATTATGAACAACAATAATAATAATCATCAGCATCACCATCAGAATATCAGTAATAAGGAGAATAATCGTCGACAACATCATTACAATCATCATCAGCGGCATTCGCGACATTCCGTAGCGAATCGTAATGCATCGGCGCCTATTTTAGCCCCCGATAATAATGATACGGAAACAACGCTAATCGCGTCGAGCGATCGTCTAACGAACATTAGTAAATTTATTACAATGATTCCGATCAATATTGATGATCCGATCGAATGTGAGAATCTCATACATCCTACATCCGATGATGATACTTATTTATGATCGACCTTACCGCCGACAACGCCACCGCCTCCGACGAAAGTTATCAACGAGGACGGTTTGAAATCGGGCGGCGGTGAGGATAGCGCCAGTGCTAGTAATAATGGTAATAATTCGACATCGTCAACTGTACATCGATATGT
This sequence comes from Chorisops tibialis, assembly GCA_963669355.1. Taxonomy (NCBI): domain Eukaryota; kingdom Metazoa; phylum Arthropoda; class Insecta; order Diptera; family Stratiomyidae; genus Chorisops; species Chorisops tibialis. The sequence continues at coordinate 13,849,523 of OY770262.1, read as the reverse complement.
CCATGAACATATTCATCATCATTATCATCACTTTGAAAACAAAGATGACTGAATTCCTCTCGCAGCTATCAATTCATATTTAAAAGTTTCGCCCCCGCTTCCCACCTCCTTCTATCCTCTTAATTATAATGGTTAAATTATTCGATTGATTCGTCGAAAAAGTAGTGTTTTTTATTAGTATTAGTTTTATTTTATTTTTATTTTTGTAATTAGACAAGAGGCATCACATGTTAAAGTACTGTTTTAATATTTAAGAATCGTTTTTATTATTTTATTTTTCATTAAGTAGTTTTAAGAAATATTAAAAAAGGGTGTTTTCACTGATCAGTCATAATTTAATTTATCTAAAAAAAAAAGATTGAAATAATAATGCAAGAAACAAAACAAATCTCTGTAGACATGTCACTCGGCATGATCTTAATTTTTTATGTATTTTTTTTTTTCGTATGTAGTCATATTTAATTTTTTTTTCCGTTAATGCTAATCAATTGCAAAAACAGTATACATGAAACCAGGACAGTAAGAAAATAATTATTCTATAATAAAATTGAAAATGGTATGATTGAAGCGTGAGCTTATTTAATTTTTTATTGAAAAAAGAAAATTCTAATTATTTGCATTAATCTTGTTTTTTTTCTGGCTTCAAGAAAATAAAAAGAGTGAAAATGATGGGTCGAAATAATTACGCGGTATATTTGGAGATAAATAATTTATTTTTTTAGTTTTCAATAAGATAGTAAGAATATTTTTTTTTTTATATTAATTTTATTTAACAAAGTTTTCCATTTTGCCCGTTTTGGTGTTCATTTAACGCATTGAATTTATTTTAAAATTGTTTATTATTTTGAGTAAAGATGAATTTTTAGCTAGGTAGGTGTTCGATTGAAAATTTGTATGCAATAATTGAAATTCTCGTATTCAGTACAGGTTCGTTCGGGTGTTCAAGTCGGTTCTTTTGAGACTTATTTACTACTTTTCATGCATAAAGTGGGATAAACTGGAAACAGAAATGGCTGCGAGATTGTAAGTCTTTCAATTACATAAGTAACTCTGAGGTTTGGTTTCTAAAGCAAATAAATTGAAGTTACCGACAAGCTAAAGGTTGTATCAACAAAATGTGTATGATTTGGTTTTTTTTATGTAATATTTGGATGTCTCTGAAATTTGTATTGCATTATAAAGTAGACACTGCTCCATTTCGGCGATGGCGGGCGGCTTCAACGTTCGCTTTGAGAGTTGGAATTGATTGCGGATGGTTAGCGTAGGCCTTGCTCTGAACATAATCCCAAACGATGAAGTCCAACGGTGTTAAATCGCATGATCTTGGTGGCCAATTGGTGTCTGCAGAACGCGAAACGGGAATTTCGTGTGCAATAACTCGATTGTTTCGGAACTTGTATGGCCATCCTTTTGAAAGTAGAGGTACGTGTCCATATACTCCATCTCCTGCCACAAAAAATAGTTAAGTAAGTAAGTAACTAAGAGTGAGTTTTAAAGTCATCTTAAACCCACTTTTAACTTCAGAGGTGTGCAAACTGCGGGAGTTGGTTCCGATATCGAATAGAAAACCGTGAAACGGATCTGCCAAAACCCAAAAGCTGAAAGATCAGTACGTCTTAGCCGTATACACATCAGCTTTGTAGAGACATTTTGACCAAATATTTAATAAACTGGACGCCAAGAAAGTTTTCGTGCTGGACACGGCAGAACGGGAAGTACGGCAACGCATAAATAAGACAACAGTTATGACCCAAACTCGGAGAAACACATCAATCAAACAAAATCTAGTAATAGCGGATTGTAACATAGAAAACATGGACTTTATATATCTAGGAGCCAATCTCACCAAAGACGGAAATGAATTCGTCGAAATCAAACGACATGGCAAGTGTAAAGTGCAAACTTGTGCATAGAAAAATCGAGCTGCGAATGTAGAAAACCATTATAAGACCTGTATTCTATTATGGTAATGAAACGTGAACCTAGAAAACGGATGGCGGATAGAAGAATACTCAAACGTGTACAGAAAGGAAAGGTGAAAGGAAAAATACTTGTCGGGAAACCAAAGAAATCCTGAGAGGATTCAATCGGCGAAGCCAGCAAATCGATTCTGAAATTTCCGGCATGGAGGACATTTGACCAATATAAACGGAGACGAAACACACAGGACAACTTGGGCTGTAGCGCCATTGATGATAATACGGTAGTACACTCCAATCCAACTGAAGTAGCTGCCACTAGACCAAAAGGGGACATTCGTTAACGGGCTGCTGGACAATTCCAAAAATTCAAAATAGATTTTGTTCACCGTTTGATATTTTTAATGATTTCCGGGCAAACGTATTAATGAAAAATTCCCACGTTTAGAACTGGTACAACATTTCGTATCTACGCTACAATAATCAAACTCCTATAAGTAATTAAATAAATTTCACTCAGTTAAGCGTTAACAAATATTTTAATTTTTTAAAGACATACAAAATACAATGCCAACGTACATTTATCACTAGAATAGCAGTAGTAGTAGAGTAGCGAAGGCTTATTTAGAGCTTCATTTAAATTTTGTTCATAACTTATACGTTAGTAAATATATTTATGGTAACCTGTGTGTGTAGAGGCACATTGTAAAAATGTAAATATGAAAAAATGAAATAGAACAAACTTGAGATTCAACAGAAACTAAATTTATGAGATTACAGCAATTTGAAAAGACTAAAACTGTAAATGCCAAAAACAAAAGAATATTTTTTGAGCATTTTTATTGTGAATAATGCTCTTTCTGAATAGAAATAGAATTTAAAAAAATAATGGCTTGCAAGGAGATTAGAAAAGCTTCGTAAATTAATCTGTTTTAGTCGTGTTTAATCTCCGGCTGAAGATCGTACCACGATGAAAGTCCTTGCACTGAAATTTCAGGATCGCGTAAAGGAATAACGATCTGAAAAATAAAGCGTCAGAATTGTGTAAAAAATTATAAAATTATATTTATCTCACCATTCCTATGACTGGACTGCCACCATACAAGAAACCTTTTTGCGAGCAAACTGTAACTTCCAGCTCGGTTACAGATAATTCAGCCGAAGAAATTATGTATTCGAATGCAACATCATACACGGGATTACAATTGTCCTTAACGACGACAGTTTTACGTTTCGTTTCCTTCGATCGGGCCGGCAACAAGTAGAGCTTAACGTATGGATCGGGGATGTTGGACGGATCTTTTAGCGGGATGTTCATAATCTTATGAACGGTAACGGCTAACTTTTGTCGCTGTACGTTGTATCGGATTGTCAATTGGATACGGCCAAGATTGGACTCACCCGACGATGTTGTTATGTCTGGAACGCGACGTTTTAAGCTTTGCTCGGATAGCGTTGGACTTCTTGGCGGTGCCGATGAAATCGATGGTATTGTCGTCCTGGAAATAGCATCTTCCTTTGCTGAATCGGTTTCTTCGGTCACTTGCTTCAACGAACCGGTCGTGGACTCCTGGAAAGTATTATCAATAATCGATGTCAATGTTGATATTCTTATTATAAACCAACCTGAGTTTTGTACGGACTTGGATTCGACTTAATCGAACTAGTACGCGATAGTACGTCAGCATCGGTATTATCATCCGAATCGTCTTCGATAGGTTCGGCTCGCTTTAAGATACGCAAAGCAAGTGTTACAACCACTTTTGAATAGGGTCCCGATTTCTGCAATTGGAACGGCTGCGAATCGATTGTAAGACCCTTTGTGGTGAGCAGGGTGTTCAGGATGAAAGTATGGTAACCCAAATCATTTCCAGTCTTTTGATCGACCACACGCACTTGTAGCGAAGCATTGTCCGGATTCGCTACCAGGAACGAGAATCCTTGTTCCCAAACGGGCGAATCGGTTCTCATTTGGGCTGCAGTTTGTTCGATTTTCTTTCCAACGGTAAGTACTGCATAGGGATCGGGTTTCGATTGAGACCGTGCTTGCTAGAAACCAATCGACATTATTTGCAATTACTATCCAAGTCAATTAACTAGACTTACAGGTAGATTTTTCGCTGAATCTATAAACACCGATAGGATAGCTGTGCTCATTGTTGTGACTCCTAACATTTCCATTTCGGCGAAAGCCAATTTTAAATCGTCATAATTCGAACTAAGCGTTAACCAAGTAAGGCGAACGTGAACCATTCCGTGGCGGGCATTTTCGAGAACAACCCACTGTAAGGATTTTGCTTTAGGAAAAAAAAAATTAAAGCAAATTATTCAAATTTACCGAATCAAGAACGCCTTTTTGTACAGCTTTGCTGATTTCGATTGAAGCTCTGAAATTATATATTTTCTTAAAATTAAAATCTGATTCGAATATAGAACAATAAACGCTAGCAAACTGAAAAATCAAATAAACCTTTCAATGGATTAGTTCACTCATATGTTAAGTAATTTTTTTCATAAAGGCTCACAATCATATTTGGAATTTTAGTAAATTTATATTTGAATACTGGAATGGATTTTGATAGATACATTTTTGTGTGTTCACACCTCGGTGATGCAATGTATCATGTGAACGATGTATAAATAATTTCAATCAATATTTACATACTTAACATATTGTGCTAGAACCATTGCTTTCGAGGGTTTAAGGGGTCTGGCTCATTCAGAAGTTTCAATTTTTGTTTCTAATTTCTTGTGAATGTTTCAGGATGATCATATCTCGAACTTCAAAGTTATAGGCCTGCATGATTCGTAGCCACTAATTTCGTTGTGTAAACGTCAAGTAGGGCCGTTTCTCCACAATGCGTCATCTAATCTGCCAAATAATTGAGCATAATATTGTCCTGTGATCGTCCACCGCTTTTCCAAGAAGTCGTTGGAAATTATGCCTTTCAAGTCCCAGAAAACGTTGAACATAACATTTCCGGCCGATGAGATTACCTTCTTTGATGCGAACATGTTGAAGTTTGAGCCAAATAAGTGTGATCTGCGGGAAAATTTCCTTTTTGCCTTCAATTCAAAAAAATCTGCCACCGAGGCGCATCGTTGATTGTACAACCTTGTGGTGCGGCTGCTATTATCGCGTATGGTTTCAATGCTTCAAAATGGGTGATTTCGGTGTCGAAAACAAGGAGCGTCCCGGACCGGTGAAAAAGTTTGAAGACGCAGAATTGGAGGTGTAGTGATTACTCACTACCCGCCTTCTCGTTCCTATAGATCAAATATCTATAGAGGCCATTCATGAATTGCGTCACGATTGTTTTCTTTCTAAAGTGCTTAAGTGTTCTTTTTTTGTAGAACACCCGAGTCGCCGAATGGCAATACATTTCAATGGCAATAGAGCATACAGCATACGGAAAAACTTATCTAGGTTTGCGTGTGTTGTTGTATCAAGTGTAAGACTTTTCGTGCTACCTAAGCATATTACGCTTATGCGAAAAAACAAATCCATGACATAAATTTATTGAATGACCCGAAATAGATTTATGGAACGATTAGGTGGCCTTGTATTCAAACACAGATATTGGTAAATTTCGAATACCAGGCATTATTATTATTTGAAGAATAATTATGTAACTATTTTCCCACACTAAAGGATCCAATTTTGAAAAAAAACAGCGGTTTTCCATTTGTACTCCTAATACTTCGGCTTGTGCTTAACCAGTCCGAAAACTGTTTCGAAATGGTCATTCGATTCCGTTTGTTGTCCAAAATGGGTAAACGTGGAGCCGATTTTTAATAGCTTTGTCATGTCCAAATGTTCATGTAGGATATTCTACACACGATCAAATGAGATGCCTACGACCTCAACAATTTCTTCGATCTTTACTCTATGAAGAAGATAGAACAAGGTTCCTTAAAGAATTTGTCAAATTGAGCGCTTTTTAATTTCATATAGTGATGAAAATTTAATTTGGTAGGTTTTACGTTCTAATGAACAGTTTGCAAACATATTTTTTTTACTTATCTCATGCTGGAAAACAGGTGTACGCTTTTTTAAAATTAACGGAAAAGATGGTTATCACCTTGATCGAACTCTGTTACCAGGTGTCTTGTTTCTTCCAATTGAATAAATTCTAGGTCTGACAATATGATATAATGGGTTTTGTTCACCTCAATTGAATTCTTTATCGAGGATGGATGCACGGCCATGTTTGAATTCATTGTCCATCTTAGACCATCAGCTATTGGATTATTTTCATTGAATGTCAAAGGTTTCCATAAACGGCTTTCAACTTTTCTTTTTCCTTCCCCGATCGGTACTGTAGTTTCTTCATAAAACTTGCGCACTTCCAGCAGCTACCAAAACAGAAGCACAGAATAAATTTATTTCAAATTCTGACAATCGTTATTTGAAAATTGACACTAAGCGACACAAACTTTTTGTTATTTGGTGTGAGTGGGACACAAACCTTTTGTTGTTTGGTGTGAGTGGGACACAAACCTTTTGTTGTTTGGACCAAGGAGGATATATAAAAAGGGAGTGACTATGAGCATGCTTTGCTTTGTAAGCAAAATGGGAATGAATGTATTTCCCTCCCTTACTACCGAAATGCTCGAAATATTTCGAAAAAAATCGTTTCGCTATCTTTGTCTGCCACACTTAAAAATATTGCAACTAACTCTTTCCCACGATAGATTGTTCGAAACAGTTGTCAAATTTTCGAAAAAAATTGTTTCGCTATCCTTGTTTGACATACTTAAACCCAAAGTAACTATCTCTGTCCCGCGTTATATTGTCCGTTGCTAAAGTGCTTAGCTTAAACACAAACCAAAACTAATAAAAATTGAAAAAATAAAATTTTCTGAAATGAAACAGCAAACTCCATTGTACTGAAAATTAGTTTATTGCTGACTGAATACTAGCAACTAAGAGAGAATACAAGTTATGGTATTTTTTTTGTAAAAGTTTGAAGCCAAGTTAAGCTTGAACGCAATTTTCGGAAATTTCCGAATCAAAAAATATTCCCACATGAGACAGACTATCAGGTACTCCTTTTATATATCCTCCTTGGTTTGGACACAAACTTTTTGTTATTTGGTGTGAGTGGGACACAAAACTTTTGTTGTTTGGTGTGAGTGGTGAAAAGTGACAATTAGTCCAGACATTATTCTTTTCATTCGATCCGATTTTTGTTGTAAAACTGCAGGGAAATTCCGATTTGATTTTAAAATGAACGTATCACATGGTTTGTTTGACAGTTCTGCGGACGGTGGGTAAACAAAAATATTGTGAGGCTTTCTAAAAATGGGGTCTGACGGATTTCGCCCTATTATTCAGGGCTTAATTTGCCACGTCAGAATAATCCACATTCCATGACTTCATGACTTCGGAGGAATGCTGATGCCAAGTTATTTGCAGTCGCCGAGGCAATAAGCGCATAATAGACCAAAAAGGTCGCGATGCATTTGACGTCAGTAGCACCAAAAGAACTAGTATTTAATTTGTAGTTTATTTTTTACAGCCTAACATTTTTTTTGAAAAATCTTAATTTTGACTTTGAACGTCCGCTTAATTTCTGATTTCAAGTTTATACAGAAAATGATCACATCAGAACATGATTTTCCAGAACATTGAAATATGAAATATTAGTTGTAAATTGATTTCTGAAACATAAAAAATTCATTGAGAAAAAAAAGTCGTGTAAATCGCGATTTTCAACCATTCTGATTGAGTCAGACTCTTTAATTTTTTCAAAAAAATTACCATGAATAACTTCAATACTTAAAAATAAAAACATTAATTTTATTTTATAAATCGACAATAATGCAATGATGAAACATGATACCAAAAAAACCACATCAAAATAAAGGAAAAAAGATGCAATAGATTAATAGAAGCGAACCTGCCAAGAACATCGTGTTTCCCGGTTCGATCCCAATCGAACAAGGATATTTCAACGTAAGTTTTTTGCGTAACATCAATGTAAGCCTGTAATAAGTAGTTAGTTTCGAAAAGAAAAATTGTTTTGTTTTTAGAAATATGTAGAGCATAAAGGTTAGAATTAGCAAGGATAAGATAGAAAAAAAAAAGTTTGATAAATTTTATACGGCTCATACCTCAGTGGGTGAACATGGTGTAATGAAATAATGAAAGCAAGAATGAAAATATGAGCGTAATTGAAGACTTCACTGCTATTTTTTTGAAAATTGCTTGCACGATGTATGGGTTTAGAGATTAAATTCGCACTATCGCGTCTGTGAGAAATCGAGCAGTCGGACTAATTTTAATTCAAAATTATGAAGTTCGGATGAAAAATGCTCTCCCCAGAAATGTCTGCTTAGGGCAGGAAATTTCAGATTGATTCGCTTCGAGTCCGCTTGTGCTATAGAAATTTCTCATAGGTAAACAATTTGGTTACTGCAGATTGAAGACGTTCTTCATTCTCTCGAAATCATTGAAGTCAAAGCTTCGACGAATCGGATGGAAAGAAACCGACTGCAATTCTGGCGCACATGAAACATCTGGCTTCAGGGCAGTGCAACCCCGCCGTCATGCGAACATTGTTCTTCGAAAAGCTACCAGACTCTGTGCGACCGGTGCTAGCTGTTAGTGGCGTAGACGATATCGATAAACTTGCCGAAATGGCTGACAAAATGCTCGACGCAGCTGGCATCAACATTTCATCCGTCACCGCGATTTCGTCGGGTGACGCCATAGCAGAGATTCGACGAGCGATAGAGTCTTTTTGAAACGAAGTCAAAGATCTTCGAAAGGCTCACGACGAACGCGGACGATCAACTTCGATTAGCAGATCCCGATGGCGTGTGGCCGACCTCACAGTAAATCGAGTCACAAACGACGCGACAACGAAAGTATGTGTTTTTATCATCGCAAATTTGGGAAGGAGGCACGTAAGTGTCGAAGCCCATGCGAGTGGAATAGGCAGTCGGAAAACTAGGACTGCAGTTGTGCGAAGTGGCGGACGCACACGGCGGACACGGACATTTTCGCCTCATAATTTTCGACCCATGGATCTCGGCAGAGTTTTTAATTGACACCGGTGCAGATGTATCCGTTCTGCCTAACGCATGTCCATCTGCTGGGTGTGATTTATTCGCTGCAAATGGTTCTCGCATTCGTACTTACGGAACAAAAAATGTGACCGTCGACTTGGGTCTTCGTCGAGTGTTTCGATGGCGGTTCATTGTCGCTGACGTCTCGCATACGATAATGGGAGCCGATTTCCTCCACCAACACGGTTTGCTTGTGGACCTTAAGCATCGAAAACTAATGGACACAACTACACAGCTACAGGCGAAGGCTAAAATAATTAAAACTTCACAGCCTTCGGTACACGCGGTCGATTTGACTAGTCCATACGCCGATATTTTACGGGATTTTGTCGAAATCACCAGAGAGTCACATAACATCGCAACTGAACACTCAGTACAACACCATATCATAGTGCGAGGACATCCAGTTGCAGAGAAAGCCCGCCGATTAGCAGGAGAAAAGTTAAAGGCGGCAAAGCAGGAGTTTGAATTCATGATGCAGCAGGGCATCTGCCAGCCCTCCAAGAGCGAGTGGGCTTCACCATTGGAGAGAAAAGTTCTGGTGGTTGGAGACCATGCGGCGACTACCGTTGCCTCAACAACATTACAGTGCCGGACAAGTACCCTATTCCGCACTTGCAGGATTTCGCGCATCAGCTTGCTGGATGCACTGTATTTTCAACGCTCGATTTAAAGAGAGCTTATTATCAGATTCCTCTAGCCCCGGAGGATCGACCAAAAACAGCTGTGATAACTCCTTTCGGCCTCTTCGAAATTAATGTTATGACATTCGGCCTTTGCAATGCAGCTCAGACGATGCAACGACTTATGGATTCGGTTCTGCGTGGTTTCGATTTCTGCCATTGCTACATCGACGATATTTTTAATAGCTTCGAGGGACGAAAGACAACATCGATGCCATATTCGAATGATTGCTGAACGATTAAAGAAGTTTGGCCTAACGCTAAATGTTTTTTCGGACGTCCGGAAGTTCGCTACTTAGGACATACTGTTAACAAATTTGGTGTCAAACCTCCCGACGAGCGAGTCCAAGTCATCTCAGATTATTCTAAACCCAATACGATAGACAAGTTGAGGAAATTCCTTGGTTCTTGGAATTTTTCCGTAGCTCTTTGCCGAATGCAGCACATACGCAAGCTCCGTTAGTCAAGCTTACTCTTGGAGCGAAAAAGAACGACAAGCGCCCGACTCTTTGGACACCCGAAGCAGAGAAAGCATTCGAAGAGTGTAAAGAGAAGCTCAAGAATGCTGTCCAGCTAGCACATCCTCGAGCAGACGTGCCTTTGGTCCTTAAATATTTTTGATGTACTTTATGGTTTTTCCAATTGAGCAAGCGACATGACGACAAGCTAGGGTATAGCCTAGTAGGTAGTGTGTTGGTCTTGTAATGCGAAGGTCGTGAGTTCAAATCCCGGTCGGCGCAATATATAATTCCGGCACATTGCCTGTTTGGATATACCTTGGTCACCTCAATCTAAGAAAATGAAAAATTCGTAGAAAGAGGGTTGTGCGACGGGCTAACAACCCGTCCACAATAAGTAATGAAAAATGTTAAGGAACCTGAATATCAGGAGGCCAAGGTCCGACTTGGGCTGTAGCGCCATTGCAGAATGCAGAAGCGACATGACGGCTAGTATAGAATTGAAAGATAAGCAAGGCAATCAGATATCAGGTTTAAACGATATTAAAATTGTAACCTTAAGCGACGGTGTAGGGAATAAATACACTTTAGATGCAAGTGATGGTCATCTTAAATTAAAATATATACCGACTAATAAGGATAAAGAAGAGTAGTGTACAATAACAAGTTTAGCAGATGCTCTGAGAAGTTTGCTGAATGTAAAAAGTAGTGGTGATAAAACAGTGCTTGAAGAAAAAGTATCAGAAGAACCTATAGTAGAAGCGATAATGTATGCAAAACACATAATCAGAGACACAGGCAATGAGGAAAGAATTTCTGATACTATACTAGAGAAGACTTTTGCTAAGGCAATTGATGTTTCTACTTATGTGAACTCAGTATTAGACAGAAAAGCTGACAAAGATGAATTAAAGAAGAAAGCCGATAGTGTATATAATATATAGATAATGAATTAAAAACTCTAGTTAAAGAACAATACACCTAGTAATAGAGTTCGGTCAAGGTGATAGCGTTTTCCGTTAAATTTGAAAAAGCGCCCACCTATTTTCCAGCATGCGACAAATAAGCAAATGTGATTGCAAACCGGTCATTAGTACTTGAATTTCTACCAAATAAAATTTTCATCACTTAAAAGTTCTGCAAATAAAAGAAAATTGCGAAATAAAACCACTAAAAAGTTACACGGACACGTTGCACGCATATATATGAAAATAAAAAGGGCCAAATCTGACAGGTTGACCTAACTCTTTCAGGTGCCTTGTTCATTCTTCTTCATAAAGTAACTCTACTGAAGCGGCACATGAGCAGACTTTGATTGTAAATCGATATGATAGAATAAAATATTTACTTCCAGTTTAAGCCAGGCTATTTTTAAGGTAGGGAATGGATTTTTAATTGGTATTGATATTTAAAAGTTGGACAGAACCCCGCTATGCACGTCGTATTCATGGTCGTATTTATGTCCCTGAATATGACTAATTTGCCTAAAAACAACCAAAAAAGGGTATTTTATTTACACATAAGTATATGAAATCATATTTTTATTAGTGAAAAAAGTAAAGAATTGATTTTTTTACCAAAATGCAAAACACAGCAAAGCAAAAATTCAAAACGTTAAAAATTGAAAGAAACCAAATTTTTTTTAAACAACAAAAGCATAGAACAAACCACCTTCCAAGTACTTCATCATTGCTAGTACCAAATCCTGGATCCCAATCCCATAGATTGAAACAAACCATTTGACCAAGTGCTACATCCACTTCAGCCTATACAAAAATTTTGTCTAATTTAATTTAATAAATTTTTTTTTCGGGCACATTCAAAGTGTTTGTGCATGTGTGCGATAAACAAGCAAAGTATTAGTGTACGTATAAAAGATTGTAAATAGTGTATACGCGAATTAATTATTGTGATAATGAAAAGCGAAAGAAAATCAAACTTAACTACTCCCTACCTTTAAATAACGCTCAAAAATAGTCAAAGACGACGATTTATATGATACGTGAATTATGTACTTTATGCAAAGTTTTGATATTTATGAATAATACGATAAGAGTAAAATAAAGATTTCTTTTTTTTTTGTAATGAAATTAAATTCTTACCTTCCCAATTTCTCATCACTGCTTGTATCGTCGAAATCGAAAAGCTCCAGTTCAACGTATTGCCCGTCGTTGGAGAAAATCGGAGTCTAATTAGCAAGAAAATTAAAATAAAAAAAGAAACCAACAAGGCAAACAAAATAAAAGAAAGTAATTATAATGTCAAGCTATTAATTTTATTGTGGATTATTTTTTTTTTCAAATCTGATCCATTTTGTTAAGTATGATTTGATTTTTTTTATAACTAAACCACCATAAATAGAATGCTGTAAATTGAAGATTTCATAACATGGTGGTGGCTTAGTTAATGCCATGGATTCAAAATTTGCAGATTTTATTGAAAATAATTTTCATTATGTATCATTGGTTGAAAAACATTCGAATTGTCTTCATGCCAATTTGATTAATCGCTTATCAATGATGATCAATTATGGCATGAATCGAATATAAATCAGTTTCACTCAAACAACATGAAATTTGACTAATTCCTTTTGCCTGATGCCTGGAGGCACATCCAGTTCTCGCTACATAGCCTCACATAGCCTAACATATTGCGACATAGTTCTAGTCATAAAGAAAAAATCGTTCAATTAAAGTTTTAATGGTAGCTGCTTTTTGTCAAAATATTTGGCCGCTCATTTTTTTTTTTTATGGTACCGAACATAACTTAGGGGGTCACCCTATAATGCTTTGCACAGTTATGTCAGTGTAGGTATTGGAACAAAAAGAAGAAAAACAATTGAAAAGTTATTAAAAACAGGCTAACAAAAATGGAGAGAGACGAAAGTGACGGTGGATATTGTCCTTGATGCACTGGAGGCTGTACCTGCTAGGAAACACTTTGGCTGGTAATGTGTTCCAAAGTCTTGACGTTCGAGAAATGAATGACTGCCTAAATTTTACTGTACGAAAAGGTCATAGTTTAACGGTATACTCGTGCGCGCGTTCAGCTTGACGAGTATCCCGGGGAAAAATATGGAGTGGAGGGATGAGTGTGCTTAGTTCCGCACTGCATTTACCATGGAAGTAGCGATAGTAAATGCTGAGTACTCCGACATTTCTGCGATGCTCGAGAGAATCGATAGAAGACGTGATGGTCTTGTCTCCAATCAGTCGGAATGCATGTTTTTGAATACGATCGAGCTACACGAGGTGTGTTTTGGGTGCCCCAGCCCAAACATGCGAGTTGTACTCTAAACGTGGTCTAATGTATGCCTTATAGATGGTTGCAATGTCGGTCGGCGTGAAATATTTTTTGCACTTTCGAAGAACACCTAGACGTTTAGAGGCGTCGAGAGCAAAATCAAAAATATGCTGTGCCCAATTCAGGTGGTCATTAATTTTAACGCCTAGAAGAGTGAAATTATCTGAAGTACAGAGTTGTGTGCCACCAAAAGCCACATTGTTAGATAATACTGGAACATCATGCTTAAGGGATAGATAACAGGTGTGTTTTGGAAGCGTTGAACTCTACTCTATTTCTCCTGCCTCATTCCAGGATTAAGTTGAGATCTGAGTTAAGCGAACCAAATAACTTCCTGCGATTGAAAGCAATTGAATGCTTGTTTGATTCCGCAGCAGAGTTAAATTCATAGGTGTTATCTAAAGTACTGTCATCTGCAAAACTATGGATTGGAACTGAATGGAAGAAGGGCATGATTGTGAAAATTCCGAAGGAGAGCGACCTTTGAAATTGTGGCGATTGGCGTGGTATATGTCTATTTAATGCCTTATCGAAAATCATGGCTAAAGTAATTCTCAATAGGAGTAGTGATGTCGTGGAGAGCACTCTCGAAGCTTATCAGGCTGGATTCCGTAAAGGGTCGTCTTGTACTGACCACATAAATACCCTACGGATGATATTGGAGCAGTCAGCCAAAATGGGTTTGCCACTACATCTCACGTTTGTGGACTTCGAAAAGGGTTTTGACAGCTTTAAGCGTGATTTCATATGGAATGCTTTCGTAGGAGAGGTATTCCAGATAAGGTCATAGCTATGATTAAAGAATCCCACGAAGAACAAGGCTGCATATTATAACCAGTCCTGTTTCTGGTGGTATTAAATGGCATCTTGAAAGCTGCACTGGAAGGTGGGGAAGATAAAGTTCTTCAATGGAGACTATTTAACATCTTAAGTCACCTTGATTATGCTGATGACGTGTGTTTGCTTGCAAATAACCGTTCGGACTTAGAGTCAAATGTTCACTCGCTAAAGGCCGATGCTCAGGATCGCGCCTTGTGGAAGAGAGTTGTTTCTGTCCTATGCCCCCATAGGGGTTCTTAACAGGAATTTAATTGATTCATAGGCTTACAACTTTTTCTATGAGAATTCTGAAATAACGAGTCTGATTCTTGGCTAGTGTGAAAAACGTTTTAATTCATTTGATCAACATCCACAAAATCGTAAAAGAGGATCGATTTGCCAACAGCGAAAACTCGGCGAACAATCTGCGAAGACATCCATCGCCATGTGCCGAAGTTCTTATCAGTATCGTTTTTAAATAAAGAACTGTAATAAGAAAGTTATTTCTAACTAAATCATCCACACTTGAGCTCAATTGAAATTCATTGAAAAATATCGGTACACAGAGTTGCAAAACCTTCACGACCCAAAAAATAGTTCTGGAAGAAGAGTGAACAAATCTTGCAACAGAAACGCACTATAAGCTTTGTCAACCTTATTCCACGTAGAATTCGGAGTTTTAAACAAAATATAGGTTTTCATTTCAAAGGGAAGTTCGAAAATTAAGGTGGCCTTAAATTTTTGCGCACGACTGTTTTTTTGTGTGCCACTCCTCTTCTCCTCCTGCTATATGATTTACGCATATCCCAGACAATGGATTTGAATGGATTTTGAAGCGATACCCTTTTAGGTAAGTAGGCAAATCTATAAGATATAATATCAACGTTGATTTACACTATATTTATGTATACTCGTTTAAAAAATAAGTATCCAAAACCCGTTAACCATTGCAGAAAAAAAACAAGGTTTTAATTGCTAACAATAAAAATAAATTAACTTATTCAGTGGCCAACTACAACTTTAAAAAAAATTCAAAAAAATTGGCTTTCTATGTGTAGGTACTACAAAAAAAATGTTGCAATTGCATTTTTGAAATAAATGGAATCAATAACAAAAGATTTCTTCAAACTTTAATTAAATCTAATATCAAACCAAATTTTGTTCAAAAACTAAAGCCAATATTTTGTTATTATTATTTAGTATTTGGAACACAAAATCTAAAAATTGTACATACCTCACACCAATAATCCCATTTCGGATTAACATTATTATCAATAGTTTGCGTTCGGAATTCCTGCGAACCGACTGTAATTACTGCATAGGGATCGGATTTACCTTTTCCCAATACACTAACATCTTTTTTCATCAGATCCTTGGCTTCGATTACGTGAATTCGTAGAACACCCTAAAATAAAATTTACCGTAAGAATTCAATTATGCATAAAGAACTGGATTTCTTTTTTTCTTTTTTTTTCAAAACTACCTCAGGTTCGGGCATCTTAAGATCAATCGGTGAAACCGAATCGTTCAATGTAATCGGCAATTTATTTGGCAATACCATAATATTACCGATTTGCTCAACTACCACCCGCTTCAAAATATCGCTCAGTCCTGGCATATCGAGCAGATCAATAACTCCGACTAAATTGAAATCAATATTGGGATTATTCAGGAAGAAGATCTGAAGTCCGCCAACCAGAGGCATCTGTCGAATCAATGGTTTCATTACGACGCGTACGGTTCCGTGAATTTGAAAATCTTTGATACCGCCCTTCATACCGGCCAATACGAAATTAATATCGCAATCGCTGGCATAGAATAAATCCAAATCCATGATGATTTCATTTCGCGAGACATTTTTATCGTAGATTTTTACACCACCGATTCGTGGTGGAATCGTACCGAGAATTATTCGGTCGAATTTAAAACCGCTCAGTTTGTATTTGGCCAATGCTTGGGCAATGTTCGGTTCGATTGAATTTTTTACAAGATCACGAGCAAAGTAATTGGCATTGGGCCACACTTGTTTTAAGAGCTGTGGTAAGAGATTTTGTTTAGTTTGAGTTTTTTTTTCGGAAATTAAATAATTTTCGTTACCTTATTAACCCATTCGCATCTTTCAACATCGGGAAAGTAAACCTGAAATAATTAAATTTCAATAAAATTTAGTTCTTATTTAATGAAACATGAAAATATTTGGTTTATATTAAAATTCATTGGGTTTAAAGAAACAATTTCCGGATTTCACACTGTTCTGATATATTAAATGTTACGTTTCGGTCTCGGCTGAGATCTTATCGGCAGCAACCGGAACGTTACAATTAATAAATCAGAATAATTCGAAATTCAAAAATCTTTCCTTAAATTTGAAAATGTAAAAACATTCATCAAACTAATGATTGCAGTTATATTACTTAGTTACGATGGCGCTACAGCCCAAATCGAAGCTTGACCTCCTGTAAGCTCGGCCTTCATCTCTCTCGCTTCAGTGACCGCATCCTCCAGTTTGAAAATCTTAGCAGTGATTTGCTGTCAATAGAATCCTCGCGAGGCGTCCGTAGTTTCCAAATGGTCTTTGTCCATTGAATTTCCTCTTTAGTAAGCGTTTGGGAATTCTTCCGTCATCCAGCCGCTCCACCTCTGGATCGTCGAAGATAGCATACGATTCTCTATTGTATCGTATTCTCCAGATAGAGTCGTTTCTCATGGGTCCGAGTATTCTTCTGAGGACTTTTCTTTTAAAGGCTTTAAATAATTTTTCGAATGCCTGATGTCCACGTTTCGCTGCCATAGCAAAGCACAGATCTTAGAATCGTTTCAAGTTCAAGGCTTGTTTTTCTGTGCACGTTTCGTTTTTAATTATTCCTAGTACTGAATAATACGTCTTGTGCCATTGACACAAAGTGCAGCTAAATTATAATTAAGGCCTAAATTATAATTAAACAGTTGTGTGTCATACGTTAATTTAGCTAAATTACCAAAATAGTGATCATTTATCAGCTAAATGCTATCAGCCAAATCATCACTAAGGTAAATCCTCTCATTTTTCTCATAATTTATGCTATAACGATGAAGATTGTGCTAGAGCTGTCCATTTCTAGAGTCACTTCATGCAAGAAGAAGTAGAGTCTGGCAGATGTCACAATCGACACCTGCGAATTCGTCTTACACAATTCCATTCGTGCAGTCGTGAGTTTAATTATTTCTTTTGCAAATTTCATGCATCCTAAGATAAATCGTTGCATCAAAATTTTTGTTTGTGACTTTTTAGTTAAGTATTATAAACCGCGCACAGTTCTTGATGTTCAGAACGTATCAAAACAAGAGGTCGACTCTTTTTAAATTTCGCTCCAAATATTGGGCTTCACCTTTGCTAAACTATGGAAAAGCGCCTCTAGTGTCCCATGGAGCAACTATACCCATTTCATATAAGTTTTTTCGTGCTAGAAAGAAGAAGTCATTTTCTGGCAGCTCTGACTTATATGAAATCTTTGAAGCGTGATTTAAAAGCCCAGCTATGAAAGATGACTTGCAAACGATTACAAAACAGGGCTAAGGATCGTTTTTCGTCTTTTGTGCCTTTCATAATTTTATTGCCTATTGGCTATGCAATTAAACTTTTTAAAAATGACAGATGAGTGAG
The DNA here is from genome assembly GCA_963669355.1 of Chorisops tibialis. NCBI lineage: Eukaryota > Metazoa > Arthropoda > Insecta > Diptera > Stratiomyidae > Chorisops > Chorisops tibialis. The sequence continues at coordinate 13,831,624 of OY770262.1, read as the reverse complement.
TGGCACTTCTTAATTAGCACAGTACTATGTGCCACCTTTCTATTTATAATGAAGAGCTAAATTACGAATTATTTAAATTATAATTAGGACCGCCATATCTCACTGGTATTATTCGTATTTAGCACTCTCCAGAGATCTTGATAGTAAGGTGCGAAGCATAACTATAAACGCAGTCAAAAGCACATTTTTGCAATTTATTTAATGAAATACCGTTATTTTTTAGCAAACAAGAGTAGGAAACAAGAACAATGAGCAACAGCTAATTGCTGTAATTACCGTTAGCATAACTATAAACGGAACCAAATAATTTTATAAAAAAGGAACACACAATGGTAAATTTCAATATTTGGTTGAACCACCTTTATTGCTTATCACTTCAAATTATCTGTTTGGCATACTTTTTATAAAATTTGACATTATTTTTTTATCAATGCCAAGCGTTAATAGCAGCCATTTTCAACTGTTGAATATTGTCATGCTGCCTGTTTTCCTTATAAACTTCCCTTGCTAGGATTCCCCAAAAGTTTTCTATAGTATTAATGTCTGGGGAGCAAGCGGGGCCATAACATCACTTGTGTCAGAAATCATGCCCTGACGATATTGCATGATGTTGAATCGACAGGTCATTGTCTTAATGTATAAATTCAACATCATGCAATATATCAGCACATGCCATGCGTCCACGAGTCGCAAAGTTGCGAAAACTCACATGGTGTTGGATATCCGTAATATTGGTAAAATGTACAATTAATGTAAATTCGACACCATTTGAGTTAAGCGACCTTGGGATCGCCGGCATGTGCGTCCGGTCGTCAGCAAGATTGACCGAATTGAAAAGTTATGATCGATCGATGAGTTAAATGGTGGCTCTGATGGTGAGAACACGAACGATAAATAAGTAAATGTAAAGATATAAGTGTTTATATTTTAAGGAATGATTAATAAAGTGAATAAGTATATGTAAAGAGATAAGAGTTAATATACCAAGGACTCGACTTAACACTTGCACGCTATGGTCCTGCAACCTGGAATAATAAATGGCACGGCTCGAATATATTCTGGAGTTGTCCTGTTGAAAAACGCAATACTCAGAGCCTTTGGTTCTTATAAATTGCACCAAATTCATGCGCTCTACGCATTCTGATGAATTCATTCGAGTACTGGGAAACGGATGTTCCAACATTCCATCTGCACAAAAGGCTCCCCAAACCATCAAACTGCCTAAGCTGAAATTGCGTTTTGAAAAAATATGGATGAAACCATCTGGGCTATACACTTTTCCTCGTCAGAAAAAATGGTCTTGAATGGTTTTGCGAAAAGAAATAACATTTAAAATAAATACATAAAAAGCTAATGCTCATCATTCTATGTAAGGAAATTGGTTTGCATATTTGTTTGAGCGAATTCTGGCCTTGCTAAATTATGACGTGCTAAAAGACCTGCTGCCGATTTCAGTTTTTGGCGACAAATGAGCCTAGAACTCCTTTACACCTTGTGGGCTGTCAATTTTGCCACATCTAGTCCACAATCTTTGACGGTTTGGGCAGCGGTGTTCATGGAGTTACTTTTATTTTGAATTATCCGATGCTTCTTATTTCGGTCTGACAGCTTGCCTTTTGGTCCTCCTGTTCTGGTTTTTTCATAATTTTCAGGACTTGGAAGCACATTTCGAATGGTAGCGTCAGGCCGATTGAGCTTTTAATCAATTGTTCGCTTGCTCAAGCCTTTTTAAAAAAATGCAAGAATTTGTCCTATTTCCTAATCTGTAATCACTGCTTCGCGCGGTATTTGAATAATAAACAACAACAATGATCTTAATAATTTTTGAATAAATTTGACTTGTTATCAATAGTTGATGGCACGAACTAATGATATTCTACTTGTTGCGTCTATGGTTATGCTCCGGCTAAATTTAAGCAAAGTTAAACTCACGGTAATTAAAGCGATCAGTTGATGTTAATTGTTTTTGTTTGGTACACTTTCTCTCTAATCTCTCATAATCAATTAAAAAATCACGGTATTTCACTAAATAAATTGCATCCCTATTTCATCCTTTTGACGCGGCTCTTGTGTTGTGTAATTTAAAATATTCGTTCATGTTTTTAATTTCGTCATTATTGCATTCGTCTAAGATCATTATAAGATATTTGTCCTGTTTGATTTTTTCGTTTTAAGGCATCTTGGAATTCATTGTCGAACCAATCATTTCTTTAGCGCCGGAATTCTTGTCCTATCACCTCTCCTGCGACGGATGTAATGTCACCTTTGATGTTTTGCCAAATTTCTTCTATTGGCGTACTGGCGTTGTTGTTCAGCTCGTCGAGTTTATAATAAGGGTGTTGCTGCTGGTGAAATCAGTCAGCCACTGGCCGTTGTTGTTACTAATATCATGGAGACTGTGCCTTTCAATTGTCCCTATACATATAAGTCTCCTATTTGTCCACTTTCGCGTTAAACTCACCTAATACTATTTTAATATCGTTCGACGAAAAGGAGCCGAATGTTGATTCCGGGGCGTGGAAATTAATAAGCCAAACATTAAAGAAACTTGTCTTGATGTGGATTGCACACAATCGTTTATTGACGGGTTTGAAGTTGGTACCTTCAATCAGAGGCGATATTTTAGGTTTTGCACTTTTCAATATAGCGAGACAAGTCCGGATGCACAAGACCAGTACCCAGTTGCTACCACGTGTTAGTGTGATTTGCAATTTCCATATGCTGTTAATTTTTCTGAAGAGCGTAATTGTATGTTTCCGAAGGCTAGAACCCGCCGGAACATTCTTTTTAAGGGATAGATGACAGGCCTGAGTTTTTGGGGCATTGAACTCTACTTTATTTTTCTTGAATCAAAAATAAATAACACAAAATTAATTTCTTAATTTTTCTCATGGATTTCATATCATATTTTAATTGTCGTGTTCCGCTTTTGGTAATAAGTCTCGTATTAATTATAAACAATCTAAAGCTGCATTCAAGGCAAAAAAAAATTCTTCATTACACCGCGATTCGCAACATTAGAAATAACTGGATTCAGTTTTGATGTCTCAAAATTAAGTATGAATATTTTTCTCTCCATTGTGATTTTCATGAAATGATGGTTACTAATTATTATAGATATTATGCTGAAGATTATCGTTAGACCATGATTACACGCGACACATTCGACCACCTGCGAAATGCAGTAATCATTATCCGTTTCCGTAATGAATTTGATTCCTCGCTTCAACTAATTTTATTAACGATAAAATTTCTTTGTAGAGGGGCTTACCAATGCGCAATGCGATAAGAATAATTTGTTATTGTATATGGAATGCAGATAACGAACATTTTGTTTACTGTTTTTCTGATATTCGTGTTCACCGGTAGAGGAGTGAACAAAATATATTGGATCGGAAATGATTTGATAACGTCTCTTTACATTGAACAATAAATTAATTACACTTACCCATGCAGGCAATTCATCAATTTTCGCCATAATGACATCTTTTTCGTTGGCAGTAGCACAAGCCTTAGCAATGCTTCGTTTCCGCGCATTGCTCTTATTGCTTTGATCACGAATGACTGCAAATATCACGGGACCAATAAGCCAAGCTACCGACCATCCCATGTAACCAACTAAGTAGATGGTACCGAATAGCGCTACCTTTTTGGCTACCGTGTAGATTATCGAGAATATTCCATCATCGTCGGCTCTTTTAACGATTGGATCGTCAGCTTCCTTTTCCGAACTGGCTTCTTTACTGGCTGCTACCATTTTATCGTCCGGTAATAATGGTTGACTTTCACCTGTTTCTTTATCTTCGGAAGGATTTATGTTCTCTGTTTCGCTATAAAAAATGAATGGTTTAAAAATTTTGAATAATTTTTTCATTACTACAAGTAATCAGGCTGATTATCTGTCTGGCGGAAGAGAGTAACCGTTAAGCATAGTCTTATATCATTGCACAAATAATCTATTGTTTAGAAATTTCGGAATGTTTTTCATATTTCTGTCTAATTTACTATGAGTAGCTGTTCAACAACTCGATTTACCCATTCCGAATGAAATAGATTCCATATTTAGATTCCAAATTTATAGAGAGAGAGTGAGAGAGAGGGCGATCGAAGCCAGGCTCCGAAAAAACTAACAGGGCTCCTAAGTATGCGGGGCCCTGTTCATAAAATGGTGCATCACGCTTCTACAAATTTTGCATAGGTTAGCCTGTGCTAATATTACAGATGCCATGAGAATGTGTCCCACAGCGGCAATGGAGGTTCTTCTGAACGTTACATCTGTGTACATCTTCAATGAATCTATGCAAAACTGTTCAGGTAAGAGAAATAAAATAATATTCTAAGCGAGGGAAAAGTAGGCAAATGACTCTCTAAAATTCAAAGCAGATTACATTGTATGGTACACCGATGGATCGAATACGGATATGGCATATTGTAACCACGCAGGATTTCGAATTGCTCAATGGAAAAGACAACAGAGAAGTCATTGCTAGACTATACTTTCAAAACTAAGACATGCTGAGCAATTCTTACCAATTCACTCTGCTCTACTTGGCATGAAATAAGTTTCGAATACTGACAGAGTACTTATGATTAATACCGACGACTTAAACAGTGGACGATAAACTCTTGAACTTCGCTAAAAAACGAGCCTTGCAGTATAGCCCAATATTGTAATGGTCGCGTTGCTTGGAATTCTCGACCCTATAGAATGAAATGAGATCTGTGAGTACAAATACAAAGTTTGTAACGCTAAGAAGAAGGCTCGAAGGAATAAGCAAATTACAAAGAAGTTCATATCATCACTCAAAACCCAATGTCCATTCGTTCTTTGCATTTTGATGAGAGGGCGCCGAACTGCGCTATGACCTGGTGACCCCTAAAGTGTAAAATCCGAAACTGACACGCTATTCACTTATGAACACAGAAAAATAAAACTTCAACTATTTAAGACGATAATAAGACCTGTGATAGCATAGCATAGGCTGCGAGACTAGAACATTAATGAAGGCGTTCGAATAATTATTTAGCGCCTTTGAAAGAAAGGTCCTCAGAGAAATCCTCGGACCTGTAAGAGAAGACTGGTTCTGAAGAATTGTTTACAATTAGAAGTGTTAACCCTCAGGGATGTGGAAGCAGGAGGAGCCTGCCAACTCTTAAATTTCAGAGTGATCATAAATATCTATAAGCTTCCCCCTCCAGTAAAGTAGTGAAGTCAAAAAAGTAACTATTCGAGTACTCGTTACCTACTGAAATCCGAAGTAACGAGTACCAGCGCAGATTTATATTCGTTACTTAAGTAACGAAATGAGCTCTCGAAAAAGTAACTGAACTGTCAAAATGTTTCATTATTGTTTTATTACTCGAGTATTCGTTTCTCATACAAAACAAGTATCTATACCGAAAGTAACGTTTAGTTTTCGTTACATCACAGAAGATAAATCTACACTGTAGGAATACTCTTACTCTACCTTACAGCAAAGTTTACTGAGAAAATGATGTTTTTTGTCGTTTCGTTTCTTTCAACACCAAGAATGTCGTCGAGTAGAGTTGGGACGCTCGGCTCGAGCGCTAGGGCAGGCAGCCGTTCCTAACACTGGTTATGAGATCAGTGATACCAGATTGTAGAATTTTTTAATATTTGGTGTGATAAAAGGATGAGGAATTTTTGTTGAAGAAAATTTCGATTTAATACGAGTTATTTCCTTCACGTTGTCGTTTTATTTACGTTAGTATTGAAAGGTATTTTCTACTTCGAAGAGGGATAATTAAAAAATCGATACACGTACTAGGCCAACGAAATCAAGAGCGATTCACAAGCGATTCCTTGTTGCATATATTTACTGCATAGGGCACTAGAGGTGATTTCTTCTATTTGAATTTATGATTTGTAAAACTGGCTTACCCATCCCTGCAACATGATATTTTTTTTTTATTATTATAATTCAAGTTTTTAACATAATTTTTTTTTACAATAATTGAACATTGAATTACTCCTCCTTGTAAGAAAAATTCTTGTGATAGGAGTGAGGAGTAATGGCTTGCAGATTAAAAAAAATGTAAGGAGAGAAAAAAAACGATATTATTAAGGAAAAAATAATAAAACACTCGAAAGTATCGGAAAAATCGCTTTGATTAACCCGAATAATTAACTTCGATTACTCCAATTGTATTTTCTTTGAAAATTTGGATATTTGTAATGAGTTTAAAAACAGTTTTAATGCAGAGAACAGACAACAAGGGAAATAAACTATTAGTTGGGAATCTTACCGGTTTGTGCCGGCATTTTTATAAGTAATTTTTGCACAATATCTAGTGGTTTTATTATTGAAGGTAAGGCTGAACCCCAGGCTATAATACCATATTGAATTACCGAAAGTAAAAAGATCCTATAGCAACTCTGGTTAAAAAATTTCGTACTTCGAAACATATTGGTATTAGTTTTTTTAATCTAGCTATCACATTTTGTGCCTGAATATTCCATTTGAGATGTTGATCGAAAATTACTCCTAAATATTTTGTAAAAGCTACTTTTTCTATCTGCTAACAGTGACAGTTTGAAGAACAGTTGATTGAATGAATGATGAAGCCTAAATTCGTGGATTGTCCAAAGTGGTTTTGAGAAAAGGTTGATGTAGCTAGTCTTTTGTGCATTCAGTGTCAGTATATTAAAATTTATCCAATCTTTTAATATTAAAAGACTGTGATTAGCTTTGACAGTTACGCCTTCCCAGGTATTATCCTCAATGAATAGAACTGTATCATCAGGATATGAGATAAGTTGGCCCTCTATGTTTTGTGAATGTAGATCGTCAGCATATAGCAAAAATAAAAGAAGCCCCATAACAGTCCCCTGTGGTACATCAAATTCAAAAATCAGCTGGTTGCTTAGGACATTATTTATTTTAACTACTTGTGGTCTTTTTGTAAGATAGCTTGATATCCAATCTATTAATGATTTATTTACGTCCATTTTGTGAAGCTTGGAAATAATTTTTGTGTGTGGAATCGAATCAAAAGCATTGGCTAGATCCAAGAAAAACAACAAGATTTCAATCCAATCGCCAAGGCGATATGCTTACTCAACAGTGCAATGGCATCATGAGTACTGCGTTCCGCTCTAAAAGCAAATTGTTTCTTGGCCAAAAATTTTTTTTCTTCTAATTCAGTTACAAGTCTTATTTTGGCAAATTTTTCAATTATTTTTGCGATATTGGACGATAGTTAGTAATGAGCTCTTTGTTTCCGGCCTTGAAGATAGGAGTTATTAATGCCTTTTTATATATATCAGTTAACAGTCCTGTAAAAAAACTAAAGTTTATTATGTGACAAAGAGGCTTTGTAATGTAAGTGCTAATATGTTTGATACATTCAATTGTTAATTCGTCAACCCCAGGAGATGTTCCTTCACCCATTTTTGCAATAACAAAGGTTATTTCTTCTTCCGTCACTACATCGATTTTAGAACTGTTTTTAATTAAATATGTTTCATTTTGCATAGTACCTGTATTATTTGTTATATATTTTGCTAAATTACTTCCAACATTTGTGTAATATTCATTGAAAATATTTACAATTTTTTTAGAGTTATTGTTAACATCTAGAAAGTCCCCCATATGTTTTATTCCTCCCAGATTTGCATTTTGTCTCTTATTCCCAATAGCTAAATTTATCGTTTTCCATACCTGTTTTCCATTATTTTCAGCTCTTTGTAAAATATCCTCAAAGTATTGATTTCTAGTTATTTTGGTAATGTAGGTCAGTTTATTGCGATATTTTTATCTGTAAGTTTTCAGCTTATTGTTGTTAGGGTTATTTTTAAGGTTTTGCTTAATCTATCTCTTCTTCGGATTGATGTTATGAGACCTTGTGTTATCCAAAGTCTCAATTTCACAAATTTTGGCTTCGCAATATTACTTATTACCGTGCTGTGATCTATTACTGCCCCTAGAGTATAATGAAAATTGTTTTCACACTGGTTAACATCATTAATACATTATTCCATGTTAGTAATTTGATTTTTTCAGTAAGTAGATTGAAATCTACTTTTTTTAAAACCACTATTACTATGTTCTCTTATACAAGATTTAAGATTCGTTCGTAGAACTAAACCTATACTTTTATGATCAGTGATATTAGTCATTTTAAATAAACGAGTACCTAGTAACGAATAAAAGGTAACAAATACTTCCCTTATAGTAAGGAGTAGTTACTGGCAACGAAAAGTAACGAAACTTGACATCACTCCAGTCAAGTAGTTGGCGCGCTCCTGTCAACCCTCATAAAATTTAAGGAGCTGAAAAGAGCTGGCCATGGGGAACGGATGGATGACAGAAGAATTCCCAAACGTACACTAAAGGTGAAAGTCAATGAACAAAGACGAATTGGAAAATCACGGCAGCGCTGGGAGGTTTCTATTGACCCAGAAATAAAATCACTGCTCATTTTTTTTTAAACTGTAGGACGCGGTCACTGAATGAGAAGGATGGAGGCGTAGCTTTGAGGAAGCCACGGTCTGACTTGGATTGTAGAGCCATCTTAAGGGGGTTACTGACTTGACCGTTTTCGATACAAAATGCGATACGATTTTCTCGGGAACGGCTTGACCGATTTAAATAATTTTTTGTACACTTATTACTTTAGTGAAACTAATGCTATATAGTTGAGGAATTTTAAAAAAATTCAAAACTTAGTCATTGATAAGCTGTGAAAGTTTCAAATTTTTTCATTTTATTTCGAAAAAGAAAAAAAATTATTTATAACAAACTATTTGAAATTTCCTCTGTACTGTTGTTAGCTAATATTGCTACCTATCGACCAAAAAAGAAAAATCATACTGAAATCTGTTATCATTTTCAAGAAAAATGTACTGATATGGATAAAAATGTGAAAATAAAAACTTTTCAGGAGAGCAAAAAAACTAACAGACTGGTAGTACGGTTTACACCCACCGTCCTAACTTTGAATTCATTTCTTAAACACTTTTACTCATCGGAAAAATCTACGGTTTGTTTTATTTTGTGTCAAATTGAATGAAGAATGATAATCAGCCCAAAAAAAGAAATCGATTATTTTTTCATATTCAAATCAGTAACCCCCTTAAGTAAGTTGAGCGGTACAATTAAGAATTTTTGATGCATTGCGATTTACATAGTCATAACAACCAATTTAAATCTACAAACTCTAACTTGACATACTGTTGTGAGTCTTTCAACTAATAACACCAGGTACTAGACCTGCGATTTAAAACCGATAAGAAATTTTATCAGAATTTTTTTTTATTGATTATTGAAAGCAAATATTTAACCGGCATGCGATAATCGATTAATTCAAGTGATCACGATAGCTTATTGTTAAGTACTTGTCGTACAAGACATATTATAAGTAAGCCACTATTGATTACCGAATTTAAGTGTTATTGAAAGTGGACATTGATTGCCGTTATCATAAATTTTAATCTTATAATCTGCACCATATGGAAACGTTCAGCTTCATCTTGAAACTCCCATAATTTTCTCTTAATTAATAATAAAGTGATTCATTATTTAAATATAACATGCAAAATTGAATTAAATACTTTCGTTAGTTTACACAAAAATTTCAAGATAAGAATCGAAGAGAGTGTAATAATTGCTTTTCGCAAGCAATTCAGAATTTTTATCAACACTGGGAACACACACTGAAAACACACTGTAATTCCACAGAAGTCGTGCGGTGTTAATTTTTTTTTATTTCTAACATGTTAGCTCACCTCATCTTCGCAGTGGTAAACAAGTCGCGACTATACCCAAAAAAAATGGATTTTTTATGTAAATCCGGTGGAGCAAGTTGATGGGTGTTGGTTGACTCAGGAATTAATTCCGCGATATTTTCTGGCGAATTGCTATTATTTAAAAGCGGAAACTGTAATTTTAGATATACGATAGTATTGCGAACAAGCGACCTACTGGGAGTAGGTTTAGGACCAGGACACTACCGATAGAGGGGACCCGGATTCGGACAATTAACAACTTTATTTTCACTTTCAGCCGAGTCGTACTATGCCTGAAAGAATTCTTTTGACTGGGACAACACCCGAGAGACGTGCGCTAATAACGATGTTCGAGTTAGATTCTTGGCCGACTAGCGAAAAGTCTAGGTTGCCGACAGCTTCGGGGGGACAGCTTCTCTCATGCCTCTTGAACGTGCCGATTTGTTTCAAATCTTTGTTCTCTCAGATTACATCATTGATTATTTATAAAGAAAAATCGCCCCAGAATGTGCCCCACAACGAACGCTCGGCTCCATGCGTGCAAAACTAGAAAGGAAGGACGGGGGGCATCGAAACCAATGAGCAATTCTTTTGTATTAGAACGTTTGCTAATTTTAATGCACTCTGGGGACTAACTATGGTTGGAGGGAGAATGTAAACAAATATCTATAATCGACAAAGTGCATCGCGCTAGCTAAGCACTATAGGCAGATATGGTGCCAAGAAGAGCGAAAGTAATTTTCATTCGGTCATCACAGATCACTCACCTGAGTCCGCCGCTGTCCTCTTCGTTTGGGGAACTATCTATCGTTGGAGTTCTATTCTATCAGAACTTGACAGCTGGACTGGCACTAGATGACCTTTCTTTGAAACTGAATCGATATGGTGGCGCTGCTGCCATGTGGCGTTGGAACTAAACGAAGAAAAATCGCCAACAATAATCAAAACAAGGCGCGCTGTGAGATGTTCCGTTGTGGAGCTTACTGAGTAGCAGCTGATTGGAGTTGCGAGTTACGTCATCGTGTGTTCTGAACTTGATGGAATTGAATTTTTAGTTCTTGTGCGTAAATAATAACAAAGCGTGCTTAAAACAGAGATACCACAACTGTAATTACGGCGTTAACCTTTAAACTGAAAAATAAATTTTTATACTCTAGATGAAATCTGAGAGTATATTGTGTTTGCCTTACTGTTTGTAACGCTAAGAAATAATGCTCGCACAGAGCCGCCAAGGGTACAGAAATATTTGTTGTCGCTCAAAAACCTCGATTCCGAGTGACCGTTTGTCTGTCTGTGCGTCTGTCTACAGCATAACTCTCTAAAGCTTTGAGATATAGTGCTAAACATTTTTGTGTGTCATTTTTAGCAAAAAAGTAACTTTAAGTTCGTGAATGGGATAAATCCCCCCACTCCTTCTACCCCCTCCCATATAAATTTCATGAAATTTCGAAATATTAAGAAATTGATTTTTCTTTGGAACTATTTAAGCTATTGACTTGAAATTTAGGTCAAAGTATTATGATATAGATGTCATTAATATCACGGAATATTGACCGGATCCCCTTACTCATTCTACCACCTGCCATACAAATGGACAATTTTGAAAAATACATATTTTCGATTTTCATTGAAACTAGTAAAGCTGAAAAGACGAAATTTTGTCAGAATTAATTCTGCCATAATTGCAATTTATTTTAAAAATAATTATCAACTTCACCTCACTCTTTCTACCCCCTTCGAAACTGTTAAAGCAATCAACTTGATATTTTGCATAAAGTATACAAATAGAAATATTAATAATGCGAAAAAAATTTGTTTTGATCTATACACTCCTTCTACCCCCTCCCATACAAATGTATAATTTTTGTTAAATGAATTTTATCGATTTCCATTCAAACTAGAAGAAGTACAAACTTCAAATTTTGCCAGAATTTGTTTCTTAATAATTGAAATAAGTGTTAGAAAAAATGATCAGCTCCGCTTCATTCCTTCTACCACCTCCCATACAAATATCTGTATTATACATTCAAGAAAAGCATTTCTCCTTCAAGTATACGAGAGCTATCGACTTTGAAATTGAATCAAAGCATGGTGATAAGGAAGATGATAAGCAGTTTCAAAGTCATCTTAAACGCTCCACTTCCTCTGCCACCTCCCATACAAAAGCCCCAATTTCAGGAAAACTAAGACCCATTTCTTTAAAAATAATGAAAACTAAAATCTTTAAATTCAGCAAAAAACATTTTGCATGCCATGTTCGCTGTCATATACGAAAAATACAAACCTCCCCCTCTACCTCTACCACCTCCCATGCAAAAGTCTCTATTCACTATTCGAAAGAATTTGAGATGACATATTTTCCATTATATTAAAGTCATTTCCATCTAATCTAGCGTATCATATGATTGGGCTTTAAGCCCAATCATATAATTCTGTTATGTTTCAATTTGATTCCGATTTTTTTTCCAACTGTTCATTATTTCTTATGCAAATAAATGTAGTAATCAATTTCTTGATGATATTTCATCAATTATTATTATTAAACAAAGTAAAATGAAAAGCAAAGAAAATATTTTCAATTTTATTGCGAACTAGCAATCGCCCGCGACTTTGTCCGCGTAAGAATCGTAAAATAAGCAATTTTTGAGAATGTAGTTAGTAATACCTTATCCGGGATATAAAAACTGATTAGTTTAATGGCCCTTTGAAGAAAATGGTTTCTATTTTGTTGGAATCAGATCCATAAATTACTAAGAATGAAACCACGATACTCCCATTTGTATGGGACAGGCTCGTGATCAAATCAATCCCGTGATCTACGACCATATTCGTATTGAAGAGCACTAAGGACATGTGAATAGTTATAGCTTGTGTTAATTAAAAAAAAAGCCCAAATAAAATAACATTAAGCTTAAAACCATAACAGGACAACGACTCTGCGTAAAGCCCAATCATACGATACAGATGAAATTTTTGTGATGTTAAAAATTTTGTATGGAGAGTGGTAGAAGGGGTGATAGTACTGAACTAATTTGTTTCACATCATACCAGAGTAGCTATAAAAATGTTTTGTACCAAATTTAAGCTTCATAAATTGAAGAGGTACTGAGAAACTCAGTGCTTTGCAGGGGGTAGCAGGAGTGAAGCTAATCGGATCGTTTTTCCCGATATTAATAATAATGCTAATTAAGGATTCTATACAAAATTTTAGCTTCATTGAAGCTATACGTATTGAGAAAATTGGTTTAGAGTATTTCATGAAAAAGTGCAGTTTGTATGGGAGGTGGTAGAAGGAGTAAGGGGTTTTTAGTGATTTTTCGAAAAACAACTACAATCATTATGCAATTGATATATTTTAAATTTTAGATCTGTGACTTTCACACTTTCCAAGAAAATCGAATTTTTATTAAGTCGTGGAATCGTGCCACATTGTATGGGAGGGAGTAGGAATAGGGAAGATAATCGGTTAGTTTTGCCCGATATTAATAATAATGCTAATTAAGGATTCTATACAAAATTTTAGCTTCATTGAAGCTATACGTATTGAGAAAATTGGTTTAGAGTATTTCATGAAAAAGTGCAGTTTGTATGGGAGGTGGTAGAAGGAGTAAGGGGTTATTAGTGATTTTTCGAAAAACAACTACAATCATTATGCAATTGATATATTTTAGATTTTAGATCTGTGACTTTCACACTTTCCAAGAAAATCGAATTTTTATTAAGTCGTGGAATCGTGCCACATTGTATGGGAGGGAGTAGGAATAGGGAAGATAATCGGTTAGTTTTGCCCGATATTAATAATAATGCTAATTAAGGATTCTATACAAAATTTTAGTTTCATTGAAGCTATACGTATTGAGAAAATTGGTTTAGAGTATTTCATGAAAAAGTGCAGTTTGTATGGGAGGTGATAGAAGGAGTAAGGGGTTTTTAGTGATTTTTCGAAAAACAACTACAATCATTATGCAATTGATATATTTTAGATTTTAGATCTGTGACTTTCACACTTTCCAAGAAAATCGAATTTTTATTAAGTCGTGGAATCGTGCCACATTGTATGGGAGGGAGTAGGAATAGGGAAGATAATCGGTTAGTTTTGCCCGATATTAATAATAATGCTAATTAAGGATTCTATACAAAATTTTAGTTTCATTGAAGCTATACGTATTGAGAAAATTGGTTTAGAGTATTTCATGAAAAAGTGCAGTTTGTATGGGAGGTGGTAGAAGGAGTAAGGTGTTTTTAGTGATTTTTCGAAAAACAACTACAATCATTATGCAATTGATATATTTTAGATTTTAGATCTGTGACTTTCACACTTTCCAAGAAAATCGAATTTTTATTAAGTCGTGGAATCGTGCCACATTGTATGGGAGGGAGTAGGAATAGGGAAGATAATCGGTTAGTTTTGCCCGATATTAATAATAATGCTAATTAAGGATTCTATACAAAATTTTAGTTTCATTGAAGCTATACGTATTGAGAAAATTGGTTTAGAGTATTTCATGAAAAAGTGCAGTTTGTATGGGAGGTGGTAGAAGGAGTAAGGTGTTTTTAGTGATTTTTCGAAAAACAACTACAATCATTATGCAATTGATATATTTTAGATTTTAGATCTGTGACTTTCACACTTTCCAAGAAAATCGAATTTTTATTAAGTCGTGGAATCGTGCCACATTGTATGGGAGGGAGTAGGAATAGGGAAGATAATCGGTTAGTTTTGCCCGATATTAATAATAATGCTAATTAAGGATTCTATACAAAATTTTAGTTTCATTGAAGCTATACGTATTGAGAAAATTGGTTTAGAGTATTTCATGAAAAAGTGCAGTTTGTATGGGAGGTGGTAGAAGGAGTAAGGTGTTTTTAGTGATTTTTCGAAAAACAACTACAATCATTATGCAATTGATATATTTTAAATTTTAGATCTGTGACTTTCACACTTTCCAAGAAAATCGAATTTTTATAAAGTCGTGGAATCGTGCCACATTGTATGGGAGGGAGTAGGAATAGGGAAGATAATCGGTTAGTTTTGCCCGATATTAATAATAATGCTAATTAAGGATTTGGTACAAAATTTTAGCTCGATGGAATTTATACGTACTGAGAAAATTGGTGTATAGTATTTAATGCAAAAGTGTAGTTTGTATGGAAGGTGGACGAAGGAGTGGGGGGATTTAAATAATTTGTATACTTAAATATTGCATTTGTAATAGAAATAATAAATTCTAAATTTCAAATTAATAGCTTTTATAGATTTTACATATTATTAAAAATAAGTCACTTTGTATGGGAGGGGGTAGAAGGCGTGAGGGGAGGGAAATAAAACCAAAAGCAGATTACATCTCGGAGCATACCTAATAAACTGTGAAAGTTTCATTACAATCGGTTCAGTTGTTTTGCGTGAAAGCCGGACAGACAGACATCCAGACAGACGGAAGAGAAGAATTTTAAAAACGTGAGTTTCTGCTTAGTTATTACTAAAATAAAGCAAAAAACTAACTTATAGCCATTTCTAAACAAATAACAGACAGACACTACAATTATATTTATATAGATTATAGAATATTTGATGGTCTGTGGAAAAGCGATTTGGCTACGCGCACATGGTACGTTATTTTCGTGCGCTAAGCGTATGCCTTCTATAGAAGAAAAGCGAATTCATTCAGCTGAACGAAACACAAGTTATCGCTTGCGCTTTTCTTCTAGCATGCGCATGAAACTGACGCAAAGTGTTTAACTTGATCTTTTATGCATTTTTTGAAATGAATTTCTCAAATTTTGAAGTTCTTAGCTTAAAATTTCAATCAGGAATTTTTAGCTTTTGTGTTATCACGTACAAGTCAATCGCTCTAAATAGCGCTATTGCATTAGTCATCCAATTTCAAGAAAAAGCGCATGCGTTTGAGGCATAATGCTTTTGCGATGCTGCCTGCGCTTGACGCATCGCAAAATTTAACGAAAAATCGCACCGCGTGGACACAACCGACGTAGAAAAGACTCGGGCGACGAGAAATACTACATATATAGGCTCGACCGATAGGGAAAAGACTCGGTCGACGACCCAATGCTTTATAGAAGCAATCAACATCGCTTGGCCGAGAACAAAAAGATTCACACGACAAGTGGAATTATTTATACGACAAGAGCAATATAAAAAAGGCGAGCGTTTTTGATGAACAGTCCAGTCCAGTTTGGAGCGATCGACGAGTCAGTTGATAGTTAGAAAGCGAAAGAAGTCAAGATTGGCAAGCGATATGTTGTGAGCGAAAAACTCTCAAGTGTATAGTGGAGAGATAATTACATAAAGTTTTGCTGTTGAACTTAATAAACTGGTGGTTTTATTTTTACTGGTGACCCCTTGCACACTTCTATATTGTCAGCTAGAAGCAAAAACTACATGCATTTTCGTAGAAATCCGGGCTCTAGTTATAACATAATCTTCCATAACTACATCAACATTTAAGTAACACAAATCCAGTATTATTAATATACAAGCATCTTTACACTATCAGAACTACCGTTATTTCCTCTGCAATAGGTAAATTTGCAAAAAAACTTAATTACATTTTTGAATTTAAATTTATTTAATTTCTTTTATATGTTTGAACACACCTTATTTCTCGCAAAACATTATAACTAACAAATATAAATCAAGATGCCTATTTTTTCGACCATTGGCTGTATTAATAATAATAATTTGAAGACAGAATTTATACGAAGAATTTAAGTTGAAGGATCTTAAGACGGAATTTGAGATGAAGGATTTTAAGACGGAAAATTTTCGTAAATTCTTAAGAGAATTTTAAGACGAATAATTTCAAGACAGAATTTTAGAAAAAAAAATTTAAAACAGAATTTTAGATGAAGAAATTCGAGACAGAATTTTAGATGAAGAAATTCAAGACAGCATTTTAGACGAAGAATTTCTAGACAGAATATAAGATGAAGGATTTTAAGACAGAATTTAAGATGAAGGATTTTAAGACAGAATTTAAGACGAAGAATTTTGAGACAGAATTTAAGACGAAGGATTTTAAGACGAAAAATTTCAAAACAGAATTTTAGATGAAGAAATTCAAGACAGGATTTTAGACGAAGAAATTCCGAAAAATGTTTGTCTTTCCAAGAGATGTTTCATAACACACATTACCTGGCGCAAGAACACGATACAATGAATTACCATGAACTAGAGGTATTGTCCTTTTGGACAGGGTGAAGTGAAGATTAATAATTTATTTTAGAATTAGTGGCTAAGAAAAACACATTTCCGATTCGTTTACCTCTTTTTTTTATTGATTTTATAAATCGATTTTTTTTTCATATAACACAGAGAAACATGTTTAATAAATTCAATGTTATGTTGTTCTTTTTTTTTGTACATTTTTATTTTCCAGTTAAACATTTATAAACATCGTTTTTAATTGTTGGTTTGTTTTTTGTTTGTATTATAGTATTTCCATAATTTTACACAGAATAATACAATTAGTGGTTTGGAAGTTATTGTTCGTAAATTATTTGAAATAATTGATCGAATATTTTTAATTTGTATGTTTATTTTAATTTATAATTTCATTTGGCAAAAAATGGTCGGTTACAATTTGTTTTTCTTTGTTGTTCGTTTGTTATTTAATTCCATAAAAGTCTTCTAGGCAATCACTAATACGGCGTGATTTTGCAAGGCTATCAAGAAGTTTTCGGAAGGAATGATATTATAATTTTTGTTTAATAAAAATATATAATAATAATTATGATTATGATGTTCAATTTTATAATTTTGTTTTTACTCTCATCGTCATAGTTTTTTGTTTTGTTGTTTTAATTCAATTTGTACGATATTGTCAAAAGGCTTTTGTAATAGAATCGAACAAGTTTCTATAGTATCGCTTCAATGCTGATTCGTTCCATGAGTGTAGAAAATCAAATGAACGTGGAAAAATTCAGCATTGAGACGAAATTATTTAGATGAACTCAACAAGTAATTTTCATTTTTTATTTTATCATTTTTTCATATGCCGTTTCAAATTCTATTTTATTTAGTAGATTCTTTAAAACATTCTGAACGTGTGCTGAACGTGAGGTAGTGTTATTTTTTGTTTCTTACGACTAAAATCCTAATTCGTCCGTGTTCACACTGTTGTGGTAAAAATAAAAATAAAATCAAGAGTTTACGCTATCAATTTATCGTTTTTTGAAAACTTTTGGTCTGTAGGGTTTTATAAGCTTTTTCATTTTCATTTTATGTATCGCTACTAGCTACACTTAAAGTCTATTCAGAGTTTCATATCGAAACTATTAGAATTATTCGTTCATTGAATTTGCATTTTCTTCTATCAAGTCTAAATGAAAATGATTGAAAAGGTTTCAGTAGAAAGTTATAATATTATTATGTTTAGATTGAAAAATAAAAAAATTAGAATAGATAGTTTTAATAACTAGATCAATTGTTTGTGCTATTCTTAAATATGATACCTTCGATATTCTTATGATTATAGATTTTTCGTCTTTTCCTAGAACTAAAGTCTGATAATTTCTGGTATAGAAAAAGAATAATGAAAAGCTATGTGAGCAACGTAGTACGAATTTAAGAAATCTTCTTTTGAGATGGTGACGATTGGTTATTTATTATCACCTTGCAACCATCTACAAGTCACATATCAGAGCTCGACTTGGACTGGAGCAGCCAAAACACATCTAGCGTCACTGAACAAAGATTTGTGTTTCGACTAATCTGAGATGATGCCATCACACCATCTATGGGATCCTTTAAACACCATAATGTTGGAGTAATCACCATCTACTGTAAATATTTGCACCGTAGTGATGAAATCAATTGCCCTATCACTCGATTGCACCAATTCCCACGTAATCTGCTTAGCGCCCTCACGGTCGAGCTACCAAAATCGCGTATGTGGAATGGGGAATGCGCTATCCGCGGCAGTTTCTTCCGACTGCTTTTAATATCCATTGGCTTCTGTCATCTTGTCCCTGCTATTCAGTTTCAAGTCATTTTTGTAATTATTTGTTTTTATCCCACCCTATACTGACTGGACTGTACTTAAACAGTATTAATGCGGGATGTATATATCTCCCACAGTAAGTTCTATTTATATTACAAATGGACACTCGTTGGATCTTAAGCTTGTTACCAGTGTTCTTAAAACACTACCTGACACGAGAAACGGATGTCTGGGATATGAATAGATTCAACGGTAACTACATTTGGCATTAGAAAAAGGATTATGATTGACTTCTGGAATGATCGACCATCGAATGATGGTGGAAGAGCTGGGATAACTCAGTCCATAGACGGGATCGACCGTGAAATGAAGCACTTTAAACAGTTTTGGCAACAACTAAAGGCAAATGCTTGGGATTGCGCCTTGTGGAAGAGAATTGTTTCCGTCTTATTTCCTAACAGAAAATCGACGCATTCAAGTAAAGTTTCGAAGATACTCGAATGTGGGGAAAAATAGGTTCGAACCATCTGCTTACCAGATATTAGGATTTCCGTTGCTTATCGAAATATCCTGAGTTTGTCGCCATTTGTAACTCGAACCTAGCATCAAATTGAAAGGTTGGAGTGGTTTTTGAATTAAAGAAGTTACTAAATATTTTTTAAACGTAATTGTACGTTTTTTTTTACCATATTCATTCCAAAAAGCAACACAATATATGGAAAAACCGCAATCAAGTTCCAATTTAACAACAACAACATAACTTTTGAAAGCGACCGTTTTCAACTCGATCGAGATTGGTGATGTCGAACAAAAAATCTGGAAAGCGAGAAAGAAGAAACTCGGTTCGAGACACAATTCGACTCTTGATATCCTGGGGTGGAACTATATAATACGAAGCGAACATCAAATTGGTTTTTCGAGTGTTTTGAGATGCCAATCCATTCAAAGTGCAAATAACACGCATTTTGTTTCAGCACAATTATGCGTTTTTCTCTTCATATTTATTCTAATGCAACATTCGTTATCCGCTCGAGACAAGAGTGGAAGGTTGATGAATTACGGCAGGAAGAGTCCATATCCTTTTATGCTGATGGCTACAAAACTAAAAGTGGAGTGGAAGGAGGTATTCTCTCTGCAATGCTTAACTTCCGGATCATTGTAGTGTGTTTCAGACAGAAGTCATTGCGATAAAAGAAGCCTTGGTATGGCTGAAGTTTAACGTAGTATTTACTAAGGATATCGGCATCTTCACTGATAGCCAGGCCGCTATTCAATCCCTGGAATCAGATATGTCTACATCCAAGTCTGTTCTTGATTGTCGGGTCAGGAGATGACTGAACAATGCAAAATTCACCATACAGGGTACCAGGACATAGGGATATTCCGGGGAATTGCAAAGCTGACGAACTCGCCCGTCACAGGACCACCTTGCAGATTCACTCTGAAAAAGAGAAGCTGAGTGTGCCTCTCGCAACTTATAAACTGTAACTTAAGGTGGATGCGATAAGCAAAGCCAACGTCAGATGGACGAATGGGGTTACATGTAATACCACCAATAGATTTGGCCTATGATGGATCTAAAACGCTCTGGCAGATTGATCACGCTTAGGCAGATGATCAGCGTAGTAGGTGTAGTTAAAGGACACTGCTTGAGAGGGAAACATACTGAGAGGCTTGGGCTTCCTTTTAATGACCATTGCAGGATTTACAAAGATAAGGAAGAGAAAGAAACTATTCATTATCTATTAGGCACTCTTTCCAGAAAGAGGAACCACACACATAGGGTCGGGAAACTGGCAAATGCGGAATTCAGGAGCCTTCAGCACTTCATAGAAAGCTCCGGTTGGTTCAGTGAGTAGGACAATGGTTTTTGGGATCCTTTGGCATCATAACGGACCAGCATATGCGCTCGGAATCGTTGCAAATATTGGAAAAGACTTACGGTAATTCAGTAATATCAAAAGCACGTGCTTACGAGTGGTATAATGCCTTTGAGGACGACCGAGAGAAAGTTGAAGACATGCCTCGTTCTGGACGACTTCCGACCGTTTGAACTGACGAAAACATTCAAGAAGTGAAGGAAATGGTGCTCAAAAATCGTCATGCCAGGGAGATAGCAGTAGACCTCGCGAGTCCGTTCGTTCGATTTTCGTGGATTCTTTGGCAATGAAACGAGTCCTTGCTCGACTCGTTCCGATAATGCTAAATTTTTTTCAAAAAAAGTACCGTGAACAGGTCTCTTTGGACATGCTTGGAGGAAAACAAAAGGACATAAAACAAAATTCGGTGAAGGTTATACCAAAAACTGCTTATGAAGTGTTCCGAGGACTGGAAAAAACGCTAGCATATGTGTGTTACATCTAATGGAGATTACATTGAAGGCGACAAAATAGATATTGACAATTAATTAAATATTTTGCTTTTTATTTTTAAATTCTCGATACTTTTTGATCACAATGTATGGTTTGGTGAATGTTTTCGGCTTAGGGATTGCATGAGTTGTAGTTGAGAGTGAATACCCTAAGCTTAGCGTGTCGCTCTATAACAGGTGTCCGGAAAATAAATCCGCATTAAAGAAAGTTTAGCTGAATAAGTCCAAAGTGACAGTGAACGTTATTCTTAAAGCACTGAATGTTATTCTCGTTTGGGAAGAAACAAGCTGGCAAAGGAGGAGGAAGAATAAAGTTGTTTACAATTTCCACCATGAAAGTAACTCTACTACAATTCTACAATGGCACTACAGCCTAAAAAGGGTCTAACATTTTCATTTTCTTATTGTGGAAGGATTGTTAACCTTTCGCACAAGGTAGGTATAGGTTGTAGGAGGATGGTTTCGGAGAACCGCAATGCACTGGGGCCATCTAGTTGGGCCCATTGTACTTGATTATGAGATGGATGTCACTCCTCTTGGTTCAATTTGCGAACCATAGCAGGCTCGAATGTTTGACGCCTCTGAGATCGTCTAGTTCTGAGAAGAATCTAGAGCCTAAACAAAGGAGACAACTGTTGGAGATTTGCGGACAAGGTAACTAAGGTATACCCAAGCAGGCAGTGTGCTGGAATTATACGTCAACTGGGTTTTGAATTTACGACCTAAGCATTATAGACCAACACGCTACCCACTAGGATATAAGTAGCCGCTCGATGCATAATCTACAGAAGCCAAGATGGTTTCATCTCTAATCAGTCGAGACGCATGTCTCTGTACACGATCAAGCTACATATATAGGATTGTAGTTGATGTCTCAGCCTTATTGCAATGCGGTCTGAAATTACTGGGAATATGAAACATGCTTTTTGTTCTACCTAGTTCTGTCATAAGTTCTGTTACAATGTTTTCGCTTTGCTAATTCTCTTTGAACAACAAGGGACGACATGTTCTCTCCGCGGTTGTTTACCTTCCATATTAAGCTTACAAAATCCCCCCAGTTCAAATTATGATTACGAGCTATCTAGACGGATAGAACAGTTGAAGAAAACCGCATTGCCGTAATTGCTCTGAACCGGGCTGGGAAGTCAAATTCGAAAAATTTTCAAACGATAAAAACATTAGAAATAAGCATATTGTTCGTTTGGCGTACAATAGATATCTTCAATAAGACACAATCTGTGCATGACAGACCTCGGTCAGGTCGTTCCCGCAGCGTGAGGACGAAGAATGCTGTGTGCTATGGCTGCTTGATTAAGAAGAAATCCACTCCGAAAATAGAAAATCTTAGCCAAAGAAATGGGAATTTCGATCCGATCAATGTCCCTACAGAAATGATTTTCAGATGCGTGTCTTTCGATGAGCAACAGGTCAGATGCTTATACCAGCCCTTAAAACCATACTAGCAGAAAGAACAAAAAGGTGTTGCTTGCTCGTTACTCGAATGGTCAGTATCACTCCTTCTTTCTTTCTGACGAGAAAATCTTTACGATCGAAGAGAAATTGAGCCGTCAAAATGACCGGATCTAAGCTATCAGGGGAAGCAGGAGAAAACGTTGGGGTACAAAAAGGAGTAGTCATTCCTCGTCAGTGATGGTATGGTGAGGAGTCGATTCGAAGGCACCCACAAAATCAATTTTTGTGAACAGGGCGTCAAAACTCGGGCCAGTAAATATCAACAAAGATATTTTAGATCGCGTTGTGATGCCTTTGAGCGATACCATAATCAGGGGACGAATGTTCCAACAGAATTCTGCACCCGTCCATAAGCCCAGATCAACTCAGCTGTGGCTTGAGGAAACCTTTTCTCAGTTCATATAGACCTCAGATTGACCCCCTGGGAGCCTAGACCTCAATCTTTTGGACTACTCCTAATGGTCTGCCCTAGAGGAAATGGCCTTCCGAAGACGTCACCCGAAATTGGAGAGCCCCAAGAGGTCCAGGTGGAAAAGATGCGTACTGCAATTGACAACGTAGACTTGTTTTGAGGCAAAAGGAGGTCATTTGGAATATTTTTTTTTTACCATTTGCTATACTGTTCGAAATATTTCCTGAAAATATAAATTTACAAAGTAAAGGTTTTTGTTTTCTATTGTAGATTTTCCTTGTAACATAACTTATGGCAGCACTAGGTAGAGTTATGTGGTCTAAGATACACTCCGCGCCACTTGAACAGCACACCCTTTATGATCTCAATACAACTGGCAAAAACACAAAAATCACCGGTTAATTGTTTTTTTAATCGTTTTTCATGTTTATTTTAACTCTCTCTGAAACAAAATTTGTGCACTGGAGTACTGTTATTCATTTGTTGGTTTTTATTTTGTTGTTGATATAAAACAACGGAAAAATGTTGCGCCACTTGAATAGAACACCTAATGAAATCAATAGTTTTCTGTTAGTATTGGACATGTGCGGTCGGTTTCAATTTCAATTGGACACATAAGGAGATTAAAATTAAAGAAAAAACCACCACTCAATCCTGTTCGTAAGGCGTAACGCCTCAGTTTTTGTCGCACTAACATGACCTGGACCACGGAGTGGTATCGTGTTGTCTTCTCATATAAGAAAAAATTCAATTTGGAAGGCCCGATGGCTACAGCTATAATTTTCACGATTTACGAAAGGAGAGCCATCATTTGGATCGCTTACATAGCCGAGTGGGAGGTATCATGGTGTGGGGGCAGCGATCTCGTATTATGGCACTTGTGAGCTGCAATTTTTAAACTCAACAATGAATGCAACGGCATACAGTACGCCAGCAAACGGCTTTCCCATTCTTTAACTACCTATTTGGACCTCTGTCGTAGACATTTCAACAGGACAATGCACGGTGTAAAAGTGAAACAGTTCCACTTCAAGAAGGCCTAGATACTCAGGAGATGGTTTCT
The DNA here is from genome assembly GCA_963669355.1 of Chorisops tibialis. NCBI lineage: Eukaryota > Metazoa > Arthropoda > Insecta > Diptera > Stratiomyidae > Chorisops > Chorisops tibialis. The sequence continues at coordinate 13,807,597 of OY770262.1, read as the reverse complement.
GTTCGCTTTCTATCATTCAGTCCCCCATAACATCTGCAAATATTTGTCAGAAAGCAACCAAGTACAACTGAGCAATATACCAGCTCCACTCGCTACGGTCGTTCTCACTCCCCTCCCCCAACCTTCCCTCCATGACTGTGTTTGTGCATTGCACATAAAGGCCGAAATTGCCTATAACACAGGTCATTCCGTAGAAAACCCATCCACACTGCCCGAATCGTGAAATCGTTTATAGAGAGCCAAAACGTAACTCTGTTAAACTGGCCTCCATACTCACCGGACCTAAACATTATCGAAAATGTTTGGGGATGGTTAGCCCGAAAAGTTTATGGATCTGGACAACAATATTCCACCATTCCTGAACTTACCCAAACCATCAAACTTGCTTGGAGCTCCATTCGACTTAATTATATTGGAAAATTGTATGAATCAATCACAAAAAGGATTTATGAAGTTCTGGTCAACAAAGTGGGAGAGGGGGTGTGTTCTATTCAAGTGACGCAAAATTCAAGGTAAGCTTTTTGAGTCGATTTACATAAAAATTCATATAAAATCAACTGTTACAGATATTAGAACCTCTATTGCTGCATTGGATTTAAAATTAAAAAAGCTTAACTTTAAAAACAGAGTTTAAGTTTCTAACGCTCCAGGTTCGGGGTATATTGAGCTTTAAAAATTTTGTTTAGGGTGTGCTATTCAAGTGGCGCGGAGTGTATCACCAGCTTAACAAATTCTCTTGAAAATCATGCAAATGGAAAGGATAAGTTGTGAAAGGTATTCCCTCCAGTTAGCGCAACATTACTCACTCTAAAGTTTCGGTAGTGTTTTTTTCTTACATTGGAACTTTTCCTCCTAGAATAGCTGGCATACTGTGACTATTTTCAAATATTTTCACAAAATCTTTGCAAAACTAAACTTCTTGTAGAATCTATTGCTTATGGCTCTAGCTTATTTTCATCGGAATGCATTTTAAACTAAAGTTGGACATGTGTCTATTGCTATCAATTCTAATTTTCTACTTATCCATCGAAATGGATAGCAAAATTCTTCATAATTATTCAACTCAGAAATTTTTAATAATACGCTATCACTAGAATATTAAAAATCTATCATTAAATCGGCAGCAGCAATTATAAATGAGCAAAACTTCGCAAAAACAAAAAAATATAAAGAAATTTACCGATTTTTCCGTTTTTACGAAACCATTACATTCATCAGTTTATTCATTTTTTTTTCTTTTTCATTCTTTCTTTATCTCCATTTTGTAAATATCACCACCACTTTTTAATTTCTTTTCTTTTTTAAAATGTATATAAAATATAAACTTAACGTTAAAGACGAAAACAACAAATAGAAATTTATTTTGTAAATCAAATTTTTTTTTCTATCCATCATCATAATAATTTTTAATTTTATAATATTAATGATATAATTAAAAAATATAAAAAAAATAAAGTAATAATAAGACATCAATCACAGATTTTGTTGCTAGTTAACAAAACTATTGAAAAAATTAAGAAAAAAAAAATTATATCGGATAGTTCGAAAATGAAAATAAAATAAATAGAAGAACATCATTTCATCACCGGTATTTTCTTTCGGTGTTGCGCGCATTTTAAATTTCGTTGCTTTTTTTTTAAAAAAAAAAAGATTTACAGTAATTATTTTATTTTATTTTTTTATTTTCAAATAGTTTTATATTTTTAGTTTTCTAAAACCTTCAACATTATACGAGTACAAAAAATAGCGTTTTTTTTATGTAAAGTTTATAAATCCGATTGATGGCAAGTAATGGAAGTGAGATGTTATAGAATGGAAAAGAAATACGTTCGGTTTATAAGGTTTTCGATGAGAATTACTGGGAAAAAATATTATTGGGATGGACAGATAAAGTTGAAACCACAATTAGATAAATAAAATTTCGATATCTAGTAAAAAAATTTTAACTCAACGATAGCGGAATTTCACGTTTGAGCCGACAATATGCTTGACGTCTGACTATTGGTTAAACAATCTCATTTCTAGATCGATTTTCTCACTAATAATATGGAAATTTCGAGAATAGTAAAGTAGGAACTCTTTTCGTACTTTGCCGACAGATGTCTTTCAAGTCGATTATCTCTGGTAATACTAAACAGAATTTAGAAAATGTTAAGAAAAAGAAAAAAAGAGCACAATTTCAATCAACTACTTGAAAGTTATTCAAATTTGAAAATGGAAGTCTCGACTGAATAAATTCGTGCCATCTTGAAGTTTTACTTCCACAAAGGCAAGAATGGCCTCGCAGGGTCGTGAAAAAATTGTTAGTAAGTTGTTGCAGATAAAACGGCGACAATCGCGATGAAGTCAAGTTAGTTGCAATTTTCATGTCTCAAACTGCCGCCAGGTGGCTTTGGTAATAATGAATATTGAAGTATGAATACTCCTACATTTGGTCATGGAATCATTTCAGTTTTGGACTTCATTGAGATTGAAGAGAAAAAAAACATGGAATCGAGTCAAAAACGGTTACTTTTTCTTTACGAAACTTGGCCACAACACAAGGGAGGCAACCAAAAACATCAACAGGGCATTTGGAGCTGACACAGTAAGCGAACGAACCACACAAAAAAATTCGAAAAATTCCGATCAGGAGATATGACCCTTCACAGTGAGCCATGTGGTCACCCAGGACTATCGATAGACAACGACGAGCTGCGTTTACTAGTGGAGTCTGACACACGCCAAACTGTAAGGAACATTGCATAGAAACTGGGCGTACACTTTTCAACAGTTTCCCGGCACTTGCAACAGCTTGGAAAAGTCAAAAAGCTTGATAAGTGGGTTCCGCATGAGCTTACTGAGCAAAACATGACGCGGAATAACGGTCAAAAAATTAAACAAGTTGCTTATTCACCATATTCACTAGACCTCTCGCCAACCGATTACCACTATTTTAAACATTAAGATCATTTTTGGCGGAGAAACAATTTAACAATGAAGCAGTCATCAAAAATGCCTTCGAGGAATTTCTGTAGTCTAGAAAGTCGACTTCTATGAAACTGGCATAAATGCACTTGTATCTCGCTGGTACCTATTTTCATTAATAAAATTAAGTCAAGTTTTTTTTTATGGAGACGATGCTCAATCGATACGTGTAGCACAACAATCGTTCAAGTGGTTTCGCTGGTCGTCCAATATCAGAAGAAAAGTCGGTGAAATTCTTCAAAAACTTGAAGTGAAAATCCATACGCCATCATTTATGAGATCGGTGCACAGAAAATAATGTTGAATCATTTGTATTTCCCGCAGGGGCGTAGTTGCATGAGGAGGACTTTCCCGAATCATGCGAGTACCTTTGAAGACTTTAGCGACTCCACGGACCTGAGCTATCGCAGGGAAGTAAGTGCTGGTTTAGAAAACCACGGCGATTCCAGTAACTGGTTTTGGAGCGTGGCGACTCCACGAACCTGAGCTGTTCGATCGCTATCAAAGTTATGTGTGAGCTTAGACTGATGTGGATGACTCACGGAAGTCCTCATCAAGGACCTTAAGCTTGGTGCTACGGGAGGAAGTATTTGAGACCCTGTGCCACGATGTATAGATCATGTCTCAAGAGATGTCGGATGATAGATGGCAATAGGAATTGACGGAAGGTGATTTGATGGTTATACAGGTCTGTGACTGAGAGTAGAGAATGTTTATGTGACCGGAATCAGTAAGGTATTCCGAAAGAAAGTACAGAACGGAGGCGAGAGAAACGCTATCGCGATAACGATAGCAAAGTACTTGTATTCTTGTATCGAAATCTGAGGAATGAGGTTTAGCGGATTGTAGTAGTTTACCCTAGGGAGTGAAAGACTTAAGTGGACCTTGCTCCGCCAGGAGTGCATGTGGTACAAGTAGAGTATCGAAGGTAGCGAAAATTGATGCAAAACTAAATTGTAGATAAAAGTAACAAACTGAAGGGCGTCAAAAGCAGGGGTTGGGTCTAGTCGGGACGGCTTAGTAGCAAACGGAAGGATGTGAAATTGTAGCTTGACGAAGAGCTGGAGAAAAACTGTTGATAATATTGCAAACTAAAGGGCGTGAAAAGCAGGGGTTCAGTATAGCCGGGATGGCTTAGTAGCAAACGAAAGGATGTGAAATTGTTGATAAAATGCTGGAAAAACTGTTGATAATATTACGAACTGAAGGGCGTGCAAAGCAGGGGTTCGGTACAGCCGGGACGGCTTAGTAGCGAACTCAAGGAAGCAAATTTGGAGCAACACTAAGACATAATGAACTAGTAATTGATGAATTATTGGTACATGGTCAAAAAGCGTAAGAGTAGCGGCCGAGGGGTTCAAAACGACACTTTTCGAGCGTTCACCATGGGATTAAATTTTACGCAAAAATGGGGTATAGATCGAACATATAGTTATTATACGTAGAGTAGAATTACAATTGAGGCACATCGATGCGAAGTGGTGCGGACAAACCAATACAGCCATGGTTTAGAGATCTAAACTGGGGTACACGAAGTGGCTGTGGTTTAACACCTACATCGCGAGCAGAACTTTATTCGTTCTTGCTGTTGTACAGTACACGATTCTCTTGGAATGTCTAGTGCAAACCTTTTGCTCAAACGGTTCCAAGACAGGGAACTTCCTAAACGAGTGGGTTGTTCACTGGCAAAAAGAAATGGATCACGTACGACAATGTCCAGCGAAAACAAGAAACAATCAGAAGCACGAGAAACAGTTGCAAAGCCAGGCTTGACGGAAGAAAGGTGATGCTCGTTTAACAGCATTTGCGACGCATCTAGACTTTGCAATTTTTCCAAAATTGCGGTGCGCTCAGCGGGGTTGCTGCATCGTTTTGCCTCATCCTCTCACTGACGCGCCCAGTACGTTTTCCGCTCCTCGTTCCACTGGAGACGCGGTGGAATCCATTCGTTTATTAAGGCCGAGTTGAATTTTTTGATTTCGTTTGCTCCGTCGTACAGGTACATCTTGTTCACATTAATATATTTTATTTGCTGCGAAATTCTTTCAAGTTCCCCTCCCGCCTTGGAGCTTGCCGGAGGGAACTCCATGATGAATCGAGCTCTCGTCGAGGTGTCGTGGAACACCTTGTACCCGCTTGTTTCACGTTCTTTTACTAGCGACTTTAGCATCGTTCGCTTATATTTTTTTGACGTTATGTGCAACGGCAACTCCTCTATCTCCACCGTATTACTATCTACCGAGGCGACGTTTTTCCGTTGCCCGGTACCTGCCGGCGCCAGCACCCTCCAAAGCACTCCACAAATTGAGTAACGTGGACTGTGGACCTTGGAAATCCACAATTGGATACTTCTAATGACCTCCCGTGGATCGAAGGGGGGGGGGGGAGGGGTTTGACGTACAATAGCCCGTCCCGATGACATCGACGCCTATTAAAGCTCTATCCGTCTCTATGCGTTACCCTTAAGCAGGGGAGCATCCTCCGAGCGAAACACTAAGTGGAAAATTGCTGAACACCGCATTACATAAGCGTACGCACGCTGTCGTGGCGCGAACCAAATCCACATTTCCGGTACGGATAACCCACCAACACTTCTGTACGTTGCCGTTGCATACGTCGTGTGGTTGTGGGTGGTCCTGCGTCACTCTTTGAACCCCGACTGGAGTGAAACTCCAGCTGATCCTCACCCTACGTAGCCGTGGCAGCGGGCATTACCAAAAGCTCTATGAATGGCCCTTTTATCAATTGGGGCCACTTTGCATTTATAAGGTTTATTACGAGGCCCGTGAAATGGGAACAATCGTCGTCCCTATCTCAATTTTTTTGTAACGTGCAAATAGGAAGACTAGTGGGTATAACCCATTCCACAGTACAAAAAATTATAAATCCTATAAATTAATGAGTGAGCATCTAAAATTGTCACTGACTTTTTCTTATTTATTATAAAAGGAGGGGAATGAGACTTATATCATTAAAAAAGTGATGTGCCATAGATGTGCACAAACCAAAAATCATATGTGCATGTTGCTGTTAATGCAGGTAAAATAAAGCGGGATCCCATCTCAGTACTACACGCGTCCTATGCTGCTTGACTTCGGTGGTCGGACGAGAACTGGTAGGCTAAGTGCACTGCATTAAGCTTTTTCGCAAGAGTTTTTGGCAGAAAAAGTGGAAATGGAAGTCTCTAATTACAGAAAGCCTAGTATTAGGCGAAGGTATACTGAAAGTATTCATCGAAGGCAAAAACAAAAACAACAATCTCCAAACTTCCATACGCGTCCAATACTGCTTGACTTACAACGTGAATACAACGTGATGAGCCTAATACAGTGGTGGCCACGAATTTAGCACACTCGGTATCTGTAACTTTCAAGTGCAAATATTTTCTACTGTTTTAAGCTTTTCAGTCGATATTTGTTTCTCGAGTGTTGGCTATGATGGGTTGATCATGTCCCGTTAATTTAGTCTCATTCCTTTGTTTCCTTTCTTTTCTATTCTCACTTAATTGCAAGTAGTACGTGATTAAGCTAGCCACGAATTTAGCACACCTTTGAAATCTTACTAATTTCGGGCTTTTGTTTGTGTTAAATCAAATTAATTGGTAAGATTTGCGTTTTTTTCATTTAAGATTGTTGTTTTAAAAATGTGTGTTTAGAAATGGCGAAAGGTACATGGTGCACAGATCCCCAACGACAGCAAATGAAGAGCTGTGAAAGTACCGTTACGCCAATTGCTAGTGCTTTAAGATGTTCCAGAAAGATGGTGTACAATGCATTGAGCCATATGCAACAATATGGGAGCCCCAAAAATGTTAAACAGCGACCTAGAAGAGCACGAAAAACAACAATTAAAGTGGACCGTCTGATTTATAGAGCCTCAATCAAGAACTCTTTTAATAGCTCGACCATTATAAAAAAATATATTTCGTCGGAATTTGGCATTGACGTATCCTCAAGGACAATAAAACGACGGCTCAATCAAAAACAATTGCGTGGATGCATTGCACAGAACAAGCCACTTATGTGAAAAAAAAAATTAAAATCTCGAATTGCGTTTGGCCGTGAGAACTTGCAACCTTTGATTTTTTGGAAAAATGTGCTTTGGAGTGACGAATCAAAGTTTTGTCGGTTCGGATCCGACGGTAAGCGGTACGTATGGGAAACATGCAGCACCATCCAAAGTACACTTATAAGACTGTTAAGCACGGTGGTTGGAGTGTGATGGTGTGGTCTGCGTTTTCTTGGTACGGCGTTGGCCCTATACATAAAATTAACACAAGAATGGATCAAAACAAAAACATTTTTGTAAACACAATGATGCTATTTGCTGATGATAACATGGCCCATAAATGGTGTTTTATGCATGACAACGATCCAAAACATACTTCGCTCACAGTGAAGAGTTGCTTGGAAGAGAACCGAATTGATGTTCTGAAGTGGCCAGCCCAATCACCGTATATCAATCCCATTGAGAATTTGTGGAATGATGTCGAGGAGCATATTCACGTAATCAAACCAAAAAATATGGCAGATTTTTGGATCGAAATTAAAAAAGCTTGGTATGTAATTCCGAGAGAACGTTGTATGACCCTGGTAGAGAACCTACCGAGGAGATGCGCTGCTGTCATTAAAAATAAATAATATCCGACAAAATACTAAATTCATACGTAGTTGTTCTTTGTTATTTTGTTTTTCGCTTATAATAAGCTTTTCATTTTATGCTAAATTCGTGTCCAGCTTGTTTTCATCTTATTCTTAATTAAACTGAATTAGAAAAGAATGGGAAGAAAATAACCAAATGAAAAAAACGGGACATAATCATCACATCGTGGGCAAAATTAAAGAAAAAAAATTGGACTGAAAAGCATAAAACAGTAGAAAATATTTGCACTTGAAAGTTACAGATACCGAGTGTGCTAAATTCGTTGCCACCACTGTATTATGTGTGACGTTTCAGTCTCTGCTGAGATCTTTATGAAACTGCTAAGCAAAATACGTTTATACATGAAACTTTAGATTAAAAATGAATTAAAGTTGACAATAATGTTGCTCTTCGAAATATTAAAACATTTTTTATAAAATGAAACGGCAACTTGAATTATTAAGCTATTAGAAATTTTTATATGGGTGTACACTCAATTATGTGTATAAGAGAGTGTAGTTTTCGCACTTGCCCAGAGTTGGGAGTTGAATTCAAGTTTCGGTTTTATAAAGGACCTATAGATTATCAGCAGCTCGGAAAGTGGCTTGAATTTTATCGTCGACTGATTAACATAAAACAAACAAAAGTCATCTACTGATTATGTCAATCTTCAAAAGTGAAATTATCATTAACAGATTTTATTTCGAATATATTTCAAATGCCAGCGATATGAGTTCGATAAAAGTGTAAGGTTTCAATTATCGAATTAATTTTCTTCTTCTTCTTTAATGGTATTGCTGTACAAATCGGACCTTGGCCTCCTGACCATCAGATTCCGACCATCGCATTGTAGACCAACCCGCGCTACTCCCTAGGCTGCACCCAGGTTATCGGATTAATTTTACGTACGTAAAATATATTAATTAGCAAATTTCCGCTATCATTATAATTTAAGGATTTTACTCTTTCACCGAAGACTTTTTTTTACATTTTCCACCACTTCCATTAAAATGCCTGTAGTCGGTTTATTATTATCTTTCCAGTTCAATTCGATTTTAAACCTACTCTATTTTTATTTATTTATTTATTTTTTCGTTCCAAACAATAGTTAATAGAATCCATTTGTATTTATTCCCTTTCTTTTCGAATTTTTTATAAAAAACATACTAGTAGTTACTTTACAATTTATAGAAACATTTATGTAGGTACGAAGATAAAAAAAAAATCATTCTCTGATAGAAGTTTGACTTAATGAATAGAAAAATTTAACAAAAAAAAAATACAAAACACGAAAAAAAGAATAACAATTAAAAAAAAAAACGCAAAACAAAATCAATTCAAAAAAAAAAAAGAAAATAAAAGAAATTTTGCTTTTTTTATAAACTTCAACAAAAAAGACGTAAAAAAATGCTAAAACCCTAATATACATACATAAAAAAAATAGTTTTGACTTAAAAACAACTTCAATTATTGTGTTACCATTATCTCTAGAAAACATGGTATAAATTTTTAAAAAGTAGTATAACAACAAATCGTACACTTTTAACAAACAATTTTATTTTGTTGTTCTTCTCTTTCTTTTTTTTACGTTTCTTGTTTCTTTTTTTATGGATTCGTTACGACACTAAAAAAAATTGTAAATATATATAAGTTTATATACAGTTATATATTTGAAAATTTCATCTTGGCTTAGTTGCTAGTAAAATATTTTTAAATATAATATTTAGTTGCTAACTATGTACAGATTACAATTTTTTTTTTGTTTTAAAGGAAAAAATGTAATCGCTTTCTTTTTTTTATTGTTTCTTTTTTTTATTGTTTCTGAAGGATATTTTGCAAGATTTTTTTCTTTATCTTTTTAATTTCATCATTTATGTGTAATTTTAGTTTTTTTTTCTTACTTGAATAAGGTACATGCGTTACAATTTTTTTCGGTTATATATATGTTTATATTTTTTTTCCTTTTTCTTTTGTGGCGTTCAGTATGATAGAGACAGGAGGGAGAGCGAAAGTAAATTATGAAAAATAAAAGAGTGGGAAAATTTGTGTTTTGCTATAATTTATGATTTTTTTAAAGTATGGCAATATTTAAGTCAACAAATTTTCGTATTTTGCAAATTTATTTTTTTTTGTGATAGGGTAATTTTTTTGGAAGATTAAATGAATTTATGAATGATTTCAAAGCAAACAAAGAAAGTTTAACGTTAGCACAAGAGCGAAATAGTGGAATACAATTGGAAGCTTCGTGTACATAATAACCAGCGTGTCACTTGCAGGCAGCAACGCAATTTTCGCGTTGGACTTGAAACGGCAAGAGTCCTATTTTGGCAACTTGCTCTTTTTCAATCGCAGTGATCAACGGCGATTGCACTTTTTCATTATCTGTGAAAAGGAGCAGCTCTTCTAATAGAAGTGATTTTTTCTCCTCTATCAGTAATTGTTGGCAACCCCAAAAACGTATGTCATTGTAGCAGTAGGAGAGTGGCAATAAAGAATAGAGTCTGACCTGTCAAATTGGCTAACGCATGTGTTTCTATTTGTTCCCTATTAAAAATCAATAAGTTATCCACAGCAAGGATACAACAGTAATATTGTCTGCTCACTGATCGTGCTTAGTGAAATCTGCTCACAACTCAGTGATATCTAATTTGAGGGCCGGTCTACATTCGATGTAGCAGCTTTGGCTTCAGATAACACATATAATGCTCCGGCTTCGCAGCAGCTTGGCATCAAACAATTGGCAATGCGAAGACATAATAAAACTGCGCGAGCTGCGTTGCCTTCGTTACGTAAATGCAGTTGTTTTGTTGGTTTAACATTGAAAGTAAACCGGCAATACCCATCCAATCACTTTTAAAATATTTTTTATCTCCATATTCATAAAATTATAGAAAATAAACAAACTTATTTAACAACATTTATGTGGGATAGGAGAACTGAGCGGGCAACACTAAAACGTTTTTTTTTTAACACGTCAGTGAAGAAAGAGGAAGAACGCGGAGAACATTTTTTTTTTTGGTTAAAACGCATATGAATTAAAAATGCACTCAATAAAGAATTCCGGTTACATTGTGAATTTATTAGGCTCAATAAAGAATCCCGTCTTACATTTTGGGGGCTCAACCGGGATAAAGGGTTTAATTGTTCGTGGCACTATCACGAACAATGAGGATTGAGTTTACGAGACTGCTTGCGAATTTTGTGAGTGACGCCGCGGAAAATTTGGAGTGTCGTACGCAGTTAGCAAGAAAAATCGCGTGGAGGTTTTTTTTTCTCGCGAACGTGCGATTGCGAACAAAAGACAATTTTCCAGAAGTGAGGTTTTTTTTTACCTAAAAAAAAAGACAATGAGTGACCAGGTGGATGACGGTAGCCGAGCTTAAAGTCGAGGCGCAACTTAAGGCAGAGCGACAAAAAGGCCGAAACTATCGCGCGGATAAGGAAGTACGAGATAGAGAAAGTTGTTCATCTTACTTCAGAGGAATCAGCGATAAACAAAGTGACACCGATGCCGCAAGAACCAGCCACTAGCGGGCTTGAGCAAGCCGCGTTGGAGTCATCGAGCGAGGAGAGTGATCGCGACTGCGATAGAACAGTGGTGCAAAGCAAAGTGCCGAAATGCCCGGATGTTGAATTGCGACTTAATGGCGAAAGGAATAATAATGGCGGCAGCCGATTTACTACTAGGGACGTGGAAAAGAGTTTGACTGTATTTAGTGGCGACGATACATATTCAGTTGAAAAATGGATTGCCGAATTCCAGGAGATGAACTACTTGTTGGATTGGGATGATTTGCAGCGGCTAATTTATGCAAAACGTATGTTGCGAGGTTCAGCGAAGAAATTCGTTTAATCCGAGACAGGAATTACGTCGTGGACAATTCTACAGCGAGTGCTGCGCGCAGAATTTCGGACAGAGGTGAACAGTGCCACAATTCACGCGCGATTGGTGAAGCGAAAACGAAATGCAGGTGAAAGCAGCCGCTAGTATCTGTACGCCATTCAGGAGATTGCCGCACAAGGAATGGTTGAGGATGCCGCACTAATCCAATAAATCATTGACGGCATTCCGGATGCAGAATGTAACAAAATCATTATGTACGATGCCACTACAATAGCGGACCTGAAAGGAAAAATGATTTTATACGATAGGATGAAAGAAAAATCTTTGCAATTCGAGCGCAGAAGGAGAGAGAAATCAGTATCGTCGGTAACCACTAGTCAGACACGTGGTACACGCGTTTGTTTTAGCTGCAGTCCCATAGACCACATTGCAAAGAACTGCTGGATAAGCAGAAGGCGACTAAATGTTACAGCTGTGGCGAGTTTGGCCATTATTCGAGGGATTGTCCAATCAAGAAGACCGTCGCATCCACTGCTGAGAAGAAATCAACCGACGTGGGTTGTGTGACAGGAGTCGGACACATGTACGTAGAAGCAGCGGTAAATGGCGTAACGTGTTCTGCTCTTATCGACACCCCGGTAGTGACTTCAATCTCATGCGCGAGGATGTTTTTCAAAAGTTGCAGCCTTTGGTGTTTGAACCCGATACGAAAACGTTTGTGGGCCTAGGAATGAAGGGAACGGCGACAATCGGCATGTTTGAAGCTAATCTGGCGATTCAAGGAGATTTATTCAAATCTACGATATATGTCCTACCAACAGTAAGCATGACTTATGATTTCATAGTCGGACATGATCTTCTAAGGAATGCGGAGGTACTGATTCGACAAAATGCTGTAAACATTAAAAAAAATTGTTAAAACAGATTCGGAGTGCAGTGGGAGTACCGCAATTGATTACAGTGAGATAATGGCGATAGAATACATCGATGATGCAGGGATAGATGTTCACCAGCTTACCGACGGCTCATTAAAGATCTGATCACTGATTATGTACCGCGAAGAGATGTACAATCGTCCGTCGAAACAAAAATTGTATTAACGTCCGAGGAGACAGTGATGTCCCGACTACGTCGTATTGAAAAACAGGAAAAAAATGGTTCTGGACGAGCAAATTGATGTGTGGCTGGGTAATGTTCCTAGAAGAGTATGAATACCTGGTGGAGCACCGATCGAACGATCGTCTCAAATATGCCGATGCGTCAAGTCGTTACCCAGGCATGATCATTGAAAGCAGTTTGACGGCATTAATAAGAGAGAATCAGTAGCGAGATGAACGCTTGAATGTCATCCGAGAGTTGTTGGTAACAGAACCATACAAAGATTACATCGTGGAAAATGGAATTATGTTTAAGTTCAATGGAAGGAAAAACGTGATTGTGTTACCATCCACTATGCATACCGAAACTATACGTCGGATCCACGAGAATGGTCATTTTGGAGTAAGGAAAATGACCGAGGAAATGCGGACACGTACTTCATTACGAAGTTGCAGGAGAACCTGGAAAAATTTATCAGTTGCTGCGTACCTTGTGTGGTGGCTGAGCGAAAACGTGGTAAAAAGGAAGGCGAGCTGATTCCAATACCAAAGGGAGAGATACGTACCATGTAGACCACCTAGGGCCAATGACGGCGACAGGTGAAATGTATAAACATTTATTCGTTGTCATCGACGGATTCTCGAAGTTTGCATGGATTTACCCAATCAAAACCACCAATGCTAGGGAGGTGATTGACAAATTGGCTATGCAGCAGAAGGCATTTGGGAATCCGCGTCGCATCGTCAGCGACAAAAGACCCGCCTACACTTCTGAGGAATTTAAATCGTATTGTCGGGATGAGGGTATCGAGCGAGTAACGATAAAAACAGGAATTCCGAGAGGCAATGGTCAGGTGGAAAGGCTACATCAAGTGATTGTTGCAGTGTTGGCGAAATTGTCCGTAGATGAGCCTGATAAGTGGTAAAGACATGTTGACAAAGTACAGCGGAGCATCAACAGCACGTATCAGCGAAGTATTGCGATGACCCCTTTCGAAGTGATGTTCGGATTAAAAATGAAGCAGCGTCCGGACAGCGATATGATGGCGTTGATAACTGAGGAAGCCGTTCAAGTATTTGATCATAAACGAGAGGAACTGCGGCATATCGTAAAGATTTCTATTCAGCGAATGCAGGAAGAGAATCGCCGGAATCATAACCCTCGATGTAAACCAGCAAAGCAGTATGCGGTCGGTGACTTGGTGTTTATTAAGCGCACCCAATTTGGTAGTGGCCTAAAAATCAAGAAGTTTCTAGGCCCATAAAGAAAAATCGCAGATAAACGGAAACAATCGTTACGAAGTTATTCGAGTAGGCGAAGGTGAGGGTCTAAGAATAACAAGTTCAGCAACAGATTTCATGAAGCCGTTCCAATCTACGGCTGATCAACCAGAGTTCTCGGAGACCGAAGAAGAGTCAGGATTGGCCGAATGTGGGATAGGAGAACTGAGCGGGTAACACTAAAAACCTTTTTTTGAACACGTCAGAAAAGAAAGAAGAAGAACACGAAGAACATAATTTTTTTTGGTTAAAACGCATATAATTAAAAAATACACACTCAATAAAGAATTCCGGTTACATTGTGAATTTATTAGACTCAATAAAGAATCCCATCTTACATTGCTGCAAGAGTGCGATGCGATACGAGTAAAGATGGTATGATCTTTTACATATAAAAGGCCATACCATCTTTACTCGTCTCGGATCGCACTTTCGCAGCAATTTACCCCGATCTAAGCCCGAGATACATTGAATGGGAGAGTGCGATGCGAAACTCGCACGAAATCTCACAGTATACTTCATCGCAAGACCATGTACATTAAGTATAGTGGAGAATAGTGACAGCAATTAATAATTTTTCTTATTTATTCTCAATACGCAACCTTGAAACGTTTACTCCACACCTTCAACACACGAAACACAATTTACAAGTGACAGCTATACCATCTAACCCACTAGCTGTACTTTTAACATCAGTAGTACAAGTTAATTGGTTGTTTGTGTTTCGTAAATACTTGGAGGCACTTTTAAAAATGGAATTCCAGTACTATCAAGGAAAATTTGTAATTGTACCCTATGGCTGGCTTTCAGTCCGTCAATTAAGAGATAAAACGCATAACGAATGAAGCTTTTGGTGTATAAATTCGAGCCGGTACATCACAAATGAAGTTGTATGTAACATGACGAAGCTCAAAAATTGTACAATAGAAAGGATGTCGACGATCTCAAGTTCCTTGAACAGAGAGCTGTAATATGGAACCGATACCATTTCATGTCATCCATAGCGATCATCTTAGATCTCTTGTTAGAAGTAAAAATGGAATATTAATCTGGTAGTCATCTTCAACGGTTTAAGTTAATTAGCTGCCGGCTGTTCGAACTACGAAAACGCAATCAATGTTTTAATTGAGCTCATCAGTTATTTAGGACTACGAAATATTATTATCAGCGACCGTGGTATCGCTTTCACCTCTAAGGCTCCCTGCTTGGGAGGGTAAACCATGGTCACCTCAGTCTACTAATATAAAAAATTCGTAGATAGAGCGTTGTACGAAGGGCTAACAACCTTTCCACAACAAATAATGAAAAAATGTTAAGGATCCTGTAAGTTAGAAGGCCAAAACCCGATTTGGGCTGTAGTGCTATTGTAGTAGAAGGATTCAGTCCCAACGAGTTGGCATTCGATGTTAAGCTGATTCATGTCATTCAGAACCATTTGGTTGCTGCATGTACCTCAGGAAAAAAAATAGAGATCAACAACGATATTTGCGCTGAAGCCTTGGTGAACATTATTATGGAAGCAATGAATCGACCAGATTGATGATTTGGTCGTGATGTTTCGAATTCGTCTTACAGCTTATATCGAAAATGTTTGAATGCCAGGAGCTTGGACAAATGGATGTCATTTCATTGCTGCCACGTAAATTTTTTTGCCCTGACACTAAGCTCAACTATTTTGGTAATACGGAAGTCATGTTTTACAGGAAATAGAGGTCCTCACATTGCGGAAAACATCCTGTCGTTTCTGGATGCCAACTCGCTCAGAGCAGCTGAACTTGTTTTCAACGAATGGTCACGAGTCATCTCGGAAGGAATCCTTTGGAAAAAAAAAAACTCATCGAGCGCGTCCGAACTGATCCACTTTGGCGCGGTGTGGTGGATCGTCGCGGCTGGACGCATTATTTATCCAGACCAAGGCCAGGAACAGTTCGTACACCACATTCATTTTATCGGAAACTTTTCTCGAGAATTAGCAAGGTAATTGGAATTTCGTTTTTTCTCATCGGTGGATGGATTTTCAAAAATATATTGAAATATATTTTCAGAATATCGAAAATTTGGAGATGAATTGGGCGACTGATTTTTATTACGAACAAACCATAAACTGCCGATCACAGGAGGATAGGATGGGAGTACTTTGCACACAACACGACAATGCGAAAATAGTATCCGGCATGAGGGACTACACAATCAAAATTTTGGATCATTCGGACTTGCAGTGTGTTAAGGTAATGTGCGACTTTGTACACGAATTAAAATGATTAATGCAAATTTTCAAACTATTGTAGACTTTAACAGGCCACGCCGGCCCGGTTTCGTGTCTGCAATATGACGCTGAAGTTATCATCAGCGGATCTGCGGATACGACAGTTCGTGTTTGGGACATAAATTCCGGACAATGGCTGCACACGCTCATTGCCCATTCTTCTGCGATTCAAAGCCTTCGTTTCGGCAATGGGACGTTGATAACGTCCTGCAAGGGTAACACGATTGCCGCTTCTGAAGAATCACGCAAGTTTGAGCTGAAGTATCGAGGAGCATTTATTGTTTCAAAGGTCCGATATTCCAGAAATATAGATTACGTTCCGCAATTTTACTTCAGTGTACGCTTCCGACAAAATTAAAACTTGGGTGTCGTAATTCCTCGGACTTTGAATCGGATTATCGATGAAATCCAAGACTAGGTGCCGATAGCATCATCAGGATGAAATAAGTGGGAAGAAATAACATCTCGGTTAAAGGGAGGTTTGTCTCTTTTCAAAAAAGTGAGCGTAATAAACTATTTTCATTATAACATTGACAGTAAGATTTTTTCGATACTAAAGAAACAGTTAATTGAAAGAAGAGTGCTTTTCGAAAATTCCGCTCAAATAGATTGCGGTCGCAGCTTTCAATATTTTTTTTATAGAGAGAAAAAAAAATGATAATCTCCATGAAATTTCGACAACTGATAGTCTGGATAGTCAGAGAGAATATCTAACGAATTTCTGCTCTGGCAGATGATTTTTAGTAATACGGTCTCAGTAAATAGAAAATTTGTTTTCTTGTTTATCACAATACTTTCTGATTAGAATAATAAAGTATAAAAGAAAATTGTGAACTGGAAAAAGTTGATCAAATTCGTGGAGGAATAACCGGCGAGAAAATCTATAAGAAATTTTTTTTTAAAAAAAAAGAGGCTTGGGCTGAAATCGCTTCTACTCTACATACTGAAGGCAAGAACGTTTTGGCGATTCTTTCATTGGCTTCTTTTAAAAGAATACACCGAACTATACATACATGTAAATAGCAAAAGAACAGTTCGAATAATATTATTATATCTCTTCTATTTTGTAAAGGGGGTTACTGACTTGAATATGAAAAAAAATCGATTTTTTTTTTGTGCAGATTAACATTCTTCATTCAATTTAACACAAAATAAAACAAACCGCAGATTTTTCCGATGAGTAAAAGTGGTCTAAACATTAATTCAAAGTGAAGAAGGTCGGTGTAAATCGTACTAGTAGTTAAGTTAGTTTTTTTGCACTCCTGAAAAGTTTTTAATTTCTCATTTTTCCTCATTGGTACATTTTTCTTGAAAATGATAACAGATATCAGTATGATTTTTTTAGTCGATAGGTAGCATCAGAAGAAATTTCAAATAGTTGGTTCTAAATATTTTTTTTTTCTAAACATTCTAAAAAATGTGAAACTTTCACAGCTTATCAATAACTTAGTTTTGAATATTTTTGAAATTTCTCTGCTACATAGCATTAGATTCACTAAAGTAATAAGTGTACAAAAAATTATTAAAATCGGTCAAGCTGTTTCCGCGAAAATGGTATCGCATTTTGCATGGAAAACGGTCAAGTCAGTAATCCTTTTAAAGCAATAAGAATAAATGCTAGAGTTGCTCAGGTGAAAAAAATGTAGAGCGCAAAGGATCAATTTTCCGAAAATAGGACTACAATGCTAGTTTCAAGTTAGGTAAGGTTGATTGGAATTCAATTGTGACCATGTCTAAAAATATTTCCTGTTGTGTGCAGTTTTCAACCAATCCCTATAATACAATTTGTCTCATGTACTTTACTTACAAAAGATTGTGTCGCTATATTATTGAAAAAAAAAAAAAAAATTAACAAGAAATACAAAAATTTACAGCAACGCGTCTCTTTCGCACTGACACCATCCACCAAGAAAAGGATTACAATAGAATATTAATAATAATTACAAAAGTACACTAATGACTAATAAAACTCCACTATGATAGTAAATTAACAAGAAACATTTTAAAAATAAAAAAAAAAAACGTAATAGTAATAATGTACATAATGTAATAAAAATGATCACTTCCCTTGAGAACTAGTTTTAATATGTAAATAAGAATATTATTACTTCAAATGGTGTATATGAATATAATTTTCCCCTGATTTGATAAAAGCATTTTTTATATATTTATTTCGTTTTTTAAAAAACTATACTTTGACTTATAAGAACAATTTTTTTCATTCATTTCTTTTCGGCTTCGTGATTTATAAAAATATATTATTATTATTATGTAATAATGTTATTAAGGAGCTACATTATGTATACGTATAAAAAAAACCGCTATATCATACCAATAACATTTTCATTCTTCATTTGTTTTTTTCGTTCAATTCTCTTGACTTATTTTTGAAGAAAATTAAAATGACTAAACAATTTTCTTATTGCCCGCTCGCGCGCTAGTTTCTTATTCTTCTTTTTCTTATGATTAATCAAAGCTTAATTTTTTTCATGTCTATCAGTTTGTTTCATATCAAACCAATCATAATAATTAAAACGAATTTTTCGTTTATGACATAGTCATAAGCTTACGGTTTTTGTTTTTGTTTCGGTAAAAAATATATTACAGAGAAATATATAAATAAATATATTTCGTATGCTTCTGGCTTTTTTTGTTTTTTTTTTGTTTTACTGAAAGTTGACATTAAAAATAAATATTTGGTACAGACGGATGTGAAAACTAAAAAGAAAAAAACATCTACGATTTTGTTTTTGCTTCCTCTTATAAATCTATATAATAATAACAATAATAATAAAAAAAATAGAAGGGAATAATCTACATTAGAAAATATATGTAAAACTTATCGAAACAACTTAAAACTATTAAACACGATGACGAATTTTCTTTTACAGTTAAATATGGTATTAAATTGTGTTAAAATATTTATATTAGATATATGTATCATATACGTTTAGCCTTAAAGGATTCCCTAAAATGCTTAATAGATTAGACTCTGTCTGGAGCGAGAGTAGTTGAAATAGAAAATTTATTACAAACAACACAATCACTTAAGTATCTTGTAGATCTTCTAATCCACCTTTAGGCATTCCAGTTTTAACTTTATCCAAAACTTTATTCACAAATTCGGTTGATGTGCCCGCAATTTTTACTTCTAGACGGAAATTTACGTGGGACGATACGAAGAAATTAAAAGAAAGAAGAAAAATTCAAGATAGTTTTGTGTATTATGTACTAAACATGTTAAATATTACTCACTTGTGGAGGCTTTCGATATTTTATCAATTTGGTGATTTAATTCTTCGACATTTTCGTTCGGATTTTTATATTTCATGGCAAGAATACGCTTAACATCGTTTATTCCATGCAGAAGTTTTTCTAAAATGATAAAAATAAAATGGATGTTTTAAAGGTTGTTTGAACACAATTCAGAATAGATTGAAAATCGAAACAGAATAAATAGGCACTGATATTCGACGTCAGGTGTGCCTAAAAGTTGAGAATTTTTTGATACGAAATGCACATTTTTCCATCGTCCGGTGCCATTATTGGTGCTTTACTTTCGGCTTTGAATCAACACAGTGGCGTGGCGTGACTTTATAGCTAGGGGAAGCAATTATTTTTTAAATGTATTGGTTTATTACGCTTAAGCAATATATTATAAATATTACTAAAACCTCCCGTCAGCTGCTTGAAACATTATTAACATTACGAGCACCCAGGAAGCACGAACGTGATATAAAAAAACACAGGAGCTTAATTAAAGGACAATCCATATTGTTCAATCCCTTCAATAGATGGCATTTTAATTGCTAGGATGTTAACGGACCAATAAGCTTTAAAAATGTTGGATAATTAATTAATTTAAGCCTTAGTTTAAGCTTCTAGTTTCTATTTTCTTAATTAAAAAAAGTAAAGACGTCCAAAAAAGAAATCGCCCGATCTGCCGAAATTTAAACCGATTCGTTTCTACTCAAAGCACGACAAATATGGGCAATATTGCTAGATCTACCTCCTCATATTTTTCTTCCTGAGCTTCCAAAACGAAGACAATTGCACCGAAATTGCAAGAAAATGTCGTACGAAATTCGGTCGAGAAAGTGCAGTGAGTGGAATAAAAAAAAATGGTGAAAAAAATTCGTGAAACGGGCATGATTATTGACGCACCAACATGTTCCCGTGTTCACTCCGTTCGTTCGGCCGAAAATATCGCCGCGGTGGCCGAGAATGTGCGCCGACAGCCGAGAACATCGTATCGCCGTCGTGGATTGGAAAATGGGCATCAGCCGTTCTTCCATGCAACGAATTTTGCGTAAGGATCTTGGTTTGTGGCCCTACAAAGTTCAATTAGTCCAGCAATTGAAGGCCCCAGACCATCCGCTTCGATATCGATTCGCTGTGTGGGCTTCCGACCAACTTGAAATTTATGAAGGTTTTGCTCAAAAAATCATCTTTTCGGACGAAGCTCATTTCCATCTCGGCGAGTACGTAAACAAGCAAAATTGTCGCATTTGGGGTCTGAAAATCCTCAGGCATATGAAGAGAAGTCAATGCATCCATTGCGTGTGACTGTGTGGTGTGGATTGTGGCGCGGCGGCATCATTGGTCCGTATTTTTTCGAAAATGAGTCCGGCGCGACCGTTACGGTCAATAGCGAGCGTTACCGCTTTTTTTGTGGCCATATCTTGAAGATATTGATTTGGACGATCTTTGGTTCCAACAAGACGGTGCTCCGTGACACACAGCGGGCCAAACAATAGTCGAAGTGCGTGAAAAATTCGATGGTCGCATTATCAGTCGAAATGGCGATGTCAATTGGCCGCCAAGGAGCTGCGATTTGAAACCTTTGGATTTTTATTTGTGGGGAGCCGTGAAGGACAAGTGTTATGCGGACAATCCACAAACAATTAACCATTTGAAGGCCAATATTGAAGCAGCCATTGTCGATATAGGGCCACAAACAATCCAAAATGTGCTTCGAAATTGTACCGACAGAATGGCCTACTGTAAGGCCAGCCGCGGCAGCCATTTGAATGAAATAATTTTCCATAATTAACCGGAAGGATTGTACTTTCAAATAAAAAAAAAATTTGGAAAAATATGAAACGGTTTTTTTTTTATTTAATTTTTAAATCGACACTTTTAGTAAGGTCACATGCGTTTAAAATCGCATTTTTTCCCCTGTGGAAGACTTTCAACTTTCGTCAGAAAAAGCGTGAGAAAAAAAGCTATCCTGAGCACGTAAATGCTGTAAACAGTCTTCTTCTACAATGGCGCTAGAGCCCAAATCGGACCTTGGCCTCGTGATATTCAGGTTCCTTAACATTTTATATTACTTATTGTGGAAGGGTTGTTAGCCCTTCGCACAACCCTCTTTCTACGAATTTTTCATTTTCTTAGATTGAGGTGACCAAAGTATATCCAAGCAGGCAATGTGCTGGAATTATATATTGCGTCGACCGGGATTTGAACTCACGACCTTCGCATTACAAGATCAACACGCTACCTACTAGGCTACACCCTAGCTGTAAACAGTGGTAGACGAAAATAATGCGCGGTTTCTTTTAAATAAATTTTTTAATAAATTTTCATATTCATGCTGATTTTAGTTTAGCTTTTCTGAACTGAATAGAGGGTAAATCGTAAAGGAAGCATTGCTTCCCTTGCATCAATGAACGCCACGCCACTGAATCAACATGAGAATTTTTAACGCAACGAATAAAACATAATATAGGGTGTTTGAGCAAGAGGTGTAGGGTTGGAAAGGCGCAGGAAATTTACCCTGGCACACTACACAATCGTTGAATTACGATACGCTAAATTCGAGCAAATTTTGATCGTAATCATGAGTGCCTCCTGAGACATGTGTGCGCAACCTACTGAAAAAATTCCAATCGAAATTCAGGGGTTTAGGTCGGGGTAAATTTGAAAGTCCCGCGATTCCACAACTTAAGATCCTAGAAGCAAAGTGATTGACTAAGATCGATGAATCTAAGGAAACCGGGAATCGGATTTTATATCCCCTTGTACGAGTGCACATTGCCGATGAAACCCTGCCTGATTATGTAGAATACTGCGGCTTAATTATCCCCGTAAGCGTTCTAAAAAATACCGGATTGTTCTGTGATTACTGTCAGCATTTCAATCACACCCGAAAATGCTGCATGAACAAGTCTCGCTGTACTAGGTGTGGTGCAGAACATGTTACCACCGCTTGCGTCGGCAACGAAGCAAAATGTATCCTCTGTGTGCTAATGCCTTTGGATTTGATGAGTCCAGCTCCGCGAAATGTGTAAAATATACACAGGAGGAAAAACGCACAAAAAAGTCCTATACAAAACTATTGTCGGCTGTTACATCCACTTCCGGGAATCAACCTGCCATTTGACCCCTCCCCACTATTCATCATGATAGTCATCCTTTTACTTCCGGAAGATCGCGCCCTCCAAATAATCGTTTGCCCCACATCAGCAGCGTTGGAAGCCGCAAACGTGGCAGAAGCCTGTCTTGGGAATGCAATGATATACCTTATGCCAAACGCAATCCGGACGGTGACACACCGCTCACTCCTCCGGGATGCATGCAAAATTCAAGCTAATCGATACGCGAAACTGTCATATTTATTTGTAAGACTCTCGGACTACCTGGAGTACTAATCAACCTAATTGATTCCCTAGTTACAATCATAGGAAAAAAAAAGTTTCAAAAATTTGATAAATACAGAAAAATTTAGTGTACTATATTTTGTGAAATTGTGCAGTTTGCACGAGCGGGGGTATAAGGGTGGAAATATTTGGCTCGTTCAAGAGCTTGAAGCTATCTTTTTACCAAAAATACTACTAATAAAAAAAATAAAATTGAGCCTTGGCCTCTTGAACTTCAGGTTCTTAGACCTTTGTTAGACCTTTGCACAACCCTCTTTCTACGAATTTTTCATTTTCAAGCAGGCCGTGTGTTGGAATTATGCGTCGACCGGGATTTGAGCTCGCGACCTCCACATTTTAGACCAACATGCTACCGAAAATAGCTTCTACAAATTTGAGCTTTTAAGCGATGTGTTAATAATGGACTTATGATGGAAATTGAAAGCTTGAGATAAATTTTATCCAGATTTAGAGACAATATTCAATGCGAGTTGTTAAGAAAACTACCTCCCATAGGCAAGGTGTCACTGCTGCTGCTACTAAATACTTCTTAAAAATTAAGTAGTTGCCCTGATAAATGGTATGACTGCCGCGTAATTTCCATTCCTAAGCCTAAAGAAATCATTCGGATCTGGATATAAGACTCAGCATAAAACAGATGAGTTCAAGTCCCAGTCGAAGTGATGAAAATTGATTTTGGAAATTCTGTAAAATCCGTATTATTTCTTTTCAACCTAAAACCAAACAGCTTTAAGGTTTATTAAAACTTAAATTTGCATCTCAATTTTCCAATATTAACACGTAATACGAAAAGGTCAATTCCTACGCCCTACAACTAACGACAATTTTTCCTGGAATCGAACCCTGACATCATTATGAGATGTTTTGATTGGAGGCGTAATAATATATAAAATACTTTTGAAAACACAATTCCGGTCACATAAAATTATTCTCATGAACCGAAATTATCTTCTGGATATCAAGATACGGTTGCTTTCAAAGGAGCTTACAATTTTGTTTGTTGATTGCTGAATTTGAATGTCAATTAGATTTGACATTGGATGGATTGAAGATATTGAGATATATTTCTTTTATTTATATTTTTATGTCATATCCTAACTTACTGTGCTCAATTTCCAATCCGTATAATTTAATTTTATTCGCCTCGTGCTGTGCTTTCTTCTTCAAACGGCATGCTCGCGATGCCAACTTATTCTTTTCCTTGCGCGATTTCGGTCGAACGTTAAACGGCAGCTCGCTAACCGGTGTCATATCGTTAATTGTTCGTCCCAGTTTGTCCAGTTCCCTACCGATCATATGCAATTTCTTTGGATTCGGTGTTAAATCGTTGCCATCACCTTTTCGGGCTTTGCCGCTATGCTGTTTGGGAAAAATTTAGATTTCGATTATTTAAGATCAATCCGATTTGAAGTTACGATTGGGTCATTTACTTTATATACCTTAATGCCACGCACTGAACAATTCGGACTGAACACGGGGTCAGTTACCTCGTTCAAAACATGCGGATCTTCTAATTGCGTTTTTATTACCAGTCTTTGTCCTTTTGGTCCCTTAGCTTGCACATTATATTGCCAGAAGTAGCGTTCCTTTCCTTTGCTACTGCCATGACTTCCAACTCGCGGTCCATCCTCGTTATCCGAATCTGAGTGAATTTGAGATGAAGAAGGGCGAAAAATTAATTTCAAGTTTCACAATTGGAGTTGAATATTTTCTTACCGTTATCTGTCGAATAATCTTCGTAATGATCACTATCGAAATCCGAATAGCCTTCATCGTGCGAGAAATCATTAGCTTCGGGACTCAGTACGCTGGCTGTACTGATCGAGGAAAATGATTCGGCTTCGGCCAACGATCCGGTCGATAATAAATGCTGTCGCGGTTCGCGTCTTTGCCAAATCTGATCCAGTCCGAGATGGGTGGGAGCCGACGATGAGAGACGTGACGTGCTTGCGCCGCCGCTGCTCGAGCATTGCGCTATACTCTTCCGACCGCTGCCGAAACCACTGCTGGCTGGACTGGCCATGTACATGCGTGGCGTCGACGGATCCGGAACGGACTGCCCTAAGCCGACATGCCGATCTGGTGACATTGAATATTCCTTTTTGAGAAGTTCATGTAATGCTGGACTGCGTGTTTTGCCAGAGTGCTGCGAAAGGAATTGAGCACGACTATGAGGCGGTGGAGTTATCGAGTTCATCATTAGCGGAGAGTTTGAGCTTGCCTGAAAAATCGGATGTGAAAAATATTTTAGTATTGATTGAAATATGATTGAGACGAAGGTATTTAGTACTTGACTGCCGGGAGAGAAGGCAGCACTTGAATTCAACGATTTGGTTGGAGTGGTTTGATAGATATCGTACGGACTAGACGATCCTGTCGTATTTTGTTCATCGTAAAGAATGTCGTGGCCAGAAGAATTTTGTAGTTGTAGCGAGAGTTGATTTTGTTGATGCTGTTGCTGCTGCTGCTGTTGTTGAGAATGATGCTGCTGTTGTTGTTGCTGCTGTTGCTGTTGGTGATGCTGCATGAGTTGTTGCGGCGGCATTGAAGATTCACCCATATTCATATTGTTCGGAGATAAATGAAGTTGATTCAAGTGACTGTGGTGTGAAATTCCGTACCCTTGTTCAACATGAATCAAATCGTCGATAATCAGATCTTCGAGGAGAGCTTCGTCGTTGAGTTCAGCTAAAGTTGGACCTGTAATTAAATTATCAATGATATAATTTGCAAAAAAAAAAAAAACAATTACCTTGTATCAAATCGGCTTTATCAATCTGAAAAATGTAGTCGTCCTCCATGTGAAACGGTTCAGTTTTCATAACCGTCATAGCATTACCAATATCGCTCCACATCGTATTGGAATTTGTCGTTTGGGTTTGATTATCGTAGAGTGTAACATTCTCGCCGCCAGAATTATTCGTATTATTCATATTGTTCAGATTCAGTTGACCGTTCAATCCGTTCATGCTGTTCATACTGTTCAAGCTGACGTCCTGTAATAAATTGGGCGATAGTGACGATGCATCTAGCGCGTCCAATCCCAATTCCGAAAAGTCTGCCATAATCCTGGGTTGATGATTACCACTGCTATTTCGCTGTGGTATCGATATTGAGGCAGTCGTGAGCATTGGATTCTCACGCAACGTATTTAGAATGGTGTATTGTTGCTGGTGCTGCTGTTGTTGATGTTGTTGTTGTTGCTGGTGTGTTCCACCGCCACCACCTCCGTTATTATTGAATAATTCGAATTTTAACAGATTACTGCTATTTGATGAACTATCACAAAAATCGGATATTCCAATCGTGTACAATTGATTTTCAGTCATATTTCATGAAATTTGTTTTCGACGCGATTCGTCGTCGTAGATGAGCTGCTTTCTTCCGGGTAAGGGAATTCAATTAACTGAAAAAAAAAAAAAAATTAATTAATAAATAAATAAATGGATGGAAAACTTTTGTGACATTTTTTTTGCATATGTAATTTAATTATCACGGTGTTGGTAATTTCATTAAAAGGGAAGTGGCTGTTTATGAGTGGTATAGCACGGTAGATGATTGATCCACATTTATCTTTGAAAGAAAAAGAAGCAAGGTCTCAGGATTGATTAGCGTGCTCCATAGCAAGTAAATAGGCAATATGTGAAGGAGACGCAATATTTTTATTTACTTGGATAATGAGGCTCGTAACCTTTGCCTCATTCTGGGAGGTTAAGAAAGATCTTCCGTCGTGTTTCATGCATCAGAACCTTGTTTCATATGGTTCTAATGGACACTGCCCATTAAGCTAACAAAGAAGCCGCAAAGTTTCGTGAACCAATGCCTCAAGGAAGACGTCGAGTTGGTCGACCATATAGCATGAAATCAAGCAGTTATAGAGAAGGCCAAAGGAATAAACAAGTTCTGGAGGTAAAGACCGAGATCGCGCCTTATAGAAGAGAAATGATCATAGGCGGTATTAACAGAAAATTGATGTATGGTAGGTCGAGAACCAGAGGAGTACCAGTGAATATTGAAATTTGTCCTTGATAGTTCTGGAATTTTATTTTTAAAAGTATGTACGAAACACAAACAACCAATTAACTTGTATTAATGCTTCTATTTGTTTAAATTTGCACTTGTCCCTACCTCCCCCCCTCCCTTTAGTTCTCAGCCCATCATTTGAAACCGGTTCCATTTTTTTTTTTAAATTTTAGTCAAACAGAATTTCAAAGTTATAAGACTCCTTCTATAAATTTTGCACTTTTAAAGTTTAAATGTGTACTTTCGGCTAATCTTACGCGTTGTCAAATCAGTTACCGAGATTTTGCAGTTTAGCACAAGTATCCACAGTTCAATTTAAAAATTAAGATTTAATCCATCCATTCTAAATTTCAGCTTTCGCCATGAAATAAAGTACAGAAATTTGGTAACTAACGTAAGAAAGCGTAAGACTGGCCAACAATTCACATTTATACTTCAAAAGTGTAATATTTAGCAAAAACACCAAACAAGATGAATTTAGATATAGAAGAGCCTTAACAGTTGGAAAAAATTACCAAGAGTTCCTCCAAAGCAATCATCACGTCCAAAACTAACAAAAACTCGCAAGAAACGTCCAAGACCAAGTTCATAGCTGTTCTTAACGAACTTTTCATTAAAGTAATCGAAAAACGAAACTAAAAAACATAAGATCAGATCATCTAGCCGATAGATATCTTCAAAACCAGTTATACACCGATATTTTAAACTGCAATTATCATGTAAATAATGTATGATCTATTTTTTCGACTTTGATGTCATGTAATTTATTGATCAACCAACTTGCAAATGTATAAAACCAAAAAGGCATCGAAAGTGCGTAAAACTTTTATGATAGTATTTTTTTTCCGGAAGAATAGAAAAATATTATTTGCACGCGCGGGCTAATTTTATTTGTATTTTAGAATGCATAAACGACTTGGAACGTTGTTTACAAAGTTTTTCTTGTTATGAATTAATTTTGTTTTGAATTAATTGAAGCTTATTGATGATAAATAAACCAACGACGGGTAAGAGATGAAACAGGTTTATGGGAAATCGGCTGTTGAAATCGTCTGAAAAATAACATCAGCCATGGAATTTTGTTATTGGATAATAGGAAAAATGTATTTGAATGTTAAAAATTTGCTGGATTATTTAATTTTTTTTTTTTTTTTAATAATTTTATCAAAGCTTACATTTTAACGTCTTATATTTTCAGAAGTTGGTCACCTGTTCTAGTTTTTTTCCGTACCTTGTTTTTTCTTAAAGTTTTTAATTACGTTAATTTTGTAGAAATTTGAAAACCGGTCAAAATTCGAAAATTTTATAAAAGAGCTGAAACGCCATGATTCAGTCCCGGTAATAACAAACATTTAAAACGTGTGAACGAAAACGAAACGTCGTCGTTGTAAGTTAGCACCGAAAACAGTTTAATGCAAACAAGCGAACTAATTCCATCAAATTATTATGATTTTCGAGTAGTTTTCGTATTATGTATCTCGTTTCGAGCTGTCATTGTACTCGAAATAGAAAAAAAAAACCGAATTTCGAGATTCAGTGAAATTATGTTAATTATTAATCAATTGCTTAAGCTCAAAAATGACGAAATTAAAGACCAGTGCAGCATTACAATTCAAGGCGTTCGATTGATTTCAACCAAAAGAGATTACCAAGCAACCAATCCCGCTGATAAAAACTAATAACAATCCAAAGCTCTTTGAACCTGGCACTACCATTCACAGATTTCTCAGAAAAGGCGGGAAATTAGATAAGAGAAAAAGCATGCGCCAAGCGCGAAATAAATAACAACAACGTCATGTGTTGTTGATTGGGTTTTTCTGTTTCTTTTTTCCCAAACAACAACCATGTAAAATTTATTTTTATTCACTCGATTCTCTAAATAGTATAAATTTTTGATGTTTTCGATTGCGCTATGTACAAAATCGAACTTTAATAACTCTAATTTCAGCTTTTGAACTGGTATATGGGGAATGATTTTTACATAAAACAAACCGCCATTTCTATATGGAAGCTTAGATCTTGGATGCGAGGGGATGGCGAAGCAGAGAAATTCATGCGCACGCGTAGCACTTATTTTCATCGTGCATACTGAAACGAACAAAGAACATTCGGATGTGTGATGTGAACTTATAATAAGTATATCGCAAAAATTTTTCAGTTCACCTACACATTTTCATAAGCTTTTTCAACTCTCAGCTTGGCCTCAAGGTCAGTCGTGTTTATTTTTCTATGTTTGTTTGAAATTTGTTTTTATCGTTATGGCGAGCTCCAGTTCTCTGAGAGAGATCGAGTTCGTTCGCTCAATCTCTGGCTCATAAAATACAGTCCTGCAAAAAAATTATTGAACTGATAAACAACCGTGTCGAAGCTATTAAAATCTTCGCTCAAGGTCTTCTTGACGCGACGATTTCTGCTGCTTCACTTTTACAGGCGCTTTAAATTTAATTGTTATTTTTATTTTACTTTAAATCCATAAGATATGTATGGCGTCGACAACCTGTACGTATAATTAAGTGCTAGTTGTTCTTATCTTAATCATGACTTGTCTCAAGACAATGTTTAAATCATTTCCTGAATAGATTTTTCAAAAGGCGTGACGTAATCGTATTAATATTTAAATTTTGAGCAACTTGTGGCGACCGTTAATATGGGTTGCACGTGTTTCTTTTAGAATGAAATCAGCATTTCGCGACCAGCTATACCAGTTGACAGTCTGCTTAGGATCATTGTCTTAAACAATCAATTCCAAGGTAAATACTGAACGAAATTCAATTCAGCCTGCATAAAACGCTTTCATTATATACACGCTAATATATCGCTCATTTTCAAGGTTATACTCGATCGATTATACGACACTAAAAGTTTTCAATAAAAAAAATTGGTTAAAATGCAAATATAAACGTTCATAAAATCTAGGGGTAGAGCGTTCTAGGTTTTTAAAAATAAAAATAAATTTTTGCGGATCTTAGAATTCGTAAAAAAAAACTGACCACACATATGCTCAACGGAGAAATTCAGGAGCAATCTGATTCGAACGATTACACTGTGCAACAATTTGAGGGTCAACTTCTGCAACAAGAATCCCATTCAACTTTTTGGTTTCTTTGGGGTCTAGAGAAACTTTTTCACGAAGAAACATACCCCCCTCCCCCCCCCCCCCTCTCTCTCCACCCATTCTCGAAAACGGTGCACATTGCGATCTTCATGTCTGAGGATCGATTATAGAGGATACTCTAAGCATTAATTTTGTCCTGCAGGTCAAGTCCCTATCTCGTCATTTTACTACATACATATGTATGAATTTCGACAATTTTAGATGGATTCCACACTTCGAGCATACCGAATAATTGTGGAAGGGTTGTGAAAAATATTATACCGTGGCGGAAAAAACTCCTCTTGGGGATGAGGAGTTTTTTCCGCCACTTTGACTTTGGGCCTGCGAACAAGTGGAAGCGATCAGACTTTTCGATTTCGAAAAATTCTACACACAAAACTCAAAATTTTCACTTATTCATAAAAAATCCCATGGATTTCTACAACAGTTCAAGATATCATTTTCAAGTGTGAAGCAAGTGGGATATATACCTAGTCAAGTCATAAATATTGGTACACAGAAAAATCGACGCCAAATGAAAACAAATTAATATTCTTCAAAACTTTTTTTTTCTTTTTTTTGGGGTTTTCCATGGCTACAAATCTTAGAACAACGTATTCGAAATGACTTCCATTTGCCATCCTGCACGACTTGAGACGATCTGGCCACTCATCGATCGCGAGACGCACTTCATGCATGGGGAAATTGTCCACTGCACGGACAAGGGCTCGCCTCAACGACTCAATATTTGGGTGTCGAGTAGAGCAAGCCATGCCAGAGGGCATGGCTTGCTATTAGAGAATACGGACCACAACTTGTAATTCAACAGGTTGAAGTCTGGACTACCAGCTGGCCAATCATCCGTTGATATGAAGTCCGGAACGTTGTTTTTGAGCCACAGTTGAGTCGTTTTTGCCTTGTAAGCTGGAGCAGAGTCTTGCTGGAAAGTCCACGGCTTGTTGGCGAATATTGATTGGTTGAGAGGCTTCACAATGGGTTCCGAGACGGTCGATTGATATACTTTGGCCGATGTTTTCACTCCTTTCTCGCAAAAATGGAGCTTGGTAACGCCATCGTAGCTCACTCCCCACCATACCATTACAGACGCGGGATGGTGGCCTCTTTGGACCCTCGGGATGAGTTGTGTTGCTTCTCTAGATGACCGAGCATACACACGGTCGTTTTGTTTATTGAACGATTCTTCTACGGGGAAGATTTTCTCGTCAGTAAACAGAATTTGTCTGTGAGCGTTCTTCGCGTACTGGCTGCGTAACGCTTTCGATTTTCGCTTGCGTTTTTCCTTCAATGCGGCCGTGAGCAGGTATCCAGTATGTCGCTTGTACGCGCTGAGTCCCAAATCTTCTTTGATAATGCGAGACATGGATTTTTGCGAAATTTGCATTTCCCGCGACAAGATTTTCTGTTTTCGCAGCGGTTTTCTGTTGATTCGTTTCTTAACGGCTTTGATCGCTTTCAGAGTTCTCACAGTGCGCGGACGGCCGAATCTTTGACGGTCTCGTACTCCACCAGTATCCTCAAACAACTTCACAGCACGATACACAAAATTGCGAGTGATTCCAAGCGGTCGCAACATCCGAAAGATATCGCCTTATTCCATGTTGCATTTTAGTAGGCCAACTACAACAATACGATTTTCGATGTCGCCCTATTCCATGATTGTAAACAATTGATGCCAGACACTTTTTACGTGGGAATGAAGTAGAAATGTTAACTGTCAAATCGCAGTCAGGACGAAATGGATGCGCCCAATATTGCATTCGTAATGAATGCGTTTAGTTGTGTACCAATATTTATGACTTGACTAGGTAATAAGGAGTGAAAGTATTTCTCTCCCTTACTGGCGATGTGTTCGAAATATTTCGAAAAAAAAAATCGTTTCGCTATCTTTGTCTGACACGCGTTAAATTGTCCGTTGCTAAAGTACTTAGCTTAGACACGAACCAAAAAACTAATAAAAATAGAAAAAATAAAGATTTCAGAAATAAAAAGCAAAAAATTATTTTATTGCTGACTGAATATTAGTAATCAATCGAGATTACAAATTATGGTATTTTTTTTGTAAAAGTTTGAAGCCATGTTAAGCTTGGACACAATTTTCGAAAATTTCCGAATCAAACAGTATTCCCACATGAGACAGCCTATCAGGCATTCCATTTTACATAATTAATTAAAAAGAATATTTTGACGAATGATTTTGACTTTAACGTCAAGTTTCTACCTTGAATTTTCATAAAGGTTCCACTGGATCAGAACATGAAAACACGTTGAGCCAGACAGTTCAAATTTCGCACACGACGTTTTTGACACAAAGAAAAATATCAATAACGTGAATGGGCCAAATCGCTCAACCCCTTCTACTCCCTCCCACACAAAATTACTTATTTTCAAAAATTTACAATAATCAAATTTTCATGATATTATTTTTATCATAAATGTGATCTATGGCATGCAAATTATTCGAATCCACCAACTTCTTGCACCAAGCCAATTTTCTCAGTTCGTAGCAGTTATCCTACTTAAATTTTGTACTTAATTAGCATTATCTATATAATAAGCAAAAACTGTGCATATTTTTGAAGTCACGTGACTTACATTAAGTTGATTACTAAGTTTTGCCGAGATAACTACGTCGATACCGATGGTTCAGTGGAAAAAACCTGGTCTGCCCCGGGTTCGATCCACGCCGGAATTTTTTTCACGAATACTTTTTTTACGATTTGAATAAAGTAAAAATATCATAATTTCAAATTATTTTTATTCCATGCATGAGTTCAAATAAAATCAATTTTTTTTAGTTCGAAACTATGTAACCACCTTCTCAGGAGGGTAAATCTATAAATCTACACCTGTATGGGTGAATTGTCTGTGACAATTTAACTTAGACTTTCAGTCGGAGTTGGGTCATGTTGTCACAACCCATACAGTTGAAGAAATTTTTTTCCAAATTGGAGATAGAGAGGGAGGCGGAGGAGAAAACCAAATTATCAACCAATTAGTGCTGCACTATCAAGCAACACAACTCTTAAGAAATATCATCTAGAAATAATTAACATCAACATCTTCCGTGCATGAGATAGCTGCTCATAGCAGCGGCGTTCATGGAAGCATACTATTGCGGTGGCGGCCAGGAAAATTTAGCCAGCAACGCTTCGAATACGCTGCATATTAATGAGATGTGGATGCTGAGGTAGGCGTTCATGGAAGCATACTGTTGCTGCGGCGGCCAAGAAACAGTTTGGCCAACAACGCTAGGACCCTTGAACACGCTGCATATTGATAAAGTATGGATGACGAAGTGGGTGGTTGGCGGCCAAGGAAACAGTTTGGCCAGCAACGCTAAGACCCTTCGAATACGCTGCATATTGGTGAGGTGTGGATCCTGAGGTGCCAAGTCGCGTGAGTGTCAGTTTTTATATTTGCATATTGGACATAGTTTGCATCGACGGCGGCATTTGGATTGATTGCATCAATGGCATCGCATACTGTTGCGACTGCAGTTGGATTTCCACAGTTGGCATCGTTGTCCCATTGTAGCTTGATATGGCGACATTGTTGCACCACCAGCCATCATAGAGATTCCCATTGACGACATGGTACCGTATGGCTGTTGACCGCAACTTTGTACATAATTGACGTTAATCTCCAAAACTATTTTTAGTGCTCTTTCATAGCAGATTTGCTGATAGCACTTTACTATGTGAAATTTGATTTCCAGTATAGCTATAAGTACTGTTTTCTTCGCTAACAGTCTTCATTTTCGAGTTTCAGCAGAAAACTTTCTTCAAAAAGATTTTATGCACTCCAAAATATGTTCGGTTATTTTTAACTTCTTTTTTAATTTTCCAATAAAAAGCCAATTTCTAGTTTTGAAAACAAAGATTTTTTTTTATTAACTTTATAATTTAAGCGGATTGTATTTTCTCCTCAAAATTAATTTTCAAACTCCAAATCAAATTCTAAACTGTCTAAAAAAAATAATTTTCTTTTTTTTTATATACATACACCGTACTCGATCAAAAACAAATTATTCACTACAGTGAATTTTGACACGATCGTTACAACTAATGTCTTGATGTCTTAAAGTGAATCGATTTGATTACCTAACTAATTAGAATTTTGCCAAAATGACAATGTATTGTCATATGTCGCCATGTCATGAGTCGAAACAAGAAGATTTGAAATTATTTGTAAAGAAGAAGATTTAAAGCTATTTATAAATAAATCCACTGGGAAATTCATCACAAAAAATGTCGTATATAAGGAAGCCCTCATAAAAACACAACTTCGTTCATTACACAGATTTTAAGTTCTGGACTGAGGTTGGCAGCGCAGGAGGTGGTCGGAGGAACTGGAAATAAGTAAAAACTAAATACACTGATATTTTCCATAATAATAAGTAAAAACTGTGCTTATATTTGAAGTCACGTGACTCACATTAAGTACATGGCTACATTTTGGCAAGATAAATTCATCAGCACCGGTCGTTCAGTGATAGAATGCTCGCCTGCATGCGGGCGGCCCGGGTTCAATTCTTCATTCCCGGCCGATATTAATTTCTTTTTCACGTTTTGACTGGAGTAAAAATATTATAATTTCAAATAATTTTTATTCCATGCATGAGTTAAAAAAAAATCGTTTTTTTAGTTCGAAAATAACGTCTTGATGTTTTATAGTGAATCTGTTTGACTCTTATTAAAGCAGATCTATAAGTTATGGCTAAATTTTTTTCGAAACAAGTTCATCCGCATCAGTGGTTCAGTGGTGGAATGCTCGCCTGCCATGTGGGCGGTCCGTGTTCGATTTTCTGCGACGCAACTTTGTTTTTAATATTTTTTATTACATTGCTAATTAGAATTTTGCGAAAATGACGATGTATTGTTAAATCCCGTCATGCCATGTGTCGAAACAAGAAGATTTGAAGTTATTTGTAAAGAAGAAGATTTTAAGCTATTTAGAAATAAAGCCAACGGGAAATTCATCACAAAAAATGTCGTATATAAGGAAGCCCTCATATCAACATAACTTCTTTCATTACATTACACGATTTTCAAGTTCTGGACTGAGTTTGGCAGCGCAGGAGGTGGTTGGAGGAACCGAAAATAAGTAAAAACTAAGTACACTGATATTTTCCATAATAATAAGTAAAAACTGTGCTTATATTTGAAGTCACGTAACTCACATTAAGTACATGGCTAAATTTTGGCAAGATAAGTTCATCAATTTTGGCAAGATAAGTTCATCAATTTTGGCAAGATAAGTTCGTGACCACCCCTCGTACAAAAAAAAAACAGAAGTGGTGGGGGGTATGTTTCTTCGTGAAAAAGTTTCTATAGACCCTAAAGAATTCAAAAAGTAACATGGAATTCTTGTAGATTTTTGGCTGTTGTACTGTGTTATGAGCCTCCAGTGTTTAGGCTTTCAGCTAGATCGACCGAAATTATCGCTGCTGTGGATGCCAACAGTGGCGTAACTAGGAATTCCTTCTGGGGAGACTCAACATGTAATTTTTTTTTAACGATTTTCTTTTTCAAATTAAAAAACTACGTTGACCTGCGACCAAGATATCAATAGGTGAAGGTTTCCTTAAACTTAAACCCACCCCTTATTACGCCCCTGGATGACAGCATGAGAGTAGGTAAAATAAATCGAAATAGAAGCTATTTCCAAGTTCATGTAAACAAAAAATTAATATTTTGTTTTTCATAATGAACAAAAGAATATTTTGCTAAATTTTAGGAAAGTTTATTTTAAGAAAAACATCCAATTGCCTACACAATAACCATTTTAATTTTAAAAACAGAAAATATCACGGAAACACAAATAAATTACTCAAATATTTTTTTTTTTTTTTTGAATTTCACAGGGGTTCTTTGACCATAAAAAGAAAAATCAAGAAAATTATGAGAATTTTAAAAATGCATTTTTTTTAAATCATGCACCGTTTTTGTAGATCGAATTTTCAAGGGTGATAAAACAAAACGCTAATATAAACCAAAGCATGATCACGAAAAGCTTTTGGCTCTATCTAGTGTAGATATGTTGTACAGTCAGCATTTAATGAGATTGGCGTGCGATCACTTCAAACGAAACGAAAGTGACCCTGAATGTGAATAGCAAGTGCACGGTCAGGGCCCTAGACAAACATTTAAGTCTATCATGTAATGTTAATGATCGTGACGATGAAGTTTTTTTTCTTTTTGCATTTGCTTTAGCGAAATGATGACGTTAACGATATGCTTGATGATGTACATTGCATGCGATGTTTGTGTTATATCACATATTTAGCAATTTATCTCGCTGATCTGCTGATTCCTGAGTGATGAAGATTAGATCGTTATTTATTAAATGAATTGAGATTTTTTTTTAATTATAATCTGGGTGGTAGCATTGACAATACTTTCGGTTTTGATGACCGCGACAAATTCATCTGTAAACTTATCTAATACGAGTGACACATACCGCAGATAAATTATTAAGTAGGCCTAAATTATCATTCAACAGATATGTGTCATCCGCTAATTTAGCTAAATGAACACTAAATTACCAAAATAGTGTTCATTTATCAGCTAAATGATCTCAGCCAAATCATCTCATTTTTCACATAATTTATACCATTGACATATAGTGCAGCTAAATTATAATTAAGGCCTAAATTATCATCAAACGGCTGTGTGTCATACACTAATTTAGCTAAATTACCAAAATATCAATCATTTATCAGCTTAATGATCTCAGCTAAATCAACTCATTTAGCTAAATCCTCTCATTTTTCTCATAATTTAGGCTACAACGATGAAGATTGTGATAGATCTGGAGCTTTCATAAAGGCTTTTTCGTGTAAGAGAGAAGAAGAAAAGTAATTTTCTGAGAGATGTGAATTATAGAAAATCTTTGAAGAGTTATGTAAGCGCCCAGCTATGAAAGATGACTTGGAAACGATTCCAAAAAGGATCGTTTTTCTTCTTTTATGGCCTTCCTTGCAAAGTTTTATTGCCTATTGGCTATGCATTAAACTTTTTTCAAATATGACACATGAGTGAGTGGCTCTTCTTAATTAGCCTGCTATGTGCCAGCACTCTACTAACGATGAAGACGAGCTAAATTACGATTAGCTAAATTATAATTAGGACCGCTATGTGTCAACAAGAAGATTCATTTTTTGACAGCACTGACTTATATGAAACCTTTGAAGCGTGATTTAATGGTCCAACTATGAAATGTGGCTT
This sequence comes from Chorisops tibialis, assembly GCA_963669355.1. Classification (NCBI taxonomy): domain Eukaryota; kingdom Metazoa; phylum Arthropoda; class Insecta; order Diptera; family Stratiomyidae; genus Chorisops; species Chorisops tibialis. Next base: position 13,770,475 of record OY770262.1, on the reverse strand, counting down.
TCAAGCGACTCTAATACATGACTAAAAATTCTTTTTCTTCTTTTGGAACCTTTCTTGTACAGTGTTATTGCTCATTGACTGTTGAATTTAACTTTTGAAATTTGACAGATGAGTGAGTGGCTCGTTATGTGCCACCACTCTACTAACGCTCAAGGCGAGCTAATTTACTAATTGGCAAATATAAATTAGGTCCGCTATGTGTCCTTGGTATTAAGTAGATTTCCTAGAAGTCTTAGATAAAAAAAAATGTGAATACGAATATAAACGTTCATAACATCTAGCTTGAAAATGTAAACAAAATGAGCATTTGGAGATTTTAGGATTGACAAAAACCCGACCACACCAAATATCCTACCGACATTATAGAGCCATTCAAAGGCAACCTATAGGCTTTCCATGCTTGCAGTAAGTCGCCCGAAAATATCGCTGCAGTGAATGATATTTAGTAGAGATGGGTAAAATAGTTTCTTTTGATAAACTAGTTCACTATTTTTTTACTTTTTTTACTCACTAAAAGGGATAGATCTGTGTGTTAGTTTTTAGTTAATTTAGTAGAGGAGGTCGTATCTGATGGAAAATTCAGCCTTTTGCAGATATCTCAGGTACAAAAAAAAGTAGAAAGGAAAACAAATCATGCTCGACTCAATCCAAGCAACCGATCTCAAGTAACCTTGAAAAAAATGCTAAATTGATTTTTTTTGCAGATACCTCAAGTCAAAAAAAAAAGGAAACAATGGGACAATATATCACACCAGCCTCAATCCGAGCAGCCGCTTTCGAAATTTTTGCAAAAAAACTATGAAATTTTTTTTTTCTGCAGATAATCGAGTCAAACTAAATCTCGAAATCTCGAGTCGAAAAAAGATAAGAAAAAGGAGCACCCGAATATTCGAACATCCGTTCTCGAGATATATACAAGTTAGTAGAAGAGAGTAACATAAAACAAGAAGAAAAATGAAAAACTTATAGTTCGTTTGTGAACTAAACGTATCAAACTGAACAAAATTGCACCAGCCTGATTAGTTTCATCCGCATACAATTCTGTAGTCTGTCTTCGAACTAAACGCTTACATTCTTCTCTCGCAAGGTATATTGTGTTGAGCTCATAGTTCGTTCGTGAACTAGACATACATATATGTACATTAGAGCAATCAGTGCGCCATTATGATCAGTTTATGTAGTTCAACATTTATACAATATATATACTTCGCACGAGAGGTGAGATACGATCGTATTGAGTTGGTGATAACACAATCGAGTGCTGTATGGATTGAATGTTGATTTTGCTAATGTCTTAAACGATGAGGTCATGTTTGTATGTGAATAATGAACTGTGAACTGAATACCCAAACTTCCGAACTTTACATTCAGGTTACTACCAGTTCATTTCAAACTGATTGTGAAAATTTTTGTGAATAATTCGTTTAGTTCAATGCTAGGGTGTAGCCTAGTGAGTAGCGTGTTGGTCTACAATGCAAAGGTCGTTCAAAGTTCAAATCCCAGTCTACGCATAATTCCAGCACACTGCCTACTTGGGTATACCTTAGTTATCTCAATACACGAAAATAAAAATTCGCGGAAAGAGAGTTGTGCGGCTAACAAACTTTTCACAATGACAAATAAAATGTTGAGGAACCTGAAGCTCAGGAAGCCAATGCCCGATTTGAATTGTAGAATAAAATGCTGTTAATAATTCAAATGAACTAGTTCGTTCGTGAACTACACATCTCTAATATTTAGTATGCGAGCAGGTAAAAAAAAGTAGAAAAAAGTAGAAAGGAAAACAAATCATGCTCGACTCAATCCAAGCAACCGATCTCAAGTAACCTTGAAAAAAATGCTAAATTGATTTTTTTTGCAGATACCTCAAGTCAAAAAAAAAAGGAAACAATGGGACAATATATCACACCAGCCTCAATCCGAGCAGCCGCTTTCGAAATTTTTGCAAAAAAACTATGAAATTTTTTTTTTCTGCAGATAATCGAGTCAAACTAAATCTCGAAATCTCGAGTCGAAAAAAGATAAGAAAAAGGAGCACCCGAATATTCGAACATCCGTTCTCGAGATATATACAAGTTAGTAGAAGAGAGTAACATAAAACAAGAAGAAAAATGAAAAACTTATAGTTCGTTTGTGAACTAAACGTATCAAACTGAACAAAATTGCACCAGCCTGATTAGTTTCATCCGCATACAATTCTGTAGTCTGTCTTCGAACTAAACGCTTACATTCTTCTCTCGCAAGGTATATTGTGTTGAGCTCATAGTTCGTTCGTGAACTAGACATACATATATGTACATTAGAGCAATCAGTGCGCCATTATGATCAGTTTATGTAGTTCAACATTTATACAATATATATACTTCGCACGAGAGGTGAGATACGATCGTATTGAGTTGGTGATAACACAATCGAGTGCTGTATGGATTGAATGTTGATTTTGCTAATGTCTTAAACGATGAGGTCATGTTTGTATGTGAATAATGAACTGTGAACTGAATACCCAAACTTCCGAACTTTACATTCAGGTTACTACCAGTTCATTTCAAACTGATTGTGAAAATTTTTGTGAATAATTCGTTTAGTTCAATGCTAGGGTGTAGCCTAGTGAGTAGCGTGTTGGTCTACAATGCAAAGGTCGTTCAAAGTTCAAATCCCAGTCTACGCATAATTCCAGCACACTGCCTACTTGGGTATACCTTAGTTATCTCAATACACGAAAATAAAAATTCGCGGAAAGAGAGTTGTGCGGCTAACAAACTTTTCACAATGACAAATAAAATGTTGAGGAACCTGAAGCTCAGGAAGCCAATGCCCGATTTGAATTGTAGAATAAAATGCTGTTAATAATTCAAATGAACTAGTTCGTTCGTGAACTACACATCTCTAATATTTAGTATGCGAGCAGGTAAAAAACCGAAGTACTGTGAATCATTGAATCATGTATTTTCAGAAACGTTTACGAAGCATTTTGATGCAAGCTCAAATTAAAAAATCATATTCTTAAAAAACGTAAAAGATTCCACCGAAAAAACGGCAATAAATATACCAAACTCTATGAATGAGTTCTACAATTTGTTAGTATTTTTACGAATAACTGCCACAACAAAAATGATCCATCTCGAACCCAATCCACTATCTGTTCCAATTCCCGAATTTCCAAAAAAATAAAAATCATTTCTGATAATAAGCTAGACTGAAACGTTCTAAAGCAATTACATTTTAATGGAACCCATAAAAAAAAACTAGGAAGTTAAATTAGCATTATCAAATGATCTTGTCTATCAACTTTCTATAAGAAATCGAGAAATGTTTAATGAACAAAATAAATGATTAGAGAGGAAACAACGTCTCAACGAACTACGAAAAGATTAGCATAGTCCAGACTGGAAATTGCGCCATACATTCGTTATCTACTTTTAAATTAAAAGATGCATAGCTGAAATTGTGAATGAAATCGTTCATTTCGTTAATTTTAGACTATTTACTATAATAATCTGGTTTTTATTTAATCGAAAATTGTCATTGCCTAACAATTCTTCATGTTGCATCATCATTCCTATATGACTCTCTTCGAGACGCACATTATTTACTTGTCTCAAAGCACAAGTGTAATGTGCATTTTATGGCATGCATTATTCAAGAATTCCTTAGTGGCAGACCACGAGTAGTGCGGCTGACGGGGGTGGATTACAAGTAAACTCGTGCATGGTAATAGAATTTCAGTTCGCTCGTGTTGTCGCCTAGAACGTCATTCGAATCCACCCACAACGGGGCGATGGTAAACACCATGCTAAATTGTTGCAAGTTCTAAACGGAAATTCCGGAAATGTAGAACATTGTAATCGATTTCTGCAAAAACGTTTAGGCGTCCCATTGATGGAATATCTTTGGCACGCGCGCTTATCAAATTGCGTAATAAGCTTCTCGAAATGTCGATGAACTTTGTCAATAATAGGTTCAAATTGAAACTCTGAAATGAGATGAAATACTCATTCTCGTTCCCAGCAATCTGAGAATTTGTGTATATGTTATATCGATTAGCTGACATATCCTTAGATATTCAAAGCAAGGGTGTAGCCTAGTGGGTAGCGTGTTGGTCCACAATGCGAAGGTCGTGAGTTCAAATACCGATTAACGTATAATTCCAGCACGCTGCCTGCTTGGGTATTTCTTTATTAAACTCTCAGCAGAGACCGGAACGTTACGAATAATAAAGCGTAACAGTGGAGAATCCGGAAATTTTTTTTTTAATTCGAAATGCACTGTGAAAACATTCATCAAATAACATGTTAAGGAGGCCAAGGCTCGATTTGGGCTGTAGTTTCATTGTAGATTAGATCCTTAGATCTTCAGAGATGTTTGCTTACTACACTCAATGAAACTGGTGTCGTGAGCTAACATCTCTGAAGTTTAAAAATGCGACAATAAAAAATTTTGGATGACACTCCTAATATTCTTTTAAGGGACGTCAACACCAACCTTCTTTTCTTATGACTCGCGAAAGTGCATATTTTAACTTTTAAAGTGTACTCTTAAAATTTTGAAAAACCACTAATGAAGAAGAAGATTGATGTTGATGCCCCTTAAAGATTATTATTTTATCTAGCTCCAGTTTTCTAAAAAAAAAATATTTATTTTTCTTTTTCGGCATGAGTGTGCAAACAGGAAAGAGTGACCACCTAAATTTATGATCAGTGTTGTAAAAATGTTGGCCTTATTATAAAAATGTTAAATGCCAAGTGAAACTCGATGATTTTTTGTTAATTACTTTTAAAGAAAAGTTTTATTACATTTCTTTCTTCTCAAAAAATACAAAACAAAAGAGTTTTTCTATTTTCTAACATTTTTAAATTCGTTTGGAATGCAGATATTGCCTATTCCATTAAATTTCTTTAAACAATAACAATCTAAACATGGCAAAATAAATTATAATTGGATTATTTTTCGGTATTATCAACAGCTGATTTTGCGCTTTAAATCAGATAAAAAATGCGATAAGGGGAAATCAGTCAACACTTTTTCTTATCCTTATCAATGGAGTTTTTAAATATATTTACAATTTTAAAATACAAATTTTAGATAGTTAGCTATATCGAATAACATTCATTGTATCTTAATTTTAAATTGCACCTGACATTTTCATTTCAGGAAATTAAACGCATTTAAAAAAAAAAGTTATGTAACCAAAAAAAACAAATAATATTGTAAATAAAAGCAAGATTAAAAGATTTAAAGAAAAAAGAAAAACCTCACAAATTATGGGCTTGATTTTTGTAATCATCCTCTTTTTTTAGGTAAAGATAAAGTGAAAAAGATAACGAAAAAAATAAAACATAACAGGCGTTAAGCCCAATCATGCGATACCTACTTTAGATGAAATACACTAGAAAATATATGCCATCTCAAAGACTTTTGAATACGAAATATGTAGTGACATTTGTATGAGAGGTGGTAGAAGGGGTGTGGGTGAATCTTAAATTTTTTGATTATTTAATTAAGCTTGGTATGAAAACATCGTTTTCCAAGAAATTGATAATTTTTTTTTTCTGAAATTGTAGCATTTGTGTGCGAGGTGGCAGAAGGTGAGGGGAGATTCAATGATTTTGAAACTACTAAGTACCAAGTTGATAACTTTCAAGAGAACGGCTTCTACTCCCTCGAGCATCGTAGAAATGTTGGCGTACTCGTACTACTTTCTACTACTTCTACAATGGCACTACAGCCCAAATCGGATTTCGGCCTACTAATGTTCAGGTCCCTTAACATTTTTTCCATTATTTATTGTGGATGGGTAGTTAGCCCTTCACACAATCATCTATCTACGAATTTTTCATTTTCGTAGAATGAGGTAACCAAGGTATATCGAAGCAGGTAGTGTGCAGGAATTATAATTCGTCGACCGGAATTTGATCTTACGACCTTCGTATTGTAAGACCAACACGCTACCCAGCTACACCCAAGCCCAATTTACCACTAATTTACTTCCATGGTAATTGTAGTTCGAAACTAGCCGCACTTATTTTTTCAGTTTATACCTTTCCACGACATAGTCGTCAGGCTGAACGTGCGCACGAGTGCACTATCAAACATCTATCTTACCGTACAGTGAAATTTAGACAGTCATTTGTTTCTCGAACATCTAAACTTTGGAACGCATTGCTGGATAACGTTTTTCCAAAGAGGTATTACTTCAATCCAGTCCTTCAGAAATAATGTTTACCGTCATTTACACTCAATTTTAATCCACTTCATTCATACACTGACTGTGCAATGAATTTAAGGGTGCCTTATAAAAGAAAGAAAAGGATTTCTTTAAATTTCTAATCTATGAAAAATTTGTATTAGGGGGGAGGTGGGAAGCATTGTTGCCAATACTAGTTGAAGCAGTGCTAAGTAAAATTCAAAATAGTGCTAGATTGGTTACTGTCAGTGCTAGAACACACGGGTTCGATTCCCGGCCGATATTCTTTTTTACGAACTTTTTTTTACGCATAGTCTGGCTGAGCAGCACTTCTATTCTTACGAAGAACCCAAAAATTGATTCGATTCGTGGATCGGCTCAAAAGAGCGGGTTTTTCGACGCGGAATCCGCCTGCTGCCAGAAAGATGGGAAAAACTTGTGGCTAGTGATGGGTATTTCCTTCAATAATAAATATTTAACCATTTTTGCACAATAACCTAAATGCTCGAATTTAAAAAAAAAACGGTTTTCATTTGTACTCCCAATCATTAACTCAAACTTGATAAGTATTATAGGCACTGGTGAAAGAATGTTCAAACGGGATGTGGAGGACTTCATAAAATAGTGCGGCTTATTTTTTGGAGATGTGTAGTGTACGCTGAATTTGTTAAATACTCTCCAGCATCTGTTAATAGGCTCATTTTCTCCGTAAAAGACATGGAAGCGAGCAGTTGAACAGGAGGCCAGAGGAATAAACAAGTCCTGGCAACAGCTTAAGGCCGATGCTCAGGATCACACTTTGTGAAAGAGAACTGTGTCTGTCTGTTAACTGTTTCTGCACCTGTTAAGAGGATATTGATTGATTGAAAGTCATCATATCGTAGGAAGTTTTTGTTGAAAATTCTTCCAAATTGGGATTCCAGGATTCTGGCCGTTTTTCGGTCCCTAAATTCTCACAGTAAACAAGTTCAGTTCTGAAATCTCTATACGTGTATGTTATTTATGTTCAATTGATTATGCAGATGACGTGTGCTTGCTTGCACATAGCCGTTAGTACTTAAAGTTAAATGTTCGCTCGCTGCATTCTAAATGCAAAGATGCGGGACTGAAAATAAATGTGCGTAAAACCAAGTACATGCACACCGATTGTTCTTAATGGACCAAATGTGGAAGAGGTGCAAGATTTTTGTTATCTCGGAAGTATTGTCAGCATGGACGGCGGAGCCGAAAAGGATATTGAGGCTTGTCTAAATAAAGCTCGTCAGGCCTTCGGTATCCTTTCCCCTTTCTGGAGGTTAAGAGAGATCTCCCTTCGCACGAAGCTGCGAGTTTTTGACGCAAGTGTCAAATCTGTGTTGTTATATGGTTGAACTACTTGGAAAGTTACCGTTCGACTTACCAAGAAACTGCAAGCTTTCGTGAACCAATGCCTCCGACGCATTTTAGGGATATTCTGGCCAGAAGTTATCTCCAACGACGAACTTTGGAGTACAACTGGACACACTTAAATAGGTATTGAGATTCAAAGGCGGAACTTTCAGTTGTACGGATTGCTCATTCATTACACTTATCTGCGCTGTATGGTGCTTTTTGAATGTTTCGAAAAATGCATCTCCAAACATCCCCGTTGCGCTTTCGAGCGCTTCCAGCAAGGTGGTAAGGAAGCGATTGTATCCGATGATACTCAATCTTAAGCTTATATGTAGGTAAAGCCTTTTCGGAGCGCTTCACTTAACATCTTTAGAAGCAATTGTAAAGCGATCGAAACTTTCTATGTTTTTTATTTTTCATATTTCGGATCTGAAGGAAACGTTTCAAATCTTTCAAAGGGAAGCGCTTTTTATGCTATTGCAAGCAAAGTTTATTTTATGGAGCGTTCACAACATGCCATGCCAAACAACCTAACCACAGGAAAATTTCTAAACACGGTCACATAAAACCACAGCAGGAGGAAAATAGACAGATATAGAGTTTATATATTTTTCCAACGTTTGATTGGTTGGCATGGTGAATTGTGAACGCAATTTCTCCAAGTCGAATAACGAAATTTATCTATTGCTTAAATTTTTGCGTTATTACTGAGTGTGAGAGTTATTGCTTTTGATATCAATGTGGCCTTTTCTTCCAATAAATTGGTACCTCATATTGAAATATTGCTAAATTGCTTTGGTACGTACAAAACGAAAAAAAACAGCGATTTAGGACTACATCGCAACTTATATCTCCTTTATATCAATTACTACGTAATACTCGTGATGCTGAACGCGTTCAAAATAACACGGACAGTGAAATGTAGACAGTCGTTTCTACCTTGTGCAGCCAAATTTGGAATGCACTACCTGCGACTGCTTTTCCGCGAACATACAACACTGACTGCAGGTTGCAATATTAAAGGGTCACCCCCAAAAACTAGTTTGGTGCTTTAAAAAAAAATCAGAGCTTAACCAATTAAAATTAAGCGAAACGCGCTATATGTAATACAAAATTTAGAATTAAAATTATATCATTCCCATTTCGTCAAACTACAATATAATGAAGCTGCACTACTGCCAAGTTCGATTCGCATAGTTTGTATCGTAATGCGAAAATATTTACGACATTTGCATGGGAGGTGGTAAAAGGAATAAGTCGATTTGTAGAAATTTTCAGTTATTAAATAAAATTGATTTCCACCATGAATTCGGAAGAATAATAATAAAAAATTAAAAAGAAAGAAGAGCAAATAATTTAAAATAAAAATTTGTAAAAAAACTAAAATCCAATAAATAAAAAATGTAATAAAACATAACAGAATTATGATTGGGCTTAAAGCCAAATCATATGGTACTCTAGATGAGATGGAAATGACTTTAATATACCGGAAAATACGTCATCTCAAATTCTTTCGAATAGTGAATAGCGACTTTTGCATGGGAGGTGGTAGAAGTAGAGGGGGAGGTTTGTATTTTTCGTATATGACACCGAACATGGCATGCAAGATGTTTTTAGCTGAATTTAAAGTTTTTAGTTTTCATTATTTTTAAAGAAATTGGTCATAGTTTTCCTGAAATTGGGGCATTTGTATGGGAGGTGGCAGGGGAAGTGGGGCGTTTAAGATGATTTTGAAACTGCTTATCATCATCCTTATTATCATGTTTTGATTCAATTTCAAAGTCGATAGCTCTCATATACTTGAAGGAGAAATGCTTTTCTTGAATTTAAAATACAGATATTTGTATGGGAGGTGGTAGAAGGAGTGAAGCGGAGCTGATAATTTTTTCTACAACTTATTTCAATTATTAAGAAGCAAATTCTGGCAAAATTTGAAGTTTGTACTTTTTCTAGTTTGAATGGAAATCGATAAAATGTATTTAATAAATATTATGCATTTGTATGGGAGGGGGTAGAAGGAGTGTACGGATCAAAACAATTTTTTTTTGTATTATTAATATTTCTATTTGTACACTTTATACAAAATGTCAAGTTGATAGCTTTAACAGTTTCGAAGAAAAATAATTTAATTTAAATTTCGTGAAATTTGTATGGGAGGGGGTAGAAGGAGTGAGGTTAAGTTAATAATTATTTTTAAAATAATTTGTAATTGCAGTAAAATTAATTTTGACAAAATTTCGTCTTTTCAGCTTTACTAATTTCAATGAAAATCGAAAACATGTATTTTTCAAAATTGTCCATTTGTATGGGAGGGGGTAGAAGGAGTAAAAGGATCGGGTCAATATTCCGTGATATAAGTGACATCTATATCATAATACTTTGACGAAAAGTTCAAGTCGATAGCTTAATAGTTTCAAAGAAAAATCAATTTCTTTTTATTCGAAATTCCATGAAATTTGTATGGGAGGGTGTAGAAGAAGTTGGGTGATGTAGCCCATTCACGAACTTAAAGTTATTTTTTGCTAAAAATGATACACAAAAATTTCAAGCACTATAGCTCAAAGCTTTCGAGAGTTATGCTGTAGACAGACGGACAGACAGCAACTCGGAATCGAGGTTTTTGAGCGAACAAATATTTCTGTACCCTTGGCGGCTCTGTGTAAGCATTATTTCTTAGCGTTACAAACAGTAAGGCAAACTCAATATGCTCTCAGATTTCATCTATTAGAGTATAAAAATAAGCGGAAAATAAACAAAAAAAAATAATTAAAATAAAAAATAAATTCAGAAAAATACATTTAAAAACCAGAAATTTAAAAAAAAATTTAAAAATAATATTAAAAAAAAAATGAAAAATAAGATTGAAACAAAAAACATTAAAAATAAAATTAAAAAAAAATAATAAAAAATGAAAATAACATTAAAAAAAAAAATAATAAAAAATGAAAATAACATTAAAAATGAAAATAACATTAAAAATGAAAATAACATTAAAAAAAAACAATAAATTAATTGAAACGAAAAACAAGGAAACACATTGCCTTTTTTTTTTACAAAATTTGTGTTACAGAAAATTTGGGTCTTTATGTGCAATGCACAAACACAGTCATGGAAGGAAAGTAGTGTTGAAGCGCTGGTACATTTTTCAGTTGTACTGGCTGCTACTGACAAATATTTGCAGATGGGGGACTGAATGATACAAAGCGAATCGAAACCATCTACTGAGGATATAGAACTTCTAGAAGTGGAACTGTTTCACTTTTACATCGTTTGCTCATTTTATTTCAAATAATTTTTCTTTGCCAGCAACTGAAAAATTCGTTTTTAAAAAAGTGCTATTGCCTGGGATCGAACTCACGACCTATTGACTGTGAAGCAAGTATGTTGCCACTACGCCACGCAGGCCGCTATTACTATTTTGTATTATTTTACTCGTCAAGAATATTCCCAAGATAGAAGGCTTCCATAATTAAAATATTGAATATGCGTGATTTTTCTATGCGACAAGGAATGATATGACATTTTTCCCCTTGCATAATTATCAGAAACACAGCTTGTACAAGATTGGCCTAGTTTTGATAGACTAAACAATTTTATGTTGTCTAATGATAAAATTGAGATATGTGGCTTATAAAAAGTTATTTCAAGATTGATATCCATTTAATTTAACCTAATTAGCGAATAGCAACAATCTCCCTTAATAGAAAAAGATCTAAAATTACTACAAAACATATTTCACAAACTTCCTCGTAACAGCTGTTAGGAAAGAATCTTTTGTGTAAACAAAAATTAAAGTAAAATTCTCTCTCTTACCTTGAATTAGTATGAAAGTTGCCACATATGTTGCATAGTTGTGAATTTCACACAGCACCCACTTTCGTACTTGCACGAAACATGTATATATTTCAATCACTTTTCGAAAAGAAAATCACCCGCCACTTAGTCAATGAGTTGGCAGATACGGACACTACAAAGCATTGTAAGGACTAAAAATAGTTGTGAGAGAACAAAAGCTAAAAATACTTTTTCGGATGGCACTTAAATTCCGAATTGTTCGTTTACTTATTGGATTTGTTCCTCACGATTATTGTTTGGAACTTAACAAGAATTCACTGAAAATAAATAAATTTCGTCTTCGAGTCCGGGTGTGCAGTGTTTTTCGATGGAACTGACCAATGTTACTGAATTTGCGAAAAGACTTTCTTCAATGTAAACGCGTCTTATCTATAGTAAAGACTTTTTTAGATAATTTTTTTTCTTTCAAATTTAAGAGGGATATGAAGATAAGTCGTCATGCTAGCGAATAAAAATGTTGACTGGGGCGGTAGCTATCTTTTCTGAAAATCAGGTCCTGCTATAGAAGTAAATACAAAATACCCCTGTGCACTATAGAATACACGACGATGGAAAGTTTGGATTATCAACAAAAACATGATTCCTGCGCCGGCGTAACGCCCCCCGTTTATGGATATGGTGGAAAAGTGTCCCAGGTCAGGGGATGTGTAGTAGAGTATTCGGGCGGGTCGGGTACAGGGCCTTTCTCTTTTTTCGACATCGAGCGTAGGAAGGAACCTACACATTTAGGGGTTGTGAATGGAAACCATGTTAGAGATGAGAGTGTTTTGTTGGGAGGATGATGGTCTGCGCGACAGAGGGATGATAATGTTTTGGTTTGAAGGAGAATAACAAAAAAATTAAATACCATTCTACTGGAAGGTAGTTTTATTTAACGCAGCAGACACAATTTCAATGATATTATGCTGTTTGAAGGATGAAGGTGCCTTTTTTTGGTGCGGATTAAATCGATAGGACCAGTCTGTCTACGAGCTGTAATGCTATTCAAAGGCCACACAACTCATTCTGTCTCCGCCCAAATTAAAAATGACACATCCCTTCTATGTGCGAAATTTCCAATAAAATCATGAAATTATATTGTGAAACATTGGTTGTTTGGGCGGGCGTGTGAACTCTGAATAAATCTTGTCCCACTTATTGCCCTGCTGAACCCACTCTACTCCCACTACTTCCATAATGAAATCCGGTGAAGGTGACATTCAAAATAAAAATTTGTTTTCGGTTGAAGGACACGCCGCTGTAGAAAGGGAGAGCCCACCAAATGTCCTTGGAAATAAACTTTCTAATTTCCCCACACCACAAGTCTCAAAGTCTATCGATTTTCGTTTTTCGGTTGCGAGTTGACTGTACGCGACGATATCGGTGGGTCGGACGGGTGTGTATGAAACGAATTCTAGGAACAGCGTTAGCTCTTACACCAACACAGTTCAACCTAATCAGAAGCAGACGCCTAACACTTAACGTAATTTCATTTTAATCCATCCACAGAGGTTTAATGTACGTGGCGTGACGCAAGAACTTTGGTTGGCATTTACTCCCGAAACACCACTATTCCAGCAAATTGGTTCATATCCGAGTATGATGAGATCCACCCTAGACTAGCCCGACAACGACGACACTCCTTTTGCTCGGTATCGTGTCCTTGAGGAGTAGAGTATGGTATAGTTATTCCCATTGATGATTCGCATTTTCTAGTCCTGTAGCGGATTTTTTCGTCATGTTCGAAGTAGTAGGATGCGTCCGCACAAAAGAAAAGACCTACGCTATGCTGGAAGCTTTGTATCGAAACGGTACAAAACAAACGTGATATGGACGACGCCTATTCACTCTAGAGACTGCTGAAAATCGAAAGCTTCAGACAAACTTTATTGATCGAAATGTCGGGTTTTTTTCGGGGGTTGAACAGCGGCCGCCTTATATTGTCAGCCTGCCCACGACCCCATGCCTAAAAGGTTTCAAGGTCTTTTCGTTCCTCTTTGTTTACATACAATTTATATGTGGCGAATGTTTCCATGGGCGTAGGCTTTTCGCCGAAATTTATTCGAAATTCGAGAGGGATGATTCTTGGGAGCCTAATGGAAAATTTCTCGGATTTGAAGGATTGGGATATTCTCGAATGGGAAATAAAATTTTTATAATACACACAATTTATACGGGCGGTGATAGAAGGGAAGAGAATATTTTAGGTGAGAGAAGTTGTGAAAGTTCGGCATTATACATGGCCGAGACAGAGGGTCATGAAAGTAAGTTGTGAAATTGAAGTATTTTGAATGGGAGTTCTTAGTATCACCTCTCTTATAAAAGCGAGTGTGAGGTTTTTTTTAAGGGATGAGCAGCCAACTGATTTAATGTGCGATGACTTGAAATTAGTATTAAGTTTTGGGTATTCTTGATATTTGCTTAACGTAGATGCAATTTTGGTTTTACTTGAACACTTTCGAATCTTTATACTCTAGATGAAATAAGTTTGCCACAAAGTTTATAACGCTAAGAAATAAGGCTCGGAGAAAAAAAATAATGATACAGGAGTTCATATTATTACTCAAAAATCTCAAAACCGGATGGCCGTCCGTTCGTGACCTCTCTAGCTTGAGAACGCGTTGAGCTAGAAAGATCAAATTTTTTTACACGTCGAAAAAGTAAGGCCAAATTCATAAACGGGCCAAATCGCTCCATCTCTTCTACTCCCTCCATCTCTTCTACTCCCTCCTATATAAAATGACACAATTTCAGAATTTCACAATAAACGGATTTTCTTAAAAAGTATGAAAGCTATAAATTTGAAAATTAGAATACATTATTTTTATGATAACATCAATCCATATTATAAAAATTATTTGATTCGCTTCACTCCTTCTACGACCCTCCATACAAACTGCACTTTTTGTTGAAATACTATAAACCAATTTTATCAGCACGTATAAAATTTATCGAGCTGAAATTGTGCTCTAAATATTTATTTAGAATTATTAGTAAGATCGAAAAGAATTCATTACTTCTACCACCTCCCATACAAAGTGACACATTTTCGGAACTTTACATAAAATCGATTTTCTTAAAAAGTATGAACGTTATTGGTCTGAAATTTGAGAGATGTCAAGTGCATAATCTTCGTAGTTATTACTGAAAAAAAAACACTGAAAACCTTCCGCTCCTTCTATCACCTCCCATACAAACTGCACAATTTCAGTAAATCAAATGCACTAATTTTCTCAAAACCTATCAAATTTTTGAAGCTTAAATTTTGTATAAAATATTTTGATAGTAACTCTATTATGATGTGAAAAAATAAGTTTAATGCCCATCACCCCTTCTACCACTCCCCATACAAAATTTCTTAAAATCAATTTCTCTTTCATCTAGAGTATCGCATGATTGGGGGCTTTACGCCCAATCATCGTCCTGTTATATTTTTAAACTCTTTTCGAGTTTGTCTTGACTATCAAAACTCGACCGAGTTGAAAGTTTCGTAAATCTCATTTTGAGCTCTGATTTCATAACCAGTTCGAGTTACTTAATTTTACCCTCCTAGTTCTTTCATGAGATGATAAATGGGTTGGTCAGTTAAGCGCATTATGTAAAGTGAAATAGGGCAAACAACATTTATTAAATTCCAGTTTGAAAAGGATTTGAATTCCACATTTTTTGATGTATAAGACTCAAATGATCAAATTTAGCCGTAAAAATCAACACTTACTATAAATTTGAGTTTGATGACGACATTGCTCATCATCAACGACACAAAAAATATTTTGTTAAATTTCAACAAAAGTCTTGAACCATCAAATAAGATCGTTATGAAAAAAATAGATTTCAATTCTAAACATAAATAGAAGCAAAAAACAATAATAGACAGGTTTTTCACAGACACCATATTATTAGGCCTAGATTTCAGCTGTAGACACGATGACCTTGAGGGTATTATAAAATTAATGTTAATCATTCCAAGAAATCCAATCGCCCTCAAAATAATTCATGACTACATAGTACACAAACATACCGCAATTCAAATCTCTGAAAGAAAAAGCTTGATTTTTTTTAATCGCATTTGAATCCAACTTAGAAGTATTTTATACGGATTCTAATTTTATTGTAATTCGGGATGATGACTTAGGCTCAGTTTTACAGTCGAAGTTTGAAACGAACATTTAGCTTAAACGGCTCTTACATGTTTGGGCTTTTTTTCGACTGTGAAACTGGACCTTAGTATCTTAATAGCGACCAGCACAATACCCTTGTTAACGTAAACATAACTGACCTTTGTCTATCGATCTTTAGATTGGGCTTTTATAAGATTGTTCTTAATTTTAATTCTTGAAGGTGGCTGCTTAAGATGGACGTTTTTTTTTTCTTTGTTCAGATACGGCTAGCGTATAAGTATGTACTTAAGTGTCTACACTTTAACATTTATGTTATGTGTATCTTTTTATTGTGACATTTTTTTAGGCCTTGAGACGCTGAAACATATAGTCTAGAAGTTGGTAGTTAATAATATAGTAGCGATAGCTTGATTTTAAATTTACGTATCAAGCTTACGCAATTTATTTGAACAATGAGTTGGATTCCACGAATTATGTTTTTATTATTCTTAAACGTGGCTCAATCTAAGGAATGGAATAAATTTGAACAAGATTTTGTATCCGGTTACGATTTTTTAAAGCTTTTTGATGCTGGTATCGAAATGTTTCGTGAATTTGGTTTAAAGTTTTCATAATTTTCAAAGAAATTGGACATAGTTTCAAATTGGGCATTTGTATGGGAGGTGGCAGAGGGAGTTGATGTTTTTCGATAATTTGGGAAATTCTTATCAACATCCTTATCACCATGCTTTACTTCAATTTCAAAGTCGATAGCTCTCATATGTTCGGAGGAGAAGGAATGCTTTTCTTGAATTTATAACATAGAAATTTGTATGGGAGGTGGTAGAAGGAGTAATGCGAAGTTGATATTTTTTCTAACATTTATTGCAATTATTAAGGGACAAATTTTGGCAAAATTTTAAGGTTGTACATCTCATAGTCGAGATGGAAATCGATGCAATGCATTTACCAAAATTAGGCATTTTTATGGGAGGGGGTAGAAGGAGTATATGGATCAAAACAAAATTTTTCCTCGTCAATGATATTTCTATTATTATACTTTCCACGAAACTTTAAGGCGATAGCTTTGACAGTTTCGAAGAGAAATAATTTAATTGAAATTTCAAAATTTCGTGAATTTGTATGGGAAGAAGTAGAAAGAGTGAGGTGAAGCTGATATTTTTTTTTCAAAACTGATTGCAATTATAATAAAATTAATTCTGGCAAAAAACGTTTTTTCAGCTTTGCTAGTTTCAATGAAAGTCGAAAAAATGCATTTTATAAAATTGTGCATTTGTATGGGAGGTGGTAGAAGAAGTGAGGGGA
Source organism: Chorisops tibialis (assembly GCA_963669355.1). Lineage (NCBI taxonomy): Eukaryota > Metazoa > Arthropoda > Insecta > Diptera > Stratiomyidae > Chorisops > Chorisops tibialis. The sequence continues at coordinate 13,753,660 of OY770262.1, read as the reverse complement.
TCGGATTAATGTTTTGTGATGTTAATTATATATACATCATTATATTTGCAAATTAAAAATCTCAAGTCAATGGTTTCGAAGAAAAATCAATTTCTTAAAATTTGGAAATTTCATGAAATTTGTAAGGAAGGGGGTAGAAGAACTGGCGAATGTAGCTCTTTTTTCATTAAAAATTACACACAACATATTTCAGCTCAAAGCGTTCGAGAGTTATGTTGTAGACAGACAAACGGTCACTCGGAATCGAGGTTATTGATCGACAAGAAATATTTCTATGCCCTTGGCGGCTCTGTGCGAGCATTATTTCCGTATATTTACGGTAAGGCAAACACAACATCTCAGATTTCATCTAGAGTATAAAAGCATCACATGCTGGGCACCATGATTCACAGTCTCAGAAACATCGGAAATAAAAAGGGAAATATATGTTGTTGTTGTTGTAATTTTTTGGCGGGACCACGAAGAATGAAATCGCTTGAAATAAACTGAAATTACGACAATACTAAAAATGGTTTTACACAAGTTTTCTGGCCACAAAAGTGCGTCACGAAATGATCGAATTACTCGAAAAATCCCTGATTTTGGTGGCGCCGAAAATAACTCGTGTCGCGAACATACTGTCCAAATATCAAAGTATTTAGTTGAACCGTTTTCGAGATACGTAGGCAGTCCCAGAAGTTCCCAGCCCTGACGTATAGATGGCGGTTGTTGTTTGAAAAAATGTCCATGGTAGAGTGTACCAAATTTAGAAAACTTGAGTTTGAAGACGTTACGTTGTTCAGTATTTGTTTGGCAGCCATGAATAGTGAACGCTCTCAGTGAATTTATAAACATGGAAAAATTTGTCATCGTTATGTAATACAATACTTTCATTTGAAAGGCATCAGTCCAACCAATATCAAAGGGGAGCTAGATTCTACTCTGGAAGAGTACACTCCTTCGTTTACAATGGTAAAATATTTGGTAGCAGAGTTCAAACAAGGCCGTAGGAGCTTCCAAGACAAACATCGGATGGTCGACCTAATGAGATGACTGCGACAGAAATGGTGAAAAAAAATCCACAAAAATGTATTGGATGACCGTCGACTGAAAGTGCTCGAGCTAGCAGGCATGGTAGGCATTTCAGAAAGTGCTGTACATCGCATATTGACAGATAATCGGACCTGAGATTTGCAAGATGGCTGCCGCGCGATTACTCACAATGCAAGAAAAACAATCGAGTGTTTGGCGAAGTTTACAGCAATAAAGTCGAGGTTTTGCGTCGATTTATAACCATCGATGAAACATGGGTCCAGGTCCATCGCCTCACACCTGAGACGAAGGAAAGTCAAAACAATGGGCTAAGAGGGATAATCAGCTCCGAAAAAGGTGAAGACAGTTGCATCAACAAGCAAAGTCAGTTTTTTTGGTTACGCGTGGGAAAATTTTCATTGATTATCTTCAGAAAGGAAGAACAATCAACGGCGAGTATTATGTGAACTTATTGCAGATCGAATCAAGAAAAAACGGTCGCATTTGGCAAAAAAGAAAGTTCTCACATCCATAATCGCGATGCCCAAAATGAATGAGTTAAAGTTGGAATTGCTTCCTTATGCACCCTATTCGCCAGATTTAATCCCCTCCAATTATTTTCTGTTTCTACACTTGAAAAATGGCTCGGTGGTAAGAGATTTGCCAACAATGAAGAGGTAGAGTTTGCGGTTGATGGCTATTTTGAGGAGCTCGACAATCCTCACTATAAACAGGGTATCGAAAAGCGATTGAACATCGCTGAAAAAAGAGTATAGAGCTAAAAGAAGACAGTGTAGAGAAATAAAAATATCTTTTCCCAAACTTTTTGTGTTTTCTTTGTTTGGTTGGGTACTTCTTGGACTGCCCTCGTATCATGGATCTGAGCTCTAAAAACATGTTTTCGAGGAAACATATTGTAACAGGATTATGATTGCGCTTAAAGCAAATAATGCGAAATTCTGGATGAAATGCGAAAGAGGTTAATGCACTAGAAAATATTTTATCTCAAATACTGAATAGTGACATTAGTATGGGAGGTGGTAGAAAGAGTAATTTCGCTAATATTGAAACCACTAATCACGACTACTATGTTCCGTACCTATTTTCATTTTGTTAGTTTCTACATCGACTTAATACAACCACTAGATTTTTTTTTTTTTTACAGAATGACCTGTGTTATAGGAAATTTCGGCCTTTATGTGCAATGCACGAACATAGTCATGAAGAGAAGGAATGTGATTGGGAAGGTAGGGGAAGGAGAGTGAGAACGACCGTAACGAGTGGAGAAGCTGGTATATTTTTCAGTTGTAATGGCTGCTACTAACAAATATTTGCAGATTTTATGGGGGACTGAATGATAGAAAGCAAACAGAAACCATCTACTGAATATCTAGCCCGTCTTGAAGTGGAACTGTTTCACTTTTACATCATTTTGCCCGTTTTATTTCGAATAATTTTTCATCGCCAGTAGCAACTGAAAATTCGTGCTTAAAAAAATCCCACTGTCTGGGGTGGGAATCGAACCCACGACCCATTGACTTTAAAGCATCCACGCTACCCACTACGTCAAGGAAGCCTCAAGATAACTCAAAAATAGCCAAAGAGTGTATACAACTTAGCTCTTTACTGCGCCACAGTTGGACAAATGAAATACAAACCCTTATGAATATTATCTAATAATGCTTAAAGCTAATAAGCTCTAAATTTTCTTCATATTGTTACATGTCATCCCTAGTCGCTAATTGCATGATCGCAATCTTCTGTTCTACTATTCTCGACAGCAACAACATTGGAAACCTGCCCGTTCTTTTCTACGAACGAAAACAACAAAAATTATACGCGCGTACAAATTCCGATCAACTTGCATGCCGACACACATTGCATTACTCAACGATGGTCGGTAGACGTCGGTATGAGCGACAATGGTCGGTGTGGAAGTCGATATGAATGACAACGGTCGTTGTGAACGTCGGTATGGACGACAATGGTCAGTGTGGACGTCGGTATGGACGACGGTCAGTTGTGCTGGGTATAAAAATGGCGTGCGTTCGTGAAAATAGTGAGTAGAGATCAGAAGGTGATAGAGTCGGAAATGAAGACGGAGCGCGACAATGCGAATATAAAGGCGATAAAGTGAAAAAAGCGATAAATAAAGTTGTTTAAATAAAAAACGAATTAATTTTATTTTTACTTGAAATCCAGCGATTCCCAGCGCACTTCAATATTAATTGCTATAACTTGATATGTCGACTTATCTAATTGTTGTTTTAACGTTTGACAATTTCAAGACGATATTGGACTCAATGCATTTCAGTTCATTACTTGTTGCTTACGAGTAATTCACTTAGCATCCTAAGTTGAAAATTGCCATTGAATTATTTTTTTATTTATTTGTCGGTAATTTATTAGTCCAGGCCAATATTATTAATCAAATAATTCTCATTATCTCACAAGTTGTGTAAAATGTGGTTCTCTAAAATTTGTAATGAACGATTTAAGACTCGAAAGTTGGTTCTTATGCATGTAAGTAGGAAATGTACTCTCCGTTTCAGATCGATTTCGGTGTCCCTCAAGGCTCTGTCCTATCACCACTCTCTTTTTAATCTTCATTAATGACCTTCTGCCAATAACACTTAATCTAATTCATAGCTTTGCTGATGACAGTACCCCGGATAAAACCTTTCAATTCGAATACGTTACTGAATCTCATCGTGCTTCGATGAATTCTAAACGTATCGAATTGCACGATTCACTGAACTCAGATCTTAACTTAATCCTGAAATCGGGCAGGAAAAATAGAGTAGAGTTGAATGCATCACAAACTCAGACCTGTCATCTATCCCTTCAAAAGGATGTTCCGTCGAGTTCTTCGAATATAACCTTACTAACGTACAATTATACTCTTCAGAACAATTTACATTATTCGGCATAAAACTTAACAACATCTCAATTGGAGGAAACATATTTTTGATATTGCACTTGATGCCTCCAAGCGTAAAAAGTATTTTACATCTCACGATCTAGCTAATATCTACAAGGCCTACATTCGTCCTCGTTTCGAGTACAACTCACACATATATTGGAGTACCCAAAACACAACTTGCGGTACTCGATCGAATCCAAAAGCATGGGTTCCGTCTAGTTGGAGATGAGGCTATAACAGCTTCTATAGATTCTCTTGAACATCGCGGTACTCAGCGTTTACTATCGACATTCCACGGTAAATGCAGCAAAAAACTGTCCAACCTTATCCCTACTCTTTTCAACTATCTCAGGAATACTCGGCAGACGCACGCGCCCATGAATTCACTGTTAAACCTTTATCTTCGCGTGCAGGGAAGTATAGTCAGTCCTTCATCACCCGAACATCAAGACTGTGGAATTCATTGCCACCCCACGCATTCTCATCAACTTACAACAGTCAGTGTTTCAAAGTTAACATCCACGGACAGTTTAAACTATCCCCACTAGAAACTCCCTTATAATCCCATCGCTCACCTACCCAATACTGACTTGACTATGCATCCAATGCATTAAAGGGTGACCCCCTAAGCTACGTTCGGTGCTCTAAAAAAGAAAAATAAATAGTAACATATGTATAATAACCTTCTGCCATGTGTAACTTCAACGTGCTCAAAGGCTATTCTTGTATCCGATCACGCGGCTGAGAACCGTAGGAAAAGCGAGTTAAGTTTAATTCTAAGTGGCGCATTTCATATGATAATTTGGAGCATGCTCCCAAAGAAGAAGAGATCTCATCCGATAATGGAAACATGTCTTCCGCCAATGAACAGCCTAATTCTATTCATGACAACAGGTGGTATGGAAACGTTCCCTGAGTTTATCTATCATCCACCTAAACGTGTCCCTGAACCTAGTAAATGTGGACGAAATCTGCGCAGGGATAAACGTGCCAGAGGAGAAGCATATGTTTCTTCAAGAAATAAAAAAGTTCCTGGCGTTACCATGAAAGGCCCCTTGTATAGCTAATTTTCCAAGAAAATGTTGATTTCAAATCAACGAAGAATTCAATTTTTCGTAGCTATTACGCACTAGAAAATTATAGTAGATAACGAAATTTTATTCATTCTTACAAAAAACTATCTGCTACAAAAAGTTCAATACTAGTTTAAAGCGGCTTTTTTCCATTAATTTTTTTCTTCCCTACAACAGGGATACTACAGGAAAAATTTTACTGAAAATTTCAATTTGTGATTTCACATTCCCAAAAAAGACCAGTGTCGAATTCGTGTTCATTATGTATGTATGGAAGAATGGGACATATTATTTTTATTATGGTTTCAATCTACTGTTTTAAAATTATTTAATCCTTCTACCACCCCCCATACAAATTGCACTATTTCAAGAAATACTACAAACCAATTAACTCTGTACCTATGCAATTAATCGAGCTGAAATTGTACTAAAAATATTTTTTTAGAATTTTGAATGCACCCCTTCTACACCCTCCCATACAATATGACACAATTTCACAACTTTACAAAAAAGTCAATTTTCTTGAAAAGTATGAATGCTATTGATTTGCAATTTGAATCATGTCAATTGAATGATGTTTACAGTTATTTCTGAAAAGGTCATTAATAACTCACCCTCCTTCTACCACTCCCCATACAAAATTTCTTAAATTCAAAAGAAATTCTGTTTCATCAAGAGCATCGCATGATTGGGCTTTACGCCCAATCGTAGTCCTCTTATGCTTTTTTTTAATTTTTTTTTTGGCCGTATTACGAAACATTTTTGACCGTAAATCGAAAAAGTTTCATAATAGAAGAAGGCCGTTATAGCGAGGTATGAGTGTATTGCTAATTAAGTATTTAGTGCAAAATTGGAGCTCGATGATTGTTATACATACTGAGAAAATTGGTTTATAATGTTTCAGGAGAAAGTGCAGTTTGTATGGGAGGTTGTGGAAGGAGTGGATGGACTCGAATAATTTGTATACATAGTTCGTAAATAATTTTCTAAGTTTTAAAAATACTGCATCACAAATTTTACGATTCCCTCAGCTCCTCTATTCCCTCGCATACAAATGTATGGTTTCAACAAAAATTATTAACATCCACCTATCCCTTTTATCGCACCCTCCCCATCCCCCCATAGAAACCCAAACTTGCATAAAAAAACGTATGAAATATTAATTAAATGTACTAGAGCTATTGATCGTAATCGCAGTTAAGTGTTAAATAATTGACAACAGCCCTGACCTAGAGCCCACATTCACTTAGTTTTCACTATGCACCTTAACCTGTATATTGACTACCAACTTGTCCCAAAAATAATTAAGTTGCGCCCGACTTGCGCAAATTTTTTTACTGCTTATATTCCTAGTTCTTAAAAATTAATTTACCAAATTTAAGACAAGAGTTTGGAGATTGGTGATGACAAAACAAACTCGAAACGAGTTTGTAAACATTCGAAACTACAAAGGCGCTTCGAGATTGATATTTCCATTCGCGTGTTTTTAATAAAATTTAAAATGTAAAAAAAAACTCGAATTATTGTTTAAAATCGATTTAAAATGTGTTATACAGTGAAGCCACGCGACAAACAGTCTAGAGTCGAAAAATCGGATTTACCAAACACACGGATGTAATATAAAAAAAATGAATACTGTACAGTAAATATAGTGATTCTCCTTGAAATTAAGCAAGCGGCAAAGGAACCGGATCGCAAAACAAACAGCCTTGAATAACCTCGAACATTTCTGTAACAAATTTTATTGCAATCAGAAAACTGTCGTAAAAAATTCAAATCCATACGACTTTGGTTTCGATCGAATAAAATTCATAAATGCAAATTCAGAGATCGTCCAAATCGTAAGTTGCATAAGGCGTTTGGTCGCATGCGATATACTTACTTTTTTTCGAAAAAAAAAGTAATAATGCGGAAACCGAAAATCGTGTATTGATCTTCACAAATTTTAAAAGTTTTCTATGTGATCATCACGCAAATTAAACAGGTCGACGATCGGTACATTTTATTTATTGCCAAATAATAAATTTCGAAACTTGATATCCTCCACGCGTTTTAATTTCAAAAAATTCGATAAAAATTTTACAAATAAGAATTTTTATTTTATGAAATAAATTTTTAGAATTTCACTTGATTTCATAAAAATTAAAAATCTTTGGCATTTAGCGATAAAGCGCGCGAGAATTCTACGACGTTAGCACTTGAACTATAGTGCAACAAGTGGCGCAAAATAAGAATTCTAACAAAACAAAAAAAAAAAAAAACATGGAATGCATTGCTTCTATGCAATTATCTGTGCAGCTATCTTAGCGTTAAGAAGCGACGTGAGAAAGTAGTTCGCAGTTGCATACAATGTTTCACGACATGGGTATCGCCAACCGATGCATCTGAAACGGCAATGGGGATCTCGGGAGGGAAAAAAATCACTTGGCACATGTTACGAAGACGGCACGTTTCGAAGCTTATGCCACGCAAAACGCCCCATCGACCACCCTTACTCCTCGGAGCACACCACCCTCCGTCCATTCCTTTTCTGTTGGCTTCCGGATCGAGAATGTAAACAAGTTTAATTGCAACTTGCATGCCACTTACTATGTGCATGATCAGGGCTTTTTTTCTTTTAATTTATTTGATATTAAAGACGATATTGCATTATTAATTTTTCACTTACCAATTTTTGTACGTTGTTTCGAGATGACTGTACATTGGGGCTCTTTATTGTTTTAATTTTCAATCTGAAAGTAGAAAATTTTGTAAAATTCGGTTATTTTGTTATAGATGAAGATTTTATAAATTTAATCATATTTCCATAAGGGGTTAGAGATAAAAAATTTTAAAAAGAAAAATTAAGTTCTTAGGGAGTGAATTATGGGACACTTTTTAAGAATACTTAAATTTGTTTAGCCTCGGTGGGTGCGTAATTAAAATGATTGCCGCGTAACTTTTAAATAATTAGGAGGGTTGCAAAGAGCCCATTTTCCATACAAATTCACTGTATCCTTTCGCGGGAACCGTTCATCCGATCTTCATGAATTTTTTTCCACCTGTTGAACTCATCAATGATAACAATTTGTATGGAGCAATTTTAAAAACAAAAGTTAACAAAATCGTTTACAGCTGTTTTCAAATCAATCAATCAAATTCCTCTTAAGACAGGGAAACATGGGGCATAGAAGAGAAACAGCTCTCACACACAAGTTGCGATCCTGAGCATCGGTTTGTAGCTGTTGCCAGGACTTGTTTATTCCTCTGGCCTCCTGCTCAACTGCTCGCTTCCATGTGCTAAATGATCGAACAACCCGACGTCTTCCTTGAGGATTATAATCCAGAGCCTGTTTGGCTATGTTTCGCTTTGGTTTCCCCTAAGTGAGACCGATCCAATGCCACTTTCGCCTTTGAATCTCAATGCCTATTTTAGTCTGTCCAGTTGTACTGCAAAGTTCGTCGTTGGAGATCACTTCTGGCCAGAATATTTCTAAAATGCGTCGGAGGCATTGGTTCACGATAGTTTGCAGTTTATTGGTAAGTGGAACGGGCACTTTTCACTTAATGCAGCCATATAACAACGCGCATGTACTTGGTTTTACGCATATTATTTTCAGTCCCACCTCTTTGCATTTACAATACATCGAGCGAACATTTGACTCTAAGCCCGAACGGTTATGTGCACGCAAACGCACGTCATCAGCATAATCAAGATGACTTAAGATGTTAAATAGTCTCCATGGAAGACCTTTATCTTCCCCACCTTCCAGTACAGCTTTCAAGATATCATTTATTACCACCAGAAACAAGGCTGGTTATAATATTAGTCCAGTCAGATTAGATCAAAAAAGGTCTGTTTGGCGAAATGCTGCGATCTCGATGTTTTTTTTTTAACCTCATTGTTTTTTTTTGCGTAGATTACAATAAAAATGTGGGGAAAAGACTCGAAAAATAGCAAAATTCGCAAATTTTCGTCTGTTTTAGAGGTTTTTTTGAGTTTTATTACGTTATACTAAACAATATCGAAAAACTAAAGATGAGCTTCGATTGCAGGCACTTAGACCTTTCATTTGAGTGGTACATTGTTAAATTCGGTTTATTTAAACCTGAGATATAGACTGTTATTCAAGACGTTTTTGACAATTTTCAAAGAATCTGTGTTTTTGGAAGGAAATGAGTATCTCATAGACTGTAAAAAAGATATTCTACCAAAACTTGCGGCATTGCCTCTTAATAAATGCACTTTAAATAACTGAATCAAAATTCAGCCCAAATTTAGCCGGTTTCATAGAAATTTCACCTGATGAATTTATTAGAAAATGACTTTTCGAGTAAATTTTTTCTCAGACGAAAATTTACGAATTTTGCTATTTTTCGAGTCTTTCCCCCACTCCCCCACTGGCCGCAATATTTTTATCGTAATCTACGCAAAAAAACAATGAGGTTAAAAAAAACATCGAGATCGCAACATTTCATCCCAAAAATCTAATCCGACTGGACTATATGCGGGCTTGTCTGACGGCATTTCGCACAGGAAAGCTTTCGGACAGCTCTCCTCTATTTAAGACGCGACATCCTGCAATTTTTTTGGCCAACCATAATTTTAAATTACCAGCAGAAAGTTTTGTTTTTTTCTTTTAGTTTGCCCCATTTTGATTGTAGTCCTTAATGCCACCTAATTAGCAAAAAATAAATAAATAAACTTATATTTTGTAATTTTGAATGAAAGGTACGTTGAAGGGAACAATGTAACTTTTCAGGAGAGCGAAAAATCTAGAAAGTTTGTCTTGTTTCCTAATGTGGTATCTTTTGTTCGATCCTTCAAATTTAGGGGAAAATTTCGATCATTTCTAGAGGTCGGACGAATGTTCAAATTTTTGCAAAATTTAGCCTACATTAAAAAAAATGCAACAATTGCCATTTTCATTGTTCCATCGCTTAAGTCTTAATTTCTGTTACAGACGAAAGGTAACAAAACCTTTGAATTATGGTGGGTATGAGAATGATCTCTTAGCACCTTGTATTAATAACAACAGGACTCACTTTCTGGGCAAAATATCGGGAAATACTAAATTATAGTACAAGCAGTATCAGTTGGAAAACACTGTCCAGGAGGATATCTATCCTTACGATACATATCAATACATACCAGAATTCTCGTTACATATTTTTTGAAATTTTCTGCTATCCTGATATTTTTCGAGTCGAGCCACAAACCAAAATTTGTGGCTATAAAATCATCTTATGGCTTTCCTTTAAACTAAAGTTCACTGGTGGCTTGTGGCTCGACTGGAGAAATGTCCGTATAGCAGAATATCTGATATGCAATTCCCAGCAAACATTTTAACGAACGCTCATAAATTTATGATCGAAAAACGATCGTTTTGCATGCCCGAGCTGCAATATGCTTGAAAAACAAATAACAGGAGGGTAAAATAAAATTATATAAACCATATGTAAACCAAACTCTTCAGAGTTCACATCACACGTGCGATATGCGAGTCCGAAAATGTTGTCGACATAGCTATGTCTATAGGCATATCGCACATTTCGTTTGTGAAATGTTCAAAGCATAAACAACAGAGACATAGAAGCAACTGCGATCTTCGATTATACAGGGTGTTTGGTACTCCGTGCATAGCCTTGTAAGGAGTTATTCCTGGATATATTTTGAGCAAAAATTGTTCTACGGAGATGGTCAATTTTCAATATCCACGGAGATACAGGGTGATCAAGAAAAGTCCTTCGGACCTGTACCCTCACTCACTCAAAACGCTATATCTTGAAAACTAATAATCACAATTCAAAGTGTTATAGCTTGTTTTTTAGGGAATCAAATTACCTTTTATTTGCTGTAATAGTCCGCATTGTAACTGTATCCAATTCTGAGATATTTGCTTCAGAACACAAATTTTTGACACTTTGACCCTCAAAATTCTAGGATCAATGTAGTTTTTCTCTAAAAAACCCATTATAAAAATGTCATTTTAATGTTGTTTTCTTATGTGCCATATTATTGCCTACAAAAGATGCATACACTTGCATTGCATAAGTTTTATAGTTTAGAAGAAATTATCATTCCAATAATGTAGCACTTTTGTCAAAAAAGCAAGAATAGGTTGATCAACACTCTCCGCTTGAACTAAAAGAACTTAAGAATGGTTTTTATGGTTTATTTCAATTTTCCTTAATTACAATAAATGTTCAAAATGGCTCCCTTCATTTTGAATGCACGCTAAAGCTCGTTTTGCCAGTGTTCTCTTTGTGTTCATACTCCTCAACTGCTGCCTTACTTCTGTTGCTGCCGCATCGATTCTGGTGTTTAGATCCTGCAACGTTACTACTTCCGTTGCGTAGACAAGGTCCTTCATCCGTCCCCATACAAAGAAATCCATAATAGTTAAATCAGGAGATCTTGCAGGCCAGTGTATCGGTCCATTTCTACCGATCCAGCGATTGCTATAATTGGAATTTAACCAATCTCTGATTTGTCGGCCGTAATGAGCTGGAGCACCATCGTGTTGGTAAAACATGGAAGCCAATCGTTGCAGTGGCACATCATCCAATAACTCTTGTAGATCATTTGTCAAAAACTGCAAGTAATTGGAACTATTTAGGGTAGGCGGAAGCCTAATAGGACCAATAAAATCGTTGCCAATCACACCTGCCCATAAATTGACACTGAATCTGTGCTGAAATGATGCCTCTCTTCTTGTATGTGGATTGCTCTCAGCCCATGTGTGTAAGTTGTGGAAGTTTGTGATACCGTCCCTGGTGAATTGGGACTCATCAGTCCAAAGAATGTTGTTCATAAAATTCTCGTCACTTAGTTGTCGTTCAAGGAGCCAATTGCAAAACTCCATCCTTTTGGGCAAATCAATGGGTACCAGCTCCTGCACTGGTGTGTGGTGGTAGGAATGCAACCGCTCTGCTTTGAGGACACTCCAAACTTTCCACGTAGAGACGTTTAACTGCAATGCCAAGCGTCGGACAGCGTCGTTGTGTTGAAACTCATTTTAATTTAATTCATTTCCTCGATAATTTAAATACTACTTAAAGGACATTCATCGATAATTTAAATAGTAATTAAAGGACACAAAGAATATTTCAGTTTAACAACATTTCAGGTAGTTTTTTTAGAACGAGGGTTGGTTTATGGCATATTTTATTTTTAAACCATATGTATTTTCGCTTATTACCTGGAAAACGGGAAAACCTAAGTCATAAGTATGTATGCATCTTTTGTAGGCAATAATATGGCACATAAAACAACAACATTAAAATGACATTTTTATAATGCGTTTTTTTGAGAAAAACTACATTGATCGCAGAATTTTGAGGGTCAAAGTATCAAAAATTTGTGGTCTGAAGCAAATACCTCAGAATTGGGTACAGGTACAATACGGACTATTACACCAAATGAAAGGTAATTTGATTCCCTAAAAAACAAGCTATAACAGTTTGAAATGCGATTATTAGTTTTCAAGATATATCGTTTTGAGTGAGTGAGGGTACAGGTCCGAAACACTTTTCTTGGTCACCCTGTATCTCCGCGGATATTGAAAATGGACCATCTCCGTAGAACAATTTTTTGCTCAAAATATATCCAGGAATAACCCCTTACAAGGTTATGCACGGAGTACCAAACACCCTGTATACTTGCTTATATACTCGTTTCTTGTAAGCGTTTTACAATTAATGAATATTTAAAAGTAGTTCATTAATGAATGTCCATTTAGTCCGCTTGATGACTCGTTAATGTATCGTTATCAACGCTCGTTAATGATCAAAACTCTCGTTAATATAATTCATTAACGAGTGTTTGATGAATTATTTTGTATGCTGGGTTATTTCAAAGAAAATTATCGAAGTAGATTACTCGTGTGACTTATTGAAAAGTCTATGGTCAGCTATAAGAAATAAATAAAAAACGATGAATGGAATTGATTGGGCAGGGTTAATTCCGGGCGCTTGATACTGTTTGCTTTGGAACATACGAAAAGTAGCTAGTTTCATCGAAAGTAGTTAATACTTTCGGCACTACAGCTCAAATCGGACCTTGACCTCCTGACCTTCATGTTCCTTACAAATTTTTTTATTTATTTTTTATGGAAGGGTTGTTAGCCCTTCGCACAACCCTCTATCTACGATTTTTTTTTCGTAAATTGAGGTGACTAAGGTATATCCAAGCAAGCAGTGTGCTGAAATTATTCGTCGACCGGAATTTGAACTCACGACCTTCGCCTTGTAAACCAACACGCTATCCACTAGGCTACACCCTAGCTCTTGTGCCACGACTGATGCGATATTGAATAAGTGTACACTAGAGTCACTCTATGCAAGATGTTACAATCAACATCATCGAGTTCACTTTCTCATTCGTAGTAAGTTTATTGTTTTTTTATTATTATTATTTTTTTTTGTAAATTTTATCAACCCTAAGATAAATTATTCCTTCAAAATATTTTTTTTTGTGACTTTTTAGTTAAGTTATATAAACAGCGCACAGTTCTTGATGTTAAGAACGTCCCACAAAAAAAAGGTTTAGACTTTTTTAAATTTCACTTCAAATAAAGGGCTTCACCTTTGCCAGACTATGGTAAAGCCCCTCTAGTGTCCCATGGAGTAACTATAGTGTACATATTGTTACATGCAGACTCGGTAGCACCGCAAATTCGATCTCTCTCGAATCGATGAGAATTTTGTAGAACAGTATCCCCCAATATGTAAAAAGCCATAATTAAAGATCTAGAACTTTCCAGTATAGTTGAGACATACACCCGACGACATATACAATGGAAGGTTCGAGAATTGGGGGAAAAATGTATAAAAGCACGATGCTTTCAGTCGGGAACCAGTTATTCAGCGATATTTATGGAAGACGCGAACCGGTGCAAGAAAGCGATAGAACAATATCGGCGGTAGTGCCATATAGTGTGAATTAAGTTAAAGTGCGAAGAAATAAATTATCACTTATTTTTAAACGAATTGTGTTTTTACTTGAAATCCCTGCGAACCCCTAACTCGCAACAATATGATTCATAGTAGGGTTTAGGTTTCTTTAGTATGATGATGGTTTCGGAGAACCACATTGCACTGGGGCCATCTATTTGGGCCCATTGTTTATTATGAGATGGATGTTCCTACTCTTGCGCTAGCCACTTGGTACGGTTTGCGAACCGAAGCAGCCTCGAATGTTTGGCGCCTCTGAGATTGTCTAGTTCTGAGAAGAATCTAGAGCCTAAGGAAAGGAGACGACTGTTGGAGATTTACGGACAGTAACAGTGTTCGATAGATTCTTCGTCTTCCTCGCAACCTCTGTAAAGGCTATCGCTCGCGATCCTCAGCCTGAATGCTTGCAGCTTTAGATGATTGATAGTAAACAGTACTGAAATTTTTAGTTTTATCAGTAGATACTGCAAGAATTATTCCGCAGATTTTTTTTTTTTGGAGCAACACGTGAGAGCATTGCCACCTTCTGGGCCTATTATGCGTTTATTGCCTCTTTACCCTACTACAACTTGATAGATTTGGCTAATTTATGTATGACTTGTTGGCTAGTTCTTCGGTTGTACGGAAACCCTTTCCAAGAAGATTTTGTGTTTTCCTTGCTAATGCTTCGCAGTGACATAGGATGTGTTCTGTAGTTTTTTTAAGACAGGGACGGCAGATGTCATTTTCAGCATATTTTTGAGGTGGTGGTTTACTGCACTGTGGTCCGTCATGAGGCCGTTTAGAGTACTGATATCCCTCTTGCTTTGTGTTAGGATTTTCCCCACTTTGTTTTTCTGTGGTAGGATTAAGTTCTTGGAGATTGAAAAACCTGGAAATCTATTCCAGTAGAGTCTGTGCTCTTGTACAATCCACTTTCTAAGTATTAGGCTGAAATGTCCTTATACTTTTCCACAGTATGGCTTTGGTCCAATAAACTTTGTTTCTGCGCTGTTTTTTGTTAGGCAGTCTGCCTCTTCATTTCTCATAATCCCTATATATCCTGGGAACCATATTAAGGTTACTTTGTTCCTTTTTTTTAAGGATGTTTAGTTTTTGAAGACAGTCTCAAACTAGCCTCGATCCGTGTTTGTTGGATGGTAGTGCTGCCCAACTATCCGATGACTCTAGCACAGTGTTCTGGTTGGTGCGAAATTCTATCTAAATCTATCCCTCTCTGGGTCAAGGAACCCGGCTGTTACGCAACTCCACACTGAGAATAGGATTACTTTTTAAGGAGGCAGCAACCCAAAAACCCGAGTACTGCTTACGCAGCATACAGATAATTCTGTGCCCGCGATGTGGAGATCAACCACAACCACCACGTGTACCAGGAAGGAACCTCAACATGGCCATATTGTCCTGTTTCGATCCATACACTACAGCCAATGTCCCAGTTGCATGAAGCCGCTAGCTCATCACCAGTATATAAAAGACGACTGCAGGGCACGAAATCGGATGAGACAATCCGCCCCGTGGTACCGGATAACCTGTTGTGGGGATTCGCAGAGATTGGCCACTCATATGTGGTGACTTGTTTGTAACCGCTCTCTGCTTCGGTCAAGCTTTGGGTAGAATGATATCGATCGAACAGTGCAGGTCCGTGGAGTCGGAAAACTCTATAATTCTCTCGACCGGCACTTACTCCCCTGCGGGGTTGATTAGAACAGTAAGGGAAAGAGAATGTAACTTTGAGATTGTTGCCTTGTACGGAACACATGACTTTTGAGTCGTTTTGCACTTGTGCCCTTCTGTCTCTCAATGTTTGAGTGATTTTTCTTCTTGTTTATTTATTCTCTCCGGAGATAGCAGCAGTAGTACACTTAATTGGTTGTCTATTTTTCGTACATACTTGGCGGCACTTTTGAAAAAAAAATTCCAACACTATCAATGAAAAATTAGAATTTGCACTTGTATCTCTCAGGTTCTAAGCCCGTCAAATATAAACAAAAGTAGGTTCATAATGTGCGGTTGTATCAGAACTGAGCGAGTCCTGATGCAGCATTCATAATTCATTATAAGTCAGCAAGGCGGATAAATATATTTTGTATGTAGTACTCAGAAGTGTTATAAAATTCAAGAAGCTAGGCTGGTCATGTGAAGCAGATGGATGATGGAAGAATTCCCAAATACACACGACAGGGGAAATTCAAAGGACAAAGACCAGTTGGAAAATCATGGAAGCGCTGGGAGGATTCTATTGGCGCAGACATCAAATCACTGTTAAAAATTTCAAACTGGAGGATACGGTTACTGAATCGAGAAGGATGGAGGCGTGGAGGATGCGGTTACTGAACTGAGAAGGATGGAGGCAGAGTATACAGATTTGGGCTGCAGCGCCATCGCAAGTAAGTATTGCGAGTATAACTTGAAACCCGCCGTTTCCCAATATATGGCGCCAGCAGTAAATGCTGATCAACAATGGTGGATCAGACACGTCACAACTTAGGCATCTGTAAACAACACCTCATCATTCGATTTGTGAAGTTTTGGCGTCATATACTTTTTTGTGCGCGAATATGTCGAAGTTTGAGCCAAATAAGCGCCATTTGCGGGAAGTTTTGCTTTTTGCCTAAAATTCAAAAAAATCTGCAGCTGCGCGTCGAATGATTATTGAAACTTATGGTGAGGGTGCTTTTAGTGAAAGAACGTGTCATGAGTGGTTTCAACGCTTCAAGGGCGGTAATTTTGAAGTCGAGGATCGGCATGACAGTGGAAGAGAGACATTTTACATTTTTCATTTTCATTCATTACATCATGAGCTGTTGAAACCGAGTGAAACCATTACGGGAGATCACTATCAACTACAATTGATGCGTTTGAGCCGAGCATTGCAAGAGAAACGGCCACAGTACCAAAAGAGACACGACAAAGTGATTTTGCTGCATAACAACGCTTGGCCACATGTTGCTTAGGTTGAGAAAATCTACTTGGAAACACTGAAATGGGACGTCCTACCCCACTCGCCGTATTCTGCAGACATCGCCCCTTCTGACTATCGATGACGCATGGCCTGACTGAGCAGCACCTCCATTCTTACGGAAAAGCTAAAAATTGGGTCGATTTTGTCACACCCCAACGCTCCTAAGCAGCCGGCAGGTGGTGATACCCGACTCTAAGAATCTTACAGAATCTGTGACGAAAGTGCGGCTCGGCAGTAGGATTTTCGGTATAAAGTGGAACAAGAAAATGTACAAAAAAAAAAAAATCTTTCACAAGAACCACAAAAAAAATGTCGTTTCTAAGTAAAAAATTCTTACGCTTCTTAAAGAGAAACCGCGATCTTAAAGATCAGTGAGGGCGCTATTTACGCCACTGTGTAGTACCCTACATGAACGCACTTTGAATATTTTCGAAATACATCTGCAATTTCGCATGATTGCGAGAGATTTGGCTTCTTTTGTTTCGTTTTGGTGGTCATTCATGTTTCGTGTTAAACCGGTGCTACACGATGCTACGAACACCCTCCAACGTTGGATGCTTGATGGTTGGACGCATCATGTATGCGCGAGGTACGAGTGTCCAAAGCGTCCAACGTTCGTGTTGGAAGATGTTCGACGTATTGTCCGTCTCTCTGCTCGCTTCAAAGAATTTTTTTCTTCACTAGACGGTACGTTCGTTCCACCGTATAGTAGGGGCACTTGCCATGTCAATCGTGGAATATTTGGAGGTCAATATATGAATCAAACGTTCACCGCATCATGTAGCGCTGGCTTTAAGATCGGTGAACATTCAGTCTTGTTGAGACCTAGCTTAGACGTTGGACCAGCTCTTAAATCTTGAGCTAGATTTCTTTTTGGCGTACCTATAATAAGTCTACTTTGAAATCTTTTGAAGAAAATCATTTTTTGACCAAAATTTTGACTTTTTTGCACGCCCAAATTCGAGCGTAACAAAAATTGAGATATGAAAATCTCTAAAACAAGGATGTATACTACCTACCAAGAAATTACTCAGGACTGCTAATTTTTACCATTTCAGTTAACTAGCTTTGTTGTATGACGACAAAAAATCTTTTGTTCATCCTGTTCAAGCAACTTTCTCTATTCTATGCGATCCGATTGTTACACTCCTCATTTATCTATTTTTTTCACCGAATCGTCGAATTGTCTAAAATCAGGTTGGGAATAGTAACACATTTACACCCTTTGTCATTCATTCATTTTTTGTTCCCTCATAATTTATTCTGAAGCAAGCATGTTTTCACTTACTATCCCTACGATGATCTATAACATCTTTAAAATAAAATAAAATGCAAGAAAAAAAACCCGACAACCCTCTCCCCTTTACGTTTTTATGTGTTCATTCAGCAGGATAAAACCTGACAACAATAACTTGCAATCCTCTCAAAAAAAAAAAAAAAACCGAAGAATAATAAAAACCAAGAGCTTCCATTCTTTAAGATTTCAAGTTGCACACATCGCGCAAGGACAAAGGCGCTTCTCTAGGTAAATTTGAAAGAAGAACAAGGGAATTCCCTTTACAAAAGACGACATAAGGAAATAAAAATATGAGCGCGTCCTCGCGGAGCAGTTCTTTGGGGTGTTTTCTTCTCGGACGAATGGAAAGGGGTTGTGGAATTCACCCTAGTTTTCAGTACAATATCTCTCGCGTATTTAGTTCGTTGGATGGGAATTTAAGGCATTAAAATAAAATCAGTAGTAGGCCGGATGAAAGCCATTACAAGACACGTGTGCACACTGTTGCTTAGGAATTATGCTCAGAAGAAGTAGAGTAGGTCCCTTCTCTCTTCGACGAGATGATTAAGTGGTGTAGAACTTCGGTTTTGAACTGGATAAATACCGATACAGGGTGATTCGATTTAAGGGAACGTTTTTAAATTAATTGGTTTTCGTCCGTTTAAGAGGTTCATGGAAAGGAATCATCAATCATTTAGACTAAATGGATGAAATCTTTGATCTTTCTAACACCTTTGACATGTTCTTCATTTAAGAGCTGGTTGACATAATGTCTTAATAATTACAACTTAACTTTTTGTCAGTCCTGATGCACAATGCCATACTGTGTTTAAAAATTTTTTAAAATGTTCTCTATCACAATACTTTTGACGAGTTTGTAGATGAGCTCGCTAATCAAATGGATAAAAGAAGAAACTGAATATTAAGGGTGTTTTCTTATAGGCGGAGAACTTTAAATTGGCAACACTGTTTCCTGTGAATTGATAGTTCCCCGTTGTTTTGGGGTTAGTTTCGTTTGGCAATTCATCATGAATAGACTCACGCCGGAGCAACGTTTGCAAATTGTTCAAATTTATTTTGAAAACCATAGTTCAATTCGAGAAACTCATCGGGCATTACGTGCATTTTATGGTGCTCGTTATCGTCCATTCCCGCAGAGGGATAGTTGTTGGATGAGGTTTTACCAATTCCCGCAACTATCTTTGGAGACTAGCGACTCCACGGACCTGAACTAACCATTCCTCTTGTGGGGGCAGTAGAATTCACCCAGTCAGTCCTGCGTGACCTAAAAATGCAAAATGGACACTCACTGGATCATGGGCATATCACCAGTGATTTTAAATCCTAACTGACACGAGAAACGGATACAGCGGCTCGGATACGGACGGATTCTATGGTAACGACTTTTGGCATTCGAAAACGGACTATGATGGCTTCTGGAACGTTCGAACATTGAATGACGGGGGAAGAGCTGGGGTCACTCGGACTTTGCACCGCCAATCAGTGATCGACCGTGAAATGGAGCACTATAACATCCAAATCTTGAGCTGGAGCGAGGCCAGGTGGACATGATCAGAAGAAGAACGACCCCCAAGCGAGAATACCATTCCGTATGTTGGTCCTGAGAGTGATGGTCGTCCTTACACCGATAGCGAGAAAGTCTCATCAGCTGGGAACCAATCTCGGATAGGATTATCGTCGTCAGGCTCAGGACCAGTGTCAGAAACGTCACACTTCTACAGTGTTACGCATCAACTATTACCGCAACACCTGGTGACAAAGAGCGAGTTCCAAGATGTCATATTATTATCATCTCAGGAGATGTAAACGCCCGGGTTGGTTCTGACAACAGTAGAACACGTCATGGGGAGGCATAGTGACCCGAAAACGGCGAATTATTTGTGGAGTTTGGTAGTGCTCGGCAAATGGTCATCGGAGGGACCTTTTCTCCACACAAGAGTCACCATAAAACATCTTGGGTTTCCCCTGATGGTGTTACTCAGAACCAGATCGACTATCATTTGGCTATAAGTCACCGATGGAGAAGATGTCTCCTCGATGTGCGAGCGAAGCGTGGAGCTGACGTGGGGAGCGATCACATCTTGATGGTTGCCTGCTTGAGATTGTACACAGCAGCTATCCGACGATCACAAATTCTTCAAATGAAGCGCAAGCTTTATGTGGATAAACTCAGAGACCCCGACAAAAAGCGCGAGTACATCACCGTTCTACGCGAAAAGTCATCCACATTGGGCGAACATGAAATGCGCACACTGGGCGCCAATCGGGAGGCAACCAGAAACACGTTTCTAACCAGTGCTGAAGAATCTGTGGGATATGTGCAAAGCGATAAGAGACCTTGGATGTCGCAAGACACATGGGACAAGGTTGGCGACTGACGAAAGAGCATTTTAAGTCCTGTATACAAAAAGGGTGACCGTCTGCGTTGCGAAAATTACAGAGGAATTCAATTGTTGTGTGCGTGTTACAAAATTTTGACGAAAATTATCGAACGAAGACTCAGTGAATACGCTATTAACATCATCAGAGAATATTAAGGTGGCTTTAGATCCGGACGATGGACGACGGATCAGTTATTCTCAGTAAAACAGGTGCTAGCAAAATGCTGGGAATATGATATTAATGTGCACCAACTGATCGTCGATTTTTGTCAAGCATACGATAGTGTCGACCGTAATGCTCTGTACAGAATAACGATTGAACTAGGTGTCGCACCGAAACTAGTTCGGTTAGTAAAAGCCACGAAGGATAACAATGAGAGCCAAATAAAAATCCAAAACGAGTTGACTCAAAGCTTTCCAATGGAGTCAGGTTTCAAACAAAGAGATGGTCTCGCCCCCTTGATATTTAACTTGGTGCTCGAGGAAGGCGAAGTCAGGAAGGCAACTTCAGTAACCTCAGTGGACACCAGAGGTACGCTACTCGTAAAATCTGCACGGTTGGTGGCGTACGCACACGACGTGGATATTCTGTCCCGATCAATACTGTGCGTTAAGGAAATATTCCGCATTTGGAGCGGTGATAATCCACAATCCATTGTCGAAACACCATTACATCCAGAAAAAGTCACCGTTTGTTGCGCTTTATGGGCCGGTGAAATCATTGTTCCACATGCCTTAAAAAATGATGATGGTCAGAACGTTACAGTCAACGGTGAGCGGTACAGAGACATGATTACCAACTTTTCTGTGCCTCAATTGGAAGGCATTAATGTCGCAGACAAGTGATTTCAACAGGACAGCGCTGCATGCCACACAGCGCGATACAATTAATTTACTGAAAGAAACATTTGATGATCGATTAATTTCACGAAATGAACCTATTAACTGACCACCTCGTTCGTGCGATTTGACGCTGACGTGAAAATTCGACTTCCAGATTACGCCGCCATGTACGCGCTAGCCGCGGCGGCGACATAGCCGAAATTTCAAACATTAATACCATAAAATTTTCTTTCAAGTAAAGCCAATTTCATGGATCTTAAAAACATTTTTCGATGTTTTATTTCAATTTAAAGTTCTCTGCCTCTAAAAAAAAACACCCTGTATTAAGTTTTAGTTTTTGCACAGCAACCTGGTACGACCCTTATATTTCACGTACCTTAGGTGGGCTTGCTCTAGAATAGAGCTTACAAATGCACGATAAAAGATCTTCGTGACACATCGATTTCATTCAAATCGTTCATTCATAAAATTCTAAACGAAGTTGGACCAGAAAATGAAAGTGGTTTTAATATATCACCTAGGTCTAGCCCTTTGATCGATGTAAGAAACTCTTCTGCGAACTTGCCATGCAAGTTTTGAAAATAGAGATTTTAGGCTCTTGGGACAGAAGCACAGTATCGATGAGATGCAAGAAAAGATTTCTTCTTCTTCAATGATAGCCCAAATCGAGCTTTGGCGTCCTGACCTTCAGGTTCCTTAACATTCGATTTCTTATTGTAGATGGGTGGTTAATCCTTCGCGCAGCCCTCCATCTACGAATTTTCATTTTAGAATATTGAAGTAGCCCAGAAAACACAGGCAGTGTGCTGGAATTATACGTCGAGCGTGATTTGAACTCACGACTTTCGCATTGCAGACCAGCACGCTACCCACACTAGGCTACACCTATACTAAGTCAAAATTTAGAGGCGAATAGCAACCCAGCAAACAATTTAACGAGTGCTCGCAATCAATGATCTTAAAACGAGCATGAAATGGTAAAAAACAAGTAAACTGCATCATGATCTTAAGCAAACCAAGCAAAAAGGGTCGATCTTGTTATGTACAAGCAGTTTTCATTCCACCATGCGCATTATCAGAACCAAAAATTAGTTCGTGTCGATATATCAAAATATTGCAAACGCAAACGATGAAAAAATAGGAGTTTGCAGAGGTGTCCGCGTGTGCCTGTGGGTATGTGTGTTCGTGAAATGTTCAAAGTCATAAATAACAGTAACATAACAATAAGTAATTGTGATCTTCGAAGATCTCTTGTTTAGGTTTAGAAGTCAAGTTCTTTAATAAATCGTTAATGTTTCATAAATACCTAGTCGTGCCATAAGTTCTGTCACACGTATATGGGCAATTTTTGTATAAATGAAAAAGAGTTTTTGACAAAGGAAAATATATTTTATTTTGGCATACTAATGGAAGTAAAATAAGCAACAAATTATTCAAAGTGGCCGCCTTTAGCCTTAACACAGCTCTTTAATCTGTTGGGCCAGTCATCGATAGCAGTACGCACTGTTTCTAGCGGAAAATTAGCTCCTGCTTCTGTCAAAGATCGCTTAAGGCTCTCGATATTTGGGTGTCGTCTCGTGCACACCATGGACTCTAACTCCGCCCACAGTTTGTAGTCCAGGGGATTCAAATCTGGGCTCCCAGAAGGCCATTCCGTCGCCCTTATAAACTGTGGAATATTGGTTTCCAACCACGCTTGTGTGGTTCGAGCTTTGTGGGCTGGCGCAGAATCTTGCTGGAAAAGCCAATGTCGATTGTTGAATAGCGTAGAGTTCAGCGGCTTCACACATCCCTCCAGGATGTCCGTTTGATAATTTTTCGCTGCAGTTTTTACGCCTTTTTCGCAAAAATGAAGCTCGGTGACCCCTTCGTAGCTGACACCCCACCATACCATGACTGATGCTGGATGATGTCCTCGCTGTACCCTAGTGGCAACTTCTCGGGCTTCTATGGAGCTGTGGGCATACACCTTATCATTTTGGCGGTTGAAATGTTCCTCCACCGTAAAAATTTTTTCATCGGTAAATAAAATTTCTCGATGTTTGTTGTTGCCGTACCGCCGAAGGAGCTCTTTCGATCTGGTGCTCCTAATTTGCTTCAACTGCTCAGTCAGCAAATGTCTCGTTGATCGTCGAAAGGCACTCATCCCGAGGTCAGATTTTATGATGCGAGACATACTTCGGGTGGAGATGTTCATCTCTCGAGCCATGATTCGTTGTTTACGAAGCGGATTTCGACGAATTCGACTCTCGACCGCTTTG
The DNA here is from genome assembly GCA_963669355.1 of Chorisops tibialis. Taxonomy (NCBI): domain Eukaryota; kingdom Metazoa; phylum Arthropoda; class Insecta; order Diptera; family Stratiomyidae; genus Chorisops; species Chorisops tibialis. The sequence goes on along the minus strand of OY770262.1, from coordinate 13,729,975 downwards.
ATGGCAGCAGAAGAACGTACATCACGCGGACGTCCAGAACGAGGTCGATCTTCAATAGTCTGGATCGCGTTATATCTCTGGATCGCACGATACACAAATCTTTGCGTTATTTTTAACGGGCACAACAACTTGAAAATTTCACTCGCGGATTTTCCACACTTATGTAGTGCAATCACTGCAGTTCGGTTTTCTATTACACCCCATTCCATCTTCACACGTTAACGAACACACTTTAAATGACCATCAACTGTCAACAACATTATGACGTTTATAAAACTGGCCGATATTGAAATGTCACTCATAAAATAAAGTTGTTGCGAATGTGAGAAATTATGTGACAGAACTTATGGCAGGACTAGGTAATATCGTTTATGAATCGTTAAAGATATTCATGAATGAATTAAAATAAAAATCATTAACGATACATTAATGATTCATTGATTTTACTTACTTATGTATTCGTTTCTTGTAAGCGTTTTACAATTCATTCACGAATCGTTAAAAGTTAGTCATTGACGAATGTCCATTTAGTCCGCTTGATGAATCGTTAATGACTCGTTAACGACGCTTGTTAACGATTAAATCGTGAATATAATTCATCAATGATTCTTTAATGAATTATTTTGTTCGCTGGGAATGGTTGAAACGTTGATATATAGATATTGAATTACTCGAAATAAATTGCTCAAATACATTACATAAAATCGATCTCGTATAAAACAAAACCACATCAACAAAATGTTAATATTTACAGTGATAATAATTACTATGACGCTTGTCTGTATTTCAGGTTATCTACCTAGTCACTTTCAAGAAACCTAATTTCAAAATAAACAATATTTCACATGTGTTTTTTCTTTCTTATTTGTTCGACTGAACGATCGCGCGATCATGCAGATTTCCAGAACTCGCACACACTCTAGAACAGAATTTTAATTTCGGTTCAAGCTTAAATTGATCAGCATACACAGCTCGAATAAAACGCTTTACATGTTTTGCTGTAACCTTGTTCAGCGTCCATTAGTATGGGATGGCGAATATCAAAAACACTGACCTCGTCCACAACAATTTTGAACATTTTGCACCAAAAAGTTTCCTGTTTTTGGTCCGGAAATTGGAAGTTCTTGATTTTTCGAGAACAAGTTGCTTATGTAAGATATCGTTTAGATCAGAAAAATTAAAATAATTTTGCACGATCTTCTTTCGAAACGATTAAGTTCCTATGCATACTCTCTCACCTCTTCTCCACATTTAGATAAACGATCCCAGAGGTTGCAACTCGTTCCGTTTTTGCACATTTCGCTAATTTATATTTTCTGGTCTGATCGTAATATACAGCAAGAATTGACGAGAGAATTATCTTAAATTGAACTCACACAATAAATCGCAATGAACTCGCCCGAAAAGTTTAAGTCCGCGTTCAGGGACACGGCCAAGATTGCCTTGACTTTTTTTTTTGTCCAAAGTCCAAACATTTCGCTTAAAGCTATCAAAAATGGGCAGCTGATGAGAAGGAACGCTCTGAGGTGCTTCGAAAGTCATTGGCATTAAATAATTTTTGATGTAGAAAACTTTAAAATAAAAGCTTTGTAAACTATAGCAGTGATTGAAAGGGGAAAGGAGGGGTTGGAGCCAGGCAGTCGATTTACTCAGTCTCGCGTTGTATGGGTTAAGTAAAGAACTTGATTAGCGAGCAAAGTGAATTTTATTTGAGCAATCTATTCTTTGCCGTTTAACTTTAGAATTGTTGACTTTTAAGATTTAAAATGTCGAAAGAAATTGTTTTCTTAGGCGAACTTTATTCTTCGTGATTTTAAAGCGAAAATGCAGATGCTTTAAAAAAAAAGTAAGGAGGGGGGAGGGAGAATGCCAAAATTTTGGCAATTCCTCTTCACCACCCTTACAAATATCGATCAATGCATTTTCTACCCCCTATAGGGGCGTAGTACCGCATTTATTTCTCCTCCACAAGTCACGATCTTGATCTTCGGCTTTTAGTTGGTGCCAGAACTTGGTTATTCCTCTCGCCTGTTTTTTAGCAGCTCGTTTCCTTGTGCTATTTGATCTACCAATCCTACGTCTTCCTTGGGGATTATAATAGATGTTTTGCTCTGACTTCCTCAAAACGTGCGCTATCCACCACCGATTACGCCTTTGAATATCAATGCCTATCTCAGTCTGTCCAGTTGCAGTCGAAAGTTTGTCGTTGCTGCGTTGGAGACATTGGTTTACGAAAGTTTGCAGTAGAACCATATAACAAGGATTTGACGCATTCGTTAAACACTCTCATAAAAATCACTCGTGAATTAACATTCACTTTTGTGAAAATTAGGAAATTTTAGTGCCCATTATTTTGCTTGAATATTAACTTTGAAAATAAAGGGTTTTCGAATGGGCGCCCTTTCGATCTTTGGTAGTTGATAACGGCCATGTTTGAAAAGATACATTCGCCATATTTGATAGTAATTTCTGTTAAGGTTTGGCAAATCACCATGCGGACTTCGGAGTAAACGGACCTCGATTTTGACCGAAAAATCATCTTCAGCGATGAGATACATTTCTGGATGGGCAGTAGAATACACCCACAGCCAGTCCAGCTTGTTCTCAAGATGGCAAATGGAAACTCACTGCAATTTGTCACTCGGTCCATACACCATGAATCAGTGATCAACCGTGAAATTGTTGCATGGCAACACTATGCCGCTCTTCAAATGTCCGCGATCGCCTACCAAAAAATAAAAGACAATAACAATTACACGCGAGAGCAAATTACAATCAAGAATGATTCGGCATGACGGGCCGAAAACACGACATGCCGACAGCATTACGGGCCTACAGCATGACAGCGGTCAATAAGAACGATATAAAAATATGAAACATTTGTGATGGGAGAAGTCAGGACGAAGGCTGGAAAGGCCCAAAATTATAGTTCAAAAAGTGATAAATAAATTTGCAGTTGTGTTTAACTTAAAAACGGATTAGTTCCATTTTCATATGAAATTCAGCGACCCCTAGCACACTTCAATTGGTGTGAGAAGTGGTATTTCAAATAGAAATGCGGCGTAACGTGAACGACTTAAAAGTTGCCGAGTTAAAAAAAAATGAACTCGGAAAACCTGAGTTATCTACGGCCGGAAACAAAGCAGAGCTTGTAAACTGGATGATGCAAGCCTTGGAAGCAGAGGGACACAATGTCAACAATTATGAGTTCGCCATCGTGCATCGACCGAACAGCTGATCGGCCAACAAATCGTACAGTAAAGTGTAGTCGAAAGTTCTGGATCTTTGGACTCAACGATGCAGCTAATACAGCTGCTGATGGTACAAATGAACCATCAGAGTCAAGAAATGATGGCGGAAATGGACCAACAGCAATGTACCATGCGAGAAGAGAAGTTAATCGAAACGACCAGCACGCTTGAAGCCGAAATTAACAACAACACAGAGAAGATCAGTGAATATTCCGAAAAAATCGATGGCATCTCCAGCGAAGTAGAGCGCTTCAAAGGGGACTTCGAGGTGGTGAAGTCAAACGGCGTTACCCAATCCGTCTGAGATTTTGCAGACGATCACCGCCAAAAAACAAAGCGATTTTAAGTTCCTGCTGCAGATTTTGGATCTTCGATACGGCGGAGATCATATGCGGGAATTTTATAAAACACAACTTCGCAACCGCATACAGAAAACTGACGAAACCCTGCAACAGCTTTCACTGGACATTTAATGCCTAGTGCTATTTTTTTCCCTGGCATGGATCAAGACAATTGGAATGGACGGATAATGGAAGCATTTATCGACCCTCTGCATGATAGAGAGCTGCAACAGGCGTTGAGATTGGCGAACAAGAAAACACCGAAGGATGTTGCGGGTTACGCTCTTACTTTCGAAGCAGCTAAACAAATTTCGGCAATAGCAATTGAATCCGAAAAATTAATGTGAAGACCGAGGAATGAGTCTGCCAGAGGGCAGAGTTTCCAAAGCAGAGTGAAGTTCGTGGAGTTCCACGTTGCTGAAATTGCGGATAAGTAGGACAACTATGACATGATTGCCGCAAACTCAGTCGGGCATCAAATCCTTGCCCAGCAGTATGCTTCACCCGCTCACAGTCCGGGAAACGAATAAAAGGCAACCAGAAATCGACGGCGTCTTTCGACTTCATTGCGGGGAAAACGATGTATGCATAAGTCGCCGAGTTGGAAACATCAACTGTGTGGTAACAATCGACACGGGAGCTACAAGATGCGTGCTGAGATTGGACATAATAGACCACAGCTGTATTCATAACAATGCAAGGTACGCACACCGAACAGCTACAGGGAAAACTACTAAGGTGCATGAAGAAATACCCCGGGAAATACAGCTGGGTGATTTGAGATATCCACACGTTTTCCTGGTGGCTGATTTCACTGACGAATGCATACTGGAAATGGATTTCCTAAAACCGCACGGGCAAATAAGACATGAATGCAGCAGAACTCAATCAACGGAAATCAATTGCTCAGGATGCATCGCCAAACAAGTGTCGCTGAATGATTAATGAATCCGGAGAATGACGGTCGGAACCATGTAAAGATGGTGCCGGAAAGGAGAGCCCAGTAAGCAGAGCATTAGCTACAAAGTTCCCGGATGTTGGAAATGCAAACAGACATGGCATTTACGACGTGACTGCTGTAAACGAAGTAGATCAAATTTCTGTTCAGCATGAGCCTCCAGATCAGTTTGGCAAAACAATGGCTTGGGCAGATGGAAGCCCTAGAATGGAGCTAGCAAGGCAGAATTTAACTTGGAGCTCCACGAGGTTAGGATTGCGGACACGCAGGACATTTAAGGCATGACTGGCGCCATCCTAGAAAGTTGCAATTTTCTGCACATCTCGGAACTGGAGACATGGCCAGCAACTTGAAAATAAATTATGGCGGATAACAGCTGTTGAGACAAATTGAGGGGTTCATAACAAAAACAATCTTCGTAAAAAAAAAAAATTTCAGAAAGCTGAAAAAGAAATCAGGAAAGTAAATCTAATTTTCTTGCCTTCATCACTCAGGACTAGGGTCATTTTTGTCCACATTTGTGCTGGCATAGAGTTAGTTTCATTGCAGACCAATAGAATGTGCTGTTATCAAAATCAAAATTTTTTGACAAGGGTTGTTTTTGTTATGAGCCTCTCAATTGTCAGAAATTGAATGATGTTCAACGAGACACTTCACGGACCGTAGTCTGCAAAAACATTACTGGAAAAATAACCTATCTGAGAATTTCTGAGAATGGAAATTGGTACGGCTTTGCAATCATCGATACCAGGGGGAGAGATCGCCAAGGCCTCAACGAAATAGGGAAGGACCATACCAATTCATCACCGGAGTGGATGAGGCGGAGTACCGGAAACCTAGTGCAAAGATAAAAGGAGTAGACAGAGTGGCAAAATACCATGACCACCTTAACGAAATTGAAAACTTTGTTCGCGACGAATAGAAGCTAAGGAGAGAGTAATGTTACATGCTAAAACTATGCCGCTCTTCTTCAAGATCGCTAACCAAAACAAAAGGCAACAACAATTACTCGCGAGCACAAATTACAATCCAGGAAATGATTCGGCATGACGGGTTGACAACATTACGGGCCGAAAGCAGTCGACATTAACGCTATAAAAAGAGAGAGTATTTGTGTTGTCAGTCAGAATTGAGAAGCCGATGAAGTCGAAATTCTAAAGGCGATAAGAAGAAGGAGTGAAGAAGGCTGGAAAGGCCGAAAATAATAGTTCAAAAAATGATAAATAAAGTTGCGGTTGTGTTTAACTGGATTCGAATGCAGCGACCTCTAGCACACTTCAATATTAAAATCTTGGGCTAACCAGAATCCTCAAGGTCATAAGTAATATCACATCCATAGAGAGACTACGATTTTCTGATGTGTTTACGTGAAGAAGGCAAAAAACTGACCACCTCGCTGATAAACACAAATTCGACTCTAATCTCTCTTTCTCGTTAAAGATAACATAGCGCCTAAATAGAAATTAAAATTATTATCAAAAAATAATTCATCTTATGATTTAAATAATGACAGCTAATATTACAAAATATTTTTATAGATATGCGCAAACTGTTGTTGTTTTATTTCGATTTGGTGGGGGGGGGGGATCTAGCTGTTGGGGTCTCTTTATAATCGAAAACGAACACGAAAAAAAAATAAGAAAAATCATTCAAGGTTGCATTTGGCAGCTCGTAAATTGAAGACCACAAGCAGAATCGAAAATAAACAGCGCCATTACAAAAATAGCCACCGACAAAGTAGATTTTCTTTTTGATAGAAAACTTTCATTAAGAATGTCGAGTTCATGGCAACACGAGCTCCACGAGTGATAGTTTCGACTACAAAGTTAGTTTTATCGAAACAAAATTGTTTCAGTTGAGTTATGAAATGCATTGTTCTAGAAGTGTGCCTGTTTGCCCCTTCCCTATAGCTGCACCCAGATGCCAAAATTAGTTCCATTCTCAGACCGTACTGGAATACGGTTGTGCCATTGAATGAAAATGTGTTAAAATCAGTTCCGTGCTGCAATCAGCTCCAAAACGTCGATTTATACGGATAAGATGTTTCTCAAAAATTAATGAAGCCATTTGATGAAAAAGCTAGGATGTAGCCTAGTGGGTAGCGTGTTGGTCTTGTATTGCGAAGGTAATGAGTTCAAATCTCGGTCGACGCAATATATAATTCCAGCACATTGCCTGCATGAATATACCTTGGTCACCTCAATCTACGAAAATAACAAATTTGTAGAAAGAGGGTTGTGCCAAGGGCTAACAACCCTTCCACAGTAAGTAATGAAAAATGTTAAGGAACCTGAAAGTCAGAACGCCAAAGTCCGATTTGGGTTTTAGTGCCATTGTAGAAGGAGAAGAAGATTTGATGAAACCTCTGTTCGTTGCCAAAATATATAAAAAAAAAGAGAACCATCTCAGAGATGCTTCTGAAAAGAAATAAACAGATTACGAAAGCTTCTTATTCATTTAATATGGTAAATCAAGTAATACTAACCCAGAATAGCTCAGATAAAACCCCAAAAACAATGTCATTTACGACATTATTGAAGAGGGTTCGTATTTCATTCAAGCTCCGTCATACGAGTACTAATCTCAAGGCTATTGAACGACCTCAGTCACCTTTGCCACCCCACAAAACAAAAAGAGGATAATCATAAATGAAAAATATTCCATCCAGCTGTTTGTCCTTGTTGTGAAATCGAAGTGACTCAGGTTACCCGAAATAACGAGCGGTCGAGGAAAAAGAAAAACGGGAGGCAAGAGAGTCGGAAAAATTTCTCGAAGTAGATAATTAGTTCAGCCCACTTCTGCCCGTTTGTTTTCATTTTATTCGAAGGTTTTTCCTATCAAAATTTTTTTTCTTAGACAAACACCACGACTTTCTTATAAAGTTGTTGACAAAAAAAAAATCGCATGACTATCATCATCGCCTCACGCTCCTTCCTACCTTTCACTGAAGTGCCATAGATTTCTAAGACGACTGTACTTTTCGCAGTCCGATGATGTGTTGTTTGTTACGCTTTTATTTTTCAAGATTACACACACGTGCAGTTTGTATTTTTCAAGATTAGCATGTTTGTTGGCGCGGAGTAAGCGTGGTTGACAAAATTCCCGAAAGTATAATCAGCTGAAGTACCCGAAGAGGAGCGTCCTTGATTAAATCAGTACGGTAAACTGTTTAGATTGTCGGCGCTTATTGACGTCATTTGTTTTTATTTTCCTCACGTCTATTTGGAGTGCAGTGAAGGGGCAGCACACGCTGCCAGTGACTTCGTAAACTTTCAAACCTACTAATTCGATAGATCTCTTAGCAACATTCTAGAGAGCGTGTGGAGATTGTTTTGATTTTCATCGCGCATTCACGATCAAATGATTTTAATCGAAACTTCAATCGGAGCAGCACACACGCTAGAATGCAAATTTATTTTTTCCCGCCCAGTCAATAAAAATAGCTTGGAGCAGTTTATTGCCACGAGTTTCAAGCTTTTTAGTGCAGGGTTGTTCCACACGTTTTGATTGGCATGAGGCAGAAAGCAATGTTGAATTGCAGAATGAAAAATAAAGAAAGCCGTTGACATGAATTTTGTTCTGATTCGAAAAACTTCAAAGTTTTCATTCCATTCTCGAAAATTCCTTGCAATATTTTTTTTTAAGATTTGGTCGACAATTCTTGATTCGTGCAGCTTTTTTAGCGCAAACTTTTCGCAGTAGTAAGCAAAATTTTTCGTTATTAATTTGTTTGGATTCACAAACTTAATAGTTTGATTGATTTATGTCAGGTTCTTAGATGCTTTGCGAAACATAACGGCAATTTTCTCACTTTCTTTACTAGGAGGAGAAGACTGCATTTTCTTAGCATTAGTAGATATCCTTACATCGTCTGCCATTGTAGCGTATGAGGATAACATTATAATTTGTTTTGTATGTAAACAAATTTAAAAAAAAATGTATTGTTACATACCAGTCTTAGTCGCTCGTCGTATGTTTTCAGTTATTCTCAGCCAACAACAAATATACGCGCACATAAATTCCGATTATGTAAATTCCCACACTATGCCGCTCATCGAATGTTTCAGGTATTTAACCAAAAACAATTCTGCAGTAATAAACGAACACCTGTGAGTTCTTTGCAATCAATCAATCAAATTCCTGTTAAGACCCCCTATAGGGGCATAGGACAGAAACAACTCTCTTCCACAAGGCGCGATCCTGAGCATCGGCTTTAAGCTGTTGCCAGGACTTGTTTATTCCTCTGGCCTCCTGCTCAACTGCTCGCTTCCATGTGCTACATGATCGAACAACCCGACGTCTTCCTTGAGGATTATAATCCAGAGCCTGTTTGGCTATGTTTCGCTTTGGTTTCCCCTAAGTGAGACCGATCCAATGCCACTTTCGCCTTTGAATCTCAATGCCTATTTTAGTCTGTCCAGTTGTACTGCAAAGTTCGTCGTTGGAGATCACTTCTGGCCAGAATATTTCTAAAATGCGTCGGAGGCATTGGTTTACGAAAGTCTGTAGTTTCTTGGTAAGTCGAACGGTCACTTTCCACGTAGTACAACCATACAACAACACAGATTTGACGCATGCGTAAAAAACTCGCAGCTTCGTGCGAAGGGAGATCTCTCTTAACCTCCAGAAAGGGGAAAGGATACCGAAGGCCTGACGAGCTTTATTTAGCCGAGCATCAACATCCTTTTCGGCTCCACCGTCCATGCTGACAATGCTTCCGAGATAGCAAAAATCTTGCACCTCTTCCACATCTTGTCCATTAAGAACAATCGGTGTGCTTGCGTTCGAACCCATGTGCATGTACTTGGTTTTACGCACATTTATTTTCAGTCCCGCCTCTTTGCATTTAGAATGCAACGAGCGAACATTTGAATCTAAGTCCGAACGGGTATGTGCAAGCAAACACACGTCATCAGCATAATCAAGGTGACTTAAGATGTTAAATAGTCTCCATTGAAGACCTTTACCTTCCCCACCTGCCAGTGCAGCTTTCAAGATGTCATTTATTACCACCAGAAACAGGGCTGGTGATAATATGCAGCCTTACCTGACACCCGTTCGCACAGGGAAACTCTCGGACAGCTCTCCTCTATGCAAGACGCGACACCTTGCATCTTCGTACGATTCTTTAATCATAGCTATGACCTTGTCTGGAATACTTCTCCTACGCAAAGCATTCCGTATGTAATCTGGCTTAACGCTGTCGAAAACCTTTTCGAAATCCACAAGCATGAGACGTAGTGGCGAACTTGTTTCAACTCCAATATTATCCGTAGGGTATTTGTGTGGTTGGTATAAGACGACCCCTTACCGAATTCTGCCTGGTAAACTTCAAGAGTGCTCTCCACGACATCACTAATCCTATTGCGAATTACCTTAGCCATGTTTTTCGATACCGCCGTAAGTAGACATATACCACGCCAATTGCCACAATCCCGAAGGTCGCTCTTCTTCGGAATTTCCACAATGACGCCCTCCTTCCACTCAGTCGGATATCTTCCTTCATTCCACACCAGTGGGAGGAGTATATCGGCTGTTATCTTCGGGTCCGCTTTGAGGAGTTCAGTTGGTAGTTAATCTATACCTGGGGCTTTCCTTCCCGCCGTTGACCGAATGACGGAAGCTATATCTTCCTTATCTGGGGGATCGTCCCTAATACAAGATTGTTGCGGCTGGATGTTTGTAGTTGTTTTATTTCCGAAATATCTTTCTCTGACAAGATGTTTAAAATATCAGAGAAGTATTCCTTCAATCGCCGCAACTGTCATCAGGTGGTTGCCGATGAAATTACTGTTCGTCAACTGTTTCATAATTTTAAATAGTGAACCCATATTCCCAAGGTAAGCCGCAGATTCTGTCTTGTTGGGCAGATCTTCAATGGTCTTTCTCTTGTCTCTTGTCGCCTTTTTAAGCTGTACATGAGCATCGTGGTAGTTCTGCCTTAAGTCGTGTTAACATCGGGTTGAGAGATGATTGCCAATTTGGCTTTTTTCCGATCGCCGACCATGTCCCATGTGTCTTGCGACATCCAGGATTTCTCACCGCTTTGCACATATCCCATAGATTTGCCAGCACTAGTTAGAAAAATGTTTCTGGTGGCCTCCCAATTAGACAGGCGAGTCTAAATAGAGAAGAGTCGACAGGCAAGTGCGATGAAGTGTCAGTAGCATCCAGTACAACTAAAAAACAACAGAATTATGATTGGGCGTAAGACCCAATGACTAAATTTCAAAATTTCGTGAAATTTCGTGAAATTTGTATAGGAGCGGGTAAAAGGAGTGGGGAGATGTAGCTCGTTCATGAACTTAAAGATACTTTTTTGCTAAAATTGATATAACAAATTTTAGCACGATAGCTCAAAGCGTTCGAGAGTTATGTTGTAAACAGACGGATAGACGGTCACTTGGAATCGAGGTTTTTGAGCGACAACAAATATTTCTGTACCCTTGGCGGCTCTGTGCGAGCATTATTTCTTAGCGATACAAATGGTAAGGCAAACAGAATATACTCTCAGATTTCATCTAAAGTATGAATATACCAGTTTCACCACTCGTTACGGTCGTTCTAACTCCCCTTCCCCTACCTTCCCAATCCCTTCCCTCCATGACTGTGTTTGTGCATTCCACATAAGGGCATTAAAAAAAAGTCCTATGATCGACGGGCGGAGTTCAGTAAGCGAATAGGTCCTGTGATCGACAGTCAGGAGTAAGTCCTGTGATCGATAGGCGGAGTCCTATGATCGACAGGCACGAGTAAGCCCTGTGATCAACAGGCGGAGTTCAGTAAGCCAGTGAGTCCTGTGATAGACAAGCAGAATTCAATAAACGAATACGTCGTGTGATCGACAGTAGAGATTGATAAGCGAAAGAGTCGTGTGAACGACAGAGCGATGAGTGCGGGGGCTGAGTCGAAATATTGTGAGCGAACATTTAGTTGAAAGATGAATAAATAAAGTTTTGCGGTCAAACTAAAGTGAAGTAGTTTGATTTATTTTTACTTGAAATCCAGCGACCATCATTGATAACTATTGTGTAACTATATTTTGTTAATTTGAGCTTTGAGATAGCTCCGAACTTCTGTCTAAATTTAATAAAAAAGGTAGAAACAGCGCCATGCGAGAGCCAGAAAAAAAAGGCCCTATGATCCAAGACTCGGGCTTCAAAGGGGACTGGATCCAAAACGTGTACAGGTCAACAGCATGGATCAACAGTTCGTTTTAGCCCAGGTCCAGTCTCTTACGACTTTTTAGGCTAGTTTGTATAGCAATATTTGTACTCACGGATTTGGGGTGTACATTCCCAGCCTCCGCTGGGACGATTAAGTTCCGGAAAGATGCAATCAGTCGATAGTTCACTAGATTGATCATGCTACAAGGACTTACACCTTTTTGGGCTGCGGAGAAATTTATATAAATAGCGATGACGATAGTAGCGTGGGCATTCAGTTAATAGAAAACGACATCCTGAACGGAAGAGTTTCACAAGGCCACGTATAAATAGGGCTCATATGAAAGCGGTGTAAGTATTGCTGATAAAATGCATGTCCCGTCAAAAATTGTGAAAAACTTAAAACAATTATCGACTAGCGCTCGAAAGTTTGGAAAAAAAAAGGATCGTGTTGTAGATCCTTCTTCCACGCATAGCTATTCTTTCTAATGTCGTGTTTTCTTATTTTCCGATCCAGGAGCCCCCAAACGTGCTCGATGACATTCAAGTGCTGACTTTGTGGGGGTGTATTGAGCTGTCTTGGAGCATAATACCAAGTGTGTAAATATGAAACCGAAATTTGATCATAGATGGCCTCACTGGTCAATGTGGTTATTGTGAACACGCGTCAGTGGCACCATTTTCTTGTTTTAACATCGGACAAAGATTATTAACTTATAACACTTCAAGTTTCATACGACAGAATAGTTTTTAATAACAGTGAACATGTCGAACTTTGTACCACGAAACTACGATTTGCGGGTAGCTTTAATTTTCTGTTACCATTTGAAGAAAACTGCTGCTGAATCGCATCGAGTGCTTGTCGATGCTTACGGTGATCATGCTCTTGGTAAATCACAGTGCTTTGAGTGGTTTAAAAAATTCAAAATTGAAAATTTTGACGTGAGAAACGAAGAACGTGGAAAACCACCGAAAAAGTTTGAAGACAGCAGATTGCAAGCATTGTTGGATGAGGGACGACGCTCAAACGCAACAACAACTGGCAGATCAGTTAAACGTAACACGAGCAGCCGTCGCCATACGTTTGAGAGCCATGAGAAAGATCCACAAGATCGGAAAATGGGTCCCACATGATCTCAACGAAAGACAGCAGGAAAACAGAAAAACCACTTCCGAAATGCTGCTCGCCAGATACAAAAGAAAGACATTTCTCCATCAAATTGTGACTGGTGATGAAAATTGGATTTATTTTGAGAATCCGAAGCGGAAAAAATCATGGGTAACTCCAGGCCAACCACCGACATCAACTGCAAGACCAAATCGCTATGGCCGGAAAACAAAGTTCTGCGTTTGGTGGAATCAGAAGGGTGTGATTTATTATGAGCTGCTGAAACCTGGTGAAACAAATGATTGCTTTGAGTGAAAACGCCCAGAATACCAGCAGAGAAAAAACAAAGTGATTTTTCTTCATGACAATGCACCATCACACACAGCAAGACTGGTCAAGGAAATGATAGAGTCGTTTAGTTGGGAAATTCTTTCCCATGCGGCTTACTCGCCAGACTTGGCTCCGTCTGATTACCATTTGTTTGCATCGATGAGACACGCACTTGCTGAGCAGCGCTTCACTTCCTACGAAAATGTACGAATATGGCTCGATGACTGGTTTTCATCAAAAGACCAACAGTTTTTTTGGAGAGGCATCCACACATTACCAGAGAGATAGGGAAAATGTATAGCTAGCGAAGGGCTATACTTTGAATAAAATACTCCTTTTCATTTCCAACCAATAAGTGTTTTTTGTTTTGCAAAAAAAAATTCGGTTTCATATTTACACTCCTGGTATAGCCAGTCCTTCACAATTTGAACGGTGTGCTTGGGATTATTGTCGTGTTGGAATATACAGCTTTCGCCAAGATCCAACTTATCGACCGATTCCCTTAAATTGTGTTACAAGATGATTTTGTAGAGATGGCGATCCATGACACCATCAATGAACACCAAATTTCCTACACCCGACAGCACCCCGAACCATCACATTGCCACCGCCATGTTTGACTGCAGGAATTAGGTGTTTCGGGTCCATTCCCGTCTTTTCCTTTCTCCAAACTTTAGCGCTACCGCCACTTCCAAATATGTTATACTTCGATTCATCGGTGAATAAAAATTTCTTCCAAAAATCAAGTCCTTTGTCTAGATGCTTTTTGGCAAATCCGAAGCGAAGTTTGCGATTTTTTTCGCTTAAAAGGGGTTTTTTGCTTAGTGTTCTGCTGTGATAATTAATGTTCTTTGAACTGTTCTTGTATGCACCGTGGTTCCTGTTCGTTTTGCTATGTCGTCCGCCTAGTTTATGGCATGCGCCTTTGGGTTTTTGTTCACTTCTTTCAAAATAAAGGAGACATCTCTGCGAATCAGCTTCTTCGGTCGACCACTGCGCGGCTTGTTACAGATAACCTGCTTTGTAGTTGTTGAATATGGTTTGAACTGTCGATTTACTTAAATTCAACAATTTGGCTATTTCTCCGAAAGATTTTCTTTCGTTTCGATGTTTTACCACCAAGTTCCGTACTTCTGATGAGATTTCCTTCCGAGAAGCCATCGTCACAGCTGCGGCCTTATCGAAACTGCCCAAACTATAGCCTAACGCGAAGCGCAAATGCCAAAACTTGATAAACGGTACTTCCCGTTATAAAACAGAACCGCACAGTAGCATAAAAAATGATTTACCTAGCCGTATGTAGACTTTTGTCAATGCATTTTTTTAGTTATGATTTTTTTGTTAAATATCAATTAAAATAAACTTAGAACATAACTGCATCATTACTTTTTTAATTATTGCCATGGGGCTGGTCAAGTAGCGAAAATAGGGGTTGTATGTAAATTTATGTCGGTCACTGTACATAAAAAAGTTGGTCGGGATGGTTATTACTACGAATTTTAATACACGTTTTCGCAAAAACATTGCCTGTGCCTTAACTTTTTTAATTCTCTGTATGAAGTTGTCCACACCCTCCTTGGAGATTCAGGATCAAGAAAGAAAATATGGCCGACCTTCACGCTGTTCTGATCAGATTTTTATTAAAATGATCCTCAATCAATATATTCAATTTAACTTATTTGAGCATTAACAATCTTCTTTATTTCTGCATGATGCAATCCAAACTTGATCAAGTCTGGAAGAAAACAAGTTTAATTAGGATTAAATGGACCTTTTCAGGAGTGGGTCATTAAAGCTGCATTCCTCGTAAGTATTAAAAACCAGTTTAAGTCTTAATGATAAAACAAGAAAAAGAAAAAAAAAGTGAAATGTGTCCACAACCTATCCAAAATCCAGCATTGGTCGGTAATACATTTTTTATTTTTTTTTTTGATTCAATAATTAAAATGCATCGTACACCGTTACCCCCGATGCAATAATTACACAACCGAACGAAATCACGAATAATGCAAAATTAATTACGAATAATTATCGCCACGTCAGTGTCTGGTCGAGGGAAAATTTGGAAGATGGAATTTAGTGATAGCGAATTTTTTGTTCTATTGATTAAAAAGTTTTTAGCCTACCGGCAGCCAGCCAACCATAAAGTAAGTCAGGTGACTTTTTGGAGGTACTGTACATGTATGTGATTCAACCGGAGCAGTAGAAGCCTCCTGCTAGAAGCTCCCCGCTTAATAACGATGGCGACGCCGAGCGTGCGGTGTGAGGGAAGAAGTGAATTGGTTTTTTCGTGTTCTTCTCGAGCTGCTGGTGTGTTGTTGCTTTCATGAGAAATTCGCCCCATTGAACGACTTCAAGTTACATAAGCCCCTCAGAACAACTCGAATGAGTGAAAAGGCGCGGGCGATCTTACTCGTCTTATTGGGACGGGCAGAGGGGAGCGTTTCGTCCGATTCGAATGAAACGGAAAACAGTAAAGAAAAGAATGCGAAAAAAAGTGTGGATAGAAAAAAATAACGAATAATAATAAAAACAATAACAAATCTATCGTCACTGTTGTTATTCTGGTTTTTTTTTCTTGAGCGTGTTTGGTTGCTCGCTTCGGTTTGGTGGGCCGGAGTACAGGGGGCGATTTATTATCGCACGAGGGAGAGGTGACGGCCTGAACGATGATATCGCGACGGGCTTAATCAACTTGTCTCATTATTTCTGGTTCTTTTATTGTTTTTATCATCACTTTTCGCAAATGCTTTCTGATTGCCCCGCGCCCGTCATGAATCAATAAAACCTGCAATTTTTCTTTTATCGATAAAATCAATCCGAGTTCAACTGAAAAGAAATTTTCGCCAAGGAGACAGTTGCTATGACGAAATGGAAATAATATCGAACTTACCTTGCGAATTTTCTCGGTATTCAAAAAAAACACAACTCATCCGTGCGCGGGACGAGAGCAAAGGAGGAACTCGGACCAAAACAAAGTTCCGCGGAACGGCTGTGGCTGGCTGTACACAACACACAGCTGTGGAACCACGCCAGGTAGGGGCGCGCACGAGCGTACGAAAACACCCCCTAAATAACGACCAGGTGATGTCCTTGTTTGGGTGCTTCGCTTCACCGAAATTAACGGAAAGGATAACGTCTCCGCCCGGAACAGTTCGCCACACAATTCGATTGATCTAGTATTGATGTCACTCAATCGGGAGGCCGTTTCAGTTTTATTTGCAATCACCGAAAAAAAAAAAACAACAAACTTTTCCCAAAATTATTCTTTGTCTTGAACGCGTCTGTCGGGCGCAAACGCTGCTCGACCACGATGACTCACACGGAAAATTCCTTTTCACACTTTCCTCCTCCCCAGGCGAAGGATAATCCAAAAAATATTTCGAGAAAAAACAGCACTGCCGTCAATTCTGTTTTACTTCAGCGGAAAAAAAAAAATTTATTCCACAATGACGCGCGACTTTTTAAGAATTTCACAACGAACGCGAGAAGAAAACACGCGAAAAGCACACGACGAAACGATTCGCAACGAAGAAATGCGAATTGAAAACAAAAACAACACTTCACGCACACACCGACAGCGGGCGCTTATTTGTTTTGACGTCTCTCTTTCGCTTCGGACTTGAAAACCGTGCGCGCACGATGAAACACGAAATTCTGTTCAGGTTTTTTTTTAAATTTTTTCTATTTTTTTGTTTTGCACATCCAAAAGACGGCAGCACACAAAACAAAACACAATAAATGAGAAATAAAAAAACAAGACGTGAAGTAAAACGACTAAGAATTCAAGTTTGGCGATTTTCGCTGTGATTTTGGCACTTTTAGGGGTTGATTTGGGTTCGAAAGGGGTGTAAAACTGCACTGGAGACGCTTGGTACAGTTTATTTGCACTTTTTACTAATTTTTTCACTGTTTTAACGGTTTTGACTTTGCACCACGATTTCACGACGCTCGCTCGGCGAGACTACTGTTTGCTGTTTGATGGCGCGAGTGACAGACATGTAAGCAAAGGCAGCAAAGACGGCAAAGACGACCAGAACGGAAACGAGAGGAGAAAGAGAGAGAGAGAGCGGCCATTACCCGATTTTTGCTTTGCTTTGTGGTGTTTTCTCAGCTGTTTTTTATAAATACGGAGAGAGAGAGCGCGGCTCTCTCGGAAGAATAAATGTGCAAGTCGTATCAAACTTAATAAAATCGCCTGCATGTATGCTATGCAGCGATGCCACATAGTAAAGGGTTTTCAAATAAGGCCTTGACAACTTTTTTTCAAAGTAAATTTTTATAATTTGCAGACGTTGTTCCTTCGTGTACTTTACCATGATAAAAATGTTAAGTTTACTGAATAAATTGACAGTGACAGTTCGATGATTAGTGAAAGGGTGCGTTCACAAATTGAATTCAAAGTTGTCAAGTCCCTATTGGAAAACCCGATATTTGTAAAAATACGGTAAATAGTTTGAAAAATTACGCTGTTTATATGGAAATTACGCTATTTTATAAGTAAATAGAAGAAAACAAGCAAATTTTATATTCTATTCTATTCTATTCTACAATGGCACTACAGCCCAAATCGGCCTTGGCCTCCTGACCTTCAAATTCCTTAACATTTTTCATTATTTATTGTGAAAGGGTTGTTAGACCTTTGAACAAGCCTTTATCTTCGAATTTTTCATTTTCCCAAGCAGGCAGTGTTCTGCAATTATGCGTCGATTGGGATTTGAACTCACGACCTTCGTATTGCAGACCAACACGCTACCCACTAGGCTACACCCTAGCTGCAAATTTTATATACCAGTATATATTTGAAAAAACTTATTACATTTTATACATTAATTGGACATATCAAGTAACAAAATTAAAAAAGCTAACTTCTTACCAACACACTAAACAATCAAGAATCAAAATTTCGAAATATACATGCTGCATATCGCGGCCAAAGTTAAGAGCATAAAAGATTGGCATTGTGTTGGAATTATACGTCGCCAGGGATTTGAACTCACGACCATCGCATAGTAGACCACCACGCTGCCCATTAGGCTACATCCTAGCCAGAGCGAAAGAAGACTGAGTGCGAAAACGGGCTATGTTACCCCATACTTACTTACTTACGATGGCGCTACAGCCCAAATCGGACTTTGACCTCCTGAATGCTTTGCCTCCATCCATCTCGGTTCAGTGACCGCGTCCTCCAGTTTGAAAATCTTAGCAGTGATTTGCTGTCTGCGTCAATCGAATCCTCCCAGCGCTTTCGTGGTTTTCCGACCGGTCTTTGTCCGTTGACTTTCCCTTTTAGTGTGCGTTTGGGAATTCTTCCGTCATCCATCCGCTCCACATGACCAGCCCATTGTAATTTTTTAAATTTTATGAGGGTTGACACTTCTGGATTGTCGAAGATGGCATACAATTCTCTATTGTATCGTATTCTCCAGATCGAGTCTTCCCTCACAGGTCCGAGGATTCTTCTGAGGACCTTCCTTTCAAAGGCGTTAAGTCGTTTTTCGGACGCCTGAGTTAATGTCCACGTTTCGCTGCCATAGCATAGCACAGGTCTTATGATTGTTTTGTATAGCTTAAGTTTTGTTTTCCTGTGCACGTTCTTGTTTTTGATTATTGGAAGTACCGAATAATAAGTCTTGTTTGCCATCATTATCCTTCTTTTAATTTCGATGGGTTCGCTTCCATCCTTCGATAGATTTGCCCCTAGATATATGAAGTTGTCTACGTTTTCTAGGTTATAGTCTCCTACTGTAATATTTTGTCTGATTGGCGTCTTTTTCCTAGTTTGCGTCATAATTTTTGTTTTGTTTTCATTAATGCGTAGTCCAACTTCCCTTGCTACCGAGTCAAGGTTTACAAATACTTCCTTAGCACTCTCCAGAGATCTTGCAAGGATATCTATGTCGTCGGCATATGCTACGAGTTGTGTGGATTTAAAGCATAGTGTTCCCTTGGTGTCAACGGGAAGTTTCCGAACAACATATTCGAGTGTCAAATTGAACAGCATTGGTGCGAGGCCGTCACCTTGTTTAAGGCCGTTGTCTGTTTTAAAACTGGAAGTCAGATCGTTTTCTACTCTGACTTGTGACAGAGACTCAGTCATTGTCATTCTTGTCAGTCGAACCAGTTTCGGTGGGACTCCAAACTCCAACATGATTTTATACAGTACGCGCCTGTCGATACTGTCGTATGCTTGTTTGAAGTCAACAAATATCTGGTGCACATCAATATTATATTCCCAGCACTTTTCCAGCACCTGTTTAACTGAGAATATCTGGTCCGTGGTTGAGCGTCCAGCTCTAAATCCGCCTTGGTATTCACCAATTACTTTATCAGCATAGGGCTTAATTCTCTTTTCTAGAATTTTCGTCAAAATCTTATAAGACGTACACAACAGAGATATTCCTCGGTAGTTTTCGCAGCAGAGTTTGTCACCTTTTTTATAAATTGGACATATGATGCTCTTGCGCCAATCTTCAGGAAGTATTTCCTGCGTCCATATGTCCGCGACCAATCTATGTAGGAGATACGCTATGCAGGTGTCGCCGGCTTTCAGAAGTTCAGCTGGGATCTGATCAGTGCCCGGCGCTTTGTTGTTTGGGTGGTTCCTTAGGGCTGTTTTTACTTCTTCGAGTGTGGGAGGACTCAAAGCGGATCCTTCATCAGCTGTTACATCAGTTACACCTGCTATTGTATCTGCTGCTGCTGTTCGTGTAGGTGATGGGCTCGGGTTAAGAAGGTGTTCAAAATATTGTGCCCATCTTAGTTTTATATCTTCCGCGTTACTTATAATGTTCCCTTCCGCATCCTTGCATAGGGTCGTTTTCGGTTTGTAACCTTCTTTCATCCTTTTGACAAGGGAATACGCGGCTCTTGTGTTGTGTAATTTAAATTGTTCGTCCATGTTTTTAATTTCGTCATTATTGTACTTCCGTTTTTTTTGTCTGCATATTTTGTTTGCAAATCGTCTAAGACCCTTGTACTTGTCTTGTTTGGCTCGTGTCGGCCGTTCCGTTAATATTTTGTAAGCTTCATTTTTTCGTTCTAAGGCATCTTGGCATTATTTGTCGAACCAATCATTTCTTTTGCGCCGGGGTTGTTCTCCTATCACCTCCTCTGCGACAGATGTAATGCCATCTTTGATTTTTTGCCACATTTCTTCTATTGGCATGCTGACAGTGGTATTCAGCATTGTCGCGAAGTGCCTCTCCAAGGCTAACGCATATTTCGCAACTATTTTCTCGTTTTTGAGTTTCCCTATGTCGAATTTAGGAACCGGTTGTATTTTTGAGTGTCCTCGGTTTGCGATTCGACATCGAAACTTGGTCTTTACCAAAAGTACATAAATTATTAATAAAATCAACTGAAATCTTACCACCGGCAGAATATGCCATGAATTAAAAAATTCCGTACTCTTATTTGTTATGATTTCGCTGACTGTAGAGAGCGCTCTGAAATAATAAAAGTTAAATTATTAAATAACTTTACTTTAAAAATATAGAATTCTGTTTCATAATAAAACTATTTCAACATATATATTAGAAAAAGAAAGTTATACTCGTCAAAAGAATGTTTATATTAATAATATCTCAACTATCTTGGTGATTGTATCAATCGGTAGATGTATCACTCGGTGATTGTATCATTCGGTGATTGTATCACTCGGTGATTGTATCACTCGGTGATTGTATCAATCGGTAGATGTATCACTCGGTGATTGTATCATTCGGTGATTGTATCAATCGGTAGATGCAACGAAATTCACCGCATTATTTATTTATTCGCGAATGAGATTTTCAATAAATTGAAATTAATGAAAAATGGTAGAAAGTAGTGACGTTTGGAAAACCGTTTGATTGAATAAGATAGATTGGCAACAGGAAAAGAATGGGGCACGAGTAGTGGGTATATGGCGTTTCTGGAGCGGAAGTTCATATGGCAATACTTATTAGTGGAGATCCAAACCGGAAGTTCATATGGCAATACTTATTAGTGGGGATCCAAACCGGAGGTGGCTTATGGCAATACTTATTAGTGGGGATCCAAACCGGTAGTTGGACTTCGAGAAGGCTTTCGCTGTTTCTTCAGAGATGGCAGTAGCAGTATCCCTAACTGACTCTTTTTTGAAATGCCGAGATTGATAAGAGTTGTACGAATTATGATTCATATATGATGAAATTGATATTTACATTGATAGGAATGAACACGTGGGTTATATTTTTAGTTGGACTTTAAGAATGCTTTCGTTGTTTATATTGTGAAATAGGTTGTGCTCAGCATTTTAGTTTTACGAATTAGGTTTCATATATGATGAAAATTGATAGATTGTGTGTATGGAGATTGTTATTGTTATTAATAGCGTGATATTTTTTTTTTATGAAGTCATCATCGATAAGGAATAATTCTTTCGAATTGTTTATGGTTTAGAGTATTCATATGATAGGTTGTTTACATTTTTTTGTGTATGGAATTTTTTGGTTTACGAGTGAGATTGATATGAAAATTTCACCTCAATCCGCTAACATATATGATCATTTTTTGATAAACGAGTTCAAGCTCTTGCACATTACCTGCTTAGATACACCTTGGTACCCCTTTACCTGTAGATATTAATTTTAGAGTAGATTATTGGTTATTGGTTGTAAGAGATTATTGGTTATTAGTGAGTATATATATTGGTTAATGGAAGAGAGAGAGAGAGAGAGAGAGAGAGAGATGATGTATTGGTATTGATCCAGATAGGATGCTGGATAGGGGGATGTTGTATTAGTCCAGATGGGGTATAGATTGTGGTGTATGTGTGTGTGTGTGTGTGTGTGTGTGTGTGTGTGTATGTGTGGAGATTGTTATTGTTATTAATAGCGTGGTATTATTTCATGACGTCATCATCAATTGGAGTTGCCATAATGTCAAAAAAAATAAAAAAAAATAAAAAAAAAAAATAAAAAAAAAAAAAAATAAAAAAAAAATAAAAAAAAAAATAAAAAAAAAAAATTAAAAAAAAATAAAAAAAAAAAAAAAAAAATTATTATAAAAATATATATTTATAATAAAAAATTATAAATTACATTATTTTGCTTTTCTTTTTATTATTCCACTTTTACTTAATATTATTCCACTGCTTCTTCACTTACGAACAGGAATAAACACGATCGTTTGTTAATGCAATTAGTTTTTTCTTGTGTGGTCAGCATATTTCCGATTGTATGGAAAAAGATCCATTCTGCTTGTTTGTGTGTGGTCAGCATATTTTCGATGATGAAATTGATATTTACATTAACAGGAATAAACACGTTCGTTCATTCGGTTGTTTATGAATAATTGTTTATAGTTTTGTGGTTTTAGGTTTCATATATGCTAAAATTAACGATTGAATTCTGTGTGAGTAAAAGTAGATAAGAAATTTTTGTTATGATAGGTTGTTTATAAATAATTGTTTATAGTTTTGCGGTTCTTTGTTCTTATGGAAAAAAGATCCATTCTGCTTGTTTGTGTGTGGTCAGCATATTTCTGTATAAATAAGATTTTATTATAGATAAGAGTTTTAGTATAAAAAGAACAGCAACAACCTCATCGGCTATAGTTTCTCTTCGAAATTCGTCAAGTGAAGTTAATCAAGTGATTTTTTTATACATATAGTTTGTCTTAGAAATTCGTCAAGTGAAGTTAATCAAGTGATTTTTTATACATATAGTTTGTTGTTAGAAATTTGTCAACGAAAGTTAATCAAGTGATTTTTATATAAAAAAGTAATGGAGTCTGTACTTTGTAAAGTGTGTGGAGTGATTTTCTCGACGGCTGATGGTCTGAAAAGACATGTAGAAAATACTCACAGTAAGTGTTGGCTTAAGCTTTTAAATTTTTTCTAGCTTTTACAAAAATGTATATATTTTAAATAGAAAATACTACGATGAACGGCAACGCAATAGGAGGGAGGAAGGAACTATCTTCAATGAAACGATTGGGGGCACCAGTTAAGAACATCATACCACATAAAACGATTAAACTTAGCCCACCTTCATCTTTCAAACTTTGTGATTTGTGTCAGGTGATGGTGAAAATACTAGACTGGAATCACCACATTCGTACAAACACACATAAAAGGAATAATATTCAAAGTTTTGATCAGCATTTCAAGTTAATTAAGAGCACCTACAAGAATAGAATTCAAACGCTTATATACGAAAATAAAAGCGATAATGTATTAATTCCGGAAATATTTTTAAAAAGTCTAGAGGAACCACTAATGGTCATCTTAAAAAAAATATTAGAAACATCATCCGCTATAAAGTTTAATATTGAGCTATTTGCGGATTACATGAAAACCTGTTTGAAAGATGACAAGGAAGAAAGCGAATGTGTGATAAGCATTAAATCGTTTCAACCAAAAATGCAAACCATTCTGGATGAATGTGACTTGCAGTTAGCATTCAAAAATAACGTTGATAGCATTATTAAGAAAATGCAAGAGTTCCAAGAAAGAGATAGTGGATGGACTCTGGTGAAAATAACCCACTGCGAAATATGCGTAAACGAATACAAGCCGCTTAGGGGAACGAAATACGTGCGTTTACCGCCTTTTATAACAGATAAACATGCTTGTGTAAACGTAAAAAATAACGATGAATTCTGTTTTAAATGGAGTATAATTTCTGCATTGTTGCCGGTGAAATACAGTTCAGACAGACCATCGTCATACCATATAGCCGATATAACACAAAGTGTTATACATCTTTCTAATGGAATAACATTAAAGTTCAACGATCTCGAGTTTCCACTGAACGTGCAGAAAGTAGCAAAGTTTGAGGAATTAAACCCATCAATTAGCGTCAATGTGTTTGGGTATGAAGCAGAAAAAATTGTGGGCCCATATTATCACACAAAAAACGAGAAAAAGTGTCATATCAACTTATTATTGATACAAGGCACTGATGAACTGAATCACTATGTCTGGATCAAGAACATGTCAAGGTAATAACATTGAGTTTTTTTTTCATATTCCTTTTTTTAATTTTTTTTGTTTTTCTTTCTGTTTAAGGTTGATCAAGCATCAACAGACTCTACACATGCATAAAATATTCATTTGCAATACATGTCTGCAACATTTCCATAATGAAGAAGCCCAATTACAACACAAAAATGAGTGTGGTAAGGTTGTGTCCAGCATGCCAAGTCTCGAAAAATCAACTTTACAATTTCAACACTATGAGCGCCAATTGGATGTACCATTCGTTATACATGCAGACTTTGAGTGTTTACTTGAAGAGGTTAGTACCTGTTTTGCTAACCCAGAAACATCTTCATCAGCTGTTGTACAGGAGCACACACCATGTGCCTTTTCGTATTACATTAAGTGTACTTTTAATTCGTCATTAGATAGGTTAAGAGTGTATAAGGGAAAAGAATCCTCTAAAAATTTTCTAGATTCGCTTGTTAGGGATGTGAGGTGGCTCTATTCCAATTATATTATGAAACCGAAACCTGTACCTAGACTGACAACACAACAGATGAAAATTCAGACTGAAACGGAACTTTGTTACATGTGCAAGAAACCTCTTCTCGACGACAGAGTAATAGACCACTGCCATTTAACGGGGGAATATAGGGGTCCAGCTCATAATCAATGTAATTTATTATTTAGAGTGCCTAAATTCTTTCCAATCTTTTTTCACAACTTTTCTGGGTATGATTGTCATTTATTCGTAAAAGAACTAGGGAATATAGATGGTGATATAAAAGTAATACCTCAAAATAAAGAACGATACATTTCCGTATCGAAGAGAATTACGGTTAGTGATACCAATACAATAGAATTAAGATTTTTAGATTCAATTAGATTTATGAACAGTAGTTTAGATGAGCTTGTTAGATATTTACCCGAGGCAAAACTGAAGACAATACGTTCAATATACGGTGAAGAAAGCAAATTTAAACTGCTCACAAGAAAGGGTGTATTTCCCTATGAGTATATAAATTCGTGGACTCGTTTGGATGATGTTTGTTTGCCACCAAGGGAAAATTTCGCGAGTAAATTAACAAATAGTGAGTGCAGTGAAATCGATTATGAACACGCACAAAAAGTTTGGAAAGAATTTAATTGTAAGACACTTTGGGATTATTTAGAGTTGTATTTGAAAACAGATGTTTTGCTTTTAACGGACGTATTTGAAAATTTCAGAAAAATTTGTAAACAAATCTATGAGCTGGATCCCTGTCAATACTATACTGCTCCGGGGTTAGCGTGGGACGCTATGTTAAAAACCACAAACATTAAACTAGAACTTTTGACTGACATTAACATTTATAATTTTATTAAACGCGGTATTAGAGGGGGTATTACGCAATGTTCGCATCGACACTCTGTGGCCAACAACAAATACATTGACAATTTCGATGAAACGAAACCCTCAAAATACATTACATATTTGGATGCCAATAACTTGTACGGATGGGCAATGTCTCAACCTCTTCCACATTCTTCATTCGCATGGGTTCAAAATGTCAATGACATTGATATTCGCAATATTCCACTAGATTCCGATATTGGATACATATTAGAGGTTGATTTAGAGTATCCCGATTCAAAACACAATGATCATAACGATTTACCTTTTTGTGCAGAAAACAAAGCAGCACCCGGTTCTAAAACAAACAAGCTTATAACGGATTTAACAAACAAACATAAATATATTATCCACTATCGGAATCTACAACAGTGCCTAGAGAATGGTTTGAAACTTGTTTGCATTCATAGGATTTTACAATTTAAACAGTCTGATTGGCTAAAGAGTTATATTGATTTGAATAATTATCATCGTACAAAGAGCACAAATTCATTTGAAAAAAATTTCTTCAAGCTATTAAACAACGCGGTATACGGGAAAACGATGGAGAATGTGGAAAAAAGGAAAGATGTAAAATTAGTTACAAAATGGGAGAGTAAGGGAAGAAGTTTAGGTGCCCGCGCTCTTATAGCCAAACCAAACTTTCATAGTGTAGCTATATTTTCAGAAACTATGGTTGCTATCCAGATGGATAGAGTAAAAGTGTGCTATGATAAGCCAATTTATTTAGGTTTTACCGTTCTTGATATTTCCAAGCTAAAGATGTACGACTTCCACTATAACTACATAAAACCAAAATACACGGACAATGTTCTTCTAAACTATATGGATACGGATTCATTTATTTATACAATTCAGACAGACGATTTTTACACAGACATTTTAGACGACATTGACAGACACTTTGATACTTCAGAATATTCGAAAGACAATCCCTATAACATTCCTTTGAAAAATTGCAAAATATTAGGACTAATGAAAGACGAGACGCACGGAAAAATAATAAAGGAATTTATAGGGTTAAGATCGAAAATGTATTCTATAAGTATAGATAATAGTAAAACTATAAAAAAGGCCAAAGGTGTTAAAAAGACTGCAACAGACATATTGACAATAGACAATTATAGAGAATGTTTATATAGGGAGAAAATTTTTAGAGGAAATATGTATATATTTAGATCTAAGCTTCATAAAATTTATACAGAATGTATTAATAAGATAACTTTAAGCCATTTAGATGATAAGAGGTTAATTAAGGATGATAAAATTAGTACATATGCATGGGGACATTATAAAATTTAAATTTAAAATAATAATAAAATATGTATATATTTAGGTCTAAGTTACATAAAATTATTTAGAATTTAAGATAATAATAAAATATGTATATATTTAGGTCTAAGTTATATAAAATTTATACTGCATGTATTAATGAGATAGCTTTAAGCCAGTTAGATGATAAGAGAGACATTGTGATATTTAGAATTTAAGATAATAATAAAAATAATTCTTAATATATAACAGCTTTGTTTCAATCACAATTAGAAACCTTTTTATACATTTTTCAGCACATAAAGCCAATTTCTTATTTTCTATTTTTTAAATTACACTACATTTGAATTGTATTCAACTCTGCAATATCGTCAACTTTACATGTTCCAACAGAGAGGAAATAGAGGAAAATATTCTGCGTTTAAGATAAAAGTGTTTCTATCCAAGATCAAGGTCATCGATATGATAATTATGATATGACTAAGCAAAAAAATTCGCAATTCTTGCATATTTATAGAAATATGCTGACCACACAGCTGTACAACCAACTATACAGCTATACAGCTATACAACCACACAGCTATACAACCACACAGCTGTACAACCAACTATACAGCTATACAGCTATACAACCACACAGCTGTACAACCAACTATACAGCTATACAGCTATACAACCACACAGCTATACAACCACACAGCTGTACAACCAACTATACAGCTATACAGCTATACAACCACACAGCTGTACAACCAACTATACAGCTATACAACCACACAGCTATACAACCACACAGCTGTACAACCAACTATACAGCTATACAGCTATACAACCACACAGCTGTACAACCAACTATACAGCTATACAGCTATACAACCACACAGCTATACAACCACACAGCTGTACAACCAACTATACAGCTATACAGCTATACAACCACACAGCTATACAACCACACAGCTGTACAACCAACTATACAGCTATACAGCTATACAACCACACAGCTGTACAACCAACTATACAGCTATACAGCTATACAACCACACAGCTATACAACCACACAGCTGTACAACCAATCAATCAACCATCTATACAAACGTTTTTTCATGTGATGTGATGTTTTTGTGGAATCCAGGGAAAAGTATAGATTTTTAAATATTCGAGAATTAATGTTATTATAAGATGATATCAAGTTAGGTAAGATGGTTTCATGGTGGTATTAGTTGGTTGTATGTTGTATAGCTGTATAGTTGGTTGTACAGCTGTGTGGTTGTATAGCTGTATAGCTGTATAGTTGGTTGTACAGCTGTGTGGTTGTATAGCTGTGTGGTTGTATAGCTGTATAGCTGTATAGTTGGTTGTACAGCTGTGTGGTTGTATAGCTGTGTGGTTGTATAGCTGTATAGCTGTATAGTTGGTTGTACAGCTGTGTGGTTGTATAGCTGTATAGCTGTATAGTTGGTTGTACAGCTGTGTGGTTGTATAGCTGTGTGGTTGTATAGCTGTATAGCTGTATAGTTGGTTGTACAGCTGTGTGGTTGTATAGCTGTATAGCTGTATAGTTGGTTGTACAGCTGTGTGGTTGTATAGCTGTGTGGTTGTATAGCTGTATAGCTGTATAGTTGGTTGTACAGCTGTGTGGTTGTATAGCTGTATAGCTGTATAGTTGGTTGTACAGCTGTGTGGTTGTATAGCTGTGTGGTTGTATAGCTGTATAGCTGTATAGTTGGTTGTACAGCTGTGTGGTCAGCATATTTCTATAAATATGCAAGAATTGCGAATTTTTTTGCTTAGTCATATCATAATTATCATATCGATGACCTTGATCTTGGATAGAAACACTTTTATCTTAAACGCAGAATATTTTCCTCTATTTCCTCTCTGTTGGAACATGTAAAGTTGACGATATTGCAGAGTTGAATACAATTCAAATGTAGTGTAATTTAAAAAATAGAAAATAAGAAATTGGCTTTATGTGCTGAAAAATGTATAAAAAGGTTTCTAATTGTGATTGAAACAAAGCTGTTATATATTAAGAATTATTTTTATTATTATCTTAAATTCTAAATATCACAATGTCTCTCTTATCATCTAACTGGCTTAAAGCTATCTCATTAATACATGCAGTATAAATTTTATATAACTTAGACCTAAATATATACATATTTTATTATTATCTTAAATTCTAAATAATTTTATGTAACTTAGACCTAAATATATACATATTTTATTATTATTTTAAATTTAAATTTTATAATGTCCCCATGCATATGTACTAATTTTATCATCCTTAATTAACCTCTTATCATCTAAATGGCTTAAAGTTATCTTATTAATACATTCTGTATAAATTTTATGAAGCTTAGATCTAAATATATACATATTTCCTCTAAAAATTTTCTCCCTATATAAACATTCTCTATAATTGTCTATTGTCAATATGTCTGTTGCAGTCTTTTTAACACCTTTGGCCTTTTTTATAGTTTTACTATTATCTATACTTATAGAATACATTTTCGATCTTAACCCTATAAATTCCTTTATTATTTTTCCGTGCGTCTCGTCTTTCATTAGTCCTAATATTTTGCAATTTTTCAAAGGAATGTTATAGGGATTGTCTTTCGAATATTCTGAAGTATCAAAGTGTCTGTCAATGTCGTCTAAAATGTCTGTGTAAAAATCGTCTGTCTGAATTGTATAAATAAATGAATCCGTATCCATATAGTTTAGAAGAACATTGTCCGTGTATTTTGGTTTTATGTAGTTATAGTGGAAGTCGTACATCTTTAGCTTGGAAATATCAAGAACGGTAAAACCTAAATAAATTGGCTTATCATAGCACACTTTTACTCTATCCATCTGGATAGCAACCATAGTTTCTGAAAATATAGCTACACTATGAAAGTTTGGTTTGGCTATAAGAGCGCGGGCACCTAAACTTCTTCCCTTACTCTCCCATTTTGTAACTAATTTTACATCTTTCCTTTTTTCCACATTCTCCATCGTTTTCCCGTATACCGCGTTGTTTAATAGCTTGAAGAAATTTTTTTCAAATGAATTTGTGCTCTTTGTACGATGATAATTATTCAAATCAATATAACTCTTTAGCCAATCAGACTGTTTAAATTGTAAAATCCTATGAATGCAAACAAGTTTCAAACCATTCTCTAGGCACTGTTGTAGATTCCGATAGTGGATAATATATTTATGTTTGTTTGTTAAATCCGTTATAAGCTTGTTTGTTTTAGAACCGGGTGCTGCTTTGTTTTCTGCACAAAAAGGTAAATCGTTATGATCATTGTGTTTTGAATCGGGATACTCTAAATCAACCTCTAATATGTATCCAATATCGGAATCTAGTGGAATATTGCGAATATCAATGTCATTGACATTTTGAACCCATGCGAATGAAGAATGTGGAAGAGGTTGAGACATTGCCCATCCGTACAAGTTATTGGCATCCAAATATGTAATGTATTTTGAGGGTTTCGTTTCATCGAAATTGTCCATGTATTTGTTGTTGGCCACAGAGTGTCGATGCGAACATTGCGTAATACCCCCTCTAATACCGCGTTTAATAAAATTATAAATGTTAATGTCAGTCAAAAGTTCTAGTTTAATGTTTGTGGTTTTTAACATAGCGTCCCACGCTAACCCCGGAGCAGTATAGTATTGACAGGGATCCAGCTCATAGATTTGTTTACAAATTTTTCTGAAATTTTCAAATACGTCCGTTAAAAGCAAAACATCTGTTTTCAAATACAACTCTAAATAATCCCAAAGTGTCTTACAATTAAATTCTTTCCAAACTTTTTGTGCGTGTTCATAATCGATTTCACTGCACTCACTATTTGTTAATTTACTCGCGAAATTTTCCCTTGGTGGCAAACAAACATCATCCAAACGAGTCCACGAATTTATATACTCATAGGGAAATACACCCTTTCTTGTGAGCAGTTTAAATTTGCTTTCTTCACCGTATATTGAACGTATTGTCTTCAGTTTTGCCTCGGGTAAATATCTAACAAGCTCATCTAAACTACTGTTCATAAATCTAATTGAATCTAAAAATCTTAATTCTATTGTATTGGTATCACTAACCGTAATTCTCTTCGATACGGAAATGTATCGTTCTTTATTTTGAGGTATTACTTTTATATCACCATCTATATTCCCTAGTTCTTTTACGAATAAATGACAATCATACCCAGAAAAGTTGTGAAAAAAGATTGGAAAGAATTTAGGCACTCTAAATAATAAATTACATTGATTATGAGCTGGACCCCTATATTCCCCCGTTAAATGGCAGTGGTCTATTACTCTGTCGTCGAGAAGAGGTTTCTTGCACATGTAACAAAGTTCCGTTTCAGTCTGAATTTTCATCTGTTGTGTTGTCAGTCTAGGTACAGGTTTCGGTTTCATAATATAATTGGAATAGAGCCACCTCACATCCCTAACAAGCGAATCTAGAAAATTTTTAGAGGATTCTTTTCCCTTATACACTCTTAACCTATCTAATGACGAATTAAAAGTACACTTAATGTAATACGAAAAGGCACATGGTGTGTGCTCCTGTACAACAGCTGATGAAGATGTTTCTGGGTTAGCAAAACAGGTACTAACCTCTTCAAGTAAACACTCAAAGTCTGCATATATAACGAATGGTACATCCAATTGGCGCTCATAGTGTTGAAATTGTAAAGTTGATTTTTCGAGACTTGGCATGCTGGACACAACCTTACCACACTCATTTTTGTGTTGTAATTGGGCTTCTTCATTATGGAAATGTTGCAGACATGTATTGCAAATGAATATTTTATGCATGTGTAGAGTCTGTTGATGCTTGATCAACCTTAAACAGAAAGAAAAACAAAAAAAATTAAAAAAAGGAATATGAAAAAAAAACTCAATGTTATTACCTTGACATGTTCTTGATCCAGACATAGTGATTCAGTTCATCAGTGCCTTGTATCAATAATAAGTTGATATGACACTTTTTCTCGTTTTTTGTGTGATAATATGGGCCCACAATTTTTTCTGCTTCATACCCAAACACATTGACGCTAATTGATGGGTTTAATTCCTCAAACTTTGCTACTTTCTGCACGTTCAGTGGAAACTCGAGATCGTTGAACTTTAATGTTATTCCATTAGAAAGATGTATAACACTTTGTGTTATATCGGCTATATGGTATGACGATGGTCTGTCTGAACTGTATTTCACCGGCAACAATGCAGAAATTATACTCCATTTAAAACAGAATTCATCGTTATTTTTTACGTTTACACAAGCATGTTTATCTGTTATAAAAGGCGGTAAACGCACGTATTTCGTTCCCCTAAGCGGCTTGTATTCGTTTACGCATATTTCGCAGTGGGTTATTTTCACCAGAGTCCATCCACTATCTCTTTCTTGGAACTCTTGCATTTTCTTAATAATGCTATCAACGTTATTTTTGAATGCTAACTGCAAGTCACATTCATCCAGAATGGTTTGCATTTTTGGTTGAAACGATTTAATGCTTATCACACATTCGCTTTCTTCCTTGTCATCTTTCAAACAGGTTTTCATGTAATCCGCAAATAGCTCAATATTAAACTTTATAGCGGATGATGTTTCTAATATTTTTTTTAAGATGACCATTAGTGGTTCCTCTAGACTTTTTAAAAATATTTCCGGAATTAATACATTATCGCTTTTATTTTCGTATATAAGCGTTTGAATTCTATTCTTGTAGGTGCTCTTAATTAACTTGAAATGCTGATCAAAACTTTGAATATTATTCCTTTTATGTGTGTTTGTACGAATGTGGTGATTCCAGTCTAGTATTTTCACCATCACCTGACACAAATCACAAAGTTTGAAAGATGAAGGTGGGCTAAGTTTAATCGTTTTATGTGGTATGATGTTCTTAACTGGTGCCCCCAATCGTTTCATTGAAGATAGTTCCTTCCTCCCTCCTATTGCGTTGCCGTTCATCGTAGTATTTTCTATTTAAAATATATACATTTTTGTAAAAGCTAGAAAAAATTTAAAAGCTTAAGCCAACACTTACTGTGAGTATTTTCTACATGTCTTTTCAGACCATCAGCCGTCGAGAAAATCACTCCACACACTTTACAAAGTACAGACTCCATTACTTTTTTATATAAAAATCACTTGATTAACTTTCGTTGACAAATTTCTAACAACAAACTATATGTATAAAAAATCACTTGATTAACTTCACTTGACGAATTTCTAAGACAAACTATATGTATAAAAAAATCACTTGATTAACTTCACTTGACGAATTTCGAAGAGAAACTATAGCCGATGAGGTTGTTGCTGTTCTTTTTATACTAAAACTCTTATCTATAATAAAATCTTATTTATACAGAAATATGCTGACCACACACAAACAAGCAGAATGGATCTTTTTTCCATAAGAACAAAGAACCGCAAAACTATAAACAATTATTTATAAACAACCTATCATAACAAAAATTTCTTATCTACTTTTACTCACACAGAATTCAATCGTTAATTTTAGCATATATGAAACCTAAAACCACAAAACTATAAACAATTATTCATAAACAACCGAATGAACGAACGTGTTTATTCCTGTTAATGTAAATATCAATTTCATCATCGAAAATATGCTGACCACACACAAACAAGCAGAATGGATCTTTTTCCATACAATCGGAAATATGCTGACCACACAAGAAAAAACTAATTGCATTAACAAACGATCGTGTTTATTCCTGTTCGTAAGTGAAGAAGCAGTGGAATAATATTAAGTAAAAGTGGAATAATAAAAAGAAAAGCAAAATAATGTAATTTATAATTTTTTATTATAAATATATATTTTTATAATAATTTTTTTTTTTTTTTTTTATTTTTTTTTAATTTTTTTTTTTTATTTTTTTTTTAATTTTTTTTTTATTTTTTTTTTTTTTTATTTTTTTTTTTTATTTTTTTTTATTTTTTTTGACATTATGGCAACTCCAATTGATGATGACGTCATGAAATAATACCACGCTATTAATAACAATAACAATCTCCACACATACACACACACACACACACACACACACACACACATACACCACAATCTATACCCCATCTGGACTAATACAACATCCCCCTATCCAGCATCCTATCTGGATCAATACCAATACATCATCTCTCTCTCTCTCTCTCTCTCTCTCTCTTCCATTAACCAATATATATACTCACTAATAACCAATAATCTCTTACAACCAATAACCAATAATCTACTCTAAAATTAATATCTACAGGTAAAGGGGTACCAAGGTGTATCTAAGCAGGTAATGTGCAAGAGCTTGAACTCGTTTATCAAAAAATGATCATATATGTTAGCGGATTGAGGTGAAATTTTCATATCAATCTCACTCGTAAACCAAAAAATTCCATACACAAAAAAATGTAAACAACCTATCATATGAATACTCTAAACCATAAACAATTCGAAAGAATTATTCCTTATCGATGATGACTTCATAAAAAAAAAATATCACGCTATTAATAACAATAACAATCTCCATACACACAATCTATCAATTTTCATCATATATGAAACCTAATTCGTAAAACTAAAATGCTGAGCACAACCTATTTCACAATATAAACAACGAAAGCATTCTTAAAGTCCAACTAAAAATATAACCCACGTGTTCATTCCTATCAATGTAAATATCAATTTCATCATATATGAATCATAATTCGTACAACTCTTATCAATCTCGGCATTTCAAAAAAGAGTCAGTTAGGGATACTGCTACTGCCATCTCTGAAGAAACAGCGAAAGCCTTCTCGAAGTCCAACTACCGGTTTGGATCCCCACTAATAAGTATTGCCATAAGCCACCTCCGGTTTGGATCCCCACTAATAAGTATTGCCATATGAACTTCCGGTTTGGATCTCCACTAATAAGTATTGCCATATGAACTTCCGCTCCAGAAACGCCATATACCCACTACTGGCACGTAAGTTAGTTTTGGTTTTAAAAAAAAATTTGTAAAAATAAAAATGGGACAAACGGATGATGACCGAATAATAAAATAAAATATTAAATTTTTGTAGTAGGATTTTTGGAAAGAGACAGAAGAATCGCAATTAGCCCCTCGACATGTACGCACGTCGAGAATGCAGGAGGCCGTCCTTTTCTCTATTAGAACATGGTCTATTTGATTGAATGTTCTTCCGTCGGGTGAAGCCCACGTTCTCTTATGAATGTCACGATGCGGGAAGCATGTCGAGCTTACAATAAGGTTTTTGCTGCTGGCGAAATCAGTCAGCCTCTGGCCGTTGTCGTTACTAATATCATGGAGACTATGCCTTCCAATTGTCCCTATGTATGCTTCTTCTTTGCCCACTTTCGCGTTAAAGTCACCTAATACTATTTTAATATCATTCGACGGAAGGGAGTCAAATGTTGATTCTAAGGTGCTGTAGAAATCGTCTTTAACTTCGTCGTCTTTGTCTTCCGTTGGGGCGTGGACATTAATAAGCCAAACATTAAAAAAACTTGTTTTGATGCGGATTGCACACAATCGTTCATTGACGGATTTGAAGTTGGTAACTTGGTGTTTAAGCTTCTTGTCGACGATAAACGCAACTCCAAATTCCCGGCTTCCCGATGATTTCCCACTTTTGAAAATTGTGTGCGATCTTAAGTCATTAATCTCGTTACCTAATAATTTAGTTTCTTGGAGTGCAATTATGTTTATATTGTATTTGACTGCCTGTTCCAGAAGCCATAGATCAAATAATTTTTCGCATAAAAAATGCTTACCTCCCAAATGAACGATTTTGATTGGTTCGCTCAAGATTATACCTCCCAAAACTTTAAACAGCTGATTACTAAGCCATATCTTACACGTAGATTGTTCGCATATGTGCGTGGAGATTGCACGCATATTGGTGAGCTCAGTTCGAGAAGTTCTTTCTCGTTTGCCAACTGTTTTACGTATAATTAAACTGTGATCCTAGCTGCCAAACAGATCCGCGAAGTCAAAGAACAAATAAACCAGTCGAAAAATCGTCAGTGTTCAGGACACTGCAAATCGGTAAAATCTAAAGCTATGTGCAGAATGAAAACAAGAAAGTGAACTGAGTGGGAGAACAGAGTGAGTTCTAAAGAACATTATAGGTTTTCTTTTGCATTGTGAATTATGTTCAAACTCGGATCGCTCATCGCTTAAACTTTATCCAATTAGTATTATTCAAATTACGCTAATTTGAAAAAAATTACGCTGTTACGTTAACGAACATGATCAAAATTGCGGTAGAAAAACGTAATTACGTTGAATGTGGCATCGCTGATGCTATCTATGGTCATATATGAAAATCTGATACAAGAAAAGACACTAAACGAAAAAGGCGGGAAAACGAAGCGTTGATTTGAATATATGAAAATCTGATACAAGGGAACAAGCGCGTGATACAAGAAAATCTGATACAAGGTATGTATGGTTGAATTAACCCTTTCAGTACTTCGCTGGTTCATTACGAATTCGGATCCCCTCAAGTTTCAAAATTCTATTTTACTTTATTATTCTAATAATAAAATATTGTGGAAAAACAGAGGAAAAAAAAAATAAAAAAATTTGCTACCCTGAAATTTTGTTTTCTCGCGTTACTAAATCAAATTAACAAAGCAAAAAAAGAAAAAATTTGGTCCCGCTGTCCATATGGACTCATATCTGCAATACCTTTAAAGGTAGAATGTAGAGATGGTATGCTATTTTACATACCTGCGATTTTTTCACTGCTCTTTTAAAATAGCATTCGCATGTTGCGATTGAAAATTAAAAAGAGCAGCGCAAATGCATACTGCTTACGGTATATCGCCAATAAAATTGCCGCAATGGTCATCGTAACAAATCCCAGAGTTTTTGTTTGCACTCGCACATTAATCGCGCAACTCTCACATCCCACGTTACCCTGACGAGATAGCTCAGAATAAAGCTCACTTACCCATCGCATGTACACAAACTAAAAAAGAAAAAACCACACCCGACCATAGAAAACCGAACCAAAAGGGTCCATGATTTCTTTTTTTCAGACGATATTACTCACACAAGCTCTTATCGGCACAGTGGACTGGAACATAAGTCGGCGCAACTTGCAATAGACGCAACTCACATGTCCTATCTCACCTCGGCGAGATCATAGCTCAGAGCAAAGCTCGCCAAACAAATCGACGCTTTTTTTTTTTTTTATGTAACACCGGAACTAGAGGGGTTGCCCTTTTGTACTGAAGCACAGCTCCGGTGAGGGGGAAGGATATTGGTTTTTGGGAATTAAGGGGATAGAGACGGAAGTGGCTATGAATATCTTCCTTGAATTGCTGAATGTTGTAGTCATGCGGGAACACCGAGATGGGCAGCGAGTTCCATATTCGAACAGTCCGGTTTAAAAACGAATCACGAAATTTGACAGTGCGACCGAAGGTGGGGTTGAGAGAATACTTATGAGCTCGCGAAGCAGCTCTAGTATTACGGGGTAAGGGCATACATGGAGCCAAGAGATTAAAGATTTCGTCCGAACAATCTCCATTGTTGTAGCGATACAAAAGGGTTAGGGAGCTTACAGTTCGTCTATGCTCGAGTGAATCGAGCGATGAAGTGATGTCAGAATCTCCTATAATTTGGATACTATCCAGATAGGAGAGAGAAGTTTTTGCAGCTCCCACCCATAGGTTTAAATTAAATTCAAGACGAGGTCTAATATAGGCCTTATAAATTGTTAATAGCCCAGAAGCAGTGAACCTTCTACCACCTCCCATACAAATATCTGTATTATAAATTCAAGAAAAGCATTTCGTCTTCAAGTATATGAGAGCCATAGACTTTGAAATTGAATGAAAGCATGGTGTTAAGGAGAATGATAAGCAGTTTCAAAATCATCTTAAACGCTCCACTTCCTCTGCCACCTCCCATATAAATGCCCAATTTCAGGAAAACTCTGACCAATTTCTTTAAAAATAATGAAAACTAAAAACTTTGAATTCAGCAAAAAACATTTTGCATGCCATGTTCGGTGTCATATACGAAAAATACCTCCCCCTCTACTTCTACCACCTCCCATGCAAAAGTCTCTATTCACTATTCGAAAGAATTTAAGATGACATATTTTCCGGTATATTAAAGTCATTTCATCTAGAGTATCATATGATTGGGCCTTAAGCCCAATCAGAATTCTGTTATGTTTTTCTATGGTACAAATAATTTTGTGATGCATAGTATAAACGAAGGATTTGGTTAATGCATATGTGCTGCTTTAGATGGTTGTTATTTTAAAGCTTTATCCTTACTTTTTCTTTAATGAAAAAAAAAACAAAATTTAGCAAAAAAAAAAATTTAAATAAAATCCATTTTTTTCATTTTTATCATAAATTATTTGATTTTTGTTGCTGTATTTTGTTTTGGTAACATTTTATGCTTCAAAATAAACAAAGACTTTTAGATTTTCAATAAATTTTCTTAAAAAATAAATTATACTCTTAATAAATAAATTTGATTTTGTTAAACAAAATAAAAAAAAAGGTTTGATGAAAGTTTTTACATTGAAGGATTTCCGGATTTCACAGTTTTCTCAATTATTAATCGTGACGTTTCGGTCTATGTTGAGAATTGAGGTCCCAAACATATCGATCAATTAGATAAAGGTCTTAGCAGGTACCGAACAGCCACTATTTTGAAATCAAAACAGTGGGAAAGTTCGGAAATATTTCCTTTGAAAAATATAGAAAATGCATAAAAGAAAAAAATGCACGAATAATTTTAATCATAAATACTAATAAAAAAAAATAATGCATAATTAAGGAAGAAATAAATTACTGGGATAAAAACCTGTTTCAATTTTGCTTACATTGAATTAGTTTGGGGAATGGTTTGATTTTTAAGAAATCTTTCACTGGCTCTCATTGTAGCACAATTTAATTAATTAATATTATTTTAGACTATTAATGATAGATACTCTTTTTTTTATAATCAAGAGATTTTTTTTATACAATCTTTTCTTTTATATTTGTTAATTATTTAATTTATGATTCTATTATAAATAAAGCGCGCACGACTAGAGAGCCGATATGTAAAAAAAGAAAATTAAGTTCTGGAGTATATTGAGTTGAGATAAAGGATTTAGTGTAATTATCGTTAGAATGCAACATTTTTATTTTCTTCTTAATTTTATGGTAATAAAAAATTTGAATTTCTATTTTATGCGTTAAAAAAAATTATTCAGAGCCATATTTATATTCAATCGTTCGTTTCACGTTACATTAATTTATACATTTACAAATTGATCTAGAAGTTGTTTATAATTTGAGTCGGGATATGAATGAACTCGCCGAGTGCAACCTGAGGTAAATATCAACCAAACTAGTTTTTTAATTAACCTTTTTTTATTATGAGAAAGATTTCCTCAGTTTACACTGCTCTGATTTATTAATCGGAACGTTTCGGTCTATACAGATCCCTCTATCAAACAGTGATCAGTTTCTTAAAGGATTCTCAGCAGAGACCGGAACGTCACGATTAATAAATCAGAGCAAAGTGAAATCTGGAAATATTTTCTTTAATGTAAAATTAAGATTACTGTACATAAGATATTTGTTGGCCAGAAAAGTAGAATTTATAAAGATGGTCCATGATTTTTCCGTCATAGGAAACCAATATGGATGAAATTTACCCCGGTCTTGGATAAAAACTATATACACTCGATTAATCTTGTTGTGGACATTTTTCCAGGGTATTGAAATTGATTTTGTGTAGGTAAACTTGGCTTCTATTTTGAAAATATAATTTTGATGGTGGAACAAATGAAGGATAACACAGTGGCACACTAAATGTCCAAAACTAAAAATATTT
Organism: Chorisops tibialis; assembly: GCA_963669355.1. Taxonomy (NCBI): domain Eukaryota; kingdom Metazoa; phylum Arthropoda; class Insecta; order Diptera; family Stratiomyidae; genus Chorisops; species Chorisops tibialis. The sequence continues at coordinate 13,690,323 of OY770262.1, read as the reverse complement.
CTGGTGTGTTCCTGTATTTCAAACAAAAGGGAAACCAACCCTAACGAAATTTCGTACTACTACTTGTTTTTTTTTTACCGAATCAGGGCTTCCATATTTTCGCGTAAGAATTGCACCACTGTCCGTTTTATCGTACAGTATCAGAAAACAATCAATCGATTTCCTCTTAAGACCTCCTATAGAGGTATAGGACAGAAACAGTTCTCTTTCACAAAGCGCGATCCTGAGTAGCATTCTTTATTTTTCGCCAGGATAATACAAGAAATGTATGACATTAATTGTTTTATCATTAATTATTTGTCATTGGTGTGCAACTTTGCATTTGAATGCAACTGTTGCGACAAATTGCAATCGCTATCGCAGTCACTACCGCGTTGGCAGAAGGATTAATTTTGAAAAGGTCTCAGCAGAACTCGAAACGTCACAATTAAAAATCAGAACAGTTTGAGACCTGGAAATCCTTCTATTAATTTAATTAGTTCTGTACGATGCAACAACAATTTAAGTTTATATTGATTTTATGATGTTTAAAAAATTATGCAGTTATCGTACGACGAAAGGTCATCATTGTACAGAAGGCCAAAAAATCGTAAGAATGGCAGCCCTGTTCTGTGTAAATCCGTTTTTAAAGAATATCGAGCTAGTTTCGAAAGCGGAAGAAATTACTAAATAAGCCTAGTTTTCCTACAATAAACAAAACTTCGACTATCAAAGCACCACCATGTGGATTGAATTCTATGAGTACGAGCACAATTTGAGGCAATACATTAAAATATATTTCTCTTATCACTAAGATTGATGGCCTATTCGAAATTCTATAGAATTTTCATCATTTATGAACCATATGCTATGTACAATCGTCAATTATCGTTTCTATTTAAATCATTAAGCTTTTCTGTTAAGAAATCACACAAAATAAAATAAAATTTGTCTTTTAATTTTATCCTAAGTAAAAATTATTCCGTCGAAAACGGAATTTTTCTAGCCCGGCTCAGACCAAGCACGCCGAACCGAAATAACGATGCAATCGTTTGGTTTCGGCGTCAATTTGCGCGATCCACCAACGATTTTTTTGCACATTTTAGACAGCTCGGCAGAGTTCGACGTGCTTGGTCTGGACCCGGTTTCATTATTTCATTAATAATAATAAAAAAAGAAACAATTTAAGCCGAACTTTGTCAGTATCAAAATTTCATATTTCATTGCACATTGAAATAGTGGCGAACTGAGTCGTCCTTATTGTTTTAAGGTTAATCTCTTTTTTAGCATTATTAGAGCCGTCTATCTATGTTAAACTATTTTCCAAGTTGCTAACAATTACGAACTGTTGCTTGAAAACAAAAAAAAAAACAACACACGATGAATTTAGCATTCAAAGCTTAATCAAAATTAAAATTAATTAAGATTAAAAAAAATTAATAATACTAAGTCTCTCTCTCTAGTCAAGCGCAATTCCTTGAATCCATGAACTCAAATCGGAACTATCCGATTCCATGATGATCTCCTGCGGTAGATCAGGCGTTAAAAGAATTTGTGCTGCTGTTCGTCCGCTTAAATAGGCTCCATGAACGGTCGAATAGAAATTTGAATGTGTGTGCTCACCAGCGAATAGGACTGCAGGCTGCGGAAGATAAAAATAATTTTTTTTTAAATTAATCTTTTCTTTTAATTGAACGAAGCAAGCGCTTCTACAATAAAAGGTAATCATTTCCATTATTACGTTAAAAATGTGAGAAAATTTCAAATGGGATAGAACGAATGTTACTTTATTAAGAAACACGAAAATTATTTTGGTTTAGCTCCGTGACATGTTATTTTTGTTGCTATGATAAAAACGGAAGAGAGTGTTGCGATCTTTGATGTTGATGTCGCTACATTACCCCCTTTTAGCGAAGTGCAGTGATTTTTCATTCATATAGAGGATATATATTTGTTACATGCCAACACTAGTCGCTCATCGTATGGGCGACGGTTTGGTCGTAGTGCTGTGTATAGAATGGGCGAGCTTCCGTGAAACCAGTCAGTTGGTGTTTGGAACGAGAGTCAAAACTGGGAAGCAAGTAGGGGAGTCGACAGGCGGAGTTTAGTAAACGACAGTAAGCGTTAATCGCTTACTGTCCTTTACTAAGCCCTGTCTTGTGATCGACAGGCGGGAGTAAGTCCTGTGATCGACAGACGGAATTCAGTATGCGATTACGTCGTGTGATCGACGGTGAAGATTAGCAGTCGAATCGGAGATTGAAAAGCGATGAAGTCGTGTGAACGGCAGAGCAATGAGTGCGAGGGTTGAGGTGAAATATTGTGAGCGAAAATTGTAAAAACAATTTAGTAGTAAAGCATTTTAGTTTTATTTTTACTTGAAAACCAGCGACCCATGGCGCACTTCAATATTTCAGTTTTTGGCTATAAGACTTCCTATGTTATGAGCTGGTTTGAGTCTGTCTACAAAGACGGAAACGTTTGTACCTTTTATGTCAGCTTTATTTGCTTATCATCTACCACTTAACACTGAATCAAATAAGTGCGCGCATACGGCCAGATATTTTGATCATGTTGACTCATCGCATAATCGCAATCTTCAACTATTCTCGACACATATTGGATTTCTCATTGCCATGAGTCAGCGAACACCTGCAACGGTTGGGTACACAGAAGCAGGCGAAAAGCAGATGAAAAGGAGACAGACGAAAGCAGGCGACTGGTTGCGAAAAGCAACCAAATAGAACGGTACAAAAGGAGTGAGTATTCGTGAAAGCAGTCAGTCTGAATTGTGAAGCGAAAGAGTGAAGATCGGGTGTGGAAAGTCGTGATTGTGAGTTGATATTCGAGTAGGAGAGTCGGCAGGCGTGTGCGATCGATGAGTGTGTCGTGCAATTGGCGGCCAGGATGAGTGAGCGAGTCTACCGTGTGGTCGGCAGTCATAGCGGACTTAAGAAGCAAGTCCTGTGATCAACAGGCAGGTGTAAGTCCTGTGATCAACAGGCAGGAGTAAGTTCTGTGATCAACAGGTGGAGTTCAGCAAGCGACAGAGCGGGTAAGTCCTATGATCGACAGACGGAGTTCAACAAACGACAGTAAACAGGTGAGGCCTGTGATCGACAGGCAGAAGTAAGTCCTATGATCGACCGGCTGAGTTCAACAAAAGATATTAAGCGAATAAGTTCCGTGACCAAGAGGCGAAGATAGAAAAGCGGCAGTTGGCGAACGAGTAACGAACGATTAGTATACGAATGGTGATTGCGGCAAGTTGTGATAGTGAGTTGATATTCGAGTAGGAGAGTCGGCAGGCGAGTGCGATCGACGAGTGTGTGTGTAAGCGGGTAAGTCCAGTGATCGGCAGCGGAGTTCAATAAGCGGCAGTGTGCGGGTAAATCCTGTTGATCAACAGGCAGGAGTAAGTCCTGTGATCAACAGGAGGAGTTTAACAAGCGACAGTAAGCGAGTAAGTCCTGTGATCGACAGGAAGGGTTAAGTCCTGTGATCGCCTGGTGAGTTCAGAAAGCGTATGGAAATAGAGAAGAGAACGAATAGGGAACGAATGGCAAGCCGTTAGCGCGAATATTAAAGGTGATGAACGGAAAAAGTGTTTGTGAGAGTTAGTGAGAAGCGAAAAATAAAGATTGAGGTTTTTTTTATGGTTATCGAAATAAATTTAGGAGGTCACCCTTTAATGCGTGAAGCACAGTTAATTCGACATGGGTAACGGAAACAAGTGGAAATAGGGAAATTAGCAGGAAAACACAGGAGGGAAGAATTTTAAGTGGCGGTGAACGTTGTTCTTGAACTGCTGAAGGTTGTATTCGGTGGGAAAGAGATTGACTGGTAATGAATTCCACAACACTATCGTCCGAGGGACGAAGGACTGCCTTAACTTCACTGTTCTCCACGGCAAGGGCTTCACAGTGCACTCGTGTAAGCGTGCAGCTTGGCGAGTATTTCGGGTGCATTGAGGTGGTATTAAAGCTTTTAGTTCCTTGCTGCATTTGCCATGGAAGTATCTATAGTAAATGCAGAGTACTCCGATATTTCGACGATGCTCGAGGCAGTCAATTGAGGCCGATTAGGCATCATTTCGGTCAAGTACGTAAGTGATACGGTCAAGTAGAGCCAGATGTGATTTTGGGGACCCAGCCCAAACATGCGAGTTGTACTTAAGACGTGGTCGGATATAAGCCTTATAGATGGTAGCTAGTTCGGAGGCAGAAAAGTATTTCTTACACTTCCGCAGAATACCTAGACGTTTCGAAGCATCAAGAGCGACTTCGTAAATGAGTTGGCTCAAAATCTAGGCGATTGCTAAATTTTACACCGAGTAATGTAAGGTCTGCAGAAGGTGAAATCTGTACGTCATTTAAGGTCATATTAGTGGCCGACGTCGGAGCGTTATGTTTAAGAGATAGATTACAGGACTGCGTTTTTAATGCATTAAAATCTACTGTTTTCCTGCCCCATTCTAGGATTAAACTGAGGTCACAGTTCAATGACTACTGATTGAGCGTAGATAACAGAAAATTGTTTATGACTAAAAAGAGGGTAGCAGATAAAACTGAGCCCTGAGGTACGCCGGAATCAATGGAAAAGGCTGCAGAAGTTACTCCGTCTAGTACGACTCTAATAAAGCCGAAGAGAATACTCTAAATCCATTTAAAAAAAGCTGTGTTAAAACCATATGCCTTCAGCTTGGCTAAGAGACATTTGAGCCGAACTCTGTCGAACGCAGTTACCTTCTCCGAATTTTTGGATGCAGGAGTTCCAACCCTCGGTTAAATAGACAAGGAGATCGCCAGTTGAACGTCCCGAGCGAAATCCATATTGGCGGTCATGTATGAGATTTTTATCCACAAAAAAGTTGACTAGCCTGCGATTGACAGCAGTTTCCATTACTTTTGAAAGCACTAAGGTGTGGGGCGATAATTAGCGGGGTTCGCTTTGCTTCCTTTCTTTGGAATTGGCTGAACATTCGCGAACTTTCAGATCTGATGAAAGCTCCTCTGAAGATTATGAAAGATGATAGAGATTACGAAGAGGTTTAGCTAGAGAGGAAGCACAATTTTTAAGGACAATGGGGAGAGGATGCCATCAGGCTCAGTAGACTTTTGATCCTGCTCCTGCAGGATCCTGGAAATAATCCTAGTTCGAAAACGAAGTTGTGGCAGCAAGAGAAGCCCGAGTCCGGTAAGCACGGAGGACTCTGATTCGACGGAAGCTTAGAGTTTCTTGCGAAGTTTGCCAAAAGGTTTGCTTTTTCAACTGCTGAAATTTCTATTGACAGATTTTACAAATGATCAAAAAGATCTTGAGTTTTTGGGGTTCTCAATGATCTTAAGGCGACGTTTCTGGCCATGTTCAAATTTAGCACGCTTTAAGATTTTATTGCAGGTGTTTCTTGACACTTTTAATGAGTCCCTATTTCGTATAGTCGGATTGTTGAAAAGACTGCTTCTTGGCTCTAATTGCGTCAAGGCACTCATTGGTAAACCACGAATCTTTCGAAGGTTTGATCCTTTTTAGATTGCATGGAATAAATGCTCTTTATGATTATTTCGGTCACAAGTTGTGCGACGACTTCACAATTTCCGGACTCAAAGCATAGTCTCCAATCAAAGGTAATGTATTAAGAGCCTCCCAATTGGCTTTCTTATAATGCCATACCGTTCCACGTGGTGTGGTGGATTAAATGCTGAGATGGGAAACTGTGCTCGAATCATAAAATGATCAGATGTATCAACTGGAGCCAACAACGAGACATCATACTTTAATGTGTGGACGGTTAAAAAAAATGTCAAGCACATTTGGAGCCTGGCCTGTAATGGCAGGTAGACGAGTAGGATTGTCTACTAGCTAAACCGTTGATAGATGCGAAGAGCTCAGCGTCACGACCCGGCTGGTCCGTATGCGTACAATGTTTAAGCCAGACAGCTTTATGAACATTGAAATCGCCCGCGACAACGATCTCAGCGTCAGGGTGTTCAGCATATATAGATTGAATAGCAATTGATAGCTTATCAAATTCTATGGTGGAGTTTGCTGTACTCGTTCCCGGATTTGTTTTAACATAGCAGAAATAGAGGATGAGCTTTTTGACATTTATTTTTATTCAGTTGAAGTTGAATGGATTGGAGCATGTTCCCAAATGCGGAACTAATTGAAAAGCGACATCATCGCGGATGTATATAGCGATTCCCCGCTGGCGAAAAAAAAGTAGGCAGAGGCATAGTATGGTATGACATAGAATTGCTCACTACCTGGAAATACCTTACTTTTGCTCATTGAAAGTATATCCGGTCTTTGGGTTTGAGTGTGGATATATAGTGAGAGGTAGGCAGATTCCAACCCTCGAACATTTGCTTGGTCAATTACAACCTGAACATTCATAAGCAAAAAAAAAAATATTGGAAAAAATTAATGTAGAAGATAAAAGAAATCATCGAATATTTTAATTTAAATTGAGAAAAAAAAGCGAAAAGTCGAATCCAGCGACCCCTTGCGCACTTCAAAATGTTTGCGAAATCGTCGTGCGATTTTGTATGGACCATCATAAGCAGGAGATAACTCGAACTTTATTTTATCCACACAAATGAAAGCGGATTTACATGAATCGAGTAATTTGGGAAGATGAATATTTTGTTGTTTTCTGGAGTCTTTCGGTTCAGTCGCTTTGAGATCTTGCATTCGATTCTGTAATTGCTTTGCACAATTGTGGGGATTGGGTAAAGCAAAATTATGTTCCATGCGGCAAAAAATATCCGAGGACATTTTAAGTCCTCCTCAGGGGTTGTAAGGATGCAGCGAGTCAATAATAAGGACTTGACGCGCCGATGAAATCGTTCTAACATTCCTTTGGCTTGTGCTGTGTGTTTGCAAGTGATTAGACACTAATATTTTGGTTATACTGTCAAAAAGTTTAGATTCGAAATGGCTACCGCGGTCAGTTGTTATTTTGGATGGAATTCCGAAACGAGAAACGTATTGTTGAATGAATACTTACGTAGGCCGCTATTTAAGTTTTGAGCCTAATAATGAAACGTCAGTAATTTCTTATTGGAAATGACTTTATTGTTTTTCAAAGTAGTCTCCATGATGATCGATACACTTTTGCATTCGCTTAAACCAATCTTCGTAACGCTTTTTCCACTCCGATTGAGGTACCTCCAAAACATGGTTTTCGAATGCACCAACGGCTTCTTCAGGCCTCGAAAAACGTTGACCGCGCAATTTATTCTTGATATTCGGGAATAAAAAGAAGTCATTAGGTGACAAATCAGGGCTCTACGGAGGATGACCCATCAATTCGACGTTTTGACCAGTTAAATAGGCGGTTGTTGCAGCCGATGTTTGAGAGCTCGCATTGTCATGATGAAGAATGATCCTTCGTTGCCGCTTCTTTTTTCGTATTTCGCCAAACACTTCTGGCAAACAAATGGTTGTGTACCATTCAGAATTAACCGTTCTTCGTTCCTCTAACGGTACGGTTGCCACATGTCCAGTTCTTCCGAAGAAACAGGCGATCATTTGCTTCGAAGTGCTCCGCGCACGAACAACTTTTGTCGGATTTGGCTCGTCGTGGAAGGCCCATACGGTGGATTGGCGTTTTGTTTCAGGCTCATATGCATAGATCCAAGATTTGTCACCTGTGTAGATGTTATAAACAGCTGTTGACGCACCGCGATTGTATTTTTTGATCATTTCCTTGCACCACTTGACACGAGCATCTTTTTGATCTTGTGTCAATTTATGTGGGATCCAACGTGAACAAATCTTCTTCACAGCTAAAAGTTTATGCAAAATCTTGTTGATGGTCGTCATACTGATGCCCACGGATGCCTCAATCTCCCGATAGGTCACATGACGATCTTCCAATATTAGTTCGCGAACAGCAGCAATGTTTTCTGGCACAACAGCTGATTTTGGACGACCTGCACGATTTTCGTCCCTAATCGAACTACGGCCACGATCAAATTCGTTGTACCAGCGTTTCACAGTGGCCACGGATGGGGTTTCATCACCAAAAGTCGAAGTGAGTTGATCAATGCACTCCCGTCGTGATAATCCACGTCGAAAATCGTAAAAAATCATCGCACGAAAATGTTCCCGAGATAATTCCATTTTTTCGCTGATACAAAATTTTGAACAGACTGTAAACAACAGAAGTTATGCTCCAATGTCAAAACGCTCTGAAGTACGTTATGATTGTAAAGATCATACTTTTCATTTGAAACGTCAGATTGCGCCTATCAACACTGCGTATAGGTTAGGCTCAAAACTTAAATAGCGGCCTACGTATGCTACTGTCGCAGCTGACATATCCTTTAGAGGATATTCTCCGGGCCATCACGTAAATCTGTTGACTACGGTCAGTATGTAGCTAGGGTGTAGTCTAGTGGGTAGCGTGTTGGTCTTCTAATGAGAAGGTCGTGAGTTTAAATCTCGGTCGACGCAATATTTAATTCCAGCCTGCTTGGTCACCTCAATCTACGAAAATGAAAAATTTGTAGAAAGAGGGTTGTGCGAAGGGCTAACAACCCTTCCACAATAAGTAATGAAAAATGTTAAGGAACCTGAATGTCAGGAGGCCAGAGTCCGATTTGGTCTGTAGTGCCATTGTAGAAGAGGGGAGTATGTATGAGTTCGTGTTTGATTCTAGTAGTGGGCCTACTAAGCCCATATAATTCTCTATAGAAGGCTTTGGACTTTCATTCTATCGGTTTTGTTTTTTAGAAAGAGCGTCAGCTGCCCTGTGCACATAAATTTTGTATACAGTGTTGAATGAAAATAGTAGCCGTGTATATTTGTCCAGATTTCAGTTTAGTTGTTTTAGATTCAATAGAAGGCAAAACGTAAGGGAAGCAATGCTTCCCTCGCATCAATGAATGCCACGCAACTGATCTGTACTAAAGATACTCGATACACACTAACACTTCTGTTCTAATAGAGTTTGGACAATGCATGTACAGCGATCGCGCGGAAAATTTCGCCCGAAATTTGAATTTTCTCAATTCTTTTTCTTTTATGAAGTAAACACAATCAAATTGAATTGTTATTTATGAAAGTCATATTTATTTTCGGTTTTAATGAGAATTCTATTCAAAAACTTGTAGTTTAACGCAAGTTTTCGCTCATGTCCGTACATTTGAAATCGGTCAAACTCAAGTTTGGCTGATTTTTGTATTTCTTATGTTGCCTTCTTGTGCTTCTAAACGCAGTCTTAACTGTTGGTATTAGAGCATTGTCCAAACTCTATTAGGACAGAAGTGTTAGTGTGTATCGAGTATCTCTAATCTGTACTGGTTGGAAATGCCGCCGAGGCCGTCATGGCCATATTTATGTAAATAGCTTTCATAATAGCTGTGCCCTGACAGAAATTGGATGGTGCACCTGACCGAGCACTTTAGATTCAATTCGATCAAACTGATATTAGACCGAGGCAAACACTCACCTTCGATTGACTGGGATTTGAGTACAACGGTTGCGCAATATTTTCCATATCTTCCTGTGAAGCACCGACTGGAATCGATGTATAAGACCCCCGCGTGTAAGGCTGTGATTTCCAACTTGTGCTGCAGAAAAAAAATAATCAAATAAATGCAAAACAAAAAAGTGCCTGGCCACTCACCAAATGCATCGTTTTGGCTTCGGAACGAACGGATCCTTGAGGAACATTCGTAAAATTTCGGTACATTTATTCGCAACTTCTTCGTGCGACAATCGCTCCATATATTCGGCTTCTTTTCCCGATACCCAGCCAAGCAGTAGCGTTTCGCTAACCTTGGCGAACGAGTAAATTTTCTTATACCACATCTTGCTCAAGTACTCGTCGGTGCACTTGTCGTCGCTGCTCGCACTCAATTCGTACTTATCGTCGTCCCACAGCAGCATGACTTCGCTAATGTCCGGATTCAAAAAGGCCCGGTCGTATTCCAGATAGATCTTATCAACAGTTCCGAACATCAAGTTATTGATCGCTTCCTGTTTATAGTGCGGCAATACCGGATCGAACATCGTCTTCATCGTGTCTTTGAGGACGCCCAGTGGGAGTGTGCAAATCACATGATCGGCATAGAATGTTCGACCGTCTTCGCATGTCACGCGCACCAGATCAGTGTCGTTGCCAGCCGAACCAGTCGGGAAATCGGTTACAGTCTTATCCGAATCGTCCGATTCATTTTCCGAGTTCTCGTCGACCGTTTCGAGCCCCGAACAGGTCTTTTTCCGCTTCCAGTGGACCTTCTTGACCGGACACGACTTTACGATTGCGTTCTCCGGCAACGGTTCGCACAGCGGATTCAAGATCGAGCTGTAGCCCGACGGCAGGACGATATTTCCGCCCTGTAATTCTGTATAGCTACCTAATTCTAATAAGTCGATTTCGTTCATGCTATGGCAGCCCGTGATGCACGTCTCGCGCTTCAGCAGGCAATTGAAGATGAGCGTCTTGAGATGCTTCTCCTTGGGGTCGGGGATCGAGCTCAGGTAGATCTCCATCTCGAGGTTGATGTGCTCGCCTACGCTGTGAATATCGGGCGGCGGATTGTACTGACACAGGAAATACTCGTCGCAGCGACGCAGGAAACAGGTATAGGCTTCGTAGATTTCCTGGAGAATGGTGAACGGAACTTGCTTGCCGTCTTCGGTCGTGGCCACTACTTTATGCGGTTTCGGAACGTTGATGATGTTAACGAGACCATGCGACATGGCGTACTCGAAGATCGGATTGCCCAGGACGCCGTGAATCCAGTTGGCGCCGAGTTCGATCTGGAATTGAAAAGTAGAGAAAGTTCAGAAATTTTCTTCTTTTTTTTTCCAATTCCGATTAGCATGCCGCGATAGCATCTGGTTGCGATTCCGATCCCGGAAGCAACAGCACACAGCTTTGGACCCGATTCATTTCCTCTTACATAACCCGCCGGTCGAAATTGTTTTGTTTACATCACTAGCAAGGCTAAGACGGACGACCTTCGCCTGCCTGAAAAATCAATGAAATCTCGCTCACCTTTTCCCGATCGATGTCGATTGCAATGATCCTTCCACCGACCCGGTTCCGAGCCTCCAAGATCTTGAAATCGTCGCAACCGTTCTTGATTAAATGATTCGCAGCTGCCAGCCCTTAATAACATAGATAACAAATGCTTACTATTTGAAATAAGAACAAAAATTCCAATAATTACCCGCCATTCCCGCACCGATAATCAAAATTTTCACTTTATTGCAGGCTGGCGGACTGCTCTCGGCGTTTTCGGTCATTTCGAGGAGGCTGTGTTTTACGTGTCGTCCGAGTAACACGCGCCCGGTAATCCTTTGTCACAGCACGGACGAAAATTTGCGAAAATTTGATTTATTTTTCAGCACCGTTCCGTATCGGATTCTGACAGCCGAAAGTTTTTCGTTTGACAAACAGCTGAGGAGGTATTGCGCGCGCGCATGGTTTCGCTTCTAATTAACAGTTTTGTGGGAAATTCAAAGTGTTTCGGAGCTGGAAAAAACATTTTAATTCTTTGTTTTTCTGTTCTTATTCAATTTCTAGTGGAAATCTTCGATTAATCGGCATTTAAATATTGCGCATCGAGTTTTCGAACGTGTCCCACACGAATTCTGACGTTTCTCTTGTGAATCATTTTCATCATAATCGGGGATTTTGTTTTGCTCTGGCATTCGTTGCGGAGTTTCGTGATGACAGACGAAACGTCAAAGTGAAATGTCGCGGAAGGACGAGATTTTCATGACAACGCCGAAAAAACTACGGTTTCGCAACGATTTGGGCTTCCAGCAGTTCGATGGGCGCGTTGAGGACATTTTCGAGGACTCCGCGGATCGGAGGCGCACAAAAAACAGCGAGGGTGCTGGTGACGAGAGCGACAGTCGAAAAGAAGGTGAGTGGATTTTTCGATGAGGAATCGTAGCGGTGGTGGCGCCGCTCGGACTTGTTGAATGGCAACGGACGGGGCCGTTTGGTTTTGGGGGCTTACCACTTTAAATCTGGGATGTCATGCGAAGCGTTGGGTAACGCAAAACTGTTACATAGCGATGGCTGGGTCTGAAGTCCAGCCGTGTTAGAAGTTACGCCGGAAAAGTCAGAAAGATGAAGAAGAAACGATTCCTCATCTATTATGCAGAGGAGGCGCCACTTAGGCGCAAAGTTCGTCGATGGCCGGTAACCTGGCACTGTTCACTTGGTTCACCGGGAAGGAGTTTTTTCCGAGATCATATGGCATCACAACGGACCAGCATATAGTCTATATGCGTCCAGACAACCTACCTACCTACCTCAATGGCAATCATTTGTTTTACTGGTGCCAATCTTGTGTTGCATTGAATCAAAAAAGAATCTTCGTCATACACAATGCATCGTCGATATTGTGAACACGTGGTTACCAAACTAAATTCGTCAGACTTGGTTTCACGTCGAGTTTCTCGAAGCAATTTAAAAATCTCTTCTCTATTGTTTCATAGACCGAACTTCCTACTCAAATCGCCGTAAGAATGGCGTTAATCACAACCAAACAGTACCAACCATGCCGGCACTAAAGTATACCGAATCGTACAAGATCGCGTAAACGTAAGAGTCTGAAGGATGGCCTTCCAGATTTGTCTCAATAGATAAATTATAATTGCTACGATTCGGTATACTTTAGTGCCTAGTTCGCATGGATATACGTCACAGTTTTCCTATCCTCCGAATGTGCGGCGGTACTTTTGGCACAACTTCTGTCAAAGGTTAAAGAAACTCTGAACCTACCAGTTGCTACTATACAGGGTGTTTGGTACTCCGTGCATAACCTTGTAAGGGGTTATTCCTGGATATATTTTGAGCAAAAAATTGTTTTACGGAGATGGTCCATTTTCAATATCCGCGGAGATACAGGGTGACCAAGAAAAGTGTTTCGGGCCTGTACCCTCACTCACTCAAAACGATATATCTTGAAAACTAATAATCGCATTTCAAACTGTTATAGATTGTTTTTTAGGCAATCAAATTACCTTTCATTTGGTGTAATAGTCCGTATTGTACCTGTACCCAATTCTGAGGTATTTGCTTCAGACCACAAATTTTTGATACTTTGACCCTCAAAATTCTGCGATCAATGTAGTTTTTCTCAAAAAAACGCATTATAAAAATGTCATTTTAATGTTGTTGTTTTATGTGCCATATTATTGCCTACAAAAGATGCATACATACTTATGACTTAGGTTTTCCCGTTTTCCAGGTAATAAGCGAAAATACATATGGCTTAAAAATAAAATATGCCATAAACCAACCCTCGTTCTAAAAAAACTACCTGAAATGTTGTTAAACTGAAATATTCTTTGTGTCCTTTAATTACTATTTAAATTATCGATGAATGTCCTTTAAGTAGTATTTAAATTATCGAGGAAATGAATTAAATTAAAATGAGTTTCAACACAACGACGCTGTCCGACGCTTGGCATTGCAGTTAAACGTCTCTACGTGGAAAGTTTGGAGTGTCCTCAAAGCAGAGCGGTTGCATTCCTACCACCACACACCAGTGCAGGAGCTGGTACCCATTGATTTGCCCAAAAGGATGGAGTTTTGCAATTGGCTCCTTGAACGACAACTAAGTGACGAGAATTTTATGAACAACATTCTTTGGACTGATGAGTCCCAATTCACCAGGGACGGTATCACAAACTTCCACAACTTACACACATGGGCTGAGAGCAATCCACATACAAGAAGAGAGGCATCATTTCAGCACAGATTCAGTGTCAATTTATGGGCAGGTGTGATTGGCAACGATTTTATTGGTCCTATTAGGCTTCCGCCTACCCTAAATAGTTCCAATTACTTGCAGTTTTTGACAAATGATCTACAAGAGTTATTGGATGATGTGCCACTGCAACGATTGGCTTCCATGTTTTACCAACACGATGGTGCTCCAGCTCATTACGGCCGACACATCAGAGATTGGTTAAATTCCAATTATAGCAATCGCTGGATCGGTAGAAATGGACCGATACACTGGCCTGCAAGATCTCTTGATTTAACTATTATGGATTTCTTTGTATGGGGACGGATGAAGGACCTTGTCTACGCAACGGAAGTAGTAACGTTGCAGGATCTAAACACCAGAATCGATGTGGCAGCAACAGAAGTAAGACAGCAGTTGAGGAGTATGAACACAAAGAGAACACTGGCAAAACGAGCTTTAGCGTGCATTCAAAATGAAGGGAGCCATTTTGAACATTTATTGTAATTAAGGAAATTTGAAATAAACCATAAATAAACTGCCAACAAGTCGGGCGAAACTTTATTATTCTTGGGACAAGTTGCGGATGAGTGGAAAGTCAATATGCAGGTTAAAGTGGTTAGGGAAAGCTAAGTGCAAAGGGGTTTCTCGGGCAGGGCTGTTGTCAATTTAACAATATTTCATTCGTTTCTGCAAGTTTGGGTTTTTATGAGGGGAGGAGGAGGGGTAATAGCAAGGGTGGGTGGATGTTAACAGCTTTTTAATAATTGCTTGAATCACGTCCAATATTCTCTGTATAGAATGTGTTTCATAGACGAAATTGCATAAAATTTTCATAAAATTCGGTGTATTTTATTTTCACGAAACCGAAAATTTGTATGGGAGGGGGTAGAGAAGGTAGGGGAATCGTAAAATTTGATATGCAGTTTTATTTCGCTTCTCTTGTAAGGTGCTTGTATAAAATTTCAAGTTCGTAGCTTTTAGTTTGTTAGTTATTAGTTGATTTAATGAAATTGGTCGAAATCATAGTTTTGTATGGGAGGGGGTAGAACGGTAAGCGCAATTTCAAAACTTTTAAAGTAACTTCATTTGAATTACTTTTATAAGTTTTCATGCAAAATTTTAAATTGATAGCTTTTAAGAGATAGCTGATAACTAATTTCTTAAAAATGCTCGAAAAAATAATTTTGTATGGGAGGGGGTAGAGGAGGTAGGGGAATCGTAAAATTTGTGATGGAATTTTCTTTCTTTTTTATTGTAAGGTGCTCGTACAAAATTTCAAGTTCGTAGCTTTTAATTTGTTGATTATTAGTTGATTTAATGAAATTGGTCGAAATCATGCTTTTGTATGGGAGGGGGTAGAAGGGCAAGCATGATTTCAAAACTTTTACCGTAATTTTATTTTAACTATTTTTCTAAGTTTTTGTGCAAAATTTCAAATTGATAGCTTTTGATAGTTAGGTGATAATTGATTTCTTAAAATTGGTCGAAAAAATAATTTTGTATGGGAGGGAGTAGAAGTTTTAAAAATATTCGACCAGTTAATATTTCAAACTTTTAGAGATTTTTTTTACATGCATTTCCCAAATTTTCAAGTTTCTACCTAAAAATTTCATTCAAAAATTTTCAGTTTATGTGTTTTTTTCATTCCACATGAAACACCTTGTGCACGTTAGACACCCACTTCGGAGCATAACAATTTTGGAACAAATTACTATTTTTTTTCTATTTATATCAAATAGATGTGTCGACACGCAAAATTTAAACTTTGTATCTTTTACCAGAGCCATAAAAAAATTACTCAAAATTTTCAACATTTTCGCTTTCCACCTCCCTCCCCTTACACCCCCCAACTCAAATTTTTTACCAAAATTAAAGATTCTATAGCTCTACAATCTGACAAATTTTTGATTTGATATCTGTACTCAATTTTGAGATTTGATGATTTGTAGTTTTGGAAAGTGCGCCATTTTTGAAATGCTCCCCATTTCCCCCCACTACTATAATGTCCACATATTATATTTTTTTCATATGTTGCTAGTATAGCTTAGTATAGGTTCTAAGATTCAATTACATAGCTTAATAAATAGCCGAGATATTGATTTTTAAGTGTTTTTCTTTGCACCCCCCTTGACCCTCCCCTTACAATAATTAGCTTCTATCTAAACTTATTCTAGTAGATCTTGATACTATCTTAACGGTCTCAAAATATCAATTTTTTATGGGAAGTAATTTCGAAGATATAATCATTTGAAAAAAAAATTCGGCCGACAATTGGTTCTTAGCCCCCCCTTTTCGCACGCCAATGGATAAAAAAATTAAGTTATTTTTAAAAGTTGTCCCATAAACTCTTGTATATGTATGTTGATTTTTAGCTTCCTAGCTGTAACCATGGTTGAGATATTTGAATTCGTATTTTTCGGTTTAAGCGCTCCCCCTGCCTCCCCCTGAACTTGTACACCCCCCAAAATTGGCATCCGCCTGAGATCCGCAACTACCTACAATCCCTCCAAAAATGAACTTTCTATCTCTAAGGGTTTGGGAGTTAATGTGCGCTGAGCGTACACGTCGGCGTACGGCGTACGGCGTACGGCGTACGGCGGACGGCGTACAGACAGACGGATTTTTTTTTTTTGCATTTTTAGGCTAATTTAGTCATGAAACGCGAAAAAAAAAAATTTCAGGGTAGCAAATTTTTTTTTTTTCCCAAGTCGATCACAATACTTTATTATTAAAATAATAAAGTAAAACCATTCTTAAGTTCTTTTAGTTCAAGCGGAGAGTGTTGATCAACATATTCTTGCTTTTTTGACAAAAGTGCTACATTATTGGAATGATAATTTCTTCTAAACTATAAAACTTATGCAATGCAAGCGTATGCATCTTTTGTAGGCAATAATATGGCACATAAGAAAACAACATTAAAATGACATTTTTATAATGGGTTTTTTAGAGAAAAACTACATTGATCCTAGAATTTTGAGGGTCAAAGTGTCAAAAATTTGTGTTCTGAAGCAAATATCTCAGAATTGGATACAGTTACAATGCGGACTATTACAGCAAATGAAAGGTAATTTGATTCCCTAAAAAACAAGCTATAACACTTTGAATTGTGATTATTAGTTTTCAAGATATAGCGTTTTGAGTGAGTGAGGGTACAGGTCCGAAGGACTTTTCTTGATCACCCTGTATCTCCGTGGATATTGAAAATTGACCATCTCCGTAGAACAATTTTTTGCTCAAAATATATCCAGGAATAACCCCTTACAAGGTTATGCACGGAGTACCAAACACCCTGTATATGCATGGTCGGAATCCACAATCGTATTAGCTTGGATATAAAACGAAACAAAAATATTCGGGAGGATTCTATTCACACGACCTCGACATCCACACTTCTTTCCATCTTCCATGACATGTAATTGTGTGCAAGCGGAAGTATTAGCCATTAACGAGTGCATAAAAATTATTTTACTTACTTACTTACTTACTTACGATGGCGCTACAGCCCAAATCGGACTGTGGCCTCCTGAATGCTTTGCCTCCATCCATCTCGGTTCAGTGACCGCGTCCTCCAGTTTGAAAATCTTAGCAGTGATTTGCTGTCTGCGTCAATCGAATCCTCCCAGCGCTTTCGTGGTTTTCCGACCGGTCTTTGTCCGTTGACTTTCCCTTTTAGTGTGCGTTTGGGAATCCTTCCGTCATCCATCCGCTCCACATGACCAGCCCATTGTAATTTTTTAAATTTTATGAGGGTTGACACTTCTGGATTGTCGAAGATGGCATACAATTCTCTATTGTATCGTATTCTCCAGATCGAGTCTTCCCTCACAGGTCCGAGGATTCTTCTGAGGACCTTCCTTTCAAAGGCGTTAAGTCGTTTTTCGGACGCCTGAGTTAATGTCCACGTTTCGCTGCCATAGCATAGCACAGGTCTTATGATTGTTTTGTATAGCTTAAGTTTTGTTTTCCTGTGCACGTTCTTGTTTTTGATTATTGGAAGTACCGAATAATACGTCTTGTTTGCCATCATTATCCTTCTTTTAATTTCGATGGGTTCGCTTCCATCCTTCGATAGATTTGCCCCTAGATATATGAAGCTGTCTACGTTTTCTAGGTTATAGTCTCCTACTGTAATATTTTGTCTGATTGGCGTCTTTTTCCTAGTTTGCGTCATAATTTTTGTTTTGTTTTCATTAATGCGTAGTCCAACTTCCCTTGCTACCGAGTCAAGGTTTACAAATACTTCCTTAGCACTCTCCAGAGATCTTGCAAGGATATCTATGTCGTCAGCATATGCTACGAGTTGTGTGGATTTGAAGCATAGTGTTCCCTTGGTGTCAACGGGAAGTTTCCGAACAACATATTCGAGTGTTAAGTTGATGGTGGAACCCAAAAGCAACTGGCCAACAAGCACAAAAACCTCGCATATGCAACTCGTTTTATCGAAAACTGTCGTAACAACCACACCAATCGAAGCATTGGACACCTTACCACGGCTGAGCTTCATCGAAAGTTACTACACCTAGAAGAACACTTTTCCGAAGAAATCAAATTTCTACAAAAGGAAAACCAATACCAAATTCCAGCAAACTTTCAACATTATCACCCTTTATTGATGATGAAATAATACGTTTACGAGGACAACTAGAACAATACTGTTGCGAGCTAGGGGTTCGCCGGGATTTCAAGTAAAACACAATTCGTTTAAAAATAAGTGATAATTTATTTATTCACACTTTAACTTAATTCACACTATATGGCACTACCGCCGATATCGCTCTATCGCGTTCTTGCACCGGTTAACGTCTTCTACAAATGTCGCTGAATGACTAACTCCCGTCTGAAAGCTTCGTATTTTTATACCATTTTCCCCAATTCTCGAACCTTCCGTGGTGTATGTCGTCGGTTGAGTGTCTCGACTATACTGGAGGGTTCTAGATCTTTAATTATGGCTTTTTACATATTGGGGGATACTGCTCTACATAATTCTGGTATATTCCAGAAAGATCAAATTGCGTGGTTGCCAGATCTATAACAATACAAACAATGATACAATGAGAAACATTCAGTGATAATACCTCATGCGCATCATATTACCAACCTCATCATTCAAGACGCTCACTGCACAACGCTACATGGCACAATTCAGTCGACTTTAGCATATACAAGGAAAAGGTATTGGATAATCGACGCCAAAAACGCTGTTAAGAGGGTTATACGTCAATGTGCTAGATGTTTCCGATTTCGCACCTCCACGACATATCAAATGATTGCTGACTTACCCGCCGCAAGAATAACACCATCCAGAGCTTTCACACACGCTGGAATCGATTATGATGAACCTATCCAGCTCAGATTGTCAAAATGACGCGGAACTAAAGCATACAAGGGCTACATTGCAGATTTTGTTTGCTTCTCTACGAAAACCTTACATCAGGAAGCAGTTAGCGATTTAACAACGGACGCCTTTCTTGCAGCTTTTAAACGGTTCACGGCCACAAGAGGACTCTGTACTGACCCCCACAGCGACTGTGAAACAACGTTAAAGCGGGCTGACAGCATTATGAAAAAACAATTCGAACTTGCCATACAACAGGCACAAAAAAAGACGTTACCATATGTCATCAACAAATGCACATAATGGCACTTCAATCATCCAGCCGCACCCCACTTCGGCCGTCTCTGGGAGGTAGAAGTAAAATCCGTCAAATATCATCTTAAACGCGTCATCGGTGAAACACTTTTAACCTATGAACCACTCTATGTCAGATAGAGGTATGTCTCAATTCCAGGCCACTATATCTACTTTCGAACGATCCTAACGACTTAACAGTGTTGACTCCCGAACACTTTTTGATCGGATCCGCCTTGGTTGCGCCTCCAGAGCCCACGACCAACGAAGTAACAACAACAACAAAATTTAACAAGATTTCTGGCAAACATGGTCGACAGAATATCTTGCCAGACTACAGCAACGTCCAAAGTGGAAACAACCACTTGAAAATATAAAAGAAAACGACATCGTTCTACTAAAAGAACAAAATATGTCACCCACGAAGTGGCCCTTGACAAGGGTCATTTCGACTCATTCTGGAGCAGATGGATTAGTAAGAGTGGTAACTATAAAAACTAATGAAGCAACCTTTAAAAGACCTATTAATAAAATTTGCAAACTACCAATGGACATGTATGACGTTCCGAAAATAGACGACACACCTAAGGTCTTAACTCATAGTACAGCGACAAAATTACTCACTGAGGAGAAAATGGAAAAATCAACAAATAACGTTAAAAAAAAATCACACACTGTAAAAATAAGGCCAACGAAGATAGCACAGAGACCACCACTGGAGAACTTGAAAAGGAGATGCATACGGCTGCCAAAACTTGGAGCCAGGCTATAAAAGATTCCAGTTGGATCCACCAGCACCACCATCACCTCCGATTAAAGTGACACCCTTTGATCATAATCCTGGTTTGTAATTCGAGGATGTCGGATCAATGCAAATTGTCAACAATAGATGAACTACGACAATCTATATCAACTTAACAAGCTATTACGTACAGATGACAGGATTCACAACATGCATGCAGAATCTGACTAAGTTGTGCCAACAAATGGCGCCATTTACATTCTATTGTAACGCCACGCTGAGTGAAATTCAACACCATTATGACGAATCGCTAAACAACGATATATTACTGCATCACCGAATTGATTCCTCTCATCCACCACGAAGATTGCCAAGAGCCCCACTTGAGATCATCGGTTCCATACAAAGCAGCCTGTTTGGTCTATTAGATAAGGAATGCGCCACATACATAGAAGGAGAACTCCAAAAGGTAAAACAAAACGAAAATTACTTAATTACTTAGTTAAACTCGCTCAAAATCAGACTTCAATTCTCGATGGAACCCTCAACGTATTTCGAAAAACAATACATGATGTCAAAAAACAGTTCGAAGTCATTCAACAGTATATAACCAGCAATATACAGGCCTTATCAGATGCAATCAAGGACCACAATCTCAAACAGACATTTACATCAATGATGATGAATATGTTGCTTTGATCCTAGCAAAATTCGAACGAGATCAAAAACGATTAATTGAGTTATTCGTAAACATGAATCATGGGAGAATCAGTCCCTTTCTCATAACACCAGTTCAATTATTGGATCAAACACAAGTTATCATAAGATGTCCTTGATTATCAACACGTTATACTCGAACAAGGAAATCTTCCTTCGAGAGTTAATCTCAAATTCGTCAGATGCTTTGGATAAAATTCGTTACAATAAACAGCATAATAATTTTTAAAATGCATATTCCACTTCTAGATGACGAAACCTTTCAATTATTTAAAATCCATTCTGCCCCAATAGCATACAGAAAAAAATATCTTCATAGAATCATCCAGCGAGTTCTTGGCGGTAAATCCCTATAGAGATACGTATTATCCTATAATAAAATTAGACTTACAGCAATGTCTCACGCATCAAAATAAGCAATACATATGTCAAGAAGTTCACCCTCTATACAGGGAAACCATTCACGGAAAACAATGCGAGATTGGCCTTTTAAATCAAAAAGCTATTTCGCAACTTCATTGTAATATAAATATTGCTACAGCTTACAGTTTCTTCAACTCCAGAATACAAACAAATGGATTTTCTACACTCCAAATGAGACGCCCATAACAGTTGTATGCGATAACCAGCCAATTACCCAATTGCTACAGAACAGCGGACTGTTAACATTGGAATCTCACTGTGAAGTCAAAACTACATCAATGCTTCTCCGATTGCAGGCAACTTACACTGGGCACAACGAAGCTTCATTTCTACCTCCACGCAACTTGGCAGCAATATTTAACAGCACGGCAGAAAGTACACATCCCAGCATGCTGCACATCAACACGTTCGACACTCCTGATCTCAACCAACCTGACCTTACTGCAAAATCGATTCAACTCCCAAATGAACTGAATACGCATCATATCCACCATTATGTCACCAGCTACCTTCTCGTCGCTGCGGTCATTACATCAATATTCTATATTCTGTTTCGTCATAGAAAAAGTTCACAAGAAAACACAAGATTTATAGTGAAGCCTACCACTCCGGTACCTCCCAGAAGAAATATCCCTGAGCCTGGTAGTGACTATACGTCTGTTGCAGTTGGATATTTGTATTTGACTAACTCTCTACTTTACAACTGGTATAAATCTACTAACTACATATTGTAACAGTTAGGTCACTGGGAGTAAAATATTTTTTACATCTTCGCAGAACTCCTAGGCGCTTGGAAGCGTCAAGTGCTACGTCAAGTATGTGCTGGTTCCAATTAAGATGGTTATTTATTTTAAGTGCCAAGGAGTGAGAAGTATTCGGAAGAGTTTAGTTAGACACCACCGAAGACTACATTAGAGACCGACGCTGGAACATCATGTTTAAGGGAAAGATGACAGGCCTGTGTTTATGAGGTGTTGAATTGAACTCTATTTATCCTGCCCCATTCTAAGATTGGGTTCAGGTCAGAGTCCAATGATCCAAATAGTTCGGCACGTTTAGATTCTACCTGGATACGGTGAGCATTAGTTAATCAAATTCCTGTTAAGAGTCCCTATAGGGGCATAGGACAGAAACAACTCTCTTCCACAAGACGCGATCCTGGGCATCGGCTGTTGCCAGGACTTGTTTATTCCTCTGGCCTTCTGATCGCTTCCATGTGCTACATGGTCGACCAACCCGACGTCTTCCTTGAGGATTATAATCCAGAGCCTGTTTGGCTATGTTTCGCTCTGGTTTCTTCAAAGTGTGACCGATCCACTGCCACTTTCGCTTTTGAATCTCAATGGCTATTTTAGTCTGTCCAGTTGTACTCCAAATTTCGTCGTTGGAGATCACTTCCGGCACTTCACGAAAGTTTGCAGTTTCTTGGTAAGTCGAACGGTCACTTTCCACGTAGTTCAACCATATAACAACACGGATTTGACACATGCGTCAAAAACTCACAGCTTCGTGCGAAGGGAGATCTCTCTTAACCTCCAGAAAGGGGAAAGGATACCGAAGGCCTGACGAGCTTTATTTATACGTGCCTCAATATCCATTTCGGCTCCGCCGTCCATGCTGACAATGCTTCCGAGATATCAAAAGTCTTGCACCTTTTCCACATTTTACCCGTTAAGAACTTTTGGTGTGTTTACGTTCGAACCCATGTGAATGTACTTCGTTTCACGCACATTTATTTTCAGTCCCGCCTCTTTGCATTTAGAATGCAACGAGCGAACATTTGACTCTAAGTCCAAACGGTTATGGGCAAGCAAACACATGTCAGCAGCATAATCAAGGTGACCTAAGATTTTAAATAGTCTCCATTGAATACCTTTACCTACCCCACCTCCCAGTTCAGCTTTCAAGATGTCATTTATTACCACCAGAAACAGGGCTGGTGATAATATGCAGCCTTGTCTGACACCCGTTCGCACAGGAAAGCTCTCGGACAGCTCTCCTCTTTGCAAGACGCGACATTTTGCATCTTCGTAGGATTCTTTAATCATTGCTATGAAATTATCTGGAATACCTCTCCTACGCAAGGCATTCCATATGTAATCTCGCTTGACGCTGTCGAAAGCCTTTTCGAAGTCCACACACATGAGATGTAGTGGCGAACCCATTTCGGCGGACTGCTCCAATATTATCCGTAGAGTATTTGTGTGGTCGGTACAAGACGACCATTTACGGAATCCAGCCTGTTAAATTTCTCGACGACATCACTAATTTTATTGAGAATTACCTTAGCCATGATTTTCGATACGGCAGTAAGTTGACATATGCCACGCCAATTGCCACAATCCCGGAATTTTCACAATGACGCCCTCCTTCCATTTAGTCGGATATCTTCCTTCATTCCACACCTCAGTAAAGAGTGGGAGGAGTATATCGGCTGTAATTTCCGGGTCCGCTTTGAGGAGTTCTGTTGGTAGTCCGTCTATACCTGGGGCTTTCCTTCCCGCCATTGACCGAAAAGCGTTAGTAATCGAGTCGAATTCATAGATGTTATCCAGGGTACTGTCATTTGCAAAGCAATTTATCGGATTGAGCGTTGACGACAGAAGGGCAATAACAAAAATAAGGAAGAGTGTGGGTGATAAAACAGAGCCTCTGGGGACTCCGGAATCTATGGGAAAGGGGAAAGATGCCACGCCATCCAATACGACTTGTATGGTGTGTTCATATAAGATGCTCTCAATCTATTTTACGGGGTTATTATTAAAACTGACTGCTTTCAGCTTCACTAGGAAGCATTTGTGCCAAACTCTGTCAAACGCTTTAACGAAGTCAAGTGCCAAAACTTGTCCTTCGCCAAATTTATGGATACAAGAGTTCCAACGATTAGTCACCTGTAGAACGTCCGGAACGGAGTCCGTATTGGCGATCATTGATTGATGAGTTTGTTATCATCAAGTTAGCGGAATATTTTGCGATACACAGCCGTCTCCATCACTTTCGACAAAACGATGGGTCGGTAGTGGGCGGATAACGCTTTGTTTCCTTTCTTGGAAATCGGCCAAACATTCGCCAATTTCCACGTGCGTGGAAAGTGCCCAGAAGAGTAAGAGAGATGGAATAAATCGTGCAGCGGTTTAGCTAGGGAAGAAAAATAGTTTTTAAGGACTAAGGGGGAAATACCATCGGGAGACTTGCCAACATTAATGACGCGATTATCTTATCATCACTTTTCAAACCAGCTTTTTTGACCTTGAGTGATGTTGTCGTTATCAATAAAGATTGATGTAGTCCACCGAATCACAATCTCTAATAGTTTTAACAGCTCGACTCGTCGGCAGATACCACTATAGAATGCTTTTTCGAGTTTTTTCCCAATCTTCTTTGGCCATCGTGCATTCCTGCATATACGAATAATTGACGGGGTCGATCAAGAGAACGAGCTCTGAAATTGTTTTCAGGTGTTTAGATACATCTGTTTCTATGCCCTCATTGGAATTATTTAACTGCGAATGAATTGAAAACACGTCCTTATTCTTTGAAACTTGGTGCAAGAGACTTTGATTTTCATTAATTTATCGCCATTTATTGCTGCAAAAATGCACATTTTACTGATCCGAAACTTTTTACAATTTTCAGATTCACCATCGTTTGCCGACTTTATAAAAATCGAATTGACACGTGGCTACATTTTGGAACACGATGAAGAACGATATTCGGCGCGCCGTCAGAAAATCTACTCGTTTATGAAGATTCCGCGTGAAGTTGAGAAATTTATGAGCTACGGAGTGATACAGTGTGCCGATTCGTTTCTCTACATTCACACATTTTTACCGATTCGATATTTGCTGGCCGTATGGGCGCTTATCAGTAGGCCGATAGCCAATTGCTTTGGATTACGTCGGCGTACACAGCGACTTCTAACACCTGCCGAAATTTGCGATCTCCTGAAAGGATCGATTTGGATCGTTTGCAGTCTGATCATGCTTTCAATAGACACGAATCGTGTCTATCATATCATTAAGACACAGTCGATTATCAAGCTTTATATTTTTTATAATATGTTGGAGGTGGGCGATAGATTGTTGTCGGCATTCGGACAGGATACGATTGATGCATTATTTTGGACCGCGACCGAGTCGAGGAATAAGAAACGCGAACATTTGGGGTTGATTCCGCACATTTGCTTTGCACTGATTTACGTGCTCTTGCATAGCTTTTTGATTATGTTTCAGGCAACAACGCTGAATGTTGCTTTGAATTCGAACAATAAGGGACTGCTCACGATCATGATGTCCAATAATTTCGTAGAGCTGAAGGGCAGTGTTTTTAAGAAGTTCGACAAGAATAATCTATTTCAGCTGACGTGCAGCGATGTTCGGGAACGATTCCATTTGACCGTTCTCCTGTTTATCGTCTTGATCCAGACCATGAAGGAGTTTAACTGGCGCTTAGATCAGTTTTATATTCTTTTGCCAGATTGCTGTTATGTTCTGATTACCGAGATTTTGATCGATTGGATTAAACATGCGTTTATAACGCGATTCAACGAGTTACCGGTTGATGTCTATCGCGAATATACGATAAGCTTGGCTTATGATATGACTCAGACTAGACAGAAGCATGCCTTTTCGGATCACTCTGACTTGGTAGCTCGTCGAATGGGATTCATTCCGTTTCCGTTGGGTGTTGTGCTCATCAAGGCTGTCTATACAGCCGTATCGTTCGATAACGTTGCCGCCTTGCTGCTATTTATTTTGGCCTATTTCACTTTAATGGCGTGCCGCGTTCTAAACACGATATGTGCCTTGGGAAAAGCTTGTGATCTGATGAAGCAGCATCAAGACGAGAAAAACGCCACGCCAACTATGCCAAATGGAATGCCGCCTGCAGCATCAGCTGCTGCTAGTCATCAGACCAGCACACCATTGAACAGTAAGAATCGAAGTAATTGCAATACAACGGACACTGCAACCTCGCCAGTTCATTCATTCGCGCCGTTGCAACGATCGCAAACGGTGGATATAGTTCTGCCCGAAATCAAAACGACGGCGTGTGCTTCGCCAAATAATAAAGACGATGGAATTCTCCTACAACCAGATGCATCTCTGAGCTTGGGTGCTACTGCCTTATTTTCAAACAGTGACGTCGATCTGGACGATGTCTGCCTTAACGAGAAAGTTCTCAATAATAGTTCGACGATCAGTGATAACGTGTATGACGACGACGATGACTATCAAATGACCCGAAGCGTTCCCGATCTACAGCATGAAGGCAATGCCGATGGTAACGGGCCGGATAATCCACCCTCAACGGTACGAACTCATAAGCGTTCGGAATCGGAGCCATCGATACAAAGCATGATGGTGGTCGAGAAGGATCAGTCATCGTAAAGAAAAAGTCTGAACAGCCTTAATTTAAAATAAAAGGTGTTGTTGATTTATTTTTTTTGTCCTTTTATTCATAAATATATATTTCTTTTGTAAATAAACTGTCCAAAGCTAAGTTATTGTAAATACGGCTTGATGCGCTCGACATTTAATAAAACAAAAATGCAAAGGTTTTCTCTACGCTTAAAAAGTAACATTTAGAAATATAAAAAATAAAAGAAGAAAACAAGGTGACAAGACTGCAAGTCTTTGTATTATGCAATGTACTACTTGTGAGGGAAAAGTGATTAAATGAGAGCTTTTTTTAATTGATTATGTACAATTATTCATAGAATAAATTATTTACTAATTTTTATAAAACGGAAATTTTAATTTTCATTCGTTCGTTTAGAAATGAAAGAGTTAATTAGGGAAAAATTAGTTAAGGAAAGAATTGAATTCAAATGATGGGAAAGAGGCTAAAGTTCTGACAAATTAAAAGCAGAATTGTGCTTTTCCGAGGTCATTAGTTGCGGTCTGTTCTTAAGGCTCTTCGATATCGACTGCGGCCATTTTTAATTTATTAAACTGTTTTAATCAAAAACACTGAATCCAATCGATTCAGCTATTAAGTGGCTTGCGTGAAGATCAAATTTTATATAAAAAATATCTTTATACACAGAGAACATCATCAACATTAGAAGAAAATTGGACTAATTTCGACTGCTATTATATTTGACATGGACACGGCAAACAAAATGGTCTTCTGGTATCCTGGAAAAAATAATTTGCGTTTCGCCACTTATAACCAGCTTCGGACTAGTTAGGGTGGAGCCTAGTGGGTAGCGTGTTGGTCCACAATGCGAAGGTCGTAAGTTCAAAAGTTCAAGTCCCGGTCTACGCATAATTCATTCCATCACACTACCTGCTTAGGTATACCTTGGTCACCTCAATCTACGAAAATGAAAAATTCGTGGATAGAGGGTTGTGCGAAGGTCTAACAATCCTTCCACAATAATTAATGAAAAATGTTAAGGAACCTATAGTTCAGGAGGCCAAGGCCCGATTTGGGCTATAGTGCCATGCAGAAGAAGAAGAACCAGCTTCGGACTGGATGCTGAGGAGCCGTAAAAGTGAAGACATTTTTCAGTCTTCACTGCTAAGCTATGTAGCGAGTGAGCGGCTACTGCGCTGTGTTGCGTTTCGTCCCAGGCCTGCTTATGACGAACTCGTAGGTAAAGCTTGTGTAAGCAGGCCGTGCCTTAATTAGGGGTCACGCGACGCTGGTTACCAGCCGCTGGTGGCCTAACAGCGTTGGCAAAGTTAAATGGTATCTACTTCACCAGCCGCTGCTAAAATCGCTCGTGTGACTGCTGGTAGGTCGTTCGTCTATTTTCGTCAATCATTTTCCTCGGAGCAGTAATGATTACCTCCGTAACAGCGGCAAGCGGCTGGTAAACCAGCGTTGTGTGATCCGTGTATTGGACGTTAAGGAAATACCGTGCAGGTATTTGGATTCGAGCCCGGAATTTTCGAGTTGCAAAGCGGCCGTGCTGAGCTATTTAGACCCAAGGATGATATATAAAATGAAGTGCCTGATAGGCTGTCTCATATGGAACTACTTTTTGATTAGAAAATTTTCGAAAATTGTGTCCAAGCTTAACTTGGCTTCAAACTTTTTTTTTGTTGCGATGAGCTCTCCTTATGAGTGCATAGTTCCATTGCAATTAGTTCAGCCTGGAAGATTGTGGCTTCTGTGCCGAGTGGTTTTGAAACCGAGAAGTTTGGACCTTTAACTCCGGCTCAAGTCCCTTCAGAGGTACGCGAGCCATCTGTATATCAGATGGTTGATTCCTCTTCCATTTCAGGTAGCATGGATTGCCATTCCCTGCGTTCTCTGGTTATAGCTTTGAAAAGGGTTTCAAAGTTGAATTTTGTCGGCCTAGAGTACGATAGTGTGGAGGTTAGAACCTCTATTTTAGGGTCTTTTAGGATTTTGAGGTGACTTCTAAAATCCCTTAATTTGTAATTGTTTTCCCTCAGTATGCGTAACACTCTTTATTTGGAGATGTATCGGAGGGGTGTTTACGAACATTTTCATTGCCGCCGTAGGGCAGGTTTTCATAGCTCCTGTGATACCAAGATAAGCTATCCTTTGGATTTTTTGTAGCGTAAGCTGTGCTTTTCTTTGTAAAGTTTTAGTCCATCGTTGATCCGTATGTGACTATTGGCAGGATGATTGTTCTGAAGCACCAGTAGATCATCCTGGGCTCTAATCCCCATTTTCTGCCAAATAAGCTTTTGCAGGCCCAAAATGCTTTTAGTGCCTTGGTATGAGTCCACTCTATGTCTTTGTTCCAGTTGAGTTTGTTATCCAGTATAATACCTAGATATTTTATCTCTTCTGAAAAGGGTATTGGTGTTCCATTTATTGAAGAAGGTATGATGCGGATTTTCCTTCTATTCGTAAGTATTGCTATCTCTTACTTGAGTTGATATTCAAGTTCTTAGACTGACACCAGTTCACTATCAGGTGATAGTGATTGTATCCTTTCCGATGTTATTAAATCATATTTGCCTCTAGAAATATTGACGGGGTCATCGGCATATCCTATTGCCTCATGTCCTCGTTCTGTTAAATGGCCCAGGAGCTCATTTACTACGATTGACCAAAGAAGTGGAGATAATACCCCTCCTCGGGGACAGCCCCTACAGGTCTGTGCAATCAATGTGCTATCACCTAGATCCGTGGTGGTCATTCGGCTCTTTAGCATGGCGTGTATCCATTTTATCGTGGCCGTTTCCAAACGCTTTTTTCTAACTACCGCTATTATGGCTTCATGGGTAGTATTGTCAAATGATCCTTCCATATCTAAGAATGCGCAAAGGGCAATTTCTTTATAGTCTTTTGCTTTTTCGATTTGTCTTACCAAACCATGAAGGGCTGACTCTGTTGATTTGCCTTTTTGGTAGGCATGTTGATTATTGTTAAGGCAGACCTTGTTAAGCCTTGTCCTTATGTGAATGTCCACTAACTTCTCCATCTTTTTGACAAAGAAGGAAGTAAGGTTTATAGGGCGACTTCGGCTGATCTATGTGACGATTTCCTGCCTTCGGTACAAATACCATCCGCGGTTTCCTCCAGATTTTTGGGATGTAGCCCCATACAAAACTGGCTTTAAAGATCCTTATCATTATTGGCATTCGGATCTTTAACTCCTTCTGCAGTAATGCGGGGAATATTTTATCTACTCCGGCTGATTTGTAGGGCTTAAAGGTGTTGATCGCCCATCTGATCTTTTCCAGAGTGAAGATTTTACCCGCAATGCTTTTGCTGAACGGAGTTTGATGATATGTCCTTTCCTCTACCTCTAAATCTTCATTGTTGTTAATTATCTTGCAGCCTGGGAAATGTGTTGCCAATACCACTTCAAAAGTTTCCATGCTGCTTTTAGTTGAGGACCCATCAAGTCTCTATAATAGTCCGATATCTATCGATAACACCTTTTGGAGTCTTGAGGCCGTAGGGAGATCATCTATCTCTTCACAAAATCTTCTCTAAGGCACTTTTTTTATCTTTTTTAGAAGTTTGTTTTATTCAGTAAGGGATTCTCTGCATTCGTCCCAGCTCCCAAAGGTTTTTGCTCTATTGAACAATTTCCTAGTTTGTTTGCGTTTTGCCGCTAGTTTCTCGCTGGACCAAGGTGTTTGTTTGGCCCTTTATCTATGTGGAATAGGATAACTTTGTTCATAAGCATTAATCATATTGCTTACGAGTTTGTTCGTGATTTAATCAATGCAGGCTGGGCTGCTTATTGATTCCTCTTCGATACCTAGTTCGTACTCTAGGATTGACCGGTAAAGATTCCAGTTGAAACGTTTAGGGTTTCTGTATTGTCCTTTATAGTCAAATGAAGTCTTAACATCAAAACAGATATGCCTATGATCTGACACTGAAGCTTCTTTTGATACGTGCCAATTTTCGTACTTGCCAACCAGGCACGGGTTTGTTATGGTTAGGTCAAGTACTTCCTGCCCAGCTGAATTTATGAAGGTCGGTGTGTTGCCTTTGTTTATTATATCTAGGTTGTTATTAGTAAGGTACTCTAAAAGTGACTCATCTCTTTTGTTGACATCACTACTTCCCCAGAAGCGTTAACATCGCAGCCCAGAATCTCTCGTATTTTGTGGATTCTGCTGCATTCCACAAGCTCCATGACGCCTTGAGGTGGAGCACCTAGCTTCTCACCAGGAAAGTAGGCCGAGGCAAGCTTCACCTCTTCAACCCCTCCTGCCTTTGGTATTTTCACCAGTATCGCTACTAAATCACTACTACACCCTTTGGATGAAAATAGGCACATTCAAGTAATAAATTTTTGGTATTTCTGGTATTACAATTGCAGCTCTTAGCCTGTCGCTTCT
Source organism: Chorisops tibialis (assembly GCA_963669355.1). Classification (NCBI taxonomy): domain Eukaryota; kingdom Metazoa; phylum Arthropoda; class Insecta; order Diptera; family Stratiomyidae; genus Chorisops; species Chorisops tibialis. The sequence continues at coordinate 13,659,315 of OY770262.1, read as the reverse complement.
TTTCTCGAAAGTAAAATTACCCATTTTTTGAGGAATACCAATAATTTTTCCCTTCGCAGCTCTTGGTTCCTATATTAGGGCTATGTGGAATTAACTGTAAGTTTATTTAGAGTTAAGGCCATCTTCACTGAGCTGCGGTTTGCCGCATTTGAGCTCTTTGACCTTTGGGCGGAGAGTCACGCTTGAAAATTTATAGCAGACTCTGTGCCCCTTTAGTTTAAGCTTATCCATCGATTGACCGTCGATGGAAAGGTTATACTAGTGTTTGTATTCTCTACTCTCCTGCTAAGCACCTTCCCATTTGAGGCGCACAAACCATCATTTTGGGCATCAATGAGGGTAGTTATCTTCTCTGACGAGTCTATCTCGTGAGGAAAATATCCTGTGATTATTTCTTACCACGGGATATTCTCCTCCCGGACTGCCCTGATGTACGTGGACTCGTCCGGCTTGATGCTGCCTGCTATTTTTTCCAGTCATGCTGTGGTTCGCTCATCAAGGCAAACGATCAGCAACCATCTCGGCTTAAGGCTAGGTCCACCAAATTGTGGATTTATTTCCTCTTTTGCAACTTCAGGTCGAAGTGCCTGTCTTCGGCTCCGAAACCTGTCTATCGCAGGCAAGCAAGTGCTGGTAGAAAGCTAAGTGCGATTCCAGTAACTACTTTTGGGGTGGACCGTCCTCACGAAGCTGAGGGGTGTGACCTATCAAAGTGCTAGTAGCTCTGCTTCGGTTGCGGAGTCTGGCCAGAGGTAATCTGGTACCTCGGGAGCTGGGGAACACGAGGTGGCTATGGTGGTCCATATCGCGGGCAGAGCAATTCCTCGGCGTAAGGTTGCGTGATCCTCAACCTGATGCCATGACCGAAAGACTGGCAGAGATATTGATAGGTCTCGACATCCAGCAGAATGAATGCCAAACTTGCTGTAGGTATAAACTGCCACCTTCGGGGGCGTTAATGATTGTCGTCGTATACAATTCGTGTTGCTAAAGAAAACAGTGAGGTTAAACCTTAAAGGTAGTGCACTTCGCTTTAAACAAATACTGACAAAGAGTATCCCATTACAACACCTCGATTTGCCCCATAATGTGTTGTCGAATCGGTGTTCGATTCTTATAAATTTTTTTGGTTTCCGCTCCTTTTTTCTTGTTATCCCTTTCCAGTAGTCTATTTTAATTTTGATCCTGGCCCGTTGGTTATTTAACCAGAACCTCCCAAACCTGATGCTCCTTTCGAAGAGGATGTGTTTGATCCACATTTTTTTTAAGGTCATCGAAAATAACTAAGGGGGTCACTCGTTAATGTGCGATGCTTAGTTAAGTCGACATGGGTACGGGGAAACAAGTGGATATAGGAAAATTAGTAGGAAAACAGAGGAGGGAAGATTTTGAAGTGACGGTGAACGCTGCTCTTAAATTGTTGGAGGTTGTATCCCGTTGGAAAGAGTTTGCCAGGTAATAAATTCCATATCATTGTCGTCTGAGGAATGAAGGACTGCCTAAATTTCACTGTTCTCAATAACAAGGGCTTCACAGTGTACTCGTGTGAGCGCGCAGCTTGGCGAGCATTTCGTAAGAGGCGTGATGCATTAAATAGAAGGGGTATTCGAGCTTTTAGTTCCTTACTGTAAATATCTATAGTAAATGCAGAGTGCTCCGATATTTCGACGATGCTCGAGGAAGCCTATTGAGGCCGATATTCACATCCCTTGCAGGCCACTGCCATTGAGTCGTGTCGGCTGGTTAACAATTTTTTTCTAATTTAGAGAAAATCCACGCGATTACAGATTTCTTTGTATTTAATTCATGGTGTCCTTATTGATTACCGCAGTTGCAATAAAATTTAGGTTACAGAACAGGTGCCTTAATTGGTCTCCGCAGAAAAAATTCTGCTCCCACATGTTTTAGATACGCAATAAATCTAAATTAAAACAAATAAAACGTTGCAACGAATACAAATTTATAGCCGGTAGATCCCACGATTCGTCCTTGAGGAAATTTAGCCGGGAAACGGTATGCTTCGCCAACTAATTAGCCGTGCAATAAAATGCCTGGTCATTTATCTGGATACAGCGCCCACGCTGCAATACAAAATTGCTTTCCACCAGGTCCCCAATTCAGTATCCGCAAAATGCGAGTGCCGGGTTACGTAATAAGTGAAAGAAGGTGCGGTGCGCTGGTCTGAGAGAACAGGAAGGTTTACAATTAAATCGAAACCTCAGTCCGCCATGCCAGGATCCATTTCGTACAAAGCTGCCGCCATGATACGTGTAGCGAACATGTGGTTGGAAAGATGATGAGATGGCCTTCAGGTGATACCAACAAGTTCATTACTCACGTCTTACCCGGGCACTTCTGTTCTATTCACACAGATCCTAGGATGGAGCCCGATTCAGGTCAATTATCCAGTTTAATGGTGACATTTTGCTGGAATCCTTTGACATTCTCCGGCGCGACGCCCACGTTCTGGCTGGACCGCCAAAACGCCTTCGGATAATGTTATGGCACAGTTGTAAATCCGGACTCCCAGAGGGAAGTGAGGGGCATGATTCCAATTATTGCTATACTATCGCATAAATTGCCAGTATAATGGCGGAATAGCTCCCTTCCCTACCGCAAAGCATAATCGTTAACCCAGGAATGGTTTCATGAATGAAATTCAAACGACCTTGAACATTTTCTTCCCCCATTCAACCCTCTTCCCGTCCACGTTTCCTTCTTCTGTATAGGAACACGGAGTAGCGTAAATCTTTCCCATGAGTTTGTTGGTGATATCACGGGGTAAAAGTTTTCATCAACGATTTCGCGCAGTTCACAAAGGTGGGGATGGGCGATTTATTCAATGAAATTTTACGTACGCTCCCCTCTAAAATTTATGAATGAAATTGTATTCCCCTTCCAACAACCTTTTTGAAGGTGAAACCAAGAAGAAGGGCGTGTGGCTTGGACATTTTTTTCTTGGCGGAAAATCGATACAGCCGGTACCCATGCAACAGCGTGCTGTCACGTGAAAATCCCAGCCGCAATACAAAAAAAAAAACAAAATTCCTGCAAACTTTACAATTAAATAGAAAGTGCGAAGGTGATGGAATCCTGCAACACTTACTATGCTTGGTTCTATTTGTGGAACAGGTCGGGTTCCACTTCTCTTCCTCGCCCTTCGTCCTTCTCGTCCTGTCAAAGTAGTTTTGGGGAGCGGGGGTGGTCTGTATACAAGAGGGATGGGTAGTTAGTTCGCAGTTTCAAGTTTCTTCAGGCTTCTTTCTCCATCCCAACCGAAGACTTCTGGTAGAACTATTTTTAGATTTTTCCATTATCCTGTTGTCGTTTTTATCTGACGACAGCACTCAAAGCAAATCAAGAACGTAAAAGGACTTTTGTATAAAATACCAGTGAGTAGAGCCAAACGGCAGCACGTGTACGAAACGGAGAGCAAAGTCTGAGGAAGAGGGTGGAGGAGGAGAGTCAGGAATAGTGTCGAACAACGGCAAAAACAAAAGGTGGTGGCGATTCTTTTCTTCTCTCGATGGAAAAGGACGAAAGGGAGATACGAGTAAGTGGCTCTTAGTGTTTACCTGTTGATTTGTTGTTCCCTTCCGAGAGTCTTTTCAAGCTTCATTATCACGTTTCACGTCATAATGTAGTGGAGACAGGGCTGGGGGTGAGAGATGGAACAATTTTTGATGGGTGAGTGGTTCGAATCGATTTGTCAATAAGGCGAATTTTCTGATCAGTTTTCATTGTTGATTGTTGATGAGAGTCCGGGGTAGGGGGCCTGGTTGGTAACAATTTATTTTGGCCGATGAACCACTACTTATTGCGTTCTTTTGTACGGTGATACTTGAATATCTCTTTAAAAGGACATGCTTAAAGGATATTATTCAATTGACGTATACAGTATATCGAAAATTTGGCACTGTTTGATTATATTTCTAATTCCTTTAAAATTATTATTATGATATTGGCATTTGAAATGCAAAGGGTGTAAGATTTGCTTTTTGAATAAAACGAGCAATAGTTTAGATGTCTCTGAAATTTTTTTGGGTGTTATGTATGGAATACAATGGCCGTCTTGGCTATGCTTCCACACCTTCATCCTTTTCTCGAAATTTTCGATCACTCTTTCGCATAATTGGAGCTCAATTTCGGCAATGGCGGCTTCAATATTCGCTTTGAGAGTTGGAATTGTTTGCGAATGGTTAGCGTAGACTTTACTCTTAACATAACCCCAAAAGAAGAAGTGTAACGGTGTTAAATCGCTAGATCTTGGTGTCTCCAAAGCGTGAAATTACGCAACCAGGAAACTTCGAGCGCAATAACTCGATTGTTTCGGCACTTGTATGGCACGTAGTTCTCGCAAGGGGGTAGTTGTAGGATGAGGTTTTACCAATCCCTGCAACTCTCTTTGGAGACTAGCGACTCCATGGACCTGAGCTAACTATCCCCCTGTGATTTGGGGGCAGTAGAATTAACCCACAGCCAGTCCTGCTTGCCCCAAAAATGGCAAATGGACACTCACTGGATCATGGGCTAATCACCCGTGATCTTATAAATCCTAACTGATATGAGAAACGGAAACAGTGCCTCGGATAAGGACTGATTCTACGGTAACGACTTTAGCATTCGAAAACGGACTATGATTGGCTTCTGGAACGTTCGAACATTCAATGACGGGGGAAGGGCTGGGGTCACTCGGTCCTTGTACCGCCAATCACTGATCGACTGTGAAATGGAGCACTAAAAAATCCAAATCTTGGGCTTGAGCGAGGTCAGGTGGACAGCATCAGGAAAAGAACGAACCACTAGCGGAAACACCATTCTGTACATTGGCCTTGCGAGTGAAGCCAAAAATGGCGTGGCGTTCGCCCTTACTCCGAGAGCGAGAAACAGTTTCATCAGATGAAAGCAAATCTCGGATAGGATTATCGTCACCAGGCTTAGGACGAGTGTCACCAACCAATAACGCAACACGTGGTGACAAAGAGGAGTTTCATAGCCAACTGAGTGCTACCTTCGATCGTGTTCCAAGAGGTGATATTATTATCATCTCAGGAGATATAAACGTCTAGGTTGGATCTGACAACACTGGATTAGAACACGTCATCGGGAGGCATGGTGACCCTTGGGTCAACGCGTCACGACCTTGGATTAAGAGACCCGAAAACGGCGAATTATTCGTGGAGTTTTGTAGTACTCGGCAAATGGTCATCGGAGGGACCCTTTTTCCACACAAGAGTTATCATAAAACATCTTGGGTTTCCCCTGATGGTGTTACTCAGAACCAGATCGACCATTTGGCTATAAGTCACCGATGGAGAAGATGTCTCCTTGATATGCGAGCGAAACGTGGAGCTGGCGTGGGGAGCGACCACCACTTGATGGTTCCCTGCTTGAGATTCTGTACAGCAACTATCCGATGACCACAAATTCTTCAAATAAAGCGCAAGATTAATGTGGATAAACTCAGAGATCCCAACAAAAAACGCGAGTATACCACTATTTTACGCGAAAAGCCATCCACATTGGGCGAATATGAAACACGCCCACTATACGCCAATTGGGAGGCAACTAGAAACATTTTTCTGACTAGTGCTGAAGAATCTGTCGGATATGTGCAAAGCGGTGAAAAACCCTGGATGTTGCAAGACACATGGGACAAGCTTGGCGACCGGAAAAAAGCCAAATTGGCAATCATCTGTCAACCCGATGTCAACCAACGAACGCCCGACCTGAGGCAGAACTACCGCGATGCTCATATAAGCTTAAAAAGGCTGTTAGACGCGACAAGAGAAAGGCCATTGAAGATCTGGCCAGCAAGGCAGAATCTGCGGCTTACCTTGGGGATATGGGTTCACTATTTAAAATCACGAAACAGTTGACGAACATGGATTTCACTGCCAACCCCCTGGTGAGAGATGTCAACGGAACTATCCTTAATATGACTGAACACCTGTTGCGGCGATGAAAGGAATACTTCTCTCATATTCCAGAAACAGAACAACTACCAAACATCCAACTGCAACAATCCTCCCCCTGATAAGGAAGAGATAGTGACCAGGTATAGACGGACTACCAATTGAACTCCTCAAAGAGCACCCGGAAATAACACCCGATATACTCCTCCCACTCTTTACTAAGGTGCGGAATGAAGGAAGATATCCGCCTGAATGGAAGGAGGGCGTCATTGGGATATTTCGAAGAAGGGCGACCTTCGGGATTGTGGCAATTGGCGTGGTATATGTCTACTTATTGCCGAAAATCATGGCGAAGGTAATTCTCAATAGGATTAGTGATGTCGTCGAGAGCACTCTCGAAGTTTATCAGGCTGGATTCCATAAAGGGTCGTCTTGTACCGACCACACAAATACCCTACGGATAATATTAGAACAGTCAGCCGAAATGGGTTCGCCACTACATCCCATGTTTGTGGACTTCGAGAAGGCGTTCGACAGCGTTAAGCGAGATTACATATGGAATGCCTTGCGTAGGAGAGGCATTCCAGATAAGGTCATACCAATGATTAAAGAATCCTACGAAGATGCAAGATGTCGCGTCTTGCATAGAGGAGAGCTGTCCGAGAGCTTTCCTGTGCGAACGGGTGTCAGACACGGCTGCATATTATCACCAGCCCTGTTTCTGGTGGTAAAGATCAATCACTCGCGGGTTTTTAGATCCCCAAATGTAGGAATTTTTTCTTATTAACGCAACCGCCAATGTGAAAATCAGAAAACAGGATTTTTTTTGCGTAAGTTACCATCATCATTCATCTTTTCCAAGACCCAATCAACACGCTACCTTCTAGGCTACACCCTAGTGAAGCATCCTTGGTTCTCTTTTTCCAGGAGAATACGATACAATAGAGGATTGCATGACATCTTCGACAATCCAGAAGTGTCAACCCTCATAAAGTTACAATGAGCTGGTCATGTGGAGCGGATGAATAACAAGAGAATTTCGAAACTAAAGGGGAAAGTCATTGGATAAAGACCAGTTGAAAAACTACGAAAGCGCTGAGAGGACTCTATTGACGCAGATAGCAAATCTCAGCAATTTTCAAACTAGAGGACGCGGTCACTGAATCGAGAAGGATGGAGCCGGAGTATATAGGAGGTCAAGACCCGATTTGGGTTATGGCACCGTCGTAAGCAGGTACGTATCCTTGGTTTGTTCCTTTTGTTTTTTACTATTCTTGTTAACTGTGGTTTTGAAGGGGGGAGGGTTAAGAAAGGAGAGGGTATTGTGGTAAAGCGTCTTGAAAGTTATTATTTTTGAAGTTGCTAGAGTTAGTGGCTCGGTCAAGTTTTAAATTTGTTCCAAAGGGGGTTCCGAAGGGACTTAGAGCGAATGAAGGCTTGGCGGATTACCTAATGGCTTTTATATTTTATAATTTTTTTTCCAAACAATGAATAATAATTAATTAATAACTGCTAAGTCTTCACGAGGCATGAAAAATGGAAAATGGAAAAACAACATAGCCAGTTCGATAAAAAAGAATTATCAGAATAAGCGACCTCTGACGTCATACGTGGCCGGTTCTATCACATTAAATGGGAACGGGGATTGCGCGAGAATGAGAGGTAGTAAGTCCTTGTCCTTGGACTTGCCATTCCCATCGACCGTCGGTGTTTGTTTTTTTCCCAGAAGTCGTTAGCACTCTACCACATTGAACGTAAGCTTTAAAAAGCTTCACACCCCGCCCGATGCAGCGCCAGCTCTAGTTCAAACATTTCCATTGCAACCCACCCCCTATCCACTGAATCCACCTCTGACCATTCCCCAGTCGCAACCTTGACTACGGATGGCCTCTCCCCAAACCGAATGGACTTGATCATGAAATTCACTTTAAAAGCAACACACAATTTACGTCATGCGAGGTCATGTTTACTGACGTCACGAGTACTTTGACGACAAGATAAATAATTGTGGTAGTTACAGGAATCGAATTTCTTTTTCCATCTCCATCATTTTTGTAAGCTCAAGCAGTATTTTAGAGCGAAAAGAAAAACCTGTAGAGAAAATTATGAGAGAGTGAGGATAGCAAACAGGTGTGTGCGGGATGGGAGAAGGTGGTTTAGCAAATTTCGCATTGAATGAAATGATTTTCAAATTCATGAATGAAAAAGCGAGCAGCGAGAAGGATATGGGCTCAAGGAGTGGTCCAAATTCTCAGAAATGAAAAAGAAATAAAAGCCGGTAAGTTTGTTTGATGCGACACATGCGTAAAATTATCGATCGGCAATGTAAATTAAGACTTAATGTCCTTTCGTTAATTGATTTAGAGGTTAGGGTTCTTGAACTTACATCTTGGGAAATTGAATGAATCCCAGAAATAGGTGAGTTAAAAGATTTTTTTCCTTTTTATACTCTAGATGAAATCTGAGAGTATTAAAAGCTTGCCACAAAATTTGTAACGCTAAGAAATAAGGCTCGGATAGCAATAAGAATCTCAAAACCGGATGTCAGTCTGTCCGTGTCCTCTATAGCTCGAGAACGCGTTGGGCTAGAAAGTTTAAATTTTGAGCATGTCGTTTTAACGAAAAAGTAAAGACGGGACCGTGAACAGGCCAAATTGCTTCACCCCTTCTACTCCCTCCCATATAAAATGGTACAATTTTGGAATTTGAGAAACTGATTTTCTCGTAAAGCATAAAAGCTATTGATCTGAAATTTGGAATATAAAATTTTTTTAACAAATTATTCAAATCCCTCCCTTGCGTCACCTCCCATACAAACTGCACTTGATGTATAAGATTTGCTTAGAATTATTAGTAAGACTGAAAAAATATAGACGATTAGCTTCACTCCTTCTATCCCCTCCCATACAATATGACACAATTTCACAACTTTACAAAATTCCGATTTTGCTAAGAAGCATGAATGCTACTGATCTGCAATTTAAATCATTTCAAATGCATGTTGTTTATAGTTATTTCTGCAAAAGTCATTAAGAACTCCCAAGTTTTTACCACCTCCCATACAAACTGCACAATTTCACTAAGCACAATGCATTAATTTTCTCGGTACTTATTAAATTTTTGATACAGACATAAATACTGTAAATAAACATTTTGATAGCAACTCGAGCATGATGTGAAAAAATTGGCTCAATACTGTCACCCCTTCTACCACTCGCCATACAGAATTACCTAAAATCAAAAAAATTTTCTTTCATCTAGATTCTAGAGTATCGCATGATTGGGCTTTACGTCCAATCGTAGTCCTACTATGTTTATATTCTAGATGAAATCTGAGAGTATATTGGGTTTGCCTTACCGTTTGTAACGCTAACAAATAACGCTCGCACAGAGTCGCCAAGGGTACAGAAATATTTGTTGTCTCTCCAAAACCTCGATTCTGAGTGACCGTCTGTCAGTCTGTCTGTCTGTCTGTCCATCTATCTACAACATAACTCTCGAAAGCTTTGATCTATCGTGCTGAAATTTGTCATATGTCATTTTTAGCAAAAAAGTAGCTTTAAGTTCGTGAATGGGCCACATCCCCCCACTCTTTTTACCCCTCCCATACAAATTTCATGAAATTTCGAAATTTAAGGAAATTGATATTTTTCCGAAACCTCTTCAACTATTGACTTGAAAATTAGGTCATAGTATAACGATGTAAATATTATTGACGTCAAAAAATATTGATTACTCCTTTTACTCCTTCTACCGCCTCCCATACAAATGTACAATTTACAAAAATGCATTTATTCGGTTTGTATTGCAACTTGCAAAGCTAAAAGAAGCAATTGTGTCAAAATTAATTTTATTACAATTGCAACCAATCTTGGAACGACTATAAACTTCACCTCACTCTTCCTACCCCCACCCATACAAATTTCACGAAATTTCGGCATTTCAATTAAATTATTTTTCTCCAAAACCGTCGAAGCTATCAACTTTAAATTTTGATGAAAGTATACTACTACAAATATCATTGCTATCAAAAAATTTGGTTTTGATTCGAATACTACTTCTCCTCCCATACAAATGCACAATTTTGGTAAATGCATTAATCGATTTTAATTGAAACTAGAAAAAGTACAAACTTAAAATTTCGCCAGAATTTATTCCTTAATAATTGTAATAAATGTTAAAAATCATATAAACTTCGCTTCATTCCTTCTACCACCTCCCATACAAATTTTTGTATTGGAATTTCGAACATATGAGAGCTATCGACTTCGAAATTGTAACAAAGCAATGTGATTAGGATGTCGATAAGCAGATTCAAAATCATCCAAAACTTTAAACTTTCTCTGTCACCTCCCATACAAATTCCATAAATTCAGACAAAAATTGTTCAATTTCCACGAAAATTATGAAAGCTACAAACTTTAAATTCAGCATGAAACATTTTATATACTACTTTCGGTGTTACATATAAAAAACTGCCAACAAATCGGGCGAAACTTTATTATTCTTGGGACAAGTTGCGGATGAGTGGAAAGTCAATATGCAGGTTAGAGTAGTTGGGGAAGACTAAGTTCTTGTGCAGGGCTGTTGTCAATTTAACAATATTTCATTCGTTTCTGCAAGTTTGGGTTTTTATGACAGGAGGAGGAGGAGTAATAGTAAGGGTGGGTGGATGTTAATAGGGTTTTTAATTGATTGCTTGAATCACGTCCAATATTCTCTGTATAGAATGTCAGTTTCATAGACGAAGTTGTATAGAATTTTCATAGGATTCGGTATATTTTACATTCATGAAACCAAACATTTCTATGGGAGGGGGTGGAGCGGCTAAGGGAATCATAAAATTTATGATGTAGTTCATAGTATTTCATTTCTCTTGAAAGGTGCTTGTACAAAATTCCAAGTTCGTAGCTTTTAATTTGTTGGTTATTTGTTGATTTTATGATATTGGTCGAAATCATACTTTTGTCTGGGAGGGGGTAGAAGTGTAAGAGCGATTTCAAGACTTTTGACCGCAATTTTGTTTCAACTATTTTTAAAAGTTCTTAGGCAAAATTTTAAATTGATAGCTTTAAATATTTAAATTAAAAGCTATCAATTTGAAATTTTGCCCAAAAGCTTTCGAAAATAGTTGAAACGGAACTGCGTCAAAAGTTTTGACACATCACACTTGCCCTTCTACCCCCTCCCATACAAAAGTATGATTTCGACCAATTTCAATAAATCAACTGCTAACCAACAAATTAAAAGCTACGAACTTGAAATTTTGTACGAGCAGCTTCCAAAAATATTGAAATAAAACAGAAATTTTACATTTCCCTTACCTCCTCTACCCCCTCCGATGCAAATGATTGGTTTCGTGAATGTAAAATACACCAAATTTTATGAAAATTCTATGCAACTTCGTCTATGAAACTGACATTCTATGCAGAAAATATTGGACGTAATTGAGGCAATCAATTGAAAAATTATTGACATTCACCCACCCTTAATATGACCAACTCCTCCCTCCCTCATAAAAACCCAAACTTGCATAAACGAATGAAATATTGATTACATGTACTGGAGCTATTGATCATATTTGCAATCAAGTGTTGAATTGGCATCATCCCTGCCCTAAAGGGGGTTCCACTTGTGAAAGGGGGTTCTACTTGTGAAAGGGGGTTTCACTTGTGAAAGGGGGTTTCACTTGTGAAAGGGGGTTTCACTTGTGAAAGGGAGCTCCACTTGTGAAAGGGGGTTCCACTTAGTCTTCCCTAACCACTTTAACTTCCACATTGGCTTTCCATGGGGGTAGAAGGACAGGCGCGACCTCAAAACTTTTGACGCAATTTTATTTCAACTTGTCTTGTGCAAAATTTCAAATTGATAGCTTTTAATAGTTAGGTGATAATTGATTTCTTGAAAATGGTCGAAAAAATAATTTTGTATGGGAGGGGGTAGAAGTCTTAAAGGTTTTCGACCAGTTAGTATTTCGTATATTTAGGGATTTTTTTTTTAAATGCATTTCGCAAATTTTCAATTTCTACCTTAAAATTTCACTCAAAAATTTTCAGTTTATGTGTTTTTTTCAATGCACATGAAACACCTTGTGCACGTTAGACTGGGGGGGTCAGTTTATAACAATTATGGATCAAGTTATCATTATTTATACTCTAGTGAAATCTGAGAGTATTATAAGTTTGCCACAAAGTTTGTGACGCCAAGAAATAAGGCTCGGAGAAAAAAATTAATGATACAGAAGTTCATATAATCACTCAAAAATCTCAAAACCGGATGTCCGGATGTCCGTCCGTCCGTCTGTCTGTCCGTCCGTGTCCTCTCTAGCTTGAGAACGCGTTGAGCTGGAAAGATCAAATTTTGTATACGTCGTTTTTAACAAAAAAGTAAGGTCAAGTTCGTGAACGAGCCAAATCGCTGCACTCCTTCTACCCCCTCCCATACAAAATGACACATTTTCACAATCTGACAATATACGGATTTGCTCGAAAAGTACAAATGACATTGATCTGAAATTTGGAATGTAATTCTTTTATGATGATTCCAATCTACTCTATTAAAATAACTTGTGTATTCCCCTCCTTCCACCACCTCCCATACAAACTGCACTTTTTCATGAAATGCTCTAAACCAATTTACTCAGTGCGTATAATAGTTATCGAGCTGAAATTGTGCACGAAATATTTATTTAAAATTATTAGTAAGACTAAAAAAATGAGACGATTAGCTGTACCCCTTCTACCCCCTCCCATACAAAATGACACAATTTCCTAATTTCACAATAAACGGATTTGCTCGAAAAATATAACTGCGATTTATCTGAAATTCGGAATATATTACTTTTATGATGATACAAATCTGCTGTACAAAAAATATTTGAGTCCTCCCCTTCCTTCCACCACCTCCCACACAAACTGCACTTTTTCATGAAATGCTCTAAGCCAATTTACTCAGTGCGTATAAAATTGATCGAGCTGAAATTGTGCACTAAATAATTATTTAGAATTATTAGTAAAACCAAAAAAATTTATACGATTAGCTTTACCCCTTCTACCCCCTTCCATACAAAATGACACAATTTCACAACTTTATAAAAAGTCGATTTTCTTGAAATGTATAAATGCTACTGATCTGCAATTTAAAACATGTCAAAAGCATGATGTTTATAGTTATTTCTGAAAAGTCATTCAAAACTCGCCCCTCCTTCTATCACCTCCCATACAAACTGCCCTACTTCACTACATCCAATACACTAATTTTCTCAGTACCTATTAAATTTTTAAACCCTAAATTTTGCATAAAACATTTTGATAGCAACCTTAACGTCATGTAAAAAAATTAGTTCAATGGAGTCACCCCCTCTACCACTTCCTCTACAAAAATTTCTCTTTCATCTAGAGTATCGCACGATTGGGCTTTATGCCCAATCGTACTCCTATTATGTTTTTTCAATGTATTGGGTGAGTGCAAAAGTTCGTGCGGAGGTGCAATAGATGGCGTTAGAAGCAGCGTAAAGTGTTGTCATTAATACTGCCATCTACGTAAGACAGATCGTTGGAAAGGTGACATGTGCAGCTTTCATTTGAAACAAAATGATTTGTGTAGATACAAACTGCTTCGAGAAAGATTACTTTCAAAATGAGTGTCGATAAGGTGCATTTACGGCATGTTATGCTTTACGAGTTTCGGAAGGGAATAAACGTTTCATCAGCCGTAAAAAACATTCAAGAGGTTTATCGAGATCAAGCACCAGCTAAACGAACTGTGGAAAAATGGTTTGCGAAATTTCGCCGCGGAGAGTTTAACCTTAAAGGCGAGCCACGTTCAAGTCGACCTTCACACATAGATGACGATGTTGTGCGTACTTTAGTTCAGAATACTCCGCGAATTTCAATAGAGGAAGTCGCTACAGCATTTAACGTTGACCGATCAACCGCTTTTCGATGTTTAAAAAACATGGGATTCGATTTGAAGTTCGATGGGTGCCCCATTTGCTGACCGAGAGGAACAAAATCGAGCGAATTTCTGCTGCCGTTTCTTTACTCGGGCGGCTCAAAAACGAGTCGTTTTTGGATCGATTAGTGACGGGAGATGGGAAATGGGTCCTGCTCTGTGTTTGGTGGGATTGCAAGGGCATAATTTATTTTGAGTTTCTCCCAGCTGACCAAACGATTGATTCGGGCAAGTACTGTCGCTATTTAACCAATCTGAGTCGAGAAATCAAACAGAAACGTCCGATTTTGTCAAATTGCAAGGGCATAGTCTTTCATCACGACAACGCCAGACCACACGTTTCGAGACAGACGCTGCACAAACTGAACAGCCTGAAATGGGATGTTCTAACTCATCCACCGTATTCTCCTGATATCGCACCATCTGATTATCACTTGTTCCGGTCATTGCAAAATCATTTAAATGGAAAAAAACTTGACTCTTTGGATGCCTTAAAAAACGTCGTGTCTTCGTTCTTCGAATCTAAACCGCGCAGTTTTTATGATCGGGGCATCCGTATGTTGCCAGAACGTTGGAAACAGATTATAGAAAACGATGGAGAACATATCACTGATTGAATAAAGAACTTTGTAAAAGTCACACAGTGATAGGCAAACTGTGTGACTTTTACTCTCAAACTCCGTATGAACTTTTGCACTCACCCGATATATTGAATAGATGTATCCACATGAAAAATTGAAACTTTGCATCTTTCACCAGAGCCCTAAGAAAATCAATAAAAATTATCGACATTTTTGCTTATCACCTCCCAACTTAAATTTTTTTACCAAAATTAACCACTATGTAGTTCTACAATCAATCTGACAAATTGTCGATTTGATATCTGTATTTTTTTTTGAGATATAAGGATTTGTAATTTTGAAAAGTGCGCCATTTTTGAAATGCTCTCCATTTCCCCCCACTACTATTATTTCAACATGTTATATATTTTTTGTATTTTCCTAGTATAGCATAATGTTATAAATCTGGCAACCACGCAATATTGTTCTTCCCCGAAAAAGCCAGAACAGTCCCCCAATATGTAAAAAGTCACAATCAAAGTTCTACAACTTTCCAGAATAAACTCCAAAATGTAGGCAATGTAGGATCTAGAATAGTCGAGACATACACCCGAAAACATCCACGACAGAAACTTCCAGAAGAGGGGAAATGGTATATAGCCACGGTAGCTCTAAGCGAGCAGGCAGTCAATCAGCGACATCTGTGGAAGAGCGCAAACCGGTATAAGAAAGCGAAACGCGGCGGTAGTGCCAAATAGGCGAATTATGTTAAAAGTGCAAATTACAGTGAAAGTGCGAATAAATAAATTATCACTTATTTTTAAACGAATTTGTGTTTTACTTGAAATCTCGGCGAACCCCTAGCTCGCAACAATAATATATGTTTCAAGTTTCAATTAGATAGCTTAAGAGATAGTTGAGATATAAATTTTTAGATGTTTTTCTTTGCACACACCCCCCCCCCCACTGATAACTAGCCACTCTATAATATGATTCCGGTGGAGCTATGTATATGCCACCTTAATGGCCCCAAAATATGAATTTTTCACAATAAGTAATTTCGAAGATATAATCATTTGAAAAACCAATTCGACCGACAATTTGTTTTTAGTCCCCCCCCTTTTCGGACGCCAATGGATAAAAAAATTAAATTATTTTTGAAGTTTGTCCCACAACACTCTCTATGTCTCTAATGATTTTCAAATTCTTATCTGCATTAGCGGTAGAGATATTAGCAATTGTAGTTTTTGACTCTTTCCCCCTCAAAATTTAGAAAATAGAGCTCACATAACCAATCAACAATCCACCCAAAAACGAACATTCTATCTTTAACGGTCTCGGAGATATGAGTCCATATGTACGGCGGACGACGTACGGCGGGACGGATTTTTTTTTGCATTTTTAGGCTAATTTAGTCATGAAACGCGAAAAAACCAAATTTCAGGGTAGCACTTTTTTTTTTCTGTGTCGATCACAATACTTTATTATTAGAATAATAAAGTAAAATTACAAACCTCCCCCCTCTGCTTTTACCATTTCCCATACAAAGTCACTACATGTTCACTATTGGAAAGAATTTGAGATGATATATTTCCCGGTACAATAAACTCTTTTCTATTCCATCTTGAGTATCATATGACTGGGGTTTACGGCCAATCATAATTCTGTTATTTTTATGATTATTATAATTATTTTTGTAGTTTTGTATGTATAGGATTTTTAGAAAATACTAGGGAAGTGACCAAAATGTTGGAACAATTATTCAGTTTTTTAGCACATTAGCATTAGCTTTATCTAAATTTTGATTTTAGGGATGGAGTCCAGTTCTCCAATCACCACGAACATGGGACTATTGTGCCATTTTATGGAGAAATACCTATAAAAAGTGTAATTTGGCGAAAATATAGCGAAACCGAGATCAGTTTCACTTTATTATTGAAAATTGAAAACGTAATTGATTTTCTAAGGAGAGCAGTGCCCTCCTCCTTGATGGCACTTGAATTTAACACTGCTCAGGTGACAATGAAATTCTCGACTAATATGAAGCTAAGAGATCTCCAGACACCGATAGCTGCCACCACCGCTCAGAATACGTCGCACACAAATAATGGCCGTAATTCATCATCAAGAAGGCTCGCAATTAATATTCCTCCGATATGTAATGTACTCACATCAATTTTTCTTCGTCATCCCATACGGATAGATGCCGCACTCTCGGCTACCTTACAGCTTTGTCTAAGGCTCCACATGAGAGGATCGCTTCGGCACAGCAGCAGCGATTAATCGCCCTTTGAAAAGATTGAGAAAAGTAGTGCACCGGTCCGGCGATATCCTGCGTTGATTAATTTGTTGACGATACTTTTCAAAGATTATTAGTGCAAAAGAATAAGACGAAGACGACGAAAATAAAAGGACGTTTCGTTCCCTTAGGTAGAATTCTTTGAAGACTGCGTGCATATATTGTCGTTCGAACGAGTCCAGTCTGCTTTGAGACTCTGCTTCCACTCCCGGCCAAGATAAAGACGTGAATTATGTGCTTCATTAGACTCTCTAGCAAGACTAGTGATCTGCATGATTCGCTCATACATATACTCGTATGTATATTTACGTATCTGAAACATGACTTGGGACAATTGAGCAACCCTAACAAATGAAGGCTATGTAATCCAACCAATTTACACAAAAAAAAGGAAACAGTGCACCTTTTAGTTGAGTGCTTCTACAAGATATCTTCATTCCAGATATTTCTAAAGCTGAACTGGATCAGTCGGATTTTGTTCGAAAATAGCAGTCGGCTGTAGCCAAAAAGCTGAATTGCGTTCAATAAGCTGGAGTAGACCGTATCGGTGCTCTCATTAACACGTTACCATGTACCGCTCCGGTTCCTATAAAACAGATCAATCTTGCACTCCGTAAGCATGGGGAGCGTGCATGCAAACATTCTTCATAAAACATGGCCCCGAATGAGACATGCTGTCTACTTTGGTCCGAGATCAAAATCGTATCCTCTGTATTTAAAAAAAAGAAAAAAAAAAGAAATGGAAGAACCCTTGATGTTCAGTGCCCGAAAGTTGCACGCTCTTCACTGATTCTTCGGAAATGTCTACTGTATCCGACCTTCCATTTCACTACGGCAATGATGTACCTAGCAAACGTAGCTTTCATCGACAGCATCGAGACTGAAACCTACCTTAACAACCACACACGCACAGCCGAAGATAACTTCAAACCGTCAAGTCATCTCGCTTCAGATGCTTCAGCGAAACATGGAAGAAAATAAGAATAAAGCGAACCTATGAGGTATGGATGACTAAGGTGGTGTTGCCGTTTCGAAGATGTTCATCTCAACGAGAAGACGCGACATCAGACAGGTTGGTTGTGTTCGAAGTCTTGCTCGTTGCTTCAGCTATGCTTCACGAGAAACCCTTGTTTTTGTCACAGAAGACGTTTCGATGGAGTACTGCACCTTCTTCTTCGTTCGTCTTCACCGTCTTCTTCGTTCTTCAGAAGAACCTTCTATTTCCGGTCGTTTATTAAAATTTATCTACACCATGTAATAATTTTCTCCGCTCCCCCGGAATGTTTGTTGTTCAAATAAAATGCTTTCTGTACGATTCGTTTTTTGCGGTGATGTTGCTTCTTTTGCTCCTGCTGCTGCTGAACGTGGTGATGCTTCGTCATCTTCGAAACTCAGCTGGGTGGCTTTCGGAGGCGCGTGCTGTCCCGGCCAGATTGCCGCGCGCGACATTCAATTTCTTCGTCTTCTTCGGCCGGCTGCTGCTGCACAATCATTTTGTGGTTTTTTTTTTAAGACTCCAATCTTCCAAGCAGTCCGGGCCTAAGTGCTTCGAATCAAAGAAATCTGAGCAACCTATTGGCAATCTTCGCGCCATATTTGGTCGATAGTTTTGAATATGGATATTTCGAAAAGTCTGCGGTTGATTTGTATGAAAGTGAAGAGCTGGGAGGCCCCGGGAAGCCACAACATCGACTTCAGCTACGAAATTAGAAGCTTTTGTTATGTTGAATGAATGATAGGCCGGATCGAGGTGGTGCTTCGATTTCCCGCGAAGACGTTAACAAATTCGAAGAATCGGTAACCGCAAGACAACGATCGCGAAGAAGAGATTCATTCTTTATATTTTATTACGGTAAACGATCGGCCATATGGGTCTTATAGACGGGCTGTGGTGGCTTGGGGAATCGAGGAAAAACCTGATTTCATCTGGAAAAGTACGGGGCCCCGAACGTTGTGGTTACGCCGGGCTTGCTCGTAAATGACTTTGAGCTTTCTCGAAAGGCGCCAGATTACTTGACAGCGCTTCAGAGTTTATGATGTGCCAAAAGAGATGTTAAGTGGGCCTGTTTAGGATGGACGAGTCATAAATAAGCGGTGGCCGCTCCAAGCCCCACCGTAACCCGCGATGACTCTTACCAGTTCCGGTGACTTAATAGTTCAACCACTATCTCCTCCCGGACCAGCACTTGTTCAAGTACACGCAATTCTTGTGAAGTCATTCGGCAATGATTTTCTGATTTTATTCAAATTTGTTTTTTTCCATCTCTTTCTGTACCTCAAAATGGTTTGGTCTAATTGAAATGACCTCAAGCTTAAGTCCATCATCGCGAGCTATCTACCATCATCAGCCTAAGCTTAATCTCCAAAATCTAAGACGCGGTATTACGAGATCTTCATAATCATCGTCATCATCATCATGTGCTAAAATTAGGAGAGGTTTACGCCAGAGCTTAGGCCACAAAGTAAACACAAAGAGTGGTTTTGTGTGCCATAATTGACAGGTGATTAGCAGTCTTTAATAATAATAATAAGAACGAGTAAGACACCGTCGTCGACGGCAACAACAAAACTTGGCCGGTCTCTGTTTTTCCTCTTAACTACATCATCGAGCATATTAAAATCAAAATCCAGCCAAATCAAAATCAAACTACACAAATCAAAATTCGCTCTTCAGATTCGATTTAAGTCGATGAAATACTCATTTATATTAAAAATATTGAAGAAAAGAGAGGCTTGAAGTATTTGGGTGGCCCCTGTCCGCAATTAAGCTCAAGTGTTCACTCAATTAAAACATACCTCACCTTTCGGAGTACACGCACGACAAATAGTTCATTAAATTTAATTACTTGAGAGTGCAGACGGAGAGAGAAACAGAACCGGTTGATAGTTTCAAGTGGAAATTCTTTGGGGCCAGCGATTATTACATTGTTATTGTGGATTTTTGGCGCGAACAAAGGAATAATAAACTTTTCAAGAAACTAATATCTCAGATGCATTCTCGTAAAAAGAGCCAACCAAGAACTTTGAAATAAGATTGGGCTGACTTAAATAGACGGTAAGATTCAAAGGCGAAAGTGGCACTGGATCGGACTGAGTTGGAAGAGATTATAGTCCTCAAGGAAGACGTCATAGAAGTGGGTAGCTGAAAACGAGACGAGAGAATGAAACAAATCGTGGTGACAACGCACCGTGTGGAAGAGAATTGTTTCTTTGTTAAGAGAAGTTCTTAACCGAAAATTAATTGATTGACGGAAAGAGGTGTTTTAAAGGGCATATCGAATCATCTCTACCCTGTTAGATTTTCGCTATGTTCAAAGAGAAAAAAATCTGACAACAAGTCGGGCGCAACTTTATTATTCTTGGGGCAAGTGAAGGATACGTGGGAAGTCAATATGCAGGTTAGGGTGGATAGGGTAGACTATGTGAATGGGAGTTCTAGGGCAGGGCTGGTGTCAATTATTCAACTCTTCTTTTTTTCGGGAACACGTGAGAGTACTGCGACCTTTCCGGCCTATTGTGCGTTTATAGCCCCTTCACCCTACCATAGCTCAATAGCTTTGGCTAATTTGAGTAGGCATGTTGGCTAGTTCCATAAGATGTGTACTGTCGTTTCTGAGTCCTCGAGACAGAGCCGAAAAATTTCGGTTTCAGCTAAGCCCATATTTTTGAGGTGGTGGTTTACTCCACTGTGCCCCCTCATTAGGCCGATTAGAGTACTAATATCACTCTTGCTGAATTTTAGAATATCCTCCACTTTGTTTTTTAGTGGTAGGATCAGTTTTTTTGAGATTGACAAGCCTGGAAGTCTATTTCAGTAGATTTTATGTTCTTGTTCTACCCACAGTAAGTAAAGGGTTGGAGTACCCTTTTGATTTTCCGCAAAATGGCTCTGAACCAATAAAATTTGTTTCTGCGCCGTTTTTTGCTAGGCGATCAGCCTCTTCATTTCCCTCAATTCCCATATGTCCTGGTACCCACATTAAGGTTACATCGTTCCTTTTTTCCCAGGATGATTAGGTTTTGAAGGCAGTCCGAAACTATCCTCGAGCCGTGTTTATTAGATGTTAGGGCTTTGAGAACCGTCTGACTATCCGATAAGATATATGTAAATAGATTTGTTGCGATGAGCTCTCCTTATATTCTTTTGGATGCATAGCTACATTGTAATTAGTTTAGCCTGGAAGATTGTAGCTTCTTTGCCGAGTGGTTTTGAAACCGAAAAGTTAGGACCTTTAACCACGGCTCCAATTCCCTCAAAGGTGCGCGAGCCATCTGTACACCAGATGGTTGATTCTTCTTCCATTTCAGGTAGCATGGATTGCATGTCTTTGCGTTCTCTGATTATAACTTTGAAGGGGGTTTCAAAGTTGAATTTTTTCGGCATAGCGTCCGATAGTGTGGAGGTTAGAACCTCTATTTTTGGGTCTTTTAGGATTTTCAGGTGACCTCCAAAATCCCCTGGTTTGTAATTGTTTTCCCACTGTATGCGTAACACCCCTTTGATAGCCTCCTTTTTTATTTGGAGATGTATCGGAGGGATGTTCAAGAACATTTCCATTGCCGCCGTAGTACAGGTTTTCATTACTCCTGTGATAATAAGACAAGCTAGCATTTGGATTTTTTGTAGCGTAAGCTGTGCTTTTCGTTGTAAAATTTTAGTTCACCATATCGTTGATCCGTATGTGACTATTGGAAGAATGATTGTTCTGTAGCATCAGTAAATCATTTTGGCGTTAGTCCCCATTTTCTGCCAAATAAGCTTATGCAGGCCCAAAATGCCTTTAGTTCTTTGGCATGAGTCCATTCTATATGTTTGTTCCAGTTGATTTTGCTATCCAGTATGACACCTAGATATCTGAAAGGGATATTAGTGTTCCATTTATTGAAGGAGGTATGATTTGGATTTTCCTTCTACTTTTAAATGGTACTATCTCAGTCTTACTTGGGTTGATATTCAAGTTCTTAGACTGACATCAGTTCACTACCTCTAAGGATGATTGTATCCTTTCCGATGTTATTAAATCATATTTACCTCTAATGATAATGACGACGTCATCGGCATATCCTATAGCCTCGTATCCTTGTTCTGTTAGACGGTCCAGGAGCTCATCTACTACAATTGACTAAAGAGGTGGAGATAGTACCCCACCTTGGGGACTGCCCCTATAAGTCTGTGCAGTCAATGTGCTATCACCTAGATCCGTGGTTTTCATTCTCACGTCGTCTTGAGAGTGATGATATATAGCTGAAGTCGGTCAGTGCATATAAGGAGAAGGTATAAGTGCAGAAAATGCAAAATAAAAAATACAAGTGAAGTCATCTAACAAACAGCAAACCTAACTCCATTTTCACTTATACCCCTTGGCATCTAAGCGCCTTATTTATATGCAAGCCAAAATCAGTTTTTTGGTTAAATGTAACGCCTAAGTCAATAATGGAACTGACTCGATTAAAAAAACAGTCGTTAAGACTGCAAATTGTCACAAACGGTCAGATTTTCCTAGCGGATGACATTACATGACATTTATCTTAATTCATTCTAAGATCATTATGGCGACACCATCTGATAAAATTAATCTATGTCTCACTATGTCCTAAGTAGAACTCAACTACACCGTGTTGAGAACCTCGGCTTACTACTGGACAGCAAATTGTGCTTCAAATCTCACTACAATCGAATAATTTCAAAAGCCAATAAACTTCTGGGGTTCATCAAGAGAAGAGCCAAACAGTTTAAGAATGTATGGGTTTCCAAGTCTTTATTCTGTTCTCTTGTCCGCCCTATTCTGGAATATGTATGTCCCATTTGGGACCCCTTTCCAGTTATACAGCAACAGAATAGAGTGAATCTAGAAGCAATTCCTTCTTTTTGCTCTCAGGGACTTGTATGATCCTAGAAACTTTGAAAACCTTCAACCATACACAGTTAGGCTGCAATTATTAAATCTTTTACCGATTGGTTCTAGAAGAACTATGCTCACATCCTGTTTTACCTTAGATGTTTTGAATGGCGATATTAAGGTTGACCATATCTCAAATGAATTCAGACTCAATGACAATGTCAGGCTGACGAGACATTCAAAACCACTTAAGGAATATGCACATCGTACTGATTACGGACAAAATGAACCTATTAACAGATGCTGTAGAGTATTTAACAAATTGAGCACACACTATATACCTCCAATAAATAAGCTGACATATAAACTGAGACTACGCTCCGTTTTATATGGTCCCCACATCCCGCTTGACCCTTCCACCAGTGCCTATCATATATGTATATCAAATTGTGTTTAATTAATTAAGGTTATATTAGAATATATTAAAATAAATTAAATTAAGCAATTTTTTATTATGTAAACTATCTTGTTATGATAAATAAATAAATAATCAAATCCTCCTGAAGAAAATGATCAACGTTGGAACTAAGAGATTTAATAAGTTCTTTCAATTATACAAAAATAGGGGCGACATAGTTAATTGCCAGGATAAACAGAAGTGGCCTCAAATGACTTCCTTGAGGGACCCCAGGGTGCGCAGTAAATGGCTTAGAAGTACAATCTTGAAAGATAACTTGACCAATATTTTACGCGATTTCCTGAGCTTTACCAATAGTACGGCATTCGATAAGGAACTCTAAAATCATATTCCGGGGGTGGTACGAAATGAACGTTAATTTTTTTTTATTTTCGTTCCATCCGCTCCATGAATTCTTTTTCGTTATTCGTACCTATACTTTTGCAATTTCTCTTTTCTTTTTTATGTGATTTTTTTTTTTTTTTGTAAAATAAATTTTTTTTTTCTTCTATTTTTTCTTTAAAAAAAAAATAAAACAACATCTCGCGCATCAACATAAAATTAAAAATTAAATAACAAACATAACAAGACTACGATTGGGCGTGAAGCCCATTCGTGCGATACCCTAGGTGAAAGAGAAATTTTTTGATTTGAAGAAATTTTGCAGAGGAAATGGTAAAGGGGTTGACGACACTGTACTAATTTTTTCTCATCACGCTAAAGTTGCTATCAAAATGTCTTATACAAAATTTAGGATTCAAAACCTTAATAGGTGCTAAGAAAATAAGTATGTATATAATTATATTTAGTAAAATTGTGCAGTTTGTGTGGGAGGTGGTAGAAGATGGGTAGAATTCTTAAGGACTTTTTAGAAATACCTATAAACATCATGCTTTTCATATGTTTTAAATTGTAGATCTGTTGTATTCATATCTTTCAGGAAAATCCACTTTTTATAAAGTTGTGAAATTGTGTCAGAGTAGAAGGGGTAAAGCTAATAGCCTAATATTTTTTTTTTAAATGAATACTAAATGCAGAATTTGAGCTCGATAAATTTTATAAGCACTAAGTAAATTGGTTTAGTGCATTTTTTGAAAAAGTATAATTTGTATGGGAGGTGGTGGATGGAAGGGGGGTGTTAAAAATATAGCCGACTATTAAAACACAAACGACTAACACAAATACATTAAATATTAACGTAGCTTGCTCTAACAAATAATGCTTGTATTGTTCTATTCCGTAACACAGTATTAACCTGTTCACTCATTGTACCAGTCAGTTTTTGCGAAACAGCCGAGAGCGTCACACGCATCGGCATTTAATAAAACATTATAAACTAACGATCGGTTTTTCTTTTTATAAATTCAGTCTAATAAACTCCCCGTATCCGAGTTACTTTTTCGACAGGGGGGACTTAAATAAGTTTTATATAGTAGATTGAAATCATCATAAAAGTAATGTATTCCAAATTATGCTTTTGCGTAATTTTGTATGGGAGGGGGTAGAAGGGGTAAAGCTAATAGTCTAGTTTTTTTGACCTCACTAACAATTCTAAATAAATACTTAATGCACAATTTCAAATTACGCACTAAGTAAATTGGCTTGAAGTATTTCATGAAAAAGTTCAGTTTTTATGGGTGGTGGTGGAATGAGGGAGAGCTCACGCATAAATTTTATAAAGTAGATTGAAATCGTCATAAAAGTAATATATTCCAAATTTCACACCAATAGCTTTTATACTTTTCGAGCAAATCCGTTTATTGTCAAATTGCGAAATTGTGTCATTTTGTATGGGAGGGGGTAGAAGGTTTGGTGCGATTTGTCCCGTTCACGAACTTGACCTTATTTTTTTTGTCAAAACGACGTGTACGAAATCTGAGCTTTCTAGCCAACGCGTTCTCAAGCTAGAGAGCGAACGGACGGACGGATATAAGGGCTTAGAACAATAAATCATAAAATCTCAATATTTCTTTTTTTTTTCATTATTAGCTCTTTAAATTTTTTATAATATTTGTCAGGCTTTCATACAAGTACGGACTATAGTTTCGGGTTTTTCTTCTTGATTTCTATAAGGAGACAATGAAGTGCTAAGTTCCACCGTGATACCTCGGTGCTTGCCATGGACAGTAACTACATCCACTTCATCCTTCACATCGTACCGCCTCGGAGGCTTTTTTATCCTACCCGATAGCTAGTCGACGCATTAGAGTATTTTCGACTGCACCTTCTAGGATGAGGCGTCTTCCAGGTCGAATTCCCCACCCCACCCTCCTGAGCAGGAAGTGCTGTTCTGATCTCGAGGCCTCCCATCAAAAATACTGTATGCGGAATGGACCTCAGAGGTTCATTTCGTATCAGGGGACTTTACAATAGGCCCATCAGTGCCTAGTTCGTAGCAATAGAGAAAACCAAACGTACCCCACCGTGTAATCTAATCTAAATTATGCTTTTATTGTCGCTGCCAGGACTTATATATTTCCCAGGCATGCTGTTCAACTGATCCCTTTCAAGTACTTCATGGTCGACCAAATCGTCGTGTTCCTTGAAAGCTATAATCCAGAGCTTGTTTCGAAATGTTTTGCTTTGGCTTCTTCATTGTGTAACCGATCCACTGCCACTTCCGCTTTTCAATCTCTTTACCTATCTTAGTCTTTGAAGTTGTAATCAAAAGTTCATCGTCCAAATATCCCTAAAATGAGTCAGAGGGATTCGTTCACGGAAGTTGCAGCATCATGGCAAGCGATCACTTTCCATGTAGAGCAACCGCACATAAAAATTTGAATTTGACGCATCCGTCAAACACCCGTAGCTTTATGTAAACGGATAAATCTCTCTTAACATCCAAAATGGCGAAGGAATACCGAAGGACCGACAAGCTTAATTTGTACGAACGTCAACATCCTTGCAGTTCATAGTGACAAAGCTTCCGAGGCAAAAAAAATCCTGCACCTATTCTACATCTTGTCCGTTAAGGACATTTGACTTTTCTTGAAAATTCCGAGAACTTTAGTGTAAATTTAAAACATTTAAAAATTTTATTGCTGTTTGGTCTGATTGACCTACAGCTGCTCTTTCTCTCTCTCTAATGACGACGACCCAAAACAGTTTGATTTTCGAAATAAAAATAAAATCTAAAATCGGAAATCACATATCACAAAAAGTGCATAAATTTAAATCTACCGGAAAATCTCTTTGAATAACAACGAAGAAGTTAACTTTGATGTTGTTTTCTTATTGTAATTTATTCAAAAACAATCACTCCTAATATGGAAAAATCATAACTGGAGTATATAGTATAAGAGTTTCGTTGGCACTAAAGAATACAACACGCCAGAATTAATTTGCATATTTTTAATAACAAATACGATGCATATACATACATATGTGCTGTATATGTCAAGTTGCGGTTGATTCAATAAAATCAGTTGGCTTTTGTTTATGAACAAGCATCCGGTATTTTATTCTCTTGTAAATTATCCATTTTTCGAATTAAATATTCCAAAATTAATGTTATTAGCTTTTTGGTGACTTCCAATTTTTTCTTCTTTCCTTTTTCTAAGATATAATTTTTTTCTGCTTAAAAAATAAAAGAGAAATATTTTATTTATTGTTTTTGTGAAATGTTGCTTTCAAAAGAATAATTTTATTATGTCATGTTGAATTAA
Organism: Chorisops tibialis; assembly: GCA_963669355.1. NCBI lineage: Eukaryota > Metazoa > Arthropoda > Insecta > Diptera > Stratiomyidae > Chorisops > Chorisops tibialis. Next base: position 13,632,626 of record OY770262.1, on the reverse strand, counting down.
TGAGACAGTAGCGCGCTTACATATAGATAATTAGTTCGAGATTGATTCACATTCGATAATGATGATGATGATGTTTCTGATATCGTATTTAATTTAATGCTGCCATTAATTTGAAAATCTATCTACGTTTTTCTAGATAGATACGCATTTAAGAGCATACTAGTTTCTTATCTCTTTGGATGCAAACTTTCCTCATGCATCGTATATACATGATTCAAAGCTTTATCGCACTTGTAACGAGTTGTTGTTGCTGATGTGTTGAACGTATAGAGAACCGAACCAATATTTTCATCTAGAACGTAGATTTTTCCCGTTGACGTCATCCGTTCGTAAAAAGTAATCAAATGGCGCACGGATATCACAACGACAGGCCGGCCAAGGAATCGCATCGTTGCTATCGTCACAAGTCGAGCTGCCTATCTCTCTTATTGGGAATAACAATAGTGTTCCATCATCATTAAATAACAAGTTCCCGATACAAAACGATAAACTTATATTTCCTTCGAAACAATGGAGGTTATCGACTTTATACCACCAATTACTCCTGCAAAGGAGTATCAAAATCGCCCATGTTTTTGCGATCTATTGACGGCCTTAATAAACTATTCCTAGTTTTCAGTAATTAAGAGAATTGTCATTAGTGGAGTACCTAAAAATAAATTAACTGCCAACAAGTCGGGAGTAACTTTATTATTCTTGGGACAAGTTGAGAATGCGTGGGAAGTCAATATGCAGGTTAGTGTGGATTGGGCAGACTATGAATAACCCCATTTACTAGGGCAGTAGTATCAATTTTGGTTTGTATCAGTGGCGTGGCGTGATATAATAGATAGGGGAAGCAATTACTTTTAAAAATATTGGTTTGTTACACTCCATACAATTAAGTAACATGTTTAATATACAATATTGCCAAAACCTCTCCTGACAGCTGATAGGAACATTTGTATTGTTGAGAGCATGCAGGAACCTGAGAGTGGGTATACTGTCCTTTATTTTAATATTGTTAATAATTTTATTTTTAACCAATTTCTTGTATATAATTGTATTCAAAATTATTAGACTTTTTAGAAGCAATGAGACAAAAAAAAATTCAACATTAAAAAAAACAAAGTATAGTCGACAGTTAAGCTATAAGCAAATCTAATAATTTCAAGATTTGAATAAAAATAAAAAAAAAATTTAAATTCAAACACGATACACATTCACCTTAGCAGCTTAAGGCATTTACTTACATACTTACTTGTAATTCTAGAAAAGAGAATTCTCTACCAACACATGGTCTTATATTGACTAGGGTGATAACGGGCCGAAATTTGAAAAAAATCTTATAGCGACATCTCTCTTTGATAGGCCCTTCAACCTTCATTTATCAAATATAAAGTTTAAAAATGTTAAATTTAACATAGGCTTTGTTTTGAACTTATATTTTTTATTAACATAATGAAAAAATAAGAACGTATAAAAAAGATGTCGCTCGATTTGCAAGAGCTTAAGCCGATCCGTTTACCCCTCAAAGCACGACAAATATAGGCAATATGGCCAGATTTACTCTTTCACATTTTTCTCCCTGATAATTTTTCAATCAGTAAGAAAATTTCCATGGTAATACTTAGAACGAAGGAATGCGACGGCGTGCGAGTGAAAGCTATGGAAGCAAATTCCGCAACGCATCTCTCCTTCCGTTAGAAGTCGACTTTGATCGAGTCGAGCGGGAAAATTTGTCACGTACAGGCCGGCAGTCCAGTGTATGCATTTTTTAAATCGCATCTCTGAGCGATTTTTGCCTGCGAATGGTTTTGGGCTTTTATCGTTCAGCTAAAGCATCAGAAAAAAACTGACCTGTGCACATAAAGGTACGTTTACATCTGACACTTATTGCCGATATTTATGTCGGACAAATCGGGAAAAAAAATTTGCTACCTTGAAATTCTGCTTTTTTCGCGTTTCATGACTAAAATATTCTAAAAATGCAAAACAAAAAAATCCGTCTGTCTGTACGCCGTCTGCCGTACACCGAAGTGAACGCTCAGTGCATATTAACTCCCAAACCCTTCAAGATAGAAAGTTAATTTGTGGGCAGATTGTAGATAGTTGCGGATCTCAGGCGGACAGCGCTGAAACCGAAAACTAAGAATTCGAATATCTCAAACACGGTTTCAGCTAGGAACCTGAAAATTCACATATATATAGACAAACTTTAAAAATAATTAAATTTATTTTATCCATTGTGGTCCAAAAAGGGAGGGGGAGCTAAAACAAATTTTTTTCAAATGATTATATCTTCGAAATTACTTACCATAAAAAATTCATATTTTGGGACCGTTAAGGTGGCATACAGATCCACTAGAATTAGCTTAGAAAGAGGCTAATTATTGTAAAGTGGAGGGTCAAGGGAGGTGCAACGGAAAACACTTCACAATGAATAACTCGACTATCTCTTAAGCTATGTAATTGAAACTTGGAACATATATTAAGCTATACTAACAAAGTACGAGAAAAATATAAAATTTGGGCATATAAATAGTTTAATTTTTTTTGTTTCATATCACACTTGAGTTCTTTTCTTTTCTTAAATAAACAATACAATAAAATTTTTTTTTTTATTTATATATTTAAAAAGTTTTATTTAAAATAAATTAAATTTTTTTTAAATTTATAATGTAGCTCATTTGCTTTTTTGTTTTAAGATCTAAATGAGGAAGGGGAAGGGGCAGTTTTTACAAATAAATTTTAACTATATGATTTTTTTTTTTAAAGAGGGTTCTTGATTTATTTTTCTACGACTATACAAACAGTTAATTTTAGGTTTTTAGTTTTGTTTATTATTTTTGTTGTATCGATTTGTGATTTTTTTTTTATTTACGAAGAAGACAAGTAAAGCGCAGGCACAATTTGGTTAAAAATAGTGACGAATATTTCAAAATTGATTAATTTAATTCTGCTTGTTTTTATGAGTTCAGAATATTTTTCTTGTGTTTTAAACTTATTTAAATTTTTTTTTTTGGTAGATTATTGCAATAGTTTAGGGTAAGTTTGATAGACTGACGTAGAAATTGAACCGAATTGTTTCGACGAAAATTGAAAAATATAAATTACATTGTTACTTCAGTGGAATTCTTCTATTATAAAAATTGCATCAACAAAAGTTTTAGTAATCAAATTGATAGCTTTAAATTGTTTGGTGATTATTGTTTTCTTAAAAATGGTTGATAAAAAACTTCTGTATGGGAGCGGGTAGAAGTTTTGAAGGTCTTTGAAAAGTTAATATCTTCATCTTGTAGGTATTTTTATACTCTAGATGAAATCTGAGAGTATTACAAGTTTGCCACAAAGTTTGTAACGCCAAGAAATAAGGCTCGGAGAAAAAAATGAATGATACAGAAGTTCATATAATCACTCAAAAATCTCAAAACGGGATGTCCGTCCGTCCGTCCGTCTGTCTGTCCGTCTGTTCGTCTGTCCGTCTGTCCGTCCGTGTCCTCTCTAGCTTGAGAACGCGTTGATCTAGAAAGTTCAAATTTTGTACACGTCGTTTTTGACAAAAAAGTAAGGATAAGTTCGTGAACGGGCCAATTCGCTCCACCCCTTCTACCCCCTCCCATACAAAATTACACAATTACGCAATTTATCAATAAACGGCTTTTCTCGAATGCCATTGATTTGAAATTTGGAACATAATAGTTTTATGATGATATCATTCTACTGTATAAGAATTATTTGTGTCCTTCCCATCCTTCCACCCCCTCCCATACAAACTGTACTATTTCATGAAATACTATAAGCCAATTTACTCAAGCTAGTAGTGTGTTGATCTTGTAATGCGAAGGTCGTGAGTTCAAATCCCGGTCGGCGCAATATATAATTCCGGCACATTGCCTGCTTGGATATACCTTGGTCACCTCAATCTAAGAAAATGAAAAATTCGTAGAAAGAGGGTTGTGCGAAGGGCTAACAACCCTTCCACAATAAGTAATGAAAAATGTTAAGGAACCTGAATATCAGGAGGCCAAGGTCCGATTTGGGCTGTAGCGCCATTGTAGAAGAAGTAGAAGAAGAATTTACTCAGTGCGTATAAAATTTAGCGAGCTCAAATTGTGCACCACATATTTATTTAAAATTATTAGTAAGACCAAAAAAAAATTAGACGATTAGCTTTACCTCTTCTACCCCTCCCATACAAAATGACACAATTTCGCAAGTCGACAATAAACGGATTTCCTCGCAAAGTATGATAGTTACTAGTCTAAAATTTGGAATATAACATTTTTATAATTATTCCAATCTACGGTATAAAAAGTATTTGTGTCCTCCCTCTCCTTCATCCCCCTCCCATACAAACTGCACTTTTTCATGAAATGCTCTAAACCAATTTATTCAGTACGTATAAAATTTATAGAGCTTTCCCCTACAAAATTTCTCGAAATCGAAAAAATTTGCTTTCATCTAGTATCACACGATTGGGATTTACCCCCAATCGTAGTCCTATTACGTTTAAAAAATCAATTATCACCTGAAAATTAAAAGCTATTAATTTGAAATTTTGCACAAAAGCTTTCGAAAACAGTTGAAACGGAACTGCGTCAAAAATTTTGAGATCGCACTTGCTCTTCTAACCCCTCCCATACAAAAATATGATTTAGACCAATTTCAATAAATCAACTACTAACCAAAAAATTTAAAGCTACGAACTTGAAATTTTGTACGAGCACCTTACAAGAGAAATGAAATAAAACTGCATCACAAATTTACCCTTACCTACTCTACCCCCTTCCATACAAATGATTGGTTTCATGAATGTAAAATACACCGAATTTTATGAAAATTCTATGTAACTTCGTTTATGAAACTGACTTTCTATATAGAGAATATTGGACGTGATTTGAGCAATCAATTAAAAAATTATTAACATCCACCCACCTTTACTATCACCTTTCCCCCTGCTCCTCATAAAAACCCAAACTTGCATAAACGAATGAAATATTGATTACAGGTGCTGGAGCTATTGATCGTATTCGCAAGTAAGTGTTAAATTGGCATCATCCCTGCCCTAAAGGTGGTTCCACTTGTGAAAGGGGGTTCCACTTGTGAAAGGGGGTTCCACTTGTGAAAGGGGGTTCCACTTGTGAAAGGGGGTTCCACTTGTGAAAGGGGGTTCCACTTGTGAAAGGGGGTTCCACTTGTGAAAGCGGGTTCCACTTGTGAAAGGGGATTCTACTTGTGAAAGGGAGTTCCACTTGTGAAAGGGGGTTTCACTTGTGAAAGGGGGTTCCACTTGTGAAAGGGGGTTCCACTTGTGAAAGGGGTTCCACTGAGTCTTCCCTAACCACTTTAACTTGCATATCGACTTTCCATGCATCTTTAACATGTCCCAAAAATAATAAAGTTGCGCCCGACTTGTTGGCAGTTTTTTTTTAATTACAATGCATTCGAGATATTAATTTTTAAGTGTTATTTTGCTGTATGCCACCTAATTTGTTCCAAAATTTAAATTTTTTATGATATGTGATTCCGAAGGAATAGTCATTTGAAAAAAATATTCGTCCGAATGGTTTTTAGCCCTCCTCCCCTCCCTTTTCGGACCTCAATGGATAAAAAATTAAATTATTTTTATAGCTTATCCGACAAACCCTTCTGTGTGTGTGCCAAGTTTCAGCGTTCTAACTAGAACCATAGTAGAGATATTTGAATTAGTATTTTTCGGTTCTAGCGCTCCCCCACTTCTCCCTTAACTTTTACACCGCCCAAAATTGAAATCCGACTGAGATCAGCACTCATCTATAATCCACTCAAAAATGAACTTTCTGTCTTGAGGGATTTGGGAGTTAATGTGCTTTGAGCGTACACGTACGGCGTACAGACAGACGGTTTTTTTTCGCATTTTTAGGCTAATTTAGTCATGAAACACGAAAAACCAAAATTTCAGGGTAGGTAGAAGAATTTTTTTCAAGTCGATCACAATACTTTACTTTTGGAATAATAAAGTAACATGCAAATAGCTCGAACCGTTATTTACATAGCGCGACCAACATGAAAGCTAAATTTACACGTAACATTTCCCAGCTCCGATACATATGTCCATGAAAAGGACTGCAAGAGTGCGATGCATCCACAAGTTAAATAAAAGCCGGTCGCCTGATTCAAGGGAAAGGTTACGCTACACTGAGAAGAGCAAGGTCGTTTCAATGTTATTTCCGTTGAGAACCCGGTTCTACGTCAATCAACAGGAGCACCGCCATCACCCTTCATCCCAAGCCAAGACGTTCTTCTACATACGCTTCTACTATGCACCCGCTTTTCCGGCCCATAGTAGAGTACAAGCTGTAGACTCGGATTCGAAGGTATGGGACGCAATGAATGAATGAGCCAACGCCCAGAATTTATCGTGCTATGGCAGGCGCGTCTGATACACACACCCGAGACCCGATCCCAAGCATCCAGCTATGTACGCTCATACATCCAATATACATACATTCTCCGCGTTCGTCCTTCGGCTTTTTCAACAACAACACCGCAGTATATGGGAACGTCCTTGAGAATAAGGGATGAAAATATACCGGCTACTTAATGCCAAATAGGATATGGACGGTGCTGGAAGCAGGGAGAGCAGAGACAAGGTCATGCGCAAGACTCCTGGTGCCAGAAAAAGTCAATAAACAATTGATTTCCACGAATTCCGAGTCATGGCAAAGCTTGTGTACAGAATTCTGGGAAAATTCTACCGTACTGTGCGTGGCCCTTGACATTTTCCATCGAAGCGAAAAACGAGCAGGATGTCTCTCCCGTACGTACGAAATTGAAAAATTCATTCATAAAGATTAATTAAAATGGAATTAAAGATGAATGAATGGTACGGACGAAACGGAACGGTACTGGTTGACTCTTGACATTTCCTAGATGTATATTGCATAATAATTTTTATTAGGGTCATTGAGTTCGGCGTGGTATATGCTTCGAGTGATAACATTTAAAAAGGCCACTTATCAGGATTTTAGAAATTCATCCTTCATATATAATATAATTTATTGCGGAACATCTTAGCAGTTTTCCATCAATACCTTTCAATTGCAAGGATGTTGTATTTTTAATTTTTTCAAATCTGAAACATTTTTAAGTTAAATACAACCTTTTCCAAACCATAATCACCTGTTTAGTTTTCCATATTTTGAAATATTATTGTCAATTAATCATTCGATTCCCTGTTAAGACCGCCTGGGACAGAAACAGTTCTCTTCCACAAGATGCGATCCTGAGCACGAACGCTTGCAGTTTCTTGGTTAGCCTAATGGTCACTTTCTATCTAGTACAACCATATTGCATCACGGATTTGACGCAAGCGTCAAACACTCGCAGCTTTATGTGAAGTGGGATCTCTATTAACCTCCAGAAATGGGCAAGCGCACAGAAGGCCTGACATGCTTTATCTATACGAACTACGGCTACGCCGTCCAAGCTGACAATGCTTCCGAGGTAACAAAAATCTTGCACCTCTTTCACACCTTTTAGATTTTTATTGTTTTTTTAATTAGTGTAAATTTTCATTATTTCTATTTTAATTGTGTGTATCTCGTATGTTCAGTGGTACTCATATATTGTATCCTGTCGACTATTGAGATAATTAAAAAAAAATCAAACGCCCCAAAAAATTTTTTTAAATTAAATCCTCTTCCAAATAATTTTTTTTTAATAGCTTAATATCTTTGTCAGTTCAATCAAACTCATTGAATATTTTATTTATATAGAACAAAAATTTCTGTCAACAAGTCGGGTGGAACTTTATTATTTTTGAGACAAGTTGAGGATGCGAGGGATGCTAATTTGCTGATTTGGTAGCAGATAGGAAAGATTAAGGGAATGGGCATTCTAGCCATGTTGTTAAGAACTTCCATTACCTTCGGCTTCCCTAAGCTTCCCACTAAGTTTTGAGAGAGGGAGAGAGTTTGCACAGGGCTCGGTGCCGGACGTGCTTTTTGTTGTCTCACCTTTTTTGTTTTGTTTTGTTTTTTGTTTCCAAAAAGTTTTTATTATTTGAAAGAGAAGATTTTCGGATTCGACACTGTTACGTTTCGGTCTCTGCTGAGACCTTTATCAAGGTGCTACTAGGAAGTGAGCAGTTTTATTCTGTTCTCGGATATCACCTTATCGCGGGGGATCGCTCTCTACAGGGTGGGCAATTAATTGGTTTCTTTTTAAAAATGCAATAAAATGAACAAAATCAAATATTTTTTCCACGTATTATAGCTTCATTAGTAAGAGCAAACATTCCCATTAATGATGAAATACAGCTTCGTTCAAGTGGCTGCCACGGCTGGCTTCGCAGTAGCTCCAATTTTCCAAGATCATGTCGATGGTTTCGGGCTGTAGCTCATGGATTGCTTGGATGATATTGGCCTCAAGTGCTTGAATCGTTTCTGGATTATTAGCAGAACATCGGTCCTTAACGGTTCCCCAGAAAAAAAGTCCAAATGGGTAAGATCGCAGCTCCGAGGCGTCCAATTGACATCGCCAACCGCCAAAAAACCTCAAAAAACGCATTGTTTGGGCTACACCTCACTCACTTTGGAAATAAGTTTTCAATATTTCTGAACGTTGCTCAAGTGTAAAGCGACTCATTTTGTTCCGCGGAGGTATGATACGGACTTTCTGTCAAGATTTCGTCGGGAAACAGCTTTCAGTGTCAAAATAACCTATGATTTAAAAAGAAACCAATTAATTGCCCACTCTTTACATTCGCGATGATATGCCCTTCCAATTGGTTCAGCATTTAGGTAGCTGCTCCAATCCAGAATTTAAATTATATTTGGATAAAACTTTTAATTCAAGGGCATATCTTTTATTTTTGTTACGTTTATAGAAGCCCGGTATTGAATGCAGCTAAAACAGCTAGTGAGCTTGGTTTGTCAGAATCCTTCCAGTCCATTTACACTGCACACCCTGACGTTGAAATCGTTATCGATTCAATGTTCACAACACTGCCTGGCTTAAATAGTCCTCCTGCACGGACCGTGAGGGGCATGCTACTGAGCTCTTTGCCTCGTTAAACGACCTAACACCCCGCAAAACTGTTTGGCATTTTAAAAGAGCCAATTGGGGTGCACTGAACGAGTTCTTCTATGCCTTCAATTGGAAATTGTACTTCGATTCTAATGGCTGCGATAAAGCCTGTAAACTGATCACCGAGACTATCCTGAAAGGTATGAAGCTCTACATACCTTCTAGTCAAAAGAGAATCCGGCCGTCGACGGACTCTTGGTTCACAAATGAATATCTCGCGGCAATTCAGGCTAAGAAACAATCGTTTCAAAATTTTCCAACTCCAGTTAATAGAGAGCTTTATAATGCATCAAGAAATATCTGCAAATCTATCCTTGAACGTGTTAAACTTGATCACGACCAAAAACTTCGCCGGAAGGTCCTTCAGAGTCCAAAAGGCTTAAGATAATTCTGGTCAAAAATAATTTCATCTCTTCATCAACACCAGCACTCGTTGATGGCCACCGTACCGTTATTGATCCGGTCGAGGAAGCTAGCCTATTGGCAATAAGTTTCGCGAGAAACTCTACGCTACCACTTTCAAACCAAACCCCTCCTATCGCAACACCATCAGGTTTTTCGCTACCTCCGCTACATTTTCGCACGCGTCTCATATTCAGAATTCTGCAAAAGTTTACTGTTCAGAAGTCCGCTGGCCCTGATGGCATTCCTCCCATTGCCCTTATAATGTGCTCCTCTTCTCTGGCTAAACCTCTTCGCAATCTTTTTCATCTATCATAATCTTCTGCGTACTTTCCACGATTGTCGAAAGTCGCGAATGTTCAGCCAATTCTCAAGAAAGGAAACAAAGCGAACCCCGCTAACTACCGCCCGATAGCCATCACTTCAATGCTCTCGAAAGTGATGGAAACTGCTGTCAATCGCAAAATCAGTCTCTATCTCAAGGATAAACAGCTTATCTAAGATCGCCAATACGGTTTCCATTCTGGAAGGTCGACGGGAGATCTCTGGGTCTACCTGATGGAACTTTGGAACTTTTGCTTGCACAAGTACGGCGAAGGTTTAGTTCTTGCTCTTGACATTGCAAAAGCTTTTGACAGAGTTTGGGATGATTGTCTCCTTGTTAAGCTAACGGCCATTGGCCTCGATGCTACCCTCATTCGATGGATTGAGAGTTTCCTGTCCGAACGCACTATACGAGTCGTATTAGATGGCGTTAATTCTTCCTCTTTTCCAACTAATTCTGGTATCCCTCAGGGTTCTGTCCTATCGCCTACTCTGTTCTTAGTATTTATCAATGACCTTTTATCTTTTACTCTCAATCCAATCCATAGTTTTGCAGACTCTGCTGCGGATTCTATCAAGCAATATACTGCCTTCAAACGCAGAGAGTTATTCGGTTCGCTAGACTCCGACCTCGACTTAATCCTGGAATGGGTCATAAAAAAAAAAGTGTAGAGTTCAACGCTGCAAAAACACAGGCCTGTCATCTTTCCCTTAAACGTGATGTTCCAGCGTCATCGTCTAATTTAGCCTTTAATGGTGTACCAATTAGCTCCTTAGATGAGTTCATCGTACTAGGCGTAAAGTTAAATAACCGTCTTTATTGGAGCAAACATACCTTTGATGTTGCCTTTGATACCTCCAAACGCCTAGGTATTCTTCAAAAATTTTACACCTCACGACTTAGCTACCATCTACAAGGCTTACATTCGAACTCGTTCAGAGTACAATTCGCATTTATGGGCTGGGGCACACCTTGCGCTGCTTAATCGAATCCAAAAACACGCGTTTTGAATAATTGGAGATGACACCATTACGATTTCTGTTGACTCCCTCAAGCATCGTAGAAACGTTGGAGTACTCAGCATTTACTATCGCTACTTTCATGGTAAATGTAGTGCGGAACTTAGATCACTCATTCCTCCACGTTATAGTTTTCTCCGAAATACTCGTCAAGCTAATCGCGCGCACGAGTTTACCGTCAACCCTATTCCTACTCGTACAGTGAAATATATATAGTCATTCGCCCCCCAAACGTCCAGACTTTGGAACGCATTGCCTGCTAGCATATTTCCAAGCTAGTATAACTTTCAGCGCTTCAAAAATAATGTCCACCTCAACTTCCGTTCCTCTCCCGTAAAATTCTCATAGCATTACCAAATTTCATTCTCTTTCTATACCGATATGACTGTGCTATGCATTGAAGAGTGACCCCCTAATTTATAATCGGTGCATTAAGAAAAAACCTTACCTGGCATATTGACTTGACACGTATCTCGAACTCATCCCAAGAATAATAAAGTAGCGCCCGATTTGTTGGCAGTTATTTCTAAATTGTTGATACTTCGATTTGGTCGGCATCAACAATTTTGAAAAAATACACTAATGGAAAAAATGAAAGGCTCACTAAAATGTTATTAAAATATTACAGAACTATGATTGGGTGTAGAGATGATGCTCTAGATGAAATAGAAAAAAGCTTATTGTCCCGGAAAATATGTCATCTCAAATTCTTTCGAATGGTGAACTGTGACTTTTGTATGGGAGGTGGTAAAAGCAGAGAGGGAAGGTTTGTAATTTTTATATAACGTAGTATGCAAAATGTTTCATGCTGAATTAAAAGTTTGTAGCTTTTAGAATATTCAAAGAAATTGAACAATTTTTGTCTGAATTTATGGCATTTGTATGGGAGGTGGCAGAGAAAGTGGGAGGGCTTAGATGAATTTGAATCTAATCCTAATCACGTTGCTTTGTTACTCATATATAAGAAAAATTCTTTTATAGAATTTTCAATATAAAAATTTGTATGGGAGGTGGTAGAAGGAGTGAAGTGAAATTCATATTTGCTTAGCATTTATTGCAATTATTAAGGGACAAATTGTGGCAAAATTTTAAGTTTGTACTTTTCCTAGTTTTAGTGAAAATTTGATTAAATGCATTTACCAAAATTGTGCATTTGTGTGGGAAGGGGTAGAAGGATTACTCGAATCAAAACCAAATTTTTTCATATCGATGGCTTTTGCAATAGTATACTTTTCTCAAAATTTCAAATTGATAGCTTTGACGGTTTTGGAGAAAAATAATTTAGACAAAATTCCGAAATTTCGTGAATTTTTATGCTTGCAACTGAAGCTCTACATTATTTATTTACAGCTTTAACACAGATAGCTCCAATAATGTAAAGCCGCCATTTAGAAGTGGAGAAAAAAGAATAAAATAAAAATAATAAAAACAATAAAATTACAAATTACTAGAAGTTACGTTAATCAAGATAGGTCAAGAATGTGTTTAAGTGTGCGTAAAAATAAACTATATGGAACAGTTAAAGAACCAAGCTGCAGGAGATCATGCATCCTTTGAAATCTAGGAAAGGGCGAATGATAATAGACATTATGAAGTGCACGAGGGAGATTGAAAATATCACGATTCCTCGTAGCAGTAGAAACCCGGAATGATAGATTGATAAGCAAAGGTAAAGTAACGATACCGTTAGCGATTTTGTATAGTGGACACTGGTCGATTAAAATACGTCGCTGATAAAGGGATGGAAGATCAAGTTCAGCAAAACGATTAGCATAAGAAACTTGCTGTATATCAAAGCGAAAGAATAGAGATCGAGTGAAGTTACGCTGGGCAGACTCAATAAGGTCACTATCACACTGGTAATGGGGATTCCAAATGGAAGAACAGTACTCTAGGATAGGACGAGCTAATGTTTTAAACAGCAAAACAGCAACGGTTATACTCGAAAAGGATTTAGTGCAGCGCAATATAAAATCTGAGAGCCGATAGGCTTTAGCAGAGATTTCAACATAGTGATGCGGAAACTTTAGCTTACTGTCAAATAGAACACCCAGGTCCTTATAAGTGCTAACCTCAGAAAGACGAGTCGCGTTAATTATGTAGGTAAAGTTAAAGGGGTTAAGTTGGCAAGTGAACTTCATGAAAAGACATTTCTCAATGTTAAGAGAAATGTCATTGTTAAGACACCACTCAGATAGAGAATAAAGGTCACTTTGCAGTGCCAGCCAGTCAGAAAAAGATTCGATCACTCGGAATATTTTGAGGTCGTCAGCATATAAAAGACAGTCAGAAGATACAAATGATGGTAAGTCATTTATGAAAACAAGAAACAAGAGTGGACCGAGAATGGAACCCTGAGGAACTCCGGAGTTTACCGAAAAAATGGTTTGCATTGAATTCTAGATACCCTTAATGTTTGTTTTAAGTTTGATACCATAAGTTTAATTTCTCCTCCCTTTCTTATAAAACGAAAATAATTAAACAAAAAGTTTATACTTTTATAAATAAGTTTTTAATTATTAATTAACATATTATCTCAACAAATAATATAATTATATTGCTGTATTTTGTTAAATAGTTATTTCTTCACTAATGTGAACTTCTCTATGATGTGATCTACCTCCGTTTTAATTAGTTCACATTTTTGAGGTTGCACTATTCTATTGTATATTGCATTAAATCAGTCTTTTATACTATTGGGAGTACAAATTGGAAACGACAGTTTTTTTTTCCAAATTCCAGCCATTATTGTGCAAAAGTGGTTGAATATTTATTATTCAAAGAAATGCCCGTCGCTAGCCAAAACTTTTCCCATCTTTCTGGTAGCAAGCGAACGTCGCATCGAAAAAACTGCTTTTCTTATGACCCGATCCACGAATCGAACCAATTTTTGGTTTCTTCGTAAAAATGAAAGTGCTACTCAGCCAGGCCATGCGTCATCGATCAAAATAGTCAGAAATCTGGAGAAAACGGCGCATGGGTAGGACGTCCCATTTCAATGTTTCCAGGTGGGTTTCCACAACGTGAGCAACATATGGCCGAGCGTTGTCGTGTCGTGTCTCTCCTCGTATTGCGGCCGTTTCTCCTATAATGTTCGGCTCAAACGCATTAGTTGTTTTTTGTAGTGGTCTCCCGTGATGGTTTCACCCTGTTGCAAGAGCTCATAATATACCACGCCGAGCTAGTACCACCAAATACACAGCATGATTTTCGAGCCATGAATGTTGGACTTGGCCGTTGATGCATGGCCGCGGTATTGCAACGATTTTTTCATTTTGGATTATCGTAATGCATCCACTTCTCATCACCAGTGACGATGCAATGCAAAAAACCCTCCCTTTTTTGCCGTTGGAGTAGCTGTTCGCATATGAAAATACACCGTTCCACGTTTCTTAGCTCAACTCGTATGGCACCCAATTGCTTCTGCATCATTCCCAAGCTTTTTAAACGATTTGAAATGGCTTGTTGAGTCCCGCCCAATAAAACTGCAAGTTGTTGTTGCATTCGGCATGAAACTTCGTCCAGTAATGCCTCCAGTTCTGCGTCTTCAAGCTTTTTAACCGCTCCGGGACGCTCCTTGCCTTCCACGCTGAAATCACCCATTTTATACAGTGGCGTGGCGTCCATTGATGCAAGGGAAGCAATGCTTCCCTTACGTTTTGCCCTTTATTCAGTTTAGAAAAACTAAACTGAAATCAGCACGAATATGAAAGTTTATTTAAAAATTTCTTTAAAAGAAAGCGCGCATTATTTTCGTCTACCACTGTTTACAGCATTTACGTGCTCAGGACAGCTTTTTTTCTCATGCTTTTTCTGACCGACGAAAGTTGAAAGCCTTCCACAGGGAAAAAGATGCAATTCTAAAAACGCATTTACAAGACCGCCGGCCAATACGAACGAAATTTTTTGCAAGTTCGACTTCAATACGAGGGGAGATGCGTCGCATTAAAGTGCTTCCACTCTTCCTTTCATTGCTTTTAGAGAACGAGACCGCCGGCCAATACCAGTAAAATTTTCGCTCGCAGCGGGCGCAAGTTCCACTTCTATACGAAGGAGAGATGCGTTAATGCAATTGCTTTCAGCCGGTGCTTTCAGTCGCAAACTTCGGCTCTCGATCAAAGTATTGCCAGTATTGAAATTTCTGTACCAGATGAAAAATGATCAGGAAGAAAAATGTGAAGAGATAGATCTGGCAATATTGCCCATATTTGTCGTGCTTTGAGTGAACAGAATCGGTTTCAGGGGAGCACTACCTAAAAAATTGATAAAAAATCGATTTTTTTTTATTTCTGATTTCCGAAAACCGCACCCCCCTCGGATGAGTAGAAGTTTTTCAAATAAAGCTGTAAGCTTGTGGAGTCATGCATATTGACGCAGCGCTTTTACCTTGGCGCAAAATAATTGCTTCCCCTAGCTATAAAGTCACGCCATGCCACTGATTTCATAGCGTTGAAACCAATTACGACACGTTTTTTCACTAGTAGCATCCTCATCCTTCCGTTTCAACTATCATTGAACGCATCTCAGTCGCAGATTTTTTTGAATTGAAGGCAAAAAGCAAAACTTCCTCTTTGATGCTTATTTGGCTCAAAATTCGTCTTATCCGCCAACGAAAAAGTATATGAAACCGATAAAAGTTGACAAATCTAGTGATGAGAAGTTGTTGGCAGATGCCTAAGTTTACCATGTGACGTTTCGGAGCTGCCATTGTTGATCGGCATTTACTGCTGGAGCCATCTATTCGGAAACGGCGGGTTTCAATTTGTACTCCCGACATAATGAGCTCTAAAGTGTTGAAAATATTGTTACATGCAGACCTGGCAACCCCGCCGCTCGATCTCTCTCGAATAGACAAGAATTATGTAGAACAGTATACTCCACTATATAGAAAGCCATAATTAAAGATCTAGAGCTTTCCAGTATAGTTAACACATACAAACCGAAGGAAGCTTCGAGAACACTCATAAGTATGAGAAGAGATGTATAAAAGCACGAAAGCTTTCAGCCAGAGAGTCATTCAGTCAGCGATTTTTATTACGAAAACGTGAACCAGTGAAAGCGATAGAAAAGCACGCGGCGGTATTCCCATATAGTGCGAATTAAGCGGGAAATTGAATTAAAGTGCGAATAAATAAATTATCACTTATTTTTTAAACGATTTGTGTTTTTACTTGAAATCCCGGCAAACCCCTAGCTTGCAACAATATGGAAGGAAGGTGGTAGCTATGTTTTTTTACTAAAAAACGTGGCTCCAGTTATGTGAATACTATGGAATACGAAGAAAAGTGTAGAAGAAAAAGAACAAGTAAAGCCATCTAGTATTACTTGGAATCTCGAATCTTTCAATATATTGAACAAGGGTAGCATTAAGACTTATGGCCGTAAGCTTAACTAAGAGTCGTTCGTGCCAAACTCTGTCAAAAGCTTCTGCAATGTCAAGTGTGGAAACATGAGCTTTATGGAACGCATACATGAGTTCCAAATTTCTGCTGACTAAAACAAAAATATCTTCCGTCAACCTTCCAGAACGGAATCGATACTCACCAGAAAATCAACATTCCAGAGCGTCATTTCTGTATGACAAATTGTTCTTAAAACGGCAACAAACATAAAATTAGCGTGTTGAGCTAAACATGAATTATATAAAACTGTAACTACTGCATGATTGTTAAAATGGGGCCGATAAATGTGTAATTTAAGACTATTGATCTGCCATAATTCATCAGTTCAACCGATTATTATCTAATTTAGCGTCCATTCTTTGCTTGAAAAATGAGCAAAAGAAACATCGATTCAGAATTTTGAAAAAAAAAAACAGAAACAAAATAAAGTAATAAACCTCCAACAACAACCAGCGATCGATCCGATACACCGTGGCACCTATGGAGGGCGTGTCAATCGGTAGCGAGTCGATAGTAAATTAATTCCCTTTCAGAACGGTAGCTTTTCTCACTAATTTGCGGTGTTCCGCAATAGGAAGAACACAACAGCAACTGCAGTCAGCCAGCAGTGTCCGGCTACATTGGACCATTGGTCAGATGATAGTTACCTGAACAAATCCGCGATAGTTCGTATATGAAGGAGAAAAAAAAAAACCGATGAAGAAAACGCGAAAGACACAGTACAACCACAACAACGGCGCGAGAGAGCTCAACAAATTGAAGGAAAATGTGGAAATTAATTAACCGGCTCGTTCAATTAAAATTGCAACAAGAAACGAACAAGATCGACAACAACTCTTGAATCGTAGTACTCTTCCGTGGCAATAAGATACCGCGAAGGATGAGCCCATCTAGGGGGGTCCAAGCTAGAGATTCCCGCATGTGGGAATCAACACTAAATGTGAGTGACGCATCTCGAAGCGCATCTCAACTACTGCTTGTTTTTCGAAATCGGAAAGATGCGTCTTGGCAGTATTACAAATCTAAAAAATTTCAAATCTAATTAATTACCAATACTTGAGACTATTATTGAATTGAATTATGGAAATGTGTAATGCCATATCAGACCCCCGTCTTGGGTCGTCTTTGAGTCCAATAAGGCCTGGCTTCAATCTTCCGGGGTCCATTCATGCTGCCAATTTGAAAAATTCGTAGCAATTCGAATGTTTTGCATACAAAAGTCGTTACGACATGGGTCTCGCATTTCCGAGCCGCGGGCCTCTATCGAAGACTTATGGGCCCCAAAGGTGCTCATTTTCATAAGAAATGCTGACCTGCTGCGCTTCGACTCCGCAACGTATTAAACGTATTTAAACATAAATCGCTCAAATTCGTCAATATTTCACACCTCTCATAACTGTCTAAATTCAAATAGACGTCAATTTATTGTCCGCAAAGCTTTTCGACGGACGAGGCGGTTTTTTTTCGTAAAATTGTTAATTAGAGACAACTGGACGCTGCAGTGATTCTTAATGTCCAAATCGTATAACGAATTTTAATCGAGGTACGTTGTCGTCGTGTCGTTCGAACGACATGACACTTTACTAGTTTCGCTCGTTAACAATCATTTTGCACCGCATGATGTCCATCGAGCGTTTTAATTTAATTATAAATTAGAGAAAGAATCCTGTTCGATTTTAATGACATGCCAAAAAATGTCATTAACTTAAAAAGATCAATAGGGACGTTGACCTAGTTTCGCATTGTTAATCGTTGAAAAATTATAAGACTTCAATTTTGGATCTAAAATTTAAATAAATTGTAGTTTACGATAGAGTCATTTATAACGTTTCTTTGTATATTTAACAGAAATGGAAAGAAAGAACGAAGATCATTTCAATTGAGGCCTCAACTGACGAAGAAGAACCATCGTATCATATGTCCAATTTACAAGAAAGGAGACAAACTCTGCGGTGAGAATTACAGAGAAATATCATTGTTGTGTATGTCCTATAAAATAATGACAAAAATAATTAAACGCCCTACACTAATGAAATAATTGGCGAATACCAAGGTGGTTCAGAACCGAACGATCTACAATAGACCAGATATTCCCGGTGACGACATTAACATCCTAGCAAGATCCTTCCCTAGTGCTAAAGAAATATTTATCAATCTTGACTCCGCTGCAAAAGGAGTCGGGCTACGCACTAACGAAAGCAAAACAAAAGTAATGGCGCAAACAAGAAGAACAAAACGCTAACCAGACAAAACATAACAATTGTGGAATATAATTTGGAGAGTGTGGACAACTTCATATATCTTGGGGCTAATCTAGCAAAGGACGGCAATGAAACAGACGAAATCAAACGACGGATAATACTAGCAAGTAAGACGTATTATTCGGTACTTCCAATAATGAAATCCAAGAAAGTGCACAGGAACAAAAAGCTGAGAATATGTAAAACTATTATACGACGTGTGCTATGTTGTGGCAGCGAGGCGTGGACATCAACGCGAACTTTCGAAAAAGCAGTTAACGCATTCGAAAGAAAGGTCCTCCGAAGAATTTTGGGACCTGTGAAGGAAGGAACGGAATGGCAAATAAGGTACAGCCATGAGTTGTATCAACTCTACGACGAGCCAGAACCTTCAACATTCATCAAGCTACGTAAACTGCAGTGGGCTGGCCATGTAGAGCGAATGGAAGACAAAAGAATCCCCAAATGAGCAAAGTGAGTGGTATTTGGCCAATAGGCAAACCACGCAAGCGAAGGTTGATGAAGACAGCAAAGCCATCTTAAAAGTTAGAAGCTGGAAGACGCGGTCTTTGGATCGAGACGTTGGAGGCGACGACTTCAGGAGGCCAGGGCCCGATTTGGGTTGTCGCGCCATTGATGATAATTTTTTAGGGGAAGTGAGAAAACCTTTATAGGGGCACAGGACAGAAACTGTTGCCCTCTCTATGGCGCGAGCCTTTAGTTGTTTCCAGGACTTGTTTAGTCCTTCATGTGCTCCGTAGTCGACCAGCCTACATCTTCCTTATAATCCAGAGCTTGTTTGGCAATGTTTTTCAATGATTTCCTCAAAGTTTGACCGATCCACTGTCACTTTAGCCTTTGAATCTTATTGCCTATTTAAGACTCTCCAGTTGTACTCCAAAGTTTGCCAATAGATTTTCTTCTTACCAAAATATCGGATACATTGGTTCCCGAAAGTTTGCAGTTTCTTAGTAAGTCGAACGGTTACTTTCCATGTAGTGCAACCATACAATAACACGGATTTGAAGCATGCGTCAAAAACTCGCAGCTTCGTGCGAAGGAGATCTCTCTGAACCTCCAGAAAGGGGAAAGGATACCGAAGGCCTGACGAATGAATACAAGGTAACAAAAATCTAGCACTACTTCCACATCTTATCCGAGCAATCGGTGTGCTGATGTTCGAACCCATGTGCATCCCAGTAGAAAAGTTGGTAAGACCCTCTACCGAAAAGCCATGTAGCACAGGTTCTAGAAAGTTTCTGTGGGCATATAGACACCAAGTTCGTATTCATCGCTTCCAGTACTGTTTGAGAAGAATGGAGAAGGTAATGAGTTGATCGATTTTCTTTGTTAAACAGTGAAAAACTATATAAATCGACGTATGTCGGTCAATTGTTTTGTCTTATTGCATCATTATTCGCATGAATGATCGGAAGTATAGTGCAGTTCGTGCGAAATTTGCAATTAAAAAAAAGTTGTGATAAAATTAATTCTGTTAAAATAAATGTACGAGGGGTGTATGATAAGTACCCGTGTTAGGCAAGAAAACGCATTAAAAAAGTTTTTTTTTTTATTTATTTCTCAATATAATCTCCTTTCAGCTCGATACATTTAGTCTAGCGATATTCTAACTTTTTCAAGACATCTAAAAAATATGATTTGTCGAACCGCCTCTGTTGCGTCGATAGCCTCCTCATTCGAGCCGAATTTCTTTCCTGCCAACGATTTCTTCAAGTTTGGAAAGAGGAAAAAGTCACAGAGGGCCAAATCAGGGGAATATGGTGGGTGAGACAGCAATTCGTAGCGCAATTCGACCAGCTTTGTTGTGGCGATTGTGGACGAGTGAGCAGATGCGTTGTCATGGTGAAAAAGAACTTTTTTTTCGCTAAACGAGGTCAATTATCAATTCAGCATTAAATCGATCCAGTAAATCGGCATAGTACTGCCCCGTGATTGTCCTTCCTTTCTCCAAATAGTCGGTGAATATGATGCCTTGCGAATCCCAAAAAACAGTGGCCATGACTTTTCCGGCCGATGGAACCGTTTTCGCCTTCTTTAGAGCAGTTTCGTCTGGTAAAATCCACTGTTTTGACTGTTCTTTCGTTTCTGACGTATAGTGATGGATCCATGTTTCGTCAACAGTCACGAAACGCCGTAGAAATTCTTTCGGATTGCGCTTAAACATGTCCAAACAGTGCTCCGAAGTTGTCATGCCATTCCGTTTTTGCTCCACTGTTAGCAAACGCGGCACCCATCTCGCCGATAGCTTTCTCATGCCCAATTTTTCGTGTAGGATATTTTGTATGCGTTCAATTGAGATGTGTACAATGTCAGCAATCTCTCCGATCTTCATCCGACGATCTGCCAACACAATATCATGGATTTTATTAACCATATTCGCCGTAGTCACCTCAATCGGACGGCCTGGGCGCTCTTCATCAAAAACGGATGTTCGGCCACGCTTGAATTCATTAAACCAATATCTGATGGTAGTCATCGAAGGTGCACGGTCCTTATAAACGGCATGCAACTACAGTTTGATTTCCTCACACGTCTTCCCATCCAAAAAGAGAAATCGAATCACTGATCGATTTGCTCTTTCTCCATGATTGCAAATAAACACGAACTTGATGAATTTCAACAGCTGTCAAAACAAAACTACTCGATAAATCTGTCTGAAATTTTCACAGTCGTCATTGTAAAGATGGCGCTACATGATGGCATAAACATTTTGCGTCAGTGTTGCCATCAGTCGGCAAACACGGGTACTTATCATACAGCCCTCGTAAGTATTGGGTTGGCAACTAAGTAATTGCCGATTTCACACATAGATGTGTCTGGCCATATTTTTTAATGGCTTCTTTCAATGATGTATTTTTTTCCTTTTGTTAGTCTTACTTTACTTTAGAAGCAAAAGGTATTAATTTGGCGTCAGTTTTAATATGGAGAAACGAGCATTTTCGTCATATTTTTTATTTCCGTAAAGGAAAGAACGGAGTGCTAAAAAGTTACGTGATGTGTATGGTGAGGAAGCCTTAAAAGAAAGACAGTGCCGGAATTGGTTTGACAAATTTCGTTCCGGAGATTTTTCACTCAAAGATGAACAACGATCAGGTCGACCAGATGAGCTTGAAGATGATCAAATTAAAGCCATAAATGAGTTGGATCCGGTCATGTAACTGTACGAGATATAGCAGAGAGGGTTCCACATGAATTGAAAGAAATTCATTTGACGAAGCGCATAACGCTTGCGATTTGCATTTTAGACACATTGAATCCGACCCTTTTTTGAAGCGAATCATCACTGGCGATGAAAAATGGATTGTTTCCAGGCTTGATGAGCCAGCGCAATCCACTTCGAAAGCTGATATCAACCAAAAGAAGATTTCGGTCTCAATTTGTTGGGATGGGAAAGGTGTGGTGTATTTTGAGCTGCTTTCAAGAAATGAGCCGATCAATTCGGATGTGTACTGTCAAAAACTGGACAAATTAAATACAGCGAACAACGAAAAACGGCCAGCATTGGTCCATCGAAAAGGTGTAATTTTTCACCAGGACAACGCTAGGCCACACACATATCTTTGGTCACTCGCCAAAATTTATCGGAGCTTGGTTGGGAATCGATATTACATCCACTATATACGAGGGCGGATTGATAATGACGTGTAAAAATGAAAAAATCAAAATTTCTTCGGCAAAAATTTATTTTATTTTTCAACATAGTCTCCTTTTAGCTCGATACACTTAGTCCAGCGTTTTTTCCAATTTTTGGATTCCTTCCAAGTGATAGAATTTCTCTAACCCTTCAAAATATGCGTTGGTTTCCTTGATGACGTTACTATTCGTGGTGAATCTCTCCAGCAAGCCATTTTTTGAAGTCTGGAAACAAGAAAAGTCACACATAATCGCTGCTTTCACTGCTTCCTAGGCGTTGCTTTTTCCCCACTGGGATGTACTTGGTTTTACGCACATTTATTTTCAGTTTCGCCTCTTTGCATTAAGAATGCAACGAGCGAACATTTGACTTTAAGTCCAAACGGTTACGTGCAAGCAAACACACGTCATCAGCATAATCAAGGTGATTTAAGATGTTAAATAGTCCCCACTAAAGTCCTTTACCTTCTCCACCTTCCAGTGCAGCTTTCAAGATGTCATTTATTACCACCAGAAACATGGCTTGTGATAATATGCAGCCTTGTCTGACACCCGTTCGCACAGGGAAGCTCTCGAACAGCTCTCCTCTATGCAAGACGCGACACCTTGCATCTTCGTAGGATTCTTTAATCATAGCTATGACCTTATCTGGAATACCTCTCCTACGCAAAGCATTCCATATGTAATCTCGCTTAACGCTGTCGAAAGCCTTCTCAAAGTCCACAAACATGAGATATAGTGTCGAACCCATTTCGGCGGACTTTGTGAGAATGATAATCTAAAATTTTCTTAACACTATTGCAATAGAAAATTCATAAAAATTCCACTATATGTTTTACAAGAATCTTAAAAATCTATTATACCATATTCCTGAAAAAGAAAAAAATCCTTTATCCGGATTAAAATCCACCTCCAAAAACCGGTTAAAACCACTTAATTTTCACCTGTACATAAGCATAACATTTTTACGACAAAATCCTATTAATTAACAATAAACAAAACACTGATCCGAGAACTATACCGAGTATACTATACGGCGACTACCAATCGGCAATAATAAAACCAAATTGTCTTAAGATGAAAAATACAAAATA
Source organism: Chorisops tibialis (assembly GCA_963669355.1). Taxonomy (NCBI): domain Eukaryota; kingdom Metazoa; phylum Arthropoda; class Insecta; order Diptera; family Stratiomyidae; genus Chorisops; species Chorisops tibialis. Next base: position 13,609,439 of record OY770262.1, on the reverse strand, counting down.
CACACCGGTTTTTTTTAAGACCCTTTAAATCCACAAAACACTCTTAATGGCGCCAAAGTGATTTACAGGCGCAATCATCATCCCAACGCATAGCTGGAAGTTTGAATAAATTAATCATATCTTGGCTATGACCGCAAAGCAGGAGCAATAAAAATGATGTAGAAAATGCCAACGATTTGGTACCGAAAGCATGACATTCCCCCCTCCCCGAATCTTGCTAAATACTGGATTTCAGATGGAAAGATACTTCATGTACTTATGTGGCACATGCGATTATCATTTTTCCACTTTTCTAGCCCAACGTCAGCGGCACCAGAAAATTTTCCCTATGCAGCAGAAAAACTGGAAAATTTTCTATAAATAGTTTCGCGCACCTTTCATATCGTAGAACTTGTACGGAAAAAAAAATTTCACTTTTCATCGGCTGCAAATTGTTGCAAGGGTCATAAGATGGTAATAATAATTATTAGCAACAAAAAAAAATTATAAGAAAATATTACAATAATTTTCGCCAATGCAGTGTCTTATTGTAAACGGTCCAATGCGGCTGTGGCCTTGCCAATAGCTCTTTTGAGTTCCTTCACAGAAAAATGAAAACCCCGAATAATTTGCCTATGCAGCAGGATTGAGCCAGGTAGGTCAGTAGTGTTGTTGGCGTTGTAATTTTCGCGGTCAATCTTTTATTCCCGGAATCGTAAAGATTTCGGTGTTGCTGCATCGCTTATGGGAATGCATTTCGAGCAATTCTTCTTATTCCTTTCGGTTTTTTTATTTTTCACTTATTTGTTTTTATCAAGTTTGTTGTTATTGTAGCTTTTTTTTCTTATCTTTTGCAATGATACTCTTGGACAGGTATTTGCATCAGTTTCACACCTTGTTCTTAAGGTACAATACCGTGTGGTGGTTGATTCATTAATTTTCTGAAGATCTGCAATCTGAGCATTCCGGTTCGATGTTGTGATTTGCATTTTACAGGATTTTCTTAATGAAATTAAAATTAGAATTATTCAAAGTGGACATATTGTTAATAAACATAAAAAAATTGTGTTATCGTCAATTTAATATTGAAATCGAGAATTTACATTTGTGATTGAACTTACATGAACATTTACTTGATATTACGCTCTCAGTTATCATACGAGATAATGATTAAAAAATATTTTTTTATTTTTATTTAATGCAATGTATGTATTTATTGTTTTAACATAATTTCAAGTTAAATAAATTCATGCACTACTCCCCCTTTTAAGGATTATTCTTGTGATAGGGATGAGGAGTCGATAACTAGTATACAATTTTTGTAAGCTGTAGGAAAGTGTAGGAAAGTTACAAAGAAATGTTAACAACATTTCAAATATAATATAGAAGTATACATTATGATTTGTGATGTATAATATGTAAATTTAAGAATGATATACAGTAATAGATATTAATTAATTTTCAATATAAATTTGATTTTAATCGGGCCGTTGCATATGAATAGGAAGGTACTTAAATTTAAGAATTAATACATAAGTTTAAGTTACATTATTCGGATTACAATTATTTTTACAAATTATTCAGTAGGAATTTAAATCTAATTGACACAAATTATTCAATCCAAGACTATAGTAATAACATTTTTAAAATTGATTGTTAAATGAAAAATGAAACAATATTGAGTAACTAATATCTTTATACTCGTAATAATACATTTTTATATTAATTTTGAAGGTTTCAATATTACTGCTTTTTTTTATTATTGAAGGGAAGGCATTATAAAATTTGACCCCAGAGTATGAATAATAGTTTAGGCCAACTTTTGTTTTCCGTTTCGGTAGCAATATATATTTACGAGTGCCAGCCCTAGTAAAGTTTAAGTTAACCGAGCGAATAAGTTTTTTGATTTCTTTGTGTATTTGAATACTTGATATTAGTTTGAATATTTGTTCGATTGAAAGTACTTGTAAGTGCGAATATAACTTATCAGAAGGATAAAGTCTACTTTTTCTCAACAAAATTTTTATTAATAATTTTTGGACGATATTAAGTGGTGAAAGAAAACTAGGGTTGCTACTACCCCAAGCAATTATTCCATATTGTAGCAGTGAGTGAATCATGGAGAAGTAAAATATCCTGACAGTTTTTATTTGCAGAAAAGATCTAACTTCGAGGCAAATTGGAATAAGTTTTCGTAGACGTGATATAAGATTGGAGATATGGATTTCTCATTTAAGGTGTTCATCGAATATAACACATAGATATTTGGCGGACGGGACTCTTTTTAGTGGGGTGCACTGGCAATTAGTACCACACTGATTTGTGTGAATCCTAATGTCTATATTAATGGGGTCTCCATGTTGAGTCAGTTTAAATACGATATAATTTATTTTTGAAATATTTAAAGTAAGGGAGTTATGATCTAACCATTCTTTAATATGTAATAAGCTATAATTAGCCTTTATATTGACTTCTTCCCAAGAGCTGTCCTCTATAAAATATTGATATTGAATAGATATCATTAACATATAATATAAATAGCAGAGGACCTAGCACTGTCCCTTGTGGTACTCCGTATTCGAAGGACAGATAATTACTGTGTTTTTTCAAAATTTTAACTCGTTGTTTTCGTTCATATACATAGGTAACTAGTGATCCAATTAATCCAATTTTGATTTATATTCAATCTATGTAGTTTCTGGACAACTTTTCTGTGTGGAATAGAATCGAAGGCTTTTGCTAAATCCAGAAATATTTCGCAAGGCTTATTACCGCTATCAAGAGATAACGTAATTTTCGTGCTTAGCAGGGCTATGGCGTCATGAGTACTGTGACCGGTTCTGAAACCATATTGGTTGTTAGAAAGAATTTTTTGATTTTCAATATTCTGAACTAATCTGCTTTTGGCAGCCTTTTCAATAATTTTGGCAATATTGGAAATTAATGAAATTGGTCTATAGTTTTCAATAGGAGTTACTAATGAAGTTTTGTAGATTTGAAGGAACTGACAAGACTTGAAACTCAAATTAGTGAGGTGAGCTAGTGGCTTAGAAATAAATACATTAATGTGTTTAAGGCATTCGACAGAGATTTCGTCAAAACCCGGGCATGTTCCACCCGACATGTTCCTAATTAACAAAATTATTTCATCTTCAGTAACCTGTGATGATACCGATTAAATACGTGATACAAGGGCAGCGAAGCGCGATGTTGACCCAAGAAAGGAATAATAAATTGTTGTTAGTGAACGGATTTTAGGTGGAGCGGCCGTTCCCGCTCATTAGTAGGCACTTCTGCCGAAATCAATGTAATTCCAATGATATGCCAATTAGCGGCAGGCAGTTGGGACTGCCGAACTTACCATTTTCTTAGCCTAATTGCGGCTTGCAGATGGTGCTGCGTGGGGTGATCTTTCCACTTATAAAAACACGGCAAAGGTACTTGCCAATCTAAAAGTTTATTGTGGAATGATACATTTTGTAATTATCTTAGCCTATTTATACAATTTAACTTATGCTAGCTAAGCATCTTTTGGGTTCTCACCAAAAGTGCTTACGATGTACTTTACCTAATTCCACGGTCCCGCCAGACAAGAACTCACATAATTCACATCGCGAAGACAAGTAGTGATATCCGATTACGTCTGGCTGATGTACGTCTGGTGGATATAGTAGTAAACATAATCTCGGGTTATGTTTACTATATGAACGTTTAGTGTGTGAATTCTTGTTGACAAGGCCGTTAGGAATATGCATACAAATATTACTACACCTTACCCCTTTAGAAAAAATTAATTGTGTTGTAAAGCAAGACACAATTTATTTTTCTTTTAATATATTTTTACAAATAGTTTATATTTTAATATTTGTAGCTATGGGATATCTTGCATTAATATAATAATTATATGATTTTGTATTTAACTTATTATTTATTTAATGTTTACATTTAAGTGCAAGTAGCATATTTTGTTCTTATGTCTAGTAGTGGAGGTATATTTTACTGTATTTGGGGTGGTGCTTGTATTGGTAGCTTAATTACAATAGCTTAATTAAATTTAGATGATATATATTTTTTTTGTAGTATAATTTTTGTTTCTTAGTTTATTTTTCTTAGTCTATTTTTATGAATTTTTGTTATCTTATTTTCTTTATCCTTAATTATACAATTGACATTATCGAGTGATATTACTGTATATGGCCCATTGTATAGTGGGTCTAATTTACTTCTATTTTCGATTGATAGTAAGACTTTATCTCCTATTTGGAGTGGTAATGGATTAGCATTAGAATCATTTTGTCTTTTCCTTTTTTCTTTTGCTTTTTCTAGAAGTTCTTTAGCTTTACTTAGTGATTTTTGTAGTCTGTATTTCAGTTCGTTATTGTACAAGTCGTAGTTGTATATAGGGTCTGGTTTAGATTTGGAGAGTTCTTGAGGTATATGGCCTTTTTTCCCGAATACTAATTCGAATGGGGTATAACCATGTACAGAGTTAGGTGTTGTGTTATAGCAGAAAGTGTAATATTGTACCCAATTGTCCCAATCATCTTTGTTTTCGTTTACAAAAGAACGGAGGAACTCATTTAGACTTTTATGGTTCCTCTCAAGTGCTCCTATTGTTTCAGGATGCGCTGCTGTTGCGAACATGTGTTCTAGTTTTAACATTTTACATATCTCTGTGAATACTTGATTTTTGTATTCTGTACCGAGATCTGTTTTTATTTTGGTCATAGGCCCATAGTTTAAAATGAACCCATGTACTACTGCTCTTGCAACGGTATTAGATTCTTTGTTGGGGATTGGTATTATTATTACATATTTACTTAAATCACACTGCATAGTTACTGCGTATCTGTTACCATCGTTTGTTTTAGTAAATGGTCCTACTGTGTCTATTGACACTATGTCAAATACTTTAGTTGGTGTTGTTGTTATCTCCATTAATTCCCTATTGTGTTTTTGATGTTTATTTTTTGCACATAAACTACAGTTTTGAATAAAGTTAGCTATAGTTTTCTTCATATTTTTCCATTTGTATATTTCCCTTAATTTCTTATACATTCTACTCTGTCCAATGTGTCCTGCTATTGGTGTAGAGTGATTATTTTGTATTATTTCCAGAATTTTAGAGATGTCTGTTATGGTTATAAGAGGTTTATATATTTGTATATCCATGGTTTTTAGTGTATAGTTTGCTAGCGTTTTGAATGCGGTTATATTTATTATAGTGAATAATTCACTTTCGGCCGATAGTTTCAGAGTCTTGGTCTGGAACTTATTATTTAAATTGTTTTCCAACTCTTTGAGTTCCTGCACTAATGCCGGTTCAATTGGTTGACTATTAGTTAAATTTATATTGTGCTCAAATTCAACTTTGTTTTTATGTATAACCTCGGTAATTATAAGTGTATTTTTATTTTTATATGATTGTACTTCGAAAACGTGCAGTTGATCAGGCTGCAGGTTTGCATTAGTATCTTTTGAAGTATTGTCGATGAGCTTTAATTCTTCATTGTTTTTGGCCATTGCCCGTGTTTGGACTTGCAAGACATTTTTCAGTTTTTTCAAGTCGGATATATCCAGTTCTATCCTTGATAGTGCATCTGGTCCGATGTTTTCTTTGCCTTTTATATAGTGTATTTCAAATTCGTACTCCTCTAGATCAAGTCTCATTCTGGTCAGCTTGGATGATGGGTTTTTCATTCCGAATAGATAAATGAGTGGTCTATGATCTGTCTTAACGAGGAATTTGGTTCCGTAGACATACGGTTTGAAGTACGTTATAGCCCAATGTATAGCTGACAGCTCTTTTTCAATGGTTGATTTATTTTTTTCGCCTTTTGTAAATGTTTTACTAGCAAAGGCTATGGGTAATTCTACTCCATCGTTAGTTTGTGACAGTATTGCTCCACATGCACTGTCAGAAGCATCTGTTGATATTACTAACTGTTTTGTGAAGTCGGGGTGCTGGAGTATAGGCGGGGACATTAATATTGATTTTAGTGTTTCGAATGCCATGCTACATAGAGATGTCCATTCGAATTTAGCGTTTTTACGCAATAACTGGTTTAATGGTAGGGCTATTTCTGCGAAATTTGGAACAAAACGTCTGTAATAGTTACAGAACGCGACGAATCTTCTGACTTCGTCTGGATTTTTGGGCAAGGGATATTGTTTTATCACTTCGTATTTTGTGGGATCAGGTTGTATTCCTTGTGCTGATATTTGATGGCCAAGGTAAGTGACTTCTGACTGGAAGAATTTACATTTCTCAGGATTAAGTTTCAGATTTTTTTCGCGTAGGCGTTGAAATACTGAATTTAAATTTTGTAAGTGGTGTTTTTTTGAACAACCCATGACTATTATGTCGTCTATGTAAAGGAAAGCTGTGTCAGCTGGTAAACCGGATAATGCTATCGTCATCATTCTTTGAAAACTGTTGGGACTGATATTCAGCCCAAAAGGTAGGCGTGTAAATTGATAATGCCCTTGGTTTGTTGAAAAAGCCGTATATTTTCGTGAAGTTTGTTTTAGAGGTATTTGATGAAAACCTGATTGCAAATCCAGGGTTGAAAAGTATTTTGTTCGACCCATTTGGTCAAGAATTTCGTCTATCCTGGGGAGTGGAAATTTATCTGCTATTACCTTTTTGTTTAGGTTACGGAAATCTACCACTAAACGCCACTTTTTATTTCCTGTTGATGACTTCTTTGGAACTAAAAGTATGGGCGAGTTAAAATGGGATATTGAGTCTTCAATTATACCGTCATTTAACATTTGTGTGACTTGTCGATTAATTTCTGATTTTTGAGCCTCAGGAATACGGTAATTTTTCGTATATACTGCTGATTTGTCGCTTAGTTGTATATGTTGGCTATAAAAGTTATTGGTAGTTAAGGGTTCATTTTCCATACCGAAAATGTCCGCAAATTCACGACATATTGCTTTCAAATCTTTTATTGCATAATCTGGGACGTTTTCCACGTTCAATTTATTTATCAATTTTTCTGTTCTTTCCAGGCTTAGTATTTCGTTAGTATTGTTACATATTGTATAATCAGAAAGGTATTCCCACTGAGGGTTCAGATTTTTAATTGCTATCGTATTTGAAGTGGTATTGAGAATTTTGATTAAAGGGTTTTGAGGGGAAATAATTGATCCTGCTACTAAAATACCGGGTTGGATTTGTTGTCCTGGGACTACTATGTCCTTAGTAAATTTAGTATTTAATTTGCGTATTACTTCGCATCTGGGTGGAATTAAAATTGTATCCCGTGTAGGGCCTTCTAGTATTGGAATCTCGTGGAGTGTGTTATTAAAATTTATTGACATTATCCATGCGTCGTAATTAATTATTGCTTTATATCTGGTTAAGAAATCTAGGCCTAGAATTGCATCTGCTTCTATTGGAAAATTGTTATCGACTATTTGAAAGGTGTGTTTAATCATAAGTGTTTCACTAAAGTTTATATATGTGTCTGTTGCGCCAATTGATTGTCTCTTTACTCCTGTAATACCTTGTATTGAGCACGTATTTTCTGGGTAATATATTTGGTTGTTACTAATTTTTGTTCTTTTAAATATTGAAATATCTGCTCCCGTATCCACAATGAATGTGCACGTTGTGTTGCACATGTCAACAAATGCTTTTACGAAGTTCGTAAGTGAAGAGTTTAGTATATAAAATTTGGATTGTTTTATTGATTTTCCCCCAACCGGTGTGGATTGTTTGCAGTTTCCGATTGAGGGGGGTGTTGTTCCCCCGAATCATAATGGTTAACGTTTCTTGGTTGCCCATTGTTATTTTGCCCATTCCAGTTAGATCTTTGGTTGTTGTTATAAGAGTTTTGTTGTCGGTTTTGGTTATTCTGGTTGTAGTTGTTTCTATTATTGTTTTGATGATTTCTATTCTGATTATTCTGGTTATGATTGTTTCTGTTATTATTTTGATTGTTCTGGTTATAATTGTTTCTGTTATTAGCATTTTGGTTTTGAGGTCTATTTGTATTTCTTTGATTTCGGTTGTTAAATTTGTTTGGATTGTTGTTGCTATTCTGATTTGTGCCCTTTTTGCTTGTGTTATAGTGGAATACATTATTTGTTACAGGTTTGTCGACGGTGCTATCGTATTTGCGTTTTAATTGCTATCGTATTTGAAGTGGTATTGAGAATTTTGATTAAAGGGTTTTGAGGGGAAATAATTGATCCTGCTACTAAAATACCGGGTTGGATTTGTTGTCCTGGGACTACTATGTCCTTAGTAAATTTAGTATTTAATTTGCGTATTACTTCGCATCTGGGTGGAATTAAAATTGTATCCCGTGTAGGGCCTTCTAGTATTGGAATCTCGTGGAGTGTGTTATTAAAATTTATTGACATTATCCATGCGTCGTAATTAATTATTGCTTTATATCTGGTTAAGAAATCTAGGCCTAGAATTGCATCTGCTTCTATTGGAAAATTGTTATCGACTATTTGAAAGGTGTGTTTAATCATAAGTGTTTCACTAAAGTTTATATATGTGTCTGTTGCGCCAATTGATTGTCTCTTTACTCCTGTAATACCTTGTATTGAGCACGTATTTTCTGGGTAATATATTTGGTTGTTACTAATTTTTGTTCTTTTAAATATTGAAATATCTGCTCCCGTATCCACAATGAATGTGCACGTTGTGTTGCACATGTCAACAAATGCTTTTACGAAGTTCGTAAGTGAAGAGTTTAGTATATAAAATTTGGATTGTTTTATTGATTTTCCCCCAACCGGTGTGGATTGTTTGCAGTTTCCGATTGAGGGGGGTGTTGTTCCCCCGAATCATAATGGTTAACGTTTCTTGGTTGCCCATTGTTATTTTGCCCATTCCAGTTAGATCTTTGGTTGTTGTTATAAGAGTTTTGTTGTCGGTTTTGGTTATTCTGGTTGTAGTTGTTTCTATTATTGTTTTGATGATTTCTATTCTGATTATTCTGGTTATGATTGTTTCTGTTATTATTTTGATTGTTCTGGTTATAATTGTTTCTGTTATTAGCATTTTGGTTTTGAGGTCTATTTGTATTTCTTTGATTTCGGTTGTTAAATTTGTTTGGATTGTTGTTGCTATTCTGATTTGTGCCCTTTTTGCTTGTGTTATAGTGGAATACATTATTTGTTACAGGTTTGTCGACGGTGATTGCTTTTGCAATCATGTCGGACAGATTTGTTAGATTGCTTGCCCGTAGTATCAGTGATGTTTCATTACTGTATACGTTATCTGCTAATGCTTGTGTTGCGAATTTTTCTGCTAATTTTGCAGCTGATTCGCCTTCGGCCATTTTCTCAGTTATAAATGCCCTAGTTAATTGCCCTGACAAGTTTTCTATTTTGTTTGTGAACTCTGTTAACTTTGTGTTTCCTTGTTTTGTGTTTTTGAGCTGAGCCAATATTGCATCGGAAGATATTTTCTCAGAAAATTTTGTGTTTAATTTGTCTATTAGTTTATTGATTGTATCTATATCGTCTGATGCTGTATATTTGGCTTTGCCTGTTAATCGTGTTTTGATGAATTTTAGGAGGATGGCTTTATGTTCTACTGAAGTTAGGTCGTCCAGGAGTTTTATTGACCCAATGAATGATTCGGTTTCGTCGGGATTTCCGTCAAAATATTTTACTAATGCGGTAGCCGTTTTGATATCAAACGCCATGTTTTTATTTTTTTGGTTAGAGATTATTGAAAATATTTTCTCTCCTAGCTTTATTATTTCCGCATAAACGTTTTTTATTTTAATAGCTGTTTTCGCGTCTGTCTTAAGGTTCTGTAGTGTTTTTGTCGAGTATCTCTGTGGTTTGTGCTAGTTTTTCTTCTAATGTTTTTTCCGTTAATATTCTATTAGGGTTTTTGTTGAAATTTGTTATTATATTATTTAAGATTTTTTCATATCCCTCTAATTGTTCCATTAAAGAAAAAATACTGGCGTTAAAAGAAATTATGTTTATATAAATTTAATGATTGTATTTGTTAAAAGAAATTTTTAATGATTGTATTTGTTAAAAGAAATTATTTTTATATAAATTTAATGATTGTATTTGTTAAAAGAAATTATTTTTACATAAATTTAATGATTGTATTTGTTAAAAGAATTTATTTTTATATAAATTTAATGATTATATTTGTTAAAAGAAATGATTACACATTTAAATTGAGTGGAGTGCTTAGATATTTTTTCTTAAGTCCTCTTTTGTGGTTTTTGTACATTAAGTATAGCAGTTCAACAATTTTAATAATTACTATTATAATCAAAAGAATCATAATTTCTGTATTGACTACTTGGACTGTATCTTGTATAACTATGTTATTTGCAACTTCGCCTGTGTTGTCTACCTCCTTAGATTGGGTTTTCCCCATCTTGGAAATAATTTTAATTTCAACTAAACGTGTAACAGTAATAATATTTTTTTTTTTTTTTTTTTTTATATTTTTTTTTTTTAATTTTGCATCTTTTTCTTTTGTATTTTATTATAAATTTTGCTTTTTTCCAGAGAATTTGTCTCCAGATTATACGCTTTGTACAGGAGCGCTATCTCTTTCCGCTTGCGAAAGGCTCTTCCGCCCCTTGTGCGCTGCTTCTTCGGCTTCTGTGGTTTTGATTTCGTCTCTTGCCTTCGTCTGTACTCTTCTATTGTTAATGGTAGCGGTCCTATGTTGATTTCTCGCCGTTTTTGTCCAGTTGATTCAGCCGGTGTGATCTTATCTGGCAATGTTTGTACGCTGATTACATCTATTTTCTTCTTCGTGGGAATGTATGTTGCAGGTTGCTGGTCTTCCTTTCTTGATGGTTGTGGGTTGTATTCGAGAAGCTTCTCTAGCTTCTTGAAGATTTTATCGAACGCTTCCGTGATGTCGGTCTACCCAAGTATTATGGTTGTTGTTCCATAGATCCGAAGATTGCCATGATGGTTAAACCTGCCACGGTCGCCATGTGATGATACCGATTAAATACGTGATACAAGGGCAGCGAAGCGCGATGTTGACCCAAGAAAGGAATAATAAATTGTTGTTAGTGAACGGATTTTAGGTGGAGCGGCCGTTCCCGCTCATTAGTAGGCACTTCTGCCGAAATCAATGTAATTCCAATGATATGCCAATTAGCGGCAGGCAGTTGGGACTGCCGAACTTACCATTTTCTTAGCCTAATTGCGGCTTGCAGATGGTGCTGCGTGGGGTGATCTTTCCACTTATAAAAACACGGCAAAGGTACTTGCCAATCTAAAAGTTTATTGTGGAATGATACATTTTGTAATTATCTTAGCCTATTTATACAATTTAACTTATGCTAGCTAAGCATCTTTTGGGTTCTCACCAAAAGTGCTTACGATGTACTTTACCTAATTCCACGGTCCCGCCAGACAAGAACTCACATAATTCACATCGCGAAGACAAGTAGTGATATCCGATTACGTCTGGCTGATGTACGTCTGGTGGATATAGTAGTAAACATAATCTCGGGTTATGTTTACTATATGAACGTTTAGTGTGTGAATTCTTGTTGACAAGGCCGTAAGGAATATGCATACAAATATTACTACAAACCATATCAATTGGGCTAATATTCGTAGTTTTTTGATAATGTTCGCAATTTTGATTAATATGAATAATATGAAGTACATATTGAAAAATGTCAGTCATAGTCACTCGCCGAATGTTCGAGATCTTCTCGAGAACAGCGTAAAACTTGCACTAATAAAAGAACACCTGCAGGTTCTTTTTCACGAACGAAAGCAACAACAATTGCCCTCGTGTACAAATCCCGTTCGAGGTGCAAGCCGACACATATTGGACTCTCAACAACGGTCGGTATGGGCGACTGCCGAGCCGACATTCAAGAACACGACGTCGTATAGGCGACGGCCGGCGACAGCCAGGCAAGCACATCGTCTTATGGACGATGGCCGAGTCGATAGTCAGAAATATATCGTCGTATGGGCGGCGATTGGGCTGATGGTTAGCGAGTCCGTCGGATTCTACTGCGAATAAAAAGGGCGAGAGTTCGTAAAGGGAAGTCAGTGGATATAAGGTTATCACTTAGTGAAGCCGACGGCGAAAGCGAAAGAGTCGATGTTCAGAAAAGAGTGGAAGTTCGGAAGCGAAAGATTCAAAGTTGGAAAAAGCAATAAATAAAGTTGATATTTGGGTGGATTGTAGATGAGTGCTGATCTCAGACGGAAATCAATTTTGGGGTGTAGGAGTTAATAATATTTTAGGACAAATTAGGTGGCATACAGATCCACCATAATCAACTCAGAGGGTGGCCAATAATTGTAAGGGGGAAGGTCAGGGGGTTGCAAAGAAAAACACTTAAAAATTAATATTTCAACTATGCTTGTGTATTATGCCACGTAATTAAAAAAATTATGTCCTAAGCCTATATTAGCGCAATATGAATAAAATATAACATTTGGACATTATAGTAGCGGGGGGACTACAAAAATGGTTTGCTTTTCAAACTTTTAAATCGTAATATCTAAAATCCAATACAGGTATTAAGTTGAAATTGTGTAGAGATCTATATCTTATAATATTGGCAAAATTTTTAAGTTGGAGGGTGTAAGGGGAGAGAAGGAGGTGGTGGCCCAAAATATCGAAAATTTTGACTCATTTTTTTAGAGCTCTGGTAATATAAAGTTTAAATTTAGTAGGTGCATACATCTGTTCTGAGAAAGTAAAAAATAATAATTTGAACCAGAACTGTTATGCACGGAAGAGGTGCACTACCTTACACGAGATGTTTCATATGTGAAAAAAAAACACAAAAACTCAACATTTTTGAAATTGAGAGATTTTGGTTAATTTTGAACCTGCTTATCAATATCCTTATCACCATGCTTAGTTTCAATTTCAAAGTAGATAGCTCTTATGTGTTCGAAGGAGAAATGCTTTTCTTGAATTAATAATATAGAAATTTGTATGGGAGGGAGCAGAAGAAGTGAAGCAAAGCTGATAATTTTTTAGCATTTCTTGCAATTATTATACTCTAGACGAAATCTGTGAGTATTATAAGTTTGCCACAAAGTTTGTAACGCCAAGAAATAAGGCTCGGAGAAAAAAATGAATGAAACAGAAGTTCATATAATCACTCAAAAATCTCAAAACCGGATGTCCGTCCGTCCGTCTGTCTGTCTGTCCGTCTGTCCGTCTGTCCGTCTGTCCGTCTGTCCGTCTGTCCGTCGTGTCCTCTCTAGCTTGAGAACGCGTTGAGCTAGAAAGTTCAAATTTTGTATACGTCGTTTTTAACAAAAAAGTAAGGTAAAGTCGTGAACAAGCCAAATCGCTCCACCCTTTCTACCCCCTCCCATACAAAATGACACAATTTCGCAATCTGACAATAAACGGATTTCCTTGAAAAGTACAAATGACATTGATCTGAAATTTGGAATGTAATACTTTTATGATGATTCAAATCTGCTCTATAAAAATAATTTGTGTCTTCCCCCTCCTTCCACCACCTCCCATACAAACTGCACTTTTTCATGAAATGCTCTAAACCAATTTACTCAGTGCGTATAATAGTTATCAAGCTGAAATTGTGTACAAAATATTTATTTAAAATTATTATTAAGACCAAAAAAATGAGACGATTAGCTATACCCCTGCTACCCCCTTCCATACAAAATGACACAATTTCGTAATTTCACAATAAACAGATTTGCTCGAAAAAAATAAATGCTATTGATCTGAAATTTGGAATATAGTGCGTTCATGATGATATAAATCTACTGTACAAAAGTTATTTGAGTCCTCTCCTTCCTTCCACCATCTCCCATCCAAACTGCACTTTTTCATGAAATGCTCTAAGCCAATTTACTCAGTGCGTATAAAATTGACCGAGCTGAAATTGTGCACTAAATATTTATTTAGAATTATTAGTAAGACCAAAAAAAATTAGGCGATTAGCTTTACCCCTTCTACCCCCTCCCATACAAAATGACACAATTTCACTACTTTATAAAAAGTCGATTTTCATGAAAAGTATGAATACTACTGATCTGCAATTTAAGACATGTCAAAAGCATGATATTTATAGTTATTTCTGAAAAGTCATTAAAAACTCGCCCCTCCTTCTATCACCTCCCATACAAACTGCACTACTTCACTACATCCAATACACTAATTTTCTCAGTACCTATTAAATTTTTAACTTCTAAATTTTGTATAAAACATTGGTTGCTATCAAACCTTACCGTCATGTGAAAAAATTAGTTCAATGTCGTCACCCCCTCTACCACTTCCCCTACAAAATTTCTTAAGATACAAAAATTTCTCTTTCATCTAGAGTATCGCACGATTGGGCTTTATGCCCAATCGTACTTCTGTTATGTTTAAAGGACAAATACTGGCAAAGTTTTGAGTTTGTAATTTTCCTAGTTTGAATGAAAATTAATATAATGCTTCTACTACTTCTACAATGACGCTACAGCCCAAATCGGGCATTGGCCTCCTGACCTTCAGGTTCCGTAACATTTATTATTATTTATTGTGGAAGAGTTGTTAGACCTTCGCACAACCCTCAATGTACGATTTGATTTGATTTTCGTATATTGAGGTATCCAAGGTATACCCAAGCAGGCAGCGTGCTGGAGCTATGTATGCGCCGACCGGGATTTGAACTCACGACCTTCGCATTGTAGACCAACACGCTACTCGCTAGGCTACACCCTAGTTAAAAAAAATTATGCAGTAGTATGGGAGGGGGTAGAAGGAGTACACGGAACAAAACAAAATTTTTCGTCGTGAATGATATTTCTATTATTACACTTTCCACAAAACTTCAAGTCGATAACTTTGACAGTTTTGAAGAAAAATAATTTAATTGAAGTTTCAAAATTTCTTGGAATTTGTATGGGAGGGGGTAGGAGGAGTTAGGTGAAGTTAATAATTAATAATTAAAATAAAATAAAATTAATTTCAAAACTGATTGCAATTATAATAAAATTAATTGCGGCAAAAATTTGTCTTTTTAGCTTTGCAAGTTTCAATGAAAATCGAAAAAAATTATTTCTCAAAATCGAGTATTTGTATGGGAGGGGTTAGAAGGAGTGAGGGGATTGAATCAATATTTTATTTTATTTCTACATCACTATACTTTGACCTAAATTTCATGTCAATAGCTTAAATAGTATCGTAGAAAAATTAATTTTTTTAAATTTCGAAATTTCATGAAATTTGTATAGGAGGGGTGGAAAGAGTGGTGGATGTAGGACGTTCACGAACTAAAGGTTTCTTTTCATCTAAAAATTACAAATAATAAATTTCAGCTCGGTAGCTCAAAACGTTCGAGACTTATGTTGTAGACGGACAGATGATCACTTGGAATCGAGGTTTTTGAGCGACAGCAAATATTTCTGAACCCTTGGCGAATCTGTGCAATCATTATTTCTTAGCGTTACAAACGGTAAGGCAAACACAATATACTCTTAGATTTCATCTAGAGTAATGAAATGCCTAAAGGCTTAAGATATTAACAGGTCGAATACTATCAAAACGTCTACCCTCTCTTTGAGGCTTCCGTAGCGTAAAGGGGAAGCGTGCTTGCTTCACTGTCAATATGTTGTGGGTTCGATTTCCACTTCGGACAGTGGGATTTTTTTAAGCACGAATTTTCAGTTACTACAGGCTATGAAAAATTATTCGAAATAAAAAGAGAAAACGGTGTAAAAGTACAGTTCCATACTTCAAGAAGGTCTGTATACTCAGTAGATGGTTTCTGCTCGCTTTATATCATTCAGTCCCGCATATTATATGCAAATATTTGTCAGTAGCAGCCAGTACAACTGAAAAATATACCAGCTTCTCCACTCAATACGGTCGTTCTCACTCCCCTTTCTCTACCTTCCCAATCCCATTCCTTCCCTTCATGACTGTGCTTGTGCATAGCACATAAAGGCCGTAATTGCCTAAAACACAGGTCATTCTGTAAAAAAAAAAAATGCAACATTTTTTATCGATCATTTTTAAGACATCAATTATCACCAAACCATTAAAATCAATCGAAATCCGTGTTAGCGATCTTCGATGAGAGGATTTTTTTTTCTGGGTAGTGGTTCGCTTTAAGATTGATGCGAGCCTTAACATAATTTTACAGCAAGGCTACGGTAGACGTTTTGGCCTATCTGACAGAGTCTTAGAATTCTTGTATCTATTCTTGCTCTAGACATCGTACAGGCTTTGACAGAGTTTGGCATGATTTCCTTTTAGTTAAACTGACAGACACCGGCTTCAATTCTTCACTTCAGTGGATTGAGGGTTTTCTATCTGAGCACACTATATAGATCGTATAAGAAAGCGTTTTTCTTCCTATCCAATCGTTTCCGAGATTCCATATTATAGGCGTGTTTATAATTTGAGCACACTATTAATCTGTGAAAATGAAAATTCGTAGATAGAGGGTTGTGCGAAGGGCTAACAACCCTTTCATAATAATAAATAAAAGTTGAGAAATCTGAAGGTCAGGAAGTCAAAGCCCAATTTAGGCTGTAGCAAAATTGAAGAAGAAGAAGATATTATAAACATATTGACATGGATATGTCTAATGGCTGGACTCAACCAAAAATTTTGTGCGTCACGAAATTCGTTACCGTGAGTCTATCTCTGTAACAGACGACCATAATCTCAACTGAGCAGTTGACAAAAAAGTGTGGACCAACTCAAAATGTCCGTTCGAAATAAATTTGGCCAGCGATTTCACAATTTTCATATCGAATCGAGTCGGAGCAACGCGGCGGCCATAACTCAGCAGCAAGCAATCAAAGCTGGAGTGCTTGTCCTCTCTCTCTTTCTTCCTCTCGAAAAATATTCAACACGCTCACTGCTGATGCGCTCGCAGCCGGCGAAAAATCCGCATTTTTTCGTCCATACCGAATCGAATCTGAACTACTAGGCACTCAGAACTATGGTCGATGGATTTTTCAGATTTCATTCAATATGAAAATTGTGAAATTTTTGGCCGGATTTTCTTCCGAGTTGGTCGACATTTGTTTTGTCTACCGCTTGGTTGAGATTATGGGCGGCTGTTGGTAGGAGCTCGTTCTGTGAGATTTTTAGTTGTTGGCTGAAATTCGTTACAGTGAGTCTATCTCTCTCGCACTTGTGTGTACGGCGAAATTTGCTCTGTCGACAATAAATCGAAAACACACCCTGATCGTCTTCGTCCATATTTCGCCAAAAACTTCGATTAAAGAAATACGAGAGTTTTTTCTCTTAGATGCCGAATACGTGCTCGGATTGGCACAACAACGATCTCACCATTTTCACGTCACGCAATTCAACCTGTCATTTTCCCACGCCACATCGACCACCTGGAAACACAAGCCCACGTTTCGTACTGAAGTGCCCAACGTCCTCTTTTGAATGAAATTTTTTTAATGACCTTGTTGCAAAACAGTTCAAGAAAATTGGTTTACTTAGTGTTTTTGTCGTTCCGACGCTCAATTGTCGAGATAAATGAAATTTTGGTTATATTGGACCACAATTCGCTAGGGTGTAGCCTAGTAGGTAGTGTGTTGGTCTTGTAATGCGAAGATCGTGAGTTCAAATCCCGGTCGGCGCAATATAGCACATTGCGTACTTGGATATACCTTCGTCATCTCAATCTACGAAAATACAAAATTCGTAGAAAGAGTGGTGTACGAAGAGCTAACAGCCCATCCACAATAAATAATGAAAAATGTTAAGGAATCTGAATATCAGGAGGCCAAGGCCCGATTTGGGCTGTAGCGAAAGGAGAAGGGCCCCAATTCGCCGTATTTTCAATCAGAACAAAAGTTGTAGAGCTTCCCAAAATACAAACTCCTTGTCATGCCTATTTCTTGCATATTTGCATATTTTTTCTTAATTTTTTTTTTAATTTGCAATTCCCGCAACTGGAGTGTGGTACATTGTTTGTACCCTAGTGCTCCAACTTCTTCTATCGAGAAGCCTTGTTATAAATGGGATTGCTTGTATGGGAAACTGATGTGTCCCGATTGACGGACACCTAGCTTATTTATAGATCTTTTCTGAGCCAGTCACAATTTTCCAGATCCAAAATTCCTTGTTTTCAGCAGTTGCCTACGCTTAAATTATTCTGCTGCTTTGCAAAATATATTTGTCTAGATTGAAATATTTAATCGAAAGCGATTAAGAGAGTTTTTTTTCATTTAAATACTTAAATTCTAACAAATATGGTACAAAAGAAATGTTTTAAACTAAGCGAAAAGATTCTGTCCGAAGAATACAAAAGGCCGTACAAAAGACTTTAAAAAAAAACGCCATGGCAGTTGGAGGTGAAGGCCTTTTAGGGCAAATAACGACGTTCTTTCTCCTCTGTACACTTTATTTTACAATATTATTGCTTTAGTGGTCTATTGCCGGATGCATAAGAGCAAGATGAGCTTGCGCTATGTGTGCATGTGCAATTGCATATCTTTATGCTTTCCGAAATGAATGCATTTTCCGCGAGGCTATGCACATTCTTTTCCGCTAAAGGCTATAACGTTAAAGGTGTATTGTGTAATTGGTTCCTGTTGAGATGATTTATATTTTAGCAATTTTACGAAGGAATCGGGTATGCAATTGTATCTCGGAGTGGTTTTTTTTGCCTACATCGTAAAAAGTTATTTTTTTTAGTGTGATTTAGCATGATTTGACTGTAGCACGGACTGAATAGATAGTTACCCCATTAATGATCTAAAAATTGTGTTTCTGTCGTAACTTCCGATAGGCTTTGAATTTGTAACTTTTACGTTTTTTATATTTTTTATTTTCATAGTTTAACATGTTCAAAAACTACCCTCAAAGAGAAATCGAAAAAATCGATTTAAAACTGTCGGTGACCATCAGGATATATGAGTTCGTCATATCTTCTACAGTGGCACTATAGCCCGTTAGGCACTTTTCCACGCATCTGGAAAAGATCTTTAATTGTTCCTAAAAAAGGGTAGCACTGTTGACATTAAAAATTGAGCTATTGCGAAAACCTAAAATTTTTGACACCAATGATCGCCTTCTTTTACAATGGCGCTACAGCCCAAATCGGACCTCCTGATATTCAGGTTCCTTAACATTTTTCATTACTTATTGTGGAAGGGTTGTTAGTCCTTCGCACAACCCTCTATCTAAGAATTTTTTAATTTTCGTAGATTGAGGTGACCAAGATATATCCAAGCAGGCAATGTGCTGAAAGCTGATCGCCTTGCTATCTGAAATTCAGCTTAAAGGAACGCATAACACCCATTGTGATCAATTTAATACTTTCAGGAATAATTTCGGTAGAGGTACCTATTACAGCATCATATATCTCAGCAACATTGATTTGTGTCCCCTACCTTGATGAAACGTCTGCAAAAAAGAAATTATTGGTTGGATCTGAATATGTGCCTTCAGGATTAGAAAGACTTCTACTATCAGACCTTGATATTTTTTTAGGATAGCTACAATTTTCACCATTTTATTATCGGCAGCGACTATAATACATGGCAAGAAGACTGGTGCGACTCGACAAGAAACGCAAACGGATTGTTCCTCAATGACTGGATCTTAAATAGCCCATACGTAGCTATAGAACTAGGTTTAGGTTGTAGGAGAGTGGTTGCACGGAACCACAAGCACTGAGGCCATCTAGTTGTGCCCATTGTACTCCCCCTATAGTTATAATTTGGAAGTCACTCCTCTTGCTCTCACCACTTGGTTCGGTTTGCGAACCTTAACAGGCTCGAATGTTGGACGCCTCTGAGGTCGTCTAGTTCTGAGAAGAATCAAGAGCCTAAACAAAGAAGACGACTGTTGGAGATTTGCGGACAGTGACAAAGATAATGTTCGATAGATTCTTCGTCTTCCTCGCAACCTCTGCACAAGCTGTCGCTCGCGATTCGCATCCTAAATGCGTGCAGCCTTAGCAAGCAATGGCCTGTGGTCAGGCCGACAATAGTTCGGATACTATAGCGACTACGTTGTAATAGCTGAGCTGTAAAATTTTTTTTTGGTTCTTCCCAAAAGGATTTGGCCGTTTTACAGCTTTCCAGCTGCCGCCACCCCGCCAAGGAGAATCCAAAATAGTCTATTTGAAGCTAGACTTCAGCACTTCAGTGCCTGAAGTGCAGCCCTGCTGTCCGAGAAAATGTAACAATTTCCGAGACTGTTCTGCTTATCAAGAATAATTTTTGCACACTCGTTAATGGCTAATACTTCTGCTTGGAACACTTTCGCGTGTTCTGGAAGATGAAATGAAGTTTGGATGTCGAGGTCGTGGGAATAAATCCCTGCACCTGTCCCCTGGCTAGTTTTAGATCCGTCCGTATAGAGATGAGAACCTATACAGGTGCTGAGTATCGTATTTGTTGCCCATTCGTTTCGTTCAGGAAACTTAATGTGAAACTTCCGTTTCTCAACCTGCGGTTGGTTCATGCAATCATACTCGCGGTCTAAAAGGGAGTTTGCGTTTCTAATGACGTTTAGAATTTGTCCGTGACCAATTTGTGGCGCTGACCACGATTTAGTGGTTTTTAATCTAATGGCTGCCAAGCCCGCTGCTTGTTTTATAAAAAGAAGCTATAGAACTAACTCATAAATTCAAGTAATTCCTCCTTTATAGACTTCTTTCTGATGTCGTCAGGATTGCTCAATACGGCTGGCAATCGTTGCTTCTGCTGAACGGTTCCAGCTTTGTCCGATCATTTTGCCATAGTTTTAGAGTTACAGCTAGCTCACTGTAACCCCTAAGGTGAAATTCCTCAGACGTTTAGATCGTTCAAGCATACCGACAGGAAGCTTCTGCGATTAGACTTGGTAAACGAACTGCAGTTTGATATACCGGGTAGGCCGTAATCTTTCAAATATGGCAACTGATCAATATATAACGAAACTCACCACATCCATCACTAATATCGTAGAAATAACTCCAAGTTAATTACATTCCAGAATTTCAAATACCGCGACCTACTCGTATTACGTCTTGCCCTTAAGCTCCTGAATATCAGAAAAATTTGGTTAAGAAAACAATAGCGTATATTCCACAGAACCAGCACTGAACTGAATGCAAAGCTATGCTGTCTTAACAAAATTATTTGGGACAAAATTCGTCTAGAATTTAACAGGCAATTTAGACTAAGGCTTAATGCGGTTAGACCATCTTCTTTTTAGTTTTTCTCAAAAAAACGCATTATAAAAATGTCATTTTAATGTTGTTTTTTTATGTGCCGTATTATTGCCTATGAAAGATGCACACATACTTATGACTTAAGTGTTCCCGTTTTCCAGGTAATAAGCGAAAATACATATGGCTTAAAAATTAAATGTGTCATAAAGCAACCCTCATTCTAAAAAAACTGCCTGAAATGTTGTTAAACTGAAATATTTTATTGTCCTTTAATTACTATTTAAATTATCGAGGAAATGAATTAAATTAAAATGAGTTTCAACACAACTGGGTGCAGCACTTTGCCTTTTTTAATGGGGTACCTAACAAAATGAAAAGCGTATAAAAGCAAATCAACTCCGCCATAGACGGTCCCAAGCCCGGTTTGAGAAAGGAGGAGGGAACATGGAGTTAACCTGAATGGCCAGTAACACCAGTGCGTCTCAGGGAGTAGGCAAAAAGTATGACATACTTGGACTCGCAGCATAGCTGTGAGAGCTCCAGCATGTCATATTTAGCTCAAAACTCCCACCCTTTTTCTACAAGGGTGTAATAAATAAGTAGGACCCGTCCTACAGGTCGGGGGTTGGGCGAGGAGCCGACAACGCATCACCGGAAAAAGAACAATGTTCAGAAACCTGAAGAACAGCCTCGGAAAGGATGGACTCAACGGCAACGACCCTGCAAACGAAAAATGGACTACTCTATTGGATCTTGGAATGTTCGATCCTTATTTAGGACAGGAGCTTTGAAAGAGTTCCTCGAAGAAGTGGCAAAACACAACATCAACATAACTGCCATCCAAGACACGGAATGGCTCGGTAGCGAAATCATGGACATGAGATCACACACAATCTATCCAACTGGAAAATTGTCGGGAAGCAGAGAGTTTGGAGTCGCTTTTGTCGTTGACAAAAAATTTAAACAGCAGGTCACGAGCTTCAAACCAGTAAGTGAAAGATTGTGTGCAATCCGAATAAAAACTAAATTTTTCAACACTTGGTTGATCAACGTTCACGCACCAACAGAAGATAAGGACCATATAACTAAAGACGAATTTTATGTCACCCTAGAGACAACCTATGATTCACTGCCCTCGAATGACCTAAAAATTTTCTTTGGGGATTTTAATGCAAAAGTTGGAAAGGAGGAGGCTCATAGAGGAACAACAGGAGGGCACAGTCTCCATGACATAACCAACGACAATGGCCAACGTCTTATTGATTTCGCAAGCAGCAAAAATATCATAGTAAGCTCTACGTGCTTCCCACATCGCGATATTCACAAACGAAAGTGGGCATCACCAGATGGTCACACCTTCAACCAAATAGACCACGTTCCAATTGAGAAAAGGGCTGCTTCCAGCATACTTGATGTACGAACTCTCCGCGGTGCGAATTGTGACTCTGATCACTATCTAAGCAGAGCTAAGTATCGATGCAGAATATCTTGTCGTGGATATTCGAAAACGAGTAGAGCTCGCAAATTCAATATCGACAAGCTTAACGACGAAACGGTGGCGCAGGCGTACATGTTAGCATGTAATAAACACCTGACACCAATATATGAAAATATCCAAAATATGCCAGTGGAGAATGCGTGGATGAAAATATGAGAAGGCATAAAATCCTCCGCAGAAGAGGTATTAGGATATCAAGCACGGTGAAAAAATAATGATTGGTTCGACCAAGAATGTCGCGACGCAATAGATAGAAAGAACGAGGCTTACAAAATTTTTACTGAACGACCAACACGAGCCAAAAAAGAAAGATATGACGAGCTTCGGCGGTATGCGAAAAAGACCTGCAGACGAAAACAAAGGAAGTACCATAATGACAAAATACAAAAAATGGACGACGACATGAGAAAAAATAAAACGCGGGACGCATATGCAATAGTAAATGACTTAAAAAAGGGATATAAGCCAAAAACCAGTCTCTGCAAATACGCAGAGGGCAACATCATCGACACACAAGAAATCAAAAGGAGATAAGCTTCATACTTTGAACATCTTTTGAATCCCACCCCATTAGCACCGATCACAACAGACAACCTTTCAATTGAAGCCTCAACTGACGAAGATGAACCATCATCGACACTACCCAAGCTTGCTGAAATCAAAGCAGCCCTATGTGACCAAAAACTAAACAAAGGGCCGGGAATTGACGAAATATCAGTTGAACTTCTGAAAAACGGCGGAAATTGTGTCGCTGAAATACTGCACAACATGATATGCAAAATTTGGACAGAGGAAATCATACCTGACGATTGGCGAAAAAGTATTATATGTCCAATTTACAAGAAAGGAGACAAACTCTGCTGTGAGAATTACAGAGGAATATCATTGTTGTGTACGTCCTATAAAATACTGACAAAAATAATTGAACTTCGTCTTAAGCCCTATACTAATAAAATATTTGGCGAATACCAAGGCGGATTCAGAACCGGACGATCTACAACAGACCAGATATTCTAGGTGAAACAGGTGCTTGAGAAATGCTGGGAATATAACACAGACGTGCACCGAATCTTCGTAGATTTTAAACAAGCATACGACAGTATCGACACGAGCGTACTGTACCAAGTCATGCTTGACTTTGGAATTCCTCCAAAACTAGTCCGACTAACAAGACTCACAATGACGAACACTGAATCCCAAGTGAGAATACAAACCGATTCCACAATCAGCATTCGAACGGAATGTGGTTTAAAGCAGGGGGATGGTCTAGCCCCCATGTTTTTCAACTTGGCACTAGAGTATGTCGTCCGAAGAATCCCAGTCGACACCAACGGGACACTACTATTCAAGTCCACCTAACTAGTAGCATACGCTGACGATATTAACATTCTGGCAAGATCCTTCCCTAGTGCTAAGGAGGTATTTGTCAATCTTGACTCCGCCGCAAAAGAAGTCGGGTTGCGCATTAATGAAAGCAAAACAATAGTAATGACGCAAACAAGAAGGAGAGCGCCTATCAGACAAAACATAACAATTGCGGAATATAATTTGGAGAGTGTGGACAATTTCATATATCTTGGGGCTAATCTAACAAAGGACGGTAATGAAACAGACGAAATCAAACGACGTATAATATTAGCAAATAAGACGTATTATTCGGTACTTCTAATAATGAAATCCAAGAAAGTGCACAGGGACAATAAAACTATTATAGGACCTGTGCTCTGTTATGGCAGCGAGACGTGGACATTATCGCGAACTTCCGAAAAAGCAGTTAACGCATTTGAAAGAAAGGTCTTTCGAAGAATTTTGGGACCTGTGAAGGAAGGAACGGAATGGCGAATAAGATACAACCATGAGTTGTATCAACTCTACGACGAGCCAGAAGCTTCAACGGTCATCAAGCTACGTAAACTGCAGTGGGCTGGCCATGTAGAGCGAATGGAAGACAGAAGAATCCCCAAACGTGCTCTGAAAGGCAAAGCGAGTGGTAACTGACCAGTAGGCAAGCGATGGGAAGACTCGGTTGATAAAGATAGCAAAGCCACCTTCAAAATTAACAGCTGGAGGACGCGGTCTTTGGATCGAGACGATTGGAGGCGACGACTTCAGGAGGTCAAGGCCCGATTTGGGCTGTCGCGCCATTGATGATGATGATAAAAGCAAATCTTACTTCATATTTTTATCAGTTTTAGTTACATTGTTAAAAGTACAAGGTGTCACTAAAATTTAGAAAATAATTTCGAAATGCCTGAGTACACGAATGAAGAATATGCAGGCATCATTTTCATTTAAGTAGAATGTCTGGGAAATATACGAGTGGCGCGATCTTTGTATCATCAGAGATTTCCTAATCGTCGGGTAGCTGACAGAAGTGTATTCCAAGACGTTTACAGGAGGATTCGGGAAACAGGCAGCGTTGGGACAAGCAGAGTAAATGCAAATCCTGCGCCGATAATCGCTGTTCCAACCGATGAAGGAACACTACATGCAGTTCAAAATGATCCATCAATCAGTATCCGACGCTTGGTATAGCAGTTAAACGTCTCTGTGGAGTTTAGATTGTCTTGAAAGCAGAGCGTTTGCATCCCTACCACCGCACACCAGTGCAACAGCTGTTACCCATTGATTTGCCCAAAAGGATGGAGTTTTGCAATGGCTCCTTGAACGACAACTAAGTGACGAGAATTTTATGAACAACATTCCTTGGACGGATGAGTCCCAATTCACCAGGAACGGTATCACAAACTTCCAGAACTTACACACCTGGGCTGAGAGCAATCCACATACAAGAACAGAGGCATCATTTCAGCACAGATTCAGTGTCAATTTATGGGCAGGTGTGATTGGTGACGATTTCATTGGTCCTATTAGGCTTCCGCCTACCCTAAATAGTTCCAATTACTTGCATTTTTTGACAAATGATCTACAGGAGTTATTCGATGATATGCCACTGCAACGATTGGCTTCCATGTTTTACCAACACGATGGTGCTCCAGCTCATTACGGCCGACAAATCACAGATTGGTTAAATTCCAATTATAGCAATCGCTGGATCGGTAGAAATGGACCGATACACTGGCCTGCAAGATCTCCTGATTTAACTATTATGGATTTCTTTGTATGGGGACGGATGAAGGACCTTGTCTACGCAACGAAAGTAGTAACGTTGCAGGATTTAAACACCAGAATCGATGCGGCAGCAACAGAAGTAAGGCAGCAGTTGAGGAGTATGAACACAAAGAGAACACTGGCAAAACGAGCTTTAGCGTGCATTCAAAATGAAGGTGGTCATTTTGAACATTTATTGTAATTAAGGAAATTTGAAATAGACCATAAAAACCATTCTTAAGTTCTTTTAGTTCAAGCGGAGAGTATTGATCAACATATTCTTGTTTTTTTTTGATAAAAGTGCTAGATTATTAGAATGATAGTTTTTGCTAAACTATGAAACTTATGCAATGCAAGTGCATACATCTTTTGTAGGCAATAATTTGGCACATAAAAAAACAACATTAAAATGACATTTTTATAATGCGTTTTTTTGAGAGAAACTACATTGATCCCAGAATTTTGAGGGTCAAAGTATCAAAAATTTGTGTTCTGAAGCAAATACCTCAGGATTGGATACAGTTGCAATGCAGACCAAATGAAAGGTAATTCGATTCCCTAAAAAACAAGCTATAATACTTCAAATTGTGATTATTAGTTTTCAAGATATAGCGTTTTGAGTGAGTGAGTGTACAGGTCCGAAACCCTTTTCTTGATCACCCTGTATCTCCGCGGATATTGAAAATTGACCATCTCCGTAGAAAAATTTTTTTCTCCAAATATATCTAGGAATAACCCCTTACAAGGTGGTGTACGGAGTACCAAACACCCTGTATAATACAAAAATTCTGCTTAATTTTTAACCTTAATGCTTTCATTTTCGACATTTTTGTCGATTTCTTTCATTGTAACACAACTGTTAATTAATTAAACCATTTTATTTTTGAATTCCTTGCTTCAACCCGAATGCCATGCGAGTCAGCAAAATGTAAAAAAAATACAAAAAACTAAAATCAATGGACTTACGCGCCTTCAACATTCCAAATAAAGAGAAATGATATCGAAACCTAAAACCACCACAAGATTTCGATTTATTATGGAAATTAACCACCATAAAAGGAAGATCTTGTCTGGATAGAAATTCGAATTGAAATTTATGCTTGTATCTTTTTTTTTACGGATAGCACAAACAATGACAAGGGAAGCGCGAGGCAACACCGATCAACCCGATTACAAGCCTGGATCTTAATTTTATTTTTATTATTGATCTTATGGTTTGTATATGAGAAAAAAAAACAAGATCACTTTTGGAGATGTGAAGTTTTGACGAAAAAAAAAAACTATATAAAAGATTGAA
Source organism: Chorisops tibialis (assembly GCA_963669355.1). Lineage (NCBI taxonomy): Eukaryota > Metazoa > Arthropoda > Insecta > Diptera > Stratiomyidae > Chorisops > Chorisops tibialis. The sequence continues at coordinate 13,582,453 of OY770262.1, read as the reverse complement.
ATAAAAATAAACTACCAAACAAAAGAAAAGTTATACATGACATGAATAAAAAGTTAAAAGCAAAAAAATAAAAAAAACATAAATAAAAGAATCATCAAAATCGCACAGATATAAAGATTGCGATCTGATTTGATAAATATGTTTCTCGGCGCCTGCAATTTCAAAATTTCGAAATATGTTTTCTTCATTTTGTGATTCTTTGAAGATTCGAAACGCAACAAAACTCACATTTCTGGGGTAAGGAAAATGTAGTTAAGGCTCTTTGCGTAAGTCAGTAGCTAACCAGGAGTTTGTTTGGAATTTTTCTTATGGCAGTAGTACAGAGATATATGAGAAAACTCATATTTCTAGAAATCTTTACAGAATACAAAGTTTCTGATTTAGAATCTTTAATTCTTCTCATTCGAAATCAAGTAAAAAGAAGAAAAAAAAAAAAAAAAAAAATCTTGATTTATTTTTACTAAATTGAATTTATTTTTGGATATAGCTAGTAGTTTTTTTTTTTTTAAAACTTAATCTTAGAATTGGTATTGTGAGATATTTCGTATCTTAAGTGTTTTTTTTTCGCTTCGTTTTTTCGACATTTTTGAACTTTGCTTGGATTCTTCTCGGGTTGGACGACATGCTCGAATGCCTTATCGAAGAATGATGATCTTGTAGCTATGCATGTATTAAAGGCGAAATGATATTTCAAAGATTTTTCGTTGATTTATCAGATAATGTGACAGTTAATTCCGTTCATAGGTGACACATTATTTGATCTGAGTGACAGATTGATTGCTTAAATTAAGAATAAAGCGCTGTATTGTGTGAATTAATGATGGAGGCAAATTTAACTTTGAGACATTGGTTTTAACAAATTACATTCTTTGATGCATTTATGAATTTGATCGGTAATTTGGGACTTATTCCATTTTTTTTATCCATTTCAAAATGGCATTCCAAAATTCTAATATGCAAAAAAAAAGACCTAGTGAAGTGATCAACAAAAAGCATAAAAACTTTAATTGGAAAGCACTTCGTCTAACACCAAATTAAAAACCGCTTTTTAATCGTTTCTTCAGGTCTACAAATTAGAAAATACCCTCACAAGCCATTTACGCATAAATCAAATCACAGAAGCCAAACAGGCCCATTCCGGTCCAAATCAACTTTGAAAGTGTAGATGACAATTTTTCCAGTAAGCCAATAAAAAAAAAACAGAAATAAATCCCACTTCTGATGCATACTGCTATCAGTCCACGACCATTATCTCATAAAAATCCATTTACCTCTAATTAACAAGAAACCGAAATAAAAAGAAAACATTCCTAAGATGCCCAGTCAACGTCTGATAGTCTGGACCTGGTCAAGTGCTAAACCTGTGCTGGCGGAGAAAGCAATCTTTGTGCCAAGAAGCAACACAGCAATGTCCTCTGGCATCGGTCAGCTGTTTGAAGAAGAGCGCGCGAGTTACATAACGTACAGTTTTATGTGTTGTAACCAACTTCACACGCATCACCTGACTGACGTGCTAATGTCGCGTTTCCTGATTAAAATTTCTGTCCTCGTCAGATTTTATAGTGATTCACTAGCGAGGACGGAATGAAGACAGCATAGTTGACCTGTGGTTTTGTTATAGGTTAAGGTAAAAATGTAGAAGAGTCCGAAATTATCAATGGATACCGCCCCGATCGTAAAACGTGCTCCCGTTTTACATGTTCCGAAATTTCACCGAATGTGATTCGGTTGCGCCGTAGAAAAACGTATTAAATTGTTTCTAACAGCGAGCATCAGAGTCATTACACGTTCGGTATGATCTTATCGGCCACGCAACGAGATTTGGGTCTATGCAGATGCCTAGGACGCCCCGATCGTTAAAAATGATGGTTTCGTCAACTTTAATGGACTACGAATCCGATACGTACACGGAAAGTTTGCACTTTTTTTTTTTTGCTAATACAAGTTTGCTTATTAGTTTTCAGGCCAGAAATTCTGTCTGTTACATTCACGATTTCTACATTTTGAAACATTTTTTTAATAAAACTGGAACTGAAGGAATTATCCTTTTGTGCAGACCAGTGGCAGCTCGTGACTTGTCCGATAGATGAGGGGCTCAGAAAATCTTTCATCACTTTTGTGCTCAGTTTAGCAAGCTCTAAAAATTAAGATCGACCTCTGTTCAGTCTCGACTCATTGAGCCCCACACTACTCTACAATCGGAATGACTCGAAGAGCCCCACACTACTCTGCAACCGAAAATGATAAACAACGACAATACAATGGTTAATCAGCAAAAAAAGGTCCGGTAGCTGTTAAAGTTGATCGAGAGGCGATGAGCTTTGCGCCTCAGTTCTTTCGCTTTCTACGACATCGGATCAAGCTGAACGAGCTGTGGGTAAGCAAACTTTTTAAGCGCCAAATTTTTTATTTGTATATGGAACATTTCTGAACTAAAATACAATCTTTGTTTTGGAAAAAAATTTCACTATTTTTAATACTATTATTTAAATAACAAGATTAAGAAAACTTTAAGTGCATTTAACAAATTTTCAAGGTTCTACCTTAGAATTTCATTCAAAAATTTTCAGTTTATACGTTTTTCTCATTACTCATGAAACACCTTGTGCACGTTAGACCCCCACTTCGGTGCATAACAATTTTGGAACAAATTATTATTTTTTTTCTATGTATCTATCTATCTATATAAATATAATTGTAGTGACTGTCTGTGATTTGTTTATAAATGGCTATAAATAAGTTTTTTGCTTCATTTTAGCAATAACTAAGCAGAATCAAACGTTTTTAAAAAAATTCTCTGTCTGTCTGTCTGTCTTTCCGGCTTTCACGCAAAAACGGCTGCACCGATTGCAATGAAACTTTCACAGATTATTAGGTCTGCCTCTGGGAGTAATCTGCTTTAGGTTTTATTTTTCTCCCCTCACGCCTTCTACCCCCTCACGCCTTCTACCCCCTCACGCCTTCTACCCCCTCACGCCTTCTACCCCCTCCCATACAAAGTGACTCATTTTCAAAAACTTATAATAATCATATTTTCATGGAAACTATGAAAGCTATTAATTTGAAATTTAAAATATATTATTTCTATTATAAATGCAATTTTCAAGTTCATAAATAGTTTGAATTCCCCAACTCCTTCCACCACCTCCCATACAAACTAAACTTTTTCATGAAATACTATACTCCAATTTTCTCAGTACGTATAATTTTGATCGAGCTAAGATTTTGTATTAAATCCTTAATTAGCATTGTTATTAATGTCAGAAAAAATCTAACCAATTAGATTTACTCCTTCTACCTCCTCCCATACAATCTGACACAAATCCACGACTTTGCGAAAATGCGATTTTCTTGAAAAGTGTGAATGTTACTGTTCTGAAATATTAAATATATCAATTCAATGATAATTGCAGTTGCTTCTCAAAAAATAACTAAAAACCCTCCACTCCTTGCACCACCTCCTATACAAACTGCACTTTTTCATGAAATATTCTAAACCAATTTTCTCAGTACGTATAGCTTTGATCGAGCTAAAATTTTGTACTAAATCTTTAATTAGCATAATTGTTATTATCGGGAAAAAATTAACCGATTAGCTTTACTCCTTCTAAACCCTCCCATACAATGTTTCACAATTCGACGACTTTGCAAAAACTCGATTTTCTAGAAAAGTGTGAATCTAACTGATCTAAAATTTAAAACACATCAATTGCATGGTGATCATAGTTGTTTCTAGAAAAATTACCAAAAACCCTCCACTCCTTCTACCACCTCCCATACAAACTGCACTTTTTGATGAAATACTCTAAACCAATTTTTTCAGTACGTATAACTTTGATCGAACTAAAATTTTCTGATAAATCCCTAATTAGTATTATTATTATTATCGGGAAAAATTAACCGATTAGCTCCACTCCTTCTACCCCCTCCGTTACAATATGTCACAATTTCACGACTTTGCAAAAACTCGATTTTCTTGAAAAGTGTGAATCTAACTGGTCTGAAATTTAAAAGATATCAATTGCATGGTGATGATAGTTGTATCTAGAAAAATTACCAAAAACCTCCCACTATTTCTACCACCTCCAATACAAATTTCACAATTTCACTAAATCCAATGCACTAAGTTTCTCAAGTTACCTATTTAGTTTTTGAAGCTTAAATTTGGTGCAAAATATTTTTATAGCTACTCTAGCATGGTGTGAAAAAATTAATTTAGTACTGTCATCCCTTCTATCACTCCCCACACAACAATTCTTAAGATTACAAAAATTTCGATTTCATCGGTAGTATCATATGGGGCTTTACGCACAATCGAAGTCCTGTTATGTTTTTAAGCTTAATGTCATTTTATTTGGGCTTTTTTCAATTAACACAAGCTACAACTATTCACATGTCCTTAACACGTATACATATGATCTCGAATCACGGGTTTGATTTGATCACGAGCCTCTCCCAATTAAATGCGAGTATCATGCTATCATTCTTAATAATTTATGGTTCTGACTCCAACAAAATACAAAACATTGTGTTCAAAGAGCCATTAAAGTAAGCGGATTATATATCCCATATAATGCATTACTAACTACATTCTCAAAAATTGCTTATTAATGCGATTTTTACGCGGGCGAAGTCGCGGGCGTTTGCTAGTATAAAATAGATTTATCGACGTGCAAAATTTAAACTTTCTATCTTTTATTAGAGTCCTAAAGAAATTACTCAAAATTTTTAACATTTTCGCCCTCCTCCTCCCTCCCCTTACACCTCTCAACTTAAATTTTTTATCAACATTAAAAACTATATAGCTCTATAATCCGATAAAGTTTTGATTGGATATCTGCACTCAATTTTGAGATATAATGATTTGTAGTTTTGGAAAGTGCGCCATTTTTGAACTGCTCCCCATTTCCCCCCAATACTACTATGCCCACATTTATATTTTTTTCATGTTTCGCTAATAAAGTTTAGTATAAGTTTCAAATTTCAATTACATAGCTTAAGAGACAGTCGAGACCCTCCCCCTTACAATAATTAACCTCTTTCTAAGCTGATTCTAGTAGGTCCATATACCACCTTAATGGTCCCAAAATATGAATTTTTTGTGATTAGCGATTTTGAAGATATAATTATTTGAAAAAAAATTTTGACCGACAATTTGTTTTTAGCCCCCCCCCCCCCTTTTCGGACGCCAATGGATAAAAAAATTAAATTATTCTTACAGTTTGCCCCACAATCCTCTTCATACCTCTGCTAATTTTCAGCTTCCTATCTGCATTCATGGTGGAGATATTAGCAAGTGAAGTTTTTGACTCTTTCCCTCCCCCGCCTCCCCCTAATGGAGCTCACTCACCCAATCAACAATCCACCCAAAAACGAACATTCTGTCCATATGTACAGCGTATGGCGTACGGCGGGACGGATTTTTTTTTGCATTTTAGGCTAATTTAGTCATGAAACGCGAAAAAAAAATTTCAGGGTAGCAAATTTTATTTTTCCGGTATCGATCACAATACTTTATTATTAGAATAATATAAACTGCCAACAAATCGAGCGCAACTTTATTATTTTTGGGACAAGTTAAAGATGCATGGAAAGTCAATATGCAAGTTAAAGTGGTTAGGGAAGACTAAGTGGAACCCCCTTTCACAAGTGAAACCCCCTTCCACAAGTGAAACCCCCTTTCACAAGTGGAACCCCCTTTAGAGCAGGGATGATGCCAATTCAATACTTAGTTGCGAATACGATCAATAGCTCCAGTACATGTAATCAATATTTCATTCGTTTATGTAAGTTTGGGTGCTTATGAGGGACGGGTGATATTAAGGGTGGGTGAATGTCGATAATTTTTTATTTGATTGCTTCAATTACGTTCAAAATTTTCCGCATAGAATATCAGTTTCATAGACGAAGTTGCATAGAATGGTAGGGGGTAGAAGTTTGGAAGGTATTCGACCAGTTAATATTTCATTCTCTTAGAAATTTTTTTTCAAATACATTTTGCAAATTTTCAAGTTTCTAGCTTAAAATTTTATTCAAAAATTTTCAGTTTATGTGTTTTTTTCATTGCACATGAAACACCTTGTGCACGTTAGACCAGGGGGGTCAGTGCATAACAATTGTAGAACTTTTATTATTTGTTCCGTATGTATAATAAATAGATGTATCCACATGGAAAATTTAAAATTTGTATGTCTTACCAGAGCCCTAAAAAAATCTATCAAAATTTTCGACATTTTCGCTTACCATGTCCCTGCCCTTACACTTTCCGACGTAAAAGTTTTATCAAAATTCAAAATTATGTAGTTCTACAATTTGACAAAATTTTAATTTAACATCTGCACTCAGTTTTAAGATATAATGGTTTGAAATTTTGGAAAGTACAATGCTCTTCATTTTCTCCGACTACTATTTTGTCCAAATATTATATTTTTTTCATATTTCTCTAATATAAGTACCAATTTCCAATTACATAGGTCAACAAATAGCCGAGATATTGATTTTGAAGTGTTTTTCTTTGAAACCCCCCTGACCGTCCCCCTTACAAAATTTAGCCTCTATGTAAGCTGATCCCAGTGGATCTATATGCGACCTTGATGGTCTAAAAATATAAATTTCTTATGCTAAGTAATTTCGAAGATATAATTATTTGAAAAAAAAAAATTCGGCCGATAATTGGTTTTTCGCCCCCCCATTTTGCACCGCAATGGATAAAAAAATTAAATTAATTTTAACAGTTGTGCCACAAACCCTTTTATATGTATAGCTGTCTGAGATATTTGAATTCTTAGTTTTCAGTTTAAGTGCTCCCCCCGCCTCCTCCTGAACCCTTACACCCACTAAAATGGGTGTCCGCCTGAGATCCGCAACTATCTATAATCTCTTCAAAAATGAACTTTCTATGTTGAAGGTTTTGGGAGTTAATGTGCGCTGACCGCACACACCGGCGTACTGCGGACGGCGTACAGACAGACGGACTTTTTTTTTCATTTTTAGGCTATTTTAGTCATGAAACGCGAAAAAACCAAATTTCAGCGTAGCAAATTTTTTTTTTTTCAAGTCGATCACAATACTTTATTATTAAAATAATAAGTTAATTAAAAAATGTTTTTTTGACACTGAGGAAATACACAATGAAATGAATGATTTTTGACACGATGGACAAATAAATGTTTATTATATAATTGGATTTCGCCAAATTGACGAGAACAAAAATAGCAATCAAAAATTGCAACACCAAAAAAGTAACAAAACACAACACAAACCTTTCATCACCAGATACGCGAAGGAACTAAGCACAAGATCATGATTGACATCACCACCACTTTGTTATTTTACCTATAAGATGGAAAATAAAACTAACGGAGTTTAAATTCCCTAGTTTTACTCGTAAAAATAAACCAATATAGTTGAAAATTACTTATGAAGGATTATTTGTACCTAAGATTTAGCAATTTCGTTCTTTTGTCTAGATTAGCAATTTGTGGCGCAATTTTCCTACAGAAATTTAATTTTACCCATAATTTTATGCAATCACGTTGTTTTTTTAATCGTAAAATTTAATTCAGTTTCTAGAGTGTATATACCATGCATTACTAAATTCTCCAAAATTAGCATCTTACTATAATTCTTACGAAGTACGAAATTGCGGGCGATCGTTAGTAACTAATAAAGAAAAAAAGTGAGTAGACAATTTTTCGTTACTAAGTTTGCCTTCCCTAATGTAAATGTCGTTTGTTTGAGTAATAGCTGGCATAGTTCTTGTTTCTCCGAGGCTTACACAGTATTGCCCAAGTGCAAAACTGCTAACCAACTTCGCATATACACTAGGCAGAAAAAGTCTGCGTACACATTCAACACATCCAACATATTGTTATGAATCTGGCAACTTCCCGAATGTACCAAAAACAAATCCCCCAACATGTAAAAAGCTATAAACAAAGTTTCCGAACATTCTAGACGCACACCCAGAAACATCCAGAAAAGTCCCTCAATATGTAAAAAGCTATAAACAAAGTCCCAGAACATTCTAGCCTAGACACACACACCCGGAAACATCCACGATCGCAACTTCTAGAACTGGGCAACAATTGTATATAAGCACGAAGCTCTCAGACCAGCTGTCAGTGAATTCAGCAACATCTGCGAGAGAACTTGAACCGATACAAGAACACGATAACAGTGGTGCCGTATAGTAAGAATTAAATTAAAAGTGCGAATTAAAGTGAAACGTGCGAATAAATAAATTATCCTTTTATTTTTAAACGAATTGTGTTTTCTTTGAAATCCAGCGAACCGCCTAGCTCGCAACAATATCTATAAAACATCGTTTCTAACATTTTATTCCGAAATATTTTTTTTTCCTATTTTCCATTACTTCATTATAAATAAAACAAAACAAAAATGAGAATTACTGTACTCTAATACAACGGTAAAATTCGGAAACGAAAAATAGTCTGAAATTCCAGGAATAAAAAGTCTGCGTATAAAACGTATAAAGGGAAGTCAAAGTCTCTGGGTTGCAGTTAAATCATTAATAACAATAAAGTTTGTGTAGGAAAGTTGATAAACGTGTTTTTATCTAAGGTTTGCGTTAAAAATAATTGCTAAAAAACGTTAAGTAAGAGATGTCTAATAAAGGAAAGGAAATTGAATTTGGGGAAAGGAAAATTATCGTCGTTTTGTGGAAAAAAGGTACGTCATATCGTGAAATAGGTGCAATAGTCAACAGAAGTCATTCATTTGTCCAACGAGTCGTGAAAAACTTCAAAAAAACAGAAGTTTTGGTTTCAAAACCCAGATCTAGCCGTTCTCCAAAGTTGAGCCCTCAGCAAACTCGGAGTTTGCTCCGAACGATGAAGGCTAATCCTAGATTAACTGCAGCTGATATGGCAAAGTACATCAAAGCAAAGTACCGCAAGTCTATTTCTGATGATGGTGTTCGTAAAATTCTTAGGAAATATGGGTATCACGGACGCGTTGCCCGTAGAAAGCCATTTATAACAGCAGTAAACAGACTCAAGCGCCTGGCGTTTGCTAAGGAACACATAGACAAGCCAAAAGAATTTTGGAAACAAGTTATTTTCTCGGATGAAAGTAAATTTTGTATTTTTGGAATCAAAGGTTGGAAAATTGTATGGAGAAAAACTGGCCTTCGAAGTAAAAAATCTCTGTCCAACAGTAAAGCACGGTGGTGGCGGTGTTATGATATGGGGGTGTATGGCTAGTGGAGGAGTTGGAAAAATGGAGTTTATTGAAAGTATTATGAATAAAATAAACTACCTTAATACTCTCAAGCACAATTTGAAGAAAAGTGCAGAACGTTTGGGCTTAAGCGACAACTTTTACTTCCAACAAGCATACTGCGGAGGTAGTAAGACTCTGGTTGCTGTATAATGCCCAAAATCAGCTTCGTACACGGCCCCAATCTCCTGACCTTAATCCAATAGAGCATTTGTGGCATCACTTGGAACAAAGGATTCGAACGCACAAGATAACATCAGAAGTAATGCTCAAGGAAGTTCGGAGTGGAATTCAATAACCCCAGAGTTCACTAAGAAGCTGGTAGATTCCATGCAAAAACGGTTTTGGGAAGTAATAAAGAGACGAGGATATCCTACAAGCTATTAACGAGGAAAAATAATTGTTTTATTTTGAAAAGAAATATTTCTACGCAGACTTTTTATTGTTGCAATTCAGGATTTGTTTTCGTTTTTTAATTTTAATATTTCTATGGAGTACAATAATCATCATTTTTGTTTTGTTTAATGTTTATAATAAAGCCATGAAAAAAAAAGAAAAAAAAACATAACAGAATTATGATTGGGCTTAAGGCCCAATCATATGATACTCTAAATGAGATGGAAATGACTTTAATATACCGGAAAATATGTCATCTCAAATTCTTTCGAATAGAGACTTTGCATGGGAGGTGGTAGAAGTAGAGGGGGAGGTTTGTATTTTTCGTACATGACACCGAACATGGCATCCAAGATGTTTTTTGCTGAATTTAAAGTTTTTAGTTTTCATTATTTGGAAAGAAATTGGACATAGTTTTCCTGAAATTGTGGCATTTGTATGGGAAGTGGCAGAGGAAGTGGAACGTTTTAGATGATTTTGAAACTGCTTATCATCACTCTTATCAATTTCAAAGTCGATAGCTCTCATATATTCGAAGGAGAAATGCTTTTTTTAAATTTATAATACAGATATTTATATGGGAGGGGGTAGAAGGAGTGAAGCTGAGCTGATAATTTTTTCCAGCATTTATTGCAACTACTAAAAAACAAATTCTGGCAAAACTTGAAGTTTGTAATTTCTCTAGTTTTAATGGAAATCGATATAATGCATTTAACAAAAATTATGCATTTGTATGGGAGGGGGTAGAAGGAGTGTAAGGATCAAAACACTTTTTTTTTCGTTACATATATTTATATTTGTATATCTTATACAAAATATCAAGGTGATAGCTTTAACAGTTTCGAAGAAAAATAATTTAATTTAAATTTCAAAATTTCGTGAAATTTGTATGGGAGGGGGTAGAAGGAGTAAGGTGAAGTTTATAATTTTTTCAATTCTGATTGGAATTATAATAAAAACATAAAAGAATTATGATTGGGCGTAAAGTCCAATCATATGATACTCTAGATGAAATGAGAAAGAGTTCAATGTACCGGAAAATATGTCACCTCCAATTCTTTTAAATAATTAATAGTGATTTTTGTATGGGAGGTGGTAGAATCAGAGGAGGAAGATTTGTAATATTTGGATATGACACCTAATGTGGTATGCAAAATATTTCGTGCTGAATTTAAGGTTTGTAGCTTTCATTATTTTCAATTGGACATAGTTTTCCAGAAATTGAGGCATTTGTATGGTAGGTGGCAGAGGAAGTGGAGCGTTTAAGATGATTTTGAAACTGCTTATCATCATCCTTATCACCACGCTTTGATTCAATTTCAAATTCGATAGTTCTAATATATATATTCGAAGGAGAAATGCTTTTCTTGAATTTATAATACAGATATTTGTATGGGAGGGGGTAAAAGGAGTGAAGAGGAGCTGATAATTTATTTTAGCATTTATTGGAATTATTAAAAAACAAATTCTGGCAAAATTTTAAGTTTATACTTTTTCTAGTTTTAATGGAAATCGATATAATGCACTTAACAAAAATTATACATTTGTATGGGAGGGGGTAGAAGGAGTGTACGGATCAAATCACATTTTTTTCTCGTGATTGACATTTATATTTTTATACTTTGTGCAAAATATCAAGTTGATGGTTTTAATAGTTTCGAAGAAAAATAATTTAATTTAAATTCCAAAATTTCGTGAAATTTGAATGGGAGGGGGTAGAAGGAGTGAGGTAAAGCTGATCATTTTTTCAATTCTGATTGGAATTATAATAAAATTAATTCTCGCAAAAATTCGTTTTTATAACTTTGCTAGTTTCAATGAAAATCGAAAAACTGCATTTTTCAAAATTATGCATTTGTATGGGAGGGGGTAGAAGGAGTGACTGTATCGGATCAATCATCATCAATGGCGCGACAGCCCAAATCGGGCCTTGGCCTCCTGAAGTCGTCGCCTCCAATCGTCTCGATCCAAAGACCGCGTCCTCCAGCTGCTAATTTTTAGAATGGCTTTGCTGTCCTCATCAACCGAGTCTTCCCATCGCTTGCGTGGTTTGCCTACTGGCCGGTTACCACTCGCTTTGCCTTTAAGAGCACGTTTGGGGATTCTTCTGTCTTCCAGTCGCTCTACATGGCCAGCCCACTGCAGTTTACGTAACTTGATGAACGTTGAAGCTTCTGGCTCGTCGTAGAGTTGATACAACTCATGGTTGTATCTTATTCGCCATTCCGTTCCTTCCTTCACAGGTCCCAAAATTCTTCGGAGGACCTTTCTTTCGAATGCGTTAACTGCTTTTTCGGAAGTTCGCGTTAATGTCCACGTCTCGCTGCCATAACAGAGCACAGGTCGTATAATAGTTTTATAAATCCGCAGCTTATTGTTCCTGTGCACTTTCTTGGATTTCATTATTGGAAGTACCGAATAATACGTCTTATTTGCTAGTATTATCCGTCGTTTGATTTCGTCTGTTTCATTACCGTCCTTTGCTAGATTAGCCCCAAGATATATGAAGTTGTCCACACTCTCCAAATTATATTCCGCAATTGTTATGTTTTGTCTGATTGGCGTTCTCCTTCTTGTTTGCGTCATTACTTTTGTTTTGCTTTCATTAATGCGCAACCCGACTTCTTTTGCGGCGGAGTCAAGATTGACAAATACCTCCTTAGCACTAGGGAAGGATCTTGCTAGAATGTTAATGTCGTCAGCGTATGCTACTAGCTGGGTGGACTTGAATAGTAGTGTCCCGTTGGTGTCGACTGGGATTTTTCGGACGACATACTCTAGTGCCAAGTTGAAAAGCATAGGGGCTAGACCATCTCCCTGCTTTAAACCACATTCCGTTCGAAAGCTGGTTGTGGAATCGGTTTGTATTCTCACTTGGGATTCAGTGTTCGTCATTGTGAGTCTTGTTAGTCGGACTAGTTTTGGAGGAATTCCAAAGTCAAGCATGATTTGGTACAGTACGCTCCTGTCGATACTGTCGTATGCTTGTTTAAGATCTACGAATATTTGGTGCACGTCTGTGTTATATTCCCAGCATTTCTCAAGCACCTGTTTCACCGAGAATATCTGGTCTGTTGTAGATCGTCCGGTTCTGAATCCACCTTGGTATTCGCCAATTATTTGATTAGTATAGGGCTTAAGACGACGTTCAATAATTTTTGTCAGTAGTTTATAGGACGTACACAACAATGATATACCTCTGTAGTTCTCAGAGCAGAGTTTGTCTCTTGTTGTACAAATTCATATCTAAAGCAAAAATTTAAGCTTACATTGGCTGTAACATAAAAGTGATTAGTTTTAAAATATTTCAATAGTGTGTACTACCTCCTTGGTTCAAAATGACTTCGTAAATCCGGTCTGGCAATGAAGCATAATAATTTCCAATATCTCGAAGGGAGATTTGAGCCCATGCCCTTTAAATGCCTTCCTTTAGGGTCTCAGTATCTTCGTACGTAATATTAAGATCAGGAGAGTATGGCGGCCTTCAAGCAATTTGACATTTTGACCCTTGATCCACGATTTTACCTCTCTCGCAGTATGAATGGGGGCATTATCATTTATCACGTCCATGTAATTGGTCCAAAAATATTTGAGAAGTGTGGAAATGCCTTTTTCCAATACCGATTTGTAAGCGTCCGCGTTCATTTGGGAGTTAAAAATTGTAATTCACAAGTCCCATAATATGAAATGGCTCCCCATACCATTACACCGCCTGCACAGCTGTGATGACGACTTAAATAGCTTTAAGGCGTTCTTATATCGTGGAAATAAAAGTTATATCCATCGGGTCCGTCGAAATTGAACTTTTTTTCGTTGGAAAAGACGATGGTGTTCCACTCCTTATTCCAGGTTATATGCTCTCGAGCAAAACGAAGACGTGTGGCCTATGAGCACCATTAAGCGATGGTTTTTTTTTTTTTTTTAGTTTTAGTCTTTTTAAGTTGCAAATGTTGCGTATCACACGTGTTACAGTTGATAAGCTCGCTTTAACACCGGTTTTTTCCCTGATCTTCGATGCAGAATGGCGAGAATTTGACGCAGCTCGGACAATAAATAAATAAATAAATAAATATGTCTTCTGTCTGTTACTGTTGTTGCTGAATAAAGACATCCTTTCATATTTTTTCCGAAATTTGCATCTTTTCGGATAAAATTGCTCACTACATTTTGACTTCGACCAATTTTTCTGGCGATTTCTTGCTGATTTAGGCCACATTCGAGGTAACCTTTTATTTGACCCTTTTCTAAGTCATCCAGTTGTTTACCGCGACCCATTTTGCACTAAAATCACTCTACACTACCGGAATTGTTAAAAATAAAAGATTTCACACTGTTTGATAGCAACTGAACATCGCAAACTAAATGAATTACCGTTGAACCTATTCTGATGACCCAAAAAAAATGTAGTTTTTTGAGTGAACAAAACAATCGAAGCAAGATTTAACATAGGTACAGTCACAGAAATGTCCTCATTTTTGTAGTATCAAGTCTAAACAAAAGAAAGCTTAAAACATCCAACAAAAATATAATGTACATGTTATACTTTTTGAAATAGGAGAGAAAACGTAAATGAAAATTCTCGAACTTATTCTGGTGACGAGCAGTGTATGTGAAGTTACCGGGTTACTCTACGAACTTCAAGGTTAAGGGGATCACTACCTTTTTTTTTTTTTTTAAAACAATGATGTTTTCATTATTTTTTGAAAATTTAACCCTTTCTTCACATTTTCTTTTCTATCTTAATAAATTTCTGAGCATTAGAATAATAATTTTTAATGCATAAAAGCCGTATGAATGAACAGCGCAAATTTTGGTTTTTCATCTCTTCTGAAACGCTCAGTTTTATGCAAAACAGTAGTACATTTTTCTCGAGACCTACCTAGCTTTCCAAACTGATTTCTTTCAAAACAAATTACGCGCCAGAAAGCATCACTTCATCAATTCAAAACAAATTTACGCATAATTATATCGTTTTAGTTTCGAATTTTGCAACCGTCTTGAATCGAACCGAATTTGGAAAATATTCCCAAAATTGATGCCAAACCGAATCGTAATTGAAATCGGTTCCAATCCTGCAACAAAGTACTAAGTCCATGGATACTTTAAAATATCCAGAGTGCTGAAGATTAGTTCAAGATTCATGGTAAAGATACATAATTTTGTTTGTCATCATAAAAACCTGTATATCAACTGCAGCCTTAATCTTAATCTGTGGCAAGAGTGAATTTTTTTCTTCAATTTGTTTGCAGCCTCTTTGAATCTCTCTCCTTCACGTCTACAGGTCCATCTTGTTGTATGTTACCTTTCAAAGAGTACTGGATCGCTTTTAACTTAACTCGATTTTTTTTTTTTAGAAAAAAATTTCTCCCAGTACTTTCGGTCCACACAAGATATCTTTTCCCAGCTTAAGAAAAAAGGAGGAAGTATCTTTTGCCTGGCTGATTTGCATTAAGTTAGCTATCTAACTAGATTGTACTAGGCTAGGCTAGACCTCTAGAGTAGATGCGAATCTAGGCTATAGGTACGATAGAAAATTGTTAAGTCTAGCTTTTAGTTATGGCTTCTCGATTAGTAGAGGCTCCATCACTCCACATGTTTCTTTCGTATCGCTTTTCGAAGAATTTTGTTATCTGAAGCGAATACGGCGCGCGTGCTGTCGCTGCCATAAACACATAAACTTGAAATTCAGGAAATTTTATGCACCAGTTGCTTGTGGTGTTTGCCGGTAGTACTGAATTTATATCTCTTGTGCAGCTCCTTTTTTGCCCCGTCATAGTTGTTATGACAGGCGCAAACGAACTCATTTTTCTAAAAAAAAAACTAAAAAACAAGAAGAAACAAATTAAAATAAACAAACTGAAAATCGGAAAAATAAAAACTTATATAGGCAGCAACTAACTGCATCTTAAAAGGCTGTTGCAGTCTTCGCGAAATTTTTCTCTTGCAAAACATTCTTCTGCTTTCTAGCTTGAAGGGACATTAAGATCGATATTCTTCTTCCTTACTTTTGGAAAATTTTATCCTTTTATAATTAAAATGAGCACTTTTAGTGAGTCAGGTGAATTCTAGCGATAGTTGCCATCGATTTAAAGTTGAATTCACTGTAGAAGCAGAATCAGTCATATCGCAATTTGAAATTTTTGGAATGAATTTCAATTTTTGTGGGAGATATCGATTAAATTTGTTTTTCATTTTGGACATCGATCAATAGCATTGCGACTAGGGATGGGGTGTGGCTGAAATTTTCTGTCACAGCTCCGACCTGTGATGCTCTGGACATGTCGCTGTGACAAAATAGCTGTGCTTTTGTCGATGTTGTGCTTTTGGATTTAGGAGGTTAAACTAGGGGCGGTGAATTAGATAGATACACTCGTTGACTATTGGATCATACTTTGGTACAATCGAATCTGAACAAATCAGCATTTCGCAAAACCGACCTTTTTTGATCTTCTAATGCGACTGAGCTACTTCGGCATAGACAGCGGCTATGGGATCTCCAATTTCACCGGTGGTAGCGGAAATTTTCATGGAGGAATTCGAAAAGAATGCTCTGGACTCAACTCCATTAACACCGAAATTGTATCTACGGTATGTGGATGACACCTTCATCATTTGGCAACATGGGAAAGAAGAGCTCGACAAATTTTTAGCACTCCTGAACTCACACCACGAGAAAATTAAGTTCACCATGGAAACAGAAAGCAACGGGAAACTATCATTCTTGGATGTACTCGTAGAAAGGAATGATACGACGCTAAGCTTCGGGGTATATAGGAAACCATCTCACACCAACAGATATCTCCACGCTCAATCACATCACCACCCAAGCCAGAAAACAGGCGTACTGAAGACCCTAATACACAGAGCTCGAAGTATAACTGAAGGAAATCCGGGCAGTCTATGAAAGGAAAAGGAACAGTTGAATCAGGCATTCACAGCAAATGGATACAAAGCGAGCGAAATTAACAAGACGTGGGAACTGAAGCATCCAAGGACAACAGAACGAGAAGACACTGATGAAGGAAATCCAGACAAACGATGGGTAAAACTACCTTACATCCAGGGCATGACGAATAAGATAGGGAAAATCCTTCGAAAATCCAACATCAAGACAACATTCACTACCCCGACTACTATCCGAGGAATTTTAGGAAACCAGAAGGACAAAAAACCATTGGAGACTGAAGGAGTATACAAAAACCAGATACAGTCATCATCGATCGCGGAACATGCAACGATAGAGGACCATACAATCGATTTCGACAATGTGCAAATTCTGGCCAGGACAAATTAATATTATCAACGAATAGTACGAGAAGCAATGGAAATTTCTTAACATCCACAGAACTTCAACCGAGACACCGGATACAAGTTATTAGCAGTTTGGCTACTTGCCTTAAAATTTGGTAAGAACAAAATCCGTACCCAGAAATCCTTAACTAATTTAACTACCTGATACTAATTAATTAACCTTAATTAACTAATTTAACCTTAACTACCCCTACCCTTTTATAGAATGTAATAATTGAGTTTTGTAATTGTCGATCAGTTTGATAAAGGTCTCAGCAGAGACCGAAACGTCACGAATAATAAACCGTAACAGTGTAGAATCCGGGAATCGTTTTTTTTTTTAATTCGAAATGCACTGTGAAAACATTCACCAAACCAATCTTCAAATTTTTTATGCAGAATGTTGATGATTTTACTTCTACAGTGGCATTAAAGCCCAAATCGGGCCTTGACCTCTTGAGCTTCAGGATTTCGTTGATTGAGGTGACCAAGATATATCCAAGTATTCAGCGTGCTGGAGCTATACGACGATCGGGATTTGAACTCGCGACCTTCGCATTGTAGTAAAAAACGCTCTCCTAGGCTAGATCCTAGCTTTTTAATGGTTGTGTGTAGCCTAGTGGTTAGTGTATTGGTCTTGTAATGCGAAGGTCGTGAGTTCAAATCCCGGTCGGAGCAATATATAATTCCAACACAGTGCCTGCTTGGTTATACCTTGATCATCTCTATTTACGAAAATGAAAAATTCGTTGAAAGAGGGTTGTGCGAAGAGCTAACAACCCTTCCACAATAAGTAATGAAAAATGTTAAGGAACCTGAATTTCAGAAGGCCAATTTCGATTTGGGCTGTAGCGCCATTGTAGTACTGAGCTGTATTGCACGTAGCGCCGTTCTAGTGGATGTTGGTCAGATCAATGTCATCGAATTTGATTCAATAATAATCAGTTATCATTGCTTGATATCGATCACTATTTACAGTCATGGCAAGACTTCTTCATTTTGAAAAGTGTGTGGATCGATGATATCCTTGAGACAAAATGCACACCAATCAGTGACTTTTTGCGCATGCACCACCTTTTTCTCGAATCTGTGTGGATTTCGGTTGCCCCGAATTCGACTGTACCTGGTCATGCTGTCACCCTTGACAGGTCAACCTAGTTGCACCGTTACGAAAACGGGAAAAGGGGCAAGTCTAGAGCTGAGGTTTTTTTGGACAAGGCGAAATATAAAACTCATCGGGTCTGGTGTTTAATTACCAAGAATTACTGTTGGCCTTGAATCGCACGTGCACATCTTTTACCGTGCATCGCTAAAATTATTATATTTGTACTCGAACCCGAGCCGCCCGGATGTCTGGCGAGCATTCTACCATTAAGCTACCGACGCTGAAAAAGTTATTTTGTCAAAATGTATCCATCTACAAATCCTTCCGCCGAAATGGGTTCGCCACTGCATCACATGTTTGTGGACTTCGAAAAGGCTTTCAACAGCTTTGGGGAGATTATATATGGAATGCTTTGCGTAGGAGAAGTACTCCAGATAAGGTCGTATCTATGATTAAAGAATCCTACCAAGATGCAAGATGTCGTGTCTTACATAGAGGAGAGCTGTCCGAGAGCTCTCTTATGCAAACGGATGTCAGATAGGGCTGCATATTATCACCAGCCCTGTTTCTGGTGATGCTTGACCGTCTACGTCGATGTATGGCCTCGGTATCCCCAGGATTTTTTTTCACTGTGGATTATCGTAATGGATCCACTTATTTATTTATTAATCATAACAAGATAGTTTAGTTTACAAATAGATTGCTTAATTGAATTTATTTTAATATATCCTAATATATTTAAATTTACATTAATTAATTAAACATAATTGTATATACATATATGATATATGATAGACACTGGTGGAAGGGTTAAGTGGGATGTGGGGACCTTATAAAACGGAGCGTAGTCTCAGTTTATATTTCAGCTTATTTATTGGAGGTGTATAGTGGGCGCTGAATTTGTTAAATACTCTACAGCATCTGTTAATAGGTTCATTTTGTCCGTAATCAGTACGATGTGCATATTCCTTAAGTGGTTTTGAATGTCTCGTCAGCCTGACATTGTCATTGAGTCTGAATTTATTGGAGTTATGGTCAACCATAATATCGCCATTCAAAACATCTAAGGTAAAACAGGATATGAGCATGATTCTTCTAGAACCAAGCGGTAAGAGATTTAATAATTGCAGCCTAACTGTGTAGGGTGGAAGGTTTTCAAAGTCTCTAGGGTCATACAAGTCCCCGAGAGCAAAAAGAAGGAATTGCTTCTGGATTGACTCAATTCTGTTGCTGTATAACTGGAAAAAAGGGTCCCAAACGGGACATACATATTCCAGAATAGGGCGGACAAGAGAACAGAATAAAGATTTTGTAACCCATACATTCTTAAACTCTTTGGCTCTTCTCTTAATGAACCCAAGAAGTCTATTGGCTTTCGAAATTATTCGATTATAATGAGATTTGAAGCACAGTTTGTTGTCCAGTACTAAGCCGAGGTCCTCAATTTGATCAACACGGTGTAGTTGAGTTCCACTTAAGACATAGTCATGGTGATATGAGGATGATTTACGTGAGAAACTTATAACGTGGCATTTACTGACATTAAGCTCTAATTTGTTCTGAATGCACCAATGATCTAGCGCAATAAGCTTGGATTGTAGGAATGCGGCATCTGCGGGCGAGGTTATGGCATGACATATTTTTAGATCATCAGCGTACATCAGATGTGAAACATTTTCCAATACTTCTGATAGATCTGAGATGAACACATTAAATAAGAGAGGTCCCAAGTGACTTCCTTGGGGTACCCCAGAGGACACTAATATTTCCTTGGAAATAAGACCTTGAAACTTAACAAATTGAGTTCTATTGTTAAGATAGGATTTAAGCCAGTCAAGTAAGGATCCTGTCACACCAATTTTTTTTTAACTTTAAAATGAGGACATTGTGATCAACTCGATCAAACGCTTTGCTAAAGTCGGTGTATATTGTATCGACTTGATGCCCGTTTTCAAGTTCGCAGAGCGTATCAGATACAAGAATCATGAGATTCGTTGTAGTCGAGCGACCTGTTCTAAAGCCGTGCTGTTGGTCATTAAAAATAGGGTTGATTATATTGGTTAATTTATCGCAGACAATTTTTTCGAATAATTTCGGTATTGCTGATAGAATTGCTATACCTCTGTAGTTCTCAATTTTTCGTTTGTCTCCATTTTTGTGGATAGGTGTGAGATGCGATGATTTCCAAGCCGAGGGGAAAGTTCCCAATGACAGTGACTTGTTGAAGAGAAAATGTAAAGGTCTTGAAAGTTGATGGGCACACTTTGATAAAAATAGGGGAGGAATAATATCAGGACCTGGACCTTTTTTGGTATCAATAGTTTTGAGAGCAGCGAACACCTCCTCAATAGAAAATGAGATATTATCAATAAGTGTAGGAACCGAAATGTTGGGTTCACTGTGGGTTGAATCTGACTGGGCACTAAAAACCTCTTGAAAACGGTCAGCAAACATATCGCAGATATTACGCCGGCAGGAAGATTGCGTGATCCCATTACACATGGTCATGGGATAGCCCGAACTTTTTCGTTTTGTATTAACAAATTCGAAAAATCTTTTTGGTTCTGTTATGATATCTTCACCAATTTTTTTAACATAACACTCATACGCAACCCGGGACTTAGAAGAGAACTCTGAGGCCAGAGTGTCATAACTTTTTTGAAGATTAGGAGTAATCGCGCCTGTTTTATTAAGTTTTTTAAATAGCTTATTTCTTCTATTCCGCAGTGATCTGAGGTTTTTATCTAACCAGGGCTCTGAAACTTTGTCTTTTTGTTTTATTACAGGGACATAATTATCGACAATTTTAAAGATCACATCGTAAAACGTTATTATGGCATTGTCAAGATCCTTACATGAGAAAAGGGATGTCCAGTCTATCGGTCCCCGCAAGGGGGTAGTTGTAGTATGAGGTTTTACCAATTCCTGCAACTATCTTTGGAGTTAGCGACTCCACGGACCTGAGCTAACTATCCCCCTCTGGGATGGGGGCTGTAGAATTCACCCACAGCCAGTCCTGCTTGCCCTAAAAATGGCAAATGGACACTCACTGGATCATGGGCTTATCACCCGTGATCTTAAGACCTAAATGATACGAGAAACGGATACATCGCCTCGGATACGGACTGATTCTACGGTAACGACTTTTGGCATTCGAAAACGGACTATGATTGGCTTCTGGAACGTTCGAACATTGAATGACGGGGGAAGAGCTGGGGTTACTCGGTCCTTGCACCGCCAATCAGTGATCGACCGTGAAATGGAGCACTATAACATCCAAATCTTGGGCTTGAGCGAGGTCAGGTGGACAGGATCAGGGGAAGAACGAACCCCTAGCGGAAACACTATTCTGTACATTGGCCCTGAAAGTGAAGCCAGAAATGGCGTGGCGTTCGTCCTTACGCCGAGAGCGAGAAACAGTCTCATTAGCTGGGAACCAATCTCGGATAGGATTATCGTCGTCAGGCTCAGGACCAGTGTCAGAAACGTCACAATTCTGCAGTGCTACGCACCAACTAATACCGCAACATCTGGTGACAAAGAGGAGTTTTATAGCCAACTGAGTGCCACCTTCGAACGTGTTCCAAGAGGTGATATTATTATCATCTCGGGAGATATGAACGCCCAGGTTGGATCAGACAACACTGGACTAGAACACGTCATGGGGAGGCATGGTGACCCTTGGGTCGACCCTTCACGACCTTGGATTAAGAGACCCGAAAACGGCGAATTATTTGTGGAGTTCTGTAGTACTCGGCAAATGGTCATCGGAGGGACCCTTTTTCCACACAAGAGTCATCATAAAACATCTTGGGTTTCCCCTGATGGTGTTACTCAGAACCAGATCGACCATTTGGCTATAAGTCGCCGATGGAGAAGATGTCTCCTCGATGTGCGAGCGAAACGTGGAGCTGACGTGGGGAGCGATCACCACTTGATGGTTGCCTGCTTGAGATTGTGTACAGCAGCTATCCGACGACCACAAATTCTTCAAATGAAGCGCAAGCTTAATGTGGATAAACTCAGAGATCCCAACAAAAAACTCGAATACACCACCATTCTACGCGAAAAGTCATCCACATTGGGTGAACATGAAATGCGCACACTGGACGCCAATTGGGAGGCAACCAGAAACACTTTTCTAACTAGTGCTGAAGAATCTGTGGGATATGCGCAAAGCGGTGAGAAACCCTGGATGTCGCAAGACACATGGGACAAGGTTGACAATCGGAAAAAAGCCAAATTGGCAATCATCTCTCAACCCGATGTCAACCAACGAACGCCCGACTTGAGGCAGAACTACCGCGATGCTCATATACAGCTTAAAAAGGCTGTTAGACGCGACAAGAGAAAGGCCATTGAAGATCTGGCAAACAAGGCAGAATCTGCGGCTTACCTTGGGGATATGGGTTCACTATTTAAAATCATGAAACAGTTGACGAACAGGAATTTCACCGCCAACCACCTGGTGAGAGATGTCAACGGAACTCTCCTTAATATGAGTGAACACCAGTTGCGACGATGGAAGGAATACTTCTCTGATATTTTAAACATCTTGTCAGATGAAGATATTCTGGAAACAGAACAACTTCCAAACATCCAACCGCAACAATCCTCTATTAGGGACGATCCCCCAGATAAGGAAGAGATAGTTTCCGCCATTCGGTCAATGGCGGGAAGGAAAGCTCCAGGTATAGACGGACTACCAACCGAACTCCTCAAAGCGGACCCGGAAATAACAGCCGATATACTCCTCCCACTCTTCACTAAGGTGTGGAATGATGGAAGATATCCGACTGAATGGAAGGAGGGCGTCATTGTGAAAATTCCGAAGAAGGGCGACCTTCGGGATTGTGGCAATTGGCGTGGTATATGTCTACTTACTGCCGTATCAAAAATTATGGCTAAGGTAATTCTCAATAGGATTAGTGATGTCGTCGAGAGCACTCTCGAAGTTTATCAGGCTGGATTCCGTAAAGGGTCGTCTTGTACCGACCACACAAATACCCTACGGATAATATTAGAGCAGTCAGCCGAAATGGGTTCGCCACTACATCTCATGTTTGTGGACTTCGAGAAGGCTTTCGACAGCGTTAAGCGAGATTACATATGGAATGCTTTGCGTAGGAGAGGTATTCCAAATAAGGTCATAGCTATGATTAAAGAATCCTACGAAGATGCAAGGTGTCGCGTCTTGCATAGAGGAGAGCTCTCCGAGAGCTTTCCTGTGCGAACGGGTGTCAGACAAGGCTGCATATTATCACCAGCCCTGTTTCTGGTGGTAATAAATGACATCTTGAAAGCTGCACTGGAAGGTGGGGAAGGTAAAGGTCTTCAATGGAGACTATTTAACATCTTAAGTCACCTTGATTATGCTGATGACGTGTGTTTGCTTGCACATACCCGTTCGGACTTAGAGTCAAATGTTCGCTCGTTGCATTCTAAATGCAAAGAGGCGGGACTGAAAATAAATGTGCGTAAAACCAAGTACATGCACATGGGTTCGAACGCAAGCACACCGATTGTTCTTAATGGACAGGATGTGGAAGAGGTGCAAGATTTTTGCTATCTCGGAAGCATTGTCAGCATGGACGGCGGAGCCGAAAAGGATGTTGAGGCTCGGCTAAATAAAGCTCGTCAGGCCTTCGGTATCCTTTCCCCTTTCTGGAGGTTAAGAGAGATCTCCCTTCGCACGAAGCTGCGAGTTTTTGACGCATGCGTCAAATCCGTGTTGTTATATGGTTGTACTACGTGGAAAGTGACCGTTCGACTTACCAAGAAACTACAGACTTTCGTAAACCAATGCCTCCGACGCATTTTAGGAATATTCTGGCCAGAAGTGATCTCCAACGACGAACTTTGGAGTACAACTCGCCAGACTAAAATAGGTATTGAGATTCAACGGCGAAAGTGGCAGTGGATCGGTCATACTTTGAGGAAACCAGAGCAAAACATCGCAAAACAGGCTCTGGATTATAACCCTCAAGGAAGACGTCGGGTTGGTCGACCATGTAACACATGGAAGCGAGCAGTTGAGCAGGAGGCCAGAGGAATAAACAAGTCCTGGCAACAGCTTAAAGCCGATGCTCAGGATCGCGCCTTGTGGAAGAGAGTTGTTTCTGTCCTATGCCCCTATAGGGGGTCTTAACAGGAATTTGATTGAGTCTATCGAAGACAGTTCGTTATTAATGCAATTGAAATCAGCAGTACGGAAGTCAAATACAATATTATTATTGTAAGAGTGAACAAAATTAATGTTGTTGCATGGTAGTTCTACTATGATAGCAGAGTGATGTTGTGTATTAGAGAAAAGATTCTCCGCGTCAGAGGCAGGGCTAACAATCATTTCATCATATGCGTCTGTAAAAATCATATCAAGCCATCTCCCATTTTTATTGGGAAAATTCACTACCTGATGTAAGTCGTTATTATATAATGTGTCGATAATAGTGGTGTCAATATCAGACAGAAGATTCCCCGGTATAATAGTGTTATCGGAATGATTAGTCTGAAAAGAAATATTTGGGCGATTAAAATCACCGAGAAGGAAGATATTGTCATTCTCTGTTAAGGAGCAATTGACACTATGAAAAATTTCAAGAATGTCGTGGTATTTTTGGTCTTCAGAGTTAGGCTGGATATATACAACACCTATGTAAATATATTTATTTATCAGTTTGATTCTGATAAATTTATGTTCAAAAAATGTTGTTGGTGTTGTGTTTACAATCTCACTCGATAATATTGTCCAGTATTTCTTCATTTTTGAAGGAGTCATTTAGGCCAGTTTCCGTAATAATAATAACATTAAAGTGACATGATTTTGCATCAATGAAGAGATTATTTACCTTCCCTCTAATGCCACCTCCGTTGTGGTAGAAAATTCGTATATTATTTTTAGAATTAGGCACGAAAAAACCGATTATGATTTTCACGACTTTTTTGCATATCAGATATATGCTTCGAGGAGACATGGGAACCGTATGTGGCAAGATCCTTATGGACTTGGTCTGGAGAAAGATTGAACTGCTCGTTGAAGCGTGTATAGAGCCGTCGTAAAGCTTCTAGATCCGTTGGAAGTCCTTCCTGTTGAATGGACAGTATCAGACTGGTTTTTGTTTTGCCATTTATACAGGTCGAGTCAGATTTATTGTGCATATAAGCAAGATACAGCCGCACATTGTCAAATATTCTATGTTCTCTCAACCGTGATAGTAAATATCTGTTCTCCTCGGAACTTGCCGAATTCTTTGATAGCTTTACGACTGGGGGAACAAGTGGGTCAAGGAAAGGTGGATTATTGTGACCAACGACTGCAGTATCAAGATTTGTGCAAGATAACTTTTCATTTTTATCTTCAACACATGTTACTGCTGACGAAGGGTAGGGATTGATTGTGTCGCCTCGCACGAAATTTTTGTAAGGACCCGGAACTATGACAGAATTCGAAGTAGGAACTGAGACTAGATTCGAATTAGGTAGTGTATTTGAAGTAGGAAGGTTAATGGAATGTAATAAACTGGTGTTAACACGATTAGTTGTGGCTGTAGTAATGGTGTTAGTGTTAGTTTTATGGGAAATTTTTTTCTTCTTATTCGTACTCATATTGTTCCTATAATTATTATTGTTATTTTTTTACTATTTTTAGTTTTGTTATTGGTTCTACTCTTATAACTAATATTTGGATTGTTAGTGGTATACTTATTATATTTTAAATTTTACTTCCAGTGTCGGATTTGTATGTTGTTCCATTTGAAGACATCAGATTTCGTGGTGAAGAAAAGCCAGTCATATTGCATAGGCATATAAAGTTTAAAACTCGTGTGTTTCGGTGTAGTTCCACTAACTCTGCGGGACGGTAACTTTTCACACTTACAGCCTTTTATCGCAAATTGGTCCGCAAGCGTTTTGCATAGCCACGATGCATCCAAGTTTAGAGGAGCTCCAGTAACAAAATAAGCAAACGAATCAGTTGAATTTGTAATTTTGACCTTGTTAATCCTATTCAGCTTATTAATTCTGGCATCCCAATCGGCTTGCGTCCATGTTGCGTTGAATTTTATTAACGAATTTTTCGGCGCGTCAGGAACTCTTCCAGGTAAGTGTATCTTTGGTAGCGAGAACGTTTGAACGGGTGACAGCGAAAGTGTACGTATATGCAGATTTTCCTTTGAACTTTGAGGTGGATCGCAAACAAATCGGGAGACTGCTAGTTCGCGTTCGAAATCAACGAGTTTCGTTGTTATATCGTCTGCCTGTCTGATTTCGGACCTGGATGTTGTGTGACTCAATTGAATTGATACCTTCACGAGAGATTTGTCCGCCTTCGTAACCAGTAGCTTAACTGATCTGACGTCATCATGGATACTGGTGAGCTTGCTTGCAACAGCGTTCACCTCCGCGAGCGAGACGTCTGTTATTGATGATACACCATTAGCGGAAATATTATCTGATAAACTATCTAGAATAGTAGTTAGTTTAGAGTCTGATTGTGTCCACTTTTTCTGCAACTTCGATGCGTCATGTTGGATCAAACTACAACATGAGTGTAACTTGTCCAGCTGTGATCCGTAGTCACGAAATTCGTCAATACAGTCGCTTAAGTTGGTAATATTATCAACGAGACTATTGACTTTGTTCGCAATGAAAGAACAAGTGCTTTTTAAATCCTCAAATGCAGCGTTGCTAGAGTCAATTCGTGATGCAGTTAGTTTAAAAAATTTAAGAATATGACACGGTTTTATAGCGCTACACTCGGTACATGTGTAGCTGCTTGGATTGTTCGAGACCCGATGAGCTTTAATACAATCGATATGGAAGCTTTGATCACAAATTTCATCACAAGTAATATTGTCAAGATTTTTAATAGCCTTATGGCAGACACCGCATAGTGCGTAGGACATTGGTGAAGGAGAAGACATTGCACAAAACAGAACTGTAGTCACTGGGTCAAAAGAAGACAAAAATCGTTTTTAATTGAACAATGTCAAGTTAGCCGAGATAATTATTAATAATCCACTGATTATGTAATTTAAACACACGGCGAACAGTAATTTTAATAATATTAAGTGTTTTTAATTAGGTCAAGTTTGCACAGGTAATTATTGATAATTCACTGTTATGTAATTTATCAGTCACTAATTGCAAGTTAGCAAAAACGTACCGCAAAGCGATTCACACAGTAAGCAACAAATAATTAAAAATAAACAGATGACCGGTAATATTAATGAAAAAGTAGAACGAAATAATTGGTTGATAAAAAGTACTTATTTCGTGGAGCAAAACAAAAAGACGTCTGCACTGTCGGACGGTTAGTGGAGATCATCGCCAATGATGATGTGATGCAAAAATCCCTTCCTTTTTGCCGTAGGATCCGCTGTTTGCATGTGAAAAAAGCCGTTCGACTTTTCTCGGCTTCAACTCGTATGGCACGCATTTTTTTCGCTGATGCTTTTATTCATTCCCAAGTTTTCAAAAATGGCTTATTGAGTCACGCACAATTAATCTGCAAGTTGTTGTTGTGTTTGGCATGAATCTTTGTCCAGTAATGCTTCCAATTTTGCGTCTTCAAACTTTTTAATCGCTCCGGGACGCTCCTTGTCGCCCACGTTTTTTCACTAAAAGCACCCTCACCATAAGTTTCAAAAATCGTTCGACGCGCCTCAGTCGCAGCTTTTTTTGGATTGAGGGCAAAAAGCACAACTTTCCGCATATGAAGCTTATTTGGCTTATAAGCATATGACGGCGATAAAACTTCACAAATCTAATGATGAGGAGTGGTTGACAGATGCCTAAGCTTATCATGTGTCATTTCTGGATCCTATTGCTATTGTTGATCAGCATTTACTGCTGGCGCCATCTATTGGAAAACTCCGATATATTCCACAATTTATCAATTGCTTATTGATTGGAAAAAAATTTCGAAAAACCTTTTTTATCATCACAGAATTGATTACTTTCGACAATACCGGTATTATATATTTTTTTTATTCTGTCCTCATGTATGAAAATGCCACCAACATTATCATTGTCCATTAATGTATTTAATTATCGCGTACTACACCTCATAAACTGAGAGATCTTCGTAAATTAAAAAGCGAAATTACAGACGTATAATAATGCGATAACATCGCCATCGGTTATTCTCCTCCATTGCCCTTTCATATACGGTTATCTCGAAGATTTTCAAGGAATTTATCTCGCGATATGATCACATATCTATACACGAAACTACAAATACGAGGACCGTAACAAAACTGCTGCATTAAAACTTATGACACCCGGTGGACTCGTATTTAATGTTCTGGCTACGATATCGCGTGAAGACGACTGGGAGAAAGAGAGGACACCCAAGACCCAATCCAGGTATCATCTCAGGGTGTACAACACAGTGAATCTCTTTTCACGACCGAATTAATAAAACTCGAACATAACCTCAACCTTCATCTAAAATGGAATTGAAGATTGCCCAAAGGTGAGTGAGGTGATGATGATAAAAGTAAAAAAAAAACTATAAAAATAAATAAAATAAAATCAAAAGTATATCGTTATAGTTACTTGTCTCGATGCAGCCCTGGACAGGATCGGAAAGATGTACAACACGGTAGAGGCGAGAAAAACAAACTTGAAGCGATAAAATCGAATCGAAGACGCGCTGTGTTGATTCGATTGCGTTTTATCGGGTTGCCTCGATCTTTTCGATTGTTTGACGTCTCCTTATTGCGCGCGATCTCGATCTCGTCAACGCATCCTCAGGTTGATACACCTAATAATCTTTATTTTCAATTTGCTTCTTCGTAAACATGACCTGCAGGTCCCTCAATAAGTTACGGTAAATGTCAGTAAGCGAGCAAACAAAAATTTAATCGATTTTATTATCCAACATGGCGCCTATACGGAACAAAAGACGCGCGTAAATGAAGAAAACGCAGACCAACTTCACTCTCATTATGGCATGATGGCAGCCATAAACACGCGGTGTTCGCCAAAAGACAGAAGCTGCTTCGATCTTCCTTTAAGCAAAATCGTATCCATATTTTTTTCTGTATTCTTTTTTTCTAAAATATGTAATCTTCAGAAAAGGGAGAAATATGATGCTGTCAGCCCTCGAAAAGTGTCTTCATCCATCTCGGAATTCTTGTGGCGCGCATAATATCTATAAAAGACTCAAGGAGCTGGCCAAAGCGCTACCTGAAGCAAAAGCGTGCGCACAATCGACTTTATTGTACACCTCTATTATTTCGAACGATATTTCATTTGTTTATAATTTTATTGTGCAGTCTTTTCGTTTTGTTCATAAATTAAAGAAAAAATTTTTTTTATAGAAAATCACAACTTTGGAAACTGCGGTGCTGTACACAGGGCTATGGGCATCAAGGTATTCCATTACGTTGCCGATGAACTGGTATTTCTAGAACGGTGGCTGCACTCCAAGCTGGTATACAATTAATCTCCGTAGAAGAGATTTGAAGTCGGATATTGTCGATAAATGGAAAAGGACGAACGAATCAAAGTAATTGAAACGAAGTGAAAGATTTCGTTGGAAAAGGAAGGAAATCACTGCTTTTAGTAATAGTCCAGGATAATTTTGTCCAATGATTTGATAGTTTCGAGACGATTGGAGGCGACGACTTCAGGAGACCATGGCCCATGGTGATGATGATGATGATTTGATAGTTTAAGGAAAAGCATGCACGATCTGGTTTGGTGAATGTTTTCACAATGCATTTCGAATTGGAAGGAAAGATTTCCAGATTCTACAATGTTACGCTTTATTATTCGTAACATTTCGGTCTCTGCTGAGAGTATGGTAAAGGTTTGGTAATCGGCCAAGTAGTTCCTGAGAAAAGTGTACCTCAATTTGCACTGAAAATGCTCTTTGGAGTGCTCCCCTCAAAACAAACATTCAACTTTCTTAAACAATTTAAGAGGGTGCGTGAAAACGGAAGAAGTATTTTCGTATCATTGTCAGCATGGGAAAGAGAATTTAAAAAAATCAGAAGGTGATTGAGTCGAATTAGCTCAACAAACAGACAACTGACTAATTTAGGAACCGCCGAACGAGAAAAAACAAAAACATAACAGGGCTACGATTAGGCGTAAAGCCCAATCGTGCGATACTCTAGATGAAAGAGAAATTTTTGTAGAGGAAGTGGTAGAGGGGGTTACTCCATTGAACTAATTTTTTTACATCGCGATAAGGTTGCTATCAAAATGTTTTATACAAAATTTAGGATTCAAAAATTTAATAGATACTGATAAACTTAGTGTATTGAATTTAGTGAAATTGTGCGGTTTGTATGAGAGGTGGTAGAAGGAGGGTGGAGTTTTTCATTATTAACTTTCTTAGAAATAACTGTAAACATCATTTATTTGGCATAGCAGATCAGTAGCCTTCATACTTTTCAGGAAAATCGACTTTTCGTAAAGTTGTTGAATTGTGTCAAATTGTATGGGAGAGGGTAGAATATTTCTAAATAAATGTTTAGTGCACAATTTCAGCTGCATCAATTTTGCACGTACTGAGTAAATTTGCTTAGAGTATTTCATGAAAAAGTGCAGTTTGTATGGGAAGTGAAGTATGGTGGAAGGAGAAGGAGGACATGTATAATTTTTATACGATAGACTGAAATCATCATAATAGTAATATATTCAAAATTTCAGACTAATGGCTTTTATAGTTTTCGAGCAAATCCGTTTATTGTCAAATTGCGTAATAGTATCATTTTGTATGGGAGGGGGTAGAAGGGGTGGAGCGATTTGGTCCGTTCACGAACTTGTCCTTACTTTTTTGTCAAAAATGACGTCTACAAAATTTGAACTTTCTAGATCAACGCATTCTCAAGCTAGAGAGGACACGGACGGACGGATGGACAGACAGACGAACGGACATCCGGTTTTCAGATTTTTGAGTGATTATATGAACTTCTGTATCATTCATTTTTTTTCCCCGAGCCTTATTTCTTGGCGTTACAAACTTTGTGGCAAACTTATAATACTCCCAGATTTCATCTAGAGTATAAAAATAGCATAACAGGGCTACGATTGCGCGTAAAGCGCAATCTTACGATACTCTAGATGAAATAGATTTTTTTGTGATCCCAAGTGGGGGGATTCTAGTGATTTTTTCAGAAATAACTACGAATATTATAAAATTGACATCTCTTAAATTTCAAACTAGTAACATTCATACTTTTTAAGAAAATAGATTTTTTGTGAAGTTGTGTAACTGAGTCATATTTTATGGGAGGGGGTAGAAGCAGTGAAGCTAATCACTTAATATTTTTTAATCTTAGTGATAATGCTAATAAAATATGACCTCGATAAATATTATAAGTTCTGAGAAAATTGGCCTAGAGTGTTTCATGAAAAAGTGCAGTTTGTATGGGTGGAGGTGGAAGGAGTAGGGGGATTCAAATAATTCTTAAGCCATACGTCACATTAATGATAAAAATAATAAATTCCAAATTTCAAATCATTAGCTTTTAGAGTTTGCAAAAAAAATTGATTAATGTAAATTATTGAAAATGAGTCATTTTCTATGGGAGGGGGTAGAAGGTGTGGATCGATTTGGCTGGTTTACGGACTTGATCTTAACTTTTTGCCAAAAATGACGTGTACAAAATTTGAACTTTCTAGCTTGACAAGTTCTAAAGCTAGAGAGCGAACGGTCGAATGGACATTCGGTTTTGGGATTTTTGACCGACAAATCATATTTCTGTACTCTTGACGGCTCTGTACGAGCATTATTTCTTGGCGTTACAAACCTTAGAGCAAACTTATAATACTCTCAGATTTCATCTAGAGTATAATAAAGAAATGTACAGCAGAACTTAGTAAGGGCGCTGCGCCAGGTCTCGATCAAATTTCAGTCGAGATATGCAAATTCTTGTCCGAGAAGAGCTGAGGAGCACTGACTCAAATTATTTAAGAGATGTGAATGGATAATAATCCCCTTGATAAATGGTTGGAAACTCTTCTGTTCCCAAAAAATTATTTATAGTTGCTTGGATCTAGAAAAGGCATTTGATAGTTTTAATCTATGAATAATATCAGAAGTACTTAGCTCAGCAGGTGTGCCGCAATACTTAATCAATAGACTCACAAGAGTGCGCATGTTTTTTTTTTCTGGTTACGCCAGGGAGGTGTGGAATCTTCGTTAGACACCAATAGCCCGTGCCATTGGCATGCACGATTCACATACCTGATCCTAACAGAACTGTCAGCCAATATGTGCCTGCGTACTAAAGCACACCCCCGCACACAGACTTCAACCACTCTCCCCGCGGGACTGCCGTTAGGTATTACTTCGCGGGGCTGGCTAGCATTTTATGCTGTGCTCCTTAAATTGTTTCTGCTCTCCTTTCTCTCTCGATTCTTCGAAGATCCTTTGGCACATTCGTTACGAGTGTGCAAATTTCCATCCAATTTTCCTCTGATTCCATCATATATTATTTCTCCATTCTCCGAAGCGACTGCAGTTGAAAACCGCGTGCTCCTCCTTGGATCTGATGATTTGACTGCCGACCTGAATGTTCATGTATTCAATTTTCTTTCGGCTTGTTATTAGAATAGCCTCCTTTTTGTGATCAACTCATTCTAAGCCAGCGGACTCTAGCCAGTCTCTAATTTGTGATACGGCTTCATTTGTTGCTGACTCTATTTCGTGGATATGCTTAGCCACGGTAACAACGGCGATGTTGTCAGCGAACCCGATTAATTTTACTCCTTGTGGCAACGATAGTGCGCATGTGGGAGTTTACATCTGTAACATGGTTTGCACAAAGAACTCCAAATGTGAAGAAAGGAAGAGGAATCAAAAAACAAGAATTTCCTGCGTCTTGTTTTTTTTTTTTAAGGAACCGAACACAATTTAGGGGGTCACCCTATAATGCTATGCACAGCTGTGTCGGTATAGGAATTCTAGAAAAAATTCAAGTTAGATCAGTTTAATTTAGGTGGAGAAAGACGAAAGTGATGGAGTACATTGCCTTTGAAGCACTGGATGTTGAACTCGTTGGGGAACACTTTGGATGGTAATGTGTTCCAAAGTCTTGATGTTCGGGAAATGAATGACTGCCTATATTTCACTGTTCGAAAAGGCAAGGGCTTAACGGTGTACTCGTGTGAGCGTTCAGTTTGACGAGTATCTCGGGGAAAATTATAGAATGGAGGGATGAGTGTGCTTAGTTCCGCACTGCATTTACCATGGAAGTAGCGATAGTAAATGCTGAGTACTCCGACATTTCTGCGATGCTCGAGAGAATCGATAGAAGACGTGATAGTTTCATCTCCAATCAGTCAGAACGCATGTTTTTGAATACGGTCGAGCAACGCGAGGTGTGATTTGGGTGCCCCTGCCCAAACATGCGAATTGTACTGATGTATGCCTTATAGATGGTTGCGAGGTCGTTCGGAGTGAAATAATTTTTGCACTTTCGGAGAACACTTAGAAGCGTCGAGGGCAGCAACATCAAAGATGTGCTGAGCCCAATTCAGATGGTCATTAATTTTAACGCCAAGAAGTGTGAAGTTATCCGAGGTACAAAGTTGTGTGCCACCAAAGGTCACGTTTTGAGATAGTACTGGAACATCACGTTTGAGAGATAAATGACAGGCCTGTGTTTTAGAGGCGTTGAACTCAACTCTATTTTTCCTGCCCCATTCCAGGATTAAGCTGAGGTCCGAGTTCAGCAAACGGAATAACTCCATGCGATTGGAAGCAATAGAATACTTGTGTGATTCCGCAGCAGAGTTAAGTTCATAGGTGCTATCTAAAGTACTGTCATCCGCAAAACTATGGATTTGATTGAGAGTGGACGACAGATGGTCGTTGATGAAAGCTAAGAAAATAGTTGGAGATAAAACAGAGCCTTGAGGGATGCCGGAATCTATTGGGAAAGAGGAAGAAGTAACGCCATCTAGTAATACTCGTGTAGTGCGTTCAGAAAGAAAACTCTCAATCCATTGAACAAGGGTAGCATTAAGACGTATTGCCCTAAGCTTTGTTATGAGACATTTATGCCAAACTCTGTCAAAAGCTTTAGCAATGTCAAGTGCAAGAACTTGAATTGGGCGAATCTTTACCATAGTGTTGAACTACGTACTAGAAACAGTTGTTAATACTATTCCTGATCTTTGTTTGAATCAAGATGAGAAGATAAATTTACCAATTATATTGGCGTGTGCTGATGACATTATATTAAAAGCAAAGATTTCCGGATTCTACACTGTTACGCTTTATTATTCATGACGTTTCGGTATTTGCTGAGAAGTTTACCAAACTCTCAGCAGAGACCGAAACGTCACGAATAATAAGTGTAGTGTAGAATCCGCAAATCTTTCCTATCAATTCGAAATGCACTGTGAAAACTTTCACCAAACCCGACATTATATTCTACCACAATGGCGCTACAGCCCAAATCGGACCTTGGCCTCCTGACATGCAGGTTCCTTAACATTTTCATTACTTATTGTGGAAAGATTGTTAGCCCTTCGCACAACCCTCTTTATACGAATTTTTCATTTTCGTAGAATGAGTTGACCAAGGTATATCCAAGCATGCAATGTGTTGGAATTATATACTGCGCCGACCGGGATTTGAACTCATGACCTTCGCATTACAAGACCAACACGCTACCCACTAGCCTACACCTTAGCGTGATGATAATTAAAATTGGATAAATATTATTATTATATTATTGGAAAACTGAAGGTGACTGCAGAGCAAGCCAATATCAAGCTTAATGTGGAAAAGTCAAAAAGCTTATTAGAAGCCCGAATCTCGAAAACTGGGGTAGGACATTAAAGCTGGGAAATTTAGAGTTAAAAGTATTGAAAAAGTTGAGATACTTAGGCCCTTACGTAGCAAATAGATTAGATTGAAGTGATACCATTAGGGATAGATACGGACAAGCAGCCTGTACTACACAGAAACTAGCGAGATTTATCCGGAAAAATAAATTAAAAGTTGAAACAGTGGCAACCTTATACAACATGGTTGTAGTACCAATTATGAAATACGGTTTAAAAGTAGCTGTTATTACTAAAGTAAATGGTTGGCTGAGAAGGTATGAGCAAAAAATTGTAAAAGAGCTCCTTCAGTTTGCAATAGGTTGTCGAACTGAAAAGGAAATTGAGGTTGTACTGGAGGGGAAGTCTATAGCAAACAAAATAAGAGAAATGCGTATTATTTTACCGATAGATATTGTAGCGAGTGAACGGCTACTGCGCTGTGCTGCGTCTCGTTTCAGGCCTGTTTACGACGGACTCGTCAGTAAGGCTTGTGCGTAAGCAGGTCCTGCCTTAGACGCTAAGGGAATACCGTGCAGGCAATGAGATTTGAACCTCGGGACTTAGAGTTGCAAAGCGGCCGTGCTGACCACTGTGCTATCTAGAATCCACGGCTTAGTGGGTTAGTAGCGATGCAGTATAAGCCGCCACAATATCCCAATAGGCCCATCAGTTGCTGCAGTGATAGAGGAAACCAATTTTACCCCATCTAATCAAATCATATCCGGTCCGAATTGTAAATATGATTTGGCAGTAAAACAAAGAATTTTTAAATTTTATGGACAACTTTATTGAACAGTTTTCATTTATTGTTTCAAGTTTTTCTTCATTGTTTTTTTTTAAATTGTTTTTAATAAATATAGACCATTCAAAATAACAAAAAAGTTATTACATATGTTTTTCATTTTTTTTTTACAAATTTACTTAAAAACATAAACAATTCCGTAAGATGACATAAATTGCACAAGTTATTATTTAAAGAAATATGCATTGTATACGAAAACAAAAGTAATAAAACTAATATAATTTACAAATTTTTAAAAGTTGTATAGTTTTCTTTAAAATTATTCTTAATAAGATTACTTTACAAAAAACGTATTTTTTTCATAAGTCTTTGATGTTTTTTTTTTTAATAATATAATATATAATTATTGAATTTAAAATTAATTAGATTTATTTTTAGGGGAGAAGGGAGAGAGGGGTACAAATTTATTCAGAAAATTGGGATTTATAATTTATTAACATACTTCGTAAAATCGAATTTGAAAGGTTTTTATTTAGTTTTTTTTTTTGTTTTAAGTTACAATTTAAAT
This sequence comes from Chorisops tibialis, assembly GCA_963669355.1. Classification (NCBI taxonomy): domain Eukaryota; kingdom Metazoa; phylum Arthropoda; class Insecta; order Diptera; family Stratiomyidae; genus Chorisops; species Chorisops tibialis. The sequence continues at coordinate 13,546,318 of OY770262.1, read as the reverse complement.
ATGATTTTATTTTAAATTATAACTTTAATACAAAATTGATTTTTTCGGAATAAATTAAATTGTATTAATTTTTCACTATAATAATTTATGATATAATTGGTTTTGCATTTTCATTTTCATAGTTTATTTTGTTTATTTCGATTTTTTTCTTCTTCAAAGTAAAATATTGTGCGATTGTTTTTTCACAACTTACAGTTTAACAAGTTTTAAAAAGTTTACACAACGATTTCTTTTATATTAGTTTTATTTATAAAATTAATATATGATTTTATTCACGAACGAAATTAATAATGATTTGGATTGATTTGTGATTGTTTTTTTTTTCGGTATAATTTTCAGTTTATTTAGGCTTCAGGTATGGTACTACGTTTTATAAATTATTTAAATGTTTTATTACTAGTAAGGGTAGTTTTAAGTTTTTTTGTTTTGCTTTTGTGATAATTTCAGCATGTCTTAAAATTAGTATGCAAGTAGTTTTTGTCTGATTCGTAAAAGGATTTTTGTTTTTATAGGAAAGATTTCCAGATTTAGCACTGTTTACTTTATTTTGCGTGACGTTTCGGTCTCTGCTGGGACCTTAATAAATAATCAAGAAATCTTTTCTTTAAATTCAATATGCACTATGAAAACATTCACCAAACCATTAAGATTTTTGTTTATCGCAAAACTATGTAGAATTTTTGTTTTGAAAGTATGTGTTAATAAGGCACAAATATTAAAAAACAAAAATAAAAATAGAATGTGGTCTTAAAACTACCCCGGCTTAAGAACTTTCATTGCGAATTTTTATTAACTTTTAAATTTGATTGATTCCGTAAATCTACTAAAAATTATTAAATTTCAAAGTTTTCAAAGAGCTTGCAGTGATCTTAACCAAATTAATAATTGGTAAAATCGAAAATATTTATTCAAAAGTTACCAGATTGACGAAACGTATTTTCAGAATTATCTTTTAAATAGAAATTCTGCCAAGAAATCATATCAAATTTTCAAAATTGTTATAGATAGCACTCAGGAAAAGGAGTTTTTTTCGTTACAATTAATCTTAATATAATCTCATCTTCTTACACGATATTTTCTTTTTCTTTTTAAACATAATATATTTCATTGGCCTAACTAATTTGCATGATTTATTTATTTATTTTTTTTGTTGCATTTTATTTTACTTTAATTAATTAGTAAAATATTTACATAAATTCTTTTTAAATATCTTTATTTCTTTGTAAATAAAATTTACGTAAATGAATGAAATTTAATTTAAGTTTAGATTTTTTTTTTTTATCTTCTTCTTTAGTGTATTAGTTAGAATAAATAATTATGTCTCACTCGTAGATTCAAAGATAGAAGATAATATTAGGTAGTAGTATGCAATAATAATAATTTTAAGTTATGTGAAAATGTGGAAGAGAAATGTACTTAAAAATAATTTTATTAAATTTAATAAAATATTTTTTGTTATTTTTTCATTTTTTTTTTTTTTTGTAAACACCACCTATAACATACAGTTTTTTTTCTGAAATATTTAACTATTAACAAATATCTAAGTAATTTTATAATTTATCTATATTTATATATAAATTTGTAATGCAATTGTTTTCTTCTTTTTTCTTCTAATTTATGTTTTTATTTGAAATCTATTTTTTTTGTTCTTCAATTTAACGTATAGGCCGATTGATTTTTTTTCTTTGTATAGTGAATACAATAAAAGTTAGATTTAATTTATCTACGATGATTTCTTTATTTATTTAAGTTCACAATTTTCGTTTTCAAAACGAATATTTCGTTTTAGAAGTTGATTTAATAAAATTTGGTAATTTTGATTTTAAAGATATATTTTTTTTAATTTATGTTTCAGCACAAATTTGGAGATATCAATCTCCGGAAAAAAAATTTCTTTCTTTTAGGACCAGTTGGTTATCTCGTCTTGTGGAAACCATACTTACCACAATTTTTCGTTTTTACTAATTTTAATTAAATTTTATGTTTTTGTTCATATGTATAATTTTTTTTTGTTTCAAGATAAGTTCACTTTTTAGTGCAATACCTAGAGGTATTCACCTGTAGTTGAATATGAAAATATTTCATCAACACTATTAAATTTTTTTTTTTTTTCAAAAATTTTGACATATTTAATTTGGTTTTGTTTTTAGTTTAAATTTTTTTTTTTTTTTGAGACATCCTACAATAAGGCCATTTAAAACCTGCTTATTTAAGATCGATTCAAAGACATTCTTTCTATGAAAATCATCACATCACAATTCATAATTTTGTTTTGGTTTTAAATTTTAAGTGATATACATTTATAACGTTGTGTCATTCGTTAAGATTTTTCAATAAATAAGTCAATAAAGAAATTATTATAAGCTTAAATTAATAGTTATCGTTCGTTGGATCTACCCTTCATAAATGCATAGTGCAGAATATAAGATAGGGAATTGGTTAGAACTCTGAACAGAGTATCTTCCCGAATTTATAGTTACGCTATGGGAGGCGCTTTATTATAGTTTGGCGAAGGTACAGCCGAATATTTGGAGCGCAATTTAAAACAAAGTGTCGACCTTTTTATGATACGTTTTTAGTACCACGGACTGTACGCAATTTATAATAACTGAGAAAAGTTGTAAACAAAAATTAAAGAAATTTTCCGTAAGATATCACGAAACTTATCATACCATTAACGGTAGTGGCAGGTGGATTTAAATGTGTCGATTTCAGTCGGACTCTACGACAGTGTATCTCGTCTTTGTTAATATGATGAAAAATTTGCTGATTTATTTTAAGTGCATTTCACACTTATTATATTTTAACTCTCAGAAAAAATAAAAAAGTAAATTCCGTGAATCATTTTTTAGGGATGAATCTGAAGCTGGAAGTAGATAGAGTAGACGAGAGGTGTAGGAGATTTCAGGTGCGTGTTATTGTCTATTATTTAGCGCTTAATTGTACCTAATTATTAATACTAGCGATCATCAATTGCTTGTGACATTGAACTGCTCGAGCATACGCAGAAACAGCATAAAAAGCCGACTGATGGACGAAAAGCAGCCGAACTGCAGATGGAAAGCAAACGAATAGCGGCCGAAAAGAACCGCAATAAAAAAAACAGTTAGCTTAATGTAATCCAGGCAGTAAGATCGAATTATAATGATATTAAATATGTTGTTGCATGTCAGCCCTGATCGTTCGTCGGGTGTTCGCGGTTTTCGGCTATTCTGCACACTCACACGCACACATATATAATGACTCATCGACTCCGAGAAGGCCGACAGTGGCCGACAATGGCCGAAGTAATGGAGAAGGCCGATTATGGCCGACAATGGTCGAAACAACGGAGAAGGCCAACTGTTACCGACGGAGGCCGACGGTGACGGAAACAGCAGAGAAGGGAGACTATGGCCGATGGGGACTGATAATGGCTGAAATGGCGGAGAAGGCTAACGGGGTCCGACAATAACCTAAACAGCGGAGAAGGCCGACGGCGGACGAACAAATGGCGAACAAATGGCGATCAAATGGCAAACGAATGGCGAATGAATAGAGAACGATATAAGGAGGTAGAGAAGAGAAGTCAGTCTAGTTTTTTTTTTTATGACACCAAATTGAACTTAGGTGTCAACCTTTAATAGTGTGGCCAATAGTCCAGCTGGTTTAGAAAGGGATAAAACAAAATGAAAATAAACAAAATGTACAGTTAATTGAAAAAGGACAGACAGGAAAAAAGAAATCGGTGAATGTTGCTTTTAAATTGCATAATGTTATAATCGCTAAAAAAAACGACCGCGGGTAGTGCATTCCACATTTTGCTGCTTCGAGGTAGAAACGACTGCCTAATTGTACGTAATTTGAGTGGCTCAACCGTATACTCATGTGCACGTTCACGACTACAGCAGCCATGGAAATATCGAGGCTTCCGTGGCATAGTGGCAATCAATAGGTCGTGGGCTCGATTCCCACTCCAGATAGTGGGATTTTCTAAGACACGAAATTTTCAGTTGCTACGACGATGATTGCTATGACGATGAAAAATTATCCGCAATAAACGGTGTAAAAAGTTAAATAGTTCATCTTCAAGAAGGTTTACTCTGAATTTGATCCAGTACCTTTAGATGAGTTTTGGGATATGCGAATTGTACTCGAGTTGCGGCCTGATGTGTGACTTGTAGATGGTTACAAGATCAGGTAGTGTAAAAATTTCTTGCTCCTTCGGAGAAAGCCTTAGCACTTGGAGGCTTTTAAGGTGCTAGCTTCAGTTAAGTTTTTTATTGATGTGCATACCCAGAAGGTAGAAATTCTCCGAATAATCATGTGTTACACCATCAAAGATTAGATCAGGCAACGATAAGTCGTATTTAAGAGAAAGATGACAGGCTTGTGTTTGAGTAGCATCAAACTCTATTCGATTTGCCCTGCCTCATTCCAGGATTGTGTTGAGTTTAGAATTTAATAAATTAAATAACTCACCGCGCTTAATAGGCACCGAAGACATGTGCGCCTCAGAAATTGAGTCGAAGCTGTAAGTATTTTCAAGTGCATTGCCATCTGCGAAGCTACGAATTGGTTAGTGAAGATTAAAAATAAGGTAGGTGATAAAACGGAGCCTTGAGGGATCCCGGAATTGATAGTAAGGGGAGTCGAAGATACGCAATCTTAAACAACTTGTATATGGCGTGCGTCGATAGAAAACTCTCAATCCATAGCAAAAAAGAAGTTTGAAAGCCAAATGGTTTGAGCTTAGGAAGTAGGGACTTATGCCAAACTCTTTCATATACTTTCTCAAAGTCTATTGCAAGTATTAGGCCTTTGCCAAATTTATGTATGCAAGTATTCCAGCGTTCGGTTAGGTAAACCAACAAATCACCTGTGGATCTTCCTGACCGAAAACCATATTGGCGATCGTCTATAAGTTGATTGCTCTCCAAATATTGCAAGGACTTGACAACAGTTTCCATCACTTCTAACAGCACGAAAGTGATGGCTATTGGGCGATAATTTGCGGGGTCCGACATGCTTCCCTTCTTGGGTACAGGCTGCACATTCGCTCGTTTCTAGCTATTTGGGAATTTTCCTGAGGATTAGTATGATAGATATAATAGATGATGAGAAAAGGTTGCGAAGAGGTTTAGCCAAAGATGAGAAGCAATTTTCAAGGGTTATGGAGGGAATACCGTCCGGGCCTGAGGATTTATTAATATTGAGATCCTGAAAAAATTTTAGCAATGACGCAAGTGCGAAATTTTAAAGCACGCGAGGCGATACAGCAAAGCTCGCTGCTAGTAAATTTGCCCTTTCAATTGGATCAACGACTGAGCAGTTGCCTTCAAAAAGAGGAGGAGTGGGCGATAAAATAAGATTTTTACTGACGGCTTAAACAAAAATTTTAAATCCTTTAGGGCATGCTTGGACCTTTCGTCTTAATTTTAAGTCATGCTGTTTTTTGCGTGATAAATTATGGTGTTGCAGGAATTTCGTGCCTTGATATACAGATCTCAGTGGCTGAGGATTGGGAGTGCCCTGAACTAACTAAATGCAATTTTTCTTGCGTGAATTGCTTCGAGACAATCTTTAGTAAGCCAAAAGTCCTTAGATGGTCTAACTCTTTTGAGGTTGAAAGGAATAAAGAGCAGCATTATCTCGGTAATAAAATTGCGGGCTAAATCGCAGTCATTGGATATAAAGCACAGTTTCCAATCAAAAGCTTTAAAGAATGCGTTTAGTCCGATTCAGATGGCTCTCTTGAAGTGCCAAACGATCCTCTTTGGAACTTTTATAATTGGCGGTCTTAATGCCGATATTGGAAATTGCGCACGAATCAGAAAATGATCCATATCACCAATTGGCGATGGCGCAATAGCAAATACGTTATATTTCTCAGGCTGGCTTGTGAGAAAAAGATCAAGGAGACTTGCGTTGTGGTCTGCAACATCAGGTAGCCGAGTAGGTTCGCTTATCAGTTGTTTAAGTCCGTTGGTGGAAGGAAAATCTCAGTATTTCGTCCCTGTTGGTCCATGCAGTTGGAGTATTGAAGCCAAGCAATGTTATGAACGTTGAAGTTGCTGATCAGGCTTAACAGCATACATATATCTGCTGGGTTGAGTCAGATAACTTATCCAATTCATGGTTGGTGTCGTCTGACGAAAGTCCTGGACTTCAAAACAAATAGCAGAAAAATTCTCGTATGCTGTGCTTACTGAAGGTCAATTTTATCCAACATAAGTTGAACGCTGGATTGAAGCATGGTCTCAGGGATGGAACCCAGTCGTAAGCAGTATCATCGCGGGAATATAATGCGAAAAAAGTTTGGAATTATGTGATATCCAGGAATGGTTTAAAGCGATCGACGAATCAGTCGATATTTATAAAGATCCTTTACAATGGCACTACAGCCATAGGACCTTGGCCTCCTGACCTTCAGGTTCCATAACATTTTTCATTATTCATTGTGGAAGGATTGTTAGACCTTCGTACAACCCTCTATTTTCGATTTTTTCATTTTCGTAGATTGATGTGACCAAGGTATAGCCAAGTAGGCAGCGTGCTGGAATTATGCGTTAACCAGGATTTGAATTCACGACCTTTGCATTGTAAGCCGATATGCTACCCACTAGGCTACACCCTAGCTAAGAAAGCGAAATATTCGCAAGCGATAATTTGTGAGCGTCTCAAGTTGAAAGTGTAAGGTAATTTAATTGAAATTAAAATAAAGTTTTGCGGTTGAATTAAATGAACTTAAAAACTGGTGGTTTTATTTCTTTTTTTCTTTACTTGAAATCTAGCAACTCCTTGCGCACTTCAATGTCGCTATGAAAAATTGATATAAGCTCGTTAAAAAAAAATTGCGTCCCTATTAATTGGTAGATCCGACCCTAGATATTTGGCTTTTTTTGAGCAATTAAAAAGATTGAGCAGAAGCCTATCTTTCTCTGTCATTAGCTAAATAAACTGCCAACAAGTCGGGCGCAACTTTATTATTGGGAAAAGTTGAAGATGCGTGGAAAGTCAAAATGCAGGTTAGGTTGGTTAGTGGAGACTAAGTGAAAGGGGGGTTTTTGGACAGGGCTCTTGTCAATTTAACACTTAATTGCGGATACGATCAATAGCATAGTATGTTGAATAAATATTTCATTCTTTTATTTAAGGAAGGCTGGGGAAGAGGAAGAGCTAGCCTAGTGGGTAACGTGTTGGTCTTGTAATGCGAAGGTCGTGAGTTTAAATCCCCGTCGACGCAATATATAATTTCAGCACATTACCTGCTTCGATATACCTTGGTCACCACAATCTACGAAAATTAAAAAAAATTGTAAATAGAGGGTTGTGCGAAGGGCTAACAACTCCTCCACAATAAGTAATGAAAAGTGTTAAGGTACCTGAATATCGTACAAAATTTCAAGTTAGTAGCTTTTAATTTGTTGGTTATTAGTTAATTTATTGAAATTGGTTGAAATCATACTTTTGTATGGAAGGGGTAGAACGATAAGCGCCATCTCAAAGCTTTTGACGCAATTTCGTTTCAACTATTTTTAAAAGTTTTTGGGCAAAATTTCAAATTGATAGCTTTTAATAGAGATTACAAATGGAATGTTTTGCGTAGGAGAGGTATTCCAGATAAGGTCATAGCTATGATTAAACTTTCCTGTGCGAACGGGTGTCAGACAAGGCTGCATGTTATTACCAGCCCTGTTGCTGGTGGTAATAAATGGCATCTTGAAAGCTGCACTGGTAGGTGAAGAAGATAAAGGTCTTCAATGTAGACTATTTAACATCTTAAGCCACGTTGATTATGCTGATGACGTGTGTTTGCTTGCACATAACCGTTCGAACTTAGAGTCAAATGTTCGCTCGCTGCATTCTAAATGCAAAGAGGAGGGACTGAAAATAAATTTGCGTAAGACTAAGTACATGCACATTGATTCAAACACAAGTACACCGATTGCTCTTAATGAACAAAATGTGGAAGAGGTGCAAGATTTTTGTTATCTCGGAAGCATTATCAGCATGGACGGCGGAACTGAAAAGGATATTGAGGTTCGTCAAAATAGAGCTCGTCAGGCCCATCCTTTCCTCTTTTTGGAGGTTAAGAGAGATTTCTATTTGCATGAAGATGGGAGTTTTTGACGCATGCGTCGAACCCGTGTTGTTATATGTTTGTGTTATGTGGAAAGTGACTGTTCGACTTACCAAGAAACTGCAAACTTTCGTGAACCAATGCCTCCGACGCATTTTAGGAATATTCGGGCCAGAACGACGAGTTTTGGAATACAACTGGACAGACTAAAATAGGCATTGAGACTTACAGGCGGAAGTGGCTGTGGATCGGTCACACTTTGAAGAATCCAGTGCGAAATATCGCTAAACAGACTCTGGATTATAATTCTCAAGGAAGACGTCGGGCCGGTCGACCATGTAGCACATGGAATTGAGCAGTTGAGCAGGAGTCCAGAGAAATAAACAAGTCCTGGCAACAGCTTAAGGCCGATGCTCAGGATCGCTGTCCTATACCCCTATAGTTGGAATTTGATTGATTGAATATATAGGTGATGATTGATTTCTTAATTCTCAAGAATAATTTTGTATGGGAGGGGGTAGAAGTTTTGAAGGTATGCGACTAGTTAATATTTCAAACTTTAAGAACTTTTGTTTAAATGAATTTAGGAAAATTTCCAGTTTCTACTTTAAAATTTCACTCAACAATTTTCAGTTGTTGTGTTTTTTCATTGCACATGAAACACCTTGTGAACCAAAACCGGGGGGATCGGTGCATTACCACTGTGGAGCAAATTATTATTATTTTTTCTATGTATATCCAATATACCTAGTCAAGTCATAAATATTAGTACACAACTAAACGCATTCATTACGAATGCAATATTGGGCGCATCCATTTCGTCTTGACTCAATGCCTTCTATAGTAGAAAGCCGAGTAACTGAATACAACAACAACACGTTGGAGTCATAACAAACATGACAGTTCCATACAAATTCGAACGCTTTTGTATGGAGCATATACGGCGGGCTTCGTAAGAATCGCGTTTGTCCTTAAATGCAGTGTTAAAGATAGTTCAGCTTTCTAAGGTACTTTATTGATAGTGCTCGGCATGTAATTATGACACGTTGATATTAGTGCAATGGATTTTTAATTGAAAAAAGTGCGATCAAAGTTAAATCTCAGCTCCTCACACCGAAGAAAATCTGTCACTCATATTGTGCAGAGTTCTCCGGTTAATTTTCACAAAGAAAATTGTAGAATTTTAGTTATTATGAAAAAGTGTGCACTCGCGTAATATTTTCGTGTTTAATTTGAACTAATTATGCTCTTTTCTTGTTTTCGGCAAAACGTGTTTTTACGACAAGTTTGTAGAAAAATAATACAGGTGGTCTTGTGAAATGGAAAAATCCATGACGTCATACCCACTGGAGTCATTTTAGATGGCCGCTACGTCAGTTCTGCCCAGCTTGAGATGTAGAAAGCATTGCTTGACTGCGATTTGACAGTTGACATTTCTGCTTCATTGCCACGTAAAAAGCTTTTGGCATCAATTGTTTACAATCATGGAATGGGGCGACATCGAAAATCGTATTGTTGTAGTTGGCCTACTAAAATGCAACATGGAAAAAGGCGATATCTTTCGGACGTTGTGACCGCTTGGAATCACTCGCAATTTTGTGTATCGTGCTGTGAAGTTGTTTGAGGATACTGGTGGAGTACGAGACCGTCAAAGAGAACTCCGAAAGCGATCAAAGCCGTGAAGAAACGAATCGACCGAAAACCGCTGCGAAAACAGAAAATCTTGTCGCGGGAAATGCAAATTTCGCAAAAATCCATGCCTCGCATTATCAAAGAAGATTTGGGACTCAGCGCGTACAAGCGACACACTGGACACCTGCTCACGGTCGCATTGAAGGAAAAACGCAAGCGAAAATCGAAAGCGTTACGCAGCCGGTACGCGAAGAACGCTCACAGACAAATTCTGTTTACTGACGAGAAAATCTTCACCGTAGAAGAATCGTTCAATAAACAGAACGACCGTGTGTATGCTCGGTCATCCAGAGAAGCATCCCAACTCATTCCGAGGGTCCAAAGAGGCAACCATCCCGCGTCTGTTATGGTATGGCGAGGAGTGAGCTACGATGGCGTTAACAAGCTTCATTTTTGCGAGAAAGGAGTGAAAACATCGGCCCAAGTATATCAATCGACCGTCTTGGAACCCATTGTGAAGCCTATCAACCAATCAATATTCGCCAACAAGCCGTGGACTTTCCAGGAAGACACTGCTCCATCTCACAAGGCAAAAACGACTCAACTGTGGCTCAAAAACAACGTTCCGGACTTTATATCAACGAATGACCAGCTGGTAGTCCAGACCTCAACCCGTTGGATTACAAGTTGTGGTCCGTATTAGAGAGCATGGCTTGCTCTACTCGACACCCGAATATTAAGTCGTCGTTGAAGCGAGCCCTTGTCCGTGCAGTGGACAATTTCCCCATGCATGAAGTGCGTCTCGCGATGGATGAGTGGCCAGATCGTCTCAAGTCGAGCTGGAAGGCAAATGGAAGTCATTTCAAATAAGTTGTTCTAAGATTTGTAGCCATTGAATAATGCAATAAAAAAAAAAAAAGTTTTGAAAAATATTAATTCGTTTTCATTTGGCGTCGATTTTTCTGTGTACCAATATTTATGACTTAACTAGGTATGCATCAACGTGCAAAATTTAAAGTTCTTTCACTGGAGCCCTAAAAAAATCACAAAAGGTTTTCGACATTTTTTCTTACCGCCTCCCTCCCTTCACACCCCCCAACTTAAAATTTTTACTAAAATTAAAGACTAAGTAGTTCTACAATCTGTCAAATTTTCGATTTGATATCTGTACTCAATTTAGATATAACGATTTATAATATTGGAAAGTGCACCATTTTTAAAATGCCAATTCCCCCCACTGTTATTAAGTCCAAATGTTGTATTTTTTTCGTATTTCGCTAGTATAGATTAATATAAGTTTCAAGTTTCAATTTCATAGCTTAAGATATATTTGAGATATTCATTTTTAAGTGTTTTTCTTTGCACCCCTCCTGACCCTTTCAATAGTTATCCTTTCTCTAAGCTAATTCTGGTGTTCTGTATGCCGCGTTAATAGTCCCAAAATATGAATTTTTATGGTAAGTAATTTCGAAGATAAAAGTTAATGCATTCGAATGAAAGGTTCTCCTAAGAATTTTGGGACCAGTGAAGGAAGGAACGGAATGGCGAATAAGATACAACCATACGACGAGCCAGAAGCTTCAACCTTCATTAAACTACGGAAACTGCAGTGTGCTAGCCATGTAGAGCAAATGGAAGGCTGAAGAATCCCCAAACGTGCTCTTAAAGGCAAAGGGAGTGGTAACTGGCCAGTAGGCAAACCACGAAAGCGATGGGAAGACTCGGTTGATGAAGACAGCAAAGCCGTTTTCTGCATTCGCGGTGGAGATATTAGTAAGTGTAATTTTTCACTCGCTCCCTCCCACCGCCCCCCTCTTCCACCTGAACCTCTCCAAAATTGTGATAATGGAGCTCAGTTACCCAATCAACTATCCACCCAAAAACGAACATTCGACCTTTAATGGTCACGTAGATATGAGTCCATTTGTACGGCAATTTCTTTTTTTTTATAATTTAGGGAACATGTGAGAGCACTGCGACCTTCTCGGCCTATTGTACGTTTATTGCCCCTTTACCCTACCATAACTCTATAGCTCTGGCTAATCTAAGTATCTTTAAGGGAGGCATGTTAGCTAGTTCCTCGGTAGAAAGGAAACCTTTCCCAAGAAGATTGTGTCTTTTCCTAACTACTGCTTCACAGTGACATAAGATGTGTATTGTCGTTTCTGAGTCCTTGAGACAGAGGCGAAAAATGTCGGTCTCAGCTAAGCCCAGATTTTTGAGGTGGTGGTTTACTCTACTGTGCTCGTCATTAGGCCGATTAGGGTACTATATCACTCTTGCTGAATTTCAGAATATCCTCTACTTTGTTTTTTTGTGGTAGGATCAGTTTTTTTGAGATTGTCAAGCCTGGAAGTCAATTTCATTAATTTTATTTTCTTGTTCTACCCACAGTAAGTAAAGGGTTGGAGTGCCCTTTTGATTTTACACAGAATGGCTCTGAACCAATAAAATTTGTTTCTGTGCCGTTTTTTGCAAGGCAATCAGCCTCTTCATTTCCCTCAATTCCCATATGTCCTGGTACCCACATTAAGCTTACATCGTTCCTTTTTCCCAGGATGATTAGGTTTTGAAGACAGTCTCGAACTAGCATCGATCCGTGTTTATTGGATGCTAGAGCTTTGAGAACCGCCTGATAGGATATAAATAGATTTGTTGCAATGAGCTCTCCTTATATTCTCCTGGTTGCACTATGTACGGCGTACGGCGGGACGGATTTAGTCATGAAACGCGAAAAAACAAAATTTCAGGGTAGCTGTATCGATCACAATACTTCAATTATTAGAATAATTAAGTAAAAAGGTAAATTTTAAGTTACGTCATTCTTGAAAAACCGAAATTCCACAAAATTCTAATTGCATGCTCGGTTCTCGAGTTATTAATCGACACTTAAATATCATTCTCGATTCGAGTTACATAATTTCAATCCTAGAAACTCTGCACCAGAGCCAAAATCCAGCTTACTATTGTCAGACTCAAACTATCCGAACTTTCATCTGATCAGATATGTATTAATGTCAATTATGCTAAAATAAATAAAAAAGTGTGCTAAATTTCTGAAATAAATATTAAAAAAAAAAAAATTGAAATTGAAAAATGTGTCATTGGTGGTTTGGTGAATGTTTTCCCCAGTGCATTTTGAATTAAAGCAAAGATTGCCGGATTTCACACTGTTTTACTTTATTAATCGTACGTTTCGTTCTCTGCTGAGAGATTTTTCAAACTGTGTTAGCAGAGACCGAAACCGTCACAGCTAACAAATCCAAAAACCTTTCTTTCACAATTTTTTTTTTAACTGAAATTCATGCTGAAAAAATCAAAAATAAGATCCAACTTATAAAATAAAGGAAAAAAATTAAAATTTGTTTAGTTTTTAATAATTCTTGTATTTTTCTTTCATTTTTTTCATTACTTTTTTTTTAATTTATCGATTTTCTTTTTTTTTCTATCGCTCATTTTTTCCAATTTTTCTCAATTTTTTCAAATCAAATTTTTAACAAAATAAAGTAATTATGTATCGTAGTTTTTTTTTTTATAAAATAAACAAAATATAAAGACATAAAAATACTTAGTAGTTGGTTTTTTTTTTTAAATAATGTATAAAGAAAACTAACAAATAATAAATATTTAATAATTAGTGATTTTAAATGTTTATGTGATTTTTTTTTATAATGTTAAACATTTTTTTATTGTAGTTTTAAATTTGAATTAATTTAAATAAAAGTTTATGTAGGTAAATTTTTGTTTTAATTTAATTTTAAATTTAAAAACATACATTTTTTTTTTGTTATTTTCTCACAACTTTTTTTCGATCAATTTAATTTTTAATTTTTAGCTAGAACATTTTTTAAATGTTTTTTTTTAGTTTTTTATTAATTTTCTGTTTGAATTAAACTAAGTTTTTTAAACTTATCTATTTATCTTGCATTTTCACTGGCTAGAAATTGAGTTTTGTTAAACAAAAACACTCAGCAATTTCATTTTTATTTAATTTTTTTCTGTTTCAATTGTTTTTTATGTAAGAGCTTATTTTTTTAAAATGAAAAATCTCAGATATTCATCATTGTATAGTTTTGTTTGTTTTCGTAAGTTAATTTTAATATTTAAATTAGTTTTTTTTTGCTAAGAGTTATTTTTAAGTTTATTTTTTTTTTCTTTTTTTCATATTTTTTGTTTTAATTAATTTATTTTATGTTAAATATTTTATTTAATATTTACATACAATTACATATGAGATCACAGTATTAGAGATATTTTTTTTTTGATTTTTCTTGTAATCAATTTTATTTTTTTTTTAAATTAGTTTTTTTTTTTTAATATTAATTTAATTGTTTGTTTTTTTGTTCGATTGTTTTTCTTTTGATGGCTCTTGAAGGAATTGTTGTTTTTTTTAATCTAATTTATTGTAGTTTTTCATGCAGTTCTGTAATTTACAATTTAATTTTAGACAAATATTTTGAAAATCATGATCGATCGATATTTGGAAAAAAAAAATTTGTCTAGATTTTTATTTTATAAATTCGTTATTTTTTGGTTGCAGCGGTCGAGTTGTTAAGAAATTAAAATGGATGAAAAAGTTGGAAGAATAAGAAAATTTATGCTAAGCTTTTTCGTTTTAAATAAAAAAGTTCATAAACCACACAAAAGACTGAAACGTTTCATAACATTAAATATCACTAAACTGCCAGTCATTACCGGGGCTACCAGTACGCAACAACGATACCACCATCAATTTTCAATCAATAACTCTCGATTTGGATGTGACCCTATCATAAAAATAATTGAATTTTGCCTACAACAAACAAATCATTTGTCAAGTCAAGAGTGCGACTCCTTAAAAACCGATCATTAGGTTTCCAGCTAGTGAAGAAAAAAATGAAGAAAACCAATAAAGCATTAAGAAAGAGAGAAAAACTTGATTCGAAATCGAGACATTGCCTTCAATCAGAAACCCCAAACGACACACAATAAAAACGTACAAAGGTCCAAAATGATAGTTTCCATGTCATAACATCGAAAAGTTCATAATCGCTAGACCTCGATCAATTTTGGGCCTTGAATCGATCGCGCGCGCTAGCTTAGGAAGGAGGTCTGCCAACAACATGGCTTCCAGCTTAATCTACGTACGAATCAAATAATTGAAATTGAACTCGATGGAATATACAAGAAGTTGGTAGCCGAGAGATCGCGCGGTTAGATGGGATCGCTCAAGGGTCCAAACTAAGGCCTCAACCATTTTTCATTTATTTCGATGTCGGGAATATCTTTTAATCCGATTTAAAGATTGTATGGAAGAGTATATAGTTTAATTTGTAGACGATGTGGATAAGGAAATCGCCTTCAGGAAGATATTATTGAGCAGAAAGAACTATGTGGTTTCATTTGGGCTGTGTATTCGGTCGATATGTAATTTTTTAAGCTTTATTTTTCAAGACAGCAGGTTGTAGAATGTGATATCTAGCCTTTTAATTTCGTATCCGGAAAATCTGGTCTGTTGAAGAAACACGAAACACTGGCTAGCTAATCTTCAAACTAGTTGAAGACATATGCTTCGCAATTATTTTGAGAAAATAACTTTTTAAAAATATTATAAATGAAAAAAATAATCGTGTATCGGAACGGACAACCGGAATACTCTGCAACAAACGATAAGAAATTTTTTTCGGTTGCAGTAAGCTTACTGGTGATAAAGTTATGTTATACAATTTGGCATAGTGCACAGATGGCCAATAGATGACGAATAGAATTTAATGAAACCCAATAATTAATTTCCATTTAAATGGAAAAAGCTAACAAAAATGGATGAAAAATAAAAAAAAAACCTATGGCAACCAAAAAACAACTAGAACATCCTGATTTAGATCGCCATCATAATCATCATCGACATCTACTGCTTCCGCACTGAATTGCGTAAAAGGCGGCGGCGTAACACTAGTCGATCGACTGCAACTGTTCGTCGCGTCGAGTGTCGACATCGTTACTTGCGTGTCGATCCCTAACATCATTTCGGCCTACAAACTAGTTGAACTCGTAGTTACAATCGAAATTTCACCTGAATGAAGCATATGATGAGCGGCTGCCGCAGCATGCTGTTGCTGCTGATGGTGTTGCTGTTGTGCAGCAGCTGCGGCCGCTGCTGCAGCAGCTTGCTGCTGTTGTTGCTGCTGCTGCTGCTGACTTAGTTTGCTCTCCTTCTTGATGCGCTGCTTCAGATGGACCTTAGCATGTCGCTTCTTCTCATCGGAACGGGCGAATTTCCGACCACAGACGTCACAGGAAAATGGTTTTTCGCCAGTATGCGTTCGGATATGCGTTGTGAGGTGATCGGAGCGGCTAAAGGATCGCATGCAGATGCGACATTGGAACGGTTTTTGGCCGGTATGGATGCGAATGTGTCGGGTCAGTTCGTCGGACCGAGAAAATCGGCGATCACAGTTTTCGACAGGACAGGCGTACGGTCGCTCGTGGACGGGCGTCTTACTCGGCCGATTGGGATACTTGCGCGGCTTGACTGGCACGAGTTTCAACGGCATCGCACTCTGCTGGTAGACTTGCGAGAGAATTTCGTGTCCTTTGCTCGTCGACGGATTGTATTCGGCCAATTGGACTATGTTGTATTGAGAGGATTGCGGTTGCGGTACGGATTGCATATGGCTGCCCGAATCACTGTAAGCCTCTTGCTTCATACTTTGGAGACCAGTGGCGGAGGAGGATGCTGACGAGGGTCCTGGCACGACCATGGACTGTTGCTGTTGCGGGCTACCGTATTCCGCGGGCGAATCGATCCAGTGGTACTTTGTTGGCGTCGACACGGACAGTTGCTGGCGAGCGTATTGGTGCAAGTCTTGGGACGATTGAGCTGCGGCTGCTGCCGACTGCATGTCTAAGGTGGGAACGCATCCGCTTCCGTAGGTGGGTGGTGGCTGCTTCAGAATTATGCTCGGACAGTCCATATTTATGCCGAGCAATTCGACGTGTTGGGGTCTATCGTCCGCGTAGCTATGCATGTGGTGGGGTGATGGGCTGGCCGCGGTATTTTGAGGAGCATAGTGCGCCTGGGATGTACTTTGGGGCCCTGGACCCAGCAAGCTAAACATGGGTGGTTGAAAGAGATTCTTATCGGGACTGGGGAGACCCCAACTGCTGCCTAGACCGGCCGACGGTGGTGACATCTGGCCGGGCAATACGCTCAGCTGTGGTGAATTAAGTTGTGCTGCCGTCACTGCCAATCCGCTCATTGAGGGATTACCTGTGGTGGTAAAAATGCCACGATATGATATTTTACCACTTTGGTGCTGCTGCTGCAGTTGGAGGTGTTGGTGCTGCTGTTGGTTGTGGTGAATTTGGTGGCTATTGTTGTTGTTGTTGTTGTGATGGTGGTGGGCATTGTGATGTTGACTATGGTGTAAGTGTTGGTGGTGAGAATTGTGTTGGTGGTGTTGTTGTGGTTGTTGGTTTTGCTGGTGTTGGTGATTATTGTGATGATGGTGTTGTTGTTGTTGTTGTTGTTGATGGTGATGATGATTGTTGTTGTTGTTGTGGTGTAAATGGTGGTGAATATTGTGTGGATTTGTGTCACTACTATTGTTCGTGTGATGTGGATACATTGTACAACTATTATTACTTGTTTCCTCTTTGACTATAAGCGTGGGTGTGCTTCGCTCTTCCTTCAAAGGACTGCAAAGACTTCGGCAAGGACTTGAGGTGGTCTGAGGTTCCAATGATAGATCGTCGGATTCAATTGAACCTGTAATGCAAAAAAAAGGATAAATTGTTATTTTATTGGAAAGCTTATGCTTTTTGGGGTTAGGCATCTCGTTAGCAAAAAGTTTTTCAGAAAATTTCCACTTTCAAAATAATTTGCGAGAAAGTTCAGGGTTTTTTTGTTCTGAGAGCATATTCTCTATCATGGCCCATGCCCTCGAACAATTCGAAGAAAAATTCTCAGAGAGTACTTCTTCTCCGAGCATAATGATCTCCGGTCCCTTGAACCGATGATGCTCATTAGTTTCACCGGTAGAGCGGGCTAGCTGAATGATATGTAAGTAAAAACATGGAGCTGAACAATGGGACCTACTGATGACCTGCGTACATTGGTGTCCAACCCTTCCAGGAACCTAACCCAACTTATTATGGTTTGGTGAATGTTTTCGCAGTGCATTCCGAATTGAAAAAAAAAAAATATTTCCGGATTCTGCAGTGTTACGCTTTATTATTCGTGACGTTTCGGTCTCTGCTGAGACCTTTCAGTCAGTTTGATAAAGGTCTCAGCAGAGACCGAAATGCTACGAATAATAAGGCGTAACAGTGTAGAATCCGGAAAATTTTTTCTTTCTTGTAACCTATCATGTTTGTTATTGCACTGTTTAAAATAGGTCAGACTTATTCTAATGGTTCGGTGAATGTTTTCACAGTGCATTTTGAATTAAAACGAAAGATTTCCGAACTTTATACTGTTTGCTTTATTATGTGTGACGTTTCGGTTTTTGCTGAGACCTTCATCAAACTGTTTAAGAACGCTATTTACTTTTAATCCAGACTCGCTCTACTTTGGATGAATTTTGAGATATCTATCGGACAAATTTTTCAAAGTTCATAAGGCCGTTGTACCCAATATCGGGGTGTACCATAGTGGGTAGCGTGTTGGCCTACAATCCGAAGGTCGGGAGTTCAAATCCCGGTCGACGTATAATTTCAGCACAATACTTGTGTGGGTATATCTTGGCCTCTTCAACTTGCGAAAATGGAAATTCGTAGATAGAGGGTTGTGCGAAGGGCTTAGAATAACAAATAAAATGTTAAGGAACCTGAAGATTATGAGGCCATAGTGCGATTTGGGCTTTAGTGCCATTGAAGGAGGAGATATATCGACGACAAGATTGATATTTAGTAGTTTTAAATAATGCCACTCCTTGTTCAACTCTCATAGAAAAATTTTAGAATTTTTTTATCAATTTCCTTGCGAAACAATTGAAAATTTTACCAAAGGGATAAAAAGGATCTGCTGGCGATTTATTTCCTATAACTTTTTTATTTTCGGGGCTATGAGTACGCATAGAGCCTGCTTTTGAGTAATTTTGAAGAAATCAAATTATTATTTTATTTTTTATTTTTCCTATGCCAGGCAGCCTTTCTATCTCTTTACTTAGTCCTGGTCGACCGAGAGTAGCCACCTGGGTAGATAACCGGCTGTTCTCTGATCAGTCACTAATTTTTATTTGGATACTATTGCTACTCATAGAGCTTGCCGCTACTGAACGTGAAATATTTTAATTACCCTGAACGATATATTTTAATAATTTAAAAATGTTCTTACTAACGAAAAGTATGACTAAAATCTTCAATGATTTAAAACAAAAAAAAAACTAAAGAGTTCAAATCAACATAAACTAGAATAGCTCGCATATACTTCCCGCTTTGTCTTCAGTATTAAAAAAAAAAATTATACACATTCCAAACACTCTTTGATGGCTTTTCTTGTGTGGATAAAATGCACATTACGTCTTGATTCTAATAAACTGTCGTCAGTGAGTCTGGCCTTATCAATTTTCCTGCAAATCTGCCATATCATATTTCCGTCAACGGTTTTCTTTTTCTTGAGAATGTTTTAATTTATTTCATATTCTTTTTAATTTAATGTGTTTATTTATTTTTCTTTTTTATTTTTCTTTTTTTATTTATTTCATTTAAAATGGATAGAAAAATGATTTTGTTCGATATTGCAATTTGAGGAGATTTGGCATGATCTTGACTTCGTTGAAAATGCGATTAAAAAAAAAAGAAGATTAGTATTCAGATCACATTTAAAGGTGAATTGTATATTAGCGATCTGGTTTTAGAGTTATTGTGATCGAGGTGAATCAACAAAGCTTATTGATAGTACTTGAAGTCTTGATAAATGGTTAATGGTAATCTGAATCTGTTTAATGTTAATCGCGATTGCTGGTGAATGATAATTGCGATGTATTTATGGTTGAATTTGATGAACAGATCGACTAGAGTTAAGGGTGAACCTGGTCAAGATTGATCGTGTTTAGGTTGAAATTCCGATCGCGATCGATCATCCTATTTAAAAATTGGAAAAATTTAAGAATATGATTTATTAGAAATATGGTAGAATACTGATCTTGATTTAATAAAGGACGATCATGTTCAAGGTGATCAGTTTTAAAAATCAGTTGAGTTTAAACTTTTAAATTGAAAAAGTTGATAAGTCAATGAAAATTGCGGTGCTTATTACGAAGTGAATTAGAGAAAAATGTTCAATCTAGGATCGGCCCTACCAAGGTGCAAGGAGAGCAGTTGGAAAGGACGACAGTTCTGGAGGGAAGGGGAAGGAAACTTCATCGAAAGACCGAAATGTTAAAATCAGTGTAACGAAATGGAGGACTCCATGCAGCCAACAGATAATTTGCTTCTTCTCAACATCACAGCATGGTTCCGGAGGAGTCGCGGAACCAATAATTTGGAGGAAAGCGTGGGTGACCTTTGTACCAACGACAAGGAATCGTTCCATTGATCAGCCTAAGTCATGGCCCCTCCTTCTTCGTCAAGACGATGGAGAAATTAGTGGACCTTCACATTACATAACATATTGATGCAACGGAACCATTGCTTCTCTTACTTTTTGCCTTCCATTGAGTCTAGAAATACTAAACTGTAATCAGGACGAAAATGTAAATTTATTGAAAAAATTTCTAAAAGGAAACTCGCATTATTTTCGTTCAACACTGTAAATAACATTTACGTGTACACGACAGTCTTTTTACTGACAATTTTTTCCCAACAAAACCGATCGACCGTCTTCTATGGAGGAAAATTGGCGAGATGCGATTTGAAAAATGAATACATTAGACTGCCTCCCAGTACATGGCCAAATTTTCGCGCCCGACAAGCTCAAATTCGACTTCTATAGAAAGGGGAGATGCGTTGAGGTAATTACTCCCACCTTCCTTCCAGTGCTATCAGCCGTAAGTTCTCGCATTCCTTCGATTAAAGTGTTGCCAGTATGAAATTTCGGAAATTTCACTTTGCGTGTTCCCAGATACAGAAGAAGCATTCGACAATATGCCTAGGAAAAAGAGCTTAGAATTGGCCGCGATAAAATGGATACGCGCCATGTTAAGAAGCCGAAAGACAACTATGTATCTAGGCGACAGTAAATTGACGGCACATACATTTAGGGGTTGCTCAAGGAGGCGTACTATCTTCACTTCTGTGGTCATTTGTAGTCGATGAGCTCCTGGACCGTCTAAAAGAACAAGCATATGCTGATGACGTCATTATCATTTCAGGAAAATATGACCAAACAATTTCGGAAAGTATACTTAGAAGTGATAATGAACTGGTGTCAGTCTAAGAACTTGAACATTAACGCTAATAAACTTGAAACAGTACCAGTTAGGAATAGATGGAAAATTCACATAACTTCTTCTTCTATAAATATAGACACCAACATCATTTTCAGATGAGGTCAAATATCAAGCTGCTTTACTTGATAACAAACTCAACTGGAACACATTTTTAGAATGAGCTCATGCCAAATAACTAAAGGCATTTTGGGCCTGCAAAAGAATATTTGGCAGAAAATGGAGCTTACAGCCCAAGATGATCTACTGGTGCTACAGAACAATTATCCTCCCAATAGTGACGGAGAGTCTTATGGACTACATAAAATATTACAACAAAAAGCACAGCTTACACTACAAAAAATCCAAAGACTAGCTTGTCTCACTATCACAGGAGCAATCAAAGCCTGCCTTATTGCTGTATTGGAAATATTCCCAAACATCTCTTCGATACATCTTCAAATAAAAAAGGAGGCTATCAAAAGAGTGTTATCCATACAGAGAGAAAACAAATACAAATCGGAGGATTTTAGAGGTCAACTTAAAATCCTAAAACCCGAGAATTGAGGTTCTAATCTCAACATTATCGGATACTATGCCGACAAAATTTAACTTTGAAACCCCCTTCAAAGTGATAGACTGCGAACGCCATGACTGGCAGTCCGCACTACCTGAAATAGAAGTGGGTTGTATCGTCTGGTATACAGATGGCTCGCGCACCTAGGAGGCGACTGGAGTTTAAAGGTCCTCACTTCTCGGTTCCAAAACCAGTCAGTAAAGAAGCCGCAATCTTTTAGGTCAGGCAAATGGAGAATGAAGCAAACCCCTCGCATAAAACAGCGTAGAAACAAATTTTACTAAACCAGAGCCATTCTGCGGAAAACCAAAAGGACACTCCAACCTAATACTTAGAAAGTGGGTTGAGTAAGAGCATAGAATCAACTGGAATAAACTTTCAGGTTTATCAATTTTAAAAAAAATTAATAACGCTTAGGATATTCTAAAATCTAGTAAGAGCGATATTGATACTATGATCGGCCTTTTGACGGGCCATAGTGGAATAAACGATTAGCCAAATCTATCGAGTTATGGTAGGGTAAAGGGGCAACAAACGCACAATAGGCCTAGAAGGCCGCTCTTAGGTGTTCCCCAACTTAAAAAAAAAACAAAGGCGCGGATTTGGTCCGAGGAAGACACCATCCTTGAAAACCAGGATGAAAGGGACCTTGAGCCCCACGTTGGGCGCCACTGTAACGAAGGACATAGATAATGGGTTTCCCTAAATACCTCACAGAATCATGAAGGCGTTACAAGTGAGAGGTCCTGTTCCACAGGTCGTTCTGGCGAATACTTGCTACTGCTGCTTCGTTACCGTCTTCCCTTTTTTCTCCCTTTCATTACAGCTCTTCAAGGATGGTATTTGTCCGAAGACCAAGTCCCCCAACGCCCACAGCCCTGACTTGCCGTACATTGTTGCACTAGATGTTAGTCAACCTTACGCATGCCATTTCATAACAACTTTGTGATTTTGCCGTAATTGAAGTAAAAGTTTTTTACAATATCTGTCCAAATCCTCATACCTCATCGTTGTATACTGTTAGGCTTTAGTACTTCCATTGAAATATCGCCCACCCTGTGCACAAAGTTTGTCATGACTTTCAAATTCGGCTATTTTTCAGACAATAGTGGTTTAAAATTTATTGTTCAGAAGTTTGTCGCAAACATAGGAAAGTATGTTTAAAAAATTTCAAGGTTCTTATTGTCATAGAAATTTGTAGTTAATATGTGTGCCATAGTTTTTTTCGACCATTGCAACTCAGTGTCAAAATTTTGTAAAACAAATTCTGTAAAAAATGTCACAAATTTAATCTTAAATGTCAAACATTTAAACTCC
This sequence comes from Chorisops tibialis, assembly GCA_963669355.1. Lineage (NCBI taxonomy): Eukaryota > Metazoa > Arthropoda > Insecta > Diptera > Stratiomyidae > Chorisops > Chorisops tibialis. The sequence continues at coordinate 13,523,382 of OY770262.1, read as the reverse complement.
TTTGTTACAGAATTTTGTCGAAGAACAACATTTTTAGTGGCATTTTTGCCAGAATTTTGTGACGTTTGTTTCGTTTAATACAAAACCTATGATGTCGAATAGAAACTCAACTTGAATTCCTACCGTCTACCATTTTTTCTCCCTTTCATCATAGCTCTTCAAGGATGGTGGAAATCTGGAAAAAATGTCACAATTTAATCTTAAATGTCAAACATTTAAACTACTTTGTCACAGAATTTTGTCGAAGAACAACATTTTTGGTGGCATTTTTGCAGGAATTGTGTGACGTTTTTTTCATTCAATATAAAAACTATGACATGGAATAGAAACGTAACTTGAATCATCAATCATCAATTCATCACAGCTCTTCAAGAATGGTGGAAATCTGGAAAAAATGTCACAAATTTAGTTTTAACTGTCAAACTCCTTTGTCACAAAGTTGTGTCGAAAAACAACAATTTTGATGGCATTTTTGCGGGAATTTTGTGACGTTTGTTTCGTTTAATACAAAAAATATGACGACGAAACGTACCAAATGCCCTGTAGCAATATATGCAAGAATTTTGTCGTCTTGGCTCTATTTCTAACGATTAATAAAGATGAACCCTTAAGTGCAAATTATGCATCAAATCTTCTATATTAATAAGTAAGCATCTAAAACTGCGGACCCCTTTTTTATTTATTATAAAAGGAGGGGAATGAAAATTATATCATTAAAAATGTACTGTGGTCTAGATGTGCGCAATCCAAATACTATCCTGTTTGTATGTTGCCGTTAAGGCAAACAAAAGTGGGAACATACAAGCGGGATTCCATTTCAGAACTACGCGCCATCTAATGCTGCTTGACTTCGGTGATCAAACGAGTACCAGTAGATCCAATGCACTGCTTTGAGCTTACGCAGGCTCTTTTATACCCATGATACACTGCTGGTATATAATGCCTGGTATTGCAAACGTTGTATAGCATACTACAAAGGTTGATAAACTGCCCATATGTGGTATGGTTTGACATCAGCTGTACATGAAACTGAAACGTAGCACCATATTTGAGGCGCTTAGAAGGGATATACTTGATTGGAATAATTTAATATGGTTTTGAATTTTTTATAGCGCTTTAACTTTAAGAGCGTTTTACAAGAAATTACATTTTCTGCACTTATACCCCTAGGAATCTAAGCGCCTCATTTTATAAAAGTGTGCAAAATTGTATGCAATTTCTGCATTGAAATATTCGCCACATCCATTAAATCCCTATTTTGCATGGCAACGATCGGTTTTGTTGATGATGGTAACGATTTTCATGAATTTGAATTCGAAATTTTGACATTGATAGCATTTACCATGAATGCACAGGAAAATTTAGCTTAGATATTCACCAAATGCGAGAACAGAGAACTAAACAAGTCCTGGCAACAGCTTAAGGCCGATGCTCAGGATCGCGACTTGGTGGTCTTAACAGGAATTTGATTGATTCACCAAATAAAATTACAGCGGCGCAAGAAGGTTTAAGTACCTGCTTTATTATGTACTGAAACTTTTCCTTTCATCGTACCATGAAAAATTTCCGAATTTCGTACACCACGAAAGGTATCAATCTCACGTTTATATCAGGTTGTAAGCCACGTATATACCGTATATACGTGTTATTGGGTGATACACTGAAGGTATTGTCAACCACATATTGTATATCAGCAGTGTCTCATAGGTATTAGGCAGTAATTGTGGAAATGGAAAAGTGACTATTTACAGAATGCCTAATATTAGACGAATTTATATTGAAAGTATGAATTTCGTTATTTTACACAAACAATTGGTCGATTTTCGACCACAAGCGATTCTAGTCCTTATTGTTGTGCGTTACATAGCTCAAAAATATAAAACAGGCTCTCGGCTATGAGAAAAGTTTAAAACTAAAAAAAATCCATTCCTTATCCACTGGCTCCCCGAATTTAACGAAAAATCTCCATTTTACCGCCTCCCTCACCCCATCCCTTGTTCCACCCCAATCAATTTCAATCTTATTTCTTGGCAACTTGTCGGACAATTAACGGCCATGTCCCATTCATCAAAGTTTTCTTATTTATTGTAAGAATTTGGCTCTCGTTCTTTTAAACATCTCTAGGACTTTCATTGTTTCACATTGCCGTCCACATTTCGATAGCTCTACTCTCTCTGGTCGTGGATAACTAAATAGCGTCTCCATGTTGGACATGATTTGGCCAAGTCTTAAATGAGAAACGACCATAATAAATGCCAGCCAAAGTCTGAATCTATTTAAGCATAATTTTCAGTAATTTTCAGTGCCATTTGATTTATTCGGGGATGATTTGTTACAAGTTTTTGAAATTGTATGCATATATGGAATAAATTCCAAGATGGACGACCCGGCATGACTAGATGGGGTTAGGTTATAATTTGGTGTTGCAAAAAGAGGCCAGAGGCGCCATTTTGATTCTGATTACTTTTCTAAATACGTTGTGAAATGACAAATCAAATAATTATTATTAGGTAGATTTATTTATAAATAAGAATGCAATTTATTTATTTCTTTTCTTTTTTTTTTTTTTAAAGTTGAACTCTGAGCTGTCGCAAACGGCAGAACCGGCAGTTTTATTATTTTCAGCGACCATGATTTATTATGGCTTAAGAATGCCACTTTTCTTGGCGAATTATGTCATTGCGATATATGAATATACGTATGTATAAATAAATTGAAATGATTTCTGTTCTTCAGAGCTGGCTTACATGTCGTACGAAATTGGCGGAACAGTGTTAGAGTTCGGTATGAAGCAAACATTCATACATATCTTTGGTTTTGTTATGGCTTCTCATATTATTAAGATTACGATGATGACGATGTTGTTCATGTCAGATGCTGGAATTTTTGACTGCATCGAATTATTCATTTTGTATATTTTTGGATAGGAATTTTGATTTTTTGGGAATTCGGTTCGGGGCTATACGAGGAGTTCTTCAGGGGGAGGAAAGAATATTTTTTTTTAATTGAAATATGAGCTCCTTAATTCCTAACCTACTTTTTTTCCCAAGTTATTCAAGTCGCTTTTGCACTGTAACCTTTTCTTGGTCGTACAGTGAAATTCCCTTCCAAAGAGATGACTCGACCAAAGAACTGATGCTTCGATAGAAAGTATGATGGAGTTTTGAAATAGTTAAATAATATCTTACCCGTAATTGGGGGTGGTTCAACGACAGTCGACGGTCCAAAAAACGATGGTATATCACTAGATGTCGTCACCGGCGTGTTCAAATCACCGGTCTGTGTATCAGTGTTGGATTGTACGACCGGTGAGCTTGTACTTTCACTCGTAGCACCGCTTGTATTCAGTAAACTAAGATGCGAAGCTGATGTTCGTCCCGATCCGCTGACGGTTGTCGTTGTTGAACTATCAACTCCACTGCTGCTGAGGTGATGTTGATGGTGGTGGTGGTGATGCTGCTGCTGCTGCTGTTGATGATGATGTTGTTGTTGTTGTTGATGGCTACTACTAATGATGCTATTGTTGTTGTTCTGGCTGCTTGTATTATTATTATTCGTACTGCTATTATTATTGTTATTCGATGCTAAGCTATGGTGTAGCAAGGATGCTACCGTCTGTGACGATAGACCCGATGGGGTCAATTGGGCCGTAGCCGATGCTGCCGATGACGATGTACTGGTCGTTTGGGCAGCGGTTTTAAATAAGCACGTATCGAAGCTGAGCACATTAAAATGTGCTGCTGCGGCTGATTCGGTCAAGAGGAATGCGTGATGCGGTGGCGCCACTAGGGTTTCCAGCCCTTCCATGATCATGGCCGCAGATGGTGTTCCAGGGGCTACGCCACCTGTAAGATTAATGAGAAAATTTATTTAGTTTTTTGTAATTAAATTCGATCTTAAATAATACGTTAATTCAAAATAAGAAGCAATCTTATTCGCCTTTTAACTAAGCGTAATTTATACGATAAAAAAAAATATTCAAGTTGATTTATATGATCGAAAGATGAATGGCACAAACACACTTTTAAACTAGAGTAATAACATTTTTTCTGAATAAGTTCGAAGAAAAAACACTAATTCAAGTTAATTGAATTTCAAACAATTGACACTTGGCCTTTTTGTGTTGGGGGTCTCTGCCTTATTTTATATGCGATAAAATTGTCATCACTCATACATTAGCTCGTATGATACATATGGTCGGATGACGTTGTACAACGGCAAGACAATTCAGTTTCTGGTTGACTTTCTTATTTTGGGGTCTGAGATAGCGATGCTTGCAATAAATACCCAAGTTACCCATTACTGTATGGTCTGAGTGCCTTGAACCTTATTAATTTATCGGAACAATGTGGGTCACCAGATCTATCGAGAAGTCACAACTTTAACTTTTGTCTTATGCCTCGAGTTTAAGAAGTTTAAATTCGATTAAGTACAAAGTGATTAATCGAGTTAAAAATGTTAAACTGGTTGTTGATTTATTGAAACAATTTTTGTTCCGAAAAAAAAAAAATGATCAAGCTACAACACTCGACAATATTGAGTTCAATTTTAGTTGTTTTGGAAAATACCAATTTCATAAATGGTATGGTTGACAAATAAACATACGAAACATTATATCAATGCAATATCGAACCTTGGCCGAATTTTCGTACCATAATGTTGTTGTTGTTTTTTTCCATGAGATAAACACTTGATTTTTGTACAAGAGGTGTTTATGGTTAAATATATATTTTAGGATTATCAACATGATGGAGAGTGCAAAAAAAAAAGATTATCGTTTATTAATGTTGTTGTTATTATTGTTTGGAGATAATTTTTATTGAACATTTTCGTTTTTGGGCGAAGCATGTGAAACTTTGATCAAATTTGTCCGATTTAATTTAGTATTCTCTGCACTAAATTAAATCGGAATTTAGTTTTAATTAGGCGAGGTTAAGTATTCATATTACAATCGTTGTCAATTAATCCACCCAATTTGCACATTGATTCCACTTTTTTTTTTAACTGTTAAAAGCAACTAGGGTTATTTTTTTCTGTAAAATTATATGTTGGAACATGGATTGAAAGATTCAGACATAGAATAATAGTTAAACCAATTAATTGATGTAGTCTGTACACATCGACGAATTTCGCGTTATTTTCGATGCATCGAAAGCAAGTCGAAAGTAAGATGATTTTTCATACAAAGAAAGTCAGAAATTTTGATTGGTTAAATTCATTCAACAGTTTTCAAGTTATTTTCATACACGTTCGAGTCAAGTTTTCGAGCATCTCCTTATACCGTCATGCTTCGGAGATACTTGCAGATGTGTGACAATAACGTTTGCACTGTCGTCGCACCAGATGTAAAAATGTTATTGTTGATATTGTTGTGCCAAAAAACACCAATGAACTTTTGTGTGTACGTCTTTTCTACTGACAACAATTCATTGGTGGTTTGTGGATTGATTCGAAAAATATAAAAAAAAGCTGGCCTACACCTTCGAGTAAAGTTTTCGAGCATCTCTTTATGACGTCATATTTTCAAAATACTCGTTCGCAGGTGTGTTGTGAATTTGTTGGTTCGAGTCATTGTCATAGGTCAGAATTTCTGTTCAATTTTTCGAAATATTCTGATATATTGTTATTTTTCGAGTCGTCCTACAAACCACTTATGAACTTTTGTGTGTGTGATAAGCATATGGAGCATATAGAACCGGCCATCAGAGGTCTCCTCCAAGCGATTGAAATCTCATATTATCAAGCGAGCATTGCCTCCTGCGACTAATATCCCCCCGAAAAATCGGAAAGCTCTAAGGAAACTTAAGCAAACTAAGGCGAGCGGGCAAAGGAAACGCAACTGTAGTTATGAACAAAAAACTATACGACGAGAAAATACTAGATAATCTACGAATGCGACCTTGTACCAAAATGAAATGAGACTCAACCGATGTCCTCTACTGGAAATTAACCCTTTTCATCAAACAAAATCCAGTATTAGCGGAATATATGCGAAACTAGTCCCTGCAGACCATTATACGCCAGAAGAGTACTGACTTCCAGAAATTCAAATGGAGAATACCCCGCATTAGTTCGGTACAATCATTTATCCAAGAACTTACCAAGGCTTTCGCAACTGAGTTAGGTCCCTTAATGTATCCACTAGTGGGTACACTAGTTACTATACATCGCACTCAGTTAAAGATTCCGCTCATCTAGTAGAAATACTTCAGAAAATCAACTTGGAACCAACAGATATTTAAGTGATCCTACATCTAACAATCAGGCACACCCAATGTTATGCTCAGTACCACAAGCAACATTTCCTCCATTTCCCCCTCGGAATGAAAAGGTTTTCTTTCACATCCAAAGTACGGAAAAACGATTGAGCGCAATCGAGTCAGGATGGCAAAAATGTTAATCGCATCGCATGTACACAAACCAAATAAAAAAAAAAACATCAGGTCATGGAAAGCCGAGCCAAAAGGGTCTATTGTTTTCTTTTTTTCACACAATATTACTCACACAAGCAATTTCATCAATGAAGAACGTAAAGCTCTTATCGATACAGTGGACTGCAATATAAATCAGAAGAACTTGCAATAGCCGTAACTCACATGCCCCAACCCACTCCGACGAAATCGAAACTTAGCACAAAGCCCGCCAAACAAATCACCGCTTACCCAGTAAAGCGCACCATTGACCACTTCGCACGTCCCACCTCACCGTTCGCTAAACAAATCGCAGTCGCACTTCACCTATGACCATTCATTACTATACTTTCTCAGTGTAAAGCAATAGCACTGAGAGGACGAGCAGTGTGTAGTGGTGTAGATATCACCAAAGACTATCAACTAGGTTTGGAAAAGTTTATGTTATTGATAGTCTTTAATATCACTGAACTGAGCAGTAAACAGTTTGTAGATATTGCTGAGCGCGAGAGATATAACAGATACGAAGAAAGACAATAGAATTAATATATCAAATGTCCCAAGTGGCAATCGAGCAACGAAAGAGCTTCCATATGAATGACGGTCGTTGCTCGATTGGTGAGCTTAGCGCCGGGGCTGGGTGAAGTGTGACTGTGATTTGGTGAGCGAGCTTTAATCTGATCGATGGGATTTGGAATCTGATCGGTGAGGTGGAACGTGCGAAGTGGTCAATGGTGCGCTTTGTTGGGTAAGCGGCGATTTGTTTGGCTTTGTTCTGAGTTTCGATCTCGTCAGGGTGAGGTGGGACATGAGAATTGCGGCTGTTGCGAGTTTCACCGATTTATGTTGCAGTCTAGTTTGTCGATTAGAGCTCTACGTTCTTCTTGATGAAATTGCATGTGAGCAATATTTTGTGAAAAAAAAGAAAACAATAGAGGGCCTATTGGTTTCTTTTTTTTGGTTCGGTTTTCTATGACCGGGTGTCTTTTTTATTTGGTTTGTGTACATGCGATGGGTAAGCGGCGGTTTGTTTGGCGAGCTTTGTTCTGAGATAAGATCTTGTCGGAGTGAGGTGAGATGTGTGAGTTGCGCGATTAATGTGCGAGTGATCATTGCGCTCTCTTAAATTTTCAATCGCAATAGCAGTGAAAAAATCGCAGGTATGCAAAATAGCATACCATCTCTTTTAATGACACCTTCAATATAATCAGGAAACTTATCCCGGACAACATCGAATTTTGATTAAATAATACTTCTTTTCTGCTCTGGACAAGCGCTACAAGCAAACAGAGGGAGCGGTAATGCGTTCCTCAATTTCACCAGTGTTAGCAAAAATTTTCATCCGAAAGGAACGGACTAGACTCAGCTCCATTGAAACCGAAATTGTATCTTTGTTGTATGGAAGACACCTTCATCCTTTGGCAACATGAAAAAGAAGTGCTAGACTAATTTTTAGCAAACAAACTCCACAAGAAAACTAAGTTCACCATAGAAATAGAAAGCATCGGAAAACTGCCATTTTTTGATTTACTAGTAGAAAAATAGGATACGTCGTTAACCTTTGGGGTATATCGGGACCCACACAAGCCAAAAAGCAGGCGTACCGAAGACCCTAATAAGCAGATAACAGAAGGAAGCCCGCGCAGTCTTCAAAATGAACGGGAACAGATGAATCGGGCATTCACAGTAAATGAATACAGAGCTAGTGAAATAAGTAAGGCGTGGAAACCGGAGTATCTAGAGACAACATAACGAGAAAACACTGAACAAGAAAATACAGAAAAACCATGGGTAAATATACTTGACATCCAGAACACGACGGATAAGAAAGGGAAAATCCCCCGAAAATCCAACATCAAGAACTTTCTCTACACCGACTTTTTCCGGGCGATTTAAGGAAACCAGAAGGGTAAAAAACCATTGGAAACTGAAGAAGTATACAAAGCACTTTACGGTTCCTGTGAACATTGGAGAAACGAGACACATAGTCCAAACAATGATCAGCAATCACGCAAGATACAATAACAGAAGATTTATACAATCTATTTCGTCAATATGAAAATCATGACAACAGATAGTGCGAGAAACCATAGAAATTACCAAATATCTACAGAACTTCAACCGAGAAGCAGTTTGGCTACCAACCGTAAAATTTATTAATTACAAAATGATGCTGGGATTTGGTCTATTTAGTAGCGTATTGGTCCACAATGCGAAGATCATGAGTTCAATTCCCGGTCGAGTCCAGCACACTGCCTGCACTACCTTGTTTACTTCAATCTACGTAAATGAAAAACTCATAGGTTGAGGGTTGTGCGAATTGCTAACAACTCTTCTACAATAAATAAGTAATGAAAATGTTAAGGAACATGAAGGTCAGCAGGCTAAAGTTCGATTTGGGATGTAGTACCATTGTAGAAGGAGAACAACAACAAAATCCGTAGAATTGAAAAACACAAAGAGTAATAATTTGTTGTCACTTAAAATATGTCAATAACTTTATAAGTATAATACAAAGAAATTGAAACATTACATCAAAAAGCTTACACTGCCTTTAACCTACTGTCTACGATCAGTTTGTAATTTTTCAAATATTAACACTAACAGTTAGCACATTTTTCTGTCGAAGAATTAATTGAAAAAACAAATAAAATTTGTCGTGCGAAAATGGTTAATGTTCCATGGTTTCAAGAGAAGATGCAATAATCTTTTTATTTAATATCTAAGTGGTTATTTACAAAAAAAAAAGAAACTTTCGAAAATGAGCTAAATGAATTGAATGTATGTGTACATTAATCGAAATCGCAAAAATTATTTACGAAATTTTTTTTATTGCTAAATTTTGTGCTATGAACACATACGGAACTTTTAATTTGAAAAAAAAAAAATTGCACATTTTTTTTTAAGGCACCGAGATCAATTTGGAGGATCACCCTTTAATGCTATGCACAGTTCAGTCGGAATAGGGAGGAGTATAAAGGACACTAAAGGAGGGCGGGGAGATACAAACGTGTCGGTGGACGTTATTGTTGAAGCATTGCGGGTTGTACTATTTCGGAAAAAAACACCAACTGGCAACGCATTCCAAAGCTTTATAGTTCGAGAAATGAAAGATTACCTAAATTTCACTGTACGGAAGGAAAAATGTTTGACGGTATACTCGTATGCGCGTTTAGCTTGACGAGTACGACGCGGGACAGTGAAAAGAGGGGGAATTAGTTCGCGGAGTTCCATCCTGCATTTACCGTGAAAATAGCGATAGTAAATGCTGAGTACTGCGACATTTCTACGGTGCTCCAGGGAATCTATAGAAAGCGTGATGGTTTCATCTCCAATTAGTCAAAACGCATGTTTCTGGATATGATCGAGCAACGCGAGATGTGTTTTGTGTTTTTTATATGAGAGTATAGCAAATAATACAGTTGCTACTTAACGTGATTCGTTTGTTTGCGAGAATAAATGACTCGCTGTGAATGCAATTTCCACTCGGCGGCGGGGAATTACCTAAAGATGAAATCTAAGAGTATTATAAGTTTGCTACAAAGTTTGTAATGCTAAGAAATAATGCTCGGAGAAAAAATGGATTGGACTTCAAACCGTCCATCTAATTTAAAACGCTTTACGCTAGAAAGTTCAAAATTTCAAAATTTCTAATTTTTGACAAAAAACTAAGTAAGTAAGTAAGTCGAGTTCGTTAATGGGCCAAACCCTTTCTACCCTCACATACAAAATGACACAAATTGATAATAAACTGATTTTCACGAAAAGTATAAAAGCTATTGATTTGAAATTTGGAACATAGTGTTTTTATGATGATTTCAATCTACGATATATAAATTATTCAAATCCCCCATCCCTTCCACCACCGCCCATACGAACTACACTTTTTCATTAAATACTCTAAAATAATTTTCTCATTACGTATAGAATTTATCGAGCTAAAATTGTACACTAAATATTTATGTAGAATTATTACTAAGACCGTAAAAAATTGAACGATTAGCTTCCTTTTACCCCCTCCCATACAATCTGTCACAATTTCACAACTTTATAGAAAGTTAATATTGCGGATATGTATGAATGCTACTGATCTGTAATCTGAAACATGTCAATTGGATGATGTTTATAGTCATTTCTAAAAGAATCATCATCGGAGGTGGTAAAAGCAATGGAGAGTTCACTGCTTGTACCACCTCCGATACAAACTCCACAATTTCCCATACACTAATTTTCTTAGTGCCTATTAAATTTTTGAAGCTTTAATTTTGTTTAAAACATTTTGATAGCATTTCTAGTATGATGTGAAAGAGTGTTGGTCTACATTGCGAAAGTTGGTAGCCCAAATCTGGGTTAACGTATAATTTCAGCACACTAATTGCGTTGGTATATTTTGGTCACTACAATCTGCAGAAATGAAAATTCTTGGAAAGAGGATTGCGTGAAGGGCTAATAACGCTTTCACAGTAATAAATAAATGTTAAGAAACCTGAAAGTCAAGAGACCAAAGCCGAAGGAGAAATGAGCTCTTAATAAATTAGCTATAGCTCAGTGTATCCGTTATAGGCCCGCTAAGTGAATCTGCCATAGACTTGCTATTTCTCAGCGTTCCGAGCTGGATAGGTAAATTCGCCATAAACAGATGGTTCTGAAATGATACCAAATCTGAAAGCGTAGCGAACTCGCCGCGAAACATTTTTTCGGTTGATAGTTTCAAATGTTTACAAGTAACGCAAGCAAAGGCAATGGTTCACTTGGAAGTCGGATTGATGTTATCTTAAATCTTTCATCATTTTGATTTTTCAAGATTGAAGGGACTTTCTTTACTGTACGTGATTGGAATACTTCAATCGTCTACAAATAATCAGTAGTGCGAGCAATACGTGAGAAATTATATAATGGCAAATAGTCAGCATCCATTCACCAGAGTGATGAATTTAGTAGATGCGAAGTATTCGAAATTTTGTTCAGATGGCTCTCGTCTCTTCAATTGTACTGTAGCTCAAATCGGGCCTTGGCCTCCTGACCTTCAGGTTCCTTAACATTTTTATATTTGTTATTATGGAAGGGCTGTTAGCCCTTCACACAACCCTCTATTTACAAATTTTCATGTTCGTAGATTAAGGTGACCCAGATATACCCACGCAGTGTAGAAGAATTATGCGTCGACCGGGATTTGAATGCACGATCTTCGTATTGTAGACCAACACGCTTTCTATTAGGCTACACGCAGGCTATAATACAAAAGTTTCTAAATTGCAATAGTTTATAGCGAAAAAATATTTCGCTTTATATTCTAAAAAGATTGAATTTCAATTCCGAATATCATTGCTGAAACTTTTCAACTGATAACAAATTATTTTAAACATTTTTTGTTATGATAATACCAAAATTAAAATAGATAAACAATAAAAACTGTAGCTACAACAGATAAATAATGTACAAAAAGAATTACATGTGTACAGTCACATTTATTTAAGTTGATTAAAGACGTTTTTTGAATGCTGCTTCTCTGTGATAAGCTTTTAACCACAAAAATAGAAAATAAAAAGATTGAAGAGAGATTTTTTTTTTCAGATAAATCTTTTTCTTTATAAATTTATAATCGAAGTGTTTTGTGTGCGGTTTTTTTATTTTTTTATTATTATTATAAGTATTAATTTATTTTTATTAGTGAATTTCCTATTTATCTATTAACTACCATGTGCGTGCTTCGCACGGGTGTCTTATAAGAAAGGAATTTCAATTTATTTTTCTTTCAGTAGTATCCTACAATTGCTTCAAATTAACTCTCTGGATGCTACTCGTGTTTTTGTTTCGCGGTACATTTTTGTAAAAAAGTAAAAATGGTTTAAGAAACTATTATTTAAAAATATAAAGGGTAAACGTCAATCATGCGATAGCCTAGATGAAATATGTAGATGTTGATTGGTGGAAAATGGTGCTTTGTATTTAATGTGAAACGGTGCAGTTTTTGTGGGAGGTGGTTGTAGGAGTGGAGGACTCTAATTTTTATTCAGAAAAATAAATATAATCGCAAGCCTTGGAACGTTTAAAATTGCTGAGCAATAGTTCTTTTAAATCCGGAAATATTTTCTTATTATAAATGTAGGAAATTGTGCCATTTTACGTGGGAGATGATTGAAAAAGATACTAAAATACTTCGCACCAATTTTGGTACTCGTTAATTATCATCTGAGATAATTGGTATGAATGGTATGTTTGAAATTACATATCATTAGCATTTATATTATCCATGAAAATTGACCTATTATAATGTTTGTGAAATATTGTCATTTTGCGTGGGAGGCAGTGGCGTAGCGTCCATTGATTCAGGAGAAGCATTGCTTCCTTTAGATTTTACCTCTCCATTCTGTTTAAAAATCTTAAATTTAGTTACCAAACAATTTGTGAAATCATTTAAAAATTCAGGCTATTCATAATTAGACATTATTTACGCTCAGCACGGCTCATAACCCATCTGAGGCTTTTGCTCTACAGAACGCTTAGGACTTGAAATCCCAAATGCCCACTTAAAGCATTCTCGAGAGAGAAAACGTTCAGATGCGATTTGAAAAATGCGTATTGATGGTGAAGCGCAAAAAGGGTCAATCTGTATTTGATCGTAACTTACAGATTGGCGATTTTTGCGCTAATTTATCGATATGATTCTTAACTTTTTTTCAATATAAAAGATGGAACATTATCAGTTCTCCAATGCATTGAAGAGGTTCAATAATATCGATGGAGTAGCGAAAAAATCGTCAATTTGCATGTTACAATCAACCACGGTCAAATGCAGATTAACCCTTTTTGCGCTACACCAACGATATACATATAACCCTCACGACCCATCCATAGAAAATTTTAGCGACTGCCATGTGGAAGCATTGTGGGATTTACTTCAAATTTTCAGATTATGCTTTGGATCTCGAATTTATTGCGTAGAAAAACGACGTATTGAATAACTAAAATTATTTTACTGCTAATGTATAAATTAATTTCTAATGATAAACATTATTGAAACATTTGAGTTGAATAATTTATTTGTTTATTTATTTGAATTAAAAGTGCAGTAAAGGGGCTGGGAATCATCCTGTTTTTTATTTTGGTTCCTAAAAGTGTTAAAAAATAAAGCAATTAGTACTGCATTCGGCTCTTCTTGGAAGACAGATATTCTTGTAATTTTGCGAAATTTTACTCTTTCAAAGCTTAAATGGTTACTTTCGTAGTTTAATTCGTTGCGAAATCAGAAAACACATTTTAATGTGAAATTCAATGTTTGAATACTAAATTTCAAATTACGGCGCCATTTTATTAGCTTTCGCAGTAAAATATTGAAATATATTACAGAAATTTGGCAACTAATCTAAGAACCAGTAAGACTGACCGAAAGTTTATACATTAAAAGTGTAAAATTTAGCAAAAAATAAAAACAAATAAGAAGAGGACAGTTATAGAAAAGCCTTAAATAGACAGAAGCTTATGCGAAATGTTACGTGTTTTCAATTAGAATACGTAATTTTCTGGAATATATACTCTCAGAAAATATGTCATAAAATAATCATGAACTGATGTACAACTCGTAGATTCAAAATGAACAGGAACCGTCTATTTTCTTACACTCGAATAGTCTGTACACATCGATTGATGTCGCATTACTTTCGATTCAATAGTACTGAAAGTAAGCCGAAAGTAACTTGATTTTTCCATACAACGAAAATCACTGGCTTTATTGTATTTTATCGGTTATTTCAAATATTCGGATCTACGAGCGAAAACGAATGAATAGCGTAATATTTTAGCAATTCAGTATCAATTTAGCATACAATCTAAAATTCGCTTTTTCGTCTGACAGGAATGAAATTTCATTGTGTGAAGTTAACATTTTTAATTCGACTTAGAGGGCTTTCCACTTAAAGAAATTCAACTTAAAGCAAAGTTTTCGTAGAAAAAATGCAATCGAGTGCTGCTTATGAAAAAAAAAAATTCAAGTTAATTTGACCATATCGGAGTTGTTTGCAGGGATGTTGTCCTGGCGTATATACCATATACAGTAGTCCCTCGACTTATGTATGTCGGAGTTCTACTTCTACAATGGAACTACAGCCCATATCGGGCCTTGGCCTGCTGACTTTCTGGTTACTACCCGTAGATTGAGCTAACTAAGGTATGTCCAAGCAAGTAGTGTGCAGGAATTACATTACGTCGACCGGGATTTGAACTCACGACCTTCGCATTGCACGACCAACACGCTGCCCACTAGGCTACACCCTAGCTTACGTCGGAGATGGGTTCTACGAATTCTCAACGTAAGTAAGTAAGTAAGAAAATAACGTAATTCGAGAGTAAAATCAACCTGATGCGATAAATAAATTTTCATATATTTGAACAACATTTTTGTTTAAGGTATACGTGTGTACATATGTATGTATTCAATACCAGTAACACATAAAATAGCTAGTTTATAGCCTAGTAGGTAGTGTGTTGGTCTTGTAATGCGCAGGTCGTGAGTTCAAATCCCGGTCGGTGCAATATATAATTCCGGCACATTGCCTGCTTGGATATACCTTGGTCACCTCAATCTAAGAAAATGAAAAATTCGTAGAAAGAGGGTTGTGCGAAGGGCTAACAACCCTTCCACAATAAGAAATGAAAAATGTTAAGGAACCTGAATATCAGGAGGCCAAGGTCCGATTTGGCTGTAGCGCCATTGTAGAAGAAGTAGAACACATAAAATAAAATTTATCTTCATATTCGAAAGATATGGTCCCCATTTCCGTTTGTCCCCGCTGTTTTTGAATTGAAAGATTAGGGGGAAATTCGTGACTGGGACAACGTTTATCTTTTTTTTTCGTTGAGTAACTCCTTGTAATAATTGACAGAAGTTTGATACATGTATCTTCATTTTTCAATTCGTCGGGATAATTTTCTTCAAATATTTTGATAGCTAGATCTAGATGCTGACAAAAGCTTCGCTTATAGTTTAAAGGACTTTCCCTTGTTTTCATTTTGTTCGCCTGATATGGTTACTTGTGATGAACATTAAATCCCAGAATTTGCTCAAGTTTCTCATTACTTAATGGTTCTTCATCGCAGTTTAGTAATTTCTGTATGTCGTTGATCTAATGTTGTAAATTTTATTTGCCTGGCTAATCCAAGAAAACCATTTTCAATGGGTTTTTGATGAAAGTGTATTCATAACATAAATAGGTCATATTTTCCTTAGCATCCTTGTTCATATTTTCGGATGAAATTTCCAGCTATGATTCAATTATTAAGATTCTTTAATTGACACGAGGGGAGGACACCCGTTTCATTGTAGCTTCTTCTATAAATTGCTGCAATGTACGTCTAGCCCTAAATGAGGCTTTAACGTCCTGATTAATTGGTTCAAGAATCGCGGTAATATTCGGTGGCAAGAAATCACCTTAACGTCATCTTTGCCAAGATTCATGTGATGGCTTGGAGCATTATAATGCTAGATTATTAGTTCTTAAATACCTTTTGCGGAATATCTTTGAAGTATCCAAGGCGTAATTGTCGTATGCAATATCCTCCTTTTTATTTATGTTCTACAAAGTGTTTGAGAAAGCATTCACTGACTCGTGATCTGCACTAGTCGCTTCAGCTGTTACTTTTACATTAATTTTGCTTTTTTCCTTAAAATTTTTAAACCGCATCCATTTCTAACAGGGAACGTAGGTTTCGGCATTCCCTCAGGTGTGTTACAGTTTAATTTTTCACCTTCGTCGAACTGTTTAAAAAATTTTCTAGTTCTCAAAATTCGACGGGCGAACAAAACATGAAACTCGTTCGAAGCAATAAAAAAAATATAACCGGACTACGATTAGGCGTAAAACCCAATCCTGCGATACTCTAGATGAAAGACAAATTTGTTGATTTTAAGGAATTTTGTATAGGAGGTGGTAGAAGGGGTGACAACTTTGAACTAATTGTTTGCTATTAAAATGTTTTATACAAAATTTAAGCTTTGAAAATTTGATAGGTTTTGAGAAAATTGGTGTATTAAATTTAGTGAAACTGTGCAGTTTATATGAGAGATGGTAGAAGGAGCTTGGGTTTTTCAGTGTTTTTTTTAGCAATAATTATGAAGATTATGCAATTGACATCTCTCAAATTTCAGACCAATAACATTCATACTTTTCAAGAAAATCGATTTTATGTAATGTTCTGGAAATGTGTCACTTTGTATGGGAGGGGATGGAAGGAGCTCATTTTTATGAGTATTACTAATAATTCTAAATAAGTTTCACAGTTTCAGTTCGATATAATTTATACTTAATGAGTTCAAAAAGTGCAGTTTGTATGGGAAGTGGTAGAAGGAGTGAGGCGATCAAAATCATTTATTTTCTGTGGATTGTTGCCTACATAAAAATAATACGTTTTAAATTTCAGATCTATAGCTGTCATTGGTTTTGAGAAAATCTGTTTATTGTGAAATTCCGAAAATGAGTCATTTTATATGGGAGGAGGTAGAAGGGATGGAGCGATTTGGCCCGTTAGACATACTTTTTCGTCAAAAACGACGTACACAAAATTTGAAACTTCTAGCTCAACGCGTTCTCGAGCTAGCGAGGACACGGACAGACGGACGTTCATCCGACTTTAACATTTTTGAGTGATAATATGAACTTCTGTATCATTTATTTTTCTCTCTGAGATTAATTTTTTTGATGTTATAAACTTTTTGGCAAACTTGTAATACTCTCAAATTTCATCTAGAGTATAACCATAACATTCAATCTACTACGTACGCAAAACAAGTAAATCTTACAAACGAAAATGAAACGAATTAAGGAGAGAAAAAACTATGAAAACGGCGACGCAAGTCCACGGACGTACGACAAAAGTTTAAGGGAAGGGCTAAATGAATGAACGACGTAACTCGAAAAAAATTTATAACGAGGGAGACGTAAGTCTAGGGATTACTGTAATAAGCTTCTAAGTGCAGGGAAAGGGTCTTGTTGTTCAGATCTGGCGCATGCAATTCTAAACATTTCACATGGTAAATTGGTTATCTCAACTGGCCACCAAGATCATCATCATTTTTTTCGCTGCAGTACTGTAAGTCACAGGGCTAAGCAAACAATTTACAAAGTGCATTGACGATCATTCCCCGCAAGGGGGTAGTTGTAGGATGAGGTTTCACCAATTCCTGCAACTACCTTTGGAGATTAGAGACTCCACGGACCTGAGCTGACTATCCCCCTGTGTGATGGGGGCTGTAGAATTCACCCACAGCCAGTCCTGCTTGCCCTAAAAATGGCAAATGGACACTCACTGGATCATGGGCTTATCACCCGTGATCTTAAGACCTAACTGATACGAGAAACGGATACAGCGCCTCGGATACGGACTGATTCTACGGTAACGACTTTTGGCATTCGAAAACGGACTATGATTAACAAGTCCTGGCAACAGCTTAAGGCCGATGCTCGGGATCGCGTCTTGTGGAAGAGAGTTGTTTCTGTCCCCCTATAGGGGGTCTTAACAGGAATTTGATTGATTGATTGATTGACGATCAACATTACTCTTCATGCCCTTAATGACATCGAACCCCGATTTATGCGGTTGCATTATCGAAAATCGGGCATGCAAAGTTGCGGTTTACATGTATCTTGGGCAGTTGTTTACAAGTCAGTTGATTTAGAAGCTACTGAGGACTTAAACAATTTCAGCCTCTAGTCAGCGAAACTTTAAACTCGATTGGGATTTGCCGATGAAAGCCTGTTGATTGGTATTAAGAATAATGAAAGTAAAGGTTATAAATTAGAACCTTGAGGGTCGCCAGAATCAATGTGGAAGAAGGATGAAATAACATTCACGTTCCTTATCATTTTTTTTTACTGTGGACCGGTTGTTAGCCCTTCGCATAATACTTCATCTACGATCTATTTTCATGTTCGCAGATTGAGGTGACACAGATATATCCACGTAGGCTATGTGGTAGGATTTTACGCTGATCGGGACTTGAACTCACGACCTTCGTATGGTAAACTAACACGTTACCCAAAAGACTACACCCAGGCTTACCCCAGATTGAAAAGGGGAATTCGCTTTCTTCCATGTCACCACAGTCCAAATCAGCAATTGTCCTCTTGACTTTTAGGTTTCTTGTCATTTATTTGTTATTGTGAAAGGCTTGTTAGCCCTTCGCACAACCTTCTATCTACGGATTTTCATTTTCGCATGATGAGGTGGTCTAGATATACCCGTACCGAACATTCGCTTTGTAGCCTAATACGCCACCCACTAGGCTACACCCTAGCCTGTGTCCGTATCACAATAATAAATATTTATAATATTGATTTCACAATTTCGAAATTGTGTAGCATATAATTATTTTGCTGCCATTTTTATAAAAATAATTTCACAAGTCTAGCGAGTACTTTGTATCAAAAATATTAAGTAAAAAAAAAACACAACAGTCACAAGAAAAATTCATTCAAAACGGATGTAAAGCAGCGTTAAATATTTTTTTTTTATTATTATTATTATCTTTCGGTTTTAATTAAATTTTTTTTATCAAGCATTAGCGAAATATGTTAGATGATAAAACTCATACGAATGATTTTTTTTTTAATATAAATATGATTATTGTTTTTATTTTAAGATTTGTTTTCTTTTCCAAAAAAAAAAAGGAAACCAAAAAAAACAACTTTTTGTTAGTCCAAAAAAGCATCCAATTCAGTTTGTTTATTTTTTTTTTTTTATTATATTTTATTTGCTTTTGTTTTTAGTACTCACACTTTATATTTAGGAACAACAGAAAAGCGTTTAAGATTTTTTAGATCCAAAATAATAAAGTCAATGACGATGATGATAAATAATAAACGAAACATGGGTAACATAAGGTTTTTAAAAAAAAAAAAAAATTAGCTTTTGTTATTTTCTTCGTGTGTGTGGGCGTGTATGTTTGTTTTATTTAATTAGAACTTAATATGGCACAATGCTTGTAACTTTTATTATTTCTTTTTTAAGTACACATTTATTAGTTAATTAATTGGTATTGTTAAATTTATAGATTATTGATTAGAAGGGGGAAAAATTTTTGGGTAAATAAATTAATTGTATTAAAACCAAAAACTAAACAAAACATAAAACTAAAACTTTTGAACACAATATCACAGATTAATAAAATGACATTTTGATTTTTGTATTTTAGTAATTAAAAACAATAAACAAACAAGGCAACAGCATGGATCAATCACATTTTAGTAAGTTTTATTATGAACAAATTTCGGGGTTTTTTTTTTATTTATTTGTTAGCTTGTTTATTTTTCGAGCTGATTTATCGCCGCAAACCATATTGCCAACAAATTATTATGTTTTTTTTTATAATACGAAGGACGAACGAAAAACACATCATTAATAAGGCACAACATTTTTAGTACTAAAATATTAATAAATTATGAAAACTAAAAATAATAATAAAAAACAATAACAAAAAAAAAAGAACACTACACAATACAACAGCAATAATAACAACACACTACCTGGATATTCTATGTGAGGGATAAACTGAACCTTAAGTTCAAAGGACGAACCGCTAGGGTCCTTTTGTTCACCACTTTTTCTTTTTTTTTTAAATTTTAGTACACTTTAGTATTTCGGATTTTCGCACTGACATATCACCGAGGGGGCGGATGCGTGAAGAAAACAGAAAGAAACACACTTTTAATTGAGTCCTTCGTGATAGAGTTCGATATGAAGGGACTTGACCTTGTCCGCCAATTTGAACCAAGAATCGCACTTTTTTTTATTTTTGTTTTTTAATCACTGTTTTTTTTTTATTATTTTTAGCAAGTTGGCTCCGTGCCTGATTTTTATCGCATTTTTTTATTTAAATTTTCATTTTGTTTAAATAATTTTTTTTTTATTTATTTTGAACATTGGATTAAGATAACTTTATTTTTTCCTTATCCACAATTTCTGTTTTTTGTTTTTTTTTTTTTTTTGTAATTATTGGAGAGCTCCAAGCTTCTTACAAGAATTTTTAAGAGACTGCCAACCGACGCGATTGCTCGAATACAACTGAAACACGAGCGGCATCCAAAAGTGTTTTTATGAATGAAAATGCCGAAGTAGCGAGTGGAGCATTTACGATGGACGTCATCACATAAACACAACGATTTAACGTTGAGTGAGTGTGTTCGGTGTGAGTGTATTGGTTACGGAGCTGGTGAATGGGACAGATAGCTGGAGCATCGGAAAACCACTTGCTTGGCAGTCAAATGGAGGAGCGATAGTAGTGTAGAAGAAGCTGGAGCTGGGAGTAGTGTGAGTGATCGGAGGAAAAAAAAAACAAAGCTAAGAATCGTTGTTGAGCTAGGTGTGTGTGGGGAGGGGCATCGGTACCAATCAAAGTGCACGAAAATCGATTTTGTGCCGGCCCCAAATGCCGATGAACCTAGCGGGTATTTGTGAATTAAAAGGGGAGGTGCGCAAGCGCAGTTCGGCCAATCAGCGTACCCCTACGTGATGAAGCGCGCTCTTTTTCGGGGAGGCATATATTTTTGCGAAAAGCAACGATTTTCCTGCGATGTAGTAAGAAAAGCGTGCGATTTTCAACGGGCAATGGTATTAGTGTGGAGATGAAAAGCTTCGGTAGTGGAGCAGTCCGCCCTGAACACTCTTTTTGCCTCTTCGGTGAGAGATGTGAGCGGAGCGGACGAGCTTCATTCATAGCAATGGCTTGCTGCTGGGATTTGGTTTTATTTTAGTTGTTTGATTTTTTTTTTCTTTATTTCTTTTTTTTTTGTGTTGTTGAGGATTTGAACCCACGTCCGACACATGGCACGCGTCGTAGCATTTTAACGTGGTCGCATTTTCGCAACGGTGTCAGCAATCGGCTCCGAGACGATGATGTGATCTCCCTTTAACTTGTTTGCATCGTTAAGATTTCTTCAAGACTTTTCTTTAAATCTAAATCAGCGTGCACAGGTAGGTTTGAAAGTTTTGGAATATTTTTTTGTTTTTTTTATTTCTTATTTATTGCCCTCAGATCTTTCTAGGGACCTGAGCTGATTTAATTGCTTGCCGTGTGTGTGATGCTATAGTTTCCCGGATTGACGAGCATTTTCTTTGAGTTTGGCCCCATCAAATCAAGTGGAGCTGGCTGACTGAACTAAAGAAGCAAGAGATCTTAAAGATGTTGGAAAATTTCTTGAAATAATTTTTTGTTCTGTTGTTTTTTTTTAATGTCGATAGGTTTTCGTTGTTAATTTATGTGTTTGCATGTTAATTTTATGTGGCTGGACCGTGTGTGCGAGGCTGATCAGGCTCACTATTCCGGTACAACGATAGCGAATGTTTGAAGATGTGTGTGCGACAGTTTTCTGTAGTCGCACACCTGGTCTTCTACCGGCAAGGAATGTAAGTATGGTTTGTGTTAGAGCTGAGAGGTTTGGTTTGATTTTCTCGATGGTGCAACAGGTAATTCGGTGTTGTACCACATGGTCGATTCTTTGTGGAAAATCGGAGGAAAACTTATGGCAATTTTTTCGAGAGGAAATTATTTTTGAGTAGGACGCGATAAACTGTCGTATGAAGAAGGTTTCATGTTGATAGGTGTTGGGATTGAGAAGATATTAGAGAAAATCTGTTTTAATGGGAGTTTTTAGCATTTGTTTGTGGTATGAAAATCACGGCATTAAATTACTTCGAATTAGTGTACCATATGTTCCAATGTGAGTACCGCATTTATTATTCAGGGAAAAAATGGAAATGAATTTCGCACATTCAGATCCTTTCACAATAAGAATGGGTTAAAGCGATCAATGTTCAGTTACGTGCCATCACATACAGAAGGCACCAGTACAACTGACGCAAACGAACAATAACTCTATGCAAAGAATAGATAAAAGTTTGGTACAACTTCGTTATAAGGGCAATCTGAAAATCCACTAAAAAAAATTTCACGGTACTTATTATGTCCAATTCTACAATGGCACTACAGCCCAAATCGGACCTTGACCTCCTGATCTTCAGGTTCCTTAACTTAACATTTTTCATTACTTATTGAGGAAGGGTTGTTAGCCCTTCGCACAACCCTCTATCTACAAATTTTAATTTTCGTAGATTGAGGTAACTAAGGTATACCCAAGCAGATAGTATGCTAGAAATATGCGTCGACCGGGATTTGAAATCACGACCTTCGCATTGTAGACCAACACGCTACCCACTTGGCTACACCCTAGCTACTTATCATGTACAACAAACAATAAACGAAGAAATTTCAAGGCGTGAACGGCACTTTTTTTGCCAAAATGCATTTTAAAAACTGATTTTTTAGCCTTTAAAACAGCGATTTGGCCATTTTTCTCGGCGGGATTTTAATTATCAATATAGGGTGGGCAATTTATTGGTTTCTTTTTAAATCATAGGTTATTTTGACACTGAAAGCTGTTTCCCGCTCGAAATCTTGACAGAATGTCAGTATCATACCTCCGCGGAACGAAATGAGTCGCTTTACACTTGATCAACGTTGGGAAATATCGAAAACTTATTTCCAAAGTGAGTGAGGTGTAGCCCAAACAGTGCGTTTTTTGGCGTTTGGCGATGTCAATTGGCCGCCTCGGAGCTGCGATTTAACCCCTTTGGACTTTTTTTTTCTGGGGAACCGTGAAGGACCGATGTTACGCCAACAATCCAGAAACGATTCAAGCATTTAAGGCCAATATCATCCAAGCAATCCGTGAGCTACAGCCCGAAACCATCGACATGCTCTTGGAAAATTGGAGTGACAGAATGCGCTGCTGCGAAGCGAGCCGAGGCAGCCACTCGAACGAAGTTGTGTGGGAATGTTTGTTCTTACTAATGAAGCCATAATACATGGAAAAAAATTTAATTTTGTTCATTTTATTGAATTTTTAAAAAAGAAACCAATTTATTGTTATCATCAAACCTTCTTTTTCATATCCAACGACGGCGATGCATAGAACTACGTTTTGAATACCTCTGTGGGGCTTTTTATCATCAAGCCCTCTTTTTCGTATCCAAAGCAGCTCCGAAAATTTTATTTCAATGGTTCTTTTTCCATTTTCCATAATTTCTCAAAAAACATTTTCCCTCATCGGGGAATTGTGTAATCCCACTTGGTTTTTGTGTAGGGCATTACTAAATAATCGAACTGTCATTCGGAGTACGTGACAATGCCAAGAAACCCGTATGTTTTTTTTTTTGATTATTTTTTTTTAATTTTTGCCTTCCGGAAAGCTGAAAATATTTAATAAACAGTGTCGGGTTGATCCACTAAGTGTTTTTTTTTCGTTATTCAGTTTTATTTTCGGCTCAAATCATGTATTTATAGCCTAGAAAAATAGCGAAATCGCTGTTTCAAAGGCTATAAAATCGGTTTTTAAAACACATTTTTCATCACTTTGCGGGTTTTGAAATCAACGAAAAAAGTGCCGTCCGCACCTTGAAATTTATTCGTTTATTGTTCGTTGCACATCAATCAAATTCCTGTTAAGACCCTCTATAGGGGCATAGAACAGAAACAACTCCCTTCCACAAGGCGCGGTCCTGAGCATCGGCCTTAAGCTGTTGCCAGGACTTGTTTATTCCTCTGGCCCCCTGCTCAACTGCTCGCTTCCATGTGTTACATGGTCGACCAAACCGACGTCTTTCTTGAGGATTATAATTCAGGGCCTGTTTGACGATGTTTCGCACTGGTTTTCTCAAAGTATGACCGATCCACTGCCACTTCCGCCTTAGAATCTCAATACCTATTTTAGTCTGGCCAGTTGTACTCCAAAGTTCGTCGTTGGAGATCACTTCTGGCCAGTTTATTCCTAAAATGCGTCGGAGGCATTGGTTCACGAAAGTCTGTAGTTTCTTGGTAAGTCGAAAGGTCACTTTCCACGTAGTACAACTATATAACAACACGGATTTGACGCATGCGTCAAAAACTCGCAGCTTCGTGCGAAGGGAGATCTCTCTTAACCTCCAGAAAGGGGAAAGGATACCGAAGGCCTGCCTCAACATCCTTTTCGGCTCCGCCGTCTATGCTGACAATGCTTCCGAGATAGCAAAAATCTTGCACCTCTTCCACATCCTGTCCGTTAAGAACAATCGGTGTGCTTGAGTTCGAACCCATGTGCATGTATTTGGTTTTACGCACATTTATTTTCAGTCCCACCTCTTTCCATTTGGAATGCAACGAGCGAACATTTGACTCTAAGTCCGTACGGTTATGTGCAAGCAAACACACGTCATCAGCATAATCAAGGTTACTTAAGATGTTAAATAGTCTCCATTGAAGACCTTTACATTCCCCACCTTCCAGTGCAGCTTTCAAGATGTCATTTATTACCACCAGAAACAGGGCAGGCGATAATATGCAGCCTCGTCTGACACCCGATCGCACAAGAAAGCTCTGCATAAGACTCGACACCTTGCATCTTCGTAGGATTCTTTAATCATAGCTATGACCTTATCTGGAATACCTCTCCTACGCAAAGCATTCCATATGTAATCTCGCTTAACGCTGTCGAAAGCCTTCTCGAAGTCCACAAACATGAGATGTAGTGGCGAATCCATTTCGGCTGACTGCTCTAATATTATCCGTAGGGTATTTGTGTGGTCGGTACAAGACGACCCTTTACGGAATCCAGCCTGATAAACTTCGACAATGCTCTCGACGACATCACTAATCCTATTGAGAATTACCTTAATTTTTGATACGGCAGTAAGTAGACATATACCACGCCAATTGCCACAATCCCGAAGGTCGCCCTTCTTCGGAATTTTCACAATGACGCCCTCCTTCCATTCAGTCGGATATCTTCCTTCATTCCACACCTTAGTGAATAGTGGGAGGAGTATATCGGCTGTTATTTCCGGGTCCGCTTTGAGGAGCTCGGTTGGTAGTCCGTCTATACCTGGAGGTTTCCTTTCCGCCTTCCCGCATATTATTATAAATATCATTAATATCGAAAAATTTGGTTTTGATTCGAATACTCCTTTTAACCTCTCCCATACAAAAGCACAATTTTTGGTGAATGCATTTAATCGATTTTCATTGAAACTAAAAAGTTCAAACTTTGCCAGAATTTGTCATTTAATAATTGCAATGAATGCTAAAAAAATAAGAAATTTCATTCACTCCTTTTACCACTTCCCAAATTTTTGTATTGGAAATTCAAAAAAAGTATTTCTCTTTCGAGCATATGAGAGCTGTCAACTTTAAAATTGTAACGAAGCAATGTGATTAGGATGTTGATAAGCAGATTCAAAATCATCCAAAATCTTCCACTTTCACTGCCACCTCCCATACAAATGCCATAAAAACAGACAAAAATTTTTCACTTTCCTCGAAAATTATGAAAACTAAAAACTTTAAATTTAGCACAAAATATTTTGTATACTGCGTTCGGTGTTGTAGCTAGGGTGTAGCCTAGTAGGTAGCGTGTTGGTCTTGTAATGCTAAGGTCGTGAGTTCAAATCCCGGTTGACGCAATATACATATAATTCCAGCACATTGTCTGCTTGGATATACCTTGGTCACCTCAATCTACGAAAATGAAAAATTCGTAGAAAGAGGGTTGTGCGAAGGGCTTACACCCGTTCCACAATTAGTAATATAAAATGTTAAGGAACCTGAATATCAGGAGGCCAAGGTCGGATTTGGGCTGCAGCGCCATTGTAGTAGTAGTAGCTGTTCGGTGTTGTATACACAAATTACAAACCTCTCTCCTCTACTTTTACCGCCTCCCATACAAAAATCATTATTAACTATTCGAAAGAATTTGAGATAACATATTTTCCGGTACAATAAACTCTTTCCTATTTCGTATTATAATTATTTTATTATAATTCTGTTATGTTTTTTGTTGAAAGATCTCTACAAAAGTGACACGAATTCTGTATGGTTCATTTTCATTACAAACCTCATCTGTACATTCCAAAATTCCATTATTCCATTCACTTATATCCCCCTAAAAATTTTCGTTAGCTTCGTAATCAAAACATTGAAATTCTATTTTCTAAAAATTGACAAAATAATAAATACCATTTAATATCTCTCACTAAAAATAATTCAATGCGATTTTTTCCTAAAAATACACCTTTATAGATACCGAAAATAGATCCGATCCAACATTCTTCATCTAATTAATCATCATCGACGATCGCACCGAGCTGCTCATCATAGAAAATTTGAATTAAATGCTTTTTCGCACGATCTTTCTGGGCAATCAAGATCACAAGTTCAGATCAACGCACGTCGAGAAATTACAACAAGATCCATAAATAAAACTATCGACACACATGTGTGTTCTTTTTTTGGCCAATTTATAAATAAAAGTAGATTTCGCGCAAAACTAAATGAGTATAAGAAGCACGCCAAAACTAGGTGTATTTGTAAAGTGCTAAATTTGGAATTTGGGAAGATTGAAAATAGAACTTTTTTTTTTAGTTATGTCCGTCGTCTGAATACGAAGTATAAGTACCTAAATATCTATCTGTATGTTATACCTTTATAACGCATCGAACGGATGAAATTGCCAGTCAAGATTCAAATTCATTTCGAGTTTGACTAGCGTACTAAAAATATAAATTTTATGTTCTATTTCAGATATCTTATTGCTAATTTTCGCACACGAATGATCTTAGGTTTTTTTTGTTTGTTAATTTCTCTTATTTACACTGATCAGCAATTTAATTCGGTTGGTTCGCAATGCTAATTTGACGTAGTTTTTGCATGTGAGATGATTTCCAGCGTCTGTGCTAGAGATGATGGAATCATTGGAATGTTCATTTTAGAAAATAGATGTATTATAAATTTTTTTGGATTTGACACTGTTCTGCTTTAATAATCGTGAAAATTCGGTCTCTGCTGAGCCTTTTCTAAAAACTCAGCAGAGATCGAAACGTCACGATTAATAGAGTAGAAGAAAGGGTAATTAGGGTTAAATTATTAAAATTCTTCTTCTACGGGACTACAGCCCAAATCGGGCTTTGGCTTCCTGGCCTTCAGGTTTCTTAACATTTTTTTTTTCAGTATTTATTGTGAAAGGTTTGTCAGCCATTCGAACGACCCTCTATCTAAGAGTTTTCCATTTTCACAGAGTAAGGTGGATAAGATATACTCAAGTAGGCAGTGTGCGACAGGGATTTGAGCTCACGACTCTCGTATTGTAGACCAACACGCTACCCACTAGGCTATACGCTAGTACAGTTTTGTACTGGTTTTTGGGAATTAAGAGGATAGAGACGGAAGTGACTGTGAATATTTCTGTGTTAAATGTTGCATATTGCGAGTTGCATATTCGAACAGTCCGGTTTAAAAACGAATCACGAAATTTGATAGTGCGACCGAAGATAGGTTTAATAGAATACGTACATACACTTGAAGCAGCTCGAGTAATACAAGATAAGGGCATGCATGGTGTTAAGAGACGTAACAACGATACAAAAGGCGGCTTGCTTTCGAAAGAACTTGTGTGTTTCTTCTTCCTCAAGCTTATAGTGAATATTTAATCTAACCACCAACCATGGCCAGCGCACCCGCTGTTCAAGTTGAATACGCCGCCAGCAAAAGCTCTAAGAACGCCATGAACGAGAATGAGAGATAAGAGGTGTCGCAGACTCGGCAGGACACGTCGCGGACGTGTTGGCTAGTGCTCTTGTGTCCCTCTTTTTCGGAGGTAATGACGTCAAAATTCAGAGATATCTCACGAAAAGTCTGTTAACACAGGAAATATAGGGAGTAGATCTTCTGTATAAACCATGCTGGATACTATCCACATAGAAGAGAGGAGTTCTTGCAGCTCCCGCCCATAGGTGGGCATTAAATCCAAGGCTTGGTCTTACATAGGCCTTATAAATTGTCATAAATCCAGAAGCGGAGAAGGAGTTTTTACAGTGTTTTAGGTAACTCAAACATTTAGATGCTTCTTTGGGGATGTTAAATATATTGTTGCATGTTAGCCCTAGTCTCTCACTGTACACTCTACTTGCTTATCATCAAATTAATGCGCGCATACGAACACTCCAAGGAACTCTATGCGACTGGATCAGTATGTCAAGGTGTTCAGCCAAAAACAAATATACGCGCAATTATCAGCCATAATGAACATCTGAATGGCATTCTTATCATCGTATGTATTCAAAAATAAACACATGCATGATTTTGAGCGTTGCATCAACCAGCAAACTACACGAGACGCAACTACACGAGACCCGACCGACAGGAAAAAGAGCCGAACAAGAACGAAATAATTCCGAATACCGATTGGAATGTTCAACAACAACAACAACAACAGAGAAAAGACTCAGAGGCGACCGGTGACGAACGGCAGCGATCGGGTGGACTCGGGTAATGACGAAGTACTGGATGGAGTGCAACAAAAAGAAAGCAATTATCAGCGATTTACATGACACGAGGAACGAAGAAAGATGACTGTGGGCGATGGCAAACGAACGTGATACGAACGAATGGAAGGTGATATAAATAGACCAGGCGTTCGTGGAACAAGGGAGTTTAGTTGAGACTCAGAAACGAAAGAGTCTCGCTTGGACCCGTCGACAAGTTAGTCGAACGAAGAGTCGGAAGCGGCAGATTTAGAAGCGTGTGAGTGAGTGTATTACGAATTAAGATCGGTTAAATAAAGTTATTTGGTTATTTAAATAAAGTGAAATCGTTGTTTTATTTTTACTTAAAATTCAGCGACTCCTTGCGCATTTCAATATGATCGTTCCAAGATAAGTTATCCATGATTTGGGTATCTAACATCTTAACGCTTTTAGAATTGGATTATGGCTGGCATCCGAAGAAGATTGGATCTAGGTTAAAATCACATTTGTGGGATACAATACTGCACTGCGTTTTCGAAGCATTACATTCGATTTAATTCTGATTGCCCCAACTAAGAATTTTAGCCAGGTCGTCATTCAATGATTGAACTATGTACCTACGCTGTTGTACTAAGCTAATACATCGGGTTAAGCAAGCAGTGTTGGTGATAGGAGAAGTCTTACGTGCTGTCATCAGCGAAGGTATGAATAGGATTCAAAGTTGAAGATTGCAAGTCATTAATAAATATTAGAAAAAGGCTAGGAGAATTAATTAATTAATTTATGAGGGGAATACGACACGCATAGAACGATTGGCTAAGAAACTTTCAATTCAGAAATTAAGGGAAACCCTCCAAACCATTAGCTTTAAGTTTGGTTAAAAGAGCGTTGTGCCATACTACGTCGAAGCTTTGGAAATATCAAGAACAATAAAATAAGATTCACTAATTTTCAGTGAGGATTTTTAAAAGACCTCCTGCAGAATGTTTTTTGCGGAATCTATACTGTTTGACGTGAGATATTCCATAGCGCTATTGTTGATGATTGTTTCCATGATTTTCGACAGTTGGTTATTGCTATTAGACAATTATTAGAGGGGTTCAATGCGTTCTCTTTTTTTGGGACTGGCCGAACATTTGCAAGCTTCCATGAAGATGGGATAAGGAAGGACGATAATGAAAGAAGGTTTAGTTAACATTGAGGTTTAGCAAGAGAAGCGCAGTAATTTTGAAGGACAACGGCCGATTTTTCATCTGGACCGGACAATTTGTTAGCATCTAGATTCTTAACAACTCGGTATAAGTAATGCGAATAAATGTTAATTTGTCCTAAGAAGGAAGTTAGATCAATATTCGTTGGAAGGTTAGAGTTCGTTGGTGGTAAAGAAGAGTTGACAGAAAATTGAGAGTTTGCCATCATGAGCATCAATCAATCAAATTCCTGTTAAGAACCCCTATAGGGTCACAGGACAGAAACAACTCTCTTCCACAAGGCACAACCGCGGGTACATTGTCGAAATTGATTGTATGATCTTCTGTTGTTCCATGTTTCGCTATCGCTGATGATTGTATTTGTGTTTTTTTTTCGTGTGCATCGTTGATGTTCGTTGATCCTTGTTTGGACTGTGCGTTCCATTTCTAAACTTTTCTGCATGAGCCGCAGGGTACTTTGTACACTCCTTCAGTTTCCAATAGTATTTTGTCCTTCTGGTTTCCAAAAATTCCCCGGATAGCAGTCGGTGTCGAGAATGTTGCCTTGATGTTGGATCCGTAGGGTTTTCTATTCTTCGTGCCCTGGATGTAAGATTCTGTTCTAGTTCTACAATGGCACTATCTAATCCCAAACCTAAACCCAAATCAGACCTTGGCCTCCTGACTTCAGGTTCCTTAACATTTTTCTTTACTTATTGTGGAAGGGTTGCTACCCCTCGCACAACCCTCAATTTATAAATGTAATTTTCGTAGATTGAGGTAACTAAGGTATACCCAAGCAGGTAGTGTGGTAGAATTATGCATCGACCGGGATTTGAACTAAGACCTTCGCATTTGTAGACCAACACGCTACCCACTAAGCTACACCCTAGCTGGATGTAAGGTAGTTTTACCTATTGTTTGTCTGTATTTTATTGTTCGGTGTTCTACCTCTTTTGTCTTTGGACGTTTAGGTTTTCAGGTCTTGTTTATTTCGCTAGCTTTGTATCCATTTGCAGTGAATGCCTGATTCATTAGTTCACTTTCCTTTTGCAGACTGTGCAAGTTTCCTTCAGTTCTGCATCTGGTTCTGTGTATTCGGGTCTTCAGTAAGCTTGCTTTTAGCCTTGGATTGTGATGGGAATGTACGTGTGTTTTTGTTTCCGATATACCTCGAAGCTTAACGACGTATTATTCCTTTCCACTAGTATATCTGAAAATGGCGGTTTTCCATTGCGTTCTATTTCCACGGCGAATTTAGTTATCTCGTGGTGAGCACAGATGGGCTAAAAATTAGTCAAGCTCTTCTTTCCCTTGCTGTCATATGATGAAGGTGCCATGCACATAACGAAGATACAATTTCGGTTTTAATGGAGCTGTGTCCAGTGCGTTCTTTTCGATTTCCTAAATTTTTTCTTTAAAAATTTTTAAAGACTTGCGATTTTGATCGTTTGCGAAAAAGTGCGCTTTAATATACAAAATAAGAAATACGTATTTTGGATTATTTTTTCTCAATGATTCCTTTTGATGATGCAATGGCGCTACAGCCCATATCGAGCCTTGGCCTCACGCATGCACCTCCTCCAGATTTTCGGTCCAGCGGCTCTAACCTCCAATTTGAAAAATCGAGCAGCGATCTGCAATCTGCGTCGACTGAGTCCTCTCATCGCTTTGCTTCCCCTGCGGTCGGTTGCCTTGAGATTCGCCATTGAGCATCATTTTTGGAATTCGTTCCTCGTGCATTTGCTCCACGTTGCCATCCCATTGAAACTTGCGGGGTTTGATCACGATAGATGCTGGTGGGTCGCCAAATAGCTTATACCGCTCATGGTTGTATCGAATTCTCCAATATCTCCTTCCTGAACTGGTCCGTACTCCTTCCGAAGAATTTTTCGCTTAAACGTGTCGATTAAATTCTCCGACACCCGCGTCAAGGTCCACGTTTCGCATCCCTATAGCAGCACAGGACAAATTAATATCTTATAGATGCGTAGCTTATTGTTTCGATGTATCTTTCGTGATTTCATTATGGGGAGGACCGCATAAAATGCTTTGTTAGCTGTCGTGATTCTTCCTTGAACTTCATGTCGATCATTGCCGTCCTTTGTAAAAAGGGCTCCCAGGTATCCCAGAAACCCGGATTGCAACCTCAGATCGATTTTAAATTATGAAAACTAACTGGCGATATCGCTGGAGTTATTCCTTATTTTCAGTCATCTTTAAAATCCCATTAAACTACACGTGTCGAACGATTCTCGTTGCACGTTCACTTGTTAAGTTGGCGTACAATGCAAATCTTTGCTAAAGTTCATAAAATTTGAATTTTACAATTCGTTTATTTTATTCAAATTGAAGTTTCACACGGATCAAAGCTAATAGGATGAAGTGCCCATCCTTTAATCACTTACCAAAAAAAACAAAAACAAACACAATCTCTTTCAAACGTCCGGCTTTACCGAAATACAATTGAACCGTAACTGTCAGCTTGAAACAAAGTCGGCCATTGTAAGTTGTCTTTTACTCTGCTGATCCGTTACACAAAAGTGCCGCGCCATTACAAACTTTCAAAATGTACGCAATTTAAAAATAAAATCTCATTACGATGACAAGCATTGCCGCTGTTGGCTGGCTCAAGAAGATTGAGATCTTTGAAATCTGGCTTAGTGCGGCGATCTGTTGTGATATATCTTATCTTTTAAAGGCGACTTAAAAGGTGTTATTAATTCCCCTAAAAATGCCGGATGAGTGCACAGTTGTAAATAAGCTTGGGAATTCCTGGCTGATGGCTCTCGATTACAGCGACAATATCAGCTGTTGCTCACCGATCACCTTGGAGATAGTTCACATAACATAGAAAAAAAAATTAGTCGCGATAATAATGGAGCAGTAGTAGACTACAAATAAAATTGATGACTTCTCAAAGTGACCTTTTGCGGCTTGAGCCCAGGCACCGCGGAATCGTTAATGAAGCTCTACCGGATCGGCCCCGAAATCTCGGCTATTTCCAAATTAGGATGCGTAAGAAGTCGAATTGGTTAACTTCCACGGACTGACCAAAGACATGACCAAATAAAGGCCCCGCAGAACCTCCGAGTAAACAAAACATGTTTCAAAATTTTCGCACACAATCTCTCTGAAGCAACCGCGATCGACGGCGACGTGTTTTTGTTATGTTTACAACGCCAACGATTTCGACTGTCTGACGTCACGGTCATGCGAGTTTGACGAGTTTTCTTTGACGTTAATTAATGATAATTCGCGAAAATCTTCAGAATTCCTCCACCTGTACGCCGCGGTACGAACGGGGAGATCTTGTCTCCGCACTCTCGATCTGCCAAACTTCTGGCTGCTGTTGCGGAGTATTTCGGCAGTATGATTCGTCTGTCGATTGCGCGGGGCAATTAAAAATAAAACAACGACGTACAGAAATAGCTTGAACACCGTGTGCCACTAATTAAGATCCTAAAATAGCCGGACTGGCGGAGCGCGCGGACATGGCAAATGGAGTGAGTGGAGCTTTCCGTGTCATTACGCGTTGATCGCGATGCGATCAGTGTTACCAATTTGGCGTTTTCATATTAAATTACGCAGGATCTAAACATTCTTAGGTGTAGCCTAGTGAGTAACGTGTCTGCAATGCGAAGGCTGTGAGTTCAAATCCCGCTCGACGTATAATTCTCGCACACTGCGTAATGATATGCTGAGTACTCCAACGTTCCTACGATGCTCGAGGGAGTCAATAGAAATCGTAATGGTGTGATCTCCAATTAGTTGGAACGCATGTTTTTGGATTCGACCGGGCAGCACAAGGTGTGTTTGGTTGCCCCAGCTCATAAATGCGAATGGTCGAATGTAAGCCTTATAGATGGTAGCCAAGTCATGAGGCGAAAAATATTTTTCGCATTTGCGCAGAATACTTTGGAGGGATCAAAGGTATGTTAGCTCCAGTCAAGATGGTTATTTAACTTTGCGCTTAATGCAATAAATTCATTTAAAGTTGTCGATCAGTTTGATAAAGGTCTCAGTAGAGACCGAAAAGTTACTTTTAGTAAAGCCTGACGGTGTGAAATTCGAAAATCTTTCTTTCCAATTGATTTACTGCACAATTATGCCACGCGAGTATAAAAATCATCCCGATGGCTTCTGCTATGTTTGCGGTAAATTAACTTTCGAAGTACAACGAAAACGGTGCTTTACAAAAATGCCTACAAATTGTACTTTGATTGCGAAGTTGGCGATCACGGATAGGGCTCCAACAGTTTGCTGCATTACTTGTGACAGTCTTCTACAATGGCGCTACAGCCCCAATCGGACCTTGGCCTCCTGACCTTCAGTCTCCTTAACATATTTAATACTTTTTTTTTGTGGAAGGGTTGTTAGACCTTCGCACAACCCTCTATCTTCGAATTTTTCATTTTCGTAGATTAAGGTGACCAAGGTATACTCAAGCAGGCAGTGTGCTGGAATTATGCGTCGACCGGGATTTGAACTCACGACCTTCGAATTATAGACCAACACGCTACCCACTAGGCTACACCCTAGCTTGTGACAGTAGCTTGACTAAATGGCTCATAGTTACCCGTAAATCAATGCCATTTGCTGTGCCCATGGTTTGGCGCGAACCTCCCTGTTCTCTCACTGATTGTTATTTTTGTATGACTGCCATCGTCGGGATCTCTAGCAAAAGTAAGCATAAAATTCAGTATTCAAATATCCTTTCAGCTCTAAGACCAGTTCCTCACAGCGAAACTTTGCCAATCCCAGTTTTCCCAAAAACCTATGCTTTAGAGCCAGAAACGGATTTGGCAAACTTCGAGCCACAGTCTGCACCATCAAATGATATCTCCATCGATGATGATGTTCAGCAAATTCAATTCATTGACAAACCTCACCTCGTTACTCAGTCGGAGTATCTTTGAGGGATTTGGAGTTACCTAAGAGAAAATCTGAACTTCTTGCACCTCGACTTCAGCAGTGGAATCTCTTAGAAAACGACGTATTGCATTCCGAAACGTGTCTGAGCACTTTTAGGGTAACAACAAAAGTGATGATTATTTGATGATTATTAGGAATTAATGTCAGCGGTCATGGGGTGTAACATGTTTCTTAAAAAGTATTTCCTTCATTCACAACTGGACTTCTTCCCTAAAAATTTAGAAGCAGTTTCGGATGAACACGAGGAACAGTTCAATCAAGACATCAGCAAGTTCGAGAGAAGATTTTCAGGGAAGTGAAGTGTGTTCATGTTGGCAGATTACTGCTGGTTTTTTGGTACCGGAAACTTCTGCCTCAGGATACAAAAAGAAAACAAGCACCAAATGAAGGTCCTTACCTTAATTATTTATTATTCGAATTATTGCTATATATTGGTTGCTTTATATTTGTATTATTTAGAGGTGTTTGGGGGGAGGATGAAGGGGGCTGGAAGCTGTAATATGTACAAAATAATAGAAATTTTTTTACAATTTAAGGGAAAAAATCCCCCCAAATCGACCTTCTTGTTAGAAATGTTCATGTTTTAGTTATTTTTACCTATCTAGCCCCTCAAAAGGAATTTAAAAGCACAAATAATCCTTTTCATCCCTCTAAATTATGGAAAATTGATAAAAATAGCTAGGAGGGGGGGGGGTCTACTCCGAAAACGGTGATTGATGGGAAAAAATGGAGGTCATATTCGGATTCAGGAGGCCATTTGACATAAGAATCAGCAGGTGTCAGGGCTTGTACAGTGTAATTTGAAGTTTAGAATATATTATTATTTTATTATAAATGTGATCGATGGTATAAAAAGTACTCGAATTCCCCCACTCCTTCCACCACCTCCCATAAGAAATGCACTTTTTCATGAAACACTAGAATGCAATTTTCTCAGCATGCATAACATTTATTGAGGTTAAATTTTTACTAAATAATTAATTAGCATAACTATTAAGATTGAAAAAAATTTAACTCACTTCACCACTTCTACTCCCTCCTATTCAATGTGACACTTTCTCACAACTTTACAAAAAATCAATTTTCTTGAAGAATATTAATGATACAGGTCTGAAATTTGAGAGATATCGATCGCATAATATTGGTAGTCATTATTGAACAAACCACTATACACCGCCCATACAAACTATCCTATGTCGCTAATTTCAGGGCTGCCGAGGTATATCCGGAAAATGGGATGCAAGTACGAAAACCCTTATAGCTCAGAAAATAATGATTTATTTTGTACACAACTCAGCATAGTTGTAAGAGACATGTTCACAAACAAAATTATTCGATGTAACCGCCATCGGCTTCTATAACTCGTTCAAGTCTGCCTCGAAACCTGCTACACGCACGTTTTACCTCCTCCTTGTCTATGTTGGTCATTACCTCCGTAATACGGCCTCGTAGTGCGTCTTTGGTGTTGTGGGGTTTTGCGTTGACCTTTTCTTCGACTGCGCCTCAAAAGTAATAATCAAGGGCTAGACGGTGGCCACAAATCGGGTGACCAGTGGTAGGGCACATTGCTGTGGAGCCACGCTTGAGTATTCCTTGCTTTGTGAGCGGGCGCTGAGTCCTGCTGAAACACGTAATCTCTTCCAGTAGCCACTTTGTCCATCCAACTTGCGTTTTCTTGTATCCGAACCACTCGATTACTTCCTTGGGCGATTTTCCGGCGTGAAGTGACTCAAGTATCGCAGCTCTTCTGTCCTGCTCCCGGCTCATGTTTGCGCAGGTGGCAACGTGTTTGCTTCTCAGTGGCTCGTAACGGTATGCACTACACTAGGGAAAGGGCATATGCCAGATTACACATGACACCCGTTAGAGGGCAACCTATAAACATATTCCGGATTTACCTCGGCAGCCCTGTATAATGCACTAATTTTCTTAGTGACGTTTCAATTTTTAAAGCTTAAATATATAAAGCGTTTTTGTGGTTACCCCTTCTACCACTCCCCATATAAATTTTCTTAAAGATCACAAATCTAGAGTATCATACGTGCAATCATAGTCCTGTTATGTTTATACTCTAGATGAAATCTGAGAGTATATTGTGTTTGCCTTACCGTTTGTAACGCTAAGAAATAATACTCGCACAGAGCCGCCAAGGGTACTGAAATATTTGCTGTCCCTCAAAAACTCGATTCCGAGTTGCTGTCTGTCCGTCTGTGTCTGTCTACAACATAACTCTCGAACGCTTTGAGCTATCATGCTGAAATTTGTTGTGTGTCATTTTTAGCAAAAAATTAACATTAAGTTCGTGAACGGGCAACATCCCCCCACTCCTTCCACCCCTCCTATTAAAATTTCATGAAATTTCCAAATTAAAAGAAATTGATTTTTCTCCGCAACTATTTCAGCTATTGACTTGAGGATTAGGGTAATAGTATAATGATATAAATATCATTGACCTAGAGAAATATTGATCTGATCTCCTTACTCCTTCTACCATACAAATGCTCAATTTTCAAAAATGCATTTATCCGGTTTGCATTGCAACTAGCAAAGATAAATGAACCCATTTTTGTCATAATTAGTTTTATTATAATTGCAACTAATTTTGCAAAAACTATCAACTTTATCTCACTCCTTCTACCCGCTCCCATACAAATTTTACGAAATTTCGGAATTTCAATTAAATTAGTTTTCTCCAAAACCGTCAAAGCTATCAACTTTAAAATTTGAGAAAAGTATACTTTTATAAATATCATTGATGTCGAAAAATTTGGTTTTGATTCGGATATTCCTTCTATCCCCTCCCATACAAATGCAGAATTTTGGTAATTGCATTTAACCGATTTTCATAGAAACTTGAAATTTTGCCAGAATTTGTCCCTTACTATTTGTAATAAATGCTAAAAAAATATAGCCTTCACCTCACTTCTTCTACCACCTCCCATACAAATTTTTGTATTGGAAATTCAAGAAAAGTTTTTCTCCTTCGAACATGTGAGAGCTATCGACTTTAAAATTGTAACAAAGCAATGTGATTAGGATGTTGATAAGCAGATTCAAAATCATCCAAAATCTCTCACTTTCTCTGCCACCTCCTATACAAATACCATAAATTCAGACAAAAATTGTTCAATTTCCTCGAAAATTATGAAAGCAAGAAACTTTGAATTCAGCATGAAATATTTTATATACCACGTTACATACAAAAATTACAATCCTCCCCCTCTGCTTTTACCGCCTTCCAAGCAAAAGGTAAGTAAGTATTTCATCTAGAGTATCATATGGTGGGTTTTACGCCCAAACATAATTCTGTTAAGTTTTTTTAATAAAAAAAAATGACATGTGTAGACAATTCCGGCATTAATGCGCAATACACAAACACAGTCATGGAGGGAAGAAATGGGATTGGTAGGAGAAGGGGAGTGATAACGAACGTAATGAGTGAGGAAGCTGGTATATTTTTTCCGATGTACTGGCAGCTACTTACAAATATTTAAAGATGTTATGGGGGACTGAATGATAGAAAGCGAATGGAAACCATCTAGTGAACATATAGACCTTCTAGAAGTAGAACTGTTTCACTTTTACATTGTGTGCCCATTTTATATCGAATAATTTTTTATTGCCAGCAACTGAAAAATTTGAGCTTAAGAAATCTTATTGCCTGGAGTGTAAATCGAACCCTCGACCTATTGGTTGTGGATCAAGCACGTTGCCACTACTCCACGGAGGCCTTCCGTGAAGTACACATTATGACAATTGTACAGGGTGTGACGTAAGACGAACCATAACCGTTGCCAAAGATGGAGCTACATCCCCAATTGGACCTTGGCCTCCTGATATTCAGGTTCCTTAACATTTTTCATTATTTATTGTGGAAGGATTGTTAGCCCTTCGCACAACCCTCTTTCTACGAATTTTTCATTTTCTTAGATTGAGGTGACCAAGGTCTACCCAAGTAGGTAATGTGCCGGAATTATATGTTGCGCCGGCCGGGATTTGAACTCCCGACCTTCGCATTACAAGACCAACACACTACCTACTAGGCTATATCCTAGCCAAAGAGGTCCTGCCTAGCAGAATATTGAAGCAAATATTCTTCTGTTTCTGTTGAATAAATCTTAAAACGAATTTTCAGTTGCGGTCACACTGGCATGCGATCGTGCCGCTAAACCAACCGGAATCTATTTCGAGCCTCCTTTCTAATTTCATGTCTCATATGTGTTTATGGTTGGCGATCAGGAAAGTGGACACTACGATCGTGATGCCGGTCCTCTTTTTCGGGATTGCTGGCGATCGCGATAGGTTCCTAAGAATATCCGGAAAAACTGACTATTTTTGGTTCGGCAGTCGAACGGCGGCGGGAAGAATGCGGAGCGGGCCCCAGGTGATGAGTGACGGTGAAAATTTGAAATGGGCCCTGGTGGACTGCGGCGCTGATTAGTAGTGCCGGAGGGGCCTGCGGCCGTTGATGTCGGTACGACTCTATTTTCGGACTATGATGACTGATCGGACGCGCGATTTGTTCGTCCAACGTGGCCGCGTGATCTGGACAATACCGCGCAATGTTGCACGGCCAACATTATAATTTTGGCCGATATGAGCCATGCCCCTGGCATTCGAGGCATCAGACGTCAACAAGTTGTAAGTGAAATTTCGCGATCGATTGCGATCTTTGTGCGCGCGTCAAACACCTGATCTGGTGCAGTTAGTTAGTAGTTTAGTACTCTACATTCAGTTCTGGCGGACTGGTTAGGGTTCAGTGGGCTTCGCTATTCGCGATCGTATATACGTCTTCAAGGAGAGAGAGCCAGCCAAAACAGCAGGGAATCTCGAACTTGTTGACTTTGATGTTGCTGCTGATGGTGATGGTGGTGGCGTCGATGGTGGCGTTGCTCATGATGATGGTGGTTTGGCAAAATTGACGTAACAAGTGTTTATCGTGCGGGAATCAGGTTGTATGATGCTGCTATGCTGTAATGTAAAACATGCGAGCAATATACGTATATAATAGTATGCACACGAGTTCCACTATTTTTAGATCAATTGCTCATCAGCTGAGCGATGAAGGTAAATGACCAAGGAACGCGATCATATGAAGCGAGAGCAGAAGCAGCTGGTTTAATGAATTTCACGATCCAATTATAGAGGTGTACGATTTATTTTTGTACGCTCATGGTTTTAATAAATCTAATAAAATGAGCTTTGCCTGTAATTGGGTTTTCCCAAGGTTGTATCTATCATATTTTGGCAATTGCCTAAGATTAAATTCGTTCTCACCATTGGGATCATAAGAGTTCGTTTCCTGCCCGTCAGGTATTATGCAGATCCAGTATAACCACCTCTATCTACGATATCTCTGTAGTTAAGTAACTAACTTCAACGCAAATAAATACGAAATCCGCAAAACATGTTTTTTTTTCATAATTTCGAGAATGAAAATAAGAAATTATTTTTTAGTTCTTCATTATTATGAAATAAAGGTGAACTATGTTGTGATCCCGAAAAATCTCGGTTATTGGCCACTATTTTACTAAGCATCACAAAATTATTTGTACCATGAAAAAAAAATTCCAATCTTCAAGTTAAGCCATGTTTAAAGTTTAACAGCCTTAGGGAAAAATATGTTTGGAGGAAAAGGAAGCGACTAATGTCCTTAAAATATCCAATAATAAAGTTAACGCAATTTGTTTAAAGCAAGGGAATTAAAAGCAAAAAACATTTTAACAAAATTATTTGTACCATGGAAATTTATTCACAAAATTATTTGCACACCATGGTAACACTATTATTTCTGAGAAAATATGAGACAACCGTTAGTTATTTCAACCGAAATCAGTGAGGTATTAACTTCTAAATTGTTTTTCGTGCTTAATACAAGTGTGACGATTGTATATTGTGTGAAAATACCGAAAGTGCGAGAGCTGTCATTCGTGGATAAAGTATATGTATGTACATACATATGTACATATATCATTAGTCAGTACAGATCCGGGGTTACTTTAACTAATATAGTAAAACAATTTAATTGTCATAGAAATACCGTTTTGTATCAAGTTCGGAAATTAAATAATACAAAAACTTTGAAAACGGCACCTGGTAGGGGCAGAAAGCGTGTTACATCCAGTAGAGAAGATATCGGGAAATCGTTGGAGCGGTGACTAAAGATGACTCAGTTCCAATTAAAATATGTATTGCTTCAAAATGTTAACTTGCACCGTGAACACAAAATAAGTCATATGACGATTCGACGGAGGTTGGAGGAAGCGAATAAAAAATTTTATATAAAAAGGAAGGTACACGTTTGTATCGGAACAAAATAAGTTCGCAGACTGGAATTGATAAGCTCTTAGACTTCTGGAAAACCATTCTGTGGACAGATGATGAGTCAACATTTTCGATCATATGGCAATAAATATTATCGTACCATTCCTGCCTTAACAAAAAAACAACAGCGAACCATTCCGTTTCGCCTGCACAATGGCGGAAAAACAATGGTTTGGGGCTGTATGGCATACAATGGTATAGGAAAACTGGTTGAACTAAAAGGAAAAGCTACCCAGTTCGTTTATTTGGTAACTGTTAATGATAACGCCTTCCAGTTAGCAAAGGCCTTGATTGGGGAGGACTTCATACTGCAGCAAGATAATGCTTCTATCCACAAAGGTCGTCAAATTGCTTAATTTTTTAATAAAATTTAACAGGAGCTTCTACCTTGGCCTCTCAGAGCCCGAATTTAAATGTGATTGAGAATCTTTGGTATTACGTAAAGCAACAAATCAAACATGAAATTGGCAAATCGCGACGAACTGCCTGCAATGAAAATAATTGAAATTTGGAATAATATTCCCAAGGAAATAACGATGAATTTAGTGGAATCAGTTCCAAGGCGACTGCAGTAATAAATGCAAAGGGTGGCAGCACTTCATATTAAATGTCGAAAAAAATGACTTTTTCTTTTCATTTCTGGTATTTTCCAGTATTATTATATGAAGTACAAATAATTTTGTGAATAAATTTCAATGGTACAAATAATTTTTTTAAAATGTTTTTTTCTTTTAATTCCTTTAAAAAAATGCGTTAACTTCATTATTCGGTATTTTAAGGACATTAGTCGCTTCCTTTCCCACCAAACATATTTTTCTCTAAGGCTGTTAAGCGCACTTTGAACTTGGCTTAACTAGGAGATTTGGATTTTTTTCCATGGTACAAATAATTTTGTGATGCATAGTAGATATCACGATTCAAAAAAATAGGTTTCATTGTGACGTCTGCTGTGTGTCGGTGTGTCTCGACAATAAATTGAGTAAGTCCCAACATAAAAGGGTATAAGTGGAATTGTGAGAGTGAATCATTTTGCTAATCCTACTTTACCAGACGCAAAAGTTTTGAGCAAAAGAGGACGTGGATTGAGCTCACAATGCCACAGTAAATATGGGAAAGTGATCTTTACATGTTGATTTAACAACAAAGTTGTTAAACCCGCATCGACCTTCGTTGGAATTGGTGATGTAGATAAGGCAAGGCGTTGGAACAAGGACACTAATGAAGTGAACAGACCAAAAGTCGTGAGACTATACAAATAGTGCATGGAAAGTATTGCCCTACTTTACCAAATGGTACAATATTACCGTATAGATAGTACGTGTCATAATACATTTCGTTGATTTGGCCATCAATGCTGCATGTATGGAATATCGAAAGAATTGCAAGAACAACTGCATACCATCTAGTAAGATCTTTGATTCATGCCGCTTTTGTTTTAAAGTAGCTGATTTGTTGGCTGCCATTGCCAAAGCAGACGTTTAACCAACTCGCAATTTATGTAGAACACCAACAACAACGGCGAATACATCTGAATCAGATGAAGATTCAACTTCAGATGAAGATGAAGTGCCAATGAAAAAGATACAATTGCTCCAGCGAAGGAAATAATAAAAGATAAGACAGACCATTTACCTATTTTCATATCTACAAAGTCAGCTGGTCGGTGTAAAAGAGAAGGATGTGGCAGAAAATCATTCGTTAAATGCAAGAAATGCGACATTTTTTTCCCTTTACGTCGGGAAAACAATTGCTTCTTTAATTTCCATGATTAATTTTTTTTGCAATAATTTTCATAAATTTTCAATTTATTTCGTTTTCCTTTCATTTTTTAACTTTTCTTTTCTTTTTATTTGTTGTTTTGATTTTTGTGTATTTTGAAATGTTTTTAAATAATTCTATACAAGTTTGCTTTCAATAAAAATACAAAATCATAGAAAAAAAACGGTTTTATCATATAATACGCTCGAGGTGTAAGTAGAATTTTCAAACCCTTTCTATCCCATACAACCTGTAGCGGCCAGGTGAGACGTCGCATCTGAAATTTTTTTACAGATTTGAAATCAGCGACCTCAAATTAGTCTAGATGAAAAGTTCCAATTTTTTTTTTCTTCCAGGCATTAAGAATGTTCAACGAAAGGGTTTAACGTTTGGCTATCGAGATAAATAAAATTTTGATTATATTGGAGAGCGATTCGCTAAATTTTCAATCGGATCAAAAAATGTCCATAGTGAAAAGTATAGAATTCCCAAATCTTAAAACTGTTAGCCCTAGCCGTTCATTAAATATCCGCGGTCTTCCACTGTACTCGAAAGTAATGTGAGATGTCCGCTCTACTTGTTTATCATCTATAACTCAACACTGAATTAAATTAATGAGCGCGTACGACCACTATAATGCCCACCTACACTATAGAACGCTGGATCATCGAGTGTTTGGGGACCTTGAGTATTCCACCATCCAGCAAACTACACGTATTGACTCGACCGACAGGAAAAAGAATCGAACGGGAACGAAATAATTCTGAACACCTGCGAGATCTTTACCAAGAAAGCAACGACAGCGATCAGGCGACAGACGATTGATTCGGTGCTTTATAGGTCTCAATGAAAAGTAATGAATAAACACGTGGACCGAAGCGCGCATGATCATCGAAGATCTGCAACAAAAATAATACGGGCGATGTGAAGAAGCAGCAAAATGCGTTCGGGCAACACGGAAAGACTCGGGCGACGATGAAGTACTTTATAGAAAGCAACAACAACTATACGTATGGAAAAGGTCGACTAAGGCCGACGGGTGCCGACAATCGTCC
This sequence comes from Chorisops tibialis, assembly GCA_963669355.1. Classification (NCBI taxonomy): domain Eukaryota; kingdom Metazoa; phylum Arthropoda; class Insecta; order Diptera; family Stratiomyidae; genus Chorisops; species Chorisops tibialis. Next base: position 13,479,390 of record OY770262.1, on the reverse strand, counting down.
AAATAAGAGAGAAGACCGACTGCCACCGTCAGGGCCAGAGCGAAAGAAGACAGAGTGCGCAAACGGGCTATGTTACCCATAGATCAAAAAATTTTTCGCATTAAAAACTCTTACCTCCCAAATGAACGATTTTGATTGGCCAAAACTTTAAACAGCTGATTACTAACCCATATTTTACACGTCGATTGTTCGCATATGTGCGTGGATATTGCACGCATATTGGTGAGCTCAGTTCGAGAAGTTCTTTCCCGTTTGCCAACTGTGTACGTATAATTAAACTGTGGTCAGGGCCGACATTGGTTGAAACAGCGGAGACGGTCGACTGTAGCCGACGGTGACTGAGTGTTGAACGAATAGCGAACGGATGGCTGAAGGATAGGGAATGATGTAAAAAGGCGAGCGCCCGAGAAGATGAGTCTGTCTGGTTGGAAGCGGTCGACGAGGGAGTCAATATTTACAAGACAAAAGATTGGTAAGCGATAAGGTTGAGCAAAAAAGTTTAGTGAATAGTGAAAAGATAATTGAATAAAGTTTTGTGGTGAATTTATTAAATTGGTGGTTCTACTTTTTCTTTAAATCTAGCACTTCAATATTTTTGTTTCTTTCTTTCTGACCTTATGTCATACCTAGTGTTGCCATATTTTCCTATTTTCTTAAATTTGGAATTTTCGTCATTGTGTAAGTGGACGAACTGTCTGGTTCGGAGTACTAATGTTGTTGCTTTGCTGTAATTGGAAATTGTTACAACTAAGTAGTATAGCCATTAAATTATGAAAACTAGAGATAAAGATAAAGTTTGGTCACTGCAACAATATTAATCAGTGGCGTGGCGTTCAAGGGAAGTATTGCTTTCCTTTCATTAAGCCTTTTATTGAGTCTAGAAATATTAAATTCAAATCAGAACGAATATTCAACTTTATTTACAAAAAAAATTCTAGAAAAAAGAGTGCATTATTTTCATCCAATACCTTAACGCCTTTTCCGAACGGCAAAATCCTTTCGCTGGGAAGAATAGGTGTTCAAGGCTCGTTTGAAAAACGCTTACACCAAACCGCCGGCCAATACGATCAAAATTTTCACGCGCGATGAGCGCAAGTTCTACGTCAATAGGAAGGGGAGATGAAAATGCGTCTACCTTCCCTTTCATTGGTTTCAGTCGCATATACGAGAGAATGAGACCGCCGGCCAATACGAGCAAAATTTCCGATCGCGGCGAGCACAAGTTTGATTTTCATAGGACGGGGAGATGCGTCATGGTAATTGCTTCCACCCAGCATGGCATGTATGACGATCGGTCAGATAGATAATTTCCTTGAAACGGCGTTGTTATTGTTTATAATAAATATTTTTAGTGTTAATGAAAATAAATTAATTAGTTTCGTAAAGTAAAGTGAGGTAATGTGAATAGATCTGTAGATAAAAGCGATTCGCTCCATGTTTGTTGAGGCAATTAAGATTTACGAGAATATATTTTATTTTCCACTTTACAATAAATTTCTTGGTTTGTTGTTCGAAGAATTTCACCTCAATAATTTCAAAATTTCTAGTCTAACAAAATAAATTTGTTATCTGCAAAAAGTCTTCAAAGCTTAAAATTCTGTTGATTGAAAATGCCGGAGTTTTGATGTTCCAGTCTCGCAAAATAAGCCTCACGCCTCTTCTTGGAAGATTTTCAGTTGGGCACTTTCACCGTCGATATATTCCTTAAGCGTAATAAACCTAATATTTAAAACATAAAAGAATTATGATTGGGCTTGAAGCCCAATCATATGATAGTAGAAGTAGAGGGGGAGGTTTGTATTTTTTGTATATAACACCGAACATTGCATGCAAAATGTTTTTTGCTTAATTTAAAGTTTTTAGTTTTCATTATTTTTAAAGAAATTGGTCATAGTTTTCCTGAAATTGTGGCATTTGTATGGGAGGTGGCAGATGAAGTGGAGCATTTAAGATGATTTTGAAACTGTTTATCATCATCATTATCACCATGCTTTGATTCAATTTCAAAGTCGATAGCTCTCATGTACTTGAAGGAGAAATGCTTTTCTTGAAATTACCTATATAATACAGATATTTGTATAGGAGTTGGTAGAAGGAGTGAAGCGGAGCTGATAATTTTTTCTAACACTTATTTCAATTATTAAGAATCAAATTCTGGCAAAATTTGAAGTTTGTAATTTTTCTAGTTTGAATGGAAATCGATAAAATGCATTTAACAAAAATTATGCATTTGTGTGGGAGGGGGTAGAAGGAGTGTACGGATCAAAAAATTTTTTTTCGTATTATTAATATATCTATTTGTATACTTTAGACAAAATATCAAATTGATAGCTTTAACAGTTTCGAAGAAAAATAATTTAATTTAAATTTCAAAATTTCGTGAGATTTGTATGGGAGGGGGTAGAAGAAGTGAGGTGAAGTTGATAATTATTTTTGAAATAAATTGTAACTATAGTAGAATTAATTCTGACAAAATTTCGTCTTTTCAGCCTTACTAGTTTCAATGAAAATCGAATATATGTATTTTTCAAAATTGTCCATTTGTATGGGAGGAAGTAGAAGGAGTAAGGGGATTGGGTCAATATTCCGTGATATTAGTGACATCTATTCAAGTCGATAGCTTAAATAGTTTCAAAGAAAAATCAATTTCTTATTATTTTGAAATTTCATTAAATTTGTATGGGAGGGGTAAAAGGAGTGGGGGATGTAGCCCATTCACGAACTTAAAGTTACTTTTTTGCTAAAAATGACATACAATTTTTTTTAGCACTATAGCTCAAAGCTTTCGAGAGTTATGCTGTAGACAGACGGAGGGACAGACAGACGGACAGTCGGACAGACGGTCACTCGGAATCGAGGTTTTTGAGCGACAACAAATATTTCTGTACTCTTGGTGGCTCTGCGCGAGCGTTATTTCTTAGCGTTACAAACGGTAACACAATATACTCTCAGATTTCATCTAGAGTATAAAAATAATTGCTCCCCTAGATATAAAGTCACGGTATGCCACTGATATTAACAGTTAAGTTTAAGTTTTGAAGTATAAGAAGGCAACATAAGAATGAAATAAAAACAGTCAAACTTTTAGCTTGCAAGAGTTTGACTGTTTTGAACTGTATGAACACGAGCACAAACTTGCGACAAAATACAAGTTTCTGTATAAATTCATTTCCTTCGAAAATAATCATGAATTTCGTAAATAGCGATTCATTACGATTGCATTTACGTCATAATAGACAAAAGTAGGAATGACCTCCGCTGCACGGAATCATTTCAATAAATGCACGTAACTCATAATCGAAGTGATGACGAATTTACGTCACAACGATATTAACTTAAACGAATTACAATGATTATTAATCTCGAGATTTAGTTGATAGTTCACGCGATTTCAGCGTGCATTCACAAATCCGTCCTTTACGCTCTTGTTTTTTTTATTATTCGTATTGTCGACTTGACGCACGTTCGCCTAACCTAATGCAATCACGAATAATTCTTGCATAGTTCCGCATATCTGACGTCATTCGTTCGACACTTGAAAAATATTGTTATGAGCACGTAGCTGTGCGTAATTCCTTATCGTGGATTGATAAGGATGATGCCGCGTTGTCTTCCGACTCCGCCGCACCGAATGCAAATCAATCATTTCTGTGCGAAAATTATATGGTGACAGTTTTTCTACGTCACAACACACATATCATGGATACAACCGCGTTCACTTCGGGTGTTGCTTTGTTTATTCCAGTTTCCTATACTTGTGCTGACGTCATTTCCTTCTACGTCCATTCAGAAAAACGTTTCCCTTCCACTTCCTTCTTTTCGTATTTATTATAATTTTCAAAATGGCAGCCACTACCTGTTGGTGCTCCTAACTATAGGCAAACATGATGGCCGGTGTGATACAGTGGGGGGATTTCATTCAAGAATTTTAGGTTTACGTTTCGGATTAGTACGCACACGCAAACTTCATGCAAGGGAGGAGGGGGAGGGGACGGAAAAAAATGATACATTGGTGATTTAGGTTCCATCGATTTTTCTGGCTGCCAATTTGTGGGGAAATAAAGAGCACATGTGCAGTCTCTAGTTGGCAAGGAGAATTGTTTTTTCACCTTCAACTTGCTTCCAGTCCCGAACTTGGACTTGACCTATCCCTCCCTACTCGAAATTGAAAAGCGAAGGGGAAATACGATTTTCATTCATGCGTTTCAACGTCAAAGGGGTATTACGGGCTTTTGATTTGTGAATGAACAGATATTTTTGAATTGTGAATTGATAACGAACCGTTGTAGTTTGAGGGGATAAATATAGAGTACCGTGTTAAACTTATTTTTATATAACTGTTACAGTTGCAAAGGCAATTTCTAATTTTCAATCAGAAAATCAAGGACATATCGCAATCTATCCAATCCTCTATCGTACAGAAATATCTGTTTGGAATTCTGTTGAACGATAAATATAATTATTAATTTCTATCGTATGATAATTTTGTAAAATAAATTTTTATTACTTAGGGCCATTTTTTTTAAATTTAAATTTGCAATTAATAATTTTAAGCCTGAAGGTCATTACACATTATTGGGCCTTAGAATTAAAAATGACGACAATTCTTGTTGCACTTGGTTACATCTAGAGGATTGCCTAACTGCCTTTGAGTGGGGTTTATTGAGTGATGAATTGGAAAATTCTCTTGATTGTAGAACATACTACATCGTTCAGTAAGTTCATATGATGACATATAGATGGTGCCACTTTTAACGAATCTGTGGCGAGTACACATCAAGCGTTAAGTATTCACCGCGAGAGGCGCAGCGGAGGTTTGGTGAAAATGGTTTCTGACAGGACCACCGACTTAACCTAGAATTATTGGCACTTTGTCGAGTCTTACGAGATGTGTAAAAACCCCTAACGAGTAGTGCAAAATAAACCGGTACACTAAATTCGAATAGAGTAAATAGTTTTCTTGTTTGTAGATCAAGAAACCCCTACAAATCCATATGATTTTTAAGAAGTACCAGCCTTTAAACGATACGTGGCAAAAAATCTGACGTTTAGTTCAGAAGTTACAGTGACGCTACTCTTTTCCATACAATGGAAAAATCTGAATTTCGTGTGTCATCAACACTGCTTTTTAATGGAAAACATACCGTTTAAGCAAAGCAATGATTTGACAAGTATTATACAGACTCTGCTATATCGAGACAAATAACAGAGAAGTGGTTTGCTGATTTGAAACGCGGACGTATAAACACTGATGATGCTGAATGCTCTTGTCGCCCAAATTCGGTATTTGTTGCGGAAAACATAAAAAAAATCCCCAAAGTAGTTTTGACCGATCGTGAATTAAAAGTACGTGAGATAGCTGCCACCTTAAAGATATCAGCAGGCAGTGTATTCAACATTTTACTTCAATATTTGTACATGTGAAAGCTCGGTTGGAAGAGAGTACCGCGTTTGCTCACTGCCAATCAAAAACAACATCGCATCGACAATTCAAAACGCTGCTTGGAGCAGTTTATGCTCAATAAAAAGGACTTTTCCATGCGTTGTGTGACAATGGATGAAATATGGATAAATCCCTACACTCCACAGTCAAAGTGGCAGTCAGCTGAGTGGAGAGAAGGAGGTGAAAGCCGTCCGAAGTGGCCGAAACCTCAAACGTTAGCCGGAAAGTTTCTGCCCTTTGGTTTTGGGATGCGCAGGGTACAATATTCTTTGACTTTCTTCAAAAGGGTGAGATGAATGAATAGCGAATATCATGTGGCGTTGTTGGTGCATTTTTTAATGTTCGTCTCTATAGCTGAAAACGTTTTATTATTATTACGAAAAACACCGGAGCTCACTTTTAAATCCAATCTTTATTCTCGTGTCTTCGACTGTCAAGTGAAGTGCCAGTCATAACAATAGCTTATTCAATTACCTTATTCTCTGAAACTATATGCAGTGGCATACATAACACATTTGAAGTCAGAAATTGCCAAAATGTGGTCTTTCACCAAGACAATGCATCGTGTCACAAGTCGATGTTAACGATGGCTAAATTGCACGAATTGAAGATAGAATTGCTTTCCTATCTACCATATTCTCCGGATCTGGCTCCCAGCAACTACTACCTGTTAACAGACATAAAAAGAATGCTGCAGGGAAAGATATTTGCCTACAATGAAGATGTGATTGCCGAAACTGAAGCCTATTTCGAGGCCAAAAATAATTTGTTCTACAAGGTTGTCTCACAAACCCCTCCAAACATTCAACGAAAGGGTTTTACGTTTTGACCCATGGCTATCGAGATAAATAAAATTTTGATTATATTGGAGAGCGATTCGCTGAATTTTCAATCGGATCAAAAAATGTCCATAGTGAAAATTATGCAATTAAGACCAAGGAACAAGCATTTCAAACCTTTAAAGGCAATAAAACACCTGCCAACAGAGAACTCTTCAATGCGTCAGAAATGAATGCAAATCCATACTCAATTGTGTTAAATTTGAGCATGACCAAAAACTTCGACGGAAGATCCTTCAGTGCCCTAAAGGCTCGAGATCTTACCAGTCATTCGTCAAAGCGGTCAACAACAATTTCATTTCTTCTTCAATACCACCCCTTGTTGATGGCGACCGTACCGTTATTGAACCTGTCGAAAAAGCTAATTTACTAGCATCAAGTTTCGCTAGAAACTCACGCCTTCCGCCTTCAAACCAATCGCCTCCCGTTCTAAGTGATTCTGGTTTCTCATAGCCTAAACTACATTTTCGCACGAGACTTATTTCTAGAATTCTTCAAGAGCTCAATATCCACAAATCTGCTTGTATTCCCCCATTACCCTTAAAAAGTGCTCCTCTTCTTTAGCTAAACCTCTCCACAATATTTTCTATCCTTCCTACTCTTTTGGGACTTTTCCACGTATGTGGAAAGTTGCGAATGCTCAGCCAATTCCCAAGAAAGGAAGCAAAGCGAACCCCGCTAACTACCGCCCTATAGTTACTTCAGTACTCTCGTAAGTAATGGAAACTGCTGTCAATCGCAAGTTCAATCGTTGAATATCTTGAGGATAACTAGCTAATCCATGATCGCCAGTATGGGTTCCGTTCTGGTAGGTCGACGGGAGATATTCTGGTCTACTTGACAGAACGTTGGAACTCATGCATACATAAACACGGCGAAGGTCAAGTTCTTGCACTTGACATTGCAAAAGCTTTTGACAGAGTTTGGCATGAATGTCTCATAGCAAAGCTTAGGGCCATAGGGCTCAATGCTACCCTTGTTCAATGGATTGAGAGTTTTCTTCCTGAACGCACTATACGAGTAGTACTGGCGTTATTTCTTCTTCTTTCTCAATAGATTCCGGCGTCCCTAAAGGCTCTGTTTTATATCCAACTCTTTTCTTAGTTTTCATCAACGACCTTCTGTCGCCCACTCTCAATTCAATCCATAGTCTTGCGGATGACAGTACTGACCTGCAATGAGGCAAGAAAAATAGTTCAACGCGTCTAAAACACAGGCCTGTCATCTATCGCTCAAACGTGATATTCCAGTATTATCTCAAAACGTGACTTTTCGTGGCACACAACTTTGTACCTCGGATAACTTCACACTTCTTAGCGTTAAAATTAATGACCACCTGAATTGGGCTCAGCACATCTTTGATGTTGCCCTCTACGCTTCTAAACGTGTAAGTGTTCTCCGAAAGTTCAAAAAGTATTTCACGTCGAATGACCTCGCAACCATCTATAAGGTATACACGCAAACAGACATATCACGTTTAGAGTACAACTCGCATGTTTGGGCAAGGGCACCCACATCACACCTCACGTTGCCCGACCGTATTCAAAACCATGCGTTCCGACTGATTGGAGACGAAACCATCACGTTTTCTATCGATTATCTTGAGAATCGCAGAAATGTCGTAGTACTCAGCATTTAGTATGGCTACTTTCATGGTAAATGCAGTGCGGAACTAAGCAGATTCATCCCTCCACTCTATAATTTTCCCCGAGATACTCGTCAAGCTGAACGCTCCCTCGAGTACACCGTTAAACCCTTGCCTTCTCGTACAGTGAAATATAGGCAGTCATTCATTTCCCGAACATCAAGACCAGAGTGAAAGAGGACAGAGTGCACAAACTTGCTATGTTGCCCATAGATCAAAAAATTTTTCGCATAAAAAATTCCTACCTCTCAAATGAAAGATTTTGATTGGTTCGCTCAAGGTTGCACCTTCCAAAAATTTAAACAGCTAATTACTAAGGCATATTTTACATGTAGATTGTTTGCATGTGTGCGTGAAAACTGTACGCAAATTGGTGAGTTCGATTCGAGAAGTTCTCTCCAGTTTGTAAACTGTTTTACGTATAATTAAACTGTGATCAAGACTTTGGAGCACACTACCATCCAAAGTGTTTCCCAACGAGTTAAACATCCAGTGCTTCAAAGGTAATGTACACTGTCACTTTCGTCTTTCTCCACCTAAATTAAACTGATCTAACTTGAGTTTTTTTTTCTGCAATTCCTATACCGACACAGCTACGCATAGCATTGTTGGGCGACCCCCTAAGTTGTGTTCGGTTCCTTAAAAAAAAAAGAAATCACTGATGTTTATTTGACCATTAAAGATACATAAACTCATAATGCAGCCAATAGTGGTCAAATAAATAATAATGAAAATATAAAACATGCATCTATACTAAACTCCCCGGTTTCGCAATATGGTCGGCAAATAATCAAACCTCAACGATTTACTTGTTCCAATTAATACAAACAATGATTTTTTTTAAACAACCAAGATTTAAATTAATAAGATTGGATCAAACTTAAAAAATAAATGAATTAAACTTAGTTACTAATGAAAGTTAAAATCTTTTCTGAATTACACAATTATTATTTTAATATTTATTATTTTTCTTTCCTTGAATATATAAATTCGACACAATTTATATAATAAACTAGCAAACGGCCGCGACTTCGTCCGCATAAAAATCGCATTAATAAGCAATTTTTGAGAAAGTAGTTAGTAATACATTATATATAATCCGCTTACTTTAATGGCTCTTTGAACACAATGTTTTGTATTTTGCTGGAGTCAGAACCATAAATTATTAAGAATGATACTCGCATTTGAATAGGAGAGGCTCGTGATCAAATCAAACCCGTAATTCGAGATCATATGTATACGTGTTAAGGACATGTGAATAGTTGTAGCTTGTGTTAATTGAAAATGGCCCAAATAAAATGACATTAAGCTTAAAAACATAACAGGACTTCGATTGTGCGTAAAGCCCCATTATATGATACTACCGATGAAATCGAAATTTTTGTCATCTTAAGAATTTTTGTGTGGGGAGTGATAGAAGGGATGACAGTACTAAATTAATTTTTTTCACACCATGCTAGAGTAGCTATAACAATATTTTCCACCAAATTTAAGCTTGAAAAACTGAATAGGTAACTTGAGAAACTTAGTGCATTGGATTTAGTGAAATTGTGCAATTTGTATGGGTAGAAGGTAGAAGGAGTGGGGGTTTTTGGTAATTTTTCTAGATACAACTATCATCACCATGCAATTGATATCTTTTAAATCTCAGATCAGTTAGATTCACACTTTTCAAGAAAATCGAGTTTTTGCAAAGTCGTGAAATTGTGTTATATTGTAAGGGAGGGGGTAGAAGGAGTGGAGCTAATCGGTTAAATTTTCCCGATAGTAATAATAATACTAATTAGGGATTCATCAGAAAATTTTAGCTCGATCAAAGTTATACGCACTGAGAAAATCGGTTTAGAGTATTTCATGAAAAAGTGCAGTTTGTATGGGAGGTGCTAGAAGGAGTGGAGGGTTTTTGGTAATTTTTCTAGAAACAACTATAATCGCCATGCAATTGATGTGTTTCAGTTAGATTCACACTTTTCAAGAAAATCGAGTTTTTGCATAGTCGTGGAATTGTGCCACATTGTATGGGATGTGGTAGAGGAGTAAAGCTAATCGGCTAATTTTTCCCGATAATAATAATTATGCTAATTAAAGATTTAGTACATAATTTTAGCTCGATCAAAGCTATACGTACTGTTTGGGCCTCTTAAAATCATATTTATAGATTTAGTTGTTATAATCACAATTTTTATTGTTCACAATTCTGGCCTGGTAACTCCGTCATATTCTTGTTTTTTTTGCCTGTTAAATTAAATTCAATCATCATCATCAATGGCGCAACAGCCCAAATCGAGCCTTGGCCTCCTGAAGTCGTCGCCTCCAATCGTCTCGATCCAAAGACCGCGTCCTCCAGCTGCTAATTATACTCTAGATGAAATCTGAGAGTATTATAAGTTTGCTCTAAAGTTTGTAACGCCAAGAAATAAGGCTCGGAGAAAAAAATGATGAATACAGAAGTTAATATTATCACTCAAAAATCTCAAAACCGGATGTCCGTCCGTCCGTCCGTCCGTCCGTCCGTCTGTCCGTCCGTCCGTTCGCTCTCTAGCTTGAGAACGCGTTGAGCTAGAAAGCTCAAATTTCGTACACGTCGTTTTTGACAAAAAAGTAAGGTCAAGTTCGGTAACGGGCCAAATCGCTCCACCCCTTCTACCCCCTCCCATACAAAATGACACAAATGCGCATTTTGACAATAAACGGATTTGCTCAAAAAGTATAAAAGCTATTGGCCTGAAATTTGAAATATATTACTTTTATGATAATATAAATCTACCGTATAAAAATTATGCGTGTCCTTCCCCTCCTTCTACCCCCTCCCATACAAACTGTACTTGTCATGAATTACTCTAAGCCAATTTACTCAGTGCGTATAAAATTTAGCAAGCTGAAATTCTGCACTTAATATTTATTTAAAATTGTTAGTAAGGGTGAAAAAAATTAGACGATTAGCTCCACCCCTTCTACCCCCTCCCATACAAAATGACACAATTTCCCAATTCGGCTATAAATGGATTTGCTCGAAAAGTATGAAAGCTATTAGTCTGAATTTCGGGATATATTACTTTCATAATGATTTCAATATACAATATAAAAATTATTTGCGTCCTCCCTCTCCTTCCAACCCCTCCCATACAAACTACACTTTTTGATGAAATGCTCTAATCCGATTTTCTCAGAACATATAACATTTATCGAGCTCACATTTTGTAATAAATACTTATTTAGCAGTATCACTAAGATCAGAGAAAATTATTTGATTAGCTTTACTGCTTCTACCCCCTCCCATACAATATGACACAGTTTCACAACTTCACAAAAAATCTATTTTCTTCAAAAGTATGAATTTTACTAGTCTTAAATTTAAGAGATGTCAATTTTATAATATTCTTAGTTATTTCTGAAAAAATCAATAAAATCCCCCCACTCTTTCTACCACCTCCCATACAAACTGCACATTTCAACTAAATCTAACACACTAATTTTCTCAGCTCCCATTCAATTTTTGGAGTAAGCATTTTGTATAAAACATTTTTTATAGCTACTTTAGCATGATGGGGAAAAAATTAGTTCAATGCTATCACCCCTTCTAACACTCCCCATACAAAATTTCTTGGGATCAGAAAAAAATCTATTTCATCTAGAGTAACGTAAGATTGCGCTTTACGCGCAATCGTAGTCCTATTATGTTTATACTCTAGATGAAATCTGAGAGTATTATAAGTTTGCTCTAAAGTTTGTAACGCCAAGAAATAAGGCTCGGAGAAAAAAATGATGAATACAGAAATTAATATTATCACTCAAAAATCTCAAAACCGGATGTCCGTCCGTCCGTCCGTCCGTCCGTCCGTCCGTCCGTCCGTCCGTCCGTCCGTCCGTCCGTCCGTCCGTCCGTCCGTCCGTCCGTCCGTCTGTGCGCGCTCTAGCTTGAGAACGCGTTGAGCTAGATAGTTCAAATTTTGTACACGTCGTTTTTGACAAAAAAGTAAGGTCAAGTTCGTGAACGGGCCAAATCGCTCCACCCCTTCTACCCCCTCCCATACAAAATGACACAATTGCGCAATTTGACAATAAACGGATTTGCACGAAAATTATAAAAGCTATTGGCCTGAAATTTGGAATGTGTTACTTTTATGATAATATCAATCTACCGTACGAAAATTATGCGTATCCTCCCCCTCCTTCTACCACCTCCCATACAAACTGTACTTGTCATGAATTACTCTAAGCCAATTTACTCATTGCGTATACAATTTAGAGAGCTGAAATTGTGCACCAAATATTTATTTGAAATTGTTAGTAAGCCCAAGAAAATTTAGACTATTAGCTTCACCCCTTCTACCCCCTCCCATACAAAATGACACAATTTCGTAATTTGACAATAAACGGATTTACTCGAAAAGTATAAAAGCTATTAGTCTGAATTTTCGGATATGTTATTTTCATAGTAATTTTAATCTACAGTAGCAAAATTATTTGCTTCCTCCCTCTCCTTCCATCCCCTCCCATACAAACTACACTTTTTCATGAAATGCTCTAAGACGATTTTCTCAGAACATATAACATTTATTGAGCTCATATTTTGTAATAAATACTTAATTAGTATTAGCACTAAGATCAGAAAAAAATATTTGATTAGCTTCACTGCTTCTACCCCCTCCCATACAATATGACACAGTTTCACTAATTTACAAAAAATCGATTTTCCTGAAAAGTATGAATGGCACTAATCTGAAATTTAAGGGATGTCAATTTTATAATATTCCTAGTTATTTCTGAAAAAATCACTGGAATCCCCCCACTCTTTCTACCACCTCCCATACAAACTGCACATTTTCACTAAATCTAACTCACTAATTTTTTCAGTTCCCATTCAATTTTTGGAGTAAGCATTTTGTACAAAACATTTTTATAGCTACTTTAGCATGATGGGGAAAAATTAGTTCAATGCTGTCATCCCTTCTAATACTTCCCATGCGAAATTTCTTGGGATCACAAAAAATTCTATTTCATCTAGAGTATCGTAAGATTGCGCTTTACGCGCAATCGTAGCCCTGTTATGTTTTTTAGAATGGCTTTGCTGTCTTCATCAACCGAGTCTTCCCATCGCTTGCGTGGTTTGCCTACTGGCCGGTTACCACTCGCTTTGCCTTTAAGAGCACGTTTGGGGATTCTTCTGTCTTCCATTCGCTCTACATGACCAGCCCACTGCAGTTTACGTAACTTGATGAACGTTGAAGCTTCTGGCTCGTCGTAGAGTTGATACAACTCATGGTTGTATCTTATTCGCCATTCCGTTCCTTCCTTCACAGGTCCCAAAATTCTTCGGAGGACCTTTCTTTCGAATGCGTTAACTGCTTCTTCGGCAGTTCACGTTAATGTACACGTCTCGCAGCCATAACAGAGCACAGGTCGTATAATAGTTTTATAAATCCGCAGCTTATTGTTCCTGTGCACTTTCTTGGATTTCATTATTGGAAGTACTGAATAATACGTCTTATTTGCAAGTATTATCCGTCGTTTGATTTCGTCTGTTTCATTACCGTCCTTTGCTAGATTAGCCCCAAGATAGATGAAGTTGTCCACACTCTCCAAATTATATTCCGCAATTGTTATGTTTTGTCTGATTGGCGTTCTCCTTCTTGTTTGCGTCATTACTTTTGTTTTGCTTTCATTAATGCGCAACCCGACTTCTTTTGCGGCGGAGTCAAGATTGACAAATACCTCCTTAGCACTAGGGAAGGATCTTGCTAGAATGTTAATGTCGTCAGCGTATGCTACTAGTTGGGTGGACTTGAATAGTAGTGTCCCGTTGGTGTCGACTGGGATTTTTCGGACGACATACTCTAGTGCCAAGTTGAAAAGCATAGGGGCTAGACCATCTCCCTGCTTTAAACCACATTCCGTTCGAAAGCTGGTTGTGGAATCGGTTTGTATTCTCACTTGGGATTCAGTGTTCGTCATTGTGAGTCTTGTTAGTCGGACTAGTTTTGGAGGAATTCCAAAGTCAAGCATGATTTGGTACAGTACGCTCCTGTCGATACTGTCGTATGCTTGTTTAAAATCTACGAATATTTGGTGCACGTCTGTGTTATATTCCCAGCATTTCTCAAGCACCTGTTTCACCGAGAATATCTGGTCTGTTGTAGATCGTATGGTTCTGAACCGCCTTGGTATTCGCCAATTATTTCATTAGTATAGGGCTTAAGACGACGTTCAATAATTTTTGTCAGTAGTTTATAGGACGTACACAACAATGATATACCTCTGTAGTTCTCACAGCAGAGTTTGTCTCCTTTCTTGTAAATTGGACATATAATGCTTTTTCGCCAGTCGTCGGGTATGATTTCCTCTGTCCAAATTTTGCATATCATGTTGTGCAGTATTTCAGCGACACAGTTTCCACCGTTTTTCAGAAGTTCAACTGGTATCTCGTCAATTCCCGGCGCTTTGTTTCGTTTTTGGTCACATAGGGCTGCTTTGATTTCAGCAAGCGTGGGTGGTATCGATGATGGTTCATCATTGTCAGTTGAGGCTTCAATTGAAATGTTGTCTGTCGTTATCGGTGCTACTGGGATGGGATTCAAAAGATGTTCAAAGTAGGAAGCCCATCTCCTTTTGATTTCTTGTGCGTCGCTGATGATGTTGCCCTCCACGTCTTTGCAGAGACTGGTTTTTGGCTTATATCCTTTTTTTAGATCTTTTACTATTGCGTATGCGTCACGCGTTTTATTTTTTCTCATGTCGTTGTCCATTTTTTGTATTTTGTCATTATGGTACTTCCTTTGTTTTCGTCTGCAGGTCTTTTTCGCATATCGCCTAAGCTCGTCATATCTTTCTTTTTTGGCTCGTGTTGGTCGTTCAGTAAATATTTTGTAAGCTTCGTTCTTTCTATCTATTGCGTCGCGACATTCTTGGTCGAACCAATCATTATTTTTTCGCCGTGCTTGATACCCTAATATCTCTTCCGCGGAGGATTTGATGCCGTCTCGTATCTTCATCCACGCATTCTCCACTGTCTCGTATCTTTATCCACGCATTCTCCACTGTATTTTTAAATTTTGTAATTCAATCATGTACCGACATAATAACTTTTGCATTGAATTCGGTTTCCGTTGCTACTTGAGTTGCCGGCCAGTTGGCGAGTAGACGTCAAGAACAGAGCTTGCATTAAATAAAAATCGTGTATTAGCTTGCATTGGTTTTTTTTTGCTTATATCAGTTCACGTCCGATAGCCGCAGTATACTTGTATAGCTCGTACACGTACTGAGAAAATTGGTTTAGAATATTTCATGAAAAAGTGCAGTTTGTATAGGAGGTGGTGCAAGGAGTGGAGGGTTTTTAGTTATTTTTTGAGAAGCAACTACAATTATCATTCAATTGATATATTTTATATTTCAGAACAGTAACATTCACACTTTTCAAGAAAATCGAATTTTCGCAAAGTCGTGGATTTGTGTCAGATTGTATGGAATGGGGTAGAAGGAGTAAACCTAATTGGTTAGTTTTTTCCTGACATTAATAACAATGCTAATTAAGGATTTAATACAAAATCTTAGCTCGATCAAAGTTATACGTACTGAGAAAATTGGAGTATAGTATTTGATGAAAAAGTTTAGTTTGTATGGGAGGTGGTGGAAGAAGTTGGGGGATTCAAACTAATTAAATACTTGAAGATTGCATTTATAATAGAAATATTATGTTTTAAATTTCAAATTAATAGCTTTCATAGTTTCCATGAAAATTTGATTATTATCAGTTTTTGAAAATGAGTCACTTTTTATGGGAGGGGGTAGAAGGCGTGAGGGGAGAAAAATAAAACCTAAAGCAGATTACTCGTCGAGGCAGACTTAATAATCTGTGAAAGTTTCATTGCAATCGGTGCAGCCGTTTTCGCGTGTAAGCCGGAAAGACAGACAGACAGACAGAGACATTTTTTAAAAACGTTTGATTCTGCTTAGTTATTGCTTAAATGAAGCAAAACTCTTATATATAGCCATTTATAAACAAATAACAGACAGACACTACAATTATATTTATATAGATAAGGTAATTTTTATTTGTTTACTTGCAATTTAATTAATAATACACTCTATTATAATTGCTTATTATTAAGAATAGTTTATAAGACTTTAAGAAAGGGAGATGTTAGAGTATGATCTGCCTACATGACAGCACTAGACTATTATAATAAACTGAGAGCAGTCACTCGTCAACTGTCAAGCAGTTGGTCGTATTATTTCAGGTAATACCACACATTACACCCCCGAATCGAAGCACGCAAGTATGGAATGGCGAAAGAAGAACGAATCTGCATCTGTCATAGCCAAAACTCGTCTCTCGGTTTTGGCGACCGTACTTTTCGACTTTAAAGGAGTCCTGCTTATTGATTTTCTCCACGAACGTTGAACTGTAAATGTCGCGTACTATTGCCAACTTTTAGATGATGCAAAAACGGCGTATCCTGCTGCAAGACAATGCTCGGCCCCATTCAGCTGCCTTAACTTCGGGAAAACTTGAAGCATTGCCGTGGACTATACTGGAACAGCCTCCTTACAGTGCGTACTTATCGCCCTTACCACCTGTTTGGATCAATGAACGAAACTCTTGGAGAACAACATTTTGATGACGATATTGCAGTTGAAGATTTCGTACGCTTCGTACGGCTTATGACGCAACCATCTTCGTTTTACGAAAACGGAATAACAAAATTATCCATCCGTTGGGAAAAAATGTGTCACGAAATCAGGAGATTACTTAGAAAAAGAAATTTAAGCCTTTGTATTTTTATCGTGTCCCAATAAAGTTTTAAAAAAGTTCCGGTTTATATTTGATTCACCCTCGTATTTCCCATTACGGTTAAAAATAACTACAGCAGAAGCCTGCTGTCTCCTCGAAATTTGTTGTTTTCGAAACACTTTCGTAATGCATTCTGGTAAATAAGTTTAATTACTACGGGTTGTCTACAAATTACAAAAAAAAGTGTCTCAAACGAATACTCCTCAAAGTAGAAGAAAATTCCCATAACATAACATCTCCCCAATCATCATGCCAATCAGCCACGCGACCTTGACAACGCCGTCATTACAACAAAACGATAACAAGGCGCCACGTCACGCTCAATAAACCTCTAAGCGGAATGCATCGTTGACCGCAAAGACGCCTCCACTTACATGGGATCGCATATACGATATGTGACAGATGCCAGCGGCCGTTATAACTAGAGCAGCCAGCATCAACCACCTACTACTTACCACCACCTCCTCTTCTGCTCCCCACATTCGCTTTCTCATCTTCAGCCTAAGAAAAACATTTACAACCTGACCTAACCGATCTAAAAGTGGCGAATTCTCACACCCCCGCGATCGCAACGTCCAATTCTGGTGCGCGTAATTAGCCCGCGTGTAGTGCGCGAGCATCTGCCTGCGTGTTAATTGAGTTCGATTGCGTTGACGTCGCTGTTGTGTTCGCCCAGAATTCCGATCCGATCGTTCATCAGCGCGAAAAATTCTTAGAGCAATCGATCTTGGGCGTATTGGCTCGCGTCGATCGCTCATTCATAAGTACGCGCGCGTAAGATGCCCGATGAGGGAGGGCGTCCGCGCTTAAAGATATGGGAAGAAAATTGAAAAAAAAAAAAATTAGCGCCATCATCAGAATTCTTCCGCCTCCGCTGGCGCAAGTGAGAGTCGTCCGTTTTTATTATGGCGATGATCTCGCCGCCAGTGATAGTGCCGCCAAGTTCAGGTGAGGTAGGTGGACAAGCAAGCGAGCAAACTGACCGCATGCGAGCTGGGCCCAATAAAACTGAAGCGAACGCCGCGGTCCCGAGCTGTTCCGCACTCTTCCGGAACGCTGCCACCGGTGCCTGGTCGCGTGGCAGACTCAACCTACAACTCCTGCAATGAGGGGGTTCCGGTCGAGATTGTCCGTTCGCGGTGGTCGCCCGCCACAGATCATCTTCATTCAATTTCGTGTTGGTGTACTTAGCCCACCCGATTTGCGTCCGGCATCAGTGCGGCTTTATAGACAACATCGAGAATTTGCGGGGCATCCCCCATTCGAAAAATGGATGACATACTTACGGAATTCCAACATTGCTCCGGAGGCGGACACCTTACAGGCAATGACGACAAGTGTCTTCCAGGACGATATTTTTAGGCGGTGGCATCAAAGAGGAGTAGCGATCATAGCTGATCATTTTCCACAGAGTATTTTTTTTTCTTTTTCATAAATTTTACGGACTCTATTTTTGAAGTCCGACATTGCGGAGGAGAAGAAGGCGATCTTATCGCGCCTAGCGATGAAAGACATGTTGTCCGACCGAAGGAAAGTATCGCGTCTTTAGATCGTGTTTGCTGTCATCAGCACTGTGTTATCGCGGGTGTCATAATCACGCGTGTGTTGATAAATTTCGCTTTCGAGAAAAGAATCAATCACACGTGTCACCTCGGACTGACCTCTAAGAGCGATGGATACTTTTTTCTGAGGCTTAAAAGAGACGTAAATAGGACATTTTCGTGGTAGGCGCCTTTGTAAGTATTAATACTGAGAAATAAAAATGACAGCGAACATGATTATCCCGGTGAGAGTCAACCATCAACTTTTTCAAATTTGCAATCAGACGACATTATCGATTCCGGCTGTAATGTTGCCATGGCATATGGCTGTGTTCTGATAATGCGGTGGATTCGAAACATTGAGTGTACCCCTTCAAACTTTTCTGAATCTTAAATGTATTACTTTAAATCCGATAAGATAACTTAGCGATGCTACCGAAAGTACTGGGGTAAGTTATACGGTTCTTGCAAGATTCGGTTGTCATAAACGTAAGAGAGAGAAATGAACATCAAACCTATGTAAACCGATACGAAAGTTTCGGTTGCACTATGCTCAGCCCAATCTATTTGTCTGGTATTCTTTCTGATAGTTTAACCGCTAGCGATGCTGGATAGTTTACCAGTAGAATAGATTGGACCCGTACAGAGATCAAATGAAATTTTCGTATCGTTACACGCCTGACAAATAATTTCAATAGCGCTTGCTTGCTATATATCAGTCAGCGATACGAAACTATTAATTGTATAGGGTGCATCAACAAGAGGTGTAGGATTTGTTTCCATGACCCAATCAGAGAACGTACGGCTTTGCTGGTGGTCCGCCGGCTGCAGTTCTTGAGTCAGTTTGATCTTGTATGCATGCAGAGTCAAATCTTTCGTCAATATTCGCTGCAGTGTGGACGTGGAGACATCGAGCTCTGGATCACGGTGACGAATGGAGGTTTTTGGGTCGTTTTCAACACTGTCTTTCACTGTGACGATATTTTCGGTCGAATGTACGGGGCGAAGTCGTTTCGGTGTGATAGCACTAGCACGGAGCCAGTTTCTTGGAATTTTCTGAGTAGGTTGCGCAGGAGGCACATGATTACGATCAGCTATGTGGCAAGCCAGGTGAGACAACAGTAAAAAAGACAGATGAACCTATAAGCTAATCCTCGAAATTGAGGTCTGGGCAAAGCGAGCGTATGAGGAGTGCAACTATCCCCTCACGCAGTTCCTATCAGGTCACGGCGGCTACAGCAAATACCTACATAGGTTCGGACATGATAACTCGCCTCTTTGTCCAAATTGCTCAAATCAAGAATAAGACACAGAATACGCAGTCGCTTCGCAGAATTGAGAAATAATATGCCGCGGCCACCATTCATCATAGACTATGTGTTGCGATCAGAGAAGAATTGGACGGAAATTTCCACACTCGTAACGAATGTGCAAAAGGATCTGCGGAGAATCGAGAGAGAAAGGAGAGCAGAAGCAATATAAAGAGCACAGCATAAAATGCTAGCCAGCCCCGCGAAGTTATTGTCTAACAATCGTCTCGCAGGGAGAGTGGTTGAAGTCTGTGTGCGAGTGTGTCGTTTAGTACGTAGGCACATATCGGCTAACAGTTCTTTGTCAGGATCAGGTATGTGAATCATGCATACCAATGGCATGAGCTATTAGTATCTAATGAACGTTTCACACCTCCCTGGCGTAATCAGAAAGAAGAAAAAAAACATAACAGAATTATGATTGGGCTAATCAGATGAGATGGAAATGACTTTAATTACCGGAAAATATGTCATCTCAAATTCTTTCGAATAGTGAATAGAGATTTTTGCTTATGTGGTGGTAGAAGTATTTTTTTTGTATTTTTCGTATTTGACACCGAACATGGCATGCAAAATAATTTTTGCTGAATTTAAAGTTTTTAGTTTTCATTATTTTTAAAGAAATTGGTCATAGTTTTCCTGAAATTGGGGCATTTGTATGGGAGGTGGCAGAGGAAGTGGAGCGTATAAGATGATTTTGAAATTGCTTATCATCCTCCTTATCACCATCCTTTGATTCAATTTCAAAGTCGATAGCTCTCATATACTTGAAGGAGATATGCTTTTCTTGAATTTATAATACAGATATTTGTATGGGAGGTGGTAGAAGGAGTGAAGCGGAGCTGATAATTTTTTCTAACACTTATTTTAATTATTAAGAAACAAATTCTGGCAAAATTTGAAGTTTGTACTTTTTCTAGTTTGAATGGAAATCGATAAAATGCACTTCGCAAAAATTATCCATTTGTATGGGAGGGGGTAGAAGGAGTGTACGGATCAAAACAAATTTTTTTCATATTATTAATATTTTTATTTGTATACTTTATACAAAATATCAAGTTGATAGCGTTAACAGTTTCGAAGAAAAATAAATTAATTTAAATTTAAAAATTTCGTGAAATTTGTATGGGAGGGGGTGGAAGGAGTGAGGTGAAGTTGATAATTATTTTTAAAATAAATTGCAATTATAGTAGAATTAGTTCTGACAAAATTCTGTCTTTTCAGCTCTACTAGTTTCAATGAAAATCGAAAATATGTATTTTTCAAAATTGTCCATTTGTATGGAAGGGGGTAGAAGGAGTAAAGGGGTCGGATATTCCGTGATATTAATGACATCTATATCGTAATGCTTTGACGTAAATTTCAAGCCGATAGCTTAAATAGCTTCAAAGAAAAATCAATTTCTTATTATTTCGAAATTTCATGAAATTTGTGGGGGATGTAGCCCATTCACGAACTGAAAGTTACTTTTGCTAAAAATGACACACAAAAATTCTTAGCACTATAGCTCAAAGCTTTCGAGAGTTATGCTGTAGACAGACGGACAGACAGCAACTCGGAATCGAGGTTTTTGAGCGACAACAAATATTTCTGTACCCTTGGCGGCTCTGTGTGAGCATTATTTCTTAGCGTTACAAACGGTAAGGCAAACACAATATACTCTCAGATTTCATCTAGAGTATAAACATGATTACGATCAAAATTTGGTCGAGTTTGGCGCATCGTAACTGCGATTGAATGCGAGTTTCTGTAATGAAATTCAACGACTTGTAGCGTTCCATGGTAAATTTCTCCCATTTATACATGACAAACGTCAACATTTGACAACTGTAATACAACTAATAGGCCTTTCCAACTCTACTCTTCTTGCACAAACACTCTATACAACACTAAAATTACAAAACGTCAGTACTTCAGCAGGCAAAGCCCTCAAAGGAGGAAGCCATGTAAGTCAATCCAACAACAACACGTTGGAGTCATAACAAAATTGACAGTTCCATACAAATTCGCTCGCTTTTGTATGGAGCAGACACGGCGGGCTTTGTAAGAATCGCTTTTATTCTTAAATACAGTATACAGATAGTTCAGCTTTCTAAGGTACTTTATTAATAGTGCTCGGCATGTAATTATTACACGCTGATATCAGTCCAATAGATTTTTAATTGAAAAAAGTGCGATCAAAGTTAAATCTCGGTTTCTCACACCAAAGAAAATCTGTCACTCATATTGTGCAGAGTTCTTCGGTTATTTTTCACACAGAAAACTGTAGAATTTTAGTTATTACGAAAAGGTATGCACTCGCGTAATATTTCCGTCCTTAATTTGATTTAATTATGCTTTAGTGTTATTTTCGGTAAAACGTGTTTTTACGACAAGTTTGTACAAAAATTATTCAGGTGGTCTTTTCAAATGGAAAAATCCATGACGTCACACCCACTGGAGTCATTCAAGATGGCCGCTACGTCAGTTCTACCTAGCTTGGTATGTAGAAAGCTTTGCAGCAGGTAAATTGCCAGAATATCTCAGCCATTAAAAAAATGTAGAAACCACTCTAATGAAGAGACTACGTTGACCTGCAACAGAGATTTTAATAATGGAACTAAGCTAAATCAACTAAAGTGAGATATTCTCTTCGGACTGCACGAGTAGTGAATAGATAAAACGCTATACAGTAGCGAACAAAACTCTACGGCAGCACCTAATATTGAGGTTCTGGTTAAATGGAAGCTTTTATCCAAAATCCATTGATGCACATTTTTTCAGTAACGTAAATATATTGATAAAAAACCAAAAATAAAAACTTTTCATACCAAACTTAAAGATAAATTCATAAAAACATAAAAAATTTGAATCGACAAAAGTCTACGGCAGTCAGTGCCAATACCAACGATCTTTTACGCACCTTTTGAACGAAGATATATTTCATCATTAATGGGAATGTTTGCTTTTACTAATGAAGCAAAACTAAACTGCCAACAAGTCGGGCGAAACTTTATTATTCTTGGGACAAGTTTCGGATGAGTGAAAGTCAATATGCAGGTTAGAGTGGTTAGGGAAGGCTAAGTGAAAGGGAGTTCTTGGGCAGGGCTGTTGTCAATTTAACAATATTTCATTCGTTTCTGCAAGTTTAGGTTTTTATGAGGGGAGGAGGAGGGGTAATAGTAAGGGTGGGTGGATGTTAATAGCTTTTTAATTAATTGCTTCAATCACGTTCAATATTCTCTGCATAGAATTTGTTTCATATACGAAACTGCATAGAATTTTCATAAAATTCGGTGTATTTTACATTCACGAAACCGAACAATTGTATGGGAGGGGGTAGAGAAGGTAGGGGAATCGTAAAATTTGATATGTAGTTTTATTTCACTTCTCTTGCAAGGTGCTTGTATAAAATTTCAACTTCGTAGCTTTTAGTTTGTTGGTTATTAGTTGATTTAATGAGATTGTTCGAAATCATAGTTTTCTATGGGAGGGGGTAGAAGGGCAAGCGCGATTTCGAAACTTTTATAGCAACTTCATTTGAATTATTTTTATAAGTTTTTATGCAAAATTTGAAATTGATAGCTCTTAAGAGTTAGCTGATAACTGATTTCTTAAAAATGCTTGAAAAAATAATTTTGTATGGGAGGGGGTAGAGGAGGTAAGGGAATCGTAAAACTTGTGATGCATTTTTCTTTCTTTTCTGCTGTAAGGTGCTCGTACAAAATTTGAAGTTCGTAGTTTTTAATTTGTTGGTTATTAGTTGATTTAATGAAATTGGTCGAAATCATACTTTTGTATGGGAGGGGGTAGAAGAGCAAGCGCGATTTCAAAACGTTTAACATAATTTCATTTTAATTATTTTTGTTAGTTTTTGTGCAAAACTTCAAATTGATAGCTTTTAATAGTTAGGTGATAATTGATTTTTAAAAATGGTCGACAAAATAGTTTTGTATGGGAGGGGGTAGAAGTCTTAAAGGTTTTCGACCAGTTAATACTTCGTATATTTAAGGATTTTTTTTAAATGCATTTCGCAAATTTTCAAGTTTCTACCTTAAAATTTCACTTAAAAATTTTCAGTTTATGTGTTTTTTTCAATGCACATGAAACATCTTGTGCACGTTAGACCGGGGGTCGGTTTATAACAATTATGGATCAAGTTATTATAATTTTTTTATGTACATCAAATAGACGTATCCATATGCAAAATTTAATCTTTGTATCTTTTACCAGAGCCCTAAAAAAATCACTCAGAATTTTTTGGACATTTTTGCTTATCACCTCCCTTCCCTTACACCTCCCAGCTTAAAATTTCTACCAAAATTAACCATTATGTAGTTCTACAATCTGACAAATTTACGATTTGATATCTGTACGTTTTTTTGTGATATAAGGATTTGTAATTTTGAAAAGTGCGCCATTTTTGAAATGCCCCCCATTTCCTCCCACTACTATTATTTCAACATGTTATATTTTTATATATATATATTTTCCTAGTATATTTTAATATACGTTTCAAGTTTCAACTACATAGCTTCAGATATAGTTGAGATATTCATTTTTAAGTGTTTTTCTTTGCACCTCCCATGACCCTCCCTCTTACAATAATTTGCCACTCTCTAAGCTGATTCCGATAGTTCGATGCCACCTTGGTGGTAGCAAAATATGAATTTTTATGAGAAGTAATTTCGAAGATATAATCATTTGAAAAAACAATTCGGCCGACAATTTGTTTTTAACCCCCCCCCCCCCCCTTTCGGACGCCAATGGATAAAAAAACTAAATTATTTTTAAAGTTTGTCCCACAACCTTCTCTACTTCTCTACTGATTTTCAACATTCTATCTGCATTCGTGGTGGAGATATTAGCAAGTGTAGTTTTCGATTTTTTTTTTCAAAATGAATTTTTTAATTTTTTAACTGAAAATTAAAGTGAATAATTTCTACATTCAGTCAAGGTAAACGAATTTTTCTTATTCGTTTTTTCATTCTCTGTCATATTCTGCAATCAAAAATTGCCCTAGTTCAATTTATTCTATTTGATGTGTTAATCTGTCGAAATGGCGGATGTTCCTAAGTTGGACACCGTTGATGTTCCTATGTTGGACTGTGTTGGAGTGTTATTCACATTTTCGACATTTTCATTTTTTAAATGAATTAAATTAAATTTTCAAGTTTCTACCTTAAAATTTCACTCAAAAATTTTCAGTTTTTGTGTTTTTTTTTTCATTGCACATGAAACACCTTGTGCACATTAGACCGGAGTTTTTTTTTTGTTCATAAAGAATTTTTTTCATTTTCATAAGCTTTCAGACGGCAGTCAGTCATTTAGCGACATTTGCAGAAGACGCGAACCGGTGCAAGAACGCGATAGAGCGATATCGGCGGTAGTGCCATATAGTGTGAATTAAGTTAAAGTGCGAATAAATAAATTATCACCTATTTTTGAACGAATTGTGTTTTACTTGAAATCCTGGCGAACCCCTAGCTCGCAACAATTGGTGTCAGAAGTAGGACTTCAAGGATAAATTCGGGATAAAAAACGCGAGTGAAATTAAAATTAAAATTAAAATCGAACGGATAATTTTGTGAGAGCGAAAAAGTGAAACTAAAGTTCTCGAACGGACAGTGAGAATTTTGTGAGATCGAATATTCTCGAGTGCTTTAGTGAGCAGTGACTTTAATTAGTGAAGTAAATTTAAGTGAATTCGAATCGCGGAAAAACTTGAAATAATCGGTAGTGAAAATGCCGCGTTACCTAAAGGACTTAAAATTAACGGAGCTGAAGGATGAGCTCAGTAGACGCGAGTTATCTACGACAGGAAGCAAGTCTGAACTCGTCAGTCGTATGATCGAGACACTGGAGGCTGAGGGTAAGGGAGCAGATAGTTTTGAGTTCCAAATCAAAGAAGCTCGCGAAGAGGAGTGTTCTGGTACATCGGATGCTCTAATACAGTTAATGCAACAAATGATGAAAAAATTAGAGCAACAATCATTGGACATTAAACAACAATCTGCGGACATTAATCAGAAATTAGAGCAACAATCAGCGGACATTAATCAGAAAATAGACCAGACCTCAAAGGACCTCAACCAAAAATTGGAGCTGCAAAATAATAAAATAGACACCATGTGTAAGGCAATAGAAGAAAACGTAGAGAAGAAACTTCGAATCTTCGAAGATCAAATTACGGAAAGGATATCCGGGATTGTAGAAGAAGTCGAACGCCTAAAAAGGGACTTTGATAACGTGAAAGCGACTGGAGTCATCAAAGCAGAGCATGTTACACACAAGGGTTTCAAAGCTCCAATCTTCGATGGACAAACACCGTGGGCTATTTGTAAGACCCAATTTGAGGCTGCCGCAAGAAACAATCATTGGAATGATCTGGAACGAGGAACGGTTCGAGAATTGGGAAAATGGTATAAAAGTACGAAGCTTTCAGACGGCAATCAGTCATTCAGTGACATTTGTAGAAGACGCGAACCGGTGCAAGAATGCGATAGAGCGATATCGGCGGTAGTGCCATATAGTGTGAATTAAGTTAAAGTGCGAATAAGTAAATTATCTTCTATTTTTAAACGAATTGTGTTTTACTTGAAATCCCGGCGAACCCCTAGCTCGCAACAATATGTATTTTGTTGAAATAAAATAATGAACTTAAAACGAATATTTTCACACCACTTAAGCCTATGAATTTTGTTAACATTTTCCAAGCAAATGTAGTTACCTTTTTTTTCGAAATTTGATCACCAAGATGTAAAATGGAAAAATATCTCTGTTTGTGGGATCAGCTTGAAAAAAACACTAAAATTTATTAATTTGGTTTTTTCAATATTGATCAGATCAATGGCGCTACAACCCAAATCGGACCTTGGCCTCCTGATATTCAGGTTCCTTAACATTTTTCATTACTTATTGTGGAAGGGTTGTTAGCCCTTCGTACAACCCTCTTTCTACGAATTTTTCATTTTCTTAGATTGAGGTGACCAAGGTATATCCAAGCAGACAATATGCCGGAATTATATACTGCGCCGACCGGGATTTGAACTCACGACCTTCGAATTACAAGACTAACACACTACCTACTAGGCTAGCTTCAATATTGGTTTCAACTAATACTAATTCAGAATCAATTTATAGTTTTCCGATGAAGAAGAATATAAGGAATACAGAAGTATTGATGTCCATAAAAACTGGAAAATTGAATTGAATTAAATAATTGCTTCTCATTGCGTTACTGCTGGACATCTAGTTGAACAAGTTGTACACCCAACCCACATGGTTGGGTCCATGACATGAGTTATTGTGAATAGCTCGTAAGTAAGAAGCAAAAATTATTTATCTCACTCCTAAAATGAACAATATCTAAAAAAAGTACTTTTGAATTTCTCTCCTCCTTCCCAGTACGATGATCCAAAACTATTCCACATCTCCAATATTTTGACCAAAAAACAAAAACAACACATTGCTCCTGAAAATACACCAACAATCAATGATTAAACTAATTTTTCGACGTCATTGTACGCCGGTAATGCCGGTGAAGGCTATGTCATCGACCAAAATTTTTCGAATAGCATCAATACGAAATCATTTCGTTCAAATAAATAAACATTGAAAACATTTTTGCGCTATTCCTGTGCGCCATATTGGAAAAAAACCAAACTAAAAACAAATTTTCATGACGTTTCATCATCGTAAAAAATTGAGTCAAAATAGCGTAACACTCACTCCGCGAAATGAATGCGACGAACAAACACGGCGAGCGCGTTCGCAATGACGTAACACGATGTCACGATATTTAAATGATGATTAGACGTATCTATAATTAACCAAGCATATCCTAAAAATAGATGGCGCGATTAAAAGAGAGAGCGATTTTCACCACGCATCTATCTACGGTGAAATTGTTGTGTAAAGATGTTATTTTAAGTGTTCCTTTTCTTTCTTTTTTTTCGAATTTTTGAGTTTTTTCAGCGATGAGAACATTCTCTTGGCTGTTTTTTTTTATTTTTTTTAACAGCATCCGATTGTATACGGATGTATCTGTATCAATTTAACATGTGACGCTCAGAATAAGACCGATGTTATTTATATTATTTATGTTAGAAAATAGTTGTGTGAACTTTATTATCATATTTTTTTATATTTTTTGGATGATAACATTTATTTTATAAAATATTTTTTTTTTTTTTTTTTCTAAATTCTTCTTAGATAATTAAATAAAACGAAATTTCTTAGGAAATTGTTTTTTTTTTTTTTTTTCTTAAAATATGCATTTGTATGGGAGGTGGTAGAAGGGATGAACGGTTCGTAACAAAAGAGTACACGGTAATTATATGAGTACACTTTTCGCGTCAATAGCTTCCAAAGGCTCGAAGAAACATAACAGGACTACGACTGGGCGTAAAGCCCAATCGTGCGATACTCTAGATGAGAGAGGATTTTTCTTTTCACATCACTCTAAGGTTGCTATCAAAATGTTTTATTCAAAATTTAGGATTCAATAATTTAATAGGTACTGAGAAAATTAGTGTATTGAATTAAGTGAAATTGTGCAGTTTGTATGGGAGGTGGTAGAAGGAATGTGAATTTATTAATGACGTTTTTAGAAATAACTGTAAACATCATTTAATTGAAATGTTTTAAATTGCAGATTAGTAGCATTCATACTTTTCCCGAAAATCGTCTTTTGGTAAAGTTGTTGAATTGTGTCAAATTGTATGGAAAGTGGTAAAAAGATTGAAGCTAATCGCCTAATTTTTTTTGGTCTTACGAATAATTCTAAATAATTATTTAGTGCATAATTTCAGCTCGATAAATTTCATACGTACAGAGTAAATTTATTTAGAGTATTTCATAAAAAAGTGCAGTTTGTGTGGGAGGTGGTGGAAGGAGGGAGAGGGCTCAACTAATTTTTATACAGCAGATTGAAATTATTATAAAAGTAATATATCCCAAATTTCAGATCAATAGCTTTCATGCACGACGTGTACAAAATTTGAACTTTCTAGATCAGCTCGTTCTCAATCTAGAGAGGACACGGACGGACAGACGGACAGACAGACAGACGGACGGACGGACGGACATCCGGCTTTGAGATTTTTGAGTGATTATATTAACTTCTGTATCATTAATTTTTTTCTCCGAGCCTTATTTCTTAGCGTTACAAACTTTGTGGCAAACTTATAATACTCTCAGATTTCATCTAGAGTATAAAAATAGATTTAAGTTGCGAAGACTTATTTCGTAGTTCTTCATCCTCAAGATGATTGATGTCATAATTCTCTTATATCGCATTCACGTGGGGCGTACTTTAGTGTAGTGGATTTTAAAAATCGTATTATATGAATGTTCATCTGGCGCCGTAGTATAATATTCTTCTACAATGCCGCTACAACCCAAATCGGACCTTTGCCTCCTGACATTCAGGTTCCTTAACATTTTTCATTACTTATTGTGGAAGGGTTGTTAGCCCTTCGCACAACCCTCTTTCTACGAATTTTTTCATTTTCGTAGTTTCAGGTGACCAAGGTATATCCAAGCAGGCAATGTGCTGGAATTATATATCGCGCCGAACGGGATTTGAACTCACGACCTTCGCATTACAAGACCAACACACTACTCACTAGGCTACACTCCAGCTTCGTAGTATAATATAGTACAGTGAAAATTGAAACAGTTGAAGGATAACTGACAGTAAATAAAAATTAAATTTTGGCACACGAAATGTTCAAATACGGCCAATCCACGTTGGTTTCATAAAATCTCAGAAAATTGTAGATTTGAAATTGACCGGTCGTATATAAAAGGGTATCCATTCATGGAATCTGCATATTTAAAAGAATAAGCGTTTCTTGTAAACACTCTACAACCCAAAACAATGATCCTAAATAAACACACTAAATACCATTAGAAATGTATTTTCATCAAGGTGTGCCTTTTCCGGGTTCCCGGTTTGTACCTGTTTCGATTACAGATTTCCGCTGAAATATGGTTACAGGAGGAAAGGGAAATTGGATCCTCATCCGGCACTCCGACAAACATCAATCAATCAAATTCCTGTTAAAACCCCCTGTTCAGATCCGGCATAAAAGAACTTAAGACTAGAACGAGATAGAAACAAAAAGCACAAGCATACATAGGTACCGCCTACCGATCTTTCATTCCAGAGCGTGATATCTATACCTAGTCGTGCCATAAGTTCTGTCACACGTATATGGGCAATTTTTGTATAAATGAAAAAGAGTTTTTGACAAAGGAAAATATATTTTATTTTGGCATACTAATGGAAGTAAAATAAGCAACAAATTATTCAAAGTGGCCGCCTTTAGCCTTAACACAGCTCTTTAATCTGTTGGGCCAGTCATCGATAGCAGTACGCACTGTTTCTAGCGGAAAATTAGCTACTGCTTCTGTCAAAGATCGCTTAAGGCTCTCGATATTTGGGTGTCGTCTCGTGCACACCATGGACTCTAACTCCGCCCACAGTTTGTAGTCCAGGGGATTCAAATCTGGGCTCCCAGAAGGCCATTCCGTCGCCCTTATAAACTGTGGAATATTGGTTTCCAACCACGCTTGTGTGGTTCGAGCTTTGTGGGCTGGCGCAGAATCTTGCTGGAAAACCCAATGTCGATTGTTGAATAGCGTAGAGTTCAGCGGCTTCACACATCCCTCCAGGATGTCCGTTTGATAATTTTTCGCTGCAGTTTTTACGCCTTTTTCGCAAAAATGAAGCTCGGTGACCCCTTCGTAGCTGACACCCCACCATACCATGACTGATGCTGGATGATGTCCTCGCTGTACCCTAGTGGCAACTTCTCGGGCTTCTGCGGAGCTGTGGGCATACACCTTATCATTTTGGCGGTTGAAATGTTCCTCCGCCGTAAAAATTTTTTCATCGGTAAATAAAATTTCTCGATGTTTGTTGTTGCCGTACCGCCGAAGGAGCTCTTTCGATCTGGTGCTCCTAATTTGCTTCAACTGCTCAGTCAGCAAATGTCCCGTTGATCGTCGAAAGGCACTCATCCCGAGGTCAGATTTTATGATGCGAGACATACTTCGGGTGGAGATGTTCATCTCTCGAGCCATGATTCGTTGTTTACGAAGCGGATTTCGACGAATTCGACTCTCGACCGCTTTGATGGCAGCAGAAGAACGTACATCACGCGGACGTCCAGAACGAGGTCGATCTTCAATAGTCTGGATCGCGTTATATCTCTGGATCGCACGATACACAAATCTTTGCGTTATTTTTAACGGGCACAACAACTTGAAAATTTCACTCGCGGATTTTCCACACTTATGTAGTGCAATCACTGCAGTTCGGTTTTCTATTACACCCCATTCCATCTTCACACGTTAACGAACACACTTTAAATGACCATCAACTGTCAACAACATTATGACGTTTATAAAACTGGCCGATATTGAAATGTCACTCATAAAATAAAGTTGTTGCCAATGTGAGAAATTATGTGACAGAACTTATGGCAGGACTAGGTATATTTGGAAAGCACACAAGAGCTTAAGAGCAGGGCAAAGCGCGAAATTTTTCATTGATAAGCAGACGTGCTAAGTCACAAAATGAAAATTCTACATCAGAGCGTTTCGAAACCGAAATTCACTGTGACAATTAAGCTGGAAAAAAATGTATGTCGATATTTTTCACATTTTGAATAAATTTAAGCCGGAATATATGAATTTTTGATATTTTAAAACGTTCTAAAGATAGCAGTAAGCTGGTTGAAAAAATCCAATTTCTAAAAAAATGGACTTAAACACCTCTGCTTGTCAACCGACGATATACAGAGAAAACACAGTGAGCGACATCAAGAGTTGAACATTTAGAGTTCTTACTTTGCTGTTAGCAATAACGTTTCTTTTTCAGTTGTGCGGTCGTTATACGTACACATCTTCACGTCTTTTTTGACTCACAAAAAAAAATACTATGGCCCCTTGTCTCTAAGGCGGCGTGTGTCGTTCGGTAAAATTTTATGTTTTGGAATCTACCGGTTAGTAGTTAGTATTTTGTAACGCGCACTGTCGATTTATTCTCCCTGATTTTTTTTTGTTTTTAAATATACTGATATATAAAACCATGAAAGAAAATATAACAGGACTAAGACTGGGCGTAAAGCCCAATCGTGCGAAACTCTAGATGAAAGAGAATTTTTTTTATTTTAAGGAATTTTGTAGGGGAAGTGGTAGAGAGTGTGGCGATATTGATTTACATAATTTAATTGACATATTTTAAATTGCAGGTCAATGGCATTCATACTTTTCAGGAAAATCGACTTTTTGTAAAGTTGTTGAATTGTGTCAAATTGTATGGAAGGGGGTAGAAGGAGTGGAGCTAATCGCCTAATTTTGTTTTGTCTTATTAATAATTCTAAGTAATTATTTAGTGCATAATTTCAGCTCGATAAATTTCATACGTAGAGAGTAAATTTATTTAGAGTGTTTCATAAAAAAGTGCAGTTTGTATGGGAGGTGGTGGAAAGAAGGAGTGGACTCAACTAATTTTTATACAGCAGATTGAAATTATAAAAGTAATATAAACCAAATTTCAGATCAATAGCTTTCATGCTTTTTGAAAAAATGCGTTTATTGTCGAATTGCGAAATTGTGTCATTTTGTATGGGAGGGGTAGAAGGGGTGAAACTAAATGTCTAATTTTTTTTGGTCTTACTAATAATTCCAAATAAATATTAAGTGCACAATTTCAGCTGGCTAAATTTTATACGCACTGAGTAAATTGGCTTAGAGTATTTCATGAAAAAGTACAGTTTGTATGGGAGGTGGTAGAAGGAGGAAGAGGACACGCATAATTTTTATATGGTAGATTATATCATCATAAAAGTAATATGTTCCAAATTTGAGACCAATAGCTTTTATACTTTTCGAGCGAATCCGTTTATTGTCAAATTGCGCAATTGTGTCATTTTGTATGGGATGGGGTAGAAGAGGTGAAGCGATTTGGCCCGTTTACGAACTTGTCCTTACTTTTTTGTCAACAACGACTCCCATCATTCCATGAGATTTCGGAGTTGTTATTTAGAGTATGTCTCAGAAGTCAAATATCTCGGGGTGGTAATTGACGGTAAATTAAAATGGGACAAACACGTATCATATATAAGCAAAAGACTCCGTAGAACTTTTTATTTATTTTTAATCCCTCGGAATATATTGGATGTACAACAATTAAGAATAATATATTTTGCACTATTTCAGAGCATTTTCCAATATGGGATACTAGTTTGGGGAAGTACGTTCATGTCTAAGTTATCGCCTTTATGTAACGTCCATAATAAAATTATTAAAATATGCTTAAATCATATTAAATTCTGCTCTACTACAAAAGCTTTCCTAGAATTTATTTATTTTTTTTTTTACAGAATGACCTGTGTCTTAGGCAATTTCGGCTTTTATGTGCATTGCACAAACACAGTCATGGAGGGAAGGAATGGGATTGGGAAGGTAGGAGAAGGGGAGTCAGAACGACCGTATCGAGTAAGCTGGAATATTTTTCAGTTGTACTGGCTGCTACTGCCAAATATTTGTAGATGTTATGTGGGACTGAATGATAGAAAGCGAACAGAAACCATCTACTGAGTATCTAGGCCTTCTTGAAGTGGAACTGTTTCACTTTTACATGGTTTGTTTATTTTATTTCGAATAATTTTCATCGTCAGTAGCAACTGAAAATTCGTGTTTAAAAAATCCACTGTCTGGAGTGCGAATCGAACCCACGACCTATTTTCTGCAAGCACGCTGCCCACTACGCCACGGAAGCCTCAATGTAATAAATGTTCGACAACTGTTCGCATCTGTTTTACTGAAGTAAATATTTTGTCACCAAGAACAGTTTCCTTTACTTTGCACAAGGTATGATTTACGAAGTCAGTTACTTAGAACTTAGAATACAGTTAGAACTAAAAAAACATAATAGAATTATGATTGGGTGCAAAGCCCAATCATATGGTGCTCTAGATGAAATAGGAAAGAGTTTATTGTACCGGAAAATATGTCATCTCAAATTCTTCCGAATAGTGAATAGCGACTTTTGTGTGGGAGGTGGTAAAAGCTGAGGGAGGAGGTTTGCAATTTTTGTATACAAAACTGAACGTATTAGTATACAAAATGTTTCATGCTAAATTTAAAGTTTGTAGCTTTCATAATTTTTGAACAAATTTTTCTGAATTTATGGCATTTGTATGGGAGGTGGTAGAGAATGTGGGAGGTTTTGAATGATTTTGAATCTTCTTATCAACATCCTAATCACATTGCCTTTCTACTCATGTGTTTGAAGAAGAAACACATTTTTTGAGTTTTCAATAAAAAAAATTGTATGGGAGGTGGTAGAAGGAATGAAGCGAAGTTCATATTTTTTTAGCATTTATTGCAATTATTAAGGGACAAATACTGGCAAAGTTTAAAGTTTGTAATTTTCCTAGTTTCAGTGAAAATCGATTAAATGCATTTGCAAAAACTGTGCATTTGTATGGGAGGGGGTTGAAGGAGTATTTGAATCAAAACCAAATTTTTCGACATCAATTATATTTATAATAGTATACTTTTCTCAAAATTTAAAGTTGATAGCTTCGACGGTTTTGGAGAAAAATAATTTAGTTAAAATTCTGAAATTTCGTGAAATTTGTATGGGAGGGGGTAGAAAGAGTGAGATGAACTTGACAACTTTTACAAAATCAATTGCAATTATAATAACATTACTTATGACAAAATTTGGTTTTTTTATCTTTACTAGTTGCAATGAAAACCGAATAAATGCATTTTTGAAAATTGTGCATTTGTATGGGAGGTGGTAGAAGGAGTAAAAGGATCAGATCATTATTTTTGAAGTCAGTGACATTCACATCTTTATACTATGACATAATTTTCAAGCCAGTACCTGAAACGGTTTCGGAGAAAAATCAATTTCTTTAAATTTCGAAATTTCCTGAAATTTGTATGGGAGGGGGTAGAAGAAGTGGGGGGATTTGGCCCGTTCACGAACTTAAAGTTACCAAAGTTACTTTTTTGCTAAAAATGATGTATAAAAAATTTCAGCAAGATAGGTCAAAGCTTTCGAGAGTTATGTTGTATACAGATGGACAGACGGTCACTTGGAATTGAGGTTTTTGAGAGACAACAAATATGTCTGTACCCTTGGCGACTCTGTGCGTTCATTATTTTTTAACGTTACAAACGGTGAGGCAAACACAATATACTCTCAGATTTCATCTAGAGTATAATCATCAACACAGAGGCGCCGTACTTTTTTGCGGCCCAGGGCATATAACAAAGTACCAGTTCAAACTAAAAATATAATGAATTTGCATAACTACAAAGTGGTAATTAAAATATTTATACTCGACAACCCAAATTTCTATTTCTATTTCAAATAATTGTTATTTGCTGTAATTAGTGTATATACTTAAGTTATTTAAAATTATAAAATAAATGTAGATTACTAGAATTTAAGATTTCTTAGTTTAATTTCGCTATACGGAAATTTTCATAAATAAATAAATAAAAATTTAAAGATGAAATTAAAAATATTACTTAAAATACAAAATCTGAGCTCTCACCCACAAGCCACAATGACTTATGTGAGTTGATGCTGTAATTTGTTCATTATTATTGTACCGCAATTGTCAAATATGTATAGCTTCAATAAATTAAATTATTATTATTATAATTCAAACTCTCACAGCAAACATTGAAGGAGCCATCGCCGAAATAGAGACCTAATTATGCGAAAATGTGATCGAAAATTTTGAGAAAAGAATGAAGGTCTGCAAGCAAAGCTGAGGTTGCTTTTTGACAGATATTATGTTACATACATAATCCTCATGTATCTATTTTATAATGCAATAAAAATTTGTAGACCTCTTGTTGTTATACTCTTTATAAGACCCTACTAATTAATGGTATCCAGCGAAAAAACGAAGGGCCTAGAAGTTATCCTTGTGGTGCCCCGGCGTGTAACTGATTAAGAATAACAATGGTTGTTATCCAAGCAATTACTTGTTTACCATTTTATTTTTGGTGCAGTGTTACAAAATCTTTAAGCATTTACAAGTTTGCTAAGAAGAAACTCAAAATGTAGAGAAAGAAACGTTTTGGAGTAGCCTTACAATAGGAGAACTGCTTAGCTCGGATATCATGGCTATTGCTTAAAAGGTTGTTCCAAAAACGTTGTTTCCTCATTGAATAGTTTCTAGCTCTAAATGTTGTACAATAGCTACTACATAAATCAACGTACTTACAGTTCAGATTTACTTCCTCCAAATGCAAGCAACTTTTGCATTTTTCCCCCGAAACTCTTCAAAACTCCGACAAGTGTTAAGATTCCAATGAATTCAGTTGGTTCACAAATATGCTCGAAAGGTGATCGTAGGCGTTACCAGTTGTTCTAAATAGTAGTGTTGAACATCTGGTCCATATTGACGAAGTTTCAAATCAGCCCACTTGCTTTTCGTAAGTTTTTTTTTTTCGCCCGAGCAAACAACACTAGTGGCAAATTAAACATGAACTCGTGCTGCGTCACAAAACGCACTTTAAACGAAAATTTGTGAAGTGTGCCCTGGGCTGATGTAACCGCGCCACCAACGCACATTAGTTGCTACCTTGCCCCAAAGTCTTGACTTGTACGCGCGACAAGGTAAGAACTCGATCATAATAATTGTGCGATCATGAATGGAAACGATCAATTTTAGTTGGCTTGCATGGCTTTAAGAAAAGATCGGTTTAGCCGGCTAAGCTAAGCCTAGCTTAGCGCTCTGGATCGTCAAAAGTGTGTGGATGGATGTGTTGTTAGTAGTTTTGCATAATCGCATATCGGTGGATTTGTACCTGCAACGCGCGAACCCATGCAACGCTATGGAAAATGATAATCGCGGCTTGAGATAAATCTCGGCTTGAAGGCAAAAATCAACACAACTTATGGGGCATAGATAGCCTCGACGATGATCGCAGCCTTTCTTTATGAATGAATGAATGGAACGAAATGAATGGAGGAGCCTGAGGTTCATTGAAGCCATCCGGGGCTTGCGCGCAGCTAATTCTGCGGAAAATCTAATACGTTCCTTGTGTCGCAAAGTCGGGCTTCAAGATACAGCGCTCCGACATAACAACATGAATGAAGTGACTATCGTGTTTGCTATGTCCGTGCTGCACGGGTCACAGATCTCGGATCAAACCGCACGAATCAGCCATATTACACTTAGAAAAGTTAAGAGAAAAGGAGGCTGGGCTCCGCGGTATGTTCACCGCAGTGACCATATGTTTCCCAAGTCAAGTCGTTTGCATACGTGATGATGTATGGAGTGCGCGTAGGTCTCAAAGACCTTCGCCGTTTCCTAAGACAGTTTTCTCGAGCCGTTGCATTCGATTTTATGAATGGAAACCTCGACTTTTAATGACGAGATAGAGCGATTTATATGAAAATTTCCGAATTTATTATAAAACTGTAGCCCGAGCATAGATGCGGCCTTTAAGCCAAGCTTAATGGCACCTGGCTCGGTTGTCTTAGTATAATCGCAGTCCGAAAATTGCTGGTTCAGTTTCAAATTCATTCATAGCGGCCGATTTATGAATGAAAGTCAAGCTTTTCAAGTTTTCATTCAAGTCGCGGCTGGCTGGCCTACGCATAATTCCAACGATTTGTCGTTGACCCAAGCCGAGCTGAGAAGTTGCCGAATGACATGCAAATGCTTTTTTCTAACGATTTTCATAAATTTATTAATGAAAGGTGCGCACGGCAGTTTTAAGGTGTCGGCTCGATTCGCGTTGGCCGACTTTAAGAAAAGTTGCACAATCAAGGCCTAATCGATCAAGCTCGGCCTGTCGTCTTTTCGTGAATGAACGCATCCGATTTCTTGGCGCCAAATCGATAAAAACATGCGCGTTGTATTGGAAACCGAATTTCAAGATGGTCTACGCTATGTTTTTTCTTGTTTTTTTTACATCTTTACAAATATCATCAGGTATGCTAATTACCTGATGAATGAAAGATTGCTGGCGACAGAGATCTTTAATGAGTGCGTAGGGTGTCTCGTAAACAATGCAACATCTTACGGAAGTCTTTGAGAGATGAGATTTCATTCGATACGCGACGTATTTTATAATGATTTCATTGATGCGGCCGAGTAGGCTGAGCGATTTCTTCATTTAATTTTATTTTTCTTTCATAAAACACAATTATCTTTTTATTTTTATTTTTCTTGAATTCAAGAAGTGGGATAATACTGGAATTATATGGCACGCGTCATGATTCCAACGTATAAATGCCACATTTTCGGTAGGCGTTTGGTGAGTAATTTATCGATAGAGTGAACCAAATTTGGACAAAATTGAAGACGCAATTTTGAAGGCCTCTGAAAAACGATGACGACGACGATCATGTCTTGTCACAATTACAAAGGAATTGAATTTTGAGATTCGAAAATAAGAAAAAACGATGTTTCAAAGCGATTCCGAAAAAGTAGGACAATGCTATTCAAAAAAAAAAAAATACTTAACAAGTTTTTTGTTGCAATAGAAAATCATTATTAGGCTTGGTTTAGTATTTTGTGGAAAAAATTGAATAAGAATTTCATTTTTAAAGAAATAGACACAAGTTAAGAGTGAAAATGTGGGAGGACAGGGTTTATACTGAACCATTTATGGAACATGGTTCATTGTATATTTGAATAATTAAATATTGTGCAAAATTCATAATGTGATTATATATTTTTCTTTAATTATTTATGAGAGGAAGTTTTTTTTGTAAAGTGTTAATTTATTAGAGTTATGATGACGTACTCGTAATTTGCACATAGATTATAGTTAGTTGTTTCTGCATTAGTTTGTTGTTTCTACATTGATTTGTACACTGATCACTTTAATTCTGAAGATCGCGGAATAATTGAAAATATTTATACTCTAGATGGAATCTGAGAGTATTATAAGTTTGTTCTACAGTTTGTAATGCCAAAAAATAAAGCGCGCACAGAGGCGCCACCGTTACAGAAATATTTGTTGTCGCCCAAAGATCTCAAAAACCGGATGTCCGTCCGTCCGTCCGTCTGTGCCCTCTCTAACTTGAGAACGCGTTGAGCTAGAAAGTTCGTATACGTCGATCTTGATGAAAAAGTAAGGTCAAGTTTGTGAACAGGCCAAATTACTCCACCCCTTCTACTTCCTCCCATACAATATGACACAATTTCGCAATTTGACAACAAAAGGATTTGCTATAAAAGTATAAAACCTGGTCTAAAACCTACCGTATATAAATTATTCGTGTCCGCCCCCTCCGTCCACCACCTCCCATACAAACTGCACTTTTTCATGAAATGCTCTAAGCCAATTTACTCAGTGCGTATAAAATTTATCGAGCTGAAATTGTACGCTAAATATTTATTTAAAATTACTAGTAAGCTAGTAGTTAGCTTTACCTTTTTTACCCCTCCCTTACAAAATGACACAATTTCGCAATGCGACAATAAACGGATTTGTTTGAAAAGCTTTCAAGCTATTGATCTGAAATTTTGAATACATTATTTTTATGGTGATTTCAATCTACTGTATAGTAATAATTTGAGTACTCCCCTTCCTTCCACCACCTCCCATACAAACTACACTTTTTCATGAAATACTCAAAACAAATTTACGCAGTACGTATACAATTTATCGGGCTGAAATTGTACACTAAATATTTATTTAGAATTACTAGTAAGACCGAAAAAAATAAGATGATTAGCTTTACCCCTTCTACACCCTCCCATACAATCTGACACAATTTCACAATTTTACAAAAAGTCGATTTTTCTGAAAAGTAGGAATGCTATTGATTTGCACTATAAAACGTATCAAATGATATGAAATGTTTATAGTTATTTTTGAAAAAGTCATTAAGAACTCGCCCCTCCACCCCGCTTCTTCTACCACCTCCCATGCAAACTGCACAGTACCTATTACATTTTTGAATCCTAAATTTTGTATAAAACATTTTGATAGCAACTATGGCGTGATGTAAAAAAATTAGTTCAATGTCTTCACCCCGTCTACCACTTCCTCTAAAAAAATACTTAAAATCCAATTTCTCTTTCGTCTAGAATATCGCGCGATTGGGCTTATCAATCAATTTTTTATCATCAAAGGTAAACTGTTGTGATCGAGAAAAATTTGAACATCCGATTTTTAACTGATTTCCACTGTTTAAGATTCCAGGGATAAAAAAAATGACGTCAGGCTGTATTTCCGCGATAATGTGTGAAGCAGCTAGGGTGTAGCTTTGTTCTACAATGCAAAGGTCGTGAGTTCAAATCCCGGTCGACGTTTAATTCCAGCTCAATGTAAGATAGAAATTGTGTTGAAGTTAATCCAGAAGCTAAGCTCGTGAGGATAGTAATTTTATAAATTTTACAATATTAACAAATTGTTCGTAAAATAAAAAAATAATAATTTTAATTCAATTAAGAAAAAGTGGACAAAAAGGATAAGAAAGTTAGTGCGAAAGTAAAATAAATGAAATTCAAAAAAGATATTTAAGATACATTAATAAAATTATTTAACGAAGTGAACGATTTGAACATATTGAAATATTTTTGTATTAACAAAAACTGCTTTAATTTGAATTTAAACTGTTTTGTAGATTCTTGAAGATCATCCGGTAGCTCGTTGCAGATCGAGATTGCCTTGTTTAACATTGAATTGGACCCATATTTCGAGGTACGTATGGCAGATGGATATATTTTGTCGCTCGGCGCATATTGTACAAATGCATGTCGGCGCAGTATGTGAATACTATGTCGCTGTTGGTTTCATGGATTTGAGCAGAAGCCTTTAAGCGATATATATATTTTTTTTTACAGAATGACCTGTGTTTTAGACAATTTCGGCATTTATGTGCAAAGCACAACATAGTCATGGAGAGAAGGAATGGGATTGTGAAGGTAGGTGACAGGGAGTGAGAACGACCGTAACGAGTGGAGAGGCTAGTATATTTTTCAGCTATACTGGCTGCTACTGACAAACATTTGCAGATGTTATGGGGAACTGAATAGCTAGGGTGTAGCCTAGCGGGTAGCGTGTTGGTCCATAATGCGAAGGTCGTGAATTGAAATCCCGGTCGACGCATAATTCTAGCACACTACCTGCTTGGGTACCTTAGTTACCTCAAACTACGAAATTTAAAAAAAAAGTTTGTAGATAGAGGGTTGTGCGAAGGGCTAACAATAAATATGGAAAAAATGTTAAGAAACCTGAAGGTCAGGAGGCCAAGGTCCGATATAGGCTGTAGCGCCATTGTAGAAGAAGAGAAGAAGATGGGGAACTGAATGATAGAAAGTGAACAGAAACCATCTACTGTGTGTAAATGTTGTACAGAACAGGACCCAATACACTTCCTTGTGGCATGCCACTAGCAATAGGAAGTAGAGCACTGCTAATATTGTCAACCATGATGTATTGAGATCTGGAAGTATGGTAGCTTTCAAACCAGCTGTAGGGAGTCCCATGAATTCCAAACTCGAAAAGGTTTTTGAGTAGAGTTTGGTGATATACTGTATCGAACGCCATAGATATATCAATAAAAACAGCAGCCGTGTGAAATTTTTTATCGCAAGAGGACTGGAGTTTAGTCACTACATCAAATAATGCTCCTTTAGTGTTCGATTGGAAATTAAATACATATTGATTCTGAGAGATAATTTGGTGAGTCGTTAAGTGTTTTTGGAGTTGATTCTTCACGATTACTTCTAAAAAAATTTTGATATTCAACAGCAAATTAATTGGTCTATAATTAGATAGATTGCTCATGGATCCCGATTTGTGTACTGGAACAACTTTGCTAATGTCCCAGCAGCTTGGCACTACTTCTTCGACTAAAAATGAATTAACAATCGTTGTGATAGTTGATGATAGAATTTCTTTACAGTCTTTGAGTAGTCTGATCGTTATCAGGTCCCATAGATTGAGAATTTTTTAGTTTCATGATAACAGTCGCTATCTCATCTTCCTGCTAGGATGTAGCCTAGCGGGTATCGTGTTGGTCTCCAATGCGAAGGTCATGAGCTCAAATCCCGATTTGGGCTGAAGCGCCATTGTAGAATGAATAAATAGAGAATGAATCGCATCTTCGGCCGTCAATGCGAATTCGAAGAGGGGAGTTATAGAACAGCGCTCATAAAAAGGAACAAACGTATTTCGAAATTTCGAAATAGCTCGATTTTTAACAATTTAGATGAAATAATTGTTAAAGTCGTTAGCAGCCTTTGTTTTGGATTCTTTGCCAGACATGTTACTTAGAAGTTGACATTTTTTTATTGGTACCGTGCCACTGTAAACACTTTCTTTGATGGCACACCAGATAGCTTTGGGTTGGTCCAAATTCCTTTCGAATTTACTTGAAGAGTAATGTCTGCTTGGTTACCTCAATCAACGAAAATGACAAATTCGTAAGTAGAGGGTTGTGCGAAGGACAACTCTTCGACAAAAAGTAATGAAAAATGTTAAGGAACTTGATGTCAGGAGGCCAAGGCCTGATTCGGGATGTAGTGCCATTGTAGATGAAGATGTCTGGCTGTGTTTCTCGACGATAACTCGAGCAATCCTCAACAGAAAATGAGGGAGTGATCGCAAAAGAATGTGCAAAAACTGAAGGACGACACAACGAAAGTGGAATATATGACCACAATCAAAGCACATTTTGAGACATTACTTCAGGCTGAGCCTGAAGAAAGTATTGACCAAATGTGGCGGAACATTAAGGATAGCATTCAGCGCACAGCTGAAGATTTAGGACATTTAGAGCGGAGGAAACGAAATGACTGGTTCAATGAGCAATGCCAAGAAGCGATCGTCAAGGAAAAGAAGCCTATCGACTGTTTCTCGAAAGCCGAACGCGAGCTAGGGAGGACAAATATCAGCGGCTCAGGTCAGACGCCAAGAAGTTCTGCAGAAGAAAACAACAGAAAATGAAAAATGCAAAATTTTATCACTTAATAATTTCAGAGCGAACAAGGTGCCCAGAATTGATGGCATTCTGGCAGAGCTCTTGAAAGAAGGTGGAACAGAGCTCCTCCATCGATTTCGGTGAATAATTTTTTAAAAAGAAAAGGAGGGTTGCTACCAAAGCGGACACAGAAGGAGCCGAAAACGGTAATGACCTGTGTTAAAGGCAATTTCGGCCTTTATGTGCAATGCACAAACACAGTCATGGAGGGAAGGAATGGGATTAGGAAGGTAGGGGAGGAGGAGTGAGAACGACCTTAACGAGTGCAGAAGCTGATATATATTTTTCAATTGTACTGGCTGCTACATATTTGCTGATGTTATGGGGGACTGAATGATAGAAAGCAAACAGAATCCATCTACTGAGTATCTAGGCCTTCTTGAAATGGAACTGTTTCATTTTGATACTATTTGTCCATTTTATTTCGAATAATTTTTCATCGCCAGTAGCAACTGAAAGATTCGTGGTTAAAAAAATCCCGTCTGGAGTGAGAATCGAACCCACGACCTATAGACTGAAAGGCAAGCACGCTGCCCACTACGCCACGGAATCCTCTTGCCGGCGTCTCCAAATGTTTTAAACTCGGACAACAGCTTCTCCGTGATGATGATAATAAAATAGAACTTTGAAAACTGCGACATATAGTTTCTCACAGAAACATCTTTAGTTCTTACTCCCAAATACTCTGGATTGTTGATTGACAATTGCTTACGCATCTTCTGGTTGATGGTGTAGGCTAGGGCCAACATAGGGTGAGGAAGCCTAGGATCAATTTCCAATTATTGTTATACAAATCAGCCTAAAAAGCTTAAGAGACGAAACCGAGGCTATTACAAAAGCTTCGTTTGGAAATAGTAAATGAAATGACTTAACTTTACTTAACCACATTTTCCAACTTCGCTTTACACTTCCGAACTTCCACTGGTTCGCAATCCAACCGTTCACTCTTTCGCTTTCTAAAACGTTGGCTGACTCCGTTGGCTGCTCGATCTCAACTGCGTCTATCGCACCGTCTAATGAGTCCGACGACTTCACTAAGTGATCGCCTGAACTCGACTCCTATTCTCCACAGTCGATCGCACGATGTATTCACTTACTTTGGCTTATTAAACTCCGCCTGTTGATCACAAGACTTACTCCTGCCTGACGATCACAGAGCTAACACGCTTGCTGTCGCTTGTTGAACTCCGCCTGTCGATTATAGGACTTACTCCTGCCTGCCGATCACAAGACATACCTGCTTACTATCGCTTACTGTTACAAGCTTCTGAACTCTGTACCGAACGCCGACCACACGACAATCTTAGTTATTCATCCCGGCCGTCAATTGCACTCGCGCGCCAACTTTTCTACTCAAACATCACCTCACAACTGAAAACTCTCACGAATGCTCGCCCTTTTCATTAATAGTACTACCTACTATCGTTCATACCATCGTCCACACCGTCGCCGTCCATAGCGGCTCTACAGGGACCGTCGTTACCACCTTTAGTCCTCGTTCGATAATTTTCCTTAAAATTTAAATACACAACAATGATATTCCTATGTAATTTTCGCAACGCAGATGATCACTCTTTTTAGCTACAGGACATATACGCCAGCCGTCGGGTAATTATTCAATTGCCCAGATTTTAACAATTTATTTAAATATTCGACTGGTGAGCTACCGCAAGGATTCTCTAGGTCACAAAGAATTTTCTGAACCGCAAGACGCTGTACTACTGCAGGGCGAGACTGGTCAAACTGAAGCATCTGTGGATGAATTTTGAAAAAGATTAACGGGCGCTACTCGTTTTTGGACTCCAAACTCTGAGTACATCACGAACCATCAGTTCGAACGGGTCAGTGATGGTTTGAATCAACTGAAAGAAGAGATCCTACAGCAGCTGACATTACAAAACTGGTGCTTCATTGGGAGAATCTGAAGCATTTGACATTGGCAAAGATGGAATGGCGCTAATAATAAAGGCAGTTAACGTAATACCCTCAAATTTAAATCCTGCGAAGAGTAAGGCATCTACATCAAAGAAGGTTCTGTGCAAGGATTTAGATCCAGAAGTTACAGAGGTTGCAACTTTATTTAGAAGTGAACGAGCGCAAAGCAGTGCACTGAGAGTTTTATCTAATTAGCAATATTGTAAGATGACAGCGTTTATCAAACTCATTGATTTATTTACTAA
The DNA here is from genome assembly GCA_963669355.1 of Chorisops tibialis. NCBI lineage: Eukaryota > Metazoa > Arthropoda > Insecta > Diptera > Stratiomyidae > Chorisops > Chorisops tibialis. The sequence continues at coordinate 13,434,663 of OY770262.1, read as the reverse complement.
CAAGTAAAAATCGATGCTGTGAACAAATACTGGCACGAATTTTTGGCCATCAATCAAATCATATGGTCAAGTTATAGAGAACCTAAACGATACGACTGCAACACCAACATCATCTGCGATATATAGAGTCATCACAAGATATGAAGATCAAGATGAAGAAACTGCTTCACAACACAACATAACTTCTCCACCATTAGCCGATGAATAAAACAGGAAATAACTTTTATCTACAGAGCAATCATGCAACTTGTCGTAAAACTCGTCAGCGCAGTACCCTATAGCAGAAAATTTGACGAACAATTTTTTTCTCTCTAAACAGCCAGAAGCTAGTCAGAAGTATAATTACAACAATTCTTCAAATATTTATAGTTTGGCAAAGCTGAAACCTCCGAATTGAAGCGGAAATAAAATGTGATGACCATTTTTTTGAACCTTTATAAAATTAGTTTTGAGCAACCAAAATTTGAATATAAAAAAACTCTCAACCTACCACACCACGAATCGACAATCGAATTTGGAATTTTATAAAGTTTCAAGATGGATATCTTGCAGATTTATAAAAGATAGCTGCGATAATTTACTATTCAAAAAACTGTTTTAATAAACATTTTAGCGCGCGATCATTTGGGGTCTTCGTTTTAAAATCGTAACGTAATTCCAAAATAAAAAATTCTGGGAAGGGTGTTTTTTTTATAAAAAATGCGTAATTAGTTCTAATGATAAGAGTAATTGTATTTCTAACATTTAATATTTATAACAATGCAATAGTTTGAAATTAAATTATAATAGTTCGTCTATCTACGGTTTTCTAATTTTAGATTTTTCATAAAACTGGATCAAGCAATCGAACCTGCTTTGGTTTACAATTTTCATTAAGGGCCTATTCATATGTTAAGAGGAGTAGCGACCTTCTCGTATTGCATATCGGAGCCCGTCGCATCCAATAACATAGCCTAAACCTTATCATTTAAATTAAATATGCTTCTCATTCCAAGTTTCGAGTCCTAACCTAATTATCTAGTTCCAAGAATATTAAACATCAATTTTCTCTTCTCAACTTTTAAATCTTCTTATCTTTTCCAACTTTAATTTCAAATAGAAATTAGGAAAAAAAAATCCCCATTCACGACTGGACATTATTCAATCTTCCGCACCTTTCAGACACCAATTTGTAATATTGTTCATAAACATAATGTAATAACACGTTGTCATACATTTCCATCTACAACTTCATTAAGATAAGTCAAAATAGTTAACTTCTTAAAAGCCATCACAACATCGCATCATAGCTAACTTGTATAATAGCGGTGGGTACAATCTACCTGTGTCCCCGATCTCTGCATAATACTTTAGCCACGAAATCTCGATTAGTGACCAGTTAAAATGATTTAAGTAACCGATCTTAATCCATTCCGACACACGATAAACTTTCCTGAACAAATTAGATGAAAATAAGAAAAAGCATAGGTGTAATAGGTGAGCTCTGAGTGATGCCGTCCAATACAAGGGGGTATTTTATCTTAAGATTTCTCACGACTTCCTCGTAAATGAAGTGCTTCCTTGTTATGACCATCAACAAAAATGAATAAATAAAGGCTTTGAATTTAATAATATTAAAAATAAAACAATATAAAGCGGGAAGCGTTTTAAAAGCAGAGCAGTGCTCAATGTGATACTTTGCTCGTGACATTTCTTAATCTTTCGTTTTTTTTTTGATAATTTTTTAATTTTAAATGGAAATTGACCAGAGCCCAGAGCGAAAGTTCAACGTTGCGCCCACTCTTTTCAACAAAGCTAGTTACTAACTCTGATCACCGAAAAACATCTGTTCGTTTCGGAACAGCTAGCCAGGGCTTGTGTGAGGTAAACCTGTCAGCTATCAAAATGATGACGACGTTTTACCTGTTATTTTATGCATAAATTCGTTTAATAGCGAGCTTAGCATTTTTAGTAATCGGACTGACCTGTAATATTGCAACTAGCGCCGCCAAACATCGCTGCACTAGAGTAAGGGAGAACATCGAGGAAGTTGTGCAAGCGCGCGCGATCGTTTAGGCTATTAAGGCAACGATAGCTTGAAAATTGCGGGGGCTTGAGCCAATATTCTCTCGATTTATGATCGAAATCATAGTTGCGCCGTATAGCGATAATCTAATTCAATTTTCTTAATGTTTATGAAGTGATTCATTGGATGAGGTCTCTCAATCGAGATGACTTGATTGGCGCAGGTATAACATTGTACATGATTGAAATTAAAACGTTGCATTGTGTCGTTGTGCAAGGAAATGATGAGAGGAAATTGATAGTTAATGGTACGTCAAGAACATCGATTGTTCTTACCGAAGTATGAGGGCATGGAACATCGACCACACTATTTGAAGAAATCTTTAATCTGATATTTGCACTAATTGTTGGACTGTGATATGTTTTTGATATCACAGCTAGCAAACCTAAAGTTTTTGTTTCTGTATTTCATCAAAAACGTACTTCAATTCAATATTTAAAAGTCTGAGTATTAAGTAGAAAAAAAAATTACATACTTCTAAAAAGGCGAACAAAAGCGGTACATTCGAGGTAAATTAAGAAATTGACAACAAATAATAAACAATAGGAGTACGTTTTATTCAGTGCGGAAGTGAATTTATACATATATGTTAGCAAGAGTGATTAATAAATTTTGCAAAAAATAATTAAAGGTTCAGCGATTTAATTTAGGGTTTAGCCTAGTGGGTAGTGTGGGTCTGTTATGTAGATCGCCTCCTCGCGGTGCAGACTGGGTAATGCTAAAAGATCTACAGATAGGGGGGAACAAGTCGAACAGCTTGCTGTCGGCTCCGTATCCTATCTATGGTCTTTGGCGGATGTGGTAGGGGGGATCAAATCGTTCAGCTAGCTGTCGGTTCCATGTCCTATCGCAGCATTGATATTCTTGTAATCTGGACTGGTCATGTTTTATCATATTAGATCATATTCATATCTGTTTTGATATTGAGACTTCATTTGAATATATCGGACAATACAGAAACCCTAAACGCACCAACTGGAATCTGTACCAGTCAGTCTTAGAATTTGAACTAGGTATCGAAGAAGAATAATAAGCAGCCCAGACTGCATTGATAAAATCACGAACAAACTTGTAAACAATACAATTAATGCTTACGAACAAAGTTGTCCTGCTCTACAAACAAAAAAGGTCAAACAAATACCTTGGTGGAACGAGTAGCGGCAAAACGCAAGCAAACTAGGAAATTGTTCAACAGAGCAAAGACCTTCGGGAACTGGGACGAATACAGAGAGTCTCTAACCGAATATAACAATCTTCTAAAAAAGTTGAAAAAAGAGTATTGGAGAAGATTCTGTGAATAGATAGATGATCTCCCAACGGCGTCAAGACTCCAAAAGGTATTATCAAAAGACACTCCGATAAATATCGGTTTTTTGGAGAGACCGGATGGGTCCTCTACTAAAAGCAGTATGGAAACCCTTGAGGTGTTATTGGCAACACATTTCCTAGGCTGCAAAATAATAAACAACAATGAGGATTTAGAGGCGGAGGAAAGGACATATCATCAAACTCTGCACAGAAAAAGCATTGCTGGTAAAATCTTCACTCCAGAAAAGATCAGATGGGCGACAACACCTTTAAGCCCTACAAATCAGCCGGAGTAGATAAAATATTTTCCGCATTACTGCAGAAGGGGTTAGAGATCTTAATGCCAACAATGACAAGGATCTTTAAAGCCAGCTTTATTTGGGGATACATCCCAAAAATATGGAGGAAAGCGAGGGTGGTATTTGAACCGAAGGCAGGGAATCGTCCCATTGATCAGCCTAAGTCATATCGCCCTATAAGTCTTACCTCCTTCTTCGTCAAAACGATGGAGAAGCTAGTGGACATACACATAAGAACAGGGCCTAACAAGGATTCGTCTTAATACTAATCAACATGTCTACCAAAAGGGCAAATCAACAGAGTCAGCCCATCACGGTTTGGTAAGACAAATCGAAAAGGCAAGAGACTGTTAAAAAATTGCACTTTGCGCATTCCTAGATATAGAGGGAGCATTTGACAATACTCCCCATGAAGCCATAATAGCAGCGGCTAGGAAAAGGGTTTGGAAACGGCCACGATTAGGTGGATACATGCCATGCTAAGGAGCCGAATGACAACCATGGATCTAGCTGATAGCACATTGACTGCACAGACCTATAGAGGCTGTCCCCAAGGTGGGGTACTATCTCCACTTCTTTGGTCAATTGAAGTAGATGAAATCCTAGACCGTCTAACAGAACAGGGATACGAGGCTATAGGATATGCCGATGACCTCGTCATTATCATTACAGGCAAACACGATTTAATTATATCGGAAAGAATACAATCAGCCTTAGAAGTGAGAGTGAACTGGTGTCAGTCTAAGAACTTGAAAATCAACCCAAGTAAGACTGAGTTAGTACCATTTACAAATAGAAGGAAAATGTACATCAATAAATGGAACAATAATACTTTTTTCAGATGAGGTAAAATATCTAGGTGTCATACTGGATAGCAAACTCAACTGGAACAAACATATAGAATGGACTCATGCCAAAGCACTGAAGGCATTTATTTATTTTTATTTTTTTTATTTATTTAAAATTATTATTATTTTGGGCCTGTAAAAGCTTATTTGGCAGAAAACGGGGACTAAAGCCCAAAATGATTTACTGGTGCTACAGAACAATCATTCTTCCAATAGTCACATACGGATAAACGATATGGTGGACTAAAACTTTATAAAGAAAAGCACAGCTTGCGCTACGAAAAATCCAAAGGCTAGCTTGTCTTGGTATCACAGGAGCTATGAAAACCTGTCCTACAGCGGCAATGGAAATTTTCCTTAACATCCCTCCGATACATCTCCAAATAAAAAAGGAAGCTTTCAAAGGGGTGTTACGCATACAGAGGGAAAACAATTACAAACCAGGGGATTTTAGAGGCCATCTCAAAATCCTAAGAAACCCAAAATTGGAGGTTCTAACCTCCACATTATCGGACGCAATGCTGACAAAATTTAACTTTGAAACCTCCTTCAAAGTTATAATCAACCATCTGGTATACAGATGGTTCGCGCACCTTTGAGGGAATTGGCGCCGGGGTTAAAGGCCCTAACTTCTCGGTTTCAAAACCACTCGGCAAAGAAGCTACAATCTTGCAGGCTGAACTAATTGCAATGGAGCTATGTATCCAAGAGAATATAAAGAGAGCTCATCGCAATAAATCAATTTATATCCTATCGGATAGTCAGGCGGTTCTCAAAGCCCTAGCATCCAATAAACACGGATCGAGGCTAGTTTGGGACTGTCTTTAAGACCTAATCATCCTGGGGAAAAGGAACGATGTAACCTTAATGTGGGTACCAGGACATATGGGAATTGAGGGAAACGAAAAGGCTGATCGCCTTGCAAAAAACGGTGCGGAAAAAATCTTTATTGGTCCAGAGCCATTCTGCGGAAAATCAAGAAGCCATCACAACTCTGTAAAAACAAAGTGGAGGATATCCTGAAATTCAGCAAGAGCGATATTAGTACTCTAATCGGCACAGTGGAGTGAACCACCACCTCAATAATATGGGCTTAGCTGAAACCGACATCTTTCGCCTCTGTCTCGAAGACTCAGAAACGACAATACATATACTATGCCACTGTGAAGCAGTGGCAAGGAAAAGGCATAATCTTCTTGGGAAAGGTTTCCTTTCCACCGAGGAACTAGCCAACATGGCTCCCTTACAGATACTCAGATTAGCCAAAGCTATTGAGTTATGGTAGGGTAAATGGACAATAATCGCACAATAGGCCGGAAAGGTTGCAGTGCTCTCACGTGTTTCCCTAATATAAATAATAATAGTGGGTAGTGTTTTGGTCTACAATGCGATGGTCGTGAGTTTGAGTCCCGGTCGACGCATAATTCGAACATACTGCCTGGTTGGGTATACATTGGTCACCTTAATCACCGAAAATGAAAAATTCGAACATAGAGGATTGTGCGATGGTCTAACAGCCCTTCCACATTAAATAATGAAAATTGTTAAGGAACCTGAAAGTCAAAAGCCCAAGGCCTGATTTGGGCTGTAGTGCCATTTTAGAAGTGTAGAAGATTTAATTTTTACAGTTGACATATGTGTTGCACAGAAAATTGTCATTGTAAGTCAATCATTATCCCAGTCAAACATAGATTTACCAAAGGTAGGCTAACCACGAAAAATTTAATGGAATTCTCCTATTTCACTCTTCCAGTGATTGAAGGCGGTATGCAGGTTGACTGGATTTCCTTTTACTTTTAAATCGGGGGTACAAATTGAAACCTGCCGTTTCCAAATAGATGCTGCCAGCAGCTGATTAACAATGGCACAAACGTCACATGGTAAACTTAGTCATCTGTTAACAACTCCTCATCACTAGATTTATGTTTTCTCGGCGTCATATACTTTTTTGTGCGCGAAGCCAAATAAGCATCATTTGCGATAAGTAGTGGTTTCGTAAAGCCACCATGCACTGGAGTCATCTAGTTGGCCCCATTATTTATTATGAGATGGTTCTTACTCCTCCTTGCTATTGGTTAAAGTACGTGTAGCGAATGGTTTCAACGCTATGAAATGGGTGATTTCGGCGTGGAAGACAAGGACCGTTCCGGAGCGTTTAAAAAGTGTGAAGATGCAGAATTGGAAACATTACTGGACGAATATTCATGCCAAATGCAACAACAATTTACAAATTCATTGAGTGTGATTCAATAAGCCATTTCATATCGTTCGAAAAGCTTGGAAATGATGCAAAAGCAAGGAAATTGGCAGCCACGTAAGTTGAAGCCAAGAAACGTCGAATGGCTGTTTTCACATCCGGACAGCTGTTCGAACGACCTGGATGAAGAAGAAGCCAAAAATTGGGTCGATTCGTGGATCGGCTCCAAAAAAAAACCAGTTTTTTCGACGCGGAATCCATATGTTGACAGAAAGATGGAAAAAATGGCTGCTATCTATAAGTATTTCTTTGACAAAAAAAAAAAATCCATTTTTGTACAATTAAGGCTCGAATTTAAAAAACAAAAACGGCGGTTTCAATTTGTACTCCCAATATATTGGATCAGATCTTACCTCTCCAATCATTGATTTTTCGAGGAGCTCATTCTTCAGCTATACCTAACACATCTGGTGTGCCACACGGAAGCCATCTTGGACCACTGTTATTTGTTTTATTTATTGACGTCGGACATGAGTTCGACAGTCCAGAAGTGTCAACCGTCATAAAATTTAAGAAGTTACAATGGGCTGGTCATGTGGAGCGGATGGATGACGGAAGAATTCCCAAACGCACACTAAAAGGGAAAATCAACGGACACAGACCGGTCGGAAAATCACGGAAGCGCTGGGAGGATTCGATTGACGCAGACAGCGAAACACAGCTAAGATTTTCAAACTAGAGGACGCGATCACTGAACCGAGATGGATGGAGGTAAAGCATTCAGGAGGCCAAGGTCCGATTTGGGCTGTAGCCTCATCGTAAGTAAGTAAGTATGAGTTCGGCTATTTCCCACTCGAAAAGTTTGTTTTATGCTGACGACGAGAAATTTTTTCGTGATACTTCAAATCAAAACGATTGTATTTTGGAATTTTCATTTTCGAAGATTGAACCGAGCAACTAGTGTGGTGGAATTATACGTCGACAGGTTTTAAAATCACGATCTTTACAAGGCCCAACCTTTTTCGACTGGTGTACATTAAACTTTATGTATTTGAATAAAAATGTGCTAACGTTTCATTCTTTATAAACAAATCTCCCCTACATTTCGGTTATGTCGTAGAAGGTAGCAACAAGGTACAACAAACAGACTACTAGATCTAGCTGTATATTTTAGAATCACATTTACGTTTGACGATCATGTCGACTACATAACTAGCAAGGCCAATTCCGTTCTGGGTTTCTTCAAAAGATGTTGCAAGAATTTCAATGATCCTTATATAACTAAGGCGAGTGACGAAACCGTTGATCTTCTCCTAAATGCTCACTTTCTGGGTAGCTTTACAGTTGCTCCACACTGAGAAGAGTACCAGCTCAGGCCTCCAATGAACGATTCTGAAATCGTAATCTCCCGGAATAAAATACGCAGCTTCAACCCGTATAAATCCCAGGATGATTTAATACCTGTCGAATTTCAAAACAGCTCCGATATCATCCTTCCCTGGTTGGACGTAATTTTTAGAGGATGTCTACGACTGATCTGCATTCCTGAAATTTGGAAGGAGGTGAAAGTGGTTTTTATCCCCAACGCGGAAAGAAGCTCCCATACATACAAGGACCTAAAACCTATAAGTCTTTCCTCGGTCCTTCTAAAAACCTTAGAACGATTTGTAGACATCCAACTACGCAACAACATCGATCAGCGAATGTTGCTAGCAGCCCAACACGCATACTGAAAGTAGAAATCAGTTGAAACCGACGTGCATACACTCGTATGTCATATCGAAGAATCTCTAAGTAATAAAGAGTATCAGCTATAATAGTAGCTTTTATCGATATCGAGGAGGCATTCAACATCGTAAGACCAGAAGCAATTACAGACGTACTTTCAATTCCGAAGGTGGACGCTTCGCTTGACGTGCTGATTAATTTGATGTTGACATCTAGGATTATAAGCACAAAACTGAGCGTTGCATCCGCTAGAAGGCTTGTTAGCAGAGGCACTCCGCAAGACAGGGTTCTCTCTCCACTTCTTTGGACGTGGCGGTCAATGGACTACAGCTAAAAGTGGAAGTTGTAGGCAGTAAGATGATTGCTTATGTGGACGATGTTGCTGTAGCTATCTCTGGTAAGCTCCCGTATACTCTGGGCGAGGCTATGCAAAATGTGCTCTCAATACGCTCTAAATGGACTCGTGAATGTGGACTGAAAGAAAACCCACACAAAACCGAGTTAGTACTTTTCACAAGGAAACTCAAAGATCCCCATGTTAACCCTTCTAACCTGGGTGATATCACTCTTGTTTTCGTAGATAGAGCAAAATATCAGGGTCTAATTTTGGACAGGAAACTGAACTGGAATCCTAATATTCAGGAACGGGTAAAAAAAACTACTATTGCGATTTACTCTTGTAAGAAAGCCACTGGTAAGAAATGGCGAATGTAACCCAAAGTAGTGCATTGGCTCTACGTTGCCGTCATCAGAACCATCTTGCTTTATGGTGTGATCGTGTGGTAGACTGCCCTAAAGACAGAAACGAACTGCAGTCTCCCCGACAAGTTGCAGAGAACAGCGTGTTCATGCATAACTGGGGCTCTGGGAATAACCCCCTTCGCAGCATTAGAAGTGTTGTTTCATCTGCTACTTCTCGATCTTATTGGTAATCAGATGGCTGCAAGTGCAGCCGCCTGCCTTACATAAACTTGCTAGTGGACTTGCATTCAAACTGAACATTTCTTAATTCTGGAAGATTACGAGAATTTGACCAAAAACACAGACTACACTCAAGTTTTGATTCTGATAATAATTTCCTTACCGTCATCCCGAGACAATAGTGGGAGGCAGATGAAATATGAAAGGAAGAGTCCATATTCTTCTATACTGACGGCTCCAAGAGTTGAGGTGGAATGGGAGGAGGTGTTCTCTCCCCAATGCTTAACTTAAGCACATCTTTCAATCTTACGGATCTTTGTAATGTGTTCCAAGCAGAGGTGATGGCGATAAAAGAAGCCTTGGCCTGGCTGAAGTGTAATGTAGTAACTACGAAGGATATTGGCTTCTTCACTGAATGCCAAGCCACTATAAAGTCCTGGAATCAGTCATATCTACATCCGAGTCTGTTTTTGATTGTCGGGTGAGGGATATGGCTGAACAATTCAACATTTGTCATGCAGGGTACCAGGACATAGGGACTACCTTGCAGATTCAGTCTGACAAAAGAGAAGCTGAGTATGTCTCTCGCAACATATAAGCTGCAAATTAAGTTGGATGCGATTAGCAAAGCCAACAACAGTTGACTAAACGGTATTACATGTACATAATACCACTAAACAGATTTGGCCTATACTGGATTTAAAACGCTCTGCTGGACTGATCTCGTTAAGCAGGCAAATGATCAGCTCCGTAGTAGAAGTTGTTAAAGGATACTGCCTGACAGGGAGACATGCTCAGAAGCTTGGCAGGAGCTGCAAAGATGAGGAACAGGAAGAGATGAATCTTCATCTGCTATGCACTTGGCCTGCTCTCTCTAGAAGATGGGGACGCCACCTAGTTGCACACTTCTTCGATAGCTTTGGTAATCTGGCAAATGCGGAAGCCAGGATCCTTAAACGCTTCATAGAAAGCTCCGGTTGGTTCACCGAGTAGGAGTCTCTTCTCTGTGGCATCACAACAGCCTACGGTCTATGTGCGCCCAGACCTGTGTCTGGGCAGCCACCGCTACGTACCTAACTGCGTATATAACTATGAACTTATACTGTGCTTTTGTACGCTATATTCTTGTGTAGGCCTTTCAGGCATTGGCTCTGTATTATGAGGAAAGCGAAAGTTATTTAAGGTTTGTCCTAATGGTCCTTCAATGGTCTGATACATTGCGTCTTCCTCCTTGAGCTTCTATCTTACAATCGCTTGAGAATATACGGATTATTCTTAAGGATGCATTTGGGATTAAATTAATTTTAGGAGAATTTCACTCCCCAGGAGAAAATTAGTGTATTGGATTTAGTGAAATTGTGCAGTTTGTACGGGAGGTGGTAGAAGGAGGGGCGAGTTCTTCATCATAATTTTAATATGTTTTAAATTGCAGATCAGTAGCATTCATACATTACAGGAAAATCGACTTTTTGTGAATTTGTGAAATTGTGTCGGATTGTATGGGACGGGGTAGAAGCAGTGAAACTAATCGTCTAATTTTTTTGGTCTTACTAATAATTTGAAATAAATATTTAGTCCACAATTTCAGATCGATAAATTTTATACCCACTAAGTAAATTGGTTTAGAGCATTTAGAGCATGAAAAAGTTTGCAGTTTGTATGGGAGGTGGTAGCAGGAGGGGGAGGACACAAATTATTTTACAGTAGATTCAAATCATCATAAAAGTTGAAAACGACGTGTGCAAGCTTTGAGCTATGATATTTAGCTCAACGCGTTCTCAACCTACAGTTGACACGGACGGACATCTGATTTTGAAATTTTTGAGTGATTGTGTAAACTTGCGTATCATTAATTTTTTTTTCGATCCTTATTTCTTGGCGTTACAAACTCTGTGGAAAACTTATAATACTCTCAGATTTCATCTAAACTATAAAAGATACTTAATATTTTACATATTAGTCCAACAGATACTATCGCTCCACCATGTTTCGTGCAGATTTCAGAAAAAACTCAAATCCTACAAAATATAGTCTGGATTTTTAATGCAGCTCCACTGTAAATTTGTTGCAGTCTAGCCGCAATCGAGGACTCGAGAGACTCGACTGTGTCAAAACAATCCTAATAGACACGCCCTTTTTGTTTATTCAATTCCCATAAATATTCCTTCAAGGATCCTTCAATTTGACTACGATAACATCCAAGAGGAAAAAGGAAAAATCCGTTGACATTTAACGGATGAATTTCAATTTCATTTTGAGAGGCACAAACCTTAAAGGTTGAAATAATTCTCCCGAAAACAAAATTTCACTTTCCCGACCTGGCGAATAAATGTTCCGAGAAAACCGAACCCTGGATACATCAACGAGAAGTGAGAGTTAAAGGTCAGGGTTCAACTAATGTGAAATTTGACGGGCAGTTACCAAATAGACACTCACAAACGAAAGTCCCGTGAAATTTGTGCAGACGATAATGCGCACCTGCAAATCTTCTTCCCCGAAAACACAGTGTAGTGGAATCGAAAGGACATTCTGCCCACTTGAGAGCCATCCATCATGATTCTTTCTAACCGACTTCAAAGGCGAAAGAAGTAAGAAGCGCTGCCGAAGTCAAGATCCATAGGGAACATTATGGGCCGTGATTTATACTAAACAATCGACTTAAAGTCATGCCGAGGAGCTTGGATGTAAAGTATACCTACCGGAGTGACGCCAACGCAAGGATCAACGCTACTGTCGGCGTTTGAAGCGAAGGAGGCGAAAAATCCGGGGTAACAAAATACTATACAAATGTATACAATATTCGAGCTTGCTTTTTCGCTAAGAAATCGGATCCTTAAAATTTATTTCGTGTTAATTATTCGAGATGACTGGCTGGGAAAGTCCTTGTTATGTACGATTCTTAGTAATTTTCTGGGAGCTTTCGTATTGTCCTGTTTTTCGTAATCTAAAATTTAAAATACAATAAAATCGTGTTATAGGTAAGGTATTGGAAATAAGGATAATGAATATTGGGCAGAATAATGGCAGATCCTAATCCTACGCGCAACGCAATTCAAATTAGAACTCAACCCGAATTCAACGAATTTTCGTATCAAGCGAATAAAAGTTTTAGAGTAGGCAGTAATGTCAGGGCCAAATAAAGAATAAATAGTCGTGTATCCTGCAGGTGGTTTCGATATATGCGCTTTTGTTTCTCTAACCGGGAGACCCTTAGCTCGCATAAATATTTATTCGTCTATATGTCTTCTTTATTTGGGACAAGAAAGTATTGCATTACACAAATGGCATTTAGAAATTATAACCTTCCTACAACATCTACGGCCTATGGATATCTCAAGGATAATAAAAGTTTCAAGGCCATGACTTGATTGATGATTTGATAGGAAATTTGATAATTATTGGAGAAAAAAATGTCAAAAAATTTGAAATGAATTCGAATTGTGAAAGTATAGAAATAATATCAATCACTGTAGGGGCGTAGAACTGAAACAGTTCTCTCTGGCAGTTCAATTCTTTTCCTTGAGTATGTTTGGATGTATTTTGATCGGGCTTCCTCAAAATGTGACCGACCCAGTCCTACTTGACGAATCGTGATGCCTATATTAGTCGGTCGAGTTGTACTCCAAAGTTCGTCGTTGGGAATAACGTTTGACGAGGATCTCTGAAATAAAAGCTAGGGTGTAGCCTAGTGGGAAGCATGTTGGTCTACAATGTGAAGGCCGTGAGTTCAAATCCCGGTTGTCGCATAATTCCAGCACAATGCTTATACCTTGGTTACCTCAATCTACGAAAATGAAAAATTCCTAGATTGAAAGTTGAACGAAGATTTAACAGCCAAAATAAGTAATGAAAAAGTTAAGGAAACTTAAGGTTAGGATTTGAGCTGCCATTGAAGAAGAAGAAGAAGTATCCCTAAAATGCGTCAGAGGCATAAGTTCGCGAAGGTTTGAAATTTCTTTTAGTACAACCACATGTGGATTTGACGCATGTGTCTAACATTTGCGAACAGAGGTTTTCATAACTCATAATATATTTATTTCCCAAAGTTCCTTCAAAACATGCTTACGCTAATTTTTCTTACAGTTAGTGATCAGATTATGTTTGAAATCTTTACAACTTATGGATGAATAGATAAACAATACTGAATTTATGACAATTTTTTTAATATAGTTGGATGTAGTAAGGGAAAGAGGGTAAAACTAAAAACGTTAAGATACTTGAACTTATGGCCAAATTAAAACTAACTTACTAAGAAAAAAAAACTGCATGGTAATTTCTATTCAATGATAGAGAGAATTAAGGGGTTGTTATTGTATTCACATCTACTTAAAAATATTTCACTCAGATTATTGCTATATGTTTAGACTAAATCTATAGCAGCCAGTTTGAGGAGGCGTCTTGTTGAAAATTACCAGGGCTAAGTATTAATTTTAGGCATTTGTTTTGCACTATTTGTAATTTTTTTTATGGGCTTGAGCGCATTCATTCCAAACAGGACTTGCATATAAAAGAAAGGGTCTCATCATTACTTTGTACAGGAGTAGTTTGTTTTCCGTCGATAATTTTGACTCTCGGTCCTAATGAGCAACAGAGTTTTGGAAACAGCATTTAATATCTGATGATGGTAAGTTAGCTTTTTGTCTAAGTGCATCCCAAGGTATTTTATGCTGTTGGACCATGTTATATCTTTTCCGAAAATGTGGATTGTAGGTGAGAGTAGGTACTGGCAGACTCTTATTTTCGTGAAAACATTGCTGCAGTCTTGGATGTATTCAATTTTATTTTCCAGGTCTTGAAATAAGTGGTAATTCTACAAAATTGATTCTGTAAGTTGTTGATGATTATATCAGGGTCTTCGGATGTTGTAAAAACTGCAGTGTCATCTGCAAATGTATCTAATTCACAACCAGAATCTTTAGGGAGATCGGAAGTGTATAAGTTGAAAAGTAGGGGACTTAGGCAAGATCCTTGGGGTACACCATCAGGAATAGAGCGTCTTTCCGATTTAGTAAATTTTAGTTTTCGATTTAGTAGAGACCTATCAGCCGGATGAAATATTTGGGAAACGAGTAGTTCATTAACTTGAATAGGAGTCCATTATGCCACACTGTGTCAAGCGCTTTTTGAGTATCTAATGTGATCATGCCAACGGATATTTTGTTCTGGAAGGCCTTTTTGATGAACTTGGTGACTCTTAGAAGTTGATGACACGTGGAATGCTTTGCTCGAAAAGCAAATTGATAGTCAAGGAAAATATCATTTTTTTTCGGTATGAAGTTGAAGACGGTACAGGATTATTTTCTCAAAAATTTTTCAAATTGAGGAGAGTAAACTTATTGGTCTGTAGCTACTGGGTGAAAAGAAAACATTTCCGGGTTTATGAAGAGCTATAATAGTTGCTTCTTTCCAACATTCAAAGTATCCTAATTTTAGGCAACTGTTAAAGATAAAGCACAAGAACACGACTGCTTTTCTGGAGAGATTCTTAAAAAGAATATTGGGTATACCATCTTTTCCTGAGCATTTCCTGTTTTTAGTTCTGCGAAGAATGTTTTTAATGTCAATAGGTTAACAAAGTTGGTTTGGCTCGAATCTTGTTAAGCGAGTCTAGAGCAGATTGTTAATTTGATCACTGACATCAGTAGTGGGTGGAGTTTGAGCCTACGATGTCATGAGAGAAATGGAAGTGGTCCACAAGTATTTCACAGGGTCTAACCCTAAAAGGGGGAGTAATTCAAAATTATGTGAAAATCAGTCTAAATGAAAGTCGATTAAATGTATTTAATAAAAAAAACGATTTACTTCTTTCTCAATTGTTAAAGACTTTGTTGATTTGCCAGAATTTTGTGGAGTCTTTACTTAAACCTTCTAGCACAGAATTCCAGTTTTTATTTCGCAGTTGTGATATTTTATAGTTTATCTCCTTCTGCAGGAAGTGAACTTTTTTTTTAAAGTGGGATACCTACATGTTTGCCATTGTCGTCTTTTCTTGTTCCAAGTTGTGATTAGATTTTTAATTTCATTTGGGAGAATGATACTGTTTTCCTTGATAGTCATTTTCGATGTAGATTTATTGGCGGAGGTTTTTCTTATCCTCCAAAGAACGTACAAAAACAATGTCATTATCGAAAAGGAAGTGGATGAAACTTCAGCTAGATAGAGCGGCAGTATGGAACTCCCGCGAAATAAGACTAGGAATCGAAAATATCACGGTTAAAACTGAGAAAGATTGTCCGTAGGGAGAAGAGTTATCTCCACTTGTCTGATATTTGGTACCAGATGATCAATTGAATCTTCTTTGTGGTAGTGGATTCACGATTCGATGACACGGACGACGATTCGATGACACGGACGACTTATTCGCAACAATTAAAGGCATTCAAGAAAGCGTTTTGTGACCTAATGTAAGAACTGTGAGATAAAATCATGATGCTAAGAGAAGGTCAATCCGTGCAGAACCGTGATTGTTCCTTTTACTTGAAAAGAAAACCTGTGGCATACATTACTACTAAATAGTCATATCGGCAGTAGCATCTTCTACTTTTACAATGGCGCTACAGCTCAAATCGGGTATTGGCCTCCTGACCTTCAGGTTCATTAACATTTTTCATTATTTATTGTAGATGGGTTGTTGGTCCTTCACACAACCCTCTATCTACGAATTATTCATTTTCGTAGATTGAGGTAACCAAGGTATACAGGAAGTGTGCAGGAATTATATTACGTCTACCGGGATTTGAACTCACGACCTTCGCATTTTAAGACCAACACGCTATCCACTAGGCTACACCCTCGGCAGTAGTTTATTGGCCGTAAATGACACAAATGAGCATCCAAATCAAATTAAGCACGCATTAAAATTACAGGAGCTATGAGACCATTTTCTGTAGTAGCAATGGAGTTTCTTCTGGACCTTACGCCGCTGTACATCGTCATCAAATCGAAGGTAAAACTGTTCACTATTTTTTTTAAAGCACCAAGATCAACTTAGGAAGTCACTCTTTAATGCAATGCCCAATTGAGTCAGGACGGAGTATAATGGACACTAAAAGAGTTTGGGCGGAGAGAGACAAAAGTGTCGGTGGACTTTACTCTTGAAGCATTGCGGGTTATTTTCTGTAAGAAAACCACCAACTGATAACGCGTTCCACAGTTTTGTAGTTCGAGAAATAAGAGATTGAATATATTTCACTGTACGGAAGGAAGAGGGTTTGACGGTATGCTCGAGTGTTCAGCTTGACGAGTGTGACGCAGAAAAGTGGAAAATGGGTAATTAGTTCACGGAGTACAATACTGAATTTACCACAGAAGTAGCGATAATAAATGCTGAGTACTGCGACATTTCTACGGTGCTCTGAGCAGTTTATAGAAGCCGTAATAATTTCATCTCCAGTCACTCGAAACACATGTTTTTGGATACGATCGAGCAACGCGAGATGAGTTCTGGGTGCCCAAGCCCAAATGTGTGAATTGTACTCTAAGCGAGGCCGAATGAATGCTTTGCAATATCGGAAGGCGTAAACTATTTTTGAAATTTTCGTAGTATACCTGGACGTTTGGAGCTATCAAGAGCAATTTCAAAGATGTCTTGGCTCCAATTAAGGTGGTTATTAATCTTCATGCCAAGGAGAGTAAAATCTTCCGAAGAGCAAAGTTGTACGCCGCCAAAGTACACATTGGAGAACGACGCCGGAACATCACGCTTGAGGGATAAGATGACACGATTGCGTTTTTGTAGCATTAAACTCTACTCTTTTTTTCCTGGCACATTCCACGATTAGGTCGGAGCTCAGCGAATCAAATAACTCGCTGCGTTTGGAATCTACAGAATGTTTGCGTGAGTCCGCAAGAGAGTTAAATTCGTAGCCATTATCAAGAGTAGTGTCATCTGCAAAACTGTGGATTGGATTGAGAGTTAACGACAGAATTGCGATGATGAATATAGAATATAGAGTAGGAAATAAGACTGAACCTTGGGGAGCGCCGAAATCGATTGGAAAGGAAGACGATGAAACGCCAGAGTGCTTTGAGAGAAATCTCTTAATTCACTGGAGAAGGGAAGCTTTAAAGCCGATAGCCGTTAGCTTTGCTAAAAGGGAATTATGCCAAATTCTGTCAAAAGCCTTTGCGATGTGTAAGTTAAGGATTTGACCTTCGCCATATTTATTAATACAGGGATTCCAACGTTAGGTCAAGTAGACTAAGAGGTCTGCCGTAGACTTTCCCGAGCGGAATTCGTATTGGCGATCGTCGATGAAGTGATTGTCCCCTAAATAATGAACAATTTTGCGATTGCCAGCAGTTTTCATTACTTTTGCGAGCATTGAAGTAATGGCTATCGGGCGGTTGTTAGCGTGGTTCATTTTTCTTCCTTACTTGGAGATTGGTTGAACGTTCGCAACTTTCCACAATTGTGAAGAGCACCCAGAAGAGTAGGAAAGATTGCGCGGAGGCTTCAGTGCGGAAAATTGTTTCTTCAGGGTAATTAGGGGATACCATCAGGATCAGCAGACTAGTTTAATTTGAGCTCTTGAAGAATCCTGGATATAAGCCGTAATATGAGAGAAGTACTAAACGGGAATAAGACGATAGTAGAGAAAGGTCCTAATGACATATCCAGGTTGAGAAACAAAAGTTATCGCATCAACATCACGCTCAAAATTATTCTCTGGGATTGGGAAGAATCTCGCAGAGGGGTAGTTCTTCTTCTTCAATCGCTCAACAGCCCGAATCCGTATTTGGAATCTCGCAGAGGGGTAGTTCTTCTTCTTTTTCAATCGCACAACAGCCCAAATCCGGATATGGAATCCTGGCTATTTTTCCATTTGTTATTGTGGAAGGGTTTTTAGCCCTTAGGACAACCCTTTATCTACCAATTTTCAATTTCGCAGATTGTGGTAGCCCAGATCTATCCAAACACGCAGTATGGTAAAATTATACGTCGACCGGTATTTGAACTCACTACCTTTGAATTGTAGACCAATACACTATTCGCTAGGCTTCATCAAGGCATGGGGATAGCTGCTGGTCTAGAAAGGTTTTGTTAGCTTCACGGACCCGAGCTGTTTTATCGATATTAAGCAATGCAGAACGCAAGACCGAAATGTGTGAGAAAAAACCTGTGCAGCTTAATCAGAGGTCATTTGGTATTAAGGACGCGGTGACAAAGACCCCAAATCAATGCGCATCAGTCTGTACGAATTATGTGCGAATGTGGTGTGACGCAATATAGGTTTGGCAAGTCTATGGTAGCGTTATTGGGTAGAGTTGTTGGTGGGCGAACAAGTCGTAGTTTACCATACTACAACGTGTTTTGCGAATAATGTGTACTAGAGTTAACCCAAAATTGTGTAGTTGCATGAGAAAAAACTAAGCGTAAGATTGAGTATTTCTACTACTGCTTCTACAACGGCACTACAGCCCGAATCGGACCTTGGCCTCCTGACCTTTAAATTCCTTAACATTTTTCGCTATTTATTGTGGGAGCGTTGTTAAACCTTCGCACAGCCCTCTGTCTTCGAATTTTTCCTTTTCGTAACCAGAATTGCGTTAGAATTATGCGTCGAACGGGGTTTTACCTCACGACCTTCGCATTGTAGACCAAAACGCTGCCCACTGGGCTACACCCTAGCTAGTGAGCATTAAATGTGTCCAAACATCAAACCCGTAGGATGGTAGCAATTGGACTAAGATGATCGAAAAATTGGTTTCAGTAGTATGCCTTTGCAGTTTGGTGACTCCATGGGTTCGAAGCTGTTTGATCGGAAACGAGCAATGCAGATCGCTAGACCTAAATAGGTGGCGGCGTAACATATTGACTGGACTATGTGTGAGCTAAGCCTGCGCAGCCCTACCTGAGGTTATATGGTATTACGGGGGTGGTGACGAAAGCCCCAACCGCGTCAAATCAGCTTGCATAAATGGATGTGTGAATTGTGTCGGTCTGTAGGCTTACGTCCTACAAACTTATATACAGTGGCCGACAAGAGTTTACATACATACGGCCCCTATTTTCGCTGCTTGACGAGCCCAACAGCACTATTTGAAAAAGTAATGATCTAGTCTTGTTTATATAATCTATTTTTATTGACATGTAACACAAAAATCTTTTCTCCAATTTAAACTTAACAATCTATTCATAAAAAAACTAAAAAATAGCATTGACAAAAGTCTACTTGCGATCATGAGATCCACCAAACACTTCATTAAGGAATTTAGATTTCATTCCAAAACTTAATATTAATATTTAGTTGGCCCACTATGGGCATCTATAACTGCCTGCAAGTGTCTTGGCAGTGATGCGACTAAATTTTCTAACTCGTAAGGCGTTATTTGACCCCATTCCTCAATGAGCTTCTCTTTTAGCATTGTAGCACTCCTAATGTCATGTTTTCTTGTTATACTCTAGATGAAATCTGAGAGTATATTGTGTTTGCCTTACCGTTTGTAACGCTAAGAAATAACGCTCGCACAGAGCCGCCAAGGGTACAGAAATATTTGTTGTCGCTCAAAAACCTCGATTCCGAGTGACCGTCTGTCCGTCTGTCTGTCTGTCTGTCTGTCTGTCTGTCTGTCTGTCTGTCTGTCTGTCTGTCTGTCTACAGCATAACTCTCGAAAGCTTTGAGCTATAGTGCTAAAAATTTTTGTGTGTCATTTTTAGCAAAAAAGTAACTTTAAGTTCGTGAATGGGCTACATCCCCACACTCCTTCTACCCCATCCCATACAAATTTCATGAAATTACGAAATATTAAGAAATTGATTTTTCTTTGAAACTATTTAAGCTATCGACTTGAAATTTAATTTTGATATATATGTCATTAATATCACGGAATATTGACCCGATCCCCTTACTCCTTCTACCCCCTCCCATACAAATGGACAATTTTGAAAAATACATATATTCGATTTTCATTGAAACTAGTAAAGCTAAAAAGACAAAATTTTGTTATAATTAATTCTACTATAATTGCAATTTATTTTAAAAATAATTATCATCTTCACCTCACTCCTTCTACCCCCTCCCATACAAATTTCACGAAATTTTGAAATTTAAATTAAATTATTTTTCTTCGAAACTGTTAAAGCTATCATCTTGATATTTTATATAAAGTATACAAATAGAAATATTAATAATGCGAACAAAATTTGTTTTGATCCGTACACTCCTTCTACCCCTCCCATACAAATGTATAATTTATGTTAAATGCATTTTATCGATTTCCATTCAAATTAGGAAAAGTACAAGCTTCAAATTTTGTCAGAATTTATTTCTTAATAATTGAAATAAGTTTTAGAAAAAATGTCAGCTCCGCTTCACTCCTTCTACCCCCTCCCATATAAATATCTGTATTTTAAATTCAAGAAAAGCATTTCTCCTTCAAGTATATGAGAGCTATTGACTTTGAAATTGAATCAAAGCATGATGATAAGGATGATGATAAGCAGTTTCAAAATCATCTTAAGCCGTCAACTTCCTCTGCCATACAAATGCCCCAATTTCAGGAAAACTATGACCAATTTCTTTAAAAATAATGAAAACTAAAAACTTTAAATTCAGGAAAGAACATTTTGCATGCTATGTTCGGTGTCATATACGAAAAATACAAATCTCCCCCTTTACTTCTACCACCTCCCATGCAAAAGTCTCTATTCACTATTCAAAAGAATTTGAGATGACATATTTTCCGGTATATTAAAGTCATTTCCATCTCATCTAGAGTGTTATATGATTGGGCTTTAAGCCCAATCATAATTCTGTTATGTTTTTTCGATGTAGAAGCTCCCAAATGTGCTCGATGCCATTCAAGTCTGAACTTTGTGGGGGTGTATTGAGCTGTCTTGGAGCATAATATAGTAGCCAGTCCTTCACGATTTGAGCGGTGTGCTTGGGATCATTGTCTTGTTGGACCGATTCCCTTAAATTGTATTGCAAGATGGTATTTGTAAGATAACGATCCATGACACCATCAATGAACACCAAATTTCCTACACCCGATGCTGCGACAGCACTTCAAACCATCACATTGCTACCGCCATGTTTGACTGTGGGAATTAGGTGTTTCGGGTCCATTCCCGTGTTTTCCGTTCTCCAAACCTTAGCTCTACCACTGCCAAATATGTTATACTTCGATTCATCGCTGAATAAGACCTTCTTCCAGAAATCAAGTCCTTTGTCTAAATGCTTTTTGGCAAATTCTAAGCGAAGTTGTGATTTTGTTCGCTTATAAGGGGTTTTTTGCGTGGTGTTCTGATGTGATAACCATTATTATTTAATGTTCTTTGAACTGTTCTTGGATGCACCGTGGTTCCTGTTCGTTTTGCTATATCCTCCGCCTATTTTGTGGCATGCGCCTTTGGGTTTTGGTTCACTTGTTTCAAAATGAAGGAGACATCTCTGCGAACCGGCTTCTTCGGTCGACCACTGCGCGGCTTGTTTTCAACAGAGAACCTGCTTTTGTAGTTGTTGGATATGGTTTGAACTGTCGATTTATTTAAATTCAACAATTTGGCTATTTCTTCGAAAGATTTTCTTTCGTTTCGATGTTTTACCACCAAGTTCCGTACTTCTGATGAGATTTCTTTCCGAGAAGCCATCGTCACAGCTGCGGCCTTATCGAAACTGCCCAAACCGTAGCCTAAAGCAAAGCGCAAATGCTAAAATTTGATAAACGGTACTTCCCATTATAAAACAGAACCGCACAGTAGTATAAAGAATGATTTACCTAGCCGTAAATAGACTTTTGACAATGCTTTTTTTTTAGTTATGTTTGAATAACTTGTAAAGTTTATAGTGGAGAAAAGAATTTTTTTATTAAATATCAATTAAAATAGACTTAGAATATAACTACGTCATTACTTTTTTAATTAGTGCAATGGGCTCGTCAAGTAGCGAAAATAGAGGTCGTAAGTAGACTTTTGTCGGTTACTGTATGCACAGGGTACTAAACTCATTCAACAATGATTATTTATAGTTGAATTAAAGTCAAAGAATAATCCAGACAGGAAGAAATGACAGTTACCTATGTCTTTCTATCTTCATTCCATCATGGCTGCCAAAATTTCAAACTGACATCATAAATCCATTCTAAGCCATTTCCTTAGTGGTCAATGCTTCGAGTCCGAAGTATTCTCTGTCGCCAACGCAACTCTTTTCAACTATTTCAACGGCGCGCGATACTAACAAATCTATAAACAAAAGATTTTAAAAAAACACCGCCATCTTTTTCTCTCATATACACAAAATGTCAAATAAATCGCTCGAACAAATAAGAACAAGCCACGCGTACAATTTTCGAAAGCAGACACAAACTTCTTCGCAATCAGAAAGGAAAAACCACTTTGCATCTATGGAAAGCAGTCCGCGAGATAAAAACGTCTCGAAAGGAATCTTATAGAAATGTTGCGATGTTCTTTTCGACGCCATTGATTCCGACATTAGTGACATTTTATTCGATCACTTAGCCAGCATGTTCGAATAAAAATCGCGACGAAATCTATTTGATTATTGCGCGGTTGAAATTATTTGTTTTTCCGAAAACGCGATAAGCGTCTAATTTTAGCACGGTGACGACTAGGGGTCAGCTAACGGAGAGAGCCCCGAACTGTCGTCCAACCGAAACCAATATACGGCCGAATATGGGCATTACCGGATAATAAATTGCAATCAACTTCAAGAGATTTAAATAAAGCCTTACTTGCTAGGCAAAATAAAAACCGAAAAATATCTGTTTCTTTATAAATATGGTGCCTAACGAAATCGCTGAGTGGAAAAAAAATGAAATTTTTAACTACCGTAACGATTTTGTAGATGATTTTTCGATGAAATTTCGCACAATAATCCTTTTAATCGCATTATGTTCTTGCCATACGATAAACGAGTAATTGAAAAGTGAATTTCTACGTCTACCACAAATCAGCTACGTTGCGAGGAAATCCGGAAGCTTACTTTTACCTTGCTCCAATTTCGAATTTCGAAATTTCGAGTGTTGAATTGGAAAATTTCAAAATGGCCTACCAGCCAGCGAACTACTTGACACAACCACACGGCCTAAGTAAATTGGATATTTACTGATTTGACCACCGGATGTTGCAATTTATTAAAATTGTTATTAAATTTACGACTATGTACTACGTGCCACCGGGCATGATATGAACAATTTTCTTGGGATTTTTATTGTCTGGCAAGATTGTTTAACGGCTCAACTCAAGTATAGCGAGATAGGCTGAAAGCTCTTAGCTCTAGATTGGCTTAAAACGCATGTGTTTCTTTTTATTATTTATTTAAAGTTTAAATTATTACGACTGTAGAAGGAGGCGTTGGTTTTGGAGTGTTTTGCTTCGGACAAGATGAATACCACTTTTCGTATTAATCTACAAATAGATATACGTTTTTTTTTTTGCTTTACTGCAATAACATTTCACTGCTCATATAATAAAATTATTCATCAGAGTTGTTTACAGTTAAAATTATTATCATTTCACATCCGCCATTTTGAACGCTTCGAATTGGGCAGCCATCTTGATGATCATATATTTTATTTAACAGCTTTGATTGCGTTTATGATTAACGTAAAAGAAATCCGCGGACCCCGTAAAGAGTGTGCGGTCAAGTGATTTTTGTCATGTTGAATGGCAATTCCTTGTCGGGATTCTTATTTATTTGAATTTATTTTATTCGCGCCATTGTTTATGACCAAACCTAACTCTGTTGAAATATTTTGTTTTTTTTTGTTAAGATTCCTATAATCATTCGAGAAAATTCAACGACACTTACATGTCATTATGGACCCTGCTATCTTATCTTTTTCTTGGTGTCGTCCCAATTATGTTCGTATCACCTTTTCGATTTTTACGTGATTTATAATTTTACATAAAAAAAGAAAAAAAAAAAAAACAAGATTGTCGTTGGGTGGTCTGACTTTTGAAGATATCTCTCACTCGCTCGCTTTCTGTGTCTCCAGTTTGAGTTTTATATCTTTTATTATTATTTTTATTTTATTTTTTTAATTTTCTTCTTTTTAAATCGAAAGGTTTTGCCAGCTCGAAAGCCTTGTTTTCTGATTAAACTGTCACCGTGGAAAATTGTTACCGTGTCCGTTGCATAGTGCCAATATCCAACATGATAAAATGTGGGTAACATTATTGTGCAACACAAACATTTGCGTACGACTGTCGATTCGAAATTTACTGCTAAAAGATTATCGGAGGATTCATCGTAAATACACGTTTTATTATGACAAGTGTGTTTTTTATGATAAAAAATCGTACATAAAAATGCTTCAATGCAGACGATAATGAGCAGCATAGTTAAGAAATGTTTTCAGTTTTAGGACACTCGAGGAGCTTACTGTGAGATAATTTGAAATCGAAAAATTGTGTGAATGGAAATATTGGTTGCCAGGTAGCCGTATGTCGAAGGGATTTGGCATGAAATGTGACAAAAATACGAATAGTGTGACAAAGTTGAAATAATAAATGAAGATTAGTGCTTAGTAGGCTTCCGACATCATGGCTTTTGATCAAATTTGCAGTTGAGTGGCATTTGCACGACAAACTTGCGGCAACATATAACAATTTCTGACAAGAACTTTCACAAAATTATTGTAACAGCAAAAGTTTGCCGAATCATGCAAATATTCTTGGAGACCTTAGCAACTCCACGGACTCGAGCTTATCAATAGGGGGAGTAAGTCGGAAACCTATCAAGATAAGGAGGAAAAAGCCGAAGTGCATGTCTTTGGAAACCTATCGCAGAGAAGCAAGTGCTGGTTCAGGAAGCTAAGTAAATACTTTTGGGGTGGACCGTCCCCACGAAGCTGAGAGGTGTGACGGATCAAAGTGCAAGTAGCTCTGCATCGGTTGCGGAGCCTGACCAGTGGTAATCTGGTACCTCGGGAGCTGGGGAGCCCATGGAAGGTTGCTTCCACTCCCAGCATTGGTTGAGGTCGTCTTAACGAACACGAGGTGGTTGTGGTGGTCCATACCGCGGGCAGAGTTCTGCGGAGCTAGGCGTAAGGTTGCGTTCCTCAACCTGCTGCCATGAACGAAAGACTGGTAGAGATTTAGATAGGTCTCGCATCCAGCAGTATGAATGCCGAACTTGCTGTAGGTATAAACTGCCAACTTCGGGGGCGTTAATGAATGTCTTCTTATACAATTCGTGTTGCTAAAGACAATCGTGAGGATAAACCGCAAAGGTGATACTGTAACAGCAAAAGCTTTTTTAAATAATGCTGTGTTTGCTTGCGTATAATCCTTTGGTCTAACTGCTGAAAAACAATATGGCGCTGAGGCTGCATGTTGCCGCACCGCTAGCATTTGTAGCGAATACAATGTGCCGCTGTGGTTGCATGAGTTTACTGTCAAAAGTTTGTATAAAATTGGCTTAATTTTATTCACTTCAATGTATGTTTCCATTTTGTCCGCCATTTCTGAGCTCACAATGCCACCTTTGTTTATTTTAATCACTTCGATAAATGTTTTCACTTCATCCTCCATTTGTAAAGTCACATCTCAAGTTAAGTATTGCCAACGTTGTTGTGCACTTTTTAACAGATTCAGATGGGGCGGCAGCGCAACATTGTGTTTTTGCCGTTAACGTGTGACCGCAGTAACATGCCAATCTCTAAAAGACCAACTAGAGAAGACATTCTAAACATAGCACTCTAATCGGACGAATGTAGGTTTGAAAATTGGAAGATCCCTGACAAACCATCACTCTCCAGCAACAGAAGTATAGGATACGCTCTGGCTTTTACTCCAAACAAATGGGCAAAAGCGTACAGCAATTCGCCAAAAGCGGACTGCAATCTGCACTCGAATATAGTCAAAAGTAATTTACAGAATTGGAAGCAGCACTACATTTGGAACACACAGCTTTTGGAATACCCTACAACCTTTCTAACAAATACTCTGAAACATGCCTTTGAAAGAGTCAGCAACAAATGAAGCCGTATCACAAATTAGAGACTGGCTAGAGTACGCTGGCTTAGAATAAGCTGATCACAAAACGGAGGCTGTTCTAATAACAAGCCGAAAGAAAATTGAATACGTGAACATTCAGGTCGGCAGTCAAATCATCAAATCAAAGGAGGCAATTAAATATCTAGGAATTATGCTCGATAACAGATTAAAATTTAAAGTTCACGTGAACTTCGCCAGCAAAAAGGCGTCACAAATGCAGGCAGCCCTTTCCCGAATACTGCCAAACATCGGTGGACCAGAAGGATACTACTTTCGAGAGCAGTCAGCTCGGTTCTCCTATATGCTGCTCCGGTTTGGGCGGCGGCGCTAGCGACAAAGGAAACAAGGAAAAAGATGTCATCAACATATAGGCTTTGTGCGATAAGAGCAATCAGCGGTTTCCGAACAATATCGGACGAGGCAGCCTGTGTCATAGCCGGAATGATCCCCATTGACATTCTCGCGAATGAGATACTACGGATTTACGAAAGAAGATCCTCGATCCAACAAGAGGCAGCTGTTGCCAGGAAAATAAAAGAAGAGGAAAAGGCAACATCAATAGCTATGTGGCAAGCCAGGTGGGACAACACTACAAAAGGCAGATGGACCTATAAGCTAATCTCTGAAATTGAGGTCTGGACAAATCGGGTGTATGGGGACTGCAACTATCATATCACGCAGTTTCTATCAGGTCACGGCGGCTACCGCAAATACCTACATAGGTTCGGACACGATAATTCGCCTCTTTGTCCAAATTACCCAGATCAAGAAGAAGACATAGAGCACGCGGTTTTCAAATGCAGTCGCTTCGGAGAATGGAGAAATAATATTCCGAGTCCACCATTCATCATTGACTATATGATGGAATCAGAGGAAAATTGGATGGAAATTTGCACACTCGCAACGAATGTGCAAAAGAAGGAGAATCGAGAGAGAAAGGAGAGCAGAAGCAATTTAAGGAGCACAGCATAAAATGCTAGCCAGCCCCGCGAAGTAATACCTAACGGCAGTCCCGCGGGGAGAGTGGTTGAAGTCTGTGTGCGGGGGTGTGGTTTAGTACGCAGGCACATATCGGCTGACAGTTCTGTTAGGATCAGGTATGTGAATCGTGCATGCCAATGGCACGGGCTATTGGTATCTAACGAAGATTCCACACCTCCCTGGCGTAACCAGAAAAAAGAAATATGCCTTTGAAAGGGAATGTCCTTTAAAAACTCTACAAAAAGGCCTCCACCACCATAGTCAAACAGAGAGCTTGGCGGAACATAGCAAAAAAATCATATGCTGCTTAACTAACACTAAGAAGTGCAATGGGCAAACAGAAGCATGGGCTGAATGTAGGAGTTCCTTAAAAGGGAACTAAGGAAAAAGAAAAAGCTTGAGAGCAAACCTTAGAAGTTTCTTAAAAACTTGAAAAACTCATTTTCAAGAACCTTACTCCGTCAGCCTAAATCAAAAACACGGATGGAAGCTGGACAAAGGATAGCATGAGAAAACTCGAAGCGCTTTTAAGCACTTACTTCCCGGCTGCCGTGACCATGACTCCACCTACTCGGAATTAAGCAGAAGAGGGGAACGTTCCAGGACTTCGCACAATAAACAAACTAAAATGGGTAATAAGCTCGTCAAACCAAGATACAAAATGTGGAAGGGTGATTCTTTGGCTGACAACAATTCCTCAAACTTAACTCAATCAATCAATCAAATTCATGTTAAGCCAACTATAGAGGCATAGGACAGAAACAACTCACTTCCACAAGGTGCGATCCTGAGCATCGGCCTTTCGCTGTTGCCAGGACTTGTTTATTTCTCTGGCCTCCTGCTCGCTTCCATGTGCTACATGATCGACCAAGTCGACGTCTTCCTTGAGGATTATAATCGATGTTTCGCTCTGGTTTCCTCAAAGTATGCCCGATCCACTGCCACTTCCACCCTTGAATCTCAATGCCTATTTTAGTCAGTCCAGTTGCACTCCAAAGTTCCTCGTAAAAGATCACTTCCTAAAATGCGTCGAAGGTATTGGTTCACGAAAGTCTGCAGTTTATTGGTAAGTCAAACGGTCACTTTCCACGTAGTACAACCATATAACAACACGGATTTGATGCATGCATCAAAAACTCGCAGCTTCGTGCGAAGAGAGATCTCTCTTAACCTCCAGAAAGGGGAAAGGATACCGAAACAAATTTAACTACATGCCCCAAATGAGGAGTGAAGCTTGAGTGGTATTCATTCCAAATGAACTGCCAACAAGTCAGGCGAAACTTTATAATTTTTGGGACAAGTTGAGGATGAGTGGAAAGTCAATATGCAGGTTAGAGTGGTTAGGGAAGACTAAGTGAAAGGGAGTTCTTGGGCAGGGCTGTTGTCAATTTAACAATATTTCATTCGTTTCTGCAAGTTTGGGTTTTTATGAGGGAAGGAGGAGGGGTAATAATAAGGGTGGGTGGATGTTAATAGCTTTTCAATTAATTGCTTGAATCACGTCCAATATTCACTCTATTGAATGTGTTTCATAGACGAAGTTGCATAGAATTTTTATAAAATTCGGTGTATTTTACATTCACGAAACCGAAAATTTGCTTGGGAGGGGGTAGAGAAGGTAGGGGAATCGTAAAATTTGATATGCAGTTTTATTTCGCTTCTCTTGTAAGGTGCTTGTACAAAATTTCAAGTTCGTAGCTTTTAGTTTGTTGGTTAAGAGTTGATTTAATGAAATTGGTCGAAATCATAGTTTTCTATGGGAGGGGGTAGAAGGGCAAGCGCGATTTCAAAACTTTTGACGCAATTTTATTTCAACTATTTTTAAAAGTTTCGTACAAAATTTCAAATTGATAGCTTTTAAAAGTTAGGTGATAATTGATTTCTTGAAAATGGTCGAAAAAATAATTTTGTATGGGAGGTGATAGAAGTTTTAAAGGTTTTCGGCCAGTTAATATTTGGTGTATGCAGGGATTTTTTTACAATGCATTTTGTAAATTTTCAAGTTTCTACCTTAAAATTTCACTTAAAAATTTTCAGTTTAAGTGTTTTTTTCAATGCACATGAAACACCTTGTGCAAGTTTTTACGATAACTAATTTCGATCAATCATTTGAAAAAACAATTCGGCCGGCAATTTGTTTTTAGCCCCCCCTTTTTGGACGCCAATGGAAAAAATATAATATTAGTTTTGAAGTTTGTCCCACAACCCTCTCTATATCTCTACTGATTTTCAACTTCCTATCTGCATTCGTGGTGGAGATATTTGCAAGTGAAGTTTTTGACTTTTTCCTCCCCGCGCCTCCCCCTTCCAACTAACCCGTTCAAAAATTTAGAAAATAGAGCTCACCCAATCAACAATCCACATAAAAACGAACATTCTACCTGTAACGGTCTCGAAGATATGAGTCCATATGTACGGCGTACGGCGGCACGGATTTTTTTTTGCATTTTTAGGCTAATTTAGTCATGAAACGCGAAAAAAAAAATTTCAGGGTAGAAAGTTTTTTTTTTACTGTGTCGATCACAATACTTTATTATTAGAATAATAAAGTAAAATGAGTAAGGGTAGCCACGTTAACGTTATAGACTACCGATACATAAGTCTTCCGGCTTTCGTTTTAAAAACGCTAAAAAGGGTGCTAGATGTATACATCAAAGATACTATAGACCCAGCACATCTCTCCCAAGCTCAGCTCGCGTACATTAAAGAGAAATCGTTAGATAGAGCAATTCCTGTGTTGGTGATGAGTCAATCAATCAAAATCCTGATAAGACCCCCTATAGTGGCATAGGACAGGAACAATTTTTTTCACAAGGCGTGATCCTGAGCATAGGCCTTAAGCTGTTGCCAGGACTTGTTTGATCCTCTCGCCTCCTATTCAACTGCTTGCTACATAATCGCCCAACCCGACGTTTTCCTTGAAAATTATAATCCAGAGCCTGTTTGGCGATGTTTCGCTCTGGTTTCCTCAAAGTGTGACCGATCCACTGCCACTTCCGCTTTCGAATCTCAATACCTATTTTAGTCTGTCCAGTTGTACTCCAAAGTTCGTCGTAGGAGTTCACTTCTGGCCAGAAGATTCCTGAAATGCGTCAGAGGCATTGGTTCACGAAAGTCTGTAGTTTCTTGGTAAGTCGAACGGTCACTTTCCACGTAGTGCAACCATATATAAAAACACGGATTTGACGCATGCGTCAAAAATCGCAGCTTCATGCGAATGGAGATCTCTATTAGCCTCCAGAAGGGAGAAAGGATACCCAAGGCCTGACGGGCTTTATTTAGACGAACCTCAATATTCTTTGCGGCTCCGCCATCCATGATGACAATGTTTCCGAGATAACAAAAACTTTGAACCTCTTCCACATCTTGTCCGTTGAGAACAATCGGTGTGCTTGTGTTCGAACCCATGTGCATGTATTTGGTCTTACGCACATTTATTTTTAGTCCCGCCTCTTTGCATTTAGAATGCAACGAGCGAACATTTGACTCTAAGTCCGAACGGTTACGTGCAAGCAAACACACGTCATCAGTATAATCAAGATGACTTAAGATGTTAAATTGTCTCCATTGAAGACCTCTACTTTTCCCACCTTCCAGTGCAGCTTTCGAGATGTCATTCATTACCACCAGAAATAGTGCTGGTGATAATATGCAACCTTGTCTGACTCCGTTCGCACGGGAAAGCTCTCGGACTGCTCTCCTCTGTACAAGACGTGACACCTTGCATCTTCGTAGGATTCTTCAATAATAGTTGTGACCTTAACTAGAATACCTCTCCTATGTAAAGCATACGAGTATGTAATCCAGCTTAACGCTGTCGAAAGGCTTCTCGAAGTCCACAAAAATGAGATGTACTGACGAACCCATTTCAGCGGATTGCTCCAATATTATCCGTGGGGTATTTGTGTGGTAACCCGAAGACTCTGCCTTTTTGGCTAGTTCTTCCATGGCCTTTCTCTTGTCGCGTCTAACAGGCTTTTTAAGCTGTATATGAGCATCGCGGTAGTTCTGCCTCAAGTCGGGCGTTCGTTGGTTGACATCGGGTGGAGAGATGATTGCAAATTTGCCTTTTTTCCGATCGCCTACCTTGTCCCATGTGCCTTGCGACATCCAGGGTTTCTTCCCGCTTTGCACATATCCCACAGATTCTTCAGCACTAGTTAGAAACGTGTTTCTGGTTGCCTCCCAATTGGCGTCCAGTGTGTGCATTTCGTATTCGCCCAATGTGGATGACTTTTCACGTAGAACTATGGTGTACTCGCGTTTTTTGTTGGGGTCTCTGGGCTTATTCACATTAAGCTTGCGCTCCATTTGAAGAATTTGTGGTCATCGGATAGTTGCTGTACACAATCTCAAGCAGGCAACCATCAAGTGGTGATCGCTCCACGTTTCGCTCGCACATCGAGGGGACATTTTCTCCATCGGCAACTTATAGCCAAATGGTTCATCTGGTTCTGAGTAACACCATCAGGGGAAACCCAAGATGTTTTATGATGGCTCTTGTGTGGAAAACGGGTCCGTCCGATGACCATTTGCCGAGTACTTCAAAACTCCACAAATAATTCGCCATTTTCGGGTCTCTTACGGGGTTTACTGACTTGGCCGTTTTCCATACAAAATGCGGTAACATTTTCCCGTGAAAAATAATAAATATTTAGAACTAACTATTTGAAATTTCCTTTATACTGTTGTTAGCTAGTACTGCTATCTATCGACCAAAAAAAAAATTAGACTGATATCTGTTATCATTTTTAAGAAAAATGTACCGATGTGGATAAAAATATGAAAATAAAAAACTTTCCAGGAGAGTGAAAAAACTAACAGACGATTTAAGCCGACTTTCCTAACTTTGAATTAATTTTTTGATCACTTTTACTCATCGGAAAAATCGGCAGTTTGTTTTATTTTGTGTTAAATTAAATGAAGAATGATAATCAGTCCAGAAAAAAAACCTATTTTATTTCATATTCAAGTCAGTAACCCCCTTAATCCAAGGGCGTGACGCGTCGACCCAAGGGTCACCATGTTTCCCCATAATTTGTTCTTGTCCAATGTTGTCAGAGCCAACTTTGGCGTTCATATCTCCTGAGATGATAAAAATATCACCTCTTGGAACACGCTCAAAGGTGGCACCCACTTGGCTATAAAACTCCTCTTTGTCACTAGTGTGTAGCACTGTAAAAGTGTGACATTTCTGGCACTGGTCCTGAGTCTGACGACGATAATCCTATCCGAGATTGGTTCGCAGCTGATGAGACTATTTCTCGCTCTCGGTGTAAGGACGAACGCCACGACATTTTTGGCTTCACTCTCAGGGCCAACGTACAGAATGGTGTTTCCGCTAGGGGTTCGTTCTTCTCCTGACCCTGTCCACGTGACCTCGCTCAAGCTCATGATTTGGATGTTGTAGTGCTCCATTTCACGGTCGATCACTGACTGGCACTGCAAGGACCGTGTGACCCCAGCCCTTTCCCCGTCATTCAATGTTCGAACGTTCCAGAAGCCAATCATAGTCCGTTTTCGAATGCCAAAAGTCGTTACCATGGAATCCGTCCGTATCCGAGGCGCTGTGTCCGTTTCTCGTATCATTTAGAATTTAAGATCATCCCATGATCCAGTGAGTGTCCATTCGCCATTTTTAGGGCAAGCAGGACTGGCTGTGGGTGAATTCTACTGCCCTCATCCCTCAGGGTCAAAACACAATGCAATTACTTATTCAAAAATTATAAACCACCTCACCCCTTCTCCCACCTCTCATACAAAATTACCCATTTTCGCTGCTTCAGAATAAATCGATTTTATCGGAAAGTGCAAGAGCTGTTTTTTTTAGAAATTCAAGTTATGTTATCTTAACGCCAATTCCCCGTTTTCGGTATGAACATACAAACTGCACGTTTTCAGGAAATGCAATACACAACTTCTTTCCAATTATTGTGGGACAACTTTCAAACTTTTGACTTGCACCATTGTGTTCTCACCTCAATGAAGAATTATGCACGATCATCATCACAGACAAATATTCGGATTTCGTTTGCATCCTTCTGACCATTTCTAACGTTCATGGAAAAATAAAAGTCCTCA
This sequence comes from Chorisops tibialis, assembly GCA_963669355.1. Classification (NCBI taxonomy): domain Eukaryota; kingdom Metazoa; phylum Arthropoda; class Insecta; order Diptera; family Stratiomyidae; genus Chorisops; species Chorisops tibialis. The sequence goes on along the minus strand of OY770262.1, from coordinate 13,401,271 downwards.
TTCGTAGTTGTAAAAAAAACATGAGATACTACTAAAGAAATAAATTGAAAAATCTCTCGATCAATTTTCAACAGTTTTCCTTATGACCCCAAACGGGGCAACCAACATCCTGCTCAGAGCAATGGCTCGGCTCATTTCGTGTCCATTAATGAATCTTTGTGTCATTTAATTAATCAGAAGTGGAAGAAGTGGAAAATTGAACAACAGGCTCGGAGTAAAACTAATTAAAACAAAACCAATCTCGTGATGGTAACTTCCTTTTGTGTGACATTGCGCATTTTATATACGTTCGAAGACATTGCTCAAGACGCTGCGCGGGGCCATATTCTGGGGAGTCTTCGGCGAAGACAAATCGCACGACGCAATAGTGAACGATGGTGACAAGATGAGCGTTCACGACTTGGCTAGCAAGCCGGATCGACCAATCAAAAAAAAAAGCAACCCATAAAACTAACCAAGAAACCTACAGCAACAAAAAAGTTTTTCGTTTAATTTAATTTTATCCGCCCCTCCCCCGCTGAGATTCGAATAGTATTGACCAATTCGCTAACTACACTTCTCTTCATACCACAGGAATCGGCTGCTATCTTGGAGACTTTCGTTCGCAAGATGCTCAGGAGCATCGCCGGACAAATACAACACACATGATGACATGATACGCTAATTACCCAATTCCCGTTGTTGACCTGCGCGATTGACTTATTAAGTAATTAAGCCACGACGACATCCAGCAGCATCGACATCTTTGCGTCCCCAGTGTCGACGACTATCGAGACAAAGCTGGTGGCCCCAGCTTGGCGATGATGCTTCGGAACGCTCCGCAGCGATCCGCTTCTGGTCCAGCCGTATGGCTTGAGCTGAAGCTGCAATTAATCTTCATTAGCCGTTTTGCGGAGAAGTCTGCGATGAAGTTTAGCATCGATGGGCATTAGTCGGAACCACCATCATCGCCTGCTAGAGTCATGTCTATCCAGTCTGCAGATTTCTTGCTTGCACTTTCGCAGTTGCCTTCCGGTCACTTTTTGACCCCGGCCAAGTATCGGTGAGCACGATGTAATAGCGGATATCGGTTTTTCCGCGACCTGTGCTTCTCATTGCTCCTAATGACTTGTTATGGCTGATTGGCTCATTGATTAATTAAGAGCTGACACCTTGAGACACACAGGTCACCATTATGGCGATAATGTGAAATATTGGTGCGACCGGAAGGGATTGGAATGGATTTCGCTAGAATTGCGTCAGGGTAGGAAATGGTGTCGCCTTTTTTGTGCGGGAGTCTTAGCGCCATAATAATGGGATGCAGATCGTCGTGGGAAAAATTTTAATTAATTTAGAGGATCTCTTAGGTAGATTTATTTTGCAAGGATTTTGAATCAATAAACTTTCTGTTGAGACTTGAGATAATCCAGAGCTTGGTTTCAGGAAAGTGTAACCAATCCACTACCATTTTCGATCACAACGGGTTAAGGGTAGCTCGGGGTTCTCTTCTCTTTGTGGCCTTTTGTCTGGTGTTCCTCATTGCTCTATCTTAGGTCCATTACTCTTCAGCATGTTTATAAATGACCTTCCTTCATCCATATGTATGCTGATGACGTTCAGCTGTATTTGAGTAGGCCTATGGGGTTGATTGAAGACTGCGCGGCAAGTGTATCATCGGATCTAGCGAATATTTCTAAATGGTCCCATGCAAACGGTCTTACTCTTAATCCTAGCAAATCACAATGTATCATTTTTTCTGCTCATATGGGTGAATCTAATTACTCCAATATGCCTCCAATTGAACTGAATAACACTAAAGTCGCTTTCCAGTCACAGGTACGTAGTCTTGGCATTACATTAAATTATATTTAATATGAGCTGTTGCTTCCATATCGCTAGTATGTTAAGAAAAATTTATGTCACGCTACGTGGGCTGTGGCTTTATGCTGATGTTTTACATTCTGGCCTACGTATGGCCCTAATAAAATCTCTAATTCTGCTGTTCTTTACCTTTGGATGTATAATTTTTCCCAAACTTGATTCCTTCTGGCAGCATAAGTTAAAGGTAGCTTTTAATGATTGCACTCGATTTATTTTTGGCTTACGACGTTTTGACCACATTTCAATGCATAATAATGCTGTCTTAGGTTGTTCTCTGGAAACCTATTACAAAAAGCAAATATTGATTTTTCTTTTCAGTGTTATTTCGAAGAGTTGTCCGACCTATTTTCTTGATGATATACGTTTCCTAAAATCATCTCGTTGTTGTAAATTGCTTATTTCTCATCATTAAGGTAGGATTATGGAGATGTCCTTCTATATTCATTCCTTTAAGTTATGGAGTAGTTTGCCATTTCATGTTACTCTTGGGATCAGTGTGGATGCACTTCGTAGACTGTTGTCTGAGTACTCTTTTTAATTATTCTTTTGTGTGCCAATAACTTTGAATGTTTTCTTTACTCTTTTTATCTCTTTTTATCAACATATGTATCTACTTGTATTTCTTCTCTTCTTCTCTTTATTTTTCTATTTTGCTTGCTATTTTATTTTTGTTCTTTTAAATTTTATTTTCTTTTTTATTATTGTCGATATTTAATTCTTTATTATCTTAATTTTCTATTTCTTCATAAGAATCTTACTATTATTTTTTATTTTTATTTTTTTTTCTACTGTTTTAATTTTTGCTTTAATTATTAGTACTGATTTAAGATATCATCTTGTAGTACCTTTACATGAAATAAATAAATGAATATGAATATGAATATTTCCGCCTTCGAGTCTCAATTCCTATCATAGTATGTATAGTTGTACTCCAAATTCGTCATTGGAGTGATAGCATCCCTTTTTTATACGATGCCGAACATTACTTAGGAGCACCCTTTAACACTCATGTCAGTATAGAGAGAAAACAAATGGAATTGGGGATTGAAAGAGGATTAAAAAGAGCGAAAAGTCTAAAATGACGTGAACGTTGAGTTTGAAATGTCGAAGGTTGTTTGATAATGCGAAAACGGTATCCAGCAATGCATTTGAAGCTTTGTAGTTTGGGGTATGAATGACTGCCTATATTTCACTCTACGAGAAGTTGTAAGCTTAACAGTAAGCTCGTGTAAAGCTAGTTGAGTTACGAGTTACTAGGAAATGTGAAAAGGAGTAAAAAGAGTTTCGAAAGCTCTTCATTGCAAACCCAATATCCATCTATCTTCACCATATTTGGCCGAACTGACACACTTTACACTGAAGAACATGATGAAAACATAGCGGATGTTTTCAATAATTAGTTCGTGAATGTGGGAAAAGATTACATAAAGCATTTCAAACCTAGTCCTTAACAAATCTTTAATACGATCAATAATTTTGCCATTGAAAACGTAAGTGAGAACGATGTCAAAATAGTAATAGTGAGCTTAAATGGTGGTACTTTTTTGGGTTTGATGGCATCACCGCTAAAAACATAAATGTCCTTTGCCCATTTATCTCTAAACCGTTGACTCGCATAATAAATTTCAGTCTACAATCAGAATTATTCCCTGACATAGAGATAAAAACCAACTCAGCAAATAAAATAATTTGTTAAAGAATCTGTAATGAATTATATTAACGAGCTATTTGATTGTTAACGAGCTTCGTTAACGAGTCATTAACAAGTCATCATGCAGAATATTTCATTTCAATATACATTCGTTAATGCATTATTTTTAACGATTCATTAATGAATTGTAAAACACTTACAAGAAACGAGTATGTAAGCAAGTATATAATTGTTATAAATGAATCATTAATGTGTCACGACTGATTTTCATTTTAATTCTTTAATGAATATCGTTAACGATTCATAAACGATATTATTTATGAAGTATTAGCGATTTACTAAAGAACTTGGCTTTTAAAGCTAAACAAGAGAAGATCGCAACTGCTTCTTGTTACGTTCCTGTTGTTTATGACTTTTGAGCATTTCAACGACACACACCAACAATCACACGCGGACACCTCTGCAAACTGAAATTTTTCACCATTTGCGTTTGCAATATTTTGAGATATCGACACGAAATAATTTTGAGCTCTGTTAATGCGCATGGTGAAATGAAAACTGCTTGTATATAAAGATCGACGTTGTGCGATCCTTTTTGTTTGGTTTTTTTTTTTACAGAATGACCTGTGTTATAGGCAATTTCGGCCTTTATGTGCAATGCACAAGCACAGTCATGGAGGGAAGGAATGGGATTGGGGAGGGGAGTGAGAACGACCGTAGCGAGTGGAGAAGCTGGTATATTGCTCAGTTGTACTGGCTGCTCACTGACAAATATTTTGCAGATGTTATGGGGGACTGAATGATAGAACAGAAACCATCTACTGAGTATCTAGGCCTTCTTGAAGTGGAACTGTTTCACTTTTACACCGTTTCCCCATTTTATTGTGAATAATTTTTTATCACCAGTAGCAACTGAAAAAATTTGCGCTTAAAAAAATCCCGTCTGGAGTGGGAATCGAACCCACGACCTATTGACTGAGAAGCAAGCACGCTGCCCACTACGCCACGGAAGCCCTGGTTTGCTTATGATCACCACACAGTTTATTTGTTTCGTGGCATTTCGCGTTCGTTTTGAGATCGTTATTTGCAAGCACACGTTAAATTGTTTACTGGGAACTGTAACGTCCATCCTTAAAAGTTTGGATAAGAAATTGGTTAATAACTACAGGCCTATATCGGTAATATCGAATATAGCTAAAATATTTAAATTCAAATTAATTGAAGATATCCAAAGCCAAAATCTTCTTTCCAAAAATCAATTTGGATTTCGCTCTCATGATGCCGTTCCGCTTCTATGTAACAAAATTACAAAATCAATGGACTGCATCAATAAGCCTAGTGCTGTTTTCTACTTTGCGAAAGCCTTCGATTCCATAAAAATACGATTAACAAACTGCACAATATAATTGTCAAATTAATGTGGACAGACTGGATCATAAGCTATCTAAGATATTGGAAACAAATCGGTTAAATAAATGAAGCGTAGAGTTATAAATAAATATTTCAATGTGGCATACCGCAAAGAACTGTTCAGTATGTGAATGATCTATATGAGCACCATGTACATAGATGGAGAACTGATTTCCATTACCGACGATACGGTTCTATTTTTATAGGACACTGACAGAAAATGAGTCGAAGTGATGGCAAACGGCAGTCACCAAATTATTAAAGAATGATTTGATACTGAGCTTAATGTCGAAAAGAGCTGCTACATTGCCTTAATACCGAAAAGAAAGATCCGCATTGGTTCGAGGAGGGGTTGGACACCAATGCCCTATTGCACGAGTCCGTGTCTTACTTTGTGGACCTACATATAACTCAGGCAGCCCGCTGTAACGGTGAAACTAATGAGCTTTATCGGTTCAAGGGAACGGCGATCATTCAGCTTGGTGAAGAAGTACTTGAACTGTTACTACAACGAATAAAATAACAGAAATGGATCAGGCTCACTATTCTTATGCTGGAATTAAATCACTTAACAGCCTAAATTTACTAAAAAAACTAAATCGCTTTAAAGCGAACATTAAGCATTAGTATTGTAACTGGTTAAATTAATTTCATATATGAATATACGAGTACTAGCTGTACTCCAACACTGGCCTTCTGTTGGTCTTTTTACACGTCTACGTAGGCGAAAGTATAAGGGATGTGTTTTATTACCAATAATTATTGTGGGCCTTGGTTCGCACGGGCACATCTGTTTCCGTGCGTCGCTAAAACTATTATTACTACAGTCAAATCTTAAAGACAAAAAAAATATACATTAAAAAAAATATATACGTATTCATACAGAATCGAACATGGGTCGCCCGGATCTCAGGTTGATCCACCGACGCTAACAAACTTTTATCGGCAAAACGTACCCATAGTTTTTATATGGGGAGCTCGTTCAAACCTTTTTCGGAGGCTTAGGGTGTATTAATTGGTTTTTTTGGATCTGAAAGTCTTTATAGTTTTTCATGTTTCATAGAATTTAATAAAAAAAAAAACGTCTGGAGGTGTTGCCGTTTTTACTGGGAATTTCTATCAGTCACTTACATCCATGCGTTAGAAAAGAAATTCAAGCGAAGAGGATGTTGGCCTTGAATCGCACAGACAAATTTGCTGCAGTGCTTCGCTGGAAGAATGGTATTTTTACTCTGGTCAAATCTTAAAAAAAAAGTTGATAAAAAAAATGGAAAGAGCGGTAGTAAATGCTAAGTACTGCGAAATTTCTGCGTTACTCTAGGGAGTCTATAAAAGCAGTGTTGGCTTCAACTCCAACTAGTCGGAACGCCTGTCTCTGGACACGGTCGAATATCGCGAGATGCGTTTTGGGTACCCCATTCCAAGATTTGGTTTAGGTTAGAGTTCAGTTAATCAAAAAATTACGCACAATAGATGCCACCGGGACGCATCAGTAATCGTGTCGAATTCATAGATGTTATGTAGGGTATGTGTCCCACATACGTGACTCTGACTTAGATCCAATCACCTTCTTAGGCCAGCCATTATCCAATTCTACAATTGTTAAGATGTTAGGTATCCAAATCACTGATAACTTTCGTCGGAACGATCACATATTTAACATCGCCAAGGAAGCATTTAAATGTTTGGGTCACCTAAAACGTTGTAAAAATTCCCTCACCGCTTCTGGATTATTGGAAATTTATAAGGTCTCTATTATGTCATGTTTTGAATTTAATTCCCTCCTATGAGCGGGAATTGCAAAAACGTCTCTCTCTTATCTGGTTAGTATACATTCTTGATCCATTAAAATTATAGGAGATTTTGACGTCATTCATCGCTCGATTCACTCGAGCATAGATGAGTTGTAAGCTCCTTGGGTCGTTACAACAATTAAGATTGTTCGGACGAAATCTCTGAACTAAATTTGAGCTGCGTCACGGGTTCATAAGCATTCTCTCTTCGGTCGTACTGTTCAATTTTGTTATTTATTCTTAAACTGGACTATTCGAATATGTAACTCGGTGCCCATTCCAATATTCCTACGATTACAGCATCCAACAGTTCAAGCAAAGTATTCATTGCCACTTCAGTCTATATCCCCTTGATTCCAAAAATATCCATCCCACCTCACCGGAGCTGTGCTTCAGTACAAAAGGGTAAGCTCTCTAGTTCCGGTGTCATACAAAAAAAGCAATTGATCAGATTGAGAGTTGACAACAGAAGGTCATTAATAAAAATAAGAAAGAGCTGATAAAACAGACTACGACTTGTATGGTGCATTCATGTAAGAGACTTTCAATCCATTTTACGAGGTTATTTAATAAGACGATTACTTTGAGCTTCACTAGAAGAAATTTATGCCAAACAATGTCAAGCGCTTTAGCGATGTGTGGAAGAATTTGACCTTCGTCTAAATTTAGGCAAGCAAGAGTATCATGGTTCAGTCAGATATACCAAGAGGTCACCTGTAGAACGTTTGAAACGGAATCAGTATTGGCGATCAGTGATCAATTTTTTATCTGTTTCTTCTTCTGCTTCTTCAATGGCACTACAGGCCAAATGGAGCTTTGGCCTCCTGTCTTTCAGGTTCCTTAACATTTGATTTGTTATTGTGAAAGGGTTGTTAGCTCTTTGCACAAACCTCTATCTACGAGTTTTCCATTTTCGCAGATTGTGGTGGATATACCCAAGCAGGCAGTGTGCAGAATTTATACGTCGACCGGGATTTGAACTCCCGACCTTCGCATTGTAAACCAAAACGCTACCTACTAGGCTACACCCTAGCTTTTATGTCTGTTTCTTATCTTTCCTAAATTCGTCGAGGCATTCGTTCACGAAACTTTGCAGTTTTTGGTAAGCTTAAGGGTTATATTGCATACAAAAAGAGAAAGGAGAAAAGATATCGGATTTTAGTCTGTTCGGGTGCTCTAAATATCCGTAGACTTTAAGCAAGCATACCACAGTATCGATAGGACTTCATTTTATAGCATTATGCTGATATTAAGAATACCCCCGAAACTCAGGCGTAGAATGTAGTACTCAACATTCCAAGTACGGAACCAGAACGAACTGACAACAAGCTTCCAAGCACTCAACGGGCTGAAGCAAGGAACCGGCCATGTACCTTCCTCGTCTTCTACAATGGCACTACATGCCAAATCGAGCCTTGGCCTGCTAATCCTCAGTTTTCTTAACTTTTTTCATTATTTTTTGTGGAAGGGTTGTTAACTCTTGGAACAGCCCTTAATCTTCGAATTTTTCATTTTCGTAGAATGAGGTGACCAAGGTATACCCAAGCAGGCAGCGCTTTGGAGTTATACGTCGATCGCGATTTTAACCCATTCGCATTGTAGACCAGCACGTTACCCACTAGGCTACTCACTAGCTTGGTTTTGCACCTACACTTTTTAGTCTGATCTTGGAATATTTTCCGGTTCACTTCAGACGCTTTTGCTAACATCCGGTGGAAAAACAATCGACGAAGACAGCAAATCACTTCTGAAATTCGAGAGATGAGAAAATTGGAGACGAAGCATACAGGAGGCCAAGGCTTGACTTGGGTGCCGTTGATGATGATGGGTAGTAACTTTCTATCCCAATTGGAATGGAGTAGACGAATTTCTTAGCCTTAGAAAGGAGCGTATTGCACTCATAGAACTTTTAGGATGTCAAAGTTTGGAAAGGGGGTGAGACCGACCGCAGTAAGTGGTAAACTATTAGTTGTACTGGCGGCTCCGAACAGATAGTAACTTTGAGAAGTGGAACTATATTACTTTTACTTAGTTGGCTCATTGCTACTTTTTAAACTAATTGTTGGCGTTACGCATACAGAGGGAAAACAATTACAAATCAGAGCATTTTAGAGGTCAACTTAAAATCTTAAAAGACCTAAAATTAGAGGTTCTAACTTCCACACTGTATGACGCTATACCGACAAAATTCAAACCCTCTTCAAAGTTATAATAAGATAACGCAAGGACTGGCAATCCATGCTACCTGAAATGAAAGAGCAGTCCAACCATCTGAGATGGCTCGCGCACCTCAGAGAGAAATGGAGCCGAAGTTAAAGGTCCTAACTTCTCGGTTTCAAAACCACTCGACAAAGAAGCCACAATCTTCCAGGCTGAACTAATTGCAACGGCAAGCTATGCATCAAATAGAATATTTGTTCATCGCAAGACATCTGTTTATATCCTATCGGATAGTCAGGCGGTTCTCAAAGCCTTCCAATAAACACGGATCGAGGATAGTTTCGGACTGCCTTCGAAAGCCAAAAATCCAGCGAAAAGGAAAGATGTAACCTTAATGTGGGTACCAGGAATTGAGGGAAATCAAGAGACTGATTGCCTTGCAAAAAACGGCACAGAAACAAATTTAATTGGTCCAGAGCCATTCTGCGGAAAACCAAAAGGGCACTCCAACCCTAACCCATAACATCTGGAACTATTTGTCAGTAGCATCCAGTACAACTGAGAAATATACCAGCTTCTCCACTCCTTACGGTCGTCCTCACTCCCCTTCCCTTACCTTCCAATCCCATTCCTTACCTCCATGACTGTGTTTGTGCATTGCACATAAAGGTCGAATTGCCTATAACACAGGACATTCTGTAAAAAAAAACACTTAGAAAATGGGATCTATTGGAATAGACTTCCAGGCTTATCAATCTAAAAATAACTAATCCACCAGAAAAAAAAACAAAGTGGAGGATGTTCTAGAATTCATCAAGAGCGATATTAGTACTTTAATCGGTCTATTGACGGGGCGTAATGGAGTAAACCACCACCTCAAAAATAAAAGCTTAGCTGAAACCGACATCTACCGCCTCTGCCTCGTAGACGCAGAAACGACAGAACGCATCCTACGTCACTGTGAAACAGTTGCTAGGAAAAGACACAATCTTCTTGGAAAAGGTTTCCTTTCTACCGAGGAACTAGCCAACATGGCTCCCTTTAAGATACTTAGATTAGCCAAAGCTATTGAGTTGTGGTAGGGTAAAGGGGCAATAAACGCACAATAGGACGAGAAGGTCGCAGTGCTCTTACGTGTTCTCTAAATTATAAAAAAAAAATTTTTTGATTTCCTTGCTGGTACGAATAGATTCGCATCATGAGAAAAAACGCAACCGTAAATTCAGATTTTATTTCGTTAGTAAGTATCCTTAATTCGTACATAGCTACGTTAATGAATCCCGCAACCATAATGAAATATTTTTGTATTTTTTTCGCACCTGTACCATTTCCGCCGAACCATAGAGCCACTAAATCTTCATTTGGTGACGTATGATAATGATTTCCGTACAAATAAGGACTAGGATAGTCTAATAAGACCCGTCTAGATGGGGATTCGGCTAAAGAAAGAACAACAGAAAAGAAAAATCAAAAAGACTACAACCAAACAAAAAAAAAAACGCAGCAAAAAAAATGCATGCACTTAATTATTGCCAACATACCTTGAACTTGTGAAGCGTATTCGGCCGCCTTCTGAAGATTGACTCGAGGTCGTGGCTTAGCAACAGCACCCTGAGGACTGCCACTGATCGATGGTGAATTACTTGAGGATTCCAACAGGAGCTGTTGAACCTGCAGGATATCGACGTATTCGTCTAGGCCGGCTGGAGTTGATGAAGTGCAGGATCGGATGGCGGCGGTCGATGTTGTTGGAGCTGGAGTCAATGGTGGAGGTGGTGGTGGTGGAGGTAGATGGTGATGATGTTGGTGATGATAGTCGGAGGGTAACAGGCTAGCGCCCGAAGTGCTCGGACTGGTGTAGATGTGGTATTGTTGCTGGGACGATGTTATCGGTCCGGTAATATCAATGATTTGTTGAACCGTTGATGTTGACGTAGCCTGTGCTGAAGAGGACGAAGCGACGAGTTGCTGCTGCTGCAGCTGTTGTTGTTGAAGCGATTGTTGTTGATGGAGATGCTGCTGGTGTGGATGGTGATCACTTTCACGACGCATTGCTAACAACATTTTTTACTGCGCGAATATTTCGGAAAAGCGTTGAGCAAATGAAATCGAAATGAAAGAAAATTGATAAAGTGTTGATCGATTGTTGACGTAGATAACACTCCATCGATGCATGTATTTGTCAAAAGTTTTTATTGATTGTCGTTGATTGGCTTTCGTTTCCACTTGAATTAGGCTGTTTCTTTCACTCAAATTTGAAATTCATTCTTCTATGAAATTTCGCTGAACTTTTTTCAAATGATTGAAACATTATGATTTTAAGTGGGCGACTTAAATTGTCTTTGTTGCTACTTTCGTTGATTTATTTATGAACAACTTAAAGAAATTTTCAAGAACAAAGTTAGAATACAGAAAAAAAAAATCCAAAACGTTTAAGTCATCGATCAGATAGGCTTAAAAATCTTGACTTTGACGATTGAGTAGACGTGGACTGTCTTTTAAGTTAGTGCTTAGTATAGCTCGTATAGCCGCTGCTACTTTGGCAATAAATATATCTGATAAAGATCTTTTACGATTTATTTAAATCTATGCAGCACGTGTTATTGAATATCTAAAACCTCGGCATCTTTTAAAACTCCTGCTGTGATGATCTGTGATTTTCTTTGCCGTATTGTCTCCAGCTACTGAATGTGACATGTTCACAAATTTACAATCCTTAGTTAACAATTATTAAGTCAGTCAGATGATATCATACTTTACATTGTCGTGCAATTAAATCTGGAAACTGCAAAAATAAGAAATTTTGCAGTTTGAAATTGACGAGAGAGATTTGATTTAGGCATGATGTAATTTTCAGTTTACAGTCAATTTTTAGGATTTATAATTTCCTAATGATTTGGTGAATTTTTTCACAGAGCATTTCGAATTGAAAGAAAAGATTTCCGGATACTACACTGTTACGCTTTATTATTCGGGACGTTTCGGTCTCTGCTGAGACAGTTTGATAAAGGTCTCAGCAGAGACCAAAACGTCACGAATAATAAAGCGTAACAGTGTAGAATCCGGAAATCTTTTCTTTGAATTATAACTTTCTTTTCCTCTTTTATGCTTCAGTAAGGCCTGCGAGTTCTTCTTATGACGTAATGTTTCGGAGATACTTGCAGCTGTATGGTGAAAATTAGGATCACCAGATATTAGGGTTTTCAGATATTTTTCCAGTCGAACCAACCACTCCAATGGATAGATAGAGGTGTGCTGAAAAGTATGTTGGACTAATGGGCTCAACTGATATCAGAATTTTCGTTATATTTTTCGAAATATTCTAATATTGAAATTTTCTGTGCAAGATCTTGCGGTGTATCTCTTTCTTCCATTTCATGCGTTTTTCTTTCATATCAAAGTTTGTTGGTATGGTTTCTGTATCGACTCGAAAAATATCAACCTATCAGAATAGCTGATATGTAATTGCATGAGAATGATTGAGTAAGTTCACATAGGTCAGTGGGCTCTTCGAGTCTAACATTTTAGAGTCAACGATCGAAGTAAATTTCTCGGATGATCTATTGCAAATCACTGCATTGCAAATCACTTTGAAGCAGTGCGCAATCATTTTGATTCGAAATATTGCGAAACAATTTGGCGTCGTCAGCTTAGAGCAAAATTTTTAAGTGGGTAATAACCGAATTCACGTCGTTAATAAATAAAATAAATAACAGTGGTCCTAGATGGCTTTCCTGTGGCACACCAGATATGTTGGGTATAGCAGGGGAATGAACTCCTCGAGGGGGTACGATTAGATAGGTAAGATCTGATCCAATCTATGAAAGTAAAAGGAAATCCAAGTGGTTATAGTTTATAAGCCAGAATAGCATGGTCCACTTTATCAAAAGTTTTCCTAAAGTCGGTATATATGCAGTTAACCTGCCTACCGCCTTCAATCACTGGAATAATGAAATTGGAAAATTCCATTAGATTTTTTATTTATTAGATTTGTTGTTAATTAATTGCATATTCTATTTTTGGGCTCATGACTTGTTTATTCCTCTGGCCTCCTGCTCAACCAGAACCTGCCTGGCGAAGTTTTCCTCTGGTTTCCGTAAAGTGTGACCGACCCGTTGCCATTTCAGTATTTGAATCTCAGTACCTATTTTAGTCTGTCCAGTTATTCTTCAAAGTTCGCCGTTGGAGATCACATCTGGTCAGAATAACCTTAAAATACGTCGCAGGCATTGAATCACGGTAGTTTGCAGTTTTTTGGAAAGCACAACGGCAACTTTCCATGTAGTACAACCATTCGTGCAAAGGGATATCCCTCTTAGCCTCCAGAAAGCGAAAGAAAGACCGAAGGCCTGACGAGATTTCATAATACGAACTTCAATATCGATGACAATGCTGCCGAGGTAACAAAAATTTTGCACCTATTCCACATCTTGTCCATGTTACGAGAAATCGGCGCGCTTGTGTTTGGACCTGTGTGCATGTACTTTGTCTTACGCACATTTATTTCTAGTCCTGCCGCTTTGTACGTAGAATGCAACAAGCATTTGACTCTAAGTCGGAAGGGTTATGTGTAAGCAGCCACACGTCATCAGCATTATCAAGGTGACTTAAGATGAATTCTCTCCAATGAAGACCTTAATCTTCCCCATTTTTCAGTGCAGCTTTCAAGATGTTATTTATCCCCATTAGAAACAGGGCTGGTGATAATTTGCAGCCTTGTCTGACATTCGTTTATACAGAAGAGCTCTCGAACGAAAGACGCGACATCTTGCATCTTCATAGAACTTTTTAATCATAGCTATGATCTTATCTGGAATACCTCTGTAATCACGCTTGACGCTGTCGAAAGCTTTCTCGAAGCCCGCAAACATGAGATGTATTGGCGAACCCATTTCGGCGGACTGCTCCAATATTACCCGTAGGGTATGGTCAACGAGATGATGATTTACGGAATCCAGCCTGATAAACTTCGAGAGTGCTCTCCACGACATCACTAATCCTATTGAGAATTACCCTAGCCATAGTTATCGATACGGCAGTAAGAAGACACATACCAATTGTCACAATCTCGAAGGTGGCCCTTGTTCGGGATTTTCACAATGACGCCCTTCGCACCTTCGCAGTCGGGGATCTTCTTTCATTCCACACCTCAGTAAAGAGTGGGAGGAGTATATCGTTTGCTATTTTCAAGTCCACTTTGAGGAGTTCGGTTGGTAGTCCGTCTATACCTGGGGCTTTCTTTCCCATCATTGACTGAATGACGGAATCTATTTCTTCCTTATCTGGGGATTGTCCCTAGTAGATTATTGTTGCAGTTGGATGTTTGGGAATTGTCCTGTTTCTGGTATATCTTCCTCTGAGAAGATGATTAAATTATCCGAAACGGATTCCATCATGTGGTTGCCGGTGAAATTTCATTTGTCAACTGTTTCGAAACTTTCAATAGTGAAGCAATATCCTCAAGTTAAGGCGCATTTTCAGCCTCATTGGCTAGGTATTCAATTCTCTTGTCACGTCTAACAGTTTTATATGGCTATCACGGTAGTTCTTTCTCCCGTAAAGAGATTTAAGGTAGAAATCTAGTTAAGAGATGATTGCCAATTTCCCTCGTTTCCGATAGCCAGCCTTGTCCCATGAGCCTTGCGACATGCAGGGCTTCTCACCGGTTGGCACATATCCCATAGATTCTTCAGAACTTCCTAGAAATATGCCTGCACTTGATCTGAAGAATTTGTGGCCATCGAACTCTTACAGTGCAAAATCTCAAGCATGCAACCATCAAGTATTGGTCGCTTCCCACGTCAGCTCCACGCTTCGCTCGCACATCGATAAGACCTCTTCCCCATAAGCGACTTATGTTCAAATGGTCAATTTAGTTCGGAGTAACACCATCAGGGGAAACCTATCATGTTTTATGATGACTCTTGTGTGTGAAAAAGGAGCATTTTACCGTTTTCAGGTTTCTTAATCCAAGGTCCTTATGCATTGACCCAAGGGTCACCAAGCTTCCCCATGACGTGTTCTAGTCCAATATTGTCAGAGTCACCCTGGGCGTTCATATCTTCTGAGATGATAATAATATCACCTTTTGCAATACGCTCGTAGATGGCACTCAATTGGAGATAGAGCTCCTCTATCTTATCAGGTGTTCCGGAATTGTGACGTTTCTGACCTTCATCCTGAGTCTAGCGATGATAATCATTTCTTAGATTGGTTCAAAGCTGATGAGACTGTTTTTTGATCTCGGTGTAAAAACGATCGTCACGCCATTTTCTGTCTTCATACCAATGGCATGAATAGGGTCCCTGGGTTCAAGGACACCATGGGGCGGTTGTGCCTAAAGGACGTTGAAAGCAAGTTATACCCGAACTCTGAGATCGAAGCTTTCCCAGGGTTCAAGAGCGTCAACAGGCGTCAACGAGTGTCAACGGGCGTCAACGGGCGGTTGGCCTAAAGTACATTGAAAGCAAGTTATACCCGCACTTTGAACTCGGAGTTTTTCTTCAATAAACGTAAGAATTTTCTACCCAGAAAAAAGGGATTTTCTGAAAGAAATATTTTATAACATTTTCTTGTTCCTTTTATTTCGTTTTCTGCATCTCCCTCCGGAGATTTTGTTGTCTGTTTTACTGCTACGAAGGTTTAATCCCCTGGTGGCCTTTAACACTGCGGATTGTTTTTGTGGCTATAATCATCAACGCTTCTGGTAGTACCACTTTATACCTATTACATTTCGGCATTCATATTGGTGGATGCGAGACCTATCTAACATCCCTGCCTGACTGAGGGTCAGGAAGCCCGATTGAATAACGCAATTCGACACTGAGAAATGAGGAAACAAGTTCCAATAATCTCTGATCGCGATGTGGACATAACCGACCCCTCTATGTGAACTCCGAAGGGACCTCAAACTACTCCTTCCGTGTTGCATCATAGACTAGCATGTAGCCTTGTGAGTAGCGTATTGGTCTGCAATGCGAAGGTCGTGAGTTCAAATCCCAGTCAACACATAATTTCAGAACACTGCCTTCTTGGGTACCTTAATCTACGAAAATTGAAAAATTCATAGATAAAGGGTTGTGCGAAGGTCTTACAACCCTTCTACAATAAATAGTAAAAAATGTTAAGGAACCTGAAGGTCAGGAGTCCAAGGCCCCATTTGGGATTTAGTGCCATTGTAGCAACAGATTCTCATGTTTTGCTTGGTCCTCTCCGCTCGCTACTATGCCGTCCCGGCTATACTCAGACACTGCAGTTCTTTCGCTTCACCTGGATGCTCAAAGGATACAGATTTTGTTACTTTACCAGGATGGCACTATTATTTCGCTCTGTCACTTTCTTCAACTCTTCTGTATTCACATTGACAGATACAATCGTATAAGCTATTCTTCACACATCCTTTTTCTTTCAAGCACATTTGCTGTAAGCATTTTCATCAACTTTTATACACATTTAGCAGTCAATTTTTACTTAGGGGAGAAAACAGTTTTGGGAATGAATAGATACTACGGCACACGAAGAAATTTATAGAATGGCAACTAAGACGCGTTCGCCCGTCTGCAACCCTCCGAAAGACTTGCCCAAGCCTAGAGATCGACACACGATTCGCATATCGATTCGACACCACCCCCGTCATACCAATACACTAGTGAGGCTTCGCAGGTTTCGCTTCGCACACGGTTTAACGTTCTGCATTGCTGGATACTGGTCAAACAGCTTGGGTCTGAGGAGTTACCAAGTTCCAAAAGTAAACGACTGGAATCGGTAAGCCCTTGTACACAAAATGTTACTGCAATAAACGTTGACCTGTGGGGCGCTCTGAAAATTTTACGGGGCGAGGGGGGACGCTGCTGCTGCTATTAGTTACGCCACTGCTTCAACACTTAGGACCTACGCTCTGGGTCCTTTCTTCTCCTGTTCCTGTCCACCTGACCTCGCTCAAGACCAAGATTTGGATGCTATAATGCTTTATTTCACTCAGATTAGTCACGGATATATGGATGCAGGAACAAATTCCTGGAGATTGGCGAGAGCATCATATGTCTAATTTATAAAAAAGGTGACAAACTCTGCTGCGAAAACTACCGAGGAATATCTCTGTTCTGTATGTCTTATAAGATATTGACGAAAATTCTAGAAAAGAGAATTAAGCCCTATGCTGACAAAGTAATTGGTGAATACCAAGCGGATTTAGAGCTGGACGATCGACCACGGGCCGTATATTCTTAGTTAAACAGCTGCTGCAAAAGTGCTGGGAATATAATATTGATGTACACCAGATATTTGTTGACTTTAAACAAGCATACGATAGTATCGACAGGCGCGTACTGTATAAAATCATGTTGTAATTTGAAGTCCCAACGAAACTGGTTCGACTTACAAGAATGACAATGACCGAGTCTTTGTCATAAGTGAGAGTAGCAAATGATCTGACTTCCAGCCTTAGAATTAACAAAGACCAGAAATAAGGTGACGGCCAAGCAACAATACTTTTCAACTTGACACTATGTTGTTCATAAACTT
This sequence comes from Chorisops tibialis, assembly GCA_963669355.1. Classification (NCBI taxonomy): domain Eukaryota; kingdom Metazoa; phylum Arthropoda; class Insecta; order Diptera; family Stratiomyidae; genus Chorisops; species Chorisops tibialis. The sequence goes on along the minus strand of OY770262.1, from coordinate 13,383,874 downwards.
CCCGTTGACACCAAGGGACCACTATGCTTCAAATCCACACAACTCGTCGCATATGCCGACGACATAGGTATCCTTGCAAGATCTTTGGAGAGCGCTAAGGAAGTATTTATAAATCTTGGCTCGGTAGCAAGGCAAGTTGGACTACGTATTAACGAAACAAAACACAAGTTACGACACTAACTAGGAAAAGAAGCCAATTAGACAAAATATTACAGTAGAAGATTATAGCCTAGAAAGCGTAGACAGCTTTATATACCTTGGGGCGAACCTATCGAAGGATGGAAGCGAACTCATCGAAGTCAAAAGAAGGATAATGTTGGCAAATATTCGGTACTTCGAATAATTAAAAGCAAGAACGTACATAGGAAAACAAAACTTAAGCTATACAAAACCATCATAAGACCTGCGCTATGCTATTGCAGCGAAACGTGGACATTAACTCAGGCGTCCGAAAAACTACTTAACGTCTTTGAAAGTAAGGTTCTCAGAAGAATCCTCGGACCTATTAAGGAAGACTCTATCTGGAGAATACAATACAATAGAGAATTGTTTGCTATTTTTTACAATCCAGAAGTGTCAACCCTCTTAAAATTTAAGATGTTACAATGGGCTGGTCATGTGGAGCGGTTGGATGACGGAAAAATTCCCAAATGCACACTTGAAGGGAAAGTCAATGGACAAAGACCGGTTGGAGAACCACGGAAGCACTGCGAAAATTTTGACGCACACAGCAAATTACTGCTAAGATTTTCTAACTGGAGGATACGGTCACTCAACCGAGATGGATGGAGGCAAAGTATTCAGGAGGCAAGGTCCGATTTGGGCTGTAGCGTAAGTAAGTAAGTAAGAAAAATTATTGATTAGTGGTGTAAGGATGGAGTGAGCCCACCCCTTTCATCGGCGTTCAATACTCGAAAGTTCTAGAAGCCAATTATAGTTGTTTTTCGAATGATAAAAATTGTTACCATAGAATTCGTCCGTATCCGAGACGCTGTATTAGTTTCTCATATCAGTTATATGGTCACGGGTGACAAGTCCCAAGAAAATTATACTAGACCAAGAAATTTTATTTCAAATTTTGTTCAGCATTGTATGCTCGTGGAAATTATTTAAGAATTATTCGAAAGTGAGTGGGGCAGGAGAGTCCACTCACAGCCAGTCCTGCTTTTCTAAGATATTCTGATATCAATAACATGGCACCCAGGACGTACGAGTAATTCAGCTTTATTGAGACCCTTCAACAACTTAGGGACTCACCCTGTAATGTAACGCACCCTGTAATGTAACGCACAGTTATGTCGGTGCAAAAATTTGAATAAATAAAAAAAAATTATAATTAAGTTGATTTAGGCGGAGAGAAACGAAGGAGAAGAGAGAGCACTGCAGGTCGTTCTCGTTGGTAAACAAAAATCTGAAATTATCCGTAGTGGGACATCGCGTTTGAGGGACAGATGACAGATTTGTGTTTTGGAAGCGATGAACTCTACTCTATTGCTCTATTCTAAAATTAAGCTGAGATCAGAATTTTGACAAAAACTGAGAAAACAATGGAATGTTTGTTTGATTTTGCAGCAGAGCCGAATCCATAGAAATTGTCTAAAGTACTTTAATGCAAAAAGCAATGAATTGGGTAGAGAGTAGAGTACAGAAGATCGATTATAAAGTCTAAAAAATGCGTTGAAGATCAAAAATAGCCTCTAAGTATGCCGGAATCATTTGGAAAGAAGTAACTTCCATTGCTGAGGTTTCCGATTTCCGTTCTATTAGCATCCTGTGCTTTTTGTCAAAAGCACTTGAAAAGATAATGTTCCTTCAGATACGGGATTTCGTAGAGAAAAATTATTTCCTCACAAGATGGCAGTCTGGCTTCCGCCCTGGATATGGTTGCGAAACAGCTTTGATAAATATTACATATTAACAGATGTTAGAACAGCTATGGACAATGATAAAATAACATACATGGCCTTGTTGGATTTCTCAAAAGCTTTCGACAGCGTTGATCATTCCTTACTTATCAATAAACTTTCATATAGTTTTAAATTTTCGTACAACGTAACGAAGTTCTTGATGAACTTTTTATCCATCCGATATCAACGAGTTAAATTGCTTAAAAAAATGTCATCCTCTAGTGGTGTTCCTCAGGGCTCCATTCTAGGCCCTCTCTTATTCAGTTTAATTATTAATGATTTATCAGAGGTAATTGAAAACTGCAATTGTATGCCGATGACGTACAGCTGTACACTAGTAGCGCTATAGGCTTGGTCGAAAATTGTGCGGCGCGCACCAATAGCGACATTGATAGGATTTATTAGTGGTCTTTACAAAATAGTCTACCGTTGTAGGTCGACGAATCTCAATACATCATCTTTTATAACCATTTGGAGAAACTACCTTTGTCAAATTTGCCAGTTGTCGTGCTAAATGGGGTACGAGTACATAACTTGGGTGTCATGTTCGACTCTTCTATGAGCTGCTGAAGCTATACTAAAGCTGTTGTAGAATTTATGCCGGGTTGCGCCGGCTCTGGCTGTTCGCTAGTATTCTTTCTACCGATAAGCAATTGATGCTGGTTAAGACACTTTTAGTACCTCTTTTAACTTATGGAAAACTTGCGTTTCCCATTCTCGATTCTATTTGTACACGAAAATACGAAGTTACCTTTAATTTTTTTTTTAAGGCACCGAGTATAACTTAGGGGGTCACCCTTTAATGCACAGTTAAGTCGGTAGAGGAAGTGGATTGAAATTTGAAATATTATGGAAATTCGGATGGATAGAGAAGGAAATGACGGTGAACATTATTCTTGAAGGACTGGAGGTTATACCCGTTCGGAAAAACGCTAGCCGGCAATGCGTTCCAGAGTCTAGATGTTCGGGAAATGAATGACCGCCTAAATTTCACTGTACGGGTAGATAAAAGTTTCACTGTGTACTGGTGCGCATGTTCCGCTTGTCGAGTATGACGCGAAAAAGTGTAAAGTGGAGGAATAAGTGCGCATAGTTCCGAACTGCATTTACTATGGAAGTAGCGATAGTAAATGCTGAGTACTCCGACATTTCTACGATGCTCGAGGGAGTCAATAGAAGCCGTAATGGTTTCATCTCCAATTAGTCGGAACGCATGCTTTTGGATTCCGTCAAGCAGCACAAGGTGAGTTTTGGGAGCCCCAGCCCAAATATGCGAGTTGTACTCTAAGCGAGGTCGTATGTAGCTAAGTCGTGAGGCGTAAAGTATTTTTTGCATTTACGAAGAATACCTAGGCGTTTGGAAGCGTCAAGGGCAACTTCGAAGATGTGTTGACTCCAATTGAGATGGTTATTGAGCCTTACGCCTAAAAGAATAAAATCTTCGGAAGAGCAGAGTTGTACACCATTAAAGGCTACATTAGAAGACGACGCTGGAACATAACGTTTGAGGGATAGATGACAGGCCTGTGTCTTAGTGGCATTGAACTCTGCTCTATTTTTCCTGCCCCATTCCAGGATTAAATCGAGATCTGAGTTCAGCGAACGGAATAACTCTCTGCGATTGGAAGCAATGGAATGCTTGTTTGATTCCGCAACAGAGACAAATTCATAGGTGTTATCCAAGGTACTGTCATCCGCGAAACAGTGGATTGGATTGAGAGTAGAAGACAAGAGATCATTAATAAATACTAAGAACAGGATCGGCGATAAGACAGAACCCTAAGGGACACCGGAATTGACTGCGAATGAAGAAGAAGTAACGCCATCTAATACTACTCGTATAGTGCGTTTAGACAAGAAACTCTCAATCCATTGAATGAGGTTAGCATCCAGGCCAATGGCCGTGAGCTTAACAAGAAGGCATTCATGCCAAACTCTGTCAAAAGCTTTCGCAATGTCAAGCGCAAGAACTTGACCTTCGCCGTATTTATGCAAGCAAGAGTTCCAGCGTTCCGTTAGATAAACCAAGAGATCTTCCGTCGATCTTCCAGAGCGGAAACCGTATTGGCGGTCGTGAATAAGCTGTTTATCCTCGAGATATTTAACGATTTTGCGATTGACAGCAGTTTCCATTACTTTCGAGAGCACTGAAGTAACTATAGGGCGGTAGTTATCGGGGTTCGCTTTGCTTCCTTTCTTGGGAATTGGCTGAACAATCGCAACTTTCCACAATTGTGGAAAGCACCCAGAAGAGTAGGATAGACGAAAAAGGTTACGAAGAGGTTTAGCCAGAGAAGAGGAGCACATTTTAAGGGTAATGGGAAGAATGCCATCAGGGCCAGCGGACTTGTGAATATTGAGCTGTTGCTGAATCCTGAAAATGAGACGTGTGCGAAAATGTAGCAAAGGCAGCGAAAAACCAGAAGGTGTTGTGATGGGAGGGCCTTGGTTTGAAGGTGGTAGTGTGGAGTTTCTCGCAAAGCTTGCTGCCAATAGGTTAGCTTTCTCAACGACTACGGTACGGTCACCCTCGACGAGTGGTGGTGTTGTTGATGAAGAGATGAAATTATTGTTGACCGTTTTGACAAATGACCAGAAAGATCTTGAGCCTTTTGGACTTTGAAGGATCTTCCGTCAAAGTTTTTGGTCATAATCAAATTTAACACGATTGAGGACAGATTTACAGGTATTTCTTGATTTCATATATAGCTCTCTGTTAGCTAAAGTTTGATGATTTTTAAAATTTTGAAACGACTTTTTCTTCGCCTGGGTTGCAACAAGACACTCGTTTGTAAACCAAGAGTCCTTCGACGGCCGAACTCTCTTAAAACTGGAAGGTATGTAGAGCTTCATGCCTTTCAGAATAGTTTAGGTGACAAGTTGACAAGCTTTATCGCAGTTATTGGAATCAAATCACAATTTCCAATTAAAGGCATTGAAGAACTCATTTAGTGCCCTCCAATGAGCTCTTTTAAAATGCCAAACAATTCTTCGAGGCGCCTTAACTGGCAGCGGTTTTAGTGCTGCAACTGCAAATCGTACACGAATCAGAAAGTGGTCCGTATTTCCAATTGGCGAAGGAGATATTACAGAGAGGGAGTATTTCTCTGGTTTGTTAGTGAGAATTAAATCGAGGAGATTGGAAAACTGTCCTGGAATTTCTGGTAAACGAGTTGGCTCATTTACAAGTTGTGTTAATCCGTTTAATGATTGTAGTTGTTTCATTTGCGGGATACGGAGAATTTCGCATGTCTCCCATGTTTGTAATTCCTTATTGGGTTGCTCGCTGAAAACCTATATCAACCGACGCGCTCTAATGCTCCTGTTTCGACTGATAAAATCTGGGAAGCCTACGTATATATAAAGTGGAATAAACTTCCAAACCATATTCTCCTGTGATCCTAAGCTTAATTAAGAGTTTTTCGTGAGAAACTCTTCCAGCTGGTGTGTAGTGGGTAGCGTCTATAATGCGAAGGTCGTGAGTTCAAATACCTATCGACGTATAATTCCAGTACGCTGCCTACATTAGTCACCTCAATATATGAAAATTAAAAATTCGTAGATTGAGGGTTATGCGAAGGGCTAGCAACCCTTTCACAATAATTAATGAAACAAATGTTAAGGAAGCTGAAGATCAGGAGACCAAGACCCGATTTGGGCTGTAGTTCCATTGTAGAAGTAGAAGATGTTAAACTCTATCAAAGGCTTGTGCAATGTCAAATACGAGAACTTGACCTTTGTCCTATTTATTTATGAATGAGTTCTAACTTTCTGTGAAATATACCAAAGCATCGTCCGTTGACTTTCCAAAACGGAACCCATATTGATTAGCTACTTATCCTCGAGATATTTTGCGATTGACAGCAGTTTTCATAACTTTCGAGAGCACTGAATTAATCGCTATTGGGCGGTAGCTGGCGTGGTTTTCTTTACTTCCTTTCCCGGGAATCGGCTAAATATTCGCAACTTTCCACACAAGTGGAAGCTAGAAAAGATTTCGAAGAGGTTCAGCTTAAGAAGAGCAGCACTTTTAAGAATAATAGAGGAATAACGCTCGGACCAGCTCTTAAAAATTCCAGAAATAAGAATCTTTCGAGAAGGAATTTTGGGCTGTAAGAAAGCAGAAGGATCTGCAGCAGGGGGCGGTCGTGGCGATGAGTAATCCTTTTCGATGGGATCTATTCCGATACGGTTTTGGTCTGTAACGTAGATCGCCTCCTCGCGGTGCAGACTGGGTAATGCTAAAAGATCTACAGATAGGGGGAACAAGTCGAACATCTTGCTGTCGGCTCCGTATCCTATCTAGATAGGGGGGAAAAAGTCGAATAGCTTGCTTTCGGCTCCGTATCCTATCTATGGTCTTTGGCGGATGTGGTATGGGGGATCAAATCGTTCAGCTAGCTGTCGGTTCCGTATCCTATCGCAGCATTGATATTCTCGTAATCTGGACTGGTCATGTTTTACGCAGATTTCAAGATATTGATGGTTACAAGGAGATTTATCTCTAAAGTGATTCGCAAGTGTACGTACTACCTAGATGGTGACCTTCATAAAGTACAACGCTAGAGGAGTAAACCTTGTATATAAAAATCCACTAATCTACGGTGGATGGTGGATGAATGGTTAGTGGATAACTAATCATTAATATGCGAACTCTGGATACCAGGCGCCCTCCAGTTTAAATTAGCCTTCCCCTGGTAATGCGGAGCTCTGCCAGGGGTGACTCTGCATTCTCGCGCTACTCGTGGGAATCACACGGATAATCCAAATGTAACTAAAAGGGCAGATGCACCCCCTAAAGCATCACAAATAACGGATGATGTCGTAAATGAAGAGGAAAAACTTACAACAAATCCTCCACCAAAAGTGCGTGAAGCAGTGGCTAGTCCTCCGAGCACAATGAAGAAAAACAGACCGCCACTCAAAGCGGATACCCCTAGTAAGCCTCAAGTGGATGAGCAACTGTTATCAGCAGAGCTGAAACAGTTAACGCTAACAGAAAAGAAAAAAAGCTAAGCGGAGCTGTCCGGAAACGGTACTCTTACCATCGTAATCAAGGGAAAACCGCAAATGAAGCGTATGATCTTGCTTGCCAGCCGATCGAAAAGACGTTATCGCCTGCACAGAAAAAGGCAATGAAAAGAGGCAGAACCGATTCTACAACACCGCCATCTGTGGAAGTGGTAACAAAAGGCCCAAAATAGTAAGCAAAAATGTAGTGCGTAGACCTGCAGATGAGGCTCAGCCCTTCACGTCGGGCACAAGCTACATAGACGCAGTAAAGGGGATCAGGATCGGAATAATCCATACCGAACATCCTCATAAGATTCTTAAAGCGGAGCAGCTAGTTGCAATACAAGAAAACATACTGAAAGAGATTCCCAACGCGGCAAAAGAGTAGATAATTCCACAATTTGGTGGACTCAGCCTTAAGCTAGGTTGGATGCTGATCATTTGCTTAGATGAGCAAACCGCAGCATGGTTGGAAAAAACAGCAGAAGGCATCAAGCCGGACGAGTCCACAAACACCAGGGCAGTCTGGAAGGAGAATATCCCGCGATTAGAAATAATCACGGGATATTTTCCTCAACAGACAAAAACATCAGAGGAAATTACCACCCTCATTGATGCGCGAAATGCTGGTTTGTGCGCCTCTAACTGGAAGGTTCTTAGCAGAAGAGTAGAGGGTACAAACACTATCATAACCTTCTCCATCGACGGCCAATCGATGGAAAAGCTTAAGCAAAAGAGGCATAGAGTCTGCTTTAAATTCTCTAGCGTGACTCTCCGCCCTAAGGTCAAGGAGTTCAAGAGCGACGAGCCGCAGTTGAACGAAGATGGCCATAACTCTAAACAAAATTAGAGTTATTCAAGCGAATCTCCATCGTGCAGCAGCGGCCATGGACACAATAACATGGAGATTCGCTAAAGAGGATTTCCACATAGCCCTAATTCAAGAACCGAGAGCCGCTACGGGCAAAATTATTGGGATTCCTAAAAAAATGGGTAAGATGATCTTTGATAAAAGAAGTGACAGGCCAAGAGCTGCAATTCTAATATCATCAGAAATTAATTACCTATATATGCCTATTTTCATCCGAACAGATTTAGTAGCGGTACTGGTGAGAATACCTAACGCAGGAGGAAGCCAAGAGGTAATAATTGCCTCGGCCTACTTTTCGGGGGAGGAGCAAGAGGCGCCACCTCAAGGCGTCATGGAGCTAGTGTAATACAGTAGAATCCACAACACACCAGTCATTCTGGGTTGTGACGCTAACGCACATCACACAATCTGGGGAAGCACTGATATCAACAAAAGAGGTGAGTCACTTTTGGAGTATCTTACTACTAACAACCTAGACGTAATAAATAAAGGTAACACACCGACTTTCGTAAACTCAGTTAGGCAGGAAGTACTTGACTTAACAATAACAAGCCCCTGCCTGGCTGACAAGTGCGAAAATTGGTACGTAACAAAGGAAGCCTCATTATCAGATCATATTCATATCTGTTTTGATGTTGAGACTTCATTTGAATATATCGGACAATACAGAAACTCTAAGCCGACCAACTGGAATCTGTACCAGTCAGTCCTAGAATTTGAACTAGGTATCGAAGAAGAATCAATAAGCAGCCTAGACAGCATTGATAAAATCACGAATCAACTCGTAAACAATATAATTAATGCTTACGAACAAAGTTGTCCTGTTCTACAGAAAAAAAGGGCCAAACAAGCACCTTGGTGGAACGAGGAACTAGCGACAAAACGCAAGCAAACTAGGAAATTGTTCAACAGAGCAAAGACCTTTAGGAATTGGGATGAATACAGAAAGTCTCTAACCGAATATAACAATCTTCTAAGAAAGTTGAAAAAAGAGTCTTGGAGAAGATTCTGTGAAGAGATAGATGATCTCCCAACAGCCTCAAGACTTCAAAAGGTGTTATCAAAAGACACCCCGATAAATATCGGACTTTTGGAGAGACCGGATAGGTCCTCTATTAAAAGCAGCAAGGAAACCCTTGAGGTGTTATTGGCAACACATTTCCCAGGCTGCAAAATAATAAACAACAATGAGGATTTAGAGGCGGAGGAAAGGACGTATCGTCAAACTCCGCACAGCAAAAGCATTGCTGGTAAAATCTTCACTCCGGAAAAGATCAGATGGGCGATCAACACCTTTAAGCCTTACAAATCAGCCGGAGTAGATAAAATATTCCCCGCATTACTGCAGAAGGGGTTAGAGATCTTAATGCCAATAATGATAAAGATCTTTAAAGCCAGCTTTATTTGGGGGTACATCCCAAAAATTTGGAGGAAAGCGAGGGTGGTATTTGTACCGAAGGCAGGGAATTGTCCCTTGGATCAGCCTAAGTCAAATCAATTTATATCCTATCGGACAGTCAGGCGGTTCTCAAAGCCCTAACATCCAATAAACACGGATCGAGGTTAGTTTGGGACTGTCTTCAAGACCTAATCATCCTGGGGAAAAGGAACGACGTAACCCTAATGTGGGTACCAGGACATATGGGAATTGAGGGAAACGAAGAGACTGATCGCCTTGCAAAAAATGGCGCGGAAAAAAAATTTATTGGTCCAGAGCCATTCTGCGGAAAACCAAAAAGGCATCAAAGCTCGACACTTAAGAAGTGGGTTGAACAAGAACACAAAATCTACTGGAATAGACTTCCAGGCTTATCAACCTCAAAAAAAATAATCATACCACACAAAAACAAAGTGGAAGATATCCTAAAATTCAGAAAGAGCGATATTAGTACGCTAATTGGCCTAATGACAGGGCACAGTGGAGTGAACCACCACCTCAATAATATGGGCTTAGCTGAAACCGACATCTGCCGCCTCTGTCTCGAAGACTCAGAAACGACAATATATATCCTATGCCAGTGTGAAGCAGTGGCAAGGAAAATGCATAATCTTCTGGGGAAAGGTTTCATTTCCACCGAGGAACTAGCCAACATGGCTCCCTTACAGATACTCAGATTAGCTAAAGCTATTGAGTTATGGTAGGGTATAGGGGCAATAATCGCACAATAGGCCAAAAATGCCGCAGTGCTCTCACGTGTTCCCCTAATATAAATAATAATAATAATTCCGGTACGATCATCACCAATTAGAGGCAGTGTTGTAGAAGAAAAGAAATTGTTGCTGTTGGAAGAACTCAAGCCTTTCGGAAGCTGGCGGATCGTTCGTCGAAGTTTATGGTAAACATATTCAAGGATCAATTTGCAGGTATTCCTTGACGCATTGAAAAGTTTCCTGTTAGCAGGGTTTTTATTGGCTTTGAATGTTTGAAATTCTTGTTTCTTGACTTCGATGGTACAGAGATATTCTTTATTGACCTAAGAGCCCTTCGACGAAGACGGCGCTTTTATGAATGGAAGGTCGGCAAAATAGTCTCGGTGACATGTCTATCAGCTTCCTCGCAGTCATTGGAATCAAAGCATGTCTTTCAATTAAATGCATTCAAGAATCCATTTAGCGCCTTCCAAACGATTCTTTTATAATGCCAAATATTTCTCCGAGGTACGGTGTAAGTTTTTCAACTGAGCATTGTGCACGCATTGTTTTATGATCCTCACGAGGGTCTTAATAGGAAATTGATTGATCGATTTGCCAGGACCATGATTCAACCATTGAATAGTTATGAAGCCGATTTTAATTAGTTGAAACTCAATTCTCATGATTCTCAATCGAGACCCCTAATGCAATAATCTTTGGAAGCCAGTCAGGATCGAAATCTGCTAGTTTGAATATGCGATTCTCGAAGGCACGCTAGTTCCGCTGTTACTAAGAAAACTATTTCATTATTATCTCTGGACTCGAGTACGAAAAAGATTTTTTGTTTTGCAATATCGGATCCCGTCGGCAGAATAAGCTTCCGCCGCGAAATTATTTACGCCAACTTGCCTCGTAACTACAACTTGTTGCGGCGGATTTGTAGCGTAATTATTGCAACAGGTGGCTAAGCCGATATTTGCACTTCCTTAAAAGACAGTCGCGATGTCGTTCTTACTCATGGCTCATTTTTAGACAGTCCGTCATAATTAAAAAAAAAATTCACAAAGCATTTAACGCTGATTTTTCACTGATGAAATTTCTTTCGATTTATTTCCACTATTTTTATTTATTGAAAAAATTTGTGACAAATTTTCCAATATCGAATTAAAATGAAAAATCTGTAACTTTTCAACTACACCAAAATATCACAAGAATTTTTATTTTTAAAGTTTTTTTTTTCCTTTAAACACTTTAACGCACTTTATTTTTTTTTTAAACCCCGAGATTCGACGAAACTTGTACTAAAATTGACGCGCTAATTGACGAGAAGGCCTTTCTTAGAGTCCGAGAAGGTTAGAATGGAAAACTTTGTCCTTTTATTTCCGAATTTTCTTTTGAATTTGGTCCTAACACGATTTAAGGATCGTTTGGCACTGATTCGGAAAATAGTTTTAGGCGAATCGTTTAGCTGTTTCAATGCACGGGAAAAAAAAAATCGAAAAACTCAGGATCGGAGAAAAGAATTGAAAAGATAATTTACTACAACAGCCGTCGCGATTGATTACTTTTTTGAATGTAATCGAAATTTTTTTGCCGTATCTATAAAAGTTCTAAGGACGGAGGAAAAACAAAACGGCTCGAAACTGAGTCAAAATAAATGCCGCGACGACGCTTTTGAACGAACTGAACGAAAAGACAACAAAATACCAACGATGCCGGCGGCAGGAAAAACTCGGGAAAATTTTGTCGGTGAGAAGAAAATCGTGCGTTAGGGAAAGAGATCCAATCCGAGTAGCGTTGTACTTTATCATCACCCACTCGCTCACCGTTTTTATAGCGAACTTGCGCTTGTATGGGTGAGGAAAATTGCTTTTCCACACGGTCGAAGCTTTTCCCACGAAAATTTTTCGCTCTCGTCGAACTGGGGAAAATTCACTCACAGTTGTTATTATTGCGCGCACGATAACAAATTTCACTCACTAGGTAGTTGAGTGGTTTTTCTTTCGCGCGACGGAACCGGAAAACCACTGCGATGTCGATTTTGAATTCAAATTGAACGAAAGGGCGCGAACTGTTTTTTCGATAGTGTGTTCGACTCGAAGGTTTTTTGTAGTTTTAGTTTGGGATTGTTTATCGACGCGACTAGGGTTGAAATTGAACGATCCGCGACGCTCTCGTACGACTGCGATTTTGGGGTGCGCTTGTGCCGGCAAGTGAAAAGATCTGACTTCGAGTTGTGGAGTGCCGTGCGGTGAATCGGAGACCACGCGGGACTTTTTTCGTGGGCTTCTTAGCTTACAGCCGCAGTTTACTGGAGTCGCAAGGATGCGTGGGAAGATACTTGGGCTGTGTACGTACACGTAGTCGGGTCGGTTATACGTTTTCGTTTGCTGCCCGTAGTTGGAACAGCAGAGCGCGCGATATCAGCCCACGTGTAAAACCCAAACAACAGACCTCGCGCAATAAGAGCATTTTGCACGTTGGCGGCTTAAAACAGTCGGTTACCAAATCGAAAGAAAATCATTTTCGGTTGGTCCAGGTTAATTTGCCGGCTGAAGCTATTTATTTATATCCCAACCTTCCAAATACATACGTAATCTTGGATATATTAAATTTTTTTATGTTCGAGAATCTATTTAGTGATATTTGCTTTGCATCTGTAGTGTAACCCATTCATTGTCAATTGCTCCTCCAGATTTTTATATCTGTGTAGTAGAGTTGCACAACAACAGGGACCTTAATGCCCAGTACAAAAAGTGATTTTTTTTTAAATCTTCAGAAAGAAAGAATAATATGAAAGACTTGGCGTGCTTAACTGATTTGAGCCAGAAACCGAAATTCTTAAACATATTGCAACAGGACAATCGGCATCCTTCTATACAGCGCAGACCGCCCTATTTTATGTATTATATGCTTAATAAATAGTAATTCGACAGAAATGCCACAGAATAATTATTATATTGGAGAAAAATTTGTGACATTAGACATTAAGCTTGCGAAATTTTTGTCAACAATTATCTTATAAGTTGATTGGCAAAAACAGTTCAAGTATATTCGGTTTATTTTATCCGCACAGATCACCATATTTTTAATTCGATATGCCCAATATGTCTGTAAATTTCGGCAAAAATCCCACAGAAATATGTTGATTGTCGACATAATTTATGATATTAAAGTTCGATTGCATATGATTTCCAATAATCATTAGTTTTAAATGTTGTGCTATGATTCATCACACTAAAATTATTGGTCCGTCGAGCTGGATATTTCACTTCTCATACAACACTTCTCGTAGTGTTGTGATTCTCGCACTAAACTTTGAAAATCGTGCTGCGATTCGTCGCACGAAAAACATTGGTCCGTCGAGCTGAATATTTCACTTCTTATACTCGTAGTGTTGTGATTCTCGTACTATACTTTGAAGATCGTGGGCGGATTCGTCGCACGAAAAACATTAGTCCGTTGAGCCAGATATTTCACTTCTCATACTCGTAGTGTTGTGATTCTCGCACTACACTTTGAAGATCGTGGTGGGATTCGTCGCACGAAAAACATTGGTCCGTTGTGCCGGATATTTCACTTCTTATACTCTTAGTGCTGTGATTCTCTGATAATGTGCATGGTGAAATCAAAACTGCTTGTACATAACAAGATCGACGTTGTGCGACCCTTTTGATTAGTTTGCTTAAGATCATGACGCAGTTTATTTGTTATGTATCATTTCATGCTCGTTTAAAGATCATTTTTTACGAGGGCTCGCTATATTGTTTGCTGGGTGGTGTCCAAACTTTAATTCCTATAGTAACTCTAGTAGCTTTAGCCATGTTGGAGATGGCTTACCTTAGGTCATTAAGGATAATTTCATAAGCCGGAATATTGGTTTGCTCAATTTTCTCCATTTGGTTGTGGTGAAGATACTCTTCCACGAACTTGGTATTCTATCATAACTAAACTGGATCGCAATGCCAATCTGTGTTCTAGTACATAGAATCCAAGTATCGATGGATCCAGATGCAGAGGAACCCATGATCGTTTCTTCTTCGTGGTTTCAAAATATCGATTATTTTCACGCTCTGTAAAGCGTGTAGGGTTTCTTGGGTAATAAAATAATCCTCCTAATCGGTGCTATTTTAAAAACATAACAAGACTACGAAAAATTCTAAAATTGAGCATGAGTGTATTGGATTTAGTGAAGCTATGCAGTTATGGGAGGTGGTAGAAGGAGTAGGGAGTTCATAATAACTTTTTCAGAAATAACTACAAACATAATTCAATCAACGTGTTTTAAATTGCAGATCAGCATTCATACTTTTCAAGGAAATCAACTTTAAGTTGTGAATTTGTATCATATTGTATCGGAGGGAGTAGAATAAGTATAGCTAATAATGTATTTTTTTCCGCTCGTTTAAATAAAGCTCGTCAGGCCTTTGGTATCCTTTCCCCTTTCTGGAGGTTAAGAGAGATATCCCTTCGCACGAAGCTGCGAGTTTTCGATGCATGCGTCAATTCAGTATTGTTATATGGTTGTAAAGTTGGAAAGTGACCGTTCGACTTACCAATGCTTCCGACGCATTTTAGAAATATTCTGGCCAGAAGTGATCTCCAACGACGAATTTTGGAGGACAACTGGCCAGACTAAAATAGGTATTAAGATTCAAAGGCGGAAGTGGCAGTGGATCGGTCATACTTTGAGGAAACTAGAGTGAAACATCGCCAAACAGGCTCTAGATTATAATCCTCAAGGAAGACGTCGAAGCGAGCAGTTGAGTAGGAGGCCAGAGGAATAAACAAGTCCTGGCAACAGCTTAAGGCCGATGCTCAGGATCGTGCCTTGTTTCTGTCCTATGCCCCTATAGGAGGTCTTAACAGGAATTTGATTCATTGATTGGTATGGGAAAGGGTAGAAGGGGTGGAGCGATATGGTCGTTTAACGAATTTGACCTTACTTTTTCACCAAAAATAACGTGTACAAAATATGATCTTCCTAGCTCAATGCGTTCTCAAGATCGAACAGACGGACGGACGGGCGGACGGGCGGACAGACGGGCTTACGTTTTCGAGATTTTTGAGCAACAACAAATATCTCTGTGCCCTTGACGCTCTGGGCGAGCAGTATTTCTTGGCGTTACTTATAAAAAACTTATTATACTCTCAGATTTCATCTAGAGTATAAACACTTGAAGTTCAGCTGAGAAGCTACGGTGTAGTCTAGTGAATTGGTCTACAATGCAAAGGTCGTCATGTAATTTCACTACACTACATTAAGGGTCGTTCAAAGGGCTGATAAGGGTTATCAATAACAAATAAATGTTAAGGAACCTGTAAGTCAGGAGACCAAGTGCCGATTTGGGCTGTAGTGTCATTGCTGAAGACGTAATCTAGGAAGCTTTTTAGTTTAAGTGAATTAAAAATCGAATTACAGCTTAAGTGAAAATGCCTTAAGTCTGTAGGGTGATCTTGCCGGGATGATAGTACTAACAACTCTGTGAGTTTTCCCTTTTTTTCACTTTTTGTAATTTATCGTCTCTTTATTTCATTTATGTATTTTTTACTGTTTATCTATTTATTGGTGGTTTTAATAATTAGTCTGAGTTTTTATTATTTTCTTATTATTAATGTCTGGATTTCCTAATTATACTAATTTATATATTTTTTCAACTTCTAAAACATTATCGTGTAATTTTGTAAGCCACTTTGAATTTTAGAAGCATACTACTTAGAAAGTGCCTTATCAACCACGCAAAAATGATTCGTCACACACATGTTCAGATTCGATCCGAAAAAGTCGCGAACGACTTCTTCTCGACAGTCGTCGACTTCGACACTATACTCACCTACGTAGCGCGACTGCAAGTACAAACGGACAAGGTGACGTTATCAATTATTATCGACGTCGTTACGCGCCGCGTGGGCTAATCGCTAATGTTGTCATGTCAATATCGCGAGCGATAGGCGTACGCGCGACGCTTCATTCATAGCAGCGCCAGCGATGCTTCGAACCAAAAGCCGCAGCTTGCATGTCAGCTCAGCCGATGGATGCATCCGAGCCGCGTTGAGTTGGGCATCTTAGGTGTCGCCCACGACTCACGACGTTCGCAGCCCAAAGCCACCCACTTGGCCTCGCGCCGTGTAAAAAGGCGTACCTCCAACACACACGCACACGACGGCGCATTAGTGCACTATCGAACGCCGCCGTTAACGACATTTAAGGTCAGGTTCGACCTCCTTCGACCAAATAAGTCGCGGCGATTATTATCAACTTACGGAAAAAAGCGGTGATACATCCGACACATTGCTCTCTGAGCTTATAAGCTTCGCGTTATTGCGAAAGGTCGTGGGAAGGAGGGTGTTTTGTTGTAGGTGGCAAACTTTCGTGGAAATAATGAGGCCTTATCATACTTTAAGTGCAGATAATTACTACGACTTGGGAGGAAATTTCCGAAAAAAAAACACCAGGACCTCGCCAACAAGCATCCAGCACTGCCAATCTCCAGCAATGGGCGATGTCCTTTTCATTCATAAAATCACGTAATTCTCATTCACCTACACCAATTGAATTATCAGCTCCATCGAGCGAAAGTTCTTTCCCTTGAGACTGTCGAATGTCCACCATCCCGGGCGGCAAGGCAACCTGTTGCTCGTACGCCCACCACACCACCCAGTCGATGCTAATTTTCACCCCAATACTGAGTCGGTTGTCGTAATTCCGTAAATTTTCTGTACAGTACAGTGAAAATCTGGGAAATTTTCCTTAAGACTTTTCCGATTCTGTCGTGCTCGATAGTTTGCGTGGAGGTTAACTGTTACGGGAAGGTCGTTTGGTGGTTAATTACTAGATAGGTGGGCGCGAGACAATACAAGATTTCATTCATAATTTTCAATTTAATCCAAGATTCTGTATGAATGAGATTTAAGTCATTTATCGTAGCACCTTCTTCTAAGTTTAAGTGACAAGGATCGAGGGATTGGAATTTTGAAAGGAGGTGACATATATCCCATGGGAGTACCCAATACAGTAGAATAGTTTAATAATCCAAAGTATAAGTACAGGCTTAAGCTAAAGGTAACAATTCGGTGATCAGACTTAAATCCATACATCACGTGTTAGTGTGAGAAGCATGCAGTGAATAAAAGTCAACAAGTCGGGAGCAACTTTATTATTCTTGGGACAAGTTAAGGATATATATGTTAGGGTAGAAAAAGAAGAAAGTTTAAGTAAATGGGGGATCTGGAGCAGAGCTGTTGTAGATTATGTAACACTTAAATGCGATTACGATCTTAGCTTCAGTATCTTCTACTTCTTTTCACTACAGCCCAAATCGGGCCTTGGCCTCCTGACCTTTAGATTCCTTAACATTTTCATTACTTATTGTGAAAGGATTGTTAGCCCTTCGCATAACCTTCTACGTACGAATTTTTTGTTTTCATAGATTAAGATAACCAAGGTATATCAAAGTAGGTAGTGTGCTGGAATTATACGTTGACCGGGATTTGAACTCACGATCATCGCATTGTAGATCAACATGCTAGCCACTAGGCTACATCCTAGCTTCAGTATATATGATCAATATTTCATTCGTTTATTTATGTACGGAGGGAGAAATGTGTGCAAGTTGATAAGCTTTTAAATGATTCCTTGAATCACGTTCATAATTGTCTGCATAGAATGTTAGTTTTATAAACGGAGTTGCTTCCTGTATTTCGGTGCATTTGGTGTATTTTATATGCATGAAACCAGACATTTGTATAAGAGGGGATAGAGGAGGTGAGGGAATCGCAAAATGTGGAATACAGTTTTCTTAAATTTTTCTTGAAAAGTGTTCGTTCAAAATTCCAAGTTCGTAGTTTTTAATTTGTTGGTTATTAGTAGATTAATTGAAATTGGTCGAAATCATACTTTTGTATGGGGGGAGGTAGATGGGAAAGGGAGACTACAAAACTTTTGATGCAACTTTGTTTCAAATAAGTGTTTGCACAAAATTTCAAGTTGATGGATTCTAATGGTTTGGTCATAAGTGATTTCTTGGAATTGGTCGAAAAAATACTTTTGTATTAGAGGGGTAGAAATATTCGACCAGTTAATGTTTTAAATATTTAAGCACTTTTTTTAAATGAGTTTCCCAAATTTTGAAGTTTGTAGTTTAAAATTGCAATCAAAAATTGTGTGTGCGATTTTTTTTTAGTTCACATGAAACATCTTGTCCACGTTAGGGCCTCCCTTCGGCGGATAACAGTTATGGTTCAAATTATTATTTTTTCTTTATTTGAATCAAATAGATGGATGCACGTGCATTAAACTATGTATCTTTTACCAGAGCCTTAAAAAAATTACTCAAAGTTTTCGATTTTTTAATTCACCACCTCCCTCCCTTTATACCCCTTAGCTTAAAAATTTTACCAAAATTATAGGTCACATAGCTCTACAAAATGACAAAGTTCGACCTTATTGTTCGCATTATGTTTTGAAAATTTGAAAAGTGCGCCATTTTTAAAATGATCCCCACTTACCCCCATTTCTGTTCAAAATGTTATATTATTTTCATAAATATATGCCCCAAGTTTCAATTGAATAGCATGAGAGATATTGGAGACTTTAATATTTAAGTTTTTTTCCTTGTATTCCTTCCACCATATCGGACCCTACCCCTTAAAAGTATTAGCCTGCGTTTGAATTGATTATGGTTGACCTAGAAGTTACATATAGAGTTGTAAGATATGAACACATTCTGTTAACACATCCACGAGGAGTTAAACCTTTCTCCTGACCACGTTCATAATGATCTCGCCACATAGGGTTCCCATATATCCAACCTAACTCCAAATATGTACCACAAATACCACGACATTCTTGTCATTTTTCGTATTGTTAATTGCTTTTTGACAGAGAATGATAAAATTTTCGTTCTCGGTGATTTTAATCGCCCAAATATCTCTTTTCAGACTAATCATTCCGATAACACTATTATACCGGGGAATCTTATATCTGATATTGACACCACTATTATCGACACACTGTATAATAACGACTTACATCAGGTAGTGAATTTTCCCAATAAACATAACAGGACTACGATTGGGCATAAAGCCCAATCGTACGATACTCTAGATGAAAGAGAAATTTTTTGATTTCAAGAAATTTTGTAGGGGAAGTGGTACAGGGGTTGACGACATTGAATTAATTTTTTCCCATTACTCTAAACTTGCTATCAAAATGTTTTACACAAAATTTAGGATTAAAAAATTTAATAGTTGCTGAGAAAATTAGGTTATTGGATTTATCCAAATTGTGTAGTTTGTATGGGAGGTGCTACAAGGAGAGGCGAGTCCTTAATGACTTTTTCACAACTAACTATAAACATCATGCTTTTGACATGTTTTAAATTGAAGATCAATAGCATTCATACTTTACAGGAAAATCCGCTTTTTGTAAAGTTGTGAAATTGTTTTAGATTGTATGGGAGGGGGTAGAAGGGGTACAGATAATAGCTTAATTTTTTTGGGCTTACTAATAATTCTAAATAAATATTAAGTGCAGAATTTCAGCTCGATAGATTTTATACACACCGAGTTATTGTTTTAGAGTATTACATGAAAAATTAGAGTTTGTATTGGAGGTGGTGGAAGACAGGAGAGGACTTAAATAATTTTTATATGATAGATTGAAATCATCATAAAAGTAATATATTCCAAATTTCAGATCAATAGCATACATGCTTTTCGAGCAAATTCGTTTATTGTCGAATTCCAAAATTCCGCCATTTTGTATGGGAGGTGGTAGAAGGGGTAAGACTAATCATCTAATTTTTTTCGGCCTGAATAATAATTCTAGATAAGTTATAAATGCATAATTTCAGCTCGATACGTTTTATACGTACTGGATAAATTGGTTTAAAGCATTGCATGAAAAAGTGCAGTTTGTATGGGAGGGGGTGGAAAAAAGAGAAGGACTCAAATAAATTTTATGCAGTAGATTGAAATTATCATAACAGTATTATGTTTCGAATTTCAGAGCAATAGCTTTTATACTTTTCGAGCAAATCTGTTTATTGTCGAGTTGCGAAATTGTGTAATTTTGTATGGGAGGGGGTAAAAAGGGTGAAGTTAATCATCTAATTTGTTTTTGGTCTTGCTAATAATTCTAAATAAATATTTAGTGCCAAATTTGAGCTCGATAAATTTTCTACGCACAGAGTAAATTGTTTTAGAGTATTTCATGAAAAAGTACAGTTTGTATGGGAGATGCTGGAAGCAGGAGGAGGACACGCATAATTTTTATATGGTAGATTGAAATTGCTACGAAAGTAATGTATTCAAAATTTCAGACTAATGGCTTTTATACTTTTTGAGCAAATCCGTTTAATGTCGAATTGGGTATTTGTGTCATTTTGTATGAGAGGGGGTAGAAGGGGTGGAGCGATTTGGCCCGTTCACGAACTTGACCTTACTTTTTTGCTAAAAATAACACACAAAAATGTTTAGCACTATAGATCAAAGCTTTCGAGAGTTATGCTGTAGACAGACGCACAGACGGACAGACAGACAGACAGACGGTCACACGGAATCGAGGTTTTCGAGTAACAACAAATATTTCTGTACTCTTTGCGGCTCTGTGCGAGCGTTAATTCTTAGCGTTACAAACTGTAAGGCAAACACAATATACTCTCAGATTTCATCAAGAGTATAGTAAATAAACTGCCAACAAGTCGGGCGAAACTTTATTATTCTTGGGACAAGTTGCGGATGAGTGGAAAGTCAATATGCAGGTTAGAGTGGCTAGGGAAGGCTAAGTGAAAGGGGCAGGGCTGTTGTTAATTTAACAATATTTCATTCGTTTCTGCAAGTTTGGGTTCTTATGAGGGGAGGAGAAAGGGTAACAGTAAGGGTGGGTGGATGTTAATAGCTTTTTATTAATTGCTTGAATCACGTCCAATATTCTCTGTATAGAATGTGTTTCATAGACGAAGTTGCATAGAATTTTCATAAAATTCGGTGTATTCTACATTCACGAAACCGAACATTTGTATGGGAGGGGGTAGAGAAGGTGGGGGAATCGTAAAATTTGATATGTAGTTTTATTTCGATTCTCTTGTAAGGAGCTTGTATAAAATTTCAAGTTCGTAGCTTTTAGTTTGTTGGTTATTAGTTGATTTAATGAAATGGGTCGAAATCATAGTTTTGTGGGGAGGGGGTAGAAGGGCAAGCGCGATTTCAAAACTTTTAAAGCAACTTCATTTCAATTATTTTTCTAGGTTTTTTTGCAAAATTTGAAATTGATAGCTTTTAAGAGTTAGCTGATAACTGATTTCTTAAAAATGCTCGAAAAAATAATTTTGTATGGGAGGGGGTTGAGGAGGTAAAGGAATCGTAAAACTTGTGATGCAATTTTCTTTCTTTTCTGTTGTAAGGTGCTCGTACAAAATTTGAAGTTCGTAGCTTTTAATTTGTTGGTTATTAGTTGATTTAATGAAATTGGTCGAAATCATACTTTTGTATGGGAGGGGGTAGAAGGTCAAACACGATCTCAAAACTTTGAACGTTATTTCATTTCAATTATTTTTTTATGTAAAATTTCAAATTGATAGCTTTTAATAGTTAGGCGATAATTGATTTCTTGAAAATGGTCGAAAAAATAATTTTGTATGGGAGGAGGTAGAAGTCTTAAAGGTTTTTGACCAGTTAATATTTCGTATATTTAGGGATTTTTTTAAAATGCATTTTCAAGGTTCTACCTTAAAATTTCACTCAAAAATTTTCAGTTTATGTGTTTTTTTCAATGCACATGAAACACCTTGTGCACGTTAGACCGGGGGGGTCGGTTTAAAAAACTCACTCAAAATTTTCGACATTTTTGCTTATCACCTCCCTCCCCTTACAGCCCCCAACTTAAAATTTTTACCAAAATTAATTATTATATAGTTCTACAATCTGACAAATTTTCGATTTGATATCTGTACTTTTTTTTGAGATATAAGTATTTGTAATTTTAAAAAGTGCGCCATTTTTAAAATGCTTCCCATTTCTCCCCATTACTATTATTTCAACATTTTATATTTTTTTTGTATTTTTCTAGTATAGCTTAATATATGTTTCAAGTTTGAATTACATAGCTTAAGAGATAGTTGAGATATTCATTTTTAAGCGTTTTTCTTTGCACCCCCTCTGACCCTCCCCCTTACAATAATTAGCCACTGTCTAAGCTGATTCTAATGAAACTATATATCACCTTAATGGTCCCAAAATATGAATTTTTTAAAATAAGTAATTTCGAAGATATAGTCATTTGAAAAAATAGTTCGGCCGACAATTTGTTTTTAGCCTCCGTTTTTCGGACGCCAATGGATAAAAAAAATAAATTATTTTTAAAGTTTGTCCCACAATCTTCTCTATATCTGTACTGATTTTCAACTTTCTATCTGCATTCGTGGTGGAGATATTAGCAAGTGTAGTTTTCGACTTTTTCCCTCCCCCCGCCTCCCCCTTCCACCTAACTCCCTCCAAAATTTAGAAAATAGAGCTCACTTACCCAATCAACAATCCACCCAAAAACGGACATTCTACCTTTAGCGGTCTCGGAGATATAAGTCCATATGTACGGCGGGACGGATTTTTTTTTTTTTGCATTTTTAGGCTAATGTAATCATGAAACGCGAAAAAAAAAATTTCAGGGTAGCAAAGTTTTTTTTCTTCTTGTGTCGATCACAATACTTTATTATTAGAATAATAAAGTAATTTATGACACTTTGAACAGAAATACCGATTGGAATCAGAACCATAAATTATTAAGAATGAAACCATTATACTTGTATTTGTGTAGGACAGGCCCATGCTCCGGCAGTGATTTGAGATCATATCCATATTAAAGAGCGTTAAAAAATGTAAATAGTTGAAGCTTGTGATAATTTTTAAAAAGGTGTAAATAAAATAACATTAAGCTCAAAACCATAACATAACTACGATTGTGCATAAAGCCCAATCATACAATACTCTAGATTAAATGGAAATTTTTGTGATCTTAAGAAATTTTGTATGGGGAGTGTTAGAAGGGGTGACAGCATTGAAATAATTTCCTTTACATCATGCTGGAGTAGCTGTACCAAATTTAGGCTTCAAAAATTGAAAAGGAGTTGAGAAAATTAGTATATTAGGTTTAGTGAAATTGTGCAGTTTGTATGGGAGGTATTAGAAGGAGAGGATGGTTTTTCTTGATTTTTTAGAAATAGCTACGAATATTATTCAATTGACAGCTCTCAAACTTCAGACCAGTAACATTCAAGAAAATCGTTTTTGTTTTTTTTAATTTTCAAATTGTGTCACATTGTATGGGAGGGGGTAGAAGGGGAGAAGTTAATCGGTTTTCTTTTCCCCAAAATTAATTATAATGCTATTTAACGATTTATTACAAAATTAAGCTCGTCAAATGTTATACGTACTGACCAAATTGGGTTATAGTATTTCATGAAATAGTTTGTATAGGAGGTGGTGGAAAGAGTGATGGCAAATATAATAATTTGCATACTATAGATCACATTTGTGATAAAAATCATATATCCTACATTTGAAGTTATTCGCTTCTACAGTTTTGAATAAAATTTAATTATTATATATTTTTGAAAATGTGTCATTTTGTATGAGAGGGAGTAGAAGGCGTGGAGGTATTGAAATAAAACTAAGTGTAGATTATATCTCGAAGTATACATAACAAATTGTAAAAGTTGCACTACAATCGGTTCAGCCGTTTTTATGTGAAAGCTGGAGAGACAGAAAGACAGAGGAATTTAAAAAACATGTATGCATAGTTATTGTCCAAATAAGGTAAAAAACTAACTTGTTGTAAACAACAAATTTAAACAAATAACAGATAGACACTACAATTATACAGTGTGGCCCAACTAAAAGTGTCGATTTAAAAATTAAATAAAAAAAACCGTTTAATATTTTTCCAAATTTTTTTTTTATTTGAAAGTATATACAATCCTTCTGGTTACTTATGGAAAATTATTTCATTCAAATGGCTGCCGCGGCTGGCCTTACAGTAGGCCATTCTGTCGGTCCAATTTCGAAGCACATTTTGGATTGTTTGCGGCTCTATATCGGCAATGACTGCTTCGATATTGGCCTTCAAATGATTAATTGTTTGTGGATTGTCCGCAAAACACTTGTCCTTCACTGCTCCCCACAAATAAAAATCCGAAGGTATCAAATCGCAGCTCCTTGGCGGCCTATTGACATCGCCATTTCGACTGATTATGCGACTATCGAATTTTTCACGCACTTCGGCTATTGTTTGGCCCGATGTGTGGCACGGAGCACCGTCTAGTTGGAACCAAAGATCGTCCAAATCAACATCTTCAAGATATGGCCACAAAAAAGATGTTAACATATGGCGGTAACGCTCGCGACCGTAACGGTCGCGCCAGACTCATTTTCGAAAAAATACGGGCCAATGATGCCGCCGCGCCACAATCCACACCACACAGTCACATGCAATGGATGCATTGCCTTCTCTTCATTTGCTTGAGGATTTTCAGATCCCCAAATGCGACAATTTTGCTGGTTTACGTACTCGCCGAGATGGAAATGAGCTTCGTCCGAAAAGATGATTTTTTGAGCAAAATCTTCATAAATTTCAAGTTGGTCGGAAGCCCACATAGCGAATCGATATCGAAGCAGATGGTCTGGGGCCTTCAATTGCTGGACTAATTGAACTTTGTAGGGCCACAAAGATCCTTACGCAAAATTCGTTGCATGGAAGAGCGGCTGATGCCCATTTCCAATCCACGACGGCGATACGATGTTCTCGACTTTTGGCGCACATTCTCGGCCACCGCGGCAATATTTTCGGCCGAAAGAACGGAGTGAACACGGGAACGTGTTGGTGCGTCAATAATCATGCCCGTTTCACGAATTTTTTTCACCATTTTTTTTATTCCACTCACTGAAGGTGCACTTTCTCGACCGAATTTCGTACGACATTTTCTTGCAATTTCGGTGCAATTGTCTTCGTTTTGGAAATAAATTTTCAATACTTCCCAACGTTGTTCAAGCGTAAATCGACTCATTTCGTTCAGCGTAGATATGATACTGAATTTCTGTCAAAGTTAGAATGACATTAGTGTTCCCAGGTGCAAAAAAAACCGGTAATTTTAAAACACACCGATAGCTCGGTCACTCTTTATTTATGTGCAGATAATAAAGTAATTTGAAGAAAAATAGATTGAAAAAACTTTCTTTGAAGGAACCTTACAAACTACCTTTACTGACTTAAAAAAATCTAACGATTATTTATTTATTTAGTATTCATCACTATATATGATTACACAATTTATATTGCAAGGATTACAGCAAAACATCAAATAACATCATAATTTTTTAACAAAGCTGATTTTATCTAAGCAATATTAAGATGCAAATCAATGTTGCTATAATTAACGTCAAAGGTCCGTGAAATGGAAGTTATCGGATTAAACTAGATTGCAATCGACAATAGAATCAAAGGGTTCTTGGATTTTGATATTTGTAGATAAAATTGTTTTGTAGTCTTACTATAGTGTCAACCACTAGTTGGATGCTAGCCTCTTCGCGAAGTAGTCGAGTAGAAGGATGCCACGGCTTATCCAAAATAATCTTTAGACATTTTTCTGGATTATTTGTCTTTTTGTGTGTTGCACAAGTTTACCAGGTAGGTTCTCCGTAAGGGAACTCGCCATGACATGTTTTCTCAAAACACCGGTATTCAGTTTTATTTAAACGTGCGTACAACAACAACTATGCAAAATTTCTACTGTGCGGAAAATAATGTCGATTTTCAAATATTAAAAAATATATTTTTGGCACTGCTGATAAGATTCTCCATGGAAACGCTCCCACACACCACATAAATTAATTAATCGTCAAACTGAAAAGACACATATATTATCATCATCCTGTATTTAATTTTTAAAATAGAAGTAAGAATATTTTTTTGGAATAAATTCCCTACCGTGACCTTTAAACATCATTTCCCATTGTATGTATACCTAAATCTAATGTCTTCTCCACCCACTGCACCACTACCTGTAACAATAATATTTGCAAACGAAAAAAGAATAAAAATCTAAACTCCAGAAAAAAAAAAACAACCGTGGAAAAAGAAAAACAACACGAGTATGTTAGATCCTTGTTTTACTGGAACAGAGTCATGTTTCGTATCGCGTATATCCGTGGCAATAAAAAATAGATACGCACGTGCTCATACATTGAGAGAGAAAAAGAATCCCTTCTGAGAAAATTCCGAGCCGTCGAAGGCACCCAACTGAGACGCCATTCAGTCATTAGGAAAGAATCCTTTGCCGCTTAGCAGGAAAAATTCATTCATCGAAACGTGATTGCATCTTCTATAAATAATTCGATTTGCCCGGATATTCTTATGAATGAATCTCAAGGGTATAATGTTGAAACGGTAGCTATTTCGATCTGGCCTGGAAATCGTCCTATTAGATATCGATTGCCTTCCAATTTGTGCTGTGTATGGAAAAGGTTACAAGTTTCATTCACGGAATTAGTTCTGCTAGACAGGCTAGAGTGGGCGTAGCTGGCGATGATTTTGATGAGAAAGAGTCAACGATGATGATGGAGGAGCTCTGTTAATGAGGACAACAACGGCAAGGACCTTGCAATTTTAAGTTCAATAGACCGAATCCCACCTGATCCCCGTGTCCGAACGCCTTTGAGTGAAGGTACGTTGTTATGAGTCCTGTAAAGCTACCTCGTCTTATTGTTTTTTTTTTCTTCCTTTTTCATGCTTCGTTATTTCATTCAAACTTAGACAGCTAGCAACGTAATTAGCCGTAGTGGTTCGTTCAAAAGGATTTTGATTCTTGAGAGTTGTATACGCTGAACGGGCAAGTATTGAGTTCCTTCCCACGTCGCTATTGCGTCTTCCATCGTTTTAAATTAGTCGAAGTGTTTCGTCATTTCACTTCTTTAAGGATTAAGAGATTGTTTTTGACCTTTTCAGTTGATGAAGTCGTCTTGGATTAATATTTTTAACGGGGGATTTCATCATCTCGGGCAAGTTGTGAATAATTAACCCAATTTTGAGCGGAATATCGGAAGCGTTTGTTGTTTCGTTGTGAAATGTCGTAGGACTTAGAGTTGTCAATGAAGGGTCGTTTGTAATTAACATTTGTATTGGGATCAAGTGTGGATTTCACAGAGTTTACCAAATGAAATGTTTACAAATATGTAAGTGCGATTAAACATTGGAACTGTTTGGCCGCATTTTAATACAGTCCTTCGACCAAACCCATTTAATAAAATATAACAGTACGGAATTTGAAAATATTTCCAGTCAAGAAAATATTTCATCCCAAAATCTTTATAGATTTCTGAATAGTAACATTTGTATGGGAAGATATAGATGAAGTGGGGTGAAGCTTATAACTTTCCGGCTATTCCTGAAAGCGATGTAATGCACCTATTTTCCAAAATGTCCATTTGTATGTTAGGTGATAGATGGGTGATTGAATCAGAAAAATTGTACGTAGTAAATAGTATTCACTTCATTATACTTTGATCAAAACTTTTGAGTCGATAAAGCTATTTTTTGACTGGTGCATCTTAAACTTTATGCCTTTGAATGTTGGACAGCGCACCATGGCATCTTTCTCCAGGAAAAATAATCCATTCGAGTTCATCTATGTCTTAGAGAGAATTGCTTTACAGAAATTAAGCAAAGTACGCGATTTAGGTGTACTATTCAATATAAGTTTACCTTCGAAGACCATGTCGATTGTATTATTATCAAGGCTAACTCCATTTGGGGCTTTGTAAAACGATGGTGTAAGGACTTTAACGACCCTTAAACTTTAACGACAAAGATGCATTACTGTGCTTTTGTTCGTTCAATTCTTAATTATGCCTGCCCCATTTGGACTTCGTATTATGATATTCATATTGTTATAGATCTGGCAATGATCTCTCTCAAATCTGCCAGAACTATTTAGAATATTCTTCCAACATGTAGAGGGCTTCTAGTAACTTCTCAAAGACACAAACAATGACACCCGACGCCATCTAGTAACTTCCAGAATAGTCCAGACACAGCAGAAAAACATACACCAGAGAAGGTTCGAGAATCGGATAAACCCATTATAAATAGCCAGAGCTCACGACAAGGGATTCATTCACTCAGTGACAGTTTCATGGAAAACACCTATCGGTGTAAGTAAGCGAAAGTGATAGATCGGCAGTGTTCCTGGGTTGTACGAATTAAGTTTTTAGAGCGTATTTAGTGAAGTGATCGGGAAATTGTGTATAAAGTGCAATAAATATAAATTATCCTTATATTTTAAAACGAATTGAGTTTTCTTTGGAATCTGGCGAACCCCTAGCTCGCAACAATATCAATAGGATAGAGTCTGTACAGCGAAGATTTTTAAGATTTGCTCAGAAAGGTCTTCCCTGGTCAGATCCGATATGTCTTGCTATCAAGAACGACTTTAACTACTTTCGTTGGAGTCACTCGAACATAGGCGATTAATTCTTAGTTCTACACTCGCAGTAAAATTAATTTCAGGTGAGATTGACTCTCCGCCCTTGTTAGGAGCTCTCTCCTTCAAAATACCTTATCGATCCTTGAGAGACTACGTACTTCTCGACATTCCATTCTATTGCACTAATTACGGCCATAGCGTAGCAACATTGATTTCAATCTTAATATTGCTCAGATAAAATCAACTTTGTTAAAAAAAAACAATATAAAACAACATGATATTTTCACTGTAATCTTTGTATTATAATATATTGTAGTATAATTTGTTAGTAATCATATGTGATAGTTGATAGTTTCCAAGATAAACATTTTACTTTATTATTCTAATAATTAAGTCCAAGTCCAAAAATACAATAAAACAATCCGTCTACTTGCACGCCATACGTGCACGCTTTTTAAATTTCAACGAGTCATATCTCTGAAACTCTATGAGATGACAGAAATTTTATTTTCGAGGCGATTATAGATGGTTAGGGAAGTTTCATAACCTAAATTTTGAGAGGGTTTCCTGGCAGAGAAAAGTGGGGGAAGACTAAAGTCCATGTAAATGTAGGTCGGCTCAGTAGAAACCGTCCTTCACTCGCGTAGGAGCTCCGAATCTCCTAACCGGTCTATGACCGACCTCCCCCTGCACAAGTTTTCCCATTCCGAGATAGCAGATGAAAGTCTTCAGCCATTAATGACTTTGGTTCTACCGATACTCACTTCTTAGTTTTATTGTTTATTTACCAGCTGCTGCGGAGAGAGAGTGAGGAGGGGTGGGGAGAGGGGAGTATGTGTAGGCGAAAAAAATTAAACATAAGCTTTCAGCTTGAAATTTTGGACGAATACCTTCAAAAATATTTAAAACAAAGTTCAATCAACATTTTTGAAATCATCCCACTCATTCTACCCCCATCCAGACAAATTTTAGCAATCTCGCCTCTCAATTGGAGATGTTAGATGCAAAATTTTGTGTAGTAGAGGACATAGCAACAATCCACTCCGGCTGCCGTTGATCCAGTTTGCGCTAGCCAACGAGCGTGCAGCCAACGAGAGCCCAGCTGCCATACTCTAGTCTGAGAAGGAGAGTAGGGAATTTAAAAAATGGTGCACTTTTCAAAATTTCAAACCGTTATATCTCAAAATCCAATACAGATAAATAAACGGTTGAAATATTGATTCCATGTACTGGAGCAATGCAGTTAAGTGTTAAATTTTTGACAATAGCCCAGCCTTAGAACCCCCATTACATTAGTCTCCCCTATCTGGGACCACCTTAAACTGTATAT
The DNA here is from genome assembly GCA_963669355.1 of Chorisops tibialis. Taxonomy (NCBI): domain Eukaryota; kingdom Metazoa; phylum Arthropoda; class Insecta; order Diptera; family Stratiomyidae; genus Chorisops; species Chorisops tibialis. Next base: position 13,354,147 of record OY770262.1, on the reverse strand, counting down.
TAGCTTCCCACGCATCCTCAACTTGTCCCAAGAATAATCAAATTACGCTCGTGTTTTTTTTCTCAATTTCGAAATTAGTAGCTTTTGAACTTTTCAGGAAAGTCTACTCTCATAAATTGCATCTTTTTTATGTAATATGATATAATTAATCACCATCAACATATTGAAGCTAGGGTCTAGCCTAGTGGGTAGCGTGTTGGTTCACAATGCGAATGGCGTGAGTTCAAATCCCGGTCGACCCATAATTCTAGTACACTACCTGCTTGGGTATGCCTTGGTCAACTTAATCTACGAAAATGAAAAATTCGAAGGTAGAGGTTTGTGCGAAGGTCTAACAACCCTTATAAATAATGAAAATATTAAGAAATCTGAAGGTCACGAGGACCCGATTTGAGCTGAAGCGTCATTGTAGAATCAGAGAAAGCTTACAAAAGTGATAGAAGCAAAAATTTTCGAACACTCCAGTTTTTAAGCCGCCTGCCATCAAATAATTTCCTGTTGGGACATAGAAAATTCTGAACAACAACGTTTTTTGTAGCCAGATCTTCTTCGATTCTCTGATCTGGTTTTCTTCCTGCTCGGGTCTCCCTACCCTAAAGTACTGTTACATGTCAGCTCTGCTGGCTCATCGCTTAAACCACCGATGTAATTAAGTGCACGCGTGCGTACACTATGCTAGTAAATGAGGAACATCTCTGTACAACAACATACGCGGAAGCATCGAATATCCATGGTCTGAAGACCTTGAACATTCGACCAACCAACAACAATTACACAGGCCAACAACAATCGCACGACGAGGTAATAATTTAGATGAGAAGGAAAAGATTCGGATAACAAGGGAAAGATTTATAGAAGTGGCCGACAGCGATCGGACGATAAGGAAACGATTCAGCTGACAAGGAAAAGATTTAAAGTAGTTGCCCACATCAAATATATGTACGTCGCTCAAAATCCGATCATGTGCACTCCCATACTATACCGCTAACCGAATATCCACGACTTTCATCCAATGGAACACCTGCAAGTTCTTAACTGAGAAAGCAAACATAACAGGGCTACGATTGCGCGTAAAGCGCAATCTTACGATACTCTAGATGAAATAGAATTTTTTGTGATCCCAAGAAATTTCGCATGGGAAGTATTAGAAGGGATGACAGCATTGAACTAATTTTTCCCCATCATGCTAAAGTAGCTATAAAAATGTTTTGTACAAAATGCTTACTCCAAAAATTGAATGGGAACTGAAAAAATTAGTGAGTTAGATTTAGTGAAAATGTGCAGTTTGTATGGGATGTGGTAGAAAGAGTGGGGCGATTAGAGTGATTTTTGTCAGAAATAACTAGGAATATTGTAAAATTGACATCCCTGAAATTTCAGACTAGTGCCATTTATACTTTTCAAGAAAATCGATTTTTTGTGAAGTTGTGAAACTGTGTCATATTGTATGGGAGGGGGTAGAAGCTGTGAAGCTAATCAAATATTTTTTTCTGATCTTAGTGCTAATACTAATTAAGTATTTATTACAAAATATGAGCTCAATAAATGTTATATGTTCTGAGAAAATCGTCTTAGAGCATTTCATGAAAAAGTGTAGTTTGTATGGAAGGGGGTGGAAGGAGAGGGAGGAAGCAAATAATTTTTCTACTGTAGATTAAAATTACTATGAAAATAACATATCCGAAAATTCAGACTAATAGCTTTTATACTTTTCGAGTAAATCCGTTTATTGTCAAATTACGAAATTGTGTCATTTTGTATGGGAGGGGGTAGAAGGGGTGAAGCTAATAGTCTAAATTTTTTTGGGCTTACTAACAATTTCAAATAAATATTTGGCGCACAATTTCAGCTCTCTAAATTGCATACGCAATGAGTAAATTGGCTTAGAGTAATTCATGACAAGTACAGTTTGTATGGGAGGTGGTAGAAGGAGGGAGAGGATACGCATAATTTTCGTACGGTAGATTGATATTATCATAAAAGTAACATGTTCCAAATTTCAGGCCAATAGCTTTTATACTTTTTGTGCAAATCCGTTTATTGTCAAATTGCGCAATTGTGTCATTTTGTATGGGAGGGGGTAGAAGGGGTGGAGCGATTTGGCCCGTTCACGAACTTGACCTTACTTTTTTGTCAAAAACGACGTGTACGAAATTTGAACTATCTAGCTCAACGCGTTCTCAAGCTAGAGCGCGCACAGACGGACGGACGGACGGACGGACGGACGGACGGACGGACGGACGGACATCCGGTTTTGAGATTTTTGAGTGATAATATTAATTTCTGTATTCATCATTTTTTTCTCCGAGCCTTATTTCTTGGCGTTACAAACTTTAGAGCAAACTTATAATACTCTCAGATTTCATCTAGAGTATAAAAACAGTGATGAAAAGATTTGGCCGATGGGAAAATGATTCGGCCGACAAGAACGATATAAAAAGGTGAGGTCAGTCCGAATTGAACAGTCGACGGGTCAGTCGATGTCTGGAAAGCGAAAAAGTCAAGATTTGAATGAAGCGATAATTTGTGAGCGAAAAAGTAACAAGTGAAAAGTGTAAAGCGATTTAGTTGAGAGATATTTAATGATCTTTCAACTAAATCGGGGTTAAGTTCAAGTAAACTTGTTAAGCTATTAGTTTTATTTTTACTTGAAATCCAGAGACCCTTTGCGCTCTGCAGTACAATATCAACCATTTTCTATTTTATCGAACAATTATAAATGTCGATTACTTTCCAAAATAATTGAAATAATTTAAAACTACACATGCGAATATCTCAACTATACATATGTACATAATATGGAAATTTGAAAATCGACATACGTCTAGAGTAGAGATACTCCATGTAAAACAGTCAATCGAGTATCCCTAGTCTAGAGGACACTTTCCTACAACTAAAAAAAATAAATTTAAATTTTAACTACATTTCTACTTGTACAATGGCACTATAGCCCAAATCGGGCCTTGGCCTGAAGGTCGGTTTCTTAACATGTTTCATTATTTATTGCGCAAGAGTTGTTAGACTTTCGCACAACCCTCTATTTGTAATGTACTAAGTATTGAAGGTACCCAGTTGGGTACTAAAATGTTACTAACTAAGCATAAAAAAAGATAATAATGGACTTAATCATCAACAGTCACCGTATGCACATTTAACTACTACCTGCTCCCAACCTTATCCCAGCACTAAATATAACACTGTTAACGAATTTTTCATTCCAGCAGATTGAGGTGACCAAGGTATACCTTGGGTAGGTAGTGTACTGGAATTATGCGCCGACCGGGATTTGAACTCATGACCTTCCCATTGTAGACTAACACGCTACTCACTAGGCTACACCCTTTAACTACATTTATGAAACTGTTAATCTATAATCTAGAGTGTAGCCTAGTGCGAAGCGTGTTTGCCTACAAGGCGAAGGTCTTGAGTTCAAATCTCGGTCGGCGTATAATTTCAGCACAGTACTTGCGTGGAAATATCTTGGCCACCTCAATCTGCGAAAATGAAATTCGTAATATAGATAGAGGGCTGTGCGAAGGGCTAACAACCCTTACATAATAACAAATAAATGATAAGGAAGCTGAAGATCAGGAGACCAAAGTCCGATTTGGGCTGTAGTGCCGTTGAAGCAGAAGAAGAATCTATAATTTATAAATTTTCTAAGAAATGCAAGTGATCAATTAAAAAATTATTAACATCCACTTAGAGAATAAATGTCCGTAAAACCAAGTGCATTCACTTGAGATCGAACACAAATGCACCGATTGTTCTTAACGGACAGAATGCGAAAAAGTTGCACGTTTTTTGTTACCTCGGAAGCATTGTCTGCCTAGACGGTGGAGCCGAAAAGATATTGAGGCTCGTACAATTACAGCTCCTGAGGCTTTCGGCATTCTGTTCCCTGGAGGCTAAGATTGATCTCTCTTCGCACGATTCTGTGAGTGTTTTGCGAATTCATGAAAACTGTGTTGTTATAGGATTCCAGTACATGGAAAGTGACCGTTTGGCTTACCAAGAAACTGCAAACTTTCATGAAGCACTGGCCCTCTGACGCCAGTGCTTCATGAAAGTTTTTAGAGATATTCTGGCTAGATATGATCTCCACCGACGAACTTTGAAGTACCACTGGACTGACTTAAATTGTAATTGAAATATAACAGCAGAAATGGCGGTGGATCGGTCGCGGTTTGTGGTCACCAGAACCATACTCTAGATGAAATAGCGATTTTTGTGATCTTAACAAAATTTTGTATGGGGAGTGGTAGAAGGTGTGACAGCATTGAACTAATTCGCTTCATATAATGCTAGAATAGCTATGGAAATGTTGGAAATGACCAAATTTAAGTTTCATAAATTGAAGAGATACTGAGAAAATTAGTGTGTTAGATTTAGTGAAATTGTGCAGTGTGTGTGGGAGGTGGTAGAAGGAGTAGGGGTTTTTAGTGATTTTTTGAGAAACAACTATAATCATCATTCAATTGATACATATTATTGCAGATCAGTAACATTCATATTTTTTAAAAAATTCGAATTTTTGAAAAGTTGTGAAATTCTGTCACATTGTATGAGGGGGGATTGAAGGATATCAATATTAATGCTAAATAAGGATACAGTATAAAATTTGAGATCGATATATGTTAAACGTACTGAGAAAATGGGTTCATGAAAAATTTAAGTTTATATGGGAGGTGTTGGAAGGAGTGGAGGAATTAAAATAATTTGTAAGCCATAGATTTCATTTATGATAAAAATAATATATTCAAAATTTCAATTTTTTAGCCTCATAGGTCATGCACGCAGGCGTTTCCTCTCCAGTACTCCATATCTTTCCATCATGGAAGCACTCATGTTAAACCGAATGGGAAAACCATACGTGTGTATAGGCCTAATAACAGTCATGTAACATATTATTTTCACTCTCGGGAGGATGTGTTTTGCGTAAAATAGTTTACGAAGCGACATAAGACATTTGCGACTTTTTTCCAGCTGGATATATGAGTGGTCTCTGTACTTTAGGAGCCGGCCAAGATGTTAACCTAGATACCTAACGAAAGTTTTGTGCGGTATCTGTTCATTGCCACCCTCCTCAGTCAATATGTGAAAGTTCTTCTAGTTAATTCTGAAATCGCGATTTGCATATCGAACCAGAATCGTTTCACACTTCTGCGGATTCATTTTCAATCTCCAGCTTCACTTGATTTCACTGTACATCTTTTGCAGCTCTGTTTTACTACCGTACAATCCCTGTGTGTGTAAGCCATCAAGTCATTCGCGAAAGTTATGATTGACTTGTTTTTTGTCTTGTTGAATCTATACAAACTGAAAACATAACAGAATTATGATTGGGCGTAAAGCCCAATCATATGATACTCTAGATGACATACTTACTTACCTTTTGCTTGGGAGGTGGTAAAAGCGGAGGGGGAGGTTTGTCATTTTTGTATGTAACACTGAATGTTTTTTGCTTTCATAATTTTCGAGGAAATTGAACAATGTTTGTCTGAATTTATGATATTTGTATGGGAGGTGGCAGAGAAAGTGGAAGATTTTGGATGATTTTGAATCTGCTTATCAACTTCCTAATCACATTGCTTTGTTACAGTTTTAAAGTCGATAGCTCTCATATTTCTTGACCTTTCAATACAAAAATTTGTATGGGAGGTGGTAGAAGGAGTGAGGTGAAGGCGATATTTTTTTTAGCATTTATTACAATTAGTAAGGGACAGATTGTGGCAAAATTTTAAGTTTCTACTTCTCCTAGTTTCTATGAAAATCGGTTAAATGCATTTACCAAAATTCTGCATTTGTATGGGAGGGGGTAGAAGGAATATCCGAATCAAAACCAAATTTTTTGACATCAATTATATTTATAATAGGATACTTTTCTCAAATTTTAATGTTGATATCTTAGATGGTTTTGGAGAAAACTAATTTAATTGAAATTCCGAAATTTCGTAAAATTTGTATGGGAGGGGGTAGAAGGAGTGAGGTAAAGTTGATAGTTTTTCCAAAATTAGTTGCAATTATAATAAAATTAATTATGACAAAAATTGGTTCATTTATCTTTGCTAGTTGCAATGCAAACCGAATAAATGGATTTTTGAAAATTGTGCATTTGTATGAGAGGTGGCAGAAGGAGTAAGGGGATCATATCAATATTTCTTGAGGTCAATGATATTCATATCATTATACTATGACCTAATTTTTAAGTCAATAGCTGGAAAGGTTTCGGAGGAAAATCGATTTCCATAAATTTCGAAATTTCATGAAATTTGTATGGGAGGGGGTAGAAGGAGTGGGGGGATGTGGCCCGTTCACGAACTTAAAGTTACCTTTTTGCTAAAAATGACACACAACAAATTTCAGCACGATAGCTCTAAGCGTTCGAGAGTTATGTTGTAGACAGACGGACAGACGGACAGACGGACAGACAGACGGACAGACGGACAGACGGACAGACGGACAGACGGACGGACAGCAACTCGGAATCGAAGTTTTTGAGCGACAACAAATATTTCTGTACCCTTGGCGGCTCTGTGCGAGCATTATTTCTTAGCGTTACAAACGGTAAGGCAAGCACAATATACTCTCAGATTTCATCTAGAGTATAAAAACTATTTAGAAATATGGAGAATAGAGTTGGTGACTGTTCCTTTTTACAGTCACTCACTTACTTTAAAAGTTCTACCAGATGTAAAATTTCGATTTGTCAGTTTTTCCACTCGATACCGACGAAACTATTTCTACAAAACTTAATAATCTACTTAATGTGAATCACGCGAATACAAGCATAGTTTTTTCTTTTTACATAAATTTTTGAAAATGAGTCGTTTTGTATGAGAGGTGGTAGAAGGCATGAATGGATGGAAATAAAACCAAAAGTAGATTATATCTCGGAGCACATCTAATAAACTGTGCTAGTTTCATTACAATCCGTTCAGCCGGACAGACGACCGCCCAGACTGACAACAATTTCAAAAACGTGTTTTTATGATTAGTTTTTGTTAAAATAAAGCAAAAAACTAACTTGCAGATAAACACTACAATTATATTTATCTGTATGGATGTATAGATTTTTCGTTCAAAATTCAGAAATTATTTATGCAATACCAGTTCTCCTTCCTGTAATCTAGATCACATATAAACTTCTACATACTAGAACCACTTAAAAATCGGGCACACTCTATATATTTTAACACTCATTCTATCACCTCGAATTCTACAACACGATAATTTCGTATCTAAATCAAACATTAAACTGACAAAACTGATTAAGAAATTTTTCTGCTTCAAAGACCCATCGAATTAATAACAAAACTTTAGAGGGAAAAAAATTTGAATCTTATCATAAATCTTTCGCTATGCTGACTTAGTCCGGAAAAGCCTTCCGCACCACAAATCCCTATTGGCGCGCTGTTTCTCCAAAGCAAAAATTAACAAACTCAGATTCGTTTCTAGTCAATTCCTAAAAGCCAAACTCTAGGCTCTAGAGAAATGGGCAGTTTGAGGACATTGCAACAGAGCAGCTCATATCTCATCCCAGAAAAAAAAACAACATTATAACAAATTTTTCAATTCGGAAGAGTATCTTAAATTTCGCTCAGAAAATCCCAAGTGATTGCGCGCGGAGGAAGCTATTTTCAGATTCCGTTTGGAATCTGAAAATCTATAACTCAGCGGTGTCTTCACTTAAAACTGTGCGTCTGTCAAGAGGCTCCGCAAGATTTTCGATCCCATTAAATCGCATCGCTGGTCTATTTGAGTTTGTGGTAGTTGTCTCACCTGTTGTCCATTTGTCACAGTGTTTTTTTTTCCGAGTGCGAACCACGCTGCCATACCTTTCCACGGGCTGATCGAGACCGCTCGATCATAGATCGGTTGCGGTCAATAACAACAGCAGTTCTACACTATGTTTAGGAAGAATTTTGCGGATTTACAAACAGCCATCATCCGGAGGGATCATAAATTTCTTGGACTTGTCTATGATTATCCATATCCGCGGATAAATGTCGATAATTTAAAGTCCGGAGAGATGGACCTAATCCGAGCGATAATCATTAATCAAAGTCCCATTTGATGGCGCGCATAGTAGACATCGGCTCTCTGGCCTGAGCTTAGGCGCATCAACGTTCGAATCGTATAAAAATTTTCTGCTCCGGCATGTTCTTAAGACGGAGCCGGAGGAACTTGTGCTGCCAGGATGAGGAAGGTACAAGAAAAGTAGTACCTTGGGCATAAATTGCCATCTGCCTAAGTGCACGTTTAAGAACATTTGAAACGAAATTATGGTAATTTCAATGAAGATTGCTCAATTCGAGGCACAGGGAGAGCTCGAGGCAATCGCAAAAGAGTGATCGATCGATGTGTGAGATCTTTTTTGATTAAATGTATTTTATGGTTTATTTTTAAAAAAAAATCGAGACAATGGTTTTTATTTACAGCTTCGGCTATTTTTTAGATAATTAACCAAGTTTCAGTTTCAAAATAGAACCGAAAGCCAAACCTGAAAATCGAAATATTTTTTTTTTAATTATCTAAACCTTATTCCGTTTCGTGTTGGTTTAATCTTATTCCGGATGAAAACATTGTTACATGTCAGCTCTACTTGTTCGCCATCTATCACTAAACACTGATGCATATTAATGCGCGCATGTGAACACTATAAGGAACACCTGCACGTACGCTTTGTGACTCGATCGGAATGTTCAAAGCCTTAACGAACAATAATGAAAGAATACATGCACTCTAGAAATCGCGATTATCGAATGTTCAAGGTCTGATGAAACTTTAAGCAACCAACAACAAATTACACCGGCGATGTGGAGAAGCAATCACCAGCGATCACACGATGAGGGAATAGTTCAGTCGAGAAAGAAATAATTTTGAACACATGGGAGTTACTTCCCAAGGAAGCAACAACAACTACACGTACAGACTCAGCCGACAGCGAAAAGACTCGGACGATGAGGCAATGCATAACAGAAGCAATTAACAGCGCTCGTCCGAGCAGAAAAAGATTCGTAGGACAAGGAGAATGATTCAGCAGACAAGAGCAATATAAAAGTGCGAGCGTTTTTGATGAACAGTCAGTATGGTTTGAGCAATCGACGGGTCATTCGATATTTAGAAAGCGAAAGAGTCAAGATTGGCAAGCGAGAAAATCTCAAGTCAAAATTTTAAAACGGTTTAGTGGAATTAAATAGAGTTTTGCAGTTAAATTAGATTAAACTTGTTGTTTTATTTTTACTTAAAATCCAGCAACTCGTTGCGCACTTCAACGTGTAATGCTTTTCTGAACCGCTTTTCAGATCAAATTTCATTATTCCAAATTGTATTAATATTTTAAATTTTGCCGTACGTACAGATGAATTTCAATCTTGAAATATTTGAACCGTAACCAACGGGAAAAAAGAGCGCTTCAGAAGTGATAACGAAGCGCTCTTAGAGAGCTCACTTCTTTCCTATACCCTGCTTGATTTCTTTTTATTATAGATATGTCCGCTAAAAGAAGTGGTTCATTTGTGCGGCTTTGAGCAGTAAAGGAGAAGCGTTTCATTTGAGCTGCTTGTGAATGAGAAGCGCTTCATTTTCGCTCCTTGGAGTAATGCATGAAAAGCGCTTTATTGGAGCTCGTTTAAATAGTGACTAAAACTCGCATCATTGGTGCTACACTGACCACCAGTGACTTCGAAGCACAGAGCTAGTACTCAAAGAAAAATAATTGTTTAAAACAGAAAATAATATTCAAAATTTAAAAAAACTAAAAAATAAATTAAGGAACTGTTACTCAACACATAATAATTAAAATAAAAATAATTCAAAATGATGATATAGACCTGTTTTGCATATGAGATTTTTTCATTTAAATTTTGTTGTGTGAAGATTAGCTTTGTAGAATTTATTTGCGAAAATCGGCTTTCATCGCTTTCTTCATAACAAAACTCTACCGTTCGCACTGCTCCTGTGAAATTAAAATTATTAGTAATTATTGTAATATGCAAAACTTTAACTAACTATTTTTTTTATTATTATTATACAGGGTGTTTGGTACTCCGTGCATAACCTTGTAAGGGGTTATTCCTGGATATATTTTGAGAAAAAAATTGTTCTACGGAGATGGTCAATTTTCAATATCCGCGGAGATACAGGGTGACCAAGAAAAGTGTTTCGGACCTGTACCCTCACTCACTCAAAACGCTATATCTTGAAAACTAATAATTGCATTTCAAAGTGTTATAGCTTGTTTTTTAGGGAATCAAATTACCTTTCATTTGGTGTAATATTCCGTATTGTACCTGCACCCAATCCTGAGGTATTTGCTTCAGACCACAAATTTTTGATACTTTGACCCTCAAAATTCTGTGATCAATGTAGTTTTTCTCAAAAAAACGCATTATAAAAATGTCATTTTAATGTTGTTGTTTTATGTGCCATATTATTGCCTACAAATGTTGCACACATACTTATGACTTAGGTTTTCCCGTTTTCCAGGTAATAAGCGAAAATACATATGGCTTAAAAATAAAATATGCCATAAACCAACCCTTGTTCTAAAAAAACTACCTGAAATGTTGTTAAACTGAAATACTCTTTGTGTCCTTTAATTACTATTTAAATTATCGATGAATGTCATTTAAGTAGTATTTAAATTATCGAGGAAATGAATTAAATTAAAATGAGTTTCAACACAACGACGCTGTCCGACGCTTGGCATTGCAGTTAAACGTCTCTACGTCGAAAGTTTGGAGTGTCCTAAAAGCAGAGCGGTTGCATCCCTACCACCACACACCAGTGCAGGAGCTGGTACCCATTGATTTGCCCAGAAGGATGGAGTTTTGCAATTGGCTCCTTGAACGACAACTAAGTGACGAGAATTTTATGAACAACATTCTTTGGACTGATGAGTCCCAATTCACCAGGGACGGTATCACAAACTTCCACAACTTACACACATGGGCTGAGAGCAATCCACATACAAGAAGAGAGGCATCATTTCAGCACAGATTCAGTGTCAATTTATGGGCAGGTGTGATTGGCAACGATTTTATTGGTCCTATTAGGCTTCCGCCTACCCTAAATAGTTCCAATTACTTGCAGTTTTTGACAAATGATCTACAAGAGTTATTGGATGATGTGCCACTGCAACGATTGGCTTCCATGTTTTACCAACACGATGGTGCTCCAGCTCATTACGGCCGACAAATCAGAGATTGGTTAAATTCCAATTATAGCAATCGCTGGATCGGTAGAAATGGACCGATACACTGGCCTGCAAGATCTCCTGATTTAACTATTATGGATTTCTTTGTATGGGGACGGATGAAGGACCTTGTCTATGCAACGGAAGTAGTAACGTTGCAGGATCTAAACACCAGAATCGATGCGGCAGCAACAGAAGTAAGGCAGCAGTTGAGGAGTATGAACACAAAGAGAACACTGGCAAAACGAGCCTTAGCGTGCATTCAAAATGAAGGGAGCCATTTTGAACATTTATTATAATTAAGGAAATTTGAAATAAACCATAAAAACCATTCTTAAGTTCTTTTAGTTCAAGCGGAGAGTGTTGATCAACCTATTTTTGCTTTTTTGACAAAAGTGCTACATTATTGGAATGATAATTTCTTCTAAACTATAAAACTTATGCAATGCAAGTGTATACATCTTTTGTAGGCAATAATATGGCACATAAGAAAACAACATTAGAATGACATTTTTATAATGGGTTTTTTAGAGAAAAACTACATTGATCCTAGAATTTTGACGGTCAAACTGTCAAAAATTTGTGTTCTGAAGCAAATATCTCAGAATTGGATACAGTTACAATGCAGACTATTACAGCAAATGAAAGGTAATTTGATTCCCTAAAAAACAAGCTATAACACTTTGAATTGTGATTATTAGTTTTCAAGATATAGCGTTTTGAGTGAGTGAGGGTACAGGTCCGAACGACTGTTCTTGATCACCCTGTATCTCCGTGGATATTGAAAATTGACCATCTCTGTAGAACAATTTTTTGCTCAAAATATATCCAGGAATAACCCCTTACAAGGTTATGCACGGAGTACCAAACACCCTGTATAATTCAAGTTTTTAACATAATATTTTTTTTATAATAACTAAATATTGAATTCTTCCCCCTTGTAAAAAAAATTCTTATGATAGGGGTGAGGAGTAATGGCTTGCAGAAAAATGTTGTTGTATATAGAGAAACAATTATTATGTTAAACAAAATATAGATAAGTGCATAAAAAGACTCCGTCTTAGCCGGTCCCAAGCCCGGTTGAGAAAGGAGGAGGGAGCATGGAGTTAACCTGAATGGCCAGTATCAGCAGTGTGTCTCAGGCAGTAGGCAAAAGGTATAACATACAGTAATCCCTTGACATACGTCTCCCTTGTTATACGTTTTTTCGACTTACGTCGTTCATTACTTTGAGACCAAACCCTTGAAATTACGACGTCCGTCCCTTGACTTACGTCGCCGTTTTCATAGAACAGATGTTTGTTCATATGAAAACTTTTCCCATGGTAAAAGGGAATTCCCAAAATTTGTGAGCGCGATTTTTGTAGGAAAGTTTTCGTGTTTGACGTTCATACATTATAGACCGAGGTTGTGTTGAGGTGTTTTTAATCACATTCGTATATTTCGAAAGAATTTCGTGTTTGGTTGGTGTTTGAATAATTGATCGAGTTTTTTGCTGTTTTGTATTACATACATATAAATACAGACCTACGTACAAATAGTATTTTGAATTATCTTATCTTCTTCGTAAGTTTTATAAATACGTTTGCTACTTGTTGCCTTCATTACTATTTGTAATTTGACCTGTAGTCGTGTACAGACACTTGATGAAGGCTGCAAGTAACAGCCGACATACGCAATTGTACACGAAAATAAAACTTATGTAGACGAAAACCCACGACTTTCTTTAAAAAAATGAATTATGTAAAAACTTAAAAAATAAATACATTTCTATTAAAAAAATTAAAGTTTATACATTTATCGCCTGAGGTTGCTTCTACTCTCGAGCTACGTCGTTTTCGACTTACGTCGCAAATTCTCGGAACCTATCTCCGACGTAAGTCGAGGGACTACTGTAGTTGGACTCTCGGCATAGCTGGGAGAACTCTACCATGTCATATTTAGCTGAAAACTTCCTCCCTTTTCCCACCAGGGTGTAATAAATAAGTAGGATCGGTTGTCCTTGTCAGGATTTGGGTGAAGCGCCGACAAAGCATCACCGAAAAAAAACACTGTCCAGAAACCCGAAGAACAGCATCGGAAAGGATGGACTCAACGGCAACGACCCCGCAAGCGAAAAATGGATCTTGGAATTTTTGAACGTTATTTCTCTGAAAGAGTTCCTCAGAGGAATGGCAAACCACAACATCATCATAACTGCCATCCAGGAAACGAAATGGCTCGGTTACGAAATCATGGACATGAGATTACGCACAGTCTATCCAAGAGAAAAATTGTCGGGAAGCAGAGAGTTTGGAGTCGCTTTTGTTGTTGACAAAAAATTTACACAGCAGGTCACGAGTTTCAAACCAATAAGTGAAAGATTGTGTGCAATCCGAATAAGGACTAAATGTTTCCACACGTGGTTGATCAACGTCCACACACCAACATAAGACAAGGACGATATAACTTAAGGCGAATTACATGCCACCCTAGAGACAACCTATGATTCACTGCCCGCGAATGACCTAAATTGTATTAGGGGATTTTAATGGAACAGTCGGAAAGGACGAGGCTCATAGAGGAACAACAGAAGGGCACAGTGTCCATGATATACCCAACGACAATGACCAACGTCTTATTGATTTCGCAAGCAGCAAAAATATCAAAGTAAGCTCTACGTTCACAAACCAACGTGGGCATCACCACATGGTCACACCTTCAACCAAATAGACCACGTTCTAATTGAAAAAAGGGCTGTTTCCAGCATACTTGATGTGCGAACCCTCCGCGGTGTGGTATTAGGGAAGAGGTATTAGGATATCAAGCACGGCGAAAAAATAATGATTGGTTCGATCAAGAATGTCGCGATGCAATAGAAAGAAAGAACGAGGCTTACAAAATTTTTACTAAACGACCAACACGAGCCTTCCACAATAAATACTGAAAAAATGTTAAGGAACCTGAACCTGAGTGGAGGGTTTTTAGTGATTTTTTAAGAAACAACTATAATCGTCATGCGATTGATATATTTTAAATTTCAGATCAGTTACTTCCATACTTTTCAAGAAAATCGAATTTCTGAAAAGATGTGATATTGTGCCACATTGTATGAGAGTGGGCAGAAGGCAAGAAGCTGATTGGTTTACTTATCCTTGATATTAATTATAATACCAATTAAGGATTTAGTACAAAACTTGAGCTCGATAAATTTTATACGTACTGAGCAAATTGGTTTATAGTATTTCATGAAAAAGTGCAGTTTGTATGGGAGGTGATGAAAGGAGTAGGGGGATTCAAATAATTTGCATACCATAGATCAGATTTATAATAAAAATAAAATATTCCAAATTTCAAATTATTCGCTTCCATGGCTTTCAAGAAAATTTGATTAATACATTTTTGAAAATGAATCATTTTGTATGGGAGGTGGTAGAAGGCGTGGGGCTATTGAAATAAGTCCAAACGCAGATTATACCTCACACATAATAATCTGTGAAAGTTTTATTATAATCGGTTCAGCCGTTTTTGCGTAAGAAACGGAAAGACAGACAGACACAGAAAATTTTTAAAAACGTATGTTTCTGCTTCGATATTGCCCAAATAAAGCAAAAGATTAACTTGTAGCCATTTATAAATAGATAACAGACAGACAATACAATTTTATTTACAGTGCTGGAAAAAACATTTGCAACTGAAATTAGAAACAAACTTTTTCGTTCAAAATTTTATTTATTTTGAATTGAACTTAACAATTTTCTAGCAGATTAATTTCCCATAATGTACTATAGACACAAAAGCTATAACAAATAATAGTTTTCAAATCTCAGAAAAATAAAAAAATAAAAATAAAAATGCCAATTGAGTTACACTTTTAGTTGGACAAAACATTTGCAACTTTTATTTTAAATTTTTAATTTTTTTATATTTACTTGAATGGCCATGACTTTTGGTGACTTGTGCAGATTTTGTGGGCATATATGAAATTAAGTTATCGATAATGCAATTTGGAATTCTTTCCCACTCTTCGTTAACGGCTGTGTAGGTTCAATTTCTTAGAGAAATATTGCTTACGAAAATTATATTTTACAATCTCCAAAAGATTCTCAATTTGATTGAGATCTCGGGATTGTGCTGGCCAATCCAAAAGCCTGACTCCATAATTCCTAATTCAACTCTTCACCAATTTTGAAGTGTGTTTAGGGTCGTGGTCATGTTGAAACGTTCACAATAGAGTCATATGCTCATAAGCATACGGCAGCGTTTCCTCTAAAATTTTACTTTATTATTATAATAATAAAGTATTGTGATCGACACAAAAAAAAAAAAAAGTTTGCTACCCTGAAATTTTTTTTTTTCGCGTTTCATGACTAAATTAGCCTAAAAATGCAAAAAAAAAAAATCCGTCTGTCTGTACGCCGTCCGCCGTCCGCCGTACGCCGTACGCCGACGTGTACGCTCAGCGCACATTAATTCCCAAACCCTTCAAGATAGAAAGTTCATTTTTGGAGGGATTATAGGTAGTTGCGGATCTCAGGCGGATACCCATTTTGGGGGGTGTACGGGTTCAGGGGGAGGCGGGGGGAGCGCTTAAACCGAAAAATACGAATTCAAATATCTCAACCATGGTAACAGCTAGGAAGCTAAAACTCAACGTACATATAGAGGGGTTTGTGGGACAACTTCTAAAAATAATTTAATTTTTTTATCCATTGGGGTGCGAAAAGGGGGGGCTAAGAACCAATTATCGGCCGAATTTTTTTTTCAAATGATTATATCTTCGAAATTACTTATCGTAAAAAAATCATATTTAGAGACCGTCAAAGAGGCATATAGTTCCATCGGAACCAGCTCAGAAAGCGGCTAATTATTGTAAGGGGAGGGTCAGGGGGGGTGCAAAGAAAAACACTTAAAAATTAATATCTCAACTATCTTTTAAGCTATGTAATTGAAACTTAAAACGTATATTAAGCTATATTAGGTAAATACAAAAAAAATATAACATATCGAAACAATAGTAGTGGGGGGAAATGGGGAACATTTCAAAAATGGCGCACTTTTCAAAATTACAAATCCTTATATCTCAAAAAGTAGTACAGATATTAAATCAAAAATTTGTCAGATTGTAGAACTACATAATGGTTAATTTTGGTAAAAATTTTAAGCTGGGAGCTGTAAGGGGAGGGAGGTGATAAGCCAAAATGTCGAAAATTTTGAGTGATTTTTTTAGGGCTCTAGTGAAAGATAAATAGTTAAAATTTTGCATGTGAATACCTATACTTAATGTACATAGAAAAATAATATTAACTTGATCCATATTTATTATAAACCGAATCCCCCGGTCTAACGTGCACAAGGTGTTTCATGTGCATTGAAAAAAACACATAAGCTGAAAATTTTTGAGTGAAATTTTAAGGTAGAAACTTGAAAATTTGCGAAATGCATTTAAAAAAAATCCCTAAATATACGAAATATTAACTGATCGAAAACCTTTAAAACTTCTACCCCCTCCTATACAAAATTTTTTTTTCGACCATTTTCAAGAAATCAATTATCACCTAACCATTAAAAGCTATCAAATTCAAATTTTGCAAAACAACTTACAAAAATAATTAAAATGAAATTGCGTTCAAAATTTTAAAATCGCGCTTGCCCTTCTACCCCCTCCCATACAAAAGTATGATTTCGACTAATTTCATTAAATCAACTAATAACCAACAAATTAAAAGCTATGAACTTGAAATGTCGTACGAGCATCTAACAAAAAAAATGAAAGAAAACTGCATCACAAGTTTGATGATTCCCCTACCTCCTCTACCCCCTCCCATACAAAATTATTTTTTCGAGCATTTTTAAGAAATCAGTTATCAGCTAACTCTTAAAAGCTATCAATTTCAAATTTGGCATAAAAACTTATAAAAGTAATTCAAATGAAGTTGCTTTAAAAGTTTTGAAATCGCGCTTGCCCTTCTACCCCCTCCCATACAAAATTATGATTTCGACCAATTTTATTAAATCAACTAATAACCAACAAACTAAAAGCTACGAACTTGAAATTCTATACAATCACCTTACAAGAGACGCGAAATAAAACTGCGTATCAAATTTTACGATTCCCCTATATTCTCTACCCCCTCCCATACAAATGTTCGGTTTCATGAATGTAAAATACACCGAATTTTATTAAAATTCTATGCAACTTCGTCTATGAAACACATTCTATACAGAGAATATTGGACATGATTCAAGTAATTAATTAAAAAGCTATTAACATCCACCCACCCTTACTATTACCCCTACTCCTCCCCTCATAAAAACCCAAACTTACAGACACGAATGAAATATTGTTAACAGTCCTCCCCAAGAACTCCCTTTCACTTAGTCTTCCCTAACCACTCTAACCTGCATATTGACTTTCCACTCATCTGCAACTTGTCCCAAGAATAATAAAGTTTCGCCCGACTTGTTGGCAGTTTATCTTTATATGTAGCGGAATCCATTATACAATCAATTTTAAAAAGAGGTCCAAGGCCATGGCCAGAAAAACATCCCCAGAACATTGAATTACCTCCACCAAATTTGTGTACCGACGATTCAGTCTTTCACCTTTCGGTCTTCTTATATGAGGGTTACGTCAGTACCTTTTAAGTTAAATTTACTTTCGTCCGAAAAAAGCACGGTCTCCACTTTTGTAAATTCCTGTCGATATGATTTCCGGCAAATTCTAATCTGGCCTTCAGATTATTTTTTAGAAATCCATGGCTTCTTTGCTGGTCGATAGCTTTTAAGTCCAAATTCAACAGCTCTTCTTCGAATGGTTCTAGTGGTTACATTTAAATTCATTTCGTTCATTAACTGTTTGGATTATATTTCAGGATCCTTTTTTATTTTTATTTTAATATTTAAATCATCTCTTTGGGTAGTTTTTCTAGGTCGCCCTCCTTTGAGGATTGTCTACTTTTTCACTTTTAACTACAAATTGTAGACTTTAACATACTGTACTTTTTGGAAATGTTTTTTTATGATAATCCGCTTTTATAATCACTTAGAATTCTAGATTTTAGCTCTTTTCCATATTTGTTCATAAAATATTTCTATTAGTTTTAAATTTATCAAAGAATAAAACAGTAATCACGCAGAATATTGACTTTATTGCAACAATGACAGTACCAATTCACTGTAGATAAAACGAATTAGCTCGACCAACGCGTATATTTGCCACAAAACCGGCTTTTAGCAAGATGTTTTTCGCGTGCTTGCGACATGAGTAAAACAAGAGCTTCCTTTGCTTCTAGGGAAGAACTTTTTCTTGCTTCTACATCGGAGTTAAGGAGGTGGTTCTTTTCCGTTTCAAGACTCGCGAAGCGCTTTCCTGTTGCTTCCAGGTTGGCAGCACAGAAGCGGTTCTTTCTTGGTTCTTTCGCGAGCGCTTGTTTAAGTTCCCGTTGGGTATTTACACCAATTAGGAGCGATCTGACCACCTAAGTCGATTTCCTGTAAGTCCTTTCCAATTAATTTTTGATTTCCACCCGTTCCAGATGATATATCTCAGTACGCCGAGGAAGTATTTATAGCCCAGCATAGCATCATACTATTTAAATAAATTTCAACTCTTTTTTAGACTGCGCAGTGCGTGCAGCTATAACTCATTCACTTAAAATATCATTCGGGCATTAACTAACAAATTGCTCTCCCTGTGTCTTAGGCAACGCGGCGATCCCATACGGAATTCCAGACGGTCAAACGTGAGCGGCAAAACCCCTTCCATAAATTCCTTAATTTTCACTTTCATCTGGTGCGCGTCCTCCGGTGATTTAAAAGTCTTCTGGTGCCGGCGGTCGGGTAGCCTTATTATTGGTCAACGCTTTAAACGTCGCAAAAATCCAATGAGAAAGTGCGCAAGGAGTGCGACGATCAACACAACAGCTCATGTCCAGAAGTCAACAAAAAATTGAAATAGCAGGAAGCGATTAATTTCGAGATGATCGCCGTGGCTGCTACCGTCCGTCGTCGTCGCGTCGGGGATATTTGATAGCTTGACCGCATCAACTCCAATTGCAGTGATCGCATTCCGGCCCTTTGCCCGATCACTTCGTCACTTCCGAATGCCACAAATCATTTGCATCGTTAGAGCTCATCAGCGGCGAGATCGCTGTCCGGTTAGGGATCGCGCGACAAAATTACGTAATTTGATTGTGTCATTGCTGGTGCCATAAAACAGGAGATGAGGTTGACGATGGCGGCGACCAGAGAAACTGACCGACGGACGGACGGGTCTCGGTTGACTCGTGCCACTTGGCCTCACTGGAATTTCTCCATCGCACTTAATTCGGCCGTAAATTGTCCAGCATCCGTTTTTCGATGTCATCAATTGGGGACTAGGATTGCGCTGGAATGCGCAACTTTGTGGCTTGTGCTGCGGCAGGCGGCACGGATTGCTCCACTCCAGCCAGCCGTCTCTATGCCATCTTCACGTCAATCTCTTGACTCACCAATTCAATATTGCGTTGATTAACACCACTTTAATTCTCGTCTTCCGTGTCCATTTGTTTCTTCTAATATGCTGCTGCCGTTTCTAGCTCTCCATCATACTTCATACTCGGACAAGATTAATGGCTTTTTTCTTACGACTCGAGAAATTCCAGTCAAACGCTGATGCGATTAAAATTAATTTGAATCACTTGAGTTACCGGCCATTACGTCTTGAGAATATCGCACGCAGTCATCATTTCAATACCGTTTTCAGTTATATTAATTTTGATAAACTGTTAGAGATTGAATCGCAGCTTATTATCGAGCACACGTATCGCACAGTTCGTATAATTTTGTCAGTTTCGGGTCATTGAAGTGGATGAGTTGAAATTTAGCATTTGAGGTGACAAGTTATGGAAAATCCAGGTATGTCCAGCCAAGTCATATCGCACAAGAAAACTAGAAACGGTCAACATTGAAGAAACGTAATAAATAATCACAAGTGATTTGCCTGATTTATTGTCCAGCTCTAAACCAGAAATCCTAGAGCATAGCCTAGACAGCATCGTAGTAAGGCTGGTTAACACTTCCAAAGCCTGTCTGCTCCTAAGATATTGTTGCATATCAGCTCTAGTCCCTCATTACATGTTCGCAATCTTTCACTGTTCTCGAAAGCAAATGCGAGGAAGGTCAAAAATTTCGAGGAATGAAGGGGATGGACAGGGGAGAGAGAAATATTTTTACATGGAGGTATTCTAACATTTAATACTGATAATATTAGTGATAGCCTAAAACCTTTTCGGCCAACCACCATGGTGCATATAAACATGTACAGTGAAGACTCTGTGACACGAACCCCCCCACCGACGAGCTAGCACGTGCTAATGCTAGATGCACCACGTCACAACTCGAGTCTAAGCAACTGGTACACACGATGGAACGCTGAGAGTCGGTCTCTCCAGTTTCATCGTTCTGTATCAGTAAGGCCGAGTCAAACATGCACGGATGACAAGCCAACCAGACTTTTGGCAGCCACCGTGCTATACAGGCCTTTCGTTACAAATTAATAAACTTTATATTAGGCTTAAGGGAGAGTATATTAAAAATAATAATACCTTGTTTAATTTTACCCCCTTTCGCTGTCATTCCGCGAAGTTTTCGACCTCCCCTCGTAAGTGGACGCATGCGAACACTAAGCCACTCAGCAAATGTTCAAGGTCTCTAACAACAACTCTGTAATAATAAAAAGAACACCTGTAACCATCAACAAAATATACGGCCACTAATTCCGATCACGTTCAACCAATAACAACAAATATACACGATGCGGATTCCGATCATTAACTAGCTAGGGCGTAGCCTAGTGGGTAGCGTGCTGCGAAGGTTATGAGTCCAAATCCCGGTTGACGCATAATTCCAGTACACTCCTGCTTGGGTATACTTTAGTCACCTCAATCTACGAAAATGAAAATTCGTAGATGAGGTTTGTGCGACCCCTTTCACAAAGCAAACAAGAAATGTTAAGGAACCTGAAAGTCAGGAGTGCAAGGCTCGATTTAAGCTGTAGTGTAGTTGTAGTAGAATTCCTGTCATTAACATTTTCACACTATGGTGCTCACCAAATTTTCGAGGTCTTCAGCCGGCAGCACTTCTTTAGTAATGAAAGGACGTCTGCACTCTTGTCCTTGAATGAAAGCAACAACAAATACGCGTCGACAGTCAACAAACAAGCTAGGGTGTAGCCTAGTGGGTAGTGTGTTGGTCTTATAATGCGAAGGTCGTGAGTTCAAATCCCGATCGGCGCAATATATAATTCCAGCACATTGCCTGCTTGGATATACCTTGGTCACCTCGATCTACGAAAATGAAAAATTCGTAGAAAGAGGGTTGTGCGAAGGGCTAACAACACTTCCACAATAAGTATTGAAAAATGTTAAGGAATCTGACTGTGAAAAGGCCAAGGTCCGATTTGGGCTGTAGCGCTATTGTAGTAGTAGTAGTAGTCAACGAACATGTTGGTTGTGTGGGGTATTAAAAGAGGGCAAGCATTCGTGATAGAAATTAGTTATGAGTTGACAGCAGAGTTGAAACTGGGCTGCGAATGGGGGATTCAGCAGGCTGTCCTGTGATCGACAGACGGACTTTGGTAAGCGATTAAGTCCTATGATTGACAGGTGGGAGTAAGTCTTGTGATCGACTGGTAGAATATAGTAAGCGAGTATGTCGTGTGATCGACTGAAGAGATTAGTAGTGGAGATCAAAGTCGCGATAGAGTCAGTCAAAACTGAGTAGTCGACGGGAGCAATTGGAGGTAAGAATGCTATAGAGGCAGTCGATGGAAGCAGTTGGAGAATAGTATGCGATAGAGTCAGTCGAGATTAAACAGTCGGCGGGAACAGTTACAGATTAGAACACGATAGAGTCAGTCGAAATTGAGCAGTCAATGGGAGCAGTTGGAGATTAGAATGCGAAAGAGTCTGTCGAGATTGAGCAATTGACGGGATCAGTTGGAGATTAGAGCGCGATAGAGTCAGTCGAAATGAAGCAATTGATTGGAACAGTTGGAGATATAGAACGCGAAAGAGGCAGTCTGAATTGGCAAGCGAAAGAGTGGAGACCAGGTTGTGGCGTAATTAAGTCGCGACGGAAGCAGTCAAGTTTTGGAAAGCGAAAGATTCAGAGTAGATCTTCGAGAGCGAAAGCGAAGCTCTAAATCAAAAGCGATTTGTTTCATTTTTACTTGAAATCCAGCGACCCCTTGCGCACTTCAATATTTATGTGCCTGCGAAGTGGGAAGAGGTGAAGAAAGTTCCGAAGGCAGATAAAACTAGCCATATACAGCCGAAGGACTACAGGCCAATAAGTCTGAAATTTTGCTTGCTAAATACCTTTGGAAAAGTGATATAAGAACCACCGTAAACATCGCCGACCTCAGTCTTTCCAACATGCATGTATGAAAGGAAGGCCTGTGGAAATAGCGCGGCATACGATTGTATAAAAAAAATCTGTCAACAAGTCGGGCGCAACTTTATTATTCTCGGGACAAATTGAGGATACATGGGAAGTCAATATGCAGGTTACGGTAGATAGAGAAGACTATGGGGGTTCTTGGGCATGGCTGATAACAGCGATTACGATCAATAGCTCCAGTACATATAATCAATATTTCATTCGTTTACATATGCAAGTTTGGATTTGTGTGGTGGAAGATAGGAAGGTGGGGATAGAGGAGATGCGACAATAGCGAAATTTGTGATGCAGTTCTGTTAAGTTTCTTTTGAAAAGTTTTCGAAAAAAATTTCAAGTTCGTAGCTTTTAATTTGTTGTTTATTAGTTGATTTATTGAAATTGGTCGAAATCATACTTTAGCATTGGAGGTGGTGGAAGAGCAGGAAGATCGCGAAAATTTTGATGCACTGTTATTCCAAATATTTTTAGAAGTGTTGTTCAAAATTTCAAGTTAATAGCTTTTAATGGTTTAGTGGTAATCGATTTTTTCAAAATGGTCGAAAAAATGCTTTTGTGTGGGTGGGGGTAGAAGTTTAGAAGGTATTCAACTGGTTATAAGCATTTTATTCTAAAGGAGCAGTTCACAAGTTTTCAAATTTGTAGCTTAAAATTTCACTCAAAAATTTTGAGATTTCGTGTTTTTCAATACACGTGAAACACTTAATGCAGGCTAGGGTCTCTCTTTAGTGGATAAGAATTTTTGTTCAAAGTAATATTTTTTCTTTATGTATATCAAATAGATGTATATGCATGTGTATTAACTTTGTATTTTTCACCAGAGACCTAAAAAAAAATTTTAAAAATTTTCGACATTTTGGCCCACTACTTCGTTCCCCTTACACTTACTACCTACCCCATCTTAAAAATTTTACGAAAACTATAAATCATGTAGCCTTATAATTTGACAGCATTTCAACTCAATACATGTTTTGAATTTTAATATATAACGGTTTGAAATTTTGAAATTTGCTCCATTTTTGAACAGCTCACCATTTCCGCCCACTACCATTATGACCAAATTATACATTTTTCTTGTATTTCACTAGAATAGCTTAATATATGTTTTAATTTTCAATTATATATCTTAAGAGATAGTTGAGATATTAGTTTCAAAGTGCTTTTCTTTGCAACCCCCTGAATCTCCCCCTTACAATTATTGACCTCCATTTTAGTAGATTATAATAGAACTGTATGCCACCTAATTCATCTTAAAATAAAAATTTTTTTAGATCAAGTAGATGCGAAGATATAATCATTTGAAAAAAAAAAAATTCGGTCGACAATTTGTTTTTGGCCACTCCTTTTCAGACGCCAATGGACAAAAAAATTAAATTATTTTTAAAGTTTGTTCCTCAACCCTCTCTATACGTATGATGATTTCCAGCACAAGGAATTAGTAGAGGAGATAATAGTAAGTAGAGTTTTTGATTCTTTCCCTCCCCCCGCCACCCTCTTCCACCTGACACTCCCCAAAATGGAGCTCATTTACTCAATTAACAATCCACCCAAGAACGAACATTCTACCTTTAACGCTCTCGGAGATATGAGTCCATATGTACTCGTACAGTGTACGGCGGGATGGATCTATTTTTTTCCATTTTTAGGCTAATTTAGTCATGAAACTCGAAAAAAAAAATTTCAATGGAAGTTAATTGCTAAATAATTGGCAACATCCCTGCCCTGGAACCTTAGACTCTTCTTTCCACTATAACTTGCATATTGACTTCCCACGCATTCTCATCTCGTCTCAAGAATAATAAAGTTGCGCCCGACTCGTTTCAAAATATCTGTTCTTATTGTTTCTAAACTAAGAAGGGCGCCAAATTGAACCTCTTCCCCTGTCACCGTTTTTCCTCTAAGCCGCTCTGGATGCGATTATTATAGTAAAACGAATAATTGATCGATATAATCAAAACTAATAAAGTGTTGCAATTCTTTATAAACGCACAGACTTGAAAAAATGGCATATAGTTAATTACGAAATGGTTCATAGTGTACTCGGAATTCAGTGACCTCAAGCGCCCTGTAATATTACATTTTCGATGATAACCTTTTTAGCAACAATTTCAAGCGCAAATTTTTGTTGAATTTGTCAATTTTCGACAGTATATTAGATTACAATTCAAGGGAAGTCGGATAAAGAAGCTATTGAACATTTTCTAAATTATGAGATAAACGCCTTTAAAGTTATTTGAAGGTCACTTTTAAAGTGTATTGTTGATCCGAATCTAACTTAGAGTGTGTCTAAGTCCGTTAAAAGATTTGCCAGCCAACATTCAGTTGGAAATATAGTTGCTGAGTCCACAGTTTCAACTGACAAAAAAGTAGAATTTTGCAAAATATCGAATAATCCCTTTATCCACTCGACCCTTCAATTGTCACAGAGCTTATGAAATTACAATGTCAAATAATTTAAATTAAATGCAAGCAAACGAAAAATATTTTTGAAAAGTTTTGAATAACGAAAATTCCCAACAGCAAATAGAAAAAATGAAGCATTTAAAAACATAACAGGGCTACGATACTCTAGATGAAATAGAATTTTTTGTCATCCCAAGAAATTTTGGATGGGGAGTGTTAGAAGGGGTGATAGCATTGAACTAATTTTTTCCCATCATGCTTAAGTAGCTATAAAAATGTTTTATACAAAATGCCTACTCCAAAAATTGAATGGTGACTGAGAAAATTAGTGAGTTCGATTTAGTGAGAATGTGCAGTTTGTATGGGAGGTGGTAGAAAGAGTGGGGGAATCTAGTGATTTTTTCAGAAATAACTAGGAATATTATAAAATTGACATCCCTTAAATTTCAGACTAGTGCCATTCATACTTTTCAAGAAAATCGATTTTTTGTGAAGTTGTGAAACTGTGTCATATTGTATGGGAGGGGGTAGAAGCAGTGAAGCTAATCAAATATTTTTTTCTGATATTAGTGATAATACTAATTAAGTATTTAGTACAAAATGTGAGCTCTATAAATGTTATATGTTCTGAGAAAATCGTCTTAGAGCATTTCATGAAAAAGTGTAGTTTGGGGAGGGGGTGGAAGGAGAGGGAGGACGCAAATAATTTTTCTGCTGTAGATTTAAATCACTATGAAAGTAATATATCCCAAAACTCAGACTAATAGCTTTTATACTTTTCGAGTAAATTAATTTATTGTTAAATTGCGAATTTGCGTCATTTTGTATGGGAGGGGGTAGAAGGGGTGAAGCTAATCGTCTAATTTTTTTTTGCCTTACTAACAATTTTAAATAAATATTTGGTGCACAATTCCAGCCCGCTAAATTTTATACGCACTGAGTAAATCGGCTTAGAGTAATTCATGACAAGTACAGTTTGTATGGGAGGTGGTAGAAGGAGGAGGAGGACTCGCATAATTTTTATATGGTAGATTGATATTATCATAAAAGTAATATATTCCAAATTTCAGGCTAATAGCTTTTATACTTTTTGAGCAAATCCTTTAATTGTCAAATTGCGCAATTGTGTCATTTTGTGTGGGAGGGGGTAGAAGGGGTGGAGCGATTTGGCTCGTTCACGAACTTGACCTTACTTTTTTGTTAAAAACGACGTATACAAAATTTGAACTATCTAGCTCAACGCGTTCTCAAGCTAGAGAGGGCACGGGCGTACGGACAGACAGACAGACAGACAGACAGACAGACAGACGGACGGACGGACATCCGGTTTTGAGATTTTTGAGTGATTATATGAATTTCTGTATCATTCATTTTTTTCTCCGAGCCTTATTTCTTGGCGTTACAAACTTTGTGGCAAACTTATAATAGTCTCAGATTTCATCTAGAGTATAATTATGCTAAGCAAATTATACAGCTTCATATAAAAGAAAAAAAAATTATATAAAAAATAATTCGTAGCGGAAAATGAAAAATAAATACTTAATTTAATTTAAGACGGTGTAAGACCCCTCATAAGAGCATAGGATAGAAACAGTACTCCTCTACAAGGCGCGATACTGTGCATCGAGACTTGTGTATTACACTGGCCTCCTCCTCAACTGCTCGCTTTTATTTACTACATGGTCGATCAATCCGACTTCTTCTTTGAGGATTATAATCCAGAACCTGTTTTGCTCTGGTTTCCTTAAAGTGTGACCGATTCACTACCACTTCTGTCTCTGAATCTCAATGCCTGTTTTAGTCTGTCCAGTTGTACTCCAAAGTTCGTCGTTGGAGATCACTTCTGGCCAGAATATTCCTAAAATGCATCGGAGGTATTGGTTCAAGAAAGTTTGCAGTTTCTTGGTTAGCCCAACGGTCACTTTCCATGTGGCCAACCATATAACCAGACCGATTTGACGCATGCGTCGAATACTCGCAGGTTCATGCAAAGCAAGATCTCTCAACTGCCAGAAAGGGGAAAGAATAACGAAAGTCTGATGAGCACTATTTATACGAGCTTCAATATCCTTTTCGGCTCCGCCGTCCATGCTCACAATGCTTCCGAGATAACAAAAATCTTGCACCTCTTCAACATCTTGTCCGTTAAGAAAAATCGGCGTGCTTGTGTTCGAAGCCATGTGTATGTACTTGATTTTACGTTCATTTATTTTCAGTTCTGCCTCTTTGCATTTAGAATGCAATGAGCGAACGGTTATGTACACGTCATCAGCATAATCAAGGTGACTTAAAATGTTAAATAGTCCGCACTAAAAACTTTTATTTTCCCCACCCTCCAGTGCAGCTTTCAAGATGTCATTTATTACCATCAGAAACAGAGCTGGTGATAAAATGCAGCCATGTCTGACACCCGTTCGCACAGGAAAGCTCCCGGACAACTCTCCTCTATGTAAGACACGACACCTTGCATCTTCTTGGTATCCCTTAATCATATCTATGATGTCATCTGGAATACCTCTCTTACGCAAAGCATTCTATATGTAATCTAGCTTAACCCTGTCGAAAGTCTTCTCGACGTCCATAAACATGAGATACAGTGGCGAATCCATTTCGAAAGACTGCTTCAATATTATCCGTAAGGTTTGTATGATCTGTATAAGACGACCGTTTACGGAATTCAGGCTGATAAACTTAGAGAGTGCTCTCCACACACCTTAGCCATGATTTTCGATACAGCAGTAAGCAGAAATATAGCACGCCAATTGCGACAATCCCGAAAGTATCCCTTCTTCGGGATTTTCACAAATCGATATCTTTCTTCATTCCTCATCTCAGTAAAGAGTAGGAGAAGTATATCGGCTGTTATTTCCGGGTCCGCTTTAATGAGTTCGGTTGGTAGTCCATCTATACTTGGGCCCTAGGTATAGACGGAAAACATTTACCAAACCAGAAATTAATATTTAGTCTAAACGAATAAATCTCCATTTGGAATTGTCAAAATGCAATAATTTTTTAGTGTTAAGCCCATGTACGTGAGTACACACCTTATCCGAAATATATAAAAAATAAAACGCACAGTTAAAGATACAAAAAACGCAACTGAAAGAAACGCTGAACAAACAAGCACACAACTCCGATGCTGGCATCTTCAGGTTTCCTGAGAAAGACAAGAGCCGAGGTCACAGGGTCAGGTTCAAGTCTTGAGTTGATTTTATATGGGCCCCCAAGTCAATTGAAGTCGTTCTACCTCCCTCCCATCCTATTTTCAACTTTTATTTCATCTTCTTCTCATTTCTTTTTTTTTTTTTTTACTCTTTTTATCTGTGTACGGTACTCAAAACGTTGTCTATAAACTGTGAGTTTAATGGCATCGTCTCTTCGAAATCGAATAAAGTTGACAGCCTCAGAACTTGGGCGCATCGAAGGTGTTAGTTAGGACATGGGTCGTCTAAGGATGCGTACAACAGGCAGCCCGAGCGAGAATTCCTCAAATTGTTAAAGGAATTAACTGCACCGAGGCCCCGGTAATGGGCGATCATTAATGACGACTATCAAGACGCTATGGATGGGGTCCGGACGCGCATCTTGGAGACGATGACGATCCGTACGGATACCGGAGTGCTTCGGGACGTAAGAATGGCATGGCCTTATGAGACCCCCATAATTGGTGTTGGGCAAAAAAAGAGGTGAGGCTGATGCAGCATAAATAATAAAACAAAATATGCTCACATCCTGTACAATAATAATTAAAGGCCTTCATTCCCTTATCTTTTGTTTGGGCTGTGTAAGCGATCATCGACCGTCGATTTTATCGATTGTTTTTGGACCAAAGATCCGATACGACACAAGACACCGAGGTTTTTGAGCAATTGTCGCTGTCTGGGCAGAGGTCTCTCATGAACACTCGCATGAAGCAGTCCCGCGAAGACTCTGAATCATATGTGATGAAAAAATGAAACCGTGATTGTGTCCGATGAACTCACGTGATATAACAAAGGTGGTATCGTTGATAATATGATTTTTTTTTGGCTTGATTCGAGATTGAAGATTGGTTATTCGAGCCCTATTTGATTTGAATGATGTAGTTAATGGTTTTTATTTTCGCTCTTGATCAACTTTAATCCACGCAGTTTGATGCAGCATCTTCAGAAATAGCCTCCAGACACGCAATTCTTCTAATTTAATTTGGCTGGGGCTTAAATTAGACGATTCAACTCCAATCTTTTGTTCTGATAGCTGGCCATAAACGTTCGAGTGAAGTCTTCGAGCATCTTATTTGTAGTATTCTCATTGGAATTAGATGGTCGACTAGTGCATGCTAAGCTTAACTTTAAGTGGCAGCTTAGATTTTTAGAGAAACACGGGTAGCAACTGCAATACATCCCTCATTTTTAGACTCTCGATGAAATCTGAGAGTATTCGAAGTTTGCCAAAAAGTTTGTAACGCCAAGAAATAAGGCTTAGAGGAAAATGAATGACACAGAAGTTCTTATAAAAACGGACATTCGGTTCGGTCGTTCCATCCGTGTCCTCTCTAGCTTGAGAACGCGTTGAGCTAGAAAGTTCAAGGTCGTTTCTGACAAAAAAGTAAAGTCAAGTTCGTAAACGGGACAAATCGCTCCAGCCCTTCTAACCCCTCCCATACAAAATGACAAAATTTCGCAGTTTGATAAACGGATTTGCTCGAAAAGCTTAAAGGCTATTGATCTGAATTTTGGAATGTATTACATTTATGATGATTTTAATCTACTATATAAAAATTATTCGAGTCCGTTACCTCCTTCCACCACCTCCCATACAAACTGGACTTTCCATTAAATACTCTAAGCCGCTTTACTCAGTATGTACAAAATTTATCGAGCTGAAATTGTGCACTAAACATTTATTTAGAATTATTAGTGAGGCCAAAATAATTAGGCGATTAGTTTCACCCTTTCTCCCCCTCCCATACAAAATGACACAATTTCGCAATTTGAAAATAAACGGATTTGCTCAAAAAGTATAAAAGCTACTGATCTGAAATTTGGAATATATTACCATTATAATGATTTCAATCTGCTGTTTTTTAAGGCACCGATTATAACTTCACGCTTTAATGCATTGCACAGTTAACATATGTCGGTATAGGAAGAGGGTGAAATTTGATAGTGTTATGGAAATTTCGTGGGAGAGAAACGGAAATGGCGATGGACATTATTTTTGAAGCGCTGAAGGTTATACTTGCTTGGAAATATGGTAGCAGGTAATGCGTTCCAAAGTCTGGACGTACGGGAGAAGAATGATTGTCTGTATTTCAATGTCTGGGTCGCTAAACGCGCGCAAATTCACCGTCAACCCGGTGAATTGGCGAACGTTTAGCTTGTCTAGTATTTCGGGGGAAAATGTAAAGTAAAGGAATGAGTGATTTAAGTGCCGTACTACATTTACCATTTAAGTAGCGATAGTAAGTGTTGAGTACACCAACGTTCCTACGATGCTCGAAGGAGTCATCGATCGATCAGCGCATGGTGTTTTTCGGTTGCCCCAGACCATAAATGCGAATTGTACTCTAAACGAGGTCGAAAGTAAGCCATGTAGATGATAGCTACGAGGGTCGTTTGATAAGTCCCTGGCCCAAGTAAGAAAAAATCATTTTTTCCGGAAAATTTTTTTTTATTTTTCAACATAATCTCCCTGGAGGTTAATACATTTGGTCCAACGTTTCTCAAGTCCTTTCATACCGTTCAAAAAGAAATTTTTGTCACAGTCTGCAAAAAATTGGGAAACGGCGTCTTTCACCTCTTGGTTCGATGAAAATTTTTGTCCACCGAGGTGAGTTTTCAATTTGGGGAACAAAAAAAAGTCACATGGGGCCAAGTCGGGCGAATAAGGTGGGTGGTCAACGATCTCATACCGCAAATCGTGTAATTTGGACATGGAAACCGCGCAGGTGTGGACAGGGGCGTTGTGCTCCATCGTTGACGATTCGCGTGACACGTCAACTTAGAATGGCTGCCAAAAACAAACTGTTACCTACAGAAACCTGAAAAAATTCATGAGACCGTTTGAAAGTACCATCTACCTAGCGATAGCAAAAACTTTTTCGTGAAACCACGTTTTGTCATTTGGGCCAGGGACTTATCAAACGACCCTCGTAAGTCGTGAGGCGTAAAATATCTTTTGTATTTGCGAAGAATGCCTAGGCGCTTGGGCGTAAGGCTACAAGGGGACTAAAATTATTCGAATCCTCCTTCTCCTTCCACCACCTCCCACATAAACTGCACTTTTTCATGAAATACTCTAAACCAATTTGTTCAGTACGTATAAAAGTTATCGAGCTGAAATTGTGCACTAAATATTTATTTAGATTTATTAGTAAGACCAAAATAATTAGACGATCAGCTACACTCCTTCTACCCCCTCCCACACAAAATGACACAATTTCGCCATTTGGCAATAAACGGATTTGCTCGAAAAGTATAAAAGCTATTAGTCTGAAATATAGAATATATTACTTATATAATAATTTCAATGTACTGTATAAAAATTATTTGCGTCGTCCCTCTCCTTCCACCCCCTCCCAAGAAATACTCTAAGCCTATTTTCTCAGTACGTATAAAATTTATCGAGCTGAAATTGTGCACTAAATATTTACTTAGAATTATCTGTAAGACCAAAAAAATTAGACGTTTACCTTCACTCCTTCTATCCCATCACATACAATAAGACACAATTTCACAACTTTACAAAAAGTCGATTTTCCTAAAGTATGAATGCTACTAATCTGCAATTTAAAACATGTCAAAATCATGATGCTTATAGTTATTTCTAAAAAGTCATTAAGGACACGTCCCTCGTTCTACCACCTCCCATACAAACTGCACACTAATTTTCTCAGTACCTATTAAATTTTTTGATCTTAAGTTTTGTATAAAACATTTTGATAGCAACCTTAGCGCGGTGTGAAAAAATTAGTTCGATGTTGTCACTCCCTCTACTACTTCCCCTACAAAATTTCTCAGGTTAAAAAAATTTCTCTTTCATCTAAAGTATCGCACGATCGTAGTCCTGTTAAGTTTTTTAAGTGTTTTTGTTTGCACCTCTCTGACCCTCCGCCTTACAAGTATTGGCCTCCCTCTAAGTTGATTAAGGTTGATCTTTGTGCTACGTAATTAGTTATAAGATATGAACTTATTGTGCTAAGAAATTCTTATGATTATATCTTTAAACAAGAATCCGACCGATATTAGTAGCCCCCACCCTTCTTTTTTTTTCGACCCCACGTGATAAAAAAGTTAATTTATTTTTACTTTTCTTTTTAATCAATATAACATCGAACGAGTTTCAATCTTTATTTGTAATGAAACTATTACCCACAGTAGCTTTTGACCTTCCGCCCACAATTCCAAAATTCAGGCAATGATATCTCTCTACCCAGTCTACAAACCAACCAAAAATTAATTTGAAGTATCGTAATCATGGGGGTTCTGCGACTGGCTCAGTGCAAGACACCGAAACGACTTCACCCGGACGTTCGACCGAAAATATCGTCGCAGTAAAAAAAGTGTCGAAAACGACGCAAACGCCTCAATTCGTCACTATACTCAAGAACTCGACCTCTCCACATCCACACTACAGCGAATATTGACGAAAGATTGGGCTCTGCATATGTACAAGGTCTAATTAACTCAAGAACTGTAGCCGTCGGCCAACCAGCAGCGCCGTAAATTCTCTCACTGGGTCTTAAAAAAAATGAATGATGATGGCGATTTTTGTAAAAAAACATAACAGGAGAACGATTGGGCATAAAGCCCAATCGTGCGATACTCTAGATGAAAGAGAAATTTTTGTATCTTAAGAAACATTGACATTGAATTAATTTTTTCACATGACGCTAAGGTTGCTATCAAAATGTTTTATGCAAAATTTAGGATTTAAAAATTTAATAGGTACTGAGAAAATTAGTGTATTGGATGTAGTGAAGTAAGGCAATTTGTATGAGAGATGATAGAAGGAGGGGCGAGTTTTTAATGACTTTTCAGAAATAACTATCATGCTTTTGACATGTTTTAAATTGCAGATCAGTACCATTCATACTTTTCAGGAAAATCGACTTTTTAAAGTTGTGAAATTGAGTCATTTTGTATGGGAGAAGGGTAGAAGGGGTAAAGCTAGTCGTCTACATTTTTTTCGGTTTTACTAATAATTCTAAATAAATATTTTGTGCACAATTTCAGCTCGATAACTATTATATGATGCACTGAGTAAATTGGCTTAGAGCATTTCATGAAAAAGTGCAGTTTGTATGGGAGGTGGTGGAAGGAGAGGGAAGACACAAATTATTTTTATAGAGTAGATTGGAATCATCATAAAAGTATTACATTCCAAATTTCAGATCAATGTCATTTGTACTTTCCGAGCAAATCCGTTTATTGTCAGATTGCGAAATTGTGTCATTTTGTATGGGAGGGGGTAGAAGGGGTGAGCGATTTGGCTCGTTCACGAACTTAACCTTAATTTTTTGTTAAAAACGATGTATACAAAATTTGAATTTTCTAGCTCAACGCGTTCTCAAGCTAGAGAGGACACGGACGGACGGACAGACAGACAGACAGAAGGACGGACGGACGGACATCCGGTTTTGAGATTTTTGAGTGATTATATGATTTTCTGTAGCACTCATTTTTTTCTCCGAGCCTTATTTCTTGGCGTTACAAACTTTGTGGCAAACTTACAATACTCTCAGATTTCATCTAGAGTATAAAAATCGTGCTTTCTGACGAAGCTCATTTTATCATTGGCGGTTACGTTATTTAGCGAAATTGCCGCATGTGGGGATGCGAAAATTCGCAGGTGATTCATGAGAAGCCAACTCACTTACAACGAGTGACTGTTTAGTCCGGATTATAGGCCAGAGGCGTCATAGAGCAGCCGTTACAGTCAATGGACTGCGCAGATACATGATAAGCAATTTTTTGTGGGCAAAAATGGAGTATGTACATATATGGAACCGGATGACCATTACTTTAAAGACGTGACATACAAGTTCTAAAACGAGCTATTGTGCACGAAGTTTCCTGGTCACACGGATCGAAGTTTGTTTTGGACTGCCTTCAAAACCGAATCATTCTGGGAAAAAGGAACACATTAATGGGGTCCAGGACATTCGGGGATTGAGGGAAATTAAGAAGTAGGCTGCGTCGCAAAGAATGGCGCAGAAACAAATTTTAATGGACCAGAGCCATTCTGGGGAAAACCAAAAGGATACTTCAACCTTATACTTAGAGGGTGGATTGAACAAGAGCATAGAATCTAATGGAATATACTTTCAGGCTTATCAATCTCAAAGGAATTTATCCTACTACAAAAAAGTGTAGGATATTCTTAAATTCATCAAGAGTGATATTAGTACTCTCATCGGCCTATTGACGGGGCATAGTGGAGTAAACCACCACCTCAAAAATATGGGTCTAGCTGGAACCGACACCTGCCGCCTCTGTCTCAAAGACTCAGAAAAGACAGAGCATGTCCAATATAGCAAATAAAAGATTCAATCTTTTAGGAAAAGGTTTCCTTACAACCGATGAACTAGCCAACATGGCTCCCTTAAAGATACTTAGATTAGCCAAAGCTATCGAGTTATGGTAGAGTAAAGGGACAATAAACGCACAATAGGTCAGAAAGGTCGCGGTGCTCTCACGTGTTCCCGAAATAAAATAGTAATAAAGAAATGTTCATTTTATTCAAATCACAGCTTGTTGATACACCCATTCGGTATAGTGTTATTACCCGTGCTAGGCCTAGTACTGTACGGGTATATGGCACTTTATTGCCTTTGATCCCGACATAGCAAATTTGTTGTTGCCGTTATTGCTGGTTGTATTTGTTATTTTTTTCTTCCCTTCTATATTTTGATCCGAAGTGTTGCCAAGGCACAGATTTTTTTTCTTCTATTTTTTCGAGATTTGTGTCAATTTTTTAAATAGTTAAATTTTTTTTTCCTTGGTATATATTGTTTTTTATCGTTTTTACTTTGGTGCTTGTTTTTTTTTCTCCGGCTAGTCATTATTATCGGTCTTATTTCTTTTTTTTATTGCCATTCTGTTCATTCATTTTTCGAAGAAAAAAAAAGAAAATAGGCATCAATCTTTAAATCTGGTTGATCATTGTTAACTTCACGATCGATCAGATCAACGTTCGGGGTCTGCACTCTGCGAATCTGTCGCTGTATATCCACACCCAAACTCCAAGACCGGATATTCTAGCACTTGGTGAATGTAAGATATTACCGGGAAGTGAACAGTTTTATTCTGTTCCCGTATATCACCTTGTCCCAGCTTTTTTCGCCAGCGGGGCGTCGTACTCTACATCCGCGATGATGTGTCTTTCCAATTAGTTTACCATTCAGGAAATTGCTCCAATCCAGTGTTTAATTACATCTGGATAAAATTACTGATCCAAAGACATCAATAACAGCAGCGAACATTTTATCAGAACTGGATGGGTTATCTAAATCTATTCAGTTTATATATACTGCAAACCCGGACGCTGAAATCGTTATCGCTGGCGATTTCAATGTTCATAATATTGCCTGGTTTAAACATTCTTCCACTATGGACCAAGGGGGGCGTGATACTGAGCTTTTTGCCTTTTTAAACGGATTAACACAACTGGTGGATGAGATTACTCGTTTACCAGACATCGCAGGGCATTTTCCTAACCTTCTTGACTTATTTCTCACCAACCACCAACCTGAGAAATATTCTGTCCCTGTCATATCCTCATCGCCAATCGGAAATACTGACCACTTCTTGATTCGTGCTCAATTCCAAATTGCAGTAATTACACCAATGACAGTCAAGGCACCTCGAAGAAACATTTAGCATTTCAAAAGAGCCAACTAGGGGGCTCTAGATAATTTCTTCAATGCCTCTAATTGGAAGTTATTCTACGATTCCAGTGACTGCGATGAAGCCTGTAGAAGTTTCACCGAGATTATCCTGAAGGGTATGAAGCTCCACATACCTTCCAGTTAAAAGAGAGTCGGATTGTCGAAGGATTCTTGGTTCAATAAAGAATGTCTCGATGCCATTCAGACCAAAAAACAAGCTTTTCAAACATTTAGAGGATATAAAACACCTACCAACAGAAAACTTTTCAATGCATCAAGAAATGCCTGCAAATCCATACTCAATCGTGTTAAATTTGAGCATGACCTACAACTTGACGGAAGATCCTCCAGTGCCCTAAAGGCTCGAGGTCTTACTGGTCATTTGTCAAAACGGCCTACAACAATTTCATTTCTTCTTCTATACAACCTTTAGTTGGTGGCGACCGTACTGCGGTTGATCCTATCGAAAAGCCAACTTACTATTAGCAATTTTTGCGAGAAACTCTCATCTTCCACCATCAAACCAATCGCCTCCCGCTGGAAATCCTTCTGGTTTCTCACTGCCTGCACTGCATTTTCGCACGAAACTTATTTCTCGGATGCTTAAAGAGCTCAACATCCACAAATCTGCTAGTATGGACGGTATTTAATCCATAACCCTTAAAAAGTGCGCCTCTTCTTTAACTATACCTGTTCGCAATTCTTTCTATCTCTCCCACTCTTCTGGGTGCTTTCAGCCCATTCCCAAGAAAGGAAGCAAAGCGAAACCCGCCAACTACTGCTCAATAGCCATTACTTCAATGCACTCGAAAGTAAGGGAAATTGCAGTCAATCGCAAAATCGTCAAATATCTTGAGGATAAACATCTCATCCATGATCGTCAGTATTGGTTCCATTCTGGACGATCGACGGGGGATCTTTTAGTCTACTTAACAGAGCGTTGGAACTCATGCTTACATAAATATGGCAAAGGTCAAGTTCTTGCACTTGACATTGCAATAGCTTTTGACAGAGTTTGGCACGAGTATCTCTTAGTTAAGCTTAGGGCCATCGGCCTTAATGATACCCTTGTTCAATAGATTGAGAATTATCTCTCTGAACGTACCATATGGGTAGTATTAGATGGCAATACTTCTTCCTCCTATGCAATTGATTGCGGCGTCCCTCAATGTTCTGTTTTATGTCCAACTCTTTTCTTAGTTTTCATAAACGACCTTCTGTCGTCCACTCTCAATCCAATCCATAGTTTTGCAGATGACAGTACTTGAGACACACCTATGAATTTAACTCTGCTGCGGAATCAAACAATCATTCTATTGCTTCCAATCGCAGGGAGTTACTCAGTTTGCTGAGCTCGGATCTCAACTTAATCCTGGAATGGGACAGGAAAAACAGAGTAGAGTCCAACGCATTCAAAATACAGGCCTGTCATCTATCCCTCAAACGTGATGTTTCAGTATTGTCTCACAATGTAACCTTTGACGGTGCAGAGCTTACCACTTCGGAAAATTTCACACTATTAGGTGTCAAAACCGATCACGTGAATTGGGCCCAGCATGCCCTTGATATTGCCCTTGACGCCTCTAAACGTATAGGTGTTCTCCGAAAATGCAAAACATATTTTATACCTATCGACATAGTAACCATCTATAAAGCTTACATTAGACCACGTTTAGAGTACAACTCGCATATATGGGGCACACAAAACACACCTCGCGTTGTTCGATCGTATTCAAAAACATGCGTTCCGACTGATTGGAGACGAAACCATCACGTCTTCTATAGATTCTCTAAAGCATCGCAGAGATATCGGAGTACTCAGTATTTACTATCGATACTTTTATGGTAAATGCAGTACGGAACTAAACGCACTCATTCCTTCACTGTATACTTTTCCCCGGAATACTAGCTGAACGCGTATACGAGTACACGGTCAAACCCTTGCCTTCTCGTACAGTGAAATATAGGCAGTCGTTCATTTCCCGAACGTCAAGACCTTGGAACGATTTGCCAGCTAGTTTGTTTCCCAACAAGTAAAACCTGCGGTGCTTCAAGAATAATGTCCACTGTCATTTTCGTCTTTCTCCACCTTAATATACATATCAGCATGGTCACTTTGCAACTTTTAGTCTCCGGGTTTTAGTCCACGGTTCTTTTTGCGTCTACAGGGTCTGCTTACAAAACCCTTACTGACGAATCCGTCGTTAGTAGGCCTGAGAGGAAATGCACAAAGCGCAGTAGCCGCTCAAACGCTACAAAACAAATTTCGATTTGAAAATTTTTCGCTCTGACACCTGGTGTCTAAACAGTAACTCTAGTTCGACGTAGTAAACCATAAATAGTTGATCAGCGGCTTAGTGTTACCCTTCAACAACAGGAATGTATTTATCCTACCAGGAGTTTTCGACGATATCCTGGGACATTTAGTTGAGCACGTTATCCCACCGTCTGTCTAATCAAACCATGGTTTGGTTCATAGAATAGGTAACGTGAATGGCCTATTAGGGTCGGCCGTCGTAAACTACTTCTTACCATTCAGATATCATGATTTCATTTGCTAATCAATTTCCATAAAAAATCATTAATGCAACAAACATGCAATTTAGCTATTTATTCAATCTAATTTCTTACATCTACATTTCTTGAAAATGAAAAATATCCGTAAAACTCTTACGTCCAAATTTTCCACTAATGCTCAAATTCAATTTATTTTAACCTAAAGTGCATAACTGAAAGTAACCATAATAAAGTTTTAACATTCTTGAGTTCACGTCAGGAATGTGAGGCACTACGACGACGGTAGATTGGTGAGTGTTGGCCGCACAACCAGAAGACCAGTTCTTGACCGATTTTTCTTAGGCTCATGTTAATGTTTCGTTTGTTTCTTTCATTTCTAGATATGTGATGTCCGTCTAGGTTCCGTTTGTGGTCCACTCTTATTTATGGTCGTTTGGACGGCGCGACCTATCCTCCTGGAACAAACGCAAGTTTCCATTTAATCGTTCTGCAAACGAGAAATACATATGTGCGGCGCTGCAAGAGGCAATCGATCATTTTCGGAAGTTCCACGCACGTGCCCAGATGTTACAAATTCGCACGAATGCCGGCCGAACCGATCGCAATGGAGGCGGAAATTTCGAAAAATCAAGATACTCGCTTTGAAAATACTCGATCTTGATGATAATTGTGAACGAATTAGATCACCTCGCACACAGGTGTTACATAATTTCACCGATGGTGGAATGAGTGCTACCCGCTTTCGATGATGCGACAAGATCCGAAATCTGTTGCTGATGGGATGCTTGGCTAACTGGCGGCAACTTTTCGAAATCTGGTTACGTCGGTTTTGCTCTAAATAAGAAAATATGCACAAGTTGTTGTTGTTGTTGGTGTTGATGCTTTTTTCGCTGTTTTCTTGCAGCTCCTGTAGTTCTGCAAGACTGCGATTTTTCAGCGGCTCGATTTGCGGTTTCGTTTCATTTCCTTCGCATCGAGTCTTGCGGTTTCCGTGTCATACGTTTATAAATAATTTTATTAATTAACATTCAAATAAGGCTACGCGTATCGCTGCCTTCCCTCTCTCCGGCACACCGTCTCTCCAGCATCTGTTTGTGTATCTTTTCGTTACTGCCGGCTGCCGTATTATTTATTAGGATTGGCCAGTTACGTTTTAAAGATATCCGCCAAATGTAATTTTTATCTATATAGCTAGTTATGTTGCCATTGCCAGCGTTTTACTTGAAAATGTTTGTGTACTTTTATGACATAGAACTAAGCTGTACTACCGGGAAGATGAAAAATGATTTCGCCGGAAGGAAAAATTAGCAAGTGCGTTGTTACAAAATGGAAAATTAAATCCAGGACAACTATTGCAAGTCGCAAAAAAAATTTGTATATGTTTTTATTTACGGAAAATTCCCTTTGAAACTTTGCAATACAATAGAAAGTAGGTAGGAAGGCCTTAAATACTCCCCAAGTGATCTGATAGAAGTCAAGATTCGGAAATTTGACTCGTTTTCTTGTAGGAGTAGTTGACACTGCCTACGAGCAAACTGCACAAGTAGAAAGTATCTAACTAAGCATTTAATACTTAAAAACGAGTCCTTCAAGAATAGCATATCATAAACAAAAACTTACAACCCAAAATAAATAACTGGAAGAGGTATTTTTTCTGTGTATCACCCACCTCCAAACCAAATCAAACAAAAATATTTACCTTCGATTTCCTTGCCGTTTTTCGCCAATTAAACGCCAACGCAAGGGTCACGCAGAAATCCATAAGAATGGAAAATTTTATCTGGCGAATAATTCGCCCAAGTATTTTCTCCGTTTCGCTTGAGATCCTCGAAAAGTCATCACCTTGGCGATAAGAGGACGACAGTTCGTTCGAATAAGCGGACTCGGTGGGAAGCGGGAATCTAAGAACTGCAAGAAGTGTAACTTTATCAGGCGGTATTATGTTTTGTTTCATCGCAAAAAAAAAATATTTCGAATACATCCTTTTCGTGGGCCGCAAAGAAAACTATGCCGGAAAAGGATTTCATTTTCTGAAATTCCTAAATTAAGGTTAACGAGTTGATTTTATTAAAATCACTCCGCAACCGAACGATTCGAGTTGATTTTTCAGGTCGACGATGAAGGAGGCGTACTGTACACAACAATTGGACGTAGGACTCAATGTAATTAGCTCGATTTTCTGAATACTTTATAGCGTTTCTTTAAAATTGGATTCTATCCTTCCAAGAATAGATTCGGTCGAGATTATTTCAATGGATGGCATTACAAAGTAGCGTTCTGAATTCATTCATTCGGAATATAAACTGAGCTGGTGGTTTGTATTTGTATTGTTTGAAATTTTTCGATCTATCTGAATTTGTTCGTCAATATTTTCACACCATAGAAATTCAAATGTTTGTCATATTTTTGTCATAATTTTTTCACACACTTCTTGAAATTGCGACAATTATAGCTTTAAAATCGTATTAATATTTTAGAGTTCATATTGTTTGTCAAACTTTTTAAAGAATTCCGACCATGATGTCACAGATTCAACCTCTTAAATATCGTGCCAAATATTAAAAATAGTTCTGGCCTTAAAGGTAAATTTGTCACTAATTGTAATTTGGCTGAGAGACATTTTAAAACCACTACAAACAACGGTCGATTTGTAACAATTACAAAAAATAGTATCGCCTGTGGTCGAAATTCGACCAATTGTGTGTGTAAAATAACGAAATTCATCTTATTATTGACATAATCAATTGAAATTTAGTTGTATATAAATTCTTAGTTCTTACATATAAGTTTCATTCCCCTCCTTTAAATACTAAAAACATTAACCACATTTTTTATGTTAACAATGTAAGTCAAGCAGCATTGGACGTGTGTATTACTTAGATGGTCGACCGCTTGTATCACTTTATTTTACCTGCCTTTTTTTCTTTCTGGTTACGGCAGGGAAAGGGGGTGTGGAATCTTCATTAGAAACCAACAGCCTGTGCCATAGGTATGCACGATTCACATACTTGTTTCTGACAGAGAACTGTCAGCAGATATGCGCCTGTGTACTAAGCCACACCCCTGCGTACGAACCTTAACCACTCACTCTGTAGAACTGTAGTTAGGTATTACATCGCGGCTAGAGCTAGGGTGTAGCCTAGAGGGTAGCGTGTTGGTCTACAATGCGAAGGTTGTAAGTTCAAATTCCGGTTGGCGCATAATTCCAGCACACTACCTGTATAGGTAAACATTGGTCACATCAGTCCACGAAAATAAAAATTCGAACCTGACAATCTGTGAGACTATTCATCAAGGCCAATAAATCCATGCTGTTTACATTGATTATTCGAAAGCATTCGATAAAGTTAATCACTGCCTATTCATTTCGATGCTCAGTGCCTATGGAATTGCTGGTAA
The DNA here is from genome assembly GCA_963669355.1 of Chorisops tibialis. NCBI lineage: Eukaryota > Metazoa > Arthropoda > Insecta > Diptera > Stratiomyidae > Chorisops > Chorisops tibialis. The sequence continues at coordinate 13,312,340 of OY770262.1, read as the reverse complement.
CTTGTTGCTCTGGTTACGAGATTATCTGCATCATCATACGTGTATCGTTCGCACCAAATGTTCTAAGTTGAAGCCGTTTTTAGTGACTTCAGGAGTACCACAAGGTTCTCATTTAGTCTCGCTGCTCTTTTTGTTGTTCGTTAATGATATTTCTTTTGTTTTTCGTGATGTTAAATTTCTGTGATTTGCCGATGATCTCAAAATCTTTAAATTTATTGAATCAATAAACGATTACCAAGAAATCCAACGTAATATTGAGTTGCTTTTTGAATGATGACAGTGTTGCATAATATTATTAAATTTAGTTGTATCATCTTCAAAAGATCTCGCAAATGCATTTGATATGGCTATCATATTGATAATGTTTATATATCCGAGGTTTCCACTGTAAAGGACTTAGGCCTGCTCCTTGATAGCTCTTTATCATTTGTTAAACATTATAGTTGAATATGTAATTCAGCTCGTAGAATGATTGGATTTATTACTCGAAAAAATAAATACTTTTCCAGACTTTTCGATCCATTAGAATGATACACTGTTCGTTACTTCGTCTTAATTTCGTCCTAATTTCGAATATCTGTCAGTAATTTGGAATCCACATTATGAGATACACCGCAATAATATTAAAACAATGCAACATAAATTCCTCAGATACTTGTAGCTTGCGTTAATTAACAAACAAAAGACCAAATAGAATAACATTAAGCTTAAAAACATAAAAGGACTGCGATTGTGCATAAATCTTAAGAAATTTTGTATGGGGAGGGGTAGACAGAGTGACAGCAGTGAACTAATTTGCTTCACGTCACGCTGGAGTAGCTACGAAAATGTCTTGTATCAAATTTACACTTCAAAAGTTGAATAGATACTGAGAAAAATAGTGTATTGGTTTTAGTGAAATTGTACAGTTTGTATGGGAGGTGGTAGAAGGAGTGAGGTGGAGGGTTTTTGGTGATTTTTTGAGAAACAATTGTAATCATTATGCAATTGATATATTTTAAATTTGAAATCAGTAACTTTCATACTTTTCAAGAAAATCGAATTTTGGAAAAGATCTGAAATTGTGTCACATTGTACAAGAGGGAGTAAAAGGGGAGAAGCTAACCGGTTCACTTTTCCTCGATATTAATTACAGTACTAATTAAGGAGTTAGTACTAAATTTGAGCTCGATAAATATTATATGTACGGAGCAAATTGGTTCTTAGTATTTCTTGAAAAAGTGCTGTTTGTATGAGAGGTGGTGGAAGGAGTGGGGGAATTAAAATAATTTGTATACCATAGATCAGATTAATGGTGAAAATAATATATTCTAAATTCAAATTATTCGCTCCTAGTTTTCTAGAAAAATTGTTTATTATATATTTTTGAAAATGAGTCATTTTGTATGGGAGGGGTATAAGAAGAAGAAGATGTCAGACCAAATGCAGATCTCGGTGCATTCCTAATAAACTGTGAAAGTTTCATTACAATTGGTTCAGCCGTTTTTGCGTAAAAGCCGGACAGACAGGCAGACTGAGAAGATTTTTAAAATCGTGTGTTTCTGCTTAGTTATTGCTAAAATAGCGCAAAAAACTTATTTACAGCCATTTATAAAAAAATAACAGACAGACACTACAATTATATTCATATATGTAGATTGGTCATCAATGTACATCATACGGACAAAGTACTCCCGCAGTTAGAATGATGAAGGCTGCTAACAGGTTTCTGATCTGATTGATATTTTCAACTCTGATATCTCTCAATTAAAAAAAGTAGAATATTTGTGATTTTTAATTATTTCATATTATTATTTTATTGTTATTTCTTATATGATTGTTTATTTTGTTGTGACTTTTTATTTATTTTTATGTACTTATATGTTTGCATTAATTTTTGTTTATATACTTTGTTTTTATTGATATACTAGCGACTTCGTCCGCGTAAAAATAGCAATAATAAGCAAATTTTTGAGAATGTAGTTAGTAATACATTATATGGGATATTTAATCCGCTTACTTTAATGGCTCTTTGAACACAATGTTTTATATTTTGTTGGAGTCACAACCATAAATTATTAAGAATGAAAGCAAGATACTCCTATTTGAATGGGAGAGGCTCGTGATCAAATCAAATCCGTGATTCGAGATCATATGTATACGTGTTAAGGACATGTGATAGTTGTAGCTTGTGTTAATTGAAAAAAGCCCAAATAAAATGACATTGAGCTTAAAAACATAACAGGACTTCGATTGTGAGTAAAACCCCATTATATGATACTACCGATGAAATCGAAATTTTTGTAATCTTAAGAATTTTTGTGTGGGGAGTGTTAGAAGGGATGACAGTACTAAATTAATTTTTTTCACACCATGCTAGAGTAGCTATAAAAATATTTTGCACCAAATTTAAGCTTGAAAAACTGAATAGGTAACTTGAGAAACTTAGTGCATTGCATTTAGTGAAATTCTGAAATTTGTATGGGAGGTGGTAGAAGGAGTGGGGGGTTTTTGATAATTTTTCTAGATACAACTATCATCACCATGCAATTGATGTCTTTTTAATTTCAGATCAGTTAGATTCACACTTTTCAAGAAAATTGAGTTTTTGCAAAGTCGTGGAATTGTGCCACATTGTATGGGAGGGGGTAGAAGGAGTAAAGGTAATCGGTTAATTTTTCCCGATAATAATAATTATGCTAATTAAAGATTTAGTACAAAATTTTAGCTCGATCAAAGCTATACGTACTGAGAAAATTGGCTTAGAGTATTTCATGAAAAAGTGCAGTTTGTATGGGAGGTGGTAGAAGTAGTGGAGGGTTTTTAGTAAATTTTCTAGAAACAACTACAATCGCCATGTAATTGATGTGTTTTAAATTTTAGATCAGTTAGATTCACACTTTTCAAGAAAATCGAGTTTTTGCAAAGTCGTGGAATTGTGTGACATTGTATGGGAGGGGGTAGAAGGAGTAAAGCTAATCGGTTAATTTTTCCCGATAATAATAATTATGCTAATTAAAGATTTAATACAAAATTTTAGCTCGATCAAAGTTATACGTACTGAGAAAATTGGAGTATAGTATTTCATGAAAAAGTTTAGTTTGTATGGGAGGTGGTGGAAGGAGTTGAGGGATTCAAACTATTTATATACTTGAAGATTGCATTTATAATAGAAATAATATATTTTAAATTTCAAATTAAAAGCTTTCATAGTTTCCATGAAAATTTGATTATTATAAGTTTTTGAAAATGAGTCACTTTGTATGGGAGGGGGTAGAAGGCGTGAGGGGAGAAAAATAAAACCTAAAGCAGATTACTCCCAGAGGCAGAGCTAATAATCTGTGAAAGTTTCATTGCAATCGGTGCAGCTGTTTTTGCGTGAAAGCCGGAAAGACAGACAGACAGACCGAGAAATTTTTTAAAAACGTTAAATTCTGCTTAGTTATTGCTAAAATGAAGCAAAAAACTTATTTATAGCCATTTATAAAAAAATCATAGACAGACACTACAATTTTATTTATATAGATGTACACGTGTTCCTACATCTTTGAGGGCTTGATCCGTAAATAAATAAATATATGTTCCCACATTTTTTTAACCTGCCTCAACGGCAACATACAACATGATTTTAGGTTTGCGCACATACTATGTATATGGCACTGTACCTTTTTAATGATAAAGGCTTAATTCCTCTCCTTTTATAATAAAAAAAGTAACTGCCTATTTTAGATGTTCAAGTATTAATATACATATTTTTTTACGGCCATCGAAAATAACTTAAGGGGTCACCCTTTAATGCGCGATGCACAGTCGACATGGGTACGAGAAAACAAGTGAATTTAGGAAAATTAGAAGAGAAATACAGGAAGGAGAACTTTGAAGTGATGAAGAACGTTGCTCTTTGATTGTTGTATGTTGTATCCTGTAGGAAAGAGAATGCCTCATTGTCATCTTAGGAATGAAAGACTGCCTAAATTTCACAGTTCTTCACAGCAAGGGTTTCACAGTGTACTAGTGTGAGCAGGCAGTTTGGCGAGTAGTCCGGGGGGAAGAAACTAGGGTACAGCCTAGTGAGTAGCTTATTGGTCTATAATGCGAAGGTTGGGAGTTCAAATCCCGGTCAACGTATGATTTCAGCTTACTACTTGCGTGGATATATCTTGGCCACCTCAATCTGCGAGAAAAAATTCGTAAATAGAGGGTTGTGCGAATGGCTAACAACTCTTTCACAATAATAAATAAATGTTAAGGAACCTGAAGGTCGTGAGGCCAAAGCTCAATTTGGGCTATAGGGATTTTTTGAAGAAGAAAACAAGAAGAAGAAATTACTCAGATTTTCGTTTTTTAAATTTTCGAATCTAAAATATGTATCATGACAAATTGATTATTAATTTTTTTGTGCGAATTTTGTCGCATGTGTCACATTTTTTTCCCCGATATGACTGCAAAACAACAACAAGTTTGGCTTCACTTAAATACACCAACTAAATGACTTATCGCTAAAAGTATTATCAATGCATGTCGCGAAACATATCGATATTCGGACGGATACGTAATCGAAAACTTGATTACAATTTAATTCACTTATTATACGAAGAATTAGTCAGTTCCATTAATTTATTATCGAGATGAGGACTACAGTGCAAAAAAACTTAAGCGATATCGAAACATGTGTCGAAACATGACGTATGAGAAATCGAAACTCGATGGCATAAGTTGCGTAACACATCTCGTCTGGAGATGGACCTCATTAAAGTTCTTCTTATTAATTAACCTTTCCGTCGAGGACTTTATTACTTCAAGGCGCACGACATTTTATCATTTTGCGATTTTTTCTTTTTTTTCGTTTTTTTTCTTATTCTTTTCCGTTGCCCTAGCTACACCCAACGCAGCATAGTGGACAAATTTATGGACCAACGTGCATCGTCGTTACTTTGCTGCTTCATACTTTAAGTGCTTGTATAATGTTGTTTTGTGTTGTTGGTTTTTTTGTTGCTTGGTTTGTATCGCCGTGTAAACTGCCTTTTGTTAGTGTTGGAATAGTGGACTTTTAACGCTCAAGATTCGAATTTATGACAGAAATATGTTCGTTTTTAATGTGGCGCCTGTAATTAGTGCGCTGTAATTAACGTCAAATTACACCTTGGCAGAATAAAGTAATATAAATATTTTTTTTTCTCGCTGGTTTTAATTTTTTAATACAAGAAAATGGGCGACATGTTTTTTTCTGCAGTAAACTAATAAAACCAGTTCTGCTATTCTTGTTCATAAATGATATTTCCAAAACTAGAGATCTTTGTGAAAGTGTCAATCATTACATATATACACTCCGTTTCATATTTATAACCCACCTACCAATTGGAATTATTTTCGCATTAAAATAATTTTTCCCCAAATTAAATACAAGGAAAGATTGAGAAACTCTGTGCAATGATTTTTCTGTAAATCATTTCTCATTACCGTTATTTTTGCAGCAGTTCTTGGATATTCGTCATTTTTTTGCGTTTCATATTTATAACCCACATGGTGATTAGTGCAGTTAGAAATCGACACACTGAATCAATTTAGTTGTTGTTTACAAGAGGGTTTCGTAATAATCTTATTATTTAAAATGCCGCGCGGTGTGTCTTTAAAAGATGTCGAAAAGGGTGAAATTTTAGCGTACAAAGATGGATTGAACACAAGTGAAATTTCGAGAAAAGTTGGTCGCAATCTCCGTGTAATTCGAAACTTTTTAAAAGATCCGGAGTTATATGGGAAAACGAAGCGAAAGGGAAGAAAAAGAAATCTGTCTCTGCGGGGAGAGAGGAAAATTGTACACTATTCTATTCTGCAATGGCACTACAGTCCAAATCGGACCTTGGCCTCCTGATATTCAGGTTCCTTAACATTTTTTTATATTACTTATTGTGGAAGGGTTATTAGCTCTTCGCACAACCCTCTTTCTACGAATTTTTCATTTTCGTAGATTGAGGTAACTAAGGTATACCCAAGCAGGTAGTGTGCTAGAATTATACGTCGACCGGGATTTGAACTCCCGACTTTTCGCATTGTAAGCCAACACGCTACCCACTAGGCTACACCCTAGCTTCGACACTAAGTTGCAATAAACTGGCAGCTCTTGTCCCAACAAAGGTGTCAAAAACAACGGTTTGGAGAACGATTCAACGTACCCCTAACATTTCTAGAGGTGCTCCCCGACTATTAGATCGCCATAAGAAAGCTCGGATGGAATTCTCAGAAAACTACATGGCTACAGATTGGTCTTCTGTAAGATACACTGGCTTTCGTACTTCTTCATTGTTTAAGCTCAAGATTTAATTTTCAGGTGATATTTTCTGATGAAAAGAAATGGAACTTAGATGGACCCGACGGATTTAATTCTTACTGGCGCGATCTGAGGAAGGAACCTCTCTATTTCTCGAAGAGAAATTTTAGTGGCGATTGTGATGTTGCGGGGAGCATTTTCTGCAGCAAGGCGTTTGGATATACAATTTATTTCATTGCGGATGAACAGTAGAGATTACATCCAAGTACTCGGAAACAGTTTTTTTCTGGCAGAACATGGCGAAAAAAACTGGATTTTCCAATAAGATTATGCCAGAATTCATACCAGTCGTGATGGAGACAAATTCCATTAGGGTGATGAACTGGCCGGCATGTTCTCCCGATGTGAATCCCATTGAAAACATTTGGGGAGTTCTTATCGGACGGGTATATGCTGAAAATCGCCAGTATGAATCACTGGCGGAATTGAAAGCTGCATTCCTTAATGAATGGCAGAAACTTGACCCTGAAATGTTAAAAAAATTAATCCAATCGATGAAAAAAAGGATTTTTGAAGTCACAAAATCCAAAGGAAGCCCTATTAATTGTTAAGTTTTTGTAAAAAATTGTATATTTAAAATTTATATGAAATAAACACTTTATTTTGTTGGAAACTTCAACTGGGTTATATACCTAGTCGTGCCATAAGTTCTGTCACACGTATATGGGCAATTTTTGTATAAATGAAAAAGAGTTTTTGACAAAGGAAAATATATTTTATTTTGGCATACTAATGGAAGTAAAATAAGCAACAAATTATTCAAAGTGGCCGCCTTTAGCCTTAACACAGCTCTTTAATCTGTTGGGCCAGTCATCGATAGCAGTACGCACTGTTTCTAGCGGAAAATTAGCTACTGCTTCTGTCAAAGATCGCTTAAGGCTCTCGATATTTGGGTGTCGTCTCGTGCACACCATGGACTCTAACTCCGCCCACAGTTTGTAGTCCAGGGGATTCAAATCTGGGCTCCCAGAAGGCCATTCCGTCGCCCTTATAAACTGTGGAATATTGGTTTCCAACCACGCTTGTGTGGTTCGAGCTTTGTGGGCTGGCGCAGAATCTTGCTGGAAAACCCAATGTCGATTGTTGAATAGCGTAGAGTTCAGCGGCTTCACACATCCCTCCAGGATGTCCGTTTGATAATTTTTCGCTGCAGTTTTTACGCCTTTTTCGCAAAAATGAAGCTCGGTGACCCCTTCGTAGCTGACACCCCACCATACCATGACTGATGCTGGATGATGTCCTCGCTGTACCCTAGTGGCAACTTCTCGGGCTTCTATGGAGCTGTGGGCATACACCTTATCATTTTGGCGGTTGAAATGTTCCTCCACCGTAAAAATTTTTTCATCGGTAAATAAAATTTCTCGATGTTTGTTGTTGCCGTACCGCCGAAGGAGCTCTTTCGATCTGGTGCTCCTAATTTGCTTCAACTGCTCAGTCAGCAAATGTCCCGTTGATCGTCGAAAGGCACTCATCCCGAGGTCAGATTTTATGATGCGAGACATACTTCGGGTGGAGATGTTCATCTCTCGAGCCATGATTCGTTGTTTACGAAGCGGATTTCGACGAATTCGACTCTCGACCGCTTTGATGGCAGCAGAAGAACGTACATCACGCGGACGTCCAGAACGAGGTCGATCTTCAATAGTCTGGATCGCGTTATATCTCTGGATCGCACGATACACAAATCTTTGCGTTATTTTTAACGGGCACAACAACTTGAAAATTTCACTCGCGGATTTTCCGCACTTATGTAGTGCAATCACTGCAGTTCGGTTTTCTATTACACCCCATTCCATCTTCACACGTTAACGAACACACTTTAAATGACCATCAACTGTCAACAACATTATGACGTTTATAAAACTGGCCGATATTGAAATGTCACTCATAAAATAAAGTTGTTGCGAATGTGAGAAATTATGTGACAGAACTTATGGCAGGACTAGGTATATGAAACGAGCAAAAAACGTATAATAGCTGGAGCTGTTGCAAAAATTACGAATCCTTGCAATAATTTACCTACAATTAATTTCAGCTCCAGGCTTTCTACATTTAGCAATCAAATACAAAAGCATAATAATTTTCCGAGTGGAAATAACCTAAAATTTCTACGTGGGCTATAAATATGAAACGGAGTGTATTAAAAATTAGCTATTCCAAATACTAATTAGTTAAATTATTATTGTTATGGGTTAAGAAATGCAGAACTGCTCACATAAAAACAACACCTTTAAAAGTATTACCCGCCTTGTAAAGCGCCACTAGAAGTTTTTGTTTCATCACATACATATTGTACCCGCTTTATGTCAACCCTCTTATCAACAATACCTTTTTATAAGCATCAAATGGATAAGTCAAAATATTACTTTATTATTTTAATAATAAAGTATTATGATCAACATAGAAAAAAAAATCTGCTACCCCGAAATTTTGTTTTTTCGCGTTTCATGACTAAATTTGCCTAAAAATGCAAAAAAAAAAAAAATTCGACCCGCCTAACGCCGTCCGCCGTACATATGGACTCATATCTCCGAGACCGTTAAAGGTAGAATGTTCGTTTTTGGACAAATTGTTGATTGAATAATTTCTAAATTTTGGGAGTGTTAGGTGGAAGGGGGAGGCGGGGGGAGGGAAAGAGTCAAAAACTACACTTGCTAATATTTCCACCAGGAATGCAGATAGGAAGCTGAAAATCAGCAGAGATATAGAGAGAGTTGTGGGACAAACTAAAAAAATAACTTAATTTTTTTATCCATTGGCGTCCAAAAAGGGGGGCTAAAAACAAATTGTCGGCCGAATTGCTTTTTCAAATGATTATATCTTCGAAATTACTTATCATAAGAAATGTATATTTTGGGACCATTAAGACGGCATATAGCTCCACCAGAATCAGCTTAGAGAAAGGCTAATTACTGCATGGTGGAGGTTCAGGTGGGGTTCGCAGAAAAACACTTAAAAATAAATATCTGAACTATCTTTTAAGCTTTGTCATTGAAACTTAAAACACATATTAATCTATACTAGCACAATACGAACAAAATATAGCCTGTGGAAATAATAGCAGTGAGGGAAATGGGGAGCATTTTAAAAATGACGCACTTTTCAAAATTACAAATCGTTATTTCTCAAAAATGAGTACAGATATTAAATTAGAAATTTGCCAGATTGTAGAACTACATAATGGTTAATTTTTGTAAAAATTTTGTGTTGGGAGGGGGAGCGAGGTGCTAAGCAGAAATGTCCAAAATTTTGAGTAATTTTTTTAGGGTTCTGGAGAAAGATATAAGGTTTAAATTTTGCATTCGGACACATCTATTTGATATACATAGAAAAAATAATAATAATTTGTTTCACAATTGTTATAAACCGACCCCCGGTCTAACGTGCACAAGGTTTTTCATGTGCATTGAAAAAAAACAAATAAACTGAAAATTTTTGAATGAAATTTTAAGGTAGGAACTTGAAAACTTACAAACTGCATTTAAAAAAAAACCTTAAACATATAAAATATTAACTGGTCGAATACCTTTAAAACTTCTACCCCCTCCCACACAAAATTATTTTTTCAACCATTTTCAAGAAATCAATTATCACCTAACTATTAACAGCTATCAATTTAAAATTTTGCATAAGAAATTCTAAAAAGTTGAACTACTATTGCTTCAAAAACTATGAAATCGCGCATGCCCTTCTACCACCTCCCATACAAAAGTATGATTTCGACCAATTTCATTCTATGAAAATATCTAAAATTCTATGCAACTTCGTCTATGAAACACATTCTATACATATAATATTGGACGTGATTCAAGCAATTAATTAAAAAGCTATTAACATCCACCCACCCTTACTAATACCCCTCCTCCTCCCCTCATAAAAACCCAAACTTGCAGAAACGAATGAAATATTGTTAAAATGACAACAGCCCTGCCCAAGAACTCCCTTTCACTTAGTCTTCCCTAACCACTCTAACCTGACTTTCCACTCATCCGCAACTTGTCCCAAGAATAATAAAGTTTCGCCCGACTTGTTGGCAGTTTATTTCATATCATGCTTGAGTTGCAATCAAAATGTTTTACATAAACTTTAAGCTTCAAGAATTTAATAGGTACTAACAAAATTAGTGTATTGGATTTAATGAAATTATGCAGTTTGTATGGTATGTGATAGAAGGAGTGGAGGGTTTTCAATGAATTTTTCAGAAATAATTACAAGTATCATTTAATTGAAATGTTTTAAATTGCATATCTGTAGCATTCATACTTTTAAAGAAAACTGATTTTTTGGTAAATTTGTGAAATTGTGTCAGATTGAATGGGGGGGAGTAAAAATAGCGAAACTTATCGTCTAATTGTTTTTGGTCTCACTAATAATTCTAAATAAATAAGTAGTGCACAATTTCAGTACGATCAATTTTAGACGTACTGAGTAAATTTTTTCATGATATTTCATGAAAAGTGCAGTTTGTATGGGTGGTGGTGGAAGGATTCAAATAATTTTTATAACGTAGATTGAAATCATTATAAAAATATTTTATTCCAAATTTCAGATCAATAACTTTCACACTTTTTGAGAAAATCCGTTTATTGTTAAATTTCGAAATTATGTCACTTTATATGGGAGTGGGTAGAAAGGGTGGAGCGATTAGGCCGGTTCACAAACATATCTTTACTTTTTTGTCAAGAACGACGCGTACAAAATTTGAACTTTCTAGCTCAACGCTTTTTCGAGCTAGAGAGGACATGGACGGACAAACGGACATCCGGTTTTGAGATGATTGTGTGATTATGTGAAGTTCTATATCATTGATTTTTTTTCTCCAAGCCTTATTTCTTAGCGATACAAACTTTATAACTTTATAAAATAAAAATTGCAGATTTTCTAACATGAATGAAAATTCCGAATATTGACTTAAAATACGTATCATAATTTTAAATTTTTTTTTCTGAATTTGTGTTGTTTTTTTAACAATATAATTTTTTTTATAGTTTTATACATAAGTATCATATTAAAGTATATACTGGCTGATAACTAATATATATCTAGTTCAGATAATTTAGGATCAAACCCAATCTTTAAGCAAATTCAGTTGACTTTATCCGGGTCCCGCTTAAAAGCAAATCCCTTTAATATCAACTATTTTTAAGGCATTTTGGATTTGCGTATATACTGGGAGTACTGTAATTAAAGGAAATCAAGAGGTTTGAAATGGCCAGGGCTCATGCGGAAAGCTAGAGTTCTGTTTAATGGCAACAACAAAAAAAAAAAAAAAACAATTTGTAGTGAACTTCAACTGATTACGACCTTCAACTGACCATACACACCCACAGTATAACCCCAGAAAGCCCAGGATCAGGGGCAAAGTCAAACTATTTCAACGACTCCAGAAGCCCATAGACTCAACATTTTTCGCATAAAAAATTCCCGTACGATTTTGATAGGCTCGCTCCATGTTTATACTTTCCAAAAATTTAAATAGCTGATGACTGAGACATTTTACACGTAGATTGTTCGGATGTGTGTGTGCAGTTTGTACGCATATTGATGTGATTATTTCGAGAAGGTCTCTCCAGTCTGAAAATTGTGTACGTATAGTTAAACTGTGCTCAGGGGCTACCCCTTGCTACTGCCCGGGTGGCGCACCTCTACAAAAACAAGCCACTTTGCACATAACTAGAATTGGGATCATCAATCGCCAATCACCGACAAAGGTGGACAACAAAATCTAATTCGATTGCTATTTCCGCATTTTCACCATCCTTTCATGTTAATTTTTTTCTATATCTTCCACAATAAACACTCTAGTGCTCAACATTATACGCTTATCATAAAACTATAATTACTTTTTTTTTCGTCGGTTCGATTAATAAATTGCATTGCAATTTTAATCTTCATACCGCAATCTGGCAATTTGTTAAGACACCCAATTACTACAAGGCGGCCATTCAATTACCGGGGAGCGCTTCTGTACTTACAACAACGCGCTATGGTTTACGCTACATGAGAAACGCATTTCAATTAGACGCATTCACTTTGTGGCATTTAACGTACGCTTCTGCTATATGGGTAGCTAACGCGTAGTAGCTGCACACGCTGGCGAATTCAATTAACGTTCCAGCCGATCGCTCGATTAGTGCATAGTGGGATCGGATTTACTATTCGTGCATAAAAGTTAAAAGTAATCATCGATATTCTCAACAAGTGCGCGGTATTTAAATCGTCGTGGTCAGATACGAATCGAATGAAAGCGAAATTTCTGTTTAGGCCTTCAATTTTAGTTGTTTTCGATCCATTGACTGTGTTGATCAAGCCGCCAATCGATCGATCTTGATGCACCGCCACTTTGGTGTTTGCGCGCAAATCCGTGCGGCGCTGTTAAAACGCAAATCCGTGCGGGGTCGATGATTTGCGTGTAACGCAATACGTCGCCGTTCGATACAAAGGCGTGTATTGAAATTCTCGCTGTTCTCGAGCACTTCCTTATAGGCGGAATCATTTAGGAAACTCTGAAACTAGAAAGCCACCGAAAAGGATTTTTAGCTTCGGAGTTTTTTTTTTTTTTTTTTTTTTTTTTTTTTTTTTTTTAACGCGGGGAAAAGCATCGAAAGCCTTGAAGTGCGGGACTTGAACCCGCTAAAAACCCCTCGCCTAACCCACTACCCCCCGGGACAACCGTTAAGTATTTCGTCAGGAGGAGGGAGGAGCTTAAAGCTCAAACGTCAATTTATTGTCACATAAGTCTTATGTCACCCAGTATATTTCACTTCCTATTTTATTCAACTACTTATTCCCTACGTAGTCTTTCGAGTCTCCTCAGCTCGGTGAGAACTTTCACGCACATCTGTGTCATCGCATTCCAGATTTCGCTGCTGCTCAGCATATGTGGAACTATGTTGTCGGGGTTAATATTTTCTCCAACGATGTCCTACTGGTGGAACGATAACATTGCTCGGCTACGCACTGCATGTCACAAAGCTAGACGACAGCTGCAGCGGAAAAGAACAACCGTAAATAGTAGTACTCTAAACGAGATATACAAAGAAGCCAGGTCAGACCTTAAAAAGGCAATTAGGCAAAGTAAACGAGAATGTTTCAGAGAGCTTTGTAGCAATATGAACGGCAACTTATGGGATGGAGCATATAGGGTAGTGATGTCGAAACTGAAGGGACCAAGGGGACAAGCACCAACGTGTCCTATACTTATGGAGAAAGTGGTCGAATCACTATTCCCGAAACGCTCCCATAGTAATGCTCCTGCAATAATAGAAAGTCCTACTGAAGTGAATAACGAGCCACCGGTGGTGACTGCGGAGGAGGTACTCCAAGCAGCTAAGCGGCTCGAGAACAATAAATCGCCAGGATTAGATGGCATACCAAATAGAGCGCTTAAACTAGCTATAAAGCTCAATGCAGACGTCTACGCAGAAATGTACACGTAATGTCTAAAGGATGGTATTTTTCCCAAAATATGGAAACGTCAACGTTTGGTTCTACTCCCGAAACCAAATAAACCAACCGGAGAGCCGAGTTCTTACAGGCCGCTGTGCATGCTTGACTCCCTGGGGAAAATCCTGGAACGGTTAATTCTGAACAGATTAGAACAACATCTACAAGAGAATGAAAATATTTCAGAGAATCAATATGGATTCCGCAAAGGGCGCTCTACAGTCGACGCAATAAAAAAAGTAATAGACATTGCTGAAAAGGCCATTGAAGGCAGCAGATGGAAGAATGGTTCTAAAGAATACTGCGCTATAATTACATTAGACGTCAAAAATGCATTCAACTCGGTGACGTGGCCTCACATAATTAATGCTCTATTAAAATTGGAAACTCCACCATACCTCGTACGAATGGTCAGGAGCTATCTCGCAGATAGAGTATTACTATATGATACCGAAGAAGGAGTGAAGAAGTATAGCATAACATGCGGAGTCCCACAGGGCTCAGTACTAGGACCCGTGTTATGGAATATACAATATGATGACATCTTACGACTTCCAGTACCAGGAGGCGTACAAATAATTGGCTACGCGGATGATATAGCAATCACTGTGGTAGCAAAAGACTTACACAGTATCAAAAACGTAAGCACCAAGGTGATTTCTGACATTAAGAACTGGCTTAGAGCTTCTAATCTAGAGCTAGCGGCACAAAAAACAGAAGTAGTTCTTATTACAAGCAGGAAACAAAGAGAGCATATAACGCTAAATATAGATGGACTTGAAATCGTATCCCAACCCTCCATTAAATACTTGGGTTTTATGATTGATGCAAGATTATCCTTCAAGACGAACATCGAAACAGCCAGCGCAAAAGCAGGACGAGTGAACTCCGCCCTATGCAGAATAATGGCGAACATTGGAGGACCAAGCCAAAACAGAAGGATACTTCTTTCAAGAGTGACGCGAAGTATCATAATGTATGCTGCACCGATATGGAGCGAAACACTGCGATACAAATCTTACGCGAATATTTTAAAAAAACCCCATAGAGTAAGTGCGTTAAGGGTATGCAGTGGATTTCGCACAATTTCGTATGACGCCGCGAATGTCATAGCTGGTTTACTGCCGCCAGACATACTAGCTGCTGAAGCACAACGATTGTATCACAAAAAGAATACGATAAATCGATGCTTAACAGCAGAAGAGAAAAAAGAAGAGCAACGGATAAGTACCAATGCCTGGCAACTGCAATGGAACACCGTAAACAAAGGCCGGTGGACATATAGACTCATAAAAGACGTAGATAAGTGGGTCGGACGGAAACATGGCGAAGTAGATTACTGCATGACCCAATTTCTGTCAGGGCATGGCTGTTATAGAAGCTATTTGCACAAATACGGCCATGATTCCTCCGCGTCATGTCCAAGTTGTACAGATGCAATAGAAAATGCAGAGCATGTATTCTTTCACTGTCCAGCCTACGAAATGGACAGAAGGAGAGTTGAGGACATCGTAGGACATCGTTAGCTTCGGAGTTTGTTGCTGTTCGTCTGTAAAATTCGTCGGCAGTTTTGATTAATTCCCGTGCGCCCGAGACTGGCAATGTGGTGAAATGACATGAGTGGCATGCAGCCAAGCAAACAACGAAACTCTGCGCTAATGTAAGTCCTTTTTTCCCGTAACTCCCTGAACGTTGCGTAGTGGAATGTTTTCTTATCATTTTGCCGAACTTACGTGTTTTCTACTTTAAAGTTTTCCTTTTTTGTTTGTTTCATAGCAGGTCGACATTTTTGTGTACAAACAAACATTCGTTCATTTCGCCTCATGCCGAAAACATCTTTTCGGGCAATTTATTGTGTGTTGTATTTTGTTGCTAAATATGAAAAATAACTATCATAGTGCCACAACCACACGCAGTTCGATGGAAAGTAATAAATAACTTATGTAATTTGTAGGCGGAAATGCAATCACACGATTGCGTTCAATCCTTGATAGGTCGCGAAATCTCGCGGCAGGGATTTTTCACAGAAAACAAACTTGAATTCTTGTAGGATTTTGCCACGACTCATAGCGATAGGCTTAACTTGCTATCGGTGTTTCTAATCAGATTTCGCGTACTGCTATTGGAAATTCTATATCAACGAGTCCAAAGTTTCGTAGCCCTCGAACGATAACGCAATGAATTGATTACCTTTGTTTGATGGTAGAGAGAGAGGCCCGGTCGGAGCAGTGCTTCAATTCAGTCTTTTCACAACTTGAATACGAGTTTGTTTTATAAAATTATGGATAGGGCTGAGCGAGTAGAAAATAAATAGCAGGCGTAGTTGCATCTAAAGTTTTAAATAGGCTTGCCGCATCTCAATGATAAGCCATTGAAATTACAGTGTAACTATCTTTATTGCCCCATAATCGGGAGTCATTGCCGATATAATTTCAAATCAGCTTTATTGCTCAGCGTTGGAAGGAATTACATTTAAATTTCATTTAAGTACACTTTACGATCTAAAACTTAAAAAAAAACGATTTGTTTTTTTGCATGTTTTAAGCATTTACAATTACAAATTATTTTACCTAAGAGGCATCGCGCTTACCGAGTCACGTGAATTTGTGGTGTCGTGAGCACTTGACGAGTTTGTATCTATAAATCGATGCGGAGACCTTGGTTGTGCAAAGTGCAACCATAGATTTGCATAATCGTCGATCGGTGAAAAATTCAATCTAACTAAGTATCTAATTGATTTTTTTTTATCTATATATCTTTCTCTATAACCGTATAACATTCTGTAGAAGATTTATCCGAATAATATCCGGATACAGAAATATTGAAAATCCCCTATTGGGGACCTGGACAAAAAAGAAATAGTTTCCGCCATTTGGTCAATGGCGTGAATGAAATCCACAGGTATGGACGAACTACCAACCAAAATCCTTAAAGGAACTGAAAGCTTATATTGTCCTTCCAATCTTTGTTGAGGTGTCGGATCAAGGAAGATATCCGGCTTAACAATCATCCTCCAAGATTCTGAAAATTGGACCAATTGTGAACAAAAAATTTTCTACGGATCATATTGTTTTTTTTTTTTTTAAGGAAAAGGTGTCTGACGAGGATTGACGCAGACAGGAAATCACTGCTAAGATTTTCAAACTGGGGATGCGGTTACTGAACCGCGACGGATGGAGGCAAAGCATTCAGGAGACTAAGGTCCGATTCGGGCTGTAGTGACATCGTGAATTATTAAGAAGTAAGTCAGACAAGGCTTTATATTATCACCAGCCCTGTTCTTACTCAAATGTTCGTGAATTCCAAATGCAAGCAATCAATTTTCTTTAATAACTCATATAGGGGCAAATGATAGAAACAGTTCTCTTTCAGGAGGCGCGATTCCGAGTGTTGACCATTAGATGTCCCCAGGGCGTGTGTCCTCAACCGACACTTACCAAATGGTGGAAACTTTAATCATAAAAAATATATAATGTATATGGTAGATTTAAAATGCTAAGAAATAATTATATTTGGATTAAAAAAAGAAATTAAATACAATTATAAAAAATAACTAAACTAAAATAGATTGGAATAGAACATTAAGAATACTGAAAATATTTTGTAAACAAAAATTTAGATCATTAAGCAGAAGAACTCCTCACCCCTAACACAAGGGCAACCTTAATTGGGGGAGTAGTGCGAAGATAAAATTATGTATTATTGTATCACTTTAAATTTAATAAACAGCATTATAAAAAAAAAAAAAAAAACTATTTCTTCCCTATCTGGGGACCGATCCTAATAAAGGATTTTCGTGGTAGCAATTGTTTTCTTCCTGAAATACCTTCCTCTGACAAGATGTTTAAAATATCAGAAAAGAATTTCTTCCATCGCCGCTACAGGTGTTCAAATGAAGTACAAATGGAAAACCGTCGATTTCCAGTAGCTGGTGGCACTACACTAGTAGTGCAGTGTTGGTCAAAAATTGCGAATCAGAAAAGTCAGATGGTAAGATCAACATCTATCAACAACTCTTCTTCATTAGATTTGTGAACTTTTACCGGCATCACAAACTTTTTTGTGCGTGAATATATCGAAGTTTGAGCCAAATAATCGTCATTTGCGAGAAGTTTTGCTTTTTGTGTTCAGTTCAAAATAATCTGCGGCTAAGGCACGTCGAATGATTCTAGAAACTTATAGTGAGGCTACTATTAGTAAAAGAACGTATCGCGAATTGTTTCAACGCTACAAAATGGTTGATTTCGATGTGGAAGACAAGGAACGTCCCGGACCGGTGAAAAAGTTTGAAGACGTTAAATTGGAGGCATTACTGGACGAAGATTCGCATGTTGCTCAGGTTGTGAAAACCTACCTGGAAGCACTAAAATGGAATATGGAGTCCCACCGCATTCTCCGGACATCGCCCCATCCGGCTACTACATATTCCGATCAATTGTTTTCTTCTTGCAATATTTTCCTCTGATGAGAAGTGGATCCTTTACGATAATCCAAAGCGAAAAAATTCGTGGGAATACCGCGGCCATGCATCAAAATTAACGGTCAATCCTAACATCTATGACTCGAAAAACATGTTGTGTTTATGGAAGGACCAGCTGATGTATTATGAGCTGCTGCAACTGGGTGAAATCATCAAAACCATCACAGCAGTTCGCTACCGAATACAACTAATGTGGGAGAAGAGACACGACAAAGTGATTTTGCTGCACGACAGCGCTCGACCGAATGTTGCTCAGGTTGTGAAAACCTACCTGGAGGCACTGAAATGGGACATGGAACTCCACTGCATTCTTCGAACATCGCCTCATCCGGCTACCACCTATTCCGATCGATGACTTATGGTCTGGCTGAGCAGCACTTCCGTTCTTACGAAGAAGCCGAAAATTGGATCGATTCGTGGATCGACTCAAAAGACGAGGAGTTCTTTCGACGTGGAATCCGTATGTTGCCAGAAAGATGAGATAACCAACGTGTTTCCGCTCGGGGTTCGTTTTTCTCCTGATCCTGCCCACTTGACCTCACCCAAGCCCATGATTCGAGGTTATATTGTCCCATTTCACAGTCGATCACTGATTGGCGGCACATGGACCGAGTTGCCCCAGCCCTTCCGACGTCATTTCGTTCGAACATTCCAGAAGAATAGTCTGTTCACAAATTTCAAAAGTCGTTACCATCGAGCCCATCCATATCCGAAGCGCTGTACCCGTTCCTCGTACCAGTTGAATTATGTAAAACCAAGTATATGTACAAGGGTTCGAGTACAAATACACTAATTGTCCTGACAAGATGTTCACGAGCTGCAAGAATCTTGTTATCTTGGAAACATTGTTAGATTGTATGGTGGCGTCAAAGGAAATGTCAAAAATCACATGAAATAAGGTTGTCAGGCCCTCGGTATCTTTTCCCCTTTCTGTAGGTTAAAAGAGCTCTCTCTTCGCATAAAGCAGGAAGTGTTTGATGCATGTATGAGATCGGGGTTGTTATATAGTTTTACTACATAGAAACTGATCGTTAAGAAGCTACAAAATTTCTTGAACTAATGCCTATAATGCATTTCAAGAGTATTCTGGCCAGACGTCATCACCATCAGACTAATATAGACATTGAGATTCAAAGGGGAAGTGGCAGTGAATTGGTCACACTTTGGGAAAGTCAGAGCAAATATTTTTTAATAAGTTCTAGATTATAACTCTGAAAGGAACTAGTCCTGGGAACAACATGTAGAAAATATCTATTTGCATTCGACACTCTCATCTTAACAGTTAACAGGATGAAAATTATCCATTTAAGCATTTAGCTTTCATGAAAATAAATTTATAAACAAAATTTTCTAAAATTGTGAAATTTGTATGTGACTGGGAGAGAAGATTGAAACAAAAACCAAGAAAAAAGAATATGTGCCTTGGACGTGATAGTTTCGAAGAGAGGTGAATTTTGTTTAATTTTGATATTTGAAAAAAAAAAAATTTATGGCATTACGTATAAAGAGTTGTTCGATATGAAACGCTGAGAGACTTAAAAGTACTTTTTTTTTAGCGAAAACATTCATTTGGGATTTTTCGTTTTAATTCTCGGACAATGAAATTGTTTTCCCGTTTTATATCTTCGGGCGACATTTCAATGAATCCACAAGAATTCGCAATGATTTTCCTCAAAGACTTTTGCAAAGTAGTGCAATTTACGATCGAAATAATATCTAACCGTGAAGATAAAGGATGCCTTAAGCACACTATAGTATTTCCAAACCTCAACAAAGATCAAAGTTTTCGATCGTGTAGACATCGTAAAAAAGTCTTTAAATGTTGTTTGTAGACGTAGTCGTTTAATTTAATTGAAAATAACAAAAACAAACCATATTGAACGATCGTTATTATTCTTTTAATAAACAGAGTTAATACAGAAACAAGCCAATAATGAAAAGGCCCTAACACGAAGTCTATAAAACTGGCACGTTAAATGAATCGCCTTTAAAATGCTCATAAATAAAAAAATAATCATTAAATTAGGGTTGGAGGTGCGAATTGTTTCTCCATAATTATTTTTTTCTCCCCCACGAAAACGCCATGAGTTAAATAAAACATCGGAAACAACTATCTTCATCATTTCCCAAGCAGTTTAAATACGAGAGTATAAGATCGCGATCCTTAATAAATCCACATGATCAATCTTTTCGAACTCGTTTATCTGCGCATGATACGGTTTAGATAGACCATCGCTCGGCTATCTAACTCCTGTTCAGTGTTGTAATAAAACTTTTAAGTCTCGACTATATAAGCCGATGCTTGAACATGTCGAAATGGATCATGGGAAGCCATCGTGCAGATATGCCAATCTCAAAGACCAGTAATGACCATCGTCCGAGTAGATACACATAGATACAATATATAAGCAAGATCACTTGAGTTATCTTGTAGCTTGTCGTGTATCTTGGCTTGGTCATAGATTGTTGAAATTATTCAAAATGTCGCGAAAATTTATGTCCAATGTCGTTTTTGGATTTGCGAATCGAAAAGCCAGGACGGCAGTAATCTCGTAGTTAACTGGCTGTGAGTTTTAACTTGACTATCATGTACGCGGATGCCGAGGATCTTCACCCATCCTCAGATGCGATCTTGTGATCTCAATTTTCTTACTAACGAGATCAAATTAATTAGTTGCGTTCGTTTCGCGGAATCTTATAAGAATATCGCATCGCGATCCTGTTTTGAATTCTTTGCTATAAGGGACGCGGATATTTTCAGTGAATTTGTCAACAGTCACGACCATATGGCGATTGCGGTATGCAAATTAACGATCGGATATTGTTAAAATTTTTTTACAGATTTTTCGGAAATGGATTGTAGTTTCGTTTGAAGTCTTCTAGTTAAGATTGTCACCAAATTCCGAAAATTTCGCTAGCAGAAAATTGTATCGTAAATGAAATTTTTGGAAATTTTGAGAATAAAACTATGAACTTCGTCTTCGGCAATGACACTACAGCCAGAATTGGGCTTTAACCTTCTGGCCCTCAGGTTCCTTAACATTTTATTTGTTTTTGTGAATGGAATGTTTGCCTTTCGCACAACCCTCTATCTACGAAGTTTCATTTTCGCAAGTTGTGTGTTAAAATTATACGACGATCGGGATTTGAACTCGTTACCTACTAGGCTACACCCTACCTATACCATGAAGTAAGACCGTTTATTATTCAGAAATGCAGCTCTCAATGAGGCCACTTTTATTGCACTTTGAAGTTAGTTAAGAAAAGAACAAAAAGAGGCCACGACATAGAACATCTTTCGGTTGTTATTTTTACCGAAACTCAATTCGATTTTTAAGTGGAAGGTTTAACTTAATTTTCTTCTTACAAGCTTCAGAAAATTGTTCGATTTAATATTTATATCCTCTTTACTTGAATGTTTCGTTTCCGAATTTTCTAAAGAGTTGGGCTATGTACTCAGCCCTGATAGTTTAATCCAGTGGCATCGACGAATTCAGGGCAATAGCTAATTGAGTGGATATTGCCATTAGGTGGTTATCAGAAGGTAGTCATCAGCTCCACTTACTTCGCAGGAGACAACAATTGAAAGTGTTTCCTTCAGCCTTAGGTTATACTGGAAGCACGCTTTGTGTAACTGCCCGGCTCTTGCTAGAAGAAGGCTTAAAACCCTTGGCGCAGCGTTCTTCCCCGTCCTCAATCTGCGTTTGCAGAGTCTGTTGAAATTCGTCGTTGCAACAGAAACCATTGAGCTCAATAAGGAACTCGCAACATCACCGGATGTACGGACACATTTCGTGTGGTATCACTATGGATCCCAAAGGGTCTATGCAGGCTAAGGTCGCCATTCTAAACTCCCTCCAGCCTTGATCATACTATACGAAGGAACTGACGAAGATAATCAATTCCTTATACATGAAGAATTCTCCTCTTAATTCGAGGGTCAAAAATAATGAGCTGGAATGATGATGCGAAACATAACGAAACGGATGATGCGAAACATAACACACTGAGAAAAATGTCTTATAATGGATATACTAATTCTTATACACTTTATTATTTAGCTTTATTGAAGAATGTCCTGGTTTTTCTTTTGACCTCGGTGAGTGTTTTATTCCCCCAAGGGACACTTCTAGTGCTATTTCTAGTTTTAACTGAACAGGAGTTGTTATAATCAGTTTCGATAGCGTTAGTGATCTAGATATCTATATCTTTATACTCTAGATGAAATCTGAGAGTATATTGTGTTTGGATTACCGTTTGTAATTTGTAGTAATAATTTTGTAATAACGCTCGCACAGAGCCGCCATTGATACAGAAATATTTGTTGTCGCTCAAAAACCTCGATTCCGAGTGACCGTCTCTCCGTCTGTCTGTCTGTCCGTCTGTCCGTCTGTCCGTCTGTCCGTCTGTCCGTCTGTCCGTCTGTCCGTCTGTGCATCTGTCTACAGCATAACTCTCGAAAGCTTTGAGCTATAGTGCTAAAAATTAGTAGTGGGTATATGCCGGTTCTGGCGCACTTTGACCTCGTTTGACCTTTGACCTTTGACCTTGACCTTTGACCTTGACCTTTGACCTTGACCTTTGACCTTGACCTTTGACCTTGACCTTGACCTTTGACCTTGACCTCGTTTGAACTTTGACCTTGACCTTTGACTTAGTGGGGATCCAAACCGGCAACACTTATTAGTGGGGATCCAAACCGGAGGTGGACTTCGAGAAGGCTTTCGCTGTTTCTTCAGAGATGGCAGTAGCAATATCCCTAACTGACTTTTTTTTTGAAATGTCAAGATTGATAAGAGTTGTACGAATTATGATTCATATATGATGAAATTGATATTTACATTGACAGGAATAAACACGAATTGTAAACAATTATATTTTTAGTTGGACTTTAAGAATGCTTTCGTTGTTTATATTGTGAAATAGGTTGTGCTCAGCATATATAGTTGTATGGAAGAGTTTTGTTATGAACTAGTAGAGATAAGAGATTTACGTATTAGGTTTCATATATGATGAAAATTGATAGATTGTGTGTATGGAGATTGTTATTGTTATTAATAGCGTGATATTATTTGATGACGTCATCATCGATTAGGAATAATTCTTTCGAATTGTTTATGGGTTAGAGTATTCGTTTGATATATGTAGATAAGAGTTTTTTTTGTTATGATAGGTTGTTTACATTTTTTTGTGTATGGAATTTTTTGGTTTACGAGTGAGATTGATATGAAAATTTCACCTCAATTCGCTAACATATATGATCATTTTTTTGATAAACGAGTTCAAGGTCTAAGATTTATATGAAAATAACTTGTATTTGTGGTAGATGAAGCACTTGTATGGTTACATGGATATAACGCTGTTATGCAATAGGGGTAAGCTTTGTATGGGATGTTGGTTAGTGATGATGTACTGACGTTCCATGACGTCATCAATTAGGGTTGCCATAAGGTCATCGATTATAGTTTCATGACGTCATCATCAATTGGGGTTGCCATAATGTCAAAAAAAAAAAAATAAAAAATAAAAAAAAAAATAAAAAAAAATTTTAAAAAAATTTAAAAAAAAAAATTAAAAAAAAATTAAAAAAAAAAATCAATAAAAAAATAAAAAAAAAAAAAAAAAATCATAAATTTACAGATTCGCATGACAATGTTCCTATGCCTAATACTGATAAACCCGATTAATGGGCTATTTAACGTACACGAACTGACAGGATTTACAGAAATACAACTTAACAAAGTAGAAATAGTGACCAAAGCAAATATTATCATACACATAATTGACATAAAAGAAATTTTAGACGTATTAAACGAATTTTCAACCAATACAGCTAATTTTAACGGAGAACAGAAGAACTTACTTATTACAGAATTAAAACAATTGACAAACAAAATTAAAAATATTTTAGGAATTATATAGAAATAGATAGAAAAGTGCTTTATTGAATATAGTCCGATGTACAGCAAAATGGTTATTTGGAACGATGGACGAACAAAACAGACTAGACACATAAAATCACATGAAGACGACAGACGAAAATAATCATAGTCTCATTACCGTAATAAACCAACAAATAATTATAAACAACAATTTAATGAATCTTTCAGACAGCTTAAAAATTGAAAAATAAATATATAGAACCATATCAACTACAGCAACAACAACTACAACACTATAAAATACAACCAAACAACCATACAAACACCTGATACCAACTTGTACCCATATGATACCAATTTACCTTATTAAATTTTACTATAAGTTAAGAAATAAAAAAGAGTCTTGTGTGTTGTTATACTTGTATACCAAATTCTGGTTAATATGCATATTTCAAGAAAAAAAACAAACTGAATGATGGTTTTAAGCATATTTATTATCAAGATATTTTTTTTAAATAATAAACATAAGAAAATTACGATATGTATCGGTTATATTATATATAGAATAGCTATTTCTTTAACAATGAAACAGTTTTCAGATCCTCTAAATTTAATATTTATATTATTACTTCAGCTTTTCTCAATGCTTCAATGATGGCAACAATCTCGTTGATATGATAAATATCTCCCGCCTGTAGCGCTGATACAAGCAATTGTAACCGGTCCACCAATTCATTGGGGTCATCCCAAGAAATATACTGTTTTGGTTCGATTGATGTTTGTATTAAATCTCCTCCTCTATGAGTTAAAAGTTTGTTAATAGTTTTTGTATATTTATAGCCACGGTTTCCATTTATTTGTCTTTTGCTGGGTTCGATTGATGTTTGTATTAAATCTCCTCCTCTATGAGTTAAAAGTTTGTTAATAATTTTTGTATATTTATAGCTACGGTTTCCATTTATTTGTCCTTCGCTGGTATAGTGACGTCTATAGGCATTAGTATCGAGCAGAATATTTCTATAATTCTGTAAATCATCTTTATTGTACAGAGTCTTATCTGGAACTTTCATAAATAGTAGCTCATATATGCCCGGAGTACCCTCATAGGTTTTATCTTTTATTAATATTTGACTACCATCGATTGTAAAAATCGAGTTTCCAATTTTCC
This sequence comes from Chorisops tibialis, assembly GCA_963669355.1. Taxonomy (NCBI): domain Eukaryota; kingdom Metazoa; phylum Arthropoda; class Insecta; order Diptera; family Stratiomyidae; genus Chorisops; species Chorisops tibialis. Next base: position 13,287,057 of record OY770262.1, on the reverse strand, counting down.
ATTGTTCATTTTCATGATAAACACCATAAGTACTATCAATGAAATCCGGATTATTTACAAATATATTTAAATATTTTGTAGGTATTTCATCAAATTCTCGCTCGTTCATATATTCAATGAGTTCTTGCCGACCTGAAGGAGTTGTCACATATTTACGTATGCTTCTTACATCCGGAGACTTTAATGGTGTTTCAAAAGTATCAGTTAGATTAAGCTTTCGTCCGAATTTGGGTGTTGGAGTTTCAAAATCTACGTCACTTTCACTATCATCTGTAGATTGAGTTTCCATGTTTTCTTCTTTTTCAGGTTCATATTTACTATGATTATGATTTTCTACATCTCCTTCTCTTTTAGGCTCGAATTTACTGTGTTCATACAGTTTAACTAATTTTTTAAGAGGTCTTGTGATTGGCTTAAAAGTTTGTTCTTGTCGAGTTTCAGCATTAACTCTACCTGTTTTGAATTGCTTATATTTTTTACGTAACGAGTTACTAGACTTTATAATTTGTCTAAGAATATCTTTATCGGTCGACTTCTGCATTTTTCCTTCTTACACAACAACAACAGATTAACAGATATCGTACTGCTTTGTACAGCTTTAATACTGCTTTAATACTGCTTCTGTACTGCTTTGTACAGCTTTAATACTGCTTCTGTACTGAGGTGTACTGCTTTATACAGCTTTAATACTGCTTTAATACTGCTTCTGTACTGCTTTGTACAGCTTTAATACTGCTTTATACAGCTTTAATACTGCTTTAATACTGCTTCTGTACTGCTTTGTACTGCTTTAATACTGCTTCTGTACTGCTTTGTACTGCTTTAATACTGCTTCTGTACTGCTTTGTACAGCTTTAATACTGCTTCTGTACTGAGGTGTACTGCTTTAATACTGCTTCTGTACTGAGGTGTACTGCTTTAATACTGCTTCTGTACTGAGGTGTACTGCTTTAATACTGCTTCTGTACTGAGGTGTACTGCTTTAATACTGCTTTTGTACTGAGGTGTACTACTTTATACAGCTTTATTACTGCTTTCAGTTTTTAAATATAGTTTTTCAAACTTTTTTCTCATATTACTGAATCAAAGTCTTCATATTGATTATATATAGTTGTATTTATTTGATATTGGAATCAAGATAGGAAATAACTTCTCTTGGATGCTGAAAGTGAACAGAATTCAAAGCATATATACAGTATTCATATAAATCTAGAAACATGATTGCTGAGTGTTGAAGGGAAAAGTATAGATTTTTTTTTTTTTTTTTTTGGTTATTCGAGCCTCAATGTGATTACAATCAACCAAGTACAGCTGTGAGGTTGTATAGTTGGTTGTACAGCTATGTGGTTGTATAGTTGGTTGTACAGCTGTGAGGTTGTATAGTTGGTTGTACAGCTGTGTGGTTGTATAGTTGGTTGTACAGCTGTGTGGTTGTATAGTTGGTTGTACAGCTATGTGGTTGTATAGTTGGTTGTACAGCTGTGTGGTTGTATAGTTGGTTGTACAGCTGTGTGGTTGTATAGTTGGTTGTACAGCTGTGAGGTTGTATAGTTGGTTGTACAGCTGTGTGGTTGTATAGTTGGTTGTACAGCTGTGTGGTTGTATAGTTGGTTGTACAGCTGTGTGGTTGTATAGTTGGTTGTACAGCTGTGTGGTTGTATAGTTGGTTGTACAGCTGTGTGGTTGTATAGTTGGTTGTACAGCTGTGTGGTTGTATAGTTGGTTGTACAGCTGTGAGGTTGTATAGTTGGTTGTACAGCTGTGTGGTTGTATAGTTGGTTGTACAGCTGTGTGGTTGTATAGTTGGTTGTACAGCTGTGTGGTTGTATAGTTGGTTGTACAGCTGTGTGGTTGTATAGTTGGTTGTACAGCTGTGTGGTTGTATAGTTGGTTGTACAGCTGTGTGGTTGTATAGTTGGTTGTACAGCTGTGAGGTTGATTGTAATCACATTGAGGCTCGAATAACCAAAAAAAAAAAAAAAAAAAATCTATACTTTTCCCTTCAACACTCAGCAGTCATGTTTCTAGATTTATATGAATACTGTATATATGCTTTGAATTCTGTTCACTTTCAGCATCCAAGAGAAGTTATTTCCTATCTTGATTCCAATATCAAATAAATACAACTATATATAATCAATATGAAGACTTTGATTCAGTAATATGAGAAAAAAGTTTGAAAAACTATATTTAAAAACTGAAAGCAGTAATAAAGCTGTATAAAGTAGTACACCTCAGTACAAAAGCAGTATTAAAGCAGTACAGAAGCAGTATTAAAGCAGTACACCTCAGTACAGAAGCAGTATTAAAGCAGTACACCTCAGTACAGAAGCAGTATTAAAGCAGTACACCTCAGTACAGAAGCAGTATTAAAGCTGTACAAAGCAGTACAGAAGCAGTATTAAAGCAGTACAAAGCAGTACAGAAGCAGTATTAAAGCAGTACAAAGCAGTACAGAAGCAGTATTAAAGCAGTATTAAAGCTGTATAAAGCAGTATTAAAGCTGTACAAAGCAGTACAGAAGCAGTATTAAAGCAGTATTAAAGCTGTATAAAGCAGTACACCTCAGTACAGAAGCAGTATTAAAGCTGTACAAAGCAGTACAGAAGCAGTATTAAAGCAGTATTAAAGCTGTACAAAGCAGTACGATATCTGTTAATCTGTTGTTGTTGTGTAAGAAGGAAAAATGCAGAAGTCGACCGATAAAGATATTCTTAGACAAATTATAAAGTCTAGTAACTCGTTACGTAAAAAATATAAGCAATTCAAAACAGGTAGAGTTAATGCTGAAACTCGACAAGAACAAACTTTTAAGCCAATCACAAGACCTCTTAAAAAATTAGTTAAACTGTATGAACACAGTAAATTCGAGCCTAAAAGAGAAGGAGATGTAGAAAATCATAATCATAGTAAATATGAACCTGAAAAAGAAGAAAACATGGAAACTCAATCTACAGATGATAGTGAAAGTGACGTAGATTTTGAAACTCCAACACCCAAATTCGGACGAAAGCTTAATCTAACTGATACTTTTGAAACACCATTAAAGTCTCCGGATGTAAGAAGCATACGTAAATATGTGACAACTCCTTCAGGTCGGCAAGAACTCATTGAATATATGAACGAGCGAGAATTTGATGAAATACCTACAAAATATTTAAATATATTTGTAAATAATCCGGATTTCATTGATAGTACTTATGGTGTTTATCATGAAAATGAACAATGGAAAATTGGAAACTCGATTTTTACAATCGATGGTAGTCAAATATTAATAAAAGATAAAACCTATGAGGGTACTCCGGGCATATATGAGCTACTATTTATGAAAGTTCCAGATAAGACTCTGTACAATAAAGATGATTTACAGAATTATAGAAATATTCTGCTCGATACTAATGCCTATAGACGTCACTATACCAGCGAAGGACAAATAAATGGAAACCGTAGCGATAAATATACAAAAATTATTAACAAACTTTTAACTCATAGAGGAGGAGATTTAATACAAACATCAATCGAACCCAGCAAAAGACAAATAAATGGAAACCGTGGCTATAAATATACAAAAACTATTAACAAACTTTTAACTCATAGAGGAGGAGATTTAATACAAACATCAATCGAACCAAAACAGTATATTTCTTGGGATGACCCCAATGAATTGGTGGACCGGTTACAATTGCTTGTATCAGCGCTACAGGCGGGAGATATTTATCATATCAACGAGATTGTTGCCATCATTGAAGCATTGAGAAAAGCTGAAGTAATAATATAAATATTAAATTTAGAGGATCTGAAAACTGTTTCATTGTTAAAGAAATAGCTATTCTATATATAATATAACCGATACATATCGTAATTTTCTTATGTTTATTATTTAAAAAAAATATCTTGATAATAAATATGCTTAAAACCATCATTCAGTTTGTTTTTTTTCTTGAAATATGCATATTAACCAGAATTTGGTATACAAGTATAACAACACACAAGACTCTTTTTTATTTCTTAACTTATAGTAAAATTTAATAAGGTAAATTGGTATCATATGGGTACAAGTTGGTATCAGGTGTTTGTATGGTTGTTTGGTTGTATTTTATAGTGTTGTAGTTGTTGTTGCTGTAGTTGATATGGTTCTATATATTTATTTTTCAATTTTTAAGCTGTCTGAAAGATTCATTAAATTGTTGTTTATAATTATTTGTTGGTTTATTACGGTAATGAGACTATGATTATTTTCGTCTGTCGTCTTCATGTGATTTTATGTGTCTAGTCTGTTTTGTTCGTCCATCGTTCCAAATAACCATTTTGCTGTACATCGGACTATATTCAATAAAGCACTTTTCTATCTATTTCTATATAATTCCTAAAATATTTTTAATTTTGTTTGTCAATTGTTTTAATTCTGTAATAAGTAAGTTCTTCTGTTCTCCGTTAAAATTAGCTGTATTGGTTGAAAATTCGTTTAATACGTCTAAAATTTCTTTTATGTCAATTATGTGTATGATAATATTTGCTTTGGTCACTATTTCTACTTTGTTAAGTTGTATTTCTGTAAATCCTGTCAGTTCGTGTACGTTAAATAGCCCATTAATCGGGTTTATCAGTATTAGGCATAGGAACATTGTCATGCGAATCTGTAAATTTATGATTTTTTTTTTTTTTTTTTATTTTTTTATTGATTTTTTTTTTTAATTTTTTTTTAATTTTTTTTTTTAAATTTTTTTAAAATTTTTTTTTATTTTTTTTTTTATTTTTTATTTTTTTTTTTTTGACATTATGGCAACCCCAATTGATGATGACGTCATGAAACTATAATCGATGACCTTATGGCAACCCTAATTGATGACGTCATGGAACGTCAGTACATCATCACTAACCAACATCCCATACAAAGCTTACCCCTATTGCATAACAGCGTTATATCCATGTAACCATACAAGTGCTTCATCTACCACAAATACAAGTTATTTTCATATAAATCTTAGACCTTGAACTCGTTTATCAAAAAAATGATCATATATGTTAGCGAATTGAGGTGAAATTTTCATATCAATCTCACTCGTAAACCAAAAAATTCCATACACAAAAAAATGTAAACAACCTATCATAACAAAAAAAACTCTTATCTACATATATCAAACGAATACTCTAACCCATAAACAATTCGAAAGAATTATTCCTAATCGATGATGACGTCATCAAATAATATCACGCTATTAATAACAATAACAATCTCCATACACACAATCTATCAATTTTCATCATATATGAAACCTAATCTGTAAAACTAAACATGCTGAGCACAACCTATTTCACAATATAAACAAATTCTTATCTCTAACACCAATCTCACTCGTAAACCAAAAAATTCCATACAAAAAAATGTAAACAACCTATCATAACAAAAAAAACTCTTATCTACATATATCAAACGAATACTCTAACCCATAAACAATTCGAAAGAATTATTCCTAATCGATGATGACGTCATCAAATAATATCACGCTATTAATAACAATAACAATCTCCATACACACAATCTATCAATTTTCATCATATATGAAACCTAATACGTAAATCTCTTATCTCTACTAGTTCATAACAAAACTCTTCCATACAACTATATATGCTGAGCACAACCTATTTCACAATATAAACAACGAAAGCATTCTTAAAGTCCAACTAAAAATATAATTGTTTACAATTCGTGTTTATTCCTGTCAATGTAAATATCAATTTCATCATATATGAATCATAATTCGTACAACTCTTATCAATCTTGACATTTCAAAAAAAAAGTCAGTTAGGGATATTGCTACTGCCATCTCTGAAGAAACAGCGAAAGCCTTCTCGAAGTCCACCTCCGGTTTGGATCCCCACTAATAAGTGTTGCCGGTTTGGATCCCCACTAAGTCAAAGGTCAAGGTCAAAGTTCAAACGAGGTCAAGGTCAAAGGTCAAGGTCAAGGTCAAAGGTCAAGGTCAAAGGTCAAGGTCAAAGGTCAAGGTCAAAGGTCAAAGGTCAAACGAGGTCAAAGTGCGCCAGAACCGGCATATACCCACTACTAAAATTGTTGTGTGTCATTTTTAGCTAAAAAGTAACTTTAAGTTCGTGAATGGGCTACATCCCCCACTCCTTCTACCCCCTCCCATACAAATTTCATGAAATTTCGAAATATAAAGAAATTGATTTTTCTTTGAAACTATTTAAGCTATCGACTTGAAATTTAGGTCAAAGTATTATAATATAGATGTCATTAATATTATGGAATATTAATCGGATCCCTTTACTCCTTCTACCCCCTCCCATACAAATGGACAATTTTTAAAAATACATATTTTCGATTTTCATTGAAACTAGTAAAGCTGAAAAGACAAAATTTTGGCAAAATAAATTCTACTATAATTGCAATTAGTTTTAGAAAGAATTATCAACTTCACATCACTCCTTCTACCCCCTCCCATACAAATTTCACGAAATTTTGAATTTTAAATTAAATTCGAAACTATTAAAGCTATCAACTTGATATTTTGTAGAAGGTATAAAAATAGAAATATCAATAACGGGAAAAAAATTGTTTTGATCCTTACACTCCTTCTACCGCCTCCCATACAAATGCATAATTTTTGTTAAATGCATTATATCGATTTCCACTAAAACTAGAAAAATTACAAACTTAAAATTTTTCCAGAATTTGTTTTTTAATAATTGCAATAAATGCAAGAAAAAATTATCAGCTCAGCTTCACTCCATCTACCCCCTCCCATACAAATGCCCCAATTTCAGGAAAACTATGTCCAATTTAAAAATAATGAAAACTGAAAACTTTAAAATCAGCAAAAAAACATTTTGCATGCCATTTTCGTTGTCATATGCGAAAAATATGAACCTCCCCTTCTACTTCTACCACCTCCCATGCAAAAGTCTCTACTCACTATTCGAAAGAATTTAAGATGACATATTTTCCGGTATATTAAAGTCATTTCCATCTCATCTAGAATATCATATGATTGGCCTTTACGCCCAATCATAATTCTGTTATGTTTTATGTTGTGGATTGTTCTGACAAGATCCTCAATCAGGTATTAGACCAATTTGTCGATTTTGGTCGTCTGAACGTTTCAGATACATTTTTTTGTTGACTCAATGTCGAACATCCTGTGCCAATAGTCGGACACTGAAGTCTCATTTAGATTTGCCATTTGGTTACCTTCGTACTCTGGAATTGGGTACAAAGAGTAATATCTAAAACTTTCTTGCTGAGTTTAATTATGAATCTTGGCCTATTACTAGCATTCAGAATTTCTAGCTTATGTCTATAAATGAATTTAAGAAGTAATTCACCTCTATCGTACCCAATCGCATCGCATCCAATTAAAATTTGCTTCCTCATTGTCTCGTATAGGTACTGAAGATTAGGAAAATAGTTTTTTGCTAAACTAGTTCACTAGTTCTTATTGAAAGGACTATTTCTTAGTATTAGTTGTTCTAGTCACGGTAGTTTAGAATATTTGCGAAATTCAGCTTTTTACAGATGTTTCGGGTACAAAAATAAAGAAAGTGGAAAGGAAAAAAATCACATTCGAATCGATTCGAGCAGTCGTTCTTGAGATGAATGCAAAACTCTACAAAAGATAGTTTTTCCGCAGATATCCCGATATAAGATGGATAAAAAATACATCCGACTCGATCTAAGAAGCAGTTTTCAAGATTTTTGCTAAATTACATTTTTTTCTGTTACTTCGAATAAAAAAAAACTGAAGTAATACGAAAAATATCACACCTAACTCAATCCGAGCAACCGTCCTCAAAATTTGTGCAAGAAGCAAAAAAATTTTTTTTTTTTTTTTGCAGATCATCGAGTCAAACTGAGTCATTTGAATTTTAGAGATATCTTGAGTCGAAAAAGAGGAATAAAATAGCATACGACTCAATTCGAACATCCGTTCACGAGATATATATATGTAAGTAGCGGAGGGTAACAAAAAAAGAAAGAAGAAAATACTGAAAAGCTGAGAGCTCGTTCGTGAGCTAAACGTATGAAATTGAAAAAAAATTTCCCCAGTCTGATTTATTTTGATTAGCAAACAATTCTGTAGTCTGCCTTTGAACTAAACGCTTACATTTCTTCGTGAGATACTATCGCATTGAGCTCATAGTTCGTTTGTGAACTAAACAAATGTATTGGAGCAATCAGTGCGCCAGTCTGATCTTTTTATTTCCGCGATGTGGATCGTTCGCTGCGTGAGAGGTGAGTTACGATCGCATTGAGTTCGCGATAACACAATAGGAATTAATGTTGATTTTGTGAATGTGTTAAACGACGAGGTTATGTAAATAATAAACTGTTAACTGAAAACGCGCACTTCCGGACTTAACGTTCAGTTCATTTCGAACTAAATGTGAAAATTTTAGTGATTTATTAGTTTAGTTTAGTCAAATGAACTCGTTCGAGAACTACAGAATTACATCTGTTGTACCAACGCCGAGAGGCTACTCTACGTAGGCCGCCACTAGATCCATGTAACAGAATCCTGAAATGGGAACATATTTAGTAACCTTTCTCTTGATCTACCTTTATTGGTTAGATCATAGAGAATCTCACTTAAACTTAACCCTCTTGATCCAACAGTAAATAATGTCTTACTGCGTGAGATACTAAGATGATAGCTGCTGCCGCTTTGGCATGCAGGTTTGCCTGTAGACACCGGCAAACCATTTGCAGCTGTGTTAGCTTCAACAATGGCCCAAATCGATCCTTGGCCTCCTGATATTCAGGTTCCTTAAAATTTTTTTTCAGTATTTATTGTGGAAGGGTTATTAGACTTTCGCACAACCCTCCATCTACGAATTTTTCATTTTCGTGGATTGAGGTGACCAAGGTGTACCCAAGCATTCAGTCTGCTGAAATTATGCGTCGGCCGGGATTTGAACTCACGTTCGCATTGTAAACTAACACGCTACCCGCTAGGTTACATCCTAGCCCATATTGAGCCTTGGTCTCCGGATGTACTTCTCGGTCCAACAACGGCGTTCTCCAATTTGAAAAATCGAGAGTTGATCTGGAATCTGCTTCGACTGAGTCCTCTCATCGCTTTCGTGTCTTCTCCTGCGGTTGGTTGTGTAGAGCTTTTCTCTTGCAGTCCTTTTGGAATTCGTTCCTAGTGCATTCGCTCCACGTAGCCAGCACATTGTAGCTTGCAGAGTTTGATCATGATAGATGCTGGTGTGTCGTCAATTAGTTGATATAGTTCATGGTTGTATCGAATCCGCGAATCACCTCCTTCCTTAACTGCTCCGTACACCTTCCGAAGAATTTCTCCCAACCTTTGCTTGAGGACAAATTTGGTAAGGAGATAGTTCTTGGCCTGCCTGGATGTTATGTTCTCCGAGGTTCCGGGAACGGATCGAGTGTAGGCCTTCGGAGCCTCGCCTTTAGAATCTACAGTCTGTGTCTTTGTTGTTTCGGTCTGTTTCTTTAAGGAAGGTCATTGCTGAGTAGTGAGCTTTCTCACTGGCATCAAATTCGCCCTTGACCCTCACTTGGATTTCTGAAAAGTTCAGGAGAGAGCGGCACCGGATTTTGATTAGGTCAACAACCGGAAAAAAAAGGTCTGTCTTCCACTTTTCACTTTTAGTACACGAAGTACCTGCCATTTACTGGTTTTAAGGCCTTGGTTTTGCTTGTCTAATCTCTAAAGAAACTCATCTGCAGATAGTTTCACTTCTCGAGAAACGTATGTAACGCATACAGTTTTTTGTAGTGCATCTGCCCAATCCAAAACCTGCAGCAGTGCATCCGTCCACGGTTTTAAGTTAAAGGCTATTCTGCACTTTCTGGCGCATTTTGTCCAAGATAGCAGCTTTGGTCTTTTTGAGTTGTTCGAGCGAGATCATTGGGTGCTAAGAGTGTAGAATCGATACCTTCATTTGTTTCAAAATATTTATAAATGAGACCTTGGAAATGCTCGGTGTCGGGTTGGGTCTTATGCCCTTACCTTACCGTACCCTACCGTACCGTAAGCCGGTTATAAGGGCTTTCTCTATGCAGATTCAATGTTCCTCTGTACCGGTTTGGCTCCTTTGTAGAAGTCTGAATCTTTGTGGGTTGGTTTCTCAATCCTTTGCACCTTTCTTAAGACTTGTTCTGGTGTGCTACCGTCAGATCCATTTCGTTTTGATGCCGTGATATTGACGTTTTTTGCGTCGCCCAACTTTCATTGCTCTAGTTCGCGGGACCTCTCCGGTCTTGCACCATCAGCGATTTTTGCCCGAATGCGTCTCTTGAAGGGTTCTGAAAAGTACTCAAATTTACTCTTCAAGTCAGGTTTCTGAAGAGATGCTCTCGTTTCATCAACTACTTGTGTCTTCAGTTCCTGGTCATTGACTTCCTCTAATATGACTTTTAACAATGACGAGAAAAGAAGGTCCGCAATCGCAAAGCTTCCATTATGGATGCAAGGCTACCTTGAGTGCCGCCCGGTGTTTCTAGGAGATCGTCCTGATATTACTTTTAAACACCTGAAGATGATCATACAATAATGCTACAGCCCATATCGAGCCGTGACCTCTTGGATGCACCTCCTCCAGTTATCTCGGTCCAACGATCGCGTCCTCCAGTTTGAAAAATCAATAACCGATCTGCAATCTGCGTCGACTGAGTCTTCCCATCGCTTTGCCCTTAGCGAATCTTACGAGTAGCGTACCTCTGATGCCCTCTGAGGCTAGTGAAGTTACATTCCTAACGACATCTTCTTCTACAATGGCACTACAGCCCAAATCGGACCTTGGCCTCCTGACATTCAGGTTCCTTAACATTTTTCATTACTTATTGTGGAAGGGTTGTTAGCCCTTCGCACAACCCTCTTTCTACGAATTTTTAATTTTTTTTTTTAATTTTCGTAGATCGAGGTGACCAAGGTATATCCAAGCAGGCAATGTGCTGAAATTATATATTGCGTCGACCGGGATTTGAGCTCACGACCTTCGCATTATAAGACCAACACGCTACACCCTAGCATTCCTAACAACATACTCGAGCACTAAGTTGAAGAGCATGGAGGCGAGACCATGTCCTTATTTGAGACCTGACTCCAATGGTAAGATTTGAGTCAACTCGTATTATTCGTAATATTCGACTGGCGAGCTCTGTCCAACCTTCTTTCAAGAGTTCTACAGAGATTTCGTCAATTCTGGGCGTCTTGTTCGATCTTAAATTATGTAGTGCTTCTCTACTTCATCATAGGTTGGAGCAATGAGCAGTTGATCTCCATCTGGATCCTCTGGAATTATAAAAGGTTCAGTCTGTGATGTCGTTCTATTTAACAAGGCTCGGCAGTGAACCCATCATGCTCGTGTTTATCTTTCGAAAAACAATCGATCGCTTCTTGGCATTGCTCATCGAACCAGTCATTTTGCTTCCTCCGCTCTAAATGTCCTAAAATGTTGTTAGTTGGAGGCTGAATACCATCCTTAATGTTACGCCACATTTGGTCAATACTGTCCTCAGGGTCAGCCTGAGGTAATGCTTCAATATGTGCTTTGATTGTGGTCATATATTCCACTTTCGTTGTATCGTCCTTCAATTTTTGCATATTGAACTTAGGAGCCCAGCTTATTTAGTGTGGCCCTTGTTAGTTCAGGCTCTGGATTATAATACTCGAGGAAGACGTCGGGTTGGTCGACCATGCAGCACATAGAAGCGAGCAGTTGAGCAGGAGGCCAGAGGCATAAACAAGTCCTGGCAACATCTTAAGGCTGATGCTCAGTACCGCGCTTTGTGGACGAGAATTGTTTCTGTCCTATGTCTTAACAGGAATTTGATTGTTAATCTTGTAACAGAGGTATTTAGCTCGATCAAGAAAATGGTCCGGGTCACAGTTCGCGCCACGTAGAGTCCTAACATCTAGAATGCTGGAGGCAGCCCTTTTTCGATGAGAGCGTGGTCAACTGGATTGAAGGTGCAAGACACCTTATGTCATGCACAATGCTTGTATACCTACTCAAGCCAAGGTGTAGAAGAGGATGAGGATTTTGGAAAGAAGACGAATTTCATAATGAAAAAGGTTTTTAGAAGGAATAAATGGAAAACAACAACTCAAGGGGAAAATATTCTCTTTGTACGCCGTTGCCTATTCGCATGATTTGCTTATTTAGCAACTTGCCGATCCAAGTTGGTCGTCCACTATCTGTAACCTGTGAAGCGCGTAGTGGCATACCGGTTCTACTGTATACTGTAGTACAGCATAGTAAGTTAACGTCCGTCTTCCTTTAGTTGGCAATCCTAGTCACACCTAAAAACCCCATTTCGAATATTTCGACCCATGAACGTCACGAGATCTATGCTCGATTCCGGCTTTAGCACCATTTCCGAAGATGATCGAAACTACCACTACCATTGCAATATTCCATAATTTTGTGCTGAACTATCCGACTCCCAGCATTAAACCATAAACTTTCTGATCAGAGCGCGAGCATCAGCCGGCGGTAAAACTGACATGGTTAACATTATTAAATTTGCATAGTCCGACCTGTAGAACATGTCTAACGGTAATTTGTAATATGTAAGATCATTTGCATGATCAATGGATCGAGTACACGTACTCGTCCACACATGGTGCATGGACACGGCGACGTATGGTCATAGTAGTGATCAGCGCTGGTCTACACGCTCGCTCGATCGTTACGATCACTTTACGATTCGCGCGCGATCGTTAGAATTTTGTTAAACACCGTGTTGGCTGCCAACCCCAAACAGCCAAAACACGTTTCAATAATAGCGATTTGCCGATCCGATGATCAAATTAACATATCGCTCTGTCAATTTCCCATTCGATCGTGATAAATCTCATAAAATTGAATAAAACGATGGAAAATGCATCGCTCTGCCGGCACACTCCCCAGGCAGATGAGATGCACATACGTATATTCCCATCCTTGATCGAGTTCTGGACTCTGGACCCCGAAGCGGACGTCTGTTCGATCCATGCGTATCTGCATTTAATTGCACTTATAGACACATCATTTGCCGAGCTAAGTATATACTCGCAGTTATCGGTGCATAAATTCAAAGGTACGGTACCAGCAGTCATAGACTGGGAGCCTCTCTGCCGCAATATCGATCATTTTCGCCACAATTCGAACATGTTAAGGGCCTTTTTCTTTAAGGTCTCATTAAGCCCTAACAAGAAAAAGATGATGTTCTGGAATATAGCGAACAACAACTACGGCGAATCTACCTTGAGGCATGAGAAAAGAAATCAACACAACAACGGCTGGTGTTAATTAACCCGCCAGGGAAAGTAAACCGCGTCGGCGCGTTACATTCGATTTAACATCATTGGGAGACAGGTCCCAGAAGCACCTAATTACAACCGGACCGGGTATCATGATGGACCTAGTACCTTTCCTACCCAGAAAATGCTGCAATCGGAAAAAATTAAAAGAAATAAAAATACTTATAACATATACAAACAACTTGGGCATAAGATACTTATGGATGTAAGGCATGTACTACCGGAACGCTGACTCTGACGATGATAAATTTATAATCTCGGCAAACGAAAAGACGTTGAGAAGTCTTAACATCAATTAAATGGCCAATTACAAGAAATAAATTATCACCGAATGGCGCATATCAAGCAAAAATAGTTTGAGAATGCAATGGGCACAAGAAGATATGAAATGTGCATTTTATCTTTATCTGACGGTGGGGCAGGAGAATGCAAGGCAGTAGCTAATCTGCTGCCAATAATTACCAGATTCTTCAAAGGACATAGACTTAGTGGGCTTAAGTCGAGCTGGAAACGTTGGTGGAAAATTGAAGCTTAGATCCTTGTATTCGGGGGAATAAACGTTGTCGTTCGATTGCGAAGCACGGTTGACCGGGTCTCGTCGTAGAAAATTGTGCTGGAATTGATGTTTGGGCAGCTTGTGAATTTGAGTCGGAAATATAAAATTTCACGATAGTTATCGCCACATTTTATTCGTTCCTAAATCAGCGACTCCAAGCAATCATATTCAGGATAGCAAGCCAAACATTTTAGCTTTGGTTTATAACTTTTAGTTCATTATTTTAATAATGAAGTATTGTGACCGACTTGGAAAAAAAATTGTCTGTCTGTACTCCGTACGCCGTTGGTGTACGCACATTAACTCCCAAGCCCTTCAAGATGGAAAGTTTATTTTTGGGTGGATTATAGATGGTTGCGGATCTCAGGCGGACATTCATTTTGGGTGGTGCAAAGGTTAAGGCGAAGGTGGGGAGAGCGCTAAAACCGAAACTAAGAATTGGATAATTTAAGAGGTGTACTCTCATCGAAAATCAGTTTCGTTTCAGCGGAGGAAATTTTCTTACATCTTTATATTGGCCATGATGGTGGAATTGCAGAATACTATCCATCCACAAACACCTGGGGCATAGTTTTAGAACACAAGTTCCGGTTTCCATTATTGGCGTGAATTGCGGACTAATTTTCCATTAGTGTCCGAAAAGAGGGGTTCAGAATAAATTGTCGGCCGAATTTTTTTTCAAATAATTATATCTTCGGAATTACTTACCATTAAAAATTCATAATTTGAGACCATGAAGGTGGCATATAGATACACCACAATCAACTTAGAATGAAGTTAATTATTGTAAGAGGGAGGATATGATATGATATTTCAATTATATGGTGAGTTCTACAAGATTATAAATCTTTTATAAGTACAAAAACATTTGGTGGAAACTCAGAACTAATAGAATTTAAATTAATTAGATTACAATGAAATGCAATGAGTTATATATAAAAAGAGAAATAAAAAAAAAATCAATAATTGCAATGTAAAATTGAGCTTAGAAAACAATAAATCATAAAATAAAGAAGAAAATAACTAATATAAAAAATCAAAAAAAACAAAAAAAAAATACAAATGTTAAGAAGATGTTAAGAAAATATTAAGAAGAAGGCGCCAAAAGTATGCTTATATGAATATTAAAATCAAATTAAAGACAAACAGATCAGATGACTTCAGTAAAGCCTTTGACAAAATTGACCATAACATTCTTGTGCATAAACTCCGCCTGCTTGGTTTTCCTGATATTTTCGTCCTTTGGATTAAGTCTTATCTTAGTGATCGCATTCAGAAAGTACACTTTCGAGGAGCCTTATCTTCTGATATAATTAATACTTCTGGCGTTCCGCAAGGTAGCCATCTGGGTCCACTACTATTCCTTCTCTTTATTAATGACGTGAGTTCTTTTATCTCTAACTCGAACATTCTTCTCTATGCCGATGATGCGAAAATCTTTAAGATTATCTCCAGCAGCAATGATTGTCTATTATTGCAAAGTGATATCTTGCGTTTTCATGACTGGTGCTTACTTAACAATTTACATCTCAACATTAATAAGTGCACTGCTGTTTCGTATTCTAAGAAGAGAATATCAATGAATTTTGACTATGTTGTAGATGGATGCTCTTTACTTCGTTCTGACAAAGTACGTGATTTGGGCGTACTATTCAACTGTAATTTTACCTTTGATGATCACGTGAATCACATTGGTGGTAAAGCGAACGCTATCCTCGGTTTTGTTAGGAGACAATCGAAAGAATTCAATGATTTCTTTACAACGAAAATGTTGTATTGTGCATTTGTCCGATCTATCCTAGAATATGCCAGTCCTATCTGGTCACCATTTTATTCCACTCACATAGATAGGATCGAAGCAGTTCAGCGTCGGTTCTTAAGGTTTGTCCTTCAGGGCCTTCCCTGGTCCGATCCACTCAGGTTACCGCCATATGTTGATCGTTTAAATCTGCTGTCTATGGATTCCCTTGAGAAACGGCGTATACATGCCAGAGTTGTTTTTGGTTTTAAAGTAATTACAGGTATAATTGACTCTGACAAATTGTTGTCTATGATTAATTTCAATGTTCCATATCGCCCTTTACGAAATTATGAGCTTTGTAGAATTCCGCAGCATCGCACAAACTACGGGTTTTATGAACCAGTTTCATTCATGTTAAGAGATTTCAATACTTCTTCTCGCGATTGGATTTTCACATAAGTGTCCCACAAGTAAAAAGTCAGCTTTCTTGATGTTCATAATGTTTGATTTTGTATAAAGTTTAAATTTCTGTGTAACTAATTCTGTTTAATTGTTATTAATTAATTATATTATTAATTTATATTATTATAACTGTTGTTAAATGTAGTAATCAATTTTTTTGATGAATAAAATTATTATTATTATTATTATTATCCAGATCATCAACACGCTAAACATGAGTTGGAAGGTTATTCCAGATTCTTATTGTCTGGACGAAGAAGGAACCATTACCAACCGTCTTAAAGAAACGCGGATCAAGAATTTTACGATGTCTTTTGGTTTTCAGAGGTATTAGGTACTCGCATAAATACAGTGGCTCACTTTGCTGTAAAATATTATGCAAGAAAATTAGTGTATACATAGGTAGGACACTAGCAAATAGTCTTCTCAGACTACCATTAATCTTTTTTAGGACAGAATCGACTTGCTTACATCCGATATGCCCGAGTCAAGGATTACTCCTAAATCCGTTACATAGGTTTGGAATACGAGGAGTCTGCCGTTGACTATTGGGTAGGGAAGATCTCAGGTGTTAGGATAATCTAGTCCGGCATAAAATGCAATACATTGAGACTTGTTCTCGTTGAGCGCTAGATGATTAATTTGAGACCAACTTAATATGCGAGCAATATTTTGATTTACGCGTTCAACACAGTATTCAACTAACCCAATAGACCTACTTAAGTAGATCTGTGCATCATTTGCGTAAAAATGAAGACTGCAGTGATGTAATAATCCCGGTAGATCATTAATATAAATGCAGAAAAGTAGTGGACTTAAAACTGACCCATGGGGAACACCACAGAAAGGGTAAAGACGAGGACAGAACATGATCAATTCTAACTTTCTGATGCCTGTTGGCTAAGTAGCTACCATGTAGCTTTACTGCATTAGTAGAAAAATTGAAGATTGACTATAGCTTGTCTAGGAGGGGGTGGGACAAAGAAAAACATTTAAAAATGATAATCTCGACTATCTCTTAAGCTACACTAGCGAAATACGAGAAAAATATAACATTTGAACATAATAGTTGTTTGAGAAAATGGGGAGCATTTTAAAAATGGTGGCGCTTTTCGAAATTTCAGCCCGTTATATGTCTAACCTGAGTACATATATCAATGACAAGATCGTCTACATATGCTATTGCGGGGTAGCCGTTTAGATTTAAAATGGAAAGGGGTTCATTCACTGTTAGGACCCACAAGAGAGGCGATATTATGCCACCCTGTGGCGTTCCTTTGTGGACAGAGCTATTTCTTTTCTGTTCACTCATTCGTGCTACGTTTTTTCGTTAGCGAAGAAGCTTAGCTATCTTTGCAGTCAGGAGAGGTTACACACTGATGTGCAAGGCCTCAAGTATGGCATCAATATTGATGTGGTTAAAAGTGCCTTCCACGTCTAGAAAGGCACCGAGTGTAACCTCTTTATGATGAGAAGCTTTCTCTATGGCGACTATCGTCACATACAAGAAAGTGTGACCTACCTTTCAGATAGGCGTGTTGGTGGCTCAGATGTCCACCAGACTTTCCAGGGCTTCAAGAAAGAACGAAGTTAGGCTGATGGATCGGAAAGCTTTCGGGATATTATTGGAGGCTCTGCCTGGTTTAGGTATAAAAACTACATTTACCTCTAGCCATAGCTTCGGTAAGTGGCAAAGACTGATTCATGCTTTATAGATGACAACCAGGTACTGAATTATTGTTTCATCCGCATTTTGGATCATTGCGGGATAGACTTCGTTCAGTCCCGGTGACTTGTAAAGTTTGAAGGCACTGAACGGAATTCCTATGTTTTCTAGCGTCACGGTGTATCTACTAGTTCTGAGTTAGCTGGAATACGATCGACATATGAACTTTGTGGTGGGTGCTCAAAGCATGCGGGGAAATGCGTTTCCATTAAAAGGACACCGTCCATGAACCATCGCCTTTATCCAGTAATTCAGGCATGTATGCGTCTTTGCATAGGGTCCGGTTTATCCTAGCGATATCGTTGACGTTATCGATTTCTTCATAGAATCTCTTCCATGAATTTCGTTTGACGGCTCTTAGCTGTTTTTATACAGTGTAAGTGCTGCTTGGTATTCGTCCCAGTCTGTGTCACGTTTGCTGGAATAAGCTTTGTTAAAGAGTTTTTTTGCACATTTTTTTAGAATATCAGGATCGTTATTCCACCAGACAGCGTTCTTACTATCTTTCGCGGACTTTTGAGGGCTGGAACTCTTGTATGAGGTTGTTAGTATATTTGTTAGTATACCAACTCTTCTATCTAAGGAATCTGGTGATTTTATTGGGTGAGGAACTGTTACCGGTAGATTACGGTTTATTAGATCCTGATATTTAACCCAATCCAATCTTGCTGGATTCCTGTAAAACCAGATATTTTTGCTGATCCCACTATTTCAAATCTTATCGATATGTGGTTTAACAAGGATGATTCTTTCGAAACTCTCCAGTTGTGGACCACTAGTGTGTTAGAGTTAGTGGCAAGAGCCAGGTTGATAACCTCGCCTTTTACTCTATTTATGAAGGTGGGACTATTACCAACATTACAAACATTTAGATTGCTCATGCTAAGAAGTTCGAGAATTAACTTACCGCGATCATTGCAGTCTGTACAAGACCAAGTTCCCTGTGTTGAACTGGACAAGCTGGCACAGGTCAGTCGTTGGAACATCTTCCTGCTTTGTATGGCTGGTATGATGAAACCGGCTTAACAAGCTGCGGTGTTCCGTTAAATCACCTCTCCCTTGTTTGGTCAGGATTGCTGAATTGTGGAATTAATGTCAATTTTAGTGCTTTTTTTTGCAACGACACATGTTCGTAACTTACCTGTTTTGGGTCCATGAAGGGCTGTTAAAATTTTGTTGCACCAACCTAGAATGTGGAGCTACCTAACCACGGTTCCTAGACAAGTGCAATATCCGAATAACCTTTTAAGAGGTGTTGTTGGGAGTGTGCTAGCCGTTCCACGTTGATATACATAGATTGGCTTGAACCACTCTGAGTTTGCCGGCTTCTGAGGTTGGCCGCATTTGGTTTCGGGAGTTTGAAGTGGACCTGGCTTCAAAAAAAAACAGCCAGACAGGCAGCCTTGTGTTTATGACGAATACAAGCAACCTTGGAATTAAACTTATATTCTTAACATTCATCTGGAGTATCTATATGACACGATCAAATCAAATTAGAACACACAGCTCTATTAGCTGTATTACAACAAGTAGCTCCGGCATCAAAACAATTCCAAACAAGCCGCAATAATATCGAATAATTGTCCTTGACAAAAGTACACATATAGCTCAATCATTTCAGCTTACTATGATCGAATCTATTCATGATCTTCAATACAAACCTAATTTCAAATCGCATTCAATCATCATCAAGCGATAAATCTCCGTTTACGATCGAACACACATCATTTGAATGCATTCAAAAGTCATATTACTCGTAAAATGTCGTCCGGATTGTGTGTGCGTTTTGAATTCGAAATAAACGGCTATTATGGATTTTTATCTTCCGAAAAACCTCCTCCGTGTGGGGGATATTGTGCAATCTTTTATGTTTTATTATATTTTCTTCGTGTGTAATAATGACATAATTCCATTCTTCGACCTCAGAATGCGCAGTCTTTTGCGCGCAAGCGCACTTCACTACCAGATAAGTATCTTTATGTGTGTTCAAAAGCGCAGTCCCAGTCAACATCTCTGCGGTGATCATGTTATGTTGATCATACCAATTGCATCGATTCAAATTGGATTTCGGTAGAAAATACTGCGATCGATTTGTCTTATGAATAATTCATTCGGTTCCATTGTTTTCGATGTTTCAAACTGATCATTTATTTTGTCATAATTTGACATGATGAAATGATCTTGTTTGCCAAGATCGCTTACTTCAATTTCGATTTTTCGCTGAACGCGGAGAAGATGTTCATTGAAGAAGATCTTGTTATGCTTTGTACTGTCCATATAAGAATAAAAATGATCGTGCACACTTCGTGATCAACATCGACAGTTTAGCAATACCATTTAAGGAGTTTGCAACAACATTATGTCGACAAGTAGTTCGCTCCTTGCTGAAATGATTGATCAGCTTCCTGCGATACTGTGCAATATACAAGAATTCATGATCGCCGTGATCGATCCGAACCGATATGATCAATTAATTCAAGACGTCACGATCATTTAACGCAGTGTACCTGCCCAAGGTGTAATACTACACATGTAAGGAAACACTGTTTTTTAATTATAGCTATCTTTCGTTATGAAATGATGGTGAAGACGTGACTGACTGAAATATCCGATGATGACTCGGAAGCTTAAATTTCGAAGTGCTACAAATAATCATCACAGACATCAATCGATCTTTTTGATTGATATCTGATCGTCATTATCATCCAGATAATGATCATTTCAATTTCAAAATGAAAAAAAAAGGAATACGAGAATAAGAAACTGATGTAAGGAAGTTTCGACTTTATTGAATGATCATCAAGCCAGTGTTCTGGCCAGTTCGTTGTAGTTGCCATTCATTGTAAAACGATCGTGTCATCGTTTCTTTATTTGGTAATTGTGTAATTAATTAATGATCAATTACTTTGCTCGATAGGTTAAGAGTGCGCTGACGGTTATGTGATGTTTAAATGGTGCGTTTTGTAGTATAGGTATAATATGGAAGCCATATATTATGAGATGGTCTTAAGTGACCGATTAAGCGATCGTTTATTGGATAATGAGAATGTCACGATCGTAATTGGGTACGGGGAATTTATATATTTTTAAGAGTGAGAGCAATTTTACCTCAATTTCGTAACGAATTTCAGGAGTTTTTAAATTTATGATTAGAATTGACTCATCAGGATACTGACCTTTAATTGAACTTGAACTGCTTGGCTGGGGCCATCATGAAACGAAAGAATCCGCGATGAATCATTCATGCTATATTACTGGATCATTAGTGTTGTTTGGTAGCTGAAATGCAGAGATCAGTGGAATTAAAGTCACATATTTGCAATCTTAATTAGATTATTCGAGCGTAACGAAGATATTGATTAAGAATGCATCAAACTTTTCATAGAAAGATCGTTGATCGTACAGCTAACACGCATACCTAATCGGTTTAGCATCGATCAGATCCAATTAACAAGAGGTATCCGCTTTCAATTTTAGCACAGATACAATACATGTGTGTTTGTGAAAAAAAGAAAAAAAAAAAAAAATTGACGACATGTTGGAATGATGTGAGGTGTAATCTTGATATCTTTAGGTGGAAGATCAGATGGTGTGATTCCGTTGACATTTAACGACTTCATTGGAAAATGCAATAAGCTATGGGGATCACAATTAAATCGACTGAAGTTAAGTTTGAACTGATTTTATTTATTTATTTTTTTTTTCTTTTATTTGTAACTAGCGATCGCGCGCGACTTTGTCCGCGTAAGAATCCCAAAATAAGCAATTTTTAAGAATGTAGTTAGTAACACATTATCCCGGATATATAAACTTGTTAATGGCTCTTTGAAGACAATGGTTTATATTTTGTTGAAATCAGAACCAAAAATTATTAAGAATGAAACCACGATACTCGCATTTGTATGGGACAGGCTCGTGATCAAATCAATCCCGTGATCTAAGACCATTTTCGTAATGAAGAGCACTGAGGACATGTGAATAGTTATAGCTTGTGTTAATTAAAAAAAAAAAGCCCAAATAAAATAACATTAAGCTTAAAACTATAACAGGACTACGACTCTGCGTAAAGCCCAATCATACGATACTACAGATGAAATTTTTGTAATGTTAAGAATTTTGTATGGGGAGTGGTAGAAGGGGTGATAGTACTGAACTAATTTGTTTCACATCATGCTAGAGTAGCTATAAAAATGTTTTGTACCAAATCTAAGCTACAAAAATTGAATAGGTACTGAGGTACTTAGTGGATTCGATTTAGTGAAATTGTGCAATTTGTATGGGAGGTGGTAGAAGGAGGGGAGTGTTTTTTGGTGATTTTTCGAGAAACGAAACTGATATATTTTAAATTTTAGTTCAGTAACCTTCACACATTTCAAGAAAATAGAATTTTTGAAAAGTCGTGTAATTGTGTGACTTTGTATAGGAGGGGGTAGCAGGAGTGAAGCTAATCGGTTGATTTCTGCCGATATTAAAAATAATGCTAATTATGGATTCTATACAAAATTTTAGCTCGATTAAAGCTATACGTATTGAGAAAATTGGTTTAGACTATTTCATGAAAAAGGGCAGTTTGTATGGGAGGTGTTGGAAGGAGAGAAGGGTTTTTAGTGATTTTTCGAAAAACAACTGCAATTATACAACTGATATATTTTAAATTTTAGAATTTTTGTAGTCGTGGAATCGTGTCACATTGTACGGGAGGGGGTAGAAATAGTGAAGATAATGGGTTCGTTTTTTGCCAATATTAATAATAATAACAATTAAGGATTTGCTACAAAATTTTAGCTCGATAGAATTTATACGTACTGAGAAAATTGGTGTATAGTATTTCATGAAAAAGTGTATTTTGTATTTGAGGTGAGCGAAGGAGTGGGGGGATTTAAATAATTTGTGTTCTTAAAGATTGAATTTGTAATAGAAATAATACGTTCTAAATTTCAAATTAATAGCGCTTATGGTTTCCAAGAAAATTTGACTATTACATATTATTAAAAATGAGTCACTTTGTATGGGAGGGGGTAGTAGGTGTGAGGGAAGGGAAATAAAACTATAAGCAGATTACATCTCGGAGCATACCTGATGAACTGTAAAAGTTTCATTACAATCGTTTCAGCCGTTTTTGCGTGAAAGTCGGACATACAGACAGACAGAGAAGAATTTTAAAAACGCATGTTTCTGCTTAGTTATTGCTAAAATAAAGCAAAAAACTAACTTATAGCCATTTTAAACGAACAACAGACAGACACTACAATTATATTTATATAGATGCTGAAATGAATCTACTAGTCATCCTTGATCAGATATTTATGTTTAAACGATTCGAAGTATTTTTTAGATACACCAGTGAACTGAATGTTAAGTTTTTAATTTCTTAATATAGTGAATTCAGTATCGCTCCATTTAATAAAACTGAGCATATAAGTTAATGTCAATCCGGATGTATCATGACTTGTCCCATTAATAGCAACGCTCCTTAACGACGGAAGTGCTCGCAACCAGAGTACTAACAAACAAAGCACTCTCAACCTTTTTCCATCTGCGAAAATTGCAAATTTAAAAAAACATGAAGACAATATACAAAAATAGCAAAAGTTGATTTAATAAAAATTTTTATTTTTAGAAGCTCTTACTCAGACAATTTTTCGATCCGATTACCTCGAATTAGGGTCTAAGGGTGAAAATTTGTCGTCGCTACCAATAATTTTATTTCAAGTTCTGTTGCTAAGTCACTGATCCGGGTCCTTGGGATCGCTGTGTGTATGACTCAAGGAGACCTCGGTTGAGAGTATTCTCAACTACGCTCGTAATAAACTTAATTTACCGATTAGTTTTTAAACTAACACGTAAAAATGTAAATGATTAACGCCTTAACTTTGTTTCGTTCAAAAGTTGCGGACTGCCTTTGCAAGCAAAAAAATTCTCCGAATTTTTACCAAAAATCCGAAGAATTCAAAGAATTAAATTTTTTCGTCGGCTCCTCCAGTATCGGCAAGAACTTAGCTGCTCCTAAATTGAATTGTGTAATCAATTCTTTATATGTCAATATTTGTCATCAAAATGTGCGTGGTCTAAAGACTAAGCTGCAGAATTTCTTATCTTCAGTTTATGTAGATGCGCCTGATCTTTTTTGAGTTTATAAAACGTGGTTAAATACTTACATTAGTGACTCGGAATTGGTTCCTGATAACTATACGATGATGATGATAGATGTGATCGCGATTTGGCAAGATTTGATAAGGTGGATAGTGATGGAGTTATAATTGGTATCAACACCCGGTTCCCTTATTATTCTTGCCCTAACCTTGACACCTTTTTAATTGAAAATATTGTGGTACAAGTCCGTTTGTATCCGTCACATTCGCTCTACCTGTGCTGTGTTTACATCCCTTGCCAAAGTCCGCTCTCAGTTCATGAAAATTGCGAGTAGCTATCTAATAAGAAACAAAGCAAAATGAAAAGCAAAGAACACATTCTCCATTTTAATTTCAACTAGGAAAAATTGTTCTTTGTGTTATTAACTTCACTCTTAACCACCGGTGAATAAACTTATCGATTTCAAACGAACTTTTACTTTGCTTTTTTTCTTTCTTCTTATAGTTTTCAGATCCTCATCTGAAACATTTTTGGTCCGTCGAGCCAGATAGTGATCTATCCAACCAATTAAGAGTTCAATTTGGAAATTCTTGACCCAGGATTATTTAGAACAGCATCGATTATCCCGAAACAATCGTCCCGGATTCTACGGCCAATGCTGAGTAAGTCCACTTTCCTACTTACTGAAAGCCATTCGCGTTCGCGATTGTTTTTTATAATTCCGCGATTTTTAGTGCCGTGGGAATCTTAGTGCCGTGCTCGCGATAAAACATATAATAGAGACAAGATCGACGGAAATCGACTTACGCGAGTCCCAATATAATTCTTATAAATTTTCCCGAGAATTCCCATTTCCCGCAAAATGGAGGCTCTTCTTGCCCAGCAAGAAAATCTCATTGCCAAATTCGAGCAGGCAAAACGAAATTTCGACAAAGTGTCGAAGCAGAATTGTACCGCCGGTTGTTTACAAGGTCGAACGGAATCGGTCCTTGCCCTCTGGAGGACCTTTGATGCAAATCGTGACGCGCTCATGTCGTTTCCGTCGGATGCGAGAAAATTATCGAACTGTATCGTCAACAAACATTACGATTATTCCGACGAATTTTATCAGGAGCTGCTCGGCCGCCTCAATAACAAAATAAAAGAGTTGGAACCGGTGTCAATCGGTATCCAGCATGATTCATTTATGGAACCTAATTCTGCACTTTCGGGACGGTGTGAAACGCGTCTACCGCCGATCACAATCCTAAAATTCGGCGGCAATTATAGTGAATGGACGTCGTTTCACGATCTGTTCGTTGCAGTAGTGCACCAACACTCTACACTTGGAGACGTACAGAAGCTGCATTACCTGAAAACGTCCGTGTATGCAGAACTTTTGATTAAATATTTGGCCGTAACGGATAAGAATTACAAATCGGCATGGGAGTTATTGTGTCGGCGATATCAGAATAAACGGCTGTTGGTCAATACCCAATTAACCAATTTACTCAATCAACCTGTGATACTGATTGAGGCTCCTAGACCAATAAGTCACTCCTTGACGGGACTTCCGAGTATTTAGCCTCCTTAAACAATCTCGAAGTCCCTACTGACTGGGATGACTGGGATGCGATTTTGGTTCATTCGATCGTGCGTCGTCTACCTAAGGAGACCCATCAGCTGTGGGAGCAATCGATTGACGATACTACAACACTACCAATATGAAAAGAGCTTCGAAGTTTCCTGGAAAGCCGATTTCGCACGTTGGAAGCTCTCGGACCCATGAAACCGCGATCAGTAACAGCACCTTCTTCCCACGCAAGGGGGTTTGATGCCACTAATAGCAGTAGAAGGTGTTTGGGTTGCAGCGAAAACCATTCGGCATACCTTCTTGCGGATGGACGTAAGAACAAGATCGAAAGCAGTACGTGCGAACCAGGCTTGTTTTAATTGTCTAGGACACGGCCACGGAGTGACAAGCTATCCTAGTTCAATGCGCTGCTCTCAGTGTGGGGAGGCACATCACTCCTTGTTGTACCCATCGTTGCCAACGCACTCAGAAATCCCCACAACAGCAGCTTTGCATTCCGCACCACGTCCGCAGATAAATGAGTAGCATCCGCTACAAACACTATTGGCCACCGCAGTAATCAACGTCTCGTCGATAGTCGGGACAACCATTCAGTTGCGAGCGTTGATTGATCCTAATTAACAAGCATCTTTCGTGACCGAGTCAGCTGCGCAACATTTGAAACTGCCGCGAAACAAAACCGATGTTGCTGTTTCCGGTCTTTGTGACATCAAATCCGGGCGAGCGCGTTCTTCCGTCACCTTGATGATCAAGTCACGCGTTGAATGATTTTCGCTGAACTTGAAAGCTCTCGTGTTAGCCTCGTTGACACAACTATTGCCGTCTAAACGCATTTCAATATCAATATTTGAGGAATTTAGCGATCTGCTGCTAGCCGATCCTCCGTTCGATCAACCAGGAAAGGTAGACCTCATCCTAGGTGCTGACGTATATCCAGCTATCTTACGACAAGGAGTTCAGCAAACGAGTTGCCATTTAGTTGTCGCTCAAGAGACATCGCTTGGCTGGATTCTGTCTGGAGTCCGCCCTGGTGATTACCGCAAATTCGCCTTACTGGCCTTCCACAGCATAGCCGAACTCAACGAACAACGTTCTAAATGGATTAAAAGTCAACCCGACATGAAACTAAACGATTTAGTCATCGTGCGCGACGAACGGTTTCCACCACTCAAATGAAACCTCGAACGAATCGTAGCCGTACATCCGGGAAAGGACGGGCGAACGCGAGTGGCCCCCGTCAAGACTGCATCTGCTCTTTTCAAGAGGCCAGTCGTAAAGCTGTGCCAACTACCCGCGAGTTTTTTGCAATAACAATTACAATCGCGCAAATCACGATCACCATTATTAACGTTACCGCGATATCACGTTTACGATCATTAGTTATTTATACGGTTTTTTTGGCTTTTTCCCTTCATTTTTCCCTCCCAACCTTCCTTCCTCAGCTAGGCGAAACGAGGCGCCTCCAAACCTCCAACTGGTTCCAAGGAAATGTGGGACTCCTCATCATCCGCACAACCCCACCGATTCACGTTCCAGCGAGTTATCCTTGAAACTGACGTTCCAACGCCGGGGGGAATGTTGTACTCACCAGCAACGACACCATTGGGCCCGTTCTGCATCGGATCGCCCTCATTGGGCGCCGGTACCGCCCGATAACTCCGAGATTTTATTTATCAACTCGGCGCACGTCAACATGACAGATGCAAACTGTCATCCCGAACATATGATTGCAATCATATGATGTTGCGTTCTGTTCCCAATCATTCTCCGGCCGCAATATGTAAAAAACGTTAATCAAGAAAATTGTTCATTGTGTTATTAGCTTCACTCTTTGTCAAACCACCGGTGAATAAACTTATCGACTTCAAACGAACTTTTACTTTGCTTTTTTCTTTCTTATTATAGTTTTCAGATCCTCATCTGAAACAGTTATACTCTTGGAATCTGTTTTTATTTTCATAGATATATTATTTGCAATTAGATAGAAAAAAATAACTAAAATTTGGTCTCGGTTTAATGCTATAATTAATTAAAAACATTTAGATTTTGGAACGAAAATTTGCCTATCCCACTCTGAGACTAAACTTATTTTAAAGCTGAAGGTGTCTAGTTTTACGATCCGCAAAAATTTCCTGCGCATATTTGCGCCGCCTATACAATTCGTTTCAAAATTTAGGATGGGTTCCGTTTTCCGAAAAAGATATATTTTCGACACATGGATACAAAATCGAAGTGGTGACTGGTTTCCAGCGGTTTTTGCATTCGTGTTGCAAGAATTTAGAGGAATGCAATATCTAAAAGAAATTGTGGGATGTATATAAAAAACATTTTTTTTTTCTTTTTTTTTTTTCTTTTTTTACAGAATGACCTGTGTTATAGGCAATTTCGGCCTTTATGTGCAATGCACAAACACAGTCATGGAGGGAAGGAATGGGATTGAGAAGATTGGGGAAGGGGAGTGAGAACGACCGTAGCGAGTGGAGAAGCTGGTAATATTGCTCAGTTGTACTGGCTGCTTACTGACAAATATTTGCAGATGTTATGGTGGACTGAATGATAGAAAGCGAACAGAAACCATCTACTGAGTGTCTAGGCCTTCTTGAAGTGGAACTGTTTCACTTTTACACCGTTTCCCCATTTTAATGCGAATAATTTTTTATCACCAGAAGCAACTGAAAAATTTGCGCTTAAAAAAATCCCGTCTGGAGTGGGAATCGAACCCACGACCTATTGACTGAGAAGCAAGCACGCTGCCCACTACGCCACGGAAGCCTCTAAGGACACTTTGCGCGAAAATAGAAGAGCGATAGCAGAAAAGCGGTAGGCATCTAGACCGCTTCCTGCGAAACGATGAAAACTGTTTGGAAGAAATGGTAGCTTTTCCTCAAAGTGTGCTTCCATCAACATCAAGGGTAACCAGACCAGACAAACCTGGAAAATCCATCGAAAAATGCTGCGATAGGACAAATATACGTAAAAGAGCTTTTTGAGCAAATACGTTTAATGTCGAATTACGTAATTTTGTATGGGAGGGGATAGAAGGAGTAAAGCTAATAGTATAATTTTTTTAGTCATACTAATAATTCTAAATAAGTTATTAGTGCACAAATTGAGCTCGATAAATCTTATACGCACTGAATAAATTGGTTTAGAACTTTTTATGAAAAAGTGCAGTTTGTATGGGAGGGGGTAGAAGGAGAGGGAGAACGCAAATATTATATTTTATATATATTATATATAATATTTATATATATTATATACATTATATTTTTATACGGTAGATTGACATTATCCTAAAAGTAATATATTCCAAATTTCAGACCAATAGCTTTTACACTTTTTGAGCAAATCCGTTTATTGTCAAAT
The DNA here is from genome assembly GCA_963669355.1 of Chorisops tibialis. Taxonomy (NCBI): domain Eukaryota; kingdom Metazoa; phylum Arthropoda; class Insecta; order Diptera; family Stratiomyidae; genus Chorisops; species Chorisops tibialis. The sequence goes on along the minus strand of OY770262.1, from coordinate 13,258,242 downwards.
TGCGCAATTGTGTCATTTTATATGGGAGGGGATAGAAGGGGTGGAGCGAGTGGACCTGTTCACGAACTTCACCTTAATTTCTTGTCAAAAATGACGTGTACTAAATTTGAACTATCTAACTCAACGTGTTCTCAAGCTAGGAATTAAATCCCGCTAGATTGCGGAAATGTCACGGTGGGATGAGTTTTTGTTTTTTGCATTTTTAGGCTAATTTAGTCATGAAGTGCGAAAAAACAAAATTTCAGGGTAGCAATTTTTTTTTCTGTATCGCACACATATGGACTCATATCTCTGACATATGGTCTCATATCTCCGAGACCGTTACAAGTAGAATGTTCGTTTTTGGGTGGATTGTTGATTGGGTAAGTGAGCTCCATTATCTTAATTTTGGGGAGTATCAGGTGGAAGGGGGCGGCGGGGGAGGGAAAGAGTCAAAAACTTCACTTGCAAATATCTCCATCACGAATGCAGTTAGGAAGCTGAAAATCAGCACGATATGAAGAAGTTTGTGCGATAAACTTTAAAAATGTTATAATTTAATTTTTTTATCTATGGGCGTCGGAAATGGGGCTAAATGATTATATTTTCGAAATTACTAGTCACAAAAAATTCATATTTTGGGGCCATTACGGTGGCGTATAGATCCACTAGAATCAGCTTAGATTAGAATTATTGTAAGGGGGAGGGTCAGGTGAGAGGGGTGCAAGGAAAAACACTTAAAAATGAATATCTCAACTGTCTCTTAAGCTATTGCAATTGAAACTTGAAACGTATACTAAACTTTACGAGTAAAATATGAAAAATATATAACATCTGGACATATTAGTAGTGGGGGATATGGGAAGCATTTCAAAAATGGCGCACTTTCCAAGACTACAAATCATTATATCTCAAAATTGAGTACAGATATCAAATCAAAAATTTGTCAGATTGTAGAGCTATAATTTTTAATTTTGATAAAAAATTTAAGTTGGGTGGTGTAAGGGGAGGGAGGTGGAAAGCAAAAATGTGGAAAATTTTGAGTAATTTTTTTAGGGCTCTGGTAAAAGATACAAAGTATAAATTTTGCACGTCGATACATCTATTTGATGTACACAGAAAAAAAAATAATAAAATTTGCGAAATGCATTTAAAAAAATCTTTAAAAGTTTGAAATGTTAACTGGTCGAATATCTTTAAAACTTCTACCATTCGACCATTTTTAAGAAATCAATTATCACCTAACTATTAAAAGCTATCAATTTGAAATTTTGCATAAAAAACTTACAAAAATAGATGAAATGAAATTACGTTAAAAGTTTTGAAATCGCGCTTGCCCTTCTACCACCTCCTATACGAAAGTACATATGATTTCGAACAATTCAAATCAACTAATAACGCACAAATTAAAAGCTACGAACTTGAAATTTTGTACGAGCACCTTGCAAGAGAAAGGAAATATAATTGCGTCACAACTTTTACGATCCCCCACCTCCTCTACTCCCTCTCATACAAATGTTTAGTTTCGGGAATGTAAAATACACCAAATTTTATGAAAATTCTATGCAACTTCGTTTATGAAACTGACATTCTATACAGAGAATATTGCACGTGATTCAAGCAATCAATTAAAAAATTATTAACATACACCCACCCTTACTTTCACGCCTCTCCCTCAATTTGCATAAACGAATGAAATATTGATTACATGTACTGGAGCTTTTGAACGTTTCCGCAAAGTGTTAAATTGACAACTGCCCTGCCCGAGAAATCCCTTTCACTTAGTCTTCCCTAAACGCTCTAACCTGCAAATTGACTTTCCACGTATCCTCAACTTGTCCCAAGAATAATAAAGTTTCGCCCGACTTGTTGGCAGTTTATTTTCATATACCCGGGTCATTGCTAAAAACACCTAAATCAAAATTTTTGTAAATTGTTTCATATACCCGTGTCACCCAAAATCACTTTTTAAATATTCTAAGGATTATTAAACAATAATTAGTGATTCGTCAGAGTACTGACACTAATTGCAAAACAATAATTACAACTTTGTCCGATTAATGACATTGCCGGTAATAATTATAATTTGTCCGATTATTGATAGTGCTTGAAAATGGAACAATTATGAATTGTTATAAACCACCTTACAATCGTTTCGCCTCTAATCATAGGCCTAGACAACACGACACTTTTTTCGTTAAGACTCTCACCCCAAACTATATTGAGAAAGGTAAGAACATAAACATAAATTGTCACTCCAGAGTACAATATTATGAAGAAAACAGTACCCATATCGTATCACAAACACGGTGAAAGTTTGGATCACAACTTACTGTAGCTTCAAGACTCCCTCCCCAAACCATATTCAGTATTGGAACATACAATGTTTGTTGGAGAATCCGTAGTTGATGAGGTAAGGATCCTGATACTCTGTCACGAGGATAATCTGACACAAACGTTAGGAGTATATAGAGTACAGTACTCACATCTATCACGATAAGGGTGATAGAGTGGATGCTGAACGAGGGCGCTCAAACTTTGCTTTGTTCGTAGCGAGTTGTTTTGAGAGTTGCGTCACGCTGTGCCTTATGGAAAATTTCCAAATATAGGAATCATTATGAATTACGGAATTTATGGTTTTTCTAGAAAAATTAGGCTTCACATTCTTAAAACGTTAGTTAGTAGATCATGTCAAAAATATTGAACTCGCAAGAATGATAAAATGTTTTCTGCAGTTAATTTTGAGTGAGCTGAAGTGATGGCTTAGGAGTCGTCGACACCGTAGGTTTTTGGGTAAATTTTGCATGTCATATCTTGGATTTTAAACCATAGCGAAGGCAGAAGCTATCGAGACGCAACTCCTCTACAAACCTTTCATGTACGAGGTGATACCTTCAAAAACATTGCTTCATTTCAAATGTATCTAAGCACAATACTCAAGACAATCAGCATATTACATAGCATGTAAGATTAGCTTGTTAGAAAAAACTGACTCATACTTGATTTCCGATTCGAGCGGAAATCATCGCCATGAATCAGACCAAGAATTCTGAATATTAATAAACTTTTGCATCAGCGTGATGACATTTCAACAATCAGATCCGAACCCAAGATATGACATGACATCGACTTATGAACAGGTTCATGTTGACCCATCTCACAAACACACCGATTTTCATTAATCTTTACATTTTCTTCTTTTTTCGTTCGCCTAGCATTTTCAATCAATTAATCATGTACAAAGTACAAAGTTGCTCGAACCACGTGTGCATTCGGACAATCCCGATGATCTTCTCAGCACAGGTGAGATGGGTGATATGCTCAGAAAAAAACAGTTTTTGTATTGAAAAAAGTTAACGATTCGAAATTAAGAGATGAGAGTTATTATAGTGTTATTGTTTTTTTTTCTTTTTTAAGTTTGTTGATGCTGTCCTTTTTTTGTTCGCTGAGCGATGACGTAATTAACTAGAACCAACAGCTTGATAGACACCTTTTGACAGACCATGAAATCGGGTGAGAGCAACTCGTCAAAATAAATTAACGACCTCGTCTTGTGTTGTTTTGGACGTGACACGACTCCTTTGCGGTCTCCATTTGTGCATGTCTTTAAGAAATCTACAAGATCTAGACTTTAGTATCGACCAATCATTGGCCAGCAACATGTTTTTCACAACTCTCTTTTTTGTTGTTGCTTAATATAGCGCTATTTTGATTAATGAAGCAATCGCGGTTCTGACATTTCAAAGACTCATTCATGAACAATTACTGTCGTCGGGTGTCATGTTAATATGACTATCATCCAGCATGGAAATTAATAAAAATAGTAGATACTAGAAAACGGCCAAAGAAATATCTAAAATTCTGGTTATCATTGCAAACTAGCATCTAAACATGGTCCTTATTACAAAATTTGAGATTTTACTGTAAGGACTCCATTCTGTCAAAGGATAATGGGCTTCCTCCAGACCTCACTCTAAGGCTGCTGGCTAAGAGGTGGAGAACATAATATGCTTCGAGGAAGATGTCATCATTGAATAGCTGTGATAAGGGAGTCGAATATTGATTCTAAGGTGCTTCAGAAATCATCTTTAATTTCGACCTCTTTTACTCTTGTTGGAGAGTGGGCATTAGTAAGCTGGACATTTAAGAATCTTTGATGGGTTTAAAGTTGATGATTTGTCGTTTAAGCTTGTAGTCGACGATAAGCGCATCTCCATAATTGAAAATTATGTGTAATATTATGTTACTCTGGCTCAAACGAACAGTATCATACCGAACGACTTCACCAACATCAGGGATGGCCGGGAGGAAAATATTCCACAATTAGAAATAATCACGGGATATTTACCTCACGAAGAAGACTTGTCAGAGGATAGTACCACCCTCGTCGATGCTCAAAACGCTGGTTTGTGCGCCTTGAATAGGAAAGTCCTCAGTAGGAGGAGAGAGGGCACAAATACAATAATAACCTTTTCCATCGGCGGTCAATCGATGAAAAGGCCTAAACAGAAGAGGCACCGATTCCGCTTCAAATTCTCGAGTGCGACTCTAAGCCCTAAAGCCAAAGAGGTCAGAAGCGGCAAGCCGCAACTTACCGAAGATGGCCAAAAGCCTGAACAACCTAAAAGTTATTCAGGCGAATCTACGTCGTGCGTAGCAGACGTACTGACGTGGAGATTCGCAAGGAGGAATTCCATGTTTCCCTCCTACAAAAACCAAGGGCCGCGAAGGATAAAATTATTGGATTCCCTCAAAAATTGGGTAAGCTGATCTATGGTAAAAGAAGCGACAGGGCAAGAGCTGAACTCATCTGAAATTAATTATCTCAATAGGCCTCTTTTCATCAGAACATATTTAGTAGCGGTCCTGATGAAAATTCCAACAGCAAGAGGGGTTAAAGAGGCGATATTTGCCTCAACCTACTTTCCTGGTGAGGAGTCAGATGCTTCACCTCAAGGCGTCAAGGAGCTAGTGGAATATAGTAAGATCTATAATATTCCAGTTCTCCTCGGCTGTGACGCTAATGCACACCACACAATTTGGAGAAGTAATAATACTAACAAAAGAGGTGAGTCACTTTTGGATTATCTTACTACTAACAATCTTGACATAATAAATAAAGACAAGGTAGCACAGAAGAGTCATTAAGCAGCCTAGACTTTATTGGTTATGTAGCAAACAAACTCGTTGACAATGTAATATATTTTATACATTCGAACAAAGCTGTCCCGTTCAAAACAAGAAAAGGGCAAAACAAGCACCTTGGTGGAACGCGGGACTAGCGGCAAAACGCAAAGAAACTAGGAAATTGGTCAATAGAGTAAAAACCTTCGGTAACTGGGACGAACACAAAAACTCCCTTACTGAATACAATAAACTTTTCTTCTTCTACTTCTTCTGCAATGGCACTACAGCCCGAATCGGACCTTGGCCTCCTGACATTCAGGTTCCTTAACATTTTTCATTACTTATTGTGGAAGGGTTGTTAGCACAACCCTCTTTCTACGAATTTTCATTTTCGTAGATTGAGGTGACCAAGGTATATCCCAGCAAGCACTGTGCTTGAATTATATATTGCGTCGACCGGGATTTGAACTCACTACCTTCGCATTACAAGACCAACGCGCTACCCACTATATTACACCCAATAAACTTTTAAAGAGAGTCTCGAAGAAGATTTTGTCAAGAAATAGATGATTTCACAACGGTCTCGAGACCCCAAAAGGTTTTAGCAAAAGACACCCGACTGATATCAGACTTCTAAAGAGCTCAGATGGATCCTTAACGACAACCAGCTTGGAAACACTTGAACAATAATGAAGATTTAGAAGAAGCCGTAAGAATGTAGCATCAAACTCCATTCAGCAATAGTATTGTTAGTAAAATCTTCACTCCGGGTAAAATAATTTGAGCGATCAACACCATCAAAAATTTAATAGGTACTTAGAAAATTAGTGTATTGGATTTAGTGAAATTGTGCAGTCCCATGGGAGGGGTGGAAGGTGTACAGAAAATCGTCAAATTTTTTTTTGCTCTTACTAATAATTCTAATTAAATATTTAGTGTACAATTTCAGCTCGATAAGTATTATATGCACTGAGTAAATTGGTTAAGCGCATTTCATGAAAAAGTGCAGTTTGTATGGGAGGTGATAGAAGGAGTGGGGAGTTCTTAGTGAGTTTTTTAGAAATAACTATAAACATCATACACTTGACATGTTTTCGATAGCAGGAAAATCGACTTTTTGAAAAGTTGTGAAACTGTGTCTTATTATATGGGAGGGGTTAGAAGGAGTGAAGCTAATCATCTTATTTTTGTTTTGGCATTACTAGTAATAATCTATATAAATATAATTGTAGTGTCTGTCTGTTATTTGTTTATAAATGCCTATAAATAAGTTTTTTGCTTCATTTTAGCAATAACTAAGCAGAATTTAACGTTTTTAAAAAATTTTCTCTGTCTGTCTGTCTGTCTTTCCGGCTTTCACGCAAAAACGGCTGCACCGATTGCAATGAAACTTTCGCAGATTATTAGCTCTGCCTCGGGGAGTAATCTGCTTTAGGTTTTATTTTTCTCCCCTCACGCCTTCTACCCCCTCCCATACAAAGTGACTTATTTTCAAAAACTTATAATAATCAAATTTTCATGGAAACTATGAAAGCTTTTAATTTGAAATTTAAAATATATTATTTCTATTATAAATGCAATCTTCAAGTATATAAATAGTTTGAATCCCCCAACTCCTTCCACCACCTCATCATACAAACTAAACTTTTTCATGAAATACTATACTCCAATTTTCTCAGTACGTATAACTTTGATCAAGAAAAAACTAACCAATTAGGTTTACTCCTTCTACCCCCTCCCATACAATGTGGCACAATTCCACGACTTTGCAAAAACTCGATTTTCTTGAAAAGTGTGAATCTAACTGATCTAAAATTTAAAACACATCAATTGCATGGTGATTATAGTTGTTTCTAGAAAAATTCCCAAAAACCCTTCACTTCTTCTACCACCTCCCATACAAACTGCACTTTTTCATGAAATACTCTAAACCAATTTTCTCAGTACGTATAACTTTGATCGAGCTAAAATTTTCTGATGAATCCTTAATTAGTATTATTATTATTATCGGGAAAAAATTAACCAATTAGCTCCACTCCTTCTACCCCCTCCCATACAATCTGACACAAATCCACGACTTTGCGAAAATTCGATTTTCTTGAAAAGTGTGAATCGAACCGATCTGAAATTTAAAAGATATCAATTGCATGGTGATGATAGTTGTATCTAGAAAAATTACCAAAAACCCCCCACTCCTTCTACCACCTCCCATACAAATTGCACAATTTCACTAAATCCAATGCACTAAGTTTCTCAAGTTACCTATTCAGTTTTTCAAGCTTAAATTTGGTGCAAAATAGTTTTATAGCTACTCTAGCATGGTGCGAAAAAAATTAATTTAGTAGTGTCATCCCTTCTATCACTCCCCACACAAAAATTCTTAAGATTACAAAAATTTCGATTTCATCGGTAGTATCATATAATGGGGCTTTACGCACAATCGAAGTCCTGTTATGTTTCTAATCTTAATGTCATTTTATTTGGGCTTTTTTCAATTAACACAAGCTATAACTATTCACATGTCCTTAAGGCCCCGTGTATACCGAAACGACGATTTCGTTCAAAAATGGGTATTTTCTTAAAGCCATTCCTGACAAACCACGCAACATAATGAAAATTTATTTTTATCACGACAATCTTTGATAAGTGTACTAGGATTGACATTGAACAAATTTTTAAAATTATATTTAGGAAAAAAGTTATAGACACAATTCCGGGTATGGTTTTTGAAAAACGCTAGAACTACACTTTTGGTTCGGAGTCTTTAGCTAAATTCAGGCGATAACTATATATCCTGTTTTGCAATAACAATAGAAAAAGGTTGCGGCGAGGTAACGGAGAGACCAAAGTTTTGATTTTTTTAAGTTTTATTAGTAATAGATAGAGTTAAAAAAGTACATTTTTTATTGATTTTATTGTTAGAATTTATGTATTAAAACTAATGACTATGAATTTGTTTTATCAATGATATCAAAGAATAAAGTGTTGTTAAGCTTATTCAATGAATTTGGTAATAGATTTCAGAGAAAATACTTCATAATTCTTTCAAAATCTACTAGTCAATTTCGCACGGAAAATTGATGCTCATTATGCCTTGAGACGGCGACCAGAGCAGAGGTCGGTCCACGCCGATTTTTCAATCGGTTGGTTTCTTTTAGAAGATGTTCGTACGCTCTCAAGAGATTTGTCTTTTCCCCTTCGCAGTTTCGATCATGGCTTGCATTCTTTGTATGTGTTGTCGATCAAAGTTCGTTGGTGTATGTGGCAGTGGTAGAGGACTAATCGATCCCTTCAGCTAAGTGTGAAGAATATCATGCAATTGATACACTTTAAATTTCAGATCTGTATCATTCACACTTTTCAAGAAAATCGAATTGTTACATAGTCGTGTAATGTGCCTCATTGTATGGGAGGGGGTAGAAGGAGTGAAGCTACTCGGTTAATTTTCTTCCCGCTGTTAATAATAATGCTAATTAAGGATTAAGTTTAAATTTTTACCTCGATGAAATTTAAATGTACTGAGAAAATTCGTTTAGAGTATTTTATGAAAAAGTGCGGTTTATATGGGAGTTGGTGGAAGGAGAAGGGGGTTTTTGGTGATTTTTTGAGAAACAACTATAATCATCATGCAATTGATATATTTTAAATTTCAGATCAGTAACATTCAGACTTTTCAAGAAAATCGAATTCTTGTGAAGGCGTGGAACTGTGTCACATTGTATGGGAGGGGGTAGAAGGAGTGAAGCTAATCGGTTAATTTTATCTCGATATTAATAATAATGTTAATTAAGAATTTAATAGAACATTTTAGCTCGATGAAAGTTACACGTACTGAGAAAATTGGTGTAAAGTGGTTCATGAAAAAGTGTAGTTTGTATGGGAGGTGGTAGAAGAAGTGACAGACCTTAAAAAATTTGTATACCAAAAGACTGCATTTATAATAGAAATAATATAGTCCAAATTTCAAATTAATAGCTTTTATAGTTTTCAAGAAAATTTGATTAATATATATTTTTGAAAATGAGTCACTTTGTATGGGAGGGGGTAGAAGGCGTGAGGAGAGTGAAATAAAACCAAAAGCAGATTTCATTCCGATGGACACCTAACAAACTGTGCAAGTTTCATTACAATCGGTTCAGCCGTTTGTGCGTGAAAAGCGGTCGTACAGACAGACAGACAGACAGACAAAAATTTCAAAAATGTGTTTTTATGCTTAGTTAGTGCTAAAATAACTCAAAAAACTAACTTATAGCCATTTATAAGCAAATAACAGACAGACACTACAATTATATTTATATGTATAGATAAAGTAGTCCTATGATCGAGCTTTATGCGCAATCATTCCTGTTGTGGGTTGTTTTTTTTTTTTGTAATTTCAGGCTTTAGTCAAGAAACGTGAAAAAAAAAATCAAATTTGAAGGCGGCAATTTTTTTTTGTGTCGTGTCGTGTAATAAAGTGTAATAAAGTAATTGAACGAGCTCTCAAAACGATGTAAGCCCTATTATAACTTTTTTCATTTATCCATTACATAATATGCATACATATACATATATATGTGCATTATTATGATCATTACAAATGCCTCAAAACGTGAGCAAAAATAAAAATGATCCTTTGATTCTACAATATATCACCTAACTGCACGTCTACCGAAATACTGGCTTACGAACAGATGATCATAGGAATTTGTTGTTGCTCTATTTCAAACTAACAGGTAAGTTCATGCCAAATTCAAAACACACGAAATAGTTTCAGGATTTGTCCATCTTCTTCTTTTTCTTCGTTTACTTATGTTTTCATGATTATCTTTTTCCATGTTCTTTCCCATCTCCCGCTGCGAAGCAACCAAACCATTCATTGAAAAATTTCCCCTCCAGCACGAATTTATTTGACAAAGGATAAGAACAAGTCTTCCGCTCATTGCTGAGAGTAAATATTTTATGACTCTCTTGCTTTGAAATTAATGCAAAACTGACTGAAATTGAAATAGTCTGTCGGTATACACGGGGCCTTAACATGATCTCAAATCACGGGATTGATTTGATTACGAGCCTCTCCCATTCAAATGCGAGTATCATGCTATCATTCTTAATAATTTATGGTTCTGACTCCAACAATATACAAACCATTTTCTTCAAAGTGCCATTAAAGTAAGCAGATTATATATCCCACATACTGTATTACTAACTACATTCTCAAAAATTGCTTATTAATGCGATTTTTATGTGGACGAAGTCGCGGGCGTTTGCTAGTTCTAAATAAATATTTTGTTTAAAATTTCAGCTCGATGAATTTTGTACTGAGTGGTGGCTTATCGTATTTTATGAAAAAGTGCAGTTTATATGAGAGGTGGTAGAATGAGTAGGGGGGATTCAAATAATTTTTATACCGTGTATTGAAACTGGTATAAAAATAATATATTCCAAATTTCAGATCAATAGCTTTTAGACTTTTCAAGAAAATCGGTTTATAGTCAAATATCAAAAATGCGCCATTTTACATATATGGGAGGGGGTAGCAGGAGAAGAGCGTGGCCCGTTCACGAACTTGACCTTACATTTTTGTTAAAAACGACGTGTACAAAATTTGAATGTTCTAGCTAAACGTGCTCTCAAGCTAGGGAGCGAACAGACAGACGGACAGACTGTCATCCACTTTTGAGATTGTTGAATGATAATATTAACTTCTGTGTCATTCATTTTTTTCTCCGAACCTTATTTCTTAGCATTACAAACCTTAGAGCAAACTTATAATACTCTCAGATTTCATCTAGAGTATAAAAAGGAGGCTATCAAAGGGGTGTTACGTATACAGAGGGATAACAAATACAAATTGGGGGGTCTTTTGGAGGTCATCTCCAAAATTTCAAAAATCACTGCCACCGGTATAGTGCTGACAAAATTAAACTTTGAAACCCCATTCAAAGTAATAATCAGAGAACGCAAGGAATGGCAATCCAGAGGGATCAACCATCTGGTACACAGAAGGCTCGCGCATTTCGAAGGGGACTGGGGCGGAGTCATAGGTCCTAAGTTCGCGGTTCCAAGACCTCTTGGTAAGAAAGCCACAATCTTCCACACCGAACTTATTGCAATGGAGGTGTGTATCCAAGAGAATATTAGAAGAGCTCATCGCAATAAAAATGTTATATCTTATCGGATAGCCAGGCAGTTCACAAAGCCCTAGCATCCTAGAAACACGGATCGAGGCTTGTTTGGGACTGCCTTCAAAACCTAATCATCCCGGGAAAAAGGAACAAACTAACATTAATGTGGATCGCAGGACATACGGAGATTGATTGAGGCAGATAGCTTTGCAAAAAATGGCGCAGAAACAAATTTTATTGGACCAGAGCTGTTCTGTGGAAAACCAAAAGGACACTTCAACTTTATACTTAGAGAGTGGATTAAACAAGAGCATGAAATCTACAGGAATAGATTTTCAGGCCTATCAACCTCAAATAAATTTATCCTGCTACAAAAAACAAAGTGGAGGATTTTCTAATATTCAGTAACTGTTATATTAATACTCTAATCGGGCTATTGACGGGACATAGTGGCGTGGCGTGACTATATATCTAGGGGAAGCAATTAATTTGCACTAAGCTACAAGCGCTGCCTTAATATGCATGACTCCACAAGTTAACATCATTATTTTAAACACTTCTACTTATCCGAGAGGGGTGCGGTTTTCGGCAATCTATTTAGAATCCAGTCTACATTATTAATCAGAAATAAAAATAAAACGATTTTTTTTTAATTTTTTAGGCAGTGCTCCCCTGAAACCGATTCTTTTCACTCAAACCACGACAAATATGGGCAATGTTGCCAGATCTACCTCTTCACATTTTTCTTCCTGATCATTTTTCGGCTAGCACAGAAATTTCAATACTGTCAATAATTTGATCGATAGACAGAGTTTGCGACTGGAAGCAATTGCATTAACGCATCTGTCCTTCGTATAGAAGTGGAACTTGCGCTTATTATACTGGTATTGGCCGGCAATGAGAGGAAAGGTGGAAGCGTTTTAATGCGACGCATCTCACCTTCATATTGAAGCCGAACATGCAGACAATTTCGTTCGTATTGGCCGGCGGTCTTGTAAATGCGTTTTTAAAATCGCATCTTTTTTCCCTGTGGAACGCTTTCAACTTTCGTTGGTCAGAAGGCGCGCTTTGTTTTAAAGAAATTTTTAAATAAATCTTCATATCCGTGCTGAATTCAGTTTAAATTTTCTAAACTGAATAAAGGGCAAAACTAAGAGAAGCATTCCCTTGCATCAGTGGTGGCCACGCCACTGGCCATAGTCGACCACCACCTCAAAAATATGGTTCTAGCTGAAACCGACATCTCCCGCCTCTGTCTCAAAGACCCAAAAACTACAGAGCATATCCTATGTCTCTGCAAGGCAGTAGCAAGGAAAAGATTCAATCTTCTAGGAAACGGTTTCCTTACAAATGATGAACTAGACAAGATGGCTCCCTTAAGGATACTTAGATTAGCCAAAGCTATCGAGTTATGGTAGGATAAAGGGACAATAAACGCACAATAGGCCAAAAAGATTGCGGTGCTCTCACGTGTTCCCTAAATAAAATAAATAAATAATGTTACTCTGAACATTTATTTTCTTCGAGTACAGTGATGTTTAGGTTGTATTCGCGTGCCTATTCCAGACGCGCTTTCACTGCTTCTGGATCTGGTGCTTCAGGTTGACTCGTCACATTACTCGTGATTTATCCAGATTTTGGTTAAAGCTCGAACTAGATATTGCTTCATGGCAATGTTCTCACTTGTTATTGATAGACCATAACTTGTAGACTGTAGTCAGGTTCACAGGTCTCAAATAATGTATATTTCTGTAAATCGTGTCTTATTCAACCAATAACACTACGGGGCCTACCTGATCCCACAAGGCTCTGTAGAAGCGGTGCCTATGATACTTACGGCTAAGCAGTGCTGATATCTAAAATACTACGAAACACTTTATCACGAAAGCGGTCTTTTTCGGGTACCCATCTGCGATAAGTCTTCTTACCCTTGGCATTATTCTAGAAGTAAAATCCTGCTCAAGAAGAAAACACGCTTCACAGAACATTCTAGTCATAGTGGTCCCAAAGAACAAAACCAAGCCTACTAGATCCACTGAAGACTTTGCATGAAGTTCAATTCCAGATGAAGTTCAAATATACTGCTCGCTTTCTAGAAAAAGAATTTGAAAAGAACTTACACAAACAATTTAGAAATTATGAAAATATGGTAATCAGTGAAGAAGCAAATGATATTAAAATAGGATGGCAATCAATTTGGTTAAGAACAGACCTGAATCATCGTCCAGCGTAAGATCTCGTATAGTAAACTAAAGACATTTCGCGCATCTACTTTAAGTGAGATGTATGCAAATGATTTCAACAAATTTCTGTATCTTCTTTTTTAAACGTCTGAAGTGGTGATGTGATCGTGCCAAGATTTGTAGCAAATGTGAACACGGGGTAGACGAGCCAGTAAACCATCACCAGAGGAGACCATATAGTTGCCTACTGAAAAAAGAACAACAAACAAATAAATGAAAAAAAAAGAAATGTGAAAAATCAACAGAAAAACGTTGAAAAGTCGTGAGCAAACGAGCAATTATACGTTTTGTCACCTTCGTTGTCATCTTACCTGGAGGCAATCAATTGGCCGTTGCCGTTGAACAAACAACGGCCTTCTGTTGTTTTAAGAAGCGATCTGTCGCCCGGGTGCAGTGCTTCTTCTAAAGCAACAATGAGGGCAGAGGGGGAGATCGTGGTGGATCTTACGCGCCTCGTTTGTCGTTAAATTAACCGAAAAAAGAATCCAAGATGTGCTGCTGCTCGGCCTGTTAGCGTAACATTCGCTAAGGAAGCTGCTGGCTTCTTATTCTTCGCTTCTTCTTTTCGTGCAGTAGTCAAGTACTGTACAAAGTGCTAAGCAAATATTTCCCTTGCGCTCTGATTTCAAGGGCCGCGGCGCGGTACGGTTTCCTCCGTGGTCCCAATAAGATGGTAGCTACGGTGGCACGACCTTCTGCCGATGCACTCGCTATAATTGGAGCTTCTGCCTTTTTGGATTTCGGCTCTTTTGTTTGCAGATGCTGTTTACCAACTAGCGCGTCCGTTCGCCGGGACTGTGGTTAAGTGGATCGTGTCGACTCTGAGACTGGAACGTGCTATCTCCGCGGCCAATCGGCACATTGTCATCGCCGTTTCACCCGAGCATTTTACGCATATTCATCAACTTCTCCACGCAGGACACTCAAAAGCGTTCGTGACAGAGCCCTATAAATCGGACGCAGCCACATAATTATCTCGTCCACGGTCGCCTCATTTACACTCCTTGACAATTTTTATCGCGGTCGTCGGTCCGAGCTGCCATCATCGTTCTGTTTTGCAATTCTCACGCTCGCGGCATCGCTGCCGCATCCAAAAAATCCGACGGCAAAAAATTAAGTTCATATATTAAAATGGCAAAATGTCGGTAGCCAAAAAGAAACAAGGATAAGGAATTAATTCCGCGCTCAGCGTCCAGAAAACGCGGCCCATTCCGCGCGACACATGTTGCGTGTCACCCGATCTTTTCTCTTATCGCAGCCGAAGCAGGTTTGCATCATTGCATCACCTTTTATAGGGAGCATCGTCTGTTCCATCCCGTGCGTTTTTCTTACGGCGATCGAAAATCCAACTAAAGATCGACCGAAACAAGATCGAACCCTTATAAAATTGCTGAGAGGCTGAGCCCCGATCTTATCGGGCCCTTTAATCAGCATATTTGCGCGCGCAACTTATGAAGCTGCCTCATTTGCTTATCAGAAATTCACGCATATTTGGATTTAATGATTACCAGGCTAAGATATGGCCGAGGATCACGGATCTGCAGTCCATTCAAAGAGATACTAGAGTTTCGATTACACTGCGAAATGGAAATATTTGTTCAGGTTCGCTCTTTTCGAAAGGCTGCATAGAACAAAATATGGTTAATATAAAATATTCAACAAAATAAAGCAATGAAGAATACTCAGTTAAATAAATAATTAGAAATAAAATTTTTCTCAAAAATATTTATTTGTCTCAAAAGCTGCCAGTACACGGTCGAGTCATACGTCATCAGAAAGTTACCCGTTGACACAAGAGGTGCGCTGCTTTATAAATCCAGCTAGATAGTGGGTTATGCGGACGATATCAACATATTATCACGCTCTTTCACATCCGCAAAAGAAATTCTACTAAGCCTCGATCAAGCACCAAAAGAAGTTGGCCTGAAAATCAATGAAACAAAAACGAAAATAATGACACAAACAAGGAAAAGGACCCCCAATAGACAAAACATTACAATTGACGAATATAATTTGGAAAATGTGGACGAATCCATATATTTAGGCACAAAATTGACAAAGAGTGGAAATGAAACGAACGAAATAAAAAGACGAATCCAGCTCGCAAATAAAACGTATTATTCAGTCTTAGCTATTCTTAAGGCCAGCTGCGTACACAGGAAGACCAAACTCCAAGTCTACAAATCAATAGTAAGACCTGTGCTTTGCTACGGATGCGAAACATGGATCCTTACACAAGCATCCACAAATATGTTGAACGCTTTCGAAAGAGACGAATAATTGGAGCGAAACGTGATGGTGACCGATGGCGAATTAGATACAACAGTGAGCTGTATGATATATTTGACGAACCGGAGGTTTCCACTATCATCAGACTGCGGAAGCTGCAATGGGCTGGCCATGTACAAAGGATGGACGAAACTCGAATACCTAAAAAGGTATTCGAGGGAAAAACGGAAGACCGGAGGCCAATGGGAAAACCCAGGAAACGCTGGTCCGACTCTGTTGACGAAGACTGTTCATCGCTGCTCGGATTTCAAAATTGGAGGACGCGGTCACTGGACCGAGATCGCTGGAGACTTCGGCTACGGGAAGCCAAGGCCCGAAAGGGGCTGTAGCGCTGCGACGACGACGACACGGTCGAGTAAAGTTTTCAAACATCTCCATATGAAGCCATATCGCTCGTGTTATTCTAATGCCCCTTAGAATAACACGGTCCTGTCTGGGATCGCGGGCCATTTCCATGGTGGAGATTCCCCTGCGGCAAATTGATTCAGCACACTTTCTTCCACGGGAACGGCGCGTGACCCCAGCCAGGATCGAAACATTGGGTTACAAGGCATTAGATTTACACCACCGATATGGTACTTCGGAAATACTCGCAGATGTGGTGCGAAAATCCGGTAAGGATTAAAAAATACCTTCGAGCCATCAGGTTAAACTTTTTTGTGTAAAAAAGTCGTATGGAATGAAAAGCAAGAGATGGAACGCAAGAACGGAGACTTTAAGGAGCATTTCGTGCTCTCTCTCATCTTCTTCTTAACCAACTCGAAAATGCATTTAGTCGGCCAAAAGAGGGAAACAACCAAGTATGAAAATTTTTCCTGGACAATTCAAGCACGTAATCTGTCGACTTTCACTAAGATCAATCAAATTCCTGTTAAGACCCCGTTTAGTGACATAGGACAAAAACAACTCTCTTCCACAAGGCGCAATCCTGAGCATCGGCCTTAACCTGTTGCTAGGACTTGTTTATTCCTCTGGCCTCCTGATCAACTGTTCGCATCCATATGCTACATGGTCGACTTACCCGACGTCTTCCTTGAGGATTATAATCCAGAGCCTGTTTGGCGATGTTTCGTTCTGGTTTCCTCAAAGTATGACCGATCCACTGCCACTTCCGTCTTTGAATCTCAATACCTATTTTAGTCCAAGTTGTTCTCCAAAGTTCGTCGTTGGAGATTACGTCTGGCAAAAATATGTGAACGAAAATACGAGATAACTTCAAATCCTCTGTAGAAGAGATATTAAGATATAAAGCCGATCGAAAAAATAATGACTGATTTCAAAAATGTCGCGATGCAATAGATAGAAAGAATGAGACTTTCAAAATGATTACTGAGCGACCAACACGAGCCAAAAAAGATAGATATGATGAGCTTAAGCGAAAAAAACCTGCAGGCGATAGAAGTACCAAACTATGCTTGATTTTGGGATTCGTCCAAAACTAGTCCGACTAACGAGACTCACAATGACGAACGCTGAGTTCCAAGTCAGATTACAAGCCGACTACACAACCAGCTTTCGAACGGAATGTGGTTTAAACCAGGAAGATGGTCTAGCCCCATGCTTTTCAACTTGGTACTAGAGAACGTGAGACATGAACATTGACGCCAACTTCTAAAAAAGCAGTTAACTCTTTTGAAAGAAAAGTACTGCTAAGAATTTTGAGATCTGCGAAGAAAGGAACGGAATGGCGAATAAGATAAAACCATGAGTTACATCAACTCATCGTAGAGGCAGAAGCTTCAACGTTCATCAAGCTACGTAAACTGCAGTGGGCTAGCGGCCAAGTAGAGCGAATAGAAGATAGAAGAATCCCCAACCTTGCTCTTAAAGGCAAAGCGATTGGTAACAGGCCAGTGTGCAAAAACGCAAGTGATAGGAAGACTCGGTTGATGAAGATAGCGAAGCCATTTATTATTCTAGTTACAAGTTAAGGATATACAAGTTAGGGTGGAAAGAAAGCCTAAGTG
Source organism: Chorisops tibialis (assembly GCA_963669355.1). Classification (NCBI taxonomy): domain Eukaryota; kingdom Metazoa; phylum Arthropoda; class Insecta; order Diptera; family Stratiomyidae; genus Chorisops; species Chorisops tibialis. The sequence goes on along the minus strand of OY770262.1, from coordinate 13,240,530 downwards.
ATTGGAGGTTATATGGCAGGGCTGTTGTCAAGTATTTAAAACTTAAATGCGATTACGATCAATAGCTCCAGTATAAGTAATCATTATTTCATTCGCTTATTTATGTCCATTTTGGTCCGTATGGATGGAAGGGGGGTTGGTGGTGGTGGTGGTGAAAAGGTGGGTTAATTTTGAGACGTTTTCAAATGATTGCTTGAATTAGGATCAACATTTTTGGTAGAGAATGTTACTATTATAAACAGAGTTGCTTAGAATTCCCCTGCAATTCGGTGTATTCATATGCAGGAAACCAAACATTTGTATGGGAGTGGTAAAGGAAGTGAAGGATTCGCAAAATTTGTGATGCAATTTTATTAAGTTTCTCTTGAAAGGTATTCGAATAAAAAAAATTTGAACTTCGTAGCTTTTAATATGATGGTTATTAGTTGATTTATTGAAATTGGTCGAAATCATACTTTTGTTTGAGAGGAGGTAGAAGGGCATGAGAGATTTGTTTCAAGTTGATAGCTTCTAGCGGTTTGGTAATAAGTAATTTCTTAGAATTGGTCGGAAAAATACTTTTGTATGTGAGAGGGCAGACGTTTTTGAAGTATTCGACCAGTTAATATTTTAAACTCTCAACCACTTTTCTTTTAATGAGTTTCCCAAATTTCGAAGTTTGTAGCATAAAATTTCAATTAAAAATTTTGAGTTTCTGTGATTTTTTTTTATTTCGCATGTACAGGTTAGGGTGGACAACAGTTATGGTTCAAATTAATATTTTTTATGTACATATATCAAAGAGATGTATAAAGGTGCAAAATTTGAACCTTGTATCTTTTCCCAGAGCTATTAAAAAAATTACTCAAAGTATTGGACTTGTTCGCTCACCACCTCCTTCTTCTTATACCCTCCAATTTAAAAATTTTACCGAAATTATAGGTTGTATAATTCTATAATCTGACAAAGTTTCAACATAATATCTGCGTTAAGTTTTGAGATATACCAGTTTGAAAATTTGAAAGTTCACCATTTTTAAAATACTGCGCCTTTTCTCCTATTACACTTCTGTACAATTTTTATTGTTTTTATCATATTTCGTTAGTATAGCTTAATATACGTCCCAAGTTTTCAATTGAATGGCTCACTACCATACTATTGAAATATGAGTATTTAAGTGTTTTTATGTGCACCTCTCCTGACCCTCCCCCAACACTATTATTGGCCTCCTTTTATGTTGATTATGGTTGATCTGTGAGCGACATATTGAGTTCTAAGATATCAATTCATTCTGTTAAGTAATTTTAGATTTCAGCATTCCCCTCCCCCACTCCTAATTGATTTATTTTGACTTTTTCCCAATAAATCAGTGTCTCCGAATGTCGATTTTTAGCTTCTTTCTATCTGTATTCGCAGTGAAGATATTAGCAATCGCAGTTTTCGACCATAACCCTGTCGCGCCATTGAAGATGATGATGAGGATGGGAGACTGAATAATAGAAAGTGAACGGAAACCATCTACTGAGTATGTATATTAACCTTTTAGAAATTTGAGCTTTTTAACATTGATACGTGCTAAGAAACTGGTTAATTGCGAATCTTTAATTGAGATATTTTTATGGGAGGTGATAAAAGGAGTAGGTGGATTCCAATATTTTTTTTATGTTCAAAGTTCCACTTCAATTGCTTTTATATTAAAAAAAAAAATGTGCTTAAGATGGGAAAGCATTTTGTATGGGATGTGGTGGAGAGGAGGGATTTGCCTTATTCAAGAGATTCCCCCTATTATTTTTTGCTTCACCGAAATTTTAACTTTTCTAACTCAACGCATTTTCTAGCTAGAGAACACAAAAGCAGAAGAAAAGGACGGATATTCAGTTTTGAGATTTTCGAGTGAGTATACCTATGTGTAGGGCTATCCAATAAGAGGTGTTATTTTGATATTCAAAGAAAAATGGCAGTGCTTGTGTGGCACGTAGCGCCGTCTTGTTGAAAGTAAACGTTGTTCAGGTCAATATCATCCAATTCCGGCCATAAAAAATCATTAATCATCTCTTGATAGTGCCCATTCACCGTAACTATTGCTCCAGCCTCATTTTCGAAAAAGTAAGGTCCAATGACCCCGCCGGACCATAAACCGCACCAAACAGTCACACGTTGATGATGGAGAGGCTTTTCAACAATAACTCTTTGGTCTTCCGAGCTCCAGATGCGACAGTTTTGCTTGTTGACGTAGCCACCGAGATGGAAATGGGCCTCATCAGTCAAGATGATTTTGTGAATTTTAATAATTGTGAATTTTAATAATTTCAATGCGTTGTTGAAGCGTGTATCGTTCCATTTTTATTAATGGCGTAATTTCTATTTATCAAATGTCAAAAAATGACAGCTTCAAAAGTGACATCTACCGAAATAGCGGGCTATTCAAAATAACACCTCTTATTGGATAACCCTATATAAACAGTATATAATTTTGTTTCTTCGAATCTTAAACTTTAGATTCAATTTATATTCTCAGAATTCATAAAGTGCCGCAATTCAGTATAATATTATACTAGATAATATTACACCCTGTTGCGAATTAGTTTTCCGAAGATTTTTTTTTACTCCCCACCAGCATTAAATTTTACTCCTTCCTCATTAAGGTCGCAATTTATTACTTTATTTGTTTTTTCTTCTGTCCATATTCATACTATTCTTAGGTACGATTAAGATACTTTGTAATTTTTTTTTGTCTATAAACATAAAATAATAATGAAATTAACTTAAATAATACCAAAAAAAAAAATGGAAAATGATAATAATAATCAAATTAAGTTCGCGCCAAATCTATTGACGAGAAACTATGGACAAAAACTGCCAGGACAGCACTGCTGTAAAATATTTTGGCGCCAAAATTATCAATGAGATTGGAACGAAAGCCGTTGATTCCTCTCGTCTGCCGGCCCAATTTAAAACAGCGAAAAAGATTTTGGGAGATGAAGACAGAGTGAATGTGATGTGATAAAATACTTTTAAAAGATTTTTATACTCAAGATGAAATCTGAGAGTATATTGTGTTTGCCTTACCGTTTGTAACGCTAACTAAGAAATAACGATCGCACAGAGCCACCAAGGGTACAGAAATATTTGTTGTCGCTCAAAAACCTCGATTCCGAGTGACCGTCTGTCCGTCTGTCCGTCTGTGCGTCTGTCTACAGCATAACTCTCGAAAGCTTTGAGCTATAGTGCTAACAATTTTTGTGTGTCATTTTTAGCAAAAAGTAACTTTAAGTTCGTGAATGGGCTACATCCCCCCACTCCTTCTACGCCCTCCCATACAAATATCATTTCGAAATAATAAGAAATTGATTTTTCTTTGAAACTATTTAAGCTATCGACTTGAACTTTACGCCAAAGTATTATGATATGGATGTCATTACTATCACGGAATATTGACCAGATCCCCTTGCTCCTTCTACCCCTCCCATACAAATGGACAATTTTGAAAAATACATATTTTCGATTTTCATTGAAACTAGTACAGCTGAAAAGACGAAATTTTGTCAGGATTAATTCTACTATAATTGCAATTTATTTTAAAAATAATTATCAACTTCACCTTACTCCTTCTACCCCCTCCCATACAAATTTCACGAAATTTTGAAATTTGAATTAAACTAATTTTCTTCGAAACTGTTAAAGGTATCAACTTGATATTTTGTATATAGTATACAAATAGAAATATTAATAATGCAAAAAAAAATTTGTTTTGATACGTACACTCCTTCTACCCCCTCCTATACAAATGCATAATTTTTGTTAAATGCATTTTATCGATTTCAATTAAAACTAGAAGAAGTACAAACTTCAAATTTTGCCAGAATTTGTTTCTTAATAATTGAAATAAGTGTTAGAAAAAATTATCAGCTCCGCTTCACTCCTTCTACCACCTCCCATACAAATATCTGTATTAATATTTTCAAGAAAAGCATTTCTCCTTCAAGTATTTGAGAGCTATCGACTTTGAAATTGAATCAAAGCATGGTGATAAGGAGGATGATAAGCAGTTTCAAAATCATCTTAAACGCTCCCCTTTCTGTTCCACCTCCCATACAAATGCCCCAATTTCAGGAAAACTATGACCAATTTCTTTAAAAATAATGAAAACTAAAAACTTTAAATTCAGCAAAAACCATTGTGCATGCCGTGTTCGGTGTCATATACGAAAAATGCAAACCTCCCCCTCTACTTCAACCACCTCCCATGCAAAAGCCTCTATTCACTATTCGAAAGAATTTGAGATGAAATATATTTCGGTGTATTTAAGTCATTTCCATCTCATCTAGAGTATCATATGATTGGGCTTTAAGCCCAATCATAATTCTGTTATGTTTTTTTTCCAATTTGGTTCTATCGACGATCAAGTGTCGCTACAAACATGAAAAGTGAATAGCCACAAATAACAATAAATTATACATACATATTCAACAAACAAAAAAATAACTAAGTAAATTATAACTACCACACTATTAACATACGATCTTTAAAAAAAAGTGACCACAAATTTTGAATCATCGGAACAGCGGACATTCAATTTAACGAACAAAACTGGAAGTAGCAAGGACCCCAACCAACTCAGGTTTAGTTTTTTTCCGAAAAATAACAAAAAATTGAATTTAACTTAAAAGCAATTGGTTTTTTTTCTTATTAGAAATCATTTAAATTTTTTTTTATCTCTATAATGCCATTCATTTGTGTGTTACGATTTATGTGTGTATTTAGAACAGGTACTAAAATTCAATTCGCTTTAATTTCTCGACGATGAGTGAGTGAGGAACTTATGAGAGGGTTTCGTCATGCGCGATACGTAAATGCTGTCTTTTCTGTGTTTTTTTTTAGGATTGTCTTCCGCTAATACATAGTATCAGTAGACGAAAATATCCAAGCTTGGCAAATATACCGCTTAGGGGTAGTACGGGACCATAATGGTCTTTTTCCTGATCCGATTTGTATGAGCACGAACTAGGATGAGGGTTTCTCAGTTCCAATAACCCACCCCAAACTCCTCAGCCGCCGGTAAAATCGTACTGCCCCGGGCCTGAGAAATCCGCATTATCTGTTAGCGGGAAGAAAGATTAGCTTCGTCCCGTTACAACCCATAATACACAATTAGGAAAAGCACGTCGCCCAACCTTCCTTGGAGATCCAAGGCAAATTTCGAATAGTACTCGAATTTCACGCGTTATATGACTTATCTAGAGGTACGACAAAGTTACAAATTGAAAAAAATCGATTAGAGGATCTGTTATTTGAAATATACGATCCGAAGTTGTTTCTCAACTAAAATAAACTGCCAACAAGTCGGGGGAAACTTTATTATTCTTGGGACAAGTTGCGGATGAGTGGAAAGTCAATATGCAGGTTAGAGTCGTTAGGGAAGACTAAGTGAAAGGAGGTATTTTGGCAGGGCAGTAGTCTTTCGTTTATTTATGCAAATTTTAGTTCTTATGAGGGGGGTTGTGAGGGGTGATAGGATGGGTGGATGTTAATAGTTTCTTAATTGAACGCTTGAATCACGTCCAATATTCTCTGTATAGAATGTCAGTTTCATAAACGAAGTTGCATAGAATTTTTATAAGATTAGGTGTATTTTACATTCACGAAACCGAACATTTGTATGGGAGGGGGTAGAGAAGGTAGGGGAATCGTAAAATTTGATATGTAGTTTTATTTTGCTTCTCTTGTAAGGTGCTTGTATAAAATTTCAAGTTCGTAGCTTTTAGTTTGTTGGTTAGTAGTTGATTTAAAGAAATTGGTCGAAATCATACTTTTGTATGGGAGGGGGTAGAAGGGCACACGCGATTTCAAAATTTTTAACGCAATTTCATTTCAATTATTTTTTTAAGTTTTATGTAAAATTTCAAATTGATAGCTTTTAATAGTTAGCTGATAATTGATTTCTTAAAAATGGTCGAAAAAATAATTTTGTATGGGAGGGGGTAGAAGTTTTAAAGGTTTTCGACCATTGGTTTGGTGAATGTTTTCACAGTGCATTTCGAATAGGTTTAAAAAATTGATGAAAGCATCCTGATTTTCGTAACGATATAAAGGCGGACGATCATCTTTACCATTCACTGTATCTTCGAACTTTATCCAGTAGCCATTCGAAATGACCAGATTTGACCACTGATCGTTGCTACCAACAAAACCCATCGTTTTTTCTCTCTTCGCTTTAATTGATCGATAATTGAAAAAGTTAATTTGAAGAGTTACACGCGTGCTCTTTTAGATAAGAAAGTGAATATATAAATAGCCGTTGGCTGTTCTTTTCTGTTGTTTCGCCTTAAGTGATCCTCTGATGATTGCGTATACCGCGATCTCTAATCTTTCGACAACCTCTTTAATAAATGACTTCTTTAGTCCTGCGCGGGCTAAAACAAAACGAGAAGAAAAAAAATGAAGATGGCAGATGTTCGACGCTTTAAATTAAAAAAAAAAGATAATAATAATAATAATAATAAAAACGAACTAGACGTTGATTATTAATTAAATGATCGCACTTGATATTGATGACGCTCTTGCCTAGTTGTTCCTTGATCTCTTCGATCACATCTAATCGACACTTTTGATCTGCTCGATCGATCTAGCTATCTTTAGATACTCTGTATATGCAGTTTGGATTTTTATTAACCCGAACCGCATTCCATAAAAAGAGCTCGCTCCGAAATGATCTGCTGATCGGTGCGATCGATCGATTGATTTACATCGAAAATGAATTAAAGTCGAGTGACAATTTACTTTCGGTGAGTGGGATGGCCCCCGGTCAAGATCTCGTATATTACCCCGGACCGTCGACTAATGGAGAAAAAAAAACGGACGGAATTTTTCACGGTACCTGAACGCAGCCCATTCGGCGATGGAGGATAAGTTGACAACATAAACACTTCTTGCGGCTCATTGAAATTGATTTGGTGGTCAACTTAGTCAGACAACGATCAACATCATAGCGTCATGTGTATGTTGCCTCCATACTTGGCGCACTTGTTGATGTGTTCTTCATTCAACAGCAAGTATGACCGAGTCCGCGAAATAATCAGCCCTCGGGCTATTTTGATGTGAAATAATCGCTTAGAAGAGAGATACGAGTATGATAGTCATTTTAATGTGCCCTCAAGGTCAGTTTTGCTAATGCATAGTGCATAACGATGCAAATAAAGAACTTTTAAATCTTTATGAAGAGGATCATTCCGTGGAGTGGATTACCTAGATTTGATTGCTATTGTTGAGTCAGATGGAGAGGTTATTATGAAAATAAGGAAAAGAAAAAATAGTTAATAAAGTCTGGCTCAGTACGGATCTGGGAAGAAACGGCACACCCTCCCTCATCCATTCAAACAGTAAGCGGACCCGTGCTTAATTTGGCAGACGGAATGCATCACCTCCACTTCAGATTGATAAACGGCGTAAGACAAGTGCTTCTGAAAGTGCAGTTGCAATTGACTGGACAATGGCGATAATGCATGACGGGGCAATTCCCTGTCTTGGAATCAGCATGAGTGAGCCGAAACGCATTTACGCCTGATCTGGTCCGGGAAGACGCAGTCTTTTGCATCACCACTACCATCGGATATAATGGATGAGCTCCCAAAGTGCTAACTCCAGTCAAGATGGTTTTGATTCATCGCCTATTTCAGGTGTGCACGCAGTTTATCTCTTTTGGAAACGGCTTCGACTTCTCTGATGCCATCCCGAGTAGAAAAAACCTGAAGAAGGAAGAAAATTGTCGCGTGATTTTTCGCCGTTCGTTCACGTCTCGCGCAGTAATTGTGGTGCACCTTAACTGGAATCGGGTACGTTCTTAGTTCGCTTCTTGCAATTTTATAATCCAGTACTTTCAGTCCGCGCCGGACGACTTATCCAGAATGGAGAGTTGGCTTAAGCTCGTTATCCTGGGCTAAGTCGCGATCAAAATGAAGAAAAACAAAGAGCCCACCGAAACGACCCATACAAATTGAAGAAAAGTCGCGTTCATTGCGTGCCTCGCCTCGCACCCAAAGGAGCCTGGGAAGAAATTTATTGCGTGCTATCTTTGTCGCGTATACACTTTTACCTGAAAATGATGAATGGTCGAACTGAGATCTTTTGGGGCCACTGTTCATTTGTGGTTCTCTTCACGGGCAGCAGTAGAATGTATACCCACCCCGTCTCAGAAGAGCAGAATGGACTCGAAATGAACCTGCTACCGCTTCTTCCGCCCGTCTGTCCGTCGTCCGTTTCGGTTGCTGCAACAAATCTGCAAACTACGCGTAACTGATACATGGCCGTTAACTCGACTGTGAATTGTGGCCAGGGCCGTTCCTTACGCAAAAAAGGCCATTTCTCATTTCAATTCAATTTCAAACGGGGCCCCCAGAAATTATGGCGAGAATTTGCGTTTTTATGGTGTCTTCATGGATAAGATACGATTAAAGATGCCAATTGTCCTCGGCAGCAGCGGCCAACATTGCAGCATAATGGTGAATGGAAACTGGGAACGAATTCCAAAGTTGGAGCTTGATTTATATCGATCGGTGCTGCTCTCCTCTAGAAACGGACGCGTAATGTTACGCCGGTTGTTCGGCCAAGTTTAGGGCATGGAAATGCCTTCAGAGGGCATTTTATAGAACGTAATTATTAAGGTTATATTTATGTGCCATACGTAATTTAAGAACACGGCCTTACGACCATAATAAGCAATCAGAACTGGGAGCATTACTGGATCGCGCATTAAATGAAATTAATTCATACTGTAGACATAATGGTTTCGGATGTGAATCTCGTCTTAATTTCTTGAGAATACTAAATGGTTGTATTTGTTTCGGAGGTGGTAAATGGAATGGAAGGAAGTTAAAAATTTTCCAATGTTGTGTTTAAGGATATCGATGAATTAACACTTCTCTCAATATGTAATTTGCTTGAAAGGAGAAAGAGAAAAATTTCATCTTTCTAACTTGTAAAGTTTCTAAATAGTTATATTCAGCTTTCTAGCTAGAACCATGGTTGATATATTCGAATTACTATTTTTCGGTTCTAGCACTTTCCCTGCCTCCTCTTAACAACTATACCCTCCAAAATGGGTGAAAAGTTAAATTTCTATTTTCAAGGGTTCGGGGGTAATTGTACACTGAGCGTACACGTACGGCGTACAGACAAACGGACTTTTTTTCATTTTTAGGATAATTTAGTCATGAAATGCGAACAAACTAAATTTCAAGAAAGCAAATTTTTCCCCAAGTCCATCACATTCTACATATTCAAAAGAATAAGCATTTTTTTTGTAAACGTACTACAGCTATAACCAATGATCCAAAATAAACAAACTAAATACCATTGGAAAGGTATTTTCATCAAAGTGTGCCTTTTCCGGGTTCCAGGTCTGTATCTGTTTTGGCGGAATGGCGAATGCGGCAAGAGGGTAGCGAAATTAGATAGGGAAAGTTCGAACTCAACCCGTACTCCAATCATATCGCGCCATGCGGCAAGCATACAAGAACTTAAAGCAAGAGCGAGACAAAATATAAAGCGCAAATGCCATTCAGTGGTACCGCAGTGGCAGAATGGGATGGTTAGGACAAGTAATTTTAAAAATATGTGATAATAGTGGCAAAGAAGAAAAAATAAGTTCGTATTTATTTTTTTTTAAGTGACTATGAAGGTTTAACTATACTTTCCATTAGTTGTATCCCTTTTGCAAAAGTCACACACTAGGACAGCCTCATTATTTTCGCTATCTATTCCCGCAAAGGAATTGTTCGCCTATTTTCTGCACTTGGAACAATCGACCCATCCTAAAGCTGATTTCGAGTGAAATTCACATCAATATAAACATTCACAGTCAGAACGGAGTACTTCCCAATTCCGCCCTACCCGTTTCGCCCCAGGGACACGATTCAGGTTAGGGAGGTAAGGTCACTTGAGTAAGAAGCACAAGTCCTGGCGACAAATGAAAGCCGATGCTCGGGATCGTACCTTATGGAAGAGATTTATTTCTGTCCTATACTCCTATAGGTTGTTGTAACAGGAAATTGATGATTGACCTCTCTTCCAAAATTACAGATCATATAGCTCTATAGCCTGACAAAATTTCAGCTTAAGAAATATACGTATAGGATTTTGAGATATACCGGTTTGAAATTTTAGAAAGTGCACTATTTGAATTTATTATTGGTTTCTTTCTAAGTTGATTATGGTTGATTTTTGTGCCGCTTAAATGGTCCTAACATATGAACTTTTTATATCATGTAGTTCCAAAAATATATTTATTTGAAAAAAACATAACAGAATTATGATTGGGTTTAAAGCCCAATCATATGATACTCGAGATGAGATGGAAATGACTTTAATATACCGAAAAACATGTCATCTCAAATTCTTTCGAATAGTGAATAGAGAATGTTGCATGGGAGGTGGTAGAAGTAGAGGGGGAGTTTTGAATTTTTCGTATATGACATCGAACATGGCATGCAAAATGTTTTTTGCTGAATTTAAAGTTTTTAGTTTTCATTATTTTTAAAGAAATTGGTCATAGTTTTCCTAAAATTGTGGCATTTGTATGGGAGGTGGCAGAGGAAGTGGAGCGTTTAAGATGATTTTGAAACTGCTTATCATCCTCCTTATCACCATGCTTTCATTCAATTTCAAAGTCGATAGCTCTCATATACTTGAAGGAGTAATGCTTTTCTTGAATTTATAATACAGATGTTTGTATTGGAGGTGGTAGAAAGAGTGAAGCGGAGCTGATAAGTTTTTCTAACACTTGGCAAAATTTTGAAGTTTGTACTTTTTTTAGTTTCAATGCAAATCGATAAAGTGCATTTAACAAAAATTATGCATTTGTATGAGAGGGGGTAGAAGGAGTGTATGGATCAAAACAAATTTTTTTCGTAATATTAATATTTCTATTTGCATATTTTATACAACATATCAAGTTGATAGCTTTAACAGTTTCGACGAAAAATAATTTAATTTAAATTTCAAAATTTCGTGAAATTTGTATGGGAGGGGGTAGAAGGAGTGAGGTCAAGTTGATAATTATTTTTAAAATAATTTGAAATTATAGTACAATTAATTCTGACAAAATTTCGTCTTTTCAGCTTTAGTAGTTTCAATGAAAATCGAAAATATGTATTTTTCAAAATTGTCCATTTGTATGGGAGGGGGTAGAAGGAGTAAAGGGATCGGATCAATATTCTGTAGTATTAATGACATCTAAATTGTAATACTTTGACGTTAATTTCAAGTCGATAGCTTAAAAAGTTTCAAAGAAAAATCAATTTCTTATTATTTCGAAATTTCATGAAATTTGTATGGGAGGGGGTAGAAGGAGTGGGGGGATGTAGCCCATTCACGATCTTAAAGTTACTTTTCTGCTAAAAATAACATACAAATTTTTTTAGCACTATAGCTCGAAGCTTTCGAGAGTTATGCTGTAGACAGACGGACAGACGGACAGAAAGCAACTCGGAATCGAGGTTTTTGAGCGACAACAAAATGTCTGTACCCTTGGCGGTTCTGTGCGAGCGTTATTTCTTAGCGTTGCAAACGGTAAGGCAAACACAATATACTCTCAGATTTCATCTAGAGTATAAAAATCGGCCGATAGTTATACATATTTTTAGCATCTCCCTTAAGCTCGTTCGACTCTTATAAGACGCTGGGAACAGATGAAATAATACCAGCCAGGATACAAAATGTGGAAGAGCTGGTAATTTCGTGGCTGATAGCGATATTTAAGGAATGTCTCAAACAAAACTGCATGCTCTTAATATGGAAGGAGCCTCGAGTGGTATCATACCAAAAGCGGGTAAGGGTAGTCACATCAACCCTAAGGACTGCCGACCTATAAGTCTTACATCCTTTTTCCTGAATACGATTGAAAATGTACTAGATGTGTACATCAGAGATACCATAGACCCAGAGCATTTCTCACAAGCGCAGCACGCGTACATAAAAGGGGAATCGGTAAGTTCAGCCATTCAGGTGATATGCATTGATAAATCTCTACAGTATAAGGAGTACACTCTAAGCAGTTTCCTAGACATAGAGGGAGCTTTCAACAATGTAACGATGGAAGCTATTGTTGAGGTTCTCTGCGCTGCTTAGGTTAATAAGACGATCTGTGCATGAATCGAACCATTGCATAGACACGGATCATCTATCGTCGGAATCCTGCAAAATCCTGCAAATGCATCAGTAGAGGAACGCCACAAGGAGGGGTTTTATTTCCTCTTTTGTACTGACTGGGCACTGACTGTGAATTGCATACTCAAAGATCTGCGAAGTTCGGGAATAAATACTATGGCTTATGCTGATGACGTAGTGCTACTAGCATCAGGTAAGTACTCAAGCACAATATCGAAACTTGGCAAAAAGCACTGGCTTAACGTAAACCAGCAAAACAAGAACTTGTGCTCTTTATTAAGAAAACCAAAATTAAGGAGTTTTGGCTATCGAAAATAGGAACTAACTCTGTCCAACCATGCAAAGTATCTGGGAATAGTTCTAAAGAGTAAGCTAACATGGAAACAAAGTATTGAGGTGCTAGCAACTAATGCCAGCATTGCGTTCTACTCGTGCAAGAGGATGTTCAATAGAAAGAGGGGCTTGAACCCAAATATAACGCTCTGGATCTACACGGCTATTGTAATGTCAATTCTGCTGCATGGCATACTGACATGGTGGTCTGCACTGAATAAAGTAAAATACCGGCAAAGATTAGAAAAAATACTTAAACAGACATGTCTGGGAATCACTCTTAAGACCACATCCTCAGATTCGCTGAATATCTTACTCTCCTTGCCCCCAATCGACCTGATCGCAAAAGCGTGGCATCCAAGTGCACTCTCCGGCTCAAGGATGTCAAGCAACCAAAAACGCTCACCCACGGAAATAGTAACATTAGCCTAACTGCAACAACACAGATTCAATGGTCACAAAGTCTGGGTTTGATAGGAGATTCTCGATACGTATACCAAATAGGGAACACTGGGAAACAAGAACCGAGGGCCCTATAGGAACAATAAACCTTTTCACTGACGGGTCTAAAACGGAAGGAGGAGGAGTAGATGCAGCAGTGTACTCAACTGATCTTCTAACGGGCTCATTCTTCAGGTTGCCGAATGTATTTTTCAGGCGGAAATTCTGGCAATCCAGAGAGCATCCCAAATCGCCAAAACGCCACGAACTGGCAAAGGAAAAATTAATGTCCATTCAGATAGTCAGCTACCCTGATGGTACTGGAATCATACTATCAAACCTAAGACAGTATTCAGCTGTTATCGCGCACTACAAAATCTCTGTGCCGGAAGAAAGGTCGAACTCTGCTGGGTTACGCGCCACAGTAGCATAAGTAATGAAGCAGCGAACGAGCTGGTAAAAAGAGGTGCTAACCAAACCACAACCTGTAAAATTACGAAATTAATGTGGAATACGAACAACACGAAGAAGACGAACTCTTGCTATCATTAACCAGGAAGCAATGTGCGATAGTAGTTGATATGGTTACCAGCCATTGCCTTATTGGAGCACAGCTTACAGAATGTTTTGGTAGCACATGATCTCTGCAGAAATTGTAAACAGCCAGGAGTGAGGGAGACGGTGGAGAGCGTGTTGTGTAACTACCCGGCTTTTACTAGAAGAAGGCTTAAAATCCTCGGCGCACCTGACCTCAAGCAAGTCTCGAGCTACGATATGCGGAATCCTTTGAATCTCGCCGCGGCAACGGAAACCTTTGAGCTCAACAAGGAGCTTGTAACACCGCTGGATGATACACATTAGGTTTTCTCAAATTCAAGTGGTATAACTATGGATCCTAAGGGGTCTATGTGGGTTAAGACCGCTACACTACCTTAGCCTAGCCTAGCCTCCCCTTTTCGGGCCTCACTGATATAAATAAGCCGCCAACAAGTCGGGCGCAACTTTATTATTCTTGGGACAAGTTGCGGATGAGTTGAAAGTCAATATGCAGGCTAGAGTGGTTAGGGAAGACTAAGTGAAAGGGGGTCCTTGGGCAAGGCTGTTATCGATTTAACACTTTGCGGGAACGTTCAAAAGCTCCAGTATATGTAATCAATATTTCGTTCGTTTATTTATGCAAGTTTGAGTTCTTCTGAGGGAAGTGGTGAGGGGTTATAGTAAGGGTGGGTCGATAGTAATAGTTTTTTTATTTATTACTTGAATCACGTCAAATATTCTCTGTATAGAATGTCAGTTTCATAGACGAAGTTGCATAGAATTTTCATAGGACTCGGTGTATTTTACTTTCACGAAACCAAACATTTATATGGGATGGGGTAGAGGAGGTATGGGAATCGTAAAATTTGTGACGCAATCTTATTTCCTTTCTCTTGTAAGGTGCTCGTACAAAATTTCAAGTTCATAGCTTTTAATTTGTTGGTTATTAGTTGATTTAATGAAATCGGTCGAAATCATACTTTTGTATGGGAGGTAGTAGAAGGGCAAGTGCGACTTCAAAACTTTGAACACGATTAATTTCAACTATTTTTATAAGTTTTTATGCAAAATTTCAAATTGATAACTGATAGTTAGGTGATAATTGATTTCTTAAAAATGGTCGAAAAAACAATTTTGTATGGGAGGGGATAGAAGTTTTGAAAATATTCGACAAGTTAATATTTCAAACTTTTAGAGCTGGGGTGTAGCCTAGTGCTTAGAGTTCAAATCCCGGTCGGCGCAATATATAATTCCAACACATTGCTTGCTTGGATATACCTTGGTATATTCATTTTTAAGTGTTTTACCTTGCACCCCCTGACCCTCCCCTTACAATAATTAGCCTCTTTCTAAGCTGATTCGGGTAAATCTATATGCCACCTTAGTCTGAAAATATGAATTTTTATGATTAGTAATTTCGAAGATGTAATCATTTGAAAAAAAAATTCGGCCGACAATTTGTTTTTAGCTCCCCCTTTTCAGACGCCAATGGATAAAAAAAATTAAATTATTTTTTAAGTTTGTCGCATAATCCTCTTCATACCTTTGCTGATTTTCAGCTTCCTATCTGCATTCGTGGTGGAGATATTAGCAAGTGAAATTTTTGACTCTTTCCCTCCCTCGCATCTCCCTTCCACCTGACACTTCCTAAAATAATATAAATAATATATAAAAGATAATGGATCTCACTTACCCAATCAATAATCCACCCAAAAACGAACATTCTACCTCTCGGAGATATGAGTCCATATGTACGGCGGGACGGATTTTTGTTTTTGCATTTTTAGGCTAATTTAGTCATGAAACGCGAAAAAAAAAATTTTTAGGGTAGCAAATTTTTTTTTTTTTTAGAATAATAAAGTAAAGTTTATTTATAATTGCTTTTTGCCACATAAGCCATTGTATTTAAATGTCAAGTTTCAGCTTTCTACGCCTCTCTACCAACGCCTCCCCCTTCCACTCCCCAAAATTTACGTAATAAAACTCACTTAACTAATCTTTAATTCATCCAAAAATGAACTTCATATGGCGTACGGCTGAAGGACTGACTGATTTTTTTTTATTTTTCCACTTTATTGGCTAATTTAAAATTTGAAACGCGAAAAAAACAAAATCTCAGGGTAGGAAATTATTTGTTTTTCTGTGTCTATCACAGTACTTTATTATTCGAATAAACTAAAATGTATAATTTTCAGTAATTATGTATCTTGTCATATATTTCTTTTGATTTTAATAAGATCCATCACTTTTGATACAATTTAGTACTCTGGTTCGTAATCGTAAATTAATAATATTCGGGTGAGAACGTTATTTACGGGTAAATTGGCATATCTACATAATTCGCTTCTTCGAAATCAATTAACCTTTCCAAAACTGCACGTTATTTAGTGGGCAATTCTATCGGACTGGGATTTTGCATTATAGAAAGTTTAAGATAACGAATACTTAACTCTAATATACGTACTAATCGGTTGGTACTTTGGCATTAATTTCATTAAGTGGAAGTTATTTCAAATTAATTCCTTATCACGTCGGACTTTTGGATCGCAAATCCCGAGCGTCATCTTTACCTTATCAATATTGCTGCACTGCTTGCGTAATTTGTTTGCTAAATCACAGCGCACTTGCGTAAATAGCATCAATAGCTTCGTCATAAATTTACACCGACCAGATATATATCTGATAAAACCGGACTAAAACCTTCGACTCTTTATCTTTCGACCGAAACGTGTGACTTTGGATTTCGATGAGAGTGTCATAACTATCGCTTTAATTGAATGAAAAGGCTCAAACCTCTGGTACACTGAGGAGGATTAGACCACACAGAGAGTTGTCCACTCTAGCGATCCGAATTGGAATGTCTTTTATGGTCATGTAGTACCCGAATCACAGTCAGCACTCCTTGGATGACTCTTGTCGCGTCCCAAATACAAGAATAATAACATTTTGATGGCATAAATCACCCCCAAACAAGCCGAGTCCGCACTTAAGTCCAGTTCGAGCTTCCCTGGATGCTGGCGATCGCGATCACTACGATCATCAGATTAGCGATCGCCCAGTTCGGGTCTCAACTGGACTCAATTTTTCTATTGAAGAGTTCTAGTTTATGGATTTGTTCACCTAATTTCAATCTAGGTCCGTGGTGTGTGTTCCGACCGTTTATTTTTCTTTGATGATCCCTTTCGATATTTATTGTTCTTTTCTTACATCGATAAGATCGAATCGATCTTGCATTTTGATACCGGCACAACCTGTAGAGGACTCAGGTCGATATGAGCGCGATCGCTATGTGTATAATAAAAGTGTCAACTTTCCCATACCATAATCCTTGTCGATCCTTGTTTTCTCACAGCATTTTATCTCACTCTTTCGTTTAACGATTCCTCGATCGGTTTTCTTATCATACCGGTTTCTTTTTTTTTTTGGGTTGCTCTCTGCATTGATCGTTCATTTCTCATATGTGGAAGCTCATACGAAAATCGACGGGATACTCGAGCTGGCATTAGGGGGAGACCTCTATATGTGTCCGATAGCGAACTAACTCAAAACGTTAAGTGGATTTAATGTTCCCATATCGGAAATTTATCGATCTTGTTTTGGGCAGAGCCGGGATTAATTGAATTAATCTTTACTGGTCGTTGTTGTTTGTAGACGTCTTTTCTTTGGTTTAGCTTGTCTTGAGATTCACCATAGACGCTGACTATATGTGAATTGCGTTCAGGTTTAGAATTTATGACTGTTTCGAATTTTTCGGGTGATTTCTTTAACCGAGAGTACTTTGTATCGTTTTAGTCAGATGAAGCTTGGAATAATCAAATTGGGCAGCTTTATCATAATTTCATAAGAAAAATTTTGCAAAAAACTTCTAAAAAATATTAAAATTCAGTGTTAAAATTGTTAAGGTTATGCAGCTCTAAGTTTTGCCAACTAAACTTTGGGAAAAAATTGCTGGGTTTTACTCCCAATTTTTTTTTTTACTTTTTTATTGGTTTTTGCTCATAGTTTATATAGTCGCTCCCTGTTTGAAAACGTTAAAACTGGGTTAGTTGTCAGCATACCTTTCAATTTCTCAAAAGCAGATTGTTGTTATTCGTTGATCATAGATTGTTGACTTTCTTTTAGTAGAACACTCGAAAACTTCATGGATGGAAAAGTCTTTGATAAAATTGCGAAAATAGCCAACCAAACCTAAAAACACTTCACGGATATTTTTAAGTTCAGGAAATTTCAAAAAAACCTTTTGCTTTAGACGGTGACGGCTTGACTTCGCCTAATGACACTACGTAGCCTAAATATTCTAATCTGAGAGTATATTGTTTTTGCCCTACCGTTTGTAACGCTAAGAATTGCTCGCGCAGAATCGCCAAGAATACAGAAATATTTGTTACCTCTCGAAAACCTCGAATCCGAGTGACCGGCTGTCTGTCCCTGCCTACAACATAACTCTCGAACGCCTCAAGCTATCGTGCTGAAGTTTATGTTATGTAATTTTTAGCAAAAAAGAAACTTTTAGTTCGTGAATGGGTTATATCCCCCACTAATTCAACTCGATTCCAAGAAAATTTCATGAAATTTCAATATTTAAGGAAATTGATTTTTCTCCGATACTATTTAAGCTATCGACTTGAAAATTAAGCAAAGTATAATGATCTAACGTAACAGTAGTTACGGACAAGGAATAATACGAGGAGAAGAAACGAGATATTCTACAAACAGGACCAGAGATTCATCCGCTGCCCCCACCGGAAATTAATCCTGTCCATCAAGACATTTATCAATCTGGTTGATAAAGGTCTCAGCAGAGACCGAAACGTCATACATAATAAATGAAACAGTGAAGAATCCGGAAATCTTTCGTTTTAATAAAAAGAGTTACAGTTGTTGATTTTACGATCTTTTCGTAGTAGTTGAGGGCAGGCTGCAAGTCATAATTTGGCACATTTGAAAAAGGACTCTTAAGTTCTTTGGGAGACACAAAAATCATATATAGTGTCTCCATACTTGCAGAGCAACAGTTCAAAAACTGCTGTTCTCCCCATCAATACTGCAATCATTAATCGCAGCTCGAACCCACGAAAACCGGACAAAAGAGTGCAAATGAGCGCTTCAAATTAGCCTAATCCGTTGCTAATCTGCGTACTATCGGAATCAATTCGGATAATTGGTCGCTTGACAAGCCATCGCAATTGTGACAGTAATTCCGTGTGCCGGAGTTGACGAACGGAACGAATTTCGTGACAAGTATGCAAATGAGTTCATCAAGACGCAGTTCTTATGCACACGTTCGGATAGAGGACACGCCGATGGCGCGTATCCACCCGAAACTTTCGAAACTTGTGCTTTATTTTCGGGTCCATCACCGTCAAGATTGGAGGTCGAACGGAGGGGCGCTTCATGTGCACAAGCCTAGACCACTTAACGCCGACAGGGGCATGTGCCGTTAATTGCGTGTCCAAACCTTTTTTTTTTGTGGTGGACTCGCACCATCAAAACCTTTTCACATTTCATTAAGTCCATAAATGCTAGGTGTCTGCGTTGCAGGTGAAACAACAAGGCGCAAGTGCAGGTATCTCAGATATTTATGGTCCGGTTAAATCACTTCATTCATATTTTGGACGAATCTTCTTCATCTTACACAATTCTTAAGTTGATTGCCACTTATGCTGGACAGGGCTCAGGCCCGTTCGCCTTTTCTCTCTCCATCTGGGGTTCCGCTGGATTCGCTGCGTGTCTGAGCGGAAGGTGTTAAGGGCCCCGAAATTCAAAAGAAGGCATAAGCCTTAACATCAACTTCATTAGCACTTTTTGTTGTTCGAAGAGTTAATTGTTTCGACAGAAAAGAAAATGCAAACAACAACAAATCACTAAAAAAAATTAATAGCTAGTCGAGTTCATTTGCTTGCAGTAACTCTTCATAAGACCTCTTGAATAAAATGCATTTTTTTTAGCTCCAAATGGACACATCTTCTCCGTTTTGTTGTTGTTGTTCTTCTTCTTGGTTAGCATACATACATGAGTAGGTGGATTGGGCACGTGCCTATTTTCTTACAGATCGAACTATATAGTCTGACTATATTTTCGTCTTTGGTGGTGGTATAAGAAGGAAAGGTACAATCAAGTTAAATTACAACGTTTTCAAGATTATTAAATAAAGCCGATTTTCATCTTTTCTTTTCTAGATACGAGTATACTGCAACATGCGTGCAGGACTGTGCTCGAAACGATGACTGTACTATTAAGAATGCGTCCTTCATAGATTCACTGCAGGCTCAAAGTGCATGCTAAGCAGGCAACTAATCGTCGGCCTAATATTAAAACCTCTTAGCTCCAAAATCATAAAAAATTAGATTTTGAGCGAAATAATCAAAATACATAACGCTCGATATACCAAGAGAAAATCAGAATTGAAATACAATGGGAAATTCCCGAATAATGAAATACTGAAAACTCGTAACTATATGGTTCAGTGCGAACAGCAATAAGTTTTTTCTGTCTCCTGTAAAGTTCTATTTTTGTGAGTTACGAGGTTTTAGCAGAAGGCCGACGTAATCTGACTTCAGACTCATATATTGCCGAATCCTGAGGGTTGGTGAGAAATTGTGAAAGTGCAAAATAGAAATAGAAATAAATTCAAATCGAAACATTGCCCTTTTAACTTCCATAAATGATACAGATAGCGATGGAAACGGTCGTTATCGGGATGTTACGTTCATAAAATATAGCATGTTGAAGTGCGCAGAATTTCAAGTAATAATAAAAAAAATAGTTGACTTTTAAATTAAAATAACCACAAACTTTATTTATCGCTTTTTTTTCAATCACTTTCTGTTCACTATATTGCCTTAATCTGCACGCAGTCGTTCACACGACCTAATCGCTTTCCAATCTTCAGCTGACTCAAACATGTTGCCTCAACACTAATCGCACTGTCGATCACACGATTCGATTGGCTTATCAATCCCAGCTGCGTGGCGTGACTTTATCGCTAGGGGAAGCAATTATTTTTTAAATATATTGGTTTATTACTCCTACTACTCCTACTACCACACAGGATCTTAAAGCGCTTGAATTAATAAATTAACGGACAATCCATATTGTTCAATCCCTTCAATAGATGACATTTTACTTGCTAGGGTGGTAACGGAGAAGAAGTCAAACTTACGCATTGGCCGACGATCTCGTTCTCTTGTATATGCGACTAAAAGCAATGAGAAATTGAAGCATTTTAATGCGGTGCATCTTCCCTTTCTATTGAAATCGAACTTGCGCTCGTCGCGCGAGAAAATTTTGCTCGTATTGGCCGGTGGTCTTATATATGGTTTCAACTTTCGTTGGCTAGAAAGAGCGTGAGAAAGAAAGCTGTCCTGAGTACGTAAATGCTGTAAACAATAGTAGACGAAAATAATGCGCGCTTTATTTTAAAGATTTTTTTAAATAAATTTTCATATTCGTGCTGATTTCAGTTTATCTTTTCAAAACTGAATAAGGGGCAAAACGTTAGGGAAGCATTGCTTCCTTGCATCAATGAACCCCACGCCACTGATCAATCCCGACTGACTCACTCATCGCAAACGCTCGACTTTTTATACCGATCTCTTCGGCCGCCAGCGGCCACTGTCGGCCTTCTCCGCTGTTTCGGTCATTTTTGGCCTTCTCCGCTGTTTCGGCCAATGTCGGCCTTCTCAGATTCGATGAGTCATTAAATATGTGTACGTGTGTGTTTGCGGAATAGTAGGTAGCTAAAGATCACGAACATTCGATGAAAGACTGGGACCGACATGAAACAATATGTTAGGTTTTAGTTGCAGAAGAATAGTTTCGGAAAGCAAACCACATTGCACTCATTGCATCATCTAGATGGATTTCATGTACTCTCCCTATTTAAGAATATGCGATAATGTTAATTATCTTGTACTAAGGTCGTATGGCTTAGGAAACGAAGAAAACATGATTGTTTGACGCCTCTGGAGTCTAGGTGTGAGAAGAATCTAGAACCTAAAGAAAGGAGACGAATGTTGGGGATTTGCAGCCAGTGACAAAGATATTGTTGGATATAATCTTCTATTTCCTTGCAACCTCTTCAAACGCTGTCGCTCTCGAGTAGGAATTTAAGCAGTCAATGGCCTGTGGTCAGACCTACAATAGTTCGAACAATATAGCGACAACGTTCTAGTAGCTGAGCTGCGATGTTTTTATTCGGTTCTTCTCAAATTGATTTGGCCGTTCTACAGCTATCCAGCTGCTGCTATCCCGTCGGGAAAGAGTCCAAAATATTTTGATTTGAAGCCAATCTTCAGCACTGCTGGCGATACATCCACTGATTTCCTAATGGAGTTAATGTGTGCAGATCCTTGCCTGGCAAGCGAGTCGGGTGCGTCGTTCTCTAAAAGGTCGCTATAACCCAGTATCCTGATTCGAAATATTTCGGCTATAGCCGCTAGGCAGCTCAAATTGGGTCTGCAAATGGACACTAGTTTGGACGTGGTCCTGTAGGGTTAGAGTGCACTGCTGTCCAAGCATATAATAATTTTCGAGACTGTTCTGCATATCTAAAAGAATATTTGTGCACTCGTTAATGGCTAATACTTTCGCTTGGAACACATTCACGTGTTCTGGAAGGTGGAATAAAATATGGATATCGAGGCCATGGGAATAGATCCCTGCACCTGTCCCTCGTAAAGGATTAGAGCCGTCCGCATAGAGATGAGAACCCTCGCAGGCGCTGATCGCATTTGTTGCCCATTCGTTTCGTTCAGGAGATTAAATGTGAACCTCTGTTTCTCAACCTGCGGTTAGTTCGTGCAATCATACTCGCAGTTCATATAAAATGTTGTCATGACCAACTAGTGATGCTAACCTCCAGGGCTGCAGTTGGTTAGATTCTAAGAGCACCTGTTATACATAAACATGCAATCCGGTGGATTGGTTGTAAAGGTGCTATGTTAGTTTTTAGTACCTCTACTGACCAACACACCAGCGCCATAACAAACCTCTGTACATATTGCAAAAAAAATAAAACGCAAGACGCATACGCAATAGTAAAAGAATTAAAAAAGGATATAAACCAAAAACCAGTCTCTGTAGAGACGCAGAGGGCAACATTATCAGCGACGCACAAGAAATCAAAAGGAGAAGGGCTTCCTACTTTGAATATCTTCTCAATCCCACCTCATTAGCATCTATCACGACAGACAACATTTCAATTGATGCCTCAACTGATGAAGAAGAACCATCATAGACACCACCCACGCTTGCTGAAATCAAAGCAGCCCTAAGTGACCAAAAACGAAACAAAGCGCCGGGAATTGACGAAATACCAGTTGAACTTCTGAAAAACGGTGGAAATTGTGTCGCTGAAATACTGCACAACATGATATGCAAAATTTGGACAGAGGAAATCATACCCGACGGTTGGCGAAAAAGCATTATATATCCAATTTACAAGAAAGGAGATAAACTCTGCTGGGACGGAGTTATATTTTGTAAGTAATCATTGTTTTTGATGAATTTGTTGAAATAAATAAATAAATATCACGCCACGCTACTGGAGGTATGTCAGGCAGTGTGCGATTTGAACTCACGATCTTCGCATTGTAGACCAACACGCTAACCACTAGGCTACACCGAGGATGAAGATATCGCGACCATTTAATTGAAACTTGAACCATAATCCGTTCGTCATTATCTCATTAATTCAATAATTGCAGTACATACATTATTGCCATTCCTGTAATTCGTTGCAGCTGCAGAATGACAGTTGAAACAAATGAGGTATTTTATGCGGCAGCCTTATGCCGCAACGCTGGCTATTTACATCAATTTTTTTGATTAATGTCCTCCCATAAAAATTGTCTTTCTTCGGACCGATCACTACCGGAATTATGCTTTTAGATACCGCGAAGAAAGAGAAATATGAGCGTGATTCGTCTATTCCATAAAATGCCTGCATATCACGATCATTCGTCAAACGGCCAGCAATCAGTTATGGATTGGACCCACGCATGCTACAAATCGGGCCCGCAATGTCCGAAGAATCCGGACCCTGCACATACGAATATAGCTCAGGTGTATAGAGCTACCTTGCTCCTCGCTATCGTAGAGAGCTCAAGCTACCCGTGTTTTATGCTAACGGAACTGACCAACTTAAGAGGTCCGAGATTAAGAAATCGAGGAGTGTGCAGAATGATTTGCAGGTTTTTTTTTGTCTCTCTCTCGGGCGGTTTAAAGCCATTAAAATTCGAATTCTAGTGGCACTGAGACTTGAAACTCATGTAAGAGCCAAAGATCAAATAAGAATGGAACCTGTTTCACGCATAGCTTGAGATCGGTATTGAAAAATAATCACCGTCAAGTTATAGTGATTTACTTTATAATTGGGATTATCCAGAATTTGAATTCCTTTTCTTCGTAGCTGGTATTTCTTCTTCCATTTTTTTCGTGCTTCCGTTTAAAATACGATATATAGTTTTTTTCGAGGAATACATTATACGAAAAAAAAAATCAATCCAGCATAATTTAGTAGACATGAATGATTTTCGAAAGATCTAAGATTCGAAATGTTCTCAACTAACAATTGCTATATAGGCCGAACGAGCAGTCGGTAATGCAAATATTAACAAATTTCCACTCAATATTGAATTTGCCAGATCATTGCGAAACGGTGTAAATTTGCACGATCAGTTTACGATCTAAGAAACATTGCGCATATTTCAGCAACATGAGGTTAATTTTTGATACGAGCGAACCTTCAACTCCTTGCACTGATCGCATCCGATCCGATCTGATCCGACATTATTTATGAAGTCGAGGATTGGCTATACAAGACGTCCTGCAGCGATCACTGATCGGACTAACATCCAGGAACGCATAAATGATCAATTTTTCGGGTTGAAGCCTTCTTCTTCTTCAAGGTACGACCAATACGCACCAATTCAATATCGATCAGAAAAGCGGTGCTAAATGAATTCTTATCCAGATTGGAGTCAGATTTGTACAGAATTTTCAAAATTTCTTGCCAGCCCGTCTCTTAAGAATGAAATTATGAGTGAATTGTTTCGATAACTACACGGGGCCTTATCGTCGTCATATCCCTGCGATGCTTCGGAATTCAGGTGGATAAATTATGATCGTGTAATTGTGGAATCTGATGATGATCGTTTGTTCTCGATCGATTCATATAGTTCCGGACCGACTCATACCCTTTAATGTTTCTCTTTTCTCGAATCGGACAACCGAATAATCAGACCGAAGATCGTCTTGATCTGTTTATGTTAAGCTTTATAATTACCACGATCCTCATCAGCAGGGGCACTTTAATACAAGACCGATGCGTCTCGAAGGCTCGAAATCGTCTCGGTAATGAGGAGATCATGTTGTGGTGATGATCATGTTAATTAGGCGTTGAATGGACTGACTAATGAAGTCCGTTCTGGATTTGATGATTATTTTCATCTTAAGATTTCAACAAAGTAGTTTCATTCGTTTCAAATGCTCAAACTTAAATTGGATACCGCTGGACATTACTTCTTGAGATTTTTGTTACGTAGAAAATAACTGATTGGCTAGTTTCTTAATTCCAAAGGAATTAAATTATCGTCTCACGAACGAAAACTATTGAGAAATTTTTATTTGGTGTTAGAGTGGTGCTTAATGTTTCGTTTTGTGTTTCACGGTCAAGCAGGTGAACGCTATAAATTTTCGCTATAACTGGGATCAGAATAATTGGGGTACCACATGGTGACATAGTTATGGCGTTCGGAAGTCGTTTATAACATGATGCGATCGAGTTAATAGTGCTCTTATAGTTCTGAATAAAATGTATCTTATATTTTAAGTGGAATTTGACTGCACTAAAAATGTTAATCGATGCTAATGCAGGAGATTTGGAGAAAAATATTAATTGGAAAGGAATAATCGGGGTCGGTAAAAGATTCTCATACATATTCTTAAATATCGTCTGCTTCAAGTTTAGCCAGAATCGCAATTATTAAATTTTTATGCACCAGATCAGTGCTTCTCAACAGAAGCTTCCTAGGTCCCTTGAAGTTCTAGCCGGTTCACAATGAAAAAAAAAAAAAAAATTGTAAATGAACTTATGTATCTCAAAGCTAAATTACTTATTCCATATAACAGAAAAATGTGTTATACTGTTTTTTCCAATATACGAGTTAAGTTAATCCAAGAATTTTTTGGGATGAATAATGTAAATGTTTGCAATGTCACCTCCATCAATAGAGATTAGCGATTATCGACCAACTAATTCTAAATCACCAGTGGTCCGCAACTGAAGGGTTTCCAAAGAACTATCCCTGTCCGACCACTTGTGGATGCGATTCGAAATAGCCGCAACAAGAAATATTCAGTTTTACAGGAATTAACCAAATACGGATTGGGTTATACACTAGGAGCTAATAAACCGTAAACTACCGGCGATAGTTCCTCACCAATTAAAAGCGCCAGATACATTACTTCTATCTAATGAATTGGTATGCTAACAAATATGTATCATAAACTAACAACTTCCTACAAGACCTCTGTCCACGGAAGTCCGGCAAGAATAGTGAAGACGTTATCTGGTGGAATAGTAAGCTTGATATTCTGAAAAAAAAAAATGTTTCATGAAGCTCTTTAACAAAGCTAATTCCAGCAAATGTGATATAGACTGGGACCAATGTCATGTAACTCTTACACTGCATAAAAAATAGTTAAGAGCAGTGAAATGAAATTCATTGAAGAGATTCAGTGAAGAAATCGATAACGTTAACGATGCGCTAGGATAAAGAAAGACCCGTACATAGTTGAATTGCTCGATTAAAGTTATGGTTCCTGGACGGAGTCTAGCGGCGACTCCCTTGAAGTTTTAATGTAAACCCATTTCCATGGATGCTTTGAGCCCCGCCATAAAGAGACAATTTGACGATAAAAATGGGAGCAGATTATTAATGAAGAGCGCAAACAGCAGGGGACAAAGAAGAGATCCCTGTGGAACACCAGAGCTAGATAGAAACTCAACAGATGTATGTCCATTGAACGTACTTCGCAGACGACGATCCGTGAGGTAAGAATTAAAACAATTCAGGAGAGAGCCAGTGACACTGCACCTTTCAAGTTTTGCAATAAGAATTTTAGTATTAACACCATCAAAAGTTTTCGAACAATCAGTGTATATGGCATGAACAGTGTTATGATGGTCTAAGAATTGTGCTACGAAGTCAGTGAATTCCCATAAATTGGTGGAGTTGATCTTTCTTAAATGAATCCATGCTGGGTGGGTGATATTAAATAGTTAAGTTTCTCCCAGACCGCATTGTGGTCTAATCTTTCAAAAATTTTACCGAAGCAGTTTATATAAGGTACAAAATGCCTCTATAGGGGTCATAACAGGAATTTGATTGATTGCTAGACAGGAAATCATTCGTGAAGGACAACCTTCAACGAGAGAGCAAAAAAAAAAACTACCTTGCTTGCAAAAAGACATCGGCTTAAGATAGGACCTCATACCATATGTTCATCATCATCATCATCACTGGCGCGGCAACCAATTCGGCTTTAGAGCGGGACGAAGTACTCATGATGCGATAGCATTATTGAGCAAGAAAATTGTAAGCTCACTAGATGAAGGAAAAAAACCTTGCGCAATATATCTTGATCTAGCCAAAGCTTTCGATTCCATACCACACAAGCATATTATTCATAAACTCCATATGATGAACATAAATAAAAAAAATTATCGATTGGATTACTAGCTATCTTTGTAACCGTAAACAAGCTGTGAAAATAAATAGCCAGCTTAGTTCTGAGCTTACATTTGAATTTGGAGTACCGCAAGGAACGGTCTTAGATCTCATACTGTTTCTACTTTACGTGAATGATTTATATAATCTTCAAATAAAAGGACAATTAATATCGTTTGCAGACGATACAGTGTTTTTTATAGAAAGTTCAAGCTGGGAAGGAGTTATTACTAAAGCTAACTATAGTCTTCTCGTAATTAAAGAATGGCTAGACTTTAATTCTTTATTTATCAATATAAATAAATCCAATTATATTGCATTCTCGTTTAACACCCGTAAAACTCCTGAAAACTTAAATCTAAAAATACATTCAAGCTCGTGTTCCACAGACTGTGGATGTCCCTTATTAACAAGAGTATGTCATACTAAATACTTTGGCGTCATATTTGATCAATTTATGAGATGGGTTCTCCAGATAAACAGCGTTAGAAATAAACTGAAAAAACTAATACCCAGCTGCTTTCAGCTGCGATCCTTTTTAACTAAAAATGCGGCAAGATCTTTATACTCTAGATGAAATCTGAGAGTATATTGTGTTTGCCTTACCGTTTGTAACGCTAAGAAATAATGCTCGCACAGAGCCGCCAAGGGTACAGAAATATTTGTTGTCGCTCAAAAACTTCGATTCCGAGTTGCTGTCTGTCCGTCTGTCCGTCTGTCTACAGCATAACTCTCAAACGCTTTGAGCTATCGTGCTGAAATTTGTTGTGTGTCATTTTTAGCAAAAAAGAAAATTTAAGTTCGTGAACGGGCCACATCCCCCACTCCCCATATAAATTTCACGAAATTCTGAAATTTTCAGAAATTGATATTTCTTTGAAACTATTTAAGCTATCGATTTGAAATTTGGGTCAAAGTATTATGATATAGATGTCATTAATAAGACGGAATATTAATCTGATCCCGTCACTCCTTCTACCCCCTCCCATACAAATGCTTAATTTTGAAAAATGCATTTTTTCGATTTTCATTGAAACTAGCAAAGTTATAAAAACGAATTTTTGCCAGAATTAATTTTATTATAATTCCAATCAGAATTGAAAAATTATCAACTTCACCTCACTCCTTCTACCCCCTCTCATACAAATTTCACGAAATTTTGAAATTTAAATTAAATTATTTTTCTTCGAAACTGTTAAAGCTATCAACTTGATATTTTGCATAAAGTATAAAAATAAAAATATCAACACTGAGAAAAAAATGTGTTTTGATCCGTACACTCCTTCTACCCCCTCCCATACAAATGTATAATTTTCGTTAAGTGCATTATATCGATTTCCATTAAAACTAGAAAAAGTCTAAGCTTAAAATTTTGCGAGAATTTGTTTTTTAATAATTGCAATAAATGCTAAAAAAAATTATCAGCTCCTCTTCACTCCTTCTACCCCCTCCCATACAAATATCTATATTTTAAATTCAAGAAAAGCATTTCTCCTTCGAATATATTAAAACTATCGAATTTGAAATTGAATCAAAGCGTGGTGATAAGGATGATGATAAGCAGTTTCAAAATCATCTTAAACGCTCCACTTTCTCTGCCACCTCCCATACAAATGCTTCAATTTCAGGAAAACTATGTCCAATTGAAAGTAATGAAAGCTACAAACCTTAAATTCAGCACGAAATATTTTGCATACCACATTAGGTGTCATATCAAAAAATTACAAACCTTCCTCCTCTGCTTCTACCACCTCCCATACAAAAGTCACTATTAATTATTTAAAAGAATTGGAGGTGACATATTTTCCGGTACGTTGAACTCTTTCTCATTTCATCTAGAGTATCGTATGATTGGGCTTTACGCCCAGTCATAATTCTTTTATGTTTTTATTTTGCAATGATCCACTCAATACTACAATATGGTATAATAGCTTGGGGTAGTGCTACACCTTCAATTCTGGCACCTATAGCGATAATTCAGAAGGCATTACTGAAAATTATTCTAAAAAGGCCGCGAAAATTCTCTAGTTTGGCTCTATTTGATCTTATGGATAGGGATGGCAAAATCTGCTCTTTTCCAATCGCAGTGATCCACTGCGATTGCTCTTTTTCAATATCTGTGAAAAAGAGCAGCTCTTCCAATAGCAGTGATTTTTCCACCTCTATTATCCATTCTAGTGCGCAATTAAAAAAAAGAGACAAAATAGTTCTGCGAAATCCTGCATCTAACAATCAGGCAGACCCAATCTCTCAGTACCACCAGCTCAGTGCGCATAGTGAACACTTCCCCCATTTCCTCCTGGGAATGAAAAGGTTTTCTTTTACTATCCAATGTACGAAAAAACGATCGATCGCAATCGAGTCAGGATGGCAAAAATGTCAATCGCATTTCATATACACAAGCCAAATAAAAAAAACAGCCGGTCATCGATCGCATCGCATATATACAAGTCAACTAAAAAAAAATACCCGGTCATAGAAAACCAAACCAAAAGGATCTACTGTTTACTTTTTTTATGTCGACAAGCTTAACGACGAAACGGTGGCGCAGGCTTACATGCTAGCATGTAATAAACACCTGACACCAATATATGAAAATATCCAAAGTATGCCAGTGGATAATGCGTGGATGAAAATACGAGACGGCATCAAATCCTCCGCGGAAGAGGTATTAGGATATCAAGCACGGCAAAAGAGTAATGATTGGTTCGACCAAGAATGTCGCGACGCAATAGATAGAAAGAACAAAGCTTACAAAATTTTTACTGAACGACCAACACGAGCCAAAAAAGAAAGATATGACGAGCTTAGGCGATATGCGAAAAAGACCTGCAGACGAAAACAAAGGAAGTACCATAATGACAAGATACCAAAAATGGACGACGACATGAGAAAAAATAATACGCGGGACGCATACGCCATAGTAAAAGACTTGAAAAAGGGATATAAACCAAAAACCAGTCTCTGCAAAGACGCAGAGGGCAATATCATCAGCGACACAGAAGAAATCAAAAGGAGATGGGCTTCATACTTCGAACATCTTTTGAATCCCATCCCAGTAGCACCGATAACGACAGACAACATTTCAATTCAAGCCTCAACTGACGAAAATGAACCATCATCGACACCACCCACGCTTCCTGAAATCAAAGCAGCCCTATGTGACCAAAAACGAAACAAAGCGCCGGGAATTGACGAAATACCAGTTGAACTTCTGGAAACTGTGTCGCTGAAATACTGCACAGCATGATATGCAAAATTTGGACAGAGGAAATCATACCCGACGACTGGCGAAAAAGCATTATATGTCCAATTTACAAGAAAGGAGACAAACTCTGCTGTGAGAACTACAGAGGTATATCATTGTTGTGTACGTCCTATAAAATACTGACAAAAATAATTGAACGTCGTCTTAAGCCCTATACTAATCAAATAATTGGCGAATACCAAGGCGGATTCAGAACCGGACGATCTACAACAGACCAGATATTCTCGGTGAAACAGGTGCTTGAGAAATGCTGGGAATATAACACAGACGTGCACCAAATATTCGTAGATTTTAAACAAGCATACGACAGTATCGACAGGAGCGTACTGTACCAAATCATGCTTGACTTTGGAATTCCTCCAAAACTAGTCCGACTAACAAGACTCACAATGACGAACACTGAATCCCAAGTGAGAATACAAACCGATTCCACAACCAGCTTTCCAACGGAATGTGGTTTAAAGCAGGGAGATGGTCTAGCTCCTATGCTTTTCAACTTGGCACTAGAGTATGTCGTCCGAAAAATCCCAGTCGACACCAACGGGACACTACTATTCAAGTCCACCCAACTAGTAGCATACGCTGACGACATTAACATTCTAGCAAGATCCTTCCCTAGTGCTAAGGAGGTATTTGTCAATCTTGACTCCGCCGCAAAAGAAGTCGGGTTGCGCATTAATGAAAGCAAAACAAAAGTAATGACGCAAACAAGAAGGAGAACGCCAATCAGACAAAACATAACAATTGCGGAATATAATTTGGAAAGTGTGGACAGCTTCATATATCTTGGGGCTAATCTAGCAAAAGACGGTAATGAAACAGACGAAATCAAACGACGGATAATACTAGCAAATAAGACGTATTATTCGGTACTTCCAATAATGAAATCCAAGAAAGTGCACAGGAACAATAAGCTGCGGATTTATAAAACTATTATACGACCTGTGCTCTGTTATGGCAGCGAGACGTGGACATTAACGCGAACTTCCGAAAAAGCAGTTAACGCATTCGAAAGAAAGGTCCTCCGAAGAATTTTGGGACCTGTGAAGGAAGGAACGGAATGGCGAATAAGATACAACCATGAGTTGTATCAACTCTACGACGAGCCAGAAGCTTCAACGTTCATCAAGTTACGTAAACTGCACTGGGCTGGCCATGTAGAGCGGATGGAAGACAGAAGAATCCCCAAACGTGCTCTTAAAGGCAAAGCGAGTGGTAACCGGCCAGTAGGCAAACCACGCAAGCGATGGGAAGACTCGGTTGATGAAGACAGCAAAGCCATTCTAAAAATTAGCAGCTGGAGGAAGCGGTCTTTGGATCGAGACGATTGGAGGCGACGACTTCAGGAGGCCAGGGCCCGATTTGGGCTGTCGCGCCATTGATGATGATGTTTACTTTTTTCACACATTACCTCACTCAAGCAATTTCATCATGAAGAACGTAAAGCTCTTATCGACATGGTGGACTGCAACATAAATCAGCGAAACTTGCGATAGCCGCAACATGTCCTACCAACCGACCAGATCGAAACTCAGAACAAAATCTGCCAAAAAAACTCTAGCAAAGCGCATCATTGACCACTTCGGACGTTCCACACCTCACCTATCAGATCAGATCCCACCCACCGATCAAAATATCGCTAAGCAAATTCTTCATCAAATCGCAATCGTTTCATCTACATTCATTCATTCTAGTCTAAAGCACCATCACTGAGAGCAGACACTGCTCGTTTAATATCACAGAGCTGATGTATCGCTGATCGCAAGCGATATAACAGCAACGAAAGAGCAATCGAGAGCAATCGGAATAACAACGTTCAAGCGATATAACAGCAACGAAAGAGCAATCGAGAGCAATAGAGCAATCGAGAGCAATAGAGCAATCGAGAGCAATCGGAATAATAACGTTCAAGCGATATAACAGCAACGAAAGAGCAATCGAGAGCAATAGAGCAATCGAGAGCAATAGAGCAATCGAGAGCAATCGGAATAATAACGTTCAAGCGATATAACAGCAACGAAAGAGCAATCGAGAGCAATCGAGAGCAATCGGAATAACAACGTTCAAGCGATATAACAGCTTTACGTTGTTCATTGTTTGTGTGTGAGGTAGTGTCGTGTAAAAAAAACCAAAACAAAAGGGTCTTTTGTTTTGGTTTTCTACGACCGGTTGTTTTTTTTTTTGTTATTTGGCTTGTATTTGTATACAGTATGTCAACTAATTCTTTGCAAAATGAAAAAAAGTCATAAAAATTCATTTGGAAGTGAAAATTGATTAACAAAAACGAGTTTTCTTTCTGTTTTTCTTTCAATATATTATTAAGGTAAGTATTAGTTATTAACATGAATTACAAAAAAATTAAATTTCGACATAAAACATGTAAAAAAAAAAAAAAACCAAAAAGCCTCCAATATTGAACTGTCAATTAATTCTTTGCAAAATGTAAACACATGTTCGATTTATAACTGAATCTGAAAAACTATGATACTAATAGTATTAATATTTGGTATGGTGGCCATTAGCATCCATGACTGCCTTCAGACGACGCGACATTGACTGTATAAGGCCATTTAAGTCGTAATATTCCGGAATTTTCTGCCATTCTTCATGAATTGCTTTGATTAAAGCATTTTTAATGGTAGGTCTGCGTTTAGCCACTTTCTTCTTCAGCAAAGCCCACAAATTCTCTATAGGATTGAGGTCCGGACTCTGGGCAGGTGCATCGAAAACTTTTCTGCAAGAGTACAGCAGCCAAGTCCTGCACAGCAACGATTTATGTTTGGGGTCATTATCCTGGTACAGCTTGTACTTTAGTTTATTTGCGTTGCGAGGATCGACAAATCCAAAATTCATTGCGCTCCGTGACAATTCATTTTTCAGAATGTCTAAGTAGTACTCCTTCGTCATAATGTCATTGAAAATCCGCAGCTCACCAACGCCTTTGGATGAGATACAACCCCACACCATTACCGAAAGCTTGCCAAACTTTACTGTTGGTATGATGTTCTTCTGCAGCAAGGCTGTATTTGGCTGTCTCCAAACTGTGCTGGGTCCATCATGACAGTATAACATTATTTTAGTCTCATCACAAAAAATAACGTCATTCCAGTACTCTGCGGGCTTGTTTACGTGAGCAATAGCAAAGTTCAGCCGCCTTTCAATGTTAATAGTAGAAAGCAATGGCTTCTTTCTGGCTACATGTGCTGAGTAATTATGTATTCTAAGAACTTTTCTTACCGTCTCATGGCGCACGTCCTTACCGCAATCCTTTTTCATGTCCAATGCTAACTGCCTCAGTGCTGTGTGCGGATTATCGCCAATCGTTTTTAATATTTTAGAATGATCGCTTTTTGTGAGCTTTGGTGGTCTGCCTCCAGAATTGTTTAGGTGCAGACGATTTTCTTTCTCGGTACGCTTAATGATATTATATACGGTCCTTAATTTAATACCAAACATTTCCACCAATTCTTTAGCCGTTTTTCCTTTAGAGTGGTTGTAATAAACTAACTGAATTAAATTTTCATCAACTCGTTTGCCGGGCATTGTTGAAACTTCGATTTTGCCGATATGTGCGTTTGCCCAAGGCATAAATTACAATGAAAGCAATAAAGGAACGTATACTAAAGCAGCACGTGTTAATTTTTCTCGAATTTGATCTACCGTTAGTTAGTTTCGTGTCTTTTCCACGTACATGTTTACATTTTGCAAAGAATTAATTGACAGTTCAATATTGGAGGCTTTTTTGTTTTTTTTTTTTTTTTTATATGTTTTATGTCGAAATTTAATTTTTTTGTAATTAATGTTAATAACTAATACTTACCTTAATAATATATTGAAAGAAAAACAGAAAGAAAACTCGTTTTTGTTAATCAATTTTCACTTCCAAATGAATTTTTATGACTTTTTTTCATTTTGCAAAGAATTAGTTGACAAACTGTATATGCGATGCGGTTGTATATATGCCATGCGATCGATGACTGGGTGATGTTTTTTTTGTCTGGCTTGTGTATATGAAATGCTATTGACTTTTTTGCCATCCTGACTCGATTGCGCTCGATCGTTTTTTCGTACATTGGATAGTAAAAGAAAATCTTTTCATTCCCAGGGGGAAATGGGGAAAGTGTTCACTATGCTGAGCTATGAGATTGAGTCTTGCCTGATTGATAGATGTAGGAAAATTACAATTTGCTTAGCGATCGATGTGGAATGCGTGAGTTGCGGGACTAATATGCGAGTGCGAACAAAAACTCTGGAATTTGTAGCGATGATCATTGCGGCAATTTTATTGGTGATAGAACGTAAGCAGTATGCATTTGCTCTGCTCTTCTAATCGCAGCTCTTTTAAATTTTGAATCGCAATATGCGATTGCTCTTTTCAAGTAGCAGTGAAAAAATCGCAGGTATGTGAAATAGCATACCATCTCTACTTATGGATGTTTTGAGTATTGAACAAATTTTTAAAATCATTTCAAGTATTCAAATATTCAAAGAATGTTCTAGTGGACAATTGTTAATTAATAATAATTTAACCCGTAGTGGTACGCAATTTGATTTAATTGCTCCGTCACGAAGAACTAATCTTGGATTGAATCACTACTCTTACACAGGTATTATTTTATACAATAAATTACCGATTATAGTGCGGAATAGCAATAACCTTAATCAGTTCTAAACAAAAATCAAAGATCTGTACTATAAAGGGAGAAGTGGAATGTAATTCTATGTATGGTGTACGCATTGTGTGGTTTCTTTTTAAAATTTAAACGAGCAATAATAAGAGTATGCAGCACAGATTTAAATATTTAAGATTGTAATGTAACAATTTAGATATGTATAAGAAGTATAATTAAAATCACAATGAAATTATAACGATAAAAATAGTACAGTTTATGAGTTATATGAATAATTAAATTTAATTAGATAATTATTATTAACCTCACCCCTATCGCAGGGTGTAATGCAAAATTATGTAAAAATCAATGTAAATGAAAATCAAATAAATGCATTTATTTAAAAAAAAAAATGCTGCTTTATGATTGTACTGAAATAAATTTCTCGACAGCATTCAGTCCAAAAAATGTTGGTCTTGCCTAGAAGCTTTTTCAGCGAAAGATGGCATCAGGCGATCGTCATCTTCGGAGCGACACCATATCACATAAGGGAGACTAAAATATCCGAAAATAAGCAGCTCATCGGAAGGACGTGTAAGATCGCAGATTCTCTCGGTACTCTCAGTAGCATTATAGAAGGACCCATTTACGTATTACGGCTAGGGGAAGCAAATCATTAGCAAGATTATTTAATGTCTTGTGGTGAATTTCCCATCGGCTATATTTATACTCTACATGAAATCTGAGAGTATTGTAAGTTTATCACAAAGTTTGTAACGCTAAGAAATAAGGCTCGGAGAAAAAAAATGAATGATACAGAAATTCAGATAATCCCTGAAAAAATCTCAAAGCCGAATGTCCGTCCGTGTCCTCTCTAGCTTGAGAGCGCGTTGAGCTAGAAAGCTCATATTTTATACACGTCGCTTGTAATAAAAAATTAAGGTCATGTTTGTGAACATGCCAAATCGCTCCACCCCTTCTACCACCTCCCATACAAAATGACGCAATTTCGCATTTCCACATTAAAAGGATTCGCTCGAAAGGCATAAAAGCTATTGGTCTGAAATTTGGAATATACTACTTTTATAATGATTTCAATCTAGCTTATACAAATTATTCGTGTCCTCTCTCTCGTTCCACCAGCTCCCATAAAAACTGCACTTTTTCATGAAATGATCTAAACCAATTTACACAGTGCGTATAAAATGTATCGAGCTGAAATTGTGCACTAAATATTTATTTAAAATTATTAGTAAGGTCAAAAAAAAAATAACAGGACTACGACTGGGCGGAAAGCCCAATCGTCCGATACTCTAGATGAAAGAACATTTTTTTTTCATTTTAACAAAATTTTTAGGGGAAGTGGTAGAGGGGGTGACGACATTAGTTTTTCCACATCATGCTAAGGTAGCTATCAAAATGTTTTATACAAAATTTAGGATTCAAAAATTTAAAAGGTACTGAGAAAATTAGTGTATTGGATTTAGTGAAATTGTGCAGTTTATATGGGAGGTGGTAGAAGGAGTGTGAATTTATTAATTACGTTCTTACAAATAACTGTAAACATCATTTAATTGAAATATTTTAAATTGCAGATAAGTAGCGTTCATACTTTTCAGGAAAATCGACGTTTTGTAAAGTTGTTGAATTGTGTCAAATTGTATGGAAGGGGGTAGAAGGAGTGAAGCTAATCGCCTAATTTTTTTTAGTCTTACTAATAATTCTAAGTAATTACTTAGTGCATAATTTCAGCTCTATAAATTTCATACGTACCGAGTAAATTTATTTAGAGTATTTCATAAAAAAGTGCAGTTTGTATGGGAGGGGTGGAAGGAAGGAGAAGACTCAACTAATTTTTATATAGCAGATTGAAATTAATATAAAAGTAATATATTCAAAATTTCAGATCAATAGCTTTCAAACTTTTTGATAAAATCCGTTTATTGTCGAATTGCGAAATTGTGTCATTTTGTATGGGAGGGGGTAGAAGGGGTGAAACTAAATGTCAAATTTTTTTTTTGGTCTTACTCTTTCTTTCTTTTCTTTACGATGGCGCTACAGCCCAAATCGGACTTTGGCCTCCTGAATGCTTTGCCTCCATCCATCTCGGTTCAGTGACCGCGTCCTCCAGTTTGAAAATCTTAGCAGTGATTTGCTGTCTGCGTCAATCGAATCCTCCCAGCGCTTTCGTGGTTTTCCGACCGGTCTTTGTCCGTTGACTTTCCCTTTTAGTGTGCGTTTGGGAATTCTTCCGTCATCCATCCGCTCCACATGACCAGCCCATTGTAATTTTTTAAATTTTATGAGGGTTGACACTTCTGGATTGTCGAAGATGGCATACAATTCTCTATTGTATTGTATTCTCCAGATCGAGTCTTCCCTCACAGGTCCGAGGATTCTTCTGAGGACCTTCCTTTCAAAGGCGTTAAGTCGTTTTTCGGACGCCTGAGTTAATGTCCACGTTTCGCTGCCATAGCATAGCACAGGTCTTAAGATTGTTTTGTATAGCTTAAGTTTTGTTTTCCTGTGCACGTTCTTGTTTTTGATTATTGGAAGTACCGAATAATAAGTCTTGTTTGCCATCATTATCCTTCTTTTAATTTCGATGGGTTCGCTTCCATCCTTCGATAGATTCGCCCCTAGATATATGAAGTTGTCTACGTTTTCTAGGTTATAGTCTCCTACTGTAATATTTTGTCTGATTGGCGTCTTTTTCCTAGTTTGCGTCATAATTTTTGTTTTGTTTTCATTAATGCGTAGTCCAACTTCCCTTGCTACCGAGTCAAGGTTTACAAATACTTCCTTAGCACTCTCCAGAGATCTTGCAAGGATATCTATGTCGTCGGCATATGCTACGAGTTGTGTGGATTTGAAGCATAGTGTTCCCTTGGTGTCAACGGGAAGTTTCCGAACAACATATTCGAGTGTTAAGTTGAAAAGCATTGGTGCGAGGCCGTCACCTTGTTTAAGGCCGTTGTCTGTTTTAAAACTGGAAGTCAGATCGTTTTCTACTCTGACTTGTGACAAAGACTCAGTCATTGTCATTCTTGTCAGTCGAACCAGTTTCGGTGGGACTCCAAACTCCAACATGATTTTATACAGTACGCGCCTGTCGATACTGTCGTATGCTTGTTTGAAGTCAACAAATATCTGGTGCACATCAATATTATATTCCCAGCACCTTTCCAGCACCTGTTTAACTGAGAATATCTGGTCCGTGGTTGAGCGTCCAGCTCTAAATCCGCCTTGGTATTCACCAATTACTTTATCAGCATAGGGCTTAATTCTCTTTTCTAGAATTTTCGTCAAAATCTTATAAGACGTACACAACAGAGATATTCCTCGGTAGTTTTCGCAGCAGAGTTTGTCACCTTTTTTATAAATTGGACATATGATGCTCTTGCGCCAATCTTCAGGAAGTATTTCCTGCGTCCATATGTCCGCAACTAATCTATGTAGGAGATGCGCTATGCAGGTGTCGCCGGCTTTCAGAAGTTCAGCTGGGATTTGATCAGTGCCCGGCGCTTTGTGGTTTGGGTGGTTCCTTAGGGCTGTTTTTACTTCTTCGAGTGTGGGAGGACTCAAAGCGGATCCTTCATCAGCTGTTACATCAGTTATACCTGCTATTGTATCTGCTGCTGCTGTTCGTGTAGGTGATGGGCTCGGGTTAAGAAGGTGTTCAAAATATTGTGCCCATCTTAGTTTTATATCTTCCGCGTTACTTATAATGTTCCCTTCCGCATCCTTGCATAGGGTCGTTTTCGGTTTGTAACCTTCTTTCATCCTTTTGACAAGGGAATACGCGGCTCTTGTGTTGTGTAATTTAAATTGTTCGTCCATGTTTTTAATTTCGTCATTACTGTACTTCCGTTTTTTTTGTCTGCATATTTTGTTTGCAAATCGTCTAAGATCCGTGTACTTGTCTTGTTTGGCTCGTGTCGGCCGTTCCGTTAATATTTTGTAAGCTTCATTTTTTCGTTCTAAGGCATCTTGGCATTCTTTGTCGAACCAATCATTTCTTTTGCGCCGGGGTTGTTGTCCTATCACCTCCTCTGCGACAGATGTAATGCCATCTTTGATTTTTTGCTACATTTCTTCTATTGGCATGCTGACAGTAGTATTCAGCATTGTCGTGAAGTGCCTCTCCAAGGCTAACGCATATTTCGCAACTATTTTCTCGTTTTTGAGTTTCCCTATGTCGAATTTAGGAACCGGTTGTATTTTTGAGTGTCCTCGGTTTGCGATTCGACATCGAAACTTGGTCTTTACCAAATAGTGGTCTGTGTCGCAATTAGCCCCTCGACATGTACGCACGTCGAGAATGCAGGAGGCCGTCCTTTTCTCTATTAGAACATGGTCTATTTGATTGAATGTTCTTCCGTCGGGTGAAGCCCACGTTCTCTTATGAATGTCACGATGCGGGAAGCATGTCGAGCTTACAATAAGGTTTTTGCTGCTGGCGAAATCAGTCAGCCTCTGGCCGTTGTAGTTACTAATATCATGGAGACTATGCCTTCCAATTGTCCCTATGTATGCTTCTTCTTTGCCCACTTTCACGTTAAAGTCACCTAATACTATTTTAATATCATTCGACGGAAGGGAGTCGAATGTTGATTCTAAGGTGCTGTAGAAATCGTCTTTAACTTCGTCGTCTTTGTATTCCGTTGGGGCGTGGACATTAATAAGCCAAACATTAAAAAAACTTGTTTTGATGCGGATTGCACACAATCGTTCATTGACGGATTTGAAGTTGGTAACTTGGTGTTTAAACTTCTTGTCGACGATAAACGCAACTCCAAATTCCCGGCTTCCCGATGATTTCCCACTTTTGAAAATTGTGTGCGATCTTAAGTCATTAATCTCGTTACCTAATAATTTAGTTTCTTGGAGTGCAATTATGTTTATATTGTATTTGACTGCCTGTTCCAGAAGCTCTCTCACTGCTCCTGCTCTGTACAGGGATCGCACGTTCCAAGATCCGAAGGAATAGTCCATTTTTCGTTTGCGTGGTCGTTGCCGTTGAATCAATCCAGTCCGAGGCGTTGCTTCAGGTTTCGAAACGGGTGTGTTTTTTCCGAGGATGAGTTGTTAACACATCGCCCAACCCCCAACTTGGAGGGCCATATTATTATAGTGCTAGAATTTTTCTGTTACATTAGCACTTGCGCCCATCAGTTCAGCAAGTCAAGTCCGGATGGACAAGACCAGGATCCGGTGGCTACCACGAGGAGGTATGATGAGCACAATTGATGTGTATATGACAGTTACTGGTCTTACTAATAATTCTAAATAAATATCTAGTGCAGAAGTATTTATACTTCAATATTCACTGCGAGAGCCACCTGGCGGTAGTTTGAGACATGAAAATCGCAACTAACTTCACTTCATCGCGAAAACCACCATTTCGTTTGCAACAACCTAATACTTCCGATATTGCTTCCAAATATTTCAGCGTGATATTGATGAAGAGTGTTTTTTTCCCAGATATTTTGGAGGCGTAGATCCTGCTCCATATAGATGCTCCAACCGGAATCCAGTCCAGTCCATCATACGGCTGTTGATGTTGAGCACTGTTCTACGATGTTTTGCTTCCTTCTTGTAGTTAATACGTGACTTCTCAATGCGTCGACTTATTTCCAATTGTGAGGCTTGAGCGATTCCCATTTTTCTTTCGATTCCAGAAACTATGCGGCTCTTAAAGTTGATTAAGAACTTGAACCTCCGGGATCACCAAAATGTAAAAACACCTGGTTTAATGTTTGACTTAAGAATGATTAATTATTCGTTTTACAATGTTAATATATCTTAAAATTAGTGACTACGCTAAATTGATTTAGCGGAATTGCATATTATCAATCAGCAGTTTATTGAACTGAGTTCAACATAACTGAGTTCAATATACTGGTATGAAACTGCAACGGTCATACCAATATGACGAATTGAGTTCAACACACTGGTATGAACTTGATTGCAGTTCAACTATTTTGATGTTGAACAAAATCAATCAATCAATTCTTCAAATTAAGAGATGGCGAAGAGAAGGTGGCTATGGTGTAGCCTAGTTGCATTCAAACCCCAGTTGACGTACGATATAATTTCAGCATACTACTTTCGAGGGTATATTTTGGCCACCCCAGCCTGTGAAAATGAAATTTCGTAAATAGAAGGTTTCGTGAAGGGCTAACAACTTTTTCACAATAACTGAAGGTCAGGAGGCCACAGCCCGATTTTAGCTGTAATACCATTGAACAAAAATAAGAAAAGGTTGCTGTGTGAAAATAATAATGAATATAATTTATGTTTTGCAACTAAGATATCTTTCTGAGTTTAGTCAGAGACTATACAGCTGGTGAATGTGAGTAATATATATAATATTAATTAATTTTAGAAAATCATTTAAATAGATATTTCTAGGGAAATGGCAGAAAACC
This sequence comes from Chorisops tibialis, assembly GCA_963669355.1. Classification (NCBI taxonomy): domain Eukaryota; kingdom Metazoa; phylum Arthropoda; class Insecta; order Diptera; family Stratiomyidae; genus Chorisops; species Chorisops tibialis. Next base: position 13,199,036 of record OY770262.1, on the reverse strand, counting down.
TCTTTGATGAACTTATTCTAACTTATAACTAAACTTAACCTACAATTTAAAAAAAAGGAATAAGAGCAAAAAAAAAGAAACAATAATATCAAAAACTTAAGGTACTATTTCATTTACTAATCTATTGTCAGTATCTTGGTAGATTAGAAATCATTTTGAGTATCTTGTTCTTGGCAGTTTGTAATTTTTATACTCTAGATGAAATCTGAGTGTATATTGTGTTTGTCTTACCGTTTGTAACGCTGAGAAATGAAGCTCGCACAGAGCCGCTAAGGGTTCGATTCCGAGTTGCTGTCTGTCCGTCTATCTACAACATAACTCTCGAACGCTTTGTGCTATCGTGCTGAAATTTGTTGTGTGCCATTTTTAGAAAAAAAAAATAACTTTAAGTTTGTTACTTCTTCTACCTCCTCCCATACAAATTTCGCGAAATTCCGAAATTTTCAGAAATTGATTTTTCTTTGAAACTATTTAAGCTATCGACTTAAAATTTGGGTCAATGTATTATGATATAGATGTCATTAATATGACTTAATATTGATCCAATCCCGTCACTCCTTCTACCCCCTCCCATACAAATGCATAATTTTTGTTAAGTGCATTATATCGATTTCCATTAAAACTAGAAAAAGTATAAACTTAAAATGATAATGATAACACGAGTTAGGATTTTGGTGCGTAAAATATCGATTGTGGCATGGGATGTCTGCCATGGCGCGCCATCCTGCATGAAAAAGAGGTCGTCCAAATTCATGTCTTCAATTTCAGTAAACAAAAAGTCGGATAACATGGCTCTGTAAAGTTCACCGTTGACCGAAACGTTGTTCCCAGCCTTTTGATTGTTAACGTAGCCTCCGAGATGAAAATGCGCCTCGTCAGAAAAGATGATTTTTCGCCGAAAATCGTTGTCCAATTCCAATTCCTATTTCCCAACGTTGTTCAAGTGTAAAGTGACTCATTTCATTCCGCGGAGGTATGATACTGACTTTCTGTCAAGATTTCGAGCGGGAAACAGCTTTCATTGTCAAAATAACCTATGATTTAAAAAGAAACCACTGGATGGCTAATCCTGTATAGTAGTTACGACTAAAGAAATCACTATAACTAACTGAGAATTCAGTGAAATGAATGTACTGGATTTTCAGTTGAACAAATTTAACTAGAGAGGCTAGGAGTTCTACTCTAGTTAAATTTTAATGATATCTAGACAAAGAAAAATTTACTGTGTAGTAAATATACAATAAACTGCCAACAAGTCGGGCGAAACTTTATTATTCTTGTGACAGGGTGCGAATGCGTGGAAAGTCAATACTCAGGTTAGAGTGGTTAGGGAAGACTAAGTGAAAGGGGGTTCTTGGGTAGGGCTGTTGTCAATTTAACACTTTGCGAAAACGTTCAAAAGCTCCAGTACAAATAATCAATATTTCATTCGTTTATTTATACAAGTTTGAGTTTTAATGAGGAGAGAGGTGAGGGGTGATAGAAAGGGTGGGTGGATGTTAATAGGTTTTTTAATTGATTGCTTGAATCACGTCCAATATTCGCTGTATAGAATGTCAGTTTCATAGACGAACTTGCATAGATTTTTCCTAAGATTCGGTGCATTTTATATTTACGAAACCAAAGATTTGTATGTGAGGGGGTAGAGTAGATAAGGGAATCGTAAAATTTGTGCAGCACTTTTATTTCATTTTTCTTGTAAGGTGCTCGTACAAAATTTCAAGTTCGTAGCTTTAAATTTGTTGTTTATTAGTATATTTAATGAAATTGGTCGAAATCATACTTTTGTAAGGGAGGGGGAAGAAGTGCAAGCGCGGCTTTAAAACTTTTAACGCAATTCCATTTGAACTATTTTTATAAGGTTTTGTGCGAAATTTCAAATTGGTAGCTTTTAGTAGTTTGGTGATAATTAATTTCTTGAAAATGGTCGAAAAAATAATTTTGTGTGGGAGGGGGAAGAAGTTTTAAAAGTATTCGACAAGTTAATATTTCATATAATTAGAGATCTTTTGTAAATACATTTTGCAAATTTTCAAGTTTCAAGCTTAAAATTTCATTCAATAATTTTCAGTTTATGTGTTTTTTTAATTGCACGTGAAACACCTTGTGCACGTAAGACCAGTGAGTCGATGCATAACAATTGTGGAATTTTTATTATTTTACTTTATTATTTTAGTAATATAGTATTGTGATCGACTTGAAAAAAAAAATTTCAATCAATCAAATTCCTGTTAAGACCCCCTATAGGGGCATAGGACAGAAACAACTCTCTTCCACAGGGCGCGATCCTGAGCATCGGCCTTAAGCTGTTGCCAGGACTTGTTTATTCCTCTGGCCTCCTGCTCAACTGCTCGCTTCCATGTGTTACATGGTCGACCAACCCGACGTCTTCCTTGAGGATTATAATCCAGAGCCTGTTTTGCGATGTTTCACTCTGGTTTCCTCAAAGTGTGACCGATCCACTGCCACTTCTGCTTTTGAATATCAATACCTATTTTAGTCTGGCGAGTAGTTCCAAAGTTCGTCGTTGGAGATTACTTCTGGCCAAAATATTCCTAAAATGCGCCGGAGGCATTGGTTTACGAAAGTCTGTAGTTTCTTGGTAAGTCGAACGGTCACTTTCCACGTAGTATAACCATATAACAACAAGGATTTGACGCATGCGTCAAAAACTCGCAGCTTCGTGCGAAGGGAGATCTCTCTTAACCTCCAGAAAGGGGAAAGGATACCGAAGGCCTGACGAGCTTTATTTAGCCGAGCCTCAACATCCTTTTCGGCTTCGCCGTCCATGCTGACAATGCTTCCAAGAAAGCAAAAATCTTGCACCTCTTCCACATCCTTTACGTTAAGAACAATCGGTGTGCTTGCGTTCGAACCCATGTGCATGTACTTGGTTTTACGCACATTTATTTTCAGTCCCGCCTCTTTGCATTTAAAATGCAAAGAGCGAACATTTGACTCTAAGTCCGAACGGTTATGTGCAAGCAAACACACGTCATCAGCATAACCTTGATTATTACTTAAGATGTTAAATAGTCTCCATTGAAGACCTTTACCTTCCCCACCTTCCAGTGCAGCTTTCAAGATGTAATTTATTACCACCAGAAACAGGGCTGGTGATAATATGCAGCCTTGTCTGACACCCGTTCGCACAGGGAAGCTTTCGGACAAATCTCCTCTATGCAAGACGCGACACCTTGCATCTTCGTAGGATTCTTTAACCATAGCTATGACCTTATCTACAATACCTCTCCTACGCAAAGCATTCCATATGTAATCTCGCTTAACGCTGTCGAAAGCCTTCTCGAATTCCACAAACATGAGATGTTGTGGCGAACCCATTTCGGCTGACTGCTCTAATATTATCCGTAGGGTATTTGTGTGGTCGGTACAAGACGACCCTTTACGGAATCCAGCCTAATAAACTTCGAGAGTGCTCTCGACGACATCACTTATCCTATTGAGAATTACCTTAGCCATAATTTTTGATGCGGCAGTAAGTAGACATATACCACGCCAATTGCCACAATCCCGAAGGTCGCCTTTCTTCGGAATTTTCACAATGACGCCCTCCTTCCATTCAGTCGGATATCTTCCCTCATTTCACACCTTAGTGAAGAGTGGGATTAGTATATCGGCTGTTATTTCCGGGTCCGCTTTGAGGAGTTCGGTTGGTAGTCCATGTATACCTGGAGCTTTCCTTCCCGCCATTGACCGAATGGCGGAAACTATCTCTTCCTTATCTGGGGGATCGTCCCTCATAGAGGATTGTTGCGGTTGGATGTTTGGAAGTTATTCTTTTTCCGGAATATCTTCCGCTGACAAGATGTTTAAAATATCAGAGAAGTATTCCTTCCATCGTCGCAACTGGTGTTCTCTCATAATAAGGAGAGTTCCGTTGACATCTCTCACCAGGTTGTTGGCGGTGAAATTCCTGTTCGTCAACTGTTTCATGATGACTTTTATGATGACTTTTGTGTGGAAAAAGGGTCCCTCCGATGACCATTTGCCGAGTACTACAAAACTCCACAAATCATTCGCCGTTTTCGGGTCTCTTAATCCAAGGTCGTGACGCATCGACCCAAGGGCCACCATGCGTCCCCATGACGTGTTCTAGTCCAGTGTTGTCTGATCCAACTTGGGCGTTCATATCTCCCGAGATGATAATAATGTCATCTCTTGGAACACGTTCGAAGGTGGCACTCAGTTGGCTATAACACTCCTCTTTGTCACCAGATGTTGTGGTATTAGTTGGTGCGTAGCACTGCAGAATTGTGACGTTTCTGACACTGGTCCTGAGCCTGACGACGATAATCCTATCCCAGATTGGTTCCCAGCTAATGAGACTGTTTCTCGCTCTCGGCGTAAGGACGAACGCCACGCCATTTCTGGCTTCACTTTCAGGACCAATGTACAGAATAGTGTTTCCGCTAGGGGTTCGTTCTTCTCCTGATCCTGTCCACCTGACCTCGCTCAAGCCCAAGATTTCGATGTTATAGCGCTCCATTTCACGGTCGATCACTGATTGGCGGTACAAGGACCGAGTAACCCCAGCTCTTCCCCCATCAATCAATGTCCGAACGTTCCAGAAGCCAATCATAGTCCGTTTTCGAATGCCAAAAGTCATTACCGTAAAATCAGTCCTTATCCAAGGCGATGTATCCGTTTCTCGTATCAGTTAGGTCTAAAGATCACGGGTGCTAAGCCCATGATCCAGTGAGTTTCCATTTGCCATTTTTAGGGCAAGCAGGACTGGCTGTGGGTAAATTCTACTGCCTCAATCCCACAGGGGGATAGTTAGCTCAGGTCCGTGGAGTCGCTAGTCTCCAAAGATAGTTGCAGGAATTGGTAAAACCTCATCCTGCAACTACCCCCTTGCGGGTAGATCTCAAAACTGAGTGCAGATATCAAATTTAAATTTCGTCAATTTTGTAGAACTACATAATGGTCGAAAAAATAATTTTGTATGGGAGGGGGTAGAAGTTTTAAAGATTTTCGACCAGTTAATAATTCATTCTTTTAGGAATTTTTGCAAATTTTCAAGTTTCTACCTTAAAATTTCATTCAAAAATTTTCAGCTTATGTGTTTTTTCATTTCAAATGAAACACCGTGTGCACGTTAGACCAGGGGGGTCGGTGCATAACAATTGCAGAATTTTTATTATTTTTTATGTATGTACAATAAATAGATATATTGACCTGCAAAATTTAAACCTTGTATCTTTTACCAGAGCCCTAAAAAAATTAATCAAGTTTTTCAACATTTTTGCTTTCCACCTCCCTCCTCTTACACCCCCCACTTAATTTTTTTACCAAAATTAAAAATTATATAGCTCTACGATCTGACAAATTTTTGATTTTAATTTTGAGATATAATGGTTTGAAATTTTGGAAAGTTCAATGCTTCCCATTTTCCCCCACTACTATTTTGTCCAGATATTATATTTTTTTCGTATTTTTTTAGTATAGCTCAATATAAGTACCAAGTTTGAATTGCATACCTTAACAAATAGCCGATATATTGATTCTTAAGTGTTTTTCTTTGCACCCCCCCTGACCCTCCCCCTTACAATAATTAGCCTCTATGTGACCTGATTCCAGTGAATCTGTATGCTACCTTGATGGTCTAAAAATATAAATTTTTTATGCTAAGTAATTTTCAAGATATAATCATTTGAAAAAAAAATTCGGCCGACAATTGGTTTTTAGCCCTCCCTTTTTGCACCCCAATGGATAAAAAAATTAAATTAATTTTAAAAGTTGTCTCTTTTATATGTATATTGATTTTTAGCTTCCTGTAACCATGTTTGAGATATTTGAATTCTTAGTTTTCGGTTTAAGTGCTCCCCCCGTCTCCCCCTGAACCATTACACCCCTCAAAATGAGTGTGATCCTGAGATCCGCAACTATCTACAATCCCTCCAAAAATGAACTTTCTATCTTGAAGGGTTTGGGAGTTAATGTGCTCTGAGCGTATACACCGGCGTACGGCGTACAGACAGACGGATTTTTTTTTTTTTTTGCATTTTTAGGCTATTTTAGTCATAAAACGCGAAAAAACAAAATTTCAGGGTAGCAAATTTTTTTTTTTTTCCCAAGTCGATCACAATACTTTATTATTAAAATAATAAAGTAAAATTAAATTATTTTTAAAAGTTGTCCAACAAACCCCTCTTTATGTATGTTGAGTTTTAGCTTCCTACCTGCTACCATGTTTGAGATATTTGAATTCGTATTGTTCGGTTTAAGCGCTCCCCCCGCCTCCCCCTGAACCCGTACACCGCCCAAAATGGGTGTCCGCCTGAGATCCGCAACTATCTACAATCCCCCAAAAATGAACTTTTTATCTTGAAGGGTTTGGGAGTTAATGTGCGCTGAGCGTACACACCGGCGTACGACGGACGGCGTACAGACAGACGAATTTTTTTTTTTTGCATTTTTGCGCTAATTTAGTCATGAAACGCGAAAAAACAAAATGTCAGGGTATCAAATTTTTTTTTTCCATATTGATTACAATACTTTATTATTAAAATAATAAAGTAATAGAGAATAGGACCAAAAACTGAATCTGGAGGTACTCCTGCATGAATTTATCTATTTGCTGATAGATTGTTTTGTACCGATACCTTGAAGGTTCTACCTTGAAGAAAACTTATAATCATATTTATAATATACTTTGGAAATTTATATTCAATACATTGGGTGATTGTGGCGACCGAGCGCAAAATTTTTCAATGTTTATAATTTTCGCAAAGTAATCAAATTAGAAATTTCACGCCTACAATCATAAAAATCAAAGAAAAATTCCTCAAAACTCAATGTTCCCATTGACCCATCCGCCCAACTTTAAATTCTCTACCTGACAGTTTTATTAACTCCAAGAATTCCAGCGTAATAACTTTCCAGAGATGAAAAAGGTCATTTCGAAATCGAAAGGTATGTAGATAGGTGGCCACGCATAACTTGCAAAACAGTAGCGCAAAACATGTCCAAGAATTCGGTAAAGAAGTGAAAAACACGACAGTGAAAATATCGGTAGGGTTTCAGCTTTCAGAGGAAACGGATAGGTCACGACCCGCGAACAATACAAGAAGCTGCAGCTTCCACGACGATAATATGACGGTGACCACCACCAATCGATAGCAGCATTCGAACGACATGAAACATGGAGGAAGGACATTATCGTGGTGGACAAAAAGACGACTGGACCGAAACACTTTCAGTTTCCAGACGGCATTGCCGGACTTGATGCCTCGTGTGGTACAACATGGCGACATTTTGCGGATATACATACACACACGGGCTAAGTGATGTTAATTTATGCGTGTCTGGCCGGCAAACTTCTTCTCTGATTTTTATTCTAAGATACGAACGGAAGGAATTGTGTTCCATACAAGCAGCAAATTTTCTTGTAAATTACATTTGAATCGTGTCTTATGGTACTGGGCTTGAAGTCTGTAAAATTTACGGATTAGACAAGATCTGCGTACTTAATGGTACAGAATGGAGGTATAGGCAACACTGTACAATTTTTCCGTCTTCTTTGATTTAGTTAGGGAACTATGAAGTATGGGGAAAAATAATAGAATTAGCATTATTTATCTGTCACGATACGCAATAATTCTGCTAATTTCTGATGTTTAAGGAAGAATTCTTTTTCAAAAGACTTCTGAGTAAGTTTTCTGCGATGAGTTTACATTAGTGGTCCGATATATGCAAGCACAATTGCGAAAAATCATTACTCGCGTAGGAAATTACATTTTTCGAAAAATCGAAAGATCGCCATGCTTCTGACCACAGCTGAACCTCTCGAACTAACCAGTTCCCAATCATATCAATCTCGCTCGAAACCAGCTCGATCTATGGATTAAAAATCCAGAAATTTATAGAAAATATCACTTTAGTCTTCGAGAAGATTGCAATTAGTCGCTCTCGAAGACGAGAAACGTAGATCAGTTTTTCTTCGATTGCTGCGCACATGATTTGTCGAAAGTAGGTACTCCGTGCCGGCCCTTCCCGGCCGCCATATACCAGAAAATCGAGCTGGAGCTGGTGATTTATAACCGAAGGCGAAATAAATTCTCCGGCGTTATCAATTAATAAAAAGCCTCTTCGTTGGGGCTGATTTGCTTTCCAACGAGCCGTTTAAGTAGGTCCCCGAGAATAAATACCGCGAGATTTCCAATACCCAATCAATTGCTCGACATATGATTTATTGGCGATGGACTGTTGAGTAACCTGTTGGCGACAACGCGACCGTTCACCTGAAGACCGACTGCAGCAACAAAAAGCACGCACGCTAGAGGAAATAATGTGAAACCACGCACTTTCGGGATATGTTTATGAAGCACACTCATATGTATGTACTACATATGCCTCGAGTCCGGCGGCCTTGGTTCGAGCGTGGACTGGAGGTAGGACGGAACGGCATCGGGCCAGGCAGGATTCGCATACGTAGCTTCTTCGCCCTGGCTCGGCTCGGCCTCGCAGCCTATCTCCCAAGGCTCGCGCGGGACCAAAAACGAAAAGTTCTGGCCCCGATAAAAACCGCCTCGAAGTGCATTCATAAATTTGTTCGCACACTCGCGACGACTCGATCCCAATCCGCCAAGTACCAGTTCAGGACAACTTTACAAGGTGTTTCCTGTCCGGTACCCGCGATTCCATTGACCGTAGATTAACTACGAATTTATTTATCGGACGCAATTTCAATTTCTGCGACTGGCGCGCGAGCGATCGTGGTGTGGAAACGGCCGGCGTGGCGCGACAATTTCGCGGCAACTAAACGCGGATAAATTAAACAAAATGCACTTTGACAGGAGAGGGGTCCATAAATAAGACACCACATTGCAATGCGACTGACCGGACCAGATCGGGCCGCATAATAGGGCTGAGCAGGGCAGGGCCCGAAATGGAACGGCCGAGACAACCACGTCAGCAGCCGTACCAAAAGGAGTGCTGCAATCGAAAATGGACCCCATACAAATGATAAATTTATTATTTTCCGATACAGTTTTGGTTGGAATTGTGGCACTGATAAGCTGCCATCGGGGCCCTTGTTAGCGCGGCCCATAGTGGGTCTGCTGGAATTATGCGTGTAGGAAAAAATTGGACGCGATGGCCGGATGGATAGCTCGCGTACATGCGAAGTGAACAATTTATCGCGCTCGGCGTTATTTATTTTTATGGCTCGGTGATAAATCGCAATTTCGCTGAATAGTTTGCATGAGATGTCATCACATTTAGTGCGTAGTTAGCGCTTGCTGGAAGCTGCCCTCCTTTGCCAATCATATTTGTGGCTTCTCGAATTGAATACGCGGCTGTAACGATCAACATTTTCTTTATGGTACTTCATTTTTCCGATTTCAATTTCATTATTATTAAATATTATTTAGCAATATTTTATTAATTTTTACATGTACAATTACTTAATTAATTGTGGGTAGTGTACCACATTTATTGTTATTAAGTTTATCTGTGCACTAGCTTTTATTTTTATTGATAAGGAATTTTTATTTACCGGAACTAGAGGTGTTGCCCTTTTGTCCTTAAGCAATGAGGTAGGAAGAATATTGGGTTTTGGGAATTAAGGGGATAGAGACGGAAGTGGCTAAGAATATTTCTTTTGAATTGTTGAATGTTATAGTCATGCGAGAATACAGAGATGGGCAGCGAGTTCCATGTTCCAACAGTCCAGTTTAAAATCACGAAATTTGACAGTGCGACCGAAAACAGGGCTGAGAGAATACTTATGTGCGCGTGAAGCAGCTCGAATATTACGGGGTAAAAGCATAAAGGGGGTAAGAAATTAGAGATTTCGTCCCAACAATCTTCATTGTAGTAACGATACAAAAGGGTTAGGGAGCTTACAATTCGTCTATGCTCGAGTGAATCGAGCGATATAGTGATGTCAGAATCACCTATAATTTTAATGGTCCCAGGCTGGACACTATCCAGATAGAAGAGAGAATTATTTGCAGCTCTCGCCCATAGGTGGCCATTCAATTCAAGACGTGGCCTAATAAAGGTGTTATACAGTGGCTCACAGCTTATTTCTTCTCTTCTTCTTCAATGGCGCTACAGCCCAAATCGGGCCTTGGCCTCCTGAACTTCAAGTTCCTTAACATTTTCATTATTTATTGCGGAAGAGTTGTTAGCTCTTCGCACAACCCTCTATCTACGAATTTTTCATTTTCGGAGATTGAGGTAGCCAAGGTATATTCAAGCAGGTAGTATGCTTGGAATTATGCGTCGACCGGGATTTGAACTCACGACCTTCGCATTGTAAACCAAACACGCTACCCACTAGACTACACCCTAGCCCATTTGAAGACATGCTACAGAAATATTCTTGTTAAGTTTAGTCACAGCTTATTTGGTGCAGTGCTATTTTTAAACTATAGAACACTGTATCTTAAAAACTAATTACAAAATCATGAAATTTTGAATGTAGATATAGAAAAACATGCTTATTGAATACAATAAAAAAAAAAAGTTTACAAAAATAAATTCTGACACTCTTAAGGCTGAAAAGACCGATGGTGCAGCAGAAACGCAAGCCACAGCTTATTTCATGCAGATATTTACTTGTTTCCACTTCTGTCCGATCGTGTCGCGCTGTATAACGGGACTTTCTTTTTCTTTACCTTTTTTGAAGAATTGGTAACTAGCTGTAGTCAATATTTAGTGTGATATTTTACGTGTAAAGGACAAGAAGCGCTTTTTGAATAAATGGGTCGACGCACGATAGTTGAGCAACGAGAATTAGTGATAAGTCATTTTAAGAACAGGGTATCCCAGCGGAAAATTGCTCTATTTGTTAATTTCAATTTAGAGTCCCACCACAGTGCAGAGTATCATTGAACGCTTCGTTCATGAAAATCGTATCCAAAGGGCAGAAGCATGCCAAACAAAATTTTCAACTCGTCTGGCGAACGATTTATTGTACGTAAAATCAAGCTAGCTGAGTCGCTTTGCCTTTGCTATAGAGCATGCCAACAAAAATTCGGACTTCTGGAACAGCGTCATATTCTCAGACGAGTCTAAATTTAATATCTTTGGCTCTGATGGCATGGCGTACGTATAGCGGAAACCTAATACTGAGCTACAAAAATAAAATTTAAAAGCTACAGTGAAGCATGGCGGCGGAAGCGTAATGGCTTGGCCCTGTATGCCGGGATTGGAAATTTGGAGTTCATTGAAGGTAACATGGACAAAACCATGTACCTCAACATTTTGAAAAAAAATTTGCTCCAGAGTGCTGCGAATCTTGAAATTTCAAACATATTCCGTTTCTACCAAGACAACGACCTTAAACATAAGTCTGGTATTGTGCAATCTTGGCTGATTTGGAACTGCCCGCATGTTATGTCTCCGCAGGCAAAAAGTCGAGATGTGAATTTAATAGAAATTTGATGGGTAATTTTGGAAATTAATATTCGGACACATGATATTTCCAACAAGGAACAATTGAAAAAAACTATTTTGGAGGAGTGGACGAAAATTACTCCAGAAACTACCCAAAAACTTGGGGATTTGAAAATATGTAATAAATGCAAAGGGCTACCATACCAAGTACTGAATTTTGTATAAAATTTGACTTTTTTCTGTATATTATGGCCTAAGTTTAAGTGCATGAATTAAGCTGTAACATAGAATTAAGCAGTATTTTCATAATTTTTGTTAATTAAGTATTACAAACAAAAATTGTGTTATATTTGAAACTCCTAACTTAAACAATAAATATTCGTTTAAAACATGACATTTAAATCTTGTCAATATGTTATAGTTTTCCAATAACAGCGTAACAAATTTCAAATATGTAGTTGCACGAAATAAGCTGTGAGCCAGTGTAAGTTGTCAGTAACCCAGTAGCGGTGAAGGAATTTTTACAATATTTTAGGTAACCCAAACATTTAGATACTGCCTTGGCGATGTTAAATAAATGATCGTTCCAAGATAAGTTATCTGTGATTTGGATACCTAACATCTTAACACTTGAAGAGTTGGTTAATGGCTGACCTCCGAAGGTGATTGGATCAAGGTTAGAGTCACGTTTATAGGACACCAGACAGCACTGGGTTTTCGTAGCATTAAAATCGAATTGATTCTTATTACCCCAACTCAGCATTTTAACTAAGTCGTCTTTCAATGATCCTAGGGTCTAGCCTAGTGGGTAGCATGTTGGTCTATAATGCGAAGGTCGTGAGCTCAAATCCTGGTCGACGCACAACTGCAGCACACTGCCTGCTTGGGTATCCCTTGGTCACCTCAATCTACGAAAATTAAAAATTTGTAGATAGAGGGTTGTGCGAAGGTCTAACAACCCTTTCACAATAAATAATGAAAAAATGTTCAGGATCCTGAAGGACACAAGACCAAGTCTCGATTTGGGCTGTAGCATCATTGTAGAAGTCGTTTAACGATTAAACCATGAACCTACATTGTTCTACTAAGCTAGTACTTCGGGCGAAGGACGCAGTGTTGCTGTGATAGGAGAAGTCTAATGTGCTGTCATCACCGAAGCTATGTATAGGATTGGAAGTTAAAGATAGGAAATCATTAATAAATATTAGAAAAAGGGGAGAAAGAGCTGAGCCCTGAGGGAAACCAGCGTTAATTTTATACGAAGGGCAAACCACACCATCCAATACCACGTGCATTGAACGATTGGCTAAAAAAAAACTTTCAATCCAGAAAATAAAGTAGTCGCCCATACCAATAGCTTGAAATTTGATTAAAAGGGCACTGTGCCATACTCTGTCAAAAGCTTTGCAAATATCGAGAGCGATAATACAAGATTCACCAAACTGGTGAATGCTCTTGTTCCAACGTTCAGTGAACGTGGTTAGAAGGTCTCCTGTGGAATGTTTTTTATCATTACAATTGAGATATTCTATAACTCTATTGTTGATGATTGTTTCCATGATCTTCGACAGAAGTGTGGTTATTGCTTGACAATTAGCGGGATTGATGCATTCTCCTTTTTTTGGAACTGGCTGAATATTTGGAAGCTTCCATGAAGATGGGACAGTAGAGGACGATAAGGAGATACGGGAAAATTTGCATTGAGGTTAGGAAAACTAAAAAAAAAAATTTTTTTTTTAATTTTTAGTTATTAGATATAGTAAAGAATGTGTCTTATTGTTTTAAGAGAATTCCTACCTCTTGGGCTTAACCTCACTGTTGTCTTTAGCAACTCGGATTGATATTTTAACGACAATCATTAACGTCTGCATCCGCTAGGATGACGCCAAACTTACGTCCGACGTATCTTCGCAGATGATACCAGTCTATACTTCTTTACGTGCTCTGCATTAACACTGGTAAGAGCAAGGCCTATCTTAAACCTTTCCCACTCGTTGGGTCATGGGACTCGGATGATCCGCAACTCCACGTCGAGTACAAGGTTTGCCTAGGCATTCCAAGAAATCGCATACTGGCTATATCTCTCGATATAACCCACAGCAGTACGAATAACGCTATCCGCGATGTAGGTGGTAAGCCACAACCACTACGTGTTCCCCGAAAGGACCTCAACATGGCTGTATTGGTTTGTCCGCACCGCGAGGTATCGAAATGTCTCAAGCTCATTCATATTTCATACAATCATCAGATGTTCGATCATACCATCTTCTTTGCGACAGATTTTGCTTCCGTCGTATCCTTAGCAACATCTATGGTGGCTTGGAACCAAAGTGTCACCTCGGACCTTCTGGTTGCTACTTTCAGCGCTTATATACCATTCACCATCAATTTATACCGATAGATCATTCAGCAAGCTTCACTTCGGTCTTAGTTCACGTACAACTTTGTTACCGATTAAACAGCTCGGGTTCGTAGAGTAGCCATGCTCCAAAAGAATCGCCTTAGCTTTCTAGACCAGCACTTACTTCCCTGCGATCGATAGGATTCGGAGCTGACGCACCGTTTAACTTTATCCCCCCACCTAAATGGGTTACGGAGCTGACGGACCGTTCAACTTGATTCCCCCTATCTGTGTAGGATTTGGAGCCGATGATAATATAGTATAATGAATTATTTCAATATACATATCATTCGACTTGATTCCCCCCTATCTGTAGATCTCTTAGCGTTATCCAGCCTGCACCACGAGGAGGTGGATCTACTGCGCAGACCTATTAGATATAGTACAGGAAAAATTTATGCAAACCCTACGATTACGGTTATTAATTGTTAGCCAACCAATCAAGCGCGTCCTCAGATGGCGGATAATGGACGCCGCGATGTTTCGCAAGACCCTCGTTCACGGTTTGCATGGCAATAGCATTAAGTTTGACAGTTGTTCTTTCCTCAAAGTGCGGTGGAAGTAGCAGTAAATATTCTTTCTGTAAAAATGCAACTAAACTGGCAAAAAAACTTTGAGAAGGAGTTCCCCAGTATAAGCCCTCAGCCACCGGCAAAAGAGGGTGCTAGGGAGGGTCCAAACGCGGTTCGAAAACTACTAGAACGGTGGAACCAGATTCTAGTAGTATTATGCAACTGGCAAACATTCAGCTCACTGAGTGTTCAGTGTCAGAGCTCAGTGACCTAGCATTAATAACTCACCTAGATGTAGAGATACTCGATACAAACTAACACTACTCTCCTAATAGAGTTTCAACAATGCAATAATACCAACAGTTCACCGTGAGCATAGCAGTACAAGAGGGCAACATAAGAATGTGAAAAACAGGCAAACTTGTAGTTTGCTTGAGTTTGACGGTTTCCAAGGTCACGAGCACAAACTTGCGCTAAATTACAAGTTTTTGTATAGATTCGCGCATGACAATCGAAAATAAGTATGACTTTCGGAATTGAGAAAATCCGAGCTTTTTGCGGTATTACTAGTTGAGCCAGGTTATCTTAAGATGTGCTGACCAAAATGCTCTGGTCTTTCTTCAAGAGGCCGTACCCAAAATGAAGGAGCTCTTGAAGGATATCAAGCTATTCTAGACTGACGAAAGTGTCTGAATGGATCCCGGGTATCATTAAATACCTTGAGCTCATATGGCAGGACCTTGAACTGCAAAACAACCTTTCCACGGCGGTATGGAAACTTTTCCATAGAGAACAAATAGACGTGGTCCAACTTCTTGTGCTCGAAATTAACCAAAGCTCCATGGTAGGGTTATCTGTGGCAAAAGGTTTTGCGGATTGTGGACCCGACAAGATCCACTTCGAGCTCCTGAGATCAATTGCGGCCAACCTTCCTAGCCGGCATCCACAGAGTAGTTGACCTAATCTACATTACATTAGAGTGGCTACAACCACTGTACAACAGCACCTCTTCTGAGGACACTCAGTTTTTGCACTTGTCCAGGAACCATGGTGGAGTGGGTCTATTTACATTGCAAGCTGGTGCATCAAAACTTTTTTTTCTAAACTGCATTTTGATTGAAGCTGTTGCTCTAAATGACAAACATCAGAATCTAGCATGATGCAAAAGTTCTGTCGTATTTTAATGCCTGCAGATAATTTTATCTATCGCTTCAAAGCAAGCATATAGAACGTTTTTGGTAGGGTTTTATTATTTGGAGTATCAATTGCTAGCGTGATATAAAAGGATTAATTTCAATATTTTGGATTAGATAGTTGTGAAGTACAGAGTCAATTAAGATATTAGATAACTAACATTTAAAACATTGTACATGGTATGAGTTCCAGAAAAAAAGCAACGTAACAATCAATTATTTTCCTGCTAAGATCCGCTATAGTGGCATAGAACAGAAATAGTTATCTTGCACAAGGCGCTGTTCAGAGCATCGGCCGTTAGTTATTGCCAGAACTTGTTTATTCCTCTATCATCAGGCTCAACTGCTCACTTCTTTCGATCAAACCGACCTTCCTTGAGGATTATAATCCAGAGTTTGTGTGGCTATGTTTTGCTCTGATTTCCTCAAAGTGTTAGCGATAAACTGCTAGAATCTCAATGTCTATTTTGGTCTCTCCAGTAGCTCTTCTAAATTCGTCCTGTGAGGTTACGTCTGGCTAGAGTATCCTTAAAATGCGTCGGAGACATTGGTTCACGAATGAATGCTGTTTCTTGGTAAGCCTAACAATCACTTTCCATATAGTACAACCATGCAACAACACGGAGTGTGTCATGTGTCATGCGCGAAACAATCGGAGCTTCGTGCCAAGAGAGATATATCTTAATCTCCAGAAAGGTGAAAGGCCATACGAGCTTTATTTACACGAGGTTTAATATCCGTTTCTGCTTCCCCGTCCATGCTGTAAATGCTGCGGAGGTAACAAAAATCTTGCACCTCTTCCATATCTTGTCCATTAAGAAGAATCGGTTCGCTTGAAAGTACTCTAATCAGTCATAATTTTCGATACGAAAGTAAGTTAACTCATACACGCCAATTGCCACTTTCGGTGGTCGACCTTCTTGAATATTTTCACAATAACTCTCTCCTTCCATTCAGTCGGATATCTTTTTTCAATTTCTATCGCAGTAAGAAGTGGGAGGAGTTTATCAGCTATTATTTCCGGGTCCGCTTTGAGAAGTTCTGTTGGTAGCCCTTCGATACCTGGTCTTGTCCCTAATAAAGGATTGTTGGGGTTGGATGTTTGGCAGTTGTTCTGTTTCTGGAATATCTTCCTCTGACAAGATGTTTAAAATATCAGGGAAATATTTTTTCCAGCGCCGCAACTGGTTTTCACTCATATTAAGGAGGGTGACTTTGACATCTCTCACCAAGTGGTTCGCGGTGAAATTCCTGTTCGTGTGAATACATTGGTTCAATGCCGTCACCCCTTGTACCCCTTTCCATATAAAATTTCTTAAAATCAAAAAAAAAAAAATCTCTTTCATTTAGAGTATCGCATGATTACGCCCTATCACAGTCCTGTTATGTTTATACTCTAGATGAAATCTGAGAGTATTATAAGTTTGCTCTGAAGTTTGTAACGCCAAGAAATAAGGCTCGGAGAAAAAAATGAATGATACAGAAGATAATCTTATCACTCAAAAATCTCAAAACCGGATGTCCGTCCTTCCGTCCGTCCGTTCGCTCTCTAGCTTGAGAACGCGTTGAGCTAGAAAGCTGAATTTTTGTACACGTCGTTTTTGGCAAAAAAGTAAGGTCAAGTTCGTGAACGGGCCAAATCGCTCCACCTCTTCTACCTCCTCCCATACAAAATGACACAATTGCGCAATTTGACAATAAACGGTTTTACTCGAAAAGTATTAAAGCTATTAGCCTGAAATTTTGGGTATGTTATTTTTATGATAATATCAATCTACTGTAAAAAAATTATGCGTATCTTCTCCCTCCTTCTACCACCTCCCATACAAACTGTACTTGTCATGAATTACTGTAAGCCAATTTACGCAGTGCGTATAAAATTTACCGGGCTGAAATTGTGCACCAAATATTTATTTAAAATTGTTAGTAAGGCCAATAAAAATTAGACGATTAGCTTTACCCCTTCTACCCCCTCCCATACAAAATGACACAATTTCGCAATTTGATATTAAATAGATTTACTCGAAAAGTATAAACGCTATTAATCTAAATTTTGGGATATATTACTTTTATAATAATTTCAATCTACAGTAGAAAAATTATTTGCGTCCTGTCTCTCCTTCCACCCCCTCCCATACAAACTACACTTTTTCATGAAATGTTCTAAGACGATTTTCTCAGAACATATAATATTTATTGAGCTCATATTTTGTAATAAATACTTAATTAGTATTATCATTAAGATAAGAAAAAAATATTTGATTAGCTTCACTGCTTCTTTCCCCTCCCATACAATATGACACAGTTTCACAACTTCACAAAAATTCGATTTTCTTGAAAAGTATGAATGGCACTAGTCTGAAATTTAAGGGATATCAATTTTATAATATTCCTAGTTATTCTGAAAAAATCACTAAAATCCCTCCACTCTTTCTACCACCTCCCATACAAACTGCACATTTTCACTAAATCTAACACACTAATTTTCTCAGCTCATATTCATTTTTTGGAGTAAGCATTTTGTATAAAACATTTTTATAGCTACTTTAGCATGAAGGGGAAAAAATTAGTACAATGCTATCACCCCTTCTAACACTCCCCATACAAAATTTCTTGGTATCACAAAAAATTCTATTTCATCTAGAGTATCGTAAGATTGCGCTTTACGCGTAATCGTAGCCCTGTTATGTTTTTCGAATAAATTCATCTGTATAATTTCATTGCTCAAACTAAACATAATTAATCCAAATATTGTCCATTCTTATCGATGACCTTTCGCCATCTTTCTGGTAGAGCCATGATTCCATCCTCGTAGAACTTCTTTGGTTTCTGGCCAAAAAACGCAGACAAGTGGTTTTCGCAGTCATTTCTGGAATTCAATTATTTTCACTGTAGGGAGATTTGAAGAGACTGGAAATGGTAGTCTGTAGCTGCATTGTCTGGGCTATAAGGTGAATTAACACGTCTCAACCAAGCACATTCAGTTTCTTTCCAGGACACTAACCATGTGTGTTACCTCGCATAGTCCAGCTGAAAGATGATACCTCGGAATTCAGTCAGTTCTGGTCGCTTTTTCTTTAGTGCTTCACTCAATCTCATTATTTGCTGATAGTAGAGCTCGGAGTCAATCGTTTGGCCTGGATGCAGCAGCTCATAGTAGATGATTCCCTTGTAGTTCCACCAGTAACAGAGAATCACCTTCCTATTCCCCAATCCTGGTTTTGCAACTGTTTCTGGTGCTTCGGATCGCTTCTTCCACGACCATTTTCGCTGGACATTGCGATACGTGATCCATTTCTCCTCGCCACTGACCACTTGTTTTAGAAGTTCCCTGTTTTTGAACCGTCTCAGCAAGTAATTTTAAGAGGGAATTCGATCGAGTAAATTTTTCGCACTCAATTCAGCCACTCATCGAGCTTCTCGACAAATCCAGCCGCACGCTAATGATTCAAAACAGTTTTCTGGGCAATGTTTAACTCCGCACCAATGTCATAAGTGGTCGCATGTGGACTTTAAACGACTTTTCCAAGAATTTCGACTACTTTTTCCGTAATTGGACGTCCAGAGCGAGGTACATCTTCAAAATTTTCAAAATGAAATCGCTTGAACCATGGTCGTGCTACATGTATCGATAGAGCATCGTCTCCATAAACTGCACAAATTTTTTTCACGAACCTGCGTCGCATTACTGCCTTTGTGGAAGTATAACTTTGAAATGGCACGAATTCCCTCGGTAGAGACTTCCATTTTCAAACTTGAATAACTTTTGAGTCAATCAATCAAATTCCTGTTAAGACCCCCTATAGGGGCATAGGACAGAAACAACTCTCTTCCACAAGGCGCGATCCTGGGCATCGGCCTTAAGCTGTTGCCAGGACTTGTTTATTCCTCTGGCCTCCTGCTCAACTGCTCGCTTCCATGTGTTACATGGTCGACCAACCCGACGTCTTCCTTGCGGATTATAATCCAGAGCCTGTTTTGCGATATTTTGCTCTGGTTTCCTCAAAGTATGACCGATCCACTGCCACTTCCGCCGTTGAATCTCAATACCTATTTTAGTCTGGCCAGTTGTACTCCAAAGTTCGTCGTTGGAGATCACTTCTGGCCAGAATACTCCCAAAATGCGCCGGAGGCATTGGTTTACGAAAGTCTGTAGTTTCTTGGTAAGTCGAACGGTCAATTTCCACGTAGTACAACCATACAACAACACGGACTTGACGCATGCGTCAAAAACTCGCAGCTTCGTGCGAAGGGAGACCTCTCTCAACCTCCAGAAAGGGGAAAGGATACCGAAGGCCTGACGAGCTTTATTTAGCCGAGCCTCAACATCCTTTTCGGCTCCGCCGTCCATGCTGACAATGCTTCCAAGATAGCAAAAATCTTGCACCTCTTCCACATCCTGTCCGTTAAGAACGATCGGTGTGCTTGCGTTCGAACCCATGTGCATGTACTTGGTTTTACGCACATTTATTTTCAGTCCCGCCTCTTTGCATTTAGAATGCAACGAGCGAACATTTGACTCTAAGTCCGAACGGTTATGTGCAAGCAAACACACGTCATCAGCATAATCAAGGTGACTCAAGATGTTAAATAGTCTCCATTGAAGACCCTTACCTTCCCCACCTTCCAGTGCAGCTTTCAAGATGTCGTTTATTACCACCAGAAACAGGGCTGGTGATAATATGCAGCCTTGTCTAACACCCGTTCGCACAGGGAAGCTCTCGGACAGCTCCCCTCTATGCAAGACGCGACACCTTGCATCTTCGTAGGATTCTTTAATCATAGCTATGACCTTATCTGGAATACCTCTGCTACGCAAAGCATTCCATATGTAATCTCGCTTAACGCTGTCGAAAGCCTTCTCGAAGTCTACAAACATGAGATGTAGTGGCGAACCCATTTCGGCTGACTGCTCTAATATTATCCGTAGGGTATTTGTGTGGTCGGTACAAGACGACCCTTTACGGAATCCAGCCTGATAAACTTCGAGAGTGCTCTCGACGACATCACTAATCCTATTGAGAATTACTTTAGCCATAATTTTTGATACGGCAGTAAGTAGACATATACCACGCCAATTGCCACAATCCCGAAGGTCGCCCTTCTTCGGAATTTTCACAATGACGCCCTCCTTCCATTCAGTCGGATATCTTTCCTCACTCCACACCTTAGTGAAGAGTGGGAGGAGTATATCGGCTGTGATTTCCGGGTCCGCTTTAAGGAGTTCCGTTGGTAGTCCGTCTATACCTGGAGCCTTCCTTCCCGCCATTGACCGAATGGCGGAAACTATCTCTTCCTTATCTGGGGGATCATCCCTAATAGAGGATTGTTGCGGTTGGATGTTTGGTAGTTGTTCTGTTTCCGGAATATCTTCCTCTGACAAGATGTTTAAAATATCAGAGAAGTATTCTTTCCATCGCCGCAACTGGTGTTCACTCATATTAAGGAGAGTTCCGTTGACATCTCTCACCAGGTGGTTGGCGGTGAAATTCCTGTTCGTCAACTGTTTCATGATTTTAAAAAGTGAACCCATATCCCCAAGGTAAGCCGCAGATTCTGCCTTGTTTGCCAGATCTTCAATGGCCTTTCTCTTGTCGCGTCTAACAGCCCTCTTAAGCTGTATATGAGCAACGCGGTAGCTCTGCCTCAAGTCGGGCGTTCGTTGGTTGACATCGGGTTGAGAGATGATTGCCAATTTGGCTTTTTTCCGATTGCCAACCTTGACCCATTGTCTTGCGACATCCAGGGTTTCTCACCGCTTTGCACATATCCCACAGATTCTTCAGCACTAGTTAGAAAAGTGTTTTTGGTTGCCTCCCAATTGGCGTCCAGTGTGCGCATTTCATATTCACCCAATGTGGATGACTTTTCGCGTAGAATAGTGGTGTATTCGCGGTTTTTGTTGGGATCTTTAAGTTTATCCACATTAAGCTTGCGCTTCATTTGAAGAATTTGTGGTCGTCGGATAGCTGCTGTACACAATCTCAAGCAGGCAACCATCAAGTGGTGATCGCTCCCCACGTCAGCTCCACGTTTCGCTCGCACATCGAGGAGACATCTTCTCCATCGGCGACTTATAGCCAAATGGTCGATCTGGTTCTGAGTTACACCATCAGGGGAAACCCAAGATGTTTTATGATGACTCTTGTGTGGAAAAAGGGTCCCTCCGATGACCATTTGCCGAGTACTACAAAACTCCACAAATAATTCGCCGTTTTCGGGTCTCTTAATCCAAGGTCGTGACGCGTCGGCCCAAGGGTCACCATGCCTTCCCATGACGTGTTCTAGTCCAGTGTTGTCCGATCCAACCTGGGCGTTCATATCTCCTGAGATGATAATAATATCACCTCTTGGAACACGTTCGAAGGTGGCACTCAGTTGGCTATAAAACTCCTCTTTGTCACCAGGTGTTGCGGTATTAGTTGGTGCGTAGCACTGCAGAATTGTGACGTTTCTGACACTGGTCCTGAGCCTGACGACGATAATCCTATCCGAGATTGGTTCCCAGCTAATGAGACTGTTTCTCGTTCGCGGTGTAAGGACGAACGCCACGCCATTTCTGGCTTCACTTTCAGGGCCAATGTACAGAATAGTGTTTCCGCTAGGGGTTCGTTCTTCTCCTGATCCTGTCCACCTGACCTCGCTCAAGCCCAAGATTTGGATGTTATAGTGCTCCATTTCACGGTCGATCACCGATTGGCGGAGCAAGGACCGAGTAACCCCAGCTCTTCCTCCGTCATTCAATGTTCGAACGTTCCAGAAGCCAATCATAGTCCGTTTTCGAATGCCAAAAGTCGTTACCGTAGAATCAGTCCGTATCCGAGGCGATGTATCTGTTTCTCGTATCATTTAGGTCTTAAGATCACGGGTGATAAGCCCATGATCCAGTGAGTGTCCATTTGCCATTTTTAGGGCAAGCAGGACTGGCTGTGGGTGAATTCTACAGCCCCCATCCCAGAGGGGGATAGTTAGCTCAGGTCCGTGGAGTCGCTAACTCCAAAGATAGTTGCAGGAATTGGTAAAACCTCATACTACAACTACCCCCTTGCGTAGTTGACTGAAATTGCGCACATTCTAAAAAAAAATGTTCTCTAAAATGTGACCTTTCTAACATGTATTTACTTTTTAAATGTTGTTTGGTACTACCGGAGATAATCGACTGCAAATACATCTGTCGGCAAACACGAAAAGATTTTTTTTTTTTCAAAAAGAAGAATTTTGAAAACTACTATATAGAAAATTAGCACTCTAAAAATATGAAAAGTTCAAAATAAAACGTCTTTTTTCATTTAATGTATTCTTAACAAAACTTATAAAAACGGAAAATATGTTCAATACAAACTCTTTTCGTGACCTTGTTCTATTTTACAACAACAAAAAGTAAGTAGTAATCTTTTGGAATATTGTTAATAGATTTGTTTGAAATTGGCCATATTTTTTTCAGTTTTTAAAAATGATATGCGAATTTGTGATCACATTTCATTTTCGAAACAAAATTTTTCAAATTTGATCTATACAAACCCTACTAAATTTATAAGAGATTTAAATAAAAAATATAGGGTTTCATTATCTTCGAACATTAATCAGGAAATTATTGTTGCGACACACGGCCTCTTAATACGCTTACGAAAAACCATCCAACATTTCACCATATTCACTGTACATATGCAACTTTTAAGTTAAATGTGATACAAAATCGTTGAGCAAATAAACCTCATGTTATGTCACGATGATCTTATAATATCACTATGTGCGCACGTAATCGCCAAATACCTATAACAATAATACGTTTTAACGTGTATTAAGCAATTAAAGTTTTTTGTTTTCTTCCATAAAAACCAAAATTTTTCTTGTATCCGGCCATCTAAAATGCAAACATCGCATTAAAGTCCTTATCGAACTTTTAAGTTGCAAATATGATCATGATCGTTAAATTGCTGACGCCAGATCAAGGATTGCATCAAATTTTTTTTTTTATGAAGCAGGGCTATTGAACTTCTACAATAAATGTTTGTTGTGCACTTAAGCCACTTAAGAGATCGTATACGATCTGAATCGATCGATGATGATCGTGTTTAAAATGCTGCGTGTATGCGAGTGTATGAGTGAGTCAGTTTTATTTTGAAATCGAATCTTTTTCGAAAGCGATGAGCTCTACAAAAATCCATTTTGGATCGCACAAACGATCACTGATCGAGCAA
This sequence comes from Chorisops tibialis, assembly GCA_963669355.1. Classification (NCBI taxonomy): domain Eukaryota; kingdom Metazoa; phylum Arthropoda; class Insecta; order Diptera; family Stratiomyidae; genus Chorisops; species Chorisops tibialis. The sequence goes on along the minus strand of OY770262.1, from coordinate 13,175,362 downwards.
TTACCCGGTAATCTTGCTTTTTCATTGGTGTCGTAAAATCTCGGGCCAAGCAAGCGATCTTCGATAAGCCTCTTCGAATCGTCCGCATACGGGCATAGAGGTACCCTTATGCATAGAGGTATAAGGTACATGGCACGATCAACGATCATATCGTCGCGATCCGTTCAGAATTTCTCTAATGGTCAACGTTTGGCTCGGTTCTGAAAGGTGTGATATCGCGGAGTCCCGAAAAGGAACAAAAACCCGAATCGGATTGGCAATTTGAGACCACTCGACGATCTTTGGAACTTTATCAGTCATTGAGACCGATCATTCGGTGAAGGTACCAAACGTATTCACCCGAACGAAGGTCCGCAAGATCAATGGGTTAATAAATTTTTCGAGATACTCGTACGATGCGTTGATATTGTCGTGGTCTATAAAAGCCATTTGGTAAGCTGCGATATGACTTCCTCGTGTCAGCACAAAAGATAAGTGAGGTAATTGCCGATAAAATGGGCTTTGATCGATTCCCATATGTGAAGTTAAAGACGCAGCTGCGGGATGGGATCGGTGCCATCTTTTCTATATCTATCCATACGGTGACACGCCTGAACATAGAGGTTCTTCTGATCCTCAAGTGATATGACAAAAATTGAAATTTATATTCGAGAAAATTGCCACTTTGAAATGATTTAAGTTTTTTGGGTGGTCTGGTGATGGTGTGCGCGGAGGGTCCATCTCTGATTTCATTCATAGCTAAGCATTTACGTCTCGTAAATTTCCGAATGTTGGTCGCCTCTATTAGACATTAACTATCCGAATTTATGCTAATTCGGGCAGAAGATCTCTTCGAATTAAGATCTAACTGGCTTGAGACGTTGCGATTATAAATCAATAGAATGTTGGTCCCCATGTAACACATCAGTTCGAACGTAATGTTTGGGATTCTGGTGATTTAACAGTCAACATTTCCTCTTTTCACAAATTATTTAAATTTCTTTTAGCTTTTTCGAGCAATAAATCAACGAATAAATTCGAATCAGAATTGACGAGGCTTATTTTGGAACAAACATTATACAAAGCCATTTTTTTTCTCCAGTATTTATTGCAATTCGGAGCCGGAATGAATCACTCGAAATCCAAAATTTGTTATTCAATTAATAAATTTGAATGGTCAAAGTTGGGTCGAATGTTTTTTTGTTAGAAATTATACAATGAATTTCGGTTTTTGCTGTATCACGTAAAATTTTAATGCGTTTTTTTTTCGTACAACGAAATTCATTGAAAAATCTAGCAGAACCTTTAAAACAGCACGACATCGACGTGTTAAGCTAATTCGAAATTACATGTATCGATCGTCTCGAAGATCTCACCTCGGATCGGACCTCACTTCTTGTATGAGCTGTTGATTTGATTGACTGATTGATTGATTGATTGTTGTTTGCCGTCGAAACATCGGTTTTAAGTTGTATACACTAAGCGTCATGGTATGTAAACAAGGGTTTGTTCGACAAAAAAAACCGCCGATTTTTTTTTCGTGATAATATTCAACGTTTATTAATTTAATATTGATGTACTTAATTAGGAATGAGCTAGTTTGTTCAGTTTGATTCGTTTAGTGAAGGTAGCTGAGTGGAAATGAGATTTTAAATTTAGTTTTAAATTTTTGAAATAAATATTTAAGTTTATAAGAGAAAGGAAATAACTTTCGACATCCAGTTCTAATGTAATTAATGTAATGTAAATAAAGTAATTTCGTTATGATGTTAGTCTTTATGCTTCATCGAAAACTCAAGCAAATCTCAACAGAAATGCGTGAGAGTTGGTGTCCCGCAAGGTTCATGTCTGCGCCCTAGGCTGTTTAATATTTCACAGCAGATGTTCTAAAAGAAGCCTTGATTGAGCCTAGTGAGTAGTGTTCTACAATGCGAAGGTTGCGAGCTCAAATCCTAGTCGTCGTATAATTAAAGCACACTAACAGCAATCTACAAATATTTTGCTTTGATGTTAAGATTAAACTAAAACACAAGTCATCTTCTCTACAAAATAACGAGCTAAGCGCAATCTATCCAATCCTTATATGAATATCCTTGTGGTTTGGTGAATGTTTTCACAGTGCATTTTGAATTAAAAGAAAAGATTTCCGGATTCTACACTGTTACGCTTTATTATTCGTGACGTTTCGGTCTCTGCTGAGACCTTTATCAAACTGATAAAGGTCTCAGCAGAGACCGAAACGTCACGAATAATAAAGCGTAACAGTGTAGAATCCGGAAATCTTTTCTTTTAATGAATATCCTTGTTCAGCCTAAAGGTTGGGTTAGGTTTGTGTACATTTTGGACACCAGTGTACGTAGGCTACCAATGAGCCCATTGTACGCCTCCGTATTTGTACCATGTGAACCTACATATCATTTAGCTGGCGTGCTCTACTGGTGTAACTAAAGAGCTTCATCGATTCAACAGAGGAGAAGATGATTCAGTTCGACGAAGAAGTACTCGCCGAGCATTTGTCGGAGGCATGGGCAATAGCAAAGAAAATGCTCTACGGTCTCCTCCTCCTCACTGCAGACTCCGCAAATATCATCGGTTGTAAGGCAAAGTGGTTGAACGTGTTTCCTAAGAAGACAGTGGCCTGTACCTAATAGTGGCCGTAGGGAGTTTCTCAATATTTGTATTGATTTCCCTCTCCCCGCACGGGGGGTAGTTGCATGAGGAGGACTTGGCCGAATCATGCGAATATCTTAGGAGATTTTAACGCTTCCACGTCTCGAGTAATCGCAGGGAATGTAGTACTGGTCCAGAAAGCTTTGGCGATTCCAGTAACTGCTTTTGGAGCGTGGCGACTCTGCGAACCTGAGCTGTTCGATCAGTATCAAAGTCTTGTGTGAACTTAGACTGAATTGAGGTTGCTTTGTAAAAACTGACGGATGTTGGCTTAACGGTACGTATAATAAGTACCAAACTGAATGATGCGAAAAGCAGGAGTTCGGTATAGCCGGGACGGCCTAGTAGTAAACGAAAGGATGCGAAAATTGATACAAGACCATTGGGCAATAAAGATGCACACTGAAGAAGGCGAGAGGCATTGGCTCGATATAGTTGGGACGGCGCAGTAGCTGACGGAAGGATGTAATGAAGAAATTTATGTAAAATGGGTGATAAAGTTGCAAACGGAAGGAGGCAAGAGGCATTGGCTCGATATAGTTGGGACGGCTCAGTAGCTGACGGAAAGATGTAATGAAAAAATTGATGTAAAATGGGTGATAAAAATGCAAACGGAAGGATGCAAGAAGCAGGGGCTCGGTATAAACGGGACCGCCCAGTAGCAGACGGCAGGATGTAATGAAGAAATTGATGTAAGTTCTATTGGTGATAACAGTAGCGAACTGAAGGATGCGAAAAGCAAGGTTCGATATATTCGGGATGGCTTAGTAGCAAACGGAAGGATGTGAAATTAGCAAAAGTTGATAACGTGATAAGAATTATTGATAATTAGTCTGACTGAAGTGCGTGAAAATCAGGGGTTCGGTATAGCCGGAACGATTTAGTAACGACTGATAGAAGTTAATTTTAAGCAAGAAGACACAATGAGCTATTAGATGAATTGATGATTAATGGTCAATAAGTGAAACAGTAGAAGAAGTGAAACAGTTGCAATAAGTTATGAATTGAACAGCTGATGATTATGAGATGTATCAATGCGACGTGGTTCGGGCAAACCAACACATCCATGGATGAGGTCCCTACGAGGTACACGTAGTGGCTTGTTGGCTTACCACCTACATCGTGAGTAGAGCGTACTTCGTTTTGCTGTACTTTTGCAGTATTTCGGAGTTCTTGGAATGCGTAGTGCAAACCTTGTGCTCGACGTGGAGTTGCCTATCAACCGGGTTCCATGATTGGGAAAGGTTTGGATAGGCCTTGCTGTTACCAGTGTAAAATCTGACAACACAATGGAGCGTAGGCTGGTAGCATCTGTTTGTCCTTACAACGATAGTCGACTCTTCATCTGCTATGCACTTGCCCTTCTTTCTCTAGAAGAAAACCACGCCACCTAGGCGAATACTTTTTCGAGAGTCTCGATCAATCTTCCAAATGCGGAAGCCAGGAGCCTTCAACGTTTCATAGAAAGCTCCGGTTGGTTTACCGAGTAGGTGACTTTTCTAAGATCCTATGGCATCACAACGGACCAGCCTATACCATAGTCTATGTGCGCCCTAACTTGTGTCTAAGCGACTGCCTAGGTGACTACCTCTACCTACCTACCTATCTAGGGCCTTCATTCAAACACACATTTATTGTAATTCATAAGTGAAATAATCGCGCTTACTCTCCTCGTGCCTTTGGGCGACGAATAAAGTGATCGCGAGAAGCGATGCGAGTTTGGGGTGAGTTGATGCAAGAGTGTCATCGTTTTTTAAGACACCAAGCTGGGCTTAGGAGTCACTCTTTAACACTGTAGCATATAGTGTAGCCGGCTTAGAGAGGGATAAAAGTAAAAGGAAAAATTTAACAAACATACGAATTAGTTGAGTAAGGACTTACAGGATAAAAGAAGTCGGTGAATGTTTCTTTTAAATTGTTGGATGGAAAAGTGGCCTCGAGTAGTGCATTCCACATTTTGCTTGCTCGAGGTAGAAACGACTGTCTATTTTTTTATTGTACGTGGGTGACTGAACCGTAAACTCATGAGCGCGATCAGTAGCACGAGCATTACGCGGGATTTTATGTCCTGTTTGAAAAGCTTACAAATTTCCCCAGCTCAACTTTTGATCGCGTGCTATCTAAATGGATAAAGCAGTTGAAGAAAGATCAAAGATGTTGTTTGCTCGTTACGCGGATGGTCAGTATCACATCATTTTGTGTTCTTACGACAAAATCTTCACGATGAAAGAGATAGCGAGAGACCGTCAAAATTACCGGGTGCATGCTACCAGCTATCAGGAAGCACGGGAAAAAAGTTGAACGGATACAAAGTGGTTAACCTCCCTCGTTGGGGATGGTCAGCTACGAAGGCACCAAAAACCTCTATTTTTGTGAAAAGGGCGTCAAATCTCGGGCAAACCAAGGAGATATTTTAGAGCATGTCCTTTTTCAGACAGTGCGCGATTTCGTTTTGTCTTTTGAAAAGCTCCTTCCTATTGACGCCATGACCCTTCTCCAGGGCTAGTGGGTCTGGCCACGACCCGCCCCAAAGTACAGGTGTTTTTATAACACGTTTTCCAAATGGGGAAAAACGTAATACATATTACAGGCTTCACAATAGACCGTGATGCTCTTAGCATCGTCTTGTATAAGAATCCATAAATAGGCAGGCATTTCGAATCCACCTAGAGGGCTTGTTGGATCTCTAACCCACAATTACTACACAGGGGACCAATGCCATTGAGGAGCACGTTAACTTCCCAAAATCTATGAGAAGTTCGGATATAGCTTTCCCCATTTCTACAAGGACAAATGGAGCAAACTCCTGGTGGAACGGTGAGCTACATGCAAACTTCAAAATAAAGCACGAAATAGTAAGCGAGAAACTGACTGGGAAGCCTATAAAGCCGCGTTGAGTGAATTAAGCACTCTGTACGTACGGCAAAGAGTTCCGCGCAACTATTGACTCAGTAAATGAAGCGGATAGACTTAAAAAAGTTCTGTCAAAAGGCTCTTCCATGGTCGGGTTCCCGCAAAGGAGTACATGCACCGCTTCGTCGACAGAAATACTGGAGCTGCTTCAGGATTATCACTTCCCGTGGTGTCGGAATTCAAACGAAACTCTGACGTGGCTGAATGGCTTTGACTATAGCCGTGTTATATATACATAGCAAAAATTTAGCCACTCCTCTCATAGTGAATGAAATAATAACCAAATTAAAAACGATATGGGAAATAAGCACCTTGAAGCATTTTAAGTCGGCAGGATCAAATGGAATAATTTCTGCGATGCTAAACATGCTAAACATGCTGGACATCATTTTCAAGGCTTGTCTTCTTCTAAGATATATGTCTTCAAAGTGGAAAGATGTGAAGATGGTTTTCATACCGAAGGTAAACAAAAGTAGTCATACACAGTCGAAGGACTACAGGCCAGTAAGTTTGAAATCTTTCTTTCTAAGAACCTTTGAAAGACTGATAGATATTTATATAGCCGACCTCCGTCCTTCCCAACATGCTTACATGAAAGGACGATCTGTGGAAACGGCACTGCACACGGTAGTATCGAAAATTTAAAAATCTATTAAGCTCAAGGAGTACACTTTGAATGCTTTTGTGGATGTAGAGGGCGTGATCATTAAAATATGCATCAATGCGCTAATATACGCATTAATCGCGCATGGTGTAAATTCAATGCTCATCGACTGGATGCATATCATTTTCGTGGGCAGAAATATTATTGAAATAATGGGAAACGACTTTAGGACAAAACAAGTGAATAGTGGAACACCACAAGGAGGGGCTTTGTCACCTTTACTTTGGCTGCTAGACGTGAATGGTATCATCTCACAGATAAACGGTGCTAGTCTAGCATAGACTGTCGCCTATGCGGATGACTTAGTCATCCAAATTATAACTTTAGGTGAACTGATGTAAAATGCGTTAAACCTTAATGCCAGTTGGTTTAATTCGTGTGGATTAAGAATCAATCCAGACAGGACTACGTTCATACTCTTCACTAGAAGAAGATGCATAGAAAGTTTCAATCTGCCATCCATTAGGGGGATTAGTCAGATGGGGTAACTTATCTGGGAATCATCTTGGACAGCAGATTCCAATGCGACTGAATGTTTCTTAATTCATAAGAAAGCAAATATTGTCTTCTTCATATGTAAAAATATACATTTGCCAAAAATGGGTACTGAAACCAAATAGGTTAAGGTGTATGTATATCAGTATCATATTTCCAATAGTTACATACGGTGCATTAGTATGGTGGGAAGTACCGAACTGAAATATATCCAATCACAATTGAGTAACATTCAGAGAATCGCCTGCATGGGGCATAACAGGGGCATTGCGTACAACTCCCACAGCAGGACTGGAAGCCATTTTGGGTCTTCTTCCACTGAATGCTTTAATTCAGGAGAAGGCAGGCATTACGGCTATCAGATTTAAAATTTTTCGAGCATTGCGAGCAATTTAAAAAAATCTCATGCCACCATACTGAAGCGTATGAAAAGGGAATCTTCCTTCGCAAAGTATAGTAGTAATACAATGCTATCAAGGGTACACTTTGTGAAGCACTATTTAGTCACTCTCCCAGTAATGGATTGATAATCATAATGCAGAATGACAAGATTGCGATATTTACTGATGGTTCAAAAATGGAAGAGGGAGTAGGTTATGGCATCTTTTCTGAAAGCCTTCATCTGCAAATCCTTAGACAACTACCAGAACATGCCATGGTCTTCCAATCGGAGGTAATGGTATTGCGAAAGAAGCGGAGCTGACCTTGTGTGCAGCAGTAAATGGTAAGCGAGTTAGTTTTTACTCGGACCGCCAAACTGCATTGAAGGTCTTTCCTGCTTTTGGCTGAAATTCAAGATACTTGAACCATTATATACACACTTTGTTATTTTGCTGGCTTCCGGAGCATCGAGATATACCTGGAAACGAAATGGCGGACAGTCTGGTCAGAAACGGATCTGCCGGTGGCAGCGGAAACTGACATTGCTTTGAGAGTCATTTAGGCAATTTACGCCAACAAAGTATGGGGTAGAAAAAATCTCCAATAGTTATAATGCGACTCGTGTGAAACCACGAAGATGCTATTGGGTGGTTTTATAGAGGAAAATCATAGAACCATATCTTGTTTGTTTAACGTGGACATCCTGACACTAAGTCTCAATTCCACGGTTGTCTTGAGCAACACGGGTTGTTATTGTGACGATAATCATTAACGTCTACATCCATTAATCGTCTCTTCCTGTTGCTCATCTTTCCAGCTCCTGCAAAAATCATTAAGCAGGAGGTCAAGCCTCTGAGCATGTCTCCCTATCAAGCACTGTCCTGTAACAAGTCCCACTATGGAGCTGATCATCTGCCTGCTGAGCAAGGATCGGTCTACGAAAGCGTTTTAGATCCAGCACAGGCCGAATTAGTCTGGTGGTATTACATGTAACACCATTTGCCCTTCTATCGTTAGCTTTGCTGATCGGAAGAGACTTAATAGACTTAATTTGCAAGGTGGGTCCGTGACGGGTGAGTTCGTCGGCCCTGCAGTTCTTCGGAATGGCTCTAAGCCCTGGTAACCAGTACAGGCGAATGTTGAATTATTAGCCATCTCTCTCGGAGACGCGCGAAAATTAAGAACAGTCTTGGATTTAAACATGACTGATTTCATGGACTTATCTATCAATGAAGATACCGATATTACTAGCAGATACTACATTACACTTCAGCCAGGCCAAGGTTTCTTTTATCACGATCACTTCTGGCCACTCCACTTCTAGTTTTGGAGCCATCAGTTTAGAAGGATATGGACTCTTCCTCTCGTACATAGGTAGCCGCCCACTTTTGTCTCGAGGTGAGGAAATAATTATCAAGATTAAAACTTCGTAGAGTGAAGTCTATGTTTCCGGTTAAATTATCGAAATCTTCCAGAATTAAGGAGTAACCAGTTTGAATGCAGGTCCACTGGCGAGTTTGTTTAAGGCAGGCGGCTGTTCTTGCAGCCATCTGCTTACCAATAATATCCAGAGGTAGTAGATGAAAAATTAATTCTAATGCTGTGAAAGGGGTTGCTGTCAGAGCCTCACTTAAGCACTCACATGCTATTCCCTGCACCTTACCGAGGAGTGTGCGGTTTGTCTCGATCTCTTGGGCCGTCCACCACACAATCACACCATAAAGCAAGATGGGTCTGAGGAAGACAACGTAGATCCAATGCACTACTTTACGAAGCATTCCCCATTTCATTACATGGCTTCCTTACAGAAGTAAAACGCAACAGTAGCTTTGTTGGCCATTCCTGAATATCAGGTTTTCAGCTCAGTTTCCGTTCCAAAATTTTGTTCTATCTACGAAAACAAGGCTGGTACCATGCAGGTTAGGAGGGTCAATATGGTTAGTTTTGTGTTTCCTTGTGAAAAGGATTAGCTCGGTCTTATGTGGGTTCACTCCTAGTCCACATTCACGAGTCCATTTAAAGAGTATTGAGAGGGCATTTTCCATAGCCTCGCTCAGAGTACTCGGGTGCTTACCAGAGATTGCTATAGCAATGTCATCCGCATGAGCAACCACCTTACAATCAGCCTCTTCCAGTTTTAGCAGTAGTCCATTGACCGCGATGTTCCAAAGAATTGGGGAGAGAACCCCGCCTTGCGGAATACCTCTACCAACAAACCTTCTAGCAGATGCGACGCCCAGTTTTGTACTGATAATCCTAGATCCACCTTCAGAATTAAAAGTGCGTCCGTAATTGCTTCTGGTCTTATGTATTGAATTTCGATAAAAGCTGCCATAGTGTACTCTTTACTACTTAGAGATTATTCGATACGGCATATTAGTGTGTAGGGCCTCTTCAACCGATTTCCCCTTCGTGCTGCTGATAACATTCAACAGGCCCTAACATCCTACCATTCTGAAAACTTTGCTCCCCTTAAACATAGCCTATAGTTCTGTATGGACCCTAAATTTGGATTAAGTGTGCTAAAGTGCCTAAATGAAAACTGCCAATTGCTCAAAATTTTTACTGCCTTAAAATTATTCTTTTTTCGACATAAAATCTTGCAGAAATTTAAATATTATCAAATATTACTGAGAAATTTCAAAGTCAATAAGACTCTCAATTTTTTGTCTTTCGTCCGATGTAGTATAGCAGTAGCAAATAGACTGTTGATTTAATCTCCATTCTACGCAGTAACATTTTATTTTTTCAGGAATAGACAGTAAAACCGAAAATTATGACACCTTCGTTTTGAAGCTCTTTCTGTTCCGAAAATTCTTTTATCCCAGTCACGGATAAGAGAATTTCCGGGAAGCATTGCGCATAAAATTTGCACAATAATATCACAAGGCGAACTAGTTAAATTCAAAACAACTTTTGAAAACATTTCCGTACCTATTTGTAACGTAAGCCCCAAATGAAAGTTCAAAGTACTGATATGTAAGAAAATACCTTTTATCAAAAATTATTATTGGCCATAATTAATCCATAAATCGACTCTTTGCTTCCATCATCCCTTGCGTCTATTTCGTAGTAATTAGAGCCATTGCCATACACCTACACGTGAATTTTCCGCCAGTCACTAGGATACCTGTTTCCATTCATTTTCCCATCATTATTGTTGCGGAACGATATCGTCCTTATCAAGTGCCTAAACTCTGCGAAATCCGAAAAAAAGAAGAATGTTTCCACACTGTAACTGGAGAAACTCTCCGGAATCATCCCTCGACCATACCGCCAGCTGGGTGGAGTTAAAGCCGTGTGTAAAAACTGCCAAAAATGTTCATGAATGAAAATAACTCGGAAATTCTCTCGACATGATGTAAGGATATGTATATAGCGGTTTTATAGAGGGATGACATGTCCTTGGAGTGAATTTTTCTCTCATGCCCGAAAAAATACATCGTGATAAACAGAACGGAAATGGAAACGTGCTGTAGAGAGATACACGAGGAATTTCCTCAGCCTGAAGTTGCGTAGCTTAGGCAACTATTGGCTCGCGTTTTCTGGCATCAAGGATACTTTATGGATGAGACCGTGACGTCCTTTGGCATTTAATTGCATAAGCAAATATCATGTGCCGAGCGATTTTACAAAAACAATAAATTCTTGAATTCCAAGCAGAAACTTTGGGAAAAAAGTTGAGATAAAACGGTTCCATTAATGAATCTTACACGTGCTCCTTTTCATTACTTGGTCCTGTATTGATCGGCATCCTTGTAGATGCCACATTCATTCATAAACTGGTGGTATCGGATGGAATGGGACTGCCTTACGTATGAATAAGATACACGTTCTAGAGTATCCTTTTTTCTCTGTGACGATGCCTGCTGTGACGTCAGCACTAGGGATATCGATTTTAAAGACCAGCTAGGCTGCTGCAGTAAGGGTTTGTTTCTCACTTATAACTTATAGGTCTACACCAGTATTGAGCTCCAATCATCAGCTGGCTTGACGGTCAAGGTTACTTGTTGAAGCTCTATTGATCTGGGCTCGCGGTAGTTCCGTATACGCAGTGACTGCGAGCGGTTCCTTTGACGTAAGCGTTAGGCTATATTTAACTAAAGGCTTGGGATTCTGCAAGCATAAGTAGTTCCGCGGTCTCACACAGTTACAATAAATCCTTTAAATAATTTTGGGGAGTCACTTCGAGAGTATTATTATTATTTCATGCTCTTGTTTAAAATGACACGCGTTGGTAATTTGCCGGGAGCTTTTCAAATCCCATTCATTAAGAAAATACAAGGGTAGGCAATTTCGGGAAGGACGTCGCATGCACACAGTTAGTGTTCTCTTGTACGTCACGTTTCATTAGTTTATTGACTTACGAGCCGTTAAAAATATACGTCCTCTCCAACCCCGTGAAATTCGGGTAAGAACATATTCAGGATATAAGGTCGAATTGCAGGGGGTTGGTTCGTTCATTACATTTTTGTTATTCTTGTTCTCGAAATAGAATCATACAATGCCCGAAAAATATTCTATTTCGGGTGGTTTTTATTTATTTGACGTCATCGGGACTCATCAGGACCAAATATAGAACTATAAAGCAGTACTGAGCCTTTATAGTCTTTATTCATTTTAATATCAGGTGCATGAAATTTTATTAATATCGTCGGATCGAGGTGGTTCTGAATAGGAAGCTTTTTTTAATGATTGTTATAAATGGATGAAAGGATGTGTTGGAGGTGGAAGGTTTTGGATGGTTTAGAAACTGCTTATCAACATCCTAATCAAGTTGCTTTGTTACAATTTTAAAGTCGATAGCTATCACTTATGTTCGAAGGATAAATACTTTTCTTGAATTTCCAATACAAAAATTTGTATGGGAGGTGGTAGAAGAAGTGAAGCGAAGTTTATATTTTTTCTAGCATTTATTGCAATTAATAAGCGACAAATTCTGGCTAAATTCAAAATTTGTACTTTTTCTAGTTTCAATGAAAATCGATTAAATGCATTTACCAAAATTGTTCATTTGTATGGGAGGTGGTAGAAAGAGTATTCAAATCAAAACCAAATTTTTCAACATCAATGATATTTATAATAGTATACTTTTCTCAAAATTTAAAGTTGATAGCTTTGACGGTTTTGGAGAAAAATAATTTAATTAAAATACCGAAATTTCGTGAAATTTGTATGGGAGGGGGTAGAAAGAGTGAGGTGAAGTTGATAGTTTTTCTGAAATTGGTTACAATTTCAATAAAACTGATTAAGACAAAAATTGGTCCCTTTAGCTTTGCAAGTTGCAATGCAAACCGAATAAATGCCTTTTTGAAAATTATGCATTTGTATGGGAGGGGGTAGAGGGAGTAAGGGATCAGACGAATATTTTTTAACGTTGATTATATTTACATGATTATCGTCATCATCAATGGCGCGACAGGCCAAATCGGGCCGTGGCCTCCTGAAAGGCTGTTCTTCAGGTTTTTGTATGGTATTTTTTTGTAGGTGATGCGCTGTCGGCGCGTCCCCCGACCCCCGACCTAGAGGACCGGTCCTACTTATTTATAACACACTGGTAGAAAAAGGGTGGTAGTTTTCAGCTAAATATGACATGTTGGAGTTCTCACAGCTTTGCTGCGAGTCCAACTATGTCATACTTTTTGCCTACTTCCTAAGACGCAGTAGTGTTACTGACCATTCAGGTTAACTCCATGCTCCCTTCTCCTTTCTCAATCGGGCTTGGGATCGGCTATGGCGATTCACACCATTATACTATGACCTAATTTTCAAGTCAATAGCTTAAATGGTTTCAGAGAAAAATAATTTTCTTTAAGTTTTGAAATTTCATGAAATTTATATGGGAAAGGCTAGAAGGAGTTCACTAACTTAAAGTTACTTTTTTGCTAAAAATGACATACGGCAAATTTCAGCACAATAGGTCAAAGGTTTCGAGAGTTATGTTGTAGAGAGATAGACGGGCAGACAAACGGATATACGGACAGACTGACGGACAAGTTTTTGAGCGACGAAGAAGTTTTTGAGGGACAACAAATATTTCTGTACCCTTGGCGACTCTGTGCGAGCATTATTTCGTAGCGTTACAAACGGTAACACAATATACTCTTAGATTTCATCTAGAGTATAAAATTCCGTCTGTCCGTACATATGGACTCATATCTCCGAGATCGTTAAAGATAGAAAGTTCAGCTTTAGGTGGATTGTAGATTGGGTAAATGAAATGAGTTCCGTTACCATAATTTTCAGGTGGAAGGGATAGGCGGAGGAGAGCTACGGTCAGAAACTACACTTGTTAATATCTCCATTGCAAATTCAGATAGAAAGCTGAAACTCGACATTAGGATATGTTGGTTTATGGGGAAAAATAGAAAATAAATTAATTTTTATATCCAGAGGAGTTGGCTAAGAACACTGTATAGCATACTATGCCGAAGTCCTATCGAAAAGAAAACTGAAAAAAGACCAATTGGGACGAAGTGGAGGCAAAATGGACGAAGATGCCAGAATTCATTCGAATAATGTTAACGCGGTTATTAATCGTGATCGTGAACTAATTACGGAGGATCCGATTGATTAATTTGATCGTACATGATAGTATATCGTGTAGGGCCGCACCAATTAAGATGCAAATAAGCAGATGCACCGGGTGGCATGTATAAAGGGCAGTATCCTCCGGTTGAAAAATGAGAAGGGAGTATATAGTTAACCTGAAGCAGGCAAAAAATATGACCTAGTTGGACTCGCAGCACTGCTGTGAGAACTGCAGCATGTCATATTTAGCTGAAAACTCCCACGCTTTTTCTACAATGGTGTAATAAATGAGAAGGACTAGCCCTCCAGGTTGCGGGTAATTAAAGACGAACTTTATGCCACCCTAGAGACAACCTATGATTCACTACCCTCGAATGACCTAAAAATTGTCTTAGGGGATTTTAATACAAAAGTCGGAAAGGAGGAGGCTCCTAGAGGAACAACAGGAGGGCATAGTCTCCATGACTTTACCAATGACAACGGTCAGAGTCTTAATGATTGCGCAAGCAGCAAAACTTTTAATGTATGCTCTACGTGCTTCCCACATTGCTATATTCACAAACGAACGTGGGCACCGCCAGATGGTCACACCTTTAATCAAATAGACTACGTTCTAATTGAAAAAAGGGCTGCTTCCAGAACGCTTGACGAACGAACCCCACCACATCTCTGCGACATTATTGCCTTCCAATTGAGGCACGAAAAAGTTAGTAATCATGTCTCTGTACCGCTCACCCTAGACTGCAACGTTCTAACGATTATCATTTTTGAAGACTTATGGATCAATGATTCCACCATAAAGTGCACCAAACGGTTTTTCTGGATGTAATGGTGTTTCGACAATGGCTTGTGGATTATCATCACTCCAAATGGGGCAATTTTGCTTATTGACACAGCCATTTAGCCAAAAGTGTGCTTCATCTCTGAACAAAACTTTTAAATGAAATTGTAGATCCATAGCAGTGCTTCCTTCGGCCCGTTTGCAAACATTGGTCGGGCGTGAGTCTATTTATGATAAACTGCCAAAGCAAACTAAGCCCAAAACAATCAGGAACTCTTAAATCGACTGTAATTGAAAACAGTGTTGCCAATTTAAAGTTATCCGATGAAAAGAAAATAGTTGGACGAACACTTATTTGTTATGCTTATTAAAAATGTTTAAATGATTTATGATCACTGTTATGAGAAATATAAAAATTCCTGATAAATTTATAGCAATTCAAAGAACAAATTTCCTTATGAGTATCAGCCATTGTAGTCGTTACGCTATTTTTTCTTTTATTATAAAATGCATGTAATAGTACTTACAGCAAATTAATTGTTATAATAAACACTCAAAGTTGGGCGTAAATGTACGATTTCTTGTCATTTCCGCGGTGTTCTTCGATGATTTAAAAAGTTGTGCTCGGTTATTTTAATTTTTATGTGCTTTTTATACTCTAGATGAAATCTGAGAGTATTATAAGTTTGCTCTAAAGTTTGTAACGCCAAGAAATAAGGCTCGGAGAAAAAAATGATGAATACAGAAATTAATATTATCACTCAAAAATCTCAAAACCGGATGTCCGTCCGTCCGTCTGTCCGTCCGTCCGTCCGTTCGCTCTCTAGCTTGAGAACGCGTTGAGCTAGAAAGCTCGAATTTCGTACACGTCGTTTTTGACAAAAAAGTAAGGTCAAGTTCGTCAATGGGCCAAATCGCTCCACCCCTTCTACCCCCTCCCATACAAAATGACACAAATGCGCAATTTGACAATAAACGGATCTGCTCGAAAAGTATAAAAGCTATTGGCCTGAAATTTGGAATATATTACTTTTATGATAATATCAATCTACCGTATAAAAATTATGTGTGTCTGCCCCCTCCTTCTACCACCTCCCATACAAACTGTACTTATCATGAATTACTCTAAGCCAATTTACTCAGTGCGTATAAAATTTAGCGATCTGAAATTGTGCACTAAATATTTATTTAAAATTGTTAGTAAGGCTAAAAAAAATTAGACGATTAGCTTCACCCCTTCTACCCCCTCCCATACAAAATGACACAATTTCGCAATTCGACTATAAATAGATTTGCTCGAAAAGTATTAAAGTTATTAGTCTGAATTTCGGGATATATTACTTTTATAATAATTTCAATATACTGTGTAAAAACTATTTGCGTCCTCTTTCTCCTTCCAACCCCTCCCATACAAACTGCACTTTTTCATGAAATGCTCTAAGCCGATTTTCTCAGAACGTATAACATTTATCGAGCTCATATTTCGTAATAAATACTTATTTAGCATTATCACTAAGATCAAAAAAAAAATTTTTGATTAGCTTTACTGCTTCTATCCCCTCCCATACAATATGACGCAGTGTCACAACTTCATAAAAAATCTATTTTCTTGAAAAGTATGAATGCTACCAGTCTCAAATTTAAGAAATGTCAATTTTATGATATTCTTAGTTATTTCTGAAAAAATCACTAAAATCCACCCACTCTTTCTACCACCTCCCATACAAACTGCACATTTTCACTAAATCTAACACACTAATTTTTTCAGCTCCTATTCAATTTTTGGTGTAAGCATTTTGTATAAAACATTTTTATAGCTATTTTAGCATGATGGGGAAAAAAATAGTTCAATGCTATCACCCCTTCTAAGACTCCTCATACAAAATTTCTTGGGATCACAAAAAATTCTATTTCATCTAGAGTACCGTAAGATTGCGCTTTACGCGCAATCGTAGCACTGTTATGTTTTATAAATTTTTTAATCACTTTCCAATAAAATACATTTAGTTTTACGCACATCACTCTCGCAGATTATATTTCTTTCTATCATTTCCTCACCACAGTATTTTTAACACTCGCTATTTTAAATTGGGCCGGCAGATGAGAGGAATCAACAGCTTTCATTTCATTCTCGTCGATAATTTTGGCGCCAAAATATCTTACAGCAGTGCTACCCTGGCAGTCTTTGTCTTTTTTTTTTGCCGCGAAACGATATTAAATACAGTTTTACTTTATTATATTAATAAGTGATCGACTTGCAAAAAAAAAATTGGCTGCCTTGAAATTTTGTTTTTTCGCTTTTCATGGCTAAAAAAAAATGGAAAAAAAATCCACCGTTGTTTTATCCATTGGGGTCCGAGAAGGGGGGGCTAAAAACAAATTTTCGGCTGACCACTAAAGTGTAATTCAGATCCATGATGGGAGGGAAGCTGATTATTATAAGGTCGAAAAAAACACTTAAAAATGAATATCTCGACTACCTTCAGCTATGTAATTGAAACTTGGAACATATATTAAGCTATACTAGCGAAATACGAGAGAAATATAAAATTTAGTCATCATAGTAGAGGATGGAAGTGGAGGGCATTTCTAAAATAGTGCGTTTTCCAAAATTTCAAACCATTATATCTCAAAACTGAGAATAGATATCAATTTGAAGTTTTATCAGATTGTAGAACTATGCAGTCTTTAATTTTGGTGAAAATTATAAGGAAGGTGGTGTAAGGAGGGGGAGGTGATAAACAAAACTAGCGAAAATAATTGGATACATCTATTTGATATACATAGATATACAAAAATAATAATTTGCTCCACAATTGTTATGCACCGCAGGGGGGTGCGGGGGAGGGTCTAACGTGCACAAGGTGTTTCAAGTATACAATGAAAAAAACAAAAAATTTTAGCTAGGAACTTGAAAATTACATTAAATTTAAAAAAAAACATAACAGGACTACGACTGGGCGTAAAGCCCAATCGTGCGATACTCTAGATGAAAGAATTTTTTTTTTATTTTAAAAAACTTAATAGGGGTAGTGATAGAGGGGGTTACGACATTAAACTAATTTTTTCACATCCCGCTAAGGAGATTAAATTTTGTGAAGAGCATTTTTATAGCAACTCTTCCACGATGTGAAAAAAATAGTTCAATGCCGTCACCCTTTCTACCACCGCCGATACAAAATGACTCATTTTCAATCATTTGCAGTAATCAAATTTAATTGGAAACTATAAAAGCTAACAATTTGGAATTTAGGAATTATTATTTTACTTTATTATTCTAATAATGAAGTCGATCACAATCGACACAAAAAAAAATAAATTTGCTACCCTGAAATTTAGTTTTTTCGCGTTTCATGACTAAATTAGCCTAAAAATGCAAAAAAAAACGCCGTACGCCGTCCGCCGTACATATGGACTCATATCTCCGAGACCGTTAAAGGTAGAATGTTGGTTTTTAGGTGGATGTTGATTTGGTAAGTGAGCTCCAATTTCTAAATTTTGGGGGTATTAGGTGGTAGGGGGACGCGGGGGGAGGGAAAGAGTCAAAAACTACACTTGCTAATATTTCCACTAGGAATGCAGACAAACTTCAAAAATAATTTAATTTTTTTATCCATTGGCGTCCGAAAAGGGGGGGGGGGGGGCGGCTAAAAACAAATTATCTGCCGAATTGCTTTTTCAAATGATTATATCTTCGAAATTATTTACCATAAAAAATTCATATTTTGGGAACATTGAAACGCCATATAGTTTTAGAATCACCTTAGAGAGAGGCTAATTACTGCAAGGGGGAGGATCAGGGGGGTTCAAAGAAAAACACTTAAAAATAAATATCTCAACTATCTCTTAAGTTATGTAATTGAAACTTAAAACATATATTAATCTACACTAGGAAAATACGAAAAAATGTATTTTGTGGAAATAATAGTAGTGGGGAGAAATGGGGAGCATTTTAAAAATGGCGCACTTTTCAAAATTACAAATCGTTATATCTCAAAACTAAGTACAGATATTAAATTGAAAAGCAGAAATGTCCAAAATTTTGAGTAATTTTTCTAGGGCCCTGGTGAAAGATACAAAGTTTAACTTTTGCATTTGGATACATCTATCTGATATTCATAGAAAAAAAATAATAATTTGTTCCACAATTGTTATAAGCCGACCCCCGGTCTAACGTGCACAAGATGTTTCATGTGCACTGGAAAAAACACATAAACTGAAAATTTTTGAATGAAATTTTAAGGTAGAAACTTGAAAATTTGCATTTAAAAAAAATTTCTAAAAGAATGAAATATTAACTGGTCGAATAAATTTAAAACTTGTACCCCCTCCCATAAAGAATTATTTTTTCGACCATTTTAAAAAAAATCAATTATCACCCATTAAAAGCTATCAATTTAAAATTTTGCATGAGAACTTCTAAAAATAGTTAAAATAAAATTGCCTCAAAATTTTTGAAATCGCGCATGCCTTTACCACCTTCCACACAAAAGTATGATTTTGACCAATTTCATTAAATCAACTAATAACAAACAAATTAAAAGCTACGAAATTGAAATTTTGTACGCATGGACGGCGGAGCCGAAAAGGATGTTGAGGCTCGACTAAATAAAGCTCGCCAGGCCTTTGGTATCCTTTCCCCTTTCTGGAGGTTAAGAGAGATCTCCCTTCGCACGAAGCTGCGAGTTTTTGACGCAAGCGTCAAATCCGTGTTTTTATAGGGTTGTACTACGTGGAAAGTGACCGTTCGACTTACCAAGAAACTACAGACTTTCGTAAACCCGGAGGCATTGGTTTACGAAAGTCTGTAGCGCATTTTAGGAATATTCTGGCCAGAAGTAATCTCCTTACGAACTTTGGAGTACAATTCGCCAGACTGAAATAGGTATTGAGATTCAACGGTGGAAGTGGCAGTGGATCGGTCATACTTTGAGGAAACCAGAGCGAAACATCGCAAAACAGGCTCTGGATTATAACCCTCAAGGAAGACGTCGGGTTGGTCGACCATGTAACACATGGAAGCGAGCAGTTGAGCAGGAGGCCAGAGGAATAAACAAGTCCTGGCAACAGCTTAAAGCCGATGCTCAGGATCGCGCCTTGTGGAAGAGAGTTGTTTCTGTCCTATGCCCCTATAGGGAGTCTTAACAGGAATTTGATTGATTGACCTTAAAACTGCATCACAAATTTTACGATTCCCTTACCCGCTCTACCCCCTCCCATACAAATGTTCGTTTTCTTGAATGTATAATACACCGAATTTTATGAAAATTCTATGCAGCTTCGTTTATGAAACACATTCTATACAGAGAATATTGGTCATGATTCAAGCAATCAATTAAGAAGCCATTAACATCCACCCACCCTAACTATACTCCTCCCACTCCCCTCATAAAAACCCAAACTTGCATAAGCGAATGAAATATTGTTAAATAAAAAACAACCCTGCCCAAGAATTTTCTTTCACTTAGTCTCCCAAACCAATCTAACCTGCATATTGACTTTCCATGCATCCGCAACTTTTCCCAAAAATAATAAAGTTTGGCCCGACTTGTTGGCAGTTTATTTATCATAAAAGTGATATATGCCATACAAATTGCTCGAATTCCGACTCCTTCTACCAACTCCCATATAAACTACGCAATTTTACAGAATCTTATACACTAATTTTCACATTACCTATTCAATTGTTGAACTTTGAATTTTGTATAGAACATTTTTATAACCACTGATGTGAGAAAGAATAGTTCAATTCTATCACCTCTTCTTCCACTCCCCATACAAAAGTTTTTGGGATCACAATAATTTCTAATCTAAAGTATCGAACGATTAGGCTTTACGCGCAATCTTAGTCCTGTTATGTTTATACACTAGATGAAATCAGAGAGTATATTGTGTTTGCCTTACCGTTTGTAACGCTAAGAAATAACGCTCGCACAGAGCCGCCAAGGGTACAGAAATATTTGTCGTCGCTCAAAAACCTCGATTCCGAGTGACCGTCTGTCTGTCTGTCCGTCTGTCCGTCTGTCCGTCTGTCCGTCTGTCCGTCTGTCTGTCTGTCTACAACATAACTCTCGATAGCTTTGACCTATCGTGCTCAAATTTGTTTTATGTCATTTTTAGCAAAAAAGTAACTTTAAGTTCGTGAACGGGCCACATCCCCCCACTCCTTCTACCCCCTCCCATACAAATTTCATGAAATTTCAAAATTTAAAGAAATTGATTTTTCTCCGAAACTATTTTAGTTATTGACTTGAAAATTAGTTAATGGTATAATGATATAAATATCAATAATCTCAAAAAATATTGATCTGATCTCCTTACTCCTTCTACCACCTCCCATACAAATTCACAATTTTCTAAAATGCATTTATTCGGTTTGCATTGCAACTAGCAAAGCCAAATGAAACAATTTTTTGTCATAATTAATTTTATTATAATTGCAACTAATTTTGGAAAAACTATCAACTTTACCTCACTCCGTCTACCCTCTCCCATACAAATTTTACGAAATTTCGGAATTTCAATTAAATTAGTTTTCTTCAAAACCGTCAAAGCTATCAACTTTAAAATTTGAGAAAAGTATACTATTTTAAAAATGATTGATTTCAAAAAATTTGGTTTTGATTCGTATATTACTTCTACCCCCTCCCATACAAATGCAGAATTTTGGTAAATGCATTTAATCGATTTTCATAGAAACTAGAAGAAGTAGAAACTTGAAATTTTGCCAGAATTTGTCCCTCAATAATTATAATAAAAGCTAAAAAGAACTATCGCCTTCACCACACTCCTTCTATCACCTTCCATACAAATTTTTATATTATAAGTTCAAGAAAAGTTTTTCTCCTTCGAACATATTAAAGCTATGGACATTGAAATTGTAACAAAGCAATGTGATTAGAATGTTGATAAGCAGTTTCAAAATCATCCAAAATCTCCCACTTTCTCTGCCACCTCCCATACAAATACCATAAATTCAGACAAAAATTGTTCAATTTCTTCGAAAATTATGAAAGCAATAAACTTTAAATTCAGCACGAAACATTTTGTATAGTACGTTCGGTGCTATATACGAAAATTATAAACCCCCCCCTCCTCTGCTTTTACCACCTCCCAAACAAAAGGTAAGTAAGTATTTCATCTTTTTTCGTACCGCTACTGCCGAACAGTTAGCAGGAAATAGTTATTGCATCAGAAATGCATTTGTCTGATATGAATCATTAAAATTCCATCATTACTTCAGCATTTGTGCAAAATTGCATTCTGTTCTTTGTGTTAAGACATTAAGAGACTAAAAATGGCAAGAAACACGTACAGTAGTGAAATTAAACATAAAATTATATTTGATTATAAAAGTGGATTATGTCGACATAATATTAGTAAAAGATATTCGATAAATCGGTCAATTATATCGCGACTAATCAAAAAATATGAGCTGACGGGTCGCATATCTCCTGTAAATTCTGGAGGAAGGCCTCGAAAAACAACACGAAGAGATGATTCTTTGATCAAAAAAAGGATTGCAGTTGAACCTACGGTCTCTTCTAATCAAACTAAAATTGATTTGAAGTTACCAGTATGTGCAAGGACAATTAGGAGAAGAGCTGAAGAAGCTGGTTTGCCGGCTTACCGGCCTGCAAAAAAGCCTTTCATCTCAGAAAAGAACAGGAGGACCAGGTTAAAGTTTGCCAAGGACCATTTAGACTGGACTATTCAAAAGTGGAGAACTGTATTATTTTCCGACGAATCGAAATTTAATTTAAAATATTCTGATGGAATAAAACATGTACGACGACCAAAAGGCCCTAAGTACTGCATCCAGACAACCAAACATGGAGGAGGTAATGTCCTAGTCCGGGGTTGCTTTTCTGGAAAAGGTATTGGACAAATTCATGGAATTGATGGTATTATGGATCGTTTCGTATACGTTAACATTTTACAAAACATAATACTGCCGTACGCTGAAGAGAAGATGCCACTAAAATGGAGATTTCAGCAGGACAATGATCTAAGCATACCTCTAAGCTGTGCAAGACTTGGCTACAAACGAATAAGATAGAAGTTTTGGATTGGCCTGCGCAATCTCTTGATCTCATCCCGATTGAGAGCATGTGGGAAATTGCTAAAAGGAGGATCAACAGGGAAAACTGCAGGACAAAACCGTTACTTTTCGAAGCTATTAAGACAGCGTGGGAAAATATTCCTAAAGAGTTCATTGATAATATAATATCTTCTATGCCAAAAAGATGTGCTGCTGTTATTACAAATAAAGGACTGGCGACGAAATACTAAAACTGCCCAACATTTGGTATAAATTCTGATCGTCAGCCAGAGGGTGCTTTAGTTTTGTCCAGGCAACTTTTGAGTACTGAGAAATATTTTTGTTTTATTTTTTGTTGTTGAAAAGACTGAATTGTCATTATTATGTTTTTTTATAATACACATGTAAATAAATAATAAAAACTAAGAAGAAATTTTTTTCATCAAGTTTTCCTGATAATATCAGAGGATAACTGATATTTCGCAAAGGGGTGCTTTAGTTTTGTCCAATACTGTAGCTCCTGTGTTCATTAGTAGATGGCTCAGAAGTTTTTAGAACTTGGGACTTTCATTTCCCAGCCGTTGGCAGCAATGAACTTTGACATTTCTGACAAAATAGCGTATTCTCATAACCTCAGTTATTTCTCGAAGATATGCAGTGAGAACATTTTTTTTTTTACGATTTAAAGATTTCAATTTTTATTAGGTGAATAATTCGATTTTTTTTATAGATCTCGTCGTTGTTGGGGCCGAGGCGAAGCCCTCGCATCACTTGATTCTAATAGTTCCAATGAAAACACTTTCCTATTTGCTCTCATAATTGGATCTGTAAGGAAAAGTTTTAAATTATCGCCGAAAATTCACAATATTTAACAGAAATTACCTGTTATAATTCACAACTGGCAGTTCGAAGTAAACTTGTCAAATTGCTTCCAGGTGCACAACTTACCAGTTCAATACTTTAGTACGGAACTTCTACTCTGGATCTTTTTTTAAGGAGTATCTTAACCTGCTGTACTCTCGTCCGCAAAAAAACACAGCTATTATATTAATAAAAGAAATTGTTTTTATAACATGATGTAACGTGCAACTTGCATGAAATAACAATTGACATTCCGCCCTACTTGCGTATTCACATGCAAGAAAACTTGCAAGTTGGTTTGCGATGTGTTAGTGAAATTTGTGAGTGGTGCAGTAAACTTGCCGGTTTTACTTAAATATGTTGGCACCGGGCATTTACTTAGGTGATAATTAAGTTCAAAATTGAATTCATCACACTCAATCCACAGAAGAAAAAGAATTGTAAAAACAAAATTGCAATTTATCTTTGAGACAATTTACAAATTGAAAATTCAAAAACTTCAAAAATCAAGATAAACCACCAACCAAAAAAAAAGAAGCAGAATACTGCATTAAATCTTTTTATCTTGCCGAATTTGTGAATTCAACAGACGCTCATCTTTTCTCCTAATTACTCTCGTGATTATTGAGATATATCCCCGAAAAAGTGATGTATGGCTGCAAGCGGCATCGACGCCCCCATCCACATAAAACTGTTGAAATTTTAATAATTTATATGACTAAAATTGTTGTTTTCAACTAGCTATCTCGAGTTTATGATCTCACCCGGTCAAGCCAGTTCCGAGCGAGCGATTTAAATAAATTCGATTTGGAAAAATAGCGGTAATGTCGTAATTATTAATCAGAAAAAGAAAAAAAAAATTAAGACTAGAAATAAAGAACGTCTGCTCCTGCCGTGATATTTATTGAGATTGGAGAGAAATATCATCATTAGTGGAGATGGTCGTAAAAATCCACCAAAAACGACGGCGCATTCAAATCGAATCGTAACGAATTCGAAATTCCAATTCCAGCACGGAATGCGCACATGTGTTTCGAAATAGCGCGCCGTGGTGTATCAATCGGGTGAACCCAGGTGAACTAATTCGAACAAATTGCGAAAAAGCCGTCGGCACATGCGCACATATCGCGAGTCAGGCGAAAAACACTGCACCGCCGAGTCAAAGAGCAAAAACCTGCACGGCTTAGCGAGCGCACAAACCACTCATAGAAAAGATTGAATCGACGCAATCACCGATCGGACAGAAATTTATGCGTTTGCCCCCGGAGGGTGCATTTCAATCAATTAGCGGCTTAAGTAGCGGCCGATTCGAGCCGGAAATTGGCCCACGTGACAATTTCGTCAACGACAAGGACAAATGTGCCTCCCACTGTCCCGAAAACGCGACGGACAGGTGCAAAAAGTCCGCCGAAAATCACAAATGTCGGAACTAAAAATCTAAGGTGCGCACAGTTCAACTCGTTTTCTTTTCTTATTATCTTTTTTTATTTATTCTTATTTTTTGTTATTTATCGTTTTATTTTATTCTACACAAGAGTTCCCTGTTGTGTTGCCGTTGCATTGTCAATTCATGAAATACCTGCCCCTAACGAGAGCGAGAAAGAAAACGCGACATGGATAAGCCATCAAAAATCGTCGTTTTCTGGGCTCCGGGGGCCTTCGTCGCAAAGGTGGAGATCTCAGGTGATCGGGCCGCGTATGAATGAGTTTTCTGCCGGTTGGACGGATCTTGTATGGTTGGTACGGCCCGGCGTACGGGACAAGGTGCGCCTCAATTTCGTACGGAGCGTGTGCCTGAAATGAGAGATTTCTTTGGAGGCCCTTTGGCCATGTTACAGCACTTCTTCGTCTGGTTCTTGAGATTTTCTTAGCTGCTTATTTTTCGTTTCTTAATTTTTTTTTTTTTTTTCGAAAGTCTTCTTAATGTTCAGTTTTACTTCTTTTTAATTTTTTGACTCATGTCCAAATTTATTTTTATTTCGTTTTTTTTTTCCTTTTCGTCGTTTTATGAATATTAAATTGAAGATGGACATAAGACGTTCGCGGTGAATCCATAGATCGACATCTTGAGCTTAAAACTTAAACAAATACCGAGTAAGCGCCCGATGGAAACGGGGAAGACGCAGATCGGAGCGGAGAGACGATTCGAGCAGGCTGTTTGGTAATTTTTTAGTTATGCATATTCAAGCGGGTTTAATTTATTGTTAATGGCAAATTTATGATCGAATTAAGAGAATAAATAATTATGATGGCGATAGGAGCCAGAAATGTGCGCTTTATTCAAAACTGACGTGGCACTAAACGGGGTAGCGAATGCGGCACAAATGTTTTGAATTGCAGTCGTAATTTTGGCAAATCTTGGGAAATTTGGCGTTGTGAAAAGTAACAACTATTGCGTCTAAGGAAACATTGTTTCGATTCAATCTGTTGTTTTGGGTTAAGCTCAGTAAGGAAACTAGGTGACCGACAGTTTCAGATATACCAGAAATTATTTTCTTGGAAATGTTTTAAAGTTCAAAATGTTACCACGTGAATTGCTAAGAGTGCACATTTTAAGTTTAAAACTTTCGCAAAAATCACGTAAAATGAGGAAAACTATATTTCACAATTTTTGATGTTCGAATTTGTAAAACTTGGTGTGTTTTTTAGTTTTAACGCAGATAAATAATTTTTTTCTAGTTATATTGCAGTATTTTTGCTTAGATCGAAGATCTGCTTGAGAAATTCAAACTTCTTAGCGACATTTGCATTTAATTTTGAATCTTAATTTATTATTTTAATAATAAAGTATTGTAGTCGATGGTTTGGTGAATGTTTTCACAGTGCATTTCGAAATGAAAGAAAAGATTTCCGGATTCTACACTGTTACGCTTTATTATTCGTGACGTTTCGGTCTCTGCTGAGACCTTTATCAAACTCAGTTAAAATATAAAGGTTTCAGCAGAGACCGAAACGTCACGAATAATAAAGCGTAACAGTGTAGAATCCGGAAATCTTTTCTTTCATATTGTAATCGACTTGGAAAAAAAATTAACTACCCTGAAATTTTGTTTTTTCGCGTTTCATGACTAAAATAGCCTAGAAATGCAAAAAAAAAATCCGTTTGTGCCGATTTTTTTTTTTAGAGAATGACCTGTGTTATAGGCAATTTTGGCCTTTATGTGCAATGCACAAACACAGTCATGGAGGGAAGGAATGGGATTGGTAAGGGAGGGGAAGAGGAGTGAGAACGACTGTAACGAGTGGAGAGCTGGTATATTTTTCAGTTGTACTGGCTGCTACTGACAAATATTTGCAGATGTTATGGGGGACTGAATGATAGAAAGCAAACAGAAACCATCTACTGAGTATTGCCTAGTGCCAGCTTGTTCCGGCTGCTTAGCGGCAGCGTAAATAAAAACACTGTTACAAGTTCACGCTATGTGAATTGTAGTAAGAAAATATCGCTAGTCTGGATGTTTTTGCAGCTGGTATGGCTTGGAAGGTCGGCATGTGCCAATAGGCCAGAAAGTCGGCCATCGAATTAAGTAATCGAGAACGTATGACCGACCTTTCGGCTGGAAATGCGGAATCAAAATTACAAGTTGCAATATCGTTGGAGCGAAATATTTAGGTAAGTACAAATTGTTTAGTTTTAAGTTTGTAAACTCATTTTGTCGAGCAGGGCAAAATGTAGTATCTAAGTAGGTAAATTAAGTAGATCTAGCCGTTCAGAAGTAAATATGAACAGTTGCTGAGGAGTCTAGAGCGGAGTTCCCAGGGGCGCCCGACTCACAGCTCAATACCACTCTTAATCTCTTCTCCCCGCATTAATAAAACTATTTACAGCCGCGGTGGAGAAATTTCCCTTAACAAACACGTACGTTTGGTCATTTCCTCAAACCCCCTCCCCCCCCCCCCCCCCCCTCCAACATTCCACACTTCCTATAGTTCACTGGATGGTAAAGGATTAACAATGAACTCATGGGCACGTGCGGCTTGCCGAGTATTCCTGGGATAGTTGAAAAGAGGAGGGAGGAGATGGGCAGTTCATCGCTGCATTAACCGTAGAAATATCGATAGTAAACGCTGAGTATCTCGACATTTCTGCGATGCTCGTTTATAGGAGCTGTTATAGTCTCATATCCAATTAGACGAAATGCTTACTTTTGGATTCAATTGAGTACCGCAATTTGTATTTTGGGTGCCCCAGCCTAAATGTCCGAGTTGTCTCAAGACGGCGACGAATGTAGGCCCAAATAATATTTGCTAGATCGTGTGGCTTAAAATACTTATTACATCTTAGAAGAACACCAAGGCGTTTGGATGCATCTAGTGCAAAATCAAAAATATGTTTTCTCGAATTAAGGTGTTAATTAAGTTTTATGCCGAATAATGCAAATTCTTCTGAAGAGTGCAATTGTATTCTACCGAAGGCTAAATTCGGAGAACCCGCTGCAAAATCATTTTAAAGGAAGAGATGACAGGTCAGAGTTTTTGAGGCAGTGAACTCTAATCTATTTTTCCTGCTCCATTCCAGGATTAAGTTTAGGTCAATGTACCGTAAAATTCATAGTGTTTAGAATCCACTGAAGTACGATGAGCTTCAGTAACGGAGTCGAATTGAAAGGTGTTATCCAGGATACTATCGTCTCCAAAGCTATGAATTGGACTGCCAACAGAAGATTAAAAAGGAAGTGGGGGATCGGACGGAACCTTGAAAGATGCCGGAATCGTTCTGGAATAGTTGGGATGAAATGCCTTCCATCACGACTCGTATCTAGCACTCAAAAAGGAAACTCCCAATTCATTTGATAATGGTAGTATTACAACCTATGGCTATGAGTTTTATCAGTAGACCTTTGTGCCAAACTTTGTCAAAGGCTTTCGCAATGTCAAGAGCCAGTTGTGAATGCACGAGTCCAACGTTCGGTCAGATAGACTAGAAGGTCTCTAGTGGAACGTCCGGAACGGAACCCTTATTGACGATCGTGGATTTTAACTGACTAGTTTGCGATTAACAGCTGTTTCCATCACTTTCGATAGCACTGAAGTGACAGCTATTGTACGGTAGTTCGAGGGAATCGCTTTGTTTCTTTTCTTAGAAAGTAGCTGGACATGCGCTATTTCCCACAAGGTTGGAAAATGCCCTGAAGAGAATGACAGGTAAAATAGATTGCAATGGGGTTAACCAGAGAGGAAAAACATTTCTTATGAGTAATAGGGGGGATGTCATCAGGATCAGCAGATTTGTGAGATTTAAGTTATTCATGCTAAGAAATGCGAGGATTGACTTACCGCGATCGTTGCAATATGTGCTGGACAAGTAGGCTTTTGGATATCGATTAAGTGAATATGAATGGATAACGGATTATCTTGTGAAAATTTGTTAAACACGTAAGACAATATCTGAGGATAATACCTGAGGAGGTAGCTAACTTTAATACTATTAGATAATGCTATGCACGGTTTAAAAAAATTTAAATTTTGATTCAGTGGAGATAGTAAGTAAGATTTCTTTTTCTTCAAAGGCACTACAGTCCTAATCGGGCTTTCTCCTCCTGACCTTCAGCTCCCATAATATTTTTATTTGCTATTGTGAATCATTTGTAGGCCCTTCGCACAACCCTCTATCTACGAATTTACATTTTCGCAGATTGAGTTGCTATTCTACCGCAAGTAGTGTGCTGAAATTATATGTCGACAGAGATTTGAACTCCCGACCTTCGCATTGTAGATCAACACGCTATGCCCTAGACTACACCGTAACTTAAGATTCGGACTCTCCTTTTTCTGTCGAGCTGTAAAGCACTTATCCAACCAATGGATGATAACTCTATTAGACTCCTCAAACTTTATTATCGTTTCATTTGTTAAGTGCTGGACTAGCTTAAATGATAGCTTAATGAAATATATTTACAATTTTGTATGAATACAAATGGGAGTGCCACCAGTTTTGAAATAAATTGGACTACTTGAAAGGGAGATGGGTATACAAGGAACTTGTTTCTTGATCAGATCAAAAATACAGCGTACAGTGGTTCACAGCTTATTTCGTGCAGCTACAAATTTGAAATTTGTTACGCTGCTATTGGAAAACTATGTAAAATATTTACAAAATTTAAATGCCATATTTTAAAAGAATATTTATTGATTAAGTTAGGAACTTAAAAAATAGCACAATTGTTGTTTGCAATACTTAATTAACAAAAATTATGAAAATACTGCTTAATTCTATGTCACAGCTTATTTCATGCACTTAAACTTAGGCCATAATTTACAGAAAAAGGTTAAATTTTATACAAGTAGCCCCTTGCATTTATTACATCTTTAAGTCTCTTTGGCATAGAATCTGTAGTGCTTATTTTATTCAACTACTTTACTTTTTATAAATTAATAAATCGTAGTAAAAGATAAAATATTTCACTTAGTTTTTTATGACATATAAAAAATAATTGAGTCGAAAAATAAATATCGTTGAAAAATGTTGTTAAAAAATAAAATAAAAAATAATTATAAGTGTTGATAATAATAAATAATTATATAAGTGTTATTAAATACTAAATAATATAATTTGTTTATATTAAATTAAAAATAAATTTAGTGATTTTGAGTCTGACTTTTTTTTTCAATATTTGACGAGATTCTAGTCACTAAAAATCCACATGCTTTTGGGTAGTTTCTGGGGTGATTTTCGTCCACTCCTCCAAAATAGTTTTTTTCAATTGTTTCTTGTTAGAAATACTATTTTTCCGAATATTAGTTTCCAAAGTTGCCCATAAATTTTCTATTACATACATATCTGGACTCTGTGCCGGCGGGGAATATGTTTGGAATTTCAAGATTCGCAGCACTCTGGAACAAATTTTTTTTTTTTTTTTTCAAAATGGTGAGTTACATGGTTTTGTCCATGTTACCTTCAATGGACTCCAAATTTCTAATCCCGGCAGCCGACATATAGGCTCAAACCATTACGCTTCCGCCGCCATGCTTCACTGTAGCTTTTAAATTTTTTTTTGTAGCTCAGTATTAGGTTTCCACCATACGTATGCCATGCCATCAGAGCCAAAGATATTAAATTTAGACTCGTCTGAGAATATGACGCTGTTCCAGAAGTCCGAATTTTTGTTGGCGTGCTCTCTAGCAAAGGCAAGGCGACTCAGTTGGTTTTTTCTGCTTATGAATGACTTTTTCTAGCTACTGGACCATTGAAGTTGTGGTCTCGGAGCACACGGCGGACATTTTCTGCACTGCATGACTTACTTAGTCCTTGCTGTATCTCCGCGACTAGTTTTGGAGCCGTTAACTTTGGGTTCGCCTTGATTTTACGTACAATAAATCGCTCGTCAAACGAGTTGAAAATTTTGTTTGGCACTGTGTGTTTTTTTTCGGATTTCAAAACAGGCGGTGTTAATGGGACAGGCATTCTTCTAAATTAATACCATCACCAATACTTTTGAATCATTTACAAAAAACCAAATAATAAAAATTCATCTTTGTTTTGCTCGCATGCTTCCCAGCAAACAATTTAGCGAGCGCTCGCAAATAACGATCTTAAAACGAGCATGAAATGCCACGAAACAAATAAACTGCGTGATGATCATAAGCAAGCCAAACAAAAAGGGTCGCACAACGTCAATCTTGCTATTTACATTTGCATTTTCCATTTCACCATGCGCATCAACGGAGTCAAAAATGGTTTCGTGTCGATATTTTAAAATATTGCAAACGCAAACGGTGAAGAAAATGAAGTTTGCAGAGGTTTGCGCGTGTTATTGCGGGTGTGTGTCCATGAAATGTTCAAAAGTCATAAACAACAAAAACATAACAAGAAGCAATTGCGATCTTCTCTTAGCTTGAAAAGCCAAGTTCTTTAATAAATCATTAATGTTTCATAAATAATATCGTTTATGAATGGTTAACGATATGCATTGATGAATTAAAAAGAAAATCTTTAACGACACATTAATGACTCATTGATAACGATTATAATCTTGCTTATATAATCGTTTATTGTAATTGTTTTACAGCTCATTAATGAATCGTTAAAAGTAATTCGTTAACAAATGTCCATTTAGTCCGCTTGACGAATTCTTAATGGCTCGTTAACGAAGCTCATTAACGATTTAATTAGAAGAGAAACTTCGCGAAAACTCAATACCACAGTTAAAATAACTCAATTTTAATAAAAGACCTAAAATACTCGTATTCGGGAAATAATCAATGTGTAGATCCGCCTTCTGATTCAATGAAAATAAAATTCAGATAAAGTTTATTGGCGTAATTTTTAATTTTTAAAAAGAATGGCTTCGTTAGGTTTGAAAAAACCCTTTTACGACTCATTCATTGCAACAGCCCTTAGTAAATTTTACCAAACTATAAAAATACAAAAAACTAAATAAATAATAAGAACTAAGGATTTGAATAGAAATCTATTAAAACATATTGTAAATAGAATAACAAGTATTTTCTGGGCGTAGCAAGTTGGAGTTTCATGCCCAGAAAATAAATCTCTAGCTGACAACCAGACAACGGAAAATTCTTAAAATTTAGCGATTGATCAGTTGGATTTGATTGGATAAATATTTAAATTTATCTTAAATTAAGCGATAGCTTTTTAAATTACCTATTCTACCTGTTCTAATGTAGATTTTAGAATCAATCAGCAATATTTCTAGCATCAATTTAGTACTAGAGAATTAATATATTAAAAAAAAACTACATACAATTTTCACAGAATATACAGCCATTAATTTGCTTACCTTTTCGGCGCCATATCTCTCACTCGAATGATTTAGCTCGTAGTTTCCGACCTGTCGCTCGGTTGATTTGTTGCGCTGGTAAATCTAGAAGTCGACTATGCCTTTGATTGGATCGTGAACGAGGACCACGCCATAAGCCCATAATCATAATGAATGACCATTTCTTGGTTATATTTGGCTACGAAAGCTTGAGATTAGTGTCTTAATTCCATTAGAAATTTTTAAGAATACCCATCAGCACTATGACCAAGAAAACCCATCGACCCCAAAACGAAAAAAAAACGTTATTTATTTCACGCTTAAAAGCCGATCAACTCGGTCCCATAAACTGGCCGGCGTGTCTACGCTCTCAGACACACATTTGAATTTTCATTAGCACTTTACGTCGAGGATTGCGAACATTACGAGAGAGCGAGAGTGAGAGAAAAAAAAAAAAGATATACAGTCAAGTCACAATTCATCTGCACTCAATAAATAAAATCCTCCCATTACCACAAATCAGTGCAGCGCAAACGCATTCCCAACGCGCGCATATCAAATGGCATCATTTCGACGACATTGCAGGGGGACTCGCAGCAACCGGAGGGGGTGGAGAAATAGGAGGTAACTCTCGAACATGTTAAAATGCCAACGGATTGTTAAATGCAAATGGACATTTAACACAAACCACCCGTCTCATAAAACACCGCAGCAATACCAATAAACGTCGCCAGGGTTGCAGAATGAAAAAGAACCAACAGCCACCATATAGGCCAACCCATAAAACTAAGCTCGCAGAGTAATTCTGTTTTTACATTTTGAAATTTTTTATCTGTTTACGTCGTAGAGACATCTCTTGGCAAACTCGAATCTCGGCGTATGCCGTCATGCAAATGAAGGACAGCCAGTAAGGTACACACTAGGACCTCAAGTACAACATCGGTACGGCACAGCGAACATTTATCTCGGCCGGACCTTAAAAGGTCTGGTTTCTTGTTATTTGTCCTAGATGAGATGCAGCCCATCTGATTTACGAGATAATCAACAGCCATCAGGAAAATTATGGAAAAAAGAGAAAACTCTTAACATGCCCACTTATTCGATGGCAGGAACGACGATCGCGACCGCACATCGCACACAGGCGAAAACAAAAGACTTAAGCGAGTAACCTGCTCGGTTTTCGAGTCATCCTGAATCGTAGCGTCTTGCTATTTGCGACTGTGGTGCTCATCATCATAAAGCCCTGTTAGAGACGTTTTTACCGTGGCATTTCCTCCTCAATGGGCTCATTTATGCTTTAATAAATTAAAAAACTTTTACCGTGCCGGCCCCGGCTGTTCTGGTGCACTCCTTGACGAAGACTTATCGGCGGGCAATTTGAATAATTAGTGCGCGTCTGAAACGAGGCTCGGATCAGAACCAATTATGGGATGAACGCCGGCTAAAGGATTGGCTCGAGATCGAGTCTCGTTATGACGAATGGTCCCGTGAAGGAAGTTGAGGTACCTACGTATACGAGTACATGAGTGCACTTCGCACAGTATTGCTTAATTAAAGGCCATTGTTTTGTAAATTGACTTCGAGTGCCCAAGCTGCACAATCTATTTCTAGGAACACGAGCAATTTGAATAATAAAAAGAAAACTTTTCTCGGTCACACATTTGGAAGCGAGAGCAAAACATCTCCAGACAAGCTCTGGATTATAACTTTCAAGAAAGATGTTGGGTTGGTTGGTCATGTATCATATGAAAGCGAGCAGTTGAATAGGATGCAATAATCAAGTCAGCAACAACTCAGGATCGCACCATGCGGAAGAGAACTGTTTTTGTCATATGCTCCTATGACAACAATTTGTTTGATTTAATTGTTAGGAGAAATAAATATATTCAACACGAAAATCTAATATTTAAGTTAATAGTGTTATTTTGTATGGAATGGATTATAATGCGTGTAGCGATTTGACCCGCTCACAAGTTTGAACTAACTTTTTGCCGCTATCTAGCAGTGGCGTGGCGTTACTTTATAGCTGGGGAAGCAATTATTTTTTAAATATATTTGGTTATTACGCTTAAGCAATATATTATAAATATTACTAAAACCTCTCTTGTCAGCTGTTTGAAACATTATTAATGTTGAGAGCACCCAGGAATCAGGAGAACGTGATATAAAAAAAACGATTTACATTCACCCCTACTACTACTACACAGAAGCCAAAAGCGCCTCAATTAATAAATTAACGGACAATCCGTATTGTTCCCTTCAATGGGTGGCATTTTATTTCCTAGGGTGATAATAAACCGAAATTAGAAGAAAAATTTTAGTGGCGACATGCTTTGACAGACCCTTCAACATTTTTTTTATTAAATATAAGCTTTAAAAATGTTGAATAATTTATTAAGTCAAGCCTTAGTTTAAGCTTCTAGTTTTCATTTTCTTAATAAAAAAAAGTAAAGACGTCCAAAAACGCCCGATCTGCCGAAGTTTAAACCGATTCGTTTCCACACAAAGCACGACAAAGCAATATTGCCAGATCTACCTCTTCATTTTTCTTCCTGATCAATTTTTTGGCTAGTACAGAAATTTCAAAACTGGCAATACTTTGATCGAAAGCCAGAGTTTGCTACTGAAAGCACTGGCTAGAAGCGCATCTCTCCTTCCCATAGAAGCCGAATTTGCGCTTACCGCAAGCGAAAATTTTATTCGTATTGACCGGCGGTCTCGTTCTCTTGTATATGCGACTAAAAAAAATTAGACGAAAGGTGGAAGCATTTTAACGCGACGCATCTCCCCTTCATATTAAAGTTGAACTTGCGCTCGTCGTGAGAGAAAATTTTGCTCGTATTAGCCAACGGTCTTGTATAAACGTTTTAAAGATTGCATCTTTTTCAATGTGAAAGGCTTTCAACTTTCGTTGGTCAGAAAAAGCGTCAGAAAAAAGCTGTCCTGAGCACGTAAATGCTGTAAACAGTGGTTGACGAATATAATGCGCGCTTTCCTTTAAAGAAATTTTTTAATAAATTTTCATATTCGTGCTGAAATTAGTTTAGCTTTTCCAAACTGAATAAAGGGCAAAACGTGAGGGAAGCATTGCTTTCCTTGCATCTTTAGACGCCACGCCACTGCTATCTAGCTTAAAGCATTCTCGAGCTAGAAAGCGATCGGATGAACAAGGTAACAGACGGACTCCTGGTTTTCAGATATTTCAGTGAAATCATGAAATTTGGTGTGATCAATTTTTTTTTCTGACCCTTGTTTCTTAGCGTTATAGCCATTAAAGCAAATTTATAATACTCTTAGAATTCATTCAGGGTAAGAAAATACTTCGTGGTCATAAAGTAGGATCCTCAGGAATAGTCTTTCTGTCAGAACTTTAAACGCATATAAAAAAACAAGTATGGAAGAAATCTACCTGAGCGATGTAGGAAAACCGTGGAGAACTCCGCGCAGTTGTATACTTTGATTTTTTCACAAATCAATGACACTAAAGTTATTTATGATATTCTGGGAAATAGAGAAAATTTCATGAAAAAGGGCATTGCATACAAACTTCTAATAGGGTTACAGTTTATCTACCTATATTTATGCCAGATTAGCGCACAATAGCCTTGATGTTTAACTAAAACATTCTTCCATATTGAAAGCATTTTCTTTTCATTAAATTTTTCCATTTTTTAAGATACAGTAAAAAATTTGGGGAATGTTGTTAAAGTTATTGTATTACTACGGTATATACGGCGTGAGGTGAAAAATTGCGTGGAATGAAGGGGATAGACAAGGGAGGGGGAAATATTTTTACCTGGAGGTATTCTAACACTCAATAAAGGTATAAATACAGAGTTTCTGTCAAATCGAATCACTAACATTTTAGTTATCGCCACATCTTCAAGTCAATCGGGAAGAAAACGCTAACTATGGATAAAATTGAGTTTCGTGCTGTCATTAAGTTCCTTACCGAACAAGGAAAAATGCCACAAAACATTACAGAGGAAACGTCATCGGCTTACGGGGACTTTTGCCCTGGAAAAACGATGATTTGTAAGTGGCATAATTTATTCGGGCAAGGCGAAAAGTCAATTGAAGATGATGAACGCTCGGACTGGCCAATTGAGGCCACTTCCTCAAAAATCGTCGAAAAAGTGGAGAAACTTGTTCACAAAGATGCAAAAACAAATCGCAAAAATGGTTGGAGTATCACATACAACCATTTTGAATATCCTCCACGATCATCTCGGCATATCTACTGTGAGCGCAAGATGGGTATCACGAATGCCCTCAGCGGTTCAGAAAAAGCAGCGCGTCGAGTGTTCAAGCGAGTTTTTGGATCTCTGTAGCGAGAACAGAGAGGAAATTTAGACCCGGATTGTTACTGGAGACGAAACTTGGGTTCACTCCCAAGAAGTTCAAGGTCTCGCAATCCGCCGAAAAATCATGGCCACTATTTTTTGGGATTCAGAGGGATTTTTGATGATCGGTTATAAAGAAAAAGGACTGCATATCACAGGGGGAAACTATACCAACCTGCCACAAAAATTAAATGATGCCATCAAAGAAAATAGAAAAGGAAAGTGGACTCGAGGTGTACTGCTTTTGCACGATAACAAACCTTTTCTGAAGAGCCAAGTTGCAATGGCTGCCTTACATAAATACGGCTACGGAATATTGAAACACCCCCTTATAATTCAGATCTGGCACCTTTCGATTACTATTTGTTTCCAAAACTGAAGAGAAAACTTCGGGGAAGAAGTGAATTCGACAGTTTCAGTCTATTTTGAAGGCCTTGATAAAACATTCTTTTAGAAGTTATTAATGAACTTTGTGAGAGATGTAATAAAAAAAAACCCTGAAAATTGTTTTCATATTGTGGCTTTCAAAATTTTTAAATGAACTTTAACTTAATTTTATTTTAACACATATTATAATTTCAATTTCTTCAATTTAGAGTTCAGACAGGCGCCTTTTCAACTATGTTACTGTAGTTATAAATGAAAATTCGATTATTTGTTATTATTATACTTAATCTTACTTAAGCTTAAACTGAGGAATAGTTGATATTGAAGTAAGCTAGGGGTTGCTGGACTTTAAGTAAAAATAAAACTAGTTCAGTTTTGATTTAAAATAACCATAAAACTTTCGCTTTCAAGCTTAATTTTTGAAACTGTTTGTTCATTATGTCACTTTCTCAACTTCGTCGTTTTCGTTTCCCAACTTCGACTTTCTCGCATTCGAAACTTGAGCTCGACTGCTAATCTTCACCGTCGATCACACGACCTATTCACTGAATTCTGCCTGTCGATTACTCACTTACTGTCGCTTAGCGTTGAGCTCCGCCGTCGAACACAGGACTTACTCGCTTACTGTCGCTTGCTACTAGACTCCAGCTGTTGATTGCAAGACTTAGTCGCTTACTCACCCCCACCGCCGACCGCATGACACACTCGCCTTCTCGCTTCCCAGTTTCGACTCTCCTATACATCACCTCACAACTACCTCTTCATCACAAGTGCAAAAATGTTGAAAATTTTGAGTGATTTTTTTAGGGCTTTGGTAAAAGTTACAAAGTTCAAATTTTCCATGTGGATACATCTATTTAATATACGTACAGAAAAAATAAAAAAATCTCTAAGAGAATGAAATATTAACTGATTGAATACCTTTGAAACTTCTACCCCCTCCCATACAAAATTATTTATTCGACCATTTTTAAAAAATTAATGATCACCTAAAAATTAAAAGCTATCAATTTTAAATTTTGCACAAAAGCTTTCGAAAATAGTTGAAACGGAGCTGCGTCAAAAGTTTTGAGATCGCAGTTGCCCTTCTACCCCCTTCCTTACAAAAGTATGATTTCGACCAATTTCAATAAATCAACTGCTAACCAACAAATTAAATGCTATGAACTTGAAATTTTATACGAGCAACTTACAAAAGAAATAAAATAAAACTGCATCACAAATTTTACATTTCCGTTACCTCCTCTACCCCCTCCCATACAAATGATTGGTTTCGTGAATGTAAAATACACCAAATTTTATGAAAATTCTATGCAACTTCGTCTATGAAACTGATATTCTATGCAGAAAATATTGGAAGTAATTGAAGCAATCAATTGAAAAATTATTGACATTCACCCACTCTTAATATCA
Source organism: Chorisops tibialis (assembly GCA_963669355.1). NCBI lineage: Eukaryota > Metazoa > Arthropoda > Insecta > Diptera > Stratiomyidae > Chorisops > Chorisops tibialis. Next base: position 13,137,183 of record OY770262.1, on the reverse strand, counting down.
CCCCTCCTCCCTCCCTCATAAAAACCCAAACTTGCAGAAACGAAGTAAATATTGATTACATGTACTGGAGCTATCGATCGTATTCGCAACTAAGTGTTGAATTGGCATCATCCCTACCCTCAAGGGGGTTCCACTTGTGAAAGGGGGTTTCACTTGTTAAAGGGGGTTCCAATTGTGAAAGGGGGTTCCACTTAGTCTTCCCTAACCACTTTAATTTACATATTGACTTTCCATGCATCTTTAACTTGTCCCAAAAATAATAAAGTTGCGTCCGACTTGTTGGCAGTTTATTTATATATATATTATCTTTCTTCTTTTCTCTTTATTTTCTTTTTTTCAATTAAAATATTTAAATAATATTTTTTTTTTAATCTAAAAGAATTTATGAATTTTTGTATACATATATACGTATAGAATTAAGGGTTGCTATTTCATTATATGGAATATTAATAACTGATCAAATAAATAATAAATACTTTATTATTAAAATAATAAAGTAAAATTTTTTTTTTTTTATTTATTTTAAAAATTAAAATGATTCTGTAAATCATTAAACATTAGTGGTCTTGGTTATCTCTCCATCTCCAACCCGGAGAAAATATTCTTCAAATTTGTGACGACACGACCCAACTTCAACTGAGCTGGTCAGAGTTGGGTGGTCACGGACAATTGTCTCGTAAATTTTGGAGGATTTATAAATTAACCACCTTGTATGAGGTGGTTACATTTATATACCAAGATTTCAGATACATCTACCAGAAGATGTACCTGAAAAAAAAATTAAAACGATCGTTTACTAATCAAAGGCGCCCAATGTGGGGTTCACCACGAAACAATAAGTTAGCCGGGCATTAAAATTTTAGCATGATATTTCCCAACAGTTTTACCATTCATATCCGTAATTAAAAAGACAGAATTCCCTAACTGTTTCAATATCTTAGATTTGAGAAATTTTGGAGCTAATTTATTATTAAATTTTTTTTCTGTATCACTGATACAAAAGTTTCTACGATAAACTATTTGTCCTGGAACTATTGAATCTAATTTTTTTGTTTTTTTATTATATTATCTAGCGGATTTATTAAATGCCTTAATTAATGATTTGTTTACCGTGTCATGAATGAGTTGCATTTTATCTGTCATCTGATTAAGATCCTGAGAGTTTAAATTTTGTAATTTATTCAACAATGAGTAAGTACTGCCATGAGTTACCATTTCATTACCTTACATAACGAAATAAGGAGAAAATTCAATTGATTCATGGGTCGATGTACGAAGAGCACAAGCTATTTCTGAAATATCTTCTTCTTCAATGGCGCTACAGCCCAAATCGGGCCTTGGCCTCCTGAACTTCAGGTTCCTTAACATTTTCATTATTTATTGCGAACGAGTTGTTAGCTTTTCGCACAACCCTCTATCTACGAATTTTTCATTTTCGTAGATTGAGGTAACCAAGGTATATTCAAGCATGTAGTGTGCTTGGAATTATGCGTCGACCGGGATTTGAACTCACGACCTTCGCATTGTTAACCAAACACGCTACCCACTAGACTACACCCTAGTCCTTTCTGAAATATGCTCGCCCCAATTATTGTGTTGTTCACCTATATAAACTCTAATTACTGTCAAAATTGATCGATTTACTCGTTCAGATGCATTTGCTTGAGGTGAGTAAATAGCTAAACGAGGATGTTTCACACCATAATTATTCAGGAAATTTTGAAAAATTTTGGACACCAATTGAGATCCATTATCTGATACTAAATTTTCAGGAGTACCATACACTAAAAACACTTCATTCTCTAAATATTGGACTATAAACTTTGTTGAGGCTATCCGAAGTGATTTCAACAATACAAACTTTGAAAACTGATCTAGCACTATAAGTAAGTATGGTCCAAGTAACTCTATATATATTCGTTGCCATTTACGTTCTACCATAAACTGTGCAACCATAAGTGGTTTTAATATAGAATTCGGACATTTAGTTTCCTTACATACCGAGCAATTTTACTTTATTATTTTAATAATAAAGTATTGTGATCGACACAGAAAAAAAAAAAAATTTGCTACCCTGAAATTTTGTTTTTTCGCGTTTCATGACTAAATTAGCCTAAAAAAGCAAAAAAAAAAAATCCGTCCCGCCGTACGCTGTACGCCGTCCGCCGTACGCTGTACGCCGTCCGCCGTACGCTGTACGCCGTCCGCCGTACGCCGTACATATGGACTCGTACCTCCAAGACCGATAAAGGTAGAATGTTGATTTTTGGGTGGGTTATTAACTTGGTAAGTGAGCTCCATTATCCAAATTTTGGGGAGTGTGGGGTGGAAGGGGGAGGCGGGGGGATGGAAAAAGTCGAAATATACACTTGCTAATATCTTCACCACGAATGCAGATAGAAAGATGAAAATCAGCACACGTATAGAGAGAGCTGTGGGACATATTCCAAAAATAATTTAATTTTTTTATCCATTGGCGTCCGTAAAGGGGGGGCTAAAAACAAATTGTCGGCCGAATCTTTTTTTGAAATGGTTATATCTTCGAAACTACTTACCATAAAAAATTCATATTTTGAGACAATTAAGATGGCGTATAGATCCACCAGAATCAGCTTAGAAATAGGCTTATTATTGTAAGGGGAAGGGTCGGGGGGGGGGGGGGGTTCAAGGAAAAACACTTAAGAATTAATATCTCAATTATCTCTTAAGCTATGTTATTGAAATTTAAAACATATACTAAGCTATACTAGCGAAATACAAAAAAAATATAAAATTTGGTCATAATAGTAGTGGGGTGAAATGGAGAGCATTTGAAAAATGGTGCACTTTTCAAAAATAGAAATCATTATATCTCAAAATTGAGTACAGATATCGAATTGAAAATTCGTCAGATTATAAAACTACATAATTTAAAATTTTGATAAAAATTTTAAGTTAGGGGGTGTAAAGGGAGGGAGGTGGTAAGCAAAAATGTCGAAAATTTTGAGTGAATTTTTTAGGACTCTGCTCAAAGATAGAAACTTTAAATTTTGCATGTGAATACATCTATTTGATATACATAGAAAAAAAATAATAATTTGATCCACAATTGTTATGAACCGACCACCCCGGTCTAATGGGCACAAGCTGTTTCATGTGCAACGAAAAAAACACGAAAACTGAAAATTTTTGGATGTAATTTTAGGGTAGAAACTTGAAAATTTGGAAAATACATTTAAAAAAAATCCCTAAAAGTATAAAATATTAACTGGTCGAATACCTTCAAAACTTCTACCCCCTCCCATACAAAATTTTTTTTTCGACCATTTTTAAGAAATTAATTATCACCTAACTATTAAAAGCTATCCATTTCAAATTTTGCCTTAAAACTTAAAAAAATAATTGAAATGAAATTCCTTTAAAAGTTTTGAAATCGCGCTTGCCCTTCTACCCCCTCCCATACAAAAGTATCATTTCTACCTATTTCATTGAATCAACTAATAACCATCAAATTAAAAGCTACGAACTTGAAATTTTGTACAAGCACATTACAAGAGAAAGGGAATAAAATTGCGTCACAAATTTTACGATTCCCCTACCTCCTCTACTCCTTCCCATACAAATGTTTGGTTTCGTGAATGTAAAATGCACCGAATCCTATGAAAATTCTATGCAACTTCGTCTATGAAACACATTCTATACAGAGGATATTGGACGCGATTCAAGCAATTAATTAAAAAGCTGTTAACATCCACCCACCCTTACCCCTCCTCCTCCCCTCATAAAAACCCAAACTTGCAGAAATGAATGAAATATTGTTAAATTGACAACAGCCCTGCCCAAGAACTACCTTTCACTTAGCCTTCCCTAACCACTCTAACCTGCATATTGACTTTCCACACATCCGCAACTTGTCCCAAGAATAATAAAGTTTCGCCCGACTTGTTGGCAGTTTTTTAACATACTCAGTAACTTGAGTAGCTAAATTAGGCCAAAAATATTTTTGACGTATTCTTTCTATAGTTTTTTTAATTCCTTTATGCGAAGCCAGTGGTAGGTCATGAGCCGATTTAATGGTATCCTGAGTCAATGCATCTGGTATCCATAATTTCCATGAATTAATTATATCGTCAAGAGCGTTTGAACTGGAATTAGTTTTCTTGAAAGTCAATCTATCTTTTATGCATAAATCCAAATAGTTTCTCCTTTTTGTTGAATTAATGTTATTTATTCTTTATATTGATCGGATTGGAAATGTTTAGACTTAAGATTTACTTCCGGTTTTGCTTCTGAATACGTAGGCACTTCAGTATACATTCTAGATAATGCATCTGGTACAACATTTAAAGATCCACTTCGATGTTCAATACTGAAATTGAATCCTTGTAATTTTAAAGACCAACGAGCTAGTCTACAATTCAAATCTTTCTGATTCATTAGCCACTTTAAACTGGCATGATCAGTTATTATTGTGAAAGGTAGTCCTTCAACATACGGTCGAAATTTTCTTAAACAAATAACAGCAGATAGGCACTCCAGTTCAGTAACACTATAATTTTTTTTGAGCAGAATGAAGTTTCTGAGAAACAAATCAAATAGGTAATTCTTCACCCTTTTCATTTAGTTGATAAAAAACTCCTCCAATCCCAGATTAGCTTGCATTACATTGAATTTTAAAAGGTTTCGAAAAATCAGGATTATGTAATATTGGGGATTTAATTAAGGCTTCCTTTAAACAATCACAATCAACTTGTGCTCCCTCAGACCATTTAAATCAACCTTTCTTTTCTTCAGACAATCTGATATTGGTGAAGCTAAAGACGCAAAATTTGGGACAAATCGTCTATACCAACCTGACATTCCCAAAAATCATCTGACTAGCTTAATTGAATTGTAACCACCTCATACAAGGTGGTTAATTTATAAATCCTCCAAAATTTACGAGACAATTGTCCGTGACCACCCCACCCTGGCCAGCTCAGTCGAAGCTGGGTCGTATCGTCACACCTCGTAAATTTGAAGAAAATTTTCTCCGGATTGGAGATGGAGAGATAACCAAGACCACCAATGTTTAATGATTTACAGAATCATTTTAATTTCTAAAATAAATAAAAAAAAACCAATTTATTATGTAATAATTATATTTTTTTTTCTTTAAGTTTCTCCTATTTTTATTATTTACTAACAAACGCCCGCGACTTCGTCCGCATAAAAATCGCATTAATAAGTAATTTTTGAGAATGTAGTTAGTAATACATTATGTGGGATATATAATCTGCTTACTTCAATGGCTCTTTGAACACAATGTTTTGTATTTTGTTGGAATCGGAACCATAAATTATTAAGAATGATACCATGATACTCGCATTTGAATAAGAGAGGCTCGTGATCAAATCAATCCCGTGATTTGAGATCATATACGTATTGAAGAACATTAAGGACATGTGAATAATTATAGCTTGTGTTAATTAAAAAAAAGCCCAAATAAAATAACATTAAGCTTGAAAACGTAACAGGACTACGATTATGCGCAGAGCTCAATCATACGATAATATACATGAAATCGAAATTTTTGTGATTTTATGAAATTTTGTATGGGGAGTGGTTGCATTGAACTAATTTGTTTCACATCATGCTAGAGTTGCTATAAAAATGTTTTGTACCAAATTTAAGATTCAAAAATTGAGTAGGTACTGAGAAACTTAGTGCATTGAATTTAATGAAATTGTGCAATTTGTATGGGAGGTGGTAGAAGGAAAGGTGGGTTTTCGGGGATATTTTGAAAAAAAACTATAATCATCATGCAATTGATATATTTTAAATTTCAGGTTTGTATCATTCACGCTTTTCAAGAAATTCGAATTTTTGTAAAGTCGTGCAATTGTGTCACATTGTATGGGAGAGGATAGAAGGGTAAAGTTACTCGGTTAATTTTTTCCCGATGTTAATAATGATGCTAATTTAGGATAGAGTACAAAATTTGAGCTCGATGAAAGTTATATGTACTGAGAAAATTCGTTTAGAATATTTCATGAAAAAGTGCATTTTGTATGAGAGGTGGTGGAAGGAGTGGGGAGTCTTAAGTGACTTCTTGCGAAGTAACTATAATTAATTTGCAATTGACATATTTCAAATTTCAGATCAATAACGTTTACAGTTTTCAAGAAAATCGAATTTAAGTAAAGTCGTGGAATTGTGTTACATTGTATGGGAGGGGGTAGAATGAGTAAAGCTAGTCGGTTAATTTTTTCCCGATATTAATAATAATGTCAATTAAGGATTAAGTACAACATTTAAGCTTGATGAAAGTTATACGTACTGAGAAAATTGGTGTATAGCATTTCATGAAAAAGTGCAGTTTGTATGGGAGGTGGTGGAAGGAGTGAGTGGTTTTAAATGAATTTTTGAGAAACAACTATAATTATTATGCAATTGATATATTTTAAATTTCAAATCTGCATCATTCATGCTTTTCAAGAAAATCGAATTTTTGTGAACTCGTGGAATTGTGTCATGTTGTATGGAAGGGGGTAGAAGGAGTAAAGCTACTTGGTTCATTTTTCCTCGATATTAATAATGCAAATTAAGGATAAAGTACAACATTTAAGCCTGATGAAAGTTATACGTACTGAGAAAATTGGTGAATAGCATTTTATGAAAAAGTGCAGTTTGTATGGGAGGTAGTGGAAGGAGTAAGGGGATTCAAATAATTTGTATACCATAGATCAAATTTCTGATAAAAATAGTATGTTCTAAATTTCAAATGATTTGCTCCAATGGTTTTGAAGAAAATTTGATTATCATATATTTATACTCTAGATGGAATCTGAGAGTATTATAAGTTCGCTCTAAGGTTTGTAACGCCAAGAAATAAGGCTCGGAGAAAAAAATGAATGATACAGAAGTTAATATTATCACTCAAAAATCTCAAAACCGGATGTCCGTCCGTCCGTCCGTCCGTCCGTGCGCTCTCTAGCTTGAGAACGCGTTGAGCTAGAAAGTTCAAATTTTGTACACGTCGTTTTTGACAAAAAAGTAAGGTCAAGTTCGTGAACGGGCCAAATCGCTCCACCCCTTCTACCCCCTCCCATACAAAATGACACAATTACGCAATTTGACAATAAACGGATTTGCTCAAAAAGTATAAAAGTAATTGACCTGAAATTCGGAATATATTACTTTTATGATAATATCAATCTATCATAAAAAAATGGTGCGTTTCCTCCCCCTCCTTCCACCACCTCCCATATAAACTGTACTTATCATGAATTACTCTAAGCCAATTTCCTCAGTGCTTATAAAATTTAACGGGCTGAAATTGTGCACCAAATATTTATTTAAAATTTTTAGTAAGGTGGAAAAAAATCAGATGATTAGCTTCACCCCTTCTACCCCCTCCCATACAAAATGACACAATTTCGCAATTTGACAATAAATGTATTTACTCAAAAAGTATAAAAGCTATTGGTCTCAATTTTGGTATGTGTTACTTTTTTAATGATTTAAATCTACAGTACAAAAATTATTTGCTTCCTTCTTTTCCTTCCACCCCCTCCCATACAAACTACACTTTTTCCTGAAATGCTCTAAGCCGATTTTCTCAGAACATATAACATTTGTTGAGCTCATATTTTGTAATAAATATTTAATTAATATTATTACTAAGATGAAAAAAAAAATATTTGATTTGCTTCACTACTTCTACCCCCTCCCATACAATATGACACAGTTTCACAACTTCACAAAAAATCGATTTTCTTGAAAAGTATGAATGGCACTAGTCTGATATTTAAGGGATGCCAATTTTATAATATTCCTAGTTATTTCTGAAAAAATCATCAAAATCCCCCCACTCTTTCTACCACCTCCCATACAAACTGCACATTTTCACTAAATCAAACTCACTAATTTTCTCAGTTCCCATTCACTTTTTGGAGTAAGCATTTTGTATAAAACATTTTCATAGCTACTTTAGCATGATGTCGGAAAAATTAGTTCAATGCTATCACCCCTTCTAACACTCCCCATACAAAATTTCTTGGGATCACAAAAAATTCTATTTCATCTAGAGTATCGTAAGATTGCGCTTTACGCGCAATCGTAGCCCTGTTATGTTTTTGAAATTGAGTCACTTTGTATGGGAGGGGGAGGAAGGCGTGGGGGTATTGAAATAATACCACACGCAGATTACATCTCGGTGCACATCTAATAAACTGTGAAAGTTTCATTACAATCGGTTCAGCAGTTTTTGCGTGAAAACCGGAAAGACAGACAGACAGACAGACAGAGAAAATTTTTAAAAACGTTTGTTTCTGCTTAGTTATTGCTAAAATAAAGTAAAAAACTTATTTATAGCCATTTATAAACAAATAACAGACAGACACTACAATTATATTTATATAGATTTGATCAGTTATTAATATTCCATATAATGAAATAGCAACCCTTAATTCTATACGTATATGTATATGTAAATATAAAAAAAATTCATGAATTCTTTTAGATTAAAAAAAAAATATTATTTATATATTTTAATTGAAAAAAAAATAAAGAAGAAAGATTATATATAAAAGTGAGCTTACCTTAAAATTTAATTTTTTTTTTTTTTTTGAAAATTATTGTACTAAGTGCGCACCGTTCAGATCTGCTGTGAATTAATAATTTATTATATTATATAATTAAAATAAAAATCGGTTGATTCTTTTCTTTTTCTATAACACGGGAGGAAAAAGAAAATAGTTAAATATGTATATATGTACATATATATAAGAATAAATTTCTGCTTCTAACCAATTTCTTGAGATTCAAACTTATCCATCTCTTCACAAATGATCGCTTAAAACAATTAATTCTCCAGAATTGGTATGTTACTTCTCGTCGCCTTTTTTAACTTTTGCAAACCCAAAAGCTTACGCCAACAAGAGTTGTTGAGAATGTTTGTTTTGATTGATGAAGTTCTCTCTTGACTTCAGCCAAACAGTCTATTGATTATCCCTTTTGATTGTAGAAATATTCTTCTGTCTTCGGCCAAATAAAGTAGCCAATATCGCATTATGCTGCTAATCTAATCACGGTTTTGTTGCAAGCTATTGAGTCATATATGTATTTAATTTGATTTATCAACTAATCACTAGTATTCGATCAATTGTATTTATTATTTTTTTTTTATTTAGTAAAAGTTGATTTTTGATAAAATTATTATTAATTAATATTATTATTAGTATTCGATTACAATCGTCGAAAGCTAAAGTTCAACTGACGACCAAAAAAAAATTTTATTTTTCTATCCCCTTTTCTTCCCTACTCAACCCAAAATAAAAAAAAAAATTCTGCCCAAAAAAAAGTTTTTACAGTGCGATCGTTACAAAATCTAACGGGACTACTAACTGTACAGAGACTTTTTTGTCATATTTTCACCTATTAAATTTGTTTTTTCTTTATTCTTTCCAGGATTGTAAATTGGCGCCGTTTATTTCTTCACATATTTGTTTTGTATTGATTGAAATATAATTTTGTGATATTTCATAAATATGTATACATATATCCTTTATACTTACTTACTTACGATGGCGCTACAGCCCAAATCGGACTTTGGCCTCCTGAATGCTTTGCCTCCATCCACCTCGGTTCAGTGACCGCGTCCTCCAGTTTGAAAATCTTAGCAGTGATTTGCTGTCTGCGTCAATCGAATCCTCCCAGCGCTTTCGTGGTTTTCCGACCGGTCTTTGTCCGTTGACTTTTCCTTTTAGTGTGCGTTTGGGAATTCTTCCGTCATCCATCCGCTCCACATGACCAGCCCATTGTAATTTTTTAAATTTTATGAGGGTTGACACTTCTGGATTGTCGAAGATGGCATACAATTCTCTATTGTATCGTATTCTCCAGATCGAGTCTTCCCTCACAGGTCCGAGGATTCTTCTGAGGATCTTCCTTTCAAAGGCGTTAAGTCGTTTTTCGGACGCCTGAGTTAATGTCCACGTTTCGCTGCCATAGCATAGCACAGGTCTTATGATTGTTTTGTACAGCTTAAGTTTTGTTTTCCTGTGCACGTTCTTGTTTTTGATTATTGGAAGTACCGAATAATAAGTCTTGTTTGCCATCATTATCCTTCTTTTAATTTCGATGGGTTCGCTTCCATCCTTCGATAGATTTGCCCCTAGATATATGAAGTTGTCTACGTTTTCTAGGTTATAGTCTCCTACTGTAATATTTTGTCTGATTGGCGTCTTTTTCCTAGTTTGCGTCATAATTTTTGTTTTGTTTTCATTAATGCGTAGTCCAACTTCCCTTGCTACCGAGTCAAGGTTTACAAATACTTCCTTAGCACTCTCCAGAGATCTTGCAAGGATATCTATGTCGTCGGTATATGCTACGAGTTGTGTGGATTTGAAGCATAGTGTTCCCTTGGTGTCAACGGGAAGTTTCCGAACAACATATTCGAGTGTTAAGTTGAAAAGCATTGGTGCGAGGCCGTCACCTTGTTTAAGGCCGTTGTCTGTTTTAAAACTGGAAGTCAGATCGTTTTCTACTCTGACTTGTGACAAAGACTCAGTCATTGTCATTCTTGTCATTCGAACCAGTTTCGGTGGGACTCCAAACTTCAACATGATTTTATACAGTACGCGCCTGTCGATACTGTCGTATGCTTGTTTGAAGTCAACAAATATCTGGTGCACATCAATATTATATTCCCAGCACTTTTGCAGCACCTGTTTAACTGAGAATATCTGGTCCGTGGTTGAGCGTCCAGCTCTAAATCCGCCTTGGTATTCACCAATTACTTTATCAGCATAGGGCTTAATTCTCTTTTCTAGAATTATCGTCAAAATCTTATAAGACGTACACAACAAAGATATTCCTCGGTAGTTTTCGCAGCAGAGTTTGTCACCTTTTTTATAAATTGGACATATGATGCTCTTGTGCCAATCTTCAGGAAGTATTTCCTGCGTCCATATGTCCGCGACTAATCTATGTAGGAGATGCGCTATGCAGGTGTCGCCGGCTTTCAGAAGTTCAGCTGGGATTTGATCAGTGCCCGGCGCTTTGTTGTTTGGGTGGTTCCTTAGGGCTGTTTTTACTTCTTCGAGTGTGGGAGGACTCAAAGCGGATCCTTCATCAGCTGTTACATCAATTATACCTGCTATTGTATCTGCTGCTGCTGTTCGTGTAGGTGATGGGCTCGGGTTAAGAAGGTGTTCAAAATATTGTGCCCATCTTAGTTTTATATCTTCCGCGTTACTTATAATGTTCCCTTCCGCATCCTTGCATAGGGTCGTTTTCGGTTTGTAACCTTCTTTCATCCTTTTGACAAGGGAATACGCGGCTCTTGTGTTGTGTAATTTAAATTGTTCGTCCATGTTTTTAATTTCGTCATTACTGTACTTCCGTTTTTTTTGTCTGCATATTTTGTTTGCAAATCGTCTAAGATCCTTGTACTAGTCTTGTTTGGCTCGTGTCGGCCGTTCCGTTAATATTTTGTAAGCTTCATTTTTTCGTTCTAAGGCATCTTGGCATTCTTTGTCGAACCAATCATTTCTTTTGCGCCGGGGTTGTTGTCCTATCACCTCCTCTGCGACAGATGTAATGCCATCTTTGATTTTTTGCCACATTTCTTCTATTGGCATGCTGACAGTGGTATTCAGCATTGTCGCGAAGTGCCTCTCCAAGGCTAACGCATATTTCGCAACTATTTTCTCGTTTTTGAGTTTCCCTATGTCGAATTTAGGAACCGGTTGTATTTTTGAGTGTCCTCGGTTTGCGATTCGACATCGAAACTTGGTCTTTACCAAATAGTGGTCTGTGTCGCAATTAGCCCCTCGACATGTACGCACGTCGAGAATGCAGGAGGCCGTCCTTTTCTCTATTAGAACATGGTCTATTTGATTGAATGTTCTTCCGTCGGGTGAAGCCCACGTTCTCTTATGAATGTCACGATGCGGGAAGCATGTCGAGCTTACAATAAGGTTTTTGCTGCTGGCGAAATCAGTCAGCCTCTGGCCGTTGTCGTTACTAATATCATGGAGACTATGCCTTCCAATTGTCCCTATGTATGCTTCTTCTTTGCCCACTTTCGCGTTAAAGTCACCTAATACTATTTTAATATCATTCGACGGAAGGGAGTCGAATGTTGATTCTAAGGTGCTGTAGAAATCGTCTTTAACTTCGTCGTCTTTGTCTTCCGTTGGGGCGTGGACATTAATAAGCCAAACATTAAAAAAACTTGTTTTGATGCGGATTGCACACAATCGTTCATTGACGGATTTGAAGTTGGTAGCTTGGTGTTTAAACTTCTTGTCGACGATAAACGCAACTTCAAATTCCCGGCTTCCCGATGATTTCCCACTTTTGAAAATTGTGTGCGATCTTAAGTCATTAATCTCGTTACCTAACAATTTAGTTTCTTGGAGTGCAATTATGTTTATATTGTATTTGACTGCCTGTTCCAGAAGCTCTCTCACTGCTCCTGCTCTGTACAGGGATCGCACGTTCCAAGATCCGAGGGAATAGTCCATTTTCCGTTTGCGTGGTCGTTGCCGTTGAATCAATCCAGTCCGAGGCGTTGCTTCAGGTTTCGAAACGGGTGTGTTTTTTCCGAGGATGAGTTGTTAACACATCGCCCAACCCCCAACTATAATCAAACTTATTTACAATTATTTTTAAAGAATGTCAGTGTATGAAGAGTTTTTTTTTTTTGACTTACATATGTACATATGTATATATCGAAATTCCAACAACTGCTGGGAACAAGTGACCCGATCGTTTTATGTTATTGTTATTGTTGCGGGATCACATTGCGGGCATATTGTGTGTCGGATGGGTTATGCTCGGGACAGGGTGATCTACGCGATTTTGATGTTTAAAATTAGTAGAAGAGTGGGTAATATATCCTGAGGCGATTTATTATACGCTTATCAATATTAATTGAATCTTAGGATTGTGTGAAGTAAAAAAATTGGAGACCGCATATAAATCCAGTTTAGAACGGGATGGCTTTGTTTTCTAATATATCGGACTTACAAAAGGGCTCACGGTGTAGGATTTCTTATGAAGAAATATTTGAAAGACTCCATATTGGAAAAAAAAAGTTTTCCAGAGCTAGTGGAACTTTAAAAATGCTACTGAACATATTTTAACAATAATTCAAGCTTACACACCAACCAGCAATTCCGCAGAAACATTAATTGTTGAATTTTACGAAACTTTACACGTCGTAAGTAATTATGGAATGCTCCAAAGGAAACTTTAACGCTCAAATAGTGAAAATAGACCAGGGGGAGGAACAAATATTGTGTCCTACAACTATTCCAAGAGGAAAGAAGCTAATAAATTTCGCCTTAGAAAACAACTTCAAAATTCTAAACTCGCCCGGTCGTCTCTAAATTCTATGAAAGGTATAAAAGTTTAAAGTTTTCTACAGCCTTTACAATCTATTACAGGAAATTCTTAACGTTTCTGTATGCAGCATTGTGTGACTTACTTCCAGAATAATGCAGAATGGGTCTTAAAGTCGATCCCATAGTGGAGAATGCTGCACAGCATCGAAAGATCATTTTTGAATTTTACATGACACTCAGCATCAGTGACAGTTTTCGGGGCGCACCTATTTCCGCTCCATACAGATAAAGAAAACGATCTTTGAATCGCTGTCTACGCGACTATCGCCACAGTCTTTTATAGAAAATACCTGCGCCTATACCTTTGGTCTTTTCGCGTCGTTTAAAGACACAGAGCGAGCTGGCTCCGTACCAGGCAGGCTACGTTGAACGACACGTTTATTTTCCATCAAGGTAAAGGCACACAGCACAAAAAAAACGAATGACTTCACGTCATGGCACATAAAAACCACAACTTGATCGAAAACACAAAATTTATGAATGAATTTCGTTGTAGTGGTGCGATGGTGTTGCGCGATTGTGAACGGCAAACGCGCGCCAGTTCCTCTGTGGTCCAAATGGGGAATCTGCATTTTAAAGATCTTGAATGAAAGTCAGGTAGACGACCTTTTGCGTTCGACTAAAAACTCTCAAGATCTAAACTAACTCTTAACTTTAAGTCTTACTTAAGATCTTGCTAAGACGATGAAGACGGGTGAGTGTGCGTGTTGTTGTTTCGTCTCTCGAAATCTGAATGAAACGCACGTTTGCGAAAGTACTTGATCCCGAAACGGGCGAACTGCACGCTACACAGAAGCTGATTTTCGCGCGGTGATGAGCCGAAAAGATTGCCTCACGTCTAGGTGACGAGATCAACGTGAGCCACGTAAGATACCACGTTCATCCTTGCATAGTAACACTTGCAGCTGGCTGGTAAAACGAAGAAGGAAGTTCGATCTTGACTCGAATCTAAGTTTTCAAACCCATGCGCTTAAGTTAGCCTTGAGGCGCGAAGCTCGAGGCCATATTTCAAGTATGATTCGAGCCGAGACAGGTTCTCTAGACCATTTCGACATATAGCGCGCTAAATTCATTCATAAAGTTGCCGGAGTCTATGGTAACGTATATTGGACTCATGGACCAAACATGTCAACTAATTTCGTTGTTTTTGTCGCTTGTTTTTCAGTTTTTTGTGGTTTGCGCGGAACGTGTTTTGCATAGACAGCAGCTCGTCGAGGCTCGCCAAAGATTGCATCATCGGTCGCCATTATTCCGCGGGGAGAGCGGCACAGCTCTACGCTAGCTATAGCCACATTTTTATCAATGGAAATTCCACGGTTTGGCAACCTATCGAGAGGAGAATGTTGTTAGTGTCAGCACCACATCGTGCTGGGGTGATGTGATGATGATGTGCGCTGGAAAGGGATGGATGAGTATGGCCCGAGTGTTTTTCGAGTTAATTGATCACTAGATGATCCAAGCGTTATTGCTTGTACTTCCTGTTTCGATTAAAAACTGAAATGCCAACAACATCAGCGATATAAGTATTGAGAAGATAAACAGGTCGTTGGATTAAAGGCTGGAATTTATGAAGGCGCTAGCGATTGAATAGCAAACTTTTCTGTTTTATGTTCTTCTTCTACAATGGCACTACAACCCAAATCAGGCCTTGGCCTCCTGACCTTCAGGTTCCTTAACATTTTTTCATTACTTTTTGTGGAAGGGTTGTTAGCCATTTGCACAACTCTCTAACTACGAATTTTTCCTTTTCGTAGATTGAGGCAAGATTTACGTCGACTGGTATTTGAACTTCCGACGCTCGCATTGCACATTAGGCTACATCCTAACTTTATTTATATACGAGCGTGAATCAAACATAAACCGGAATTACTATAATTTTTTTATCCCGTTTTCATAAAACGAAGATGTTTGCGCCATAAGCCAATTGCGCACGAAATTGCCAACTGTAACATCAAAACGTTGTCCTCCAAGAGCTTCTTTCATCGGTCTAAACAGGTGGAAGTCGCAGAGTGATAGGTTCGGACTGTAGGGAGATGTTCCACTGTATTCGACTACAATGTTTCAATTTTTTCCGAAGTTAAGGCAGCTGTATGGGGCCGGGCTTTGTCTTGCAGCAGGATAACTTCTTTTCTGGAAAAGCCGCGCCTTTTCTGATGATATGCCGTTTTGGCATCACCTAAAAGTTGGTAGTAGTACGCGGCATTTACAGTACGTCGTTCTTGGAGAAAAACAATAAGTAGGATTCCTTTAAAGTCAAACAATACGATCGCTTTTCCAACCGACAGCCAAATTTTGACTTTGACAGGTGCAGATTCGTTCTTCATTCGTCATTCCATACTCGATTCGGGGGTGTAATGGTGCACCCAAGTTATGTCACAAGTCACTATCTGGTACAAAAAAACCTTCACCTTCAGCCTCATAGCGGTGGTTCAAATGCCGTTGGCACACTTCCATACGATTCCGTTTTTGATTTTCGATAAGAAGACGAGGTACCCACCTTGCCAACACTTTCCGAAACCAGAGGTCGTCAGTAATGATCCTCTAAGCACTGCCAAAGCTGAATACCACCTTAGAAGTAATTTCAGCTACTATTGATCGCCGGTTGTCCTCTAGAAGTCGGCGGACAATAAGAATGTTCTCCTCTGTTACGCTGGTTCTTGGTCGATGTTGGTGAACTTCATTTTCGACTGCTTCTCGCCCTTTCAAAAATGATTTGTGCCATGAATGCCCTCGTGTCTTTGTTTTTTTGTATTATCCCCGAACTGTGCCTAAAATATTCTCAAAATTTCTGATGGTTTTACGCCTTCTTTCGTAAGAAGTTTGACTATAATACGTTGCGCAACGGACGACGGTACTTCTGGCTTAGACATCGCGATAGCTACTCAACAGATAGCTACTCAACAGTAGCCCTAACCAGAATAGACTTAAGGATATTTTCGTCAAATGCATTAAGGTACGTGAAGTTTTTTGCAAACTTAACGAATCTTATACCCAACCATAATAACCTTAGTAAGAGCAGTTTGACAGCTGAAAAAGATAAATATCGGCTGTCAAATACTCATCAACAAGTTTGTGTCGACAGACTGATAATGGAAATAATTTTTTTCTTAAAATGGAGCTGACCGAAGACATTTCATTCGAGGATAGTCTTATTATTAAAGTGCAAACCAATAGTGTACTTTACGATAAATCATACAAAAACTACTTCGACAAAACTTACAAAAATAGGACTTGGAAGTAAATCGCTGAAGAGCTGAAACAAAACAGTATGTGTTTTTTTGCTATTTTGATAAGTTGAAGTAATAATTTCGGTTTATTTTTCAGCTGAAGACTGCAAAAAGAAATGGAAACATTCGTACAAAAATCGAAAGCACTGCCTACAGGGAGTTGGGCAGAATATAATAGTTGGCCTAATTTCGAAAGCATGATCTTTTTAAAAAATTTCGTGAAACTTCGAGCGTAAGAACACTACATAATTAATTTAAAAAACATGAAAGATAATTCTTATATTTGCAGGACTAGATGCAACAATATTGCAATAATAGAGCAGGAGGATGAGGATGTACTCGAAAGCCGTGAACAAAGTTCGCCAGGACCCAAATCTCCGCAGACTACGAGTTCAAGTGCGTCCGATGCGTTCCAACGACCCCCGAAAAGAAAGAATACCATTGGATCCACGTTGAAAGCGATTGAAGACGCGGTGGCAGCCGTTAAGAAACGAGCACAAGGTCGAGATAGTGAAGATAGTGATGCCTTACTGTGCAAAACTCTTATTTCACGGTTAAACGAAATCCCCGCTGAGAAACGAGACGAAGCCAGGGCGGATCTTTTCCAAACTGTGTTTCAGCTGAAGAGAAAATATGTCTTTAACCTTTTATAGAGTACAAACTGAATACCTGAGTCGTGGACTCTGAACCGAACGTTCTACATAAAATTTCAATACCTGCCACATATACAAATATCTGCACTGAATTAAATATAAGGCCTGGATGAATGAAAATATATATTCTAATTGTTAAAATAATTACATAACGTGTTTCTTAATTCTAAGGCATTCAAGCCGTTAAGTCTATGTTGGCATGATGAAGGGCGGAGCGGATTTCTTCTGAATTCTAGGCTTTATTAAACTTAATAAAAAGTCAAACCTTTCCGAATTCATTCTGCAATTTTTGAAAAATTGTCCGGGATCGTGCGTTTTCACTGGAGTGAACGTCACTCGGTAATACCCGGTTTTTTGCCGATCTCTATTTATTCTTCTAACACCACACTTTTTTTCCTTGTTAATTTTTTCGACAAATCCAATAAATCACTCAAATCTTCGAATAATTTAAGATCTTCTATTTTAGAGAAATACAAATCACAAATCCGTAATCACAAACTACAAAAATCTCGGCAAAACTGTGAAGAAATATCAAACGCAGAAGATTGCTTAAGTTTCTACGCTCAGAACCATGCTCATAAGTTTTAACGAAAATTTGAAAAAGTCAACGAAAGATTCCTTAAGTCTATTCTGGCTGTCAACGTGCATTTCTATACAGTCGTAGAAAGACTTAAGGTGCCTTAATGCTCTCTAAGTCTATTCTGGTTAGGGCTAATGTGGAATTCTATAGCGGTGCAAAGTCCACTAGGCATCCCCGCCAGTGAACCTCAAATACCATGCCCCTCTTTGTTCACCTCACTACCGGTACGAAAATAACTCCGGTTTTCATTTGATTCACGCTCGTAACTGTAATGTAAAATTGAAAACAAAAAAATGTAGAAATGTAAAGCTAACTTAGCGAAACCATATTTATACAGTTAATGTTCGTTTCTAAAATATAATATACCACAATTCCATTTCGTACAGCGTGTACAAGAACTTTTAAGTTTCAGTTTTTATACTCTAGATGAAATCTGAGAGTAGTATAAGTTTGCCAGAAAGTTAGTAACGCTAAGAAATAAGGCTCGGAGAAAAAAATTAATGATAGAGAAGTTGAAATTATCCGTCAAAAATCTCAAAACCGTATGTCCGCCCGTCCGACCGTGTCTTCTCAAGCTCGAGAACGCGTTGAGCTAGAAAGTTTAAATTGTGTGCACGTCGTTTTTAAAAAAAAGGTACATTCGCGAACGGGCCAAATCGCTTCACCCCATCCACCTCCTCCCATGCAAAATTACACAATTTCGCAATTTTACAATAATCAGATTTTCCCGAAAAGTATGCAAGCTATTGAAATTTGGAATATATTATTTTTATACCAATTTAAATCTGCGGTATAATAATTATTTGAATCCCCCCATTCCTTCTACCACCTCCCATACGAACTGCTCTTTTTTCATGAAATACTCTAAGCCAATTTGCTCAGTACTTATAAAATTTATCGAGCTGAAATTGTACACTACATATTTATTTAAAACTAGCAAACGCCCGCGAATTCGTCCGCATAAAAATCGCAATAATAAGCACTTTTTGAGAATGTAGTGGGATATATAATCTGCTTACTTTAATGGCTCTTTGAACACAATGTTTTGTATTTTATTGGAACCAGAACCATAAATTATTGAGAATGGTACTATGATACTCGCATTTGAATGGGAGAGGCTTGTGATCAAATCAATCACGTGATTTGAGATCGTATACGTTTTGAAGAGCATTAAGGACATCTGAATAATTATAGCTTGTCTTAATTAAAAAAAAGCCCAAATAAAATAACATTAAGCTTGAAAACCTAACAGGACTACGATTGTGCGTAAAGCCCAGTCATACGATATAGATGAAATCGAAATTTTGTGATATTATGAAATTTTGTATGGGGAGTGGCTGCATTGAACTAATTTGTGTCACATCATGCTAGAGTAGCTATAAAAATGTTTTGTACTAAATTTAAGTTTCGAAAATTGAGTAGGTACTGAGAAACTTAGTGCATTGAATTTAATGAAATTGTGCAATTTGTATGTGAGGTGGTAGAAGGAAAAACCCCCTTTCCTTCTACCACCTCCCATACAAATTGCACAATGAAAACCCCCTTTCCTTCTACCACCTCCCATACAAATTGCACAATTTCATTAAATTCAATGCACTAAGTTTCTCAATTTGGCGATATTTCGAGAAACAACTACAATCATCATGCAATTGATATATTTTAAATTTCAGTTTCATTACTTTATAAAAAGTAGATTTTCCTGAAAAGTATGATATCTACTGATCTGCAATATAAAACATGTCGAATGCATGATGATTATAGTTATTTCTGAACAAACTACTGAAAACCTCCCGCTCCTTCTACCACCTCGTATACAAACTGCACAATTTCACTTAATTTAATACACTAATTTTCTAATCAAATCAAAATTCCTGTTAAGACAACAAGTCTCTTCCACAAGGCGCGATCCTGAGCATCGGCCTTAAGCTGTTGCCAGGACTTGTTTATTCCTCTGGCCTCCTACTCAACTGCTCGCTTCCATGTGTTACATAGTCGACCAACCCGACGTCTTCCTTTGGCGATGTTTCGCTCTGGTTTCCTAAAAGTATGACCGATCCACTGCCACTTCTGCCTTTGAATCTCAGTACCTATTTTAGTCTGGCCAGTTGTTCTCTAAAGTTCGTCGTTAGAGATCACGTCTGGTCAAAATATTCCTAAAATACGTCGGAGGCATTGGATCACGAAAGTTTGTAGTTTCTTGATAAGTCGAGCGGTCACTTTCCACGTAATACAACCATATAACAACACGGATTTGACGAATGTATAAAAAACTCGCAGCTTCGTGCGAAGGGTGATCTCTCTTAACCTCCAGAAAGGAGAAAGGATACCGAAGGCCTGACGAGCTTTATTTAGACGAGCCTCAATATCCTTTTCGGCTCCGCCATCCATGCTGGCAATATTTCCGAGATATCGAAGATCTTGCACCTCTTCAACATCTTGTCCGTTAAGAACAATCGGTGTGCTTGCGCTCAAACCCATGTGTATGTACTTGATTTTACACACATTTATTTTCAGTCCCGTCTCTTTACATTTAGAATGCAACGAGCGAACATTTGACTTTAAGTCCGAATGGCTATGTGTAAGAAAACCCACGTCATCAGCATATTCAAGGTGACGTAAGATGTTAAATAGTCTCCATGGAAGAACTTTGCCTTCCTCACCATCCAGTGCAGCTTTCATGAGGTCATTTATGACCACCAGAAGCAGGCCTGGTGATAATATGCAGCCTTGTCTGACACCCGTTCGCACAGGGAAGCTCTCGGACAGCTCTTCTCTATGCAAGACACGACACCTTGCATCTTCGTAGGATTCTTTAATTATAGCTATGACCTTGTCTGGAATACCTCTCCTACGCATAGCATTCCATATGTAATCTCGCTTAACGCTGTCGAAAGCCTTCTCGAAGTCTACAAACATGAGATGTAGTGGCGAACCCATTTCGGCTGACTGCTCTAATATTATCCGTAGGGTATTTGTGTGGTCGGTACAAGACGACCCTTTCGGGCATCCAGCCTGATAGACTTCGAGACTGCTCTCCACAACATCACAAATCCGATTAAGAAATACCTTAACCATGATTTTCAATACTGCAGTAAGTATGTAGACATTTTCCACGCCAATTGCCACAATCCTGAAGGTCGCCCTTCTTCGGAATTTTGACAATGACAATTCCATTTAGTCGGATATCTTCCATCATTCCATACCTCAGTAAAGACTGAGACGAGTATATCGACTGTTATTTCTGGGTCCGCTTTGAGGACTTCAGTTGATAGTCCGTCTACTTTTTGAAAATCCGTTTATTGTGAAACTTCGAAATAGAGTAATTTTGTATGGGAGGGGGTAGAAGGAGTGAAGCGATTTGACCCGTTCACGAACTTGGCCTTACTTTTTCATCTAAAACAAAGTGTACACATTTTGAACTTTCTAGGCCAACGTGTTCTCGAGCTAGAGAGGACACGGACGGACTTCCGGTTTTGAGATTTTTTAGTGATAATATGAACTTCTGTATCATTCATGTTTTTCTCCATGTTTTTCTTCTTAGCGTTACAAGCTTTGTGGCAAACTTATAATACTCTCAGATTTTATCTAGAGTATAAAGATTGCAACTTAACGATAAATAACACGAAATACTGAAGTAAAAAATTTCTCAATGATACCTAAAGGAGGAATATAGTCTCAATCCGAATTTGAATTTCTTATACACGAAATGGACGCAGTTGATGTCCCTACTTTGCTTGTAGCCTGTCACCTGTCGATCACATCGTTCTTAACCGAAAAATTCGCGTTCCGAGTCGCACATCAAGTTCAGATTAAGATGCTGACACTCGTTACTCCGAGTTGTCAGAGATTTTCGTATCCCAACCGTTCAGCGGAGAAGGACTTGCAAGAAGGGTTAATAAAAAGGAAGCAGAGCACGACAGTTTGACATTCTAACACGCAGCCCGGCAGAACGGTGTCCAATCTTGGGACGTCTGATCTTAAGTAAGAGGTGTTTCTGGCTTCTGCCTTTCATTTCGGTTACTTAATCCGATCGCGCGGGCTGATTCGTTACTTCTTTCCGTTCAAGTTTGTTTTCGCCTTTCGTTTTTTTTTTCTTGAAGCACGATTGACATTGCCTTAAGTCCGATTTTGAGTTATGGCCGATATTTCGGATTTATCGATGCTCTAAGATGCGACCGATTTAGAGGACACACGACAAGTTTGTCTAAAATGTCGCGCGCATTCAAGGATCAACGTAACTATAAAGACTTACTGATGGTCGAGCATGAACGTCAAAGATAAGACGATTATCGTTGGCCGGAGAATTCCCAAGCTATTGTTATTCAAATTTTTTTTGAAATATGTTCGGGGCCCCGGTCGATTGCTCGAACTCGAAAAAGACCCCTGGCATAGTCGAGCCATTGAACACGTTGATGAATCGTATTTAGTGGACAATCTTTTTCTGTCTTCAATTGTCTCGGATTTAATGTCCATGTGCGGTTCGTTATTATGTAGATCCACTCGAAACGCATTCATCTGAAGAGAAATAAAAGATAAAAGGCAAAAGTACAAGATATGCCCAATCCGGGACCGAGCTATGCAGCAGGTACCTGTTGTATCCGTCAGGGAACCGCACCTACAATTCTCACGACAATCCAATTCCGTTTATTTGGCAATAAATTTCAGATAAGACAAAACCGCCGACCCGACCGCTTTCCGTACAAGGACCGAACCAATTTTCATGTCAAAACTGAAACGGCCGAATCAAACGATCGGTTGGGTTTTGCACGCGCAGCCCAGATTGCTTTTATTATGCGCACTAGCAGCGAATTAATTTGACATTTATGACCGCTAATTTCAATGCGAAGTGAATTGAACACGAAGACGTATTTCAAAAAGAAAAAAAAATCAATTATTCAACTTGTAAAGGGACTGAATAGATAAATGGAATTACAAATGAATTTAATTGATGAGTCGAAAATTATCGTTTAAGAGAAGATGTTCTGCGTAAAGAGGCTTCCATTCTAAAAGAATGCAAAATTTCTAATTTCTAAGACAATTGAGTTTAGGCGTAAAATGATATAAGTTAATTTTTTTCATTTTCGACTAAAGCGCTGTTCATATGGAAGAAGTGACTCTAATTACAGTGGTGTTATCAAAACTTCTGCTAGATGTCAATAGGATACATAAAAAGCAATGTAAGAATGGTGAGCCTTTGGAAAAAAAAGGGGGTAAGTCAAACAAAACTAGGCAAAAAAGAGATAGTCGAGATAAGTTATCACGACGAGCTGAGCCAGCTGACTCGGCTGAGGCTTCAGTCCCTATTGTCGTTTTACGTGAATTTCTTTCAGCCAGAAGGCATCTCCTCAATGGAATGAAACACGGTTGTCCTTAGCAACACGGATCGTGTTTTTGGCGACAATAATTAACGCCCCCGAAGGTAGCAGTCTATACCAAATGCAAGTTCGGCATTCATACTGCTGGATGCGAAACCTATCTAAATCTCTGCCAGTCTATCGATCTTGGCACCGGGTTGGGAAATGCAACTCCACGTCAAGCTCCGAGAAACTCTGCCCGCGATATGGGCAGTAGCCACAGTTACCACGATACTCCCCGAAGGTACTTCTTCCATTGCCGGGGGTGGAAGCCACCTACCATGGGCTCCCCGACCCCCGTGAAACCAGAAAAACCACCAGTTAGCTTTCGTAATTGAAAATTACTACCAGTTTAGGTTCTTTGCAACCCGTGGCTGGTGGCACTCCGCTTCGGCAAACGTTGGCAAATATGCCAATCTATTTTCTAGTGCACGTTTATCTACGTATTTACTGTTGATGGTGTTGTACACGTAGAAAAAAGATTAGAGTCCGCCACTGTTACATTTCCTATTCGCGGTCATTGGTACATGGAGTGTGACAAGAACTTTAGTTTAATAAACTAAAAAGCCCACTGTGAAGTACTAGGAGATTTGATCAAGGTATTCAAACAAGCTCGGTCCAATCAGTTTCCATTACAAGTTGTTGAAACGGAACAAACGTTTTTTAGGGAATAGACAATACACCTACGTGGGAAGGTCAAAAATTTCGCGGAATGCGATCGCCCGCGACTTTGTCCGCGTAAGAATCGCAAAATAAGCAATTTTTGAGAATGTAGTTAGTAATACATTACCCGGAATATATAAACCCTTTGAAGACAATGGTTTCTATTTTGTTGGAATCAGAACCATAAATTATTAAGAATGAAACCACGATACTCGCATTTGTATGGGACAGGCTCGTGATCAAATCAATCCCGTGATCTAAGAGCATATTCGTATTGAAGAGCACTAAGGACATGTGAATAGTTATAGCTTGTGTTAATTAAAAAAAAAGCCCAACTAAAATAACATTAAGCTTAAAACCATAACAGGACTATGACTCTGCGTAAAGCCAAATCATACGAAACTGCAGATAAAATTTTTGTGATGTTCAGAATCACCCCTTCTACCACTCCCCAGTAGAAGGGGTGATAGTACTGAACTAATTTATTTTACATCAGGTAGAATAGCTATAAAAATGTTGTGTACCAAATTTAAGCTTCAAAAATTGAACCGGTACTGAGAAACTTAGAGCATTGGATATAATGAAATTGTGCGATTTGTATGGGAGTTGGTAGAATGAGGTTTTTGGTGATTTTTCGAGAAACAACTATAATTATCATGCAATTGATATGCTTTAAATTTCAGATCTGTATCATTCACATTTTTCAAGAAAATCGAATTATTACATAGTCGTGGAATGTGTCTTATTGTATGGGAGGGGGTAGAAGGAGTAAAACTACTCGGTTAATTTTTTCCCGATATTAATAATAATCCTAATTAAGGAATCCATACAAAATTTTAGCTCGTTGAAAGCTATACGTATTGAGAAAATTGGCTTAGAGCATTTCATGAAAAAGTGCAGTTTGTATGGGAGGTGGTGGAAGGAGTGGGGGGTTCTAAGTGATTTTTCGAAAAATAGCTGCAATCATTATTTTATTGATATATTTTAAATTTTAGATCTGTGACCTTCACATTTTCCAAGAAAATAGAATTTTTGTAAAGTCGTGGAATCATGTCCCGTTGTACGGGAGAGGGTAGAAATAGTGAAGATAATTGATTAGTTTTTTCCCGATATTAATAATAATGCTAATAAAGTAATTGGTACAAAATTTTAGCTCGATGGAATTTATACGTACTGAGAAAATTGGTGTATAGTATTTAATGAAAAAGTGTTGTTTGTATGGGAGGTGGGCGAAGGAGTGGGGGATTTAAATAATTTGTATACTTAAAGATTGCATGTGTAATAGAAATAATATATTCCAAATTTCAAATTAATAGCTCTTATAGTTTCCAAAAATATTTGAGTATTACATATTATTAAAAATGAGTCACTTTGTATGGGAGGGGATAAAAGGCGTGAGGGGAGGGAAATAAAACTAAAAGCGGATTGCATCTCAGAGCATACCTAACAAACTGTGTATTACAATAGGTTCAGCCGTTTTTGCGTGAAAGCCGGACAGACAGACAGACAGACAGACAGACAGACAAACGGACATACAGAGAAGAATTTAAAAAACGTGAGTTTCTGCTTAGTTATTGCTAAACTAAGGCAAAAAAGTAACTTATAGCCATTTATAAGCAAATAACAGACAGACACTACAATTATATTTATATAGATTCCTAATACATGGCATTCTTTCTGATGAATTTCTCATTGGCTTTATTTTTAAATAGCTTGAAATCTTTTTGCTTCTTCAAATCTCCCTATGTTTGGACTCATGTCATAGCGATATGGAGCTGTCCTTGTACCATTTTGGGAAAATTCAAATTTTCAGTATGCTAAAAAATATTTTTAAAAAAAATTTTTCCCCGCCGAAAATCGAATGCTCGTGACAGGCGAGTATTCCATCACACAAACATCGATGTTGATGAGCTTCAATCAATCAAATTCCTGTTAAGACCCCCTATATAGGGGACAGCAACAACTCTTTTCCACAATGCGCGATCCTGAGCATCGGCCTCAAACTGTTGCCAGGGCTTGCTTATTCCTCTGGC
The DNA here is from genome assembly GCA_963669355.1 of Chorisops tibialis. Taxonomy (NCBI): domain Eukaryota; kingdom Metazoa; phylum Arthropoda; class Insecta; order Diptera; family Stratiomyidae; genus Chorisops; species Chorisops tibialis. Next base: position 13,111,300 of record OY770262.1, on the reverse strand, counting down.
CTCCTGTTCAACTGCTCACTTCCATGTGCTACATGGTCGACCAACCCGACGTCTTCCTTGAGGATTATAATCCAGAGCCTGTTTGGCGATGTTTCGCTCTGGTTTCTTCAAAGTGTGACCGATCCATTGCCACTTCCGCCTTTGAATCTCAATACCTATTTTAGTCTGTCTAGTTGTACTCCAAAGTTCGTTGTTGGAGATCACTTCTAGCCAGAATATTTCTAAAATGCGTCAGAGGCATTGGTTCACGAAAGCTTGTAGTTTCTTGGTAAGTCGAACGGTCACTTTCCATGTAGTACAACTATATAACAACACGTCAAAAACTCGCAGCTTCGTGCGAAGGGAGATCTCTCTTAACCTCCTAATGAATGTTGATGAACTTGCCGCACCAAAATTCAGCTATAATTTTTGATTCAAATGGATTCAGTTTTAGACATCAAGTCGTTGGTTTCGAAGTAAAAGAATCGATTTTATTTTGAACTGATGCATGAAATGAAAATTTTGAAATTATGATATAAGAATATCGACCAATAATCTAACTCGGGGCCACCCTTGTGGTAGAGGAATTTTTCCACTGAACTGTTCTAACAAAATAATCTTGGCAAAACTTAGTCACTTACTTAACGTAACTTCAAATATATGCACAGTTTTTCATTATTATTTAGATACCGAGTCCTGTAATAAGTTCTGTTACAAGCTTGGGCTTTACTAATTCTTTTTGAGCAACAATTAATGACCTATTCCTTCTCCTTCCATGTCAAGCTTACAAAATCCTCCAGTTCAACTTTTGATCGCGAGCTATATAGATGGATAGAATCGATAGAAGGATCAAAGGCGTTGTTTGCTCGTTACGTCGATGGTCAGCATCACACAGTCCTCTTTTCTGACGAGAAAATCTTCACGGTCGAAGAGGAATTTAACTGTTAAAATTAAAGGATCTTTGCTTCCAGCTCTCAGGAAGTACGGAAAAAAGTTCAGCGGGGGACATCATCCTTCGTCAGTGATGGTATGGGTGGAAGCCAGCTATGGAGGCACCACAAACCTCCATTTTTGTGATGATTTTTGTGGACCAGTAATTATCAAGAGGAGCCTAGTGAGTAGCGTGTTAGTCTTGTAATGCGAAGGTCGTGAGTTAAAATCCCGGTCGACGGAGTTTATAATTACAGCACATTGTCTCCTTGGATATAGCTTGGTCACCTCAATCTACGAAAATAAAAAATTCGTAGAAAGAGAGTTGTGCAAAGGGCGTACAACACTTACACAATAAGTAATGAAAAATGCTAAGGAACCTGGAAGTTAGGAGGCTGAGGTCCGATTTGAGCTCTAGTGCTCTAGTAGAAGAAGTAGAAGAAGTATTAACAAGAAGATATCTTAGAGCGTATTGTGATGCCTTTGAGCGATACCATGTGTGCGGGCTACTCTGAGTGTTCCTGCAGAATTTCGCACCCACCCAAAAGGGAAGATCTACTCAGCTATAGCATGAAGAAAGTATCCCTGAGATCAAAGAGGCTTCAGATTGGCCCTTTAGGAGCCCAGACCTCAATTCGTTAGATTACTCGTTATGGTCGGCCTCCCAAAGAGGGCATCCAAATTTGAAGAGACCCTTCAGGCTATCCCTAATCAAGGCAAGTAATGAGCTCCCCCTGAAAACATCGCAACATCACGCAGCCTCCGGGCTTTTTTGATACAGAAGGAGGTCATTTTGAATAATTTTTTTTTTACCATTTGTAATACTGTTCAAAATGCTTCCTGGAAATATAAATATACAAAGTGAAGTTTTTCATTTTCTATTGAAAATTTTCCTCGTAACAGAACTTATGGCACGGCTAGGTATGGATGTACAACCTTCTGCAAAATTATGAAAAAAAAAATCTTTCATTATGAAAAAGTCACAAAATTATTATTATTATTTTTTTAGAAGCGTGTTGATCTGGTACGACATTGTACGGAAAGTCATGATAGGACAATTAGTAGGGGAGGAAGGATTTGGTTCACGGGATGGACATCATCCACGAAGAACTGTGATGAAAAAAAAATAGTAAGACGTTTGGAGCTCACGTAGCTCACTGCCTGCTTTAGGTAAAGCATTACCAGAACGTCCTGTAAAGAAGTTCCTGAAAATAATAATCGATAGCGGAACCAGAAACAGAACTTAGCTCCTATGCCATCACCATGCTGTCAGGTCCGAAGGAGTCCCATCCTCTGTTGCCGGAATGAAGTCCTTAATTTCGTTAAAGGGGTGTCCCACGTGGGGCTTATTATTGTACCGGAAGGCAATGTGAACTCGCCTCTGTCAGCACTACTTTTCAAAGATGGTGTCTTCTCCGACCTAAATCCTATCCCCCATGGTCTGAATTGCTGGCGAACATGCTGTTAGACTGAAGGACGCCCATTATCTTTTGGCGGTTTTAATATATCCTTGTTATATTGTATGGAAAAAACACGCGGTACTTAGCAAAAAAAAAAACCTCTGCAGTGTTTCGTGATTAACGCAAGAAGAAAGATGTATTCACAACAAGTACGTGAAGTTGGTTACAATACAAAATAAAGAGTGTTGCCAATAAAAATATAAATATCAAGTCTTAAATACAACACCCGCACTAGAATTGAGATTTAATAATTCATTCAAATAAAAATACTTCAATCAAAGATTAATTCATTTAATTTTAACTTTGCTATTCAGACCACCCTAAGGCTTTGGAAAACATCAATTGTTTATTAGCAATAATCGGCTCAGTCATCACGTCCGCAATCATGTCATCAGTTTTATGTAGTCGAGCTCAATTTTTTCCGAACAAAATTGTGCCTGATATCGATGTGTTTAGTTCGTGCACGGTAGACGTTGTTCGATACCAAGTGAATAGAACTTTTGTTGTCGTAGAAAATTGTGATGCACTTTGTTGAATCCTTAAGCAGCTCGTTTTCAAGTCGCTTAACCCAAACTGCTTCCTGTGTAGCCCCGACGATGGACATGAACTCGGCTTCAGTAGTAGATAGAGCGGTTGTTGGTTGTTTTCTGGAGTTCCAAAAAACGGCTCCACCTTACATTAGGAAAGCATAGGCTGTAGTTGATCTTCTATCATCACAATCAGCTCCCCAGTCGGCACCGCAGTATCCAGTTAATTCACATGAATTTCTGGAATAAATTAATGGCTTATTTATTGTACCTTTTAAATACCTCATAACTCGCTTAACCGCTGTCCAATGCGGTTTGCCGGGATTATTGTTAAATCGGCTTAAACTACTAACAGCATAACTGATATCCGGTCTTGTTGCTTGAGCCAAATACATATATTAAGCTGCCTAAGGCCTATTGATAAGGAATATGGGTCATTTCCTTCATTTCAATATCCGTTTTTGGACTCATACTTGACGATAGCTTCTAATGTAGCTTCAAAGGTGTTGAAACTGCATTCGAGTGATGCATCCCAAAGTGTTTTAGTTACTCCAAAATATAATAGCTTTGGTTTATAACAATTGTTCCTTTGCACCGATTTCTGTTGATCTTTATACCAAGTAAGGACGAAGCGTCTCCCATATCATTCATTTTAAACTTCGCTTTTAATTGTTGTTTAATCTCATTAACCTCTTGTTGATTGTTAGAGAAAATAAGAATGTCGTCGACATAGATTGCTAAGATTAGCATACTGTTTTCATTGTTTTTAAAATAAACGCATTGGTCGACGTTTGAACGTATTAGGCCTGCCTTTTGTAATGCAGAATTCAGTGTCTCGTTCCACACTCTGCTAGACTGCTTCAATCCGTACAAAGTTTTGTAAGTTTACAAACCTTATGTGAGTTGTCTGCGAATCCTTCTGGCTGAAGCATATATATGTCTTCATGGAGTTCACCGTGCAAGAAGGATGCCATCGCATCCATCTGTTGAATATCCAGGTCATACTTCGCCGCTATTGCAATCAGGAAACGCATTGAAGAATACCGAACTACCGGTGCAAAAGTTTCCTGATAGTCAATACCCTTGTGTTGTGTGCAGCCTTTCACTACTAAACGAGCTTTGTAGCGCTTTATTATGCCTTTACTATCACGTTTGATTTTGTGAGCCAATTTACAATCGATTGGCTTACGATCCACTGGTAAATCTGTAAGCTCCCATACTACTATTTTCTATCAGAGAATTGTACTCGTCTTGCATTGCAGCTGGCCACTGATCTGTGTTGGCTCTTGTCAGAGTTTCTTCCACGGTTGTCCGATCGGAATCTTCTCTTAACTCTGCAACGTACATTCGCGTTCTGCTAGGATTTCTTTGTTGAGATGCAATCCTTTCGGAACATCTAAGTTTAGGTTCTTCGACAGATTTGTCACTGTCTTCTTCTGTATCTACGTTGATCACGTTTAAATCGGCTTTATTCGGCATTTCCAATTCATTTCTTACCATAGTTGCATTCATTGTTCCATGGGCTGAGTCATATTCGCTGCCAGATTCATTTAAATCATCATTTACTCTGTCGTTTTGTCCGCTGTTGTTTTTTGCTTGAACTGGTGGTGCGATGAGATGATTATCATTGTTTGGTTTTTCAAATACCTTGGATCCTCCTATTTCGTTTTCCAGAAAAATTACATCTCGGTTTATTATGACTGTTTTTCTCGATGGATCGTAAAGTCTATATCCCTTTGATGATGAACTGTATCCCAGTATTATGCACTGTTTGGACTTCGCGTCCAACTTACCACGTTTTTGTTTAGGAATGTGTACCATTGCCTTGCACCCGAACACGCGTAGCATTTCGAGATTCGGCTTTTTCTTCGTCCAAGCTTCTTCGGGAGTCTTATCTTCTAGTCCTTTACATGGTTATCGGTTGATGATATATACTGCAATGGAGACAGCTTCACCCCAAAAATATATTTCGAGATCAGCATCGATTAACATACAGCATACCTTTTCTATGATCGTCCGGTTCCTACGCTCGGCCAATCCATTTTGTTCCGCCGTATATACAGTTGTTGTCTGATGTTGCATACCATGTTTTCTCAAAAACATTTCAAACGACCGATTGCAGTATCGTTGTCTGTGCGGAGCATTTTTATTGTTTTATTCGTTTCGTTTTCAACTAAATTTTTGAACTGCACGAATTTGTCCATAGCCTGGGATTTCTATTCTATTATGTAAACGAACACTTTTTGCGTGAAATCGTCTATGAACGTCAAAAAATACCGAGATGCGCCTAGAGTTTTTACAGACATTGGACCAAATATATCGGAGTGTACTAGTTCCAATGATTCCTTAGCTCTGGTGGCCGAGTCCCTGAAAGGTAATTTCGATCGTTTACCTGTGACACAAATAACACACAGATCAAGTTTATTTCCGAAAAATTCAACACCATCAACCATCGACTGAATTTTCTTGAAATTATCGTACCCGATATGGCCTAACCGACGGTGCCATATGTCTTGACTTATCCTCGAGGTAGAAACTTGTTCATTATCGTTCGCGCACTTTGATTTCAACTCGTCATTACTCGATTTCTCGATCGCGTACATATTATTTACCAGAGATGCTGTGTACAGCAACTTGCCTGTAACATTGTAAATGCGACAGCTGTCATTGTCACACACTAGCTTGTTCCCGCGTTTCGCCATCTGACTGACTGATAGCAGATTAGTGCACAAATTTGGCACACACAGCACGTCTTTTACGGTGAAATCGTTTGTTTTTGAATTATTACGTAATGCCAGAGGGATATCACCTACACATTCGACCGATAAACGCGTATTATTAGCCACTATCACTTCACCGTTTTTTGATTGGGTATTGTATACTAGAGCTGTACTGTTCATCGTCATATGCGCCGAAGCACCCGAATCTATGTACGACTTGTTGGTATCCATTTCTGTGTAACAGCCGCGATGAGTGGTTTCACCAGAAACCCTCTCATCGACACCCTGCTGACACGCCACCTTGGCAGTGTCCCATTAAGGTCTACGAAGTGACTGGTGGTACATCTAGCACACGCACGTACTAGCTCGTCGGTGGGGGTGGGTTTGTCACTTCTTTTCATGGACATGTTAAAACTAATGTACCAAAAGGGGGCTGACCACCAGGTTTGGGAAGTCCTGGTGAGGTAGTCAGCGGGCTACGATCGGAATATCTATAAAAAGGAAAAAAGAGAGGGGGGAAAACGAGTCTGCAGTCGGGCAGGACCTCTCGACCCAGGGGGGGGCTAATGCATCCTCGTCTCTCTCTCTCGCCCCTCTCTTATCCCCTTTACTCCACGGTTCTAGCCTTCCATGTTATTTGTTTTTAAATAAACAAAATTGTTAAATTAGAGTAGACGACCGTGCACTTTACTGCTATTTAGATTTTATCAATTTGGGCAATATAATCAGAGATAGTTCGATTGAACTATAGAATACATTTACATTTGAATATGTACCTGTACTCAAAAAAAACTTGATTCTCGCCAATTTGCAAGAATTAATAGCTCGTTTTACACGTACGTAAACATCTTACCTATTGGTAGTTTACTAACCGACACAATTGCGCACGACCGCATTAGAAATATGTAGCGTTAACAAATCGTTTTTGGAGAGAAATGAAAAGAAATATAATTAAAGTAAAATGATAGAACAACCGATCTCAGAAACGTTACGTGTGGTGGAAGATAAATAAAATCTAAAAGGGATAAGAATTAATTTAATTTTACCTTATCTGATTATATTGTTGAGAGCTAGAGATTCGCTGGGATTTCAAGAGAAACGCAATTCGTTTAAAAATAATAAAGGATAATTATTTATTCGCACTTTTACTTCGTTTACACTTTTACTTAATTTTACACTTTTAATTAATTCGCACTATATTCGCCGATTTGGCAATGCCGTCGATCTTATTCTTTCGCTTACTTGTACCGATTCGCGTTCTTCCACCGAGAGGTGTCGCCGAATGACTATCCCTGTTGTCTGAAAGTTGGCGGATATTTATACTCCAGACAGATGTCGTTGTGTGTGTGTGTCTCGGCTATTCTAGATTGCGTACATTATGGAGTTTAGTAGAAGTGTCTGGAAACATGTTTATAGCGTTTTACATGTTGATGGACTTTTCTCGGTGTTTCTGGCAACATCCAAATTGCGTGATTGCAAGATCTATAACAATATATACTAAATTGTCTTATAATTCACGGTCATTTCCTTTAATAATTTTACTTTGTTTTATTGTAACTCGATTTTATTTTAGTCTTAAATTATTACGTCAGGCAATTTGAACTTATTCCGTAAAAATAGTAATTATCTATTTCTTATTTTCAAGTAGGTTTTCTTGTACTTAATTCATATATCTCTCTTATTATTTGTATATATATAGATATACTTGTTTTGTTGATAAATTTTTCCCTCTTGTTAATATAGTTTTTATTATTGAATATAATTCTCATTAAAGTTGGTGGGCTTTTTCTTATGTTTCAAAAAAATTATAATGCAAAAAAAAAAAATGGTGATTTTCGAAAAAAGTTGCGATTTCACTTACCTTCGCGAATTCCACTGTGAACCGGAATAGCGGGGATATAATTAAACAAAAAAAAATTTCACTAAGAAAATTTTGATTATCACTAAGAGGCGGGAAAACATGCGGTTTCGTATAAATTTCACTACGAAAACCCATGCGTTTTTCAGATTTTAACGGGAAAATTTCACTAAGAAAATTTTTATTATCACTAAGAGGCAAGAAAAAACATGCGGATTCGTATACATTCCACTACGAAAATTTTGATTATCACTAAGAGATAAGAAAAACATGCGGTTTCGTATAAATTTGACTACGACAACCCATGCGTTTTTCAGATTTTAACGGGAAAATTTCACTAAGAAAATTTTGATTATCACTAAGAGGCAAGAAAAAACATGCGGTTTCGTATACATTCCACTACGAAAATTTTGATTATCACTAAGAGGCAGAAAAAACATGCGGTTTCGTATAAATTTCACTACGACAACCCATGCGTTTTTCAGATTTTAACGGGAAAATTTCACTAAGAAAATTTTGATTATCACTAAGAGGCAAGAAAAGCATGCGGTTTCGTATAAATTCCACTACGAAAACCCATGCGCTTTTCAGATTTTAAAAACGGGAGAAAATTCACTATACAAACTTTGATTATCACTAAGCGGTAAGAAAAGCATGCGGTTTCGTATAAATTCCACTACGAAAACCCATGCGTTTTTCAGATTTTAAAACGGGAGAAAATTCACTAAGAAACTTTGATTATCACTAAGCGGTAAGAGAACATGTGGTTTTTTTATAAATTTCACTATTAAAATGACCGAGTATTACTATCAGAAATCTTGGCTCCGGGAGGGAGCCCGTTCGCCTCGACGTACAAAAAAAAACTCGTCTACAAAAACTGACTCTGTTTCCAAGAAACCTCGGCCTAACCGTTAATTGGATAGTTTGCGCACGTCACTTAGGTTTTCTGGTGACGCTCAGCTGTTTTTAGCGCCATCTATGAACTGATAGGGCGACCAAACGCCCAGCAGCAAATTGGTTCTTAATTTAAAATTTTTTTTTTTTTTTTTTTAAAAAAGTTTCTATCCGTGCGACCATTACATCTGAAATCGCAAATTTTCAGATTTACCTTTAGCTGAACGACGATTACGACAGTCCTTAGTGAAGTGACCGTGCTTGTTGCACTCGAAACACCGCAGTTGATTTTTCTTTTTCGTAGGTTGTTTACTTTGGCCCGTTTTACCATATAAGGCAACTGTTTCTTCTGAAGAATTTGTTTTGATGTCTTGAAGAAGTTTGGTCTTAATCGAGTCCGCCGTGATGGACACTCCTGAGCTTTCGATTCCCATTATCATGAGCTTGTATTCACTTGGAAGTCTTGCTAATAGTAGTATTCCTACCCACTCATCGCTAATGTCCATTTGTATGCCCTTTAACTTATGTGCTGTCGTTATTATTTCGTTGACGTAATTTTCTACAGAACTGCAGCTTGTAAGCTGTGTATAAATTAGCGTTCTTAAAAGGCCGACCTTTCTCTTCAAATGCTCTGCTGAGCTTGTCCCATGCTTCTCTTGGCGTTTTTGCGTCTTGAATATGCAAATAGTTTAAAGAATCGACCAACAGTATAATTTTCGACTTTGCCTGTTGCATCTGTTTCGATACCCAAGACACAATTCCATAACCCCTCATGCTTTAAAATAGCCTTTACTGCAAACTTCCATGTTCCGTAATTATCGCGGTCCCGCAGACGTTCGATGTGTGGTAAACTGCTCGAATTACTCGACATTTTCAGGTCTTTAATTCTTATTTAAAGTGTTTATTTCTTATTTAAGTTCACCGCACTCTTTAAAATATTATTTTACTTGCCTGCGCTCATAACCTGTTATATTGTATGGAAAAAAACACGCGGTACTTAACAAAAGCTAGGATGTAGTCTAGTGGGTAGCGTGTTGGTCTTGTAATGCGAAGGTCGTGAGTTCAAATCCCGGTCGGCGTAATTCATAATTCTAGCGCATTGCTTGCTTAGATATACCTTGGTCACCTCAATCTACGAAAATGAAAGACTCGTAGATAGAGGGTTGTGCGAAGAGCTAACAACCCTTCCATAATAAGTAATGAAACATGTTAAGGAACCTGAATGTCAGGAGGCCAAGGTCCGATTTGGGCTGTAGTGCCATTGTAATAGTAATAGTACAAAAAAAACAACGTCTGCAGTGTTTCGTGGTTAACGCAAGAAGAAAGATTTATTCACAACAAGTACATGAAGTTGGTTACAATACCAAATAAAGAGTGTTGCCAATAAAAATATAAATATCAAGTCTTAAATATAACAATCCTCTTCAAGGTGCCGCCCGTGCAACTGCTCCATTTGCACGTAGGTAGTGTAACGAGATGAAAGAAATCCTTCATCCCGCTAACAGATAATGGGGATTTCTTAAGCCGGGGCAGCACGATTTTTTCGGCGGCTCAGGAGCTTGAGGTGGGTCATTGACCTAAAAAATCCTCATCCTAGTTCGTGCTGATGCGAAGGGGAACGGAAAAAGGATCATGATACCGTACTAGCCCTAAGCGGTATATTCGCTTAGCTGGATGTTTTCATCTCTCGCTAATACAAATTAACGGAAGATAAGCCTAAAAAACGGCTGAATAAACGACATTTGCGTATCACGCATGACAACGACAAATACCCACCCGGACAAAGCCTGGGAACCATCTCATGAGTTCCTCACTCACTCATGTCGAGAAAGTGCATCTTACTGAATTTGAATACCTATTCCTAGATACATACAAAAATCGTAACACATGTAAAAATCATGATAAAAATATAAAGATATGATTTAATGCAAATGATTTTTTTAAGGCAAAATACTTAATTTAATTCCGTTTAATATTTTATTTGTTATTTTTTATTATTTGAAAAAAAATTTGACTTAATTACTTAATTCTTTGGGGCCCTTGCAGCTTCCAGTTGCTTGTTTTTTAATTCTCCTTCATTGATGTTCGCCATCCGAATACCAATCGAGGCACAAAGTAGTTCACTTTTTTATTAATTTATTATTGATGTTTTGTGTTTTCTTTTATTGATTATACATTTATGAACTTTGATTTTGATTTTATCAATTTTATTCACTAAAAATTATCATCAATTTTTATCGTTTTTTATTTATTTTTTTTTTTATTTTTTATTTAAATCAAATCATGTTCCCCTGAACACAGTCTTTTTTCCCCGAAAATTTTTCGCTGTTTTAAATTAGGCTGTCAGACGAGAGGAATCAATGGCTTTCCTTCCAATCTCGGCCATAATTTTGGCGCCAAGAAAATTTTACAGCAGTGCTGCCCTGAGAGTTTTTGTCCATAGTTTTTTCGGTATTACATATATTTGGAGCGAACTGATTTTAATATTTTAATTATTATTATTTTCTTTTAAGTTTGTTTTTGTGCAGATATTATTTAGGTTTATAGACACAACAGAACAGTGTGAATAACAAAAAAAATGAAGCAATAAATTGCGACCTAACTGAGGAAGGAGTAAAATTGGATTCTGATGAAGATTAAAAAGAAATTTGCAAAAGAAAAACCTAATTCGCAACAGTAGGTCCGGCTTTGCTTTGGCGCCCTCGTAATCTAATGCAGTATGCCAGTGCTGAAGGATTGCTGTGATCATCTTATAGTATCTTGTGTTGTACAGCGTTCTTTTATTTTCTTCGAAATAATTTTTCATTCTCGTTACCTGTGCGGCTCTTTGGCCCCACCCTCACACTCGGGGCATTCGCTTCCTTCGTACTTTCTTAAAACGGGTCTGGGAAAATGTTTAATGGTTCTCTTCCACAAGACGCAATTTCGTCCTTTCTTGATTTTGAGTGGCCAGTAACCGAGCCTTTACGGAGCTCCTGATAGATTTCAAGCCGCACGTAACAGAGCAATACAGCATAAATTAGGATACTAGAGCACCAAACATTTTTCTAATCCAAACCACATCAAATCTTCATGAAAATAAGCAAAAATCAATGACTCACCACGTACAGTTACAAATTAAATTATAAACAGCATTCATTATAATTTCCATATACGGTTAAATAATACGAAAATATTTCCTCTCAAAAAAACCGACTTTAGATATTTTGTGCATGTTCGCGCCATCTATGAATTTATTTCACAGCTAAATTCAAGTTACTCGTCTAAGTCTTTCGTTTTTATTTTCCTCTGTATACGAATAGATCGGAAGGCGATGGCACGAGTCAAAGTTTATGGATGTTGAAAAAAAAGCCGAATGTGCTAAGTTCACAAAATTTAGCATCTCTAATCTCGTCGAGATGATCAAAAAGGCAACAATAAAATACAACGAAAATAAAAGATACCTGGCCAGTCTTGAAGTAAGAGCGTTTGACCATATGGTCATGATCACAAGATGGAAATCAGTTTCTTTTTTTGCTCCCTCTTTGCTTTAGACTTTTTCTTCGTCTTTCATTCTGCGTACGTTCCCGCCAAGTTGCCCATCGAAATGAAATGTTGCAGGAGCAACACAACCAACATGAGCACAGGAGATCAACGAGAAAATAAACGAAAATAATTTAATTAATTTGACTGAAAGAAATCACAACAGCACAGCACCGTACTCACACATGTGCGCGAGTCTAAGCATCATAAAACTGGTATTTTAGCATAATAAAAAAAATGAGAAAAAAAAAACGTTGAAGAGTTGAACCAACACCACAAACACAGAAATAAGAACAACAAAAAAGTGTGACCTCTGAAGATGTTGACTTGCGAGCTTGTGCTCTTCTCGAATCCATTCAAACTGCGAACGAGGAGGAAAAAGCGCGCACGCCTTCACCCACGCGACCTTTTCAAAGTCAGAACAGAAAAAACGCTGCACTAGCTAAGCAAATAGCAAGGCAGCGTATCTTCAAGCTCGAATTGGAAAAGGGGCCCCATTAAAAAAATCGGCGAAACCCGCTGCAAAAACAGAGAAACTCGCTACCGAAATCCGCAAGCCGCCATATGCGTCCATTGAGTCATTGGCGTATGCGCCACCAGCTTCCATGCACAATCTCGATCTTAACCAGCAAATTAAAGTTATGAATGGACGCACCAACACTCCGTCATTTGGGCCATTAGACCTCTACTCTGCCGATACCGTGATTTTCGATAATGCTCACCGTTTCCGTGGATGCGTGGGCACACGCTCGACGAAGGGCAACATTTCATTCACCACGAATCTGAAAAGTCTTGCTCCTCTACAATTGCTCTAAAGATGGCGCTCAGATCGACGATCGTTGGTCGCTTTCCGAGAAAATTGCATGCGACACGACGAGCCGAGCGACCCGAGTCCTAATGGATACGCGTTTCCGAGATGTGCATCGCGCACGGGCAGGCGCTTCGCCGGTAGCTAGTAGCGCTCCGATTTCGGGTGGGCGAAACACTTATTGCCCATGGGTAGGTGCTCCGTAGAATCCGCGTGTTCGTCGTTCGCGATCGTAGATTTGCCAGTGCGATTCATGTCCATAAATTACCCGTGAGTTCTGCTGGCGACGACGTGTGTCATGTCTTTGTGCATGGCACACTTGAAACGATTTCCGGTGCGATGAAGAAACGCATTTCGCTATTTTGTAATTCGTATAGGTGTACCTACATTGCGACTCATATGCGACTCGGATGAAAGATGGGCCTCATTTTCTGGGTGCGTGTCTTTTTTTTTATTTCCCGTAGTCTTCTTGTACGATAGGTTTGGCGCGTGGGCCCCTCTTTTTCAGTGCCATTCAGCAAAATTGTGTGCCATATTCGATTAAAAGAGGAGAAAAAACAACGCGAGACACAAACCGATCTTTAAGTGTTATTTAATGCTGATTTTGGGTCGTTTTTTATTGATTTCAAAATTTCATTGATCTTGGAATCACGACAGGAAGTCGTTCGTCTAATTCAAATTAACCACAATTTTTCAATCTTCTACTCTAGGCTCGATCTGCAACAAGGAAAAAAGTAGAAATGACTCTGATTGACTCATTTAGATTGTCATTTCCTTTCCAAGTACATAGAATCCGCTGAGTGCTCAATGATTTTACGAAAAATAATTTGGTAAAAGTACGCCATACTTAACTGAAATGAATTTCAAACGTTTGAGCCTTAAAAGGAAACAAGTGTGTGTATTGCAATTAAATGCAAATATTCATGAAAGACTCTTAGGAAATTCTGAAACGGGATGAAACTGAAATGATTTAAATAATATTATTTAACGGAACCTGGAGTGATCGATTTGTTGCTTTAATTTCGGGTGGTCATATTAGATGGAACGTTTTGCATTTGAAAACGTAACATTGTTCATAAGCCCAATTATACGATACTCTAGATGAAATGGAGGTTTTTATGACTTTAAGAAATGTTGTATGGGGAGGTAGATAGCAAATGGGATGACGGCTTTGAACTTTCATTACCCCAGCTAAAATTAGGCACGGCACCTGGTATTTACGGAATCACCACTAACGACCCCAAGGACCTAAAAAATATAATTGCTCAGCCCTTGGCTAATATAATTAACAAACATATAGAAGAGGGAGTGTTCCTGTAGTATATGAATTATGAAGCTTGTAATGCCATATGAGATCTGGATTAAGTTTGGATTATAAGCATATTTCAGTTTAATTTTAAATTTAATTATTTTTTCCGCGCCACTCGTATGGAAGCGCCGCCTACTAGTAGTAGTAAATTCTGAATACGCCTACTTAAATTTTTAATTATTGAAACGTTTGAGAACCCTTGTAAAATAAAAGCGACATGACAGGCAGTCTTGTTCGAGAACCAAACAAAAGGAGACGTGTTTTTTTCCTGGTGAACAGTAAATTTTCAAAAAAAACTCCTACCAAACAATAAAGTTTAGCTGCTTATAGCTCAGGTGTGGGGTCGTACCGAGAAAAGGTAAATAACGAAAATGCCCAACCGTCTTACTCGGGCGGATATCATCAAGGCATTCACAAAGGCCGAGGTTGAAATTCCGGTGAGCGCAAGCATTTCGCAACTGCACCGAATCTACGAGGAGCTCCTCCTCGACACCGGAGAGGATGCCGCCGAAGTTTCGGTCGAGTCATCATCCGACACCGAATACGAGGAGGATTCTGCTGAGAAAACTGCTGTTGAAACCGCCGAAGAAATCAAAACTGCCGTTGCTGGAACCGCTGAAAAAACTGCCGTTGACAACGCCGCTACGTCGACTGCCGAAGAAATCGAGCTTGCCGCCGCCGAAACCGCTGAAAAAACTGCCGCTATACCCGCCGCTATTACAACCGCCGAAAAAACCAAGACTATCGCCGCGGGCGGCTACAAAAAAGCCCGCCGCTAAAACCGTCATTATAAATGTCGCCGAACCCGCTGCCGACACGAGACTGCTGACCGATGAAAGTAACTTCGACCAAAATTTGAGGTTACTTAGGAAGAGACGCGAGCTGCTGGAACTCCAGCGTCAAGTAACTGAATTAGAAGCTGTGACGACGTCTCGGGAGTCAAGCCAAGCTATGCCCACCAGACGGAATGTAGATTTTCGTGAGATGGAACATGCCATCACTAAGTACTCGGGAGACGCCACATACGACGTGCGCGATTTCTTAAGAGATTTCGAAGAAACAATGAGAACGGTAGATGCGGACGAAGTTTTTAAGCTGCTGTTCTTACGACGTTCATTAGAGGGAACGGCTAAGTTTTTCTTGCATAACATCAAAGTAATGAGTTACAAGGAGCTCAAGGAGGAATTTATCACCGAGTTTGGCCGTCGGTTTACGCGTCAGGAAGTTTACCGACAACTGAAAGAGCGAATATGGGAAAAAAAAAGAAGGAGGAGTCCCTACAGCGATACATCTTAGAAATGCAAAACATAGCCCGCCGCGTGGACGTGACGGAGTTGGAACTGATAGATTTTATCATTGAAGGCCTTCGGGACACGTCATCCGACCTCACGATACTGAATTCGGCACAGACGATCCAGCAGCTGAAGCTGCTACTCGAGAGATACGAACAGCGTAAACTTTCCAGAATGGTGGCTCGAGATACGCCGCATCGGACCGGCTACAATGCAACTAAGACCGTCACCGCCGCAACGAATGGCACTGGACCCGAAGAGATGAGGTGTTTTAACTGTTCGTCCCGTGGCCATCACCAAAGAGAATGTCCGTGTGAAACACGACCGAAGGATGGCTGTTTCCGCTGCTGGAAAATAGGTCGCAGCCACCACACCTGCCAGAACCCGAAGAAGAAGTTAATCCCCATCAAACGAGAAGTAGCTGCTGTCCAAACCACAAGAGCGATGTCGACGCTTGATTCAGATGACGATGCCGACGAGAGCCCAGAGACCAGTTATACAGCCTCAATAAGGAAAAAAATTGCTCCAATTATTGGCATCTTACGACGATATCGATACCTACACGTGAAAATGAAAGAAATTATATATAGCGCATACATAATATCTAATATAAATTATGGATTGCTAATATGAAGCCAAAGCTAGGGTGTAGCCTAGTGGGTAGCGTGTTGGTCTTGTAATACGAAGGTCGTGAGTTCAAATCCCGGTCGACACAATATATAATTCCAGCACATTGCCTGCTTGGATATACCATGGTCACCTCAATCTAAGAAAATGAAAAATTCGCAGAAAGAGGGTTGTGCGAAGGGCTAACAACCCTTCCACAATAAGTAATGAAAAATGTTAAGGAACCTGAATGTCAGGAGGCCAAGGTCCGATTTGGGCTGTACTGCCATTGTAGAAGTAGTAGAAGAATATGAAGCCAAACACCTGCATACAATGTTAATCGAATAGGAAGACTTATGAATAAAACATTCAAAGCTTTTCATAACCTCCCTGCACTGACACCATCAGTTGAAATTTACGAACTTACAGGAAATCTAAATATTGACCAATATATAATGCTAGAGAGAGCTAAATGTACATATAAATTGGTACATCGATTCACTAAAAGCTCAGTAAAATTTAAAAATGCCAGAAACGAAGTGAATAAATATAGAACAAGAAATGCTGAGTAAATAAGAATACCAGCGGCTTGAATGAATCGTGTTCAAAACGACCCAACCTACCAGGCTATTAAAGTTTTCAACCAGATGCCTTACCACATCCGCAAAAGCAATAATATTGCAATATTTAAAAAATCATTAAGATGCCACATCCTTGACATTATCCGCCGTGATTTATGACTAACGAATAATTTTAAAATAAATTTTTATTACTTTATATGAATTCCGAAATAATGTGTTAAAATTTCCTAAAAGTGTGGAGTGTCGAACATTGACCATAGTTGAGTAAACTTTGGCCTCCATTCTGCTATGTAATCCTGTAGGTATAAAAATAAAATATTTCAGCTTTCCTTATAACCATCGTCGATTCTCTGTTAAGCATTATTCACAACATATTTTTATCAGAACCTGCTTCATCAATCAACAACAACATTACATTATACTTCTTCTTCTACAATGGCACTATAGCTCAAATCCGACTTTGGCCTCCTGACAATTAGGTTCCTTAACATTTTTCATTACTTATTGTAGATGGATTGTTGGCCCTTCGCACAACCCTCTTTCTACGAATTTTTCATTTTCGTAGATTGAGGTGATCAAGGTGTATCCTTGGTTTTACCAAGGATATACCGTGGAAGAGAGTTGTTTCTATGCCCCTATAGGGGGTCTTAACAGGAATTTGAAGGTATATCCAAGCAGGCAATGTGCTGGAATTATGTATTGCGTCGACCGGGGTTTGAACTCACGACCTTCGCATTTCAAGACCAACACGCTACCCACTAGGCTACACCTGAGCTATTATATTATACTATAAACAGAAATTGCATGAATTATTATCATCATTATTAATTTATTTTATTATTATATTTATTAATTTATACATGTAAGTATAATTGTACTGTCTGTCTGTTATTTGCTTATAAATGGCTATAAGTTAGTTTTTTGTTTTATTTTAACAATAACTAATCATAAAAACACGTTTTTGAAATTGTTGTGTATCTGTCCTGCCATCTTTCATGCACAAACGGCTGAACCAATTGTAATAAAACCTGCAGAGTTTGTTGAGATGTAATCTGGTTTTGAGTTTATTTCACTCTCCTTCCCTCCCCGTTCCTACCCCTCCCATACAAAGTGACTTACATATTTTCAAAAATAAATAATAATCAAATTTTCTTGGAAACTATAAGTGATAATAATTTGAAATTTAGAATATATTGTTTCTATTGTAAATGCGATCTTTAAGTATTCAAATTATTTGAATCCCCTTACTCCTTCCACCACCTCCCAACAAACTACACTTTTTCATCAAACCACATCAATTTTCTCCGTACATATAACTTTCAGCGAGCTAAAATTTTGTAATAATCCTTAATAAGCATTATTATTAATATCGGGTGAAAATTAACCGATTAGCTTTACTCCTTCTACCCCCTCCCATACAATGTGAGACAATTCCACGACTTGTGAAAAATTCGAGTTTCTTGAAAAGTGTGAATATTACTGATCTGAAATTTAAAAGAAATGAAACACTAAGTTGCTCAGAGCCTATTAAATTCTTGAAGCTTAAATTTGGTACAAAGCATTTTTATAGTTACTCTAGCATGATGTGAAACAAACTAGTTCAGCGCTGTCACCCCTTCTACCACTCCCCATGCAAAATTTATTCAAATCAACCATCAAATCCTGTTAAGACCACTTATACGAATATAGGATAGAAACAAATCGCTTCCATAAGGCGCGATCCTGAGCATCGGCCTTAAGCTGTTGCCAGAACTTGCTTATTCTTCTGGCCTTCTGCTAAACTGCTCACTTCCATGTGTTACATGGTCGACTAACTCAACGTCTTCCATGAGGATTACAATCCATAGCCTGTTCAGCAATATTTCGCTGTGGTTTCCTCAAAATGTGACCGATCCACTGCCACTTCCGCCTTTGAATCTCAATACCTATTTTATTGGTTCACGAAAGTCTGTAGTTTCTTGGTAAGTCGAACGGTCATTTTCCACGTAGTACAATCATATAACAACACGGATTTGACGCATGCGTCAAAAACTCGCAACTTCATGGGAAGAGATCTCTCTCTTAACCTCCAAAAAGGCGAAAGGGTACCGAAGGACTGACGACCTTTATTTCTTTATATATCTAGGGTATAGCCTAGTAGGTAATGTGTTGGTCTTGTAATGCGAAGGTCGTGAGTTCAAATCCCGGTCGGCGCAATATATAATTCCAGCACATTGCCTGCTTGGATATACCTTGGCTGATGATAATATGCAGCCTTTTCTGACACCCGTTCGCACAGGAAAGCTTTCGGACAGCTCTCCTCTATTCAAGACGCGACACCGTGCATCTTTGAGAATTCTTTAATCATAGCTATGACCTTGTCTGGAGTACCTCTCCTACGCAAAGCATCCCATATGTAATCTCGCTTAACGCTGTCGAAAGCCTTCTCGAAGTCCACAAACATGAGATATCGTGGCGAACCCATTTCGGCGGACTACTCTAATATTATCCGCAGGGTATTTGTGTGGTCGGTAAAAAAGGACCCTTTACGGAATCCAGCCTGATAAACTTCGAGAGTACTCTCCACGACATCACTAATCCTATTGAGAATTACTTTAGCCATGATTTTCGATACGGCAGTAAGTATAGACATATACCCCGCCAATTTTCACAATCCCGGAGGTCGCCCTTCTTCGGAATTTTCACAATGACGCCCTCCTTCTATTCAGGTGGATATATTCCTTCATTCCACACCGCAGTAAAGAGTGGAAGGAGTATATCGGCTATTATTTTCGAGTCCGCTTTGAGGAGTTTGGTTGGTAGTCCGTCTATACCTGGAGCTTTTCTTCCCGCCATTGACCGAATGGCGGAAACTATCTCTTTCTTATCGGGGAAATCGTCCCTAATGGAGGATTGTTGCGGTTGTATGTTTAGTAGTTGTTCTGTTTCTGTAATATTTCTTCAAAACCGTCAAAGCAATTGACTTGAAATTTTGACCACAATATATTATACAACTACAAATATCTTCAATGTCCAAAAATTTTGCTGTGATCCATATACATCTTCTACCTACTTCCATACAAATGCTTAATTTTGGTATACACATGCATTATATCGAATTCCATTAAAACTAGAAAAACTGTAAACTCGAACTATTGCCAGATTTTCTCCCTTAATAATTGCTATAAATGCGAAAAAATACCAACTTCGCTTCACTCCTTCTACCCCCTCCCATACAAATTTGTATATTTATTAGAAATTCAAGAAACGATTTCTCCTTCGAACATATGTATAAGAACTATCGGCCCTAAAATTGGAGCAAAGTATGGTGATAAGAATACCGATAAGGATACTGGTAACCAGTTTCAAAATCTTTCAATATCTGCCACCTCCCATACAAATGCCCTAATTCCAGGGAAACTGTGCCCAACTTCATTGAAAATAATGAAAACTACAAACTTTAAATGTAGCTCGAAATATTTTGCATACCACGTTCGGTGTGATATACAAAATTTACAAACATCTTCATTCTGCTTGTACCACCTCCTATATAAAAGACACAATACATTATTCGAAAGAATTTGAGATGACATATTTGCCACTACATTAAACTCTTTCTCATTTCATCAAGAAGAGTATCGCATGATTGGGCTTCACGCGCAATCATAACACTTTCATTTACAAATATCATATCGTGTGATGATTAATATTTTTATACTCTAGATGAAATCTGAGAGCATATTGTGTTTGCCTTACCGTTTGTAACGCTAAGAAATAATGCTCACACAGAGCCGCCAAGGGTACAGAAATATTTTTTGTCTCTCAAAAACCTCGATTCCAAGTTGCTGTCCGTCCGTCTGTCTACAACATAGCTCTCGAACGCTTAGAGCTATCGTGCTGAAATTGTTTGCGTGCCATTTTCAGCAAAAAAGTAACTTTAAGTTCAGGCCACGTCCACCCACTCTTTCTACCCCCTTCTATACAAATATCATGAAATTTAAGGGAATCGATTTTTCTCCGAAACCATTTCAGCTATTGACTTGAAAATTTGGTCATAGTACATATAATGTTATAAATATCATTGACCTCAAGAAGTATTGATTTGATCTTCTTACTCCTTCTACCACCTCCCATACAAATGCACAATTTTCAAAAATTCATTTATTCGGTTTGCATTGCTGCTAACAAAGCTAAATGAAGTAATTTTTGTCATAATTAATTTTATTATAATTCCAACTAATTGTGGAAAAACTATCAACTTTACCTCACTCCTTCTACCCCCTCACATACAAATTTTACGAAATTTCAATTAAATTAGTTTTCTCCAAAACCGTCAAAGCTATCAACTTTAAAATTTGAGAAAATTATACTATTTTAAATATAATTAATGTCAAAAAATTTGGTTTTGATTCGGATATTCCTTCTACCCCCTCCCATACAAATGCAGAATTTTGGTAAATGCATTTAACCGATTTTCATAAAAACTAGAAGAAGTAGAAACTTGAAATTTTGCCAATAATTGTAATAAATGCTAAGACAAATATCGCTCTCACTCCTTCCTACCACCTCCCATAAAAATTTTTGTATTGAAAGCTCAAGAAAAGTTCGAACACATGAGAGCTATCGACTTTAAAATTGTAACAAAGCAATGTTATTAGGAAGTTGATAAGCAGATTCAAAATCTCCCACTTTCTCTGCCACCTCCCATTCAAATACCATAAATTCAGACAAAAATTGTTCAATTTCTTTGAAAATTATGAAAGCAAGAAACTTTAAATTCTGCATGAAATATTTTATATACTACGTTCAGTGTTACATACAAAAATTATAAACCTCCCCTCTGCTCTTACCACCTCCCAAACAAAAGGTCAGTAAGTATTTCATCTACTACCAAGAGTTAAAAAAATCGGTTAAGTTCCGCCGTATTTCGAAGCAAAATTCGTCAACAACTTCACTGATATAATTCAAAATATTTTCGATATAAAATACTTTGCCATAAATGACATTTAAGCACTCCGAAAGCAAGACATATTTTTTCTTTAATCACGCAGTCTTAGTTCTAAATATAAAACATTTCCAAACACTCAAAAATGCCAATAAAAGGATTCAAAAAATGCGATGGTCAACTCGTCCATTAAACTTTAATGTTATTCGATTTTCTAATTTCTTGCTTTGCTTTATGTAATAAATTCGATCAATAATAATAAATCTTTTCACAATAAATCTGAAATTCCTAAATAAACATTCAAATCTCAATCAAATATCGAATAAAATTCGAAGATGTGACTCATTTCGTTTTATGATTGGCTCGAAAAATTAGCACATGAATGAAAGATTGTCGTCAAAACTTCACATTGATCAATGAAACAAATTTTCTACGTTCAAATTTTACGGTCATCTTAATAATGCGATCTTTTCGTGTTCTATTATGAATTTTTGGAAATTTTAGAACACGTAGGTAACTGATACGACCAAGATTTTATCGAAATCCGATAAGTTGTTAAATTGAATTATTTAAATGAACTTAAGAGTTGAGAATGTAAAATATCAGCGAATGCGGTTGGACTGGATCTAGTTATGCTGCGTAAATCATAAGATGAAAGTATTTTCGAGTTATTTGATAGCGGAATTAAGCGCATCGAGATTATTCGGCATCCGGACTGTTAGCGTTTAATTTATTCCTAATTTTATTTTCGAAATTAAAAAAAAATTTAAAAAACTGGACCCATTTCTTATTAATAACAAACCGCATAGCATTATTCAAATTTTCAATTTGTAATTTCAATTCTAATCAGCTCTAACCTGACCCTGATATGCGTCACAAACAAAAAAATCGTCTCACTGATAAATGCAAATTTATTTCAAATTTGAATCCTAAAGTGATTCAATTTCAATACGAAAATCATTTCATATGAAAAACGCGATAATTCATAGAATTCAATGACTTGATAGTATTAATAAAATTCAATTTAATATCTAGAGCCACCTAAAAATCGAATAAAAAAAACTATTTCCTTCCTCCTAGCCATTCTTGAGTCATTCTTAATGGTAATCCGTCGTCGCTAAGCCAAACCTCAAAATTCGCTATAAATCTAATCAAAATCCACGAATTGGGGAGGTAGCTAAAATCATCGGATAGACCAATCGCGAACCAGAAATTTTCGACAACCGAAAAACAAGAGTGCCAAATAACATACGAAAAAATTTGTCTTGGTTCTCTTTTATGCGAAGATTAGTATAATCCGAATGCGCATACTTTATAGAATTTTACTGCGAGCGCAAAATAAGATCAAGAATTTATAAGTGTGCGGTTGTTTTTTGTACCATCACCTGAAGAAGAGGAAGTAATCTGAAGGAAACGTGTTTCTAAATATTACTCAGATTTTTTTTGTTCTTTTGCGGATTTATTAGTTAACATATGTTTCAAAATTTCAATTGTGCTTAAATTTAATTAAAATT
The DNA here is from genome assembly GCA_963669355.1 of Chorisops tibialis. NCBI lineage: Eukaryota > Metazoa > Arthropoda > Insecta > Diptera > Stratiomyidae > Chorisops > Chorisops tibialis. The sequence continues at coordinate 13,088,376 of OY770262.1, read as the reverse complement.
GAGAGCTGAATGTTATTCCGCCGGTGGGTCCAAAAACCAGCTCTCTTAAAGTTCGAGTGGGGCCCCAATCGTTCGGGCTAAAGCACCGCCGCCACGGGTATTCATAATAGTGATGCATGTAATTTTGCTCGTACGCTAAGGCTACGTAATGATGTGGTCCGGTGTTTCGGTCCGGCATTATTGGAACGTAATCTGAAAATGAAAAAAAAAGGTTTTCAAAAAATCGCGGTGTTTTTAGATTTTGAATATTCACCAAAACTTTGACTCCCCACAAATGTTGGTAGGCCTTGATTTAGATCGGATCCCTTGAAGATCAAAAGTATAAAATTAAAACTAAGAAAATTTTATTTGAATATGTGATTTGAAATCGAATAAGAATTTAAGATATTAACTATTTTACTATAGTAACTGTATCCCTTCTACCACCTCTGCATTCATGAATTTAAATTAAATCGAATTTCTTGGAGTTTTTTCCAGCTATGAAAATGATATTCGTGTAGCACATTTCAATCATGATTCATGTTGCCCATTAAGCAATTATTAACATTCATCCACTACCATCCCCTTCCCACTTCCACCCGTCAACAGATACATGCAGTGTTCAAAAATTATCAAAATCACTCCCACTCACCTCAGCCTAGCTGACCCCATCCGATTTAAAAATTGTCGAATTATGCGCTATTCTTGCGCTATCGAAAACACCAAGGAAAAAAATTTTGCGCTCCTTTCGTTCAGTAGGAATTAATTATTTTAAGGTGGAGGGGATGAGTAGAAGGCAAGCAAGCCCACCCACCCCTAAGATATAATATTGTTACAGGACAGCTCTAGTTGCCCATCGACTGGGCTTCGCGGAAGCGGCGAATAGCGGACGAATAGTGGACGAATAGCGAACGAATAGCGAACGAATAGTGGACGAAAAGCGGACGAAAAACGGACGAAAAGCGACTGAATAGAATGATATAAACTGGCGAGTGTTTGCGAAGAGACAGTCAGTTAAGATTGAAAAACGATAGAGTCGTCGAAATCAGGTGATCGCGTAGAAAGCCTCGCGATAATCAGTCGGAGATTGGACAACGAAAGAGTCAGTCGGTATTCAGAAGGCGATGGAGTCGGAATTTATGACGGGGGGCCATTAGTGCGAATATTCAAGCGATAATTGGTGAATATTTCATTTTAAATTAAAGCAAAGTAGTTTAATTACTTTATTATTTTAAAAATAAAGTATTGTGATCGACTTGAAAAAAAAAAATTTGCTACCCTGAAATTTTTTTTTCGCATTTCATGACTAAAATAGCCTAAAAATGCTATCTGTACGCCGTCCGCCGTACGCTGGTGTGTACGCTCAGCGCCCATTAACTACCAAACCCTTCAAGATGGAAAGTTCATTTTTGGAGGGATTGTAGATAGTTGCGGATCTCAGGCGGACACCCATTTTGGGGGGTGTAAGAGTTCAGGAGGAGGCGGGGGGAGCACTTAAACCTAAAACTAAGAAATCAAATATCTCAAACATGGTTACAGCTAGGAGGCTAAAAATCGATGTACATACAAAAGGGTTTGTGGGACAACTTTTAAAATTAATTTAATTTTTTTATCCATTGGAGTGCAAAAAGGGGGGGCTAAGAACCAATTGTCGGCCGAATTTTTTTTTTCAAATGATTATAAATATCTCCGAAATTACTTAGCATAAAAAATTTATTTTTGCTAGATCATCAAGGTGGCATATAGATCCACTGGAATCAGCTTTCATAGAGGAGGAGGATCAGGGGGTGCAAAGAAAAACACTTAAAAGTCAGTATCTCGGCTATTTGTTGAGCTATGTAATTGAAACTTGGTACTTATATTAAGCTATACTAGAGAAATACGAGAAAAATATAACATTTGGACAAAATAGTAGTGGGGGGAAATGATTAGCATTTCAAAAATGGTGCACTTTCCAAAATTTCAAACCGTTATATTTCAAAACTGAGTGCAGATATCAAATTCAAATTTTGTGAAATTGTAGAACCACGTAGTTTTTAAATTTAATAAAAATTTTACGTCAGAAGGTATAATGGGAGGGAGGTGGTAAGCAAAAATGTCGAAAATTTTGAGTGATTTTTTTAGGGCTCTGGTAAGAGATACAAAGTTTAAATTTTCCATGTGGATACATCTATTTATTATGCATACAGAAAAATTAAAAAAATTTCGGCAATTGTTATGCACCGACCTCCCTGGTCTAACGTGCACAAGGTGTTTCATGTGCAATGAAAAAACACATAAACTTTTTTTTTTTATATATGTAGACAACTAAAGTCTATTTTACAAAGAAAAATAATAATAATAATAGAATAAATAACAATCATTCTTAATTCTAAATTAGAAATACATAAAAAAAACTAAATAACCATTACTAATTACTACAACTGCAATAATCTAAACAGCAAACAAAATATGATTGTATTAGACCTAAGACTACTTTAATAATATCTTACATATTATCTTACAAATAAAGTCTTAAATTTAGTCATTATTTTGTTTTTGTAAGTATTTCTACTTACAGACCATTTTTAAAAAATCAATTATCGCCTAAAAATTAAAAGCTATCAATTTGAAATTTTGTACAAAAGCTTTCGAAAATAGTTGAAATGAAACTGCGTCACAAGTTTTGAGATCGCACTTGCCCTTGTACCCCCTCCCAAACAAAAGTATGATTTCGACCAATTTCAATAAATCAACTGCTAACCAATAAATTAAAAGCTACGAACTTGAAATTTTCTACGAGCACCTTACAAAAGAAATGAAATAAAACTGCATCACAAATTTTACATTTCCCTTACCTCCTCTATCCCCTCCCATACAAATGATTGGTTTCGTGAATGTAAAATACGCTAAATTTTATGAAAATTCTATGCAACTTCGTCTATGAAACTGACATTCTATGCATAAAATATTGGACGTAATTGAGGCAATCAATTGAAAAATTATTGACATTTACCCATCCTTAATATGACCCCTCCCTCTCCCTCATAAAAGACCAAACTTGCATAAACGAATGAAATATTGATTACATGTACTAGAGGGTTTCACTTGTGAAAGGGGGTTCCACTTGTGAAAGGGGGTTCCACTTAGTCTTCCCTAACCACTTTAACTTGCATATTGACTTTTCAACTTGCCCCCAAAAATAATAAAGTTGAGCCCGACTTGTTGGCAGTTTATTTTTACTTGAAGCGACCCCTTGCGCACTTTAATTGGTGTGAGAAGTGGAATTTCAAGTAAGAAAGGCGAGTGATAATTCCAAAACATGGAAAACAGTGTAGAAAATCTGGGATGTTTAAAGTAAAAATTTTCTGGAACATCGATTGAGTGATCCTGTAATCCCGAGTGTGAAAACAACAACTATAAAAGGAAAATTTTTGAAAAGTCTTACCACGAAACAACTGAGCAGGATTTTATGATTGAAATCGAATGAGTCAGTTAAGATTGCAAAGCGATAGAGTCAAGATCAGGTGGTCACGTGAAAAGCCGCGATAGTCAGTCAGACATTGGACAGCGAAAGAGTCAGTCGGTGCTTAGGAGGCGATAGAGTCGGAATTTACGACGGAGGGTGATAAGTGCGAATATTAAAGCGACAATTAGTTAATATTTTATTTTAAATTGAATTAAAATAGTTTTACTTTTACTTGAAATCCAGCGGCCCCTTACGCACTTCAATTGGTGTCAGAAGTGGGATATCAAGTAAAAAAGGCGGTGATAATTACAAAAAAGTTAAACAGTGTTAAAATTCTGGGACGTTTAAAGTGAAAATTTTCTGGAACATCGATTAAGTGATCGTATAATGTGAAAATTCTCGAACGAACAAAAAGAGTTTTTGAAAAGTTTCACCTCAAGTGACCGAGTAGGATTTTATGATTGAAAAATTCCCGTACAGTGAACATTTTTGTGCAGGAGACCGAAACTGCATAGCAAAGTGTAGCGGAAAGTTCTTGATCGTACGACTCGATGGTACATCTAATAAAAAAATGATGACCAAAATGGGGGAACATAATGAAAACCTACAGAAAAAATAAGCAGTAAAATGGACCAGCAAAGTCAATAGGCCACAGAGCAAAACTAACAGCTAAGAGAAGAAACAAGCCTACAGATAAACGCATTCAGTAAGGAAATTGAAGAACAGTTGGACGCGAAACTTCTTGAATAGTGAACTATTCTAGAGCAGAAGATCACCTAAAATACTGGAAAGATCGAGAGAATCACTGGAGATGTAGTGAAAAAAACTGGCGTCATCAAATCCGAGAGTATGGTTCAGAAAAATCTAAAAGCTCCATTCTTCGATAGCCCAACACCATGGACCATCTACAAAACTTAATTTGAGGCGGCAGTTAGTGGTCAGATCTGGAGCGAGCAACTGCCTTGAAATTAGCGTTACGAGGATCAGCGGCCGAAATCTTTGCAGACCACAGCAGCCGAACAACAAAACGACTTTAAGTTCCTGATGCTGACCTTGGACCATCGATATGAAGAACATCATCTGTGGGAAATTTATAAGACACAACTTCGCAATCGAACACAGAAACCCGGCGCACTTCCCTTACGCACTTCAATATTATTCAAAAACTAAATAACAAAAACTATACGCTATTGTCAAAATTCACACTGAGTCTTTTCAAGGACCTCCCATGCAAATCGGAAATCGTTGCAACATGCCGCGACATATTCGCCTATGCATCTATTGTTCGGGAATATTCCAATTACTGCTGTTAGCAAGGCTTTACTCGAATCGCATGTCACTTCTTTTGGAATAGGTATCTTCGCTCGCAACCATTCCATGAGCCAAAAAGATATAACAAACGCATTATTAATTGACTTTCAGAACGGACATAGCGACTTCCTTGAAAGTGCTGAACTCTGAGATTGCATAAGTCATGTATCGATCGTGCATCATTACTTGGCACGATTTTGTTCGATTAGGCATTTCTGTTTGACTGTTTCGGATCCTTGGACTCCTGCGAAAATCGCGAATATCGAATTCTTAGAGCGCATAAATCATACATTCACCGAGCATAGTTATTCGGAGTATTGTTTTTATTTTGAGTTTCGGCCTTGCGAGTTGTTTGGGAAGTCCTTGAAAGGACAAAGCGCAACAATCAAATGTTTCGGATTCTAAGAACGCATACATAATACACAAATTCTTGTTATTTAGTTTTTCAATTAGATTATCGGGAGTACAAATTGAAATCCGTCGTTTCTCAATAGATGGCGCCAGCAGTAAATGCTAATCAACAATGGCGGATCAGAAACGTCACATAGTAAGCTTAGATATCTGGCAGCAAATCCGCATCATTAGATTTATCGGCTCCATATGCTTTTTTATGCGCGAATATGTCGAAGTTTGAGCCTTATAAGCGTCATTTGCGGGAAGTTTTAATTTTTGTCTTCAATTCAAAAAAAAATTTGCGACTGAGACGCGTTGAATGATTGTTGAAACTTATGGTGGGGGAGCTATTAGTGAAAGAACGTGTCGTGAGTGGTTTCATCTCTTCATGAACGGTGATTTGGACGTCAAGGACCGATATGGCTGTGGAATAGAGAAAATTTTTGTAGTATGTCATGAGCTGTTGCAATCGAGTGAAACCATCATTGTAGATCACGATTGACTACAACTGATGCGTTTGAAGGAGAAACGACCAAGAGAGGCGCGACAAAGTGATTTTGCTGCACTATAATGCACAGTCGAATGTTGCTTAGGTTATGAAAACCTACCTAGAAACACTGAAATGGGACGTTCTACCCCACCTGCCGTATTTCACAGCCATTGCCGCTTCGGACTACCACCTATTACGATCGATTACGCATGGCCTGGCTGAGCAGCATTTCTATTCTTATGAAGAAGCCAAAAATTGGGTCGATTCGTGGATCGGCTCAAAAGAAGAGCAGTTTCGACGCTGCTAGAAAGATGGGAGAAAGTTGTGGGTAGCGATGGGCATTTCTTGGAATAATAAATAATTACATATTTTTGCACAATAAAGGCTCGAAATTTGAAAAAAACGACGATTTTTAATTTTTACTCCCAGTATATTGTTACATGCCCTTGTCGTTCATCGCATGTCCGCAATCTGCCACTATCTTCAATCAAAAACGATTGTGCAGCAGTGAAAGAACATCTGCACTCTGTTCTTCGAAAGAAATCAATCAATCAAATTCCTGGTAAGAACCCCTATAGGGTCACAAGACAGAAGCAACTCTCGTCGACAAGGCGCGATCCTGAGCATCGGCCTTAAGCTGTTGACTGTTGTTCGAAAGAAAGCAACAACAAATACAGGTCGACAGTCAGCGAACACGTCTGCTGTGTTGGGTTATAAAAGGGGTGAGCGTTCGTGAAAAGAGACAGTCAAGTTTAGGAAAGCGAAGAGTCGGAGTATCGATATTCGGAAAGCGAATGAGTAGAAGTTGGGAAAGCGACAGAGCGCGATTAGGGCGAAAAGTTAGTCGATAAAGTGAACAAGAAAAGTGTTGAAGGGATTAACTAATGCGTTAAATAAATTTTGTGGTTTAAAAGGGTTCTTGGTGTTTTCGCATAAATCTGTAATTATTTTGATAACTTTCAATAAGTGGGGAGAGAGGGCAGCTAGGCTTATGTTTCTCACTCCCATCTTCTATATCAAGGGTAATCGGTAAGTACTAGTGTTTGATGAAAGATGGCGCCAGTGGATGACAATAAGACAGCACTCTATCTGAGGTCACTACCAGAGGCGCGGTCCGCACATGCCTCGACAATCCGCCTAACAAAAACGACGTACTTTTAAAATTTTCATTGTTAGCCTTGCACTTAAAATCTGTGAAAAATAAATAACGTTAGTGAAATAAAACTGTGCGCACTGAATCCTACAAATCTGTACGGTTGAACGGCATCGTCCAGACATTTGCCACAATTTCTGAAATATTGATTGCATTCTTTTGTTTCTACAGCTGTTGGAAAGAGCAAGTTTGGGTTTTTTTCTAACTATGTAGAAAGGGTAGTATTCACTGATCGGATTATATTCTTGTTTATGAATGGGAAAACATGTGAGCAGATATATCCCTTTCGATGGCAACCATGAGAAATGTTTCAATAAAGAGTGATCGTAATCTTACATCCGTCCTGGATTAAGTATGTTCAGATCACCCAGATCACGCAGAGCCTGAGTGTAGCCTAGTGGGCAGCGTGTTGGTCTGGTTGCGTTCAAATCCTAGTCGGCGCACCATTATTCCTTAGTGCCTACTTGTGCATATCTGGGTCACCTTAGTCTACGAACATGAAAATTCATAGATTGACAGTTGTGCGAAGGGCTAACGACCCTTCCACAAGAACAACTAAAAATATTAAGAAACCTGTAGGTTAGGAGACCAAGGCCTGATTTGGGCTACAGTGCCATTTAAGAAGATGAAGATCCAATTGAAAGAAAAGATTTCCGGATTCTACACTGTTACGCTTTATTATTCGCGACGTTTCGGTCTCTGCTGAGACCTTTATCAAACTCTCGGCAGAGACCGAAACGTCACGAATAATAAAGCGTAACAGTGTAGAATCCGGAAATCTTTTCTTTCAATTCGAAATGCACTGTGAAAACATTCACCAAACCACAAGAAGAAGATCACCCAGATCGCTCAATTAAGGTGACTTTAGATGGAATGATCAACAAAATCAATGATATTGTACTGGCAGACCGGTTAGTGAATGTCAGAGATAACGTTGAAGAACATGAACAGTATACCCAACATGGTCGTGTGGGTATGAGTTTCTATGCCGTTTCATGTCTGTTGATGAAACATAAGTTCATTTCACGAAGGAACAGTCAAACCAGTGCACTTTATCCAACAAACATGCTCCCAACTACGCGAAGATAGTTTCGTCAGCCCGAAGAGTCACGCTCACCATTTTCTGGGATTTGGAATCTTAATCGACTATTTGAAAAGGATGAGGAAGATGATATGCTCAATTGATGGGCAAATTTGAAGACACAATCGAGGATACCTACTTGTCAATCTCCCTCAGCACAATATGCAAAAAAAATTAGATTAAGTGAAACAAATCTGTATATCGTTACATGTCAGCCATAGTCACTCCTCGCCTGTTCGCAATCGTCCACTATTTTCGACAACAACAACACTGCGCTAATAAAAAGAATGCGAATGCCGACAACGGATGCAACATTAATTGCATGCGGGCACAAATTCCGATGCCGACACACATTGGATTACTCATCGACGGTCAAGAAGAAAATGTTTCGGTCGAAAGCGGTCATGAAGGAAACAATTCGGCTGAAAGCGATTGGCAAGGAAATTATTCGGCAGAAAGCGATCAGCAATTAAATGATTCGGCCGAAAGTGGTCGACAAGGAAATTATTCGGCATACAAAGCCGACGAAAAAAAGGTTGAGCGTTCGTGAAAAGTCGGTCGAAGTTTTGGAAAGTGAAAGTGTCGCAGTTGGAAAAGCGGTAAAGTGAACAAAAAGTGTTTGAGTTAAGTTGAAAAGCGAGTTGGTAAAGTTTGCTTTTATTTTAATCCGAAGCGACTTAAATATAATTTTTACTTGCAATTCAGCGATCTCTAGTGCACTTCAATATTATAGAGTAGAAGAAGCGACCTCTGATATAAACGCAGCTCCAAATTCAAACAAATTGCTCGCTTCAAGGTAGTCACACAAAATTATAAAGGAAATTTCGTATAACTCTCGGAGCGAGCAAACTACACATAAAGACTCAACCGACAAGTAAATGAATCGAACAAGAACGAAATAATTCTGAACACCTGCTAGGTCTTTAGCAAGAAAGCAACGAATAGTAATGAAAGAACACGTACACCCTAGCACGCACGATCATCGAAGGTCTCCAACAAAAATAACACGGGCAATGTAAAGAAGCGGACGACTGCGATCGGGCGCCACGGAAAGACAGCGACAATGAAATACTTTATAGAAAGCAACAACAACCACACGTACGGGCTCGTACGAATGAGACAAGATTCGGGCGATGATGAAATTCTTTATAGAAGCAATGAACAGCGCTCGATTGAAAAGAAAAAAATTCACACGAGAATTGGCGAAACAACGGAGAAGGTCGACTATGGCCGACGGGTACCGACAACAGTCAAAACAACGGAAAAGACCGACTTTGGTGGACGGGTGTCGAGAATGGTCGAAATAACAAGAAAGTCCAGCTGTGACCGACGGCGAACGAATAGAGAACGACGTAAGAAAGCAAGAACCCGAGAAGAGGAGTCAGTCTGGTTTTGAAGCGGTCGACAAATGAGTCGATATTTAGAAGGTGAAAGATTGGCAAGCGATTATTGGTGAGCGAAAAAGTCTAGTGCACTTCAGTATGATATAACATTTGTAACGCCCAAAAATAATACTCGCACAGAGTCCAAAAGGACACAGAATATTTGTTGTCGCTGAAAAACCTTGACTTTAAGTGATCGTAAGCTATCGAACTGGAATTTTGTTATTTTATTTTTAGCAAACAATAATTTTTTTTTAATTTATTTTATCAATTTTTATTAAAACTAGAAAAAGTAAGCAGATGAATTTTATCCCGAATTTCTTTTCGATAGAATGCGATAAATGTTGAATAAGTTTTTAACTTCGCCTCAATTTTTCTACTCCTCCCTCCTTTATGACTCAATTTTCCCAAAATCACAAGAAAATAGTCGTGTTTCCGTACGCCTTTCCTCGTTGGCCGCACCCCGTGCACCATATATGGACGCTTATATTACAATAACTTCGAAACCATTGACGATAGCAAATTAATTTTTAGGTGGATTTCATGTGGGGTATGATCTCAGACGGACTCAAATTTTGGAGGGTGTAGTAGTCTATGTAAAGCTAGGGTGAAGCCTAGTGGGTAGCGTGTTGGTCTATAATGCGAAGGTCGTGAGTTCAAATCCCAGTCGACGCATAATTCCAGCACACTGCCTGCTTGGGTACACCTTGGTCACTTCTATCTATGAAAATTAAAAATTCGTAGATAGAGGGTTGTGCGAAGGTCTAACAACCCGTCCATAATAAATAACGAAAAATGTTAAGGAGCCTGAAGGTCAGCAGGCCAAGGCCCGATTTGGGCTGTAATGCCATTGTAGAAGTACAAGAAGTAGTTTAGGGAGAACAAGAGAAAGTGCAGAACTGACGCTACAGGCAGATCATTAGTTTCATAAAAATTTCAGCAGAGATCGAAACGTCACGTTAAAAAAAAATCTGAAATCTAGAAATATGTCCTTTAGTCCTTGATTTTTTACTTTAATTAAGCCTTTAGCTTTTCTGACTAAATTCTGTAAGAAGCATAATAGGACTCCATTTTTCATTGATTTAGTAAAACTCTATCCAGGATTATCGCACTAAAATATTTCATAAACTTACAGGCAAATTAGTACCGAGCCAGTGGATATAAAACTTCCCGGTAGGACATTTCTTCGAATCTAAATCCATCAGTACTAGGGCATAAATATTTAATTTTTGTATAATCTCATCTTGATCGTATCCTTCGCGAATTCTTACTTACATCTTTTGCTTCCGGAAAATAAATTGTCGGTCTCTCCTGAAAGATATCTTTCGGTTGCGATCGATTGCAGTTACTCTGATCAATTCGGATATCAGATTTCGGAAACCATAGAATAATTGAGCTTAAATTGCATGGATTAATATCTTCGAAAAGTATAAAATACGGCGATAATGCTGATATTCGGCTGGAAAATAGCACCAAAAAAATTACAAACGAACCGATCAGAGCCATAGTCTTAGCTGTACTGCGTGCAATCGTACAATGAAGATCGCATGTGTTAACGTAATCATCGACAAAATCATTACTTCTAGAATAATTTTCGGTAATTTATATAGGAAATAATTTAATAATAATTTTCTAAAGGTTAAACGATATGTTTATTTTCTTGATAAAATCGTAGAGTGTGTTGCATGTAATTCAGTGTCAACAAAATTAAGAAATAAGAGTCGTCGAAACATGCATTGCTTCAAAAACCTCAAATCGATCTAATGGGCACGATATTCTTTACTCTTTTACCACCTCTTATGCAAATGGCACAATTCCATAAAATTTATATTAATTGCCTCAAATTTTACATCTAAATTTTAGTCACCGTGTTAAAGCTGCAGCACTCCTTCATCAGAGTTATCTACAATTCTCTCCGTTTATACCTCTCATACAACTTTCAGTTTTAAATATTCTTAAAATGTTGAAGCAACATTATTTTGAATATATTAAAAACATTTAAACGAAGCTACGAGTCTTTGACGCATACGTCAAGTCCCCGTTTTTATATAGTTGTACTACATGGAGGTTTACGTAGAAACTGACAAATTTTATGAACCAATGTCTCATACGAATTATAGCGAACTCTGGAGTTCAATTGGACACACCGTGATAGGGATTAAGGTTTGAAGGCGTAAGTGGCAGTGGATCGGTCACATACTCAGAAAACCACTTCAAACACTTTAAAAAAAGATCGGGATTATAACCTATAAGAAACGACATCTGCAGGCTTGGCCGACCAAGTAGCACATAGAAACGAGTAGTTGAAAAGAAGCCAAGAGAAATAAATAAGTGCTAGTGACGACTGACCGCTGATGGAAGAGACCTGTTTCCTGCACCCTAACAGTAAACATTCCTATATATTTTTAAACGTTAAAAATTGTACCACGTCATTAGAACTTATTAAAAATTTAGCTTTGTATCTGGCATCACAATTTGAGTTTATATTGATACATGCCATCAATATGCCGCTCATCGAATGTTCGAGATTTTCAACCAATGTTCTCAACATTAACAACACTGCACTAACAAAAGAACACCTGCAAGTTCTTTTCCGCGAACGAAACCAACAATAATTACCTGAGCGCACAAATTCCGATCAAGTTACATGCCGACACACATAAGCGTATTGATCGACGGTCGGCATGAGCGAATGCATCGTATCGACGACGGTCGGCATAAATTAGTGAACACGTTAGTTGTACTGGGTATAAAAATGGCGAGCATTCGGAGATTAGAACGCGAAATAGACAGTCGAGATTCGGAAGTGAAGGTGCGAAGTAGGGAAAGCAATTAAGACAGTGTTCGGCAGCGCGAGTATCAAGTCGATATAGTGTGAACAAAAAGTGTTAAAGTTAATCTCGAAAGCGAATAATAAAGTTACTTTTACTTGAAATACAGCGATCCCTAGAGCACTTCAATACATTTTAACCCACTAAAAAGTTATTTCTATCGATCGTAACTTATCCCTTTTCAAAAACACTACATCCGCTACAGATCTTTGGGATGTAAGGGTTTGGGTTCAGTTCCATTCAGGAACGTTTGCTTTTTGTATTCTTATTTCAAAGCTTAGATGCAGTAATAAATTTCCCTTTATTATTATTAATTTAGAATCGAAAATAAAATCATTAAATTAAAAAAATTTTCTTATTGTTCCAGTTCGATGTTCGAGTAGACAGCGTCTGATTCGACTTCCTTGTAATCCATAACCAGCGAACAAATATCATCACGGGCCTCCTTCAGAGTTCCTTCTTCAAGTCCTTCGCCAACGTAATGATGAACAAAGGCTCGCTTACTCATTATATGATCAAACTTGCTTGTGATCCTTGACCAAGGTCGCCTGATTGCCGTACTATTGGAGAGCATACAAACAGCTCGCTTGGTTGGTGCCAGATCGCCGCCCGGTACACAAATCGGTGGTTGATAGTTGAGACCGGTTTTGAATCCGGTCGGTGACCAATCCACAAAAAATATTGACTTCTTCGACTTGATATCCTGAATGGCATTGTTAACGTCCACCGGTGTAACGTCGCCGCGATAAAGCAGGACACAAGACATGTATTTACCCTGGGCTGGATTACATTTAACCTAAGTAAGAAATTATTTTATTTATTTTTTGTTAGATATGAAGCTCTACGTGTCAGTGTTTGAGTAGTGCAATAATTAGATTTATGCTGAGCCATATGTAATCAGTGCCGTAGTAATAAAGCCGCTGCTAACAATCGGGGGTCGTTTCCTATACTAGGCAGTAGGTTTATTTTAAGCATAAATTTTTCAGTTGCTGCTGACAATAAGAAAAAATACGAAATAAAATGGGCAAACAATGTTAAAGTGAGACAGTTTATGGCGGCTCATCAAGTACGGCATAAAATGAATCGAAAAAATATTATTATCTCATAATCAATGTTTGCACAATTAGCTTTTTTGCTGCACGTAATTCGAAGCATCCAATAAAATATTGATTTATTAATAATTCTATAGCTAGGATGTAGCCTAGTAGGTAGGATGTTGGTCTACAATGCGAAGGTTGCAAGTTCAAATCCAGATCGACGTATAATTCCAGCAGAACTCGGTCTACCTTGGTCACCTCAATCTACGAAAAATGAAAAATTCGTAAATGGCAGGTTGTACGAAGAACTAACAACCCTACCAAAATAAGTAATGAAAATGTTAAGGAACCTGAAGGTCAAGGAGGCTAAGGCCCGATTTGAGCTGTTGTGCATTGTAGTATAGAATAATTCCGAAAATTGCGCAATTTTCCTCGAACAGAACTATGCGATGATCCAACAACGATACTCCTGAGATAATCGTTCCCGCTCTTGACTTCGAAACACATACATTTTTCCTCTCGTCCTTTTCGGCACTGCATTCGAAATTCTGCCGAGTTTTTCTTTACAAATTCGTAATGGGGTTGTGGATGTATGGCGGTTTGTGGATTTGAATCGACTGTACTTAACTTTATTGCTGTAGATCGGTAAGCCGGACCAGGATTTTCTTAACATATTGCAATAAAATAATAATGGAATCATTTTGTCCTGGTTACATATAGTATCCAGTCATACTTTTGATAGGGTATATGCTGATTCTACCAGAAAAAAACAGCATGTACGGTGTGTACTTCGCATAGCCTATAGTCATGTGTATTGTAAAAAAGGCGATCGATGGTTCTAACTGAACGCTAGAAAAATAAAAATATTCGGGACAAAATTTTTTGAAATTCTGCTACAATCACAACATACGATATTAGCTCCATTGCAATATTTGACTTATAGCTACGAAAGGAGCAAATTTTTGACTATACCCAAGGAGGATATACAAAATGGAGTGCCTGATAGGCTGTCTCATGTGGGAATACTTTTTGATTCGGAAATTTTCGAAAATTGTGTCCAAGCTTAACTTGGCTTCAAACTTTTACAAAAAAAAATACCATAATTTGTATTCTCTCTTGGTTGCTAATATTCAGTCAGCAATAAAGTAATTTTTAGTACGATGGAGTTGCTGTTTTATTTCAGAAATCTTGAGTTTTTCAATTTTTATTAGTTTTTGGTTCGTGTCTAACCTAAGCACTTTAGCAACGGACAATTTAACGCGAGACAGAGATAGTTGCATTGAGCTTAAGTATGTCAAACAAGGATAGCGAAACAATTCTTTCGAAAACGTGACAATTGTTTCGAACAATTTAACGTGGGAAAGAGTTAGTTGCAATATTTTTAAGTGTGCCAGACAAAGATAGCGAAACGATTTTTTTTCGAAAAATTTCGAGCATTTCGCCAGTAAGAGAGGGAAATACTTTCATTCCCATTTTCTTACACGACAAAGCATGCTCATAGTCACTCCTTTTTATATATCCTCCTTGGCTATACCCCGCTTCGTGTGCATAAATTTCAGTGTCTACTTGGTCTAAGTTACAAATCTATAATCAAATCACGCCTCCATTTGAGCAGATATCATAATTCAGTCATATTACAAATGGCACAAGGTCGTAACAAAATATTGACGGTGTATTTTAACAAATTTTCAAAATTACCAGCTGATTAGATGGTTCGAAGCATTGGTAAGTCAACTGTTGAGCAGAAGAATTTTCGAATTGGAATTGAGTCAAAGACACCATTGGAGCATATGTCGCCAAAGGGAAGTGAATCCTCGGATAGGGTACCAAATTGGTTTGAAGCTCATTGAAGTTCACATTGATAGCACCCTCAAATCGCAGTGGAGTGGTAATTGTTGATACAACCTGCATAACAAAAAATATTTAATTAAAAAAAAAATTCAAACAGGACGAACCATAATCACCTGAGCAATAATTCGATTCAGGTTTGTATAAGTCGGATAGTTAACCCTTAATCGATTGGCACATACATCATAGCATGCTTCGTTATCCATTAAAATACTGCAATCGACGAAATCCATGGATAAGTGTGCAGCTAAGACAGCATTATAGGGTTCAACAATAATCGGTGAAATCCTGCAATCGAAATAATTAAACCATAAATTTAGAGCCAACAAAAGTATTTAATCACTTCGGTGAAGGAAAAACAATGAATTCAAGTTTACTAGTTTTGCCATAGTCCTGACTAAGATTTTCCAAGAGTCGAGTACCGAAACCGGATCCGGTACCACCACCGATAGCATGAAACATTAAAAATCCCTGAAGCGATTCAGCCCTTTCGACCACTTTCCTGATAGTGTCCAAAGTCAAGTCGATCATTTCGTTGCCCAACGTATAGTAGCCTTTTGCATAGTTACTGGCCGAATCACATTTGCCAGTTATCAGCGTTTCCGGTGAGAAAAGGTACCGATAGGCTCCTGTTCGAATTTCATCTGAAAAGAGTAATTTGAAAGGATTATTCTAGGAGTTTCATTTAGTGCATTTTACCGATAACGGTCGGTTCCATATCGACTAGAACCGTACGTGGAACAACCTTTCCGCCCCTTCCCTGCGTGAAGAACGTACAGTAGTCGTTCGAGTTGTTACAATATGCGCATCCTTGGGCGGTTATTCCGTGCTCGAGACAGTAAAGCTCCCAACAGGCATTCGCTATCTGTACACCGGCTTGTCCAACATGGAGCTGGACTAGAGCGTTCTGTAAGGAGAAATTTTGATTTCTATTCAGAATTTTTTATCTGTATCTTACTGAGCACATTTTGTAACACTCTGCAGACTCTGTGTTTATGGTATTGAGAATTTAGATTGCAAAATGTTTGAAAACTTTTTTTTTGGTTTTATTTATTAAACTCGAAATTTAAATGGTTTGCATTTTTGACATATCCTGAATTTCGATGTGAACTAAGCGAATTATTTTTATTGCAATAGAACTACTGTACTCTTAATTCCTAGGGAATTGAGGTTCAGCTCAGTAGGTATTTTACCCATAAGTTATACTTCGTTGGTAAAAAATCTGCTCCACTAAGTCGTATACTTGATACACGAAAGTCGATAGAACGGGTTCCCTCGCGTTGATGATATTCTCTATTATAGGTCCGTCGTAGATGGTATAATTCTTCGTCAATACCACTACAGCTCAAATTGGGCATTGGCATCCTGACCATCAAGTCCATTCAATCAATCATTTTCCTACTAAAACCCCCTACAGGGACTTAGGACGGAAATAGTTCTCTTCTACAGGGAACGATCCTGAACATCAGCCTTTAGTTATCGCCAGGACTTGTTTATTTCTCTGGCCTCCTGCTCCACTGCTAGCTTCCATGTGCTATATGGTCAACCAACCCGACGCCTGCCTTGGGGATTATAGTCCAGAGCATGTTTGGCGATGTTTCGCTCTGGTTTCCTCAAAGTATGACCGATCCACTGCCACTACCTCAGTGCCTATTTTAGTCTGTCCAGTTGTACTCAAAAGTTCGTCGTTGGAGATCACATCTAGCCAGAATATTTCTACAATACAACAGATGCATTAGCTCACGAAAGTTTGCAGTTTCTTGGTAAGTATAACGGTAAAACAACTCGCAGCATCGGGCGAAGGGAGATCTCTCTCAACCTCCAGAAATGGGAAAGGACACCGAAGACCTGACGAGCTTTATAAATACTAGCTTCAATATCCTTTTCGGCTCCGCCATTTATGTTGACAATGCTTCCGAGGTAACAAAAGTCTTGCACCTCTTTCACATATTGTGCGCTCGAATACAGCAAGCGAATGTTTGACTCTAAACCAGAAAGGTAATATGCAAGCAAACGCACGTCATCTTCGTCTTCTAATGTAAGTTTTAATGGCGTACAACCTTGCTCTTTCGAAGATTTTATCCTTTTAGGTGTAAAGTGCAACAACCATTTCGATTGAAGTCAACACATCTTTGAAGTTGCAGTTGACGTCTCCAAACGTTAAATTTAGACGGTCATTCATTGTCCGGGCATCTAGACTTTAGAACGCATTGGTGGCTACAGTTTTCCCAAATAGATATAACCGCCAGTCCTTCAAGAATAATGTTCACCGTCATTTTCATTTTTCTCCACCTAAATATCCATAATACACCCAATTCTAATCTACATCTTCACCAACTTAGCTGTGCAATGCATTAAAGGGTGACCCTCTAAGTTATACTCGGTGCGTTAAAAAAAATTAGCATAATCAAGGTGACTTAAGATGTTAAACAGTCCATACTGAAGACCTTTCCCTCCTTCCTTCCAAGTCATTTACTACTACCAGAAACAATGCTGGTAATAATATGCTGCCTTGTCTGACACCCGTAGGCACAAGAAAGCTCTAGGAAACTCTCTTCCCTGTAAAAGGCGACATCTTGCATCTTTGTGGGATTCTTTATTCATAGCAATGATCTTATCTGAAATACAAAAATTTCAAATCGGCAGTGTAACTCTAGCACCTCGTAACTCACTTTTCCGATCCTGGAGTCACGAGCCTTTCATATGATGGAAGGTGCGCTGAATCGATTGGAAAATACCTCGAAAACTGCAGGAGATTCGGTTTTCTTTGTTGGTAGAAGGTCTCTCCATGGGTAAGACTACGTGTAATTGTTGCTAAAGCCAAGGTTTTATAATGTATATCGGAGCAATGAACTCCATTTCAACCGCAGCTAAACCTGGCACGTCGCGTCAGAAACGACACTGCCACCGAGATTGAACGCAAATTTGATCTTGACCCATTCTATCCTGCAAACCTTTTCCCTTCGTGTAATTTCGGCACTTCGGTGAAGAAATCATCCTTCCAATGACCTTAAATTTACAACACACTGCAAAATTGTGACTTTCTGACCCTGGTCCTGAGTCTGACGATGATCCTATTCTATCTGAGATTGGTTTCCAGCTGATGAGACTGTTTCTCCCTCTCAGTGTAAAGACGACCGCCACGTCAAATTTCGTTTACACTCAGAATCAACGAACAGAATGGCGTTTCCGCTCGGGGTTCGTTCTTCTCCTCATCCTGTCCACCAGACCTCACTTAAGCCCAAAATTTGGATGTTGAGGTGTTCCATTTCTCAGTCGTGAATGTGTATCCCATCTGAGATTGGTTTCCAGATAATGAGACTGTTTTCCCTCTCGGTGTAAAAACGACCTCCACGTCAAATTTGGCTTACACTCAGAATCAGCGAACATAATGGCGTTTCCGCTCGTTCGTTCTTCTCCTGATCCTGTCCACCAGACCTCACTTAAGCCCAAGATTTGGATGTTGAGGTGTTCCATTTCTCGGTCGTGAATGTTAAAGAGGCAGAGTTTCTCTTCTCCTTCTACAATGCCACTACAGCCCAAACCGGGCCTTGGCCTCGTGACCTTCAGGTTCCTTAACATTTTTTTCATTATATATTGTAGATGGGTTGTTTGCCCTTCGCATAACTTTCTATCTACGTATTTTTCATTTTCATAGATTGAGTAACCAAGGTATATCCAAGCAAATACTGTGCAGGAATTATATTACGTCGACCTGGATTTGAACTCACGACCTTCAACACGCCACCTACTAAGCTACACCCTAGGCAGGGTTTCAACAGAAGTCCAATTCAAGGTAAGTTAAGGTATCTGTTCCTCAAATAATTTCCAGTACATATTAATTATATTTGCAACGACGGCAAATTTTCAAAGGAGGCAAAATTATGTCCAGTGCAATGGAGTTAGGTGTTTTATTTTAGAAACTTTGAGCCTTTCAATTTGCTTTTAGTTTTTGGTTCGTTTCTAAGCTAATCACTTTAGCAACGGACAATTTAACGCGGGAAGAGCTAGTTGCATTGGGCTTAAGTATGCCAAAAAAGGATAGCGAAACGATTGTTTCGAAAAATTTGGAGCATATCGCCAGCAAGTGAGGGAAATACTTTCTAATAGAGAAAAGGACGGTCTCCTGCATTCTCATCGCGCGTACATTTCGAGGAGCTAACTACTATTTGATAAAGACCAAATTCCGATGTCGGAACGCAAACTGAGGACACTCAAAAACACAACCGGTTTTTAAATTCCTCACAGGAAAATTCAAGGATGAGAAAGTAGTTGCGAAGTACGTATCAGCCTTAGAAAGGCACTTCGCGGCAATATTGAACAGCAACGCCAGAAGAAATGTGACAAAACATCAGAGATGGCATTAAATCCGTAGCAGAGGAGGTGATATGAGAACAACCCGGGTGCAAAAGAAATGATTGATGATCGACAGCGAATGCCAATATGCTTTAGAATGAAAATAATCAAGCTAAAAAAATATTAACGGAACGGCCGACACGCGCCAAACAGGACAAATATAATTATTTTAGACGATTTGCAAACAAAATATGCAGACAGAGAAAAAGGAAGTACAATAATGACGAAATTACAAACATCGACGAACATTTTAAATTACACAACACTAGATCCGCGTATTACCGAGTTAAAAGGATGAAAGAGTGATACCAACCAAAGACGACCCTCTGCAAGGATGCAGAAGGCAATATTATTAGTAATGCGGAAGCTATAAAACAAAAATGGGTACAATACTTTGAACAGTTCCTCAATCCGAGCCCGACATTCGCACAAACAGCAGCACCATCATAGTAGGTGCAGCTAATGTAACTGCTAATGAAGGACTCTCTTTGAGTCCTTCCACTCTCGAAGAAATAAAAACGGCCCTGAAGAACCACCCGGACAAAAAAGAGCCGGGCACAGATCAAATTCCAGTTGAGCTTTTGAAAGCCGGTGACACCTTCATAGGGGATCTCCTCCATAGATTAGTCATGGATATATGGACCCCTGAAACACTTTCTGAAGATTGGCGCAAGAGCATCATATGTCCAACTTATAAAAGAGGTTACACACTCTACTGCAAAAACTACCGAGAAATATTTCTGTTGCGTACGTTTTATAAGATCTTGACGAAAAATCGAGAAAAGCTGACAATGTAATTGGTGAATACCAAGGCGGATTTAGAGCTGGGCGATCGACCACGGACCAGATAGTCTTAGCTAAACAGGTGCTGGAAAAGTACTGAGAATATAATATGCACCAGATATTTGTAGACTTCAAGCAAGCATACGACAGTATCGACAGATGCGTACTGTATAAAATCATGTTGGAGTTTGGAGTCCCACTGAAACTGGTTCGGCTTACAAAAATGAGTCTTTGTCAAGAGTCAGAGTAGAAAATGATCTAAGTTCCAGCTTTAGAACTGACAACGGCCTTAAACAAAGCGACGGCCTAGCACCAATGCCTTTCAACTTGACACTCGAATAGTCGTTCGGAAGCTTCCCATTGACACCAAGGAAACACTATGCTTCAAATCCACACAATTTGTAGCATATACCGACGATATAGATATCCTTGCAAGATCTCTGGATACTGCTAAACAGGTATTTGTAAACCTAGACTCGATAGCAAGGGGAGTTGGACTACGAATTAACGAAAACAAAACAGAAGTTATGACACAAACTAGGAAAATGACGCCAATCGGACAAAATATTACAGTAGGATACTTCAACCTAGAAAACGCAATTAACTTTGTATACCTAGGGGCAAACTTATCAAAGGGTGGAACCGAACCCATCGGAATGAAAAGAAGGATAATGTTGGCAAATAAGATGTATTATTCGGTACTTCCAATAATTAAAAACAAGAACGTGCACAGTCCTTGTTTACATTGTTCACAATTCTCGATATTCTTTTAAATATTATAAATAGAAGTTGTTCTCCATATTAAAATTCCATAACTTTTGGACAATATTGACAATATAAACGCATTAAACAAAATGTTTTTGATCGGTGTTGGTAGAAAATTGTTACGCCGTAGTACCTCAGGTATCAGTTTTGTTGAAACAGGTATTGCTGTTACGACAATATTTGAATTTGAATTTTGGCGCCATGCACGGTTGGTACCTATATATGTATTTAGTCATGTAAATAAGCTGTTTAACGAACGTTTGGAACAAAAACACTCGCAACGAAGACGCGAACGAAGAAAGCCGTACGTTTCTTTTTGAGATAATGCTTTTTGGAATGAAAAAGTAATACAAAATTTTCTATAGTATTTGGTTAAAAAATTAAATTTGTTTCTGCACAATTCTCCGAGCAAATTGAAAATTTTGTTGGTGCGATACATCTCAGCAGAACTGCGCATGAGTTACAATTTGTTATAGTTTAAAAAAATAAAAAAAATGAAATAAATTTTAATTTTGACTTTTATTTATTATTATATTTTTTTTCGTTCAATATAAATTTTTATTGAGTCCGTTAATGAAGCTAACGAGTTACTGACTAATTTTTCATACCCTCGAACAACCTTTATCAATTTAATTTTGCTGAGGTAGCGTGTGACGGCACCAATTTAACGGAATCGCAATAAACAACCTGAGTGCCATCTCTACTCTAAATACTAAATAAAATGTGTAGAAACACAACCTTCTCTATCTTCTGGCCTGGCTGAATAGAAGATGGCGACGACTTGCTTGGGGCGCTTATATTGTGAATTAATTGAGTAAGAATTTGATCAATCACACAGACAGTTGTCATATACGACAATTTTTTCGTCTAACTATTTTTTATTTATTTTTTAGTTAAGGATCTTCAATACCAACGGCCGCCATCTTGAATTTTTTCGAATTTGTATGGAAAAACGATTTATCATTGACTACGATTTTTTGACAATTTTCACTATAAATCTATGGCAATCGCTTTGTCTGTTCACACAAAACAACCCCTATAGGTTTATTATTTATTGATTTTGTTTGTTGTAAAATTGAACCGGAAAAAAACTCAAATCCAAACTATTAATTTTCGTTCTTTCTTATTTCCATACTTTGAGCTTGCTACTGAATTGAATTATTCCAACGGTTTATTTAAATATTTATTATTCAATGACCAAAATAATTTTGTCGTTTAATGGTATTAATCTTTATTATTTGAGAAATTTATTATAAATATGAAAAGCGATGACTGAACCAAATGCTTTGACACTTATAATTAAGATATTTCAAAAAGTGGAGTTAATCGATTTGTGCAGTGAACGGCTTGATTGGTGCTCAAACAGTTTCAGTTGTGTAAAACAGAATTTAAAAATACCACAACTTGGTCCTTTTTGTTTTTTTTTTTATTACTATTATTTTATATTTATATAAATTATAATTTAGGTACCACCGGGCTCGAGTTCCTGCCGCGAATCGGTAAATAATAAAAAGCAAGGGTGAGCAATTTGGTAAACTAGTACTGCAGTCTTTAAGCTAATACTACACACAAATTATAACGGAGTCGTTTATTCCTTATGGGGACGAGCGTGCAATGGATGACAAGGGAAAGTACTGCACGAGTCATCCCGCCCCGACCAACCGTCATCACCAGGCCGAGCGTACAATAATACAAGGGGAAATAACGCACAATGTATCTGCCCCGTTCTCGATGGTCATGTGGATTTTCATAGTGTTACTAAAAATCTGGAGACGAGCGTGCAATGGCATCAAGGGAAATAACGCACGAGATAGCCTGCTCCGAGTCCGTGAATATAAAGCCGAGAGTGCAATGACACAAGGGGAAATAGCGCGCAATGTGTCTGCCCGTTCTTGATATCCTTACAAATTGTCAAGCGTGCAATGGCGTTAGGGGAATACACGCACCCACAAAACGCCCGAAAGCAAGGGAATTTGACATGCATTATCTAGCTACCCAAATAATCTCAGTGAATACTCACTCCCAATGCTTACTACATGACAGCTTTGAACTGCGCTTCACACTAAACCTCAAAACATTAATGGCACTGATCAACTGAAGTCCCGATGTACATGCTAAACATCGCGATCAGTAAAATCGACATGTCCTACAAACACATTCAAAACATCATTCACATGTAATTTCTTATATATTTCATACTTCATTTATTTAATCTTTTCATACCAATTCTCATAAACCCATTTATACTATAACCTTTAAAAACAATCTTCCGCGTCTCATTTACATTCTGTAACATACCGTCATAAAACCAGTTATACGTAAGGATCTTCGGGGAAAACCCAACAACATACTGTTCCAATTAAGCAAAGACTTACAGTTGATAAACAGTGGTTCTTAAAGTTTTTCTTAAAAGTGATACCAGGCACTTAACTAACAGCTGATCGGGTGAATTCCCGGCCTGTATATCAAGATGGCAGTGGCGGAAATCGTTTGAAGTTTCGTAGCGAGAACTGTCAACTAACTGTGTGTCAAGTCTTGCTCCGTCAAGAAATTAATTTTTGTGATGTTTTGTTGTTTGAGAAACTGTTTTAATGGAGAGCTGAGGACGCCGGTAGCAGGACATCGGTCGCGCGAACCAGAAATCCAATTGGACACCACCAACATGGGTAAAACATGAAGAATTTTGCTTAGGGCGGGTTTAAGTTTGTTTTCGTTGACCGGGCAGGAGCTTCTTCATTTTTCTTTTTCCCTCCGAAATTACGAAGCGTAATTAAGGAGTTATCGATTCGTGATTTTCTGCCCGTCACTTTAATTATCACTTGGGTTCGTATTCTAGATACTGCTCACTCCCAACTTTTGTTTATCGCGAGAGTTGTTGACGTCATAAGAACCCTCCTATCTAGGCCCATATGGCGTTGAGTACTAATTGGTGAATCCGTGCCTGATTGCTTTTCTCTTGCAGGTCATGAAGTAGTTATAGTGAAAAACGGCAAGCGGCTATGCGGTTCGGGCGGAGCTCTAGCCACAGCACCACTCATCCAATCGAAATCCTACTTCGAGGTGAAAATACAACAAAGTGGCCAATGGTCGATAGGCATTGCGACGCGACAGACAGATCTGAATAAGACAAAAGGCGGATCGGACAAGGATTCGTGGTGCATTTGTTGCGATAATACGATTCGGAATAACGACAAGGAGCTGTACGCAATCAAAGGTGTCCAGTTGCCAGCTCCAATCATTATTAGCGATGATTCGCTGCCGACACCGACGCCGGACGCACAGCAAACATGTTTTCCGAACGAAGGCGATACAATAGGGGTCGCTTATGATCATGTCGAGCTTAACTTCTACTTGAACGGGAAAAATCTCGAAGTACCTGTGCTTAATGTTAAGGGAACAGTTTATCCAGCCTTGTACGGTAAGTAGGATTCTCCTACCGCCTCCGTTTACTGCTTTAGCTAAATTGGAACTGACTTGCGTATTTTTTTTTTGTCTTTTCCAGTTGACGACGGGGCCATACTAGACATAATTTTAGATAATTTCAGTTTTAGTCCGCCCGCCGGATTCGATAGAATCATGATCGAGCAATCTCTTTTATAAACTTAAGATAAAAACTCTCTTATTATTATTATTATTATGTAATTATAATGTAACCTGTGTAAACTAGTAGATAAGTCAATTCGAAAAATATAATCGTCACTAAATTTCAAGTATTTGTAATGCAAACCGATGTAGATAGCATATTTACGATTTTGAAGTTGGTAGAGAAAATAGCATTGGAGAACAATTCCGGAATGTGCATTAAATATTTCCCTCGCAGTGATTACAGCAAAATATTATTGTTTGTTGACTTCCTTTACATCCTATATTTCGTGGAGCCGCCTCCAGATCGACAAAATTAAAATCACTGGATTCAGGCAGTTGGGATTCAGGTTGGTTTATCTCCATCTGACTAATAAGGAATCAACTGTTAGCCGGTTGAGCCTGGAGATGGCTACTCGATAGCAGTACGCCTCCAGTAGAGTTTGGCAAATCGACGATTGAGTAAGACATTTTTTTCCGAAATTTAAACTCACAAATCTTTTTGTATTGTGATGTATACACCATCATAATGAATTTTTATTTTTGGAAACCACAGTTATTTACAAAAGGTCGTAGTTTAGCTGAATGTCTTGCTCTATCCATACATTTGAAGTCGAACAAATTACAAGTTTTGTAACGCCATCTTATTATGGGATTATGGGTTCCGCTATCCCGGCTCTTACGTCAGAGTAGGCTTCAAGAAGTAAGAAGGATTCGGTATCTTGGCTCTTCTGCCAGGATGGGACTCAAAAGTTAAAGAGATTTCGCTATTCTGACTCTTATGCCAGGATAATACTCTAGAAGAAAAGAGGTTTTCCCACTATAACAGAGATCTCAGCCCTAAGGAGCCGAACCACCAGCTTTAAAGAGCCGGATTTTATCCCAATCAGAGAGGCAAAGGGAAGGGAGCTTCCAGCGTTAAGGAGCGGAACCACCAGCCTGATTTGATTCCTTACATCTGAAGGATAAACAGCTCATCCATCAGTATGGGTTCCGTTCTAGACGGTCGACGGGGATCTTTAGTCTACTTGGCAGGGCGTTGGAACTCATGCTTACATAAATATGGCGAAGGTCAAGTTCTTGCAATTGACATTGACTCTTAGTTAAGGTTAGGGCCATTGGCCTTAATGATATCCTTGTTCAATCGATTGAAAGTTTCTCTCTGAACGCACGATACGAGTAGTATTAAATGGCGTTACTTCTTCCTCCTACCCAATTGATTTCGGCGTCCCTCAAGGTTCTGTCTTATCTCCAACTCTTTTCTTAGTTTTCATAAACGACCTTCTGTCGTCCACTTTCAATTAAATCCATAGTTTGCAGATGACAGTACTTTAGACAGCACCTATGACTTTAACTCTGCTGCGAAATCAAACAGTCATTCTATTGCTTCCAATCGCAGGGAGTTATTCAGTTCACCGAACCCGGATCTCAATTTAATCCTGGAATGGGGCAGGGAAAACAGAGTAGAGTTCTGTTGTGTAGCAATGTTAATATATAACATAACAGGACTACGTGCGATACTCTAGATGAAAGAGAAATTTTTTTATTTTAAGAAATTTTGTAGGAGAAGTGGTAGAGTGGGTGACAACATTGAACTAATTTTTTCGCATCACGCTAAGGTTAGTATCAAAATGTTTTATACAAAATTGAGGATTCAAAAATTTAATGTGTGCTGTGAAAATTAGTGTATTGGATTTAGTGAAATTATGCAGTTTGTATGGGAGGTGGTAAAAGGAGTGTGAAGTTATTAATGACTTTTATAGAAATAGCTGTAAACATTATTTGATTGGCATATTTTTAATTGCGGATCAGTAGCATCCATACTTTTTAGGAAAATCGACTTTTTGTGAAGTTGTTGAATTGTGTCAAATTGTATGGGAGAGAGTAGAAGGCGTGAAGCTATTCGCCTAATTTTTTTTTGGGCTTACTAATAATTCTAAATAAATATTTAGTGCATAATTTCAGCTCGATAAATTTTATACGTACTGA
This sequence comes from Chorisops tibialis, assembly GCA_963669355.1. Taxonomy (NCBI): domain Eukaryota; kingdom Metazoa; phylum Arthropoda; class Insecta; order Diptera; family Stratiomyidae; genus Chorisops; species Chorisops tibialis. The sequence goes on along the minus strand of OY770262.1, from coordinate 13,061,948 downwards.
GTAAATTGGTTTATAGTATTTCATAAAAAAATGCAGTTTGTATGGGAGGTGGTGGAAGGAAGGGGAGTACTCAAATAATTTTTATACAGCAGATTGGAATTATTATAAAAGTAATATACTCCAAATTTCAGATCACTATCTTTCATGCTTTTTGAAAAAATCCGTTTATAGTCGAATTGCGAAATTGTGTCATTTTGTATGGGAGAGGGGAAGAAGGGGTAAAGCTAATCGCCTAATTTTGTTTGGTCTTACTAATAATTTTAAATAAATACTTAGCGCACAATTTCAAATCAATAAATGGTATACGCACTGAGTAAATTGGTTTAGAGCATTTCCTGAAAAAGTGCAGTTTGTATGGGAGATGATGGAAGGAGGAGGAGGGCACAAATAATTCTTATACAGTAGAATGGAATCATCATAGAAGTATTATATTCCAAATTGCGTAATTGTGTCACTTTGAATAGAGGGGGGGGGATAGAAAGGATGGAGCGATTTGGCCCATTCACGAACTTGTCCTTACTTTTTTGTCAAAAACGACTCGTACACAATTTGAACTTTCTAGATCAACGCGTTCTCAAGCTAGAGAGGACACGGAAGGACAGACGGACGGACGGACGGACATCCGGTTTTGAGATTTTTGAGTGATTCCATGAACTTCTGTATCATTCATTTTTTTCTCCGAGCCTTATTTCTTAGCGTTACAAACTTTGTGGCAAACTTATAATACTCTTAGATTTCATCTAGAGTATAAATATAACAGAAAATCTCCCAAATTCATCCATTCTACCAAATTTTTCTTCCGCTTCAATGTCGGTTTCTTCTTCCTTGATGGAGACTTCTTCGACAGATACAGGATCAACTCGGAACTACTCCGGAAAACATTCGACGGTCCTCTCGTATAAAGGACCTTTCATAGCTTCGTAATATGATCAAGTTGTACTGCCCATTCCGCTTTTGCGGCTTCCCTTTTTATACTTGCCTTTCAGTTGCTTAAACTTGTAAATAAGTTGCTGAATTTCCCGAAAGTACGCGTGATTTTCTATTTCATCCTTAACTTTTCAAAATATCTCTGCGTTGCGGAATATTTTTCCGTTCATTAAAGAAGAAATTCTTTCCGTAATGCAGAGATCGATGAATGTTGTAGCTTCGGCCATAATGCAATTGACACTTTTATCCCCTTTCCTTATTGCACCTTCACTCATTATTCCCGGTAAATTTTACGGACGGTTTGACGTAACACAGCTGGCAGCGTGAGGTTCTGTCAAAATGTAGCTCCGATGTATAACTCAACACTGCGTTTGAAGTCGAGTTAAAGTATCACTAGTGTTACCTAGCTCAGTTACGTATACCAGTGCATATTAGTGCTACGTTAGTCGACTTACGTAACACTAGTGCTAAACATCACGGTATAAACGAAGTCATTGTTAAAACGAGATTTAATACTCGCGTTAGTCTTAAATTTAGCAACAGCAATAACGGCTCCAGTGCCGCTAATAGACTCACTGTGACGCTGAATCTAAAAGGGCTCTGCAGAGTACGAAAGGGTTTATATCCAACCGCCATACAGTAGCTCCGCGAAATAATTACTTTTTATCAACCAATTATTTCGTTCCACTATTTATTTAATATTTCCGGTCGACTGGTTTTAATGTTTATATTTAATATTTGTTGTTTGCTGTGTTAACCGCTTTGCGTTACGTTTTTGTTAACTTGCAATTATTCACTGACATTACATACAAATGAATTATCAATAATTACATGTGCAAACTTGACCTAGTTATAATTAAAAAACGTTTAATGTTATTAAAGCTACACTTCGCCGTGTGTTTAAATTACGTAACAGTGGACTATTAATAATCACCTCGGCTAACTTGACATAGTTCAACTAAAAACGCTGATACTTGTGTTCTTCTGACTGAGTGACTACAATTCTGATTTGTGCAATGTTTTCTCCTGCATCATCGTCCTATGCATTATGCGGTGTCTGCCATAAGGCTATTAACAATTTTCACAATATTACTTGTGATGGAATTTGTGACCAAAGCTTCCATATCGATTGTGTTAAAGCTCATCGGATCTCGACCAATTCAAGCAGCTTTACATGTACCGAGTGTAGCGCTATAAAACCGTGTCATGTTCTTAAACTGTTTAAACTAACTGCATCTCGAATTGACTCCAGCAATGCTGCATTAGAGGATTTAAAAAGCACTTGCTCTTTCATTGCGAATAAAGTCAGTAGTCTCGTTGACAATATTACCAAATTAAGTGACAGTATTGATGAATTTCGTGACTACAGATCACAACTGCACAAGTTACACTCATTTTGTGGTTTAATCCAACACGAGGCATCGAAATTGCAGAAGAAGTGGACACAATCGGATTCAAAACTAACTACTATTCTAGATAGTTTAGCATATAATATTTCTGCTAATGGTGTATCTTCAATAACAGACGTCTCACTCTCGGAGGTGAACGCTGTTACAAGCAAGCTCACCAGGATCCATGATGACGTCAGATCAGTTAAGCTACTTGTTACGAAGGCGGACAAATCTCTTGTGAAGGTATCAAGTCAATTGAGTCACACAACATCCAGATCCGAAATTAGACAGCCCGACGATATAACAACGAAAATCGTTGATTTCGAACGCGAACTAGCAGTCTCCCAATTTGTTTGCGATTCATTTTAACGTTCGCAAGAAAATCATATACGTCATATCATATCAAATCATATACGTACAGTTTCGCTGTCACCTGCTCAAACTTTCTCGGTGCCAAAGATACACCTACCTAAAAAAGTTCCTGACGCGCCGAAAAATTCGTTAATAAAATTCAACACTACATGGTCGCAAGCCGATTGGGATGCCCGAATTAATAAGCTGAATAGGATTAACAAGCTCGAAATAAAAAATTCAACCAATACGTTTGCTTATTTTGTTACGGGAGCTCCTCCAAACTCGGATGCATCGTGGCTATACAAAACCCTTGCGGACCAATTTGCGATAAAAGCTGTAAGTGTGAGAAGTTACCGTCCCGCAGAGTTAGTGTGTTTATACAGAAACACACAAATTTTAAACTTTATATGCCCATACAATATGACTGGCTTTTCTTTACGAAATCTGATGTCTTCAAATGGAACAACGTACAAATCCGACACTGGAAGTCAAATTTAAAATATAATAAGTATTCCACTAACAATCACAATATTAGCTATAAGAGTAAAACTAATAACAAAACTAAAACTATTAATATAAATAGTAATAAAAATAACCATAAGAACAAAACTTTTCCCAATTCTATATAACATAAAACTAACACTAACACCATTACTACAGCTACAACTAATCGCGTTAACACCAGTTCATCTCATTCCATTAACTTTCCTATTTCAAATCCACTATCTAATTTGAATCTAGTCTCAGTTTCTACTTCGAGCTTAGCCCCAATTTCTACTTCGAATTCTGTTATAGTTCCGGGTCCTTACAAAAATTTCGTGCGAGGCGACACAATAAATCCCTACTCTTCGTCATCAATAACATGTGTTAAAGATAAAAATGAAAAGTTATCTTGCACAAATCTTGATACTGCAGTTGTTGGCCACAATAACCCCCTTTCCTCGACCCACTTGTCCCCCCGGTCGTAAAGCTATCAAAGAATTCGGCAAGTTCCGAGGAGAACAGATATTAATTATCACGGTTAGAGAGCATAGAATGTTTGACACTGAGCGGCTTTATCTTACTTATATGCACAATAAATCTGACTCGACCTGTATAAATGGCAAAACGAAAACCAGTCTGATACTATCCATTGAACAGGAAGGACTTCCAACAGCTCTATACACGCTTCCACGAGCAGTTCAATCTTTCTCCTGACCAAGTACATAAAGATCTCGCCACATACGGTTCCCATGTTTCCTCGAAGCATATATCAGATATGCAAAAAAGTCCTGAAGATTATAATCGGTTTTTTTGTTCCTAATTCTAAAAATAACATATGAATTTTCTACCACAACGGAGGTGGCATCAGACGGAAGATAAATAATCTCTTCATTGATGCGAAACCACACTTTAATGTCATTATTATTACGGAAACTGGCCTATGTGGCTCCTTCAAAAATGAAGAAATATTGGACAATAGCTGGACCGTATACTGAAATGATAGGAATTACAGCGCAACAGGTCTGTCAAAAGGAGGGGGTGTCCTAATTGCAGTTCACAAATCTTTATCTAGTGAGATTGTAGACACAACACCAACAACATTTTTTGAACATCAATTTATCAGAATCAAACTGATAAATAGATATGTTTACATCGGTGTTGTATATATCCAGCCTAACTCTGAAGACTACAAATACCACGACATTCTTGAAATTTTTCGTAGTGTCAATTGCTCCTTAACAGAGAATGACAATATCTTTTTTCTCGGAAGGAAAAATATTATAACGCGCCTCTACTATCCCATGAAGTAACTATAGTTGTGCAATCGAGCGTCGTTAACGGATAATAGGAAACGCTTTTTCTTTTACACTTAGCTCCACTTAATTACCTCTTCGAAGGTAAAAAGCTCTTTTTCAGCGGTGCCCAGGTCTCCATATTTCTCTAATATTTCGCAACGTTTACATTCCGTAACGGATATGCCAACTACCGCCAACTTCACATTATCTACTACCTACCGCCACTTGATACAAAGTCAGCTGACGACTACTTTTTTACTGTCAAACTGAAAACGCCATTGCTAGCGAGCCCAAAGTAGAAATTGAACCGATACTTTTGCAAATGATACTTGATAGTTTTTTTTGATTCATTATTTTACTTACTTTTTTAACGGTTATTCTTCCACATTGTAAGCAATATTTTAGCCCGCTGGTCTTTAACTTTTAAATATTTACAAAAATTTTCCACAAATTAGAAAAGAAAATCGGTGCTTCGTTGGCGTAAAGTCGAGTAAAAATTGCGGATGTTGTAATCGTTAAACTGCAGTTACTCTAGTGGCATATCCGATTCCGCGTCAGACTTTATGACGGTTATTAAGCTCAGAGTCGATAGTAATTGGGATTTCGAATAAACGAAAAGTTTCTACGTTGCCAGGATGCCTGTTTCGCGAAGAAGCAAAGTGTGGTCTCATTTCACAAAATTATCACAAAACACGGCCAGATGCCTGCGTTGCTCGAAAATCTTAAGGTCCTGCGGTAGCACCACGAATCTAAAGAAACATTTATCGGTGCATAGATCACGTGAATGGATGGGAAAGCCGGAGATCATTGCAGATGTAGTGCCCAAAAAGGAGTAAATTCATAGTTTAGCTGGGATTACTCTATGATTAATTCCTTGTTTACTAATCACAGGTCCATGATGGATAGCGCCATAGAGGGGATTGATGACTGGGATGCCGGACCATCTACAGAATCGGTCGTTGACGGCCAGAAAACCATTGCGATTAAAATTTTACAGGACAACTCCGTTTCGTATCCCGCGCAAAGCAATCAAATAATCGAAGAAATTCACATAGAGAAGCAAGAATCGTTTTATGGTAACTAAACGACAAATTAATAACTGTATAAGGGGAATATAGGCCAGCACGATAGCTACTAACTAAATTTTATAGCACAAAGCGAACTTATATCCTCTTGTGACAATATTTTAAATAACGCTTTCGTTTCCTGCACAGATGATGATCCACGTGACTCGAACGTCACCAATTGCATTCTGTATTTCCTCTGTAAGGACTCTGCGCCATTTTCCCTTATTGCCGGACAAGGGTTCAAGTATTTGATGAAACAGATCGCTCCGTTCTACAGAATTCCTTCGCAAGAAGCCCTAAAGAAGCGGTTTGACTTAAAATTCGAATTGGCCAGCATCTCATATAAATCGCACTTTTCGGTTGTTGAACACTTCACGATATCGACCGACATATGGACCGACACGGCGTCCGGTCGTAGCTTCCTGGACGTAACAGTTCACTATTTATATCGGGGACTTATTAAATCGATAGCTATTGAGACAGCGGAGATTACAGACCGTTATACTGTGGATCATATTGGAACTTCCTTAGCAGACATTTTGGCTACCTGGAATATTGACTATGCCAAAGTAGTAGCTGTAGTAACAGGTGATAATGTCGATACTACAGCAGCCGTTCATCAGACCTTTGGCTTCCAGAAACACTTAATCTGCTTCGTGAATGGCTTGAATTCGATTGCGACTAAGACTCTGTATTGTGAACGTCTTGACGAAGTATTCGAGAAGGTTCGAACAATTGTGAAATGGGTGAAGGATTTCGATGACAATGACGATTTGCGAAAGAGGCAAATCAGCGATGGAACTGCCGAGGAGAATATAAAAGAGCTGATTTTAGATGATAAGACCCAGTGGACGTCGAGCTTTTCAATGCTGGAGCGATTTTCCGAGTTGTATGAGCTGCTAAACGATATGCTAATTGGCCAACCAGAAGCTCCAATGATGCCCTCGGACGTTGATATAGCCGTGATAAGTCAAGTGCTCAACTTGCTGCGACTTCTGAAGCAAGCAATGAAAGAGGTTACCGACCAATCGAAAGTAACCATTTCGAAAATCATTCCAATAGTAAACTGCTTGAAATTGAAACTGTCCAAGTTCACGCACGAACTGAAAATTGTCCGCGATGTGAAAAACGAAATGGAGCAACACGTCGGCAGAAGGTTTGGATTCATCGAACATAATATTTTAATGGCGGCGGCAACTCTTCTAGATCCTCGCTTCAAGGACATACACTTTAATGATCCGGTGGCAGCTGACAGTGCGAAAGCTTCAATCAGAAGCATGATACGGGCCGATCTGCAAGGCGGCTACAATCCTGAAGATGGAAAAGATAAGGATGGATTTGATTTTTGGAGCCATCATAACGAGCTGGCTTATAAGCAAATCGTGGGACAGGATCAGACTGGTGTTCGTGACGAGCTATCCATCTATTTGAGCAGTTCGTTGACCAGTATACAAAATAATCCTTTGGAATCATGGCAAGATATTAAGTCGACTTTTCCGCGACTCTTTCGACAAGCTATGAAATATCTGACAGTGGTTACAAGCGCTCTTCCAGCCGCATATTTTGCATCGGACTTCGATGGAATGAAAAATTGTCAGCAAAGAATTTTGGGCGAACGGATGAATAAGTATTTCTTTCTGAAAAGCTGTCCAGAAGAAGAATGGTTTGCGTAGCGTTGCAACTGATGGGTGATGAAAGTTTTTTTTGGACCCAGCTAAAAGAAGGTCGTCGAATAGCTTAGTTCAAGAGCAAAGTACAGAGGCAGATTTAATGTAGTTTAGAGAGTCGTCTACTTATATTTAAGAATTATGCAATAAAATAACTGTAGAAATGTATGTACAACTTTTCCCTTTTGTATTTTTAGCAATGACAGACATGAGTTTGCATATTCTGTGTTGATGAAATTAATAAAAATATTAAGACTGTCTTAAAATCACCTGATATCTTAAATTGCGTGCCTTTTTTCAGGCACGAACATAGAGGACTAATCTTTGATAACTGCCATCGGGAAGATTGAGGTTTATTCATGAAGAATTACACGATTGAGCAGCGCATAGCAATTTTGATCATCACAACGCACTGTGGTGCATTTAAAACCCAAACAATTGGATGTTGTTGCATGTCAGCCCCAGCTGTTCAATGAATTTCGCAATCTTCAGCTATCTGCAATTCTGCACACACACTCGCACACATATTACTTATCGAATAATAATAATAACAACGATGAAACAAACGGATGTAACAACCCAGAAGATAGGACACCATTTGCAAGAAGTGCGCGAATAATTCGATCCCCGGAGAAATTGATGAGCAGAGACGACGTCCCACCAACGCCGTCATTGCCTTCATTCCTTAATGGAAGAATTTCCCAGGCGATGGCAATCGGTGAAGAGGGAGGCTGTAAATTGGATGCTCTCGATAGGCTTGGTAAGAAAATTAAGGACTTAGTCAAAATGATGGGTGGTGGAAGGCGAACGATCCATCAACCTATGAGAGACGCGATGAGTGCAATCGTGGCTATGCAAAAACGCGCTACAAAGGACATACGTCGTCAAACGGAGCCAGGGAAGAATGATAAAAGCAAGAAAAAAAGCGAGACGAAGGGCACATGGAACGAGCCACCCTACCAAAAAAGCCGAGAAAGGAAAACGCGCTCGCAGATACTTGTAACATACAAGTACAGGAAGTATCAACTGAGAAACTTAAGGCGAAGGTTGTGACGATCGTGTTGAAATTCACTGTAGTGAATGATTTTTTTTTAATCGAGTAGGCTGGATATATGTACCTAGTCCTGCCATAAGTTCTGTCACATAATTTCTCACATTGGCAACAACTTTATTTTATGAGTGACATTTCAATATCGGCCAGTTTTATAAACGTCATAATGTTGTTGACAGTTGATTGTCATTTAAAGTGTGTTCGTTAACGTGTGAAGATGGAATGGGGTGTAATAGAAAACCGAACTGCAGTGATTGCACTACATAAGTGTGGAAAATCCGCGAGTGAAATTTTCAAGTTGTTGTGCCCGTTAAAAATAACGCAAAGATTTGTGTATCGTGCGATCCAGAGATATAACGCGATCCAGACTATTGAAGATCGACCTCGTTCTGGACGTCCGCGTGATGTACGTTCTTCTGCTGCCATCAAAGCGGTCGAGAGTCGAATTCGTCGAAATCCGCTTTATAAACAACGAATCATGGCTCGAGAGATGAACATCTCCACCCGAAGTATGTCTCGCATCATAAAATCTGACCTCGGGATGAGTGCCTTTCGACGATCAACGGGACATTTGCTGACTGAGCAGTTGAAGCAAATTAGGAGCACCAGATCGAAAGAGCTCCTTCGGCGGTACGGCAACAACAAACATCGAGAAATTTTATTTACCGATGAAAAAATTTTTACGGTGGAGGAACATTTCAACCGCCAAAATGATAAGGTGTATGCCCACAGCTCCATAGAAGCCCGAGAAGTTGCCACTAGGGTACAGCGAGGACATCATCCAGCATCAGTCATGGTATGGTGGGGTGTCAGCTACGAAGGGGTCACCGAGCTTCATTTTTGCGAAAAAGGCGTAAAAACTGCAGCGAAAAATTATCAAACGGACATCCTGGAGGGATGTGTGAAGCCGCTGAACTCTACGCTATTCAACAATCGACATTGGGTTTTCCAGCAAGATTCTGCGCCAGCCCACAAAGCTCGAACCACACAAGCGTGGTTGGAAACCAATATTCCACAGTTTATAAGGGCGACGGAATGGCCTTCTGGGAGCCCAGATTTGAATCCCCTGGACTACAAACTGTGGGCGGAGTTAGAGTCCATGGTGTGCACGAGACGACACCCAAATATCGAGAGCCTTAAGCGATCTTTGACAGAAGCAGTAGCTAATTTTCCGCTAGAAACAGTGCGTACTGCTATCGATGACTGGCCCAACAGATTAAAGAGCTGTGTTAAGGCTAAAGGCGGCCACTTTGAATAATTTGTTGCTTATTTTACTTCCATTGGTATGCCAAAATAAAATATATTTTCCTTTGTCAAAAACTCTTTTTCATTTATACAAAAATTGCCCATATACGTGTGACAGAACTTATGGCACGACTAGGTATATAAAAAAAATATTTTTTCTTTTGAGTCGGAGCTCAGATTTTGATTTCGGAGGAATAAATTGATGTACATAAAAAAAGCTAGGGTGTAGCCTAGTAGGCAGCGTGTTGGTCTTGTAATGCGAAGGTCGTGAGTTCAAATCCCGGTCGACGCAATATATAATTCCACCACATTGCCTGCTTAGTCACCTTGGTCACCTCAATCTACGAAAATGAAAAATTCGTAGAAAGAGAGTTGTGCGAAGGGCTAACAACCCTTCCACAATAAGTAATATAAAAATGTTAAGGAACCTGAATATCTGGAGGCCAAGGTCCGATTTGGGCTGTAGTGCCATTGTAGAAATAGAAGAGGAGAAAAAATCAACTTAAATTATAAAGTTAATAAAACTATATAAAAAAAAATTATGGTTATCAAAATTTGAAATTGGCAGACAATTCAATTTTTGTAGTTTTGTTAGTAAAAAAAATTACTGAAAATGAGCAATTTGGAGCGAATTTTATCGAATAATAAAGTTGCTGAAGAGCTTCTTGAATCACTGAAGTCAGAGCTTTCTGCTATCAAACGGGAATTAATTGCCCTAAAAAACAGAAACTGGGTCGACAAAAGAAACAACTTTTAACTCTAATCGAATCTCCCAAGTCGGGACTAATTCAATTGGAATGTCGCAATGGAAAATTACAAATTCCCATTCCTACAGACGCCACACAAACCGATCCAATAAGTAAACCAACAGCATAGTTCGAAGTACAACATCCGTCCCAACCGGACGATTTGAAATCAAGTGCAAAGCCACAGAAAGAGAAAAAACCCAAAAAGGAGAAGCCCACCGCTTCTGCAGATTCAAGTAAACAGCTGCAGCTGCCGAAGCACCAACCGATATCGGTTGTCTCGATTTTCATGTAGGAAAAATAGTCGATGGGAATGTCTATGATAGCTGGTAAGGTAGTACAACAATTTCGCCATATCAAGCTACAATGGGACAAATGCCGATGACAACTGTGGGGATTCAACAGCAGCCGCAACAATATTCGATGGTATCGATGGAATCAATTCAGATGCCGCCGTCGATGCAACCTATGCCCAATATGCAAATATATCAACCGACACTCACGCGACTTGACACCTCAGGATCCACACCTCATCAATATGCAGCATATTCGGTGCTGGCCAAACTGTTTCCTTGGCCACCGCAGCAACAGTATGCTTCCATGAACGCCCGCCGCAACATCCTCACCTCATTAAAACTTTCTTGAACGCCACCGCTATGAGCAGCTATCTCATGCAGGGAAGAACACAACGAGTAATGTCAACTACGCTACTAATCCAGGCCAGGCCGTTGTGATGTTAATGGTATATAGATGATAATTCTTGGAAGTCGTGTTGCTTGATAGTACAGCACTGATTGGATGGTAATTTGGTTTTCTCCTTCGTTCCCCTCTCCATCACCAATCTGGAGAAATCATTCTTCAAGTGTATGGGTTGTGACGACATGATCCAACTCCGACTGAGCTGGCCAGAGTTGAGTGGTCACGGACAATTTACCCATACAGGTGAAGAATCATAAATGAACCATCTTGTAGGAGGTGGTTACAAGATGCCTAAATAAATAGGATGGACGGAAGTAATGAATAAGAGGATAAAAAGGCGAGATAAAGTGCAAAGTAAAGCCTAAAGCGGTTAGGCCTGATGCAATAGTCTGAAAGATTGAAATGAAATGACGACGAAGGAAAATATCGTAGGTGCCATAGATGCAGATAGAGGGACTAAGTTGCTTGGATTAAGGTAGTTAGGAAGGTCTATGTTGGAACACAGACAGCTGTGATTAGGGCACCGACAGAAACTGCGAATCAACAGTCGATAAGGGTAAAATTAAAGTAGGATAGGTCGTGTGCCGACTTAGAGAAACGGTGAATGTAACGAGATGCTGCAGGTGCCTTTCCTTCGGCCATTTATCAAAAGCATGCAAAAGCACCGAAGATCGCAGTGCAAGATGTATGAAATGCGGTGAAGCAGGCCATTTCGCGAGAGATTGCAATATCCCACTATGCTGCATGTTATGTAAGAGCAACGGAAGTGCCGACTCTAACCATCTTACAAGCAGTCGAACATGTTCCGCATACCTAGAAGTACGCAAAATTAAAAAAACATGAAAATAATTCAGATTAATCTTAATCACTGTGAAGCGGCTCAGGATCTATTAAAGCGGAGAATATACGAAGAGAAATTTGACGTAGCGATCATTAGTTAACAATATCGAAACTTAGAAGATTTAGGATGGATCTCAGACAGAACACAAAAGGCAGCAATCTGGGCCTGGGGAGACAAGACTTTCCCAGGTAAGCCAAACCAGTACTATGCAAGAGCAAAGATTGGAGGATTAAATATATGTATATAGCTGCTATATACTACTGAGTGTTGGCAACGATGAATATGAAAGGATTCTTGATGGATTGACGAATGGAAGAGGAAGTATTCTACTCAAAGCCTTTGCGTCGCTTGAGGTAATCTTTTTATATAGTGGGCGCAAAAACACTTTCGAAAAAAACGGAAGAAGCTCCGTAATAGACATTACATTTGCAAGCAAAACATTAATACAGCACACAGAAAGGTGGTTAAGTGATGCATACACGCATAGCGGTCACTAGGCAATAATAGTGACAATTGAATCTGGTAGAAGAAATCGTCAAAAGCGCCCGCATGCGAAAGCGCAGACAAAAGGATGGAAAGATAATACACTAAATGAAAAAATCTTTAAGATGGTACTGAATGCCGAACATGACTTGCAAGAAGATATAGAAAATCATGCTCAAAATGTAGGTAACGAACTGAGCAAAGCCTGTGACGCGGCAATGGTGAGAAGAAAAGCTCACAACGTACGGAAACCAAACTACTGATGGAACGATAAGATTGCTCGACTGCTTAATAGATGTCAGAAAGCTAGACGACAGCTGCAATGGAAAAGAACAACCGTAGAAAGCCAGGTCAGATCTTAAAAAGGTAATTAAGCAAAGTAAAGAAGAATATTTTAGTGAACTTTGTAACAATATGAACGGTAACTTATGGGATGGAGCATATAAGGTAGTGATGTCGAAAATGAAGGAACCAAGGGGACAAGCAACAACGTGTCCGATACTTATGGAGAAAATGGTCGAATCGCTATTCCCGAAACGCTTCGATAGCAATGCTCCGGCAATAATAGAAAGCCCCAATGAAGAAAATAGCGAAATTTTTTTATTAAAACAAAGAGAACATATAACGTTATATATAGATAGACTTGAAATCGTATCCCTACCCTTGATTAAATGCTTGGGTTATATGATTGACGCAAGATTATCCTTTAAGACGAATATCGAAACTATCTGCACGAAAGCAAGACGAGTGAACTCCGCCCTATGGAGAACAATGGCGAACATTGGAGGACCCAGCCAAAACAGGAGGATACTTCTTTCAAGAGTGACGCGAAGTATCATAATGTGTGCAGCTCCGATATGGAGTGAAGCATTACGATACAAATCTTACGGAAATATGTTAAAAAAAACCCATAGAGTAAGTGCCTTAAGGGTTTGCAGTGGATTTCGCACAATTTTATATGACGCCGCGAATGTCATAGCTAGTTTACTGCCGTCAGACATACTAGCTGGTGAAGCAAAACGATTATATCACAAATAGAATACGATAAACCGATGATTAATAGTCGAAGAGATAAAAGAAGAGCAACGGGTAAGTTGTAACTGCAATGGAACATCGTAAACAAAGGCCGCTGAACGTATAGACTCATAAGAGACGTGGATAAGTGCGTCGTATTGCTGTGTATTCAAAAGGCGAGGATTCGCGAAAGCAGTCAGCCGTGCATTGATACTTGAGTAGGAGAGTCGGCAGGCGAGTGCGATCGACGAGTATGTCGTGCAGTCGGCCGTCGGGACGAAGCTCAGAAGCAAGCGAAGGTAAGCGAGGTGGAGTTCAGAGACAAGCGACAGTAAGCGGGTAAGAATTGTGATCGACAGACGGATTTCAGCAAGCGGCAGTAAGCGTGCGAATCCTATGCTCGACAGGCGAAGTTCCACAAGCGACAGTAATCTGGTAAGTTCTGTGATCGACGAGCTGGAGCTAGTCCAGCTAAACCTCCACATAGTGCAGCGACGACCGTGAATCTGCAGGCCGTTCTACATCAGGGTAGTGGCAATTTGGCGCTCATCTAAGAGCCGTGGGGGTGTAGCGACAACAAGATCCTTGGATAGAGAGCAGGTAAGCCTCGTTAATGTATAGTAACATAGAAAGACTTTAATTAAGCCCTCTCAGTTTTGCAACGAGGACCAAACGGTTCCAAGCGAGCTGTTTTCCTTTCCTCAATCTACGTGCCGTACGATTCACTAACACCACCACCTTCGGTTATGTGCCAACAGATAGTAAGTTTCGCCGAACAGAACCGATTTGACTTGATTCTGGCTTGTGAATGCGCATAATTCGTTATGGGAAACCCCAGACACAAATAAAAAAGATGGGGCACTAGTTAAATTTCTAGCAGGTATACACACGATAATAGCAAACAGAAGTAACGAGTACACCTTTGTTACCAAAGCCAGGGCACAGGTTATCGACATTACTGTAGTATTCCTGTCGTCGACCATCGGAGTGAAGGATTGGATGGTTTCTCGAGAAAAGTTATTATCCGACCACAGAAGGATAACTTTCACAGTAGACCGTAATGCTCCTAGCATCGTATCGTATAGGAATCTCACAGCGCTAATAGACGCATTAGAAATGCATAAAAAATTTTCATTTTGGCCAATGCCTAGATATAAACAACGTTTCCGAGTGGTTCGAAATGTAGTTGTGACACTCGTGTCTTTAAAGGGTTTTCGCCAGGAGCCTTAATCCCCGAAAAATGGGTGAATTGTGAAGGCGAGCTTCACGTCCGCAAAAATTTGGGCAGCCGACACGTAACTTATACCCTTAAACAGAAAGAATTCCGCCTTCCACCTCTTCGCATGATGCATGAGCCACCGCGCCATCTCTTGTTGCTAGGCGGAAACTCCACAGACCAAGAAAACTGCATTGCGCCAGCTGCACTATAAAAAGCTGACTGACTGACATGAAGTTGGCGTAGCATTTTCCGAATCCCGGACGTCAAATGTACTGAATAAACGTCAGCGCCATATGAGTAAGAGCGGAAATTTTTCATCGATACTTGCTGGCGCGATACTTTTAATCGATATTTTGAGAGTTCTTAACGTCTTATTGTGAAACATTATTTCCGTTACTTTAATCCTCTATTCACTTCCTTTCCTTTCATTTTGTTCTGATATCAAAATTTCACTATATGAATATTCTCAGCTTGAAAAAAATCGTGGAAAAAATCGTCGAAAAAATTTAACTTTAGGTTCTTCCCCCGTGTGTCTTTTCTGTAACAACGCCGGTAGTATCTTTAGATTCATCTCAGATCGCAAACCCAACCAAGTGGCTGGAACAAGAGGACTTCCATCTTATAATCAATAGGGGGCTCAACCAAGTGCATTGTGGTTCTACAAAATCCGACAACACAAACCCAAACAACCCCAGTAATTTGAAGTCCTACCGCGAATTCATTGTTTAATTTTTTTTTTAAATTTGTGAACAGCAGTGAAATGCCTCAAATCCGTAGAAGCAAGATTTGGACCCATTTCGTAAAAATTTCCCCAATAACGGCTAAATGCAAGTTTTGCTCCAAGATCCTCAAGTCGTGCGGGAATACTACGAATATGAAGAAGCATTTAGATGTGCATGCTAAGCGGAAAGAATGGACCGCTGAAAACGAGGATAATGCGACTGATACGAAGGAAATATCCATCAAAGAGTGAGTAAGAAAAAATATGAGACGAGTTATTAACCAATTTAATGGAATCGCAGGTGCTCAGTGCTGGGGAGCTTGGATGAATGGCAGTCGGGTCCATCTACCGATCTTCTTGAAGAAACTGTTGCCGACATGTGCCAGACAAATGGTACCGTTTCATCATGCCCGGTGCAAAAAAACACTTTGTTTCAAGAAATTTTCATTGAGAAGCAGGATACATCCGTCGGTAGCTAGAGACAACAGCAACAACTACAATAATGTAACATAGAAATATTTTTTATTTCTAGATGAAGATTCGCGTGTCACCAATGCCATCCTGTACTTCATCTGCAAGGACTCTGCACCATTTTCGCTTATCGCAGGCGAAGGATTCAAATATTTGATGAAACAAGTTGCTCCATTTTACAAAATACCCTCGCAGGAAGCATTGAAAAGACAGTTTGACGAAAAATTCGAACTGGCCAGTGCCTCGTATAAGGCGCGCTTCTCGAATGTTGACCACTTTACTGTATCGATCGAAACATGGACCGAAAAGTTGTCCAATCGCAGCTTTCTGAACGTAACAGTTCACTATTTATATCGCGGAAGCATTAAATCGATTGCCATTGAAACCGTCGAGATAACAGGTCGTTATTCCGAGGAACACATAGGACCAAGGCTTGTGGAGATTCTTTCTAACTGGAACATTGATTATACCAAAGTATTAGCTGTAGTAACGATGGAGAATGTCACAGTTACAGCAGCCGTTCATGAAACATTTGGCTTTCAAAAGCACCTAAGCTGCTTCATGCTTGGCATGAATTCGATAGCGACGAAGATTCTGTGCAGTGAAGTTCTGGAAGAACTACTTGAGAAGGCTCGGACAATTGTCAGATGGGTCGTGGACTATGATAAAAACGATGACCTACGCAAGAGACAAATTAGCGATGGCGTAGAGAGTGCAAAAGACCTGTTTTTGGATGACAAGATGCAATGGACTTCGACTTTTACTATGTTGGAACGATTTTCTGAGCTGTACAGGTTTCTAAATGTCATGTTAATGTATGAACCGGAAGCTC
Source organism: Chorisops tibialis (assembly GCA_963669355.1). NCBI lineage: Eukaryota > Metazoa > Arthropoda > Insecta > Diptera > Stratiomyidae > Chorisops > Chorisops tibialis. The sequence goes on along the minus strand of OY770262.1, from coordinate 13,045,442 downwards.
CAACGATACCCATGGATGATGATCTAACAGCGATTAATCAAGTGCTGTCGTTGCTGCGACTTGTGAAGCATGCGATAAGGGAGTGTACCGACCAATCGAAAGTTACAATTTCGAAAATCATTCCGATCGTGAACTGTATGAAACTGAAATTGTCCAAGTTCAAGCACGAATTGGAAATCGTGCGCGAGGTCAAGAACGAAATGGAGCAACATTTGTCGCGGCGTTTTGGCTTCATCGAGCAGAACAGTTTAATGGCGGTAGCAACGCTCCTCGATCCTCGCTTCAAGCACATTCACTTCAGTGATCCGACAGCAGCGGATAGTGCAAAAGGGATAATCAGAAGCCTGATACGGATCGACATGCAAAGCGGATACAATTCTGAAGATGGGAAAGAGAGTGATGGGTTAGATTTTTGGAGCCCGCACAACGATCTGGCTTATCGAGCCGGTGTTCGCGATGAATTGTCCATCTACTTGGCCGGTTCGTTGAGCAGTCTGGTTAGTAATCCGTTGGAAATATGGGAAGATATTAAGTCCGCTTGTCCTAGATTATTTCGGCAAGCTTTGAAATATCTGGCAGTGCCTACAATCGTATTTCCGGGCGGAGATTTCACAGGTTATGATCAACGGCGGAGCATTGAACTGAATCATCGGATGAATAAGTATTTCTTTCTGAAAAGTTGCCCAGAAGAAGAATGGTTTGCGTAGCGTTGCAACTGATGGGTGAAGAAAGTTTTTTTTTTGACCCAGTTAAAAGAAGGTCGTCGAATAGCTTAGTACAAGAGCAAAGTACAGAGGCAGATTTCATGTAGAGAGTCGTCTATATTTAGGGGTTATGCAATAAAATAACTAGAATGTAAATATGTACAACTTTTTCGTTTTGTATTTTTAGCTACGACAGACAGGGGTTTTCATAATCTGTTTTGAAGAAATTAATAAACGACGAATGGTTTTTGTGATGCTGAAATACAAACAAGAAAATACAAGAAGATGGATAGACATTACATAGGACCACTCTGAAATCTAAAGTATGTTTGCCCTCCCCCACTCTATCCCCGGATGGTACGCCTCGGATACTTGGTAGTTTCGCCGTTTTATTTATTGAAGTTCACACATCCCAAATAACCCATGTGACCTTCACCTTTTACGTGTATTTCCTATTTGACACCTTACATTCCCATTTCATAATTTAATACCTCGCACGAGCATTTCCTATGGACTTATTCCAAATTCCATCCAAGCTTAGCAACTTATCGCGGTGTCAACTTTAGCTTCGCGTGTTGCACTTTCAACTCGAGTAGCTAATTGTAAGCATATTTTATATTTTATGCAAGGTTGCGTCTTTGCACCTTCAATTAGGTAAAGCTTAAGTTCTAAAATAAAATTGTTTTGAATTAATTGATACAAGAAATAAACATCATCAAATTCGAGCTTCGTAGTTTTATTAATCAAGTCTTGCGTATAGACTTAACTTTGATAGGTTCGTTTTGAATAAGTTGAAAATCATTTGTATGAATCGGATTTATTTAACTTTTTAAGCAATAAATAAATCAGATATTTTTTTTTTTTAATATAACACTTGAAATTTCCGAAAAACTACTTTTATGCAATCTATTTCCCTGGAGTTACTACAGGTGTTTGTTACCTCGGCATATCTAATGACGAACTTACAATTGAACAGATCAAAATACTCGTGATATTGAGATTCAAAGGCATCCGTATTGCGCACAGCACCTCATGTTCGAATTTTCCGTCAATATGCGATGAACAGCACTTTTTGAAATGCCTACCATAACTGCTAGCTGTATTTTGTGAATTTTTCTCAATAGAATCGACTACCGCGATGTTTGTCGTGGCAGTTTGGGTAATACCAAGGCCCTCTAGAAATACCAGGTCGTAATGCTGAGCTGTTTGACATAAATGACCACAAATTTTTACTTTCGGGGCATTCATACCTTCCGAACGATGCAGATTTTGGCATGATATAAGGCTTTTTGTAAGTCAAAAGAGAAGGCAAAGTATGTATCAGGATTTTCTGATGCCAGAATTTTATCTTCTTGTAATGCTTTTCTTGCTAATTCAGCATTTTGCAAGTGAACATCATGTCTTTCTACAAGAATCGTTTTTCTTCGTCATCAGTTGTTGTCTTAATTTTCTGTTAAGCCACCTACCCCTGTCAATTGGACTTACACCACTTTCATAATCGATGATTATGCAATTTCATTTACCGACCGATTTTAAGTTGTACAAAACATGGGAATTTTTTAAGAAATTAAACACGGACTAGTTATACATAAAAAAATTACATTAAATTAAGCATGAATTACGTGATATCTCATTTTTTTAACCACCACTTACACCACTTACACCACTTTCAAAATAAACGGTCCACATGACGATCCGACTCGATTATGGCTTTAATTTGATCATCATCAAGCTCATCTGGTCGACCTGATTGTTGCTCATCTTTGAGTGAAAAATTCCGGAACGAAATTTGCCAAACCAATTTCGGCACTGTCTTTCTTTTAAGGCTTCTTCATCATACACATCACTTAATTTTTTGGTCCGTAACTCTTTTTCGGTTTCGTCACACTTCCGCTTTTGTTATTTCGTTTTTCAAAAGCGCTTTTGAATTCGTGCAGTAACATTTTCCGTTGTCGGAAAATGTCGATTAACCCTCTTCCTGTTCGTAAGAAACGTCTAAGCTGCCGAACAGCGCCAGTAAACGGCGGATAGAGTAACTAAAACGAATTGGTCGAAAGGAAATAGTTTCTCGTTTTTCATTCATTCAGCACAGTTTAAAATTTCAAACTTTGAACGCAAAAATTATAAAACAATACAAAATTAAACATATCAGAGTTTAAGAATTTAGATATCTTAGCTTTAATGCGAAATATACCTGTGAGCAGGAAATTGTGAAGTAGCTGGGAGAATTATTGGTATTGGGCTTTTACCATTCTTCTTAATAATACAAGAAAACCGTGTGATAGCTTTTACTTTCTTAAGCTCTTAATAATGTTAGTGAGTTTTATTCACGTACATTTCATCTTCTTATTTTACCAAACCTTAATGACATTTCGTCACTTTTCACTACTCACACCAAACAATTAAAGGTTTGTGTCCCACTCACATCAAATAACAAATTCGTTGTGTCCACACAACGAAAGGTTTGTGTCCCACTCACACCAAACAACTAAAGGTTTGTGTCCCACTCACATCAAATAACAAATTCGTTGTGTCCACACAACGAAAGGTTTGTGTCCCACTCACACCAAACAACTAAAGGTTTGTGTCCCACTCACATCAAATAACAAAAAGTTTGTGTCCAACAACGAAAGGTTTGTGTCCCACTCACACCAAATAACATTCTTATTCCATCAAATAATCTGGCAACTGTCATCCGGTAGTAAATTTTCTCCAGACGAAAATTTAATTTCAATTTAATTTTTTTTGGACGTTTATATTTGGAATATAGAACAGGAGAATCAAATCGGCAAATTGCATCTCGCCAACTCCAGGGATGAGGGATCTGGAAGAGTCGTTTATGATAAGCAGCCCGCTGTGACGTATTTTTCCGTTTCTAGAAGAAAATTTCACTCACTAAAGTGAAAAAAGTAAATTAGTTGAAACACATTTCTATAAAATTATTAAATCAATCTTTTTCAGAACCGAACTATGGAAGTTCTCAATTATCAGGTGCCCATTAATACAAAATATGAACATTTCATATCTGAAAATCTTGTCATCTATACACAAATATTTGTACAAATTTTACCACGCTTTGAACGGCTTGATTTTACTTCATTCCGGAATGCTGTTATGCTACATCGTTTAATTAAGGTTTGCATGCTTTTTTCCAATACCATCTATGTTTTAACTAATCGTTTCGTTTAAGGTTTTCAGTTAAACTTCTTTGCCAGCAATGTTGCTTTCTTGCGAAGAAAAATCATCGCTAAATATTTCGGTAACTGTTGCATCTCCGCGACAATCATCCAAAATGGGAATCATTTCGGAGCAATAATTATTTTCACGATGAAAGCTGATATAAAATAAATTAAATACGGTGAAATGGTTAAAAGCAAAATTCAGCATTTTATTAAGAAAATTTACATAACAAAAATGTATTGGAAGAAATGGACAGCATTCAGTCATCAATTAATAAAGAAAGTCGTGGTTTTTTTAAGTACATAATCCGTGCATTATCAGCTCTATTCTCTGTCCGAAGAAGCATTGAAATTACAAGAGATTTGTAACATTCCAGACGTTCTAGACTTGGCTATTCAGTCGTTGTCGTATATATTTCATGTAGGCGATTTTTTTTGGGTAAGTTTAAAGTTTTCTGTTTCATTTATATTCTTGAATTTTAGGTCAATTTTAGTCCATCGCAGTATCTTCAATAGGTAAGAAATTCAATTCATTCATCAGTTCGATCGATTATTTATTTCTACTTTATTTCTTGTGAAAAGTCCAAAAACAAAAGGTTCACTTAGGTTTCTTTTATTGCAAGAACATATGCGTATATTGTTATAATTTCTTAAATTCTTGATATATTTTCGTTCATGTTTTTTCCGCTAATTTCTTTTTTTTTCCTTTTCCGGCTTCTCATTTATTAACGACATTCATTTTGTAATCTTTCATAATTTAATTACTCTTCATTTCATTAACATTGTCCTGAACCATAAAGCAATTGAGTTAATTCGTTTTCGATCTACAGATTTTGACAACAGTTCTGATTCCGTGCTTCGCAGTCAGTTTTGAAAAAGGCGAAGGGAATAAATTAATCGGAGCTGCTCCAGCACCATATCACGAAGACGATAATAATGTAGTGTCGGTATTTATTAGTGTCGGTATTTATTAGTAAGGTAATAATTTTGCAGAGCCTAAAAGTATTATCATAATATTTAATATATTTATTTAATATGTTAGGGGAGCTTGGAATTGAAACGAATTCTCCAGGTAATTTTAATGGCTGCCCGTAAGCCAGTTCGGCTGGTGAGCAGTTTAGGTCGACCTTGAATGCTGCTCTAATACCAAGCAAAACGATTGGAAGGTCGTCGGACCAATTGGCTTTGGATTCGCGACATTTTAAAGCTGTCTTGAGTTGACGATGAAATCGTTCGACTAGGCCGTTTGCTTGCGGAAATATAGCAGGTTTTTGATGACGTCAGTGATGACGTTGTGCTTTGACAGTTCTCTTGACTGACATTTTGCGGAGAACTTCGGTGTTGGATTCGCGCCAATATGAAAGATAAGTATAAGAACAGGTAAATTTATTTAAAATTAATAGTTTTTAATTTTACACACTGAAAACATGAAAAATGGCGAATAAAAGAACTTGTGAGCGACCGGAAGATCGAAACTAATCAGAATGCTGCCAAAAAAACACAAATGTCAGTAATATGAACGGGAATGTTCAGCAAATGTAGAATATATTAGTGCTGGACCATGTACGCCGTCCCCCGATGATTCAATACGGATCGAACTCATAAATAATGCTCTCAAATCGGCGGATCAAAGCAAACAGGAGCGACGCAAGTCCTGATAGTTAGAAAACATACTGCAACAACATGTCAAATCGAATTGTCAAACTGACAAATCTCATACTTGGGTGAGCTCCGACTTGCTCGGACACCTTAGGTATAGTTCAGAAAAACCTGGTATTCTACGTCATCGTTTTCAGCATTACGGCCTGGTATTTCTAGAGGGCCTTGGTAATACTTTGTTCAACCAATTAGACATTGGAATAATCTTCCCGAAAAAGTTCGACGTGCAGCTGATCCTGATGCGTTCATGAAGCTTGTACTGAGAAATGTATTGTAATTGTACTGTTATTCCCTGCTACTCATGAACTGTTTTGAATAATTTTGCTAAACTTACCAATCTTTTATTTTGTTTAGTTTCAGTAGCAAATCATATGACGTAGCAAATCATATGATGTAATAAATCATATGATTTGCTACATCACATAATTTTACTAGAGTAAGTTATCAAATAAGTGTTAGCCTTAAGCTAGGTTATAAGAATAATATAAAATAAGAGTCAGTCGATCATCAACTCTCGTTTTGAATAGTTAACCTAGCAGAAGTCTAACAGTTTCTATTATGCTATTTTATTTTAGTTCTTATTATTATTTTGTTACTATAAGAAAAGACTATGAATAACACAAGATATCCTAAGCCTATGGAAAAAATTCTAACCAAATCTACTGCGTTGAGAGCGAATAAAAGGTCTTAAACACCCAAAGCACATAATCCCCGCTCATTGACTTCTACCTGCGCGCCCATATCCAAGAGCCAATCGCTTCATTCGGTGACCGTCGCTTTGGGTGTTAAAAATCTTTTCGTCGCTCTTAACGCAGTGGAATTTTAGAATTTTTTCCATACACTTCAGATATCTTATATTATTCATAGTCTTTGCTATAAGTTAATTTTCTTTTTTGTTCTTTCTTTTTTCCGTTTAACTGCAGTTGCTACTTTCTCGCCGATTTTGGCTGACTTTCCAGCGGATTTGTGTCGCTTTGCCACCTCTTTTAAATTTTTTTGCTGGCAGCCAACTGCTTTAGCTGCCTTCTTTTAGACCGTTCCCTCTTCAGAGCGCGAAGACTCCATAAATTTATCAAAAGTGCAGACTTACGATGCTTACAACCACGACTACTTGCTTTTCGAGCTGTAGCTTTCGGTAACGATGTCAAAAATTTCATGGAATGAAGGAGATGGACAAGGGACGGGGGAAATATAATATTTTTACTTGGAATTATTCTACCACTTAATACAGGTATAAATACATAGTTTGTGTCAAATCAAATCATTAAAATTTTATTAGGAGTATAAATAAGTTTCCGCCGTTTGACAAAAGATGGCCCCACCAGAAGGTCATGTTGAAATTGGCAGATGTAATACGTAATATCGTAAGTTTGGACATCTGGTAACAACATAACCTTGAAGTATTAGTAACGTATCAGCATCTCATAATTTTGTTCGTACGAAAATGTCAAGTTTTGTGGCGAATAAGCGTCATTTGCGGGAACTTTTGATCTAATTCTTTAATTTGAAGAAATCTACAGTTATGGCGCAACGATTGCTTCTTTTGCTTCTAGCATATGGTGAGACTGCTTTAAGTTTTAGAATTTGTGTTGAGTGGTTTCAAAAGTTTTAAGACGGTGAGTTTGACGTGGAAGACAAAGAACGTAGTGAAAGGCTGAAAGTGTACGAAGACACGAAATTGGAAGCTTAATTGGAGGAAGATGTGTGCCAAACGCAAGAAGAATTTGCACTTACACCCCTCGGCATAAGTATTTTGTCATGCAACAAAACACTTTTATCCTGTTTTCATTGAAAATCTATGCAACGGAAAATTCTGAAAAAAATTGTGGATAAAGCAAATCTATGTTTTATTTAAAAAAAAGTTAAATCATGCATTTCAACTGTACCTTTACAATATTTTAAATTAGGATTTCAATTTTCAGTATGGCATAAGTATTTTGACACTTTTGACATTTATACATTTTTAAGTCAAACTTTTTTTTTGTTTTTTTTGAAGAAGTATCTTAATCAATAGAATATGTATCCTCCTTTAGTTTGAATTACTTTTTGAAGTCATCGTGGGACGGAATCCACCAGCGATTGCAGGAAGTCTGTTGGGATTTCGTTCCACGCCTGTTTTACTTCTGCGATGGTTCCTTCTTTTGACCTAGTTAAGTCAGCACTTCTCTTTCCTTTTACGAGTGACCAAACATTTTCAATTACATTTAAATCTGGACTTTGTGGTGGCCAATCCAAGGTTTCGACTCCAACACCCTTCAGGAAATTCGTTTGGCAAGGCGCATTATCCTGCTGCAGTACGAATGCCTCACCGATTAGTTTATCTCCAGATGGAAATGCGTTTTCATTCAACACTCTTAAATATTGTTTTTGGTTCATGGAACCATCTATGGGCACGAAGTCTCCCAAGCCATTGTACGCAATGGATCCCCAGAACATAACAATTTTTTCACAGACAGGTGCCACTTTCTTACGCATCGTTTGTGAAATTCTCGCGTAAACTTTCTTTGGCGAGGAATGGTGCTCAAAACTACTCTCATCTGTCCACAATATATTTCGCCAAAAAGATATTGGCTTATTCACAAATTTCTTGGCGAATTCCAAACGTTTAATTTTATTTTGAGGAGATATAAACGGGATCGACTTTGCTACGTACGTTTTAATTTTGGCATCTTGCAAACGACGGCGAATTGTTCTTTCACTAATGCTTACATTCGAACATTTATTCCATTCTAAAGCCGCGGCTTTAGGTGTTTCTAGCGGATCGATTCGAAATTTTCGAACAATCAGTCGATCCTCATGGTTAGTGGTTTTCCGATATCTACTTGATCGGCGTAAGTTACTCACACTTTCAGTTTTTTATATTTATTCACTTGATAGTAAGCCGTTTGACGCGACAAATTATATTCTTTAGCGATATTTATTACTGAAATGCCCAAATTATATTTTGTCACAATTTGAGTTTTTATAAAGTCACTTAATTCAAATATTTTCCCCATATTTTTTAAGTAAAAGTGTCAAGTTTCTGCAATTGAAGATACAGAAAGGAGAGAAGAGTAATCACAATGGCTGCAGGAAACGCCAAACTTATTAGGAGTGCAAAAATAAGCTAAATCACGTGATGTCAAAATACTTATGCCGTTCTAAATTTTACTCTTAGACTGCATTTCGCTCTTCAGAAAGAGAATGCATAAAGCAATTGCCGAAAACTTGGTCACACTTACTGCTGAAAAGAAGAGAAAAGTGTGGAGCAAAACACAAGTTCCGTTACATCAAGCGGGAGTGTAATAAACAACGATACCATTATATAGTGGCGTATGTCAAAATAATTATGCCGAGGGGTGTACATTGAAAGTGACTCAACAAGCAATTTAACATCGTTTAAAATCGTTGCAAATGATTCAAAAACAAGAAAATTGGATTCCGCATGAACTGAAGCCAAGAGACGTTGAACACCGATTTCGCATGTGTGAAATGCTGCTTGCAAGGCATAAAGAAAGAGATTTTACACCGTATAGTCACTGGTGATGAAAAATGGATTCACTAAGATAACCCAAAGAAGAGAAAATCATGGAGACCACCATGCTTCAAAATCGATAGCCAACCCGAATATTCATGAAGAAAAAACTTATGCTGTGTATTTGGTTGGATCAGCTTGGTGTCGTGTATTACGAGTTGCTCAACTCCGGCGAAACCATTACTGGAACTCTTTACCGAACACAGATTGAGCCGAGAACTCAAGGAAAAACGCGCCCATTACTACTTCAGACATGACAAAATTACTCTCCTACATGATAATGCTCGTTCGCAAGTTCCGGCGAGGTTCAAAACCTATTTTGAAACACTTAATTGGGAAGTCCTAGCTAGTGTGTAGCCTAGTAGGTAGCGTGTTGGTCTTGTAATGCGATGGTCGTGAGTTCAAATCCCGGTCGGCGCAATACACAATTCCAGCACATTGCCTGCTTGGATATACCTTGGTCCCCTCAATCTACGAAAATGAAAAAAAATTCGTACAAAGAGGGTTGTGCGAAGGGTTAACAACCCTTCCACAATAAGGAATGAAAAATATTAAGGAACCTGAATATCAGGAGGCCAAGGTCCGATTTGGGCTGTAGCGCCATTGTAGAAGAAGAGAAGATTAAAATTAACTTTGGATTTGAGCCTCTGACCCAACGTTCGTCACGACTGACCCAACGTTCGTCACATAAAAGCAGATAGCCACCAGCACTTAGACTTCACCTTACGTGCATTGTAAATCACTAAACTTAGTATCCTAGGCTCAATTCGAATAGAGGCGAAACATGTTTGAAATGTTTTTTTTACGGTCGATTAAAAGACTTGTTCAGGATAGAAATGGTATGAAAACAAATGAACAATTTTCAAAAATGTATTTGTTCGATTTTCATTGAAGCTAGCGAAGTTAAATTAACAAATTTTTGCTGGTGTTAATTTCATTATAATTGCAAACAGTTTAAAAAAAAGCATCAACTTCACCTTACTCCTTCTACCTCCTCCCATACAAATTTCACGAAATTTTGAAATTTGAATTAAATTATTATTATTTTTTTTTCGAAGCTATGAAAAATATCGCCTTACATTTTTTTTGAAAGTTTAATAATAAAAATATCATTGACGACGAAAATTTTTATTTTTATCCGTATACTCCTTCTACCACCTCCCATACAAATGTATAATATTGGTAAATGCATTATATCGATTCCCAGTAAAACTAGAAAACGTACAAACTTAAAATTTTGCCGGAATTATAAATTAATAAATACTAAAAAAATTATCAGTTTCGCTGTACTCCTTCTACCTCCTCCCATACAAATATCTGTATTATAAATTCAAGAAAAGCAATCCTTCGAATATATGAGAGCTATCGACATTGAAATGCATGGTGATAAGGATGTTGTTAAATAGTTTCAAAATCATATAAGAACCTCCACTTTCTTTACCACCTCCCACACAAATGCCCAAATTTTAGGTAAACTATGTCCAATTTCTTTGAAAATAAATATATAATAAATATATGGTTTTCAGAAGGAATTGATAAACTTGGTGAGAAATGTGATAAATCTGGTAGGCTTAAGGGAGAACATATTGGAAAGTAAAAATAATAACTTGTTTAATTTTACCCCCTTTCCTATCATTCCGCGAAATTTTTTTTTTCCTCTCGTATTCCCAGATTTCATTTAGAATATAAAAAGTGGTAACTAGACATTAGTCGGTGGAGAGTAATTGCATCAGTTAAGTATTGCAATAGGGCGGTGATTTAGCTCTACTGCTCTCCTGTATCCAGTGCCATATATAGGTATGCGGTTTTGGGTTTAGCTTAGTATGACAGTATGGGGAACTTTGGAGCCCAGAGTGTTTTGGATTTACTGTTCTCCTTAAATACTTTCTTGTGTCGTATAGTTATAACGATATCTTAATAGCGATCTTTGATTAGTAGGACAGCACGAGGAACTTTGCTACCCTCGTTATTGGCGCTGTTTTTGACTCGTTTACCGCTTAAGGAAAAAAAATCGCTAAAGCTAAAATGCAGTCGTATTAACATTGCTAGAAATTCAGCGATCCGGCTAAGCTGTTCTTTTGTTTCCTGTGCCATATATGCGATCTTTGGTTAAGTTTAGTAGGACCGTATGAAGAGGATCGGCGCCCCCCGTATTTCTTTGCCGTATAGCTATAGTGATATATTGTTTAGTGTGACGTACTTTGACGCCCCCGTATTATATTGCAGTACGCTATTGCTACAGCACAGGTTTCCTCTGAATATCTTATAGCATTTTGTGTTGCGTAGCATTGTCTTATTTATTTTGTATGACATTATCAGGAATATTGTCGCTGCTGTATTTTCATTGCAATAAGTATGCGTTTTAACTTTTTTCTTCACGTTACCTCTGGAGCAGAGTGGGAACTTAGCCCCCCTCAAAAGGGCGCCTGGGGCGGTCGGCTCCTTCGCCACCCTGCTCCCTTAATACGGCCCTGGCTATACCAACATAATTGTGGACTGGATTATATGGTTATTTTGAAATTTTTCTCTGACCGCTGATTACAATTTCTCACACTTAATGGACACTTCATTTTGATATAGCCTCAATATACTTTTCGGCTTCGCCGTCCATACCGACAATGCTACAGAGATAACAAAAATCTTGCACCTCTTCCACATCTTGTCCATTAAGAACAATTGGTGTGCTTGTATTCGAACCCATGTGTATGTACTTGGTTTTACGCACATTTATTTTCAGTCCCGCTTCTTTGCATTTCGAATGCAACGAGCATTTGACTCTAAGTCCGAACGGTTATGTGTAAGTACCCCCCCCATCATCAGCATAATCAAGGTGACTTAAGATGTTAAATATTTTCCATTGAAGACCTTTACCTTCCCTACCTTCCAGTGCAGCTTTCAAAATGTCATTTATTACCACTAGAAACAGGGCTGGTGATAATATGTAGCCTTCTCTGACACCCGTTTGCACAGGAAGTTCTCGGACAACTTCATAGGATTCTTCAATCCGAGCTATGATCTTATCTGGAATACTCCTCATACGCAAAGCATTCCATATGTAATCTCGCTTAACGCTATCAAAAGCTTCTCGAAGTCCACAAACATGGGATGTAATGGCGAACCCATTTCGGCTGGCTGCTCCAATATTATACGTATTTCTGTGACATACGTCTTTTGATTGATGAAAATTCCTCCGTTTTCTATGGTGAAATCCATTCCCAAACATCGATTCAGATTCCCGAGAACCTTTATTTCGAATGATTTCGACAACGTTTCCGCAAAATTCGCTATGTCCTCGGAATTTCGACTCATCACCAGAATATCGTCGACATAAATAACGATAATCGTTAAGTCCATTTGATGCTTCAAGTAAACGCAAGCATCTTCGTTTGTTGGCTTTGAGCCCAATGCACGCAATTCTTTATCGAGGCGTTTATGCCATGCGCGACCGGCTTGCTTTAAACCATACAAAGCCTTTTTCATGTGACAAACTTTTTCACCCGAATTTAACTGTTGCAAAATTGTTTTAGCTTGGATAACCCGATGATCCGTACTTGATTTATCATCGACAATGTATTGCAAAACTTCCATTGTACAATCCGGTATTTCCATGAATACCTCTTCCTCTAGGATACCATTTAGATATGTCGTCGTGACGTCGTACTGTCGTATATAAATCCCGTTTCGCGCTGCGAACGCAATCGTCATGCGTATGGATCCAAGACGTGCTATTGGAGCATAAGTTTCGTGAAAATCTCTTCCGTACATTTGAGAATAACCCTTGGCCACTACTCTGGCTTTTCGTTTTTCTAGGATACCCTTAGCTCCATATTTATTACGCAGTACAAATCGACTCTATCAACTCTACGACTACAAATCGACTGTATCAATTCTACGACGAGCCAGAAACTTCAACGTTCATCAAGCTACGTAAACTGCAGTGGGCTGGCCATGTAGAGCGAATGGAAGACAGAAGAATCCCCAAACGTGCTCTGAAAGGTAAAGCGAGTGGTAACCGGCCAGTAGGCAATCCACGCAAGCGATGGGAAGACTCGGTTGATGAAGATAGCAAAGCCATCTTAAAAATTAGCAGCTGGAGGACGCGGTCTTTGGATCGAGACGATTGGAGGCGACGACTTCAGGAGGCCAAGGCCCGATTTGGGCTGTCGCGCCATTGATGATGATGATGACAAATCGACTGTCAAGCGCCTTTGCGGTTTCAGATCTATTTACTAGATCCCAGGTATCCTTTGCTAGAATCGACTTCATCTCATCTGCCATGGCAGCCATCCATTCCTCAGATTCTGGACTTGTCAATGCCCTAGATATAGGAACTTCTGCCATAAAACCGAAACTATTTTCGGTTTCCCCGGCTTGTTTCGCCGTTGCGTGTACCTTACGTGGCCTTCCTGGACAACCAGTCTTCGGTCTGCCAGGACCTCGTCTTTCAGCAGTTAGAGGGTGAGAATCTGCTTCCTCGGCATCGTTTGGTAGTGCTTCCTGTTTGCCCTTTTCGGGTTGTTGATCTGTATCGAACTTGGGGTGTAGGCTGATCTCGCTGGAAAATTCGTCGCAATCTGTCTTAAAGAAATCCGTATAAATCTCGTTCGATTGAGGTAAACTGTTTTTTAAAAATGTTACGTCTCTTGATATTACGACCTTACCACAATCAGGTAACCAAACCCTGAATGCCTTGGATTCCAAGCTGTATCCGACGAAAACACCCTGCGTCTATCGTGGATCTAGTTTTCCTTTACCTGGTGTTCTATCCATAACGAAAACTGTACTTTCGAATGGATTGAAATCTGCTATATATGGAGCATTTTCGTACCATAGTTCGTACGGGATTTTCCCATTCAATTTTCGAGTTGGCGATCTATTCCGAATAAAATTGGCTGTATTTATAGCCTCTGCCCAAAAAACCGCTGATAACTTAGACTGAATTAAAAGGCTCCTCGCCATATCCAATAGCGTCCTATTTCGTCTCTCGGCAACCCCATTCTGCTCGGGGTTGTATGGAACCGTTAAACGCCGCGTTATCCCGTGCCTCTGGAGTAATTTGTCGTTGTTGACATACTCCCGCCCGTTATCGGATTGTAAATGTTTAACGTTTATGTTCTTCTGTGTACTCATGAGTTTCCTAAACTTTTCAAACTCACTTAGTAATTCATTCTTTTGTTCGATAAATCTAATTTCACACCATCCGGAACTTTCGTCGATAAATGTTGTGAAATATCGTTTCCCTCCGTGAGAAACGACGCGCATCGGGCCGCAAGCGTCGGAGTGTATAAGTGCGCCCACACTCGATAATCTCTTCGAAGCTTTCGGGAATTGAGTACGACACATCTTCCTCTGGAGACAGACCGTGCATTCGAAATCTTCCGCGGTTCCATCGATTTCAATGCCTTTGACTGATGCCGTTTTCGCAGCTTCACGAAGTGACTGTATGTTCAAATTTCCCATTCGGATGTGCCAATCCATTAAAGAGTTCTTCGGTACCCGAATCGCGTTGTTTACCTCGACGATCTTTTTACACTTGATATCGATTGAGCTTCGAAGGTAGTAAAGTCTGTCTTTCCGTTCCGCGGTGAGCAATACGTTTCCGTTACCGTTAACAATCTCGGCATTCGTTTTGTCAAAAACCACCTTGTAACCTTTGTCCGTAATTTTTCCGATAGACATAAGGTTGGCCCGTAGATCCGGAACATATAACGCATCCGTAAATTCTATAATCTTTTTCTCACCATTTACACTTGCTTTAGTCGAAACGACACCTTTGCCTTCGATGTCTGTACAGGCACTGTTCGCGAGATTAAGTTTTCCGTGATTTCTCTCACGATCGATAAATGAAAATAAATTCATATCTTTGCACATATGCGATGTGCATCCACTGTCAAAACACCAAATGTCACTATCTGCGCAATTCCCGCTTCCGAAAACTGAGTTTCCCGACTCGTTGGAGGTAAATAAACAAATGTTATCGGCACCACTTGCGGTTTGTTTGCTTGGTTTTTCGGTTTTTCGACAGTTTCTCGCGCGATGACCGACTGTTCCGCACTTGTAACATTTCATATTAGAATCGTTTTTCGCGGCGTCATCTCGCTCACTCCTTTCGCGTCGGCACCTTTGATTTTTCGCAAACCTTTTTCCCCGCTTTCCCGCTACCATCGCGTTTTGCACCCCATTATGATGCGTGTCGCGCCGCGCGTCGGATTCTTCACCGATCTTTATTCGAAGCATTTCGAGAGATGGTAAAACGTCACGTGTTGATATGGCGCAGCGAAAATTTTCGTAGCTGCCCGGCAAACTACGCAAAAGCATGACAGTTAACAAATCTGGATTGATATCGACCTCCAGTTCTGTTAACTTATCCACCGTGTCGAAGAAAATTCGAGAATATTCACGCGCGAAGTCCTCGTCTTTCATTTTCAGGGAGATCAAGTGGTTCAGGAGCGCGACTTTCCGTGCCGGTCCCTAGGATTGATAAATACTTTCCAATTTTAACCAAATGTCTCGCGCTGTCTCGTAATTTTTAATCTGCCTGATTTCCTTTGGATTTATTGTCAGCACAATGTCCGATTGTGCCTTCAAATCCCCTTCGTCCAGAGCTTCGCAGCTTCTTTTTCTGCCTTGGAATTATCCTCGGGCTTTACTTTAGCGCCGCTTACGAAATCCCACGCGTCGTTCTTTATTAAAACTGTGCGCATTTGGGTTTTCCATGTATCGTAGTTCTCTTTCTTGAGAACTTCGAATCTCACAATGGATGAAGTCATTTTTTTTTATTGCACTCGCGGCCGAACTAGATTATAAATTCAATTTTCGGATAGTAAACTATTTTCGCATCACGCCTGGGCCCATAACCTGTTGACAAAAATTATGTTGTATTTTATTGGCAGTATAAAAGAAAATACATTCAGAAACTGTTTAACAAGACTGTTGGCAAGAGAATGAATGAAAAACGTTTAAGAACGCTGAAGGCGCCGTCCGTTGGAGAGTTCTGGAAAAACCCGCGTCAAAGGTTGGATCGCATTTGTGGAACTACCAGCTCCAACAAAATTTGAGCGATGTCATTTAAATAATGGCCATAGCTATTTTTGTAAAAATCAGTAAAAACCCCCCACTCCTTCTACCACCTCCCATACAAACTGCACAATTTCATTAAATCTAATATACAAACTTTCTCAGTACTTATTCAATGTTTGAATAGAAACTAACTTTGTACAAAACATTTTTGTTCCTTTTCTAGCATGATGTGAAAAATAGTAGTTTAATGTTGTCTCTCTTTCTACTACCCCCATACGAAATTCCTATAAATCACAAAAATGTCTTTTTCATGTTTTTCATCTAGAGTGTCGAATGATTGCGCTTTACGCGCAATCTTAGTCCTGCTATGTTTTTTTTTATTTATCTTGACGATGCGAAGGACGAGCTTGGCAGATGCCCTACTATCCTCATAGCCACCTCGCGGAATGCTTTATTAGGGAGGTTTGAATCTTAGTTGACACGTTTCAAAAAATCTACTTGAAGGAACTACAAGTAGTAAGAGGATTCAGACTTTCAACTGAAAATTCTTGGTTATGTCCTGTGTCTTCCAGTTTAATAGCCTTTTCGAGTATCAGACAAATAAAATGCAAAAATTTACAATTACACAAAACAATTTTAAAAGATTTTTTTTTATTTCATATTAATAATCATAATAATCATCATCGTTCTTTTCGTACATTTATTTTTTTTTTGTTTTAGTTGTTGCATTTTTTCTACTTGACAATAATTATTAATATTATTTATTTTTTGTTTGCTACAACGTTTTTTTTTTTGAAATTATATTCTTCACATAATTTGCACTCGCATAATTTAAATTCTATTTTTTCTCGGATTCGAATAGAAATTTTAATAGGATAATAAATAAATAAGATTTCTTAATCGAAACTGAACAGTTGTTATTTTCTTCTTCCAAATAATTAGTTTGTATTTTAATGAGCTTATTTTATAACATTACTCTGTGGTTTTTAGAAGTAAATAGTCAGTTTTGAATCAGTATACAGTCTGTTAAATATTTTCGAAAATTTCAATGATTTTATGAAATTAATTTGTTATTTATTTCAATGTTTAATGAAAAAAAAATATATATTAAACACTACGAATGGCGGATTCAGAATGAAAATTGTATTGAAAGAAATGGAAAGAATTATTCAAATGACTATTGAATGCTTATTAATTTTTTGGTTTTTAAATGATTTATTTATTTACTTATTATCCTAAGTTATTTAATAAAATTTTCTTATTAATTTCACGTATTGCTGGCCATTTTGTAGATTGTTTTTTTTTTTTTAATTTATGACAATAGTTGATGAATTTTGTTGTTGTAATTAATCGTATCCAATTTTCACACGTTGTTTTTTTATTTTTATTCTAGACATTTTTTTTAGTTTACTTTATATATTAATATAAATTTTTAATTTTCTTTATAAGTTTCTTAATAATTTATTTGTTGTAATTATTTATTTTTAAATTATTAATCCTTAAATCGGGCACAAGTTGATATGTTTGAATTTGTTCGTATGATACGTTTTTTTTACTCTTGTTTTTGTCCTTATAATTTAATAATAATTTATTATCTTTTCGATAATATTTGTTTTAATTTCATTTATTATAATTTTTAACTAATATTATTTCATATGTTTTTCTACTTAATTTAATTTTCTGTATATTTATTTTGTTGTTTATTAATTTTGACATATATTATTTTCTTTTCCTTGTCTAATTTATTTAAATGATGCTATTTGAAAATTCGTTTCAATTTTTTTTTATTTATTTTTTGTTTATTGAGTCTCTCCATAATTTTATTAATATTGAATTGTAGGTTTATACGAGTATGTTGGAGTTATGGTGACATGCACATTGTATGAGAGAAGAGATTATCAGTGTGATAGTATGATGGGGAGAAATAAAAGTTTTTTAATTTTTGAAACATGTTTTTCTGTTTGGAGGTACCTAAAAATTATATTACCCGTGCTTGACTATCAGAACTGAAAAGCTAAAATTGAATACTTACCCAATTGCTCCGTTTTGGCTGTAATTTACAACATTGCAAAAGTTGCTAAAGTGGAAATAATGACGATTGAAACAAGCTGATTGCGTGCGGTACTGATTTGTCAGCCAGTCGATAACCATCGTTTCCTTTTTGTTACCTCAAACTGCAGATGTTGCGCTAGCCGGTAATTTAGGGTGTTCTTCTGCAGTGGAACTACAGCCCAAATCGGACTTCGTGACCTTTAGAATCCTTGGCATTTAATTTCTTATTATGGGAGGGATGTTAGCCCTTTGAACAACCCTCTATCTACGAATTCGCATTTTCGTAAATTGATTTTTTATTTTTTTTTATGGCACCGATTATAACTTAGGGGGTCACCCTTTAATGCATTACACAGTTCTGTCGGTATAGGTAGAGGATGAAATTTGGTAGTGTTATGGGAATTTTGGGGGAGAGACACGGAAATGGCGATGGACATTATTTTTGAAGCGCTGAAGGTTGCACTTGCTTGGAAATATGCTAGAAGGCAATGTGTTCCAAAGTCTGGACGTTCGGGAGATGAATGACTGTCTATATTTCACTGTACGAGTAGGAATAGGGTTGACGGTAAACTCGTGTGCGCGTTTAGCTTGACGAGTATTTCGGGGAAAAATGAAAAGTGAAGGAATGAGTGATTTAAGTTCCGCACTACATTCACCATGAAAGTAGCGATAGTAGATGCTGAGTGCTCCAACGTTCCTACGATGTTCGAGGGAGTCAATAGAAACCGTAATGGTGTCGTCTACAATTAGTCGGAACGCATGTTTTTGGATTCGATCGAGCAGCGCAAGGTGTGTTTTTGGTGCCCCAGCCCATAAATGCGAATTGTACTCTAACCGAAGTCGAATGTAAGCCTTGTAGATGGTAACTAAGTCGTGAGGCGTAAAATATTTCTTACATTTGCGAAGAATAGCTAGGCGTTTGGAGGTATCAAGGGCAACATCAAAGATATGTTTGCTCCAATCAAGATGGTTATTTAATTTTACGCCTAATATAATAAACTCATCTACAGAGCAAATTGGTACGCCATTAACGGCTAAATTAGACGACGACGCTGGAACATCACGTTTAAGGGAAAGATGACAGGCCTGTATTTTAGCAGCGTTGAACTCTACTCTATTTTTCCTGCCCCATTCCAGGATTAAGTCGAGGTCGGAGTACAACGAACCGAATAGCTCCCTGCGTTTGGAAGCATCAGATTGCTTGTGAGAATCCACAGCAGAGTTAAATTCAAAGGGGTTATATAAAGTACTGTCATCTGCAAAACTATGGATTGGATTGAGAGTAGAAGACAAAAGGTCATTGATAAATACTAAGAACAGAGTAGGCGATAGGACAGAACCCTGAGGGACACCAGAATTAGTTGGAAAAGAGGAAGAAGTAACGCCATCTAATACGACTCGTATAGTGCGTTCGGACAGGAAACTCTCAATCCATCGAATGAGGGTAGCATCGAGGCCAATGGCCGTTAGCTTAACAAGGATACAATCATCCCAAACTCTGTCAAAAGCTTTTGCAATGTCAAGAGCAAGAACTTAACCTTCTCCGTATTTGTGCAAGCAAGAATTCTAACGTTCCGTCAGGTATACCAAGAGATCTCCCGTTGACCTTCCAGAACGGAAACCGTATTGGCGATCGTGGATAAGCTGTTTATCCTCAAGATAGTGAACGATTTTGCGATTGACAGCAGTTTCCAACACTTTCGAGAGCACTGAAGTAATGGCTATCGGGCGGTAGTTAGCGGGGTTCGCTTTGCTTCCTTTCTTGGGAATTGGCTGAACATTCGCGACTTTCCACAATCGTGATATAGCCACTATTTATCCAAGCAGGCAGCGTGCTGGAATTATGCGAGTACGTCAACCGGGATTTGAACTCACGACCTTGTATTGTATGCCAACTCGCTACCACTAATCTTAGCTTAATTTGTGATGATGGTATGGGGTTTCAAGGGGTCGATTCGTTGGTGGATATGAAAACTTAATTAAAAATTTAGTGTATTGTTGATTTTCCAAAGCACAGTGTGTTTCACATTCGTACAGCATAATTGAGTAAAGTCCTTTTGTATTGAGATTCAAATAAAAGGCAACATTAAAAGTAATGTGGGAGACATAAAACTAAAATGGACACAATACTTCGAAAACCTGCTCAGCCCGAGCCTATATTTCGTTCTGCGTGCCTGGTATTTCAGATTCATTTCGGTATGAAAAAAATGCGAATTTTTCAGCGAGCCTATGTGCAGTAAGTGGACAGAATATTTTATTTGCTTGCTGCTCAGTTGAGATTATGGGCACCTATTAGAGAGATATACTCAAGGTAATGATTTCGGGATGCACAAAATTTTTGGTTGAGCCGAGCCATTAACCATTTACTAAGTTTACACGGGGAAATTAGCGTAAGATAAAAGTTTCCACGTACTAACTGATGGGTACAAGATAAATTTCATCGCAAGCGAAATCACAGTACTAGGCTTTAAACACAACTTATTATGGGAGAAGTAGAATACAGCATAACCTCTTTCGAGAAACGCGGAATCGGTTCGTTCATACTATTGTTTCCTCGGTGAAACAAATCCGCCGCTATTAAGGATACCTCTGTAGAAGTTTCTTCTAAGAAGGAATGAGAAAAAGTCGCAGCTATCAAAAAGTTCCCAGAAGTGAACCTCGATATCGCTGTAAATGAAAAGTTTGGCCACAAAATCATGATCCAGGATGTTGACTGCCCGATTACTACTGACGAGTTCATGGATGAGATCTACCTGAACAACGCGAAAGGGAAGTTCATAGAGGAGAAGTAAAAAGAAGGGTGCCCGTGTGGCCAGCAGGCCAACCAAAGACGGCAGGGCAGTGGCGAACGTAGTCCCTGAGGGCAAGGAAGAAATTATGAATGAATTAGTTGCGTCTGAAAAAAATTATGTCAAATGGTATTCGTATTGTGTTAGACAACATGATGCTCTTTTCTCGTGCTATCATTGCCTCGTATTCGATCACGGACTTGCAAATTGTCGAGCTATGGAGTCCACTGGCTGCAAGCTGCCAGAATGCTATACAATGTAGAAAATGCGCTTTTAAGAGGCACCCTGTGAGCCACTTTATGAAATCCAAGAGTTGCCCGTTCTATGCAGCCTTGCTCGCTAAGAGAGAAGCACGTCATTAATGACAAACCAGAGGATAACTTTTGTTATCGTATACCGAGTGAACGACCAAGGTCAATTCCGGTATAACCTTTTGGGAAGTACCGTGCCCACGTTTCCCGAAGCGGAGTGTCACCAGTCACGAGTTGCAAGGACTCAACTGGTAGTAATTTTCGATTACAGAACCTGACCGGAGGTTTTCTGGTATCACGGATGTCGGCGAGCCCATGGAAGGTTTCTTCCACCCCCGGCAATGGAAGAAGGCCTTTCGGGGAGTATCGTGGTGGCTGTGGTCTATCGCCCACATCGCGGGCAGAGCTTCTAGGAGTTCGGCGTGGAGTTGCGTTTTTCCAACCTGGTGCCATGACCATAAGATTGACAGAGATTTAGATAGGTCTCGCATTCAGCAGTATGAATGCCAAACTTGCGCTTGGTATAGACTGCTACCTTCAGGGGCGTTAATGATTGTCGTCTTATCATAAAGGTCTCAGCAGAAACCGAAACGTCACGAATAATAAACCGTAACGGTGTAGAATCCGGAAAACTTTCAATTCATCACATTTAATTAGTCAATACAAACCTTTTTGCATTTAAATTTTTTCATTCATGATTACCAATTTTCCTGTATAATTCCCGGCAACTAAATTGTAAGAAGCCATTTCCAATAAGAACACGGTGATCGGAAGAAGAGGTTTTTTATTTAACTAATTTTTTTGTCTCTTTTTCGCCTTTTATCTGCACTAAAACTTAGCATTCCATAAAAATAACAGCAGGCACAATAACTACTAAAAACATAACCAAATCGAGCAAACTAAAAAATAAAAAAACCATTCATTTAATTCAATATCAATTAATTTAATTCAAAATATTCTCCATAAAATAGCATTCCCGTTCAATTTAATAAAACAAACAAACAATCAAAATCTTTTTTTTTTTCGATATAATTTTATAGGTATTAGGTTTTATATTCCAACTACAAGATTTCATCTACAAGAGTTTTACATTTCTATTAGTGTTTAGTTTTTGTTATTTTCTAACAGTTCTTAATAATAAAAAAAAACATAAATGATTTTCAAAAGGAACAAAAAACGCTACATAAAATAACTTATAAATTATAGAGAAAGAGAGAGAAATGAAAACGGTTTTATCATTTAAATATAATAAGATTTTGGTAGATATTTTTAACAATGCAATATTTGTTTTTTTCTTCTTCTTTTTCTTTTAATTATAATAATTAATAAACATTATTTTTTTTTGCTTTTCTTTCTTTTATTAAATATAATATTTATAAATATTATATTTATTGTTTTTTGTATTTTTTATTTTTTTTTATTGTTGTTTTACTTAAATATTACCGAATGCCTATATAGTTTTTTTTTTTGTTTCTAATAATTTCTTTTACACATTCATTTTTTTTTTTAAATTTTATTATTATTTTTTTATTTAACCATTTTTCAGTATAATATAATGTTGTTGTTGTGGTTTTTTTTCGTTTCAGTTGTCTCTTTTATGAAATTAACTTGAAACTGATATGTTTTCATGTTCCCATACATTAAATGCTTTTTTTATGTCTAAAAAGTATGATTTTAGCTTTGTTTTCTATTTTATATTATTTAAAATTTTTTTTTTGTAATCGACATCTCTTCTGATTGACTCAGCGATTTTATTATTATTTTATTTTTTTTTTGAATTGTAATTTTAATTTATTCATTTTTCTTTTAAATATAATAAAAGAATGATTTTATTACAAATGATGTTTATGTAAATTTTAATTTAATTAATAATATTAATTATTTTGTGGTGGAAAATGCATTTATTTTTTTTTTTTGGTTTATATAAATAAGGAAATATTTAAAAAATTTTTTGGCATATACCATAAAATTAGAGCTAAAATTCAAATTTTGGAAATGATAATAATGGTAATTTAGATATGCAGTGGAACTTCCAGGAGCGACCACCTCTACGCATTGACCACATGGATAAAGTGATCAATTTTTAATGATCCCTAATTTTCAATTGGTGATTCTCTTTTAACATGATGACCACCTCCAAAAGTGAACATAAAATTATGTTCCAGTCGGTGCCCACTTTATAGACGTATCACCGAAAAATGTTTATTTCTGGCGAGAAACATTTTTTTTAAACATTCGACAATGCAGGGATTTCTTTCGGAACTTACGGACTTTAATCAGGCATTTAGAATTAATGAATGAAACTTAACCAGTAGCGGTGTTCTAAAATCAAACAAATTAGTGTACGGATTGACTTCTTTTAGCAAATGTTAAAAAGATTTATTCCGTAGTTGCTTCTGCAAACTTTCGTGAACCAATGTAACCGGTTCATTTTTGGGATACTTTTGCCAGACGTCATCTTCAACATTGAGCTTTGGAGTACATCTGGACAGACTAAAGGTGAAAGTGGCTGTGGATCGATCGCACTTTGAGGAAACCAGATAAGAATATCTCCGAACAGCAATTCAAACCGGGTCTTGCCCTCCTGACCTTCAGGTTTCTTAACTTTTATTTGCTATTTTGGATGGGCTGTTAGCCCTTCGCACTACTCTCCACAAATTTTCATTTTCGCAGATTGAGGTAGTCCAGATATGCCCAAGCAGACAGTGTGCTGGAATTATACTTCCATCGGGGTTTTAACGCGCAACCTTTGCATTGTAGACCAACACGCTGTCCAGTAGACTACACCAAGGAATGTTAAAATATCTTAATTTCACCGTTGAGCTTTAAATTTTTCATTAATTCAGAATCTGCTTCTGTCTGGAGCTTAATTAGAACACCTGCGCAAAATTTCATGATACTTAGTTAAACTTTTGCGCAAATATAGTGATGGTTCAATTAGGGATTGCACGTATTTCAAAGGTTAAAAAACTTTAAGACCTAAACCGGGACCATGTGGCTGTATATAGATTAAGAGTAAACACTGGTGCACGAAGCGGTGAAGCTGGAACGACCATGGTGAACGCTTTAGCGCGGGCGATACCCCATTGCTCGGCTTGGATAGTCAGATATGGACTATCCAGGAGTACGTGTGAACGATAACATGTTTTGAAAAAAGGTAAATCCGAAGCAAGTATTAAAGCAAGAAATTGGCGAGAAACCGCATTCGTGCAAACCCTAAGAAATATTTTCCAGAAATCCCACGCGATTGGACCAAAAAATGCTACCCAGCTCAAGACATGCAATACTCAAATTGCGAGTTGATGATGTTAGGAGGACGACTAGAAGCACTTTGTCTGTACGAACTCGCGTGACGCCAGGGGTCAGGTCTATACAAAGGGTACTAGGAAAGTTTCCCAATATGACGAAATGAAAAGTTGCTGAAGGCTGTTTGTTACTGCGTGTTGAAACTATGAACATATCTCGCACAGCTGTAACCAAAAGTCTGTAGACTCAGTTATTTATTAGCAGTGATATTTTGAAGTTCTACCAATGGCATCCTGGTCACGAAGTGAGGTACGGATAGTTTTACGGTTTAATGTCGCGCGTGGTTTAAACGTAGATCAGTGCCTAGAAAAAATGACTCTTCAAGTTGGTGATGGTGGTCCACATCATACGACTATATTCAGGTGGTACAGAGAATTCAAGAGAGGAAATTTTACCTCGGAGGACGCTGAAGGAACCGGAAGGCTCCCACATCAGTTATAGAGGAAAACATTACTGCTGTGAAGAAAATGCTTAATTAAAAGAGACGAAAGATCTACCAGCAGAAAGAGGATACCATAGGCCTAAATGTATCTGCAATTCATTCGATTCTGCATAATCATTTGTACACCAAGAATCTGTATTGTCTCTGGGTTTCGCATATACTAACTGAATAGTGTATGGCATGTTATGCCTAAGGTCATCGTATTTTTGAAGGACATACAAGAATAGACACCTGGTCCCTCCATCATGACAATGCTTCAGCTCACCGCACCAAAGCCTGTACCGAATATTTGTCAACTACAGAACTGAAACACTCTACGTACAGTCTAGAGACCTAGCTCCTTGTTCCCGCATGTGAAAATGAAACTGAAACGGTTTCGGTTTTCCAGTGATGAGGACTTTCTTGGGATAACGAGTTTGCCGTACTCCCAACGGAAACTGGACAGAGCTGGTTCAAGGATTGGTTTCGAAGGATGGAGAAGTATATTACATGTAACGGAAATTACTTTGAAAGACTTTATTAATTTTTTTTTTACGGAATGACCTGTTTTATAGTCAATTTTGACCTTTATGTGCAATGCACAAACACAGCCATGGAGGCAAGGAATGGGATTTGGAAGGTAGGGGAAGGGAATTGAGAACCACTGTAATGAATGGTGACGCTGGTATATTTTTATCGGTTGTGCTGGCTGCTGCAGACAAATATTTGCAGATGTTATGGGGGATTAAATGATAGAAAGCGAACAGAAACCATCTACTCAGTTTATAGAACCACCAGTATTATAAAACTTTCCTAGTACCCTTTGTAAGATCTGCAATGGAAAGCGATCGGGGCATGAAATGTCTGGCGTAGTTCTTAGAGCCAACATTATGGACTGAGTGAGTGTTTTCCGAGCTCAGAGCAGAATGAACTCATTCCTGAACAGATATCAGATATCACACAGGATCGAAAAAATCTCCGAGCTACAGCCTGGTAAGGCATGAGAGGTCGATGAAATGATGGGCGAAATGAAAGCATCTGGCGTACCATTACTTAACGTTTTTAACCGGTGTTGCCGAGTCTGTATTTTACCTGCGGGTAGCAAGCTAACACGTGTGGTCATACTTCTGCAGTCACCAGAGAAAGTCAAGAGTAACCTCTGATCTTATCTCTCCTCCCGGTCCTTGACAAGGTCCTCAAGTGAATTATGATCAATAGGCTGTAGGCCCATCTAGCGTCGGAATGCCATTATGATTTCCGTGCCGGGAGAGGTACGAAGGATGCGTGACTTCACATAAAAAACTGTGTTACGAGGAGTTCTTCCACAACGGTTCATTTAAAATATTTGCGCTGGAAAGTACTCCTTGATAAGTTTAGAATCTGTGACGGTTAAGGGGAGCTACTTCTCTGACAGGTTGAAGGGACTGCGCGATATTGTGTGGAAGGTAGTTGAATACGGGTGCTCACAACGCTCTATCCTTGGTCCATTTATTTTGAACTTAATGATGATCTTTTGATGCAGCTCGCGAATTCTTGCAGTATCGCGGAATATGCAGACGTTCTGCTGATTCTGGTTTTTTTTTTAAGTAGGCGAACACAATTTAGGGGGTCACCCTTTAATGTAAATTAAACAGTCATGTCGGTAAGGGAAAAAAAGGAGTTAAGGTTAGACGGGATTAAAAGGGGGGGAAAGCCTAAAATGCCGGTGGACGTTGAGTTTGAAACGTCGAAGGTCGTATGACAATGGGAATACAGCTTCAGGCAATGCATTCCAGAGCTTAGAAGTTCGGGGTATGAATGACTGCCTATATTTCACTGTACGGGAAGTTGGAAGCTTAATAGTAAACTCGTGTGCGCTTGAAGCTAGGCGAGTATTTCTAGGAAATGTGTATAGAGGTGGGTTAAGTTTAGCAAGTTCCTCACTGCATTTACCATGAAAGTAGCGGTAGTAAATGTTAGTACTCCAACATTTCTGCGATGCTCTAGGAAGTCTATAGAAACCGTGTTGGCTTCATCTCCAATTAGTCGGAACGCCTGTCTCTGGACACGGTCGAGCATCGCAAGTTGCGTTTTGGGTGGCCGAGCATATAAATGCGATTTGTACTCAAGGCGTGGTCTAATGTGGGCCTTATAGATATTTGCTAGGTCACTGGGAGTAAAATATTTTTTACATCTTCGGAGAAATCCTGGGCGTTTAGAAGCGTCAAGTGATATGTCGAGTATGTGCTGGTTCCAATTAAGATGGTTATTTTGATGCCACGGAGTGAGAAGTATTCGGAAGAGTTTAGTTGGACACCACCGAAGGTTACATTAGAAACCGATGTTGGGACATCACGTTTAAGTGAAAGATTACAGGCCTGTGTTTTTGAGGTGTTGAACCCTACTCTATTTATCCTGCCCCATTCCAAGATTAGGTTCAGGTCAGAGTTCAATGATCCAAATAGTTCGGCATATTTAGATGCAACGGGGACACGGTTGAGGGAAACTTAAGCGCGTGAGAGTGCAGCTCTTATGCCAACCAAATGGGAAAAGGAGCTTGACCGTAGTAGGTGTTTTGAAAACACGTCCATTGTCACCCTTCCACAAAGTTGGCCTCAACTGCCTGGGCATAAGGGTTTTTAAGCATTTAGGAGCTGCATAATTTTTTTTACGGTATCCAAAATAACTTAGAAAGTAACCCTTTAATGCGTAAAGTACAGTGAGATCAGTGTGCGTGCGGAAAACAAGTGGAAACAGGACAGTGAGAAAGGAAACGTAGGATGCTGGAAATATACTATCCACTTATGCATTCCACAACATTGACATCTGAAGGGTGAAGGACTGAAAAAATTTCACTTTTTTCTACGGCAGATACATCACACTGAACTCGTGACCGTGTGCAGATTGGCGAGTATTATATGGAGCATATAAGAGAGGAGTTCCTTACTACATTTAGCATGGAAATATCTATAATAAATGCAGAGTAGTCTGACATTTCGGCGATGCTCAAGGGAATCTTAAAAGCCGATACGGTTTCATCTCCAATTTGACGGAACGCATGATTTTGGATACGATCGAGCAACGCTTGGTGTGTTTTTGCGATCCCAGCCTAAACATGCGAGCTGTACTAAAGACGCGCCTTGTAGATGGCCAGTTTAAACGCAGAAAAGTATCCCTTACTCTTTTGCAAAATACCCAAGTGTTTCGAGCCATCAAGAGTGATTTCCTGGATGTGTTGACTTCAATCAAGACTATTGTTCAATTTTACACCAATCAACGATAAGTCTACAGAAGAAAGAATCTGATCGCCACTGAAGCACATTACAGCGGTCGACACCGGAAGATTATGGATAATGATAGATGGCGGAACTTGGTTTTTGAGGCATTAAATTCTTCTCTGTTTTTCTTGCCCCATTCCAGAAGTCAGTTGAGGTCAGGGATTAATGAACTTATTGACTCAATGTAACATAAGGGCACTGGAGTCGGACGTGCCTCTACAGGGGAGTCATATTGAAAGATGTTGCCCAGCGTACGGTTATAAGCGAAACTATGGATAGGATTGAAAGTTGGCAACAAAAAGTTATAAGACTGAGCCTTGAGGGATGCCGGAATCATTAGAAAAGGGGCAGAAGTCAGTCGATCTAGTACAACTTATGTAAGCGCTCTGAGACGAAGCTCTCAATTCATTTAAGGAAGGACGAGTTAAAGCTTAGCTATGAGACATTTATGCCAAACTCTGTCAAACGCTTTCACAATGTCAGGCGCAAGTAATAGCCCTTCGCTGAATTTGTGTATGTAAGAGTTCCAACGTTCCGTTTGATACACTAGAAAATCTTCTGTACAGCGTCTTGAACAGAAACAAATCGGATGTTTTTTTTATTGCTGGAGAAGTAAAATATTATAATCGCTTAAGATGGTTGAATTCAAACTTTTATCCACGCATAATTTCAGTCCCATCTCAACCAACTCGTTTTTAAAAATTTAAAAATCCAATAGAATGTTAGCTTCCTTATTAACAAAAGAAAATTGTTGGAGAGCCTGAGAACTGTAGACCGATTAAAGTAGAAGGTAACGGCCGGAATCCTAAATATGAATTAAGTGGTTACATTAAATGGTAACTGGCGAAACAGCTAAACATATTACAAACCCCACTGGATTCAAGACATATATTCCTGGGCACGTTCTGCGTAACTGCTCGTCGGCTAGAAGAATAATCTTTTAATAATGAAATGTCCGAGATACAAATTTTTAAGCACAAACTTTTCATAAAATCATGAAACATATCGAAATGAATTAAACGCCAACTGAAATATAATAAAATTCAAAATCCTTCAACCAAAAAAAAAAAAAAATAAATAATAGTAATAATTCCAGTGAATTTCTAACGACTGTAACAGAACTCCGAAGTGTTTATCCCCATTATATTTTATTCCTTTTCTAAAATTGGGCAATAGCTCTACGAAGAAGATTGCTCGTGTTTTTTTGGACAATAGTATTTGTAATAGCTCTAAAGTACTTTTTTTCTTTTCTTTATAGTAAAAAGGCAATTTAATGATATGCATTAGTATTTTATATTATTATGAAAAAATAGTATAGGGAAAAAAATCGGGCATTTCTTTCTTAGTCGTATAATTGTGTTTTTTTTTACTTCACTGAAATTATTTGAAATATTAAAAAAAAAATAAATGCATTAAAGCACAAAATATAGACATAAATATAATTATTTTATTTCATATTAATAAATTGTTTTTAATATATTTATTCATTGGACGGAATAATTTAATGTTTATATTTTTTTTTTTCATTAATTTATGCATGTTGTTGTTTTCTATTTTTTTTTTCTTTTTAATATACATTAATCTATAATTAAATTTTTTTTTTTTTATAAATAATAGGTAAGAGGTTTTTATTTTCTTTTAAATATCTTTATTTTTTTTTAACTAAAAAGATATTTTTATTCAATTTTACTACTTGCTACGGTATTTTTTTATGTTTTGTTTTAAATTAGATTTTTTTTAACAATTATATTTGAAGAGGAATTAGAATCATTTTGTATTGGAGTAAAATATTGGGGAAAAAAAATAATGAGCAATGAGTAAAATTAGATTTTTTGTTTGTTTGGAAAATAGCAAAAAAAAAAAAAATTTTTTATACTTCTATCTGAAGTGTAAAGTGAAAATAGCATCTATTGTTCGTGTATAGACCCCGAATGCAATCAAAAGTAAGGAATTGAATTTTTCCTATTATTTTAGTGAAACGAAGATGATAGTGCAGTAGAGTCCGGATGAAATATCAAAATCGGCATCTTGAGAATTCACCTTTCGCCATATTATGAATTCACCATTCGTGGAGTGGTAGGTTCAGTGATGTTTTTTGCAAAGCACATCCATTAATTGTTCTTTAAAAAAAGTTCTTAGGGACTTTCTAGTTCTGTATTATAAGCTGTGCAAAGTTATTTGTGCAAAAAACAAATCAAAAAAGTTGACGCTTTTTCCAATTTCACTCCAATTCTAGGAATTTACTTTTGCCAAACTATGCGTCATGCATCTAGTGTCCCATGGTTTAGATTTACTCAATTTATTTCCCGCTATTAGTCATAGCCTTTTCTATTCGGTCGTAAAGTAGTGACAATAATCTTAGTGTTTTGGGCTCAATTTTTTCAGTTCTGCTAATCTTCTTAACTATTTTTTTTACACATTTCTTTTCAATTTTATAAAGAAGTACGAAAATCTTTCGATTCTACATTTAATTTATTTAATAAGAGCTCGCGTATGTATGTGCCAGTGGCGTGCCTAGAGCTAATCAGCAAGGCTACCCCTTTGTAAAGGGTTTTCAAATAAGGACTTGACAACTTTTTTTCAAAGTAAATTTTTAATAATTTGCAGACGTTGTTCCTTCGTGTATTTTACCATGATAAAAATGTTAAGTTTACTGAATAAATTGACAGTGACAGTTTGATGATTAGTGAAAGGGTGCGTTCACAAATTGAATTCAAAGTTATCAAGTCCCTATTGGAAAACCCGATATATTTAACTATTCCGTTGGGTGCAAATGCATATTGCATATTATAAATAAACAAGTATCTACTCAAAAGAAAATAGCTACTTTCAAGGAGAATATGTCTAACGAAGATTAGCAGAAATTTTGTTCACATTCAGAGGGGGCTCAAAGGAGTGTTGGATCCGTGTTTGTCAGGGGCGTAAGGAAATCAGGAGCCCAAAAAGACTTCGAATTAGAAAATTTTTATGATTAAACTGTTTTCATTCATTTCGTCTGTTTCTGTAAAATTTTGGGTTTTAATTATTAATTTCCGTAACAAAGGAGCAAATCTTGAATTTTCACAGGGATCCAAGAATTTCAATGATAGAAGTCATATTTAAGGCATGTTACAGCACAAAATTAGTTCTTACTAAGCGGTAACTTTATTCAAATCAAATATATTTTAATGGATTGTAGAATCCAACAACAATCACATTTTCAAAACAACCAAATTTATGTTTTTCGCGGTCGCGACATCTCTGTTTTCGAAATAAATAAACAACTTGTAATGATTGCGCTTAACTGGCACAATAATTTTTTTTGTGTTTGAATTTTTCGCGCCAAAACCATATCACACTCACCTAACCAGACAAAGTTATAGATCAGTGGCGCAAAAATTACAAGACTTGAAATGATAACGCATAACTCACAGAATTTTTTTAATATCTCGCGCCAAAACCCTACGCACGCCAAACGAATATGATAAAACAATCCCCTATCCAGAAAAATAGAGAGCTTCTTCTTCTTCTTCAATGGCACTACAGGTTCCTTAATATTTTCATTACTTATTTCGGAAATGTTGTTAGTATTTCGCACAACCCTCTATCTACGATTTTTTTCATTTCGTAGATTTAAGTAACCAAGGTATCTTCAAGCAAGCAGTGGGCTGGAACAATTTGGAACGTCGGCCGGGAATTGAACTCCTGACCTTCACATTGTAGATCAATACACTATCCACTAGGCTACACCTTAGGAGAGAGCTGGGTAACGAAAAAGAGTGAGGTGGGACGCTCAAGGTAGCCGGGTGAATTTGCAGCGCGAGCTAGATTTTGGTTTTTTGGAGAAGATTTTAATTATCTTGCGAGGGAGTCATTATCCAAATCCGAAAATATACCTGACCCGAGTACCGATCGAGAGATTAAAAATGTGGGCGGACATTGAAGCGAAGTATTGGATTTTTGCGGGAATCATAGAATTTGGTACAGTATTGCATTTTTTGTAACGTGTGCGCCGTCTCGTGGTCCCTTGTAATACAAACAAAAAGGGTTAACGAGAAATAGGAGCAGTGAAAGTTGAAGAAGGAATTTCTAAACGAATTCATTGATATTGTTGCATGTCAGCCCTAGTCGTTCATCGAATATCCATGATTATCAATTGCTTGTGACCTCGAACTGCTCGCACGTACTCGAAAGCAGACAAAATGAAAACGATTCATAGAAACAGCATAGAAGGGGACTGGCGGCCGACAAGAACCATATAAAAAGGCGTGCGTTTGCAATGAAAGAGTCAGTCTGAATTGGAAATCGAAAGAGTTAAGATCAGGTGTCGTGTGGTAAAGTCGCCTAATAGAGGAGTTAAAAGTCGGAAGCGAAAGAGTCGAAAGGTGGAAAACGAAAGAATCGGAAATAGAAAAGCGACAATTGGTGAACGGAAAAATTGTTTGTGGTAGTTAAAGGAAGCGATTAATAAAAGCTCGCGGATATTTTAATTTGAAGAAAACTAGTTTAATTTTTACTTGAAATTCAGCGACCCTTTGCGCATTTCAATCTTTTTTGAAAATTGCAGGTCTAGAGCCTTTTAATATTATTTTTTAATTCGTAGGGTATAAGCTTGAAGTTGGATTTTTTTTTATTCTATTACAGATGTTTTTTGAGAGGGGATACAGAAAAAAGGAGAGAGGTTCATCTTTCCATAACGAAACTAGACACGATGAACGAAAGGAGGCCTTAAGAGTTACAAAGATTGAGATTTGAATTTGTAAATCGCGACAACAAGAGACTTTACAAAAATTATTTTAAATGAGAGTTCGAGGTTTTAAAGCGAGAATTGAATTTGTAAGTCATAACAGTTCTACTACTTTCTACAATGGCGCTACAGCCCAAGTCGGACCTTGGCCTCCTGACATTCAGGTTCCTTAACATTTTTCATTATTTATTGTGGAAGGGCTGTTAGCTCTTCGCAACCCTCTATCTACGAATTTTTCAGTTTCGTAGATTGAGGTGACCAAGGTATACTCAAGGAGGCAATGTGCCGGAATTATATATTGCGTCGACCGGAATTTGAACTCACGACCTTCGCATTACAAGACCACCACGCTACCCACTAGGCTACACCCTAGCTAGTCATAACAGTTAGGGAATTTATAATAATTAAATGAAGCGAGGAACTAAGAGCTTTAATACTCCCTCTATAGAATGCTCTCCGAAATACTCGCCATGCTACACGGTCACACGAGTACACTGTGAAGCCCTTGTCGTGGAGGATAATGAAATTATGGCAGTTCGAACTTCCAGTTCTCTTTATACGATCGAACCACCTTTCCCCCATACAAATTTTCATTTTCTGAGTGCTTCTGCCGTTTTAGTGAATTCCATCTGGGTCTACAGCCAACAATCCCCTTGGTCCTTCTGACAACTAATCTCGAATTTTCCATAATCTACGGCTGCACGGAATTTTGTGTGATAGAGGAGATGGCAGTGATCATCCCTGGCAACGAGCGTGCAGCAGCCACACCCTATTCCATTACAAACTGATTATTGTGAATAAATTTAGACAATTGAAAGAAAAGATTTCAAGATTCTACACTGTTACGTTTTAATATTCGTGACGTTTCTGTCTCTGTTGAGACCTTTATTTCAGCAGAGACAGAAACGTCACGAATAATAAAGAGTACATAGAATCTGGAAATCTTTTCTTTCAATTCGAAATGCACTGTGAAAACATTAACCAAATCAAAATTTAGAGAAGTAAAATTGTTGTTGTATAATTATTATTTGGAAATTGAAATTTCTGTCTATTCCAATTTAGTTGAACAAACATTTCAAACAAATGGATCGCTCATAAGCTAAACAGTGAAAAATTAGAAATATTGCAATAAAAATATTAAATTATGAGGTAAAGCTCTTTTGTTTGGTCTTCATTATCGAAATACCAGTTAAGAGATTCGGGTGCTAAGATGCGTTCAGACACGAACAATTTTCCGCATTAGGTTCTTCAGACAATTTCTGCGCTTTGGTAGTTTTCTTTTTTGCAGAACCGAAAGCAATACTCGGCGAGTCATTTTCATATAAAGTCCTAATTTAAATTTCATCAAAAAATTATCCTGCCATTATCAAGCGATTGATGATTTCAAATTATTTTTTCGAATAGTTAAAATATTATTTTCCAATTTATAAATCATCAACTTTATCGGTCCATTCTAATAAAATTTAAAAATTTTTAAACTTCAAAATTTACTACAATTGCATTCAGATTCTTTTTTTTCGACATGTTCTTAATCGATTCATTCCTCATTAAATAAATTCTAATTAAAAATAAATTCTAAAAAATATTTTTAAGTAGTTTAAAAAAAAATAAATTAGTTTTTAGTTTTTTTAGTTTATATAATTTCATTAAGAAAGAACTTTGGAATAATTGAAACATGCCTTTGGTTTTCTAAACCTATAAACATTAATTTTAATAATTTAATAAAATTATTTAAAAAAGAAAACTGGGATCTTCAACTTAGAAACTAATTTTATATTAATTTATAAATAAGGCATTTCAACTTAAAATATTAAATTAAACTAATTTTTTAAGGTAAATATTTGTTTTTTTTTTCTTTACTTTTTTACTAAAAACTACAATAATTGGAAATATTTTCTTTTTTTTTTTGTATAGCTTTGGTAAATTTTTGGAAACAATCTTTACAACTAAGAATTAAATAATAATATTAAAAAAAAATAGAGGAGAATAAACTTGATGTTAGTAAATTGTTTTAAATTGTTAGACATGTCTTGCGTTTTTTTTATCACTTTATAAACGGTTAATAAATTATGCAAAAATGCATATTATAATATTAAAAACTAAAAACAAAATATTTTTAAATTATCGAAATAACGAGGCAATTTACTTAGCGTCTTTTTTTATAAATATTTATATCATGTTTCAAATCTTCCTAGTAGTTTGGTTTGTTATTATGTGGTTGTGGAATTGTTAGATCTCTTCTAAAAGTAAACTATTTTCTTTGAAATTATCAAGAAAATACTTTAACGAAAATTTGCATTTGGCTTAAACAAAAGCGTGTAATTTGTACGGTTAAAGAAGACCGAGAATGAGTAACATTTTAAAAATACCCCAGTTTTTGCACCAAAGATTACAGAAAGAGGGGATAAAATCAAACTAAAAGTGAGGTTTTTTCAGTTAAAAACCTATTTTTACATAACTGTTTTGCGAATCTATTTCAATTTAGCGATATTATCAAAACGAACATTTTGTCAAAATTTAAATTCAAAGATATTCTAAATTCAGCTGTCGATAGGACCTCTCACAAATATATAAAATGTACGTGAGAATAAAAGACATAGCCATCGACTTAGTAGTATGCCACTAAACGTAAGACGTTACCTATTTAACTAATAATGTGTAATCTTTTAGCCAAGGGCGTCCGCAGAATTTTTGTCAGGAGTTGGGGGGCAAAGTTTTCAGAATGGTTTTCATTTTTAAACACATTTATTAAACAACTGAGAAAATCGCCTCTAGTATGTTTGTACTTGTAGGCGACGAACAAAGTGGACGCAAGTTTAGGGTGTACCCATTGATGTAAGAATTTGATCGTTTTTTAGACACACCAAGCTGGTTTTAGGGGTCACTTTTTAATGCTTTAGAGTACAGTAGAATTTAGACAGGGAAAAAGCAAAACGAAAATTATTAAACACAGGAATTATGTGAGTAAGGACTTACAGGATAAAAGAAGTCGGTGAATGTTTTTTTTTAATTGCTGGATGCCGTTGGAGTGCATTTCACAGCACAGCTCTCCAGATGGGAATGATTTTAGAAATTAAGGGATAGGGACGGAAGTAGCTATAATTACTTTTCTTGGATTGCGGAATGTTGTAGGCTTCCGGGAATACTGAGATGGGCAGTGAGTTCTATATTCGAACAATCACGTTTTAAAAACTAGTCATAAAATTTGACAGTGCGGCCAAAGATAAGTTTAAGAAAATACTTATGGGCGCGTGAAGTGGCTCTAGTATTAAGTCATGCGTGGTGGTAAGGGATTAGAGATTTCGTCGGAAAAATCCATTTCAGTAATGATATAAATGGGTTAATGAGCTTACAATTCGTCTCCGCTCAAGTGAATCGAGCAATGAAAAGATGTCAGAATCTCCTATAATTCTAATGGACCGAGACTGGATACTATTCAAATAGGAGAGAGAAGTTTTTGCAGCTCCCGCCCATTTTACCTGTGTTATAGACAATTTCGACCTTTACAAGACAGTCATGGAGGGAAGGAATGGGATTAGGAAGGTAGGGGAAGGGGAGTGAGAACGACCGTATTGAGTGGAGAAGCTGGTATATTTTTCAGTTGTACTGGAAGCTGCTGACAAATAAGTGGCACTATTTTACTTTTACACCGTTTGCCCATTTCATTTCGAATAATTTTTGATCGCCAGTAGCAACTGAAAATTCGCGCTAAAAAAATCCTACTGTCTGGAGTGGGAATCGAACCCACGATCTATTGACTGTGAAGCAAGCACGTTTCCCACTACGCCACGGAAGTCTCACTTTAATAACTTTTTAATTTTTTTTTCCAATACCTATACTGACATAACTGTGCATAGCATTGTAGGGTGACACCCTAAGTTATGTTCGGTACCTTAAAAAATAAAACGCTCGCAGCTCACCTCCGTAGTAGCAGTCGTTATAGGACACTCCTAGATAGAGAGACATGCTCTGAATCTTGCCTTCCTTCTAATGATCTTTGCAGGAGCTGCAAAAATGAGGAAGAGAAACAATCGATTCTTCCAGATCTCTCTAGGAAAAGTAGATGAAAAGGAGAAGTATGCGCCTAGGTGACGCAAATTTTTTCGATAGCCTCGTTAATCTGGTAAATGTGGAAGCCAGAAGTCTTAAACGTTTGATAGGTTCCTTAACATTTTGCATTTCTTATTATGGAAGGGTTATTCGTACAAACCCCTACCTACGAATTTTGTATTTCCGTAGATTGAGGTAGTCAAGGTATACAAAAGCGGCCAGTGTGCCGGTATTACACGTCTACCGGGATTTAAGCTCACGTCCTTTAAATTGTAGATCAACACAACTAGACTACTCCCTGTCCTGCTTTTCTGGAGGAGAATGGGGGAGGGTTAAGCGGTTGGCAGATACTAAATTTGACCACCACCACCACCCCTCTCCCCCACCCCTAAGGAAGCTTTTTATTTTACCATTTTCGAAAAATTTCGGGCAGGAAATGTGAGTTTTTCGAGGCCCTTTCTGTCAAAGAAATAAAACATTGCTACGAGGGCAGATTTTGTTTGGGGAGTAGAACATAAAAAGTTACAAAGACTGTTGGGAAAAATTTAAAAGATAAAAACGAGGCCAGTGACGGATCAACCTTCTTCGGGGTTTCTGGCGGACAAATTGACAGAAAACACTTTATATTTGGTTTGGCTCTTCTATACCTATCTTCATCTTTTTTGGTATTTTTTACTAAATTTCACGCTTTCAAAGTTTAAATCTGTACATTCCACAAGTTTGAAGCGTTATTACATTAGTTACCAAAGTTTTGTAATTTAATTCATGGCGAAAACTGACCTAGCTGCGCCGTAATTTGAAATTTCGAAAGCGAATGTATTCAATGTCTAATTTTCAAATAAAAATGTAAACATTTCAGCTTCCGAAATGATTCAAATTTAAATAACTTGGTATCTAATGAAAGAATGCGTAAGACTAGCTGAAAGTAAAAATTTAAATATTAGAAGTGAAATATCTAACAAAAAAACACTAAAAAAGAAGACTAACATAGAAGAGCTTTAAAGAAAATGTTTCCGTCGCGGCTCGTCAGATGAGGTAGGAGAGGCGCTGCCTCACAAAAATAAATGTACATTCTTCAAAAAATATATTACATACAAAAATTGGTGTCAGCTGTAACGGCGGATACAAACCGAGTCATTCATTATGCTTCGTTTTTTTCTTTTATTTTTTTTGTGCGCCCAGAATCTGTCAATGGCTATATTTTTTGCAAATTTCTTCTTTCATGGAATACATAAAAACTGTTTCGGCTGAGGCTCGATCAAGTCCCAGCAAACAATCTCGCGATAAACTGCGGTGGCGGTAGAAAAGGCAATAGTAAATTATCGCCTATAACGATAAAATTGCAAGAGTCCTTGCTCTTTTTTGAACTGTGCGATAATTTGGCGAAAACTTTCTCGCCACCTGACTACGAATCGTGATTACGATAAAAAAAAAAGAATTTGTAAATGCAACAATTGTTGCCCTTGCATAGTATTCGTAAGTATTTTGTTGATATCTGTCGATACGATAAGAATGCGATAAGACTCTACGGCAAGAATGTGATCAGTTGATGCCATAAGAATTAGTGTCAACCTTTCCTTTAGTAGGCTTTATCGCATTAGGTAAGAATATGATATTGCGACGATAGGCGATATTGCCTGTATGATATTGATTCGCTATTGCATTCTTATCGCCATGTTTGCTAAGGTCCATACAAGAACGATGCTGTCACGGCTTTGTCGCTGAATACTTAGTACGAATGAGAAAGAGAGAGCGGATAAGAATTTCTTAGAGCTGCCGAGGCTGCTATCAAAGTGTATCAATGACAGTGGGGTAAGCCACCATCTCAAAAATATGAGTTTAGCTGAAACGATATATGATATGATATGACGCCTCTGTCTCGAAGACTCAGAAATGACAGTACACATCCCATGTAACTGTGAAGCAGTAGCAAGGAAAAGACACAATCTACTCGGAAAAGGTTTCCTTTCTACCGAGGAACTAGCCAACATGGCTCCCTTTAAGATATTTAGATTAGCCAAAACTATAGAGTTATAGTAGGGTGAAGGGGCAATAAACGTACAATGGGCCGGGAAGGTCGTAGTGCTCTCACGTGTTCCCCAAATTTAAAAAAAAACATCGATTCTATTGCAGCAAGTTTTTAAACTTTATATGTAGGCGTTTGAAAAGAACAACCCTGCAAACAATCTAACGAGCACTCGCAAATAACGATCTTTAAACGAGCAAGAAATGTCACAAAACAAATTAACTGTGTGGTGATCTTAAGCAAACTTAATAAAAAGGGTCGCTCAACGTCGATCTTGTTATATACCACCATGCGCATGAACAGAGCCAAAAATTATTTTGTGTCGATATCCCAAATACAAACGGTTTAAAATCTTGAGTTTGCAGAGGAGACCGAGTGTGCTTTCTTAACAAATATCGTTTATGAATCGTTAACGATATTCAATAATGAATCAAAATATAAGTCATTAACGACACATTAATGATTCATTGATAACGATTATATGCTTGCTTATATATTTATTTTTTGTAAGCGTTTTACAGTTCATTAATGAATTGTTAAAAGTATTTCTTTAATGAATGCCCATTTCGTCCGTTAACTATCGTTAACGATCAAATCGCTCGTTAATATAATTCATTAACGATTCCTTAACGAATTAATTTGTTTGCTGGGAAGTTGTTGTTGTTTTTTGACTTTTTGTCGAAGAATATCCATGATTATGAGTGTGTCTATTTAGAGAGAATGTGCTTTTGATCTAAAAAACGCATTGTTCGGAAATTCATCTCCATCAAACAAGATAAAAATTATAAGAAAAATTTAAATTTTCAACCAGCGAACAATTCCATAACCATAATTTCTTAGGTAAAATAAAATTAAAAGCAATTAATTAAAATATAAATTATAAAAACAACAGCTAGCTATTGCTAGCTAAAAACTCGGACAATAATAAAAATAAAAAACAATGTAAAATTCGACAGATTAATTCTTGCCAAAACTATTTCCAATTCTGTCTTTTATGTCTTCAATTTCATTGAGATAAACAATTTTAAGAATATTAACATTTTGCTTATGAAAAATTGGAAATTCTATTTTTCCTAAATTCAATTTTGTCAAATTTTACAAGGAAATAATTAAAATTTTTGTTTTAAGCTCTTAGATGTCTGTTGTTGTTGTTGTCGGTTTCTCTTTCAAGTCGGATTTATTCACAAAAGTTTTTTATTTTGTCTGTTATTAATTGAAATTTTAGATAATTTTCTTGTTCTGGATTTTTTTTTCTTCCAGATTCGGTATATATAATTTATAAATTTCATCTATTTAATTTTAAATATAAGTTAAAATATCTATTCTTTGATATAATTTATATCCTATTCACGGTTTTTTTTCCCATTTTTTTTTTTAATTTTTCTTAAATTCTACTGATGATATGCACTAGATTTTATATTTTCTTTTGTTTTTCTTTTCTTTATTATAATATTTTTATTATTTATGTTGTATTTTAATATTATTTTGTTTTCCATTTGTTTTACATAACATTTATTTGATGTAATATATATAATAGAATATTTTTGTTTTAGCCATATTCGTACAATGATTAAATTTTAGCCGATATTTTTTTTTTGTTAGGTTACATTTTTTTTTTGTAATTATTGCTAGACAAACAAACAAATATTTGAAAATGAAAAACACAAAAATCATCTTCTATTCAAGTTTGAAACCCTCAATTTATGTTTTTTTTTTAAGGTATGCGATTTATGGTTTTTCTAGCATTAATTTTGTTAATTTATTTCGCAAAATTAAATGTTTTTTTTATTAATTCGTTTTAATATAACTTTTTTTTTTTGTTAATAATTCAATTAATTTTTAGTCTAGAAAGAGAGCTATGTAAAGGGCACATTCGGTTAAGCTATAAATGTATTCTTTTTTCATTATCTTTAATAAGTTAATTTATTTTTTTTTTGGTATATAGTCAATGTTTTTTAGAAGAATTTCATTGTTTTTTTTTGTTATAGAAAACTATTTTTATTTAATTTATTTTTTAAGATAATATAATTTTTTGTTTTAATATTTTAAATTCTAGTCAGGTTCGAAATAATGCTTTTTGTTATATTATTCTGTAATAGTGTGAAATAAGAGAGGTTGAAGGGGGATTTCGAAGAAAAAAAATGAGACATAGTGAATTTGTCCAATGAATTCTTTGTTTTTAGTAAATTATAGCCCGTAACTTTGGTTGTGCCATTCAAATTTTATCGCGAGAAATATATCTTTTATTTTAAATAAATTGGTTTAGAAAAAATAATGATCAATAATAATTTTATGAGATTCATTTTGTG
Source organism: Chorisops tibialis (assembly GCA_963669355.1). NCBI lineage: Eukaryota > Metazoa > Arthropoda > Insecta > Diptera > Stratiomyidae > Chorisops > Chorisops tibialis. The sequence continues at coordinate 13,004,179 of OY770262.1, read as the reverse complement.
TTTGTGCTAAATTATTGTGCAGCAATTCATTGGACAATTTGAATAATGAACAAAAAAAAAAAAAATGAAAATATTAAAAATTAAATCAATTTCTTTTAAAACTTTTCACAGTCATAAGAACTATGCATTTTGCTTGTTGCTTTTTGTTTTGTTATTCGTTATTATTTAAATTTAATTTTTTCTCTTTCTTCTTCTGATTAAAAAATCATTAAATTTGTTGATATATATTTATAAATTACAAGAAGTAGTACTAAATATTTTCTTATATGAAAAAAATAACATAAAAATGTTTACAAACATCTCTGCAACACACATCGTCATCTTGATTTCTTCTAAAATATACAAAAAAATTGATTGTTCCTTATTACATTTAAGTTTGCCTTTTTCATAGTTTATGTATAATTATTATGTTAATTTTTAATAATTCTTTTTTTTTTCTTTTTGAATATGTACTTTAACCTTGTAATATTTATTCATATATTATGTCATATTGTATATATGGTATATATAATTAAATTTACTACGTAATAATAATTAAAAAAAAAATATTTAAAAAAAAGGACAACAATTGCTTTTAGTTTTTTGTCATATGCGATTTTCATCATGTATAAATTTGTTTTGTTCTTTTAACCCTTTATCGCATAACACACGACAATTTTATATTTTAGATAATTCTGCCAGCTTATCCATCAAAGCTACTTTTAAGACGATTTTATTATTTTCTTTTTTTTCGTAATGTTTCAGCGGACGAATGAAACAGGACACGAAAAGAAAAGAATAAGACAACCTCAAAACCACCATCTTAATAATTGTATTTTTCTTTTCTTGTGTTTAAAGTGTATATAAGAATGTGTTGCTGTTGTTGTTGTTTTATTTCTTATGCTGCAACATGTGGTGCTGGCAGGACATAAATACCTCCAGATGAAACGGGTCAAGTTGGTGTCATTAAAAATGAATGAAGCTCACGCTCATTCTTTTTATTCAAGAGATCCTGCCTTGATTCCATGCCCGCTCCTCTGTTGAAAGAAGAAAATATGAAAACAGAAAAATAAAAGAAAATAAAAAGAGGTGGAAAAAAACTTTTTTGTTTTGTATCTGAGTACTTCAGATTTAGTATGTGTGTTTTGTTAAAAATTTTCCTTTTTTATTGTTCTACATGTTTCTTTATTGCACCTAGAGACCAACAATTGCCATTTATTTATGTCAAATGTCTGTGCTAAAAGAGCTTTTTTTATTATTATTATTTAAGCGATTTTTTTTTTGTTTCTTTTTTGCCAAGTCTGGGCGTGCAATTGTACATGAAAAATGCAGTTTTGTGGAGAATAGTGAAAATTTTGTGAAATTTATCATGCTTTTAGTTTGTTTAAAAAAGAAATGCAATGAGATCGCTTATTATAAATATTTTAAATTGGTTCTTGTTATGGGAATATCTTTTAGTAACAAATATTGGACATTAGGCGAGCTTCGAGATGTGCAACAAGTCAAAAGAACCCATAAGGACTGCCCAGTGATTTTACTGGATTTTAGAATGTTTCCAAATTAAATGGTGGAACGTAAGTCGTACATCGGGCTTGGATTAGCACAAAAATTCTTTGATATGGGCGCACAAAGACATTTCGTCAGGAGGCCCTTGGGGTGAAATCCAAGTGCGCTCCCAATCGTTTTCGTATGTAGATTGTGATTGTAGGTTTTGTGTGGTTGAAAGCAGGAGGGACCAGTAAAGTATTCGATTTGAATCTGAAGATGAAGTTTGTGTGGTTTAAAAAAAGAGCATAACCGGAAACAGAAGTTATTAGCAATAAAACAAAAAACAGAAAAAGAATGTTAGAAAACCTCAAGCTAGAAACCGAGAGGGTTAAACATAGTTTCGGTAGTGAGTGATCGGGAAGGGTGGAATGACGAAGGAGATGAGTAAAAGCATCTGATTCCTGAGTTCATGACTCGATTGGGCAACCTATCAGGCGCGTCCTCAAGTGGTGGATTGAGGACGCCGCGGTGTGTCACAAGACCTTCGTCCACGGTTAGCATGGTAATAGCAAGGAATTAAGTTTGACAGTTGTACCTTCCACAAAGTGCTCCTCGCACAAACGTTGGCAACCGTCTCGTTGTGAGCCTAAATGAATGAACATGTTGAGGTGGATATAGCAGCAAACATTTTTCCTGTAGAAACCATGCCGCGAACCAGCCCAAAAAACTATGAGCTGGAGTCCCCTCATATTGGCCCTCAGTCCCTGGCGAAAGATGGTGCTAAGATTACCGGGTCCCAATGCGGTTCGGGAGCTGCTACAATGGTGAAATCAGGTTCCAGTAGTGCTGTGCTACTGGCAAACGCCCAGTACACTAAGTCTTCCATGTGAGAGCTCAATGATCTCGCTTTCATAATGACATTAGGGGATGCAGCCTCAGAACCAAATAAACCAATGGACGTGGTTATAGATGTTGTTCATGCTTCGACGTTGACAATATCCTGCACAACTATCTTGGCTGGCATTTCTACTGAGACCATCCAAGCCCCTCAAGGTGGTATTGGCAACCGCGCCCGTCGCCGTGCTAAAGCCAACCTAAAACGAAAAGCTGTTAAAGCAAAGTTTGACGATGCGGTAGACGCTAAAGTGGCTGCAGTTCTGAGTCGACTGTCCTCTGGGACGGACGATTCACGAGCTGCAGAAGCTTCATGCTCAGCCAGCGTGCTGGCCGAAATAATCAGATTGGAGGCAAAAGGTCTCAGTATCCCAGCAACCTCTCTTATCACTTTTGAAGCGAATGTAGTCAGAGTAGTAGAGCCTTCTCCGAAAGAGTCCTTGCAAGCTCCGACCACTCCGCTGAAAGTAGTGTTAAACATTGCTATGGATAGCGCTGTGGTTCCGAATTTATCGGCAACGAAAAGGAGGATGTTCCTGCTCAGAAGGGTAGCCCAACAAGGTAAGACTCGTAGCTTGACCCCAGGTTCCCAATCAGCTGCTACTCCCAATTTATAACCGTCAGTGGAAAATGTCAAAGTGGTTCAAACATTTGCGTTCCCGCTTGCATCGGGACGACCGTTTCATGGCACCGTCTCTGGTAATGCCAAAAAACCCTCATCGTCCGCGTGCACAGTCGCTGGTAATAAGCTCGAACAACTGAAGCAGAAAAACAAGCGCATCCGATCGGATGATAGTAATACGGCAGCAAAAAAGAAACAGCCGAGATCGGCTACCTATAGCGACGTCGCTATAAGTTCCCTCCAGGCAGCAGTCATTAACACCAACGACTTGCTAGGCATAATACCAGAGACGGTGAAGCTTCAGGTCTACTCTTCATTGCGGAACATTCTGAGGAAAACCTCTTAGGTAATCCACCAGCGTTTTTTGAAGTACGACTTCGATCCAGGTTACCTTAGTATAGCTTGTGCTGACCAAAACATTCTGGTCTTTCTTCAGAAAGTGGTTCCCAAGATGAACGAGCTCTTGAAGGGCATTAAGCTACAGGTGGTGAAAGGTGCTGATGCTCCTAGACTGACAAAAGTGTCTGTATGGATCCCGGTTTTCATTGAAGAACCTGGACTGCTATTGCAGGACATTAAGCTGCAAAACAATCTTTCCACGGAGGTGTGGAAGATTTTCCATGGAGAACAAAAAGACAAGGGTCAACTTCTTGTTCTCGGAATCGACCAAAGCTCCATGGAAAGGTTGTCTGTAGCGAAAGCTTTCGCGGATTGTGGACTCAACAAGGTCCAGTTCAAACTACCGAAACCAAATGCGGAGAACCTCAGAAACCGGAAAATTCAGAGTGGTTCAAGTCAATTTACATCACAGAGCGGCGAGCGCCACTCTCCAACAAGGTTACTCAGATGTTGCACTTGTCCACGAACCACTTTCGTCGATGCATAATTTCAGCACACTGCCCGCGTGATAATATATGAGCCACCTCACCTGTCGGTGAATTAAAAAAATCGAAGGGCTAACAAACTTGCCTCAAAAACAAATGAAAACTCTTACGAAACCTAAAGGTCAGGAGGCCATGTCCCAAATTAGCGCCATTTAAGAAGAAGATAAGAGCAGGATACATAACAGATAGATAGTAGGTACAGTAACCACTGGCGATCCATATGAAAATACAGTCGCTCATTTTACGATTTTACAAATTTACGATCTGGTCAATTGAAAAATTAATTTCTCCGGTGTTGTCTGGTCAATGTTTTCACAATACATTTCGAATTGAAAGAAGAGGTTTCCGGATTTTACACTGTTACGCTTTATTATTCTTATTCTCTGCTGGGACCGAAACGTCATGAAAAATAAAGCGTAACAGTGTAAAATCCGTGAATGTTTCCTTTCAATTCTCCGATGTGATCCCTCTGAAAAACATTGGAAACTGAAGAAATAGTAACATTCGATCGATCGTTTGCAGGTAAACAAAAGATTGGAGTGAAACTGTTAGTTTCCACGGAACACATTTTATGCCGTAGCTGACGAGCCGCCAATGTTTCAATGAAGAGTGGTTCCAATTCAACTGGTTGAAATTGCATTTTTCATGTACAATTACACGATTTTAAGCATTTTAATAAGCATAAGCGTTTTCTAAGTAAGACATAAATAATTGCATTAACTTAAAAAAAAGCCAAAATCTCTAGAATACATTGAAAAAAAGACGGATGCACAAACATGAACAAACGTACTTCTCTAAAGTGATGATGATGTTGGTAATGGTGATGGTGTAATGTCGATAAAGAAGAGGTCTGAAGTGCTGATAGTGCTGGTGGTGAATAATTACAATTGTTATTATTGGTGATGGTTGGAGTAGTAGTGTTGGTCACGATGACACCATTACTAGCTGCAGTTGCTGCCATCAACTCATTGATTAACATTTTCGATTTAGCAAATTCGATCCGAATCGAGCCGCGATCAGATGATAGAAGAAATTTGCCTTGGAGCATGGTCATCGCTGCACCAGCACTGGACGCATCTTTAAATTCAATAAATGCTACAGGAGTGCTACCCGTGGTGTGAGGACCTTTAGAGTGCATTCGAAGGCGACAAAAGCCAGGCATACTGTGCAAATTTTTTTTTTATGTGGTGGTAGGTATTTTTTTTTTTTTTTGTAAAAAATTTAAAGGAAAAAAAACAATGAAAATAATTTAAAGTAAAAAATATGTGGTGGGTTTAAATTAAAACATAAGTTTAATTAATTTTGGCGATGATTACAGAAATGAAGCAAAAAAAAAAAATAAAAATAAAAAGGAAACAGAAAAATAACAACCGAAATTTAAATACCAAACAAGAACACAATTTTCCGAACCCCGAACTCAATTTAATGATTTGCATGTGTCGGTGGCGGCGATAATGGAGTTTTTGTTTTATTTATTTTGAGGCTTCCGATTAAATAAATTGGTGATTCGATTGCCGAAGCTGTGGAACTAACTAACTTAGTGGTGAATGTGCGGTGAATGTGCAATTATCGAGGCTTTATGAGTGCAGGCATCAGTTGAACATTAGTTGGAGAAGGACGAGAATGTAGTGTGTGTGGTCTGCAGTCCTTTCGGACTTTGAATTTTACTTATCAGCAACGAAAACAACAATTGTTGCAGGGATGGAAAATACACTTTATAAACAAATCCTTTAAAGATTTGGGTAAGAAATGAGCCTGCATACGCAAATTCTAGCCTAATTCCAAATTTTCGTTTACTTTAGATTCCGTTCGTTGAGCTTAAAGGTACGACAGCGAATGTGCAGCTTGCCAGGGGCGTGCCAACTGGGAGGGAAAGGGAGCCCCCCTAGATTTTACACAGTTTAGAGTGATTGGTATACAATGCTATGCGTCTTCCTGTTTTTTTAGCTATCTGGAAACTGGATCTGTAATGGAGTGGAATCGTGTTCACCGTACCGAGAAACTTCCTTCAGCGAATACCGTCAAATATCTTGTGCTTTTGACAAATTTTCCATTTTTAAATTGTCAGGTTCATTTGTGAACACCCAGGAATGGAAATTCAATGAAAATTCAATCCAGATGATCATTAACGACGTAGTAGTCAACTCTTTTCAACAAAAGATTCAACTTTACGTTAACCCCAAGAAGCAAACTAACCGAAAAGATCATTCAGCAAACAGAATCAGCTATCAGAGGTCTCCTCCAAGTGGGTGAAATCAGGTGCGAAATATCATTCTATCTTCATTAAATGAATGAAACCATTGTCAATTGACAGCACGGAAAAGAAGAACGACGCTTTTCGCAGCCCACCTGAACGTACTCCTCCAGAAAATCAACTTGCTGGTATTGACAATATCATCAGTGTATCACCCAATACCACGCATATACGTGGCTTACAACCTGATACAAACGTGGTATTGAGACCTTTCGTGGTATACGAAATTTTTCATAGTATACCATGAAAGGGTTTAAGCACATAATATAGTAGGTACTTAAACCTTTTTGCGCCGCTGTGATTACATTTGGTGAATATCTAAGCTTAATTTTCCAGTGCATTCGTGATAAGGGCTATCAAATGTCAAAATTTAAATTTTAAATTCATGAAAATCGTTGCCATCATCAACAAAACCAAACGTTGCCATGCGAAATAATGATTTAATTGATGTGGCGAATATTTTAATGCAGAAATTGCGTACAATTTTCCACACTTTTTATGAAATATGGTGCTACGTTTCAGTTTCATGAACAGCTGATGTCAAACCAAACTACGTATGGGCCGTGTATCAGCTTTCCTAGTATGCTATACCACGTTTGCAATACCAGATATTGTATACCAGCAGTGTACCATAGGTATAAGACCACTGTTTGCCCTCTCGTGCTGTGAGAATTTTTTTCCAAGGTTGGCAACACTAAGTGGTAGTGGGGGTACTTCTGAACACAACGAGCACAGGCGGACCTCGTGCGATCCTTTTGATCGAATTTCTGTCACAGAAGAAGACGGTACTGTGAAACCCTAAAAAAGCAATTGAAAACAAACGGAGGTGAATGTTGACGAAGGGAGTGTGCTTGTAGCACGATAACGCCCGCCCGCACATGGTCAACGTCATCATTCGGTTGGGACATTTTGAACCAACTCGTATACTCCCCCGACTTGGAGCTTTCAATTTTCCATCTGTTCACCTTCCTGGAAGAAATTTTGCACCGACGAGGAGGTGAAACAAGAGTTCTTGAACTGGAAGAAGGAGATAGCGGGAGAATTCTTTGAGGAGTGCATCAAAAAGCTTATTCTACATCTCCCAGCCTGCATAGAACGGGAAGATAGCTAAGTGGAGAAATAACTAACAATTTTATTTTTAATAAGAAAAATCGAGCACTCTTACTTTCTGGTTGTCCCACGTAGTAGAAAATAAAGGGAAGTAGTTAAGCTTTGGGGTATACTGAATAACAAACCACATGCATAGATATGTCCACATGCAACATTACCACCCAAGGCAATAAGCAAGTGTACTGATAACCCTAATACGCAGATCCTCCTGATGCATGAGTTATGGAAACCCGTGCAATATTCGACAGACAACAGTTGAATCGGACATTTAGAACGAATGGTTACAAACTGAGCGAAATAAATACCGCCAGAGAATCGAAGCATCCAAAAGCAAAAGATACAGAAAGTTTCAAACAATGTAATACGGACAAACGATTAGTACAACTGTCTTACATCATGGACTCATGCCAAAGCACTAAAGACATTTTGTGCCTGCAAAAGCTTATTTGGCAAAAACTGGGTATTACAGCCCAAAATAATATACTGGTGCTACAGAACAATTATCCTCACAATAGTCACATACGGATCTATATGGTGGACTAAAATTTTACAACAAAAAGCACAACTCCTTACGCTACAAAAAAACTCAAAGGCTAGCTTGACTTGGTATCACAGAAGTAATGAAATCCTGTCCTATGGCGGCAATAGAAATGTTCCTAAGCAGGGGTGTTACGCATACAGTAGGAAAACAATTAGAAATCAGGGGATCTTAGAGTTAACCTCAAAATCTTAAAAGACCCAAAACGAGAGGTTCTAACCTCCACACTATCGAATGCTATGCCCACAAAATTCAACTTTGAAACCCCCTTCAAAGTTATAATCAGAGAACGCAAGGACTGACGATTCATGCTACCTGAAATAGAAGAGGAATCAACCATCTGGTATACGGATGGCTCCCGCACCTCTGAGGGGATTGGAGCCGGAGTTATAGGTCCTAACTTCTCGGTTTGAAAACCACTCGGCAAAGAAGCCACAATCTTCCAAGCTGAACTAATTGCATCTATACATCCAAGAGAAGAGAGCTCATCGCAACAAATATATTTATATCCTATCGGATAATCAGGCGGTTCTCAAAGCCCTAGCATCCAATAAACACGGATCGAGGATAGTTTGGGACTGCCTTCAAAACCTAATCATCCTGGGAAAAAGAAACGATGTAAAATTTATGTGGGTACCGGGACAAATGGGAATTGAGGGAAATGAAGTGGCTGATCGCCTTGCAAAAAATGGCGCGGAGGCAAATTTCATTGGTCCAAAGCCATTCTGCGAAAAACCAAAAGGCCACTACAACCCTATACTTAGAAAATGAGTTGAACACGAACAAAAATATCTACTGGAATAGACATCCACGCTTATCAATTTCAAAAAAACTAATCATACCACAACAAAAAAACAAAGTGGAGGATAATCTAAAATTCAGCAAAACCGATATTAGTACTTTAAGCGGCCCAATGACGGGGCACAGTGAAGTAAACCACCACCTCAAAATTATGGGCTTAGCTGAAACCGCCTCTGTCTCGAAGACTCAGAAACGACAGAACACATCCTATGTTACTGTGGAGCAGTAGCTAGGAAAAGACACAATTTTCTCGGAAACAGTTTCCTTTCTACCGAGGAACTAGCCAACAGGGCTCCCTTAAAGATACTTTGTTTAGCCAAAGCTATTGAGTTATGGTAGGGTCAAGGGGCAATAAACGCACAATAGGCCGAGAATGTCGCAGTGATCTCACGTGTTCCCAAAATTAAGAAAAAAAAATTTACATCCATGGCACGATGGATTAGAGAGGGATGATACTCTGAAAATCCAACATTAGAAGAACATTCTCTAAACCGATTACTATCCGGTGAATCTAAGGAAGAATGAAAAAAAACCATTGTAACCCAAAGGAATGCACAAAGTACCTCGGAGCTAATGCAACAAATTTTAAAAAGGAGAAATGGGATGCACAGTTAACACGGAAAAATTGGATAAAGTCAGAAGATCAAATAATTGATTCAGAGAATGTGAAAATTCTTACCAAGACGAATCACTATTTCCAAAGGATAGTAGAAGAAGTCATAGAAATTTCCAAATATCCATGAAAATTCAATCGAAACACCGGATCGAAGCATTCAGTGGTTTGGCTACCACGTTTTAAATTTGCTAAGAACAAAGTTTATACCCAAAAATCACCAACTAATTAATTATCCTTTATTAACCAATTGACCTTAATTGTTCACCCCTACTACCTGTTAACCGTCTTCCTATTTCATTTTTCTAGTAACATAAGGATTTCTAGTTTGATAAAGGTCTGAGCGGAAATCGAAACACTATTAATAGAGCGGATCAGTGTCAAATCTGGAAATCATTTCCTGTCGAAATTTAGGGACTCCTTTTTGTTGTACGAAGGACTAACAATCTTTTCGCAATACCATACCAGGACTGACATTCTCTCTAATATTCAGTGATTTTTTATCTTATTTCCATTGCAGATATTTTGGAAGTAATCAATAGAAAGATACAGTTTTTCTTCTTCTTCAATGGCACTACAGCCCAAATCGAGCATTGCCCTTCAGAATCCTTAACATTTAATGGTTATTTTGGTAGGGTTATTAGCATTTTGAAGCAAGGAGATGGCCTTGCAAATAAACTTTTTAATCTGGCTTTGGAATATGTCGTAAGAAAACTCCCAGTTGACACCAGAGGGACGCTACTGTTTAAGTCATCGCGGATAGTAGTTTACGCAGACGACATAAACATAATGGCGAGATCACAACTGGGCGCCGAGGAAGACTTCGTTAATTTTGACACGGCAGCACGAGAAGAAGGGTTACGCTTAAATGAAAACGAAACGAGCGTTATGTTGCGAAGAAACACGCCAATCAGACAAAATCTAACGATAGCAGACTATAACGTAGAAAACGTGGACGGCTAGGAGCCAATCTTTCCAAAGATTGCAATGAAATCAAAAGAAGCATAAGAGATAAGAAAATGAAAAGATTTGCATCATTTGCAAGCTGCGAATCTACAAAACTAAAATAACACCTGTACTTTGCTATGACAGTGAAACATAAGCGTTAATACAGGCATCATTCGAGAAGAAGGTATTACGAAGAATCCTCGGACCGGTAAGAGAACAAGGCGAATAGAGAATCCACACAATTTCTACTCTACTAGTCTGTACTCTCAACAAACTTCGAAAGCTACATTGGGCTGGTCACGTATAGCAAATGGGTAACCGGAGAATACCCAAACGTGTACAAAAAGAAAAAGCGGAAGGAAAAAGATCAATATCGTCTATATTTGTTTAACGTGAAGTGCTCGGCCCGAGGGCTTCTACCATTATGGTTTAACCTCTCGGTGTCTTTAGCAACGTGGATTGTTTAAGACAATCATTAACGCCCCGGAGGTGGGTTCGGCTTTCATACTGCTGGATGCGAGACCTCATGGCACCAGATTGAAGGAACGCAACACCACGCCGGGCTCCGAAGAACTCTGCCTGCGATATGGGCCACCACGTGTTCGTTAAGACCACAACCATCACCGGGGCTCTCCGGTTTCCTTGGCACCAGATTACCTTCGGTCAGGCTTCGTAACTGAAGCTACTGCAGTTGAGTTACTTGCAACTCGTGAATGGTCACATCCCTCAGGCTCGTGAGGACGGTACTCCCCAAAAGCAGTTACTGGAATCGCCGTAGCTTTCTGGACCAACACTTACTTCCCTGTGAATGCTCGAGTCCGTGAAGTTGCCTAAGTCTCCAAAGTTACTCACATGATTCGGATAAGTTCTCCTCATGCAACTACCTCCCTGCGGACTTGGGCTGTAGAACCATTGATGATGATGATTAGCATTTTGCACAACCCCTAATTACGATTTTTTTTCATTCACGCAAGCAGTCTACTGGAATTATACTTCAACCGAGATTTGAACTCACGACCTTCGCATTGTAAACCAACACGCTACCAACTAGGCTACACTCAGGTTGAAAGACAAAGTTCAGTGTTCCGAAATCTAAAAATCAATTTAAACCAAAACTAAGCTATCAGAATAAACAGCTAAATTTCTAACGATAACATTATACACACGATTCCTTGAAAATTAAACTGTAAAATGCTCAAATGCAAGCTGTGTTCTTCCGTATTACGTAAGGATTACATTTTTTTTTCTTCAGAAAAACGTCTATCACGCCGAAGCAGGTGTTATTCATCGGATAACATTTTCCTAGTTTTCAGAAAATTTCAAAGGTAAGTTTTCTGTAGAGTCACGCGATGAATCCTTGTAATACGATTTTATTCATTTCCAGGATGATATATGAAAATCAATAGCGAAATGTGTGTGTTTAGTAAAACATAATGAAATTGTAATTTATGAATTACATGTCATGATTTATTTTTTTTCAGCATTTTCCTGTATTGTATAAATACTTCAAGAAAATGTCCCTAATTTCAATAATAAGAAGGATATGCGTGTGTTTTTTGGTTTGTTTGGTAATCGTACCATGATGATTATAAAATACCACTCCTACTAACTTACTATATCGATGTCGTTAAAAGTTTATATGGACTAGATACGAGGGTAAATTAAAAGCATTCGTTCAAATTTTTTGACACAGTTTACGAGTTTTGACAGAATTTTGAAACAATAGTTTCACGAGTCATAGAGCAGCGTTTATGTTAGACCAAATCGATTATATGGTAGCGACCTTTTTTAGAAACAGATTTGTTATCATTTTTTTTTAACCAAATGTGGTCTAAATCAAATTAAATCGAAAATGATCTAGAATTTCATGATATTTCAAATTTATTCTTTACGGCACCATATTTAGTATTTATGGTATAAGAAACGACAATTTGGGTTGAGTTTAGGTTTGCTGCATAGAAGTGGTTAATGCTGAGAAAGGTTGTCCGCAGGGAGGAGAGCTATTCCTACTTTTGTAGTGCCTGTTAGTCTTCTTTGCAGTAGTGAATTCACGGTACTAGGATATGCGGGCGACTTGATCATAACAACTAAAACCAAAGGGTTGATCCAGAAAAAACCGTGATTATTCGTTTTATCAGAAAAGAAATTTAAATAGAATGAAATCGCTCAGGATGCATCAGGCCGAAATTGAGTTCTTGGCGAGATGAAGTAGCGAGAAAAAGTTCTATGGAACAAACAACTGTTATGTGTAAGCAAAATATAGAAACGACATAACGCCCAAAATGGCGATCGTATGGCCAATAATCGCGTATGAGATATGGTGACAGAAAACGAAACACATAGGCACCAAAAGCTGCCTGGGTGCCGTCTATTGAGTACCGTGTTGGTCTACAAGGCGTAGGTCGGAAGTTCAAATCCCGATCGACGTATAAATCTTGGACACTGCTTACGTAGGTATATCTGGATTACCTCAATCTGCGAAAATAAAAAAATTCGTAGATATAGGAGTCTTTTGTAGCTAGGGTGTAGCCTAGTGGGTAGTGTGTTTTTACAATGCGAAGGTCGTGAGTTCAAATCCCGGTTGACGTATAAATCCAGCACATTGCTTGCTAGGATAAACTTTGGTTAGCTCATTGTACGAAAATAATAAATAATAAAAAATGTTAAGGAACCTGAAGATCAGGAGGACAAGGTCCGATTTGGGCTGTAGTGCCATTGTAAAAAAAGCAAAGAAAAGAAGATAGTATGTTTTGCGAATATCTACCAAGTCTTACACAAAACGAGATACATATTAAGGAACCTGATAGTCAGAAGGTTAAGGCTGTAGTGTCAAGAGGGGGGAACACAGCGATAGTAAAAAATGGACAAGAGCTACATAGGTAGCAATAAAGGCCTTGACTTTACGTATAGTGAAACTCGTGGAAGAATGCCAATAAAAGTGGTGTAACCTCACTTTCAATAACAGGCTTTCTTTGTATTGGGCACCAAGCCAATGAAATGAACCAGCAGATCAGCTTGTAAGAGAAGGTTTCTGTACCTACTTTTGAAAACTTATAGGGTCACTTACCAACACTTATTACGCAGGGGTCCGATGCTATTGAGGAAGGCGTTAACTCCCAAGCAATTGCGACCATAATATGGAGTGCGTTACGCTCGAACACCTGACGACCGTTTGGTCCTGCCTACTTGGCTAGCGTACACTGCAGATTAGGAATGGAGCTCGGCCTATACTTGGCATACATGGACACGGTTGTCCAACAAGTACGTACCACGCATGCCATCAGTAGCATGGATACTGACGCAATGTTACGTCTTCGTGAACTGCGTCGTGGAGAGAACCTTGTCAATTGGATACTCACGAATGAAATGAATGTTATGAACGAATCGAATGACTTGTATACGTTTGACGGACCGTGTGGAGTGAGCGACATTAACGTGACCTTAGCCATTCGTGCGGCGATGGTTTTTGAGTGGAGCATCAGTGCGAGACGGGGACTAGCGATCACAGCCTTATTATCGTCGAACTTTCTTACGATAGGGCTGTCTGTGAATTGGACCATGCAAAATCGCTTGGCGCACCAAGGGGTGCTGTTGGGATGCCCAGCGTTGAGATCTGAGATGGAAAGGATTCTTCTAAGCGATTTTGAGTTCCTCGACTTGAATCGTCACATCTCGATTATCCAAGAGAGGGTCGTGCAGGTTATTGATGAAAGATGGATTCGAAACGTGTCAAGTGGCCGAGTGCAGAATTGGCGTGTAAGCGCGTACGATAGGAAGAAATTTCAAAAGGCCAAGTGGTCAATGAAGTGGGCCTCAGCTAAAATTCAACTATCAGCAAGGTATGCACAAGTATCGTCAGTAGATTACGTCATCCATTGAGAACGATGGGAGAAGTTTTGTTCCAGCAAATTCTCGTGATCCCTGGGATCAGGTCTATAAAATCTGCAGGTGTAAGCAATCAGAGCCTGAAATGTGTGGCAATCATTTTGGATGTAACATTATGTTGATATGGAATGAGTCTGTAAGAGCAGTGTTGGATGAATTATTTTCGGGTCCGGAGTCAAGAGAACTTGTTCATGGCAGCAGAGGGAGAAATTACTGAGCTCCAACCCGAAGAGATTAAAGCAAGTTTTAGTAGGACCGAATCCGGTAAGACGTCTGGGGTCAACGGAATGACGGACGAGATGTGTAAAAGCATCTAGTGCGCCACTACCGAGTACGTAATTTACGTTCTCAACCGATGCTTTCGAGACCGTATCTTCCTTGCAGGTTGGAAGATGGCATGGGTAGTCGTGCTCCTGAAGTTTCCCAATAAGGTCTGGAGTAGCTCCCGGAGTAGCTCGAAGTATATCTCTTCTCCCGGTCCTTGGAGGAAAAACTGAATCATCTGGCGAACTGCAGTTCGAGAAATGCATGGAAGGTGCGTGGATGCACGTGAATGACTGCGTTGCAAAGAGTGTCAGTAAGTATCTTTGTAGATTTCGAGGGCGCATTTGACTCTTTAAGCTGGGACGTAGTGATTAATAAGCTACAATCCTGTGATTGTCAAGAAATAGTCATGTGGAATAGCGATTTTTCTGACAGGTTAACATGCGTAAGGGGTTTGCGCGTTTTTGTATGGAAAGTCATTAAACCAGATCAAGTGGAGCTTTACGAGACGGTCGGTTCATGTCATATACGCCAGGCTATTCGTTCCCTGCACAACATATGGATCGGCCGTATGGTATGAATCGCTGACGACTGGGGAGGACACTCTTTTGATTAACTCCTGCCAAAGAGTAGTCGTATAGTTTCCACTGTCGCAATGCAGGTACTCATGGGTGCTCTGCCGTTGAATTTGGAGTTGAAGTGTCGTACTATCATCTACAAAATTCGAAAAGGACTTTCATTTCTGGTCAACGATTGGTTAACCTCGGAGAAAGTTAGTTAGACGAGCCTTGGCAAGAGCAACGAACTCCTCGAACTTAAGGCCACGTGATTATAGCAGGCCAGGTAGAACAACAGCAAGAAGAATTGGGTGAGGCACAGATTTATGGGGGTCGAAAGTTTTGCGAGATATAACCTGGACTTTGATTTTGGTCTTAGTCTGGGTTACCTGTTAACAAACCACGCCAGCATGAACATATTCCTCCATAGGGTGCGTCGTAGCTTGACGACAGGTTGCGCCTGTGATACAATTTAAGCTGACAACCAATGCTAAATGAAGACATTTTTACTGCAAGAGAATATCCTACCAATATCTGCTTGGGAGCGCACTGCTAACTCCATTTCCTGAAGGAAATCTGAGCAAGGAACGCTAGGACTGCTCTACAGACAAAATTTTGATGTAACCACAATAAACCTTCGATTAATGTGCTCGGAGGACTGGAGTCTTTGAGGTGAACTATTTGGTCATGTACGCACTCAAAGTAAATTCTGAAAATCGAAAAATTCGAATATGATAGAAACATAAAATTTGAAAAAGGGAAAAACAGATAATGTAGACTGTGACTGACCTATCAGTAGCATAATATAGGAAGAGGATGAAATTTGGTAGTGTTATGGGAATTTTGGGGGAGAGACACGGAAATAGCGATGGACATTATTTTTGAAGCGCTGAAGGTTATACTTGCTTGGAAATATGCTAGAAGGCAATGCGTTCCAAAGTCTGGACGTTGGGGAGATGAATGACTGTCTATATTTAACTGTACGAGTAGGAAAAGGGTTGACGGTAAACTCGTGAGCGCGTTTAGCTTGACGAGTATTTTGGGGAAAAATGTGGAGGAATGAGTGATTTAAGTTCCGCACTAGACTTACCAGACCACTGCTTCACAGTGGCATAGGATATGTATTGTCGTTTTTGAGTAACGAGTTACGATAGTAAATGCTGAGTTCTCCAACGTTACGTTGCTCGAGGGAGTCAATAGAAGTCGTAACAGTTTCAATTCCAATTAGTCGGAACGCATGTTTTTGAATTCGATCGAGTAGCCCGAGGTGTGTTTTGGATGCTCCAGCCCATAATTGCGAATTGTATTCTAAATGAGGTCGAATGTAAGCCTTGTAGATGGTAGCTAAGCCGTGAGGCGTAAAATATTTTTTTTATTTGCGAAGAATACCTAGGTGTTTGGAGGTATCAAGGGCAACACCAAAGATATATTTGCTCCAATCAAGACGGTTATTTAACTTTACGCCTAGTGCGATCAATTCTTCTAAAGAGCTAATTGGTACGACATTAAAGGCTAAATTAGACGACGACGCTGGGACATCACGTTTAGAGGAAAGGTGACAGGCCTGTGTTTTAGCATCATTGAACTCTACTCTATTTTTCCTGCCACATTCTAGGATTAAGTCGAGGACAGAGTTCAACGGACCGAATAACTCCATGCGTTCGGAAGCAAAAGATTGCTTGTGAGAATCCGCAGCAGAGTTAAATTCAAATGTGTTATCTAAAGTACTGTCATCTGCAAAACTATGGATTGGATTCAGAGTAGAAGACAAAAGGTCGTTGATAAATACTAAGAACAGTGTAGGCGATAGGACAGAACCCTGAGGGACACCAGAATTAGTTGCAAAAAGGAAGAAGTAACGCCATCTAATACTACACGTATAGTGCGTTCTGACAAGAAGCTCTCAACTCATCGAATGAGGGTAACATCGAGGCCAATGGCCGTTAACTTCGTGCCAATTCATGTTAAAAGCTTTTGCAATGTCAAGAGCAAGAACTTGACATTCGCCGCATTTGTACAAGCAAGAGTTTCAACGTTCCATCAGGTGGACCAAGAGATCTTTCGTCGACCTTCCAGAATGGAAACCGTATTGACGATCGTGGATAAGCTGCTTATCCTCGAGATAGTGAAGAATTTTGCGATTGACAGCAGTTCCCATCATTTTCGAGAGCATTGAAGTAATGGCTATTGCGCGGTAGTTAGCGGGGTTTGCTTTGCTTCCTTTGCTCGTGGAAAGCACTCAGAAGAGTAAGATATATGAAAAAGATTGCGAAGGGCTTAGCCAGAGAAGAGAAAAACATTTTAAGAGTAATGTGGGGGTGATGGCATCAGGGCCAGCGGACTTATGAACATTGAACCTCTGCGGGATTTTGAATATGAGACGCATGCGGAAATGTAGCGAAGGCATCGAACACCATGATGGTGTTGCAATAGGAGAGGTTTAGTTTGAAGGTGGTAGTGTGGAGTTTCTCCCGAATCTTATCGCCAATAGGTTAGCTTTCTCAAACGGATCAATAACAGTACGATTCCATAACTTAACTGTGGCACCATAACTTTTTTTCATTCCAACCGTTTTCCTTTATGGCATGTGGCTCCACATAAACATCAAAATATTTCAAAAATTAAAACAAAAATTCTGATATTAGGTGACTCCAATATTCCAGTTTCTCCGAAATATGACTTCATAAAAAGATGCTCGAAGACTTTACTCGAACGTGTATGCCCAGCTAATAGCTTATGAAAAGTTAATACGTATAAGGAAGCCAGACAAAATAAAAGATTTTTATCCGCCAACTAGAAAATTGTCTCTTCAATATAACAAAAAATTAATGCCACCATGTCAAATCAAAAAATTTGTAGGATTGATGTGTGTGAGAAAATAATAAAAAAAATAAATAAAACTACTGTGATAATATTTTCTTCTAAAGTACCAATAAAAAGAAATTAAAATTCAAAATCGACCTCAACGTTACATATCGTGATGGTAATTGTTATTATATTACTTAATAAAAAAGAATAATAATTAAATGAAATAACAAGGTTTTTATTCTCTTTGCGACTTACCTCGAAAAGACCTCCTTTAGTTCATGTTCGGATACAAATTGTCCGAGATTTGCAACGAAGAGGGTCGAGCATGGGGCATTGGCGGCCAATGGTGGATTTGGTTGGTGTCCCGAATTACCAACTGAACCAACGGGACTTGCCAAGGCAGGACTCGGTAAAAAATGATGGCCGGCTGGTAGTCCAGCGGAGACATGCATTGATGCCGGATGTATTGCTGATGGATGTGGAATTGTCATTTGTGGCTGGAAAATAATTGGATAATACTTAAATTTAAATTATTTCAAAATGGCAGTTTATTTTTTTCGGGAATCTGATGTAGGATAGTTGCATTCGAATAGCTGGCCAGAGATGTTCGATAATTTTTTTTTAATTGCTCGGCTTGAAGAACCCACACGCGAACACATATTAGATATCTTGGTCTCCTTAAATTAGACCACTAAGCAAAGATCGTGGGCTCAATTTTTTTCCATTCCACACATAAAATTTTGTTGCTGTTTTGTGACTCAGGATATTTCAAAAAATAAAACGATAATGCTCGAACGCCTTGCTCGAACGTGTATGGCCACCTAATCGAATGATTTCGAAATGTATACTTACTTGATGCATGGGCTGCTCTAGAACTTTGTCAGTATTTAGTCAAAGGTAGGACCGTACCGGCACCTGAGGATGCAGAGCCGGATGTACTAGTGTTGCATGTTGTAAAGCGGCAGCACCTGGCAATTCAGCGGCTGCCGCTGAATATGCTAGCGGATGATGCCATAATTCTGGTCCACCGGGGAAAAAAGGCGCACCCAAATCTAAAGATTTTGAAAGAAATTTTGATTTTTTTTTGTGGCTCGATTAGTTTCAAAAAAAATAAAAGTGTGGCCAACCTTCTTAGTAAGAAATAATGTTAAAAAAATATTTTTTTTAATTTTATTTTAGGAAAATATTTTTTTTTTAATAATATTAGCACGTTTTTTTTTCATATAATTAGAAAAATAAATTAAGCACTGAAATACACACTGATTTTGATCGGGATTGAGGAATATTTTTCAGAATGGGTTAGAGAAAAATAGGGTTTTGGTGGATATTTTCTAAATCATGCTTTACAATCTAAAATATAACATTCAAAGCGCAATCGGTTATGCAAGATTACTATGAACATATGTAAATGAGATTAGTGAAATTGTTAGGTGAAAAAATAATAATAATAATTTGACTATAATAATTAAAAATTCTAATATAGTGCAAATAATATGTTTTCAAATTAATGACACCCGATGCAAATTACATGGTGCATAATAACGGCCAAGGATGTGCACTGAAGATTTTCATGAAGAAAAGCGCTAAAACTGAAAATTTCTGAAAGATTAAAAAGAAAAACTACAAAGGTATGACCCTTCTAAGTAACTAAAATGATTAAAATATAAAAAAATGTTAATAATCCTTTTTTCGTTCTAATTTAAATTGCTATTTTTTTGGTTGTTAATTTTTGAAGGCTATCTAATTTTTTTTTTTTGGTATTGGTGTGTACTTACGTCCAGTGAGTGGGTGCATCAATGCAGGATGTGCGGCTGTAGTCGCTGTATTGGGCTGTGGTTTGGGTTTGCTCACTTTCGTGTTACTCTTGGCGAATTCCAAGCGAATAGTTTGGGGCATATCGGGATCGAAGCGAACACCCTGCTGCAAATGAGCGTACAGCGTTTTGTTTGTTTGTAAAGAGGTTGTGCGGATTTAAAATACTTTTCTTAAAAATTTATAGTTTTTTTGTTTTAAAGAAGGATCAAAAATAAATTAAAGGATTATTACGGATTGTTAGGGATATTTGAAAGTGTTAGAATAACAGAAGTGTTTTTTTTTTTAGTAAAGGGTGGTGAGTTTAGAAGCGTTTTGATTGATTAAAATTTTTTTTTAAAAGTAAGATAAAATTCAACAAAAACGCTTCAAATTTTTAATAGCGGTTCGTTCTTGACGTATAAGTTATTGCCAAAAAAAGTTTAATAATTTTTCGAAAGATAAAATTGCATAATACTTTATTTTGTCAATTTAAATTTCGATACATAGTTTATTATATTTGTAGATCTCGCGATTAAACTAAAGTTAGTAGCTCAGTTTCCACGAAATTTTATTCCAATGGACCGAATTAAATTGCGTTTAAATTTGTCATTAATATTTTATTTAGTTCAAAAACTTCAAAGTAGGCTGGAATTATGCTCATCATTTCAAAACGATCGCTTTTATTGCGCAATAACTTAGTAACTTCATCATCTTTCTTAAGAAAAACGTTTGGTCATAGAAAATAGCAATGTAGTACGGGATACCACAAGGATCTGATAGGGTTATGTGCTTTTCATCACTTTTTAGCTGGTTTAGTTTTTCGCTTCTAAACAAATTCACAAAAAACTTGGAATCAAAAAAAAAAGTTGATTTGACTCTTGTATCCTTTTGAAGTGAAGAATGGTGAAAATTTTCGTGTGGGCATTTCGTGTAGAAGTGTAGTTTGTGTATTAGTGATTTTTTTTTTGTAAATATTTATATAAAGAGCATTTTGATTCATTCCATCTGAAATCGATAGAGTTCTTGATTCGGTTTTAACTAAAATTTCATGCATTTTCTTAAGTCCTTACGAGGTTGAATGCTATGTACCCCCAACTTCTGGCCACATATAGGATAGCAGTCAACCAAAGATCTAAAGGTATAGATTTTGAAAAATATGTTCTTAAGGACCTTGATGCAGTTGTTTGTTGAATTAAATTGAATCGAGAATAAATTTTTGATGTATTCAAAATCAATTAGAGATGAAATGACCAGAAGGAGATTTTCAGGATTGTTTTTTTTTTCATCATCAGGTGATTGAGGATTAAAATGTGAATGTGCAAACGCAATATAAAATAAAAAATTAAAAAAAAAATTATAATTTCAAATAATCACAGTGAAATTATGATTTATTTTTTTCATGCAAATTTTCAATTCGATTTGTCTTATTGGTTATTTTATTTCCGGATATTTATATTGTACGAATCAAAGATACAAATTAGTATAGAAAATAAGTAGAGGAGGTATAAATATATGCAAACATATTTATGCACTCAATACAAATTAAATTAAATAATAATTAAAATCTTTGTAGAATCATTGCAATTGCACATTTTCATTGTGTTGTGTTTATTTTTGATTTTTTTTCGTGATATTATATTAGTTATATATTTTGGTACAAATTAATAAATTTAAGGATTTTTTAGGGATTTGGTTAAGCTTGAATATTTTTTTTTTTTTTTTGTAAATTGAAGTGTTTTTGATTTATTTTTTCTTTTATTTTAATTATCGGAGAATTTCTAAAGTGTCGAATAAATATTATACTTGGGTTTATTCCATTTTCATAGTGAAATCATGGTTAAATTAAAACAATGGGAATTTTTGTTATGGTGATTTGCATTCCTTTCAAAGTAGATAATTACTGGATAAATGTTTGTATGGAGCAAATTATATTAGTTTAATATGATTTCGACTAATTTAATCAGATAATTGTAGTTTGTTTTTTTCTTCAGATTTTTTTTTATGTAAAATTTTTTTTAGGATCCAGGTACTAGGATTTTACAATAAATAAAAGGGATTTCTAGCAGAATAAATTACTCTATAATTTTTTTTTAGTTTTTACCTGTAAGTCCTGTTTTGCAGCTTCAGCTCCAGCTCGTGTGTGGAATGTTACGAAACCAACCGGCTACAAAATAAAAAATGATGAGAGTTAGAAAATTGTAAATCTACTTATTTAAAAGATAAAAGTTTTTTTTTTTTTTTGTAAACGCACTAGAGCCCAAACCAATGATCCAAAAATGAGCAAATTAAATACTATTGGAAAGGTATTGTCGTCAAGGTGTGCCTTTTCTGCGTTTCTACCTGCTCCGGATCCGGAATTTCACTGGAATACGGCACCATGATGAAAGAAAAGGTGAAAGGAAAATTGATAACTTCTCCCATAATCAGATCTCGACCTCCGAAAAGCATACAAGAAATTAAAGCCAGAGCGAGACAGTGTTATCTCAAAATGTAACCTTTGGTGGAGCACAACTTTGCACCTCGGATAACTTCACACTTCTAAGAGTTAAAACTAATGACCGACTGAATTGGGCCCAGCACATCTTTGATGTTGCCCTCGACGGCTCTAAACGTCCAGGTGTTCTCCGAAAGCGCAAAAAGCAGTTCACGCCAAACGACCTCGCAACTATCTATAAGGCCTACATAAGGCCACGTTTAGAATACAATTTGCATGTATGGGCTGGGGCACCCAAATCACACCTCGCGTTGCTCGATCATATTCAAAAACATGCGATCCGACTGATTGGAGACAAAACCATCACGTCTTCTATCGATTCTCTCGAGCATTGCAGAAATGTCGGAATACGAGACATTTACTATCGCTACTTTTATGGTAAATGCAGTGCGGAACTAAGCGCACTCATTCTTCCACTCCAGATCCGCGTCCATCTTCAACAGACTAGTTATACTCTAGAGGAAATCTGAGAGTATTATAAGTTTGCTCTAAAGTTTGTAACGCCAAGAAATAAGGCTCGGAGAAAAAAATGAATGATACAGAAGTTAATATTATCACTCCAAAATCTCAAAACCGGATGTCCGTCCGTCCGTCCGTTCGCTCTCTAGCTTGAGAACGCGTTGAGCTAGAAAGCTCAAATTTTGTACACGTCGTTTTTGACAAAAAAGTAAGGTCGAGTTCGTGAACGGCCCAAATCGCTCCACCCCTTCTACCCCCTCCCATACAAAATGACACAATTGCGCAATTTGACAATAAACGGATTTGCTCAAAAAGTGTAAAAGCTATTGGTCTGAAATTTGGAATATGTTACTTTTATGATAATATCAATCTACCGTAAAAAAATATGCATGTCCTCCTCCTCCTTCTACCACCTCCCATACAAACTTACTTGTCATGAATTACTCTAAGCCAATTTACTCAGTGCGTATAAAATTTAGCGGGCTGAAATTGTGCACCAAATATTTATTTAAAACTAGCAAACGCCTGCGACTTCGTCCGCATAAAAATCGCAATAATAAGTAATTTTTGAGAATGTAGTTAGTAATACATTATATGGGATATACATATAATCCGCTTACTTTAATGGCTCTTTGAACACAATGTTTTGTATTTTGTTGGAATCAGGACCACAAATTATTAAGAACGATAGCATGATACTCGCATTTGAATGGGAGAGGATCGTGATCAAATCAATCCCGTGATTTGAGATCATATACGTATTGAAGAGAATTTAGGACATGTGAATAATTACAGCTTCTGTTAATTGAAATAAAAGCCCAAATAAAATAACATCAAGCTTGAAAACCTAACGGGACTACGATTCTGCGTAGAGCCCAATCATACGATACCATAGATGAAATCGAAATTTTTTTGATATTATGAAATTTTGTATGGGACGTGGCTGCACTGAACTAATTTGTTTCACATCATGCTAGAGTAGCTATAAAAATGTTTTGTACCAAATTTAAGCTTCAAAAATTGAGTAGGTACTGAGAAACTTAGTGCATTGAATTTAATGAAATTGTGCAAATTGTATGGGAGGTGGTAGAAGGAAAGGGGGGTTTTTGCTGATATTTCGAGAAATAGCTATAATCATCAGCTAGGGTGTAGCCTAGTGGGTAACGTGGTGGCCTTGTAATGCGAAGGTTGTGAGTTCAAATCCCGGTCGACGCAATATACAATTCCAGCACATTTCCTGCTTGGATATACCTTGGTCACCTCAATCTACGAAAATTAAAAAAAATTCGTAGATAGAGGGTTGTGCGAAGGGCTAACAACTCCTCCACAAAAAGTAATGAAAAGTTTTGAGAAACCTGAATATCAGGAGGCCAAGGTCCGATTTGGGCTGTAGCGCCATTGTGGTAGAACTATAATCATCATGCAATTGATATATTTTAAATTTCAGGTCTGTATCATTCACGCTTTTTAAGAAAATCGAATTTTTGTAAAGACGTGGAATTGTGTCATATTGTATGGGAGGGGGTAGAAGGAGTGAAGCTACTCGGTTAATTTTTTCCTTTTTTTAATAATGCAAATTAAGGATAAAGTACAACATTTAAGCTCGATGAAATTCACACGTACTGAGAAAATTGGTGAATAGCCTTTCAGGAAAAAGTGCAGTTTGTATGGGAGGTGGTGGAAGGAGTAGGGGGATTCAAACAATTTGTATACCATAGATCAAATTTCTGATAAAAATAGTATGTTCTAAATTTCAAATGATTTGCTCCAATGGTTTTGAAGAAAATTGGATTAGTATATATTTTTGGAAATGAGTCATTTTGTATGGAAGCGGGTGGAAGGGGTGGGGGTATTGAAATAAGACCACACGCAGATTACATCTCGGTGCACATCTAACAAACTGTGAAAGGTTCATTACAATCGGTTTAGCCGTTTTTGCGTGAAAACCGGAAAGACAAACAGACAGACAGACAGAGAAAATTTTTAAAAACGTTTGTTTCTGTTTAGTTATTGCTAAAATAAAGCAAAAAACTTATTTATAGCCATTTATAAGCAAATAACAGACAAACACTACAATTATATTTATATAGATTGTTAGTAAGACCAAAAAAAATTAGACGATTAGCTTCACTCCTTCTAGCCCATCCCATACAAAATGACACAATTGCGCAATTTGACAATAAACGGATTTGCTCGAAAAATATAAAAGCTTTTGGCCTGAAATTTGGAATATGTTACTTTTATGATAATATCAATCTACCATATAAAAACTATGCGTGTCGTCCCTCTCGTTCTTTCACCTCCCATACAAACTGTACTTGTCATGAATTACTCTAAGCCAATTTACTCAGTGCGTATAAAATAGCGGGCTGAAATTGTGCACCAAATATTTATTCAAAATTGTTAGTAAGGCCAAAATTAGACGATTAGCTTCATCTCTTCTACCACCTCCCATACAAAATGACACAATTTCGCAATTTGATATTAAATGGATTTACTCGAAAAGTATAAAAGCTATTAATCTGAATTTTGGGATATACTACTTTTATATTAATCTAAATCTACAGCAGAAAAATTTTTTGCGTCCTCCCTCTCCTTCCACCCCCTCCCATACAAACTACACTTTTTCATGAAATGCTCTATAACGATTTTCTCAGAACATATAACATTTATTGAGCTCATATCTTTTAATAAATATTTAATTAATATTATCACTAAGATCAGAAAAAAATATTTGATTAGCTTCACTGCTTCTACCCCCTCCCATAAAATATGACACAGTTTCACAACTTTACACAAAATCGATTTTCTTGAAATGTTTGAACGTTACTGGTCTAACATTCAAGAGATGTAAATTTTATGATATTCTTAGTTATTTCTGAAAAAATCACTAAAATCCCCCCACTCTTTCTACCACCCCCCATACAAACTGCACATTTTCATTAAATCTAACTCACTAATTTTCACAGTTCGCATTCAATTTTTGGAGTAAGCATTTTGTATAAAACATTTTTGTTGCTACTTTAGCATGATGGGGAAAAAATTAGTTCAATGCTATCATCCCTTCTAAGATTTCTTATACAAAATTTCTTGGGATCACAAAAAATTCTATTTCATCTAGAGTATCGTAAGATTGCGCTTTACGCGCAATCGTAGCCATGTTAAGTTTTTTAATTAATGATAAATTGAAGAAGAACCGAAGAAAGTAATTTACCCTTATTGTTTACTTTCGCAATTTATTTAGGTCAGTTTGCAAGTAAAATTTTTCATTTATTTAAAATTTGAAAATTGTCCAAAGTATGCAGAATAAATCTGAGTAAACTATTTCCACATAGAGAAGAAGAACAGAAGAGATATATGTATTATACATCCATACAATTCCAACAATTTCATTAACTTACCGATGCAGTTTTTCCATTTTTGCTTGTAACTTTTAACAGAGATCCTTCATAGCCCTGCAAATAAAAGTTTTTTAAAACAAAAACAAAAAAAAAAATTAAATTCCTCTTTATTTCACTTGCTTCATTCCACTGACTTACCTCGTATGCTCTAAACAATAAATAAAGTTCTCTGGGCTTTGCATCCATTGGCAAACCACTGACAAACAATGTTCGTACCTGTAATGGAAAATTTAAAAAAATTTTTACATGAGTATTTTATATAAGGAAATTGTAAACGTTATTGCACTTCATTTAAGGGTACCAACCAGGCTCGGGAGGAGTATAATGGCATAAGTACATGGCATAGAATTTTCACTAGACATTCGCCCCTAATCGAAAAACTTCATTTTCGTTATGTTTACACAATGAACCCGGGCGCTTAGAGTGTCTCCTTTTGTATTTCATGTGCGGTTTTGCGACAGGTTACCCGGCAAGGGTGTGCTTTATCACGAAATCTTGGGTAGTAGTGAAAAGAGCAAGCCAGACATTCTTTTCTTGATTTGAGGGAAAAATTCTTATTAAAAAAAAAAACATGTAAAACCAATATCAGGAAGCCCCACCATTTATGTGCGGTTTGCGCCAGATTATCTCCTCGAAAGTAAAAATTAATATAAAATGGAAAAACTTAAGTACAGAAAAAATAAGGAACGATATAATCTCTGTTTAACTTAGCATGAGGAAAACCTAAGCTAATCCAAAGGTGTATCAGGACTGGAGTGGTTTTGTATGGCTTCCCCAAAAACCGCACACACACACACACACACAATACACTTAAACACCTCTGCCGGGGTTCATTTCGCATAAATCGCCCGGCCCGAATGCCGAATACCGAAACTTGAAAATTGCCTTTAAAACAGATGGCTTACAGCGGAAGCTCATTAGCCGGAATAAGCTCTTTATATCACATTAGAGCGCAACTTAAGTGGCAACACGAAAAGTCCTATATTAGCGTATACGCTGCCGGATATCATAACCTTTCTCTCACTATCCCCGATATCCTCCCCAAGTGGCTATAATGAGATGTAAATCAAGCCAAGGAGTCGAAGAAGAAGGTAAAGCTGGATTTGCACAAGAATCCTTTATTACCGTAAAAGAATTGCCCGATGTCATAGGCAAAGGCGAAAACTACTTGCTGGCAGATCGTAAAGGCAGCGGGCACGGGGATATATGGCACCAAATTGTCATATACTCCGGCAGCTGCCATCACATGCAATGCGGCTTATTTTAATTAATACACGTATACTCACTTATGGGCGCCATTATCCTTTTCCAGTACATCTGGCAAGCAATTTCGCACGGCAATGCTCCACGCTCGGCAACCGCTCGCCGGGCTGATGGTACTCCCATCTACACGCAGTCGAATGAATAATTAAAAGTCATTTACACATATTGCCGTTGCGAGAGTGTCGTAATGGGAATCCCTGGGACGGTGGTCCCATCGCCATGGAAATAAGCCAACTTTCGTTTGTGATTTCGTTATATTCGGGGTCGTATAGTGTGTCC
This sequence comes from Chorisops tibialis, assembly GCA_963669355.1. Lineage (NCBI taxonomy): Eukaryota > Metazoa > Arthropoda > Insecta > Diptera > Stratiomyidae > Chorisops > Chorisops tibialis. The sequence goes on along the minus strand of OY770262.1, from coordinate 12,976,844 downwards.
CCATTGCACGCATCAAAATTTGACAAATTTCCATTACGGCAGCAAATTCTAAGTGGCGCGTTAAGTACAGCGGGAGATATGAAGGTCGTTGATTGGTGTCAGAAGTGGAACACGGAATAAAATACTTTCAGGGCTCTGCGCTGGAGGGCATTAACGCGGTCGGCACACATGATTGCTGCACGCACCATAGACTGACAGCTGGACTGATTTGAGGTAAGTTAAACTCCGAACGTCGCATTGTGGTTAATATGCGCACTAGTGCAATATTGCGAAACACCTTCATCTCATACCAACCAACCAGCCCGACCGGCACAAAATCCTCCCTGCAGCCAAGGTAAACGGATTGTCTACCGGCATATTTGATTCATATACCATAAATCTACCTTCTAAATTTGTACCGAATGCACTCGGAATGGTACAATTAACCCGGCACACAGATGGAGCCCCGTAATGAACGTGCTGGTGTAACAAATCTATCGTTATGCATGCACACACTGTGTGATGCATTCATAAAGCCAAATTGTTAATTCAATGGATTACTTATCGGATAAGAGGTGGCAGGTGGTTTCCAGACACTTATAAGTGCACTGACAAGATTAAGTGCAATTTGCAAACAACACATTCTCGGGATAGAGTGGATTTTGAAAATTGAAAACTCGCCATGTGCCCAACATGCCCGAGATGCTGCCCTGCACCGCACCACGATATATTGTAGATGGCAGAAAACAGGAACATAGGCGAGTAATTCGCGCCCTGTAATTGCTAAAGGTTTTCTCGCTTTAATTGAAGGCTCAAGAAAAATATTTTTATAAATGTCCACGCGGGAACCCGACGGACAGGGATATTCTGAAAGTCAATTAATTATGTAGTAATTAACTTAGAGAATTTGGCATTAAACGAGAGTGCAGCTGTACAGATATGCAGCATAGTTTGGGAGCCGAAACTAATTGCGAATGGAATTTGCAGAAAGATCTATGAGATCTAAGTTGTTTAGTAGATACCTACTAGATTTTGGCACACTCTGACGACATCGGATTAAGATCGGTGCGATTAAAGAGATTCCGTCGTCATCATCATCATCAACACGATCATCTGCATCATCATCATCTTGAACATCAGCTACAGAAGAAGAGGAGAGCGTTTAGCACTTGTTAGTTGCTGATTAACATTGCTCAGATGCGTCACATGTCTCGTGAAATATTTTTCTCGAATTTACGCAATCGTCAAAGCGAATCGATGCGTTTTACACCCACCGTTAATGGATTTAGATGAGCGAACTTAAATTTAAAATGTAGAGTCGAAAAAAAAATATTTTCATGCTTTTAATTACTACAAAGTTAGAGAATTAATTGATTCGAAGCATCGGTTTTGACTTTTAGAAAATCTCACTTTAATATTCAAAGGAAAGTATTTTAAGTTCTCCGCATTATTAAATAATAGTGGGGTACTTTGGTAATCGTGATAATTTTAAGTGTGTGTAGCTTAGAGATGGGTATAATAGGTTATTTTGCTGAGCTAGTTCACTAGTTCTTGTTCAGAAAAGGGAATAGTTCTTTGTGTTAGTTTTTTTTAGTTCATTAAGTTCATTCAACTTTTATCAAATATATCGGGTGCAAAAAAATAAAATTGAAAAAAAATCAAACTGGATTCGATCCGAGCAGGCATTACCGAGATGTCTGTAAACAAATGCGAAAAACAGCACCATGCGGATGCCTTAAGTCAAAAAAGAAGAGAAATCAAAAACTGTATACCCGACTCAATCCGAGCAGTCATTCTCGAGATATACATTTGCAAAAATCTGCAAACAGTTTTTCCGCAAATTTTCCGACTAAGGAAAGAATATATTAAGATGGAGAAAAAACACACCCGATTCGATTCAAGCAGTCGTTCTCAAGACATCTGAAAAAAATGTTCGAGTAAAAAAAAAGGAAGTAATACGAGAAAAATTACACCTGACTCAATCCGAGCAGCTGTTCTTGAAATTTCTGCAAAAAGCTACGAAATTATTTTTTTTTTTCGGACAAGCGAATCAAACTGAGTGAGGAAAAAGTAGCACCGTCCCAATTGGAATAATTCGGGTAACAAAAAAATAAGAAGAAGAAGGAACTAAAAATCGGATAGTTTGTTCGTGAACTAAACGTATCAACCCAATCGAATACTGTGTGGAATGAATACTGCTTTTGTGAATGTGTTAAACGATGAGATTATGTTATTAATAATGAATTGTCAACCGAATACCCGGACTCACCTGCCAGTTTATTTCGAACTAAATTTGAAAATTTTAGTGAATCAATCGATTAGTTCAATGATGTGAATAGTTCAAAGGAACTAATTCGTTCGAGAACAACACATATCTACCATATCTCGACGATAACTCGAGTGAACCTCAACAGAAAAGTGTCCCAAAAAATTGGTCTCCGCTTCGGACAGAATGCAAAAGTTTTGAACATGTCTGCAAACCGGAAACGGAAGTTATAAGCATAAGACCATACGAAAAAGTTACGAAAACTCCTCCCCTCTCCTCCTCATCAGCAACATTAAAAGCTAGGGGTCCGGCGGTCCGGATATATCAGTTCTCCATGTACATAGTCCGCTTTTAATTCAACCAATTTATTTCAGCTTTAAAACATTGATCTGATTAATTATAATAGATTCCAATATCCATCATGGATACTGGTTTATTTTATTCATTGCTAATTTTTTATTTACATGCATATTTGCCATGGTATGTATATGCTTTTATGAAATTAATGAAAATTTTACTAAATACTTCACACCTTCATTGCACATAAATTTTTATTGCTTCGAATGTATAAGAGGGTTTAAATTGAAAACTTTCATCTAAAATGAATTTTGGAATCTGTTTTAATTAATCAGATTCATGTTTTAGTGCAGACATATATTACTTGAATCAAAAAAGGAAAAATGAAATCTCATATATCCGGACCGCCGGACCCCTAGTTTTTTTGAGTCGGTAATTTCGAATTGGATGTCGAAAATTCAAAATGTGTTATACAATTTGAATAAACTATTTTGAATCAATGAATTTCTTGTTATGACTTTAATGGTATATGACTGAAAGAGTTCTGTTCCAAAAGGCGCAATCCTGAGCTCGGAAGCGGCTGAAAGCATTATGTTCCGGTTTTCACTGATGTAAAGATTGATTCCCGAAGACGGTATGTTTTATTTAAAGCAAAATATTTAATTCAATTAGTCGATATAATTTCGTACTTTTTAGTGCAATTACATCAACTTACTTCATCTGTCGTAGTATGGTATACTTATCGTTGTTGTTTGCTAATCTTTGTAATTGTTGGATCGGAAAAACATTTTTAAAGTCAGAAAAAATAATGTTTTTATGTAATTTTCCCTAATAACAGCGAATGGTTTCGCTGGAAGATATTACTTGAAATGTTTAAAGGTCCAACTTCTTGTGCACACTTTAAATCTCCGGAAGGAGTGACTTATTAGGCCTTATTCACCACAGGGAGGCTAGTTACTAGCCTAGAAAGATTCGCCTGTTTCAGTAATTTGCCTTTGGCAACTTTACGGAGCGAGTTGATCGATTAGTATTAAAGTTATGCCCAAACTTAGACTGACGGAGTTGGGAGCCCACGAAGACCGGCTAACGGGTCTAAAACCTGATTCTAAGCGGAGGGGTCGAGGGCCCCATATCATGTCGTATCAGTGGCATATAAGAAGGTATACATGCTCTGGGGACTATTACAGACAAGAAACTGACGAAACAGTTGAGGTGACACAATGTAAAAGATGAACCAATAAAAACGATGAATCGATGAAATCAAGATGAACTGACGAAACGATGGAATTGCTGAATCGAATTGCTAATGATGAAAGAAGTGAACTGAGGAGCGAAATGCAGGGGTGCGGTATTGCAGGGACAGCTTGGTAGCGAGCTAAGGATAGCGAAATCTGAGGTTTTGGGGAAAGTTGTAGCGGACTGAAGTGAACAAAATACTTCCTTCCAGGGTATACTACCTGGGCTGCAAAGTAGTGATCTGAAGGATGTGAAACTGGAAGTAAGCGTAAAGGCTCAATGTTGACTGCTGCGCAAGAAAGTAATGGCGAAGGTGTGTGAAATTCAGGTGTTCAATATAGCCGGGACAGAAGAGTAGCGAGCTGAGGCTGCGAAAGCTTACTGCGGATTTTTTTTCAAAGCACCAAAGATAACTTAGGCGGTCAGTTTTTAATGCATTGTATGCACAGCCACGTCGGTATAGAGTAGGAAAGCGATGGAGTTACAAGAGAACTTCTGGAAAAGAGAGTTGAAACTGTCGGTGGATGTTAATCTTCAACCACTGAATGTTGTAAGTTGATGGGAATACGTGGAGCGGCAATGCATTCCATAGTCTTGATGTTCGAATGAAGAAAGACTGGCTATAATTCACCGTGCGCGGCGATAAATGCTTAACATGCATGTGGGGCTTTCCGAGTGTATCTGGGATAGTTGGAAAGCGGAGGGATATAGTTGGACAGCTCTTTGCTGCATTTACCGTGGAAATATCAATAGTAAGCACTGAGTGGCCCGACGTTTCTACGATGTTCCAGGGAATCATCTCCCACCAGACGGAACGCGTCCTTTTGGATTTGATCGAGTACCGAAAGTTGTGTTTTATATACCCCAGCCCATATGCGTGAGTTTTACTTTAGACGGGGATTAATGTAGGCCTTGTAGATAGTAGCTAGATTGTGAGTACTAAAATACTTTTAACATTTTAAAAGAACACCAAGGCTTTTGGAGTCATCAAGTGCAATATCAAGAATATGTTTGCTCCAATTGAGATGTTTGTTAATTTTATGAGTGTAAGAAGAGTGTACTTATACGCCACCGAATGATATATTCGAGGAACCCACAGGAATATCTTTTTTGTGGGATAGATGACTGGCTTATGTTTTTGAGGCATTAAACTCTATTCTATTTTATTTTTTGCCCCATCCCAGAATTAAGTTGAGATCGGAGTTCAATGAAACGTACAATTCGATGCGTTTAGAATTTACCGAAATGCCATGAGGAAATATCTAGAGTGCTGTCATCTAAAAAGCTATGAATTGGATTGAGGGGATAGGACGGAGCCTTGAGAGATGCCGGAATCAATCTGAAATGGTTAGGATAGTACATCATCCATTACGACTCGTATCTAGTGTTCAAAAAGGATGAAGGCAGCGTTACAACCTATGGCAATGAATTTTACTAAATGATCTTTGTACCAAATTCTGTCAAAGGTATTCGCAATGTCAAGACCTTCACTGTATTTGTTAATGTATGGGTTCCACCATTGAGTCAGAGAATGGAATCGTATTGGTGGTCATGGATAAGATGGTTATCTTCAAGGTAACTGACAAGTTTGCGATTGACCGCCGTTTCCGTCACTTTCGATAGCACTGAAGTGATAGCTATAGGGTGGTAGTTCGAGGAAAACGCTATTTCCTTTGTTAGGGATTGGCTGAACATTCGGCCATTTTCCACATGGCTGAAAATTATCCTGAAGAGAACGACAGGTAAGAAAGATCGCGAAGTGGTTTAGCCAGAGAGGAAAACCATTTCTCAAGTTTAATAGGGGGATGCCATCAGATTTTTGAATACTGAGCTCCTTGTGTTCGAAAGTGAATAGGTGGAAGTGAGAAACGAATGCGATGGTTTTGGTAGAGACTGATTCGACAGTGGGAGTCGAGAGTTTCTTGCGAAGTTCGCAGCAAGGAGATAATCTTTCTCAACAGAATTTGTAATAGTTCGGTCTGTAAAGGGAGGTTCGGAAGATTTTATTAAGTTTTGGTTGACCGTTTTAACGAATGCCTAGAAAGATCCTGAATCTTTTGGGGTTTCAAGGATCTGTCATTGAAGCTTTGGGTTATTTTAGCATTTCATTAGGAGTACAAATAAGTTTCCGCCGTTTGACAAAAATGGCCCCACCAGAAGGTTATGTTGGAATTTTCAGATGTTATACGTAATATCGTAAGTTTGGACATCTGGTAACAACATAATCTTTAAGTATTAGTGACTCCGTATTAGCATTACGTAATTTTATTCGTGCGAAAATGTCAAGTTTTGTGCCGAATAAGCGTCATTTGCGGGAACTTTTGATTTATTCTTTAATTTGAAGAAATCTGCAGCTGAGGCGCATCGATTGCTTCTTGAAGCATATGGTGAGACTGCTTTAAGTGAGAAAGTCGTCGTGATTGGTTTCAAAAGTTTAAAAATGGTGAGTTTGACGTGGAAGACAAAGAACGTAGTGGAAGGCTGAAAGTGTACAAAGACACGGAATTGGAAGCATTATTGGAGAAAGATTCGTGCCAAATGCACGAAGAAGTTGCACTTACATTAGAAGTGATTCAACAAGCAATTTCAAATTGGATTCCATATGAACTGAAGCTGGGAGATGTAGAACGCCGATTTTGCATGTGTGAAATGTTGCTTGCAAGGCATAAAAGAAAGGGTTTTTTGCATCATGTAGTCACTGGTGATGAACAATGGATCCACTACGATAGCCCATGCTTCAACATCGACAGCCAAACCGAATATTCATGGAAAAAACTCATGTTGTGTATTTGGTGGGATCAGCTAGGTGTCGTGTATTATGATTTGCTCAAACCGAGCGAAACCATTACTGGAGCTGTCGACCGAACACAATTAATGAAATTGAGCGGAGCACTCAAGGAAAAACGCGCTCATTACTACTCCAGATACGACAAAATTATTCTCCTACATGATAATGCTTATCCGCATGTTGCGGTGTTGGTCAAAACCTATTTGGAAACACTTAATTGGGAAGTCCTACTCCACCCGGCGTATTCATCAAACATTCCCCCTTCCGATTATCACTTGTTCCGGTCGGTGGCACATGGCCTATCTAAGCAGCTTTTAACATCATATGAAGACACTAAAAATTGCGTCGATTCGTGGATAGCCATAAAAGAAGCAGAGTTCTTCCGAAGTGGTATCCGAATGCTGCCAGAAAGGTGGGAAAAAAGTAGTGGCTAGTGATGGACAATACTTTGAATAAAGGTAATGTACCGTTATTTCACCGTCATTCCTAATTTTTGATAGAAAACGGCAGAAACTTATTTTTACTCCTAATATATGGTCGAGAGTTGATTTAGAGGTATTCCTTAACACGGTGTAAAGCAATTTGTTGGCATAAGTTGGGTTACCTTTGAGAAATTCAAATGCTTTTTTCTTTTTGGTATTGCACCTAAACAATCCTCGTTGAACCATGTAGCCTTCGATGGTTGGGTTCTTCTGTGGCTGGAAGGTACATATGTAGATCTTCATACCATTTAGGATTGTTTCGATAATCTTTCGACAAACTGTATCACAATCATTGATTTCTGTGCTCCCCAATCTGCTCTTCTGTAGTATCAAGCAGTTATTTTAGGCAGGTCTATCAGGTGAATTCCCCGAAAGAATTGGAAACTGTGCTCGAACCAAGAAATGATCGTATTGCGAATTGGAGATGTAGATGTTATTGAAACAGAATATTTTACAGGTTGATTTGTGAGTAAGAGGTCAAGTAAGTTAAAAGAGTGATGTGTAATTTCTGGTAATCGAGTAGGTTTAGTAACTAGCTATGTTAAATTGTTGATGGAGGCAAAGAGCTTAGTGTCAAGACCCTGTTGATCTATGGCTGCAGAATATACTGAATTCAAGGTCGGGTTTCCGTAAACTTGGTAGAATGTGTTAGACATGCGGAAGAGAGTTGTAACCTAGGTGATGAGATGTAGATGTTAAAGTAGTGAACCGAAGGGATAGAAATTTGAAGCGAAAACTGATAGTATGGATCGATGACCATTCAGAAGTGATGAAAATAACTGATGCGACATGGCTTGGGTAATTCGTCACATCCATGGATGATGTCCCTTCGGGGTACACGTATTGGCGACAGTTATGTCCACATCGTGGACAGAGAAGATTGATAATTGTTCCTCGTTCCTCAGCATGGAGTTGCGTTAATGAATGTCGTCATGACCATAGACCAGCTAGGGTACAACCTCGTGGGTAGCGTGTTGGTCTACAATGCGAAGGTTGTGAGTTCAAATCCCGGTCGACGCATAACTCCATCACACTGCCTGCTTGAGTATATCTGAATCTACGAATATTAAAAATTGGAAGATAGAGGGTTGTGCGAAGGTCTAACAACCTTTCCACAATAAGCAATAAAAAATGTTAAGGAACCTGAAGGTCAGGAGGCCAAGGCCCGGTTTGGGATGTAATGCCATTGTAGAAGAAAATGACCATAGACCGGCAGAGATTTAGATAGGTCTCGCATCCAGCAAATAATTATAAACTGCGATCTCGTGCGGCGTAGACGATTGTCGTCATAAAAACAATCCGTGTTGTGTAAGGCAACCATGGAGATATACACTCGTGGCAGAATACTTCGGCCCGTGCATTCACGATAATCGCAAGCATAGGTTATGAGACTTTCAAAGCAGCACAGAAATTGGAGAATACGTTAACAGAAGCTGTCTTATTGTATACAGCTACATCATTCAGATATTTATCTGAAAAAGTTATTGCTTTTTGCCAACTGAGACTGATTGACGTATACTTTGGCAGAATCATCGTTAAAGTATGATCAAAGACGTATTGCATCGAAGATGACAGTAACAGCCAAAAGACGACCGAAACTATGGTCAAAATATCTTTGAGGCAGCGTTAGTGGAGTTAGTAACGACGCAAGGGGTCGCTGGATTTCAAGTAAAAAAAATAAAACCACCAGTTTTATTAGTTCACCGTCGCAAGAATTTTATAAACTGAAGAATTAAACAATCTGGGACTATTCGAGGATCCAGTTGATGATATAGAGGCGGCTACCTCCATTGCCTTTGCGTTAGTCCACCCAGAGTATATTAGTCATATACGTAAGTCATTATTTGGTTCATAAGTGAATAAAATCCTTAATAACGTAAAAAAGATGAATAATAGCACCATTTCTTTTACAGTACATTATCTTAAAACAGTCTAGTTACAAGAAATATATTAAAATCACGTCTGGCACACGTGCAAATCATTGTATGCCAGTGTAGCTATCCCATTTGAGAGACGTGATTCCATCCAAAAAAGTGGTTAATAACAAAGTATCATAATTGAAGTATGCAAGCATGGTTTGAACTTCGAAAAAATGGGGTTGATTTTGCAATTAAACCAAAATAAATATTTCCAATAATTAAAAACCATTGCATCTCTTTAGTTTTGCATGCGGAACTGATGAAAAAGTCCTTCAAGTACAATATTTTCTGTGTGAAGATGGAGTTCAATACAGTCACAAGTTATAAAACACGTACTATACGCTAGTACTGTAAGATGTCTATCGATGGGAAAAAAGCAACGATAAACCGCATTGTTTTGCGAAAACGTTGGAAAAAAGCCAACAGAAAGGTAGGAAAATTCACAATATAATGGGAGAATACAATAAAAGCTTAAAGGGTAATGTGCAATTAAATTAAAATGGAGGGAATTTTGCGAGTGTAGTACAGTAGCTACGTGGATATGTTGAGCTATGTGTATAGTCATAATATCAGCCTCAGCGACTTTTTGTTTATTTTCAATATTCTGATAGGAGAATATTGTACTAGTAATGGCTTGATATGCAGAGTAATACGCGGTGCTACTGAGCTATTGTATTACAATTAGATGCCTATTTATGACCTCGTAATTGGCTCGATACTCAATCGATCTGGATCTAGGACACAACAAGAATTTTAAATCTGTGCAATATTTTTGCATCTTTTGCAATGGTGCTACAGGCTTCGATATGTTTGTTTATTGAAATGAGCTGTTAGCTCGCTTCCAAAATGATATTTTCAAAACACAAGTTGATTTTGAAATTGAGTTTCGTTGCTTGGTAATATCTAGCATAACCTTGGACACTTATCATTAGTTCGTAAGTAGTGTGAAGTGGAAAATTTCAATTGCAAGTTTATAGTTTTCAATTAGAACCATTACGAATTAGGAAAAATAATATTGAAACAAAATAGAATTCCGATTGCGTGCCGTAAAGCTAAATCATTCCATACTCTGTAGATAGAACAGAAGAAGCCTGAAAATTATCTTACCGCAATTTTTTGAGAGTACTTAATAGTGGAATTTGCATGGGAGGTGGAAGAGAGGGCGAAAGGAAGTTAATAAAATTTTAAAATAATTTCAATATTGTATGCTCCTATGCTTATAAGTTTTTTAAGGTAATTTGTAGATTAAGAATTTATTTTTCATATTGTTTACAAATGTTTTGATAGCTTTAATAATATTGCAGAAATATTGCTAATGGAAGGTGGTAGCGGAAGTCGGTGATCGCTGATTATTTTTTCTAGATGTGTAATTGCAAGTGATGAGAGATTTTTTGGAAAAAATTATGAATTTTAAGAAAATTGATACTCAAACTTTTCTGAAAATATGGCACGCGAGGTGGGCTGATTTTAACAATTTTTTAGCTACTAGTCAGCATTCTCAACAAGCGATAGCTTTTATATATTCCAAGAAAGATTCTATATTCAAATTTTAGTCTAATTCAAATTTAAGAATACACTTAGAGATTTCAAATTCAATTATGAAAATTCAAAGTGGCAAACACAACATCCAAAGGTTCCCCCTGATTCTAATTTCTCTTCTCACCTCCCATCTGATTGATATTGTGCTTTAGCACCAAAAGACAATCCCTCTAGTTCTGATTTAATTAAAAAACAAAACATCTACTTCCCCACCGCCACAAAAAAAAAAAAAAATACGGCGAAATAAAAGAACACCACATACTGTCAAAATAAATTACACGAGCAAATCTCATTTCGCAATCACTGATTCCTTGAAAAATTGCAACTCGCAATTCATCAAAACGAGAGTTGTTGAAAATTTTCAAGAAAAGTCCCCTTCATTTGATTCATATCCGTCGTCCTTTTCTTTTATAAATGGCTTTTGCTGTTTTGTCTATTCATAGCACACTACAAAGCAGATGATATTTACTTTAATCCTTTCAGTTTGCAGCATTTTTGTCCTTTTATTATTATTTATTTATTTTATTTTTTGTTAAACGTCTCTATGTCAACAAGCAAATTTTTATGCTGCTCGCAAAATATAAATTCATTTATAAAGCTTTCTGATTCTATGGAAAATAATATTTTCGTTTGTTTGCTTGCTTTTCATTTATTTTATAATTGCATGTCCTTGCCATACTCATCGATATGTATAGAGAAATATGTCGGTGGCTCCTCTATATTATCGTGGCACAGAATTTAGCCACAATATCAGAGAGCATATTATTTTGTGGGTTACTTGTATACGAAATTTTCCGGCTGTCATGTAGTCGCAGGAGTAACATTATACCATAGGAAAATGGAAATTGTTTTCATCGAGTGCCTTCCGATCGTACACGGTCGAAACAGGATCAATTTTAACCGATAATCAGATATCTCTTGCAATCGAATAATTTTATCAGGACGAGAGGAGTTCTCTAACATCGTTCAGAATTTTAAAGGACTAGCTATACTTTTTAAGTCATTTCCATAATGCTGTATACTATCGCGTTTCAAGAGATGAGATGAAACGGAAGTCCTTTTGATTTTCTGCGATATAACCTGGGATATTATGGAATAATTTTTTTTCTTGGTTTTTTTTGTTCAAGGATAAGATTCGTCATGGATTTCCATTAGTCTTGAAATTGACGTTTTTCGCCAATTTATATAGGGAACATGTGTGGGTCGTTTTAAAATGTCGTAGGGTATTAATTTTCTATGATCTCAGACATTTGCGAAATGACGTTGAATTTTGAGTTCAATCATGTTCAAAGTGTTGTCATTAGGGTGACTTTTGCAGGAAACGCATGGCTTGGAATGAACCAACCCTGTGGGATGCTTTCATATCTTTTTCTGAAGTTTCAATTATCGTCTGATTGGAAATGGTCTGTGCCAAAAGAAATGCGAATTTGAAGATCTTATGGGTAAAAAAATGGAAAATTATTTTGTGAATGAAAGTATTGCAGATGAAAGGCAGGAGTATAGGTTCGTAGCACAGTGATGGTGATGGTTAAAGGAGAAAGAGTTGCTATGGCAAAACGTTTAAAATTATCGAATTTGGTAAGCCAATTGGGTAGCTCCGAATAGTTCTTTAGCTAGGGTGTAGCCTAGTGGTTTGTGTGTTGGTGTACAATACGAAGGTCGTGAGTTCAAATCCCGGTCGACGCATAATTCCAGAACACTACCTGCTTGGGTACACCTTGGTCACCTCAATCTACAAAAAGAAAAAATTCGAAAATAGAGGGTTGTGCGAAGGTCTAACAACCCTTCCACAATAGGTCAGGAGACCAAGGCCCGATTTGGGCTGTAGCACTATTATAGTAGAATAGTTCTTTGTAATAATTTAATTTTAATCAGGTTTTGCTTTCTATTAACTATGCCGGGCAAGTTGAAGTTTTGAATAGGGGTTCCTTCTGGACCCTAGGTAAAGACTAAGGTGGGGTTCTACAAAACTTATCCTACTAAAAGGAACAATAGGGGAGACCCCGTATTTGGTCGATAACAGTGGCTTTGTTTAGACCATGCGGCTTATGACTAGTCTTCCGTAAATCAATTTACGTCGTACTAATGTGCATTGGTATACACACATTGAATTTCGTAAAACTAGTACTACATTAAGTCAATTTCAGACGCGGAGCGGACCTATAAATTGGACTTAAATTTTGAAATATCCCCAAATTATCAACGAACAGCTGAAAAAACACTCATACTTTCACGAAAGTACAAGGAACAAAGGAGGGAAAAATGGGGCAGAGAGGACAAGTAGACCATATTGTGACAGCTGTGAGCTTTATAACTAGACTGAATGAACTAAACTTGTCTGGATTAGTATTTGATTTTTTTAAGGCACCAAGTTGAACTTAGGCGTCACCCTTTAATACTATAGCGTACAGTTCAGTCGGTTTAGGAAGGGATGAAACAAAATGAAAATAAACAAAGTAAACAATTAATTGAATAGGAGTGGACAGGATAAAAGAATTCGATGAATGTTGCCTTTAAATTGTTATAATCACTAGGAAAAGCGGTCGCAGGCAGTGCATTCCACATTTTGATTGTTCGAAGTAGAAACGACTGCCTATATTTCACTGTACGTGATTTGGGTGGCTCAACCGTATGCTCATGAGCGCGTTCAGCAGCACAAGTATTACGCGGGAATTTTTATAAATTAGGGATAATTTCATGACTACAGAGTTAATCGAAATATTTGTAGTAGATGGTGAGTACCCCGACATTTCTGCGATCTTCAAGGGTTGAAGAAGGTAGAAATTCTTCGAAAAGTCAAGTGTTATACTATCAAATATTAGATCATCCACCGACAATTCGTATTTAAGAGAAAGATGAAAGGCTTGTGTTTTAGTAGTATTATGATGCGCCCTGCTCCATTCCAGGATTGTGTTGAGGTCAGAATTTAATGAATTAAATAACTCCCGGCAGTTAATAGGCACAGAAGACTGGTGCGTCTCAGTAATTAAGCCAAAGCAGTAAGTTTTTTCAAGTGTACTGTCATCTGCATAGCTATGAATTGAGTTGAAACAACTTGTATGGCGCGCTTTGATAGAAAACTCCCAATCCATAACAAAAAAGAATTATCAAAGCCAAATGCTTTGAGCTTAGAAAGTAGGAATTTATGCCAAACTCTATCAAACGCTTTCACAATGCCAATTATAAGTACTTGGCCTTTGCCAAATTTATGTATGCAAGTAGCCCAGCGTTCGGCTAGGTAAACCAAAAAAATCACCTGTGGGTCTTCCCGACCGGAAACCCTATTGGCGATCGTCTTTAAGTTGATTGTTCTCCAAGTATTGCATGACGTTGCGGTTGACAGCAGTTTCCATAACTTTTGATAGCACGAAAGTGATGGCTATTGGGTGATAATTTGCGGGACCCGACTTGCTTCCCTTCTTGGGTATGGACTGTACATTCGCTTGTTTCTAGTTGTTTAGGAATTTTTCTGAAGAGTAAGATAGGTGGAAAAGGTTGCGAAGAGGTTTAGCCAAAGATGAAAAAAATTTCTTAAGGGTTGTGGGAGGAGGGGGGATACCGTCCGAACCAGAGGATTTACTGATATTGAGATCCTGAAGATATCAATATGGTGCCTCTAAGCGATACAGTTGGAGGTAACTGATTACTCAGTGGGAGGGTTGAATTTCTCGCAAAACTCGCTGCTAGTAAATTTGCCTTTTCAACTGGATCAAAGAGTGAGCAGCTGCCGTTAGAAAGAGGTGGTTGCGTGGTAAATTATGGTGCTGCATGAATTTCTTGCTTTGATATATAGATCTCTGTGGCTTAGGGTGGGGTGTGTCCTGAACTTGATACATGCAAGTCGATTTACTTAAAACTAGCATTATATCTTCGCTTGGGATTTTCAGTGTAGACGTTAGGTGAATTCCCAGGTGACAAATAAAAGAACATGACCACTCCAACTTAGTCCAGTTTAATTCTACCCTATGAGTACGTCAGTTTTTTGAGACGTTTTCTCTTCTCCTCTTTCACAAGTAAGGAAAAATGGTCTGGTTGCCACTGGCTTTCATCTGCCCCTATACGTTCACCTCTTAAATAAATAAGTAAACAGGTAAGTGTGCACAAAATTGAGCTCAATTGGATCTGTCGTCGTATTTTATTGGATTGAAGATGAAATTTCAAATTTTCAGACAACATGAAATAGAAGCGTCTCCGGCTTTCATCAATTTTGTGGGCCACATTGTGTAAGTTGTACCTTGTGGCGGCTTATAGTGCAATGCTACTAACCGACTAAGTCGTTGGGACGAGATAGCTCGGTAGTTAGCACGGCTGCTTTGTAACTCTAGATCCCCGGGTTCTAATCCAACTACCAGCAAGGAATTCCCTTAGCGTCTAAAGCAGAGCCTGCTTCCACAATCGATACTAACGATTCCGTCGTAAGCAGGTCTGAGACGAAACACAACATAACGCAGTAGCCGCTCACTCGCTACAACCTCTCGACACAAACTATCGGATAGCTGCATCAATCAAATCCCATTGGTTTTCCTGGGTATTATGACTTATGGCCTCCAAGCTTCAGATCAATCAATCAATCTATTTCCCGATAAGACCCCCTATAAGGGATTAGGATAGAAACAGTTCTCTTCCACTATGCGCAATCCCAAGCATAGGACTTTAGTAACCGCCAGGACTTGTTTATTCCTCTGGCTTTCTGCTCAACTGCTCGGTTCCATGTTTCACATGGTCGACGAGCCCGACGTCATCCTTAAGGATTATAATTTAGAGTTTGTTTGCCGATGTTCAGCTCTTGATTCCTCAAAGTAAAACCGATCCCCTGCTACTTCCCCCCTTTGAATCTCAATTCCTAATTTAGTCTGATTTACTCCAAAGTTTGACGTCGGAATAACCCTAAAATACGTTGAAGGCATTGGCTCACGAAAGATTTGCAGTTTCTTGGTGACTTAAGATGTAGAACAGTCCCCATTGAATATGTCTTTTACTACCACCATAAGCAAGGCTGGTGATAACATGCAGCTTTTTCTGGCACCCGTTTGCACAATGAAGCTCTTGGACGGGGCTCCTCGCATCTTCGTCGGATTCCTTAATCATAACTATGATCTTATCTGTAACACCTCTCCTACGCAAATCAATCCCTTAGTAGTCCTGATTGACGCTGTCGAAAGCCTTCTCGAAGTCCACAAACAAAAGATGTAATGGCGAACCCATTTCGGCTAATTGCTCTAATATTATCCGCAGAGTATTTGTATGGTCTGTACAACACGACCCGGCTGATAGACTTCGACAGTGCTCTCTACAACTTCACGCCAGTTACCACAATCCGTAAGATAGCCCTCCTTCGGGGTTTTCACAGTGACGGTTTCCTTCTATTCCGACGGATATCTTCCTTCATTCCACACCTCATTAGAGAGTGGGAGCAATATGTCGGCTGTTATTTTCAGGAGTTTGGTTAGTTCGGTTGGTAGTCTGTCTATACCTGGGGCTTTCTTTCCCTGTATTTACTGAATGGCGGGAACTATTTCCCAAAATTTCTCTTTGATTTAGTTAGCAACACCCTCCATTTTAAATTTTTTAAAATTGCGATATAGGGAGTGAGCCAACAATTAAATAAAAAAAATTTTATTTTCTACTTGCTCGGAGATAATTTTTTTTTTTAAAAGTATGAAAGGTTTCTTTGTATTCTCCGCTAAACTAACTCATCTGGCATAAGATTTAATGACCTCAGATAATTCATTTATCATGCTTCCATCGATTGGAATGTAAGTGAATTAATTCTCAGCTAGAAATGATCCACGTATTACAATCTCGCTCACTTAACGAAAATCGACCTGCACAAGGCAATATCATGGGGTCATCTGAGATTTGCATAGTACAAACGACCTGGCTAGGTAAATGCTAATTAATTAAGGAATTGCGTTATGAAGTGTTATTAGGGTGAAAAATAGGGATAATGTCGCGCGCATGTCACTTCCAACGTTGCTCGCTGCCGAAGTAATTGTTGGAAATAATTTTTGAATTTATTCATATGGTAACTTTCAGGATTTGCGACCCGTTTCACATACCACCCATCGCCATTAGTTATAGCGTGATAGCAACTCTGACTGCGGAGAATGGTTGTTTCCTTCCTGGGTTGACCTCAATGTTCGAATTAACTAACTTCTTTTCAGCTTTCTCTCTACTGACCAGCTCGTACATATCTTGCAGTCGATTTAATAGAAATGGAATGAACGCGATTTAGTTTTATTTTTAGTCAAGCATTTAAAAGGCACTTAGGTTTTTAGGGGTGTGCTCAATTTTTATGACTGATGGCTGTGTTTTTTTCAGATAAAATGCCTTTTTTTATCGCGGAAAATAATATTTTTTTTATGTATTCAGATATTAAAACAAAATGTAATAATGCCTGGAATTTTCATTAAAAACAAAAAAACTGGAATGAGAAATATGCAAAAATTTATTCATGAATTTCATGAATAGAAAAACAGTATTTTTTTTTTACTATTATTTCAAGCTTGTAGAAAATATTGCTCAAGCTTATAATTGAATCAGGTTGAAAATTAATTTAGTGTTATTATTTATTTAAAATTTAGTATTTACATGAGAGGCGGTAGAAGTGATGAGGAAATTTCGGAAATGCTAGTATTTATAAATTAACATTCTTGTTGCAATGCTCGATTTCAATTATCAGGTTGATCGTTAACTCTGATGGATATTCGAAGGAAAACTGTTTCCTCTAAATATCGAAAATATTGGTGGCAGAAGTGGAAGAAGGAGTCGGTTTAATTTGATAATTTTGAATCGGTTTTTATTAAAATATTTTGAAAAAAACACAGCTGGTTCTTAAAAACAAGAATTGATACTCCGGATTTTTTGAAATTCAGGGTTTCTATAGGAGGTGCTGGAAGAGAGCTCAACAAATTTCCCAGCTAGCGTGGTCGATCAACTAGATGTCTTCCTTGAGGATTACAATGCAGAACTTGTTTGGCGATGTTTCGCTCTAGTGACCGATTCACTGCCACTTCCGCCTTTGAATCTCAATGCCTCTTTTAGTCTGTCCATTTGTACTCCAAAGTTCGTGTTTGGAGATCACTTTTGGCTAGAATATCTCTAAAATTCGTAGGAGGCATTAGTTCACGAAAGTTTGCAGTTTCTTGGAAAGTCGAACGGTCACTCCTATGTGGTACATCCATACAACATAACGCAGTTGACGCAAGCGTCAGATACTTGCAACTTCGTGCGAAAGGAGATCTATCTTAACCTCCACAAAGGTTAGGGTGTAGCCTAGTGGGTGGGTTGTTGGTTTGGCAATGCGAAGGTCCCGGTCGGTGTAATGTAATTCCTGCACACTACCTGCTTAGATATACCGCGGTTACCTCAATCTACGAAAATGAAAAATTCGTAGAAAGAGGGTTATACGAAGGGCTAACAACCCATCCACAATAAATAATGAAAAAAAAATGTTAAGAAACCTGAAAGTCACAAGGCCAAGGCCCGATTTGGGCTGTAGTGCCATTGTAGAAAAAGAAGATACCGAAGGTCTGACGAGCTTTATTTATATGAGCCTCAATATCCCTTTAGACTCCGCCATCCATGCTTACAATGCTTCCGAGGTAACAAAAATCTTTCACATCTTCCACATCTTGTCCGTGTGCTTATGTTTGAACCCATGTGCGTGTACTTGGTTTTACGCTCATTTATTTTCAGTTCTGTTTTATTGCGTTTAGAATGCAACGAGACTCTAATTCTGAATGGTCTTACGCAAGCATAATTAAGTTGATGTAAGATTATTGTAAATTACTTTGATCAGATTCCATCTAAGGCATAAAAACCTTAAAAAGATTCCCGTAATCGCCTTATAATATAAACTCCGGTTCAAAACCAACAAGAAAGCAATTCAAACAGAAAATTTTGCAATATCCCAGCAGGATTTTCGACCTTCCACTCTGTTGAATAAATTCCATAAAGGTGCAAATTCGAAACAAATTTACTTAACCCGATCCTTTTTTCAACTCTACCGGATTCATTATTTGTATAAAACCGGGCGAATTAACACAAGGCCACTCACCTGTTCAGAGTGATTGCGCCCCCGACCCAACGACACCACTAACTGATTTATCATCACACCCACCTTCCGTCCTAAATGATGAACATCCGATTCCGTATGGGATTACCTGCGGACCATTCACCCACCCCCGCTTAACTCCATAAGCGATCCACTAGCTCGACAAGGACTCTGTCCGTCATGATTTCGTAATGTAGCGCTTTAATCCGCGTGGACACAGGAACAATGAAACGGATTACATTCGTAATGAGATGCAAACTACTCGAGGATTATCTTAATCTTCTAGTTTTGTCTAATGAGTTCGTCCATTCCGAGGACTGCGGAAGTTCGCTATTACTTAAGAGCAGCACCGTAATGACGAGGACGTGTCATTGGACAGCAGGGACCGGGCCGTCTTGACGGCAGCAGGAGAATAAACTCATATCCTTTCAATAAGAACTTTTCGTGTAATTGCAAGACATCTTGGTTTATTATTCACGAAAGTAATGGGCTAGCTCGACTCCAAAGTCAGCGGCGACAACTGGCGTGTATCCTGTGTGCACAGATTCCCAGTGACAAAAAAAGAGGCATCCTCAAGATACTATGCAACATGTATGGTACGCAGTGATCCCTCAAGGACAATTTGACGTAAAAAGATTACAAATTCTGTGAGCATAGTAAACTACTTTACACCGTCCGTTGTCGTCGTCGTCGTAGTCCTTATCGTCATCGTTCTCTTGTTAGAATGCAAAACGAGTTAGTGCTGCTGCTACGGCTGCTTTTGACGAAGAGATAGTGAATGGTGACATATGGCAAGGATATAGCAAACGATATCCTTGCCAATTTCCTTTAACTTTTTGCCCGGTCAAATTTTGTGGCAAACTTTCCTTCGGGGCTGTTCAACTTTCTTTCCACGCTTGCTGTCACGTTCAACTTTTTTTTCTCTCTCGGTATTTTAAGAGTTTTAAGTTTTTGGGGGAAACTCCCATTTCAAGCATTTTGAATTGTGTTTTTAGTTTTAGTGGTAGTTTTTTTGATGGCGGTGGCCACATAAAAGAAGGAAAATATGAAAATTGAAAATTTCAATAAGAAAATTGGAAGTGTCGTCGAAACGTGCGCATTTCTCTTTTGAATTGAGTAAAAGTTAAGATTAAGTTTTTTATATTTTTCCTTAATTCAAGTAAAGAAATCGTGAAGTTTTCATATTTGATGTGTCACGAAACTGTAGACTATTCAAATGAAAGCTTTGTTAGCAACAAGCAAAAGTTTCAGATTAGTCTAAACAAATGCATTGTAAAGTTCCAAGATTCATTTGTAAAACGTACTAAGTGATTGTGAAATACATTGGGAGTCGATTTGTTTTTCGATAAATACAATATAATGAAGTTCGAAACGAATATTCATCGCCACATCCCGATATTAGATGAATTCGAAACGAATTGGACAATTATGTTATTCCAATTTTTTCGTAATACTACTTAGTCGCATTTGTATGAGAGCTGCCAGGAGGGGATAAGGGATTTCTTTCATTTCTCGTTTTTTCAATACCCAGTGGGTAGCGTGTTGGTCTACAGTGCGAAGGTAGTGAGTTCAAATCCCGGTCGACGCATAATTCCAGCCCACTGCCTGCTTGGGTATACCTTGGTCACCTCAATCTACAAAAATTAAAAAATTTGTAGATAGAGGGTTGTGCGTTGGTCTAATAACCTTTCCACAATAAATAAAGAGAAATGTTAAGGAACCTCAAGGTCAGGAGGCCAAGGCCCGATTTGAGCTGTAGCGCTATTGTAGAAGAAGTAGAAGGAGATAAATAGAATTGCCTGAAATTATAGCATTAGTAGTAGAAAGCTAAAACAATTTTAACATTAACCAAATTAATTAATATTCTTAAATTCTTACTGGGCATCACTTTTCCACTTGAAATTAAATTTCATTAAATTTTAACAATGTGAAAAATTTAGAAGGCTGTGAAGTTTTCGTTTTTTGTAAAATTTTATGTTAAGCTGTTTATCAACTGCTTTCAATTTTCAACTGTTTACAATCGTCAACTGTTGGTAAATAAACAATTACACAAATATAGCGGACCGTTCATCGACTGTTTGCGATTTTCTACTATTTAGGAGCTTCAACTGTTCACACATCCTACACATATTATGTCGAATAGCGCAAAAGTATCTGAATCGGATTTAGACATACGAACATGTGTGGAAGAGAAAACCATCGTATTTCAGAATCAACAAAGTTCATGTGATCGACAGCGATAATATCGCGATAACCGATATTAGTGTGAATAATTAAGCAATTTAAGTTATTTATACATTGAATTTTTTTTAAATTGTATTTTTTTTTTATGTGTATTTAATCATAAAGTTCACTGATTTTTAGTTTACTTGACGCTTGGTATTTGCTTGGTAGGCGGCAGACGAGGTAAATAGATCGTAAAAACATGCTTTTACTGATATCGGTGTATCTACTTTGTGAAGATTTTCAAATCGATAATTTTCAGTAATTCAAAAAAATGAATCGATATTGCACAAATTTAATGATGGTAGTGGTGGTAGAAGTGGAAAACTCACAAGACCTACGTTACTTTTTCGGATAGCGTTCGACATTTAATATATTATATTACTGAAATTAAAAAAAAAATTAATAGCTCACGGTTAAAGTGATTTTCGTTCAAAAATGAAGCAAGAAGAGAACGGGCTCCAATCCCTCCATGTCTCCTTTTTTCGACGAACTAAATCCGGCCGTCTGTTCATTTTAGTCTTTTAATTTCGGAATTTGTTTGACCGTAATAATTAGGAGTAATACAAAGGTATAAATGAAAGGATCCGTTGGTGGAAAAGTTCTTTCGTGACATCAAAGCTGAGTTGCTGCAAATAACTAAACTATTTTGAATTTTTTTCGGTCGCTTATTCATGCTTTTCATCTATGAGGGACATAATTCATTTCATAAAAGGGCTTAGTTATAAAGCCAAAATCGTATT
Source organism: Chorisops tibialis (assembly GCA_963669355.1). Classification (NCBI taxonomy): domain Eukaryota; kingdom Metazoa; phylum Arthropoda; class Insecta; order Diptera; family Stratiomyidae; genus Chorisops; species Chorisops tibialis. The sequence goes on along the minus strand of OY770262.1, from coordinate 12,955,316 downwards.
TGTAAGTCGTTCACCCTGTAGTAAACCTTTTTATTTATTTTATTAAGCGAGTTTTTCTTTCGTATGTATACCATATAACGTTCATTTGAACTATTTAATAATAAGTACGTTATGAATTGTGGCAGAGAAAGGCCCAGACGGACTAACAGGATGAAATCCTGCAGAGGTGGAAATAAACGCAGATATACTCCTCCCGTTTTCATTTATTAACTTATTTATTAAAAAATGTTACAAGCCGCGTGGGCGAGTAGAAATTGTTTACGCCATGGCTACGCGGGCCATATAGCGGCAATATTGTCTTACGTGTTTAATAAATATTCCTCTACTACGGATCAAGCTAGGGTGTAGCGTAGTGGGTAGTGTGTTAGTCTGCAATGCAAAGGTTGTGAGTTAAAATACTCCAGCTTGGATATTTCTTGGGTACCTTGACCTATGAAAATGAAAATATTCATAGCTAGAGGGTTGAGCGAAGGGCTAACAACAACAACCAACTTCCACAATAAATAATTAACATGCAAGGGACCTGAAGGTCAGGACGTCAAGGACCGATTTGAGCTGTAGTGCCATTGCAGAAGAAGTTCTACGGACCAGGAGGAGCGTGATGCTGAGCTTTTTGCCTACATAAACTGTTCAGCACAGCTGGCACATGAGCCCACTCGTTTACCAGACATCGCAGGGCATTTTCCTAACCTTCTTGACCTATTTCTCACCAACCAATCTGAAAAATATTCTGTCTCTGTCATATCCTCATCACCAAATGGAAATACTGACCACTTATTGATTCGTGCTCAATTTCCAGTCGCAGCAACTACACCGCTGACAATCAAGGCACCTCGAAGAAACATTTGGCATTTCAAAAGAGCCAATTGGGAGGGATGCCAAATAATATCTTCAATGCCTTTAATTGGAAGTTGTGCTTCGATTCCAATGACTGCGATGAAGTCTGTAGAAATGTCACCGAGATTATCCTGAAGGGTCTGAAGTTCTACTTGACCTTTCAGTCAAAAGAGAACCAGACTGTCGAACAATTCTTGGTTCAGTAAAGATTGTCTCGATGCCATCCAGGCCAAGAAACGAGCTTTTCCATGCATCAAGAAATGCCTGCAAGTCCATACTCAATAACACGATTGAGTATGGATTTGAGTATGACCAAAAACTTCGACGGAAGATCCTTAAGTGCCCTAAAGGCTTGAGGTCTTACTCGTTTGTCGAAACGGTCAACAACAATTTAATTTCTTTTTCAATAACACCTCTAGTTGATGGCGACCGTACCTCGGTTGATTCTAGTGAAAAAGCTAACTTACTAGAAGTAAGTTTCGAGAAACTCTCGCCTTTCACCATCAATCCAATCGCCTCCCGCTACAAATCCTTTTGGTTTCTCGCTGCGTGCATTGCATTTTCACACGAGCCTTATTTCTCTGGTCCTTAAGGAGCTTAGTAATACATATCTGCTGGTCTGAACGTTATTCCTCCCATTACCCTTAAAAAGTGCGTCCTGCTAAACCTCTCCGCAACCTTTTCTATCTTTCTCATTCTTCTGGGTGATTTTCACGTATGTGGAAAGTTGCGAATGTTCAGGCGATTCCCAAGAAAGGAAATGAAGCGAACCCCGCTAGCTACTGCACAATAGCCATTGCTCTCAAAAGTAATGGAAGCTGTTTTCAATAGTAAAATCGTCAAATATATGGAGGATAAGTAGCTCATCCATGATCGTCAGTATGGGTTCCGTTCTGGACGGTCGACGGGAGATCTTTTGGTCTTTTTGATAGAGCGTTGAAACTCATGCTTACATAAATATGGCGAAGGTTAAGTTCTCGCACTTGATATTGCAAAAGCTTTTGACAGAGTTTAACGTGAATGTATCTGAGTTAAGCTTAAGACCACAGGTCTTAGAAATACCCTTGTTCAATGGATTGGGAGTTATCTATTTGAACGCATTATATAAGTAGTATTAGATGGTTTGATTTCTTCCTCCTATCCAATTAGTTCTGGCGTCCCTCAAGGTTCTGTTTTGTCTCCAACACTTTTCTTAGTTTTCATAAATGATCTTCTGTCGTTTATTTTCAATCAAATCCATAGTTTTGCAGATAACAGTACTTTAGACAACACCTATGAATTAACTCTGCTACGGAATAAAACAATCAATCTATTGCAGGGAGTTATTCAGTTCATTGAATTCGGATCTCAACCTAATTCTGAAAATGGGGCAAGAAAAACAGAGTAAAGTTTAACGCATTCAAAACACAGGCCTGTCAGCTATCCCTTAAACGTAATGTTCCAGTGTTGTCTCACGATGTATCCTTTGATGGTGCGCAACTTACTCGTAGGCGTCAAAATTAATGACCACGTGCGCCCAGCATATCTCTGACGCTGCCATTGAAACCCCTAAACGTTTAGGTATTCTCCGAAAATGCAAGAAATGTTTCACAAACATCGACATAGCAACCATTTATAAGGCTTAGATGAGACTACGTTTAGAGCACAGCTTGCAGTTTTGGGCTGGGGCACCCAAGACATACCTTGCGTTGCTCGATCGTATTCAAAAATATGTGTTCCGACTGACTGGATACGGAACCATCACGTCCTCCATAGATTCTACCGAGCATTGCAGAAATGTCGGAGAACTCTGCATTTACTATCGATACTTCCATGGTAAATGCAGTACGGAACTAAGCACACTAATTCCTCCACTGTATACTTTTTTTCCCGGAATACTTGCCAAGCTGAACGCATACTTGAGTACACGGTCAAACCTTGGCCTTCTCGTACAGTGAAATATGGGCAGCCATTCATTACCCGAATGCCAAGACTTTGGAACGAATTGCCGGCAAGTTATTTCCTAACAATTACAACCTGCAGTGCTTCAAGAACAATATCCATCGTCATTTTCGTCTCTCTCCACCTTAATACTTCAACTTCTTATACCGACATAACTGTACATTGCAGTAAAGGGTGACCCCCTAAGATATGTTCGGTGACATAAAAAAAATCTGATAATAATTTTTAATTAGAGGTTGAGGTAATATTACAGCTTCTACAACACATTATTATATGACATTCATTCAAAGAGAGATGAAGTAGATGTTTGACTAGGAGAAGATAGAAGGTTTGGCGAAGGAGGTTGGGTCTCTAAGGAGCGAGAAAACTATTTCTCGACTGGGGCGAGACAGCTAATATACAAGAAAATACATAAAAGTTACAAACAATCCCTCCAAAATTTGGAGGGAGAAGCACTCGCCCCGCCCCCGGTAAATACTCTGGGTATCTTTGAAGAACTTTTTTGTTTTTTTAGCATATAACTAGTAAATGATGGGCAGATAGGTGGTGGTTCCGTATAGTCGATAGTCGATAGTATCTATTGCCGATTTCGAGTCCGTATATGGCAACGGATTCCATTAAGGTGTTGGATGACAGAAGATATCCGACTGAATGGATGGACAGAGTGAATGCCAAAATTCCCAAGTAATGTTTTTCTACTCCTACTCATGGCTAAGATAATTTTCTCTGACAGCAAACTCAAGTTGTGACCAAATTTCGAAGAAAGAACTGAGGTCTTTAAATGTAAAAAGGGGTAGAACATCCAAAGAGTATTTGAGGCCATTTTGGGTCTTCTTCCACAGAATGCCTTAATTCCAGAGAAAGCAGACAATGAGACTTCAAATAATTGACGCATCACTTGGAACTGCAAGGAAAACTCCCATGCCACTATCATGGAGCATGAGGAAAGGGAATCTTCTTTTCCAAGCAATAGCATTGATACGGTGGTACTAAAGATGCACTTTGAAATGCAGTATGAAGTCACTCCACCTGATAGACAGCATTGGATGGACAAATGACGAAATTATGATTCGACGAAGTTAGATTGAGAGGTCGTATCTAAATTTTTGGTTTTTGACCGGTTTTCATTGTTGTTGCGAAATGCATAAGTTACATGTTGTATTATAATAAAATATTAAGAAAACAAAGTAAAAAATTTATCTTCATGTTACATATTTTAAAATAATTGGAAAGTTATTGGCTTTTCCTGATAAGTTAACTTTTATAGATACGACTTTTCACTTCGACTTCGTCGCGGTTTTGAAACGGATGAAAACACTAACCTACAACTCTACAGGCATTTACCGGAGTATGCCACGCTCTTTCGATCAGGGGTATTGGCTATTGCAAAAGGGGCGAAAGTGGCCCTGCGTGTAGGAGTAAATGGGATGCAAGTTAGTTTCAACTCAGCCAGTCAAACTGCACTCCTCTTACAGCTGTAATTCAAGATGATAGAGCCATTATATGTACATAATGAATAAATTTTGGGGGTTTTCCCAATTTATTCATTCCATTGCAGTTTTGTTGGATGTCAGGTCATCAGAACGTACTTTGAAACAAAACGGCGGATAGACTAGCCAGAAAAGGATGTATCGTTATCGGAAATGAAAATTTTGTAATGATTGGAAGGCAATTCGTGTAACACCACATAGATACAATAGGCTGAATTTGTTGAAAGGAAATCAATTAAAATTTTGAGATATGATAGGAACTTTTTCCGAACACTAGTAAGTATTGTCGCGGGTGGTTGTCTTCTTGGAAAATATGCTCGAAGATTTCAGCTTACAACGCAAGATATTTGCACAGGCTGTAGTGAGGAGGATGATAGCTTTGAGCATTTCCTCTGCCGAAGCAAAATTATTGGAGAATATTTCTTCCCTGAACGGAATTCAGTCCCTTGAACCGATGAATCTCATTAGTTTCAGCGATAGACCAGGCTGACAGGATTCACATGACAGTTCACATGGAATTAATATGGGTCCTTTGGAAGGTCTACGTGCATTGTTGTCCAACCCAAAGTTATTCACACTAAGTTTAGTTTTACTGTAGAGAATACTTTCGAAGTTTATCTGGTTGGATTCCGTGAAGGGTCGTCTCTTACCGGCTTTGCACAATACCTTACGGATAATATTGAAGCAGTCCGTCGAAATAGGCTCGCCACTCTATCTCATCGTTGTGGACTTCTAGAAGGCTTTCGACAGCCTCAAGGGAGATTACACATGAAATGCTTTGCGTAGGAGAGGTATTCCACATATGATTATAGTTATGATTAAAGAATCCTACGAAAATGCAAGATGCCGCGTCAAACATCAAAAAGAGATTATATTCTATTGTATTCTACAATAGAACTACGGCTTAAATGGGCTTGGCTTCCTGAGCTTCAGGTCCCTTAATATTTTCATTACTTATTGTGGATACGAATTTTTCATTTTCATAGTTTGATGTGACCAAGGTATACCCAAGCAGGCAGCGTGCTGCAACTCTACGTCGGTCGGGATCTGAACTCACAACGTTTATATTGTAGACCAACACCCTACCAACTAGGCTACGTCCTACGCAAGAAAAAGAGATGTAAAACTGCTTTTCTGTGTGAACCGGTGTCAGACAAAGCTGAATATTATCACAAACCCTGTTTCTGATGGTAATAAATGATGTCTTGAAAGTCAATAGTGGATAATGTTTGATATCTAAAGTTATCTTGAATATACTAATGACGTGTGTGTGCTTTCGCATAACCGATTGAACTTAGAACCGCTTTGTCTACATTCCAATGAGGCAGGATTGAAAACAAATTTGCGAAAAACTAAGTACATGCACATTGTTTGCATACCTATTGAAGATGTGAAAGAGATGCAAAAAATTGTTCACGTCGGAGGCATGACTGAGGGTTGTATAAATAAAGTTCATATGACCTTTGGCCTTCATTCCCTCTTCTGGCGATTAAGAGAGAAGTCTCTTTGCACGTATTGTTATATATTTACACTACATGAAAAGTGACCATAAGGATTACCAAAAAAATTCAAACTTTCGTGAACCAATGTCTCTGACGATATATTCTAGCCATATATCATCTCTAAGAACAAACTTTGGAAAGATCATTAAGATTTAAAGGCGGAAGTGGCAGGGGATCTGTCACACTTTGAGTAAGCCAGAGTAAAACATCGCCAAACAAGCTCTGAATTATAAAATAAATAAAGACGTAGGGTTGGCCGACCATGTAGGACATGGAAACGAGCAGTTAAACAGGAAATCAGAGGAATAAATGAGCCCCGGCAAAAACTAAAAGCCGATGTAGAGGATTCCAAATAGGTACAGTTCAAACGCGAAATTGTGCCGAATGTTCCTAAAACATACGTTGTCTTGAATTCTTTAGAGATTATAGTTCGCCTATGACTTCTATATAAATTTGTCATTAGCAAAATACGCCAATGATATCAAACATCTGGAAATTCGAGTGGCTAGCCCATTGCAAAACCGCCTTATAACGAATTTTAACTCTCGCAGAGGCATAGTTCAGATAGACCCACGATGCCTGCTGGAACTATGCGTCAACCGGAATTTGAACTCACGATCTTCGCATTGTAGACTAATATGCTGCTAACTATGCTACAAGTTGTTCGATATAAACTGCCGCATCCTTATTTCTTAGCACTACAAACATAATTAAATGAAGAACACTGAACAAGTATCAAATTTTTGTTTTTAGATTTACTTAAATCTTTCAAGAAGTCACTATACATCCAAGCCAATCAAATCGATCAAACTTAATATCCTTTTTGAAAAAGTTCCGCTTCCAAATCCGATTCCTGCCGGATTAAAATTTCGACAGAAATCCTCCAAGGATGAAAATTTCAAATACAGAACGAAGGAAAACAACAAACGGAAAATTCCATATAAAAAATATTTCTTTACGAAATATCACGTCCCTTGGTCAGAAGGAAAATCCTTCTTCATTTGCCCGATATCAATAACGGTCGGTGCTATGGATTTCGCTACATCTCTGTCGGTGTAGAGATTATAGTGAGCATTTTGTTGTTTTTGTCGGTCTGAGGACACGACTAGGATGAAAAGTTCTCTTGCTGCAAGACGTATACAAAAGGAGTTCTCATAGTTTGACATCATTTTCCCCGAGATTCCACTATGAATCCTGCCTGGGATGTTCGCACTCGTACACACCAAGTGCAAAAATAACAACAACTTTGCTTTGAGAAGATAATGGCGTGGCGCAGCAAGGACGCAGCGGGATGGAATTGTACGCTCTACACGCCCGATGGTGATGATGTTGATGCTGATGATAATGAGGGAGTTTTAGGATGGTGTCATGTTATTCCTGGGGAGGATATATGGCAGAATGTTTTCAACCTGTTTCGCTACTCATGAATTACGTTGATGTGTTTTCCTGTGTGCCAATACCTTTAGTTCTGTGCGTGACTTAGAGATGTGTGCGGATTGTGTCGTGGGAACACGAAGCGAAATGAATGTCGATAGTGAAGCTGGCTGTCTGTCTATGCCACTTTCACGTTTGTTTAGCTTCGCTTTGATGGCAGCTGAGCTTCTCGTATCCACTAGAGAAATTATAGATCTGCTTTGTTATTGATGGCGTTTACCTTGAAAATTGGAATTTCCGAGATTGCTCGGTGTCAGGTACAGACACCGAAAACATCACTTTCACGTCTTTTGAACGTTCCATTAGCGATAATATTTGGGATAAAGGAGGAGCGAAGAAGTTTCAGATTTAACTATTGCAATCAAATGAAAGTACTATTCGGTTGAAAACAGGAGACATTGTTAATTCTTGGATTGAGATCGGGTCTCTTCTATACCTGTCATCTTCTTGTTTGGAGTTTTCTTTTTAACGAAATTTTGCACTTTTAAAATTTAAATGTGTACTTTCGGCTAGTCTTACGCGTTCTCACATTAGTTACTGAGGTTTTGTAGTTTAATTTATCGCGAAAGCAGAAATATTCAAATTTTAATTAGAAATCTAGGATTTGAATCTGTTCACTTCTTTAATTTGAAATTACGAAGCTGTTGGTTATAATTAATCAATGAGACATAGGTGGCATTGTGCAAAATATCGTAAATTAAGTTCAATGAATTATCATAATTTAAGTACAGTGAACTAGCTAGGGTGTAGCCTAGTGGGTAGCGTGTTGGTCTACAATGCGAAGGTCGTGAGTTCAAATCCCCGTAGACGCATAATTCCAGCACACTGCCTGCTTTGGGTATATCTTGGTCACCTCAATCTACAAAAATGACAAATTCGTCGATAGAGGGTTGTGCGAAGGTCTAACAACCTTTCCACAATAAATAATGAAAAATGTTAAGGAACCTGAAGGTCAGGAGGTCAAGGCCCGACTTGGGCTGTAGTGCTATTGTAGAAGGAGAAGTAGAACTAGCATGGGATCGAACTGTCATCTCATTATTGTATTTGCGACTACCGACCAGAGAGGTTGCTTAACCTATTGCCCACGAGTGTAAATAAGTACAAGATAAATAAAGTGTAACAAGTTATTGAATGAAATTAAGTGTAAAAGACTATAAGATAAATCTTATATTATTGAAGAATTAACACAGTTATTTCAGCTTTTGCATTGAATTACAGAAATTTGGTAATGTACTATATGACAACACCAACACTTATTAAACCAAGAACAACATACCGGCTAGGCACGGCCATATTAGTTTTAAGTGAATAGACATAGATTTCTAAACCTGAACTAGAACGTATTTCATTTACCAAACAATACAAGCAACTAATATAAGAATGCGCAAGACTGGCCGAAAGTGCGATTATACTTAAAAATTGTAAGATTTCACAAAAAAGAAAAAGAAAAAAAAAGAAAACAGGGATAGCAGAGACATAAAACTGAAAATTTTGGAAGTCAAATGTCTTGGGTTCAAATCTCGACTCAATACCATAACTTATAGTGCATACATTTTTGAATTCTTGTGTGTCAGTGTGTCTCATTCTTACACGGAGTGAAACTACTAAATAGCAGCCTAAAGCTTTGGAATTCTTAAATTAACGGACATTACAATCCTCTACCAAGACATGTTCTTATATTTACTAGGGTGATAATGGGCCGAAATTTTAAGAATCTTGTAGCGACATCTTTCTTTGATAGGCCCTGCGAAAGCTGAAGCCGATCCGTTTCCTCTCAAAGTATGACAAATATATGCAATATTGTCAGATTTACTATTTCACATATTTATTCCTGACCATTTTTCGATCATAACGTATATTTCCATAGCATGAAAGCACTGGAAGCAAATACCGCAACGCATCTCCCCTTCCTATAGAAGTCGAATTTGATTAAGTCGAGTTCGAAAATTTTGCCACGCATTGCATTTTTCAAATTGCATCTCGCCGATTTTTCACTGTGGAAAGCTTTGGGTATTCGTCGTCCATAAAAAGCATCAGAAAATGCTGTCCCGTGCACGTAAAGTGTGTTTAAAGTGTTGGACGAAAACAATGGGCGCTTTTTCTAGAATTTTTTAAATAGTGTTAGTATTCGTTCTGATTATAATTTAGTATTTCTAGGCTCAATGGAAGTCAAAATGTAAGGGTAGAAATGCTTCCCTTTCATCAATGGACGCCAAACCACTGGTTCTTACATGCATTTAATACGTTAACTCCGTTACATAAATGACAGAGCTTTTAACGTGTTAAATGAAAAAAAATGCGTATCAATATATAAAAGGGTAAGATTTTAGCTCTTTTGAGACAGCTGAAAATAAATTTATGGCAGATGAAACTTCTGTAATCTGCTGGTCATAAAATTCCAAACAAAAACAAAAACGCAGCCTGAACAAATTTCACTCAGAAAAAATCCCAACAGAAATATACCCTCACTCCTTGTACTATATCCAACCATGGCTAATACGCTAAACTCGCGTTTTCATTGCTTAACAATATTGAACGATTGAAAATTTGTTTGAAGGGGTTTTTTCCGGATGGGATTTTTGTACTCTAGATGAAATCTGAGAATAACGTTTGTAAAGCTAAAAAATAATTCTCGAATATAATTTTAATTACAATTGCAACTAATTTTGAAAAAAGTATCAACTTCACCTTACTCTTTCTACTCTTACCCATACAAATTTAACGAAATTTCGAAATTTCAATTCAATTATTTTTCTTCAAGACCGTCAAAGCTATCAATTCTAAATTTTGAGAAAAGTATATATCATTAATGTCGAATAATTTGGTTTTGATTGGAATACTCCTTCTACCCCCTCCCATACAAATGTACAGTCTTTGCAAATGCATTTAATCGATTTTCATTGAAACTAGAAAAAGTAGAAATTTAAAATTTTGCCAGAGTTCGTCCCTTAATAAAGGCGATAATTGCTACCACCTCCCATACAAATTATTAGGAATTCCAGAAAAGTATTTCTTCTTCGAGTGCTATCGACTTTAACATTGTAATAAAGCAATGTGATCAGGATGTTAATAACCAGATTCAAAATCATCCAAAATCTTCCACTACCCCTGTTACCTCCCACACAAATGCCATAAATTCAGACAAAAATCGTTCAATTTCCTCGAGAATTATGAAGTATCGTATTCTGTTAGGTTTTGTGGTATTTTCCATGATTAAGGCTGTCTTCATTTTTAGTATTTTTGCTAAACATTATGTTTAAATTTGTACTGTCGGGTAGTCTTTCGCCATCTTACATTAGATAGGGAGTTTCTGTAATTTTAATTTTTTTTTCAAGGCACTGAGTATAACTTAGGGGGTCACCCTTTAATGTATTGCACAGTTAAGTTGGTAAAGGAAGAGGATTAAAATTTGATGTATTATGGAAATTCGGATGGAGAGAGATGGAAATGACGGTTGTGCATGACATTATTCTTGAAGGACTGGAGGTTATATCCGTTTGGTAAAACGATATGTGTTCCAGAGTCTGAAGGTTTGGGAAATGAATGACCGCCTAAATTTCATTGTACCGGAAGACAAAAGTTTAACAGTAAGCTCGTGCGCATGTTTTGCTTGACGTCGTGGAAAAGTGCAAAGTGAAGGAATAAGTGCCCATAGTTCCGAACTGCATTTACGATGGAAGTAGCGATAGTAAATGCTGAGTACTCCGACATTTCTGCGCTGCTCGAGAGAGTCAAAAGAAGCCGTAATGGTTTTATCTCCAATAACTCGCAACGCATGTTTTTGGATTCGATCGAGCAGCGCTAGGTGAGTTTTAGGTACCCCAGCCCAAAGATATACTCCACCCACTCTTTACTGAGGTGTGGAATGAAGGAAGATATCCGACTGAATGGAAGGAGGGTGTCATTGTGAAAATTCCGAAGAAGGGCGACCTTCGGGATTGTGGCAATTGGCGTGGTATATGTCTACTTACTGCCGTATCGAGAATCATGGCTAAGGTAATTCTGAACAGCATTAGTGATGTCGTGGAAAGCACTTTCGAAGTTTATTAGACTGGATTCCGTAAAGAGTCGTCTTGTACCGATCACACATATACCCTACGGATAATATTAGAGCAGTCAGCCAAAATGGGTTCGCCACTACATCTCATGTTTGTGGACTTCGAGAAGGCTTTCGACAGCGTTAAGCGATATTACATATGGAATGCTTTGCGTAGGAGAGGTATTCCAGATAAGGTCATAGCAATGATTAAAGAATCCTACGAAGATGCAAGGTGTCGCGTCTTGCATAGAGGAGAGCTATCCGAGAGCTTTCCCGTGCGAACTGGTGTCAGACAAGGCTGCAATTATCACCAGCCCTGTTTCTGGTGGTAATAAATGACATCTTGAAAGCTGCACTGGAAGGTGGGGAAGGTAAAGGTCTTCAATGGAGACTATTTAACATCTTAAGTCACCTTGGTTATGCTGATGACGTGTGTTTGCTTCACATAACCGTTCGGACTTAGAATCAAATGTTCGCTCGTTGCATTCTAAATGCAAAGAGGCGGGACTGAAAATAAATGTGCGTAAAACCAGGTACATGCACATGGGTTCGAACGCCAGCACACCGATTGTTCTTAACGGACTGGAAGTGTAAGAGGTGCAAGATTTTTGCTATCTCGTAAGCATTGTCAGCATGGACGGAGGAGCCGAAAAGGATGTTGAGGCTCGGCTAAATAAAGCTCGTCAGGCCTTCGGTATCCTTTCCCCTTTCTGGAGGTTAAGAGAGATCTTCCTTCGCACTAAGCTGCGAGTTTTTGACGCATGCGTCAAATCCGTGCTGTTATATGGTTGTAATACGTGGAAAGTGACCGTTCGACTTACCAAGAAACTATAGATTTTCGTGAACCAATGCCTCCGGCGCATTTTAGGAATATTCTGGCCAGAAGTAATCTTCAACGACGAACTTTGGAGTACAACTGGCCAGACTAAAATAGGTATTGAGATTCAAAGGCGGAAGTGGCAGTGGATCGGTCATACTTTGAGGAAACTAGAGTGAAACATCGCCAAACAGGCTCTGGATTATAATCCTCAAGAAAGACGTCGGGTTGATCGACCATGTAATACATGGAAGCGAGCAGTTGAGCATGAGGCCAGAGGAATAAACCAGTTCTGGCAACAGCTTAAGGCCGATGCTCAGGATCGCGCCTTGTGGAAGAGAATTGTTTCTGTCCTATGCCCCTATAGCGGGTCTTAACAGGAATTTGATTGATTGAGCCCAAAGATACAAGTTGTACTCTAAGCGAGGTGGAATATAAGCCTTGTAGATAGTACAATAGTTAAGTCGTCAGTCGTAAAGCATTTTTTTTTTTGTATTTACGAAGAGTACCTAGGCGTTATCCGCAAGGGGGTAGTTGTAGGATGAGGTTTTACCAATTCCTGCAACTATCTTTGGAGACTAGCGACTCCACGGACCTGAGCTAACTATCCCCCTGTGGGATGGGGGCTGTAGAATTCACCCACAGCCAGTCCTGCTTGCCCTAAAAATGAAAAATGGACACTCACTGGATCATGGGCTTATCACCCGTGATCTTAAGACCTAAATAATACGAGAAACGGATTCAGCGCCTCGGATACGGACTGATTCTACAGTAACGACTTTTGGCATTTGAAAACGGACTATGATTGGCTTCTGGAACGTTCGAACATTGAATGACGGGGGAAGAGCTGGGGTTACTCGGTCCTTGCACCGCCAAGGCCGATGCTCAGGATCGCGACTTGTGGAAGAGAGTTGTTTCTGTCCTATGCCCCTATAGGGGGTCTTAACAGGAATTTGATTGATTGATTGATTGACCTAGGCGTTTGGTGGCGGCAAGGGCAACTTCAAAGATGTGCTGACACCAATCGAGATGGTTATTGAACTTTATGCTTTGGAGCAAAGTTGTACGCCATTAAAGGTTACATTAGAAGACGACACTGGAGCATCACGTTTAAGGGAAAGATGACAGGTCGGTGTCTTAGCGGCATTGAACTCTACTCTAGTTTCCTGACCCATTCCAGGATTAAATCGAGGTCAGCGAAAGGGATAACTCTCTGCGATTGGAAGCAATAGAATTCTTGCTTGATTCCGCAGCAGAATCAAATTTATAGGTATTATCTAAAGTACTGTCATCGGCAAAACTATGGATTGAATTGAGAGTAGAACACAAGAAATCGTTGATAAGTAATAAGATTATATTCGGCGATAAGACAGAACCCTGAGTGACACCGAAATTGATTGTGAAGGAGGAAGAAGTAACGACAGCTACTAGTCGTATAATACGTTTGGACAAGAAACTCTCAATCCATTGAATGAGGATAGCATGAAGGCTTATGACCGTGAGTTTAACAAGAAGAAATTCATGCCAAACTCTGTCGAAAGCTTTTGCAATGTCAATAGCAAGAGCTTAACCTTACCTTAACCGTATTTACGCAAGCAAGAGGCTTTACGCCCAATCATAATTTTGTTATGTTTTTTGGTTGCAGTTGTTCGAATCAAAATTTTGAATGATCATTCGAATGAATTACGACAAACGGGAACAAGATACATATGCAATAGAGATTTGTTATATGAAAACTGAGTAAAAATAATCGAAATTTTGAGCGAAAATTTGATTTTTTAAACGTTCTCTTCACGTTTCTTCGCAATGAAATGAATTAAAAATCATTCGAATGATTGCTAGAATTCACTCGAGATATCTCGATTATTTTCATTCGAATGATCCCGTTACTAGTTAAGACTAGCCGAAAGTCCACATTTAAACTCTAAGCGTGTAAAATTTGGCAAAACGCTCCTAAGAAGAAGTTAGGTATAGAAGAGCCTTATTTCATTGATAGTAGCATAAATTAGATAGTATACATATAAATCTAGTTTTACTCGCATTTTTTTTTGTTGTTTATTGTAAAAACACAACAAATTAAAAAAAAAAAATTATGTCAGTTTTTCGAGTTTTTTTTCCCCGATTGGGGCTTATAGATAAAAACCCATCTATATGAACCCTACCTAACGGGTGGAATTTTTCAACTGTAGAGCTTTCCTGGTGCGGATTTTCGTCCCTATAACTACCAGTCGAACAAAAATCTGTTGGAAAAGTCTTCGCTGTGACCTACTGTCGTCATGGTCTCGAATATATTCATACACGACCCTGACATATTGCCATACTTAAATATGCTGTTTCCCCTCACGAACTAATTGCATAGTCCCACGACATACTTATTCCAACTCAGATATATTCGAATTCCTGTAATTATTTTTAATAACACATCGTATGTCTAAAAGCTAAAGCTTTGCTTCTTATCCAAACAACGTCCACCATCATTAAGTAATTGATGAGAACTACCAACATTGTAATAATATTCTTCGGAGTGAAACCATTTACCACACTGAAGATTCGAATGACTAAACAATTTCCATAGCATTGTCATAGTTTGGCCCGGATATTAATTAACTAATGGACGCGCGTCCTTTTCTATGACACAATGCTAAAAAAAATTTAACAAAAAAAAGATGGAATCATTATCTCAGAAATTCAGTCGCATAAAGTCAGAGCTACCGAATGAAACTCTTTACAAGAAGTAAATTTTATTCTAGAACGTAATAAGTGACATCAGGTGATTGTCATGGCTACGGAATTGCGGCGGAAGGCTTCAATGCTGTCGTTATTATTTATTCAAGTGATGGCCGACTGAAAGTTCATTTCATTCGGTATAATAAAAGAAAATTTACATTACTCGACGAAATTTTCAGAAATATGAATAAATAACAGCTGAATGCATAGTTTCAGTCTGAATTGGTAATGAGATCAATAGCATTTATGCTCTTCTTTTAACAATAATTAAAAATGTGTCATTCACAGTAATTTCAGTTTTTTATACGAGCAAAGCCGTATCAGGAAAATTTGGTTATAAGCTGAAAACCGGTGTTCTGCACTTTTAGTATCTGCGCTGATATTCGAAACGAAATGTAGATTTGAATTTTTGCATCAAAAATTTGCCAAAAAGCATACACTTTGACACTAAAAATCTATACTGCTCAAAAGTCAGCAGTAGTTCCTTTAACTACTGCTCAATAAATTTGCATATTGCAAGAGCTATAGAAAAACTAAGCAAATCAAGTAAGAAATTAATTTTGGAAATGAATCTATGATCATTTTATTTAATGGCATTACATCTCTCTAGAAGTTTCAGTTCCAGTGGAATGAAAAAACAATCATCAAAAAAAAAAAAGATGTTAAAAAAATTTCGTATTCTCATGTTTCGAGTTATGTGCAGCAAAATGGTAAATTTTCAATACATTTAAGTGTCCGACCCTGCCAAACCTGCCGTAAATAACGAGCCTCCACTGGTTAACATCACCATAACTGCCCGAAACAGACCGAAAACAATTTAAATAAACTTCTACAATTCTATTAATTCTCAAAATATATCGTAAATAACGAAAATAAACTGCCAACAAGTCGGGCGAAACTTTATTATTCTTGGGACAAGTTGCGGATGCGTGGAAAGTCAATATGCAGGTTAGAGTGGTTAGGGAAGACTAAGTGAAAGGGGGTTCTTGGGCAGGACAGTTGTCAACACTTTGCGGAAACGTTTAAAAGCTTCAGTATACCAATATTTCGTTCGTTTATTTATGCAAGTTTGAGTTTTGTGAGGGGAGGGATGAGGGTTGATAGTAAGGGTCGGTGGATGTTAATAGTTTTTTAATTGACATCCAATATTCTCTGTATAGAATGTCAGTTTCATAGACGAAGTTGCATAGAATAAGATTCTGTGTATTTTACATTCACGAAACCAACATTTGTATGGGAGGGGGTAGAGGAGGTAGGGGAATCATAAAGATTGTGACGCAATTTTATTTCCTTTCTGTTGTAGTCTTCTCGTACAAAATTTCAAGTTCGCAACTTTTAACTTGTTGGTTATTAGTTGGTTCAATGAAATAGGTAGAAATGATACTTTTGTATGGGAGGGGGTAGAAGGGCAAGCGTGATTGCAAAACTTTTAACAAAATTTCATTTCAATTATTTTTATAAGTTTTCCGGCAAAAATTGAAATGGATAGCTTTTAAGAGTTAGCTGATAACCGATTTCTTAAAAATGCTCGAAAAAATAATTTTGTATAGGAGGGGGTAGGAGAGGTAGGGGAATTGCAAAATTTGTGATGCAATTTTCTTTTCTTTCTCTAGTAAGGTGCTCGTACAAAATTTCAAGTTCGTAGCTTTTAATTTGTTGTTTATTAGTTGATTTAATGAAATTGGTCGAAATCATACTTTTGTATGGGAGGGGGTAGAAGGGCAAGTGCTATTTTGAAACTTTTAAAATAATTTTATTTTAAATATTTTTATAAGTTCTTATGCAAAATTTCAAAGTGATAGCTTTTAATAGTTAGGTGATAATTAATTTCTTACAAATGGTCGAAAAAATAATTTTGTATGGGAGGGGGTAGAAGTTTCAAAGGTATTCGACCAGTTAATATCTTATACGTTTGGGGATTTTTTTTTAAATGTATTTCCCAAATTTTCAAGTTTCTACCTTAAAATTACATCCAAAAATTTTCAGTTTTCGTGTTTTTTTCGCTGCACATGAAACACCTTGTGCCCCTTAGACCGTGGTGATCGGTTCGTAACAATTGTGAATCAAATTATTATTTTTTTTCTGTGTATATAAAATAGATGTATCCACATGCAAAATTTAAAGTTTCTATCTTTGACCAGAGTCCTAAAAAAATCACTCAAAATTTTCGACATTTTTGCTTACCACCTCCCTCCCTTTACACCCCCTAACTTAAAATTTTTATAAAAATTATAAATTATATAGTTCTATAATTTGACGAATTTTTGATTCGATATCTGCACTCAATTTTGAGATATAACGATTTCTAATTTTGAAAAGTGCACCATTTTTGAAATGCTCCCCATTTCCCCCCACTACTATTATTATTATTATTATATATTTTTTTTATATTTCGCTAGTATAGTTTAGTATATGTTTTAAATTTCAATTACATAGCTTAAGAGATAGTTGAGATATTAATTCTTAAGTGTTTTTCTTTGCACCCCCCGTGACCCTCCCCCTTACAATAATTAGCCTATTTTTAAGCTTATTCTGATGGATCTATACGCCATCTTAATTGTCCCAAAATATGAATTTTGTATAGTAAGTAGTTTCAAAGATATAACCATTTCAAAAAAAGATTCGGCCGACAATTTGTTTTTAGCCCCCCCTTTTCGGACGCCAATGGATAAAAAAATTAAATTATTTTTGGAGTATGTCCCACAACCTTCTCTATATGTATGCTGATTTTCATTTTTCTATCTGCATTCGTGGTGAAGATATTAGCAAGTGTATTTTTCGACTTTTTCCATCCCCCCGCCTCCCCCTTCCACCCCACACTCCCCAAAATTTGGATAATGGAGCTCACTTACCAAATTAACAATCCACCCAAAAACCAACATTCTACCTTTAACGGTCTTGGAGGTACGAGTCCATATGTACGGCGTACGGCGGGACAGATTTTTTTTTTTTGCTTTTTTAGGCTAATTTAGTCATGAAACGCGAAAAAACAAAATTTCAGGGTAGCAAATTTTTTTTTTTTTCTGTGTCGATCACAATACTTTATTATTAAAAAATAATAAAGTAAAAATGTTTTATTATGCAGAATTGAAATTGACGCAAACATGCAAATAGATTTAACTGTGAATATGTTTAAAACTGCCCCAACGAAAGTTTCCATCGATTTGAAATTCCATGCGATCAAATCGCGTACATTTCAATTCCTTTAAATGCAATTTAACACAAGGTGCCCTGCAACATTACATGTCCACCATTAATTACACCGAAACAAGACATTCTGCTCTATCAACACAAATTTCGTTTGGAACAACTTCTGGAACTGACCCAGAACGAGTAAATTTTCGAGAATTGTTTTTTTGCACATAAATGTGAATTGAAGGGAGACAAGTCTCCGCCAGGATATGCAACTACCCTCGAAAACTTTGAGCTCCGACTATATTTATACGGTTGATACGAATAAAAAAAAACAACGGCCAACTGAAAAAGGACTCAACCATTTACTAAATCCAATACGACGTACAATGCAGCATGTGTTCCTCGAGTGTGAAGCAGAGCTCCCTACAGAAAAAGTGCACTATTTCCTTGTTGTTGTCCGGAAAGAGCCTTTTTTTCTCTCGCAGCAGTCAATTTGTTTGGCCTAGTTCGGCGCCCGGCTTTCCAAACAACACGGGGAAACCTCCGAATAGCGTTGTTTCTTCATTCTAGGACGAAGGGTTTAGTTTTCCGTCGAAGACCACATGGCGATCGTCATTCCGCCCAAGGCTGCTGCTTCTGCTATCGACGTTTTATTAAGCCCGCATTAAAATTCAACATTGTCGACGAGTCGGTTATTAGTTCGCCATAAATTTTCGGATGGAATTGGCTTCGATCCAGGCGAATAGGGCAGCGGCAATTTTCCGGTTTCCTGAATCGAGTCGGACGAACTCACATAGCCCATTCCTGTCCGAATCCTTGGCTATTCTTCAGATTTTCCAAAGTTTTACTTATTTGTTTTTCTGAGCCCTATACGCGAATCATTCACAACGTTGCCGTACAGTTTCGTTTTTGGCTGCAGAGGGTCAAAACTGCATAATTCAATGTGCATCGTATGTGTCTTTGAAAGAAGAAAGACTTAAGGGTCTATTTTCGATTTCCTACATGCACGTTGCACTTTTGCGATGCAATTTATAACGATAGAAAATGACGCCAACTATCGACTTTAATAATATAATTTGAGTTCGAATAACGCAGATTCTCCCATCGGAATGACAAATTGCAAGATTGCAATAATTCATCATACCAGACTTGGAAGCTGGCAGCTACAAATCGTAGCGACGGACGCCAAAATTAACACACTCGTTATGAATGCGAACGAGGAACGCAGCAAGGGTTTTTTTTTATTTTTTAATCGTAAAGTGCATCTTTCAGAGATCCGAATATTTCGAGATTGTCGACACAGGGTGGTGCAGAACGGGCGTATGTAAGCCAGCACACAAGGTCGCATCAGCGGTGCAATCTTGTGGTCCGATTTATTGCTAAATGGATTGCATCGATGCCATTTCCACTTGCCGTCAAAAATTAATCTCTACGGGGCAGATAGAGCAGAAAAAAAGTGCTTTATTACTTCGGGATAGTCGATTCAAATGAGCGATATCGACAAAGTCGACTAAAGTAGTTTGTGGTGTGCTTGTAAATCGTATGCAGTGTTTATTGCTGCTTGTAGATTGGATTGGGTGTAATGATCGACCTTGATGTAATTGTAATTTACGTTCTAGAGTGTTATGGAATGTGAGCATTTACCTGGCTATTTGAAACAAAACATAGGTGAAACATTTAAAAAAAACTATCACTTAAGGCGGTATGCCTTCTGGAAGAGAACTGTTCCTGTTCGATAATGATATAATAACCGGAAATCGATTCCTCGATTTGTGTATACTTTCAGTTATAAGTTTCAATTAAAATTCAAGTAAAACATTGAATAAACAAGTCCTGGCAATAACCAAAGGCCGATGCTCAGGATTGCGCATTGTTGGAAGAGAGCTATTTCTGTCCTATGCCCCTATAGGGGGTCTTAATAGGAATTTGATTGATTTGATTGAAGATTCTGAAGATACCAAACTATACCACAATATCTGATGATTCATTCGAGCTCCAAACCACGAATATCAACTCTGACAAATGATGATTTCATTTATTTAGTTTTTCTATTATAATTCACATTGATCTTATATATCATCGTAGAATATATCAAAAAGAATGGCTCTTTTTTATTAATGCCTATCTTTACTGAACATGTTATTCATCAAACTGTTTGGTTTATCTTAAAGAATTTAATAGAAACTCAGATTATGATACGCTACTTACTCAGACGCAGCAACTTTGCTCATGCGTAATATTGAAGTTAGCCTCTGAGCTATCCAGGCGTTCCACCTTCTACAATTGCACTACAGCCCGAATCGGACCTTGTACTCCTGATATTCAGGCTCCTTCACATTTTTCATTACTTAGTGTGGAAGAGTTGTTAGCCATTCGCACAACTCTCTTTCTACGAATTTTTAATTTTCGTAGATTGAGGCGACCATGGTATATCCAAGCAGGCAATGTGTTGGAATTATATATTGCGTCAACCGGGATTTGAACTCACGACCACCTTTGCATTACAAGGCCAACACGCTACCTACTAGGCTACACTCTAGCTATCCACAGTAAAGATTGGGGGAAAGGGATCAAACGAGGACGGTCTTAGCCATTCCGAGCTTGCATTATTGAAAATTCTCGATGGAGACCAGTAGTACTTGTTAAACTGCGAATTAAAATGTGGGGGGAGGGGGGGCTATACCATATATATAGGAGGATTGGATTAATATCGCCTTCTTTATAAAGAACACTGCTTCGATAGTGTTTGGCCTCTTCGTCAAGCAGCGCCGTAATATTTTCCTTTCGTACATCTCCAGTTTCTCCGCAGGGGTGGGAGAAATTTGCATCCAAATAGGAAACTCGTGTGTAACAATTGGCCGTATTATGGTTTTGCACATAAATATTTTCGTATCCGATTACAGGAACTTATATCTGAATAAAGAATTCAAAGAGAGCGATGCAAGCTTTGTCTTGTACACAGCAAACCTGAACTTAACCTGTGGTGAAGAAGTATTCCTAGATACATGAGGGAACTGGTTAAAGGAATGCACATACCATCAAGCGATAGAGAAAGGTTCTTACTCTCTGCAATTGTTCGTCGACGGCTCCTTCCGCTTGCGTTTCTGAAGTAAAGGGTTTTCCAATAAGGACTTGACAACTTTTTTTCAAAATAAAATGCAAACCATTTGAGACGTTGTTCCTTCGTGTACTTTACCATGATAAAAATGTTAAGTTTACTGAATAAATTGACAGTGACAGTTTGATGATTAGTGAAAGGGTGCGTTCACAAATTGAATTCAAAGTTGTCAAGTCCCTATTGGAACCGTTTCAGTCAGTTTTATAAGGGTTTTCCAATAAGGACTTGACAACTTTTTTTCAAAATAAAATGCAAACCATTTGAGACGTTGTTCCTTCGTGTACTTTACCATGATAAAAATGTTAAGTTTATTGAATAAATTGACAGTAACAGTTTGATGATTAGTGAAAGGGTGCGTTCACAAATTGAATTCAAAGTTGTCAAGTCCCTATTGGAAAACCAGATATATGTATAAGTCTTCATTTCTCTGCTCTGATGCTCAAACGCCAGCCTAGAAGGTTTTGATTGACCATGTATGTATACAGGTCTGCGAAGTAGATCCACCTCCGCGTGGTGCAGACCGGTTAGCACAGTCTACTGATGAGGGGGGGGGGGAGGGGGCGTTAGTTGAACAGTTTACTGTAAGCTCCACAACCCATCAATGATAGGGGTGTGAAAGTCGAATGCTTGCATCGGCTCCGAAATCTATCGATCGCAGGGAAGGAAGTGCTGGTCCAGAAAGCTAAGGCGATTCCAGTAACTACTATTGGAGCGTGGCAACTCCGAGCTGTTAGATCGGTATCAAAGTTGCATGTCAACTTGGACTGAACTGAAGCTTGCTTCACGGAAGTCCTCACCAAGAACTTTAAACTTGGCAACCCCGTACCAGGTGGTATCGATCATGTCTCAATGAAATGAAAGAATAAATAATGAAGATTTAAGCATCAAATGAAAAGTGCGGAAAGTAGTACCTGACCGAAGAAGGCGAAAAGCAGGGGTCCGTTATGACGGCTTAGTAACTAACTGAAGGATGTGAAAGTGGAATCAAAAACAAGCAGTAAATGATGGATGCAGACAATGTTGAATGTTGAATGATGGTTGCGGTATGCGGATAGTAGAAGCAGACGGAAAGAGTCGAAGAACAGGAGTTCGGTATAGCCAGGACGGCTTAGTAGCTAACGGAAGGATGTGAAAATTGATGCAGAAACAAGAAGTAAAGATAGAATGAAGGCAATGGATGAATGATGTAATTGATTGGTGAGGGATGCGGAAACTAGTAGCAGACGGAAAGAGGCGAAAAGTAGGAGTTCGGTATAGTCGGGACGGCTTAGTAGCAGACGGAAGAATGTGAAAATGGAAGTAACCATGGGTAATATGTAGTAGTAGTGAACTGAACATGGCGAAAAGCAGGAGTTTGGTATAGCCGGGACGACCTAGTAGCTAACGGATCGAAGTGAAAATTGATCCTAAATTGTGAACAATTAGTTTAGCTGAAGGTGTGTGAAAAGCAGGAGTTCGGTATAGCCGGTAGCAACTGACGAAAGCTAATTGAAGCAACTAGACTTTGTATTATTGATGGAGTCGAATTGGTAGTGCATGGTCAATGGCGTAAGAAAGTAGCAACCTAATGTTCGAGGTGATACTTCGGATACAAGCTCCCCCGGTGTCATAGTAAAACATATGAGAGTAAAATCTTACGCAACAATGACAGTATGAATCGAACAACTAGTGATCATACGAGTAGAATGAATGATTTGAGACTGATCGATGCGACGTGGTGCGGGCAAACTAATACAGCCATGGATGAGGTCCCTTCAGAATACACGTAGTGGTTGTGGCTTACCACCTACATCGTGGCTAGAGCGTCTTCCGTACTGCTGTACTTGTACAGTATACAGTTTTCTTGCAATGCCTAGTGCGAACCTTGTGCTCGACGTGGAGTTGCGTATCAACCAGGTCCCATGACCCAAAAATTAGGAAAGTTGTTAGATAGGCCTTGCTCTTACCAGTCTGATTGCGGACCACACGAAGAAGCATGGACTAGTATCATCTCCCGAGATACGTTGGTCATCCTTACGACTAGCGTTAAGCTTGGCGGATGTAGACGTTAATGATTGTCGTTACATAACAATCCGTGTTGCTAAAGACAACCGTGAACTTGCGGCAATGTCGGGCGTGCACGTAAAGCGTTCAAGATATGATTCTATGACCATGTATACACTAGTATCAACCAGATCCGCAGGGTGCTGCGTTGTGAGTGGGGTATCTCCAGGCGATCTGTTCGTGTCATATACGACGGTTTGTATGGGTCGGCGGTATAGTACTAGATTGGATCAGATCTTATCTATCTAATCGTAGTGATTTTTCGAGGTGTTTATTCCTCTGCTATATCCAACACATCTAGTGTGCCACAGGGAATCTAGGACCACTGATATTTATTTTATTTATTAACGACATGAGTTCAGTTATTTCCCACTCGAAAATTTTGCTCTATGCTGACGACGCGAAATTGTTTCGCGATATTTCGAATCAGAATGACTGAACATTGCTTCAAAGTGATTTGCAACGTTTTTTTGACTGGTGTACATTAAACTTTATGCCTCTGAATATTAGTAAATGTGCAAGCGTTTCATTCTTTAGAACCAAATCTCCCATACATTTCGACTAAGTCCTAGACGGTAGCACACTACAACAGACAGATAAGGTACTGGATCTAGGTGTATATTTTATTGCCGCATTTACGTTTGACGATCATATTGACTACATAATCAGCAAGGCCAACTACGTTTGGGGTTTCGTTAAAAGATGGGGCAAGGACTTCAATGATCCTTATATAACTAACACTTTATACTGTGCTTTTGTATAGAGCGTACAAAAGCACTGGAGTGTGCTTGTCAAGTATAGGCTCCGTATTACAAGGAACAAAAGAGTAGGATTGAGTATGTACAGCGAAGATTCTTAAGGTTCGCTCTAAGGAACCTTCCCTGGTCTGATACGTTGCGTCTTCCTCCTTACGAACAGCGTCTAAAACTCCTTTCTCTAGAGTCGCTTGAGACAACATGGATTATCCTTAGGGCTGCTTTTGTATTTAAATTAATCGCGTCGATCCTTGAGAAACTATGTGACACTCCACATTTCTCATCATCGCACCAACTACAGACAAAACGAACCAATCGCATCTCGTTCGCGTATTTTCAACAATAATTACTACCGAATTGACTATAATTTATCTAGCATGCAGTTAAAGTCAGCCTTATGCGACAAATAATTTGTGATTGTTGATTGTTTTAAATTGGATACTCGTATGATGTATTTTTTACGTACGTTTTTGTAACAATATTTTGTAAGTAATCATTGTTTTGACGAATTTTGAAATAAATAAATTAATTGATATTGATTACGTTAAGTTTACTCATCGCTTGGCACAATAGACATGACGAATTGTAAGTATGATGACACTTTTTGCGGTTGATATTGAATAGTTAGATATTCCAGCCAGAACATCTTAATTTTTTCGAAAAGGTTTGTAAGCGGCACTCCAAAAAGCCGTTTGGATTCGTCAAAGAAATTTTGGAGTATATTTCACCTACCTAGATTCGTTTCCGTGACCCTAGATGAATGGTCACCTCTAACCTTGGATGCAAACGAAATATTTGGTAATTCTTGTCACGGTCTCTGACAGCATTATTCCATCTAGGAGAGGTGAAATCCAAGCCACGATAATTGCGGCAGATGGCAGCAGAATATAAACAGTTTCATATCGATAGCCCAAGGACTTATTAACTTTTAACATGGGTCCCAAGATTTGAATACAGTGCCTCCAAATAACCTATTTCGTGCAACCTACAACACTCATTCACTTTAGTAAGGAAGGTCGAAAGATAAAGTACAATGCGGTGAGATCTTGTCAATACTGTTGACAATACTTGCATATTGGTTTTATATAGCTAATTGTTGACCAAACAAATTGACAATATTTAAGTGAAACTTTACTGATAAAAATATTGACTATCAAGTAAATGGTATTGACCAGTGTTGACAAAAACAAAACTGACAAATTTGTTATTCGTGCAAATATTAGCAATAAGGCGCTTCTACACCTGCCTGCTCGGAGGAACTATTTGAGGCATGCAGGAAAATAGCAAACAAAAAGGCTGCTGGACCCGATGGCATCCCAAATATGGCAGTAAAAGTTGTTGTTCAAAAGAGGCCCGACATCTTTATAAATACCACGCAAAAGTGTTTAGACGAAGGAGTCTTTCCTGAACCATGGAAGCTCCAACATTTGATACTGTTACCAAAAATCCAGTCCTGAATGTTGTGGTGTCAACTAGTGCCCAGTTTTCTTAGCGTCATTTTAATTTTGTTTGGTTTTTTCTCGTACTAGCTTGATATTTCGCGAAAGCATAAGTATTCAAATTTTAATTTGAAATTTAAGATTTGAATCCATTCACTTCCTAAATTTCTAATTACGGCGCATTTATTTCAGCTTTCGTAGTAATTAAAATTACAGAAATTTGATAACTTATGTGAGAACACGTAAGACTGACCGAAAGTACTCTTTAATACTTTAAAAGTGCAAAATTTACCAAAAAATATCAAACAAGAAGAAGACGTGTAGACAGGAGCCTTAGTTACAATGAATTTTTCAAACCACAGTGAACACGGCGATTTTAGAATACAAGATCTCAGACCATTCTTATTAATTGTCATAAGAAGGAAAATCCACTACAAAGATTAAATTTCAGTAAAAATTCAGTTAATTATTAACACTAATTCAGTTTTCACTCGTATTATACAAATATAATGTGTAGGTCGTATTCAAGGAGTTTCATTCAAACCAATTTCTCCGACTCCATTATCTTAACCCGCATAAGATGATTTTCTTTTTGGTTAATGGAATTTCATTTCTTTTCCTTTTTTTCGAGAATCGATAAAATTGACAAGAAGAGTCATTATCGAAAATTTATCTTAGATAATTTATCTTCATTAGAAGACGATAAAACTCAATTGTTGTCAGCTTTGGCAGAAATTCGGTCGTGTCTAGCGACGAAGACGGCACGGAGGCAACTCCTTGAGCGTATGTATTTAAGGTCTAAGGGCCCGGGCAGAATAATGAAGAAGCTCTTGCGTTTTCGTGAAAAAAGAAAATCCGTATCGCTTCGTACCACCATAATAAAAATCGTGTGGAATTTGTGTACTCCACATAAATACGATGACTCGTCCGATTTCGAAGCTATAGAAATGGCGCAATAGGAAAAAAATATGAATAAGAACGAGATAGAATTGTTTCTTAACGATTATTATTTTTTTCATTTATTTATCGAGCAATAATAAAAGCTCGATACCGTGACAACTTCATACCTGGCTCGAATTGAAATTATGATTGCTGGGTAGGCGAGAGCGATCCGACAAGTTGCCCTGCAGGTTTTGCTCGCAACTCTCCACTACACAGTTGGCTAATCAACCGGAGCCCACTAGTATTCTGGGATAAAGTTACTAGAGAATTTCGCACTATTTCAGAATCGTGAAAATTCTCGTGGCCAAGTTAGAGGCTCTTTATCCCCGCGCAATTCCAAGATGGGAACTATAACTTGCCAAGAAGGTCTGCTAGATCGCACTGAAAAGAAGTTATGCAATAGCCGCCAAGCAAGTGTGTGGCGTCATGCAGGGCGCACTATCTTGTGAGGCTTGTGCACTATTAAGTTACAGCCGCCGAGATCGCCCCAAGATCCGAGATTTATCACGTTTTATTTTCTTACTTGGTACTCGATCGTTGCAACGTGCATTCCATACATTTACGGTCGAGAAAGAATGACAACGCCGTAGAGCGGCCTTAATTGTGGCGCTTGACGCAGCGATTTATGCATACGCCTCCTCCACGCCGTCTTCCTTATCGCGTTCGCATGTCGCATGCCAACATTGCGTGGAATAAATTTGATTTCGTCAAAGCTATTTAAATTCGAATTCCAAGGGTACAAAACACCAAGCCGTGGTCGACGAGTATTGGGCTCAGCATTGAAATCTGCACCTGCCTTCAGGTCCAGCATTTGAAAAAAAATATCGTTTGCATAATTCGTTGGTTGTAAGACGACACCTGCCCAGCATCTTGGGTTCTAGTCAGACATTTCTCTCGCGCAGTATTGTCTTTTCGACCTTCAGATCTGACGAGTGACGAGTATATGCTTAGATAATTGCGTAATTCTCGACATGTAATAAGACTATCATTGACCGAAATTCAACGGTTGGCAGAACACTTTAATAGGCTTCTAGAATGTCCGCAAAAGTCTAATTGCTTTCGAGAAAAATACAATAAAAAATCGGGCTGGTAAAAAACTATCAACTCAAATTAGATAGAAATCAGTAAATTGCGATTCCCGTGTGGCCGAACAATTATGAATTATTCGACAAATGCGACCGCTCCTCCTCCGAGACATTTCAATGGGTCTCTACTGTTTTAAAAAAAAAAAAAATAATAATAATGAAAAAAATTGAAACACAGGAAATGGCTTTGATCCATTTCAGTGGACTTTAGTCCGTGACGATGCTATTAACGCGCCCAGAAACCTCCTCATTGTTTGATGGCTACGGAACGGATGCGGATAGGGTATGGCTCAGTGATGACTGCCGTACAATTCGAATTTAATTCTGTGTGAGTCACCCCCGATTGATAGATATTTTGTTTTTTCAAAAGATGACAGTTTACATTTTCAGTCTTCCTTTTAGTTTTCCAGATTATGAAATAAATAGGAACAATTCTGATCTTTAAAATTTGACGGATATTTGAAGTCCCAGAAGTCGAAAAAAGTCAGTTCCTTTGAAACGTCTGTCTATGTGTCTCGACGAAAACTCGAGTAAACCTTAACAGAAAAGGATGATGGTGGTCGCAAAAGATGGGTCGCATTGCTCGGCAGATAGGGATTTTTAATCTGAACGCTCGCCAATCGGAAGCGGAAGCTATAAGCATTTAACCAAAATAATTTTTTTTTTTGTTGTGATCAAACTTTTATATAATAATTTTATAGAAACATTTCTTAATTAGTTATTGCGTTTTCTCTTTTTGATGAATGTCTGTCAAGATTGAGATTCATTTAATAACACGATGGTTCGTTTTACAGGTCTAGTATAGACACATCTTCAACAAGGATAAACGACCACCATTTTGATAAAGTCAGATAGGCTTGATCCCCGAAGTGGCTTGAGGAACGGTAATCTCTTAATTGAGAGAAGATACTTTGGTTACAGAGTTCCAGCCCAAAAATATTTCAAACCACCCTCCGTGCGCACTACTACGTAGTCGGTGAACTAAATACAACGGGTACTAGGAAAGTTTTGCAATACCGGTTTGTTTATTGAATTTTTTCAAAGTTATTTCCGCAATATGCAACAAACTATTCCATTCTTCGAAACCAGCTCTGACAAAGTTTCATCAGGGAATTCGAAACACTCGTTTTCCCAAGCTCCCAGAAGGTCCTCATCACTGGAAAACCGAATCCCTTTCAGCTTCATTTTCACATGCGGGAACAAAGCAAAGTCGCAGCAAGATCTGTATTGAGAATGCTTAAGAAGTTTCAGTCCTGTAGCGGTCAAATATTCGGTGCAGGCTTTGGCTCGATGAGCTGGAACGATGTCATGCTAGAGGATTCGGGTGCCCATTACCATTGACTTAAGCCACAGGTTCATCAAATATTTGATGTCTTTATGCAGCACTGCTCATTGTGCCACTGCTCATTGTACCACTTGGGTGTGACTATCTTCTGTTAGTGCAAAACAACACGCTCAACAATTCCACTCGATTTGAAAAATGCAGCTATCATTTTCTTAATTAATTGATTCAGAATTTCTGGCTGCTACGGGTATGTCCTCATCAAATACCCAAACTTTGCTTTGAGACTTAGCTGGAACATCATTATAGCATATCTAAGTTATATCTTCCTTCAATATGCTCTTCACATACCGAGATTGTCCCTTATCAATTTTTAGCATCTCCCGGTATCAAGTCACACATCGTGTCATCTGCTCTTTAGTCAGTTTATCTGATTCGCAGAGAAAACACACTTTCGTCATGTGCAAATGATCATGCAAAATCGGATGAACTGCAGGTGCATTTTGGCTTAAGGTACCATCTTCTTGCTGGTAGTTCATTCGTCCATTTTCGTCGAGCATTTTCCTCACATCATTAATGTTTTCCTCGGTAACTGACGTTCGGGACCTTTCCGCCCTTTCAGCTTCCTCCAGGAAGAAATTTCCCCTTTGGAATTCTCTGTACCATCTGAATATAGACGTAAGACAATCATCAGGTTAATGCAAGAGTTATTTTTTCTAATTGCTGACCTCAAACACAAACGCAAACTCTCGAAAAGGTCATCGGACGCTTCTGAACCGAATTTGGATCAGGAAAGTGCCAAAATCTTAACCAAAGAAGAAGAGGAGCGGTTACAGTGGCCACGCAAGTTGGATTAGAACACCAGGATCCGTAAGAAACCAAGGTTGAAAGTCTCGTGGAAGAACCGTGGGCTACTGGTCCTGTACAAAGCCACGCTTAGGTATGCAATGAGACTTGGCAACAAGAAGGAACTCACTCCGAAGGGTATGAAGGATTTTCTGGGCTCGAAAAACCGGAGGGAAAATCAGAGCGGAGATCAAAGAAAAAGTTGCATGGAAAGCAAGAACCCTATTTTTTGTAACAAGGTCGAAGAAAATGCTTTCAACAGTGTGCAAACTAATAGATCGGAATAAGAGAACCAACCACGATCGTTGCCTAAAAAGATCAAACCTACAACCAAACAAGTCCAGAGATCAAGGCAACAACGCCTGGGACTCGGAAAGGGTCGATGGCTGATGTCACTAAAAACACCTCGTTGCAGCTCTTGGTGACCATAGTGACATACACGGAAGGATGAACCTGGAAAATAGTAGAGATGAATCTAGTTGACGAAATCGTGAAGCACATGGAGAACAACGTGGATCAACATGTCCTCGTTCGATGAAGCGGGGCGGTCCAACGAGTACAGAATTGTAAAGTGCAATGACCAACTCATCCTAGACTGGTTTAGAAAGACTTTGAGCATGAAAATACGAGGGAGGGAGCGAAACTGGAGATAATGACAGAGCGAGTATACCTTCAATACCAAAAGCAAGGTATTTCCACTTAGCGTGATGGCCGCAGAAACCACTCTGAAGCTGCTCAAGCGGAAGAACACCGACATTCCGGTGGCTAATCGGAGAGTCATTAAGGTCGACGAACCACTGGAGGCGGACCAAAACCCGAGGATATACTCCACCCGCGCTTCCAAAAAGTGTCCCGTTAATGTACGCCTTAAAAAGCGAAACACCAAGGATGGAAACAAAACCTCTCTCGAGACCAACGAAGTGGAAAGGGATCTGAAGATAGAAACTCTGACATCACTGCGAAAAAATCTCAATCAAGATGGATAAAAAGAGCATTAACACTGCATATGCAGACGCTACTCCTACTCCGTCTGCATCATGTTCTAAGAGGGATTGAGACAAAACTGCACCACAGTAGATTAGTTTCAGCTGAACTTTTGCTCAACCTGGAGGAGTGAAATTTCGATATATCACAACAGCCCTGAATATCCGCATTGAGCTTCAATTGTAGGCAAATTTGAGGTCAAAAAGACACGAATTCTATCAATCAACCACCGTATTCACCAGATTTGACTCCGTACGACTTTTTCCTATCCTCGAAACTGAAATTATCGCTCTGTGGAATCCGTTTTCAGTCGATCGAGGACATAAAACGAAAATCGCCGTGGACTACTGAGGTAAACAATTCAACCAGCTGCTATAAACAAACTGATTTACAGACCGTTCTAATTTATAGGATACTAATTAAGGATAGTTCTACATGGTTACCCAAAAAATTTTTTTTTCAAATATCATTTCCCAGACTAATTTTAATTACAAAGTCCAAATACTTTATGGTCACAATGTAGGGTTAAAAATTCGAAGGTCCTTGACAAACTATCGCTCTTCGACCACAGATACATATATAGGGTTTGATATGGAGTTTATATAAGTCCAGCAAAAGCGGACTGAAATCTGAAATCAAACAGTTTGATAAAGGTCTCAGCAGAGACCGAAACGTCACGAATAATAAAGCGTAACAATGTAGAATCCGGAAATCTTTTCTTTCAAACAGTTAGATAAAGGTCTCAGCAGAGACCGAAACGTCACGAATAATAAAGCGTAAAAGTGAAGAATCCGGAAATCTTTTCTTTCAACTACAGCATTTTTTACGCGGAAATTCCGGCAATGTAGAAGGCAATCGTCAGCACGCCGCGGACCAGCAATGGAAAAATTAATGTCGATACAGATGGTCAGGCTGCTTTAAAGGCAATGTAGTCCTGTACTATCAAGTCTAAGACAGTATATAGTGATGTACATACCGAAAAAAAGGTCGAACTTTGCTGGGTTTCGGGCCAAAGTCACATAACATGTTATTAAGTAGCGAACGAGCTAGTGAAGAAGGATGCACTTGTCCTACAATCCGAAGAACACTTACTACCGCCCATATATACTGTCCAAGACTCTATTAGACGCACAGATGTCAAATCTAGCGGCAACCAGGTGGAAAAGAACCACAACCTGTGAAGCCACGAAATCAACCCTCGGAGCACCGTTCTTCCCCGATATCAAGTAGGTCTTAAGCTGTTGACTGTTGAATTTCGCCGCGGTAACGGGAACCTTTGAACTCAGCAAAAAACTCGCAACATCACTTGATGTACGGACACATCAGGTTCTCCTTATATTCGTATCAGAAGGAATCCCAAAGGGTCTACGTGGGAAAAGGTCTATAGAGCCCTATAAAGCCTTATAAAACCAACTGAAGCAATCCTCATACATAAATAAATCGATCCCAAGCTACCGCCAATTCCTCTCAGGTACCCTAAGACCAGCAAATTCGCTCTCAGCGCAACGAAAGTTAAAGTGCAGTTATCATCTTCCTTTTCTCTGTCGCAAATCATTCCCCTTGCATTGTACCTCCGCAAGCTCCTATGACAGTGGTCAATGTATAGAAAAGACCAGCGAACGAAATAACATTTTCTTAAAGTGATTTATTTTGTTAGGTAGGTATTAAAAATGTTAAAGAGGTCCATGTTGGTTTCTGTGCTTTTTCTTTTTCAGTTTTAATTGATGAATCAATTTGTGAGATTACTCTCTCACTCTCTCTCTCTCGGCCACTTTGTCAAAATGAAAGGCGCGGCTTGTTATTAGTGGAGTGTACTCCAAAGAGCTGTAATAGTGGGGGAAAAAAAATTGCTGAACTAGGTACACAGCTTTGATATACATGGGTCTCATGGAATTATTCAAACTTGGCGGCTTCTTTCCTTTTTTTCAACCATCAGAATTGCTTCGATTCTCTCTCAGATTTGGTCTTCCTGTGTATAAATACATATTCTAAGCAAATGCCGCCACTCTAACCTGCTTCTTCTTGAAAGGCACTGTAGACCAAATCGGGCCTTGCCCTCCTGACCATCAGGTTCCATAACATTTTCAATTCTTATAGTGGAAGGGTTTTTAGCCCTTTGCGTAAACCTAAATCAACGAATTTTCATTTTCGAAGATTTGGCCAAGATGGCCAAGGTGTGTACTGAAAACGACCGGGATTTGAACTCCCGACCTTCGCATTGCCCTATTGGGCTACACCGTACACCTAACCTTTACATAAATGCATAAAATATTTTTCAGTTCATCTTTCAGTTCTTTCAATTCATTATTTTCATAGTTGTTTTCCTCATTGCTCTTCATAACTCTCCAAGGACAATCCTCGCGGTATTGTTGCAGAAATTTAACTTTGTAATTTCATATCTCCCGGGCATTCCTTTTGCCTAAATCTTCTCCGACTGAAAACCGAGATAAATAGAAATGTGAAAATCTGTTAATTATGTGTAGTTGAGGGTTTTTCTGAAAGATGTGGTCGTAGGCAAGGAATTCCACCTGTTAATTAACTGCAACATGAGATAAGCTGCGTGGAGATGGATAGACCAACCTTTCATTTACGTTAAATTCACCATAGATTTCAAGTGTGTATTTGTTTGTGTTGGATGAAGTTCTGCGGTTTGCAGCTACACTACAGTTCGTTAATTTAAAATAATAATAAAACAACATTAGTTCCAGAATTTGGATATCATGACCGCTGTTTCCTGTCCAGGGGGTTGTAAATTGTTTTACTTCCGGGTTGCACTGCAGGTAATTGTGTACAGAGCGTATAATAATGGCATTTGGTATGTCTGTCTGTTTGTGTGCTGGAGGTTTTGGTCAAGCTAATGGGATTACGTTCGCTGTTATAATTTACCTGTTTTGTTCTACCAAAAATGAACCAACAAATTATAAATAAGTTATGCCTTACTTATTACATTTTACTCAATATTTACGAGTAAGCTCCATAAAACATGCTGTTACACTGATGTTGATCCTAGTATTATTAGTTCAGAACTTTTAATTCAATACCGGAAGGTGGAGACTCCTTTCAGGGATATTAACTGGAAAGAACAGTCATATTTATACTCTGACAATATAATGTATTTGCCTTGCCGTTTGTAACGCTAAAAAATAATGCTCGCACAGAGAGCCGTCAAGGATACAGAAATGTCTTTTACCGCTCAAAAGCCTCGATTCCAAGTGACTGTCTGTCCGTCTGTCTGTCTGTTTATCTGTCCGTATGTCCGTCTGTTCATCTGTCCGTCTGACCGTCTGTCTACAATATAACTCTCGAACGCTTTGAGCTATCGTGCTGAAATTTGTTGTGTGTCATT
Organism: Chorisops tibialis; assembly: GCA_963669355.1. Lineage (NCBI taxonomy): Eukaryota > Metazoa > Arthropoda > Insecta > Diptera > Stratiomyidae > Chorisops > Chorisops tibialis. The sequence goes on along the minus strand of OY770262.1, from coordinate 12,921,554 downwards.
TTTAGCAAAAAAGTAACTTTAAGTTTGTGAACGGGCTACATCCCCCCCACTCTTTCTTCACCATCCCATAAAGATTTAATTAAATTTCGAAATTTTATGAAATTGATTTTGATCCCTTAATTTTATTTTGATCCCTATACTCCTTCTACCACCTCCCATACAAATGCATAATTTAGGTAGAGGCATTACATCGATTTCCATTAAAATTAGTATAAACTTACAATTTTGCCAGAATTTGTCATTAATAGTTGCAATAAATACCTAAAAAAATTATCAGCTTTGCTGCACCCCTTCTTTCCCTCCCATACAAATCTCTATATTATAAATTCAAGAAAAGCATTTCTCTTTGAAATTGAAACAAAGCATGTGAGAAGGATGTTGATAAGCAGTTCCAAAATAATAGAAAATCCTCTACTTTCTCTGCCACCTCCCATTCACATGCCCCAGTTTCAGGAAAAACTACAAATCTTAAATTCAGCATGAACACTTTGCATACCACGTTCGATGTCATATACAAAAATTACAAACCTTCCCCCTCTGCTTCTACCACCTCCCATACAGAAGTGACAATATTGATAACATATTTTCCGGTTCATTTAAATCTTTCCCATTTCATCTTGGGTATCATATGATTGGGCTTTATGCCCAATTTTTATTATATGTTTTCTTTTGCTATTGAAAAACGAAATGACCAACTAATATTTCAAACGGAGATAGCAACCAATGATTCGTCGAACTGCTAACAAAATTCTAGTTGCCTTGTGGTTATCTCCAGTGCCTTGTAAAAATTTAATATCTACGGAAAAAATTTCTATATAAGAAATTGTATAGGAAAACAGGATCCGCCACCAGAGCTTCTGGATTATTCATTTAGTTTTTCATTGGCTCATTTCCGAGCTCATCTACTTGCGACTTTCTTTTTTTTTACCGACCGTGTTTTATTTCGCTTACAAAACAGCATTTTTAAACCACAACTTTACTTCCTACGGAGTCGCCTGAAATTCATTACTCCTCTCACTGCCGAATTGGTAGTATAGTGGTAGTCTCAGGCACAGGATGAACAACTAAAGTGGAAGTAGGGCATAATCTCATAAATGCCAATGGCCATTTGAGCTTCCTCATCCATTTACTATTAATCTGCTCTATTCGTCCGCTTCTCGGGTATCCTGATGGTGGCCTTTTGTACGATCCCGAAATGGATTTCCGTGACTTCTTCGCTCGAGCTACCCTACTATCCCGGGATCCGGCCATGTGGAATCCTGGAGACTTGCTAATGAATGCAATCTTGTGGGGATTGGTGAGGAGGGCTGAGTCCTTCTCCATTCCATTAAGGCTGCACAAACAACATAATTAACAGGTAGGGGATGTATTTAGTGCTTAACGAGAGGGTAGGTCTCGGACATTTGCGAATCCTGTTACTATATGCACTCTGCTGATGGTTTTTTTTTTTGCGGAAGGAGCATTTTCGGTAGCTTTTTAGTTTAGCACCAGCCAGTCCCCCGTCTGTTTTGCTGATGAATTTCTCGCTCAATAATTGAAAAGATGACAGACTGACTGCCGTGGACGTTCATGCCTTGGAAGTAGTATTGTATAATGTATCCTCCCCAAACCGTGAGGGTTGCTGCTGCTTTGAAACAGCCTTGAGCGTTCTTTCATTCCCATACGTTTTCGACGACGTTCTGGCAGTCCTTCTGTCTGTCGAATGGTCTTGAAAGGATAAAAAATTCATGAATGCACCATTCATGTATACCGTAGAAGCTAGTATAGAGTTAAGCCCATCATGCACAGGTGGAATTTACCTGCACGCAGACATTGTAACTTTCAGCCTTAAAGACGGCAATGCCATCTCGGTTTTTGTGTAATATGCGCGCTCGAAGAAGAACCCAAGCGGCAAGGATACGCTGTAATGGTTTCGAGCTTCGAGTGCGGAACCTGAGTTTTTTGCAGGGCGTGACTCCTTCCTTTAGCTCCGTCGTCGTCGTCGTGCATTAAAAATACTGTCTTGAGGGTACGAGTTGGACGGAGCCAGGGATGGTGGTGGGCAACATGTATCAACAAGGAAATGGCAAGAATATGACGATACACCCTTATATACGAGTGGGTATCTTGGTAAAAGCATTACCAGACCGAAGGGAGCAGTAAATGTTTGAATGAGAAATATCCTTGCTCAGGTTTTTCGATGGTAATGTTTCACTCGATACTCTCAATAGTCGTATGTTTCAGAATCGTATCCACAGTTGCCTGCCCGGGGAATAGCTGACACTTATGTTTCTGTATTTTTATGTGTAGTAATAAGTAAAATGTAGTCTTGTCAGGATATTAATTTAAAAGAAGCATAGACTGCATTATGTATATTTTTAGTGCATGAAAATCTCGTAAATGTAAGTAAAGAAGTTCATTTTGATCTGGTGGGACGGTATTTATGAAGTCGTTTGGGAGTTTAGCTGAATAGTTGAGAATATTTTAGTTTACTTTGAGATTTTTCAGTTTAGTGGGTTTATTTTTGATCTTATTTTGAAGCGACCGCCTAGCCTAGACTTGGTCATACATAAAACAGATGATAGGCTAAAAACTGACATGTTATACTTTTTTTTCCTAGAAGCTGAAACAGTGCCAGTTTAATTAAATTTGTCGCCCGGATCAATTTATAAAAAGCGCGCTCTTCCAAAAAAAAAATCTTTACGAATAGCCGAGAACCCATGTAGTGATATTTAGCCTTGCACCTCCAAACATCTCCAACTCATTCGTTACTACTCGCACCTCAAAATGTTTACCCCCGTTTACTACAACCGCTAGGGTGTAGTCTAGTGAATAGTGTGTTGGTCTTACAATGCGAAGGCCGTGAGTTCAAATTCCGGCCGACGTAATATAATTCCTGCACACTACCCGCTTGGACATACGTTGGCTACCTCAATCTACGAAAATGAATAATTCGTAGAAAGAGGGTTGTGTATAATGTAAAAAATAGTGTTAAGGAATCTGAAGGTCAGGGGGCTTTGGCCCGATTTGGGCTGTAGTGCCATTGTAGAAGTAGAAATATACTATAACTACCCAACAATAGGAACTTGATGCATGATTTGCAGTCGAAGGTTGCTCTCTTTTAATTGCCAGAAAGAGAGCCAAAAGAAAAAAGTCAAACATATTGGCATAGGGTATTTGGTATATTTCTATCCGACACAGATTTTGTCATAGTTGTCATGAAATTCTGACAGCAGTGCCAAAATAAAATTTGATTTTTCGACAGAATTGAGTGGCAAGAGATTTTAAATGTGTGACTTTTGAGATTAAATTTGTGACATTTTTTGCCAGAAATTGTTTGAAAAAGATTTTGCAGAATTACTATTGACGAAAAAAAGATTAAATTGTTCCGAGACATATTAACTACAAGTTTCTGTGACAATAAGAAAAAAATATTTATTTAAATTTAATTTAATTTCCTAATAAAATTTTGTGACAAATTTCCGAACAATAAATATTGAACCACTATTGTGTGGAAAATTGCCGCATTCGAAAGTCATGACAAATTTTGAATACAGAGCGAACGATATTTCAATGGAAGAATGACAGAACTTTGATAATTTTGTTTCTTAAATTACGACAGAATCACAAAATTGTAAAGATATCGAGGAATACATCATCCTTAAAGAGCTATGATGAAAATGAGAAAAAAAGAAAGACGGTTGGGGGCTCACGTTGACTATCGGTACATTCCTAAGCCTACTTTGGGCAAATCATTGACAGAATATCCTATGAAGCAGGGTTTCATGGTAATGATTGATGTCGGAACCGGGAACAAGACTTACCTCCCGTATATCCACCATGCTGTGAGATCCGGATGATGGCCATTTTCTGTTGGCGGAATTGAGTTCTTCATTTCGTTACAGTGGCGCCCAGCGTGGGGCTATACTTCTACCGTCTTCCGTTTTTTCTCCCCTTTAAAGGATGATATTTTCAGGCAATCATGGAGGAAGACCATTAACAGGTGGTGCAATGGCGTTGAAACATTTTGCTATTTTGATGATGTTGCCCCGTTCTAAAGCAAGCAGCCCAGTGCAGCTACTCTGGTTGCACCTGAGCGGAACAAGAAAGATTGCACTTTTGTGCAGGTACCAGTGAGTTGTTAGGGAAAAGCTGAATTAGGAAGTGGTTGTTAATGCTCGCATTCAAATTTTGTATTTTGATCCATTTGAGAATACATATGGTTGAAATGCACTCCAAATACTCATCATTGGTTGAAAAATCGCAGAGTATCACAGTCTGATGCGGCAGAACAAGTGCAAGAGAATCTAAAGTTTCGTTTGTGTTAAATTTAGTCCGGAGATATTTGATATTGGTCGAACTTGAATACCTGCTTACGATCGGTCTTTTCCTATATCGTCCAACTTATAAAACTCACAGGGATGCGTTTAATTACCAATAATTATTGTTGGAATTGAATCGCACGGGCACATCAGCTGCCGTGCTTCGCTGAAGTTATGATACTTTTACTCTAGTTAAATGTTAAAAAAAAATGTAAAAAGAAAAATCCATATATCTGGTATCGATCCCGGGCCGCCCGAAAGTTAGGCGATTATTCAACCAATGAGCCGCCGACGCTGACAAAATTATTCTGCCAATATGGGTGCAGTACATCTACTTAATGTGCACAGTTTTTATATGGGGAACACTTTAAAACTTTTTACGCGGCTTAGGGTGTATTATTTTTCTGGATCTGAAAGTTTTTATAGTACTCGTACTTTCATCTTTCCTAAATTTAATAATAAAAAAAAAACGCAAGCTTATAGGTACTATCGTTTGGTCTGGAAATTTCTATCAATCACTTACATCCGAGCATATAAATATGAAGAAAAAAAAGAAGATGATGGCTTTGAATCGCATGGGCACATCTGCTGGTGTGCTTCGCTGGAATTAAGATATTTTTACTCTAGTCAAATCTTAAACTGAAAAAGTATTTTTAAAAAAAACAAGTGTATGCATATATGTGGAATTGGCACCCGGGCGAGCATTCTAATACTAAGCCACCAACGCTGATAAGATGATCTCGTCAAAATGAAGTCATCTACTTAATGTTGACAGTTTTTTTTATTGGACATGAAGAACTCTTTAAGCCATTTTTCGGATATTTACGGTCTAATATTATTTGGATCTGAAAGTTTTTATAGTATGTTCATGTTTTAAAGAATTTAATGAAAAAAAAACGCAAGTCTATAGGTGATACCGTTTGGGCTGGGAATTTCCATCAGCCACTTGCATCCGAGCATATATGTATATTAGATATGCCTTTTAAGTGAAAAATTGTTCGTTTTTTTATGGTTATTGAAATAAACTTAGAAGGTCACCCTTTAATGCTCGATGCACAGTTAATTCGACATGTGTAAGGGAAACAAGTGGAAATAGGGAAATTAGCAGGAAAACACAGGAGGGAAGAGTTTGAAGCGGCGTTGAACGTTGTTTTTAAACTGCTGGAGGTTGTATTCAGTAGGAAAGAGATTGCCTGGTAATGAATTCCACAACACTGTCGTCCGAGGGATAAAGGACTGCCTGAATTCACTGTTCTCCACGGCATGGGCTTCACAGTGTATTTGTGCGTGTAGCTTGGCGAGTATTTGAAGGGATGGGGGGCATTGTATGCATGTGGTATTAGGGCTTTTATTTCATTGCTGCATTTACTATGGAAGTATCTATAGTGAATGCAGAGTACTCCGATATTTCGACGATGCTCGAGGGAGTCGATATAGCTTCCTCTAATTAATCGGAATGCATGTTTCTGGATACGGTCAAGTAGAGCCAGATGTGATTTTGGGGCCCAGCCCAAACATGCGAGCTGTACTCCAGACGTGGTCGGATATAAGCCCTATAGATAGCTAGTTTGGAGGCAGAAAAGTATTTCTTACACTGCCACAGAATACCTAGACGTTTCGAAGCATCAAGAGAAACATCGAAGATGTGTTGGCTTCAATCAAGGCGATTGTTAAATTTTACACCTAGTAACGTGAAACTAAGGTGTAGCCTACTGGGTAGTGTGTTGGTCTACAATGCAAAGGCCGTGAGTTCTAATTCCGGTCAACGAATAATTGTAGCACACTGCTTACTTGAGTATACCTTGGTCAGCTCAATCTACAAAAATGTAAAATTCGTAGATAGAGGGTTGTGCGAAGTTCTAACAATCCTTCCACAATAAATAAAGAAAAATGTTAAGAGACCTGAAGGTCAGTAGGCCACGGTTCGATTTGGGCTGTAGTGCCATTAGAGAAGTAGAACGTGGAGTCTGCAGAAGGTGAAATCTGAACGCCATTTAAGGACATATTAGCGGCCGACGTTGGAACGTTATGTCTAACAGATAATTGAGAGGACTACGTTTTTAAGACATTAAACTCTGAACTGTTTTTCCTGTCCCATTCCAAAACTGAAGTCAGAGTTCAATGACTGCAATGACTCATTACGGCATGAGGTCAATGATGTTGGACGTGCCTCTGCAAGGGAGCCAAATTGGCAGGTATTATCCAAACTGCTGCCATCTGTGAAACAATGAATAGGATTGAAAGTAGATGACAGAAGGTCGTTTATGAAAACTAAAAAAAGAGTAGGAGATAAAACTGAGCCCTGAGGGACGCCGGAATCAATAGAAAAGGATGCAGAAGTTACTCCGTCTAGCATGACTCTAATAGAGCGCTCGGAGAGAAAACTCTCAGTCCATTTAAGAAAAGCTATGTTAAAACTATAGGCCTTCATCTTGGCTAAGAGACATTTGTGCCAAACTCTGTCGAACGCCTTAGCAATACCAAGAGCAAGTACATGACCTTCTCCGAATTTGTGGAAAAAAATAGTTTTGTATGGGAAGGGGTTGAAGTTTTGAAGTTAAGACCAGTTAATATTTCAAACTTTTAGAGGTTTTTTTTTAAAGGCATTTTGCAAATTTTCAAGCTTCTACCTTAACATTTCATTCAATTTCAATTTCATTTCACGTGTTTTTCCATTGCACATGAAACACCTTGTGCACGTTAGACCCCCACTTCGGTGCATAACAATTTTGGAACAAATTGTTATTTTTTTTCTATATATATTAAATAGATGTATCGACGTGCAAAATTTAAACTTTGTATCTTTTACCAGAGCCCTAAAAAAATTACTCAAAATTTTCAACATTTTTGCTTACCACCTCCTTCGCCTTGCACGCCCAGCTTAAATTTTTTTAATAAAATTAAAGATTATATAGCTCTACAATCTGACAAATTTTTTATTTGATATCTGTACTCAATTTTGAGATATAATGATTTGTAATTTTGGAAAGTGCCCCATTTTTGAAATGCTCCCATTTTCCCCCACTACTATAATCTCCACATGTTTTATTTTTTTCATATTTCGCTAGCAAAGTTTAGTACACGTTTCAAGTTTCAATTACATAGCTTAGGAGACAGTCGAGATATTCATTTTTAAGTGTTTTTGTATCCCCTGACCCTCCCCTTACTATAATTAGCCTTTTTCTAACCTGATTTTTTGTGATTAGTAATTTCAAAAATATAATCATTTAAAAAAAAAAAAAAATCGGCCAATAATTTGTTTTTAACCAACCACCCCCCCCCCCTCCCGCCTTTTCGGACGCCAATGGATAAAAAATTAAATTATTCTTAAAGTTTGTCCCACAATCCTCTTCATAGTTCTGCTGATTTTCTGCTTCCTATATGCATTCGTGGTGGAGATATTAGCAAGTGTAGTTTTTGACTCTTTCCATCCCCCCGCTTCCTCCTTCCACCTGCCACTCGCTAAAACTTAGATAGTGGAGCTCACTTACCCAATCAACAATCCACCCAAAACCGAACATTCTACCTTTAACGGTCTCGGAGATATGAGTCCATATGTACGGCGTACGGCGTAGGGCGGGACGGATTTTTTTTTTGCATTTTTAGGCTAATTTAGTCATGAAATGCAAAAAAAAAATTCAGGGTAGCAAATTTTTTTTTTCTGTGTCGATCACAATACTTTATTATTAGAATAATAAAGTAAATTAGCGACACCTGCATCACAATCCTAAGCGCCATCTACATCACAATCTTATCGCGTGGGAAAATCTCCTTATCGCGTGTGAAAAAGTGCTCCAGAAACCCCGTATCCTATCTGCTAATATGCGAAGAAAGTATTTACGGAAAAGGTATTCTTGAATCGGAAACGATTAAGTTCGTGTGATCGATAGCGATAATCAAGTAGTAGAACATATCAGCGAAATAGTATAAATAAATAGTTTTTAATTAATTCGTAAAGATAAAGAATAAATGTTAATAATAGTGCACTAATTTTATTTTACTTGAAAGTAGATATCTTGAGTGCATTTCAAAATACATGATATCTAAAATAAAATTAACTATTCGGAAAGGTTCAGCTTAACTCTGATAAAATTACCACAATAGATAAAATAATTTAATCATAGCTTGATATATTGATGTGAGTAAATTGCGATAATTAGGAATTTATGCATTTTGAAAGTCAAATCAAATTATCCATGGATTTTATTGCTTCGTTAAGTGCTTTCCCTTGTCTTCGGTTCTCTACCGAACCAATAGCGACTGAAACAGTGAAAGTATAGATTCTTGCAATTTCTAATCAAATGCGGTCTGACGTTAACACGCTATTAACACGCTGCTGAAGCAGAACAACAAAATCTCGTTCAGGTGTTAAATACAGATGCAGCCAAACGAGACCCCAGTAAAAAATCAGTTTTAGTGGCAGGTTCAACGATCTAAAACCATAACAGCCATCATAATACTAACCTTTTAGATTATAACTCTCCATCCGACAAAGTTATTCCGAAATGCGATTAAAACTAATTAATTCTCAAGACTTGCAGATCGAGGCCAATATTGCAACGCCTTCCCAGCTGCTCAGCATTCTATCCCACTTTGCTGTCGGGACATGAAAACTTAACAACTTCTCCAGGAGAATTTAATTGGCTCATAACGAATTCATCGTGTAAAAGGTTTTTATCTATATGCGGCTCATAAAGAGTCGGTCCGTCCGAAAACAAAATGCTAGTAGATACGGTGGTCGGGAAAACCATGAAGGACGAGAAGACGAGGGTAGTTCACTCCCAGAAGCAGATTGTGGAAAATTATTTCGGTCACACGTAAATTATTCATCAATCAAAGTGCGCCTGCAAAGTATGGTGCAGCGCTGAGTCCTCTATTTTATCTATATCCAGTTCAGAAGTAGGATATATCTGGTTCAGCTGTGCGGGCAGTGTGGCCTGGCCCCGGTAAAATCCGTCCATTGAGCGCAAACGGGACAGACGACCGAATATGGCATACATTCATCACTCAGGTATACTGAAATTTAAATTTTAAAATTGAAAAATTATGAGAGGCGGAAAGCTTTTAGCCAAACAAGTAAGGTTATGCACGACGACAGAGTCACCGTCCGCCTTCTCACCATCCACAGATCTGTCATGTGCTGGGGGTACGCTAAATGGATACGGGCTATTTAAGCCAACCGCCCTCCCCGTTTTGAAGGACACTCGCTAACGTTCGAGTAATTATGCGGCGGCTCTGACGGACAACTCCGAAACTAATCAAATTAGAGGCTGCTGCACAGTGCAGGAATAAGAAAAAAATAGCAACAACAACGACAAGGAAAAAGACTACCACAACCTTGCTGCAAGCTTTTAAAATTCAATTCCAAGTAGTCCTATTCCGGATCCGCTACCGAATTTCGATGCCAAGGCCCAGTAAAACCATCGCAAAGGCCATTTCATCGTGCCAAAACGATTTTCATTTTTAATGCCACCACCCGACACTAGAGTCCACTATCTTCAGAAGTGGGATGGCGCCCAACCAAAACGAACGGTAAATTCGATGTGAATTTATGCTTCTTTTTCCCATCTTCGGTTCGGTTTTCTCTTTATTTTTTTGGGGATTTCACGTTGCGCCAGGATTCCCTTGGGAGATATGGAGAAACACGTCAGACGAGAACTAGAGTTATGTACGTTGCGGGCTGTGGATATAGCTAGGGTGTTCCCGGATAAGGAAAGGATAGGAAAGGTCCAAAGACACACTTAGCCATCCCGTTGGCCTGCCGCCATGTTTGTTTTATTGATAGAGAAACAGTTCCATGTTGACTTGTTCTGTAATTTTCGAAATGGTCTTAAAAGTTTTTTTTTTTTATTTTTCTTATTTTGCCAGAACGATAGAGTTCGGGAAGAGTAGAAAAAACCCGAATAAATTTAAGAACAGAATAAGACAAGTAGTTTACTCAGGCGAATGGCATTTATCGTGTGTGCTGGGTTGGGAGAAACGACGGTTTTTAGAGGCACTTCTCGGGACCAATTACCCATACATGAGCCTGGATGGCTTACCATATACGTGGCATGAATACGTTACGGACCATTAACACTTGCCAAGATCAAAAACCTTATGGCCAGCATCTTATTAAAGGTTCATATATACGGAACAATTGGGAGACAAGCAAAGGCAAGGAGTTCATTCCAATTACTTTAACGTTACCGATAATTGAACATGTACTAAGTGATGGTCAAGAAGGTGACACCTTTCTTAGTTCACGTCCTCATGCGTCTTTGTTAGACCGAAAAGAAACTTCGCTCGAAGTGGATACTTTTCGTAATACGAAGAGACAAGGATGATTCTTTTGTTAAAAAATTGTGTCTGAAGATATTATAATGTTTAATTTAAAGCTGAAGATGAAATGAAACTGTCAGATGCGTAGGATAACTTTACAATATAATTAAGTTAAGGTCGGCTTTAATGTTATGTTTTTATTGTTCGGATAAAGAAAATTGTATTGAATCGAGGAGATCATTACTCATCACATTTACACTCGTAGAGATTTTCAACCATAGCTTAGCTAAAACAAAAATCAACATCAATCATTATAGAAATCATGAATTCTTTTAGACCTTTTTGTACTCTAGATGGAATATGCTACAATGTATTTGGTGTTAAGTTTGTAACGCCAAGAACCCAGCAAACGAAAGAACTCATTAAAGAATCGTTAGTGAATTATATTAACGAGCAATTTGATTGTTAACGAGTCATTAACGATTCATCAATCGGACTAAATGGACATTAAATTACTATTAAGGATTCATTAATAAATTGTAAAACGCTTACAGAAACGAGTATATAAGCTTATATACTTGCTTATATACTCGTTTCTGTAAGCGTTTTACAATGAATCATTATTGTGTCGCCAATGATTTTTATTTTAATTCATTAATGAATATCGCTAACGATTTATAAACGATATTATTTATAAAACGTTAGCGATTTATTAAAGAAATTTACTTTTAAAGCTAAACAAGATATCTTCGAAGATCGCAATCGCTGCTAGTTTTTTCTTTTGTTTATGCCATTGAAGTTTTCACGGACACACAGCCACAAGCACACGAGGATTTCTCTCTAAACTCTACCCAGCAAACAAAATAATTCGATAAAGAATCGTTAATGAATTACATTAACGAGCGATTTGATCTTTAACGAGCGTCGTTAACGATACATTAATGATTCATCAAGCGAATTAAATGGAATGAATTACTTTTTCTTTGGATCGAGACGATTGTAGGCGACGACTTCAGGAGGCCAAGGCCCGATTTGGGCTGTCGCGCCAGTGATGATGATGATGATGAATTACTCTTAGCGATTTATTAATGAATTATTAAACGCTCCCTGGAAACGAGTATATAAGAAAGTATGTACTCGCTATCAATAAATCACTAATGTATCATTAATGACTCTTATTCTAATTCATTAACGAATATCGTTTAAGATTCATAAACTATACTATTTATGAAACATAAGCGATATTTTGAAGTACTGGAATTTTGATGCCAAGCAAGAGAAGATCACAGATGCTTTTTCTACTTTTTTGTTTATACCGTTGAACTTTTCGCGAATGCGCTTACACACAAGCACATACGCACTCGAGTACGATACTCTGCAAACTAAATGCCTATGTTTTCCACAGTTTCAAACTTTGCATTGTTATGAGATATCGACACGAAATAATTGTTGGCTCTGCTAATGCACATGGTGAAATGAAAACTGCTTGTATATAACAAGATCGACGTTGTGCGACCCTTTTTCCTTGCTTTGCTTAAAATCATGTTTTGTGTCATTTTATGTGCGTTTTAAGATCCTTATTTGCAAGCGCTCATTAAATTGTTTGCTGGGAAATAATGCTCGCACAAATTTGGAACTAGGGTGTAGCCTAGTGGGTAGCGTGTTTTTTTTCTGTTTTTTTTTTGTTTTTTTTTTACAGAATGACCTGTGTAGTAGGTAATTTCAGGCTTTATGTGCAATGCACAAACATAGTAACCAACCTTTCTAATCCTATTCCTTCCCTCCATGACTGTGTTTGTGCATTGCACATAAAGGCCGAAATTGCCTATAACACAGGTCATTCTGTAAAAAAAAGAAAAAGATAGGAGAACGGTAGTGAGAATAACCGTAACGAGTGGAGAAGCTGGTATATTTTTTCAATTGTACTGACTGCTACTCAAGAGACTGAATGATAGAAAGCGAACAGAAACCATTTACTGAGTATATATATCTTGAAGTGGAACTGTTTCACTTTTGTACCGTTTGCCCATTTTATTTAGAATAATATTTCATCGCCAGTAGCAGCTGAAAGGCTAGGGTGTAGCCTAGTGGGTAGTGCGTTGGTCTACAATGCGAAGGCCGTGAGTTCAAATCCCGGTCGACGTATAATTCCAGCGCACTCCCTGCTTGAGTATACCTTAGTCACCTCAATCTAAGAAAATGCAAAAATTCGTAGATAGAGGGTTGTGCGAAGGTCTACCAACTCTTCCACAATAAATAGTGAAAAATTTTAAGGAACCTGAAGGTCAGGAGGCAAAGGCCCGATTTGGGCTGTAGTGCCATTGTAAAAGTACTAGAAGCAGATGAAAGATTTGTCCGTAAGAAAAACACCCTGCATGGAGTGACTTGAAGCAAGCACGCTGCCCACTACGCCACGGAAACGTCAGTGTTGGTTTACAATACGAAGGTCGTAAGTTCAAATCCCGATCGACGCATAATTCCAGCACACTACCTGCTTGGGTATACCTTGGTCACCTCAATCTACAAAAATGACAAGTTCGTTGATAGAGGGTTGCGCGAAGGTATAACTACCCACAATAAATAATGAAAATTTTTAAGAAACTCGATTAGGGCTGTACTGCCATTATAGTTGCAGAGTTGCTAAGGATACAGAAATATTTGTTGTCGCTCAAAAATCTGAAAACAGGATGTCTGTCCACCCGTCTTTTCGTTCGTTTTTCGTTTTCTCTATAGCTTGAGAACGCGTTGACCTTACTAGTTCAAATTTTGTGCACGTTATTTTTGGTAAAAAAGTAAGATCAAGTTCGTGAACGGACCAAACCGCTCCACCCCTTCTACTTCCTCCCAAAGAACATGGATATTCCTTAGTAATTAAAGTATTCATATTTGGTTGAGCGATTCACACTTCCCTACGTAATCATAGAAATTCTTGAAACTTTTCAATTTCTGTAGTACTTGAACTGAATGATGAATCGCGAAGAAACTGCATAAACTTGTCGCCATTACGTAATTAGTTTTCTCGGTTACGCATTATGTCGGCTTTAGATTTTTGAGCCACCGTTACAAAAGAAATCGAAAAATGTTGGTTAAATGCTATACATACTGTATATATAGAAATGCACACAAATGAGAGAAAGATAGGTTCACAGCTCTTAATTCTCCCTCTCTGTATCTAATGCACGGCGCGCGATCATGAGCAGCACGTGTTCTGTTCGCTTTTTCGCTACGTGGTCGACGACGCAGAAGCTAACAGCAACAACATAAAACTCAAAACCTGACCAACCAACAAGTGAAAATCCCACAAAACAAGCTCTGATTAACAGGCGCCCATAATCTCAACCGAGCAAAAGGGAAAATAATCTCAACCGAGTAGTAAGGTAAAAAAAAGTACTGCCCTCCCCGAAGAAAAATCGCTTACATTCAAAACCTGACCTGAAATACCAGGCGACCAAAGTTTAGTAGAATAAAAGCCGGCAAATATTCTGCCGTTCGGCAAGAGAAACACCGTCGTAATTTCACAATTTTCATACAGAACCTGGGCAAGCCGGTGGCCACAGTTCTGCGTGCCTGGTATTTCGGATTCGTTTCGGTATGGGAAAAAATGCCGATTGTTCGACCGGCTGCGAGCGGATGCGCAGTGAGTGGACTAAACATTTTATTCTAAACATTATTATTATTAGAGAGATAGACTCACAACAGTTTTGGTTGAGTACAGCCATTAGACATATCTATGTCAAAATAAATGTTAATGATCTCAATTTAATTTCTCCATTTTTACGATAAATAAATGTATTTGTTTCTCAAAAATAATTTGAAATCGCACGAATCCTTCTACCACTTCACAAGCAAATTGAACCATTTCACGAAAAACAATAAACCAATTTCTTTTTTTCTTTTTTTTTTACGTACCTGTCGAAGTTTTGAAGCTCAAATTCAATACAAAATATTTTGGTAGTGAGTGTAGTAAAATGTGAAAAAATGTGTTCAATCCCGCCACTCCTTAAATCACCTCCCATACAAAACGGCACTATTGCACAGCTTTATAACATGTCGATATTCTTGGAAAGCATAACGGTTCCTGATATAAAACTACCTCGTTGAAATCCCCAAACCCTTCTGCCACCTCCCATAAAAAAGTCGCAGTTTGGCGATACGCATTAGAGCAATTGAAAATTGCGCAGACAGTACTTCTCTAATTAGACATAAAGTATACCGAATAAGTAGGAAGTAGCAGGAAAACCATCCCTTCTAAACCCAACAATTTCAACTAGAGTATTGCATGATTGGGGCTTATCTGCCATCGTTGTTCTGTTATGTTTATTTTTAATTTTTTTAATAATTATGATTATGATGTTCATGTTCATATAACAGATTTTCTACTCTCAAATCAAAAAACGCTTTGATTAAAAATTTCGAAGTAGCGAAACTAAATCGAAACGCCACACATCCGAAAAAATGACAGTAGCACTTATCTACGCCTACTTTGCTTTACCGAGCCGATTTCATCTGTCACATAATTCAACGGATCGAAATTCATGTTTTAGGCCCTTATCTGATCTCTTATTTCCATAAATAATGTTAACCGTACCGTATCTAAGTTCTGGCATGTGGCGTTGCGATCATCAAACATCCGAAGCGTGACCAACTTCACATCAGGCCAATGTTTTTATTTCGGTGGCGGCGGGACCGTTACTAAACATGGCCGCCAGAGCGTATAGCCATTTTCCATATACGGTTTCGTCGAAAATTACGATCTAAATTGAATGATGATTCTGTGATGCAGCATTATTATTTATTTTTTTTTTTTGAAAATTGCTGATGTTTTCCAGTGAGGTGCACAAGTGCGCCATCAGTCCGCGACAATTATAACTACGTCAGCATTCTCTTATCTCTAATGTCATGGGAAAAGCGAATCAATGTTGCTGTTTCTGTTAGCCATTGTTGTTATTATGTCGCTTGTTTCTTTTTTCAAGCACCTATTTCATTGTTTAATTTCAGTCTGTCTTTTTCTTGGTAATCTTTTTTTTTCCCGTACTTAGAGACATATAGATAATTATGGCATGCCATAGCGCAATAGATACATAACTTCCATGGATAGAAAAAATTCGAATGATCAAGATTTTTTCTACTCAGAGTTTAATACTTTGCGCAAAGATCGGTAGTTAAGGTGGCAGCACGCAACTTGGCTATTGTTCTTAATCGGACTTACAGGCTCATCCATCCATGATTCCTCTTTCGAAAATTGGTTCAAAATTTAATTTGTAGTTTTTTATTTTTTAGTTTGTCACGATATTGTCATTGTTTCGAAATAGAAAACGGCGTAATAAAGTTGTGCAGTGAACAACTGAAGGGGAGAAGCTAGGGAGGCTAACCCCGGGGCCGTGGACCTAGGATCAATTTCTAAATATTATTTCGATACAAATCTGCCGAACAACCAACCCTGAGAACGGTTCGTTTAGAAATAGTGAATTTGTTAAACACTGGGAATTAAAAGCTTATACCTACAGGACCTATCAAGGCCTGAACACTTTTTGGATCCGGGCCCCCTTGGACTCCTTGAGTTAAAGAAAATTTTATCACTGATTTTGGCAGAGCACCGCTTTCAGTATTTTTAAAAAAATTTGACAGACATTCCAAGCTATCAAAATTCAAATTAACAAAATATTAATGTACAACAGTTATCGCTATATTATTACACTATACTCGTAGGAACAAGGAAGTAGTACGGGAATGAAAGAATGAGTTCAAAACTGGTAATGAACGATCCTTTAAAAGTGCTGTTAATTGAAATTGTTTTGTGGTTGAAAATTTTTAATTTTTTTAACGAATGACGTATGTTATAAGCAATTTCGGCCTTTAAGTGCAATATACAAACACAGTCACAGAGGAATTGGAAAGATAGGGGAAGCGGAGTGAGATCGGCCGTAACAAGTGGTGACTGACAAATGTTTGCAGATGTTATGGAGGTCTGAATGATAGAAAGCGATGACAGAAACTATCTACTGAGTATATAGCCCTACTAGAAGCGCCCATTTTATTTCGATTAATTTTTCCTTGCCAGCAGCAATGCTTAAAAAACCCTACTGCCTGGAGTAGAAATCGAACCCAAGACCAATTGACTGCGAACCAAGCAAGCTGCCCACTACGCCACGGAGGCCTCAGATGTAAAGTTAACGTTATAGTCAAAGGTAGTTTGGACAGAGTAAATACTCTATGAGTAAGCATTCGGGAAGCTGAGCGACTAACTATTCATCGAACCGGCTATCCACTTGTGCTTGAGGATGTGGAAAACTGAAGTTATGGCGGGATTTTATAGGTCATCATTTTTCTCACTGGTTAGTAAATTTATTCATTGTAAATTTTTTTGTTCTGGTGAATCTGTAGATCGAGTTGAGGCGGTGCTGATGGCGTGAGAGTGTGACCGAGCCTGTTCACACTTACAATGTTGATGGTAACAGCTTGGCTCGAAAAGCTAGTATCTTTAACAAGGCAGTGCAGAAAGGCAAGGGATGCTACTGTTATCATCACCATTGCAGCTGAAGGTGAGGAATCAATTGAATCAAGAAATCCTAGCGGATCTGGAACTGCAGGAACTGCAGGAAGTCTACATAGAGCCCCGCGACAAGTAGGTATCCACGAATAATTAGTTTTTATAAGTTTATGACAATGATTTGAGCCTACTATATCTATTTGTAGTAACCTATTGTTAGTATCACACTTACAGTTTTTTTCTATTTGTTCACACTTCAACAAGAATTCAAGTAGCGAGTATTTGAAAAAAGCAAGTTTACTTTGAGTTCTCAACGAAAGAAGTCGGAAAATTCATGTACCTACTTGAGCCCTGGGAACTCAAGAAGATGGCTGGACCTGGTTGCCTTTATTACTTTGTGAACAGAAACAAATTCTTATTTCTTCGAACATCTAAGGCCACTAGCTTAGCTCAAGCCACTAGTTTCAGCAGGACTAACGTAGGCAGCTTTTGCAATTTACTCCAAACAATACTGGACAGGAATGGTTCGAGCCACAGAACTTCTGCAACATGGATAAGACTGTGATTACAAGCGTTTAAAAGCCAGACAAGGTAATAGCACGGAAAGGACTTAAGTAAATTGCACAAATCACCACTGCTGTCTCGTCCTCAGGAAATTTTCATTTTTCTACGAGCCAAGTTTAAGGAACATTTCGTACGACCCGGACCACCGGTCGAATATAATTTCCCCACTTTACTAGACGATCACGAGCGCAACCTCTGCTGCTTCTCCTCGAACCATGACTCGCATTTGTCCATTGAGGCCCTTGATTTGTTCAAAGAAAATGAGTTTATTGTTGGAAAATTGGAAATGATAGTTTCCTCCACATAGCAGTCAAGAATTGTAACCATTGGACAGAAGTGCATATGCAGTCGTTAAAAAATTAGTTAACACGGCTTGTCACGATTGGATTACCAGTCATACAGGCAAAACTTTAACCATCTACGTCATCCTAGCAATTGTAAAAACAGTTTTGCAATCAGCTATCACTCTATCCAATATTACATCTGGATTTCTAGTGGGTCCGTCCATTCGACCCAGAGAAATCAGACTCTTTGCCATCATCCGCCACCGTTCGCCCTGATTCAGAGGCTAGACAAATTGGAACTGCAACAGAGCTAAGGGAGTCCAATGAACCTATGAATGCTCTAACGACAAATAACCGCCCAGATACACCGGCATTGATGACCAGTCCAACGTCTTCCCGACATATCACGCCAGAGAAAATTCACTCTTTTCTCGAAGCCGACTACGAAAGCATTCCAACCGTGGCTGAATAATAAGGCTTTCTGCTAATCTAACAGACACTTCGATCAAAGATAGATTATCGTTGCTGGAAGTACCAACAACAAGAAAAATCCATGTACAGCCAAGAAGGGCGAAACGGCTAAGGTCGACAAACCGAAGAAGAAAAAAACTTTCTAGAAAACTTGAATTTTTTTCTACAGATTCGTCTGAAGACAAGTCAGAGATTAGTTATTCCAAAAGTGACAACAGCTTGACCTTCCTAAATGATAGTCTATAGGCTAAACCTCTCCATGGCGAAGACTCTCACCCTCAGCCTCAGCCTCCTGTCAAAACGATGATGAGGGTTCTCATTCGACTGTTCCCACGAGCCCTGGAGAACCTTAAAAAGATGCCAATAGGTCACATGAAACAGGACCACAGTCGAAAGAGTTTGCAAATCATGTAGTCAGTACTATGGGAAGATTGATGAAACCGATAGCAACGGGGTTCGCGTGTCCATCGTGGTTAAAAATCGAAAAACTGGAAATGGCCAGACGAGGATGATTCAATTTCGTACAACCAAAGAAAATTGGGAAGCTAGAAGGGGAACGTAGGACGGATAGGTCTGAAATTGCGGTGGACGTTGTTTTTGAATTGTTGTGGATTGTACGCCGCTGCAAACTGGAAACATATTGGCCGGTAATGCGTTCTATATCATTGACGTCCAAGGAATAAAAGACTGCCTAAATTTCACTGTTCTCCACGGCAGATAATTCACAGTGCACTTGTGAGCATGTGCAGCTTGGCAAATATTACGTGGGGTATGTAAGAGAGGAGTTATTAGGTCCTTTAGTTCCCTACTACACTTGCCATGGAAATATCTATAATAAATGCAGGGTACTCCGACATTTCGGCGATGCTCGAGGGAGTCTATAGAAACCGATACGGTTTTGTCTCCGGAACGCATGTTTTTGGATACGATCGAGCAATGTTCGGTGTGATCTTGGGAATCCATCCCAGACATGGGAGTTGTACTCAAGACGTGGTCGGATTATAGATGGTAGCCAGTTCAGACGCAGAAAAGTACTTCTTCTTCAGAATACCTAAGCGTTTCGAGGCATCAAGAGCGGCTTTCTAGATGTTTTGACTCCAATCAAGATGGTTGTTAAATTTTACACCAAGTAACGCAAAGTCTGCAGAAGGTGGAATTAAAGCGGCCGACCCCAGAATATTATGTTTAGGAGATAGTTGACAGGACTTGGTTTTCGAGGCATTAAACTCAACTCTGTTTCTCTTGTCTCATTCCAGGATTAAGTTGAGGTCAGAGTTTAATGTACCTACTGACTCATTATGACATGAGGGCACGGAAGTCGGACGTATCTTCGCAGGGAAGTCTAATTGGAAGATGTTGTTGAGTATGCTGGAAAGGATTGAGAATTAACGAAAGAAGGTCGTTTATAAAAACTAAAAAAGGAAGGGTGATAAGAATGAGCCTTGAAGGACGCTGGAATCAAGAGATAAGTTCATTTGAACAAGGCCGAGTTAAAGCCAAAAGCTCTAAATTTAGCTATGAGACATTTATGCCAAAATCCGGTCAAACGCTTTCGCAATGTCAAGCGCAAGTATTAGCTCTTCGCCGAATTTGTGAACACAAGAGTTCCAACGTTCAGTTAGACATACTAGGAGATCTCCCGTAGAACGTCCCGAACGGAAACCATATTGACGACCGTGAATCAAGTTTTTTTTAACAAGGTAGTTCACTATTCTGCGATTAATAGTAGTTTCCATTACCTTTGAAAGCACTGATGTAATGACAATAGGGCGACAGTATATCACGTTGTGCCAACTCACTCCTCATTCCGACTAACCCTGCATAAACGAATGAGTCGTTCTAGAATATCTTACAGTTCAATTGGCCTGTGCAGAAAGACATAAATTACACGAATAAACATAATAGCAGATAATGATGTTGTGAATCATATTCGCATCACGCGGCCTGATGAACAAAAAGTCCTTCCAAGACTGCGCGTATCGTATATAATTCAAAATACAAAAGTGTAAAATTTTTGACTAATAATTGGAAAAAAGGTGCTCGTTATTGCTACAATCGAATACAGAAATACGCTGAAAATGGTTTGGTGAATGTTTTCACAGTGCATTTCGAATTAAAAGAAAAGATTTTCGGATTCTACACTGTTACGCTTTATTATTCGTGACGTTTCTCTCTCTGCTGATTAGTTTGATAAAGGTCCCAGCAGAAACCGAAACGTCACGAATAATAAAGCGTAACAGTGTAGAATCCGAAAACCTTGTCTTTTAAAACGCTGAAAATGATTGTGTCCTTCGAAACTTATGGCAAATTTAAGCTTGGCAATTAACGTGTTAAATGACATAATCTATAATTTCTTTTTATATAATGTATTGTAGTTTTGAAAGTTGTGTATTTCTATGGAGGAGTAGAGCCCAGTCGGAATAAAATTTTTGGAAAAAGGCTGAAATCTTGACGTTTTTTAACATTATTGATTTTTTGTGTAGATTACGCTTAAAATATTCTGGATATTCGACAAGTAGGGCAAAGATTCGAAAACTAGAAAAAAATTTGCTAATTTTCGCCTTTACCCACACCGCAAGCATCGAAGTGCTTCAAGTCTGCCATTGTAGTTGATACGAGACTTTTTTATTCTGTAGGAAAAGGATTCGAGTAAATTCACGCTGAACGGATTCGATGGCCCCAACATGGAAAAAAATTTGAGGATTTTATACGATGGAGCAGTATTCTAAGATACTACATCTGAGAGTGGAAAATTGCACAGAAGTTATTCCTGGACGGTTAAACTAGACTGTCATATGGGAAACGAATGTATGTCTCATTTGTAATCTCAGAATAATGATTAACGAATTTAAGCTTGCTAATATCACTCCTTTATTGTAACCAAGGATGGATCCGTTAATAGCCTAACTGAGAACAGGAGAGGTGAACTTATATATACTTGAATTCTATAGCAAACCATTTTGCAATGTTCAAAAAGATGTCATTGTTAGAACACCAACGAGACAAAGCAGATAATTCAGCCTGGAAGTCCATGCAGCCGGAGTAAGAGAAAAATTCACGAAACAATTTGAGGTCGTCCGCGAATAAGAGACAATTTGAAGATAGGGATTGGGGCGGATCATTAATGAAGAGTGCAAATAGTAGAGAGCCAAGAATCCATCCCTGTGTGACACAAAGGTTAGCTAGAAACTCATTAGAGGTGTGTCCATTGAACGTAAAAAAAATTCACGAAACAATTTGAAGTCACCCGCGAATAAGAGACAATTTGAAGATAGGAATTGGGGCTGATCATTAATGAAGAGTGCAAATAGTAGAGGACCATGGATCGATCCCTGTGTGACACAAGAGTTAGCTAGAAACTCATTAGAGGTGTGTCCATTGAACGCAATTCGCATGATGTGTGAGGAAAGAGTCAAACCATCTCAGGAGAGAGTCTATGACTCCGTACTTTTCATGTTTTGAAATAAGAATTTTACTATCAACTCAATAGCTTTCGAAAAATCAGTGTATATGACTTGGACAGTGTTATGACGATCTAAATGTTGTTCTACGAAGCTACTGAATACAATATGTTGGCCTAGTAGCTTAGTGGGTAGCGTATTTGTCTGCAATACAAAGGTCGGGAGTTCAAATTCCGGTCGACGTATAATTTCAGCACACTACTTGCGTGGGTGTATCTTGGCAGCCATAATCTGCGAAAATGAAAATTCGTAGATAGAGGATTGTTCGAAGGTCTAACGACACTTTAACAATAACAAAACAAAAAAAAAATGAAGAAACCTGAAGGTCAGGAGGCCAAAGCCCGATTTGGGCTGTAGTGATATTGAAGAAGAAATAAATTGGTGGAAGTTGATCTTCCGAATCATGCTAAGCTGATGATATCAAATGATTACGTTTTCCTCAGAACGCATTGTGAACTAATCTTTCCAAAAGTTTACCGAAACTGTTTTAAGTAGAAATTGGGCGATAGTTGGAGATATTTTTGGTATCTCCTTTTGTTTAAAATGGGTACTATGTTAGCTAAATTAGCAAACAGGAAACAAGCCTTCTTCAAGCGACTAATTGAATAAAAGAGACAGTGGTACCGAGAGCTCCGATGAGACAGTTTCCACAAAAAAGGTTGAGGATCCAATCAAACCCGCCACTGTTCTTTGGATCTATGGAATTGATAATGAAGATATCATATACCTCGTTAAAGAAAATTTTACTGAGGGAGGCCTGTGGTGAGATGAAAAAGTCATAACATAGGCTAAGCACAGAGGAAAAGTATTCTTTAGCAAAAAGATCACACAAAGTGGTAGTTGTATGTTATTATCTCCAAATTTAAGTTGAAGGGTTTTTTGGGTTTCTTCTATGCTTTCTAATGTACGACCAAAACGGGTTGGTCTCATTACGTAACAAAGACGCCTCCAGTTGTGAAATATATTCAGAGAAAGCCTTCTAGATTTTCGATCTTAACTGCTTACGCTGAGAGGAAAAGTTATGGTAGTCAGATAAGAGGGAAGAACGTTTACACTTTTTATGCAGACGTTTTTCCTTATAAGGAGTGATTGAACCATTCTGGGTATTTTTGTCTAGAAGTGACTCAATTGGGAACATTTCGATGAACCATGTCATCACGAATGAAATATAGTTGCATAGAAAATTCCTCAGAGCTTTTGTTATTAAAGTGTTCAACTCAACTAACATTACGAAGCTTATGACAAATTTGTTCATAAATACCCTTGCAGAAATTATATTTCTTGACTTTACCAATAAAAGAGGAAATCGACAGCTCAATTTACAGATTGATCTAAAGTAGAGGATGATAATCCAGGTGGCACTAATCCAATAGAGCTATCAAAACTGATCCGAGACTTTTGTCAAACTTCCATTTGATAAAGGTCTCAGCAGAGACCGAAACGTCACGTTTAATAAAGTATATCAGAATGAAAGACAAAAACAACTCTATTCCACAAGGTGCGATCCTGAGTATCGACCTTTAGCTGCTGCCTGGACTTGTTTATTCCTTTGGCCTCCTGCTCAGCTGCTCGCTTCCATGTGTTACATGGTCGACCAACCCGACGCCTTCCTTGAGAATTATAATCCAGGGCCTGTTCGGCGATGTTTCGCTTTGGTTTTCTTAAAGTATGACCGATATACATATAGCACAGCATTTGTTAAGCATAGCGATCGCATCTGTAAACTTAAAGAGGACTACTGAGAAATTTGTAAAAAAATATCTTCAAAAACGTTAAAAATAAATTCAATACTGACAGATCAACAACTAAACTTTCAAGATAGATAGATGAACCTTGTTATCAAGTCAGTCATCTGTAAGTAGAAAACCGTGTGTCATAACTCCCAAATGAGCTTTTATTGACGACCAGCAATATTTGTGAATGCCTGTCACGATTCAGGAACAGCTTGTTTTCAACAATAAAAACTATAACGCAGCGTTGAATATTAATACCGTACATTCAGCATTGTTCAATTCCTTAAAATCAGATCATTTAACTTGAAGACAATCGAAACGACAAAACTGCTTGAAAAACAAGACCAAAGTCCGGACATCGGTAACATCATAGAAATTCTGGTTCGTACAAGAGATAATCTAATAAAATCCATCGATTTTTGTCCTTTGGATTATCCTCCGAACTCTACTCCTTAATACTAACAACTAACTCATGCTTATTCAGTATCTTCTAAATTTCTTGCTTGCAGGCAAAAAATAAAATTTACGGTTCAATTGCTTCCGTTCGTGAAAGCAATGTGATTCGAATCTATTTTTGCATGTTGAAAATTATAATAATAATAATAGTCGTACTTCGAACATGATACGCCAATATCCATATCCTTGCTATTATAGCGATTAGAAAAAAAAAACTTCCTATCGAAATTCTTTCCTCAAAAAGCATTGTCAAGTGTTTTTCTTGGCTGGCTCAATCTGTTTGACCAGACTTATCGATGAAATTGATCTTGCTGTTGCTTACCTGGGCGAACTCTCTCTCT
The DNA here is from genome assembly GCA_963669355.1 of Chorisops tibialis. Taxonomy (NCBI): domain Eukaryota; kingdom Metazoa; phylum Arthropoda; class Insecta; order Diptera; family Stratiomyidae; genus Chorisops; species Chorisops tibialis. The sequence goes on along the minus strand of OY770262.1, from coordinate 12,897,192 downwards.
CTCTCCCTATTCAAGAAAAACTTATCCCATTCCGTCAACGACTTTCAATTCAATCTAAATTTCTTTCCGTTGAAATTAAACGAAACATAAATCTGTAGAGCAATTAAGGTTTGCATCAAAACCGATTTGGTTTTGTATGAAAAAAAAATACCAAAAAAAAATTCAAGAATCCTTGAAATCCATAGGAGAAACGAGACTCTTAATTAAATCAAGTTTTCATGGACTTTCTAAATCTGGACGAAAACATGACCGTCCAACCTGAACAACTGAAGATAAATCTTCATAAAATCGTCGAGAATCCTAAGATTTTCCTTGCCTCGATAAAAAGACGAATGGATGAACCCAACCTAACTGCTCCTTTTCTGGCTAACTCCTCGAATTATTGTTTGGAAACAAAATCGCCCAACCACCCAGCAGTACCGAAATCATGGATCATGTGTGTATCATAGACATGTGTATGTGCCGGATTTTATTGAGCTAAACCATCTTCTGAATTTTGGAAATTTTCCAGGATATACTAAATCGTGAGGAGGAAACCGTTCTCTACAGGAAAAGTGCTTCATATCGTATGTGTCAGGATTTATGGAAGTTTTCGGATCAGAACTCACAAAAAATAAAAATAACTTGTTATGATTTCATTTCATATCTGACAGTGGCGAGGAAGAGAAAGAGAGCGAAAATGGACCGGCTACAGAATGCTTCTGATGTCCTTTTTATTATATATTTTCATCCCTAAATAATATGACAATGACTTGCGACATGTGGAATAAATTTGTTTCGTAATGGCTCACGGAGCAGGTCTAAAGGTGGCACGACACTTTTCTTAATGTTATTAAAGGACTCGTAAAATGCGGAGGAATGAAATATAATTCGAACGACTGAATAGAACACTTTATTATTTTCAAACTGCCGTTAAGGACCAGTCAATAAGTCACAAAACACTTAACGATCACCAGGGTGTGACATATTTTCTTCGAAATCATTTAAAATAACTTAGAAAATTGGATCAATTGTATAACAGTGGAAATTGCATATATGAAGGTTTCCTTATAAGACTTTTGGTAATTCTAACACTCTTATACAACCTATGGTACTGGTTACTTCTATCAAAGAGGTATAGGGTAGAAACAGTTATTTTTCAACAGGCGCGATTTTGAGCATTGATCGGTTATTTAAGGTGACGTGAGTCCCAAAAAGCCGTTATCGTAAAAAAAAATTTTTGCAAATAGCTCAATATAGTTGTAGTAGCGATAAATTGAAGGGAAAAGAGTCTTTTGGTTAGCAGGATGGCCAGGTACTAACTGCAAAAAATTAACTTTGGAAATTCGATGTACCTTTAAATGGTCATATAATCTAATTGATGCCGTGAGTTAATAGTCGATTTTTTTTCCAAGTCTAAAAAAACATGAAACTTTACCATATTAGAAAATAATTATTTTTTAAAAACAGAAAATGATAAATTCAAAATAAAATTTTCTTTTTTCATTTGATTTATTATTAACAAAACTTTTGAAATTTGAAAAAATGTTCAATACAAACACTATTCGTGATCCTGTGCTGTTGTTATAGCAATAAAAAGTAAGTAGTCATCTTTTGAAATATACATAGGTAATTTCTTACAGTTTTCAAAAACTATAAACAAATTTGTGGTTATATTTAATTTTTCAGACAAAATTTTTGAAATTTCTTCAATACAATCACTAGTAAATTTATAAAAGATTAAAATGAAAAATATAAGTTTCCATTGTCTTGTAAAATTAATTAGGAATATTCGTTCGAAAATGGACTATTTTTGAAGAAAAACGTTTTTTGCGAAACACGGCATATATATTAATAGGGACGGGTGCTACAGTTCACATTAGCAATTTTTTTACAAAATCAATTTTAATAATTTTTGAACGAGCAGCGACTTTAAGTATGTGTTTGATATTCGGAATAAAAATCACCGAATTTCAACTGATCGCCGTTTCAAATTAATACTTGGAAGTGAGAATATTTTTTTTTTTTAAGAATTTGAGACTGGCATTCTTTCCTTCAGAAGATCGCATGATACGGAGGAGTCTTGCATTAGCAACGCCTTTAAATCAGTTAAGCATGAACAAGGTTCTACGTCATTAAAACCACCTGTACCGCCCTGGTTTTCTTTCTTTCTTCTAAAACCGGCTCTAGGTTACCACCTTACTTGAATCGAATTTAATTAATTTATTTTTTTCTTCTTCTTCAAAACGAAACAAAAGGTCGTCTATTTTATCCGATAAAAGTTGCACAATACAAAACCAGTGGCATAAAAAAAAAATATGATACAAACGCAAACAATTTTAATGAAATCCCACGCTATTTCGATGCAAAATTACGACGTTTCCGCCACTACTTAGCATTATTTAACTTTATTCGTTTGGTTTTTATCGCACAATCTAGAACTTTGCTGACAATTTTTTTTAATAGAAAAATAAAAATAGCTAGATACGTCCCAGTTAATGATTTAGCTGTGGTCTAGGGTCTCAAGTTAAGCTGTAGCGAAAATAATATAATTTTTATGGTAAAAAAAAGTCACCTATGAATGCGTTTATAGCGTAACCGTGTTCTAAATGCGGTGTGAGTAGAATGAGAATGCCAATAAAAAATTTTATCACAAATTTATTATTATTTTTTTTTTGTTATCGGGTTTTAAAAATTTCAAAGTAATTTTAATGTAGGGCTACAATGCAAAAGTCATTACAGAAAGATTAAGATTGTTTCGATGACGGGAACTCACAATTACCACTGGATTAAGTTTCTGATGAATTAACAAGTACTGGGAATTTCTAGAAATTTTGCACTATATCCGTCGGTGTTGCGTATTTTCGAAAAACAAGAACTCTTGATAAGGGATGCCCGAATCTCAATCCAATCTAGGATATCTATGAGTTATTAAACGACCGAGCGTGCATGTTGTTCGACTTTAATAAACCTTTGTTTATGCAGAGCAAACAAGCGGGTTTTCGTAGCTGAACCAGTAGCGTCCCCTTTCTAATACACTAGAACAAATTATATTCCGGAAAACTTCAGTGCCTTTCCCCATATGAATATATCCTTATGATAGTATCGTTTCTCGTATCAAGATTCGCTCTAGTCTACTATACCGACCAACCCGACAACATTATCAAGTCGTCACACTCCGACGTTAAGGACGAGTTGAGACTGCATTGCAAAGTGGTTATAGGATACGAAATTGTACTGTATTTAGGCTCCAAGGAGCAGAGCATAAATAAAAATTGAGAACGAAATAAGTTAAGCGATGAAAATGTCATGAAATATGGATAAAGACATACGCTGGGAATTGGGACAGAAAAGTTGTCCTCGTTTATGATACTAAAGATCTAAACCTTTGCCTAGGTAAAGAAAATTGTTTTTTTTTGCAAATTTTCCTTTTCTGCAGAGAAGTAAACAGGTCAGGATCATCACTTGGGATACGTTTAGAATTTGGGAAATTCTATAAATGTACCTTCAAAAAAGAAAAAAGAAGAAGAAAACTTGAACTTTTTTTGATTTGTCGTAAAGTAAAGGATTTGGAAAAAAAAGGGGTTACGATAAATTCTTGATTCAAAAATGTGGTTGGTGTAGAGGCGATTTCGATTACTCGAATAGGAAGGATGTACGTGTAATTCATCACAGGGTCATGTTAACGATTTAGAAACCAAAAGATTTTTTGTCTTCTCACCTAGTTGGTCTGCGTTTCGGTCGTCACTTATTCATTTTAATAATTTAATTATAATGTGTAACCTGTCCTAACACAAAATTGATTGTCATATATGGAAATTTGCCTTTTATTTTCGAGCTAGACTAGAAAATGTTAAGGAACCTGAAAATCAGGAGGCCAAGACCCGATTTGGGCTGCCGTGCCATTGAAGAAGCTAGACTAGGAGTTAGGTTTGACTACTGCAAGTACAGTCTATTAAGCAGTTGAAGAAACTTCCTCGGGTAGTGCATTTCACATTTTGCTTGATCGAAGGAGAAACAATTGTCTATATTTCGCTGTATTAGGTTAGATTGAGGGAATAGATGACTGATTTTATTACCGCAGTGAACATTTTTGGAGTAGATGCTGAGTACTCCGACATTTCTACTGTCATCCAGATATATGTGACTTATATACGGCTGTTCAAAGTTCTGAATCCAATCAAGTATTCTACTAACAGTCACATAAATATTCCGAAGAGGCAATCGTCATGTTTTAAGAGATAAGGTGAGCTGCAGATATATTATGCTTAAGGAACTAAGCTCTACTCGAATAGGCATGTCCCATTCCAGGATTTTGATCAGAATTTAATGCACGAAATAGCCCAATGCGGTTGAAGGACAAACAAGACAGATGTGTCCCAGCAATTGATCCAAAGCTATATGATATGAGCCATGAACCATCACCGATTTAATTTGATTTTCCAAATAACTTTTTTCATAGCCGAGTACCTATTCTATATCTTCCAGCCATGTAGTCATTCATTCATTGTTACGCAAAACGATATGGAATTGATACCTGATTTACACTAAATGGTTCATCCTTTCTAATCTCCAGAAAGAGAGCCAAAACAACAATATTCTTGCAGATATCGCTATAGGGCATTTGGAACATCTCTATCTGACGCTGGTCTCGTCATTGTTTTTGTATTGAATGCACACAACAAATGTCACAAAATTCCACAAAAAATGTTTTTCTTCGACTAAATTGTGTGACAAAAGAGTTTAAATGTGTGACATTCCAGATTAAATTTCCGAAATTTTTTACACTAATTGTTTGTCACAAATTTTACAGTTCGCAGCCAAAAATGTCGTGGCGGTCGTTCTTACATCAGGTGACAAAGTAGGGTTTAATGGCCAACTGAGTGCCACCTTCAAAAGTGTTCCAAAAAAGTATATTACTGTCATCTCACCTTTGGGAAGTGCCGTCCCCACGTATCCCGATGCGGAGTGTCACCAGTCACGAGTTGCAAGGAACTCAACTGGTAGTAATTTTCGAATTACGAGCCTGATCAGAGGTTTTCTGTACCACGGGTGTCGGGGAGCCCATGGAAGGTTGCTTCCACCCCCGGCAATGGAAGATGGCCCTTCGGGGAGTATTCGTGGTGGTTGTGGTTTAACGCCCATATCGCGGGCAGAGTTCTTCGGAGCTCGATGTGGAGTTGCATTTTTCCAACCCGGTGCCGTAACCGACAGACCGGCAGAGATTTAGATAGGTCTCGCATTCACCAGTATGAATGCCAAACTTGCATTTGGTATAGACTGGTACCTTCGGGGGCGTTAATGATTGTCGTCTAACACAATCCGCATGTTAAAGACATACGTGCTTGATTCCTTAAGGATCTGTAAGTTACGTAAAACAACACAGGACTTGTCATCTCACCTTTGGGAAGTACCGACCCCACGTTTCACGAAGCGGAGTGCTACCAGTCACGGGTTGCAAGGAACCTTAATTGGTAGTAATATAATTACGAAACCTGACCGCGAGTTTTCTGGTACCACGGGTGTCGGGGAGCCCATGGAAGGTTGCTTCTACTTCTGGCAATGGAAGAAGATCCTTCGGGGAGTATCGTGGTGGCTGTGGTTACCGACCATATCACGGGCAGAGTTTCTCGGAGCTCGACGTGGAGTTGCGTTTTCAACCCGGTACCATGACCGATAGACCGGCAGAGATTTAGATAGGTCTTGCATCCAGTAGTATGAATGCAGAACTTGCATTTGGTAAGACTGCTACCTCAGGGGGCGTTAATGATTGTCGTCTGAAACAATCCATATTGCTAAAGACAACCGTGCCTCATTTTCTAGCGGAAAAGCCCTGGGGCTGTGTAAGTACGAAAAACGACTACAGGCATCTGTCATCTTAGGACCCCACAGGGTGGTAGTTGCATGAGGAGGACTTTGCCGAATCATGCGATTACCTTTGGAGACTTTAGCGCCTCCACGGACTCGAGCTGATCCATCAGTATCAAAGTTTTGCGTGAACTTAGACTGAAGTGAAGAGCCTGCTTCACGGAGGTCCTCACCAAGGACTATATACTTGGTACTACGGGAGGAAGTGTTGGCGACTCCGTACCGGGTTGTATGGATTATGTCTCAATTGGCGTCATGATGATGGCTTAACGGTATGCATAAAAGTAGCAAAATGAAGGATGCAAAAAGCAGGGGTCTGGTATAGCCGGGACGGCCTAGTAGCAAACGGAAGGACGTGAAATTAGCTGATGGATGGTAAGAATTGTTGATAATTAGTCTGACTAAAGTGTGTGAAAAGCAGGGGTTCGGTATAGCCGGGACGGCTTAGTAGCTACTGATGGAAGTTAATTTCAAGCAAGAAGACTCAATGAGCTATTAACAGATTAATTGTTGGTGGTACATGGCTAAAATCGTAAAGAAAGTAGCAACTGTGAGGTTCGAGATGACTCTTGGATGCCCCACCATAAATGTCACAGTAGGACACCATGGGAGAAAAATTTGCGCACAAATGAAGGTATGAATCGAACAAAATCCACGTGGTGCGGGTAAACCAATACAGCCATGGATGAGGTCGCTTCGGGGTACACTTAGTGGCTGTCGTTTACCACCTCGCGGGTATTCCGTACTGCTGTACTTGTACCAAACCATGTCCGTAAGATTGGAAAAGGTTTGGATAGGGCTTGCTCTTAACAGTGTGTATGCTGAACACGCAAAGAAGCATAGACTTGTATCATTCGTTGTGGTATATGCGTCGTCCTTACGACTATTAAGTACAATGGATGTAGACATTAATGATTGTCGTCTTAAACAATCCGGGTTATTAAAGGCAACTGTGTGGTAATTCCATTTTTGAGCATTGCACCACATTGAACAAAACTATAGGAACTATAGAAACTGTCATCTCAGGAGATATGAACGCCCAGGTTAGTTATGACAATGCTGTCACGTCATTGGATTAGACCCGAAAACGGAAAATTATTTGTGAAGCCTTGTAGTACTCGGCAAATGGTTATCGGAGTAACCATTTGTGCATAAAACATCTTGGGATTCTCCAGATGGTGTTAGTCAACTAAATCGACCATTTGGCCATAAGTCACCGATAGAGAAGATGTTCGAGTGAAGCGTGGAGCTGACGTGGGAAGCGATCGCTACCCGATGATTTCATCCTTGAGATTGCGCACAGCAGCTCTTCGATGACCACAAATTCTTCAAATAAAGCCACATAAAAAAACGCGACTATGCTACCATTCTATGCCAAAAGGCATCCACATTGAGTGGATATAAAATGGAGGTGCAAAAGACGGGAGGGGGGGGATATTTAGTATACATGAAGATACCATCCTTGAAGAGTTGTAATCAAATAGAGAAAAAAGGGAATATTATAGGCTTTCACTTTGCCTATCGGCACATTCTTTAGCCTGCTTTGGGCAAATCATTGCCAGAACGTCCTGTGAAACAGAGCCTGTCACCTCCAACAGTCTCATCATACTATGAGGGCTTAAGGAAGCCCATCATTATCTGTTGGCGGAATGGAGTCGTTCAATTTGTTACAGTGGCGCCCATCGTGGGGCTTAGGATTGTTCCGGTAGGCAACATGGGCCCAGCTTTTTAAGCATGGTGGGACCAAATCCGTTACTCCACTCCCTGCCGGGAAACATGCTGTAAGTTTGAAAAGAAGCACATGATCTGTTGGCAGGCATGGAAAACTCCATAGCGTTACACAGATTTTGAAATTTCGGTCTTTTGATAATGTCGCATCCCTCAAGAAAGCCGCCCGGTGCAGCTGCTCTATTTACACCTTTATAGGATCTGATCTGCCATGAGAATAATCACCCTATATTTTCAAAGATCAAGACTCAGCACCATTGAAAGATACACAAAATACTGAAGAGAGCAGCGAAACTATCGCGTGGAAATGTTAAAACTTTTCAAATATTGTTAAAAAACGATAGTTTCGAGATTGGTTAAAGTTTCACGATGTTTCTCGACGTATTAATCGTCAACATAGTTTTAACAAATAAAGCTCTTCCCATCATTTTTTTAATAACCATCCACCACCACCTCCCACAATAAAAAAAACCCTAAGACATGAAATTTTGACCTAAACTCTTGTTTTTGCGTCTACTGAACATTTTGCTTTGGCAAGATAAGGTCCATTTTCTTATGGCGCGTCACATATGAGTTTTTAAGTATACTGCCATCTGCCAAATCGTAATAAGGACTGAGAGACGACAACAGGATGTCGCTTATAAAAATGAAAAAAAGGTTGCTGATAAAACTGCGCCTAGAAAGACATCAGAATCTAAAGGAAAGAGGGACGAAGAAACACCATCTAAAACCACTCAATCCAAAGTAAGAAAAGCATTAAAGCCAAATGCTTTGTGCTTCCATAGCAGCGATTCGTGCCGAACTCTGTCAAAAGCTTTTGCAACATTAGGGTTAAGTTCCCTTCACCAAATTTGTGTTCACTTACATTTCAGCGTTCAGTCAAATATACCTGTGATTCTCAGCGATCAAAAGCCGTATTGGCGGTTATAATAATATTAAATTTATTATTCTTCAAGTACTGCATGATTTTGTGAAAAACAGCAGTTTCCATCACATAAGATGGTACTAAATTCACGGCTCTAGTGCGATAATTTGCGTGATTGGGCTTTCTTTGATTAGGCATTCGCTAGTTTCTATCTACTCGGGAAATTTCCGCGAAAAATAAGAAAGATAAAAAAGGTTGCGAACAGGTTCAATCAATGAAAAGAAGTATTTATCAGTCCTGCGAACTAATTAATATGGAAATCTTGAAGAATTTTAGCGTTGGCGCGAGTGCAAAATCTTATGAGATGCAACATGGTATCTTTATTCGCTCGAGCTATCGAGTAAACAAAGAAGATATTTCTGAAAACTATTCTAACAGCTACCACAAAATTCCCTTGCGGGAAGGCGATAGTAGAATATACCCATTGCCAATTCTGACCGCACTAAAAATGGCAGGATCATTATCGCCCATGATCTAAAAATCTAACTGATACGAGACACGGATAAAGCATCTTGGACGGATTTGGCGGTAACGACATTTAGCATTCAAAAACAGATTGGAGCATTGAACGACGGTGCAAGGGGTGGGGTCACTTGGTTCATGCAACACCGATTAGTGACCAGCCGTGAAATAGAGCACTATACCATCTAAGGGCTTGAGCAAGGTCAGGTGGGCAGAATCCGGAAAAGAACGAACCTCGAGCACAAATACTATTCTGTACGTTGGTACTGAGTGCGAAGTCAAAAATAGCGTGGTGGTCGTCTTTACACCTGGAGCGGGAATTAGTCTCATTAGCTGAGGACCTATCTCGAGTAGGATTATCGACGTCAGACTCTACACCCAGGTCAAAAACGTTACAATTTTGCAATTAATGCCGCAACATAACGTGACAAAGAAGAGCCAACTGAATGCCACCTCCAAGAAGTGACATTACCATCATCTCGCCTAAGTTGGCTCTGACAATACTGGACTAGAACACGTATGTCGACGCGACATGCCATTGGATTAGAACACCCGAAAACGGCGAATGGTGGTCTGCCACGAAAGGGAAGGAATTTTTTTGACGTGGTAACTAAAAATTAGTGTTTAAAAAAATCTCACTGTCTGGAGTGAGAATGGAACCCACGACGCACGCTGCTCACTACGCCACGGAAGCCAGTGTTTTTCTGAGTAAATAGCAGCGGATTTGAGCTTATGCACCATGCCATTTTGAATTCTTCCGAATAGTGGTATGTGTGGTCCAAGAAGAAGTGGGAGAAGTTTATAATTATTGAATATCACACTGATCTAGGTATGCAAAAGTTTCGTGCTGAATATGTTTGTAGATTTCGTGATTTTCAAAGAAATTTTTGAAATAAGTTTAATTTATGTGGGAGGTGGTAGAAGGAGTGGAAGATTTTTGGACAGAAGAAAGAAGAAACTTTCTTATCAGCATGGTTTGTTCCACATTTAGCTTTCATATGTTTGTAGGGGAAATGCTTTTCTTGAATTTCTATTATAGAAGTTTGTATGGGTGGAGATAGAAGGAGTTAAGTGAAGCTGAAATTTTTTTTCAGCATTTATTGCAATAAAAGAAAAACTTCAGCTTAAATTTCAAGTTGATAGCTTTAACAGGTTCGAAGAAAAACAGTTTTATTAAAAATTTGAATTAATTTGTATTGGAGAGGGTAGAATAAGTAGGGTGAAGTTTGTAATTTTTACAAAATTAGTTGCAATTAGTGAAAAAAAAAATCTGCCAAGAATTCGTTTTTCTACCTTTTCTAGTTTCAACGAAATTTGATCCAACACATTCTTGAAAATGGCGTATTTGTATGGGAAAGGATAGGAGGAGTAAGCGGAACGGAACAACAATTTTTGATGTTATTAATATTCACATCAGTATACTTTGGTTTGAGGACAATCACGGACGAAATTTTTTTAAGGCACCGAGTATAACTTAGGGGATCACCCTTTAGTACATTGCACAATTAATTCGGTAAAGGAAGTGGATACAATTTGGGTGTGTTATGGAAATTGTGGGAAGAGGGGAGCGAGGAGACGAAAATGACGAAAAACATTATTCGTGAAGGACCGAAGCTTATACCTACTTGGGAAAACGTTAGCCGGCAAGATGTCGAAAAGGTACAACATTTTCGTTACCTAGGGAGGAGTGCGAGCAATCACGGCGGAGCCGAAAAAGATATTGAGGCTCGTATACATAAAGTTCGTCAGGCGGAAGTGGGGTTGGTTATTCATATAAGCGAGCTGTTGAACAGGCGGACAGAGGAATAAATATGTCTTGAGGACAACGAAAGGCGATGATCAGTATAGAAGAGACCCTTTAGGAGACTCTGATGAATCTTACAGCAATCTTACACACAGCACACATTACGTAATTATGAGTCTAGGTACAAGAGGTACAGCAATCGTATATATTTCATATTTCTTGAACTCAACATTGTAAATATGAAACGAAATGATTTTTTTCCATAAATCACTTGAGGTCATTATACGATATAATGTCTTATGAAGAAGTGACCTCATCACACTGACCTTATGGTGTATTGAGCTATTGGCTTAAGCACAAAAGATTTAAGATTGAAAAAAAAAAATATTTATATAAAAATTTGTATTAAAAGCATGGGTATTGAAAATCTTCTCAAATTGCTCGAATCGCGACTTTGAGTTTCAAACTCACCAATTAATTCCACGCTCCACATTCCACGCTCATTAGAGGAAAAATTCACTACAAATTTTCCCATTCAATTCAAACTAGGTCGGAGGAAATTCTAAAATCCTGAACACGTTTTTTTCCCCATTTGAAAACAATTCCCGGAATCCTTGCAATCGCAAAAAAAAATATCCCTTGCAACAACATTTTGGTATTATTCGCCAAGCAAACGTATTTCAATTTCGTCTCAAACTTGCAGTGAATTTCGAATTTTTCGTGCTCGTCATTATGGACTGTAATTAGGGATTCCATTAGGATCACATCGAACATACTCCATCCACCATGTGTCTGCGTATGTATGTGCACTTACGGACATTAAGCTGGACTTTAAAATTGAGCAGTCTCGTTATTCGCCCGAAGGGCAATCAATCTAACAATGATGTTCAGTGGAGAAGAGGCGGAACGTTAATGGTATTACCTGTGAAAATCCGATACTGCCAGGTAATGGTACTTCCATTATCTGCCTCTGTATGTGGTGGAGCCACTCCGACTGCGCCTTCGTTCAGAGTCGATTTCTGTGTTCATCTCATCTTTTCTTGTTTTGTTAGGCAACAATTAAATCGCCGGGCAGGTGAATTCAGGTGGTCTGTCAGGTGGCTATTTCGGGCAGGTGCAAGTGATTCGAAGTAACGTCACGTGTTTTTTTAGGTGAATTTATTGAATTTTAGGTATGCGCTGATATGGGTATTCGTATTCGAGTTGCAGAGTATAGGTACATCAATAGAATCTTCTGTTCACGGAATTATTCCTTCGGAAAATGTTCGTCAATTCTTAAAAATATCTCACTGAGAGAACTACCAATTGATTATTATTAAATTTATTGATTCATGTTTGGGTACAACGTCGATTAAAGGTATCTTCTTCTACTTCTACAATGGCACTACGGTCCAAATCGGACCTTGGCCTCCTGATATTCAGGCTCCTTAACATTTTTCATTACTTATTGTGGAAGGGTTGCTAGCCCTGCGCACAACCCTCTTTCTACGAATTTTTCATTTTCATAGATTTAGGTGACCAAGGTATATCGAAACAGGAAATGTGCTGCAATCATGTATTGCGTCGACCGGGATTCGAACTCACGATCTTCGCATTACAAGACCAATACGCTACCTACTAGGCTACACCGTAGCTTTTAAGATATAGTAGATTATAGTAGCCAAATAGATAATTTAGTGGATTTTGGTGACCTATAATAATTGTTATAAGATTCATCATCTTTTTCAATGGCACTACAGCCTAAATCGGACCTTGGCGTCCTTTAAACTCCTCAATATCTTGGGTTTTAGCCTTTCGAGCAACTCACTGTCTACGAATTTTCATTTTCGCAGATTGAGGTAACCCGGATATACCCATTTAAGCAGTGTTTAGAATTATACATTGACTGGGAATTGAAATCACGACCTTCGCATTGTGGACCAACACGCTACCTACTATGCTACAACCAGGCTGGCTTATAGGCACTAAGATAACCGAAAGTGTTATAATTCACATTTTGAAAACTCTTCCATTCCAGTTACAATAACACCAATACACCATTCAGTCAGTCAATCAATTTCCTGTTAAGGTCCTCTTTAGGGATACAGGGCAGAAGCGCAATTCTCAGCTTTTAGTTGTCGGTAGGACGTGATTATTTCTCCGGCCTCATGTTCAACTGCTCGCTTTCATGTACTAATTGGTTGACAAACCCGAAATCTTCCTCGAGGAGAAAACATTTGGCCACAATATACCTTAAATGCGTCGTAGGCGAAAATTTGCAGTTTCTTAGTAAACTTAACGGACTCTTTCCGTGCAGTATAATCATAAAATAACCCGAATTTGACGCAGGCGAGAAATAAGCTCGTAAACTATTTGCAGAATATTATTACAAAACTGGAGTTCTTTTATGAACAAAGCACAGACACACCCTAGCTAGGATATAGCCTAGTAGGTAGTGTGTTGGTCTTGTAATGCGAAGGTCTTGAGTTCAAATCCCGGCCGGCGCAACATATAATTCCGGCACATTGCCTGCTTGGGTATACCTTGGTCACCTCAATCTAAGAAAATGAAAAATTCGTAGAAAGAGGGTTGTGCGAAGGGCTAACAACCCTTCCACAAAAAGTAATAAAAAATGTTAAGGAACCTAAATATCAGGAGGCCAAGGTCCGATTCGGACTGTAGCGCCATTGTACAAGTTGTACAGACACACTCTTATGCACGGATCACATGACGCTGGTTTACCAGCCGCTAGCTCCTGTTATGGAGGAAAACATTACTGCTGTGAGGAAAAGAATTGACGAAAATAGTCAGACAAGCGATTTTAGCAGCGGCTGGTGAAGTAGAGACCTTTGTACTTTTCTAGCGCTGCTAGCCACCAGCGGCTGATAATCAGCCTTGTGTGACCGCCACTTTAGAGAGAAGGGTTTTCGCTACGGAAGGTTTGAGAAAGGGACTGAGTCTGTTGATAATAAGTAGCGATCTGGTATGGTTACTTAGACAGATACTATGCGGAATGATTAACAGAAGCGCAACTACAACAACCACAGAACCATTCAGTTAGGGGTCAACGCTCGGCTATTAACTAATAGCAATTATAGCTATTTATCTCTAACCTTAAAAGAAACATCGTAACTCAAGTAATAAATTCTATAGTAGGTGGATCTGTTCCCAAATGGAAAAAATTAATTGCTAAAAGAGTAATTTTTTTAACAAATAAAATCGTAGCCAATCCAAACATTGCACGCTATAACTCATCCGCCTTCCAGCACAATCATTGATTAATGCCAAGCCAGTCACAATGCCAAGCCTCCATCATCCCATCATCGTGCATCAAAACTGCCCACATAGCCACAAAATAAATTGTTCCAGCCAAGTGAAATGTTATTGCGGTCGTTGCATTCCTTTATCTCAGAGTCCCTGCAGAAAAGCGACGGCAGTGTCATCCATCCTTAAAACAAAAACGTGGAAAACCTATCAAATACACAAACTCTTCCCGTATACATCTGCCATGTTACGATGCCATAAAACAAAACACGGTTATGACTGCTAATGGCTAGCGGGCGATGGTTCCTTGATAAATTCTCCAGGGTCGTAATGACACAACAAGTCGTCCTCTTCCTCGTTCGCGTTTCCATCTCGGCTTTCGGGATGGCAGCGCGCTTTATTACCTCCGTTATCGAATGTTTTATCGATTGCACCAATAATTTTATACTCTCTGATCCACCCCCGATTGCGTGTATAAGCGAGCTAGACATCCTCCCTCCCCACGCGAACCATCCTGGTTCATTGCAGACTGGAGTCGCCGTGGCTCGACGTCGTCGTGTCGCCCCCGTAAATTTAGAGGAAACTCGCGATAATTTCAGGGACTCACACAGGACAAAACCGCTTCGTTCGCACGCACCCATTAAATTACCCGACCACAAGCAGAGACGGGAAGACAATGAGAGGTAGCATGACAATATACCTTTTCGATGATATCACCTGCCCATTATCCTGTAATGGAATATCCGGTCCCCGTCTGCTGTTGTTTACTTCTCTTTTTTTGAATTTTCGGTTGCCCCATGTTACTTTTTTCCAGCTGTCCCGCAAAAGGGATGCGCGTTAACTAATTTTGTAAAACAGGAAAAAAGATTCAGGACATTTTGATCATTACACCTTTTCATTGTCTTTTTAATTGTTAATTATTCTCGTCTGCTGACCGCTGTCCATCAAAAACAGTTCTGCCCTCTCATACGATCAAGTCACTTCTTTGTATGCGAAACGCCAGAAACTATGCAAAATCCACACTTGTGGACAAAAGTAGGCAATTTTGAGGCTAAGCATACCCATCAGGACGAAGACCGAGAACCTTTGTCAAATTTATTATACGTTGCCACAAACCCCGCTCCCTTGAAGATTCGAGCTAGCTAATGACAAGACAATTCATCCGGGGCGCTTCAAAGAGGGTCATCCGCCCCGTCCGCACACCACCGTACGCTTGTGACAAGAGGTTTAACTTTACCGGAAAGGAGTTTTCCATAAGAGGAATGAAATGTGGGCCCAAGAGGGGACTTATCAATTATTTCGCGGCAACAATTTGCCTAATGTTCAACCCGCTGTTCACCATGATGATGATGACGATGATGGGGATGC
The DNA here is from genome assembly GCA_963669355.1 of Chorisops tibialis. NCBI lineage: Eukaryota > Metazoa > Arthropoda > Insecta > Diptera > Stratiomyidae > Chorisops > Chorisops tibialis. The sequence continues at coordinate 12,881,875 of OY770262.1, read as the reverse complement.
GCTATTCAAAATTGAAAGCGGCTCTTATCCTTTTTATTTTTCTGGCGAGTCGAGTGGGCTGGGGTTGTTTTTTTTTTGTTCCATACAAATTCTGATGGATATGCCAATTTGAGAAAATTTATCCTGTTTTTATTTGGCAGACTTTGCTCAATGGGTAGGTAGTATGTTGCTGGCTTTCAACTTGATAAACTGCATCAAAAAGGACGAAAAACAAGAGAAGCGCATAGAATATCGGGGTGCTTTGAATGCATCGTGAAAAAAATTTATATGGTGGATAAAATGGTGAACGGAATGCGGAGAGACCAGGGTGGCGTACTATATGGGAGTCATGTAGACAATTTGTAGCCCCATGATTTGGGTTAGTTTGGCTCTGATTTAAAAGTTTTTCCATAGCGCTGCTATGGATAAGCTCTGGGTTGGGGTAGGGGCAGTTCAAAGATTACCTGACTGACGCCATTTTCAGAAAATTACTCACAGGATAAGCATCCTCTCGAGGGCACTTTACAAAGTGGATAGCTTATCGTAAGCTATAAGGAATCGAGTCTTGGGGCCGAAAAGAAAATGTGCATTGGCAAGAAAAAGGATCGGGGAGAGAAGAAGATCCGATGATGGTTCGCACCAGGTCGAGCAAGCTGTAAGGAGATCCACTTTGCGACAAACGTCGTCGACGGCTTGAGATACAAAAACGAAATTACCGTAAGTGGGGTTGAATTATGATGGTGTTGTTTTTGGTGCTTTATAATCCACGAGAAATTAATTTCGAGATCTACTCGTTGAGATTTTATGGAGAAAAGAAGTTTTCTTCATTTTTGGTCCTTACGAGTTAGATGCACGACGAAGGTCTTGCATGTAGTTAAGAAGACTATGATCTTCACTTTGTTGACCAGCACACTACCTACTGTAGCTGTGCATAATGAAGATGAAAACATGGCATTCTGCAAGTATTTAGTTGCACCACTCAGAATCTCAGCAGGGTTGACATTATGCTAGTGTACTTGCGCAACTTACAATGAAAATCTCACTGGTGCAAGTAATACTGACGCTTGCCCTTGCCCGTATTCAAAAGTTCGGTATGTGTGTCTAGTTAAACACGAACTATCTACTATCTTTTTGCCATACTTCTCCCCCTTACGCAACTACTTTTCGAACTTTAAATCAAAATTTCGACTCACCTCCTCTTCATTGCTTGCCGTATTCACCGAATCCATGCTTTGTGATAGTCCGAGTGGTGCCAGTGCCATTTGATTTTCCATTGTTTTGGTATTATTGTTGATATTATTGGCGACGCTATTATTGTTGTTGTTCAGATTGCTGCAATTGTTATTGTTGTTTGTAGCAGCGGAGACAAGTTGCTGTTGTTGCGCAAGTGTACCTAGATTCGATGCAATTGGACTGGTCGTGCCAATTGTTGATGTCGATACCGAGGTTAGAATTTGTCCGGGAAGTTGATGAAGCTGATGATGATGATGATGATGTAATGCAATTTGTGGTTGACCGGCTGTTTGCGTTAGGACTACTGCTGCTGCGGCCGCTGTAAATTGTGTTACGGTCGGGCACTGTCGCTTCGGAGACAATACCTGTGGGGCACTCGCTGGCGTTTGCGGCAGCGTCGGCCTTCGTTTAATCGCAATCGACGAAATGGTGATGGCTTTTTAATTTGTTTTTGGTTAAATTTAAAATAAAAACGAAAACTCCGTAACGAAAATTTTAAATTTATCGAAAAACGCGATACGGTTTCTGGGTTTATTTTTGAAAGGTGTTGTTCTGGATCAGTTGATAGTGTTGCTGTTCGAGATCATTTGTGGGCTCTGTAATGGGATGAAAATTGAGAAACAAGGTTAATGGTTGGATTTCTCTGAGGTGAAGTTCAAGTCATGAAGTCTTCTAATAAAATTGAAGTTGCGTGTTGTACGCAGCCTTGATCCGCTTTGCACACCAACCTAAGCTACTAGCTACCTCCAAATCGTGTCTGTCCATCAATTCATTATTGATCCCCTGAAGCAAAATACATAACATAGCAGACCAGAGTGATTCCAATTTCGTTGCGAATTATGGGCTTTCGCGGAGAATTGAATGGAAAATCCCGACGGCTAATGGGACACTCTAACTATGGACAAACGCGATTCAATGGAGCCTATATGAATCCGATTCGCGTGTACATGTACAGCGTCCAATTGCATGAGGACAATTATCCATCCCCATCAGTATACAATAACGTTTTTTTAACTTCAATTGTTAGGCATTTTGAAATGGCATTTATAAAGCAGCCATAGGGTGGTCATTATTCAAACTATTTAACAAATTATCGAATCACTTAACAGGGTAATCCATGGAAAAATTATTTATTGTTTATACTCTAGATGAAATCTGAGAGTATCATAAGTTTGTGGCGGCTTATATTGCATCGCTACTAATCGACTAAGCCGTGGGGTATAGATAGCTCAGTGGCCAGCACGGCCGCTGTGTAACTCGAAAATCCACGGGTTCTAATCTCATTACCTTCACGGTATTTCCTTAGCGTCTAACACAGGGCCTACTTCCACAATCCTTACTCCGTCGTATGCAGGCCTGGGACGAAACGCAATACATACTCGCTACAAGTTCGCCACCAAGCTTGCAATGCTAAGAAATAAGGCTTGGAGAAAAAACTGAATGGTACAGAATTTCACATAATCTCTCAAAAATCATAAGACCAGATGTCCGTCCGTCCGTGTCCTCTCTAGCTTCTCTAGAACGCGTTGACCTAGAAAGTTCAAATTGTGTACGTGTCGTTTTTAACGGGATAAATCGCTCCACCCCTTCTACCCCCTCCCATAGAATATGAAACAATTTCGCAATTCAACAATAAACGGATTTGTTCAAAAAGCATAAATATAACTTTTATGATGATTTCAATCTACTGTATAAGAATTATTTGTATCCTCCTTCTCCTTCTACCACCTCCCACACAAACTGAACTATTTCATGAAATGCTCTAAGCCTATTTACTCAGTACGTATAAAATTTATCGAGCTGAAATTGTGCACTAACTATTTGCTTAGAATTATTAGTAGGACCAAAAAAAATTAGACGATTAGCTTAACACCTTCTACCCCCTCCCACACAATCTGACGCAAATTCACAACTTTACAAAAAGTCGATTTTCCTGAGAAGTATGAATGCTACTGATCTGCAATTTAAAACATATCAAAAGCATGATGTTCGTAGTAATTTCTGAAAATTTCCTTAAGAACTTGCCCCTCCTACTACCACCTCCCATACAAACTGCAAAAAAATAATTTTCTCAGTGCCTATAAATTTTTGAATCCTAAATTTTGTATAGAACATTATGATTGCAACTCTAGCGTTATGTGAACAAATTAATTCAGTGTCGTCGCCCCTCCAACACCTCCTCAATTTCTTTCATCTAGAGTATCGCACGATTGGGTTTTACTCCCAATCGTAGTCTTTTATGTTTTTTTTTGTTTGCTTTTGCACATTTGTCCGACTTCCAGAAGTAATCGGAATTTCGCCACGCATTAGAAACGAAGAACTTTTTAGTTTTTGCGCTCTCCTGATAACTTGTATTTTTTCATTTCAATGTACTTTTTCACCTAAGCTACAGTTCCTGTTTTTTTTTCTAATTAGGTGGCATCAAGGACTCCAGTCAGAGTCAGGCAAAATATAAAAAACAGGCCATGTTCGCGGTTAATTACAAATTTTGCTTGGTAAAAAAAAGTGAGCTTTCATCAGCGGTAAAAAAATGTTTGTTTATAATTTGTTTAAATTGCTCCACTCAAATTGTTATCATTGATGAGTTTAACATGTGAAAAAAATTACATAAAGATCGGATGATCACGTGAAAAGGAAAATGGGCTTAGGGGCTACGCCCTTGAAGTCCGGTCTTACCAAGGTGGAAGTGGAGTCGCCAGTCAGTATGCCTGAGAGGGGCAAAGATAGAAAATATTGAAACCAGTATATCGTAATGGGGGACTCCTTTGCTCCAACAGATAATAGGCTTCGTTTGCACCGCGCAGCATAGTTATGGGCTTCCACCGGACCGCACTGCTTAATGAGAGCATGGAAGGTAAGTTCTGTTCACGGTTCGGCTATCGCTTATTATCAAGAGGCTCGACTTCACAGGACGGTTTTACAATGAAAGCAGGCCAAAAAAGAACTGGTAGGAACCGTGAGCCCAACGTCTTTCTTTTCTTCTCCCCTTCATCACACTGTATGTTCTCTTCTCTTTAGTAGAGATCGTGCTTCACACGTCCTCCCCTGGCTTCCGTGCAATGTCGTACCAGATATTTGTGTCAACCCTGTGCTCACTATTTCGTAAAAATTACGTGAAGAAAACAAAATTTTTCAATTTCTAACGCAATTATTTGGCCCAAGGAGCTGCATCAGTATCGTACACCTATGTGTTACTGTCATGCTTCTGTATTCCATTAAAATATCATCAGCGCTGTACTTAAAATGACTTACAAATACGGTAACTTTTTACACAATCAATTAATCATATGCCTGATAAGACCCCCTACAGGAGCATAGGACAGAAACAACTTTTTTCTACAAGGCACGATCATAAGCATCGGCCTTTAGCTGTTGCCAGGACTTGTTTATTTCTCTGGCCTCCTGCTCAAATGCTTGCTTCCATGTGCTGCATGGTCGACCAGCCCGACGTCTTCTCTGAGGATTATAATCCAGAGCCTGTTTGGCAATGTTTCGCTCTGGTTTCCTCAAAGTGTGACCGATCCACTGCCACTTCCACCTTTGAATCTCAATGCCTAGATTAGTTCGTCCAGTTGCACTCTTAAGTTCTTCGTTGGCGATCAATTATGACCAGAATATTCCTAAGATGCGTCGAAGGCTTTGGTTCATGAAAGTTTGCACTTTCTTGGTACGTCGAACGCTCACTTTCCACGTAGTACAACCATATAACAACACGGATTTGAAGTGTACGTCAAAAACTCGCAGCTTCGTGCGAAGAGAGATCTCTATTAATCTCCAAAAAGGGAAAGGATACCGAAGGCCTGACGAACTTTATATAGACGAGCCTTAATATCCTTTTCGGCTCCGCCGTCCATATTGACAATGCTTACGAGATAACAAATATCTAATCTCGCTTAACGCTGTCGAAAGCCTTCTTAAAGTCCACAAACATGAGATGAAGTGACGAACCCATTTCGGCGGACTGCTCCAATATTATCCGTAGGGTATTTGAGTGGTCGGTACAAGATGACCCTTTACGCAATCCAGCCTGATAAACTTCGAGAGTCCTCTCTACGACATCACTAATCCTATTGAAAATTACCTTTTCAATACGGCAATAAGTAGGCATACACTACGCCAATTGGCACAATCCCGGAGGCCGCCCTCCTTCCATATTCGGATATCTTACTTCAATCCACACCTTAGTAAAGAGTGGAAAGAGTATATCGGCTTTTATTTCCGAGTCCGCTTTGAGGAGTTCGGTAGGTAGTCCGTCTATACCTGGGTCATTCCTTCTCGCCATGGACCGAATGGCAAGAACTATCCTATCCTTATCTGGGGGATCGTCCCTAATAGAGGACTGTTGTGGTTGGATGTTTCGTAGTTGTTCTAAATCTGGAATATCTTCCTGTGACAAGATGCTTAAAATATCAGAGAAGTATTCCATCACCGCAACTGGTATTCACTCATATTAAGGAGAGTTCCGTTGACATCTCTCCCCAAGTGGCTGGCGGTGAAATTCCTGTTCGTCAACTGTTTCATAATTTTAAATAGTGAATTCATATCCCCAAGGTAAGCCGCAGATTCTGCCTTATTGGTCCGATCATTAATGGTCTTTCTCTTGCCGCGTCTAATAGCCTATCTAAGCTGTATACGAGCAACAGGGTAGTTCTTTCTAAAGTCGGGTGTTCGTTGGTTGACATTGGGTTGAGAGATGATTGCCAATTTGGCTTTTTTCCGATCGCTAACCTTGTCCCATGTGTCTTGTGACACCCAGGGTTTCTTACCGCTTTGCACATATCCCACAGATTCTTCAGCAATAATTAGAAATATGTTATTGGTTGCTTCCTAATTGGCGTCCAGTGAGCGCATTTTATGTCCGCCCAATGTGGATGACTTTTCGAGTAGAATGGCGGTGTACTCGAGCGTTTTGTTGGCGTCTCTAAGTCTATCCACATTAAGCGTGCGTTTCATTTGAAGAATTTGTGGTCATCAGAGATGATAATACCATCACCTCTTGGAACTCAGTTGACTATAAAACTCCTCCTTGTCACCAGGTGTTGCGGTATTAGTTAATGCGTAGCACTGCAGAATTTTGACGTTTCTGACACTGGTCCTAAACCTGAGGAAGATAACCCTATCCGAGATTGGTTCCCAGCTGATGAGACTGTTTCTCGCTTTCGGTGTAAGGACAACCGCCACTGGTTTCACTCTCAGGACCAACGTACAGAACGGTGTCTCTGCTCGGGGTTTGTTCTTCTCCTGACCCTGTCCACCTGACCTCGCTCAAGCCCAATATTTGGATGTTTTAGTGCTTCATTTCACGGTCGATCGCTGATTGGCAGTGCAAGGACCGAGTAGTGACTCCAGCTCTTCCCCCGTCATTCAATGTTCGAACGTTCCAGAAGCTAATCATAGTCGAATGCCAAAAGTCGTTACCGTAGAATCAGTACATATCCGATGCGCTGTGTCCGTTTCTCATATCAGTTAGGTTTTAATAACACGGGTAATAAGCCCATGATCCAGCAAAAGCCCATTTGTCGAAAAAAAAAAAATTCAAAATTTTTTGTGTGACTTTTTAGTCAAGTATTAAAAACTTTGCAAAGTTCCTGATGTTAAGAACGTACCAAAAAAAAAAAGGTCGACACTTTTTTCAAATTTCGCTCCAAATATAAACTATAGTAGTAAACGGCATAAATTCTTTACGCTAATTATTTGGATTTATCACATAAGGAATCTAAATGCCGAATATTTAATTTCAAATCAAATAAGCAAAAGAAAAAAATGCGAGCAAAATTCGTCTGAAAATTTTGATGAAAATCTAAAACCACCTCTAAATTGCCAAAAATGTTTAAAATGTTTACATTAAAGCCACTTAAGGATCTGCAACTACACACCGCATTATTCCAAACTTAAATACAATATCGGTTTCAAGTTTGCAAATTTCCAAAGAAAATTATTCCGACCTAATAGAACATATCTCTGTTTGTCCATTAGTCTCCTAGGTTGAATCCTTATATCAATTCCGCCTATATGTGTATTACATTATACCATAATCAACCTCTCACAATAACTACTGCACATTAGCATACGCCACTTCGAAACAATACTTTCTACTTAACCTGTCGAAAATATTCTCGCTCCTGATAGCTTCCTTGCCACAAAGCCTTCATTCGAAATTCGTTTGTGCCTCGGCGAACAGCAAACTTCCTTTTTCAATAGTACAGGCTCAGCTGCAGTTACCAACGCTCCGTAACCAGGCCAGCATCATTTCAAAAGCGACGATTTAATGCATTTAAAGTGAATTTATGTCGCATGTCCTTATGACGCCATATCTGTCGCGTTCTAGTCATCAGAAATACCTCGAATTCGGATTTCAAGCTGAACATAAATTCCACTTCCGTTTCCCGCACTTTTTCATTTTCAAACTTTTCAACATTTTCTGCTCGTGAAGCTCTTTCATATTTTTACGGAATCTGCTTTCGAATTGGATATGAGTTTCTGCGGGCTGACACATACACTTTACGTCATATTAAAAAATCCATTAACTCTGTTGGTCCTGCTAAACATTTGGCAAACATAGCCGAGACCGGTCCGAACTTCGAAGTTGGATTCGATTTCTGGCCAGGTCAGCCTGGAGAATCGTCACGGATCTAGGACACATCAGGAACGGCCTAGTTTAATATCGCGCGAACAGCATGTTACATTATGTCAGCTCGGCGAGCATATTTGCATTCATAGTGTGCACCAGCGAGACTCATAATAACGATTGCAATTAAGTAGAAGGCGAATCGATCAAGAATCGAAATATGCATGGGGTGCTTCTTCAGCTTAGAAGCTATGCGAGCTGTGTGATTGATGGTACAAGCGGAGTATGTGCTTTGCATCGACAATGTATTTCCTACCACCATACTACCGGGTGGAAGTTTGGTTTGTCGGATGATTATAAAAAACTTCAAGGAATTAGAAATGCAGGCAGCTGGGACTTGCTAGATAGAATGCTCTGCAATTTGTTCTTCGTAATGGCTGGCTTTTGTATATCGAAAGGTGAATGCGATTCAAACTAAAAGTTGGAAGAGTCCTTGCTTTAATTTTGGCGCAACTGGGAGTCAAAGCGAAAGTCCTTGATTTGCAAGGCTTTGCATGGAACCGTATTTAAGTATGTGTAATTCGCGAGAAGGCTTAAACGTGACTTGATTCGATTCAGCCGACCCCAATTTCTTCTCAATCAGTTTTCTCAGTACATCTCGCCATAATCTAGCTCAAATAAGAAATATTTCGGTAACGATATTACTAAGAACGAACACAATTGATGCAATCTCTTCGGCCACCTCCCACATAAAATGACTCAATTTCAAAATTATATAGTCCGACATTCTTGAAATCTATCAATGCAATTGATGTAAAATTCCACATTTACGAGGTTTGATCAGAAGTCCAATTTTGTTGTTCATGTTGATACACTTGTTCAATAAGGATATTGCAGCCATTACGAGCATTTTCTTTTACGCAATGACTTGTGTTTTAGATACTTTGTCCTTTATGTGCAATGCAGTAACACAGTCATGGAGGAAATGAATGGGATTGGGAAGTTGGGGATGAGATGAAAACGATCGTGACGAGTGGTGAAGCTGGTACATTTTTCAGTTGTTTTGGCTGTTACTGACAAATATTTGCAGGTGTTATGGGCAAACGAATGATAGAAAGCGAACAGAAACCATCTACTGAGTATACAGTCCTTCTAGAAGCGGAACTTTTTCATTTTTACATCGTTTGCCCATTTTATTTCGAATAATTTTTCATTGCCAGTAGCAACTGAAAAATTCGTGCTTACAAAAATCCTACTGACTGGAGTGGGAATCGAACCCACGACCTACTGACTATGAAGCAAACACGCTGCTTACTACGCCACGAAGGGCTCAACTATGTAAGCGAAGAGGAATGATAGTATTTCTCTCCTTCACTGACCACACGTTCGAAATTTTTCGAAACGATCGTACCAATATGCCAATATAAAAAATTCTGACATTTAGAGAAGTGTCAGTGTTGTCATATTACTTCTTCCGATTTATTTGATGTCTGTTTATCCTTGACACCATTGCAGAAAAGTCTGTCTCGCGTTAAATTGTCGGTTGCTAAAGTGTTTAGCTTGTATACGATCCAAAAGTAATAAAAATTAAAAAAGCAAGCTTTCGAAAATAAAGCACAAAACTACTTTAAACTGAAAATTACTTGACAGTACCCTAGATAACATCAATGAATTCGATACAAATAATGATACTCACTACATCCAGGCGGCATAAAAACATGCGAAATTGTTTGGATCAATAAACTCTAACCTGAACCTAATTTTGGAATCATCATAATCAATGGCACCACAGCCCAAATCGGGTCTTGGACTCCTGATTTTCAGGTTCCTTAACATTTTCATTACTTATTGTGGAAGGGTTATTAGCTCTTCGCACAACCCTCTACCTGTCAATTTTTCATTTTCGTAGATTGAGGTAACCAAGGAATATCCATGCAGGCAGTGTGCTGAAAATATATATTGCGCCGACCGGGATTTGAACTCACGACCTTCGCATTACAAGACCAACACGCTACCTACTAGGCTACACCCTAGCTTCTATTTTTCTATTCTATTATATTTATTCTATTTTTATACTTTATACAAAATATCAAATTGATAGCCTCCTGACCTTCAGGTTCCTTAACATTTTTCATTACTTATTATGGAAGGGTTGTTAGACCTTCGCACAACCCTCTTTCTATTAATTTTTCATTTTCGTAGATTGAGGTGTCCAAGGTATATCCAAGCAGGCAATGTGTTGGAATTTTATATTGCGTCGACCGAGATTTGAAATCACGATCTTCGCATTGTAAACCAACACGCTACCCACTAGGCAACACACCCTAGCTTGGAATGGGGCAGAACAAATAGAGTAGAGTTCAACGCCTCGAAAACACAGGGCTGTTGTCTTTCCCTTAAACGTGATGTTCCAATGACGGTCCCCAATTTAGCCTTCGGTGGTGTGCTACTAGACTCTTCCGAATATAACTTACTTCTCGGCATTAATATAAATGACCATCCTAATTGGAAACAGCATATACTCGACGTAGTACTTGATGCTTGCAACCACCAAGGAGTCCTGCGAAGAAGTAAAATATTTTACTCCTACTGACCTAGTTAATAAATATACCTACGTTAGAACAGGCTTCGAGTACAATTCGTATATATTGTTATATGCAGACCTGGTAACACCGCAACTCCATCTCTCTCGAATAGACAAGAATTATGTAGAACAGTATACCCAAGTATGTAGAAAGCCATAATTAAAGATCTAGAGCTTTCCAGTATAGTTCAGACATACACCCCGACGGAAGTTTCGAGAATAGCCATGAATAGGGGGAGAAATATATAAAAGCACGAAAGCTCTCAGTCAGGGACCAGTCATTTTGATGATCGAGATGCGAACCAGTACAAGCGATAGAAAAAGTACGCGGCGGTAGTGCCATATAGTGCGAATTAAGTTAAAGTGCGAATAAATAAATTATCACTTATTTTTAAACGAATTGTGTTTTTACTTGAAATCCCGGCGAACCCCTAGCTCGCAACAATATGTATGGGCTGGGGTAGCTAAAACGCAACCGTATTTAGAGACAGGATTACCGACTAATAGGAGACCAAGCCATGGTGGCTTCTAAAGACTCCCTAGAGAATTGCAAAAATGTCGGAGTACTAAGCATTTACTGCCGCTATTTCCATGGTAAATGCAGTGACGAACTTTCTAAACTTATTACATCCCTTTTCACAATTCCCAGAAATACTCGCCTAGCTTTGAGCGCGCACGGTTTTCAGTTAAGCTCCAACTTCTCGTACAGTGAAATACAGACAGTCATTCATACCCTGAACTTCAAAGCTTTGACTTGCATTGACAGAGACCGTATTTCCATTGCTAAACGACGCTTTTCGCTTTCTCTTTTAATCCCGGTTAAAGTCCAGCTCCCTTTTTTCTCGTTTTAAGGACATGCCTGTGAAAATTGCATTGAAAGGTGACCGCTAAGTTGTGTTCGGCGGCGTTAAAAAAAAGGAAGAGAGAATACGAAATATGATGAATTAAAGTAATCGCTCATGAGACAGCCTTTAAGAGTCTGCTTATAATTTATTCTCCTTGATGTTTACTTGAGTAGCCACGTTGAATGTTTAGTGTGTTGGCTTTCGAAAAGAATACACAATTTTTTTTCCTTTTTTTAAAAATTTACAACAAATCTGAATTACATTTGGTTTCAAAAATAAAATGAAATACGGTAGCGCATTGGCAATGATGAGTATTGCTCTGGGTTAATGTTCTATGAATAAAACAGGCGTTTACAAGGGGTACAAACTTTGCAAAGGGTAGTAAATATATCAATCGTTTCTATTCACAATGTCGTTCAACTTCAACGGCGTAATGCATTATAAGTTCTTGCCACTAGATTATAGGGTCAATAAGGACTATAGAGCTAGGGTGTAGCCTAGTGAGTAGCGTGTTAGTCTATAGTGCGAAGGTCGGGAGTTCAAATCCTGACCAACGTATAATTTCAGCACACTACTTGCGAGGGTATATCTTGGCCACTTCAATCTGCAAAAAAGAAAATTCGTAGATAGAGGGTTGTGCGAAGGGCTAACAACTCTTTCACAATAGCAAATAAAATGTTAAAGAACCTGAAGGTCAGCAGGCTAAGCCCCGATTTGGGCTGTAGTGGCATTGGAGAAGAAGAAGCAGTAAAGATCATGTTAACTGTGAAATTCGTAAGGTAACCGAGTAACTCTACATATGTGTGAAGTTGGAAGCAAGTTCGCTCTTGAACTGAATACTGTGTAGGGCTTAGAAAAGGAAGAACAATACAAGGCGTCAAATATACGACATTTATGTCCGTAACCACTAGTTTCGTGTTGAAAGCTTTCCTACTTTTTACTTGGCATATTAAAAAAAAAAATAATAAAACGAAATCAGTGAAAACAAACTTAACTCATGTAATTTACCAATTTCTATCACAACTTTGAAAAATAGAGAGCATCAGAAAAAATGGTTAGTGCCATGGAGAGGAAGGAATTACGATGAATCCTCAGGCCGATGAGAGAACAAGGCGTGTGGAGAATTTGATAAAATCAGGAATTCTATACTATTTTCGAGGATCCAGAAGTTTCTACTCTCATTAAACTTCGAAAGTTCCAGTAGGTTGATCACGTACAGCGAATGGAGGAAAGAAAAATACCCAAACGCGTACGAAAAGGAAACGCGGAAGGAAAAAGGGCTTTAGGAAAACCGAGAAAACATTGGGAGGACGGGCAGCAGGCTTGTAAGTATTGAGCTCCTGTAGGATTTTGAAAAAAAAACCCTAGTTTGAAAACGAAGTGGTGGCAGCAATAAGCCAGAGCCCGTTCAGTGTGAAAGACTCTTATTCGATGGTGGAAGCACGGTGCTTCTAAGTTTGCTTTTTCAACTGGGTCTACAACGTTTCGGTCACCATCGAGAAGAGGAGGTGTTGAAAATGTCACGAACTTGTTATTGACCGATATTACATATGCTTAGAAAGATGAGCTTTTGGGATTCTCAATGATACAGGTATTTCATGAAACTTTTAACAGAATGAGTTCCTATTTTCTACTGTCAGATTGCTGAGAAAAATCTGAAAAGACCGCTTCTTGGCTCTAATTGCTTCACGGCACTCATTGGTGAATAGCGAATCTTTCGAAGATCTGATTCTTTCAAGATTGCTTGGAAGAAAATGCCTTATGATTGTTATAATTATCTCTGTCACAAATTACGAGATATATTTATATTTATATATTTATATTTATGGCTAAAACAAAAAGAGGGTAAAATTATTAGTGGAAATGAAATTAAAAAAAAACATAACATGGCTACGAATCATGCGATACTCTAGACGAAGAGAAATTTTTTGATTTTAAGAAATTTTTTATGGGGAGTGGTAGAAGGGGTAACGGCATTGAACTATTTTTTTTACATCATACTAGAGTTGCTATTAGAATGTTTTATTGAAAATGTTTACTTTAAATATTTAATAAGTACTGAAAAAAATAGTGTATTGGATTTAGTGAAATTGTGCAGTTTGTATGGGAGGTGGTAGAAGGAGTGGGGAGTTCTTAGTGAGTTTTTCAGGAATAACTATAAACATCATGCATTTATCATTTTTTCAATCGCAGATCAGTAGCACTCAACTTTTCAGCAAAATCGACTTTTTGAAAAGTTGTGAAATTGTGCCCTAGTGTATGAGAGGGGGTAGAGGGAGTGAAGCTAATCATCTATTTTGTTTGGTCCTACTAATAATTCAAAATAAGTATTTTGTTTAAAATTTCAGCTCGATAAATTTTATCCGTACTGAGTAAATTGGTTTAAAGTATTTCACAAAAAAGTGGTAGAAGGAGTGGGGGGATTCAATTAATTTTTATACCGTAGCTTGAAATTGGTATAAAAATAATATATTCCAAATTTCAGATCAATAGCTTTTACACTTTTTGAGAAAATTGGATTACTGTCAAATTTCGAAAGTGCGTCATTTTGTATGGGAAGGGCAACAAGGGGTAGAGCCATTTCGCCCGTTCACGCACTTGACCTTACTTTTTTGTCAAAAACAACGTGTGAAAAGTTTGATCGTTCTAGCTCACCCTGTTCTTAAACTAGAGAGCGAACAGAAGGACCTTATTTCTTAGCGTTACAAAACTTTAGAGCAAACTTATTATACTCTCAGATTTAATCTAGAGTATAAATATACCTATATAACAAAAGAAATCAATATCTTATGCTTAAAATAAATAGGCAACTACTAGCTTGGGTATAGCCTAGTAGGTAGTGTGTTGGTCTTGTAATGCGAAGGTCGTGAGTTCAAATCCCGGTCGGCGCAATATATAATTCCAGCTCATTGCCTGCTTGGATATACCTTGGCCACCTCAATCTAAGAAAATGAAAAATTCGTAGAAAGAGGGTTGTGCGAAGGGCTAACAACCCTTCCACAATAAATAATGACAAACGTTAAGGAACCTGAATATCGGGAGGCCAAGGTCCGATTTGGGCTGTAGCGCCATTGTAGAAGCACTAGCACGAGGTAACAACTACAAAAACAAAAAATACGCAACAGCAAATCGTAATCCAAGCCAATACCCTGTCCAAGCCAAGTGTTAGGCCTTTAAGGCAGGCACAGTGCTCGCTAGATTACGATCCTCAAGCCCACAAACATGAACTTCCTTTTTGAAATAAATTGCTTGCACAAGTTTTTCGCTTTTGTAGAAAAGGAGACCCAAAAATAATTTACCGCTAATACTTTGCAGGGACATCTATTGGTGGTTATGTGGCGTTATACAGATAACATGATTCGTAACTTTAAAAACAACTTAAAAAAAACTGCATGTAGCCTAGTGGGTAATGTGTTGGTCTACAATGTGAAGGTCCGGAGTTCAAATCTCGGTCGACTGTATTATTTCAGCAAACTGCTTGCATGGATATACCTGAACCATCTCAATCAGCGAAAATGAAAAATTCGTAGATAGAAGGTTGTGCGAAGGGCTAATAAAACTTCCAGAATAACAAATAAATGTTAAGGAACCTTAAGGTCAGGAGTCAAAGCCTGGTTTGGGTTGTACTTCCACTGAAGAAAAAGAATCTAAATAAAAGTCTGGATTTGTGGCAAAAAAATTCACAATAATTGCACCACGATAATGGTCATGATCACACTTTCCTGCTTCTTCGTGAATTTTTGACCAATAAAAACATCGTTATGACGCCTGAACATGGTCCCTGTGCCTTCTATCTATTATTCAATCTAAAAAAAACTATGATATGACGGCAGCATAAGATATAAAGACATAATCGCTGAAGAAGCTGAACTGAAAATAAAGTTCCAAAAAAGTGAAGATGATCCGAGAGTGAGGATGATCCTCGCCGAAGCTGCACTGCAAGAGTCTGAAGTAGGCACTATATTTGCAGGGGACACAAAATTAATAAACAAAATTAATACAATAAAGGTTTTTTGAGAAAACACACAACGTAAATTTCATAAATAAGAAAATTATTTAGATTTAGCTTGTTGGAGGGTGGTTTCGAAGAACCACAAAGCACTGGGTCCATTTAGTTGGGCAGATTGTACTCACCCTAAAGATTATGAGACGGATGTCACTCCTCTTGTGCTGGCCACTTGGTTCGGTTTGGGAACCGAAGCAGGTTCGAATGTTTAACGCCTCTGAAATTATCTAGTTCTGAGAAGAGTCTAGAGCCTAAGCAAAGGAAACGGCTGTTGGAGATTTGCAGACAATGACAAAGATAATGCTCGATAGATTCTTCGTCTTCCTCGTTACCTCCGCAATTACGTAATCAGTATGTTTACTCACAATCGCAGTTTTGTTATTTTTGGTATTTAAGCTTGATCCTAACTTTTCAGCATTTTAGCTAACTTTTCTACACAAATTTGCATTATGTTTGTACCAAAATTTTCAAAATACTGTCTGGCCGTATCTTATACAAATTTCTTAACACATTGGCAGCCAATAATTTACCCATCGTTCACTATAACCACTCTAAACATTTTTTCCCCACAGGTTAATGCATCACCGGATTAACGCGCCAAAAAATTATTCCTTCCTTTTTGACGTGCTCACCGGTGATGCCTTGGCAACCAACGTGTTAAAAAGCTGTCCGTGCTGTCTATCAAAAAAAAATAATATTCATTTCCTTTCTCGAAAGACCCAATTTCCACGCTACACTTTCAACGAAATCTTCGCTTCTTTGCTTAAACCGGGGCGACGAGTAGCACTTAGCAATCGTACAAAGGCGAATTATCATCGTATACATCTCTCACCTTTATGTAAGGCTAACGGTTCCGGCAAATAACGACACCATAGCATTCTCTGATTTCTGAAATCTTCGCGTATGTTTTCTTCAGAAATTAGCTACCAACCATTTCCTTCTTAAGACAGACTCAAAGATAATTGAACTCATTAAGTTCACAATGAACTCGACAGAGCCGAGCCGGATTGCTGAATGCTTCTCTCTGGAAGCCCTCCAGAACCGCATAAATCCAATTCTAACAGTCCATGAAGAGGCCATGAAGAAGTCCGCGCCGCATCGCTAATTCTTTCCAATGTATTGGGCAGAAGCAACAAGAAAACTCCAACAATCGCTCGCACCATTCCTGCCTACTTAAGAAAATAATAAGAACTAAAGTAAAACGAACATCTTGCATTATTTGATCAACTAAACTTAAGTAAGTTAAAGGAAAAGAACATATGTACATGGCGAAGAAATGATGTGATGATGGTCGGGACCGACTCGACACCGAAGCAAACCAAAACGAAAAACCAGAAGAATGAGAAGAAGGAGGTCTTTCACTTACAGTTAAACAATAAGAGTTACTATTGCTGTTCAAGAAAACAGTCGGACAGGAAGAAGCCAGCCGAACCAGAACGGATTTAGACTTAGAAATTCTGCCATATATTCGAACGCCAAATTGACCATTCGGACATGCGTTATCGACACAAGATGTTAATTCATCCTACGCACGGTCATTGTCTCGAGAAGAACGGTCTTTTCTACACGTCTTAATAATAATAATTACATGCTTAAACCCGCCGTCGGTCGCTTACTTCTATGCTGCAATAAACCAACGTTGTAGCACTCACTCATTTGCAATTGAAAGTCATTGGAAAAGTCGTTAATTAACCGTGAAGACGTGGTTTCTGATGGACAAGTTAAGAAGCTACTTAGCTATGCGAGTGCAGTTGTTAGGAAGAGAACAGACGTAATTAATTCGAGTTAATGAGGATTTATTATTTCTCTATTCATGTCCACTTAAGCAACTGCACCATACACACACATAAGTGTTGTAGCATCGACCAAAGAAACAACGTGTAGCACCATTATTTTGTGGTATCCCGCAAGGCTATATAATGGAACCAGTGCTGTTTAGGAAGTGAAAAGTGATTTTTACTTATACGGTCATTTAAGACTGCTTAGTTTCATTTAAGACGACCTATTTTTTTAGGTAATACCGGAACTCGAGGAATGAGCTTTTTGTGCAGAGACACAGTTGAAGTGAAGAGTTGAAATTTAGTTTAAATGAAAATCGGGTTACATTGTTCGTGTTGAATCGATCCCGAGCAGTGAATTCATATTAAGAAAACTAAGTAAGATTACTACACTCTATCAACTGGTCAATTGAGTGACTAATATTCACATTTTGCCGAATTATTATTTGTCAAAATTCTGCTCCCGTTTTCAAAATTTCTCAATTGTAAAATGCCATAATAGTTTTTTCAGCATGAATACATGAAAAAAAAAACCTTTTGAGAACTAATATCACAAGAGACTTCCATCAAATCAAACATCTACGATGAAAGGAAACTTTTCACAAAAAACCCATCCTTAAAAACAACAAAATTCAATTCAAGTTGACTTTCTGAGCGTTTTCTTTTTTTTCCAGTATCTCGAACACCTCTAAACTCAACAAAAAGCCACGCGTGCTTCAATCAGTAAATTGCCACGATGACAATAAAAAAAAAACAAACAATACTACACATTTCGTTCAAGTGGATTCAACATACTCTCTCCTGGATGTCTATATAGCTATCTATACAACAGGTAAAAAGCGAACGTACACACGTTCTCGACATATTCGAGTGTACATTGAAGAAATTGTCGCGCAGTCTTCCCATCAACATCTGTCGCAATTGTCACAAAGTTTACTCAATCAACACCTGTCCCGGGACACCTATAGCATAATACCTGGATAAAATCCAGTTTCAGTTTCAATGTCTCTTTGTTTTTTCCCCGCAGCCCAGAGCCCAATTCTACACAATAATTTAGATCCGTAGAATAACAGCCACACACATGTTCCAGTCACTTAAGTTTTCCGTCATTCGAAAAGAATTTCTCATGCATTCCGTATAGAATAGACTTCACTATATTGTTGTTGTTGGTGCACACGAATGGCATATCATGTAGGTTGGCTGTCATATAGATATAGAGCCACTATCACTTGATTCGCGGGGTCAATTTTTTTTTCTAAAAAAAAATGCACGAAACAGCAGCCGCATAGGAAAACTGGAACAAATGCAACCCAGCCTCTACGCTGGAATGGATCAGTCCGTATAATTGCGGAGGTTGTTCTCAAATTGCATACGCTTCAAGTTCTGCTTTATCCGAAGCACATATGCCCGTATGTTCTGCGAGACGCCAGCACAATTTGTAATTAGTTGAAATTTAAATAAGGCAGTTTCCAGCGAAGTTCATTACTTCTTTTCGGTATATGGCATCAGCCACCACCCTATCACAACTCCGTAAAGTCCCTTAAATTCTGAACCAACAAGCTAAAGAAGGGCCATGGTGCAGTACAAAAAGAAGAAGAAGAAGTGTAGCACTCCTCACTCCCGAGCGCAATCCAAAATTAATGGGGTGAGTGTGAATCGCCCGAATCTAAGAACACCTTCGTTGCAGAAAATCTCACAGCTAGCCCTGCCAAAGGAGTGGGAGGTGTAGCACTGTGTATTGAATTGAAAAACCCGACTCGTCTTCGACCCCATCCTGCGACGCGGCATTGCCCAGCATATGTATTCCCGGCTTGTACACATACGTTCGAATTATATATTGTGCTCAGAATTACACGGGATTGCATCAGGATTCTCAGGCGTATGGAGCCGCTTTGAAAACGAACTACTTAAAGTCATAAACACATGCCGTACAAGGATCAAGCTGCCAGGATTCTTGGCCTCACTGAATTTTAAGGGTACTTCACTTTACCTCTTGCTTCGCCACTTCAGAGCAGGATATTCCTTGGTCCGTTTCAGAGTGTGAGTATTTCTACGATATACTCGTATACAGATTGCATATCATCCTGCCTTACTTACACCTTCTGCATATTTCCCTCGTAATAAAAGAGGATGCAGTCAGGTGCTTCGTGCCTCGAGGATGACGAGAATCCCTCACATATCGCATATCCACTTGAGTACAACTTGCATGATGTAAACATTGCAGAAGAGCGGGCCTCCTTTCAGAGTGCATGCTTTCATTATGAACGAAACATTTTGTTGTTGCTTTTTAGCACACTCTCATGCAAGGGGACCACACTCGTACCGTAGGCACATAAGGGATAACTAGATGCTAGGTGACATACCGTCGTTTTAAAGCGGCACACACGATGCACCTGATGCAACCGTGCAAAGACAACACATCAACCGAGAGAAAACGCAATTCAGCGGAATACCGCACATGCCAAGCCAAGATTGTCTCGGGCGGCTTTTATCACGGATTCAAAGACTGACATTGTCAACTTAAATTAGGGTGGTTTCCTCTTGGGGTTGGCTGCTTGTATCTTGCGGCTTTAAAGCTACCGGAATCGGTAGATATGCATGCCAATTCTGTTTGCATTCTGTCCCGTCCTTCGAGAAATTTATCTCGTTAGCTTGAATGCTCTTCGCTGGCTTGGCATAACACAGAGAACCGACTCCTTGCGGAATAAGGAGTCGTTTGACTGTTTTCCATTCATTTAAGTCTCAGCCAAAGTATGTTTGAATGTGATTTATTTTACTTGATTCATTTTTAAACGATTCAAAAGTTAACTCCACAGTATTAAAGTTCAATAATCACAGAGGATTTCAGTTTAGCTCTCACCTGTATTGACCCAGGAATTATTAATTTGCGAATTTTTAACGTACCGTAAACTATTACCCCTGATGGGGAATAAGATGATTTACATAAGGCAAGTTTATCATATCCCCATTCCTGATCATTGCTTCTCTCGAATACTCTGCCAAGGAGGATAGAACTGCGTCACTCGTATGTACGTCATGGCTTAAATTTATCGTGTATTTGTCGGAATGAATAAGTTAAGGCTTCTGGTAATAAATTAATGGAATGGGAATGGGATGTGTTATAATTATTGCAGTTAAGCAATGAACATGAATACAATTAAGGATCAAATCTTTAAGTGCGTTCAAGTTTAATTCCTACTATTTTTCTTGCAAAGTGAAAATTTGTGTGGTAATTATTAGTTTGCCACAAATTTTTTAACGCTAGGAACTAAGGCGCGGAGAATAAAGTTGATGTTATTTAGAGAAAGTATACTATTTTGCATACCTGCGATTTTTTCACTGCTCTTTTAAAATAGTAATCGCATATTGCGATTAAAAATTTAAAAAAGCTGCGGTTAGAAGAGCAGATCAAATGCATACTGCTTACGGTCTATTGCCAATTAAATTGCCGCAATGATCATCGCTACAAATCCCAGAGTTTTTGTTCGCACTCGTAAATTAATCGCGTAACACACACATCTTACCTCACCCCGACGAGATCGTAGTTCAGATCAAAGCTTGCTAAACAAATCGCAGTCGCACTTCACCGACTGACCTGTTCATAGAGCATCAATCAGCTCACTTCAGCTCTAAGCTCACCGATCGAGCAACTAAAGAGCTTTCATATGAACGTCGTTCACATGGAAGCTCTTTCGTATGGGACATCTGATATATTATATTGTCTTTCTTTGTATCTGTTCACTGCTCGCGCCCAGTGATATCTGGAAACTGTTCAATGCTCAGCTCAGTGATATCGAAGACTATAAATCATATAACATATCCGACTGCGAATGCGATTTGCTTAGCAAGCTTTGATCTGATCAGTGGGTTTAATGATCTTATCGGTGAGGTGTGTTATAGGAAGTGGTCAATGAGGTGCGCTTTTCTGGGTAAGCGGCGATTTGTTTGACAAGCTTTATTCTATGCTACGATCTCGTCGGGGTGAGGTGGGACATGTGAGTTGCGGCTATTGTAAGTTCCGCCGATTTATGTTGCCGTCCACTGTGTCGATAAGAGGTTTACGTTCTTCATTGATGAAATTGCTTTTGTGAGCAATATCGTGTAAAAAAAGAAAACAATAAACCCTAAAATTAAATAGCAGCTCTTTTCGAAGATATTTATCACTGTAGTAGCAGTTTTCGCGATCCTTGCGCACTAACATGAAAAATAGAGGTGAAAAAATCACTGCTATTGGAAGAGCTGCTTTTTTTTGCAGACATTGAAAAACAGCAATCGTAGTAGATCTGTGCGATTGGAAAAGAGCAGATTTTGTCATCACTAATGTTATTACTCAAAAATTTCCGAACCGTCCGTCCGTGTTCTCTGTAGCTCAAGAACGCGTTCAGCTAGAAATCTCAAATTTTGAACGCGTCGTTTACGGCAAAAAAATAAGAAAAAATCGTGAAAGAGCTAAATCGCTCTACTCCTTCTACCCCTCCCATACAAAATGACACAATTTCGGAATTTGACAATAAACAAATTTTCTGAAAAAGTATTAAAGCTTTTGATGTGGAACATATAATTTTTCCAACGATTCCAAAAACTATTTGAATTTCTCCACTCCTTCTACCACCTTCCATTCAAACTGCACTTTTCATGAAAAACTTTAAACCCAGTACGTGTGAAATGAATCGATCTGAAATTGTGTACTAAATATTTACTTAGAATTATTAGTAAGACCAAAAAAAAATTTCGACGGTTAGCTTCACTCTTTCTATCTCCTCCCTTATAATGTGACACAACTTCACAAGTTTGCAAAAAATCGTTTTTTTTTAAGTATAAATTGTACTGATCTACAATTTAAGACATGTCAATTGGATAATGTTTACAGTTATTTCTGAAAAAGTCATTAGGAACTCCCCACTCCTTCTACCACCTTCCATACAAACTGCACAATTTCGCTAAATCGAATGCACTCATTTTCTCAATACCTATTAAATTTTGTATTAAAAATTTTGATACCAACTTTAGCATGATGTGAAAAAATTAGCTTAATTTCGTCACCCTTTCTACCACCTTCCATACAAAATTTCTTAAAATCAAAAATATGTCTCTTTCATCTAGGGTATCGCATGATTAAAAAAAATGTCTCTTTCATCTAGGGTATCGCATGATTAGGCTTCGTAATCCTGTTATGTTTTTCATTTATATTTCTTTTCTCATTGGCTATACAGCCCAGATCGAGCCTTGGCCTCCTTACCTTCAGATTCCTTAACATTTATATGTTAAGGGTGTTGTTGTTGTTTGGAGAGCTGTAACAACTCTAGCTCAACTCTCCGTACACGAATTTTCAATTTCGCAGATTAAGGTGATGCATGAAAAATTTGCATAGGACGGAGTAGTGCGTGGAAGTTGATAATTTATGTTGTTGAAATTATTATAAAAACATAACAGGGCTACGATTACGCGTAATGCGCAATCTTACGATACTCTAGATGAACTAGAATTTGTTATGATCCCAAGAAATTTTGTATGGGGAGTGTTAGAAGGGGTGATAGCATTGAACTAATGTTTTCGCCATCATGCTAAAGTAGCTATAAAAATTGTTTTATACAAAATGCTTACTCCAAAAATTGAATAGGAACTGAGAAAATTAGTGTGTTAGATTTAGTGAAAATGTGCAGTTTGTATGGGAGATGGTAGAAAGAGTGGAGGGATTTAGGAATTTTTTCAGAAATAACTAAAAATATCATTAAATTGATATCTCTTAAATTTTAGACTAGTAACATTCATACTTTTCAAGAAAATAGATTTTTTGTGAAACTGTGTCATATTGTATGGGAGGGGGTAGAAAAAGTGAAGCTAATCAATTATTTTTTCTGATCTTAGTGATAATGCTACATAAGTAAATGTGAGCTCGATAAATGTTATATGTTCTGAGAAAATTGGAAAATTGGAGTATTTAATGAAAAAGAGTAGTTTGTATGGGAGGGGGTGGAAGGAGAGGAGGCCGCCAATAATTTTTATAATGTAGATTGAAATTAATGTGAAAGTAATATAGCTCAAAATTCAGACTAATAGCTTTTATACTTTTCGAGCAAATCCATTTATTGTCAAATTGCGCAGTTGTGTCATGTTGTATGGGAGGGGGTAGAAGGAGTGGAGCGATTTGGCCCGTTCACGAACTTGACCTTACTTTTTTATTAAAAATGACGTGTACAAAATTCGAACTTTCTAGATCAACGCGCTCTCAAGCTAGAGATCATTCATTTTTTTCTCCAAGCCTTATTTCTTAGCGTTACAAACTTTGTGGCAAACTTATAATACTCTCAGATTTCATCTAGAGTATAATTAATTCTGGTAAAACGTTTCTACCTTTCCTGATTTTCGAGAAATCTAATATGCCTAATATGTCTGTGGATTGATTTTTGTGTACAGTGGGGTCCGAAAGAGGGACTGGAAATGGATTGTCGCCCAAAATTTGGAAATTTGGTAGACCGGGGTGTCGGGAATGGTTTTTTGGGCCCTGGTTGGGGATGCAGGGATCAGGTTAAATGGGTTCATGCATTTATTTGATGTGCATGGAAGCAAATGCTGGCTTAGACCAGGATTTTTGTGCGCCAGAGCGGGATGTGGATTGCGCGGATTGATTCGTATTTGTTGAGAGAGACAGTATTTGCCAAATTCATTTTGAGAAAGGTGCTTGAAGGTGTGAAATGTTTACTGGTCGAATATCTTCGGGGCTCTTGCCCCTTCCCTTGCGAGGGTATTTTTCTGACCATTTCTGGTGGTGGTCAATTATCATCAATCCATTTGGGGCTGTCATCATAAGGATTTGTACAGGAGCTTCTGCGAATATTTGAAGCGGGTTTGCGTCGGGGTTCTTGAGATCCATTTTCCCTTCTTGTCACCTTCCGTACGGAGGTGTGCTATCGACCAGTTTCGATGGATCGGCTGGTGGTCGACGGGCTCAGGGCTGCGAGATTGAGGTTTTGTACGAGCGCCTTTCGGGCGAGGTGAAGTGGAGCTGAGTTACGGATTTTGCGACTTCCTAGTCTCATCTGCCTCCCCTCGTTTGGATGTGTGAGTTTGAATTTGGCCGAATTTAATGGAAGGTCTATCAAACTTCGTGTGTGAAGCATTCTGTACGGAGGGTTTTGGGCGTATGCGACCAGTCAGCGGAATAAGTATGGGTATCCACCCAGCTTTTTTGTCACCCCCATGCAGACCCAGGCTTGCATGGATATGTGCCATATTTAGCTTTATTTTATTCCCGATAGCAGTGTTACGTAATATCTTTTTTTTGTGTGCCTTTGATCAATTATTTATATACTTCGAGTCAATTTGTTTTTTATGTTGTGCTGTCTTCCCTATACCTATACGGATGACTGCAGCAGTAATCGCCAGGTCTGTTCTCATCTTCCATTTTTTCCAATATCCTTACACCAATATCCATGTGTTTCCCATATAACAGGAACATAGCTGGACCTGGCCGTAATCCAGGATGAGCGCAACGCTAGGATTTGTTCCCGAACGAACGACTATATATGATATGTCAAAAAGAGATATCCACATGGAGAATTTAATCTTTTGCATCTTTCACCAGAGCCCTATAAAACTTTTTGCGTGTCATACGATATATTTTCCAAAAATGTGCATTTTTATGGAATTTATTTTATTATTATTAAATTGGGGAACACGTGAGAGCACTGCGACCTTCTCGGCCTATTGTGCGTTTATTGCCCCTTTACCCTACCATAACTCAATAGCTTTGGCTAATCTAAGAATCTTTAAGTCATGTTGGCTAGTTCCTCGGTAGAAAGGAAACCTTTCCCAAGAGATTGTCTTTTCCTAGCTACTACTTCACGGTGACATAGGATGGTTTTGAGTCTTCGAGACAGAGGCGACAGATGTCGGTTTCAGCTAAGCTCATATTTTTGAGGAGGTGGTTTACTCCACTATGCCCCATCATAAGGCCGATTAAAGAACTAATATCACTCTTGTTGAGTTTTAGAATATCTACCACATTGTGTTTCATTTTTTTGTGGTAGGATTAGCTTTTTTTGAAATTGATAAGCCTGGAAGTCTATTCCAGAAGATTTTATGTTCTTGTTCAACCCACTTTCTAAGTATAGGGTTGGAGTGCCCTTTTGGTTTTCCGCGGAATGGCACTGGACCAATAAAATTTGTTTCTGCGTCGTTTTTTGCAAGGCGATCAGACTCTTCATTTCCCTCAATTCCCATATGTCCTCGTACACACATTAATCATCGTTCCTTTTTTCCCAGGATGTTTAGGTTTTGAAGGCAGTCCCAAACTATCCTCGATTCGTGTTTGTTGGATGCTAGGGCGTTCAGAACCACCTGACTATCCGATAGGTATGGGATTAGTAGACGGGGTAAGCGAATCGAAATGAATTTTCGATGTTAATGGTATCATTCGACTTTAATTAAATTTTCAAAACTAAAGATTTGATAGTTTCCCGGAAAATATTTTTTTTTAATTCCAAAATTTCGTCAGATTTGTAAGTGATTGAATTAGTACGAAAACACACAAGAATGCACAAAGAATGAAAAATCCTACTAGGTAGTGTGTTCGTCGACAATGCAAAGATCATGTGTTCAAATCTCGATCAACGTATAATTCCAGCACAATCCTTGGCTACCTCATTCTAAGAAAATGAAAAATACGTAGATAGCGAATTATGCGAAGAGCTAACAACCCGACCACAATAAATAAATAATCAAAAAACAAAATTATAAGAAACCTGAAAGTTTGGACCTCTAGGCCCGATTTGGGCGGTAGTGCCATTGTAGGAGTAGAAGATGAAGGAGTGAGACGATTCAAAAATTAATTTTTTGCTAAAAAAAAGGCATGGAATAAATTTTTGTTCCATTGCTTAAAGATTGCGAGAGTTATTAAGTAAATAGGTAGATGGAAAGACCTTGGCCCGAATTCGAGAAACATTTTTTACCCCTAGCAATTCTATACGGGCCATAACGCTTAACGTTACGAACGGTAGAGCAAACACAATAAGCTCTCAGATTTCATTTAGCGTACAAAAATCATGCACAGTCAAATGAAATTCGAAAATAAAGGATAATATTGTTTAAGTCCGCGTAGATCGTTGAAATAATAATGACTGCATAATTCAAATTATAATGATGCGATTATTCAGCAATATAAATTTACAAATAGTAATTTAATATTCATGTATATATTTGTTGAAATAATGTCTGCTCCTTAGTCAATCGGAAACGATAAGAAATTATTCACAGAATAGGTCATGTTATCTGAAAAACGCCACGGAACTACCAATACGTGTCCTTCCAAAGTATTGCCAGTTAATCTTTTTTAAGTATCTTTTTCTCCAAAAATTGTGCAGGGCGGCAGAATAATTTGAGTTTTGGATTTTGGGATTTTCCCTTCTTTTCGAATTGGTCTTAAGTAATTGGGAAATGAAACCAAACATATGATGTTCGAGAAAACCCAAAATTATTTTCAGTGATAGGTTTAACACTCCAGTAGAACCTGATTGATTCCGTATATTGTTGCATTCTTACAAGAAAAGATGATGCTGGATAGGTTCGAAAAAAAAACGTTTCTTTGCTATAAATTAGAGTTTTAAAACTTCAAAACATAATTACGTAAGTTTTATACCGAAAATTGAATTTTTGTTAGAACGGATGCATTTCACCTAAGAGTTTCCAGAGCGAAGTAAAAGGGATTTAGACAATAATCAAAACTTTGAAGGAGTTTTTCTTTCTGACATTTTCAAACCTGCCGTAGAGGCGATTTTTGAACAGGAAATACCGAATTACTTACATTGGGAGGATATTTAGAACATTGGAATCTATGGAAGTAGTATTTGGCGATCGATCCAAAACTGTTCATTTAATTCAAAATTGGCTCGACTCAACCAGAAAATTTTGTATGTCACGAAATTCGTTGCCGTGAGTCTATCTCTTAAACATGCGCTTATAATCTTAACTGAGCAATAAGCACAAGAATGTCGACCAACTTAAAATGTCCGTTCGAAAAAAAATCCGACAGATGAGCTATGGGTGCCTGGTATTTCAGGTCTGATTCGGCAACACTAGCTCCCTTAAGACGATAATGAAAGGAAAATGCACCTTACTCGTTTTCGTCTACATTTCGCCAAACACTTCGAATAGAAAAAGCTAGTTATGAACTATGGTCGCCTGGTATTTCAAGCCGGATTCTGTATATGAAGCGATGGAATTACCGGCAGCATTTCTGCTCTGATTTTTTTCCGGGGAGGGCCGTACTTTTTCGGCTTGCGTTTCTTTCTTGGCGAGCAACCAAGTTGACTGAAATTCTGAATCATGGGAGTATCTACGTCCGGATTTTGTATGGGGAGGAGCCGAATTTCAGGTGGCGTTTGATCGTTTTTCTCTTGCAAGTCAACCGAAACTTTCGGTTACTACTGAATTATGTGCGCCGAGTATTTCAGATCCGATTTCGTAAGCGAAAGCCAGGCAATGTTTCTTTCGGTATACAAAGCAGATTTGAATGAATGTGTTCATAGGATCACTCGTCATGCCTTCGGTATCCTTTCCCCTTTCTGGAGTTTAACTATATAGAATGGTTAGCAAGAAACTGCAAACTTTTGTGAACCAATGCCTGCGACGCATTTTATGGAGTTTTTTTTATCAGATGTCATCTCCAACAAGCAGATGGTGTCGCATTAAGACCGCCTATTTCGAAGTTAGCCCCATTTTTTTGCTGTCGGTCGTGTTTGTCGGATATTCTATTCTATACATAACCTCCAAGTTTACGCTATTATTAAAATTAAAAACATTAGAGCTTTTCAAATAAACACTGCAGTTTTTTTTTCAGATTTCAAATAGGCGGTTTTAATGGGTATACCATTATACCTTTACAACAGGATATAATAAAATAATTAGAAATTGAGATACAACGGTGGAAGTGGCAGTAAATTGATCACACTTTGAGGAAACCAAAGCGAAACATCTTCAAACAAACACTGGATTATGAGGAAGGAAGACAATGGGTTGTCGACCATGTAATGCATGTAAGCGAGCAGTTGAGGAGGCCAGAGGAATAAAAAGTCCTGGCAACAATTAATGGCCGATGTTCAGGTTTGCGTCTTATGGAAGAGAACTTTTTCTGCCATATACCCCTATAGGGAACCTACATAGTGACCAGCATGTATCGGGAATTTTTAATTAAAATTAGCCTGAGAAATGATATTTCAAACATTTTTTGGCTGATTGAAGCAATTCGTTGCTTTTTTGGCCTCAAATTCGGTCACAATTGAGGCTCAATGCGATGGCGCATTTTTATCGCGATCAAAAATTTTTGAAATATCATTTCCCAGACTAATTTTAATTACAAATTCTTGGTACTTGCTGGTCACAATGAATACTGGAAATCAATTAACTGATTGAACAAAATAGTAAGGTAAATCTCGTGAACGATCTCTAAATCTTTCACCACCTCCCATGCAAAATACCTTTATGTCACAACTTAACTTAATTTCGATTTCATGTGCAAGTAACTATAACATCACTTCACCTTCACAACCACCTTCAGTTTAAAATGTTTCAATTCCATCACCTCATTATAAAACGATTTACACATAAATTTTAATGTTTCGGAAAACTGTAGAATATTCTACCGATTTCCATTCAAATCAACAAACTTTCTTAAAAAAAAAAAACATTTAGAGATGGATTTGTACATAGAACTTTTTTTTGATATTTTTTTGAGACACTCGTCAATGCATTTATGATATCAAAAAATCCAAATTCTTATCAACAAGAAACCTTATGAACTAAACTTCATAATACTTGACCACGAAAACCTCTTGCGGTGAGATACTTTTCTGAAGTCTTAATAATCCCTATTGTACAGGATGGAATAAAGTTACTTATTGCACTAAAAATGTTCAGTTTCTAGTTTTCGCAATCAGGTGGCGAATTGAATTCGAAAAAAACTAACTTTTCTTTTTTTTTTTTGTCTTCAAACTAGATTAACTCGAGATTTTATAAAATGCCATAGAAAAGTGATTGCTGAACTATTTGATACGAGATTTTGTTATTGTTGATTATGTAGATTGCAGATACATGCTATATATGTATATCGTGGGCGTTGCGGCGAATATCATTAAGCCCACAAATTACCAACAAGAAAAACGTTGTAATTATTGAAAAAGATGAAAGATAAATACGCATGCTCTTAATAAAGACTTCCAAGTGAGACAAAGAAAAATGGGTTGACTGCAACGTCTTTAGGAATTATCTTTTAGATTTGGCTAGATCGGGCACAATATAGGGGAGACCGGGTCGAGTTGTGACAAGAGTGAGATGTGACAAGGGTCAGTACGAGAACTGCCCTTTGGTTTAGACATACACTCGAATGCATTGTTCCAAGTAAGTTCAGTCAGTAAAGTTCTGCATCTTATCTTCGTGTTTTGGCCTTTTATAGGATAATCGAATCTTATTTCTATTGGTATAGATCTGGCGGCCACGCAATATTGATCTTTCCCGAATATGCCAGAACAGTTCCCCCAATATGTAAAATGCCATAATCAAAGATCTAGAACCGTCCAGTATAGTCTAGACATACACCGGAACAGTATACTCCAAAAGGTAGGCAATCAAAGATCTAGAACCTTCAAGTATAGTCTAGACATACACCCTACAGAATCGTATACTCCAAAATGTAGGTAATTAAAGATCTAGAACTCTCCAGTATAGTCGAGACATACACACGACAGAAGCTTCGAGAACAGGGGGAAGTATATAAAAGCACGAAGCTTTCAGTCGGCAGGCAGTCATTTTAATAATCGAGATGCGAACCAGTGCAACCGAAACGTGGCGGTAGTGCCAAATAGGCGAATTAAGTTAAAGTGTGAATTAAGTTAAATTGCGAATTAAGTTAAAGTGTGAATTAAGTTAAATTGCGAATTAAGTAAAAGGTGCAAATAAATAAATTATCACTTATTTTTAAACGAATTGTGTTTTACTTGAAATCTCGGCGAACCCCTAGCTCGCAACACTATGTATAACTCAATGGCTTGCGCAAACATTGAAAGCATTACCTTTTCTTACTACTTAGCCGTTTCGATTCAACACAGTATTTTATGTTTCAGCCTTCAGTGAGAAGAAATGTGAGTAAGGGTTCAGTTGTGATTTGTCACAATAATACAACGGAGCATGGGCTTATCACCCGTGATCTTAGAACGCGAACTTATACGAGAAACAGGTACAGATCTTCGGACACGAACAGATTCTACGGCAACGACTTTTGGCATTAAGTCCTGGCGACAACTAAGGGCCGATGCTCAGGATCACGCCTTGTGGAAGAGAACTTTTTCCATTCTTTTAAGTGAAATGAGAATGAATATTTTGTTTGAAGCAAGGACCAACACAAAAAAATATAGGTGCACAACAATTATTGATGATAGTGGAATAAAAATGAAGGAAGCAATATGATGATTGAGAGGATGGAGTCAAAACTGACTTCATGTCACGTCTCGTGCATTTTTCATGTGCAAAAAAAAACACAAAAACTCCAAATTTTTTAATGAAAATTTAAGCTACAAACTTGAAAACTTGCAAAATTCATTAAAAAAAATACTAAGAGGTTGAAGATATTTACTGGTCAAATACCTTTAAAACTTCTACCCCCTCCTATACAAAAGTTTTTTATCGACCATTTTTAAGAAATTAATTATCACCAAACAATATAAAGCCATCAACTTAAAATTTTGTACAACCACTTCTAAAAATATTTAAAATATCACAAGTTTTTACATTTTTGTTGCCCTTCTACCACCTCTCATACAAAAGTGAGATATCGGCCAATTTAAATAAATCAATTAATAACCAACAAATTAAAAGCTACGCGAATTTCGAATTTTGTACGAACACCTTTCGTGAGAAACTAAGCAAAACTGCATCACAAAGTTCCTCTCCCCCCCCATTGAAATGTATGGTTTCATGAATATAAAATATACCGAATTACATAGAATTTACTTAGTGTAATAACCTTACATTCTTGACAAAGAATTTTGAACGTGATTTAAGCAACCAATTAAACTCAACTCTTAAGTCGACCCTCCCTCCTCCTTGATTATATTATATTGATTATGGGTACTGGAGCTATTAGTCGTAATCGCATTTAAGTGTTAAATAATTGACAACAGCCCCTTAGGCTTCCCTATCCACAAAACATGCATATTAACTTCCCACCCATCCTCAACTTGTACCTAGAATAATAAAGCTACACCCGACTTGTTGGCAGTTTATTTTCTGTCTATAAATGATAAATCTACTACAAGTTGTCATGTTCAGGTTTTCACGCTTATTTGCGAAATAATTGCATTTATAATAATAATAATAAATCTTTCTCTAGAAAAAATAATCTATTTGAATTTATCTATATTTTAAGGGGAATTGCTTTACAGAAATTAAGCAAAGTACACGATTTAGGCATACTATTAACTACAGCCCAAATCGGACCTCCTGATATTCAGGTTCCTTAACATTTTTCATTACTTATTGTGGAGGGGTTGTTAGCCCTTCGCACAACCCTCTTTCTACGAATTTTTCATTTTCTTAGATTGAGGTGACCAAAGTATATCCAAGCAGGCAATATGCCGGAATTATATATTGCGCCGACCGGGGTTTGAACTCACGACCTTCGCATTACAAGACCAACACACTACCTACTAAGCTATACCCTAGCTTAGGCATACTATTCAATGATAAATTTACCTTCGACGACCATGTTGACAGTATTGTTATCAGGGCTAACACCACTTGGGGCTTTGTAAAATGATAAAGTAAGGCTTTTAATGGTCCCTACATTACAATGATACTTTACTGTACTTTTATATGTTTATACTCTAGATGAAATCTGAGAGTATATTGTGTTTGCCTTACCGTTTGTAACGCTAAGAAATAACGCTCGCACAGAGCCGCCAAGGGTACAGAAATTATTGTTGTCGCTCAAAAACTTCGATTCCGAGTTGCTGTCTGTCCGTCTGTCCGTCTGTCTGTCTGTCCGTCTGTCCGTCTGTCCGTCTGTCCGTCTGTCTGTCTGTCCGTCTGTCTACAGCATAACTCTCGAACGCTTTGAGCTATCGTGCTGACATTTTTTGTGTGTCATTTTTAGCTAAAAAGAAACTTTAAGTTCGTGAACGGGCCACATCCCCCCACTCCTTCTACCCCCTCCCATACAAATTTCACGAAATTCCGAAATTTCCAGAAATTGATTTCCTTTGAAACTATTTAAGCTACCGATTTGAAATTTAGGTAAGAGTATTATAATATAGATATCATTAATATGACAGAATATTGATCTGATCCTGTCACTCCTTCTACCCCCTCCCATACAAATGCATAATTTTGAAAAATGCAATTTTTCGATTTTCATTGAAACTAACAAAGTTATAAAAACGAATTTTTGCCAAAATTAATTTTAATATAATTGCAATCAGTATTGAAAAAATTATCAACTTCACCTCACTCCTTCTACCCCCTCCCATACAAATTTCACGAAATTTTGAAATTTAAATTAAATTATTTTTCTTCGAAACTGTTTAAGCTATCAACTTGATATTTGCAGAAAGTATAAAAATAGAAATATCAATAACGAGAAAAAAATGTGTTTTGATCTGTACACTCCTTCTACTCCCTCCCATACAAATGTATAATTTTTGTTAAGTGCATTATATCGATTTCCATTAAAACTAGAAAAAGTATAAACTTAAAATTTTGCCAGAGTTTGTTTTTTAATAATTGCAATAAATGCTAAAAAAATTATCAGCTCTTCTTCACTCCTTCTACCCCCTCCCATACAAATGTCTGTGTTTTAAATTCAAGAAAAGCATTTCTCCTTCGAATATATTAGAACTATCAAGTTTGAAATTTAACCAAAGCGTGGTGATAAGGATGATATGATAAGCAGTTTTAAAATCATCTTAGACGCTCCACTTCCCCTGCCACCTCCCATACAAATGCCTCAATTTCAGGAAAACTATATCCAATTGAAAATAGTGAAAGCTGCAAACTTTAAATTCAGCACGAAATATTTTGCAT
Organism: Chorisops tibialis; assembly: GCA_963669355.1. Lineage (NCBI taxonomy): Eukaryota > Metazoa > Arthropoda > Insecta > Diptera > Stratiomyidae > Chorisops > Chorisops tibialis. The sequence goes on along the minus strand of OY770262.1, from coordinate 12,848,814 downwards.
ACCACATTAGGTGTCATATCCAAAAATTACAAACCTTCCTCCTTTCCTTCTACCACCTCCCATACAAAAGTCACTATTAATTATTTAAAAGAATTGGAGGTCACATATTTTCCGGTACATTGAACTCTTTCTCATTTCGTCTAGAGTATCATATGATTGGGCTTTACGCCCAATCATAATTCTTTTATGTTTAATTCTTGAATATACCCCGTTTTTGACTCCTTATTACAATATTCATATACAAACAATCGAGTCTGTACAGCAAAGATTTTTAAGATTTACTCTCAAGCGTATTCCCTGGTTAGATCCAATATGTCTTCCTCCTTATCAAGAACGACTTCAACTGCTTTTGTTGGTGTCACTCGAAGATAGGCGAGTTATGCTTAGTGTTGCAGTTAAATTAATTTCAGATCTTTCAGCTACTACGTACGTCTTGACATTCCAATCCATCGAACTAATTACGGCCAGCACGATGATGTTCTGTTGTAATCCTTATAATATAAATTGTAAGTAATCATATATTGGCAAATTCTAAAAAAATAAAAAAATAATTGGCATTTTCTGGTTAAATTAATTCCAGCGAGCAAATGACCATATTTCCAACCTTATCATTGAAGACGCAATATGACTGAATGTGTGGAAATGTGGACGCATCGAAATGTCACAAAATTTCGATAAAATCTGTGACAAAATTGTTATGACATGCTGAGTATGGCCAAGCCAGTTTTCAACATTTGGCATGACGCAAGAAATTTAAAGTGGATAACATTTACATCAATGATATTTTTTTGAAACATTTTGTCAAAAATGTGACATAGGAAGGTCTTTGAAAAATTTTGTCAGAATTTCTTACAAAACTGTGTTACCTGTAATTCAAACATTCTAGCAACTGTATTTTTCAATCAGTTCATTTGCAAAAAATGTGACAAACTTACTGCAAGTCTGTTTGCAAAAACGGAAAATATGACCTAATGTCTGAACAATATTTTCTAAAAATCTTGTCCAAAAATTCGTAGTCGTGCTAAAGGGTGTCCTATTAAGACCGCTCATTTTGAAACGTACGTATTCGAAAAAGTCTGCAGTTTTTATTTTAGTAAATAGTATCATAGCGACAGCGAACATTGAACGCATTTATAAGCTATGTGTTTCTAAAAAGCTTTTAATATATAGCGATTTTGAAGGATCGATCGAAGCTAGGGCCCCTTTTCCGTACATAACAGTTTTGATTTAAATTATTATTTTTTTATTATATATTTATTACTTTAAATTGGCAACACTGTTTTCTATGACATGGCGATATTGATTTTGCGATTCATCATAAATAGACTTACGCCGTAGCAATATTTGTTGATTGGGCCGAAGAAGGCATTGCTATTGATCCACAATTTCATTTGAAATTTTTTTTCAGTGATGAAGCACATTTTCGCCTAAAGGGCTATGTTAATAAGCAGAATTGCCGAATTTGGAGCGATGATAATACACAAGCCATTATCGAAATACCATTACTTCCAAGAAAAGTCACTGTTTGGTGCGATTTATGGGCCAGTGGAATCATTGGTCCATCTGTCTTCGAAAATGGTGATGGTCAGAACGTTACAGTCAACGGTGAGCGGTACAGAGACATGATTACTATCTTTTTAGTGTCTCAATTGGAATGCATTAATGTTGCAGATATATGATTTCAACAGGACAGCGCCACATGCCATACAGCGTGCGATACAATTAATGTACCGAATGAAACATTTCATGATCGATTAATTTCACGAAATGGACCTGTTAGCTGGGATCCTCGTTTGTGCAATTTGACCCCATTCCATTTTTTTTCTCTGGAGATATATAAAGTCCCATGTCTACGCCGATAAACCAGAAACTTTTGAGCACTTGTAAGCCAACCTTCAACGCATTATTGTTGAAATGCAGTCTGATTTACTACGAAATTGGACTTCAAGATTATGCCATGTACGCGCCAGCTGAGGCGACCAAATGCCCAAAATCATATTCAAACATTAATGCCATATAATTATATTTTAAATTAAGCTAATTTTATGGAGATTATAAACATTTTTTTCTGTATTCTTTCGATTTAAAGTTTTCCGCTTTTAAAGAAAACATCCCGGATAAAAAATAGACGTATGCATCTGCAAATATAAACTTTATATCTTCTACGAAAACCCTAAAAAATTAGACAAAAGTTTCAACATTTTGGCCCACCATCTCCCTTAGCTTACACCCCTCAACTTAAATTTTTTTTTCAAAATTATAAGAGCTGACACAATTTCAACTCAATACCTGGATTGGATTTTTGGATACATATTTTGAGAAATTGAAATTTCGAAAAGTTGACCATTTTTGTAATGCCCATCTCCCTCCATTACCATAATGCCTGAATGTTAAATTTTTGTCATATTCTGCTAGTGTAGTTTTAGAACACAATTTAAATTTTGAAATGTTTTTCATTGAACCCCTCCTCCTCTCTTGATGATTATGATGCAATGGCGATAGAGCCCATATCAAGCCTTAACCTCTCGGATGCACCTTCTCCAGTTGCCAACGACCGCATCCTCCAGTTTGAATAATCGAGAAGCGATCTACAATCTGCGTCGACTGAGTCCTCCCATCGCTTTCGTGGCTTTCCCTGCGGTCGGTTGCCTTGAACTTTGCCCGTGAGCAATCGTTTTGGAATTCGTTCCTCGTTCATTCGCTCTACGTGGCCCGCCCATTGAAGCTTACGGAGTTTGATCACGATAGATGCTGGTTTTTTTTTTTCAAAATAGCACCGATTATAACTTAGGGGGTCACCCTTTAATGCAATTGCACAGTTATGACGGTATAGGAAGAGGATGAAACTTGGTTAGTGTTATGGGAATTTTGGGGGAGAGAGACGAAAGTGCCAATGGACATTATTTTTGAAGCGCTGAAGCTTATACCTGCTTGGAAATATGCTAGCAGGCAATGCGTTCCAAAGTCTGGACGTTCGGGGGATGAATGACTGCCTATATTTCACTGTACGAGTAGGAATAGGGTTGATGGTAAACTCGTGCGCGCGTTTAGCTTGACAAGTATTTCGGGGAAAACTGTAAAGTGGAGGAATAAGTGATCTAAGTTCCGCACTACATTTACCAAGAAAGTAGCGGTAGTAAATGCTGAGTACTGCAACGTTTCTACGATGCTCGAGGGAGTCAATAGAAATCGTAATGGTGTCGTCTCAAATTAATCGGAACGCATGTTTTTGTATTCGATCGAGCACCTTGCGCTGCTCGATCGAATACAAAAACATGCTGTTTTGGGTGCTCCAGCCCATAAATGCGAATTGTACTCTAGGCGAGGTCGAATGTAAGCCTTATAGCTAAGTCGTGAGGCGTAAAATATTTTTTGCATTTACGAAGGATACCTAGGCGTTTGGAGGTATCCAGGGCAACATCAAAAATATGTTTGATCCAATCAAGATGGTTATTAACTTTTACGCCTAATGGGTCGTCAAATAGTTGATACAACTAATGGTTGTATCGAAATCGCCAGTCATCAAAACGAATCAAAATGCAACCAGAACCAATTGGATGGATTGCAGTATGTACGTTGCAGAAACGGAGAGGAACTTCATAAAGGCTGTGTAGTGACTCGAAACAAGTTCCCTCCGAGTTACATGGTTTGGGGTTGCATTTCCCATTTTGGCACCGGAGATTTTGGATTTTTAGAAGGATCAATGAATGCGATCAGTTACATCAGCGTGATTGACAACCATTTGATCCCGTCAATGGATAGGCTCTTCCCAGTCATTGACGACCCAATTTTTCAAGATGACTCTGCGCTATGTCATCTCGTAAGGTAAGTTGTGGGTTTTTTTTTACAAACAACAGTTCAATACAAAAGTAAAAAGAGTAAAAGCGGAAAATAATTGTTTTTTTTTAAACAGGTTAAAGAATTCGACGCAAAAAGGGGAATTTCTATACTTGAGTGGCCACCCCCGATTTAAGTCCTATCGAAAATTGTTGAGCCGAATTGAAACGAAAAGTAGAAAATCCATGCCTCGAAGGACTTAAGCTGTAATTAAGGCTCGCGGAGGATACACGAAGTATTAGTTTATTAATTAATTAGAGAATATTGTTCCTACCTACCTACTAGTAACTTCCCATACAAATTTCCTATTAAGAATCCAAAATAGTTGATAATTTTCAATTCAACAACTTTTACTTCGAAAATGATCATTTTGCTGATAAAACATAAAAGTAGCTGTACCTTCAAAATAAATAAATTATTTGCTTATGTGTTTTATACGTTTCAAGTATAACACTGTAAACACTGTAAAATTTTGGAAAGTGACCAAATTTTATATTTTTCTTGTATTCCGCTAGTTTAGATTAAAAAAGTCTACATATGACCCCTATTTTCGCTACTTGACGAGCCCCATAGCACTAATTAAAAAAGTAATGATGCAGTTATGTTCTAAGTCTATTCTAACTGATATTTAACAAAAAAATCATTTCTCCAATATAAACTTTACAAGTTATTAATACATAACTAAAAAAAAGCATTGACAAAAGTCTACATACGGCTAGGTAAATCATTCTTTATGCTACTGTGCGGTTCTGTTTTATAACGGGAAGTACCGTTTATCAAGTTTCGGCATTTGCGCTTCGCGTTAGGCTAGAGTTTGGGCAGTTTCGATAAGGCCGCAGCTGTAACGATGGCTTCTCGGAAGAAAATTTCATCAGAAGTACGGAACTTGGTGATAAAACATCAAAGCGAAAGAAAATCTTTCGGAGAATTAGCCAAATTGTTGAATTTAAGTAAATCGACAGTTCAAACCATATTCAACAACTACAAAAGCAGGTTCTCTGTTGAAAACAAGCCGCGCAGTGGTCGACCGAAGAAGCTGGCTCGCAGAAAGAAGTGAACCAAAACCCATAGGCGCATGCCACAAAATTGGCGGAGGACATAGAAAAACGAACTGGAACCACGGTGCATCCAAGAACAGTTTAAAGAACATTAAATAATAATGGTTATCCAGAAGAACACCATGCAAAAAGCCCCTTATAAGCGAAAAAAGTCGCGAGCTTCGCTTAGAATTTGCCAAAAAGCATTTAGACAAAGGACTTGATTTTTGGGAGAAGGCTTTATTCACCGATGAATCGAAGTATAACATGTTTGGAAGTGGCGGTAGAGCTAAATTTTGGGGAAAGGAAAACACGCGAATGGACCCGAAACACAGTCAAACATGGCGGTGGCAATGTGATAGTTTGAGGTGCTGTCGCAGCGTCGGGTGTAAGAAATGTGGTGTTCATTGTTGGTGCCATGGATCGCCACCTCTACAAAACCATCTTGCAACACAATTTCAGGGAATCGGTCGATAACTTGGACTTTGGTGAATGCTGGATATTCCATCAAGACAATGATCCCAAGCACACCGCTCAAATCGTGAAGGACTGGCTACTATATTATGCTCCAAGACAGCTCAATATATCCCCACGAAGTCCAGACTTGAATGTTATTTAGCAGGTTTGGGAGCTTCTGGATCGAAAAATAAGAAAACATGAAATTAGAAGTGCTACAATGCTAAAAGAGAAGCTCATTGAGGAATGGAGTCAAATAACGCCTAACGAGTAAGAAAATTTGGTTGCCAAGACGCTTGCAGGCAGTTATAGATGCCTATGGTGGCCCAACAAAATATAAATATTAAGTTTTGAAATGAAATGTAAATTCCTTAATGACGTTTTTGGTGGATCTCATGATCGTACGTAGACTTTTGTCAATGCTATTTTTTAGTTTTTTTATGAATGGATTGTGATGTTTATATTGGAGAAAAGATTTTTTTTGTTAAATGTCGATAAAAATAGATTATAAACAAGATTACATTATCAATTTTTCAAATAATGCTGTTGAGCGAAAATAGGGGCCGTATGGAGACTTTTGTCAGCCAGTGTAGCTTAAAAGATAGTTGAAATATTCATTTCTAAGTGTTTTTCTTTGCAATACAATACAATAATTAGCCGTCCTCTAAGCTGATCCTGGTGGATCTGCATAGAACCTTAATGGACCCAAAATATGATTTTTTTTTGGTAAGTAATTTCGAAGATAAAATCATTTAAAAAACAAATTCGGCCGACAATTTGTTTTAGCTGCCCCCAACCCCTCCTTTTTGGACGCCAATGGATAAACAAATTAAATTATTTATAGAGTTTGTCCCACAACCTTTCTTATAGCTATGCTGATATGCAGCTTCGTATATGCATCCCCCTTCCACTTGACACTCCCCATAATTTAGATTATGAAGCTCACTTACCCAATTAACTATCCACCCAAAGAGGAACGTTCTATCTTTAACGGTCTCGGAGAAATGAGTCCAGAAATGAGGATTTTTTTTTGGCATTTTTAGGTTAATTTAGTCATGAAACGCGAAAAAACCAAATTTCAGGGTAGCAATTTTTTTTCAATTCGATTACAATACTTTATTAGAATAATAAAGAAAAATTATCAAAGCCGGGCAACAATCAAGACAAATTCTGTGTTCGACTTATCGCAAACTTCTTCGCCAGTAGTGCTGAAAACGTAGAAATAAAAAATAAACAAGCGTATTTACCAGTATAAAATCCGTTGAACCGTTGCAATCATGAATTCATAAGTTGCTCCTATTTCGCGATTTCTGTAATTCGAATCGCACGCTACCTCCGAAACCGACACAATCAGCCCGATTGCAAAATTCAATTAAGAAAATTCACTCAAATTCAGGCAGCGGCAACCGCAGTAATCTCACACTTAACTCTATCACTTTGCATGCCGTTTGAGCTCGAATAAAATCCAGAATAGAAATAAAACTTAGAGCAACAACAACAGAACAGATTACAAATTCTTAAAAAAATATATATAAAAAAAAAACAACAACAACAACACCGATAAATTTTCTTGCAGAATTAGCAGATTATCGCACTAACGAAATTTAATTTGAGATTTTTTTCGGGCAGCACTTCCTCCGCGGGCAATCAGTACTCGAATTTGAAATTCGCGCGTTTAAGTGACCGCACTTCCCGATTTGACCGCAACGTCCCGTCGTCACAAAAAACCGCCAATCAACTGGAGCGGAAGGCGAACGTAAGACCCCGGAAAGGACTTCGAGAACTCAGGACTCGTCAGCCAGGAAGGAATCGAATTACGTACGACCGCCGGGCGAGACACGACTACGAAGACGGTACGGACAGGTGAGAGTCCCACGAGCGGTTGGTAAAACAGTTTTTTTTTCTTTTCGTAATTATTTTCTAGTGCTTCTTGGATGTGTTATTATTTTTTTTATCAAAAGTTTTTTTTTTGTACGTTAGAACATTCAAAAGAAACGAAGCAAGAAATTCACGGACGATCTTAAGTTGTGGACGTCTTGCATTCGACTGACTTTGGCGATCAGGTTGGTAGCACGTCGCGGTCCGCGTTTGAAGCGAACTGCCGGATTGGATCGGGGGTAATTATTTATCGCGGGACGGGAATCGAGGGCACTCGACCATGTACAGAGCAGTCGGTACTTGGCGCTGAGCTTGCAGTGCGACGCGACTGGCAAAACAGAGAAGACTGCCGCCCCGCAACGACGACGGAGCAAGGTGGACTACCCCTGTGTATATCGGGCGAAGGAGATCCACCGGCGGTGGTGCGCAGGTTCACTGAGAGTCCTTCGTGAATGCCAGTCTGACTGCCGAAGGATGCATGAGGGCTGCTCGGAACAGTTGGTCGGGCAACGTGCGACTGCACTCCATGCGGGAACGACTACCAGCCTGCTGCACACCCAGGATGCATCCTTGCAGCAGTGTCGGGGTGGTCGCAGGACGACGACAGGCAACGTTCCGGTCGACAGCATGGCACGGTTCCAACACTGACTCACAAAATCGTCTCCGAGCCGAGACAAAGGTTGTCTCGGGGCCAGGAATTAATGGCACCGTGCTGGAGTGTTCTTGGGTCGTGATCTTTCCCATCGCGGTGTCTTGGAAGATTCCGAGCGAGCAGCTAAAGAACTCGCGAAAGAAAGAATCGCGCCATATTTTCTCGACTTGGGGGCCACGACGGCTCGGCGATGAGGAGAGTGAAATTTCTGGCCGATTTATTGGATTAGGTTGGATTATTGATTCCCAGTCATTTAAGTACCGCTTGGTAATTAATACTTTCGTTATTTACGAGTATTTCGAATCGGTTGGATTGCGTTTTTTTTTCATCTTCTTCTAAGACTTGTTTCAAAGCAAGAAACAAGAGATTAATCTGGAGAAGAGAGTGAAGATTGACGATATCGAGAAACTTTTAGTGCGGAAAACTTGTTTCGATCGCTAAGTAGAATAAAAACATCAGATAGATCTGGGATTGAGCAGTAAACCTATTTTTCTAGACGTAATGATAAAATCTTAAATGCAATTGTTACATCAGATACCCTAGTGTCTTTAGTCCAAGACAGAAAGAGTTGTATCGCAATTATTTAGCTTTGTATTACTTTGTTGTTGTTGTTGTTTGCTTAGTCACTTGATGGATTTTTAAGTTCTAATGAGTTTTGGATTTGCCAGATCTTGAAAATTTTTATATACATATTGTTCATTGTTATACTCGAGGTGAAATCTGAAAGTATACAGAGCCAACCAAAAGTACACAGTGATATGTAAGTGCTTGAAAACCACTTCACACATACATACATAGGGTGCCTAGTGGGTAGCGTGTTGGTATACAATGCAAAGTTCAAATCTCGGTCGACGCATAATTCCAGCACACTACCTATTTAGCCATACCTTAGTTACCTCAATCTATTAAAATGAAAATTCGTACATAGAGGGTTATTCGCAGGGCTAACCACCCTTTAACAATGATAAATAAAATGTTATGGAACCTGAAGATCAGAAAGCCAAGGACCCATTTGGGCTATAGTACCATTGCAGAAGTAGAAGACATACATACAGTATTGGACAAAACTAAAGCACCCCTTTGCGAAACATCAGTTATCCTCTGATATTATCAGGAAAACTTGATGAAAAAAATGTCTTCTTAGTTTTTATTATTTATTTACATGTGTATTATAAAAAAACATAACAATGACAATTCAGTCTTTTCAACAACAAAAAATAAACTATATCAAACGCACTCTTCACTAATTTACGAGGGCTGTATGATAAGTACCCGTGTTTACCGACTGATGGCAACACTGACGCAAAATGTTTATGCCATCATGTAGCGCCATCTTTACAATGACAACTGTGAAAATTTCAGACAGATTTATCGAGTAGTTTTGTTTCGACAGCTGTTGAAATTCATCAAGTTCGTGTTTACTTGCAATCATGGGGAAAGAGCAATATCGATCAGTGATTCGATTTCTTTTTTTGGGAGGAAATCAAAGTGAAGTGGCATGCCGTTTATAATGACCATGCACCTTCGATGACTACCATCAGATATTGGTTTAATGAATTCAAGCGTGGCCGAACATCCGTTTTTGATGAAGAGCGCCTAGGCCGTCCGATTGAGGTGACTACGGGGGATATGGTTAATAAAATCCATGATATTGTGTTAGCAGAAGGTCAGAGAGATTGGTGACATTATACACATCTCAATTGAACGCTTACAAAATATTCTACTCGAAAAATTGGGCATGAGAAAGCTGTCGGCGAGATGGGTGCCGCGTTTTCTAACAGTGGAACAAAAACGGAATCGCATGACAACCTCAGAGCACTGTTTGGACATGCTTAAGCGCAATCCGAAAGAATTTCTACGGCGTTTCGTGACTGTTGACAAAACATGGAACCATCACTACACGCCAAAAACGAAAGAACAGTCAAAACAGTGGATTTCACCCGGCGAAACTGCTCCAAAGAAGGCGAAAACGGTTTCATCGGCCGGAAAAGTCATGGCCACCGTTTTTTGGGACTCGCAAGGCAGCATCTTCACCGACTTTTTAGAGAAAGGAAGGACAATCACGGGGCAGTACTATGCTGATTTATTGGATCGATTCAATGCTGAATTGATAAAAAACGGCCTTACTTGGCGAAAAAAAGTCATTTTTTACCATGACAACGCACCTGCTCACTCGTCCGCAATCGCCACAGCAAAACTGGTCGAATTGCACTACGAATTGCTGCCTCATCCGCCATATTCCCCTGATTTGGCCCCCTGTGACTTTTTCCTCTTTCCAAACTTGACTTCGTTGGCAGGAAAGAAATTCGGCTTGAATGAGGGGGCTATCGACGCAACAGAGGCCTATTTTGCGGAGTTCGACAAATCATATTTTTTGGATGGCTTAAAAAAGTTAAAATATCGCTGGACTAAATGTATCGAGCTGATAGGAGATTATATTGAGAAATAAATAAAAAAAAAATTTTTAATTTTTTAATTTTTTAAGCAAATCATCTTTAATGAAACGAAGCAGTATACCCCGAATACAAAAGAAAGGAGATATAATAATAAGCCCTGGATGAGTAGGACATTAATTACTGAAATATCCACGAAAGCTAAATTATGGAGGAAATATAGGCAAACTGGATCAATAGATGATTATAAAAGTTACATGTACCAAAATAATGTTGTTAATATTTGTAGAAGGCGAGCCAGAATGGAATTTGAAACAAATATAGTTAAAAGTGGTAATAAGGCGTTTTACGGTTATATTCGGAAAAATGTTTCCACCATAAATTTCCATTCCTCCAACAATTCGTAACGTCCAATCAGGAGAGCTACTTACGGAACCAAATACAATTGCATATAAGTTTGCGCAATACTTCGAAACAACCTTTACGTTGGAAACGTACCCGAAATAACAGAGACTCAGAGAATCAAGGCATCACCAGAGATTATAGAATTTGAGGAACACATTGTATACCAAACACTTCTTGGTCTGAGAGAGGGATCAGCGGCTGGGCCAGACGAGATACCAACAATTGTACTGAAGCAATGTGTAGCTGCACTTATTCCAACTATGTCAAACCTAATGGAAACGTCTTTCTCATCAGGTGTCTTACCATATTATTGGAAGATTACTAATATCACTTCTATATTTAAAAAGGACGATAAGATGTTGACATCAAATTACAGACCAATATCATTAACTTCAGCGGTATGCAAGTCCATGGAAAAAATTATAGTTTCAAAAATGCGGCAATTCATGAACGAACAAGACATGCTTCCTAAAAACCAGCATGGTTTCACACCCAGACGATCAGTAATTTCTAACCTGCTCTGTTCACTAGACAACTGGGATCGAAATTTTGATGAAAGGCAGCCTAGTGATGTTTTTATCTGGATTTTGAAAAGGCGTTTGATCGTGTTCCATTCAACAGACTGCTGGCGAAATTAGATCACTTAGGATTTCGAGGATCCCTCTTAAACTGGATTAAGGCATTTGTCACCGAGAGGCAATTTTCAGTGAGAATCGGAGGAACATTTTCAACAACGCATGAAGTATTAAGTGGCGTACCAAAAGGCTCAGTGTTAGGTCCCTTGCTGTACATACTATACACAGCTGACCTGCAGTATTACTGTCAATCGCAGTTGACCTTTTTCGCAGATGACACGAAAGTTTTCGGGAATCCGCTGGCGGCCAGTGTTGAGTTACAATCGGACTTAAACAAAATAATAGAATGGTCAAATAAATGGTGTATAAGTTTGAATTCTTCAAATTGCTCAGTACTCCATATTGGTATAACAAATCCTCAAATACAGTACTTGTTAAATGGAGTTATACTTGCTTCAGTGGAAAGTGTAAATGTTCTTGGCGTAACTATTCGAAGTGACTTAAAATGGGACGACCATATAGTGAACATAACAAAAAAGGCAAACTCAGTGCTATATTGGGTTAGAAAAACTTTTAAGAATATTAATGCGGACTTGTTTCTAAAAATCTACAAAGCATACGTTAGACCAATTCTGGAATTTGCCTTCCCCCAGTCCCCCAGTGGCCGCAATATTTTTACTGTAATCTACGCAAAAAACATTAAGGTCTAAAAAAAACATCGATATCGCAACATTTCGCCCCGAAATTCTAATCCGACTGGACTATGTGTCTGTGCTTTGCACATAAAGACCGAAATTGTCTAAAAAACATAACAGGGCTACGATTGCACGTAACGCGCAATCTTACGATACTCTATATGAAATAGAATTTTTCATGATCCCAAGAAATTTTGTATGGGGAGTGTTAGAAGGGGTGGTAGCATTGAACTAATTTGTTCCCCAGCATGCTAAAGTAGCTATACAAATTTTTTATGCAAAATGATTACTCCAAAAATTGAATAGGAGCTGAGAAAATTACTGTGTTAGATTTAGTGAAAATGTACAGTTTGTATGAGAGGTGGTAGAAAGAGTGGGGGGAACTTACTGATTTTTTCAGAAATAACTAAAAATATCATACAATTGACATAAATTTTAAACTAGTAACGTTCATACTTTTCAAGAAAATCGATTTTTTGTGAAGTTGTGAAACTGTGTCATATTGTATGGGAGGGGTAAGAAGCAGTGAAGCTAATAAAATATTTTTTTCTGATCTTAGTGGTAATGCTAATTAAGTATTTATTACAAAATGTGAGCTCGATAAATGTTATATGTTCTGAGAAAATCGGATTAGAGCATTTCATGAAAAGGTGTCGTTTGTATGGGAGGGGGTGGATGGAGGGGGAGGACGCAAATATATTTTTTACTGTAGATTGAAATCATTATGAAATGAATGAAAAAATGATATCCCAAAATTCAGACTAATAGCTTTTATACTTTTCGAGCAAATCCATTTATTGTCGAATTACGAAATTGTGTCATTTTGACAAAGACCGACACGTTACAAATAATGAAATCCGAACATCTTTTCTTCGCAAAACACTGCCGACCCATTGGATTACTCATGTAAAAATACAGATCTCCCCAATATAAAGGAAATTCGCCCAAAAGTATTTCGAACTAAGCCTAACCACTGTCATTCCGGAATGGCTCTTTTTGATGGCAGGAAATATTCAGTCAAAAAAAATTTTTTTAATAATAAAGTATTGTGATCGGCTTGGGGAAAAACAAAAATTTGATTCTTTTAAATTTTGTGCTTTCGCGTTTCATGACTAAAATAGCCTAAAAATGCAAAAATAAAAATCCTTCTGTCTATACTCCGTCCGCCGTATGCCGACGAATACGGTCAGCCTACATTAACTACCAAACCCTTTAAGATAGAAAGTTAATTTTTGGGTGGATTATAGATGCTTGCGGATCTCAGGCGGACACCCATTTTGGGGGGTGTACGCAAAGCAAAATACTTAAGAATCAATATTTCGTCTATTTCTTAAGCTATGTCACTGAAACTTGGAATGTATATTAAGCTTTACTAGCGAATTATGGAAAAATATAACATTTGGACATAATACTAGTGGAGGAAAATGGGGAGCACTTCAAAAATGGTGCACTTTCCAAAATTTCAAACCGTTATATCTCAAAACTGAGTGCAGATATCAAATTGAAATTTTGTCAAATTGTAGAACTACATAATTTTTAATTTTGGTAAAAATTTTACGTTGAAGGATGTAAGCAAAAATTTCGGAAATTTTGAGTGATTTCTTTAGGGCTCTGGTGAAGATACAAAGTTTAAATTTTTCCATGTGGATACATCTGTTTGATGTACATCGAGAAAAAATAATAATTTATTTCACAATTGTTAAGCACCGAAAGGGGGTTTAACGTGCAAAAGGTGTTTCATGAGAAATGAAAAAAAAAAACATAACAGGGCTACGATTGCGCGTAAAGCGCAATCTTACGATACTCTAGATGAAATAGAATTTTTTGTGATCCCAAGAAATTTTGTATGGGGAGTGTTAGAAGGGATGATAGCATTGAACTAATTTTTTCGACATCATGCTAAAGTAGCTATGAAAATGTTTTATACAAAATGCTTACTCCAAAAACTGAATAGGAACTGAGAAAATTAGTGTGTTTGATTTAGTGAAAATGTGCAGTTTGTATGGGAGGTGGTAGAAAGAGTGGGGGGATTTTAATGATTTTTTCAGAAATAACTAGAAATATTATAAAATTGGCATCCCTTAAATTTCAGACTAGTGCCATTCATACTTTTCAAGAAAATCGATTTTTTGTGAAGTTGTGAAACTGTGTCATATTGTATGGGAGGGGGTAGAAGTAGTGAAGCAAATCAAATATTTTTTTTTCATCTTAGTAATAATATTAATTAAATATTTATTACAAAATATGAGCTCAACAAATGTTATATGTTCTGAGAAAATCGGCTTAGAGCATTTCAGGAAAAAGTGTAGTTTGTATGGGAGGGGGTGGAAGGAAAGGGAGGAAGCAAATAATTTTTGTACTGTAGATTTAAATCATTAAAAAAGTAACATATACCAAAATTGAGACCAATAGCTTTTATACTTTTTGAGTAAATTCATTTATTGTCAAATTGCGAAATTGTGTCATTTTGTATGGGAGGGGGTAGAAGGGGTGAAGCTAATCGTCTAATTTTTTTTGGTCTTACTAACAATTTTAAATAAATATATGGTGCACAATTTCAGCCCGCTGAATTTTATAAGCACTGAGGAAATTGGCTTAGAGTAATTCATGATAAGTACAGTTTGTATGGGAGGTGGCAGAAGGAGGGGGAGGACACGCACAATTTTTATAGATTGATATTATCATAAAAGTAATATGTTCTGAATTTCAGGCCAATGACTTCTATACTTTTTGAGCAAATCCGTTTATTGTCAAATTGCGTAATTGTGTCACTTTGTATGGGAGGGGGTAGAAGGGGTGGAGCGATTTGGCCCGTTCACGAACTTGGCCTTAGTTTTTTGGCAAAAACGACGTGTACAAAATTTGAACTTTCCAGCTCAACGCGTTCTCAAGCTAGAGAGCGCACGGACGGACGGACGGACGGACGGACGGGCGGACGGACGGACGGACGGACGGACGGACGGACGGACGGACGGACGAACGGACGGACATCCGGTTTTGAGATTTTTGAGTGATAATATTAACTTCCGTATCATTAATTTTTTCTCCGAGCCTTATTTCTTGGCGTTACAAACCTTAGAGCGAACTTATAATACTCTCAGATTCCATCTAGAGTATAAACACGAAAACTGAAAATTTTTGAATGAAATTTTAAGGTAGAAGCTTAAAAATTTGCGAAATTCATTTAAAATAAATCCCTAAAAGTATGAAATGTTAACTGGTTGAGTACCTTAAAAATTTCTACCCCCTCCCATACAAAATTATATTTTCGACCTTTTTTAAGATATCAATTATCACCGAACTATAAAAAGCTGTCAGTCTGAAATATTCCACAAAAAATTTTTTAAAAATAGTTGAAACGAAATCGCGTCAAATGTTTTGAGATCGCGTTGGACCCTCTACCCCCTTCCATAAAAAAGTATGATTTCGATAAATTTCAATAAATGAACTAATAACCAACAAATTAAAAGCTACGAACATGAAATAAGAGAAATGAAATAAGACTGTACCATAAATTTTACGATTCCCTTACCTCCTCTACCCCCTCCCATCCAAATGTTTTGTTTCGTGAATGTTAAATACACCGAATCTTATGAAAATTCAATGCAACTCCGTTTATGAAACAGACATTCCATACATGATTCAAGCAATCAATTAAAAAATCATTAACCTGCACCCACCCTTACTATCATCCCTTCCCCGTCCTCTTATAAAAACCCAAAATTGCATAAATAATGGAATGGAATATTGATTATATGTATACTGGACCTATTAAGTGTTAAATTGACAACAGCCCTGCCCTAGAACCACCTCTCACTTAGTCTTTCCTAACAACTCTAATTTATTTATTTTTATTTATTACTATTAGGGGAACGCGTGAGAGCACTGCAACCTTCTTGGCCTATTGTGGGCTTATAGCCCCTTCCCCTTTTATAATTCAATAGCTTTAGCTAATTTGAGAATTTTTACGGGAGCCGCATTGCCTAGTTCCTCCGTAGAAAGGAAACCCTTTCTCAGATGACTGTGTCTTTTCCTAGCTACTGCTTCACAGTGACATAGGATGTGTACTGTCGTTTCTGAGTCCTCGAGACAAAGGCGACAAATGTCGGTTTCAGCAAAGCCCTTTTTTTTGATGTGGTGGTTTACTCCACTGTGCCCAGTCATTAGGCCGATTAGAGTACTGCTGAATTTTAGAATATCCTCCACTTTGTTTTTTTGTGGTAGGATCAGTATTTTTGAAATTGACAAGCCTAGAAGTCTATTCCAGTAGATTTTATGTTCTTGTTCTACCCACTTTTTGAGTATAGGGTTGTAGTACCCTTTTGGTTTTCCGCAGAATGACTCTGGACCAATAAAGTTTGTTTCTGCGCCGTTTTTTCCAAGGCAAGCCTCTTCATTTCCCTCAATTCCCATGTGTCCTGGTGCCCACATTAAGGTTACATCATTCCTTTTCCCCAGGATGATTAGGTTTTAAAGGCATTCTCATACTATTTTCGATCCGTGTTTATTGGATGCTAGAGCTTTGAGAACCGCCTGACTATCCGATAGGATATAAATGGATTTATTGCGATGAGCTCTCTTTATTTTTTCCTGGATGCACCGCTCCATTGCAATTAGTTCGGCCTGGAAGATTGTGACTTCTTTATCCAGTGGTTTTGACACCGAGAAGTAAGACCTTTGACTCCGGCTCCTGTCCCCTCAGAGGTGCGAGAGCCATCTGTATACCAGATGATTGATCCCTCTACTATTTCTGGTATCATGGATTGCCAGTCCTTGCGTTCTCTAACTATAGCTTTGAAGGGGGTTTCAAAGTTGAATTTGGTCGGCATCGCGTCCGATAGTGTGGAAGTTATAACCTCTATTTTTGGGTCTTTTAGGATTTTGAGGTGACCTCTAAAATCCCCTGATTTGTAATTGTTTTTCTCCTGTATGCGTAACACTCCTTTGATAGCTTCTTTTTTTATTTGGATATGTATCGGAGGGATATTAAAGAACATTTCCATTGCCGCTATCGGACAGGTTTTCATTGCTCCTGTGATACCAAGCAAGCTAGCCTTTGAATTTTTTGTAGCGTAAGCTGTGTTTTCCGTTGTAAAATTTTAGTCCACCATATCGTTGATCCGAATGTGACTATTGGAAACATGACTGTTCTGTAACACCAGTAAATCTGCCGAAAAAGCTTTTGCAGGCCCAAAAAGCCTTTAGTGCTTTGGCATGAGTCCAATCTATATGTTTGTTCCAGTTGAGTTTACTATCCAGTATAACACCTAGATATTTTACCTCATCTGAAAAGGGTATTGATGTTCCATTTATTGAAGGAGGTACAATGTGGTTTTTCTTTCTATTTGTAAAAGGTACTATCTCAGTCTTACTTGGATTAATGTTTAAGTTTTTAGACTGACACCAATTCATTATGACCTCTAAGGCTGATTGAATTTTTTCCGATATTATTGAATCATATTTGCCTCCAATGATAATGACGAGGTCATCAGCATATCCTATTGCCTCGTAGCCTTGGTCCGTTAGACGGTCCAGAATCTCATCCACTACAATTGACCAAAGAAGTGACCAACTCTAAAGTGCATATTGACTTTCCACGCATTCTCAACTTGCCTAAAAAATAATAAAGTTGCGCCCGACTTGTTGGCATTTTTTTTTTTTTTTCTATGAACATAAAAAGTTTTCTTAATTTATTCGTATTGGGTAAAGTGCTATTCATTGTATCGCTAATCACTACCCTAATTATTTCCGAGCGAATACAATATCCAAGCGTTCAATACAAACAGAAACCACCCCTTCCGATTTAATTCTCCCAATTCCGGATTACTTTTATCCCTTCCACCTCTCGGGTGTTATGTGTCTGCACAATAGGATAATCCTTCGAGATCCGGTGTTACAGAAAAAAAACGAGACTATTTTGCAACGATAAGGATGAACAACAGGAGAAGTTAAACAATTCAAAGAAATCTTTTTTGATGTGATGCTGATCGTGATTTTGAGAACATTTTAATTAATTGAATCAAAAAGCTATTGCGCATATGAGGAACTGTTATATCCGGACTGAGCTGGCTACCGGAGTAAAACTATCTAAAATCAGCATATTTAAAAATTATACATCTTACTTATTTAGCTAACAAAACTATGCATATAATGCCATTAACCGTTTTTTAAAATATTAATTATTAATTATATCAAAATCATAATTTATCTTAAATTTTAAAAGTATTTACATAACGTTATATTTCTAAAAAAAATAAAAACAATATTTATTCAAACTCAAAGCGAAATAGAAATGTTGTTTTTGTATTCGACTGTAATCTCATCTTTTGTTGCTGTTACGGTTCACTCGTTTGTTTCACATGGTGTACACCGCGAAAACATGGCAAACAAAAGAAAAAAATGAACAAAAAAAAATCCAAAGGTGGGAACCGAATAAAAACAGCGATACTGAGTGAGTTACCTGTGCAATGAGTGAGAGCTTGTTAATGCCGCATCAGCCGCGAGTCGAGAACCACACCATCTCAACAAAGCCAACCCCTTCCCCCACTTACCCTTCACCCACCACACCATCAAACTCACCTGCGCAATTTCAAATTGCCCAACTCTCATACACACAAACCCCCTAGCGTTCTGTTCTCGCTCTCTTTGCGCAAAAGTCTGTCGGTACCGTCCAAATTTACCTGTGCCGCCGTCGTTCCACCTCATGCACATGTTACCGCCGCGCAATGATACAGGTAAATACCGGGTCCCAGGTGCTGCCAGAGCACAGTGGTCTGCCACTTCCCGTGTCACATATGAGCCTGCAGAAAAAAATAACTACAGTCATGCTTGCATTATTGTAAGTTCCCGGTGGGAGTTGGTGACCCGGTAAGCCTTAGGTAACGTGGTACTCGTAGGTAGGGACCAGAATTTCGAAAATCTCTGTAGTAACGTTTTGAATAATTTAATTAAAACTGCACCCACCCCTTTACTCAAAGCCTTCCCACTCTCCGGAATCTATCAATCCGTCGCATGTGTGACGCATTTTTAATTATTAAAACATCGGATCGAACCGCGGTACAATGAGATAAATGGTTCCATAAAAAGGCATTTAATTAGGGCCCATCGAGTTGGGCAATCTGCCAGAAACAGCGACTCCAACCAGCTCTCCCGCTGTTCGCCCGGCGACGGAAACGAGAGACAGGGCCCGGGAGGATGCTTCATTTCCGGACTTATTGGCCTTCGAACGGGCATTCCCCATTCGGGACATTATTTTTCCCTTGGCTCCCAAAATTAGGCAGCTTTGAAACGGAAGCAGTTTAATCCCCGGGAGAAATGTCGCCACTATCTTGCGAAATCTGTGCACGACTTCTCTAGGTCGTTTAAGAAGTTTCAAGGAAAAAAAAACAACAACCCGGCACTTTCTCTGGGCCCTAATTACAGTGACGTAGTCGGGACGGGTCTCGCAAAATGTGTGGTAGAATCATTAGAGACGCTCCGGATTAAATTGAAGCTCGGATGTGCTTTATATAATTTTCTTAAAGACGACGGTGTGCGGGGCGTAGCGAAACGTTTTATCGGGAAAAGTGAGTCAGTGGCATCTGCTTTCCGACTTTTCGAGCCAAGATCTGATAGCGCTAGTTTTGTGGTCGACCGCGGGGTTAAGAGGAGTCAATTGAAAATGACCAAGAATAAGACGTCGGGGGGAATCTTCTTCTCATAAATTCCGACTTGCTTTCTGCTTTCCGCTTTTTTTTTCTGAAACTTATGCGACGACGGTGCCCGCCGAATGACCTTAGGCCACTTCATCTCGGCTCATCAGCATCATCATCTGTTGCCACTTTGAATGATGATGCTCCGCAAAGGCACAACACGAGTAGCTCTTACGTAATTAGCATGTGTGTATTTTTCGAATCCGTGATGCTTCCTCACTCGCAGTTCGAACTGACCACACCACATATGCCATTAGTTTCCTAGAGTAGAACTCTCCGTACTTTGGGATTTTCATCGCTCGCTATTCTAACTGGGCACTGGACACTTGTATTGGTGAATTAATCGCTTCGATGATACACGCCTATATGCATGGCAGCATATGTGCGCCCCGAGCTGCAACATCAGCGAAACACCTGTCGCGGACCAACAACTACCTGTGCCTTAAGGGGGAAACCTGCGGCCGATATGTACATCGCGATCTAAGTTGGAAATGTTTGATTGAATTTCATTGCGATCTCAAGGCAACTCAATGTCGAGGATTTAAGTGTGGATTTTTTTTTTCTTTTTATTCGTAAGATGATTTGTTGCTGATTTCAATTACTGCAACATTGATTTTGTAAGTAACTGTTGCCGCTTTAAATGCATCGGACTCAAGTTCAGATTTTCGAAATTGTTCGAACCGCTTTCCACGTGGGCTGACTAATTTTATTTTGTGCCGTTTGGTAAGAAATTAAAGACGACGATGTTGGAATTCCAGTGCCAAATTGAATTAATAGAAGATGTAATTATTCACTTAATTCGATGTTTCCTAATGACAAGTTAGCTACTTCAAGGCAGTCGTGTGGGCGTGCCTTAATCGCATACGGTAGCACGATTTTGTATGCTTTATTAAAAGTTAATCGGAACTTTGAAGATGGTTCGTTTTTAAATCTTTCGAGCAGAGAAATGCGATTATAAAAACATAACAGGGCTACGATTTCGCGTAAAGCGCAATCTTACGATACTCTAGATGAAATAGAATTTTGTGTGATCCCTAGAAATTTTGTATGGGGAATGTTAGAAGGGATGATAGCATTGAACTTATTTTTTCGCCATCATGCTAAAGTAGCTATAAAAATGTTTTGTATGAAATGCTTACTCCAAAAATTGAATGGGAACTGAAAAATTTAGTGAGTTAGATTTAGTGAAAATGTGCAGTTTGTATGGGAGGTGGTAGAAAGAGTGGGGGAATTCTAGTGATTTTTTCAGAAATAACTAGGAATATTATAACATTGATATTCTTTAAATTTCAGACTAGTGCCATTCATGCTTTTCAAGAAAATCGATTTTTTGTGACGTTGTCAAACTGTGTCATATTGTATGGGAGGGGGTAGAAGCAGGGAAGCTAATAAAATATTTTTTTCTGATCTTAGTGATAATACTAATTAAGTATTTATTACAAAATATGCGCTCAATAAATGTTATATGTTCTGAGAAAATCGTCTTAGAGCATTTCATGAAAAAGTGTCGTTTGTATCGGAGGGGGTGGAAAGAGAGGGAGGATGCAAATAATTTTTCTACTGTAGATTTAAATCGTTATGGAAGTAATATATCCCAAAATTCGGACTAATAGCTTTTATACTTTTCGCGTAAATCCATTTATTGTCGAATTGCGCCATTGTGTCATTTTGTATGGGAGGGGTTAGAAGCGGTGGTAGCTCCTCGTATAATTTTTTTTTGGCCTTACTAAGAATCTATACATATAAATATAATTGTAGTGTCTGTCTGTTATTTGCTTATAAATGGCTATAAGTTAGTTTTTTGAGTTATTTTAGCACTAACTAAGCATAAAAACACATTTTTGAAATTTTTGTCTGTCTGTCTGTCTGTCTGTCTGTCTGTCTGTCTGTCTGTCTGTCTGTCTGTCTGTACGACCGCGTTTCACGCACAAACGGCTGAAACGATTGTAATGAAACTTGCACAGTTTGTTAGGTGTCCATCGGAATGAAATCTGCTTTTGGTTTTATTTCACTCTCCTCACGCCTTCTACCCCCTCCCATACAAAGTGACTCATTTTCAAAAATATATATTAATCAAATTTTCTTGAAAACTATAAAAGCTATTAATTTGAAATTTGGACTATATTATTTCTATTATAAATGCAGTCTTTTGGTATACAAATTATTTAAGGTCTGTCACTCCTTCTACCACCTCCCATACAAACTACACTTTTTCATGAACCACTTTACACCAATTTTCTCAGTACGTGTAACTTTCATTGAACTAAAATGTTTCATTAAATCCTTAATTAACATTATTATTAATATCGAGATAAAATTAACCGATTAGCTTCACTCCTTCTACCCCCTCCCATACAATGTGACACAGTTCCACGCCTTCACAAAAATTCGATTTTCTTGAAAAGTCTGAATGTTACTGATCTGAAATTTAAAATATATCAATTGCATGATGATTATAGTTGTTTCTCAAAAAATCACCAAAAACCCCCTTCTCCTTCCACCACCTCCCATATAAACCGCACTTTTTCATAAAATACTCTAAACGAATTTTCTCAGTACATATAAATTTCATTGAGGTAAAAATTTAAACTTAATCCTTAATTAGCATTATTATTAACAGCGGGAAGAAAATTAACCGAGTAGCTTCACTCCTTCTACCCCCTCCCATACAATGAGGCACATTACACGACTATGTAACAATTCGATTTTATTGAAAAGTGTGAATGATGCAGATCTGAAATTTAAAGTGTATTAATTACATGATAGTTATAGTTGTTTTTCGAAAAATCACCAAGAACCCCCCACTCCTTCTACCACCTCCCATACAAATTGCACAATTTCATTAAATTCAGTGCACTAAGTTTCTCAGTACCTACTCAATTTTTGAAGCTTAAATTTGGTACAAAACATTTTTATAGCTACTCTAGCATGATGTGAAACAAATTAGTTCAGTGCTGTCACCCCTTATACCACTCCCCATACAAAATTTCTTAACACCGCAAAAATTTCGATTTCATCTATTAATAATATCGTATGATTTGGCTTTACACACAATCGTAGTCCTGTTATGTTTTTATGCTTAATGTTATTTTATTTGCTTTTTTTTTTTAATTAACACCAGCTACAATTATTCACATGTTCTTAACGCTCTTCATCACGTATATGATCTCGAATCACGGGTTTGATTTGATCACGAGCCTGTCCCATAAAAATGGGAGTATCATGCTTTCATTCTTAATAATTTATGGTTCTGATTCCAACAATATACAAACCATTCTCTTCAAAGAGCCATTAAAGTAAGCAGATTTTATATCCCACATAATGCATTACTAACTACACTCTCAAAAATTGCTTATTATTGCTATTTTTACGCGGACGAAGTCACGGGCGTTTGCTAGTTTTAAATAAATATTTGGTGCACAATTTCAGACCGCTAAATTTTACATGCACTGAGTAAATTGGCTTAGAGTAATTCATGACAGGTACAGTTTGTATGGGAGGTGGTAGAAGGAGAGGGAGGACACACATAATTTTTATACGGTAGATCGATATTATTATCAAAATAACATATTCCAAATTTCAGGCCAATCACTTTTATAATTTTTGAGCAAATCCGTTTATTGTCAAATTGCGCAATTGTGTCATTTTGTATGGGAGGGGGTAGAAGGTTTGGAGCGATTTGGCACGTTCACGAACTTGACCTTACTTTTTTTTCAAAAACGACGTGTACAAAATTTGAACTATCTAGCTCAACGCGATCTCAAGCTAGAGAGCGCACAGACGGACAGACGGACGGACATCCGGTTTTGAGATTTTTATACTCTAGATGAAATCTGAGAGTATTATAAGTTTGCTCTAAGGTTTGTAACGCTAAGAAATAAGGCTCGGAGAAAAAAATGATGAATACAGAAATTAATATTATCACTCAAAAATCTCAAAACCGGATGTCCGTCCGTCCGTCCGTCCGTTCGCTCTCTAGCTTGAGAACGCGTTGAGCTAGAAAGCTCAAATTTCGTACACATCGTTTTTGACAAAAAAGTAAGGTCGAGTTCGTTAACGGGCCAAATCGCTCTACCCCTTCTACCCCCTCCCATAAAAAATGACACAAATGCGCAATTTGACAATAAACGGATTTGCTCGAAAACTATAAAAGCTATTGGCCTGCAATTTGGAATATATTACTTTTATGATAATATAAATCTACTGTAAAAAAAATTATGCGTGTCCTCTTCCTCCTTCTACCACCTCCCATACAAACTGTACTTGTCATGAATTACTCTAAGCCAATTTACTCAGTGCGTATAAAATTTAGCAAACTGAAATTCTGCACTTAATATTTATTTAAAATTGTTAGTAAGGGTAAAAAAAATTAGACGATTAGCTCCACCCCTTCTACCCCCTCCCATACAAAATGACACAATTTCCCAATTCGGCTATAAATGGATTTGCTCGAAAAGTATAAAAGCTATTAGTCTGAATTTCGGGATATATTACATTCATAATAATTTCAATATACAGTATAAAAATTATTTGCGTCCTCTTTCTCCTTCCAACCCCTCCCATACAAACTACTCTTTTTCATGAAATGCTCTAATCCGATTTTCTCAGAGCATATAACATTTATCGAGCTCACATTTTGTAATAAATACTTATTTAACATTATCACTAAGATCAGAGAAAATTTTTTGATTAGCCTTACTGCTTCTACCCCCTCCCATACAATATGACACAGTTTCACAACTTCATAAAAAATCTATTTTCTTCAAAAGTATGAATTTTACTAGTCCTAAATTTAAGAGATGTCAATTTTATAATATTCTTAGTTATTTCTGAAAAAATCAATAAAATCCCCCCACTCTTTCTACCACCTCCCATACAAACTGCACATTTCAACTAAATCTAACACACTAATTTTCTCAGCTCCTATTCAATTTTTGGAGTAAGCATTTTGTATAAAACATTTTTTATAGCTACTTTAGCATGATGGGGAAAAAATTAGTTCAATGCTATCACCCCTTCTAACACTCCCCATACAAAATTCTTGGGATCAGAAAAAAATCTATTTCATCTAGAGTAACGTAACGTAGTCCTATTATGTTTTAGATATAATATTAACTTCTGTATCATTCATTTTTTCTCCGAGCCTTATTTCTTAGCGTTACAAACTTTAGAGAAAACTTATAATACTCTCAGATTTCCTCTAGAGTATAATTACGATTTTCATCTAGAATTCGGGTTAAATTGATTTGTCGAAAGAAAATCTTGCTTGGGTTATTAAAGAATGAAAATCATGAAGACGTTTCAGTAAATGTTTTCAAAAGAATTCTTCTTTTATCATACCGAGGACTGGACCAAACTTATTTAACGTCATAATGGTAAATTCATTTTTTTGCCATCTCACTCGGTATTGTTCTCCAGAAGACCAATTCAGTCGCTTTTCTTAAACATTTAGTAATTATTTTTTTCCAAATGTAATTGTCTTGTACAGTATGACCTCAATTCACGTAACTCCTCGATTTTCGCAACAGTTAATTTCTTAGTATAGTTGATTCGATATGTAAGTGCTGCTTTTTTTTGTCTTTACTACTACTACTACAATGGCGCCACAGCCCAAATAGGACCTTGGCCTCCTGATATTCAGTTCCTTAACATTTTTCATTACTTATTGTGGAAGGGCTGTTAGCCCTTCGCACAACCCTCTTTCTACGAATTTTTTCATTTTTCGTAGATTGAGGTGACCAAGATATATCCAAGCAGGTAATGTGACCAGGAATTGAACTCACAACCTTCGCATTACAAGACCAGCACGCCACCTACTAGGCTGCACCCTAGCTTTCTTTTGTCTTATTTTACTTTATTATTCTAATAATAAAGCATTGTGATCGACACAAAAAAAATAAACTGCCAACAAGTCGGGCGAAACTTTATTATTCTTCGGACAAGTTGCGGATGCGTGGAAAGTCAATATGCAGGTTAGAGTGGTTAGGGAAGACTAAGTGAAAGGGGGTGCTTGGGCAGGGCAGTTATCAATTTAACACTTTGCGGAAACGTTCAAAAACTCCAGTATATATAATCAATATTTCGTTCGTTTATTTATGCAAGTTTGAGTTTTGTGAGGGGAGGGTTGAGGGGTGATAGTAAGGGTCGGTGGATGTTAATAGTTTTTTAATTGATTGCTTGAATCACGTCCAATATTCCTTGTACCGAATGTCAGTTTCATAGACGAAGTTGCATAAAATTTTCATAAGATTCTATGTATTTTACATTCACGAAACCAAACATTTGTATGGGAGGGAGTAGAGGAGGTAGGGGAATCGTAAAAATTGTGTCGCAATTCTATTTCCTTTCTCATGTAGTGTGCTCGTACAAAATTTCAAATTCGTAGCTTTTAATTTGTTGGATATTAGTTGGTTCAATGAAATTGGTCGAAATGATACTTTTGTATGGGAGGGGGTAGAAGGGCAAGCGTGATTGCAAAACTTTTAAAAAAATTTCATTTCAATTATTTTTGTAAGTTTTCGTGCAAAATTTGAAATGGATAGCTTTTAAAAGTTAGGTGATAATTAATTTCTTAGAAATGAGTCGAAAAAATAATTTTGTATGGGAGGGGGTAGAAGTTTTGAAAGTATTCGACCAGTTAATATTTCATACTTTTAGGGATTTTTTTTAAATGTATTTCCCAAATTTTTAAGTTTCTACCTTAAAATTACATCCAAAAATTTTCAGTTTTCGTGTTTTTTTCGCTGCACATGAAACACCTTGTGCCCATTAGACCGGGGTGGTCGGTTGGTAACAATTGTGGATCAAATTATTACTTTTTTTCTATGTATATCTAATAGATGTATCCACATGCAAAATTTCAAGTTTCTACCTTTGACCAGAGTCCTAAAAAAATTACTCAAAATTTTCGGCATTTTTGCTTACCACCTCCCTCCCTTTACACCCCGTAACTTAACATTTTATCGATATTATATAGTTCTATAATCTGACGAATTTTTGATTCGATATCTGTACGCAATTTTGAGATATAATGATTTCTAATTTTGAAAAGAGCACCATTTTTGAAATGCTCCACATTTCCCTCCCACTACTATTATGGCCAAATTTTTTTTTTGTATTTCGCTAGTATAGTTTAGTATATGTTTTAAGTTTCAATTACATAGCTTAAGAGATAGTTGAGATATTACTTCTGTCTTTGCACCCCCCTGACCCTCCCCCTTACAATAATAAGGCTATTTCTAAGCTGATTCTGGTGGATCTATATGTCATTTTAATGTTCCAAAAATATGAATTTTTTATGATAAGCAGTTTCGAAGATAAAACTATTTCAAAAAAAGATTCGGCCGACAATTTATTTTTAGCCCCCCCCCCTTTTCGGACGCCAATGGGTAAGAAAATTAAATTATTTTTGGAGTTTGTCCCACAACCCTCTCTATACGTA
Organism: Chorisops tibialis; assembly: GCA_963669355.1. Lineage (NCBI taxonomy): Eukaryota > Metazoa > Arthropoda > Insecta > Diptera > Stratiomyidae > Chorisops > Chorisops tibialis. The sequence continues at coordinate 12,821,754 of OY770262.1, read as the reverse complement.
TGCTGATTTTCATCTTCCTATCTGCATTCGTGGTGAAGATATTACCAAGTGTATTTTTGACTTTTTCCATCCCGCCGCCTCCCCCTTCCACCTGACACTCCCCAAAATTTGGATAATGGAACTTTTACCAAATTAACAATCCACCCAAAAACCAACATTCTACCTTTAACGGTCTTGGAGCTACGAGTCCATATGTACGGCGGGACGGATTAATTTTTTTTGCTTTTTTAGGCTAATTTAGTCATGAAACGCGAAAAAACAAAATTTCAGGGTAGCAAATTTTTTTTTTTCTGTGTCGATCACAATACTTTATTATTAGAACAATAAAGTAAAATTCGCTACCCTGAAATTTTGTTTTTTTCGCGTAAATTAGCCGAAAAAAGCAAAACAAATCCGTCCCGAAGCAACAGTAGCAATAGCAACAAACCAACAACAACAGCAATAAGATACTAAAAGGAGATATAACAAGTACCAGGTTTATTATACTCTAGATGGAATCTGAGAGTATTATAAGTTTGCTCTAAGGTTTGTAACGCCAAGAAATAAGGCTCGGAGAAAAAAATGAATGAAACAGAAGTTCATAAAATCACTCAAAAATCTCAAAACCGGATGTCCGTCTGTCCGTCCGTCCGTCCGTCCGTCCGTCCGTCCGTCCGTCTGTTCGCTCTCTAGCTTGAGAACGCGTTGAGCTAGAAAGTTAAAATTTTGTACACGTCGTTTTTGAGAAAAAAGTAAGGTCAAGTTCGTGAACGGGCCAAATCGCTCCACCCCTTCTACCCCCTCCCATACAAAATGACACAATTGCGCAATTTGACAATACACGGATTTGCTCGAAAAGTATAAAAACAATTGGCCTGTAATTTGGAACATATTACTTTTCTTATAATATCAATCTATCGTATAAAAATTATGCGTGTCCTCCCCCTCCTACTACCACCTCCCATACAAACTGTACTTATCATGAATTACTATAAGCCAATTTATTCAGTGTGTATAAAATTTAGCGGGCTGAAATTGTGCACCATATATTTAATAAAAATTATTAGTAAGTCAAAAAAAAATTAGATGATTAGCTTCACCCCTTCTACCCCCTCCCATACAAAATGACCCAATTTCGCAATTAGACAATAAATGGATTTAATCGAAAAGTATAAAAGCTATTTCTCTGAATTTTGGGGCATATTACTTTAATAATTATATAAATCTACAGTAGAAAAAATTATCTGCGTTCTCCCTCTTCTTCCACCCCCTCCCATACAAACTACACTTTTTCATGAAATGCTCTAAGACGATTTTCTCAGAACATATAATATTTATCGAGCTCATATTTTGTAATAAATACTTAATTAGTATCATCACTAAGATCAGAAAAAAATATTTGATTAGCTTCACCCATTCTACCCCCTCCCATACAATATGACACAGTTTCCCAACTTCACAAAAAATTTATTTTCTTGAAAAGTATGAATGTTACTCATCTAAAATTTAAGAGATGTCAATTTTATGATATTCTTAGTTATTTCTGAAAAAATCACTAAAATCCCCCCACTCTTTCTACCACCTCCCATACAAACTACACATTTTCACTAAATCTAACACATTAATTTTCTCAGCTCCTATTCAATTTTTGGAGTAAGCATTTTGTATAATACATTTTTATAGCTACTTTAGCATGATGGGGAAAAAACTAGTTCAATGCTATCACCTCTTCTAACACTCCCCATTAAAAATTTCTTGGTATCACAAAAAATTCTATTTCATCTAGAGTATCGTAAGATTGCGCTGTACGCGCAATCTTAGCCCTGTTACTTTTTTATTTCTTTTTCATAATTATATTTTAATTAACACGACATTTAAAACATAACAGACAGAGAATATGTAATCTCAAACTCTTTCGAATAGTGAATAGTGACTTTTGTATCAGAGGTGGTAAAAGCATAGGGGGGAGGTTTGTAATTTTTGTATACAACACCGAACGTAGTACAAAATGTTTCATGCTAAATTTGAAGTTTGTAGCTTTCATAATTTTCGAGGAAATTAAACAATTTTTGTCTGAATTTATGGCATTTGTGTGGGAGGTGGCAGAGAAAGTGGGAGTATTTGGATGATTTTGAATTTGCTTATCAAAATCCTAATCACATTGCTTTGTTACATTTTTATAGATAGATCTCACATGTTGTAAGGAGAAATACTTTTCCTGAATTTCCAATACAAAAATTTGTATGGGAGGTGGTAGAAGGAGTGAAGGGAAGTTCATATTTTTTTTTAGCATTTATTGTAATTATTATGAGACAAATTCTGGCAAAATATTAAGCTTGTACTTTTTCTAGTTTCAATGAAAATCAATTAAATACATTTACCAAAATTGTGCATTTGTATGGGAAGGGGTAGAAGGAGTTTTCGAATCAAAACAAATTTTTCGACATTAATGATATTTGCAGTAGAATACTTTTCTCAAAATTTAAAGTTAATAGCTTTGACGGTTTTCAAGAAAAATAAATAATTTAATTGAAATTTCGAAATTTTGTGGAATTTGCATGGGAGGGGGTATTTGGGACTGCCTTCAAAACCTAATCATCCTGGGAAGGAGGAACAGAGTAACATTAATGTGGGTCCCAGGATATACGGCAATTGACGGAAATGAAAAGGCAGACCGCCTCGCAAAAAATGGCGCAGAAACAAATTTTATTTAACCAGAGCCATTCTGTGGAAAACCAAAAGAACATGTCAACCTTATACTTAGAGAGTGAATTGAACAAGAACATAGAATCTACTGGAATAGACTTTCAGGCTTATCAATCTCAAAGAAATTTATTCTACCACAGAAAAAAAAAGTGGAGGGTATTCCAAAATTCAGCAAAATTGACATTAGTACTCTAATGGGCCTTTTGACGGGGCACAGTGGAGTAAGCTACCACCTCAAAAATATGGGTCTCACTGAAACTCAGATCTGCCGCCTCTGTCTCAGAAACTCAGATACTACAGAGCATGTCCTACGTCACTGCGAAGCAGTAGAAAGGAAAAGATTTAATCTTCTGGAAAAATGTTTCTTTACAACTGATGAACTAGCCAAAAGGCTCCCTTAAGTGTACTTAGATTAGCCAAAGCTATTGAGTTATGGTAGGGTAAAGGGGCAATGAACGCACAATAGACCAAAAGGTCGCGGTGCTCTCAAGTGTTCTCCTACATAAATAAAAAAATAATAATGGGAAGGGGTAGAAAGAGTTCACCTCCCTCTGTTGATAGTTTTTTCCGAAATTGATTGCAATTATAATAAAATTTATTCGGGCAAAAATTGGTTCTTTTAGCTTTGCTGGAAAATCGAATAAATGCATTTTTTCAAAATTGCGCAGATATATGGGAGGGGGTAGAAGGAGTAAGGGGATCAGATCGAAATTTTTTGATGTTAATAATATTCACATCATTATACTATGACTTAATTTTAAAGTCAATAGCTGAAAAGATTTAGGAGAAATATTTATTTCTTTTAATTTCAAAATTTCATGAAATTTGTATAGGTGGGGTAGAAGGAGTGATGGGATGTGGCCCGTTCACGAACATAAAGTACAAATTTAAGCACGATAGGTCAAAGTTTTCGAGAGTTATGTTGTAGGCAGATCGACACACAGACGGTCACTCCGAATCGCGGTTTTTGAGTGACAACCAATATTTCTATACCCTTGGCGACTCTGTGCGAGCATTATTTCTTAGCGTTACAAACAGTAAGGCAAACACCATATACTCTCAGATTTCATCTAGAGTACAAAAAAAAAGGTATTCATCGGTTCTAATGGAGATGACGTAACGAGCGCTGCACACTCACCTCATGATCAACACGGTTCGGTCAATTCATTCGAGCATAATTTTGCGGCAAATATTGCGGCTGTTGGCCGGTAGCTTGGTTAAAGCACTTGATATTCAGTTGGCTTAGCCAGAATCACAAATGAAAGGCGCGATCCTCAGCATCGGCATTTTGTTCCTGCCAGGACTTGTTTATTCTTCTAGCCTCTCGCTCAACTGCTCGCTTCCATGAGCTACATAGTTGACCAACCCGACGTTTTCCTTGAGGATTATAATTCAGAGCCTGTTTGGCAATGCTTCACTCTGGTTTCCTCAAAATGTGACCGATCCAAAGCTACTTTCGCCATTGAATCTCAATGCCTATTTTAGTCTGTCCAGTTGTACTCCAAAGTTCATCGTTGGAGATAACTTCTGCCTACAATATCCCTTAAGTGCGTCGGAGAAATTGATTCAAAAAAGCTGGCAGTTTCTTGGTAAGTCAGAACAGTCACTTTCCACGTAGTACAACCATATAACAACACGGATTTGACGCATGTGTCAAATATTCGCAGTTTTGTGCGAACCTCCAGAAAGTGGAAAATGATGCTGAAGGCCTGACGAGCTTTATTTAGACGAGCCTCAATATCCATTTCGGCACCGCCATCCACGCTGACAATGTTTCCGAGATAACAAAAACCTTACACCTCTTCCATATCTTGTCCGATAAGAACAATCAGCGTGCTTTGTTCGAACCCATGTGCATGTATTTGGTTTTACGTACGTTTATTTTCAGTCCCGCCTCTTTGCAGTTCGAATGTAATGAGGAACATTTAACTCTAAGTCCGAACGGTTATGTGCAAGCAAGCCAGCAAACAAATGTCATCAGTATAATCAAGGTGACTTAAGATGTTAAATAGCCCTCACTGGAGACCTTTATCTTCCCCACCCTCCTGTGCAGCTTTCAAGATGTCACTTATTACCATCACGAACAGGGCTGGTGATAATATGCAGCCTTGTCTGACACCAGTTCACATAGGAAAGATCTCGGATAGCGCTCCTCTATGTAAGACGCGTCACCTTTCATTTTCGTAGGATTCTTTAATCATAGCTATGATGTTATCTGGAATACGTCCGTCCGTCCGTCCGTCTGTGCGCTCTCTAGCTTGATAAAGCGTTGAGCTAGATAGTTCAAATTTTGTACACGTCGTTTTTGACAAAAAATTAAGGTCAAGCTCATGAACGGGCCAAATCGCTCCACCCCTTACCCCCTTCAACACAAAATGACACAATTGCGCAATTTGACAATAAACGGATTTGCTCAAAAAGTAGAAAAGCTAAATTTGAAATATATTACTTTTATGATAATATCAATATATCATATAAAAATTATGCGTGTCCTACCCCTCCTTCTAGCACCTCCCATACAAACTGTACTTGTCATGAATTACTCTAAGCCAATTTACTCAATGCGTATAAAATTTAGCGGGCTGAAATTGTGCACCAAGTATTTATTTAAAGATATTAGTAAGGCCAAAAAAAATTAGACGATTAGCTTCTCCCCTTCTACCCCCTCCCATACAAAATGACACAATTTCGCAATTTGACAATAAATGGATTTACTCGAAAAGTATAAAAGCTATTAGTCGGACTTTTGGGATATATTACTTTCATAATGATTTAAATCTGCAGTGTTCTCCCCCTCGTTCCACCCCCTCCCATACAAACGACACTTTTTCATGAAATGCTCTAAGACGATTTTCTCAGAACTTATAACATTTATTGAGCTCATATTTTGTAATAAATACTAAATTAGTATTATCACTAAGATCACAAAAAAAATTTTTGATTAGCTTCACTGCTTCTAACCCCTCCCATACAATATGACACAGTTTCACAACTTCACAAAAAATCGATTTTCTTGAAAAGTATGAATGGCAATAGTCTGAAGTTTAAGGGATTTAAGGGAATTTTATAATATTCCTAGTTATTTCTAAAAAAACCACTAAAATTCCCCCCACTCTTTCTACCATCTCCCATACAAACTGCACATTTTTACTAAATCTAACTCACTAATTTTCTCAGTTCCCATTCAATTTTTGGAGTAAGCATTTTGTATAAAACATTTTTATAGCTAATTTAGCATGATGGGGAAAAATTTAGTTCAATGCTATCATCCCTTCTAACACTCCCCATACAAAATCACAAAAATTTCTATATCATCTAGAGTATCGTAAGATTGCGCTTTACGCGTAATCGTAGCTCTGTTATGTTTTTTCATTATTTCTTGTGGAAGGGTTGTTAGACCTTCGTACAACCCTCTATCTACGAATTTTTCATTTTCATAGATTGAGGTGACCAGGGTATACCCAAGCAGACAGTGTGCTGGAATTATGCGTCGATCGGGATTTCCATTTTGTACTGTTTACTTTTTTGGTAAGCTTGAAATTTTAGGTCAGTATTATCTTCCAAGAAAATTGATTTATAATAAATTTGTCAAATTGTGTTTTCGTGTGTTTTGTTCGGGAAAAGGCAGAAGGAGCGATTGGGCCCGTTCACGAACTTGACCTTACTTCTTCATCAAAAATAACATGTGCAAAATTTAGGCTTCCTTGCTCAACGCGTTCTCAAGCTAGAGAGCGAATGGACGGACAGACCGACAGACGAACATCCGGTTTTTGAGCGACGACAAATATTTCTGTACCATTGGCGAGTCAGTGCGAGTATTATTGCTTAGAAACTTTAGAGCAGACTTGTAATACTTTCAAGTACCATCTAGAGGATAAAAAGAAAATATTACAGAAAAAATCAATAAAAATTGCTGAAAGCAAGAACAAGGTTGTCTATAATTCAGAAAGTTACTTTCTTCAATTATACGATATTTCAAAGAAAATCAAATTCAACAAAGCGGCTTAAAGCAAAAGAAATTAACTCAACGAAGTGCCCTCCTCTGCCGAATATAATGTACGAGTACATATGGTATACATAGGTAGCTAGCAGATAATTATTCCTTTTTCCTTTCAGTTACACTGTGATTATTATCTCATTCTAAATGCGTATACCGTATAAAATTTTCTCTCTGTAATTTTAATAGTAAGTTTGATAAGTGATGTGCATAAGCATTACACAGACAATGCTGCATCTATTTTCGCCGGGACATTTCCCTAGTGTAATCAATAGACACAACAATGCATCTTTATAGTATAAGTTTAAAAGATTTTACCTAAATGGCACAATTTTCTTCTTCTTTTGTAATTTTCACGAAATTTTATCTCTTTAAATTGATGTGTATTTTAATTAGTATCCTATTTAATTAAAACGAATCGGAAATACGACTTAAATTTCAATTCATCCTTGGGGTTAAGTCTTATATTATTGACACATAGCGCAGCTAAATTATAATTAAGGCCTAAATTATCATTAAACGGCTGTGTGTCATACGCTAATTTAGCTAAATTACCAAAATCGTGATCATTTACCAGCTAAATGCTCTCAGCTAAATCATCTCATCTAGCTAAATCCTCTCATTTTCCGACAGCTTTGACTTCTATAAAATCTTTGAAGCGTGATTTAAACGCGCAACAATGACAGATTCGAAAACAGGACTAAGAACCGTTTCTTTCCTTTTGTGGCCTTCCTTGTAACATTTGATTGTCTATTGGCCATGCAATTCAACTTTTTAAAAATATGACAAATGAATGAGTGGCTCTTCTTAATTATCGAAGTGCTATGTATCACTATTTTACTAACGATGAAGACGAGCTAAATTACGAATTAGCTAAATTATAATTAGGATCGCTATGTGTCAATGGTATTTGAGCCTAACTAGAGGTCATATTGTTGCCACCTTTTGGGTTATTAACGTGTACTAAACAAATGTTCTTCTGATAATTAAATTCCTATAAACTATAGTACGAAATTCTTATTGGATAACTTTCTCTTAGATTGCGCAAAAATATCTATAACTCTGGGATAAGTTATGAATTTCTTAAACTTCATTTTAATTAGAACATTTCTCCCACAAAGATTTCTTATACAAGAATAATTACTACCGACGACGAACTGACTCTTTTAATTAAGATACACAAATTATTTAACAATTATCAATTTAAAAAACCCATTTCAGTCTGAGTTAAACATGAGTTAACTCCGCAACGTACTACATGAGTCGGGAACGAAATTGATCTATCGTAGTGAATTTAATTAATTGAAATTAATTAAAAATTGTTTCGCAGCTCTATGTATGCTGACTTCAACACATCCATATAGCTGCGAACGCAATTACAGATACTTTTTTCATGCTTCAGTATGTGGGCCACCCGAAGATCATCACTGCCAGTAGATGATGCTTTTCATCTTTCACTTTTGGCAACTTTTTAGCAATTTTTCTTCCTGCTTGAAGTTCATCTTATGCCAGGGAGGATGTTAAGATTTCCGTTTATCTATTTTTTTTTTTGTGTTATTCATGCTTAGTATCTGTCGCACGATTTATGTCAAGTTTAAGGCCTTTTCCATTTAGGAAGACTAACTTTTTTCCTCATACTATAAGGATGTGCGAGTTAATGTTGTTTTGTATGGGTGGGAGGTAGTAATTATTCGCGTATACAACGCCCAAAAGTAATCATCAATCACTTTGGATTTTTGGCCTTTAGGGATTTTAGCTTTTTGCAACATACCCTGGTATTCTTCTGTCTGACAATGTTTGATGGTTGTCTGTCTACCTTTCTTCATATTTTTATTTAATGATTTTTTTTCCGGATTATTACTGAAAGGTGAATTATGACTACAGTTATTAGGAAGGAGTTATATTGTTCGTAGTAAGAAACATCTAATGTTTGGCTGGTCGTTTAGTCTAAAGTCAATAAGCTCACTAATTTAATTGCGAGCAAAATTAAATTGTAGAGGATATGGAAAACTCTAAATAAATTAATTACTTCAGGTCTAACTTTTTTATTCTAGAGATAAAAGAGGAAAAAAAGATGGGCAGATAGATACGAAAAAAAAAATAAATAAATGAAATTCTATTTGTGTGGAATAAGAACACATAAAGAAAACTCAACATGGTTGTAAGGGATGGGTCCGATCAAATTGCGCCGATTTGAAATGCATTTTTTACTGTTATTTGAAATCAAATTATAATAAATTTATATTCATATGTTAGCCTTAATATTCTTGAAAAAAAAATCGGATTTATAATAATAATTTATTAATTAAAAGGGATGGAAATTGAAAGCAGGAAGAAAATTTTAGACTTTTCTCTAAAAATCCAACGGCGTCAAAAGGAACACTGTGCAATCAGCAGTGGCTCGGTTTGTAAATCGGCTTAAGGAGACCCAAAGTTTCGATCAAGCCCCAAGAACTGGAAAAAAATCGCGGATGAAAAGGAATAGTGAAGAAGGTAGTTCGGAAGTCAAGGGCACATTCAGGTCTTTCACAGAAGGATTTGGCAAAAAAAATCGGAACATCGAGGAGTTCTATGAGAGGCTGGCTTGAAGTCCTCTTAAGCCATTAAGGTGCCCAACCGCAACGACAAGCAAAACCTAGCGACAAGAAACTGAGCCAGAAAGCTGTTCTGACCAAAAATCTCGGCTGCTTGTTAATGGACGATGAAACTTATCTGATAATCGACGCCAACCAAATTCCTGGACAAAAAGCAGTTCAATGTTGCCGATAAATACAGGTTCACGAAATTGGATAAATTTGGGAAGAAGTGGATGATTTAGTAAGCAATCTGCTCGTGGAGTTAAGCAAGTTGATGGTTTGTGACTCCTTCAACATTAACATTTACAATTTATATCGAAGAGTATCGAAAACGACTTTCGTTATTTATTCGACAGTATGATGCTTTGGTAATGTTCAGGTCATATTTAGCAAGTATACATTACTCCAAAAATACAATGGAATGGTACAGAACCAACAACGTATCAATTGTGGCAAAGGAGTGGAACCCACTGAATCTCTCTGAGTTCCAACCCATTAAACAATTTTGGTCAATTGTCAAATGAGTCTTAAAGAAGACTAGAGTAACCTTCAGCAATCACCAATATATGTATGCTCCATCACTGACAGAACAGTGTCAGTCAAGTGGATGAAACCACTGTGCAGATAATGATAGGAACGATTTTGCAGAAAGTTCGTTTTTTCATCAGATCTGCTGTGCAATATTAATCTTTCATGCTATTTTCTAAAATTTCATTTTATAGAAATATTATTAAAAATTTAAAATAATTTAAACTTCTTGTCTTAAACACATTTCAAAGCGGTGCAATTTGATCGGGCCATGGGCCGAAATACAAAATGACACAATCTCACTACTCAATTTTCTTGAAAAGTATGAATGCTACTGACATGCAATTTAAAAGATAACAATTGCATGATAATTATAATTAATTCTTCACCAAAAACTCCACACTCCTTCTAACACCTCCCATAAAAACTTTTCAATTTCTCTAATCCAATATACTAATTTTCTCAGTATCTATTAAATTTTTGAAGCTTACATTTTGAACAAAAAATTTTGATAGCAACTCTACATAGTGTAATGGGAAAAATTGCTTCAATATTGTCACCTTTTCCACCACCCCCAATACAAAATTTCCTAAAGTTACGAAAATTTTTATTTCACCTACATCAGTGGTCCCCAAAGTAGGTTTTGCGGAAATCTGAGGTTACACCAAAAAAAGAGAGAAGGGTTCCGCGTAACAGCCTTGGTGGCTTATTAAGAAAATACAATGTAGGGCTTTATCACCGCCATCTTGGTATTCAGGCCAGGCTGTAGCGCAATCGGCTCTTAGTTAAGCGGTCAAAAGCACTTTTCAGGAAAACCATAAAACTCACTTTTTATCAACTGAAACTGCTTGAGCACAAATTATGAATGAAAATATTTTTGTTTATGGCTTATGGCTTTTAATTCAGAACCACTACAATAAACATAATACCGCAGAAAATAAAGAAATATGAAATATTCCTTGTCAATTTACGATACTTCACTCAGCAGCTTTGAATGTTGTAGTTGCGACTGCACTGGGATAACGTCACTAACAAATGTGCAGTTGAACAAATTATCGGATATGAACACTGTCCATGTTTGACCAAATTTTCACAAACACTAAAACAAAATATACCGCAACATCTGGTGACAAAGAGGAGTTTTATAGCCAACTGAGTGTCACCTTCGAACGTGTTCCAAAAGGTTATATTATTATCATCCCAGGAGATATGAACGCCCAGGTTGGATCAGGCAACACTGGACTAGAACACGTCATGGAGAGGCATGGTGATCCTTGGGTCGACACTTCACGACCTTGGATTAAGAGACCCGGAAACGGCGAATTATTTGTGGAGTTTTGAAGTACTCCGCAAATGGTCATCGGAGGGACCCTTTTTCCACACAAGAGTCATCGTAAAACGTTTCCCCTGATGGTATTACTCAGAACCAGATCGACCATTTGGCTTTAAGTCGCCGATGGAGAAGATGTCTCGTCGATGTGCGAGTGAAAAGTAGAGCTGACGTGGGGAGCGATCACCACTTGATGGCTGCCTGCTTGAGATTGTGTACACCAGCTACCCGACGACCACAAATTCTTCAAATGAAGCCCAAGCTTAATGTGGATAAACTCAGAGATCCCAACAAAAAACGCGAATATACCACTATTCTACGCGAAAAGTCCAAAAATCCACATTGGGTGAATATGAAATGCGCACACTGGACGCCAATTGGAAGGCAACCAGAAACACTTTTCTAACTAGTACTGATGATCTGTGGGATATGTGCAAAGCTGTGAGAAACCCTGGATGTCGCAAGACACATGGGACAAGATTGGCAATCGGAAAAAAGCCAAATTGGCAATCTCTCAACCCGATATCAACCAACGAACGCCCGACCTGAGGCAGAACTACCGCGATGCTCATATACAGCTTAAAAAGGCTATTAGACGCGATAAGAGAAAGGTCATTGAATATCTGGCCAACAAGGCAGAATCTGCGGCTTACCTTGGGGATATGAGTTCACTATTCAAAATCATGAAACAGTTGACGAACAGGAATTTCACCGCCAACCACCTGGTGAGAGATGTCAACGGAACTCTCCTTGATATGAGTGAACACCAGTTGCGGCGATGGAAGGAATACTTCTCTGATATTTTTAACATCTTGTCAGTGGAAGATATTCCAGAAACAGAACAACTACCAAACATCCAACCGCAACAATCCTCTATTAGGGACGATCCCCCAGATAAGGAAGAAATAGTTTCCGCTATTCGGTCAATGGCAGGAAGGAAAGCTAGTATAGACATATTCTAGAAACAACTCTCTTCCACAAGGCGCGATCCTGAGCATCGGCTTTAAGCTGTTGCCAGGACTTGTTTATTCCTCTGGCCTCCTGCTCAACTGCTCGCTTCCATGTGTTACATGGTCGACCAACCCGACGTCTTCCTTGAGGGTTATAATCCAGAGCCTGTTTTGCGATATTTTGCTCTGGTTTCCTCAAAGTATGACCGATCCACTGCCACTTTCGCCGTTGAATCTCAATACCTATTTTAGTCTGGCGAGTTGTACTCCAAAGTTCGTCGTTGGAGATCACTTCTGGCCAGAATATTCCTAAAATGCGTCGGAGGCATTGGTTTACGAAAGTCTGTAGTTTCTTGGTAAGTCGAACGGTCACTTTCCACGTAGTACAACCATGTAACAACACGGATTTGACGCATGCGTCAAAAACTCGCAGCTTCGTGCGAAGGGAGATCTCTCTTAGCCTCCAGAAAGGGGAAAGGATACCGAAGGCCTGACGAGCTTTATTTAGCCGAGCCTCAACATCCTTTTCGGCTCCGCCGTCCATGCTGACAATGCTTCCGAGATAGCAAAAATCTTGCACCTCTTCCACATCCTGTCCATTAAGAACAATCGGTGTGCTTGCGTTCGAACCCATGTGCATGTACTTAGTTTTACGCACATTTATTTTCAGTCCCGCCTCTTTGCATTTAGAATGCAACGAGCGAACATTTGACTCTAAGTCCGAACGGCTATGTGCAAGCAAACACACGTCATCAGCATAATCAAGGTGACTTAAGATGTTAAATAGTCTCCATTGAAGACCTTTACCTTCCCCACCTTCCAGTGCAGCTTTCAAGATGTCATTTATTACCACCAGAAACAGGGCTGGTGATAATATGCAGCCTTGTCTGACACCCGTTCGCACAGGAAAGCTCTCGGACAGCTCTCCTCTATGCAAGACGCGACACCTTGCATCTTCGTAGGATTCTTTAATCATAGCTATGACCTTATTTGGAATACCTCTCCTACGCAAAGCATTCCATATGTAATCTCGCTTAACGCTGTCGAAAGCCTTCTCGAAGTCCACAAACATGAGATGTAGTGGCGAACCCATTTCGGCTGACTGCTCTAATATTATCCGTAGGGTATTTGTGTGGTCGGTACAAGACGACCCTGATAAACTTCGAGAGTGCTCTCGACGACATCACTAATCCTATTGAGAATTACCTTAGCCATAATTTTTGATACGGCAGTAAGTATACATATACCACGCCAATTGCCACAATCCCGAAGGTCGCCCTTCTTCGGAATTTTCACAATGACGCCCTCCTTCCATTCAGTCGGATATCTTCCATCATTCCACACCTTAGTGAAGAGTAGGAGGAGTATATCGGCTGTTATTTCCGGGTCCGCTTTGAGGAGTTCGGTTGGTAGTCCGTCTATACCTGGAGCTTTCCTTCCCGCCATTGACCGAATGGCGGAAACTATCTCTTCCTTATCTGGGGGATCGTCCCTAATAGAGGATTGTTGCGGTTGGATTTTTGGAAGTTGTTCTGTTTCCGGAATATCTTCATCTGACAAGATGAACCATTAGGTTCTCCCTATTGTCCGATGTGGTATCACTATGGATCCCAAAGAGTCTATGTGGGCTAAGGCCGCCACTCTAACCTAACCTAACCTAACCTCCACATTTTCTGCCACCTCCCATACAAATGCTCCAATTTCAGGAAAACAAAGTCCAATTACTTTGAAAATAATGTAAACTTTAGATTTTAAATTCAGCACGAAACATTTTGCATGCCACGTTCGGTATCATATACAAAAACTATAAGCCTTCCCCCTCTGCTTCTACCACCCCCCATACAAAAGTCATTATTCACTATTGACAAGATCTTGAGATGATATGTTTTCCGGTACATTAAACTCTTTCCCATTTCATTAAGAGTATCATATAATTGGGCTTTACGCCCATAATTCTGTTATGTTTTTACTAATATTTTTTTTTAAGATTTGACTAGAGTAAAAATATCATAATTTCAGCGAAGCACGCCCGGAGATATGCCCGTTCGATTCAAGTCCAACAGTAACTATTGGTAATTAAACAGAGATTCTATGAGTTTCCATTATCCATTCGCCTACATAGACGTAAAAAAGATTGAATCCAAAATTCTAGATAGTGCCGGATTTACATTATAATCATTTTTTTTTTTTTACAGAATGACCTGTGTTATAGGCAATTTCGGCCTTTATGTGCAATGCACAAACACAGTCATGGAGGGAAGGAATGGGATTGGGAAGGTTGGGGAAGGGGAGTGAGAACGACCGTAGCGAGTGGAGAAGCTGGTATATTGCTCAGTTGTACTGGCTGCTTACTGGCAAATATTTGCAGATTTTATGGGGGACTGAATGATAGACAGCGAACAGAAACCAGTATGAGTATGTAGGCCTTCTTGAAGTGGAACTGTTTCACTTTTACACCGTTTCCCCATTTTATCTCGAATAATTTTTTATCACCAGTAGCAACTGAAAAATTTGCGCTTAAAAAAATCCCGTCTGGAGTGGGAATCGAACCCACGACCTATTGACTGAGAAGCAAGCACGCTGCCTACTACGCCACGGAAGCCTTTGAGATCTGCTAGATAAAATCAAACAGTCTTCACTAGTTTTATGGTGATAATTTTTCTGAATTGAATTGAATTTGATTGATTCCAAAAGGTAACGAGAAAGTGGCCAAATTTAGTTTTGGCAAGTTTCACTACGGACTTGTATTACAAGCGAATCGAAACAAGTATTAGAAATAAATTTTACGAAACATGTTCAATATTATTTTTAATGCGAAACTATTACGAATCGACTGAGGCACAGATGATTTATTAAGATTAATCGCATTCGAAGCTCAAAATTCATTCCATACAATTAATTCTTAAAATAAATATAATTAAAGAATTATCGATCAAGCGAACTGAATTGCGAATTGCATCGAAATCCGATGTAAATTTTGTCATCAAATTCTAAACATAGAGAGCCGGCAGTAGTTTCATGTCCCTAAGGGAACCCACTGAATAACAATTTGTTTGCTCCGTCCCGAATAATGGATATGAATTATTCGCTTGACTTTCAAATTTAGATGATCACGAATATCGGTGCCCGTATAAATCGAATGCCATCGAGCTCGAATAAATGACATTCCCTATCAAAAGGACATAATACTGAGTCTATTTTCGAATATAATGGTTTTCACCTATACGTTCGCGTACGGCACCATGGTAATATTTTTTCGCATTATCATTAAAATAAAATTATTATTAGCCGTACATGACGACGGTATTGCTACGTCGAAATTTGAATAAAACGCGTTCATGTCGCGCTCTAATAATATATAATAAAATACCGCGCGATATCCCGTTTACCGCCATTGAATAATCAACAACCCTATAACGAAAAGTGGAGCCGGATGGGATGGCTTTCGCCATGTTATCAAATAAAATAGTCGTGCCAAGGATGACAAGGCACCACCCTGCATTAAATGCAAATCAAAAAACATTTCCGAAACGAAAAACCGAAATTCGGGAACATACCAATATTCGTGTAAATTCGCATACGATATGGTGAGTGGGGACGGCGTATAACTAGTTGTAATAATTTGCTCGTTAGTTAACCGAAAGAGCGAAATATCATCTGGATTACAAAATAATGTGAAACGTACACGAGCAAAAATGCTAAAATATTCCCAAGCCTGAAACCAGCTGCGCAGATTACTGCGGGGTGGTTGCGTTATGCGAGAACCGCTTTCCACCTGTCTCCTTCCCTGACAGTTATCAACATTCTGTACACAATCGGAAACAAATTTGTCATCTAGTTTGGAGGTGGCCTGGCATCGAGTACTACTTAC
Organism: Chorisops tibialis; assembly: GCA_963669355.1. Lineage (NCBI taxonomy): Eukaryota > Metazoa > Arthropoda > Insecta > Diptera > Stratiomyidae > Chorisops > Chorisops tibialis. Next base: position 12,805,817 of record OY770262.1, on the reverse strand, counting down.
CCTGTCCTGTTCCTGCCTCAGCACTATGCCTAATGTAATTCGAAATTGTTCGCGTGCTGTTATCCCGTAATGCTTTGTAATTCAGGATATCTAGCTCCGCCGAAAGTAGGTGACCCGAGCCACCGCTGCCCTCTCCAGCCCTATTCGAAACCCCAACGGCTTTTCATGCAAATCTAACGAAATTGATTGGGGCGGCCGGCCGGTACGTTTCTCGCGAGCTTACCCTACCGCCACCACCCACTCTCACGACACATTTCTTCCTGCTGTTGTTTCCGAAGCCGCGATGTGGCCAGGTAAATATGCGTGTAGCGTCCTTACGTGGCCTTATCGCACGCCTCCCAGTCCACAGCGGTAGTTGTGTTTTGCCCTTTTCGGACACTATGGTTACCCTGAATGTCACTGTTTTTTTTCCACTATCACTAAGTGCCGGCCAAACTACCCACGCACTTTCATAAAAAAAAATTGTTATTATTCTCCCATTGTATTGCCGCATATCCAAGGTTGCTACAACGTTATTTATTCACCTGTCGTATAGTGCTCGTATGCCGGGAGTCTTTTCGATTCGGGCCCACCTGAACAAATCCCGCCCCGAACTGGAATGGGCGGCGGGCTTTTCTTCCATATTTTTATTATTAGTTTTTTTTTTTTTTTTGGGACGGACAGCATTTCAGAAATATGGGATTTTATAGTGGTTCGTGTCGAGTAATTGCTCATTGTCGGCCTAATATTCCTAATAACGATCGGAAAAAAAACATACGCGGAGATGGATAGGAAAAAATACATTTTTCAAATTGCCCTCTAATGGAGATATGGCGTTATCATGTGACGGCAAAATACAGGCTTTAGTCAGTAGCGCGGACTGTTAATTGGAGGCTTTAATGGGGGTCAATCAGAGCAATTAATCGATGATGCACTTACCCTAAATATTTTCGACGGACCAACTCTATTATTTAGTCGGTTTTAATCGAGACAATAATGTAATTTGAGGGAGAGGTAGTCGGACTTGGCCACTGGATTTCGATTAGTTGTGTGTAATATCAATGATATTTACATCGCCACACAAACGTTGTGTACTAAACCATTTGAATAGTACATATACGTGGAATAATTTGATGTCAATTGTTTCCAGCTCTAAAATTACTTCCCATAATAAATAAACTCTAATTTTATCATGGAGCATGAGGCCCTTCTGCAATCAAATCAAAATTTAAAATTATTGACATCTGACCTATAGAATAGAAAAAACGTATGCCGACCTTGTATGGTATATGGGTGGCTCTAAAACCAATGACGGAGTAGAAGCGGGAATTTATGGGCAATGTCCTTGGAATATGTATGTATAAGGCTCTATAAGCTTACCGTTTCCATAGGTAAGCATATAGAGCCTTATAAAGGAAACTGAAGCAGTTCCAGTGCATAAATAATACGATCCATATCTTTCGCCGACCGCTCTCAAACCCCCTAAAGCCAGCAAATTCGCTCTCAGCTCAAAGACAATACATGCAAAAGTGCAGTTAACATCTCTTTTTCTCTATCGTAAATCATTCCTTTTGCATTTTACCTCCATAAGCTCTTACAAAACCGGTCTATTTTCAGCCGTTCAGGTCTCGCCTTTCTTTTTGTTGGTAGGATCGACGAAGTAACATTTTCTTAAAGTGATTTATTTTACTTTATTATTTTAATAATAAAGTATTGTGATCGACTTGGGAAAAAAAAAATTTGCTACATGAAATTTTTTTTTCGCGTTTCATGACTAAAATAGCCTAAAAATGCAAAAAAAAAATCCGTCTGTCTGTACGCCGTCCGCCGTCCGCCGTACGCCGACGTGTACGCTCAGCGCACATTAACTCCCAAACCCTTCAAGATAGAATGTTCATTTTTGAAGTTATTGTAGGTCATTGTGGATCTCTGGCGGATACCCATTTTGGGGGTGTACGAGTTCAGGGGGAGGTAAGGGGAACGCTTAAACCGAAAAATACGAATTCAAATATCTCAACCCATACAGCTAGGAAGCTAAAAATCAACAAACATATAGAGGAGTTTGTCGGACAACTTTAAAAAATAATTCAATTTCAACATCAACTAATAACTAACAAATTAAAAGCTATAAACTTGAAATTTTGCACAAGCACCTTACAAGAGAAAAGAAATAAAACTGCATGACAAATTTTACGATTCCCCTACCTCCTCTACCCCCTCCCATACAAATGTTTTGTTTCGTAAATTTAAAATACACCCAATCCAATGAAAATTCTATGCAACTTCGTTTACGAAACTGACATTCTATACAAAGAATATTGGATTTGGTTCAAGCAATCAATTAAAAAACTATTAATATCCACCTACCCTTACTATCACCCTGCCCCCTCCCTTCATGAAAACTCAAACTTGCATAAATAAACGAATGAAATATGGAGCCTTTGAACGTTTCCGGAAAGTGTTAAATTGAGAACTGCCCTGCCCAAGAAGCTCCTTTCACTTAGTCTTCCATGACCACTCTAACCTGCATATTGACTTTCTACGCATGCGCAATTTATCCCAAAAATAATAAAGTTTCGCCCGACTTGTTGGCAGTTCATTTACTTTATTATTGCCCCGCAGGGGGGTAGTTCTAGGATGAGGTTATACCAATTCCTTTAACTATGGTTGGGTACTAGCGACTTCACGGACCTGAGCTAACTATTCCCTGTGGGATGGGGGCAGTTAAATTCACCCACAGCCAAGCAGGACTGCTTGCCCTAAAAATGGCAAATGGGCACTCACTCACTCACTGCTTATCACCCGTGATCTTATTTTCTAACTGATATGAGAAACGAATACAACGCCTCGCATACGAACTGATTCTACGGTAACGACATTTGGCATTCGAAACGGAATATGATTGATTTCTGGAACGTTCGAACATTGAATGACGGGAGCACGGCTGGGGTCACTCGGTCCTTGCACCGCCACTCTGCGATCAACCGTGAAATGAAGCACTATAACAACCATGGGCTTGAGCGAGATCAGGTGGACAGGATCAGGAGAAGAACGAACCCCGAGCGGAAACACCATTCTGTACGTTGGTCCTGAGAGTGAAGCCACAATTGGCGTGGTGGTCGTCCTTAAACCGAGAGCAAGAAACAGTCTCATCAGCTGGGAACCAATCTCGGATAGGATCTCGGAACGTCGTCAGGCTCAGGACCAGTGTCAGAAACGTCACAATTCTACAGTGTTACGCACCAACTCATGCCACAACACCTGGTGACAAAGAGTAGTTTTATAGCCAACTGAGTGCCACCTTCGATCGTATTCCAAGAGGTGATATTATTATCATCTCAGGAGATATGAACGCCCAGGTTCGCTCTGACAAAACTGGCTTAGATCACGCCATGGGGAAGCATGGTGACGCTTGGGTCGACACGTCACGACCTTGGATTAAGAGACCCAAAAACGGCGAACTATTTGTGGAGTTTTGTGAGTGAAGTCTTATCGGCAAATGGTCATCGGAGTGATTCTTTTTCCACACAAGAGTCACCATAAAACATCTTGGGTTCCCCTGATGATGTTAGTCAGAACCAGATCGACCATTTGGCTATAAGTCGCCGATGGAGAAGATGTCTCCTCGATGTGCGAGCGAAGCGTGGAGCTGACGTGGGGAGCGATCGCCACTTGATGGTTGCCTGCTTGAAATTGTGCACAGCAGCTATCCGACGACCACAAATTAATCAAATGAAGCGCAAGCTTAATGACCCCAACTCAGGTGCGAGTACACAACCATCCTACGCGAAAAGTTATTCACGTTGGGTGAATATGAAATGCGCACACTGGACGCCAATTGGGAGGTAACGGGAAACACATTTCTAACTAGTGCTGAAGATTCTGTGGAATATGTAGAAAGCGGTGTGAAACCTGGATGTCGCAAGACACATGGGACAATGTTGGCGATCGTAAAATAGCCAAATTGGCAATCATTTCTCAACCCGAGCAAACCACCTGGTGAGAGATGTCAACGGAACCATCCTTAATATGAGTGAGAACCAGTTGCGGCGATGGAAGGAATACTTCTTCTGATATTTTAAACATCTTGTCAGAGGAAGATATTCCAGAAACAGAAACTACGAAACATCCAACCGCAATAATCCTCTATTAGGAACGATTCCCCAGATAAGGAAGAGATAGTTTCCGCCATTCGGTCAATGGCGGGAAGGAAAGCTCCAGGTATAGACGGACTACCAACCGAACTCCTCAAAGCGGACCCGGAAATAACAGCCGATAGATTCCTCCCACTTTTTACTGAGGAGTGAAATGAAGGAAGATATCCGACTGAATGGAAGGAGGGAGCCATTGTGAAAATTCCGAAGAAGGGAGACCTTCGGGATTGTGGCAATTGGCGTGGTATATGTCTACTTAATGCCGTATCGAAAACATGGCTGAGGTAATTCTCAATAGAATTAGTGATGTCGTGGAGAGCACTCTCGTCTTATACTGACCACCCAAATACCCTACAGATAATATTGGAGCAGTCAGCCGAAATGGGTTCGCCACTTCATCTCATGTTTGTGGACTTCGAGAAGGCTTTCGACAGCGTTAAACAAGATTACATATGTCATGCTTTGCGTAGGAGGGGTATTTCAGATAAGGTCATAGCTATGATTAAAGAATCCTACGAAGTTGCAAGGTGTCGCGTCTTACGCAGAGCTTTCCTGTGCGAACGGGTGTCAGACAAGGCTGCATATTATCTCTAGCCCTGTTTCTGGTGGTAATAATTGACATCTTGAAAGCTGCACTGGAAGGTAGAGGTCTTCAATGGAAACTATTAAACATCTTAAGTCACCTTAATTATGCTGATGACGTGTGTTTACTTACAAATAACCGTTCGGACTTAGAGTCAAATGTTCGTTCTTTGCATTCTAAAAATGAAAATAAATGTGCGTAAAACCAAGTGCTTGCACATGGGTTCGAACACAAGCACACCGATAGTTCTTAACGGACAAGATGTTGAAGAGGTGCAAGATTTTTGTTATCTCGGAAGCATTGTCAGCATGGACGGCGGAGGCAAAAAGGATATTGAGGCTCATCTAAATAAAGCCCGTCAGGTCTTCGGTATCCTTTCCCCTTTCTTGAGGTTAAGAGAGATCTCCCTTTGCACGATGCTTCGAGTTTTTGACGCATGCGTCAAATTCGTTTTGTTATATGGTAATACTACGTGGAAAGTGACCGTTCGACATACCGAGAAACTACAAACTTTCGTGAACTAATTCTTTCGCCGCATTTAAGGAATATTCTGGCCAGAAGTGATCTCCAACGACAAACTTTGGAGTACAACTGGACAGACTAAAATAGGTTTTGAGATTCAGAGACGGAAGTCTCAGTGGATGGGTCATACTTTGAGGAACCCAAAGCGAAACATTGCCAAAAAGGCTCTGAATTACAATCCGTAAGGAAGATGACGGGAAGGTCGACCTTAGAAGCGAGCAGTTGAGCACGAGACCAGAGGAATAAACAAGTCCTGGCAATAGCTATAGAGCAATGCTTGTGGAAGAGAGTTGTTTCTGTCCTATGCCCCTATAGTGGATCTTAACAGGAATTTGATTGATTTGATTGTCAACTGCACACCCTTGAACCCTGGCGACCTCCGCAATGTAGGGTTACCATTTACGCCACTGGTCACCATCATAGTCAAAGTAACTTAAGATGTTAAATAGTCACCACAGAAGACATTTATCTTGCAGCTTCCAGGATGTCATTTATCACCACTAGAAACAGGTCTGGTGCTAATATGCTGCTTTGTCTGATACCCATTCGTATTGAAAATCTTTCGGCGAGGCTCTTGCCTGTAAAAAAAATCATTCTGTGAAAAAAAAGAAACACTTATCGATTCCACCGTGGGATATATATACTCAGTGGTTAACGCCACCGCTTTGCGACCTTTGATCCTCTGGATTAATTATACCTTCCAACCTCCACGGTATTCTTTTAGTGTTGCAGACAAAATTTACTCTATTCGAAGTTTACTAAGCAGGTACCAACTTGTGCGTCCAATTCATGTTTTCAGGATTGGCGTCCAGCGATTTGTTCTTGTTTCCAAACATGAGAAATGGTTCGCCGAAAAGACATTCATCACTGCCTTTTTGGTCTATTCATAGAGTCCTATTTCCTATTTTGGCAGGCCTTGAAAAAGTTGGAGTATCTTTGGGCGACGTGTATTAAGCCCAAAGGCGCATAATATATTGGTTGAAAATTAAATGAAAATTTTCCCATACAAATAATTTTTTTTTTGCCTATCACGGCTACTTATCAATCCTTGTTTCAATTCTCTGGTAGAACTTAGCCTAGAATATAACAATATGTTCGTAACAGTATAAATAAATGTTTCTGTATAAATACAATGGCGCGAAAATGATATTTTATAAAAATGTATTGTTTTCAAAGTTCTAGATTTGGTAACAATGGCGCGAGACACATGTTTGTGAAGATAAGTTCTAAGATCTTCTACCAACCACCCAACTTTTAGCTCACACAAATAGAAAATGCGTCAATTGCAATTTTTCACTTTGAGGACGAACATACTACTCACCAAGGAATATCTTTGCTTAAGACTTCTACAAAAGCAAGCAATCGAAATAATTGATTACAATGCGACTAAAAGTTGTTCGTTCTACAAACAAAACACCGATGTACACAACGCTACATTTCACTACCAGTATCACAGCAAACCACAAACTACAAACTTCCTTCAAGTCAAAGAATAACTCCGTTTTCCGATACTAAGAAATCCAATTCCCGTATCCATCCCTCCAATCCGATATAATTACTCTGCTCCATTTCAACAATACAGTGTACTCTGCCCTTTGAACTTTCGCAGCCAAGTGCCGATTGATTGAAATCGTGTCGCACAATTAAGAAGTCAAAGTCAACTTGAAAACTGAAAACCTCCGCTCGCATACCGACCATCCCGCCATTCCTCCCGTCTTGATGATTCGAAATAAAACGTTCCGACAATAAAGGCCACTTCATCTCTTTATTTTCGCGTCAACTCAGACAATATGCCCGGCTGGCAAGAGTCCTGGCGGTGCTTGGGAGAAGAGTGGCCTGGTGCAAAAACCGATGAAAGTCCTTCCGGCAAGGGAGGGCCGGGTGGTGAACAGGCGGTAGGTATACGACAATCGAGCGAAAGTAAAAACATAGGATGCCAGCAGCCGATACCACCCGTCCGTCCCTTCCCCAATCAGGGCACAAGTATAACGTTTTAATGCCTATTCTGTTTTCGACGTTATCCTGCCGAGCAAATGGCCGGAAAATCGATACTGTGGAATAATATTCATGCAGATACGTGGCTGAAAGCCTCCCGACTCCTCCATCACCCACCCGGTAAGAATAAAGCCCGCGGGATTACAAAACGCTCTTCGGATCAATCGAAGGAACCCTATCAGCTGATTCCTTGTGATTCCTTCGAACAAAATCGCTGGGCCGGAGATACAAAAACCTTTCAGAATTTCATTTCGGAATCCACGGATTTCCGCATGAGAAACGAAGCAGTCTGAGGCGAGAGAGAAGGGCTTAGCCGCACCGTGTTCGGATAGCGAATGGAACGCGCCATTTTTGCAATAATTTAACAAGCCCCCCGGTTCAATTCCCGGTCGAGGCATAAAGCGTTTTCGAGAATATTTCGGGCACGGGGAGCCTGATTGGAACGGGGTTTTGCCGGATAGTTTTATTGATTTTCCTGTCGGCGTTTTTATGATTCCATGTCCACTCGTTCTGTTGCTTTTCATTTTACCTAAAGCGAAGCAGAGTTGATTTATGTTTCCAAAAAGTCCACCCATGTTTTGCAATTTCATCGAAAAAGAGCGACGACGACGACGAATAAAAAAAAAAAAAATAAACAAGAACCTTGCTGGTTCATTTTTTGTTTCTCCTTTTGTTATGCAAACATAACATCGTTCCGATGATATAACAGTTGCTTTGAATTCGAAACGGAATGACATGGAGGTGAAGAAGCCCTTTCGGAATTATGCCACCCAGTCAATGATTTAATAATCACCTTTGCCCAGGGGGTGACGCTGATGCGTGCCAAGTGCTGTTTCTACAGCTCGACATTCGGTGGACGAAGCACCCCACATTCGGCTCGGAACGGGTCGTCCTCGTTCTCGAAGGACTAAAATCTCCTTAATTTTTAATAAAAACACAATTAGACCGGACCTTTCTTCTAGAGTAATGCGACCTAGAAACAGGATCTACGTCAAACATAGTTTTTCCCTGCAGTTGGGAAGTCCGCGCAAAGTTGCGTGTGCGAAGGGAATTATTTTAACCGACGTATTAACTATACCGGGCAAATTGACCCAATTGCTGAGCAATTAACGTTAATATTTGATATGAGCCGTAAGGTTTGAAATTGAAGAGCCACCAAACTCAATAATTCAGTTAAGGGACTCGGCATATTGTTCGAGTAAAGCAATACGGCAAATGAGTCCTTTCGGCTGGGTTGAGGTTATGTCAACGCGAGCGGTTGGAGTGGGATAAGGGGTGTGTGTGTGTGTGTAAGTGTGGAAAAGGCACACATGCTCGATACGAATTTCTAATGCAATGCATTTTAATTTTCATCCCTTAGCGTTGCAAATCGATAAATGTTTTAGTTTTTAATTAAATATCCGCACGGCAGATTTGTCCATCGATTCACGGAGGAATTGATTGGGGCGAAACCACGAAATGGCGTGGCCAACCATTGTTTACCTAGCCACTAGGGTCACACGATATATGTGCAAAATTTAACGCAACGAATTTAGAAGTCTGTGGCATTTCGAATGGCAGCGGGCAGCGTATAATTCAATATCAAAATTAAACTAAATACCTTGATAATTGCATCGAATCGCACGAATGGTCATTGTTCAAGAGCTTGAAAATTTTAATAAATTAGTTCACATTGTCCGTTTGTTATATGTATTTGTGTTTTGCTGTTATTCCGCGACAGGAAGTTTTTCATTCCATTTTCGTAAGAAACTTGGATGTGTTTTTCACAGCACGTAGGCATTAAAAGTAATCTCTTCCATATTCAGCCGAATTCCATGGTTTGTTCTTAAAGTTAAGCACAGTACGAAGGACCATTTTCCTAAGAACCAAAGGTCCAAGATGAACATCTATTCACATATCCGACTTCATCATCCTAATCCATCTGTAGTTCTTTTCTCAGTACTGAAAATTTTTCATTGCTTGTTTCATTGAAAATTAATTTCCCAAAATCTTTAACTTCTTGCTTCTCTTCCGACTAACAGTATTTTCATACCCGAACTTTATACAAAAGATCATCCCTCTAGTTCCCAGTATAACCGTCTCAAAATACAGCGCCTCAAAAGAAAAAGATTTAAGGCTTCTCTGGAAATATGGTTAATAGGGGCTGGAGTATGGGTGCTGCATGCTCGTTGGCTGGCGCGGTATAGCTCGTCGGCAACCGAGGTAGATCGTTCTCTATTACTCAGAAATTTCGTGCAGCTTGTAGATAATAGATACATCAAATTATTAGTGGCTGAAAGCCTAAATGAAATTACCAAAGGCATGACCTACTTCAACAACTTTCGAACGGTTTATATAATTACCGAGAGTTTCCCTAGTCTTTCCTGAAATTCCTGAAAAGGGGATGTAAATACCGCGTCCAAAATCAGATCTTTAGTGACCATTTACAGTGTTTTTATTTCTGCGCAATCAATTTATTAACAAAGTAAATCGGTGGTTAGGTGAATGTTATCACAGTGCATTTCGGATTGAAACGAAAGATTTCGGGGCTCCAGATTGTTAAATGCTTTATTATTCGTGATGTTTCGGTTTCTGCTGATATCTTTACCAAACTGAATAGTTTGATAAAGGACTCAGCTGAGACCGAAACGTCGCTTTTAATTAGTGATGGGCACTATCGAATAACTATCGCAAAATTATTCGAAAGTTTTTACTATCGATAAGGACAATCGAATGACTTTCTGAATGAATGAAAATGACTATCGATAAAGACTATCTAATATAGAAATTTGTATGGGGAAGGGGTAGAAGGAGTGAAATTGAATTTTTTTTTCGCATTTATTGCAATTATTAAGGGGACAAATTCTGACAAAATTTTAAGTTCGTACTTTTACTAGTTTCAATGAAAATCGATGAAATGAATTTACCGAAATTGTGCTTTCAAGTTGGCTGACAAAAATAATTTAATTGAAATTTCGAAATTTCGTAAAATTTGTGTGGGAGGGGGCAGAAGGAGTAGGATTCAGTTGCTGATTGATTGCATTTGTAATATCAAAAATTCTAGCGAAAATTTGTCTTTGATGCTATGATAGTTTCAATGAAAATCGAAGAAATGCTTTTTGAAAATTTTGATTTTTTATGGGAGAAGGTCGAAGGAGTACAAGGATCGGAAGAATATTTTTTGAGGGTAATTATGCCAACATCATTATTCTTTGACCTAGTTTTCAAGTTTATAGCTTAAAATGTTTCAGGAGACTAAACAAATAATATATAAAATAATTATAAGATCTGAGCTATGCTATGGCAGCGAAACTTGGCCATTAAATCAGGCATCCGAAAAATTAATTAACGAGAGAAAGGTCCTTAAAAGAATCCTTTGACTTGTGAGGGAAGACTCGATCTGGAAAATATGATAAAATCTATCTATAAGAAACTGCAATGGGCTGGTCATGTGGAGCGGATGGATGACGTAAGAATTCTCAAGCGAACATTAAAAGAAAAGCTGATGAACAAAGAACGTTTGGAAAACTATGGAAGCGCTGGGAGGATTCGATTGACGCAGAAAGCAAATCACTACTAAGATTTTCAACCAGGAGGCCGCGGTCACTAAACCGAGATGGATGGCGGCGAAGTATTCAATATTGTATTTAAGTAAGCTTAGAATGTTTCAGAGAAAAATTCTTTATAGTTCATGAAATTTGTAGAAGGAGTAGGGAGATGTTATTTTTTTGCTGAAAATTACGTAAAACATATTTAAGCACAATAGGTCAAAGCGTTCGAGAGTTATGCTGTAGACAGACAGACGGTCACTAGGAAGCGAGATTTTTGAGTGAACGACTCTGTGTGAGCATTATTTCCAAGTGTTAAAAACCCTAAAGCACACACAATATACTCTCAGATTTCATCTAGAGTATAAAAATGATATCGTATCTTTATCGATTTAAGAAAATTTTACTTAGTTGTGGTGCTTTTTTTATCGTTTTTACAACGTGTATAAATGTAAGTTTACCTCAGCTTGCTCTAATCATTACATCGGAGAAATACGATGTGAGCCGAACGTCTTAAGCTTAGATTTGTAGAAGCTTGGGAAGAAAAAATCTAAGGAAAATGATTTACGATAGAGAACTGAGAGATGTTAACTGCACTTTTACCTGATTTTTTTTGTCGCGCTGAGAGTAAATTAGCTAGGGTATAGCCTAGTAGGTAGTGTGTTGGTCTTGTATTGCGAAGGTCGTGACTTCAAATCCCGGTCGGCGCAATATATAATTCCGGCACATTGCCTGCTTGGATATACCTTGGTCACCTCAATCTAAGAAAATGAAAAATTCGTAGAAAGAGGGTTGTGCGAAGGGTTAACAACCCTTCCACAATAAGTAATGAAAATGTTAAGGAACCTAAATATCAGGAGGCCAAGGTCCGATTTGGGCTGTAGCGCCATTGTAGTAGAGAGTAAATTTGCTAGTTTTAAGGTATCTGGTACAGGTGGAGATCATTCTGTTTATATTAGGATTTCGTGCCAAAACTTGCAAATGACTCCATGAGGCATTGCGTTTCCTTGAGTATTACTTCTATGAATCAGTCCTACTTAAGCAGTATATCCCTCACACTCTTCGCAGTAAATCACTCTGTATTTTGGCGATAACGCGTCGAATATTGGCTTCCAAGTGCTCAATAGTTTCTAGTTTATCGGTGTAGACATGGGATTTTATATATCCCCAATTAATCGTTCATAAACTGTTTCTTTCAGTAAATTATAATTATTAAGTAAATTGTTTATTTCTGTAAATTAGTATTGTGCGCTATGTGGCATGTCGCGCCGTCCTGTTGAAACCACATATCTGCGACATTAATGCCTCCCAATCCATGGCTAAACCTCTTCGCAACCTTTTTTATTTATCTTACTCTTCTGGGTGCTTTCCACGATTGTGGAAAGTCGCGAATGCTCAGCCAATTCCCAAGAAAGGAAGCAAAGCGAACCCCGCTAACTACCGCCCGATAGCCATTACTTCAGTGCTCTCGAAAGTGATGGAAACTGCTGTCAATTGCAAAATAATTCACTATCTCAAGGATAAGCAGCTTATCCACGATCGCCAATACGGTTTCCGTTCTGGAAGGTCGACGGGAGATCTCTTGGTCTACCTGACAGAACGTTGGAACTCTTGCTTACACAAATATGGCGAAGGTCAAGTTCTTGCTCTTGACATTGCAAAAGCTTTTGACAGAATTTGGCATGAATGCCTCCTTGTTAAGCTAAAGGCCATTGGCCTCGATGCTACCCTCATTCGATGGATAGAGAGTTTCCTATCTGAACGTACTATACGAGTCGTTTTAGATGGCGTTTCTTCTTCTTCTTTCCCAACTAATTCTGGTGTTTCTCAGGGCTCTGTCCTATTGCCTACTCTGTTCTTAGTATTCATTAACGACCTTTTGTCTTCTACTCTCAATCCAATCCATAGTTTTGCAGATGATAGTACCTTAAATAACACCTTGGAATTTAACTCTGCTGCGGATTCCCACAAGCAATTAATTTCTTCCAAACGCAGGGAGTTATTCAGTTCGCTGGACTCCGACCTCGGCTTAATCCTGGAATGGGGCAGGAAAAATAGAGTACAGTTCAACGCTGCTAAAACACAGGCCTGTCATCTTTCTCGTAAATGTGATGTTCCAGCGTCGTCGTCTAATTTAGCTTTTAATGGCATACCAATTAGCCCTTTAGAGGAATTTATAGTTTTAGGCGTAAAGTTAAATAACCATCTTGATTGGAGCAAACATATCTATGATGTTGCACGCCTAAGTATTCTTCGCAAATGCAAAAAATATTTTACGCCCCACGACTTAGCTACCATCTACAAGGCTTACATTAGACCTCGTTTAGAGTACAATTCGCATTTGTGGGCTGGGGCTCCCAAAACACACCTGGCGCTGCTCGATCGAATCCAAAAACATGCGTTCCGACTAATCGGAGATGACAACATCACGATTTCTATTGATTCCCTCGAGTATCGTAGGAACGTTGCAGTACTCAGCATTTACTATCGCTATTTTCATGGTAAATGTAGCGCGGAACTTAGATCACTCATTCCTCCACTTTACACCTTTCCCAGTAATACTCGTCAAGCTAAACGCGCGCACGAGCTTACTGTTAACCCTATTCCTACTCGTACAGTGAAATATAGGCAGTCATTCATCCCACGAACGTCCGGACTTTGGAACGCATTGCCTGCTAGTATGTTTCCAAGCAAGTATAACCTTCAGCATTTCAAAAGTAATGCCCATCGCCACTTCCGTCTCTCTCCCCAAAATTCCCATAACACTACCAAGATTCATCCTATACCGTCATAACTGAGCAATTGCATTAAAGGGTGACCCCCTAAGTTATATTCGGTGCCTTAAAAAAAAAAAGAAACGTAAAAGTTAGTAATCATGTCTCTGTACCGCTCACCGTTGACTGCAATGTTCTGACCATCATCATTTTTGAAAACATATGGACTAATAATTTCACTAGCCCATAAAGCGAACCAAACGATGACATTTTCTGGATGTAATGGTGTTTCGAGAATGGCTTGTGGGTTATCATCGCTCCAAATGCGGCAATTCTACTTATTGACATAGCTATTTAGCCAAAAGCATGCTTCATCACTGAACAAAATTTTCGAATTTCATAGCTTTCAAAATTTGAACAATTTACAAACGTTGCTTCGGCTATTCATAATTGCCAAACCAAACTAACCCCAAAACAATCAGGAGCAGTAAAATCACAGAAAACAGTGTTGCCAATTTAAAGTTCTGCGCGTCTAAAAAAACACCCATCATTTCCACTAAATAAGTTTTACTTTATTATTCTAAAAAATATAATAATTTGTTCCAAGATTGTCATGCACCGAAGTGGGGGTTTAACGTGCACAAGGTGTTTCATGTATGTACAATGAAAAAAAATGAATGAAATTTTAAGGTAAAAACTTGAAAATTTCTGAAACGCATTTCAAAAAAATCTTTAAAAGTTTGAAATATTAACTGGTCGAAAATCTTTAAAACTTCTATCCCCTCCGGTACAAAATTATTTTTTCGACCATTTATAAGAAATCAATTATCAACTAACTATTAAAAGCTATCAATTTGAAATTTTGCATAAAAGCTTACAAAAATAATCGAAATTAAATTACCGTAAAAGTTCTGAAATCGAGCTTGCCCTTCTACCCCCTCCCATACAAAAGTATGATTTCGACCAATTTCATTAAATCAACTAATACCCAACAAATTGAAAGCTATGAACTTGAAATTTGTAGAACATCTTAGAAGAGACAGGAAATAAAATAGCGTCACAAATTTTACAATTCCCTTACATTCTCTACCACCCCCCATGCAAATGTTTGGTTTCATGAATGTAAAATGCACCGAATCCTATGAAAATTCTATGCAACTTCGTCTATGAAACTGGCATTCTAAACAGAGAATATTGGATGGGATTCAATCAATCAATTAAAAAACTATTAGCATCCACCCACCTTTACTATCACCCCTCACCCATCGCTTCATAAAAACTCAAACTTGCATAAATAAAAGAACGAAATATTGATTATATGTACTACAGCTTTTGAACGTTTCCGCGAAGTGTTAAAGTGACAACAGCCCTGCCCAAGAACCCCCTTTCACTTAGTCTTCCCTAAACACTCTAACCTGCATATTGACTTTCCACGCATTTGCAACTTGTCCCAAGAATAAGAAAGTTTCGCCCGACTTAATACTTGTATCGAAGACTTACGATAAATTATAGAATGATCTCCTTTTAACACATTCTGAACTGGCGTCGTAGAGTAAAGGAATCTGTAGCAGCAGCTGGCAAAGTTAAATTTGATAAAAATTGTGTGGAATTTAAAAATACCAAGAATGAAATAAAAATCGTTTCAAAGAAATTTTCCGGATTATTATCATAGCCCTGTGAATCCAACTGCCTACCCTTTGGGTTAAACGACCCAAATTGTTAGCCATCGGCATTATTCGGGTAATTTCCCATGACTACTACAGCAATGTGCCAAATATTTTCTTAAAATTTTACTTAAAACAAAAGAATATTGATTTGCAATGTACACGAAATTGAAGTCAGCAAAATGCTAATGAAGGGATTTTTTCCAATTTAAAACTAAATTACGGTTGAGAGATAAAAATAATGAAATACAATCATACTACAGATTAAATAAAGATTACTGAGACTTTAAGAAGTTAATATTAATTGTTTGTGGGGGGGGGTGGAGGAAGGTGGTAGGTTTTTGGACTTGCATTAAAAAAACTATCCGCCCTGCAGCCAATTTTGTCAGTACTAAAAAATCTTTTATTTTTAGAAAATAAATAAATTAATTGTTAGAAATCTAACGAAAATTTCATCACAAAAATATGTTGAAAAATTTTCGATTCGACACAAACATTTTTCGTTAAAATCCTAATGGTTAATTTTTTTTCTAACGTAAAACTGTTAACAAAAATCTCTCAAATTTGGTCGGCAATCAAAATTTCACTATACTGCTGTCGAAATTTATTAGGAGTCCAGTAAAAGTCCTTCAGCAATATGTGTGAGAATTTCGCCGTTTTGGCTCAAACCAATAAAGTTAAGTTTCCTGTAGATATAATCTTTTCCCTTTCTGGAGATTAAAAGATATCACTCTTTGTATTTAAAAAGTAAGCTTGAAATCCCTTTTGTTGGACATTCAGAAAAGGGCCGTGAATGGATCACACCACACCTTGAAATGCAGCGCAGAGCCTATAAAAAAAAACTGATATTACCAGGATTAGTTGTTTGAAGGGGTGCGATATCAATAAAAATAAGCCGGACGGCAAATTGACTTGGATCGGAACTGTTGGTGGTACTCTGCTTGTGTGTACTTCGTCGAGAACGATACGAATTTTAGCGAAAGAAATATACTACAATATATTCTTAAATTTTTTTTTTATTTTAATATTTTCCAATTAAAAATTCTAGATTATTTCGAAGAATCACAATTGAAAATTTTTATTAAACTCCTTCTCAAAATTGTTCCTTTTTAAATTTTATTTTTTTAGAAAAATTACGCAGGATACCTGTCGTCATGAAAGCACTTCCTAAGCGACTTTAAATTTACCAAAAACACAACTCAAAAACTCGCTGAACCCAAAGGCAATATTTGTTCGTACCTGGTAACAATCGTACTCTCTACCGCGCTCTGAATAAAATAAATAAATTTTCTCCGCGCGGTTTAATTACATTTGCGAGAAGTGTCCACCTCGAAACCCGTACAAACAGGCGCCGAATGTCCACAAGCTCCGAAAGGATCTCATAGCTACTGGTCGACCTGACGCATTCGACGAATTTGTTTGTGTCCAGTTCGGTGTCGTCAGCACCCTTGGGAGAAACACGCGAGATTTTTCGTAGCGATAAACAATGTTGCTATTTATTTTTTACCATCATGCAACCGCACCCAACCACCCACTCGCAACCCTGTTTGCAACCCACCACCAGTCCCAACACTTTTTCCATTCGGGACACTCCATTTCTGCTGAAGGATGAAAGCTGAAACAACATATGGGGTACCTATGAAATTCATGATTCTTTCTCGAAAAAATAAAAAAATTAAAAAAGCGGAATTGCACGATTCTATGACCCGAAATGAATTACCTTCCGGTACACCTCGAGGAGATCGCAGGGAATTCCCCCGAAAAAGTGCATTGATCAAACATTGAAACATGCAGGATTGATGACGTCGCCTCGTCGCCGTTGAAATGCACGAACTCGAATCGACGACTCGCGTCCTTCGTCCCAATCGAGTCGAGATCCGGGAGAAGGCATCGCTTGCATTTGGAATTTAAGTGGGCGCAAAAGGACTCTTTTAAGGATTTCCTTGCAGTAACCGAATGGAGACGACGACGTTCAAATTCAAACAAACCGTTCGTGCAAGGATGGGTGGTTATCGGGAACACACGTACCTGTCGATACTACTCTCTTGTTCACAACCATCCTCCTCCGCCTTCATATATGGGTATGATGTCATGCTGTTTTCAGGTTGGTTATGAGCACTGCCAGATGGAAATGCTATTTCGGTATAGCTGTCGTTTATTCTCTCTTATTTAATGTAGCGGGAATTTTTGTCTTTTTTAGTACATTGTTTCAGTATATTTTGGTCTATAAGCACATTCTCAAAAACACCGATTGCCCGGAACGGGCGAGAAATAGAAGTGGTTGCTGATTTTTGGTATCTTGGAAGTACTGTCAGCATGAACTCCGGATCCAAAAAGGATGTGGAGGCTCGTATAAATAACACTGTACGGCATGAAAATAAGCCCTGACGCCATTTCTGCTAATACTTAAGTAAAACGACATCCTGAATCCGAATATGACCCTGGTTTGTTCCCCATCACCAACCATTTTCGGAGAAGGCCCCCACATATTTTTACCAATTTTCCGTAATTTAGAGGGATGAAAGGATTATTTTAGTTTTTAAATTTCTTTCTAGGGTTTAGAGATGTGAAAAGATGTAAGACACGAACATTTTTTGTAAGGATGTAGATTTGGGGGGAAGGGGGGTGGGCCTAAATTGTAAAATCATTTTTTCACTAATTTTGTACATATTCCAATTTCCATATCCACATATTTTTTGTTGTCTCGGCAGCATTATCGGCATGGACGGTGGAGCCGAAAAGGATATTGAGGCTCGTATAAACCTTTGATATCCTTTCCGTCAGACCTTTGGTATCCTTTCGCCTTTCTGGAGGTTACGAGAGATCTCCCTTCGCACGAAGCTGGGAGTTTTTGACGCATGCGTCAAATCCGTGTTGTTATATGGTTGTGCTACGTGGAAAGTGATCGTTCGACTTACCAAAAAACTGTAAACTTTCGTAAGCCAAAGCCTTCGACGCATTTTTGGAATATTCTGGCCACAAATAGTAGTGGACCAGTAACACTCTAAGGAAACCAGAACGAAACATCGCCGAACAGGCTCAAGATTATAACCCTCAAGGAAGACGTCGGGTTGGTCGACCATGTAGCACATGGAAGCGAGCAGTTGAGCAGGAGGCCAGAGGAATAAACAAGTCCTGGCAAGAACTCAGGATCGCATCTTGTGGAAAAGAGTTGTGTCTGTCTTATGCCTCTATAGGGGGTCCTAACAGAAATTTGATTGATAGATTCTACTTATCTTCTACAATGGCGCTACTACCCAAATCGGGCATTGGCCTCCTGACCTTCAGGTTCCTTAACATTTATTCATTATTTATTGTGGATTGTGGATTGTTAGACCTTCGCAAAACCCTCTACCTACGAATTTTTCCGTAGATTGAGGTGACCAAGGTATACCCAAGCAGGCTGTGTGCTGGAATTACGCGTCGGCCGGGATTTGAGCTCAAGACCTTCGCATTATAGACCAACACACTACCCACTAGACTACACCCTAGCTAAACATACAATTCAGTATCCAAATATTCCTTCAGGTCTAAGACCTCACCTCGTTTTTCAGTCGGAGTTGAATGATATTGTCAGAGATTTGGAGCTACCTAAGAGAAAATCTGAACTTTTGCCGTCGAATCTCATAGAAAAAAAAGCAGTTTCGGATGAGCCCGGGAATGGTTCCATCAAGACATCAGCAAATTCGAGAGAAGATTTTCAGGAAGTGGAGTGTAAGCGGAATAATCTATCTTTTTTAATGTTTTTTTAACAATTTAGGGGCAAATCTATCTTCTTGCTGGAAATGTGGATATGAAAATGTACATATTTTCACATCACTAGCCCCTCAAAAGGAATTTAAAGGCTCATCCAACTTAATTATAGAAAATTGATAAAAATATGTGGGGGGCTCCTCCGATAGCGGTGGGTGATGGTAAAAAGGGGATTCGGATTCGGGAGGCCATTTTACATAAGAATCAGTGGGAATGGTGTCAGGGCTCGGAAAAAAAAGGTTTTTGCCGTGCAGTGTAATGCTTCGATATTCTTTCTTTTTCTGGAGCTTAAGAAAGATCTGCCTTCGTACGAAGCTGTGAATGTTTGACGCATGCATCAAGTTCGTGTTGTCAAATAGTAGCACTACATGGAAGGTGACCTATGAGCCTAATTTCGGCAACCAATGTCTTCGAAGAGTTTCTGTCATCTTCAACGCCGAAATTTGGAGTACTACTGAACCCTAAGATAAGTATTGAGATTCAAAGGCGGAAGCGGCAGTGGATTGGTTGCACTTTGTGAAAACTAGTGAAAACATCTCCACAGGAGCTCTATAAAGTTTTCGAATTTGTCTACCAGAAACGAACAGTCGAATAGGATAAAAGAAAAAAATAAGTTCTGGGAACGCGCCTTGTGGAAAGAACTGTTTGCGGTCTGTGACTCAACAATTGGTCTTAACAAGAAATCGATTAATTGGTAAGCTCAAGTAACGCTTCCGCTTTATCTGAGCCAATTCAACCGGGCTAAATCAAAATACAAAAACTCCTTTCCAACCAAATTTTTTAGTTTTACAAAAAAAAAAAGCTTAAGGTGCTCACCGAGGATTCAACTTCTAAATATTATTGCTTTGCAAATAAAATGGGACCTGGGCTAATACGAGCGCTTCATTTAGAATTAGTGAAGCTATTATAGATTTTAAATTCCACTTCTTCTACAATGGCGCTACAGCCCAAATCGGGCCTTGGCCTCCTGACATTCAGGTTCCTTAATATTTTTTTTTTACTTATTGTGGAAGGGTTGTTAGCCCTTCGCACAACCCTCTTTCTACGAGTTTTTAGTTTTCGTAGATTGAGGTGACCAAGGTATACCCAATCAGGCAATGTGCTGGACTCATATATTGCACCGACCGGGATTTGAACTCACGACCTTCGCATTACAAGATCAACACGCTACCTACTAGGCTACACCCTACCATTTAGCACCCTAGATTTTAAATTAAAGGACTATAGTTATTTGATCTATCAAGGCCCGTACACTCTTAGGATCCGGGCTTCTTTCAACTTGGGGGCATAGAGCCTTCTTGCGCTGACTAACAGAGAGCTCCGCTGACAGTATTTTTGTAAAAGTTAGATAAACATTCTAAGCAATCAAAGTCTAAATCAATAAAATATAGTTAGTTGCACAACGGTTATCGATAATGGTACAATATACATTAATGAATTGGTATAGGGTTTAAGAGTGTGGAGTCAAACTGGCTATAAACGATTATTTAAAATTGCTTTATAAATATTAAAGGAGTACAGAGTGTTAATGAATTATGGCGCGTATATCAGTATCGAATAAGAAAAGTATTTATGTACATTTACAGCTCCCGGACTGGCGAGTATGAAGCAAGGAAATTCCCAATATGATGCGGAGGTCATGTGTATAACCTCTGTCGACCATATGTGAAAATATGAGTAGAAATTTGCAGGGTTCAGTTCTATGGCCTATATTGTTCTCAGTTTTTTTTTTTTTTGTATTTAATTCAAGACTTTTGGAAACACTGAGTTTAGAAATGCGTTCAATATTCAAACGCTGTCGCAACAAAATTTTTTGAAGGTTAATTGTGTTCATATCGTTATCCTCCGATCAAATTTTCAAGTCGATAATTTTGATAGTTTCAGAGAAAAATAAATTTCTTTATAAATCGAAATATTTTGAAATTTGTATGCGATGTAAGGGAAAGACTGGAGATTTGGCTTGTTCGTAAAAAATATTTTCGCGTTATTTCTGTACCCTTAGCGACTCTGTTCGAACATTATTTCTTAACGGTACAAACTTTACAGAAAAGACGATGTAAGTAGGTACTCTTAGATTTCATCAAGATTGTCAAAATAAATTTGCTTTGGATTTAAATTGGTGACCCAATATTCGTCGGCTAGCTAATGGGCTAGTCATGTGAAGTGAAGGGATGATGGGAGAATTCCCAAACGTACAGTAAAGAGTAAGGTCAATAGACAAAGACAAGTTGAAAAACCAAGGAATAGCTGGGAGTATTCTATTGACGCAAATAATATAGCAAGTTACTGCTAAGGTTGTCAAACTGGAGGACGCGGTCACGGAACCGAGAAGTATGGAGGTGAAGAATGCAGGAGATCAAGGCTCGATTCGGGCTGTATCTCCATCAAAATTAAGTAAGTAGTCATTTGCGATGGGTTTCTTCGTTCAAATGTCTCATAATACCAAGATAATATTCTATTCCGAGTGGAGAAAACTCCTTTGTTCAGTTGAAATCGTTGACAGACGCCCAGTATTCCTTTGGAAACTCAAAATTTGCAACAAACTCTTTGCTCATCAGTTTTATTTATATTAAGAATCGCCGAACGTACTCGATGTCAACTAATAAACCTAACACCTGCTAATAAAATAATAAGCTAGTTGGCATATACCACTCAAACTAGGCGTCATGTTAAGTTATAGTACTGCCAACTTATGCACAAAATATTTTTCATTTCAATTATTGACTTAAATAATTGTTTCTAAAACTACGAATCTAGTAGTTTCACAAGTTGACTTCTCACGAATGAATTCTTGTGTCTGAAACCCAAAGGGCATCAATCTGATTAATATTACATTGCACGTATCTTTTTGGAAAATTGAAAAATTTACAATTTTTTTTCGTACACTATAATTCTGTTGAGCAGTAGACATAATTAACAATTTATATGATTGTACTGTCAAACAAATTTTTATTACTTAGAATAAATTTTTTTTTAATTAATTTGTAACTTGCAATCAGCAGTCCCTACGTAATGAGGTTTTGTATACCTTATTATGCATTAGTCACCAATGATCTGTAAATTCAGATCTGATCCTAACTTTTGCAGCTGGACACGTGCTTTTAGATCGGTTCTACTTAAACGCTGAGTGAAGATAGTTTGTTGGTTAATGCATCTGCTTTGCGATCTAGAATTGCAGGCTCAATTCTACTTCTCGACTTGAAAAACACTTCCTTATTCGTTACACGCATATGAACTCTAAATCGCACTTTTTGCTCATTAATACGCTATAAAATCGCTTCTACGAGTATTAAAGCTAAAGCGCAGAGCTCTATTCAGCAGACATACAATGTTAAAATGCTTATGAATTGTTACCAAGTTCGGAGCAATTCCTTGGTATAAATTAGGCGCATTTAAATATTTCGCAAGCGCTTTTTTTCCCGCTGGGATAACAAAAGAGTGAAACGCGCGGGAAAGTAAATTTATGTTAGTAAGACCCGCTCAGCCTAGGGCTTAGCCTAGTGGGTAGCATGTTGGTATTGTAATGCGAAGGTCGTGAGTTCAAATCCCGGTCGATACAATATATAATTCTAGCACATTGCCTGGTTGGATATACCTTGGTCACCTTAATCTGCGAAAATTAAAAATTCGTAGAAAGAGGGTTGTGCGAAAGTCTAACAACCTTTCCACAATAAATAGTGAACAATGTTAAGGAACCTGAATGTCAGGATGCCAAGGTCCGATTTGGGCTGTAGTGTCGTTGTAGAAGAAGAAAAGAAGACCCGCTCATTAGTTTTACAGAATATTGTATTGTATCTACTTCCTATCCAACAGGGAAAATTAAAGGACTTTGAAAGTGAGGAAAAAAATGCTTCAGTGTTGCTAAACATAAAATCTTTTTTGTGCTTAGAAATTTAAAATCAATGGAGAAAAATAAATGGCATAATTTAAAAATGGCGTCAATGAAAATTGGCACAGATGAATAAAACGATTAGGATCAAGTAAAAGACTGGACTCATATCACCGAGACCGTTAAAGGTAGAATGCTCGTTTTTGGGCAGGTTGTTGATTGAGTAAGTGAGCTCAAATTTCTAAATTTTGGGGAATGTTAGGTGGAAAAGGGAGGCGGGGGGAGGGAAAGAGTCAAAAACTACATTTGCTAATATTTCCACCAGGAATGCGGATAGGAAGCCGAAAATCAGCAGAGATATAGAGAGGGTTGTGGGACAAACTAAAAAAATACTTTAATTTTTTTATTCATTGGCGTCCGCAAAGGGGGGGGGGGGGGGGCTAAAAACAAATTGTCGGCCGAACTGTTTTTTCAAATGATTATATCTTCGAAATTACTTATCGTAAAAATT
Organism: Chorisops tibialis; assembly: GCA_963669355.1. Classification (NCBI taxonomy): domain Eukaryota; kingdom Metazoa; phylum Arthropoda; class Insecta; order Diptera; family Stratiomyidae; genus Chorisops; species Chorisops tibialis. Next base: position 12,782,586 of record OY770262.1, on the reverse strand, counting down.
CATATTTTGGGACCATTAAGGTGGCATATAGTTCCACCGAAATCAGCTTATAGAGCGACTAATTATTGTAAGGGGGAGGGTCAGGGAGGTGCAAAGAAAATCACTTAAAAATAAATATCTCAACTTTCTCTTAAGCTATGTAATTGAAACTTGAAACTTACATTAAGCTATACTAGGAAAATACGAAAAAATATAACCTGTGGAAATAACAGTAGTGGGGGAAATGGGGAGCATTTTAAAAATGGCGCACTTTTCAAAGTTACAAATCGTTATATCTCAAAATTGAGTACAGGTATTAGATTGAAAATTTGTCAGATTGTAGAACTTAATAATTATTAATTTTGGTGAATCTTGAGTTAATAGGTGTAAGGGGAGGGAGCTGGTAAGCAGAAATGTCCAAAATTTCGAGTAATTTTTTTAGGACTCTGGTAAAAGGTAAAAAGTTTAAATTTTGCATTTAAATACATCTATTTGATATACATAGAAAAAAAATAATAATTTGTTCCAAAATTGTTATAAACCTACCCCCCGGTCTAACGTGCACAAGGTGTTTCATGTGAATTGAAAAAAACACATAAACTGAAAATTTTTGAATGAAATTTTAAGGTAGGAACTTGAAAATTTGCAAAATGTATTTAAAAAAAATCCTTAAATATACAAAGTATTAACTGGTCGAATAGTTTTAAAAGTTCTACCCCCTCCCACCTAAAATTATTTTTTCGACAATTTTCAAGAAATCAATTACCACCTAACTATTAAAAGCTATCAATTTAAAATTTTTCATAAGAACTTCTAAAAATAGTTGAAATAAAATTGCCTCAAAAGTTTTGAAATCGCACATGCCCTTGCGCAGGAGAGGTATTCCAGATAAGGTCATAGCTATGATTAAAGAATCCTACGAAAATGCAAGGTGTCGCGTCTTGCATAGAGGAGAGCTGTCCAAGAGCTTTCCTGTGCGAACGGGTGTCAGACAAGGCTGCATATTATCACCAGCCCTGTTTCTGGTGGTAATAAATGACATCTTAAAAGCTGCACTGGAAGGTGGGGAAGGTAAAGGTCTTCAATGGAGACTATTTAACATCTTAAGTCACCTTGATTATGCTGATGACGTGTGTTTGCTTGCACATACCCGTTCGGACTTAGAGTCAAATGTTCGCTCGTTGCATTCTAAATGCAAAGAGGCGGGACTGAAAATAAATGTGCGTAAAACCAAGTACATGCACATGGGTTCGAACGCAAGCACACCGATTGTTCTTAATGGACAGGATGTGGAAGAGGTGCAAGATTTTTGCTATCTCGGAAGCATTGTCAGCATGGACGGCGGAGCCGAAAAGGATGTTGAGGCTCGGCTAAATAAAGCCCGTCAGGCCTTCGGTATCCTTTCCCCTTTCTGGAGGTTAAGAGAGATCTCCCTTCGCACGAAGCTGCGAGTTTTTGACGCATGCGTCAAATCTGTGTTGTTATATGGTTGTACTACGTGGAAAGTGACCGTTCGACTTACCAAGAAACTACAGACTTTCGTTAACCAATGCCTCCGGCGCATTTTAGGAATATTCTGGCCAGAAGTAATCTCCAACGACGAACTTTGTAGTACAACTCGCCAGACTAAAATTGGTATTGAGATTCAACGGCGAAAGTGGCAGTGGATCGGTCATACTTTGAGGAAACCAGAGCAAAACATCGCAAAACAGGCTCTGGATTATAACCCTCAAGGAAGACGTCGGGTTGGTCGACCATGTAATACATGGAAGCGAGCAGTTGAGCAGGAGGCCAGAGGAATAAACAAGTCCTGGCAACAGCTTAAGGCCGATGCTCAGGATCGCGCCTTGTGGAAGAGAGTTGTTTCTGTCCTATGCCCCTATAGGGGGTCTTAACAGGAATTTGATTGATTGACATGCCCTTCTACCACCTCCCATACAAAAGTATGATTTCGACTAATTCCATTAAATCAACTAATAACAAACAAACTAAAAGCTACGAACTTGACATTTTATACAAGCACCTTACAAGAGAAATGAAATAAAATTGTATCACAAATTTTACGATTCCCTTACCCGCTCTACCCCCTCCCATACAAATGTACGGTTTCGTGAATGTAGAATACACCGAATTTTATGAAAATTCTATGCAGCTTCGTTTATGAAACATATTCTATACAGAGAATATTGGTCATGATTCAAGCAATCAATTAAAAACCTATTAAAATCCACCCACCCTTACTATTTCCCCTCCTCCTCCCCTCATAAAAACCCGAACTTGCATAATCGAATGAAATATTGTTAAATTAAGAACAGCGCTGGCCAATAATTCTCTTTCGCTTAGTCTCCCAAACCACTCTAACCTGCATATTGACTTTCCATACATCTTCAACTTGTCCCAAAAATAATAAGGTCTCGCCTGACTTGTTGGCAGTTTATTTTTGTATTGGTTTCATATACCAACATATTTATAATAAAAAATAAATACGAAGAAGAAATGGACAGTTTGCGTTAGAAAATAATTATAGAGAATAGGGGCCAGTGTAATTTTTTTTTTGTGAGTCAATACAGACACGAAGGCATTATGTGTATGTAGAACGATTGCACAAGAGCTATAAATGTCCAACTGTCGATGTCAATCACTGTGCTTTCATTGTGTATATAAAAAACATTGGAGAACACAAAAAAAAATATTGCGTTTTATCCTGTCTTTTTCAAGCTCCTCTGTGAAAGAATGATAGTTCGTTATGCAGTACCACTGGCGTTTGTAATTTATGTTTCTATATTACTCTGGCTTTAAGTTCTGGTATGCTTATCGGAGGTCGTCATCTGATTACGGGAAAAACCAATTTTTCCTTCACCTTTTCTTTCACCATGTTCACGTACTACAGCGAAAATCCGGAACCAGAACATATAGAGTCCAAGAATCCTGTAAAGGCACATTTTGATAAAAATATCTTTCCAATGGTATTTAATTTATTTATTTTGGATCATTGGTTTGGGCTGCGTTTACAGTACACTTTTTTTTCAAAAAAATATGTAAATTACTAATATTAAACGTGCGTTTGAGTTCCGCTGGAAGGTTATTAAACATTATTGACCTTAAGAATTGAAAATGACGACGAGCGATATTCTTATTCCACTTGGTTACATCTAGAGGATAATCTAACTACCTTCAGGTAGAGATATTGAGCGATGAATTGGAAAATTATCCTGATTAAAAACATAAATTTTGAAAGATCAAAAACATTTAATTTTCTAATTATCTTGGCCGAAAATTCGTTAAAAGCTTGAGTTGTGGAATCAAATTTTGATTTTTTCAAATATATTTTAATTATTTTTTCTGTGTAACTTGTCAAGCGGAGTTAAAGGAGCGGTGTATTTTCCACATCAAACAAGTTTGTCATAATACAATGTGGATGATGCAAGAGGTGAGTATGTTACTTTCATAAGAATAAGATCAAGTATTTGTGAAGGGTTTCGAAACACAATTTTTCTAATCTTGCTGCAAAGGCTTATGATTTACGATTTCCAACTTATTCAAACCTATTATCTAAGATCACTCCGAGATAACGTATCTCTGCAACTTCTTAAATTATTTTACCGTTAATGAATGCATTTTTATTTCCACGTCGAATGTCGGGAAATCATAGATATTTAATTGTTTCTTTATTTAAAGCTTGTCTTTGGAGTGATAGCCAAGAATGTATCATTCATGAAAGAGTCAGGCATAGTACACACATCATCATGTCGAGTAGGTTGTTTAGTTAGATATTACGATATATTGAATGGGCCCCTTGTGGCACTCCACATTTTAGTACCATAGAGGTCTACTGATTGCAGAACTCAAGGATTTTTCAAATATGAGATGAAAGGGGCATAAGTCTTGCTCGAGAAGCCTAACCTTAGCTTACAACTTCACAAAGCGTGTTGTTTGTTCTGCGGTGAACTTTGAATCATATTGGTACTGCGAAAGAATGTTGGTATCGACAATATTGGGATCGCTGGATATCAATTAAAGAAATAAAACCACCAGTGTAATACACTTTAATTTAACGCAAAACTTTATTTAATTTAACTAAATCGCTTTTCTAAGTTTCGACTGGCCCATCGATCGCTTCAAACCAGACTGACGCTCGCCTTTTCTATTGCTTTTGTCGGCCGACTCTTTCCTCTTGTCGTGTGAATTTTTTGCTTCTCGATCGAGCGTTGTTAATTGCGTCTATAAAGCATTTCATCATCACCCGAATCCTTTTCCATCCCTATGAGCCCATACGTGTGGTTGTTGTTGCTTTCCATAAAGCATTTTATCCTCACTCAAGTCATTCGTCAGTCGCCCGATCACTGTCGTTGCTTTCTTGGTAAAATCCTCGTAGGTTTTCTCATGCAACAATATGCAGTAATTGATAAATTTTTTCCAGTATCTTCTTCTTCCAATTCTTCTTAAATAAAGTTTTTTTGTAATTGCGAGATCTTAGCAATGATGTTATCGCTTCCATTCCTGGGACCTGAAGTTTCCTTGCAGGAGCTGTAGTTCCAGTACGCTCATCGGTTTTTGTTCCAGTTGCGGAAGTTCTTGGCGCTAAAGCCGGCGCAAACAAAGTAGAATAGGTTTCGGCAAGAGATCCACTTAATTCCTTCTTGGAGGTCAAAGCTCGCTGCATTGCACTCATTACAAGACGAAGACATCACTTTTTTGTTGTGGTTTAAATTTCATTTTTAAATTTATGTAATGATTACGTATTCTTGAGATGCAAGATTTCCTTTGTCTAAATGTTATTACCATTATGGTCAAAGTCTTTATTTATTAACTAAACCGTCTAAAAGTGTGGAACTACTGATTCTTCTTCTTCATCCCCCCCTCACCACTGCTGTTTAATATTTGTCACTATCCGTTTAAAATTTCGATATTAAAAATTCTTCACAATTTTCAAACTTTCAAAAATAATCGAATGTAGGATTGAGTCTTATTCCAGTCATGTATTCTAAATTTTATAAAATTGTATTGTGGCATTTGTAATATTGATAGTGCTGATTGTTATACTCTGGATCTGAGAGTATATTGTGTTTGCCTTACCGTTTGTAACGCTAAGAAATAACGCTCGCACAGAGCCGCCAAGGGTACAGAAATATTTGTTGTCGCTCAAAAACCTCGATTCCGAGTGGCCGTCTGTCCGTCCGTCTGTCTGTCTGTCCGTCTGTCCGCCTGTCCGTCTGTCCGTCTGTCCGTCTGTGCGTCTGTCTACAGCATAACTCTCGAAAACTTTGAGCTATAGTGCTAAAAAATTTTCTGTGTCAGTTTTAGCAAAAAGGTAACTTTAAGTTCGTAAATGGGCTACATCCCCCCACTCCTTCTACCCCCTCCCATACAAATTTCATGAATTTTCGAAATATTAAGAAATTAATTTTTCTTTGAAACTTTTTAAGCTATCGACTTGACATTTCGGTCAAAGTATTATGGTATAGATATCAATAATATCACGGAATATTGACCTGATTCCCTTATTCCTTCTACCACCTCCCATACAAATGGACAATTTTGAAAAATAAATTTTTTCGATTTTCATGGAAGCTAGTAAAGCTGAAAAGACGAAATTTTGTCAGGGTTAATTCTACTATAATTGCAATTTATTTTAAAAATAATTATTAACTTTACCTCTCTCCTTCTACCCCCTCCCATACAAATTTCACGAAATTTTGAAATTTAAATTAAATTATTTTTCTTCGAAACTGTTAAAGCTAGCCACTTGATATTTTGTACAAAGTATACAAATAGAAATATTAATAATGCAAAAAAAAATTTATTTTGATCCGTCCACTCCTTCTACCACCTCCCATACGAATGCATGATTTTTTGTTAAATGCATTTTATCGATTTTCATTCAAACTAGAAAAAGTACAAACTTCAAATTTTGCCAGAATTTGTTTCTTAATAATTGAAATAACTGTTAGAAAAACTTATCAGCTCCGCTTCACTCCTTCTACCACCTCCAATACAAATATCTGTATTATAAATTCAAGAAAAGCATTTCTCCTTCAAGTATAGATATGAGAGCTATCGGCTTTGAAATTGAATCAAAGCATGGTGATAAGGATGATGATAAGCAGTTTCAAAATCATCTTAAATGCTTCACTTTCTCTTCCACCTCCCATACAAATGCCCCAATTTCAGGAAAACTATGACTAATTTCTTTGAAAATAATGAAAACTAAAAACTTTAAATTCAACAAAAAACATTTTGCGTGCCATGTTCGGTGTCATATACGAAAAATACAAACCTCCCCTTCTATTTTTACCACCTCCCATGCAAAAGTCTCTATTCACTATTCGAAAGAATTTGAGATGACATATTTTCCGGTATATTAAAGTCATTTCCATCTCATCTAGAGTATCATATGATTGGGCTTTAAGCTCAATTATAATTCTATTATGTTTTTTATTTACATTATTGTACTGGAAAGAAAAGCTTCCCTGCAGGACAATTCGGAAGGTGTGAATTTGTAATTGATTATTTCATCGAAGAAATTCGTATGTGATTACTCGGTATTGCAGTATTTCATGTATCTGTGGAAATTTCAGAATGGAATGTAATGGCATTCGATCTTTTCAGTCCTGTAGTGTCAGATTACATTAGAATGCGTCAAGTAATGACCACATGACAAAGCATGAACCCATCTTAAAATCTGGTAATTATAATTTTATTGATTCATTGAGATCTCCGTGGCATAGTGGGTAGCGTGCTCAGTTCACAATCAATATGTTTTCTGGTGGATTCCCACTCCAGGCAGCTGGAGACTCCTACTCCATGCAGTCAGATTTTTTTTTTACCACATGTAACATAAGGTATAAGGCGTTACTTAGTCGATTCTCTAGTAATGCAGAAAGTAAGTGCAGACATATGCGTGCGTCAGTATGGAAAATTAAGCGGTTCCGTAATCCTAAAAGTCAGAGGTAGGCCTTACCTTTGGCCATTACAGAATCGATGCAGAAGTCATTACCGGTCCGACTGGCTTAATAATAAATATGTACATAGATACTTGCAACTTAACAAGTTTTTCAGTACTTTTCCAGTCTTAGGAATACTCAACTGCGAACTATTTAAATTTTCTTGTTGACATTTTGTACGCTGACTAATGTACTATTTTATTAAAGAGCGATATACGAATATGACTCCTGAAGAAAAGGCCAAAATAGGATAAAAAACAACATTTGTTACTTTACAAAACTCGCAACAGTCAAATTTGCAATTGTAGCAAAGAAAGATGCCATAAATAAAATTTCCAGGACACTTATGATTTGATTCCCTTAAGGAGGTCCAACAAGAAAATCAATTACGAATTATAGCTTTTACCTGGGCCGTGCTTCGTACATCAAAATCGTTTATTGTTACCTTGTTATTGTTTTTTTATGATTTTTTTTTTTTACTTTCTTATCTTAACCCAGAAAACGCAGAAAATTCATAACCAACTTTGGAAAATTCTCCACTAATCTGGCAATAACCCCGCCCTCTCTCCTATACCATGTGAATGGGGTAGCACAAAGCAGGAGCGGCCTTAGCTTTGCCATATGAATACTTTATGAACGTCAGAGGACGACGAAGACGGAAAATCGATAGGAAAAATTTTTCGCTAACAACTCGTATATATGAAAAAGGAGGGAAACTAGAACTGAGTCACCGGCAACGATAAGCACCTGCTTAAGGGTTGCTCTTACCTGTCCCGAAATACATCGCGGATAGGTTACACGAAGAAGTAAGAGGGTTGATGCAACGGAACCCAGCAGTGCCTGTCGCCGAATTTCCCACTAAAAAGCTTGAACCATAGTCGTGTGGTTGCGATGGTGATGGTCAGGGGTGGTAGGTAGAGCGATGTAATAAGGCTCAACCCATACCGAAAACGTTTCGTATCCATCGCGAGCCACAGCGATGTGCACGTTGAATTTTTTATTGAACCTTCTTGGGCTTTTACCGATTATTCCACGGCAAAGTGACATAAAACCGGCAATTCTTTGTTTTTTTTTTCAACCCTTCCTTCACGAAACCCGATCTTTGTTTGGTCGAAAAAAGAGCTGCAGATACCAAGCTACCGCCTGGATTAATTGGAAACTATCGTCACCGAAACAAAAAAAGGTGAACGAAAGTGGACTCGATTTCACTCCGAAAATTCGAATCTATCGTCTCGTCTGGAATATGAACGGACAAAAATGTAATTTTCATGAAATAGAATCGATTTCCGTTCGGCGAGGATGAACCGATGAGGGGCTGAACAAATCGGCAGGGCAAAAAAACGATAAGGGCAAGGTAAACACACATCGTAACTAAACCAGAAACCACTAAGCACCTGTATGAGATAGTCGATAGCGAGAGCCATGCCAACCGCAGACTTAACAGCAGGCTCAGAATGAACCCCATACGACAAGATGACTAAAATGGATCATCTTGCGGAAGGAGGGTATGTTTCTGCTCCGGTAAGAAAATTTTGTCACCGTATTTGCAGTCGGGTGAAACGTTTACTTTACGGGGCGTGATGATAAAATTCAATTTGTCGGAGACATAGGTACCATCTCGGATTGAAATTGAAATTACCCTCGGTCCGGGAGTGAGGTGGCGGAAGTGGAGCGTTCGCGGCACGGAGGTTATTATGGAATGCAGTTATGGCGAAATTATATGCAAAGAAAAGTGTTTAAGTTTGCTTTTGGAGACATGTAAATATGCATATTGCGAAAAATTTGCAAGACTGGACCTCTTTCGCTCTACCGCAACTGTGGTAGCATTTTCAACGTCAGTATTGCTATTAAGGCGATACAATCTGTTTATTTTGTTAGCGGGAAGTGTTTCAAATGCACTACACGAAAAAATTATGACAATTTTTAGTAAAATTTATTCGCAGATCATTAACATTTTACTTTATATATTAAAAGAAACACGTTCGATAAATTTCGGAACAATCAGCGTTTTTCCAAGTTCGTGAAAAATTCTTCCCCAGAATATCTTACCCGTTCAAGCAGTTGTCTGTTACCAGACCCTATTAAGTCACTATAAAATCAACCGACACAGAAAACGATGGCATTCGTTTATTTGTACTCCAAGATTTAATTTATCTATTCTACAACAATTATAGGCGAAACCTGCCAAAAAGCGTATATTGCTAATGGCCTGTTCACAATTCGCCAAAGTCGCTTCAAGCTTATTCTGTGCCCTATGATAAATTCGTTTGCTGAGCCCCGTTTATAGATAACGATTCCAGTTTCTATGTTTTTTTCAACCAAATGCAAATATTAATTACTACCAGCTTTTTATCTGTGTTCGTAGTGGAGATCGCAGTTTTCGACCTTAACCCTCTCCTTTTCACCCCACACTCCCAAAATGAGGGCAATTAAATTTCCCTACACAATCTACAAACGAATTTCCTATCTATAAGGGTTTCGTTGATATGATGGAGCGTACACGTGCGGCGTACAGACTGACGGATTTTTTTTTGGTTGTTTTGTAATTTAGTCAGGGTAGCAAATTTTGTTTTTCTGCTATATCGATCACAATACTTTATTATTAGAATAATAAAGTAAAATATTATCAACGTCAGCCCACTACTTTTATACCCTCGCATTTAAATTTTTATGATAGAAATTCAAAATAGGTATTTTTTCTTCGAGCAAACGTGAAGTATCGACTTTTAAATTTAAACACAGAATGGTAATAGGTATGTTTATAAGCAGCCTGGGTGTACAATGCGAAGGTCGAGAGTTCAAATCACGGTGGAAGTGTAATCCTACCAATCTGGATACATATGAGTAACCTCAATATACGAATATGAAAATTCGTAGATAGAAGGATGTGCGAAGGTCTAACAACCCTGCCAAAATAATAACAAATAAAAAATGATGAGGAGTCTGGAGGAGGCAAGGTCATCGTCCCCCTCCCTTGGAAAATTAACTAAGAATCATATTTTCAATAACAAAGTGAAGCCAATTTCTGTTTCCAGCCTAGGGTGTAGCCTAATGGGTAATGTGTTGGTCTACAATGCGAAGGTCGTGAGTTCAAATCCCGATTGACGTATAATTCCAGCATACTGCCTGCTTGGGTATACCTTAGTTGCCTCTATCTACGGAAATGAAAGTTCGTAGATAGAGGGTTTTGCAAAGGGTTAAAACCCTTTCACAATGTCAATTAAAATGTTAAGGAACCCGAAGGTCAGGAGGCCAGGGCATGATTTGGGGTGGAGTGCCATTGTAGAGAGAAATTTCTGTTTCGACTAAATTATATCTTTTGTAGATTTTTCATCAATGAAGCCTAACACAATAGAAATACATATGTTCGCGGTGATTGAACGATAGGACCCTCCGGCCTTAAATGAACTCTGCATAAATTACGCGGTACTTGATTTCGCAGTTGTACTAAAAATGAAATCTACACATATAAATATATTATAGTGTCTGTATGTTATTTGTGGCTAGAAGTTAGTGTTTTGCTTTATTTGGACAATAACTAAGCAGAAACACACATTTCTAAAATTCTCTGTCTATCTGGCTTTTACGCGTAAACAGCTGAACCGATTGTAATGAAATTTCCACAGTTTATTAGGTATGCTTCGAGATGTAATCTACGTTTGGCTTTATTTCAATACTCCACGCCTTCTACCCTCTCCCATACAAAATGACTCATTTTCAAAAATCTACTTAATAATGAAAAACTGTGCATATATTTGGAGTCACGTGACTCACATTAAGCAGATTACTAAGCTTTTCCGAAACAATTTCGCCGGTATCGGTGGCTCAGTGGAAAAACTTGGCTACCACTCGGGCGGCCCCGGGTTCGATTCCCTGCTGATATTCTTTTTACGAATATTTATATACTCTAGATGAAATCTGAGAGTATATTGTGTTTGCCTTACCGTTTGTAACGCTAAGAAATAATGCTCGCACAGAGCCGCCAAGGGTACAGAAATATTTGTTGTCGCTCAAAAACTTCGATTCCAAGTTGCTGTCTGTCCGTCTGTCTACAGCATAACTCTCGAACGCTTTGAGCTATCGTGCTGAAATTTGTTGTGTGTCATTTTTAGCAAAGAAGAAACTTTAAGTTCGAGAACCGGCCACATCCCTCCACTCCTTCTACCCCCTCCCATACGAATTCCACGAAATTCCGAAATTTTCAGAAATTGATTTTTCTTTGAAACTATTTTAGCTATCGATTTGAAATTTAGGTCCAAGTATTATGATATAAATGTCATTAATGTGACAGAATATTGATCTGATCCCGTCAGTCCTTCTACCCCCTCCCATACAAATGCATAATTTTGAAAAATGCAGTTTTTCGATTTTCTTTGAAACTAGCAAAGTTATAAAAACGAATTTTTGCCAGAATTAATTTTATTATAATTCCAATCAGAATTGAAAAAATTATCAACTTCACCTTACTCCTTCTACCCCCTCCCATACAAATTTCACGAAATTTTTAAATTTAAATTAAATTATTTTTCTTCGAAACTGTTAAAGCTATCATCTTCATATTTTGTATAAAGTATACAAATAGAAATATTATTAATACGAAAAAAATTTGTTTTGATCCGTACACTCCTTCTACCCCCTCCCATACAAATGCATAATTTTTGTTAAATGCATTTTATCGATTTCCATTCAAACTAGAAAAAGTACAAGCTTCAAATTTTGCCAGAATTTGTTTCTTAATAATTGAAATATGTTTTAAAAAAAATTATCAGCTCCGCTTCACTCCTTCTACCACCTCCCATACAAATATCTATATTATAAAGTCAAGAAAAGCATTTCTCCTTCAAGTATATTAGAACTATCGACTTTGAAATCGAATCAAAGCATGGTGATAAGGGTGATGATAAGCAGTTTGAAAATCATCTAAAACGTTCCACTTCCTCTGCCACCTCCCATACAAATGCCCCAATTTCAGGAAGACTATGACCAATTTCTTTAAAAATAATGAAAACTAAAAACTTTAAATTCAGCAAAAAACATTATGCATGCCATGTTCGGTGTCATATATGAAAAACACAAACCTCCCCCTCTACTTCTACCACCTCCTATGCAAAAGTCCCTATTCACTATTCGAAAGAATTTGAGATGACATATTTTCCGGTATAATCAAGTCATTTCCATCTCATCTAGAGTATCATATGATTGGGCTTTAAGCCCAATCATAATTCTGTTATGTTTTTTTCACGATTTGAATAAAGTAAAAATATCAAATAATTTTGATTTCATACATGAGTTTATAATAAAATAAATTTTTTTCGTTCGAAACTAACGACTTGATGTCTAAATCTGAATACATTTGAATCTAGTAAAGTAGATTCACAAATTGTGGCTAAATTTTAGCGAGACAAGCTCTTCAGCCTCGGTGGTTTTGCGATCGAATGCTCACCTACCACGCGGGCTCGAGAAATTTTTTTTAAATATTTTTTCCGGCACAGTCCAAATTTGAATTTTCCCAATATGACAATGTCTTTTCACAACTCTATGTTGCTATAAGGAAGAAGATGAAGATCTGAAGCTATTTAAAAATAAAGCCAATCGTTAATTTATCACAAAGAATGTCGTGTATAAGGAAGATCTAATATAAAACGTCGACTTCTTTCAATACATTACCCAGGTTTTAAGTTCTGGCCTGAGTTTGGCAAATCAGGAGTTTTCGAAGGGACCGGAAAGAACTGAAAATTAATTATATATATTTTATTAAATAAAACATAACAGAATTATGATTGAGCGTAAAGCCCAATCATATGATACTCTAGATGAAATGGGAATGACTTTAATATACCGCAAAATATGTCATCTCAAATTATTTCGAATAGTGAATAGAGACTTTTGCATGGGAGGTGGTATAAGTAGAAGGGGAGGCTTATATTTTTCGCATATGACATCGAACATGGCATGCAAAATGTTTTTGGCGGAATTAAAATTTTTTTGTTTTCATTATTTTTAAAGAAATTGGACATAGTTTTCCTGAAATTGAGGCATTTGTATGGGAGGTTGCAGAGGAAGTGGAACGTTTTAGATGATTTTGAAACTGCTTATCATCACCCTTATCATCATGCTTTGATTCAATTTCAAAGTCGATAGCTCTTATATATTCGAAGTAGAAATGCTTTTCTTGAATTTATAATACAGATATTTGTATGGGATGGGGTAAAAGGAGTGAAGCGGAGCTGATAATTTTTTCTAGCATTTATTGCAACTATTAAAAAACAAATTCTAGCAAAATTTTAAGTTTATAATTTTTCTAGTTTTAATGGAAATCAATATAATGCATAAAACAAAAATTATGTATTTGTATGGGATGGGGTAGAAGGAGTGTAAGGATCAAAACAATTTTTTTCCATTATTGATATTTTTATTTGTATACTTTATAAAAAATTTCAAGTTGATAGCTTTAACAGTTTCGAAAAAAAATAATTTAATTTAAATTTAAAAATTTTGTGAAATTTATATGGGAGGGGGTAGAAGGAGTAAGGTGAAGTTGATAACTATTTTTAAAATAAATTGCAATTATAGTAGAATTAATTTTGGCAAAATTTCGTCTATTCAGCTTTACTAGTTTGAAAATATGTATTTTTCAAAATTATCCATTTGTGTGGGAGGGGTAGAAGGAGTGAGGAAATCGAATATTCCGTAATATTAATGACATCTTTATTACAATACTTTGACCTAAATTTCAAGTCGATAGCTTAAATATTTTCAAAGAAAAATCAATTTCTTTATATTTCGAAATTTCATGAAATTTGTATGGGAAGGAGTGAGGGATGTAGCCCATTCACGAACTTAAAGTTACTTTTTTGCTAAAAATGACACACAAAAATTTTTGGCACTATAGCTCAAAGCTTTCGAGAGTTATGCTGTAGACAGACGCACAGGCTTCCGTGGCGTAGTGGGCAGCGTGCTTGCTTCTCAGTCAATAGGTCGTGGGTTCGATTCACACTTCAGACGGGCTTTTTTTAAGCGCAAATTTTTTCAGTTGCTACTGGGGATAAAAAATTATTCGCAATAAAATGGGGAAACGGTGTAAAAGTGAAACAGTTCCACTTCAAGAAGGCCTAGATACTCAGTAGAGGTAGGTTTCTGTTCGCTTTCTATCATTCAGTCCCCCATAACATCTGCAAATATTTGTCAGTAAGCAGCTAGTACAACTGAGCAATATACCAGTTGCTTCACTCGCTACGGTCGTTCTCACTCCCCTTCCCCAACCTTCCCAATCCCATTCCTTCCCTCCATGACTGTGTTTGTGCATTGCACATAAAGGCCGAAATTGCCTATAACACAGGTCATTCTGTAAAAAAAACAGACGAACAGACTGACAGACGGACAGACAGACAAACAGACATACGTACAGACGGTCACTCGGAATCGAGGTTTTTGAGCGACAACAAATATTTCTGTACTCATGGCGGCTCTGTGCGAGCGTTATTTCTTAGCGTTACAAACGGTAAGGCAAACACAATATACTCTCAGATTTCATCTGGAGTATAATAAATATTTCTCAAAGAGAAATTACTTTTAATTATTTATTTTTTGACTTATTCAGCAATAACAATAAGGAGGGCCTTATAAAAAGTTCTTCCTTCCTTTTCGTACAAAATATGCGTGCGAGGTACGAGTGTTTGTGCTTTTATATAGTAATCAAATTTTCTTGAAAACCATAGGAGCAAATAATTTGAAATTTAGAATAAATTATTTTTATCAGAAATTTGATCTATGGTATACAAATTATTTGAATCCGTCCACTCTTTCCACCACTTCCGATATAACCTGCAATTTTTCATGAAAAACTATAAACCATTTTTCTCAGAACGTATTACATTTATGGAGTTCAAATTTTGTATGAAATCCTTATTTAGTATTATAATTAATATCGGGAAAAGTAAACCCTTCTAACCCCTCTCATATAATGTGACACAATATCACATCTTTTTCAAAATCGATTTTCTTGAAAAGTATAAAATTTACTAATCCGAAATTTAAAATATAGGAATTGCATGATGATTATAGTTGTTTTTCCAAAAATCACTAAGAACCCCCACTCCTTCTACCACCTCCCAAGCAAACTGCAAAATTTCACTAAAACCAATGCACTAATTTTCTCAGGATCTATTCAATTTTTGAAGCTGAAATATGGTACAAAAATTTGTATGAGCTACTCCAGAATGATGTAAAACAATTTGGTTCAATGATGTCACTCCTTCTACCACTCCCCATACAAAATTTCTTAGGATCACAAAAATTTCGACCTCATCTTTAGTAACGTATGACTAGACTTTACGCACAATCGTAGTCCTGCTATGTTTTTAAGCTTAATGTTATTTTATTTGTTTTTTTTTAAAATAAAACCAGCTACAATTTTTCACATGTCCTTAACGCTCTTCAATACTAATATGTTCTTAGATCACGGGATTCATTTGATCACGAGCCTATCCCATACAAATACGAGTATCATGATTTCGTTCTTAATAATTCATAGTTCTGATTCTAACAAAATACAAAGCATTGTGTTCAAAGAGCCATTAAACTAAGCAGATTATATATATATATACATATTCCACATAATATATTGCTAACTACATTCTCGAAAATTGCTTATTATTGCAATTCTTGCGCGGACGAAGTCGCGGAGGATCGCTAGAACTAATAATAAAATCGTTCGATTTAAAAACCATGTTATCGCATCACTCAAAAAGCACTCATTTTAAGCCCCATTAAACAACTGAAAATGCGTAATATCCAAGTAAAATCGACAGCCTTCCGTGAAAATCACCGAACATAGTAATGAAATCCGACTTAGAGTTACATTTCAGGACAATCAATTAGCCATTTATCTCAATAAGCGAAAATAACATATTGTCCGTATAGAAACAGGTCGGTGTATCTAAAAATAACAAAATGCTGCTAATTATTGCGGGGGTATGATGCTATTAAATACATAAAATTGACTCTGAACAAAATTTACCAATTCTTCTTCTTCAACAATGGCACTACAGCCCAAATCGGGCCTTGGCCTCCTGACATTCAGGTTCCTGAACATTTTTTATTATTTATTGTGGAAGGGTTGTTAGACCTTCGCACAACCCTATATCCACGAATTTGTCATTTTTGTAGATTAAGGTAGCCAAGGTATACTCAAAGCAGGCAGTGTGCTGGAATTAAGCGTCTACCGGGATTTGAACTCACGATCTTCGCATTATATGTAGACCAACACGCTACCCACTAGGCTACCCCCTATTACCAATTACCTCATCAAATATAATTTCTATGAAACCGACTAAATATAGAAAGAATTCCAGTCCTGCGCACTTGGTAGAAAGAAATTCACAGTGAAATATTTTCCTTTTTCTTAAAAAAATTTTTTTTTCAAATTGTTAAAAAGATGTTCTAAACAATTTGTATCTCTTTTTCAAAACTATTCAGCAGAACGTCACAAATTGATAAAAACCACTAAAAAAGGCGAAAATTGGCAGATTTTACAATTTTACTGGTACATATATGCCCCATTTGCCGAGTATGCTAAATATTCTTTCCGCAATCTACAATGAGCTTAAGAAAATATCGAGATCGCAGCATTTCGCTTAAATACTCTAATCCAAGTGGGAGCATTTTCTAAAATTCTCGATGGAAAACATTTTCACATGGGTCTCAAAAAATGGGTTGATTTTAAAAGTGGCTCGATTTCCAGCTTTGTTTAAATAACTGAAAATTCCCGTCCAAAGGTTTTCCACCCAGAATTTCAGCAAGACAAGAGCTTATGGGTTCGAGTAACTTCAGGACAACAATGAACATTTATGTGAAATTTCTTTTTATACTCTAGATGAAATCTGAGAGTATATTCTGTTTGCTCTACCGTTTGTATCGCTAAGAAATAATCCTCTCACAGAGTCGCCAAGAATACATAAATATTTGTTATCGCTCAAAAACCTCGATTCCAAGTGACCGCCTGTACATCTGCCTGTATGTCTGCCTACAACATAACTCTCGAACGATTTGACCTATCATGCTGAAATTTGCTTAAAGCAATTTTTTCGCAAGAAAAATTACTTTAAGTTCGTGAACGCACCACATCCCCATAGTCCTTCTACCCCTCCCTTACAAATTTCATGAAATTTCGAAAATTAAAGAAATTTTTCTCCGTTATTATTTCAGCTATCGACTTGAAAATTAGGGCATACTATAATGAAGTGAATATCATTAATGTTAAAAAATATTGATCTGATCCCCTGACTCTTTCTGCATTTTCCCACTCATTCGAACTAGCGAAGCTGAAAGGACGAATTTACGCCAGCATTATTTCTATCAAATTTGTAACCAATTTTGAAAAATCACTTCACTTCTTCTATCCCCTCCCATACAAATTTCACGAAATTTCGAAATTTCAATTAAATAATTTTTCTTCAAAACCGTCAAAGATATTAACTTCAAATTTTGAGAAAAGTATACTATTGCAAATATAATTGATGTCGAAAATTTTCGTTATGATTCAAATACTCCTTCTACCACCTCCCATACAAATGCAGAATTTCTGTAAATGAATTTTATCATTTTTTATTGAAACTGGCAAAAGTAGAAATTTAAAATTTTGTCAGAATTTTTCCCTTAATAATTGCAATAAATGCTAAAAAAAATGTTAACTTCGCTTCACTTCCCATACAAATTTCTATATTGGAAATTCCAGAAAAGTATCGAAAATATGAGAGCTATCGTAAGGTCAAGTAAGGTAAATTTCATGAATCGGTCAAATAGCTCCACCCATTCGAACCTCTCGCATACAAAATGACTCCATTTCGAAATTTGACAACAAACGAATTTTCGCGAAAATCGTGAAAGCTATAGATCTGCATTTTTATTTTTACGATGATTTCAATCTACTGATAAAAATAATTATTTGAATCCTCTCACTCCTTCCACCACCTGCCATGCAAATTGTACTTTTTCATGAAATACTATAAACCAGTTTACTTAGTACGTATGAAATTAATCGAGCTGAAATTGTGATATTTAAAATTAGTAGTAAGACCGCAAAAAATGATTCAATTAGCTATACCCTTTCTACTAACTCTCATACAATACGACGCAGTTTAACAAATTTGCAAAAAGTCGATTTTCTTCAAAAATATGAATGCTATTGGTCTGCAATTTAGAGCACATCGATTGCACGATGCTTATAGCTGTTTCTGAAAATGTCATTAAGAACCACCCCTATCCTTCTACTACCTCCTATACATACTGCGAAATTTGACTAAATCAAATACAGTCATTTTATCATTAATTATTTAATTTTTGAAGCGTAAATTTTCTATAAGACGATTTGATAGGAACTCTAGCATAATGCATAAATAAACTGCCAACAAGTCGAGCGAAACTTTATTATTCTTGGGACAAGTTTCGGATGAGCGGAAAGTCAATATACAGGTTAGAGTGGTTCGGACAGACTAACTGAAAGGGAGTTCTTGGGCAGGGATGTTGTCAATTTAACAATATTTTGTTCGTTTCTGCAAGTTTGGGTTTATATGAGGGTAGGAGTAGGGGTAATAGCAAGGGTGGATGGATGTTAATAGCTTTTTAATTGATAATAATAATAATAATAATATTCGTTTATTCATCAACTGCCTGATTACTACAAATAATACAAAAAAAATAAAAATAAATTTAATACAACTTATCTATAAAACAATGAAAATCAAAATAGCTAGTTAGAAGTCAATAAACAAAATAAAAATAAGACAACAACATAATAAAAAATAATAAATAATAAATAAACAATATAAAAACTAAAAGAAGAAACAAAAATAATAAAAGAAAAACAAGATAAAATAACAAATAAACAATAATGTAAAATAAAAAGATACAATAAAATTTTATTCAACGTCAAGAGAGCTGATTTTTTACCTGGGTGGGGGTCATGTTAAAATCCAACTGTGAGAAGTGTTGATTGAAAAGCCTGAGCATAGATGAAATTGGTTCATGAAAACCATAATTGGTGCGATGCAGTGGGACTCTGCAAAATTCGTTATTTCTCAAGGCACGATACGGAACATTAAAATTAATCGAAGACAACAATTGGTCAGAGTCGATAACTCCCGTTATCACTTTAAAAGCGAAAACCACTCTTGCGTGCTCACGTCTGTTCTCCAAGGAGTCCAACGAAAGAAGATTCAATCGATCAATATAAGATGGAAGCCTAAGCGGATCTGACCACGGAAGGCCACGAAGGGCAAACCTTACGAAATTACGCTGCACAGATTCGACTCTAGCTACGTGAACAGAATAAAATGGAGACCAGACAGGGCTCGCATACTCCAAAACAGAACGGACAAAGGCACAGTACAAAATTTTAGTAACGAATGGATCATTGAACTCCTTGGATCTTCTTTTGACAAAACCAAGTATAGCGCTAGCTTTACTGGCAATATGATCAACGTGGTCGTCGAAGGTGAAAGTGCTATTAAATAAAACCCCTAAATCACGTACTTTATCAGAACGAAGTAGAGCGGTTCCATCTACAACATAGTCAAATAGAAACGGTTTTCTTATTTTAAAATATGAGACAATAGTGCACTTACTAATATTAAGAGGTAAGTTATTTAGCACACACCAGCTATAAAAACTCGTAAGGTCGCTCTGCAAAGTTATGCAATCATTGTGATTAGAAATAATTTTATAAATCTTTGCATCGTCAGCATAGAGAAGAATATTCGAGTCAACAATAAATGCACTCACGTCATTAATAAACAACAAAAATAGCAGTGGCCCAAGACGAATACCTTGAGGAACACCGGAAATATTGTAAGACAAGGCACCACGGAATAGCACTTTTTGAACACGATTAGAAAGATATGACTTAATCCATGAAACGAAATGCACAGGAAAACCAAGCAAGTTAAGCTTGTGCACAAGAATAAGGTGATCAATTTTGTCAAATGCCTTACTGAAGTCTGTATAAATGCAGTCAACCTGCTGCCCTTTCTCGAGAGCGGAAAGACAGTAGTTAGAAAATTGCATCAAATTAGTAACGGTGGATCTGCCTTTCACAAAGCCATGCTGAAACGATCCCAAAATCGACTTCGAATGGAAGCACAAAACATCACAAACAATTGACTCAAATAATTTAGCAACACAAGGAAGAATGGCAATTGGCCTGTAATTGCTTACAGCATCGCGCTTGCCAGATTTATGTATAGGTGTTATAGTAGAGAATTTCCATAATAAGGGAAAAATACCGGATCGAAGGGACAAATTAAATAGATAGCCGAGAATAGGTAAAAAAGATAAAGAACACCTCTTAATTACAGACGCAGGAATACCATCAGGCCCGCAAGAGAAATTATCGGCAATGTCCTCAATGTATTTCAAAATGGTTTCATCATCAATAAAGAGATCTTTTGGCACTAAGGAAGTAGAAGGGAACTTTACCAAGTACTGAAAATCATTGAAGTCAGTTACTGAGGGACTATTGGAGAAAGCAGTGCGAAAATGGTTACCAAATAAATTGCTGATCACAAAAGGATTAGTGCTTACCATATCATTCAGAGACATACTAGTTGGATAGCCGTCAGAGTTTCTTTTTGAATTGACATATTTCCAAAATTGCTTAGGTTTGTCTTTTAATGACAATTTAACATTCTGTAGATATAGGGAATAAGCAGCACGGTATTCGGAATTAAAGGAGTCCCTGAGGTTGCAGTACAGCAGAAGGTCCGAGTTACTTCTTGAGTGGCAATACACTTTCCAAGCTTTCGTTTTCAGATTTTTTAGATGAAGTAAGCCATCGTCAAGCCAGGGAAACCTGTTGGAAGGGTTCGAGCGAGATACAGGTATGCAACGCATGAAGCACCCATATAAAATCGAATAAAAATTAGAAGTCGCCATATTAACATCAGGCTCATCAAGTACAGACGACCAGTCACAGTTAGATATGTCAGAGTTTAAGGCATCAAAATCAGCTTTTGCGAAGTTAAAATAAGTATTAAAAATACATTTAGAATCTGTAAAATTTGAATGAAAATTAAAATCAATTTGAAGTGCTAAATGAATAGGTAATTCAGGCAGTAGAGGGCTGTGGCAGCGAGCAACGGTCGTAAAGTTAGCATCGGTCGAAAAAACAAGATCCAAATATCTGCCGTAAGCATTTGGAATAGGACACACTTGTAGAAGTCCAGTTGATAGCATGTCGTCCAAAAATTGAATTTCATGACGAGGACATGAAGAATACGAAGGCAATAAATAGTCGTCGTCATCGGAACGTATCCAGTCTATAAGAGGCAAGTTGAAGTCACCAAGAATCAGAAGTTCATCGGACGGTTGAAGAATACTAAGGAGGGTATCCATTGCGTAGTAAACCGATTCGTAAGTAGACGCTGGTGATGGAGACGGAATGTAAATAGTGACAACATATAATTTTCTGTCGCCCAGAGAAATAGCAACACATAATAGCTCAATATTCTCTGCACCAGGAACATCGAATAAAGTTGCAGAAAATTCACGACGGACGGCGCATATAACTCCACCACCTACAGGAGCATCAAGCCTGTCATGATGACGATCTCGACGAAACACCTCGAAGTCACGGGGGAAAAGCTCGGCATTAGTGAACTGGGCGGACAACCAGGTCTCAGTAATGCTAACTATATCGAACGAGCACGCAGTGGCGGCGACATGTAGCTCCTGCGTTTTTGTACGAAGTCCGCTTACGTTGCTATAGGAGATTGACACCGAGCGAGTCCATTTTTTGGCGAAGTGCGTTGAAGCGATGAGCGAGCCAACCGCTTACGAGGAAGGAATTCTCGGACGATAGCGGACTTAGGCCAAAAGCTTGAAGAGACAACAAACATAAAAAAAGACTCCGGTAAAGTGACCTTAAATGAGGAAACTCTAGCTATACCCTCACGAGAAGCAGGCATAATCTTCCTGCATGACACGAGATCAGGCGATATCGGAGCATTCATGCAATGTAGAATTCTGAGCACATTCTCCCTGATGTCTTCTTCAAAAGTATCAGGAGCGAGGCGCGATATAAACATTACTTTCGGTTGCACGGCAGCCCGTAAAGTGCAGTGAAAGTTGATTGCAGAGGTTGTAGGTGAAAGCAAATTTGTAGGTTGATCCTCCACTTTCTCAGCAACAGCATTCGTAGTCAGCGTAACTTTTTTGGGTGGTAACGCCAGTGAGTCTGTTAGAACTTTGGCGTTAGCAGTAACAGCATGCGAATTCTTTTTACCCCTAGGCCGCAATTGAATTTTAGATGATTGCGGCGTAATGTGTGAGTCGAGAACTACAGGTTCAGCTACAGCACTTAAGACTGGCGATCCAGCAGATGGTGTTAACACCGGAATGCAGACTTGATCGATGTCACTCAAAGCACGATCAAATTTACGTTGAAGCGACACAAATTCTTTATGTAAAGTCTGCACCACTGATCTCGTCTTCAATATTTTGGCAGCATACGATGATGATGATACCGGTCTACAAGTCGCACAAAACCAGTATAGACCACTATTGGATTTTAAAACAGTATCACCAACAACACCAACAACATATTGATTGCTTGAATCACGTCTAATATTCTCTGTATAGAATGTGTTTCATAGACGAAGTTGCATAGAATTTTCATAAAATTCGGTGTATTTTACATTCACGAAACCGAACATTTGTATGGGAGGGGGTAGAGCGGGCAACGGAATCATAAAATTTGTGATGCAGTTTTATTTCATTTCTCTTGCAAGGTGCTTGTATAAAATTCCAAGTTCGTAGCTTTTAATTTGTTGGTTATTAGCTGATTTAATGAAATTGGTCGAAATCAGACTTTTGTATGGGAGGTGGAAGAAGGGCATGCGCGATTTCAAAACTTTTGAGGCAATTTTGTTTCAATTATTTTTTAAAGTTCTTAAGTAAAATTTTAAATTGATTGCTGTAAATAGTTAGATGATAATTGATTTCTTGAAAATGGTCGAAAAAATAATTTTGTGTGGGAGAGGGTAGAAGTTTTAAAGATTTCAACGAGTTAATATTTTGTATATTTAGGGATTTTTTTTAAAGGCATTTCACAAATTTCCAAGTTTCTACCTTAAAATTTCACTCAAAAATTGTCTGTTTATGGGTTTTTTTCAATGCACATGAAACACCTTGTGCACGTTAGACCGGGGGGGGGCACATTTTTGCTTATCACCTACCTCCGCTTACACCTCCCAACTTAAAATTTTACCTAAATTAACGACTATATAGTTCTACAATCTGACAAATTTTCGATTTGATATCTGTACTCATTTTTGAGATATAAGGATTTGTAATTTTGAAAAGTACGCCATTTTTGAAATTTTCCCCATTTCCCCTACTACTACTATTTCAACATCTTATATTTTTGTCGTATTCTCCAGAATAGCTCTATATATGTTTCAAGTTTCAATTACATAGCTTAAGAGATAGTTGAGATATTCATTTTTAAGTGTTTTTCTTTGCACCCCCTGACCATTCCCCTTACAATAATTAGCCACTCTCTAAGCTGATTCCAGTGGAACTATATGCCACCTTCATGGTCCCAAAATATGATTTTTTTACGATAAGCAATTTCGAAGATAAAATCATTTGAAAAAAAAAATTCGGCCGACAATTTGTTCTTAGCCCCCCTTTTTCGGACACCAGTGGATAAAAAAAATTAAATTATTTTTAAAGTTTGTCCCACAACCCTCTCTATGTCTCTACTAATTTTCAGTTTCCTATTTGCATTCCTGGTAGAGATATTAGAAAATGTAATTTTTGACTCTTTCCCTGCCCCCGCCTCGCCCTTCTGCCTAACACCACCCAAAATTTAGAAAATAGAGCCCACTTACCCAATCAATAATCCACGCAAAAATTAACATTCTACACTTAACGGTCTCGGAGATATGAGTCCATATGTACGGCATACGGCGGAACGGAATTTTTTTTGCATTTTTAGGCTAATTTAGTCATGAAACGCGAAAAAAAAATTTCAGAGTAGCAAATTTTTTTTTTTTCTTGTGTCGATCACAATACTTTATTATTAGAATAATAAATTAAAATTAGTTCAATGCCGTCACTCCTTCTACCACTCCCCATACAAAATTCCGTAAAATAAAAAAAAAAATGTCTTTCAGCAAGAAGTGTAGGATTGCCTTACGTCGCAATCGTAGTCCTGTAGTCTTTTGGTGGTCGCTGGTGTTTAGTATTTATTTGGCATCTGTTTACATCTGAAAAGGTTTTGTGCTCCATAGTTTCATAAATTGGATAAGAATTAGCTTAAAGACTTGCGTTTCCTACAAAATTTCTTGTACTGAATCGTTAAAAATGTTGCGAAAGCCTTTGTGGAGCCTGTTCTTTGAAAACAAGGGCATACGCAAGATATAAGGCGTTCAAAAGAGGTCGCAAACTTAAGACGATCAAACATTAAGGACTTTCTTACAATTTTTGTCTATTATTAAGGTGTGGCTCACTATGAGTTCATGTCAATGCATCAGATACACACTAAGAGATTAGAAACATAATGCAATGATTTCGCACCAGGATAACGCTCAGCCTCACTGGATTATTTCACCACAAATGGAACAAATATTATCAAACAAGACTCTCCAGAGTCTCTTCGCTTAAAGCAAACTACCTTTTAGAGGGAAGAAATTTGAGACCCGAGTTAAAACAAAATGCAACAAGCGCCATGCAAAATGATTTGAGGATTGGGTTAAGTGTTGGCAGATGAATTTTGCTTCAGCTATTTTGATGACGACAAAATAAGTTTACCCCAAAATTAGCAAACATTAATTTTATTTGCCGATACATTTTGATAATTTATTCTGCCACAAGTTTATAAAGTCCATAATTTTCATTTTTGGTAAAGTCTCGTTAATACCAAATGCTCCGATTCGTTCATTCGATTCGCGGTATGTAGCTCTAATTTAGGTGAAAGTAGTATAAAAATAGATCTTTATCAATATTCCGACATTACTTGCATATTTGCTGATAAGACCAGATTAGATATTTCGTTTGATAAGGAAGTAATTACAATCCTTATTTTCTAACAACACAATTTAAGACCTGTTAAGAGCAAAAACATGTAAAAATTTCTTTATTAGTCAAATAAACTTACATTCAAACTTTGCTGACCAAGCCTATCCGCCTGCATTAGAATCCTTTTTTTGTATTGTTTCTTTTCCAATAAATATTTAACTTTTCTTTTCACTTCATCTTTAGAAAGACTAATTTTTATCAAAAATTGCCCTAATCACCACACAGCACACAATCAAAAAAAAATTATCTTCAAAACACTTCTCAAAATTTGAATTCACGTTAAATCTTAAAATTCAGAAAATAATGTTAAAATTAAATTGTTTTTTGGTTTTTCAAAAAATAACAACATTTCAGAAAACACCGAAATAGGCGCCACACTTGAATAGTGGCAAAATACTAAACTAAGGAAACGAAAGACATCATCATCATTAAATTTTGTACGTGAACGTGGTACACGAAAACAACACGCAATGTTCTAAATTCGGATAATATACGTCGAATTGTTTTTTTTTTATTTATTTTTCCTGTTTTGCCGTATTACCCGGCTCTATAACATTTCTCACCACGATTATTTGGTGAATTTTAGTACGAGTGCGAGAACACTAACACTTGCACAACATTACTCCCACACTGTTGTAACTCAACCTTAAAAAAAAAATAACAGAAAAGAAAACACCAAGCCCAAAAGTCGGGATAGATTCAAAAAATTTCGAAAAAATAACTAATTTCAGAAGATTTCTTTCATTTTGTAGAGAAAGTCATAGGCGTTTTTCAAAGAAAAAAATTTATTCAGAGTCCTTAAAGTTTGTTCCTTCTTCTTCTTCGCGCACACACCCGATAAAAACTTTCACACTTTCACGATTTATGAGGTAAATAACGCAGAAAAAAAATACGACCTTACTTTTCTATTGATATGTTTCGTTTTAGTTTCTTATTCTAATTGGCTTTTTTTTCTGCTATTCACTTTGATATGTATTCTGATAAAATACTCAACTTATCCTTATCACAAGAATTGAAGCAAATAAAACGTAAAAATTTAATATGTTTGGATTTTGCAGGCGGATCGAAAATCGAAAAGTCCAAAGACTCGTACACGAATCGCGTAGTGAGAGAGCCTAAATTCGATTCCTTATAGGAACGGAGGCGGATGGCTAGCACCGTTCCAGGAAAATATGTCCTATTCCAGTTGTATGCCCAAAAAGTTCGCGATTCCAGGATTGACTAACCAACACTATCATAGATGACGGCTCCAAACAATATGTCGAGTGATACCACCCCATCGCAGCAAACCGGAGTTTCGCGTATTGAAGCGGGTAAATATAGTCAACAACAATGAACAAGGGTGTGGGGTGGTTAACGCATGCGTCAGGATATCCGAGCTTTGGTAAAAGCTTCTTCTGGAATTCTAGCAATGCCATCTATTGATCAACTGGATATTATTTTAATTATTGAGGCAAATTCATTTCAGAAATCGTTAGATAAATAACTGGAGAAGTTGATACCTATTTACGAGTGGAGGTCGAAAATTTCGCGGAATTAAGGAGATGGACAAGGGAGGGGGGAAATATTTTTACCTAGACGTATTCTTGCACTCAATACATACAGATATAAATACAAAGTTTCTGTCAAATCAAATTACTAATATTTTAGCTATCGATAAATTAACAAATCAATCGGAAAGAAAATGCTAGCTATGGACAAAATTGAGCTCCGTACTGTCCTCACCAAGCAAGGAATAACGCCAGAAATCATTTTAGAAGGAATATCATCTGATAACTTGGGCTTATTCAGGCAAGGAAGAGAGTCAACTGGAGATGATAAACACTCAAGCCGGCCGATTGAGGTCAGTTCCTCAAAAAGTGTAGAAACTTGTTCTCGAAGATGCTCGTTTAAAGAAGAAACAATTCGCAAAAATGATTGAAGTATCAGATACAACCATTTTGAATATCCTCCACGATCATCTCGGCATGTCTAAAGTCAGCGCAAGATGGGTACCGAGAATTCTCTCCGCGGTTCAGAAAAAGCAGCGTTCCGAGTGTTCACGCAAGTTTTTGGCCACTATTTTTGGTACTCAGAGTGGGTTTTGATGATCGACTACACAGAAAAAGGACAAAATATTACAGGGGATACTATGCCAATCTACCACAAAAATTAAAGGATGCCATCAAATTAAAAAGAAGAGGAAAGGGGACTCGATGTGTGCGGCCTTTGTACGACATCGCGCCTATTCCCAAGAGCCACGTTGCAATGGCTGTTTTACAGAAATGCGGCTACGGAATATTGAATCACCCCCCTTATAGTCCAGATCTGGCCCCTTCCAACTACTATTTGTTCCCAAAACTGAAGAAAAAATTTGGAGAAGAAAATTTAACAACGATGAAGAGGTCAAGTCGATAATTTCAGCCAATTTTGAAGGCCTTGCTAAATTTCTAAATAGAATTAATAAACTTTGTGAGAGATGTGATAAATGTGATAAATGTGATTATTGAAAAAGAAAAATAATAACTTGCCTAATTTTACTCTCCTTCCCTGTCACTCAGCGAAATTTTTGTCCTCCGCTCATAGTTAATAAGCGAACCCCAGCTGTAGCTAGTGTTAATTCTAAAAAAGACTACATAAAATAAAATTAATCTGAAAAAAATATCTAGTAGTCTAGTTCTGAGATGGATCTAGGGGCTAAACAAAGGAGACGACTGTTGGAGATTTTTTTTTTTTTTTGATTTAGTAAAATAGCGCGGTTTGTATGGGAGGTGGTAGAAGAAGGAGGGAGGGGGTTGGCATTTTTTTAAAGCAATTATAATTATCACGTAGTTGATATATTTTCAATTGCAGATTAAGGGGCCATACATACCGAAACGACGATTTCGTGCAAAAATGGCTATTTTCGCACAGATATTCCTGATAAATAATGAAAATTTGTTTTTAAAATTTTAATCCTTGTTAATTTTACAACAGCATGTTGGAAACAAATTTTTAAAATTATGTTTAGGAAAAAATTTCTTTATTTGTTCTAAGAGGATCCTTATCTGGACATTCATATTTCACAACGAATATTAATTTCATACTCAAGATTTGTATACTATAATTCGAAACAATTAAAACGACGATAAATTAAAGAAAGAGAATATAAAAACTTATTACTTTTTCAGCATTCAAACGTATATGAAGTTACTCTCAATAAACACAGCAATAAACATATAAAAAAAACGTCTGAATATTAAGTTTCTTAATTTTCATTTTCATTCCATTATATTGAAAAATATCTTATCTTGGTAAACCACAAATTTCACAGTTACTCAATTCACCGCGATTAATAAAAGTACATTGATTGCAAGTCCAGTTTTCTGCAGCTGCTACTGCACAAGTTTGGCTTGGATATACATCGGTTTCACCGGAAGTGCTTGAGAAAATTGGGAAAACTGAAGCTCTGTATGCCTTGAAACGGCGACCAGAGCAGAGGTCGGTCTGCGCCGATTTTGCAATCGGTTGGTCTCTTTTACAAGATGTTCGTACGCTCTCAAGAGATTTGTCTTTTCCCCTTCGCATTTTCGATGATCGCTTGCATTCTTTGTATGTGTTGTCGCAGATCAGTTCGTAGGTGGTGAATGATGAGAAATCCGTTGAACTATGCTTGTTGATAACTTTGTGTTTGAATTTTTTCCAATGCATCATTTTCTTTCCTTATTCTTTCGCGACCTATTTCTCCGTTTTCATTTCCACTTCCTCTTTTTGCGCACATTCCTTTAGTAGCATTTTCCCGCATCGATGTGGAAAAACTAATCATCACTGCATTTACGACAGGCTAGAAGTCGAGCAAATTACGACACGAAAAAGTGTTCAGAGAGAACAAAATCATTTACTCTCTCGATTTTAAATCGTAGGCAAAATGATTTGAAATCGATATCGGCCGCTTAATAGCATTAATACTTTTCAACTAAATAAATTTTTGGATCTGATGTGAATTTGTGTCACATTGTATGGGGAGAAGCTAATATGTTTATTTTCACTCAGTATTAAAAAAAGTATATTACATAAAAAATAAATATTTAAGGATTTGGTACAAAATTTGAGCTCGACGTTTCATGAAAAGTGCAGTTTGTATGGGAGGTGGTGGAAGCAGTGGGGCGATTCAAATAATTTGTATCCTATAGATCATATTCCCGTCGAGAAAGAGTCGAAAATATTTCAATTTGAAGCTAGTTTTTAGCACTGTTAGTGCTACACAGACTGACTTCCTAATGTTGTTCATATTTGAAGATCCTTGCTTTGCAAACGTGTCGGCTGCGTCGTTTCCTAACAGGTCGCTATGACCCAGTATTTAAATTAAACATAACAGAATTATGATTGGGCTTAAAGCCCAATCATATGATACTCTAGATGAGATGGAAATGACTTTAATATACCGGAAAATATGTCATCTCAAATTCTTTCGAATAGTGAATAGAGACTTTTGCATGGGAGGTGGTAGAAGTAGAGGGGGATGTTTGTATTTTTCTTATATGATACCAAACATGGCATGCAAAATGTTTATTGCTGAATTTAAAGTTTTTAGTTTTTATTATTTTTAATGAAATTGGTAATAGTTTTCCTGAAACTGGGACATTTGTATGGGAGGTGGCAGAGAAAGTGAAACGATTAAGATGATTTTGAAATTGCTTATCATCACCCCTATCACCATGCTTTGATTCAATTTCAAAGTCGATAGCTCTCATATATTCGAAGGAGAAATGCTTTTCTTGAATTTATAACGCAGATATTTGTATGGGAGGGGGTAGAAGGAGTGAAGCAGGGCTAATATTTTTTTCTAGCACTTATTTCATTTATTAAGAAACAAATTCTGGCAAAATTTGAAGTTTGTACTTTTTCTAGTTTGAATGGAAATCGATAAAATGCATTTAACAAAAATAATGCATTTGTATGGGAGGGGGTAGAAGGAGTGTACGGATCAAAACAAATTTTTTTCGCATTATTAATATTTCTATTTGTATGCTTTTTACAAAATATCAAGCTGATAGCTTTAACAGTTTCGAAGAAAAATAATTTAATTTAAATTTCAAAATTTCGTGAAATTTGTATGGGAGGGGATAGAAGGAGTTAGGTGAAGTTGATAATTATTTTTAAAATAAATTGCAATTATAGTAAAATTAATTCTGACAAAATTTTGTCTCTTTAGCTTTACTAGTTTCAATGAAAATCGAATATATGAGTTTTTCAAAATTGTCCATTTGTATGGGAGGGGGTAGAAGGAGTAAGGGGATCGGGTCAATATTTCATGGTATTAATGGCATCTATATCGTAATACTTTGACCTAAATTTCAGGTCTATAGCTAAAATAGTTTCTAAGAACAATCAATTTCTTAATATTTCGAAATTTCATGAAATTTGTATGGGAGGGGGTAGAAGGAGTGGGGGGATGTAGCCCATTCACGAACTTAAAGTTACTTTTTTGCTAAAAATGACACACAAAAATTTTTAGCACTATAGCTCGAAGCTTTCGAGAGTTATGCTGTAGACAGACGCACAGACGCACAGACGGACAGACGGACAGACGGACAGACGGACAGACGGACAGACGGACAGACGGACAGACGGACAGACAGACAGACGGACAGACGGTCACTCGGAATCGAGATTTTTGAGCGACAACAAATATTTCTGTACCCTTGGCGGCTCTGTGCGAGCGTTATTTCTTAGCGTTACAAACGGTAAGGCAAACACAATATACTCTCAGATTTCATCTAGAGTATAAATATACTAGCTTCTCCAATCGCTCTTACTTCCCCTCCCCTACCTTTCCAATTCCCTACCTTCCCTCCACAGTCATGGAGAGAAGGTTTGGTTTCAAAAATAACTAAAAATATCATTCTTTGACATATTTTAAATTGCAGATCAGTAGCATTCATACTTTTCAGGAAAACCCACTTTTTGTAAAGGTATGAAGTTGAGTCAGATTGTAAAGAAGGGGGTAGAAGGAGTGAAGTTAAACGTCCAGCTTTCTACGGTTTTACTAATAATTCTAAATTAATATCGAGCGCACAATGTCAGCTCGATAAATTGTATACGCACTCAGTAAATTGGTTTAGAGCATTTCATGAAAAGTTCAGTTTGCATGGGAGGTGATGGAAGGAGAGAGGACACAAATAATTTATATGCAGTAGATTGAAATCATAGTAAAAGTTCTTCTTCTACAATGGCGCTACAGCCCAAATCGGACCTTGGCCTCCTAACATTCAGGTTAGCCCTTCGCACAACCCTTTTTCTACGAATTTTTTATTTTCATAGATCGAGGTAACCAGGGTATATCCAAGCAGGCAGTGTGCTTGAATTATATAAGTAGTAGGGATATACCGATTCTGGACCAGGAAGTGAAATCGATACTTATCGATTATCGATTATCGATTACCCATCCCGATTATCTATCGATATATTGGTTTTTTACCTGTCGATATTGGTTTTTTACCTGTCGATATTGGTTTTTTACCTGCCGATATTGGGGGTTTTTTTTTTTACCTGTCGATATTGGTTATTGGTTATAGGTGAGTATAGATAAGAGATTATTGGTTATAGGTGAGTATAGATAAGAGATTATTGGTTATAGGTGAGTATAGATAAGAGATTATTGGTTGTAGGTGAGTATAGATAAGAGATTATTGGGATGATATAGATTGTATGTGTGTGTGTGTGTGTGTGTGTGTGTGTGTGTGTGTGTGTGTGGAGATTGTTATTATTATGAATAGCGTGGGATTATTTCATGACGTCATCAATTTGGGGGCTTAGAGTATTCGACCGATAAGAGATAAGAGTTTTAAGTATTATGATTCATATATGATGATTGGTATTGTGGAGTTTTTTTTATCTGAATTAAAATAATTTTTGGTTTAGAGTATTATGTAGATAAGAGAATGTTTACGAATTAGATAATTAGGTTTTATATATGCTAAAATTGGTAATTGAATTCTTTGTGGTTAAAAATGTTTTAGAGATAAGAGATTTAAGAATTATGGTTCATATATGATGATGAAATTGATATTAACAGGAATAAACACGTTTGTTTTGTTATCAATTGGACTTTAAACTTTGTGGTTTTATTGCGAAATAATTGTAAGCAAGATACAGACAGGAATAAACATGTTTGCTCGTTATCTTTTTTGACTTTAAACTTTGTGGGTGGTTTTATCGTGAAATAATTGTAGCGGTTGAGAGTGTTCTTTGTAGATTAGAGAACGTTAAATTAATTTCATATAGACTAAAAACGGTTTTTTTGTTGTGTTTCCTGTTTCCTGTGTTGTTTTTTTTTTGCGATAAGAAGCGTGAGAACATTCAATTTCTTTGTTTGTGGTTTAGAGTATTGGTGTGATATAGATAAGAGATTTAGTATAAAAAGAACAGCAAAAACCTCCTCGGCTATAGTTTGTCTTCAAAATTCGTAAAGTGAAGTTAATAAAGTGATTTTAATACATTAAAAATGGAGTCTATAGTTTGCAAAGTGTGTGGAGTGATTTTCCCGACGGCTGATGGTCTGAAAAGACACACAGAAAATAATCACAGTAAGTGTTGACTTAAGCTTTTTTTTTTTTTTTTTATTTTTTCTAGCTTTTACAAAAATGTATATTTTAATTAGAAAATACTACGGTGAACCGCAACGCAATAGAAGGGAGGAAGGAACTAGCGGCAATCCAAACCCATGCATATGATTTCTCTATGAAACGATTGGGAACACCAATGAAGAACATCATACCACAGAAAATGATTAAACTTAGCCCACCTTCGTCTTTCAAACTTTGTGATTTGTGTCAGGTGATGGTGAAAATACTAGACTGGAATCACCACATTCGTACAAACACACACAAAAGGAATAACATTCAGAGTGTTGATCAACATTTTAAGTATATCAAGAGCACATATAAGAACAGAATTCAAACGCTTATTTTCGAAAATAGAAGCGATAATGTGCTAATTCCAGAAATATTCTTAAAAAGTCTAGAGGAACCATTAATGGTCATATTAAAAAAAATATTGGAAACATCATCGGCTATAAAGTTTAACATTGAGCTATTTGGAGACTACATGAAAACGTGTTTGAAAGATGATAAAGAAGAAAGCGAATGTGTTATAAGCATCAAATCGTTTCAAACAAAAATGCAAACCATTCTGGATAAATGTAACTTGCAAATAGCGTTCAAGAATAACGTAGATAGTATTATAAAGAAAATGCAAGAATTTCAAGAAAGAGATAGTGGATGGACTCTTGTGAAAATAACCCACTGCGAAATATGCATCAACGAATACAAGCCGTTTAGGGGAACGAAATACGTGTGTTTACCACCTTTCATAAAAAACAAAAATGCTTGTGTAAACGTAAAAAACAAAGATGAATTCTGTTTTAAATGGAGTCTAATCTCTGCATTGTTTCCGGTGAAAACGCATTCAGACAGACCATCATCATACCATATAGCCGATATTACAGAAAGTGTTATACATCTTAGCAATGGTATATCATTGGATTTCAACGGTCTCGAGTTTCCACTGGACGTGCAGAAAATAGCAAAATTTGAGGAATTAAACACGTCAATAAGCATCAATGTATTTGGGTATGAAGCGGAAAAAATTGTGGGTCCGTATTACAACACAAAGAACGAAAAAAAGTGTCATATCAATTTATTATTGATACAAGGCACTGATGACCTGAATCACTACGTCTGGATCAAGAACATTTCTAGGTAATAAAATTGAGTTTTTTTTTTCATATTCCTTTTTTTTAATTTTTTTGTTTTTCTTTCTGTTTTAGGTTGATCCAGCATCAACAGACTCTTTACGGTCATAAAATTTTCATTTGCAATTCATGTCTGCAATATTTCCGTAGTGAAGAAGCTCAATCACAACATAAAAATGAGTGTGGTAAGGTTGTGTCCAGCATGCCAACTCTAGAAAAATCAACTTTAGAATTTCAACACTATGAGCGCCAAATGGATGTGCCATTCGTAATTTATGCAGACTTTGAGTGTTTACTTGAAGAGGTTAGTACCTGTTTTGTCGACCCAGGAACATCTTCATCAGCTGTTGTACAGGAGCACAAACCATGTGCCTTTTCATATTATATTAAGTGTAATTTTAATTCGTCGTTAGATAGGTTAAGAGTATATAAGGGTAAAGAATCCTCTAAAAATTTTCTCGATTCGCTTGTGAGGGATGTGAGGTGGCTCTATTCCAATTTTATTATGAAGCCAAAACCTATACCTAGACTGACATCACAACAAATGAAAATTCAGACTGAAACGGAACTTTGCCACATGTGTAAGAAACCTCTTCTCGACGACAGAGTAATAGACCACTGCCATTTAACGGGGGAATATAGGGGTCCAGCTCATAATCAATGTAATTTATTATTTAGAGTGCCTAAATTCTTTCCAATCTTTTTTCACAACTTTTCTGGGTATGATTGTCATTTATTCGTAAAAGAACTAGGGAATATAGATGGTGATATAAAAGTAATACCTCAAAATAAAGAACGGTACATTTCCGTATCGAAGAGAATTACAGTTAGTGATATGAATACAATAGAATTAAGATTTTTAGATTCAATTAGATTTATGAACAGTAGTTTAGATGAACTTGTTCGATATTTACCCGAGGCAAAACTGGAGACAATACGTTCAATATACGGTGAAGAAAACAAATTTAAGCTGCTCACAAGAAAGGGTGTATTTCCCTATGAGTATGTAAATTCGTGGACTCGTCTGAATGATGATTGTTTGCCGCCAAGGGAAAATTTCGCGAGCAAGTTAACAAATAGTGAGTGCAGTGAAAGCGATTATGAACACGCACAAAAAGTTTGGAAAGAATTTAATTGTAAGACGCTTTCGGATTATTTAGAATTGTATTTGAAAACAGATGTATTGCTTTTAACGGACGTATTTGAAAATTTTAGAAAAATTTGTAAACAAATCTATGAGCTGGATCCCTGTCAATACTATACTGTTCCGGGGTTAGCGTGGGACGCTATGTTAAAAACGACAAACATTAAACTAGAACTTTTGACTGACATAAACATGTATAATTTTATTAAACGCGGTATTAGAGGGGGTATTACGCAATGTTCGCATCGACACTCTGTGGCCAACAACAAATACATGGACAATTTCGACGAAACGAAACCCTCTAAATACATTACATATTTGGATGCCAATAATTTATACGGGTGGGCAATGTCTCAACCTCTTCCACATTCTTCATTCGCATGGGTTGAAAATATCAACGAAATCGACATTCGCAATATTCCACTGGATTCCGATATTGGATACATATTAGAGGTTGACTTAGAGTATCCCGATTCAAAACATAATGAACATAACGATTTACCTTTTTGTGCAGAAAACAAAGCAGCACCCGGTTCTAAAACAAATAAGCTAATAACAGATTTAACAAATAAACATAAATATATTATCCACTATCGGAATCTACAACAGTGCCTAGAGAATGGTTTGAAACTTGTTTGCATTCATAGGATTTTACAGTTTAAACAGTCTGATTGGTTAAAAAGTTATATTGATTTAAATAATTATCATCGTACAAAAAGCACAAATTCATTCGAAAAAAATTTCTTTAAATTATTAAACAACGCGGTATACGGGAAAACAATGGAGAATGTGGAAAAGAGAAAAGACGTAAAATTAGTTACAAAATGGGAAAGTAAGGGAAGAAGTTTAGGTGCCCGCGCTCTTATAGCCAAGCCAAACTTTCATAGTGTAGCTATATTTTCTGAAACAATGGTTGCTATTCAAATGGAGAGAGTTAATGTTTGTTATGATAAACCAATTTATTTAGGTTTTACCGTTCTTGATATTTCCAAGCTAAAGATGTACGACTTCCACTACAACTACATAAAACCTAAATATTCAGAAAATGCTCTTTTAAATTATATGGACACGGATTCGTTTATTTATACAATTCAGACAGACGATTTTTATAGAGACATTATAGACGACATTGACAGACACTTTGATACTTCAGAGTATTCGAAAGACAATCCCTATAA
This sequence comes from Chorisops tibialis, assembly GCA_963669355.1. NCBI lineage: Eukaryota > Metazoa > Arthropoda > Insecta > Diptera > Stratiomyidae > Chorisops > Chorisops tibialis. The sequence continues at coordinate 12,746,553 of OY770262.1, read as the reverse complement.
CATTCCATTAAAAAATTGTAAAATTCTAGGACTAATGAAAGACGAGACGCACGGAAAAATAGTTAAGGAATTTATAGGGTTACGATCGAAAATGTATTCTCTAAGTATCGACAATGACAAGACAATTAAAAAGGCAAAGGGCGTTAAAAAGACTGCAACGGACAAATTGACTATTGATAATTATAGAGACTGCTTGTATAGAGAAAAAATTTTTAGAGGAAATATGTATATATTTAGATCTAAGCTTCATACCATTTACACAGAATGTATTAATAAGGTAGCTTTAAGCCATTTAGATGATAAGAGATTAATTAAGAATGATAAAATTAGTACATATGCATGGGGACATTATAAAATTTAGAATTTAAGATAATAATAAAATTAGGTCTAACTTACATAAAATTATTTAGAATTTAAGATAATAATAAAATATGTATATAGTTCTAAGTTATATAAAATTTATACTGTATGTATTAATAAGAAAGCTTTAAGCCATTTAGATGATAAGAGAAACATTGTGATATTTAGAATTTAAGATAATAAAAAAAATAATTCTTAATATATAACAGCTTTGTTTCAATCACAATTAGAAACCTTTTTTACATTTTTCAGCACATAAAGCCAATTTCTTATTTTCTATTCTTAAATTACACTACATTTGAATTGTATTCAACTCTGCGATATCGTCAACTTTACATGTTCCAACAGGAAATCTCGTTATCAGCATTCGTATGTTTGAAAGTCAACCAAGATCAATAGAGGAAAAAAAAAAATATTCTGTGTTTAAGATAAAAGTGTTTCCATCCAAGATCAAGGTCATCGACATGCTGATTATGATATGACTATGCAAAAAAATTCGCACATCTTGCATATTTATAGAAATTTTAAAACATTTCACTGAATCAAAGTCTTCATATTGATTATATATATATATAGTAGTTGTATTTATTTGATATTGGATAAATTTTAGAATACATGACTGCTGAGTGTTGTAGGGAAAAGTATAGATTTTTAAATATTCGAGAATCAATGTGATTATAAGATGATATCAAGTTAGGTGAGATGGTTTTCAAGCTGTTATTAGTTGGTTGCAAGCTGGTATCAGTTGGTTTCAAGTTGGTTACAAGCTGTTATTAGTTGGTTGCAAGCTGGTTACAAGCTGTTATTAGTTGGTTTCAAGTTGGTTTCAAGTTGGTATTAGTTGGTTTCAAGTTGGTTACAAGCTGTTATTAGTTGGTTGCAAGCTGGTTTCAAGTTGGTATTAGTTGGTTGCAAGCTGGTTACAAGCTGTTATTAGTTGGTTTCAAGTTGGTTACAAGCTGTTATTAGTTGGTTTCAAGTTGGATACAAGCTGGTTGCAAGGTGGTATCAGTTGGTTGCAAGGTGGTATTAGTTGGTTTCAAGGCAGTACACCTCAGTACAGCTTTAATACTGCTTTGTACAGCTTTAATACTGCTTTGTACAGCTTTAATACTGCTTTGTACAGCTTTAATACTGCTTTGCAACCAACTGATACCAATTTGAAACCAGCTTGTATCCAACTTGAAACCAACTAATAACAGCTTGTAGCCAACTTGAAACCAACTAATAACAGCTTGTAACCAGCTTGCAACCAACTAATACCAACTTGAAACCAGCTTGCAACCAACTAATAACAGCTTGTAACCAACTTGAAACCAACTAATACCAACTTGAAACCAACTTGAAACCAACTAATAACAGCTTGTAACCAGCTTGCAACCAACTAATAACAGCTTGTAACCAACTAATAACAGCTTGAAAACCATCTCACCTAACTTGATATCATCTTATAATCACATTGATTCTCGAATATTTAAAAATCTATACTTTTCCCTACAACACTCAGCAGTCATGTATTCTAAAATTTATCCAATATCAAATAAATACAACTACTATATATATATATAATCAATATGAAGACTTTGATTCAGTGAAATGTTTTAAAATTTCTATAAATATGCAAGATGTGCGAATTTTTTTGCATAGTCATATCATAATCAGCATGTCGATGACCTTGATCTTGGATGGAAACACTTTTATCTTGAACACAGAATATTTTTTTTTTTCCTCTATTGATCTTGGTTGACTTTCAAACATACGAATGCTGATAACGAGATTTCCTGTTGGAACATGTAAAGTTGACGATATCGCAGAGTTGAATACAATTCAAATGTAGTGTAATTTAAGAATAGAAAATAAGAAATTGGCTTTATGTGCTGAAAAATGTAAAAAAGGTTTCTAATTGTGATTGAAACAAAGCTGTTATATATTAAGAATTATTTTTTTTATTATCTTAAATTCTAAATATCACAATGTTTCTCTTATCATCTAAATGGCTTAAAGCTTTCTTATTAATACATACAGTATAAATTTTATATAACTTAGAACTATATACATATTTTATTATTATCTTAAATTCTAAATAATTTTATGTAAGTTAGACCTAATTTTATTATTATCTTAAATTCTAAATTTTATAATGTCCCCATGCATATGTACTAATTTTATCATTCTTAATTAATCTCTTATCATCTAAATGGCTTAAAGCTACCTTATTAATACATTCTGTGTAAATGGTATGAAGCTTAGATCTAAATATATACATATTTCCTCTAAAAATTTTTTCTCTATACAAGCAGTCTCTATAATTATCAATAGTCAATTTGTCCGTTGCAGTCTTTTTAACGCCCTTTGCCTTTTTAATTGTCTTGTCATTGTCGATACTTAGAGAATACATTTTCGATCGTAACCCTATAAATTCCTTAACTATTTTTCCGTGCGTCTCGTCTTTCATTAGTCCTAGAATTTTACAATTTTTTAATGGAATGTTATAGGGATTGTCTTTCGAATACTCTGAAGTATCAAAGTGTCTGTCAATGTCGTCTATAATGTCTCTATAAAAATCGTCTGTCTGAATTGTATAAATAAACGAATCCGTGTCCATATAATTTAAAAGAGCATTTTCTGAATATTTAGGTTTTATGTAGTTGTAGTGGAAGTCGTACATCTTTAGCTTGGAAATATCAAGAACGGTAAAACCTAAATAAATTGGTTTATCATAACAAACATTAACTCTCTCCATTTGAATAGCAACCATTGTTTCAGAAAATATAGCTACACTATGAAAGTTTGGCTTGGCTATAAGAGCGCGGGCACCTAAACTTCTTCCCTTACTTTCCCATTTTGTAACTAATTTTACGTCTTTTCTCTTTTCCACATTCTCCATTGTTTTCCCGTATACCGCGTTGTTTAATAATTTAAAGAAATTTTTTTCGAATGAATTTGTGCTTTTTGTACGATGATAATTATTTAAATCAATATAACTTTTTAACCAATCAGACTGTTTAAACTGTAAAATCCTATGAATGCAAACAAGTTTCAAACCATTCTCTAGGCACTGTTGTAGATTCCGATAGTGGATAATATATTTATGTTTATTTGTTAAATCTGTTATTAGCTTATTTGTTTTAGAACCGGGTGCTGCTTTGTTTTCTGCACAAAAAGGTAAATCGTTATGTTCATTATGTTTTGAATCGGGATACTCTAAGTCAACCTCTAATATGTATCCAATATCGGAATCCAGTGGAATATTGCGAATGTCGATTTCGTTGATATTTTCAACCCATGCGAATGAAGAATGTGGAAGAGGTTGAGACATTGCCCACCCGTATAAATTATTGGCATCCAAATATGTAATGTATTTAGAGGGTTTCGTTTCGTCGAAATTGTCCATGTATTTGTTGTTGGCCACAGAGTGTCGATGCGAACATTGCGTAATACCCCCTCTAATACCGCGTTTAATAAAATTATACATGTTTATGTCAGTCAAAAGTTCTAGTTTAATGTTTGTCGTTTTTAACATAGCGTCCCACGCTAACCCCGGAACAGTATAGTATTGACAGGGATCCAGCTCATAGATTTGTTTACAAATTTTTCTAAAATTTTCAAATACGTCCGTTAAAAGCAATACATCTGTTTTCAAATACAATTCTAAATAATCCGAAAGCGTCTTACAATTAAATTCTTTCCAAACTTTTTGTGCGTGTTCATAATCGCTTTCACTGCACTCACTATTTGTTAACTTGCTCGCGAAATTTTCCCTTGGCGGCAAACAATCATCATTCAGACGAGTCCACGAATTTACATACTCATAGGGAAATACACCCTTTCTTGTGAGCAGCTTAAATTTGTTTTCTTCACCGTATATTGAACGTATTGTCTCCAGTTTTGCCTCGGGTAAATATCGAACAAGTTCATCTAAACTACTGTTCATAAATCTAATTGAATCTAAAAATCTTAATTCTATTGTATTCATATCACTAACTGTAATTCTCTTCGATACGGAAATGTACCGTTCTTTATTTTGAGGTATTACTTTTATATCACCATCTATATTCCCTAGTTCTTTTACGAATAAATGACAATCATACCCAGAAAAGTTGTGAAAAAAGATTGGAAAGAATTTAGGCACTCTAAATAATAAATTACATTGATTATGAGCTGGACCCCTATATTCCCCCGTTAAATGGCAGTGGTCTATTACTCTGTCGTCGAGAAGAGGTTTCTTACACATGTGGCAAAGTTCCGTTTCAGTCTGAATTTTCATTTGTTGTGATGTCAGTCTAGGTATAGGTTTTGGCTTCATAATAAAATTGGAATAGAGCCACCTCACATCCCTCACAAGCGAATCGAGAAAATTTTTAGAGGATTCTTTACCCTTATATACTCTTAACCTATCTAACGACGAATTAAAATTACACTTAATATAATATGAAAAGGCACATGGTTTGTGCTCCTGTACAACAGCTGATGAAGATGTTCCTGGGTCGACAAAACAGGTACTAACCTCTTCAAGTAAACACTCAAAGTCTGCATAAATTACGAATGGCACATCCATTTGGCGCTCATAGTGTTGAAATTCTAAAGTTGATTTTTCTAGAGTTGGCATGCTGGACACAACCTTACCACACTCATTTTTATGTTGTGATTGAGCTTCTTCACTACGGAAATATTGCAGACATGAATTGCAAATGAAAATTTTATGACCGTAAAGAGTCTGTTGATGCTGGATCAACCTAAAACAGAAAGAAAAACAAAAAAATTAAAAAAAAGGAATATGAAAAAAAAAACTCAATTTTATTACCTAGAAATGTTCTTGATCCAGACGTAGTGATTCAGGTCATCAGTGCCTTGTATCAATAATAAATTGATATGACACTTTTTTTCGTTCTTTGTGTTGTAATACGGACCCACAATTTTTTCCGCTTCATACCCAAATACATTGATGCTTATTGACGTGTTTAATTCCTCAAATTTTGCTATTTTCTGCACGTCCAGTGGAAACTCGAGACCGTTGAAATCCAATGATATACCATTGCTAAGATGTATAACACTTTCTGTAATATCGGCTATATGGTATGATGATGGTCTGTCTGAATGCGTTTTCACCGGAAACAATGCAGAGATTAGACTCCATTTAAAACAGAATTCATCTTTGTTTTTTACGTTTACACAAGCATTTTTGTTTTTTATGAAAGGTGGTAAACACACGTATTTCGTTCCCCTAAACGGCTTGTATTCGTTGATGCATATTTCGCAGTGGGTTATTTTCACAAGAGTCCATCCACTATCTCTTTCTTGAAATTCTTGCATTTTCTTTATAATACTATCTACGTTATTCTTGAACGCTATTTGCAAGTTACATTTATCCAGAATGGTTTGCATTTTTGTTTGAAACGATTTGATGCTTATAACACATTCGCTTTCTTCTTTATCATCTTTCAAACACGTTTTCATGTAGTCTCCAAATAGCTCAATGTTAAACTTTATAGCCGATGATGTTTCCAATATTTTTTTTAATATGACCATTAATGGTTCCTCTAGACTTTTTAAGAATATTTCTGGAATTAGCACATTATCGCTTCTATTTTCGAAAATAAGCGTTTGAATTCTGTTCTTATATGTGCTCTTGATATACTTAAAATGTTGATCAACACTCTGAATGTTATTCCTTTTGTGTGTGTTTGTACGAATGTGGTGATTCCAGTCTAGTATTTTCACCATCACCTGACACAAATCACAAAGTTTGAAAGACGAAGGTGGGCTAAGTTTAATCATTTTCTGTGGTATGATGTTCTTCATTGGTGTTCCCAATCGTTTCATAGAGAAATCATATGCATGGGTTTGGATTGCCGCTAGTTCCTTCCTCCCTTCTATTGCGTTGCGGTTCACCGTAGTATTTTCTAATTAAAATATACATTTTTGTAAAAGCTAGAAAAAATAAAAAAAAAAAAAAAAAGCTTAAGTCAACACTTACTGTGATTATTTTCTGTGTGTCTTTTCAGACCATCAGCCGTCGGGAAAATCACTCCACACACTTTGCAAACTATAGACTCCATTTTTAATGTATTAAAATCACTTTATTAACTTCACTTTACGAATTTTGAAGACAAACTATAGCCGAGGAGGTTTTTGCTGTTCTATTTATACTAAATCTCTTATCTATATCACACCAATACTCTAAACCACAAACAAAGAAATTGAATGTTCTCACGCTTCTTATCGCAAAAAAAAAACAACACAGGAAACAGGAAACACAACAAAAAAACCGTTTTTAGTCTATATGAAATTAATTTAACGTTCTCTAATCTACAAAGAACACTCTCAACCGCTACAATTATTTCACGATAAAACCACCCACAAAGTTTAAAGTCAAAAAAGATAACGAGCAAACATGTTTATTCCTGTCTGTATCTTGCTTACAATTATTTCGCAATAAAACCACAAAGTTTAAAGTCCAATTGATAACAAAACAAACGTGTTTATTCCTGTTAATATCAATTTCATCATCATATATGAACCATAATTCTTAAATCTCTTATCTCTAAAACATTTTTAACCACAAAGAATTCAATTACCAATTTTAGCATATATAAAACCTAATTATCTAATTCGTAAACATTCTCTTATCTACATAATACTCTAAACCAAAAATTATTTTAATTCAGATAAAAAAAACTCCACAATACCAATCATCATATATGAATCATAATACTTAAAACTCTTATCTCTTATCGGTCGAATACTCTAAGCCCCCAAATTGATGACGTCATGAAATAATCCCACGCTATTCATAATAATAACAATCTCCACACACACACACACACACACACACACACACATACAATCTATATCATCCCAATAATCTCTTATCTATACTCACCTACAACCAATAATCTCTTATCTATACTCACCTATAACCAATAATCTATACTCACCTATAACCAATAATCTCTTATCTATACTCACCTATAACCAATAACCAATATCGACAGGTAAAAAAAAAAACCCCCAATATCGGCAGGTAAAAAACCAATATCGACAGGTAAAAAACCAATATCGACAGGTAAAAAACCAATATATCGATAGATAATCGGGATGGGTAATCGATAATCGATAATCGATAAGTATCGATTTCACTTCCTGGTCCAGAATCGGTATATCCCTACTACTTATATATTGCGCCGACCGGGATTTGAACTCACGACCTTCGCATTACAAAACCAACACGCTACCCACTAGACTACACCCTAGCTAGTAAAAGTATTACATCCTAAATTTCAGATCAATAGCATTTATCATTTTCGAGCAAATCCGTTTATTGTCAAATTGCGGAATTGTGTAATTTTGAATGGGAGGGGGTAGAAGGGACGGAGCGACCGACGGACGGTTTTGAGAATTTTGAGTGATTATATGAACCTCTGTATAGATAATTTTTTCTCCGAGCCTTATTTCTTAGCGTTACAAACTTTGCGGCAATCTTATAATACTCTTAAAATTCATCTAGAGTAAAATAAACTGCCAACAAGTCGGGCGAAACTTTATTATTCTTGGAACAAGTTGCGGATGCGTGGAAAGTCAATATGCATGTTAGAGTGGTTAGGGAAGACTAAGTGAAAGGGGGTTCTTGGGCAGGGCAATTGTCAATTTAACACTTTGCGGAAACGTTCAAAGGCTCCAGTACTTATAATCAATATTTCGTTCGTTTATTTATGCAAGTTTGAGTTTTTATGAGGGGAGTGGTGAGGCGTGATGGTAAGAGTAGGTGGATGTTAATAATTTTTTAATTGATTGCTTGAATTACGTCCAATATTCTTTATATAGAATGTGTTTCATAGACGAAGTTGCATAGAATTTTCATAAAATTCGGTGTATTTTACATTCACGAAACCGAACATTTGTATGGGAGGGGTAGAGAAGGTAGGGGAATCGTAAAATTTGATATGTAGCTTTATTTTGCTTCTCTTGTAAGGTGCTTGTATAAAATTTCAAGTTCGTAACTTCTAGTTTGTTGGTTATTAGTTGATTTAATGAAATTGGTCGAAATCATAGTTTGTATGGGAGGGGGTAGAAGGGCAAGCGCGATTTCCAAACTTTTAAAGCAACTTCATTTCAATTAATTTTATAAGTTTTTATGCAAAATTTGAAATTGATAGCTTTTTAAGAGTTAGCTGACAACTGATTTCTTAAAAATGCTCGAAAAAATAATTTTGTATGGGAGGGGGTAGAGGAGGTAAGGGAATCGTATAACTTGTGATGCAATTTTCTTTCTTTTCTATTGTAAGGTCCTCGTACAAAATTGCAAGTTCGTGGCTTTTAATTTGTTTGTTATTAGTTGTTTTTATGAAATTGGTCGAAATGATACTTTTGTATGGGAGGGGGTAGAAGAGCAAGCGCGATTTCAAAACTTTTAACGTAATTTCATTTCAATTATTTTTGTAAGTTTTTATGCAAAATTTCAAATTGATAGGTTTTAATAGTTAGGTGATAATTGATTTCTTAAAAATGGTCGAAAAAATAATGTTGTATGGGAGGGGGTAGAAGTTTTAAAGGTTTTCGACCAGTAAATATTTCGTAAATTTAGGGATTTTTTTAAATGCTTATCGCAAATTTTCAAGATTCTACCTTTAAATTTCATTCAAAAATTTTCAGTTTATGTGGTTTTTTCATTGCACATGAAACACCTTGTGCACGGTAGACCAGGGGGGTCGGTGCATAGCAATTGTGGAATTTTTATTATTTTTTCTGTATGTACAACAAATAGATGTATTTACATGGAAAATTTAATTTTGTATCTTTCACCAGAGCCCTTAAAAACTAACTTAAAATTTTCGAAATTTTTGGCTACCACCTCCCTCCCCTTACACCTCCCAACCCAAGATTTTTGCGAAATTTAAGAACTACTTAGCTCTACAATTTGACAAAATTTGAATTTTATATCTGCACCCAATTTTGCATTATAATGGTTTGAAATTTTGGAAAGTGCACCATTTTTGAAATGCTCCCCATTTTCCCCCACTACTATTTTGTCCAAATATTATATTTTTCTCGTATTTCTCTAGTATAGCTTAATATAGGTTCTAAGATTCAATTACATAGCTTAATAAATAGCTGAGATATTGGGCTTTAAGTGTTTTTCTTTGCACCCTCCCTGACCCTCCCCCTTACAATAATTAGATTTTGTCTAAACTGATTCTAGTGGATCTATATGCCAGCTTAACGGTCTCAAAATATCAATTTGTTATGATAAGTAATTTCGAAGATATAATCATTTGAAAAAAAAATTCGGCCGACAATTGGTTCTTAGCCCTCCCTTTTTGCACCCCAATGGATAAAAAAATTAAATTATTTTTAAAAGTTGTCCCACAAACCGCTTTATATGTATGTTGATTTTTAGCTTTCTAGCTGTAACCATGGTTAAGATATTTGAATTCGTATTTTTCGGTTTAAGCGCTCCCCCGCCTCCCCCTCAACCCATACACCCCAAAATGGGTGTCCGCCTGAGATTTGCAACTATCTACAATCTCTCCAAAAATAAACACTCTATCTTGAACGGTTTGGGAGTTAATGTGCGCTGAGCGTACACACCGGCGTACGGCGGACGGCGTACAGACAGACGGATTTTTTTTTTGCATTTTTAGGCTAATTTAGTCATGAAACGCGAAAAAACAAAATTTCAGGGCAGCAAATTTTTTTTTTCCAAGTCGATCACAATACTTTATTATTAAAATAATAAAGTAAAATGATTGCACTTCTTCCGTTGTATGGGCCACCACAACATATATTTTAAAACAAATAGTTCAATGATTAAAAAAAATAGTTCTTACCATAAGTGATACTTGGACTTTAATACAGGCATATACAAATGGTTATTGCCTTCGAGAGGCAAGTGTTGCGACAGATCCTCGGACCGATGAGTGAACAAGGCGCATGGTGAATTCGATACAGAAGAACTCAGAAATTGCTACTCTCATCAAACTGTCAGTCGGCTGGTCAGCGAATGGAGAACAGAATAATACCCAAATAAGAAGAAAACGGAAAGACGGTAGGTAAAAGGCCAGTCAGAAAACCAAGAAAATGCTTGGGGGATTCAATCGACTAAGGCAGCATGTTCTAAGTCACCCTATCGGAAACTTAAAGAGCTGCTTTGTACATGTTGTCGGTGAGTGATGCGCTCCGCGCCCAGGCCGCTTTTATTTCTAGTCAGACCACTTTTCCACTGTGGTACCTCCAAGCTGCTCTTGCTGATCACGGTCCGTGAGCCTTCGTTCATTCGCCCTAAAAGTTGTGCTCGCTGCTATCCGTCGCAATTTAAGGCTGATGGCTGTGTTTCTAGATCTGCGTACCGAGATGAGCAGTACATTTCGAATAATCCTTCGACGAGGTTCTTGGAGTGCAGAAGTCGCCTCTTAAATGCCCTGCGTGTCCACAATCTCAACATCACGGAGCTGCAGGTCTTAAATTCTGCCTTGCTAGCTCCACTCTAGGGCTTTCTGCCGCCATAGTCATGTTTTTCTGATCTTGCCAATCATTTCGCAAAGCTGATCTGGAGGCGCATTCTGCAGCAGGCACGTCATAAGTGCCCCGTCTGACTACAACGCCAACATCGGGAAACATTGTAGCTAGCGCTCAGCTTATTGGTATCTTCCTTCTGGCAGAATCTTTGCGCAGTTTCGACAGTAACTCTGCGGATTCGCCAATCATTCGGCGACACTTTTTTGGCGATACATCCTGAGCAATTCAGTCCTCTTCGCTTAGTTCTACTGCATTCATGTCTTATTTCCCCGACGTTCCCAATTCGAGCACTGGTTCTGGTGGCGTCGATCCTATCAGCCAACCACAGCTTCTTGAGGTTTGCTTTGACTCGTTTCCCATGCGGTTAGCACGACGACCATACGATTTTCGTATTGGTAGCTCCCATAGCCTCGTTTAACTCATCCCACTCAATATTTTACTGATATAAACGAAGAAGCGGCCTCCCCCAGAGTAGAATCTAGCTCCGATTTGATATTGGTTGGACTGAGGCCTTCCAAATGAAAGTATTGTATCACATAATGATAACAAATTTTTCCTTGTTTACAAATTCACACTTTTTAAATTTTGCTCCAAACATCGGGCTTCACCTTTGCCACACCATGGTAAGGCGCCTCTAGTGTCCCATGGAGCAACTATTGTTTCGGCGAGTTGTTTCTCATTGTATAGTGGAGGATAATAAGAATAAAAAGAATCGTATAGGTCTGCGATCTAAAATTATTGAATCTATTATCTGAATATCAATGTACTCGACAGAGCGAAGTCTTTATCCGTTGCAATTTTTGAATTTGAGAATACATATTCGAATAGCTCCTGTGAAAAACGAAAGCGGTAAGCTGAAAAAGGACCGGATTTAATTTCAATTTACAATCAAATATATTATTTGGTCGGTTGTCAAACGAGCTTTAGCTCAAAAATATTTATAACTTCCCAGCAAACAATAAGAAATCACAGTGAACTTATAATGAAATCTTTATATGAACGTGAAATTACTTAAGGTTCATTTTCGCTTCTTTTTGAAGTCACGTCGAATCCACTATCGTACTAAAAACTTTACCCCAGACTGAAATCAGTATATGAATTCAGAAAAGCTTGCGTAGGTGATGCAGAACTGAACTCAAAAAACGACTTCGGAAAGATGTCACAGAATGGACCCACAACTTTATCAGTAACTGGTTACGAACGTAAGTGAAGCATAGACCGCATTTCAGAGCGTGAATTCATTTCATTTTTACTAAGTGACAAAAGAGTGAAAGACTTAAAAGCATGTTCAGTAGTGATTCATACGAAGAAAAGAACCTGATTTATTCACAAGTTAATCAGTTTTTGAAACAAAAGTGAAACGAACTTTCAGCAAATGATTTCATATAGGCTGCATTTATAGAAATTTCACCAAATTGTTCGCTGGGTTCAGGTTTATGAATACATTCTTACCAAAGTGTTAACGAAAATTCAATAAATCATGAAAATGAAGTATTAAGCAAAACGAAAATCAACGCCATCTGACTAAAGGGCAAACAATTAAATTTAATTAATTTATGAAAACTAATGAGATATCAGATCCTGAGTGCGCCCTCTTTAATCCTGGTTGTAGCCTAGTGGGTGGCATGTTGGTCTACAATGCAAAAGTCATGAGTTCAAATCCCAGTTGACCACACTGCCTACGTGTGTATATCTGGATCACCATAATCTACGAACATGAAAATTCGTGGATGTGCGAAGGGCTAGCAACCTCCCCACAATAAAAAAAATTCAAATGTCAAAGAGCCTGAAAATAAGGAGGCCAGGACCCAATTCGCGCTATGGTGCCATTGAAAACGAGTGCATCCCTTACACTTCGTTGCCAAATTTTCAACAGCACTATCGCTTAAAACCGAAAGTAAATCTTAAAAAATTGTCAAAAACTCTTGGTCACGTTAAGATCAAACACTAGAAGCGGATCAATAGTTTGGGATATTAAAGATAAAAGAAAATTTACAAAAGATTTATTTTTTATTTAGTTTTTTTTATTAGATTTTCATATTTTCACAGTTTATTGTCGTTTCTCGACGTCAGATTACTGTCGAGATATTAAAATACAATATTAACATTTTTTTTTTTGGTTTGGGAATTGTTTCTTGGATTTTTCATCTTCATTCTTTTTTTTCCACTTATATTAAATATTTTAATTTATTAATTTTTTTTTTCGTGTATGTGTTTTTTTTTTTAATTTATCATATTTTTATTTGAAATTTATTTTACAATTGAATTTTGTGAACATAAACCAAATGGTAGAAATTAAACTTGAAAAAAAAAATTATTTTTATTAATTATAGTTTCTGTAGAATTTTTCGTTGCAAAAAAAAAAATTGTTGTTTTAATTACATTTATAAGAAAAATGAAATTATTTTCAAAATATGACATTCCGACGAGTTCATTGAATTCACGACATTGATTTTTCGATCAGGAAACGAAACAAACATTGATTAATTTTTTCTCTCATATCCAGCACACAGAATATTAGAGAGTGAGGAAGAAAAACGCCAAACGTTTGTTTGTTAATTGATCGAATTTGAATTGAATTGGTTCGTTCGGTGTGTGATTGCTTGGAAATAATTTTAACAATATAGCGATAATTTCTTTATTGATATTGAAGAGTAGAAAAAATGTAAACCATAAAATTAAAAGGAACATTTTGGAATACTTAGATATTATGCAATTTGTTTCGGTATGAGTAAAAAAGATAGTTAAGGAAAAAAAAAATTTATGATAAGAATTGAATGTTTTAATTTTTTTTTTTTTTTTTAGATTTTAGTGTATTGTTTTCTTTGTAATTTCTTATTATTTTACATGTTTTGTTACTAAATTTCTACAAATGTCCCTGTAGAAACCTTAGTGGATGAATCGCGCGTTTTTTGTTTTCTTCTTTTTAAGATTAGATACATTTTTTTCTGTTGTCTCTATTCTTATTGTTTTCATCTATTTTATTTTTTTCCCGTAATATATACCAAAACTCTTATCATTTTTCTTAAATCTGCATGTTGGGTTCTCTTATATAATTAAAATTTTGCTTCATATTTTCGCTTTGTTTTTTTTTTCTTGCGTTAGAAATGTGTGATATATTCGCATTTAAATATTTATAGAGCTTTGGCAGCTCAGTACTGATTTTATGTTATTTATAGGTAAATTGATTTTTATTCGTTTGCAAAGATCTGTAAAAAAGTCTTTAGTTTTATTTGGGTGTTTTTATAATTTTTTTTATAGATTAGATTTATTCGTTTCCAAAATATTTTCTTTTTGTATATCGGATTGCATTCCTTTCCATTTATATTTTTTAGTTTTTAACATATGTTGCTAATTTTCATAAATAATGTAAAAAAAAGTTATTTATAGGTGCACAAAAAATTTAAATGAACTTTTGAGAATGTAACGAAGTCTGGAAATTGTGTTAGTATGTTACCAACAACTTTTCCTTTGTACACGATGCCTCAGGATGCCCCACGATGCTACGCAATACTTCATATTCGTGCGTTAAGTGCATGCGTTCTAGAATGAAAACGCATAAATTAAGTTGAATGACGCACATGCAAAATTTGCGTAAACTTCTATAAAACTGCGTCCACACGATGTGCCTATTCGTTCAGTTTTGCGCTTTTATCAAGCGCATGCATTAACGCAAGAGAATGGTGCTTCAAGCGCATGCACTTTTTCTTAAAATATTAGGACGCATGCAAAAGGGGAAGGCTACTCGACTGATATGAGTAACATGTGGGCTATTTAAAGCGACTTGCTAAAACAAGAAAACCTTTTTTCTGTATTTGATATTACTCGTAAATGTAACGAAACAATAAAGACTTTTTTCTTATTTCCGATCTCTGTGGGCAACTGCTAAAAATTGTTCTTATTTTTTTTTTTTTTTTTTGAGAACGCGTTGAGCTAGAAAGTTCAAATTTCGTACACATTGTTTTTGACAAAAAATTAAGGTGAAGTTCATGAGCGTGCCAAATCGCTCCACCCCTTCTACCCCTTCCCATGGAAAATGACGCAATTTAACAATTTTACAATAAACGGATTATAAAATCTATTGATCTGAAATTTGTAAGACTTACTTTTATGATAATTTTTATCTACCGCATAGAAATTATTCGCGTCCTCTCCCTCCTTCCACCACCTCCCATACAAACTGCACTTTTTCATGAAATATTATAAACAAATTTACTCATTGCGTATAAAATTTAACGACTTGAAATTATGCACTAAATATTTATTACAATTATTAGTAAGACCAAAAAAAATTATATGTTTAGTTTCACTCCTTCTTCCCCCTCCCATACAATCTGACACAATTTTAAAACTCCACAAAGAGTCGATTTTCCTGCTACTGATCTATAATCTAAGACATGTCAAAAACACGGTGTTTTTAGTTATTTCTGTAAAATTCATTAAGAACTCGCTCCTCCTTCAACCACCTCCCATACAAACTGCATAATTTCATTAAATCCAATACACTAATTTTCTCAGAATCTATTAAATTGTTGAATCCTAAATTTTGTATAAAACATTTTGATGGCAATTCTAGCATGATGTGAAAAAATTATTTCAGTGTCATCACCACCTCCACCTCTTCACCTAAACATTTTTTCTTTTTCATCTAGAGTATCGCACGATTAGACTTTACGCCCAATCATAGTCCTCTTATGTTTTTTTTTAATATTTTAATGTTTGGTTATTGTTTTAGACTAGAGTAAAAATATCATAATTCCAGCGAAGCAAGGAGACCGTGCGATTCAAGGCCAGAATCTTCTTCGCTATCTTCTTCTTTCAATTTTTTTTGTATATAACAGATATATTCGGATGTGAGTTACTGATAAAAATTTTCAGACCGAACGGTAGCACCTACAGACTTGCGTAGATTTTAGTTTCTTGAATCTTGAAAGTACAAGGATTATAAAAACTAAAAAAATACTCCGTAAAGCTCAGAAAGAGGTTTTAAAGGGTTCCCTATATAAAAACTGTCCACATAAACTAGATGGGTTTAATTTGGCAGACTAACTTTTTCAGCGTTGGTGGATCAGTGAAAGAATGCTCGCCTGATATCAGGGCGGCCCGGGTCCAACCCCAGACAAATGAACTTTATTTTTAAAATAGTTTTTTTTTAAGATGTACTTAGACTAAAATTACCATAATTTCAGTGAAGCACGGCAGCAGATGTGCTCGTGCGATACAAGGCCAACAATTATTACAATTATTATTGGTAATTAAACACAGTCCCGTGAGATTTATACATTCGCCTACGTAGACGTTGGAAAAAAATCGACTAAATGCCGATGTTGGAGTACAGCTAGTAAGTAATAAAGCCTAAAAATGAAGTAAGTGCCAGTAAAGTTATTAAGACAATTAATGAGTTTAATTATTCATTTTCACAAAAGCTTACTTCTGAAGAGTTTGTTTTGCAACTTGAAAATCCAATAATTTTGCTCAAGACAAAATTTGCAGGCAATCGTAAGGCAACTCAATCAACTGCAAAGAGCACATCTGGCAGCAATTTTTGCGAAATGATTTCAAATTGCCACAAATTTTGCGATCGATCCTCAATCCAGTTACTAATACATATCAGTGGGTGGTGCTCGGACACGGAACAAGCTCTCTGCTTAAAGAGATTTTTCACTTTCAATTCCAGACCTCTTCGCTACATTTTCGTAAGCCAAACAATTAAACAATAATACTGAATCGAGAAATTATCAAAAAATCTATACAAAGCAAAAATGTTTAATTTAAACAACTTAGCCGAGGCGAATGAAAACGATTTATTCATTCATTTCTGTTTTTATGCAGTTAAGAATTTAAATTTCTTGTCCTTTTAATTTTGTTAATAAATTTCATAATGAAAATTTAATTTTTATAAACAATTGATAATAATAATAAATTGTGTGTTGTTATTTTTCATAATAATTATTCATATTAGGTTCATTATTTTTAAACTGTTCAATTCCAAAAAGCATTTTTTTAATTATAATTTTTTTTTATATATATTTCATTTTTATTACAATTTATTTTCGCTAATTCAGGATTAGTTTGCTTATAATTTTTTTTTATAAGTTTTCTCTTTTTTTATATAATTTGTGCTTTCTTTTCATTTTTTTTTTAATTATTCCTACCCCTATCCCAGGTTTTTTTTACATAGCTTTCTTTCAACGGCATTTTATTTTTGGTTTGTTTCAAAAACGAAATTTACACTGTCAAGTTTGACCTTTTTTTTAATAAATGTTTCATATGTTTTTTTTTATTATTTACAAAGATATTTCATAACTAGTATAAAACTAGTTGGAAAATTATAAAAAAAAAAAAATATTTTAGTTTAGAATGTAAAAAAAAATTTAACAAATTTGATCCAAGTATTTTTATTTTTTAAAAAGGAGAAATTCGAAATTTTTGTGAAATAAAATAAAAGAGAAACTAGGAGAAAATGTTTCGTTTGGGGATTTTAAAACCGATTTTTTTTTGTTAGCTGGAAATTGGTGAAAAGTGAAAAATCAATATAAGTTTAGTGGTAAGGAATTTTTCAAATTTTTTTGTTTGTTTTTCCAGTTTGGATCGTATTAACTTCCTGAGAATGATTGAAAATCATATTTTTACAAAAAAAAATAATAAATAAATAAAATTATTGAGATTGTATTTGCAGTCTATTGTCTGTGTGAGTGAAAGTAAAAAGAAGAGTATTTCTCTTTTGACTTCCTAGATTGATATTCTCACTTAGATGTTCAGAGAAAACTGATGGCATTGCCAAATGCTTTCGAGCTGAAGAACAATATTCCATTGATAATTTCCTTTAAAAAACCGGATAAGTCAGAAACAGAGATGTGGTCGATCCACTGCCACTTTTGCTTTCCAATCTCAATGCCTATCTTGGTCAGCCTACAGTTGGTCTATGAGATAATTGAGGCAAAGCCATCCATTTAAAGTGAAATTCGAAACGTTTTTAACACGCATTTTACAATACTTTACTAAAAATTTCGAAAAATAATTTTTAAGAGAAAAATTTATCTTAATGGGAGTAAAATGACCACTGCACGATTGGTGAATTTGTATGTTGAAAATTAGCAAGGTTCCGATTTAATCGTTTAAGTGATTTTTCGAATGAAGGGATATTTCCAAAATGCGTAGGCATTGTGATCCACTTGTCGTCACTGTAAATGGCAATCGATATCGGGCGATAATAACTATTTCTGTTTACCCATATCGAACGACAATGATCTGACCAACAGAAATGAATTGCACTATTGGATTGCTTGGACTACACCGAACACTGACGAAGGTTGTTCGAAGATACCAGGGTTTTGTTGAAAATTTTAGTATTTTAACTAAGCCGGTATTTTCGGCGATCTTCGATCAGCCAGAATCATGTTCCGAGCAACTCGCATGGTTGGTAATATTGGTAACTGTACGATCTAGTCTTTCTGCTTTTGGGATTGCTATTCTACTCTTCAAATACGTGTAACTCCGCGTCGGCCATAAATCGAGCTCCTCGAAGTGAAAGTTTCTCGTACTTTGTGGTATGGTGGTTCATCCCCCTATCTTAATGGAGCCGTGCAAAAAGATTAATGAAGGATAATGTGTGGCTTGGGCGGGCTGGTGGTGGAACAGTGTCGCGTCTCTTCGAAGCAAATCCTTCTTCTTCTACAATAGCGCTAAAGCCCGAATTGGGTCTTGGCCTCCTGACCTTCAGGGTCCTTAACATTTTTTCATTATTTATTGTGGAAAGTTGTTAGACCTGTCGCACAACCTTTTCTCTACGAATTATGCGTCGACCGTGATTTGAAGTTACGACCTTCGCATTGTAGATCAACACGCTACCCGCTAGACTACACCCTAGCTTGTCGAAGCAAATGGTCAGTCTTAATTTCGCAAATATGCGATTTCATTCCATTTTGGAAGAACCCATCTTCCAGGATAAGTCGACGTGATTTTTGTTATTATTGTACATGCTTCAGGTTTATGCCAGTATCTAAGCAATGAGCCCCCTCCCCTTTTTAGTTGCAGATAGCCCGGGAGCCAGCAAGCTTGCTGCTCCAATAAAGATATCGCTACCAGAATTGAGCTTCAGCTTGATTGAGGCCCACGCAATTCTTGAACCTTTTATCCCTTCAGATCACTTAGACGTTTCCGTGAAGAATTCATCCATCCAAACCTTAGCATACAGCATACTTAGCTCATCCCAACCTGCCAAAGAATGAACTCAATCAGACGCTGCAAAAACTGACTCTTGGAGGTATCCTGGCAGTTATTGCATTCATCTTATCCGCTTTTGTGGCACTCAGACTGGAAGGTTCATGTCCTTTGCTACCCGCAGCTGATGAACCCCAGCTGAGAAAATTTAATGTGATACCGTTCAGTAAAAGCCTCCTCGACTACCAGACTTCGAGAATACGGCATTATTTGACGAAAAAATTTCATCCCGAAGGGGGAAACCTTATCATGAGCAGTATTGAAATGCTTGAAATATCAGCAGGTACCTCTCATGAGGCAGGCGAGCTGTACAGATTGCCTATGCGGACCATGATGGTAAAGCTATCTCTACTGTTAAGCACCTCTGGGTGAGGTTATGCAAAATGCCCTCTCAATGCTCTCTAAATGGACTAGTAAATGTGAACTGCGAATAAACTCACACAAAACCAAACTAGTCCCTTTCAAATACAAAATTCCTCATGTTCACCATCCGACCCTGGATGGTACCTGTCTTGTTTTCGCCGATAGAGCAAAATAACGAGGTCTTATTTTGAAAAGGAAACTGCCCTGGAAATCTAATATTCGGGAACATACAACAAAGCTACTGTTGAGGTTTACTCCTGTAAGAAGGCCATAGGTAAGAAATGAGGAATGCATTCCAAAGTAGTGCATTGTCTCTACGTTGCTGTCATTAAACCCATCATGCTATATGGTGTGATTGTGTGGTGGACTGCCCTATTTAAAAAGATCAACCGCACCTTGGTACGGTGCAGAGAACGGGATGTTTTTACATAAGTGGGGCTCTGAGAACAACCCCCTGTACATCATTAGATGTACTGTTTCATCTGCTACCTTTCGACATTATTGGTAAACAAAAGGCTGGACTTGCATTCAAACTAGTCACTCCTTAATTCTGGCAGATTTCGAGAATTTAACCAAAAACACAGAATACACTCTCCCAATTTTTGAAATGACCCAACATGAAAAAAGTTTCCTTACCGTCATCCCCTCGAGATAAGATTGGGAAGCAGATAAGGGAGATGGAACGATTAACATTCGAATATACCTCCCGCAACTTAATTTAGATAGAGCTAGGGTATAGCCTAGTAGGTAGTGTGTTGGTCTTGTAATACGAAAGTCGTGAGTTCAAATCCCGGCCGGCGCAACATATAATTCCGGCACATTGCCTGCTTGGGTATATCTTGGTCACCTTAATCTAAGAAAATGAAAAAATTCGTAGAAAGAGGGTTGTGCGAAGGGCTAACAACCCTTCCACAATAAATAATGAAAACTGTTAAGAAACCTGAATATCAGGAGGTCTAGGTCCGATTTGGGCTGTAGCGCCATTGTAGAAAAAGAACTTAATTTAGATGCGATTAGAAAAGTCAACGCCACATTGGTGACGTATGTTACATGCAATACTTCCAGACAGACTTGTCCTGCGCTGGATCTAAAATGCTCTGACAAGCTGATCTTGCTAAGGAGCCATATGATCAGCTCCGTATTAGGAGTAGTTACAGGACTTTGCCTGATAGAGAGACAAGTTCGCCGGTTTGGCCTTCCTTTTAATAATCTGTGCAGGAGGTGCAAAGATTCTTCATAAATTGTACACTGGCCCTGCTCTCTCTATGAAAAGCAGACGCTACTTAAGCGCACACTTCTTCGATAGCATTTGTAATCTGCCAAATATGGAAGCCTTCAACATTTCATAGAACGCTCCGGTTGGTTCACCGGGCAGGAGTCTTTTCTGAGATCCAATGGCATCACAAGGGACCAGCCTATGGCCAATGTGGCCTGAACTTATGTCGAGCAGTCACCTCTACCTACCTACCTAGCTATCTCTCACATACATATATTTGGATGACAAAAGGATTCGTACTGTACCCATCAACCTGACTGGAGTTTATACATCGATGACTAGAGAGGTCAAGGCCATGGAAATGCTCCATCAACCACTAAGTTCTAACAAATTCAACGTCAATCCACATAATGTAACAAATAGCTGTGCGTCAAATGATATTTTCCTTTACACAAGCTCCGGCCAGCATGAAATCAGCCGTTCAAGCTTGCTGGCTCTTTACCCTCACTATAAGAAATCTAATAATTATACCCATTGCAGAATTCCGAATGATGAGGATAGCTGTAGAACAACGAAACGTTTTTCGGGAAGAATGGAATAATAATTTCACAGATCAGCTGTTACAACGTAGTCGCTATAGCGTATAGCGTGACCACATATCATTGCCAGTTTAAGCTTCACGCATTTAGACCGCGGATCGGAAGCGACAGCCTTTGCAGAGGTTACGAGGAAGACGAAGAATCTATCGAACACCGTCTTTGTCACTGCCCGCAAGTCTACAACTTCTTCTTCTTCTACAATGGCGCTGCAGCCAAAATTGGACCTTGGCCTCCTGACATTCAGGTTCCTTAACATTTATTCATTATTTATTCTACGAATTTTTCATTATTCTTTCTACGAATTTTTCATTTTCGTAGATTGAGGTGACCAAGGTATATCCAAGCAGGCAATGTGCTAGAATTATATATTGCGTTGACCGGGATTTGAACTCACGACCTTCGCATTACAAGACCAAAACGCTACCCACTAGGCTACACCCTAATCCGCAAGTCTACAACTGTCGTCTCGTTTCTTTCGGCTCTAGATTCTTCTCAGAACTAGACGACCTCAGAGGTGTCAAACATTGGAGACTGTTCGCAAATCTTACTCAGTGGCTAGCATAAGAGGAGCAACATTCATCTCATAAACTTCAATAGATGCAACTAGATGGTACCAGTGTAATGTGATCCTTTTTCCGAAACCACCCAACATGACTATGCATTGCATTCAAGGGTGACCCTCTAAGTTATACTCGATGCCGTAAAATCCCTCCTACTACATAAAGCTTAACCGAATAATCGCATTGGCTCTGCTTGGCAGTGCACACTCTGGGGGTTGAATTTTCCATGATGCGACGGCATAAACTGGGCTCAATTTCATTGATGGCATGGCTAATGTTGATCGCCAGTTCTGTCATATGATCTTGGCATCCAAGTTAATATCGATACGACGTGAGATAACCAAACACTCAAACTTTTCCTGCAAAATGATTGCGTACGCTGTCTGGCACGTAGCATCGCTCTGAGACCACATGTCTTTTATTTATCTAAGTAACTCATAATTGCATATTTTTAACGCATTGCAAGGAGAATAAAGATTCCCATATCAGCATACATGCCTTAGGCAAACAGCAAGAATTTGTCGCTATCTCCTCGAGAAAGAGTCGAAAATATTTCAATTTGAAGCTAGTTTTTAGCACTGTCAGTGCTACACAGACTGACTTCCTAATGTTGTTCATATTTGAAGATCCTTGCTTTGCAAACGTGTCGGCTGCGTCGTTTCCTAACAGGTCGCTATGACCCAGTATTTAAATTAAAAATACTTCGGTTATAGCCGCCAGGTGATTCAAATTGTGTCTGCAAATGGACAAAAGTTTGGACGTTGCTCTGTAGGATTGCCAGAAGTGCAGCTCTACTTTATATTTGTGCACTCGTTAATGGCTAATATTTTCGTTTGAATACAGTCACATGTTCAGGAAGAAGGAAAGAAAAGTGTATGCCGAAGTACTGTGAATTGATCCCAGCCCTTGTTCCCTGGTTAGTTTTAAATCCATCCATGTAGAGATAAGGACCCTCGCAGGCGCTGAGTATCGTGCTTGCTCATTCGTTTCGTTCAGGAAACTTGATGTGAAATCTCAGTTTCTCAACCTATGGTTGGCTTATGCAATCGTACTCGGAGTCTAAAAGGGAAAGAGTACCTCTAATGACGTTCAAAAATTTGTCAAGAGCAATTGGTGGTGCTGATCACGAATTTGAAGTTTTTAATCTAATGGCAGCTAGGGTTGCTGTTTGATTTATAAAAAGATCAAGTGGAGGTAGTGAGAGAATTACCTTCAGGGCTGCAGTTGGTGTGGTTCTAGAAGCACATGTTTCCTACAAATGTGCCATCCATTGGATTAATTATTAGCACCACCGCCGTCATCTCACCAGCGCGCCATAGCAAATAACTACTTCAACTATACTAGTGAATGAGGTGCACCATTTCATGCCGAATTCTTTTTGCTATCGAAGAAGGCTGGGGTGTTTTTTTTTGCTTGTTCTTTTAAATTGGCTTTCTAGGACCATTTCATCAAATATTGTTATACTTAAAAAGTGCCATTGAAAATTTTTCAAAATAAAAAACTAATTATTTTGTAACAAAGCGATTTCTATTGAACTATTGAGTTCGCGCGCCCATTGAAAACAAATAATAACACGATTTTGTCTTATTCCTTTCTTTGTATTTTCTACCCCCTTTCATCAAGCGCATGGGCATTCGAGGATGGCATTGAAAAAAATATTAAAATGAATTTATAAATGGTAAACATTTGACGACGAATGGATTCTTTTGTCTAATATTCTCGTCGAAATGTTTGTAGCGAAGTTCTGATCAAAGTGTGCCCATCAACTCTTCAGCAAGTCACTGTAATTGGAATTTTCCCTTCGGTCTGGAAATTGTTGCATCTCAAACCCGTCCACGAGAATGGAGACAAACTAAAGTTTAAGAACAACAGAGGTATAGCAATTCTATCAGCTATACAGAAATTATTAATATTAATATATCTAAGAGAAATTGACCAATGGATCAACTTTATGACCAGCAGGATGGCTTTAGAAAAGAGTGCGCAACCAAAACTAACCTCATGATTCTTGTGTCTGATGCACTCTGCGTACGGGATAATCATCAAATCGAAGCAATGTACACAGCAAACCATTCGACCGAAATGATCACCATATTCTGATTTCAAAGTTCAAAAAAATTGGTGTAACAGAATCCTTCTTCTTCTTCAATGGTGCTACAGCCCAAATCAGGCCTTAGCCTCC
Source organism: Chorisops tibialis (assembly GCA_963669355.1). Taxonomy (NCBI): domain Eukaryota; kingdom Metazoa; phylum Arthropoda; class Insecta; order Diptera; family Stratiomyidae; genus Chorisops; species Chorisops tibialis. The sequence continues at coordinate 12,722,535 of OY770262.1, read as the reverse complement.
TGACCTTCAGGTTCCTTAATATTTTCAGTATTTATTGCGGAAGGGTTGTTAGCTCTTCGCATAACCCTCTATCTACAAATTTTTCATTTTCATCGATTGAGGTAACCAAGCAAATAGTGCGCTGGAATTATGAGTCGATCGATTGTAGAGCAACACGCTACTCACTAGGCTGTACCCTAGCTGGATCCATACTTGATTTGTTTACATCTTATCTTAGAAATATAACTCAATTTGTTAAATTCTAAGGCTTTATTTCCAAGGAATTACAAGTGGCCTCTTGGGTACCGCAAGGAAGTCACTTGGGAACTCTCTTAAATATTGTTTTCATCTCAGATCTATCATTGGAAAATGTTTCACATCTGATGTATGCTGATGATCTGAGAATATATCATGCCATAAACTTACCCGCAGATGCCGCAATCCTGCAATCCAAGCGTATTGCACTCAATGAGTGGTGCGGCTAGAACAAACTAGAGCTTAATGTCAGTAAAAGATCCACATACCTCCATGACTATATCCTAAGAGGAACTCAACTACATCAAGTAAAGCAGGCTTACTACTGGACAATAAGCTGTACTTCAAATCTCACTAAAATAGAATAACTTCAAAAGCCAATAAACTTCTTGAGCTCATTACGAGAAGAGCCAAAGAGTTCATGAAAGTATAGGTCACTAAATCTTTATTCTGCTCTCTTGTCCACCCTCTACTGGAATATTTGAGTTCCATTTGGGATCCCTTTTTCCAGTTATACAGCAACATAATATAGTCAACCCAGAAGCATTGTATGATCCTAGAGACATTGAGAACCTTTCACCCTACAAAGCTTGGCTCCAATTATTAAATCTGTTACCTCTTGGTTCTAGAAGAACTAGGCTCACATCCTGTTTTACCTTTGATATTTTAAATAGTGATAGAACGTTTGACCTCTTCTCAAATAAATTCAGACGCAATGACAATGGCAGGCTGACGGGACATTCAAGACCACTTAAGGAATATCAACATTGTACAGATTATGGAAAAATGAGTCTATTAACAGATGCTCTAGAGTATTTAACAAATTCAGCAACCACACCTCCAATAAGTAAGATGACATACAAACTGAGACTACGCTCTGTTTTGTAGGTTCCCCCACACCCGTTTAACCATCGTTCCACCAGTGACTGTCATACCTCTATCAAATTGGATTCAATTAAGGTAAAATAAACTATCGCTAGGGTGTAGCCTAGTGGGTACCGTGTTAATCTGCAATGCGAAGGTCGTGGGTTCAAATCCCGGTCGACGCATAATTCCAGCACACAGCCTACTTGGGTATACTTTAGTTACCTCAATTTATTAAATGAAAATTCTTTGACAGAGTGTTGTGTGAAGGGCGAACAACGCTTTTACAATGACAAATAAAATGTTAAGGAACCTGAAAGTCAGGAGGCCAAGGCCCGATTTGGTCTGTAGTGCCATTGTAGAAGTAGAAGTAGAAATTAAACTTGATTAGTTTATATTATAATGATACTAATTATCTTGTTATGATAAATAAATAAATATCTTGCCAATTTCTATGGTTTAAATTTAAAAAAACCTGAACCAGTTATCGTGTATCGAGAACGAAACACAATAACTGTTAGTAAAGAAATTGTTATCATTTTCAGTATTCTATATTTTAGATTTTATCCCAATTAAATTAAGTAATAAATTAAAAAAAAAAACATTTGTCCAAGTTCCACATTTTCAATAATTGTTTATTCGTGACGTTTTGGTCTCTGTAAGGAACGGTTTGATAAAATTCTCCACAGAAACCGAAACGTCACGAATAATTAAATGACAAACAATTTTTTTTTTTATATTTTTATAAAAAAAAAAAAATAGCAGATCACAGTGGTTGTGTGAATTGTCAGTTCTCAGGAGTTTAATTTTTTCGTTTTTCTTTGTAATCGGTTTCATAGTCCCCGATTCGTTTTCGATTGAATTGGTGAATATGGTTTGTTCAATTTGCTTGATACTAATTAAAAGTTTGTTCTTTTTTATTTATTTATAGATTTCAATAATAATATTTTTTCTTTGTGTATATATAACTTACTTATAGTATACTAGTAGTCGAATAAAATATTTACAAGAATTTGTTTTATTATTTATTATTAAATTAGTAATTTTATCATTGTTTTTTTTAAACTTAGAAAAAGTAATGTCATTTACCTATTTTTTTTTTAATATATAATATATTTTATTCTTTGTTTATATACTTCGTTTATCATCACTTTGGTTTTTTTTATTTATATATATATTTATATTTAATTTCATAATCTTAATTATATTTACCATTTTTTTTTTTTTGTTGTTGTAATAACTTTAAGACAAAGTGGTTTTAAGTGCTCTTCTGTTCTGAAAAAGTCTTTATTTGGAATATTTGTTTTTTTTTTTTTCTTGCGGTTTTTTGTAGAGAAAATGATCATCGTATGACTGAGTTGATTTTTTTTTTTGCTTTGTGGATTTCTATTCACCTTTTACTGAAATAAGAAGATAATTTTATTTAGTGGTTAAGAAAACATATTACTGATATTTTGAATATGCTGGGAAATTGACATTCAATAAATAAATACACAAACAATATTTAGAGTTTACAGAAAGCAATTGAAATAAATTTTTGTGCAATTATTTCATAAGCTGGAATCTAAAATGAGTCTTAATAGTGTTTCATGGCGGTTTAACAAAGAAATCGCTCAATATCAATTAAATAAAACTTGCAACGTCGCATTGGTATCATAAGCTAGACAGGAGATTATAAATGCAGACTTCATTCCACTTTCCGACGTTTGGACATCCACATCGGGTGTAAGGCTCTTAAGGTACGTCCAGACGATGCATTTTTTCGTTCAATTTTGTGTATGCATCAATCGCATGCAGCAACGCAAGAATATAGTGCATCAAGTGCATGCGCTTTTTCTTGAAATTTGATAAAGCATGCAGCAGCGCAAGACTATCCGGCTATTATGGGAATCACGTGCGCTATCGAAAGAGATTTGCTTGATTGCATTATTTATTCTTTGCAATCGAGTAGCTATTTAATAAGAAAAAAAAAACAAAATGAAGAACAAAGAAAGTAGTATTAATTTTATTAAGAGTTATAGAACATTTTATGTTCTGTTGAAGAGCAACTTAGCCACGTACACACGTTACGTAATTTTCGTGCGCTAAGCGTATGCCTTCTAGAAGAAAAGCGAATGCATTAAGCTGAACGACACACAACTTATTGCATGTGCTTTTTTTCTAGAATGAATGCGCTTAGCGCACGAAAACGACCCAAAGCGTCTACGCAGCTAACTTGAACTTTTTTGCATTTTCTTTAAATGAATTTTTCATATTTTGAAGTTCTTGGCTTAAAATTTTTATAAGAAATTTTTTGTTTTTCTTCTACCGCGTACAAGAAACCCGCTGTAAATAGCGCACCTGATCGTCATATTAGTCGGGTAGTCTTCCGCTAATGCATGCGGCATCAGATTAAAAAAAGCGCATGCGCTTGAGGCATTATTATCTTGCGTTGCTGCATGCGCTTGACGAATGCACAAAATTGAACGAAAAACGCATTGTGTGGACGTAGTTTTTTTTTTGTTTCGCTAATGTTGCATGTGCGTCATTCCACTTAATGCATGCGCTTAGCGCACGAAAATGAGGAATCGCGTGGACGTAGCTTTAGTCAAAATCTGCCATTAAATCGTTCATTGCAGTCTAGGCTCCCGTATTGGGTCCAAGGCTATTCGACAACAAACTTCGATTAAAACTTTACCTTGAATACAGAAATATACTTGAATAAATGGACCGCTTTAGTGACCATTTTTTTAAATGTAGAATTATTTTCTACACAATTTCAATGCTTAATTTGAAGAATCTTTCGATAATATCAATATCTTTAAAACGCACAGTTTGCTATTTAATTTTATTTCCTTAACCGAGATAGGGATGTCCGTCGAAAAGTTAATTTTATTTTGGGTTAGACGCCAAAACTCAAAATTTCGATTCGAGTGTTTCAAATTTGTTTCGAGTTTGTTGTCTCGATCGAGATGAAAAATTTGAAGCAATAATTAAATAAATCTTTTTATAATTTTATTACTATCACGAAAAACTATTAAAACCCTTTTTTCGAATGAATATGAAAATGAAATGAGTATTTTATAGTTTATGAAAAAAAAAATATATCAATGAGATAGAGGTGCGTGCAAATGAAAATGAAAAGAATAAAAATCGAAAATATTCAATAAATTATTTTTTTTAATAAAGGAAAAATTAAAGCAAAATAAAAATAAGAAAGAAGAGCATGCGCTGAAATGACATACCTATAAACTATATCGGGAGTGACGATCGGTGAATATCTAGTTTTGTATTTTGTGAACTATATTTAAGTTTTTTTTTTTACGTGATAAGGAAGTTAGCGATATTTTTTTTTTTTTTTTGTGAACAAGTGTTCGGGGAGGTTTTATTTTTCTAATATAATTTTCTATCGTTTGTTTTTTTTTTATTTATTGGTCGTGAAAAAACTAGGGGTGATTCGATTTTCTCTATATAATTTAAGTATTAATACAAATTTGCAACAATTTATTAATAATAAATATATTTTGTAATTTGTTTGTTTTCTGACTTGGAATGATTTGAACGAATTTTTTTTGGCGATTTTATTGAAATTGCTATGTAGAGGGCCAGTCGTAAGATATTGTTGGTTCAAAGGAGATAGAAATATGTATAGTGGTGGGCTCAAATAATTGAGAACTGAAACAATGATCATGTTAATTTTTAATTTTTTTTAATAAGAACTAAAAAGGAAGATTGTAGTGATGCTTGATTTTTTGCCTCCTTTGGCAAAAATAAGGCAAAGAGTCATTGGAAACTACAACTTAAGTTTTAAACTGGTGGAAATTGAAAGAAAAGAATGCCGGATTCTACGCTTTATTATTCGTGACGTTTCGGTCTCTGCTGAGACCTTTATCAAACTGAGAAGGCTTTCGACAGCGCAGAAAGTAATTGCATATGAAATGCTTTGCTTAGGAGAGGTATTCCAGATAAGATCATAGCTATGGTTAAAGAATTCTTCGAAGATGCAAGGTGTCGCGTAATACATACAGGAGAACTGTCATTTGCGAGCGGCTATCAAGGCTCTGTATTATTACCAGCCCTGTTTGTGACAAGGCGAGTAATAAATGACATCTTGAAAGCGGCACTGGAAGCTGGGGACGATAGATGATAGATGTTTGCTGAACATGACCGTTCGAACTTAGAGTCAAATGTTTGCTCGCTGCTCGGTAATGCATGCCAAGAGAACTGTATCACAAATATTAGATTCAAGATGCTATTTTTAGTCAAAATACCACAAAACTAAATAATTGCTCCCAAATTTAGTCTTTTGCCAGGATAAACAGCGGAGCTGTAAGTGATATCGAGGCTAGTACAAATCAAGCTTGCCAGCTTGTCGGTATCGTTTTGAATGTTAAGAGAGACACAGGCATCAATTCTGTGCTCTTATATGGTTGTACTACATGTATCGTGACCTATAAGGTTACCAACAAACAGAAAACCTTCGTAACCCCATACGTCTAACGTATTTTAAACATATTCTGGCCAGAAGCATCATGAACGACGAATTTCGAAATACAACTGGACAAACTAAGATAGGCATTGAAATCTGAAGGTTAAAGTGAAACTAGATCGGTCACACTTCGAGAAACCTAGAGCAAAGCATCTCCAGACAAGCTCTGGATTATAACCCTCAGGGAAGACATCGCCTGAGTGTAGCCTTGTGGGCAGTATGTTGGTCTACAATGGCCATATCGTGAGTTCCAATCCCAGCCGCATTAGTATTGCTAACTGAAGATGGCGAAATTATTGAAACAAAGTATTTTACAGGTTTATTCGTCAGGAAGAGAAAAATAACTAAAATATTTGATCATTAAACAATGAAATCACCCATGACAATAATTTGAACGCCAGAATTTCCAGCATATGTAGGAACTGGATAGAATGAGATAACTTTTCCCAATCGACAAGTTTTTGCAGTTCGACACACTTCGAATGATAAAAAAAATGCTCGGATTTTTGAATGTAATAAATTGCAGTGATTGTTTCTTATTTAAAAGTAAATTGAACTTAATGCGAGAAAAGTATGCTTCAATTTAAGTAGCCCATTTATTTCAGCTAACCTACTACCAACTTGGAAGTCATCTCCAACTGACTGGACCAGAAAAATATGGAAACCTAACAATTTAATTAGAAAAGTAATTTCTATGAGAGGAATAATATTTCATAGGAAAATTCCTGTCGAAAATAAAATGAATTTAATATAAAATCAAAGATTTCATAACCGAACCATTAAAGCCAAGAGTTCTGTACAGAAGGTTCCACTTGAAACCCATTCCTAAGTTATTGCAATGCTAAGAATTTAAAAGTGATTAAAATCTTAGCAAATAAAATAAGATTCGGCTACATTTGATAGGCAGAAGTAGAGTTAATTTATCACAATTTCATTACTAAAAATCTATGGACTCAGTGTTTGCAATATTTATTTATGTTTTTTTTTTTTTTAATTGAAAATCTTAATAACGTGTTAATGTATTTTGGAAGTTTATAAAGAAATTACGCATATGATGTGTTAGAGTTTTGTTTTCTTGGAAATAAAAATGATTAGCTCAACAGAAGCAACTGGTCGGGAAAAGGATGCATTAGTCCTTTTCCATATTTTTCTAATTTTATATAATATAGTATATATACATTAATAGAATAGAGTAGAGAGAAATTTTGGTGTTTAGGTTTGGAAGGTACGAAAATTTGAAATCGATTTGAAATTTAACGACAGGATCAAAAGATACGTACGTAGTTAAGTTTGAAGATTGTGTGTATTTGTTTGTTTGTGTTTTATGTTTGTGGTTCGAAAAAATTTACTGAATGATAAATAAATGACTATAATTCTATATAAATTTACAGATTAATTCGTTTTTGTATATTAGCTAGGATCTATTTCTATTTTATTTTAGTATATAGATAAATCTGTACGAATATTAGATAAGATTTTGTTCTTGTTGCGAGTGTTTTTTCAATTATTATTATTTTAATTTGTGTGTGGAGGGCGGATGGTGTACAGTAGAGTGAGGTGGATTGGAAAGGGACATGAATTATTATTATTATTATTTTTTTGATAGGTGTTTTACAGTTTAAGTGAATCAAGTGACGCTATTGAGGAACGCCTAGAAAGACCCAAACTAGGAGGACCACTGACCAGTGATGTTGTTCCAAACAGCTTGTACCATCCGATAACGATATTCGATAAATTTAAATCGTCGAGCATAATCTGTGCAACGCCCATGAATACTTTCTTTTCGATGCGGCCATAATCACCCCAAACGGTCACCTGAAAAATTATTATTTGTTAGGAATTTTTGGTCTTATTCTCAATTAATAGCAATTTATTTATACCTGTAATATGCATCCGTTGAATGGTTCGCGGAATGCCAATTGTTGCTGATATAATGGATCTAATGTTCGTCGAGCGGTCGTTGTTTTTGATTTATCTATACATTTCTTTCCGGATACTAAATAAACCTTAACGTACGGTGCAGGAAGCATTTTTGAACCGGGCTTAGCCTGAAAGAAGAAAAATAATGGATTAAAATGTTTCCCGTTTCATCTATATTGTGCAAGTGAAGCAGATCATGGAGAATTTCACAAGCTAGGCGTAGTGGCAGCGTGTTTGATTCACAGCCAATAGGTCGTGGGTTCGATTCCCACTTCCAGGAATTGCTTAAGCACGAATTTTTCAGTTACTACTGACAATGAAAAATTATTCAAAATGAAAGGGGCAAACGATGTAAAAGTGAAACAGTTCCACTTCTAAAAGGTCTATATACTCTATAGGTGGTTCCTGGTCGCTTTCTATCATTCATTCCCTCATAACATCTGCAAATATTTGTCAGTACCAGCCAGTACATCTGAAAAATATACCAGTTTCACCAATAGTTACGGTCTTTCTCACTCCCCTTCCCTTACCTATTCTCATTAATCCTACCCTACGTGAATGTGTTTGTGCATTGTACAGACCAAAATTGCCATTCTGTAAACAAAATACCGTAGACATTGAGGATAAAAACGAAGAACTTTGGCATAGCACAAACGCTAAAAAACATAAACAAAATAATCTTTAACGCCGCTTGGTGGGACATATCTTGAAGATTTCAATGTTCAGTTTTCAATTGGTGTATAAAGTTGAATGCTATAGAGTTTTTCGTGTGCTGAGGACTACACGATTTTCTTTCATTTGGATGATATCAAAGGTAATTTACCTTCCACGTTGAAGGCAAAAAAAAGCAAATGGAGAGATGCATACAGGAAACATTTCAAAATGGGATAAACAACATAGCACGAATATCAGTGAAAAACGGCGATTCTTGGGAATTCTTTCCAGACAACACTCCACATTTTTGAAGTTTATGGGAAGAACATCTGAGATCGGTTCTGTACGGATCGAAAATAGTACCAACATTCGAAGAACTCACGACCGTAATGTGTCGATGGATGCCTTGATTCAAGCCCCACTACTGCTCAATTCAGTGATCCAAACGGTCTTTAAACGCTGACACCAGAACATCTTTTAATTAGTCGACTATTACTGACTTTATCTGAACCAGATAAATTTTAACGGAAAAGTGGTGGCAGATATTGACAACAATGCATCAAACATTCTGGAATAAGTGGTCAGCAGAATACCTAAAAAGCATTTAACAGCGCATGAAATGGGCGAGAAATCGAAAAAGCAATAAGATATACAGACATTGTATACGAATCACTCTGAAATCTGTAAAATCTCGGAGCCAGTCGTAAGTCTGCCCCTTCTGGCTTGTATGCCTCTGAAAATCAACACTATCAGATACAGTTTAAACTGTTACCGCTGCCAAACCGCCCATCTTGAAATGAACATACAAACTCTGGATTGGAAGGCCAGGGATATGCAGATGCCTTCTATAATAGCACTATAGCCCAAATCGGGCCTTGCCCTTCTGACCTTCAGGTTCCTTAACATTTTTCATTATTTATGTGGAGCGGTTGTTAGACCTTCGCACAACCCTCTATTTTCGAATTTTTAATTTTTGTAGATTGAGGTGACCAAGGTATACCCAAGCGGGCAGTATGCTGGATTTGAACTCACGACCTTCGCATTGTAGACCAACACGCTACCCACTAGGCTACATCCTAGCTATGCAGATGCAGATGCCTTGGCCATCCTATTAGGGGAAAGTTCGAAAAAACTATTATAGAAATACTACAAGGAACTCTAAACCAGGCAGCTCTATCTAAGAATTTTTAATTTTCGTACATTGAGGTGACCAAGATATACCCAACCAGGCAGTGTGCTGGAATTATGCGTTGACCGGGATTTGAACTCACGACCTTCGCATTGTAAACCAACACGCTACCCACTAGGCTACACCCTATAACATATCTATGATTTGGATACTTAACATCTGAACACTTGGAGAATTGGATAATGTCTGGTCTCCAAAGATGAGTGGATCTAGGTTATACTTAAGTTTGTTGGACACAAGACAGCACTGGGTTTTCGGAGCATTAAATTCGACTTGATTTTTATTGCCCCGACTAAAATTTTTAGCCAAGTCGTCATTCAATGATTGAACCATGAACCGACGTTTCTTTACTAAGGTAGTACATCGGGCTAAAGATGCAGTGTTCAAGTGATAGGAGACAATTAATGTGCGAAGTCATGTACAGGATTGAAAGTTGAAGATAGCAAATCATGAATAAATATTCGAAAAAGGGTAGGAGAAAAAATCGAGCCCTAAGGGACACCAGCGTTCATTTTATAAAGTGGAGAAACCACACCACCACGACGTGCATTGAATGATTGCCTTTCAATCCAGGAGAGAAGAAAGTCGCCCAATCCAATAGCATTAAGCTTGGATAAAAAATCGTCGTGCCATACTCTGCCGAAAGCCAAGATTCATCAAACTGGCGGATGTTATTTTTCCAACGAGCAGTGATGGTGGTTAAAAGGTCGCCTGTGGAACGTTTTTTTCAGAATCCATACTGCTCGTCGCCAATAATATCATAGTTGTTGAGATATTCTATAACTTCATGGTTGATAATAGTCTCCATGACCTTCGACTACTAAATGAATATCTCTGTTATTAGGGCCATAGTTACATATGCAGCATCAAAAACTACTCAGTAAAAGCTAAAAAAATACAAAGATTTATGTGCATTGGAGTAAATGAAGCAATAAGTTTCCGTTCCACTGCAACAAAATCTGGCAGTCTCAATCTGGCTGCCCTACATTAGAAAATTCAGAGGGAAGCCCGTAATACAACATACAGACTACTCACTAATGAAGATTGGACAGGACGAAAAAATTGCGAGAACTTCTCTGACTTTAGAAACACCAGAGCATATTTTCTGTGAATATGAACCACTGGTGATCAAAAGACAATGATTCATGAATCAAAGTAAGTTTTTGCCCATTCCTCTACGTGATATCCTAAGATTTATCAATTGTACGGGACTCGATAAGGAACTCTAAAATATATTGTATATACGGGGTAAAAGAAGAAAGCAAACCTACCACACCGTGTAATCTTTAATCTGTAGCCTATCTGATTGGAGCTTTAGTAAAGATGACCGTAGCTTCAGATATTCATTTTTGACATTTTTTTTTTTACGGCCATCGAAAATAATTTAGGGTTTCACCCTTTAATGTGCGATGCGCAGTTAAGTCGACATGGGTACGGGGAAACAAGTGGATATCGGAAAACTAGTAGGGAAACACAGGAGGGAAAATTATTGGAGGTTGAATCCCGTTGGGAAGAGATCGCCTGTTAATGAATTCCATATCACTGTCGTCCGAGGAATGAAGGACTGCCTAAATTTCACTGTTCTCCACGGCAAGGGCGTCTATTCGTGTGAGCGTGCAGCTTGGCGAATATTTCGTGGGGCATTAAATAGAGGGGGTATTAGAGCTATTAGTTCCTTGCGGCAATTACCATGGAAATATCTATAGTAAATGCAGAGTGATCCGATATTTCGACGATACTCAAGGTAGTCTTTTGCGGCCGATATATTCTCATCTCCAATTAATCGGAATGCATGTTTTTGAATACGGTCGTGTGATTCTGGGGGCCCAGGCCAAACATGCGAGTTGTACTCAAGACTTCGACGGTAGCTAGTTCGGAGGCAGAAAAGTATTTCTTACACTCCCTTATTGCACGATGTACGTAGATTTATTTTAGAGATAGTACCAGACTTGCCTCTCCTGACGAGCCTCCTATACTAAATGAAAAAAAAAATCAATTTCGTACCTGTAATCCTCTGGCTCTTATCACTTCCACTTCAAGATATCCTTTTTGATGGCACATAGAAAGTTGTATATCACCTAAAGATGGAGCACCAAGAACTTGTCGTCCGACCAATTGTCCTGGTCCCAAACCATCAATAAAATCTGATAATTGTCCATCATTCATTCGTAATGATGGCGACCATCTATTGTTTTTTTTTTTAGAAAATAATGAAAAAATACACAAAAAAAATTATTTAGTAAATTGATATTAAGCAAAGAATTAAAATTCCCTGTAAAATTATTGCATCGAAATTTTCATAAAAATATTCTTATCCGATCAAAATGTTAACAATAGTTTTACAGGCAATAATTTCTAAAATTATTTCTACTAAAAAAATTAATCAAAATTTAAAAATTAAATAGAATTGAAATTAAATTTGAAAATTAATGTACACAGGGAGAGATAGGTAAAAAAAATTGTATACGAAATATTTAAATTTAACATGATGATTTTAAATATATATACGTGAGAAAAATCAAAATTATTTCACATAAAAAATGTTTGCAATATAATTTTTAATATACTTCAAAATTAAATTGAATAATTTATAGTTTTTGGCTAATAGGAGAACTATAAAATATAAATTATATAATATGTAGATGTTGAATGTGAAGGCAGAAAATGTGTTATTTAAAGAACAAGCAATCGTTTTAGTATGGCATCAGTTTTTTTTATTGTTTAGTTTGTTAAATAATTAGCTGGTCATAGGCGTTCGAATAAGTTACACGACCAATTTACTTCGATGTGGCAGTGGCACAATAGCTCAAATCGGGCTTTGGCCTCTTGACCTTGAGGTTCCTTAACGTTTATTTGTAATTGTGGAAAGGTTTTTATCCGTTCACACAACCCTCTTTCATTTACGCAGATTAATGTTGCCCAGATATACCCAAGCATGCTATGTGTACTATGTTCACATTGTAGACCAAGACGCTACTCAAGAGACTATAGCAAGATTTATCTGGACTTGGACGAAGCATTCTTTTACAGATCGGATATAGTGATCTTTTTCAAGTCAAGTCGCAAACCATCAATTAAATTTTGTCTAAAGAAAGATCTGTGATATCTCGTTTTTTAACCCGTACGTCTTTCCCAAACACTAATTTTAATCGTGGATTGAAAAATATGAATATAGCAGGATATTTTCAAAAATTTAAGTAAAATATCGATATCGGGTGAACACGAAGTCACTTTTCACATCTGCATCTCCGTAATATGACGCCATAAAGAAATGCTTGAAGACTTAACTCGAGCTATTAATTAAAATTTTTGTGAAAACCATTTTCAAAATTAACAGAATCCATTAAAAAAAAATCACCGAAACCTATTACCATATTAAAACGATCGAAACAGAAAGTGGTGATCAGTTACCTGAACCAGAAACATTTAGTTACAAAGTTACTGTTTTTGTGTACCTAAATTGTGAAGAGTCAAGCGCATGCAAAGCATAACACAGACCTTAAACTCCAAACCCAATAAATTAATTAAATCAGCTTCATGCTGAAATTTATGTTAATCTAAAACTAATAATATTTCTAAGACAATAAAACAATACAGCTACCAACTAACATAAAGTACAACACTAATAGTCCAAGAAAAGAGACGACACCTGCCCCGAACAAATATTTTCATTATTTAAATGTTTATTATAATTTTCAATGTTTGATTTTAGAATAATATATTTAGAGATAGTTTCATTAGATTGTTACTTCGAAAAAAAAATTCTATCATATAATAAATTATTTCCAGCACAACAATAGCGCACACCACAGATTTTTTTTAGACATAAAAAATATTTTCTACAGACATCGATTCACAAACAGAGATAGGACTAAGGAAAAATATAAATACGTTAACGTCCTAAACTTTAAGATTATTTTAAGCAACAAAATAAGGAGGTGAAACTATAAAAATACTTTTAAGACTTGAAAGTATCGGTTCTGAAATCGATTCGATAATAATTTGAAAAGAAAATTCATTTTCAAGAAACATAAATTAATACAATAAAAAACATTTTTTTTTTTTTTAATTAATTTTTTAATATAGTGTGGTACTGTGTATTTTGTGTTAAATTTTATTTTTTTGTACTAATTAGAATATAATTATTAAAATGCACACGAAAAAAATTGTTTACACCAAGAATTTTGAGAACACTTAGAACGTTAAACTTAAAATAGCCAGCAGTTTTGGAAATTGAAAAAATATAAAAAGAAATTAAATTAATAAGATTCTAATTATTAAAAACAAAAAAAATAATAATATAATAAAAAATGCAATAAATTTATCTTATAATGAATAGGTATTTTCCTTTTTTAATTAAATTGTTTTTTTCAAGTAGTTTTTATTTTTAATTCATAGTAAGAATTAAATTATTTGCAATTTAATAAAAAAAAAATTAAAATTTAATGATAATAAAAAAAATTAAAAAAAAATGTAATGTTCTTTCTGCGCTTTAGAGAAACGGTTTCAAAACTTACGATGAACCCTCAGAACTAGTCGAAATTGAATGAAGACTTCCGGCACGATATGCACCACACTGCGATGATGATGCCGGCGCCACTTCAACTGACCGTTGAATACTTCCGGAGGAACCCCGTCCTCGTTGCTGATGGGTTCCGTACCCCTGACATTGGTCTGTATAAGGTGGATAGGGTTTGTAATAGGTCTAGTTTAGTTTCAATTCTGTTTAAGATTCTTTACCAATATAAAGGACGATTTTTAGGGAATAGAGAAATAGTGTTGGGCATTTAGCTGTGTGTGATTCCTTTTTAAGTATAAATGTTTGTTTTTTTTGTCTGTTTGTTTAGCACTTTTCTTTTTTAATTGTTTTAACTTTCTGTCTCTTATCATATGTATTTAAAAATTTTCCTAGTTTGCAATTATTGAAAACAAGCCAATACTAATTTTTCATCGACAGCAGAATTATACGAATTGTTTATTACGTTTTTACTTTATTTTATGCAAAAATGAATTGTTTAGTAACAATACCTTTTATCGGATCTCCTCGAATAGAAGAGAGCATTAATTTTTTTTTAACCATCAAGCGATTCTATCTTTTATGCTGGTTGGGGTCTTGCCACACTAGAGTTAGGGTTGATTTTTTTAGAGAATGTAGAATGTTGGATTTTTTATCTTGATTATTCGAAATTTTAACTCGTGTGAGGACGTGAGTTGAAAAATCTAATTGGAGTTCTCATTTGCGAGTGGAAATCAAATATGGAATCGACTAGATGAAATTCATATTACCTATTTTATACGAATTATTTAACCATTGTGAAAGATAACAGATCGACTTATCAACAAGTAAAGGCGTTCATTGGAGGTGTCAATTAAAAATAGGAATATAGTCCTTAAGCTTGCGAATTAATTATTAATTCAACGGTTGCCATCCTTTCACATTTTCAGTTTCTAGAACCCACAATCACAGTGGCGAGTACGTTTTTTCTTTTCTACTCGATCGACCAACTCGAAACGAGTTTGAAAACGTTCGAAACTAGAAACTCGAATGTAATGATAATGGGAAAGAATAGCGATCTGAATTTTATCCGCCGAACAAAGAATTTTATATATTATCCGCGTCTTTCGCAGAGAGAGTCCGTTCGCGAAAAATATGCTCTGTAGTGTGCTATAGTTTTATTGATGTCACTACGTCTCAATTGGGTCTCGGTCTCTGGACCTGCAGGTTCCTGAACAGTTTTATTTGTTATTGTGGAAGGGGATTGTGCGAAAAGCAAATTTCGCACAACTCCCAATAAATGATGTCTTTTCGTAAGTAATGTTGTGAAATTTTACGTCGACTGGAATTGGAGCCAATACGCTACGCACCGGGATACTTTTTTTGTAAGGGCATCGAACTAGATTTAGGGGTCGCCGGCAATCAGTGTAGTTAGGGATAAAAATAAACAAACAATCAACAAATTGTAAAAATTATACGGAATAGATGAATTATTTATGGGTGCGAGGACTAAGAAAATTAAGACTAATGCTGAAAAGGTAATTGGTGAATACCAAGGCAGATTATGAGCTGAACGATCGACCACTAACCAGATATTCTCAGTTAAACAAGTGCTGAAAAAAAAAACTGGGAACATAACATTGATGTGTACCAGATGTTTGTTGACTTCAAGCAAGCATACGCCAGTATCAACAGGCGCGTACTGTAGAAAATCATGTTGGAGTTTGGAGTGCCACCGAAATTAGTTCAGGTTGCAACGATGGCAATAACCGATTTTTCACAAAATAGCATACAAAATTATCTGACTTCAAGCTTTAAATCTGAAAAAAAAACCTTATGCAAGATGACGGTATATATAGGTATATACTCGAAAATATTATTCGGAAACTTCCAGTTCACTCCAAAGGAACACTATGCTTCGAAGACTATCGTCTTCTCTGATGAGGCACATTTCGAACTTGGTGGACATGTGAACAAGCAGAATTTTGGCATTTGGGGAGCTCAGAATCCAAGAGTGATCCTTGAACGTCCCATGCATCCTCCGCGAGCCATTGTTTGGCTCGCATTTTTCGCTGAGGGAGTGACCGTTCTTCTTCGAGAATGCGGACAGCAATGCAGTCACCGTCAACGGCGTTCGTTACCGTGAGATAAGCAACTTCTTCTGGCGTCAAATTGCTTGATCTCGATGTCATGTGCTTTCAAGAAGACGGCGAATTCCCACATTAGTTGACTTTTCGACTGGTACTGACAATCCAACAATGGTTGATGCTTTGACTTGCTGTGAGAATATTCCCAGCAATAAGCATATTCCTTTTTGTACTGACTTAACTAACTCTATTAATAGTTTGAATTGTGTTGCTGAAAATGCTTATCGGATTGATAATTGCAATTGAATTGTGGATATTAATAGTAATAGAAATAGTCCTGCACTTCGTCCACGTCTTACCCGCAGAAAGACTAGAGCTTCCTCAAAAGTACCATCTAATAAAAATGCTACACTCTCGAAGTCTGTCTAAGTTTCTACGACTTCTCAAACGCCTCCAATTAATACCAATCTCACTAAATCTTCTTTTACCTTACCCATACTTCTACTAATTATTGTACCTCCTCCGAAAGCCCTATTTGTCTCTCGACTTGATCCCCAAACATCCGCATTAATTATTTGCTGTCAAAAAAATTTATTTTAGCAGGTTCAGCTGTTAAATGTGATAAAATTAGCAAAGATACTAGTTCCATTGCCTCCTTTGTTATGGCCAATACTGAACTTTTTAATCAGTTTTTGGATAATAATTCATTGCCGTCTGGAGCATTTGTTAAAGAATTTAATTCTCGTCGTAGTAGATCACCCAGAAAACTCAGACAGACAGTTGTCTATCTACTTACTTACTATCAAAACGTAAACGGACTGCTCACTAAGCCCCAGATGTTATTTGCTTCAACACAAAATTCTTCTTATGATGTTATTGCTCTAACTGAAACGGGATTAAACTGTCGCTTTTCTGACAGAAAACAGATTAAAAGGTGGTGGTTTATTATTAGCAGCTAGGGTGTAGCCTAGTGGGTAGCGTGTTGGTATTGTAATGCGGAGATCGTGAGTTCAAATCCCGGTCGGCGCAATATATAATTCCAGCACATTGCCTGCTTGGATATACCTTGGTCACCTCAATCTACGAAAATAAAAAATTCGTAGAAAGAGGGTTGTGCGAAAGGCTAACAACCCTTCCACAATAAGTAATGGAAAAAATGTTAAGGAGCCTGAATGTCACGAGGCCAAGGTCCGATTTGGGCTTTAGCGCCACTGTAGAACTAGAAGAAGAAGATTTATTATTAGCAGTTCGAAGCTGCATTAATTGTGTAGTTGTTCCTGTACCGAACCATCATTGTTTGGAGATCTGATGTGTTAAACTCGTGTTTAGCAATAAGGATATTTATGTTTTTTTTTTTCATACATATATTCCCCTTCGAGTCCTCGTATTTACGGAAAAACAGTTGACTGCATAACTTTTGTTCATAATAGTATGAATATCTCTGACGAACTCATTTTACTGGGTGATTTTAATATTCCAGGTCATTCTTGGTCGTTCTCTCACGATGATTCTGCTCTCTTAGTTTCTGATGCTCCGTGCTTCCTCGAATGTTTCTTTGTTGATAGTATATTTGCACGTGGTCTCCAACAACTTAGCCTTGGTAGGAATTCTAATGGAAGACAGATTGATTCCTTGTAATTGACGAGGAGCATATTTTCACTTCTAGTGAGAAAGAGCTGTCTTTCGATTTTATTAAGGCAGATTTTTCGCAGTTGAGGGGTTGCAGGGTTAGTTGATTCCTCAACCCTTTTGAGTTTCATGCAGTTTGATGGTAGTCAATTTTTACCAAGGTATCCTAGATTGCTGCGGATAGGTTTTCACCGGACAAACTATGGTATGAATGAACCGATTCCGCGTCTCGCGAGAGAAGTAATAAGAATCCTAATGTATTCGACTTCTCTATTGATATACAGTGCTTAAGACGTAAACTTAACGTTAGTTGACACCGATGTATGTGGATTTTTATCAATTTCTTGTTTTATTATTTGCACTTGGTGTTGGGATGTTGATGTTTGTTGTGTCTTCACTAAATTATGAGCCAGAGGACTGCAAAAGCAAAGGAATGATTCTATTTACGCAGAACGTAAATGACTCCTAAGATTTTCAAATTGAAAGCCGCAGTCTCCGAACTGAAAAGCGTAGTATAAAGGAGACCATATTCGTCATCATGGGCTGCGACTATAATGCAGATATGACGAAGTAGTAACATTAACAAAATAAGTGAATTACCTTAGGAGTATCTTACTACTAACAATACATAAGAAAAAGACGGAGCAAGTACCTTGAGGAACTAACGAAAAAATTATAAGAAACTAAGAAATTGTTCAAAACAACTGAGAACTGGGTTGAAACAAAAGCTCCTTTACTGAATACAATAAACTTTAAAGAACTTAAAAAAGTGTCATGAGGAAGATAGACTTTGTGAACAGAACTCAAAACGGCCTCAAGACTTCAAAAGGTGTTGGTAAAAGACACTCCAATTTAGATCAGATTAGAGTGACCAGAAGGGTAAGGTAGCATTAAAACGCATGAAGCGTTATTGGTAAAACACTTCAAAAACAATGAAAATTTGGAAGTAGATGAAAAAATATTTCACCAAACTCCGTACAGTAATAGCAATGCTGCGAAATCTTCACTCCGGAAAATATCAGATGGGCGACTAACTCCTTTAAGCCATACAAATCTGCTGGAATAGATAAAATATTCACCACAATACTGCTTAAGGAGTTAGAGATCATTATGTCAACAATGGTTTAAAGCCAGCTTTATATGAGAATTAACTCCCAGAAATTTGCAGGATATCGAGGTTAGTTTTGTATCGTCCCATTGAACATCTTAAGTCATATCACCCTATAAGTCTCACCACTTTCTTTGTTAAGGCGATAGAGAAATTAGTGGACCTTAGCATAGGAACCGGAAATGGCTAAAGACTAGCGACAGAAAAACGGTTTAGAATCGGCCACGATAAATTGGATACACGCCATGCTAAACAGCTGAATGACGGATTTAGGTGACCTCACATTGACTGGACAGACCTATAGGGCCGTTCCCAAGGTGTGGTACTATCTCAAATTCTGTGGTCAGTTGTAGTCGATGAGTTCCTGAACCTTCAAACCGAACAAAGCTATGAGGTAACAGGATATGCCGATGACCTCGTCACTATAATTATCAGTTAACAATCACCTTAGAGGTGATAATGAACAGGTGTCAGTCTAAGAATGATTATGGTTTCCCCGACTGGGACACTTAAA
Organism: Chorisops tibialis; assembly: GCA_963669355.1. NCBI lineage: Eukaryota > Metazoa > Arthropoda > Insecta > Diptera > Stratiomyidae > Chorisops > Chorisops tibialis. Next base: position 12,703,373 of record OY770262.1, on the reverse strand, counting down.
TGAAACGTCTTGCATCTAGGAGCGGAACGTGCCTCTCCGGTCAAACCGTAGAGATGGGCCTGCTCGACCTACGGGCTGAATTACGAGCCAGGAAGGAGTTGAAAAGAAAAAAATTAATGAGTTCGCGAAATGGCTGAAATACGGCTGCAAGGAAAGGACCACAACCGAACAAAATATTGACATATATAATCAAAAAAATAAAAATTTATAGTCAATCGCTTGAATCGCAAATCCTAGCTACGTTTTATAAATACTTGATACTCTTTTTCTTTACGTTGGGGCCCGTCCATGTTTCGTCGGTCATATCGTTGGCCATCAACTTCGACTCACCGATCATTTAAAATCATCGAATCTTGCTGACCGCCAATACACTCGCCTCCGTAGATGAATACCACAGCTTTCTTTTTATTTCAAACTTTTTACTAATTTCCTTTCCGCCGCCGATTCGCGCCACTCCACAAAAATGAAATCTCGTCCCAGCAGGTCTTATTGCGGGTCCTCTAGCGGACTTTCTTTATCTTCACCTCACTTTCTTTATGTGGATGTCGTTTGAACTCCAGCTATTTCCAGTGTCGGCTCGCCGAATCGTAGACTTATTATGATGTTCTGGTTGGTGAGTGATTTGTGTCGTGTGTTTCCGTGGCGTGTTTTTACGTGTTGTGTGTGTTTTTACGTGTTGTGTGTGTTTTAAGTAATCAATCAGCTTTGTAATGGGAGTTAGAACAGATGAGTCGGTGTAAAAGAACCACGACTTCCTGCCCGGAAAGCTTGTAGCGTCGCTGAATTCTACTAGTGTCGCGATCTCCTTCAGTCGGTTCTTTTGTTAAGTGCTCCACTGGCTCCGTGGTTAGGATCAAGACAGGCGAGATGATGTTTCCATGACAATTGACTATTTGCTTTGGTGCCGAGCGAAGTAGCTGGGTACTCTTCAGGAGTCGCGATTTTTAATGGAACAATTTTAAATTCGAGAATATGCTACAATTCAATAAAACTTTACTCTACTACAGTGTGTTCAAGAAGAACGTATCGCAAGTAATTCCTTCCTACCTGCCCAAACATATATATGTTATTGAAAATTATGTATGACATACCACTGCCCATTTTGCGTTAGATTCATTTGGTCTGTACAGTTTGATCTTTCGTAAAGATAACAAGTTAAGAAATTAGTGCTCTTTATAAAAAAAAAGTTTTGAAATTGTTTTTCTGGTTACCCATCCTAAAGGACCCAAAATGAGTATGAGATAGGCCTCAAAATATACCAAAACTAGTGCTTCATATGTAAAGAAATAGATTACGAGGTATAAAGAGCATGGTGCTGTCGATTAAAAGCCAGATAGACACCTTAAAATAGGTACATCAAAAAGGGACGATAAATTGATTGCTCAGCTATTCAGGAAAAACCCGACATTAACTCTGCAACAGGAGCAGGAAAAACTAATTAAAAAAGATGTTCGGGTGTCCATAAATACAATTAGAAGCAGGCTTGAAGAATCTGGCATCAAAAGCAGGAGCATAAACCCCAAATCGCTACTAACAGAAAAATATGTTCAAAAAGATTGAGTTAGGCACGGGAGAATTTCGAACGCGATTAGAGCAACGTAGTATTTACCGATGAGTCATCTTTGGTTATCTTCAATCACTGGAAGAAGGCTTAGAGAAAAAGCGATGGGATATTGTTGCAACGTACCATCAAACATCTAGCAAAGGTGCAAGTTTATGGGTGCTTCTTTGAAAAAGGATTCGGAAAGTTGATTGCTTTCACCGGAAATGTGAATGCAGAATTCATACAAGAAGAGTGGAATTGCTGTATGGACCCCAAACCGATGACTGGATTCTCCAAGAAGACAACGACCAAAAACATCGAAGTTGCCTCTGTGAATTATGGAAGGCAGAAAATAACACCTCTTCCAAAGTGAGTGCTGTGTAGCCCAAACAGTGCATTTTTTGCGTTATCAGCCGTCTTAGCGATGTCAATTGGCCGCCTCGGAGCTGCGATTTAACCCCTTTGGACTCTTTTTCTGGGAAACCGTGAAGGACCGATGTTATGCCAACAACCCAGAAACGATTCAAGCACTTAAGGCCAATATCATCCGAGCAATCCGTGAGCTACAGCCCGAAACCATCGACACGGTCTTCGAGAATTGGAGTGACAGAATGCGCTACTGCGAAGCCAGCTCAGGCAGCCACTTGAACGAAATTGTATTCCATCATTAATGGGAATGTTTATTCTTACTAATGAAGCCATAATACATGGAAAAAAAAATAATTTTTTTCATTTTATTGCATTTTTAAAAAACAAACTTGTGCTTGGCCTAGTACAAGTATAAGTACAATTTAAGAAATAATTATAAGTAAACTCAATTTCCTAGTATTTATTGCTTTTTTTTGAGACACGTTCTTTTTGAACACACTGTAAAGGAACGAAGCTTTCAGCTATTTATATTAATTTGAATTTATTTTGTTTTATGTGCGAGTGGAAGTTGAAAGTGGGAGTTCTACGAGAGTTCACGGTAAGTGTACTTATTTATTACTAATTACTTCGTTTCACTCTTTCCTTTCAGATGACGACGGAACTGCTTACAGAACTTGAACATCAACTTAAGTACCATTTACGAATAGAAGAAAAATCTACATAACACCTTCGTCTACAAATGGAATATGAATATCTTTCTCGAATAACGTCAAACATCAAGGTGTCATAGTTGACAATAAACCTCAACTGGAACAAACATAAAGAATGGACTCACGTCAAATCATTAAAGGCGCTCCGGTCCTGCAAGGGCTTTTTTAGCAGAAAATTGGGATACAGCGCACGATAATCTACTGATGTTACAGAACAATCACCCTCCCAATAGTTATATTCGGATCAACTGTCTAATGGACTACACTGTTACAACAAAAGGCGCAGTTTTCAAAAAATTCAAAGACAAATATGGTATCACAGGCGTAACGAAAACCTGCCCCTCTGCTGCAATAGAAATGTTCCAAAACATCCCTCCGATACATCTCCAAATAAAAACATAACAGGGCTACGATTGCGCGTAAAGCGCAATCTTACGATACTCTAGATGGAATAGAATTTTTTGTGATCCCAAGAAATTTTGTATGGGGATGTTAAAAGGGGTGATAGCATTGAACTAATTGTTTCCCCATCATGCTAAAGTAGCTATACAAATGTTTTATACAAAATGCTTACTCCAAAAATTGAATAGGAGCTGAGAATATTAGTGTGTTAGATTTAGTGAAAATGTGCAGTTTGTATAGGAGGTGGTAGAAAGAGTGGGGGAATTTTAGTGATTTTTTCAGAAATAACTAAGAACATTATAAAATTGACATCCCTTAAATTTCAGACTACATTCATACTTTTCAAGAAAATAGATTTTTTGGAAGTTGTGAAACTGTGTCATATTGTATGGGAGGGGGTAGAAGCAGTGAAGCTAATCAAATATTTTTTTCTGATCTTAGTTATAATGCTAAATAAGTATTTATTACAAAATGTGAGGTCGATAAATGTTATATGTTCTGAGAAAATTGGCTTAGAGCATTTCATGAAAAAGTTTAGTTTGTATGGGAGGGGGTGGAAGGAGAGGGAGGACGCAAATAAGTTTTATAGTGTAGATTGAAATCATTATGGAAGTAATATATCCCGAAATTCAGACTAATAGCTTTTATACTTTTCGAGCAAATCCATTTATTGTCGAATTCCGAAATTGTGCCATTTTGTATGGGAGGGGGTAGAAGAGGTGAAGTTAATCGTCTAATTTTTTTTGGCCTTACTAAATATTTTAAATAAATATTTACTGCACAATTTCAGCCCGCTAAATTTTATACGCACTGAGTGAATTGGCTTATAGTAATTACAGTTTGTATGGAAGGTGGTAGAAGGAGGAGGAGGACACGCATAATTTTTATACGTTAGATTGATATCACGATAAAAGTAATGTATGCCAAATTTTAGACTAATAGCTTTTATACTTTTTGAGTAAATCCATTTATTGTCGAAGTGCGAAATTGCTTCGTTTTGTATGGGAGGGGGTAGAAGGGGTGAAGCTAATCATCTAATTTTTTTTATCAAAAATGACGCGTAAGAAATTTGAGCTTTCTAGCTCAACGCGTTCTCGCGCACGGACGGACGGACGGACGGACAACCGGTTTTGAGATTTTTGAGTGATAATATTAACTTCTGTATCATTCATTTTTTTCTCCGAGCCTTATTTCTTGGCGTTAAAAACTTTAGAGCAAACTTATAATACTCTCAGATTTCATCTAGAGTAAAAAGGAGACCATCAAAGGGGTGTTACGCATACGGAGGGAAAACAATTATTGTATTTGTTCGGAGTGTTTTAGAGGTGACCTGACAATCTTTAAAAAAAAAAAATAGAGGTTCTAAACTCAACATTAATGGACACTATGCCGACAAAATTCACCTTTGAAACCATTTTCAAAGTTAAAATCAGAGAACGCGAGGACTGTTAGCTCATGGTACCTGAAATGGAAGAGGGCTCAAGCGTCTTGGAAAAAACGGAAGCCAGAGTTAAAGGTCCTAACTTCTCGGTTTCAGAACCACTCGGTACAGAGCCTTCAATCTTCCAAGCCAAGTTAATTTCAATGGAGCTATGCATCTAAGAGAACATTAGGAGAGCTCAGCGCAAAAAAAAAAACTGTCAATATCTTGTCGGATAGTCAGGCTGTTTTCAAAGCCAGAACATCTAATAAACCTGAATCCTAGTTCCGGACAGCCTTCAAAATATTATCAGTCTGGAAACAAGAAACAAAGTAACCTTATTGTGGGTGCCAGGACATATTGAGGTTGAGCGAAATGAAGAAGTAGATCGCCTATTGGACCAGACCTACACTGCAGAAATCCAAAAGGACATTCCAATCTTATTCTTAGAAAGTGGATTGAACAAGAGCATGGAATCTACTGGAACAGACTTCCAGATTTATCAATCTCCAAAAAATATTCCACCACAGAGAGGAGTAAACTTCCACCTAAAAATATGGGTCTAGCTGAAATCGACATCTGCCGCCTCTGTCTAAATGACTGAGAAACAAAAGAACAAATGCTATGTTCTAACACAAAATCTTCTAGCGTAAGGTTTCTTTGCAAATGATGAACTAGCCATCATGGCTTCAGTAAACATTTAAATTAACCAGATATATCGATTTGTGGTAGGGTCAAAGGGCAATAAATGCAGAGTAAGCCGAGATGGTTACTCACAGTGCTCTAACGTGTTTTAGTAAAATAAAGAAGAGCAAACAACGATTTGGACTGTAGCGCAGTCGTAAGCAAGTATATACTGATGCATGGGCTCGTAAATCCACTAGAACGACGAAAATAATTCAATATGTTATCAAATCAATCAATCAAATTCCTGTTAAGACCCCCTATAGGAGCATAGGACAGAAACAACTCTCTTCTACAAAGCGCGATCCTGAGCATCGGCCTGAAGCTGTTGCCAGGACTTGGCTATTCCTCTGGCCTCCTGCTCAATTGCTCGCTTTCGTGGTCGACTAACCCGACGTCTTCCTTGAGGATTATAATCCAGAGCCTGTTTGGCGATGTTTTACTCTGGTTTCATCAAAATGTAACCGATCCACTGCCACGTCCACCTTTGAATCTCAATGCCTTCTTTACTCTGTCCAGTTGTCGTTGGAGATCAGTTCTGGCTAGAATATTCCTAAAATGCGTCGGAGGCATTGGTTCACGAAAGTATGCAGTTTCCTGGTAAGTCGAACGGTCACTTTCCACGTAGTACAACCATATAACAACACGGAGTTGACGCATGCGTAAAAAACTCGCAGCATCATGCGAAGGGAGATCTCTCTTAACCTCCAGAAAGGAGAAAGGATACCGAAAGCCTGACGAGCTTTATTTATACGAGCATCAATACCCTTTTAGGCTCCGCCGTCCATACTGGCAATGCTTCTGAGATAACAAAAATCTTGCACCTATTCTACATCTTGTCCGTTAAGAACAATCGGTGTGCTTGCATTCGAACCCATGTGTACTATATGTTAAATTAGAATAAAATATCCTTTTTATTTAGCATTATGAGAACAATATTTAAAAGTAAATTTGAAATCTATGGTAACCCCATCGCAATTGAATACACAAACATAAAAATAGAACAATTCATAAGCAACATTTCCGCATAATTCTGTCACCAATAAATACACCATTCGAGCTAAAAAAAAAGCATACCATTTATTTCCTTAAATAAATTTACCTCAATTTTCACATTCATTTTTAGATTTTGTTTATTTTTTTGTTTTTACAAAAATCACAGGACAAGGTGCCTCTCAACAAAAAAAAATTCCCATTTCTTTCAATAAAAATGAATTCCAAACATTAAATGAAACGTAAAATTATTGAAAATAAATTCAATCATTTCCACTCGACATAAAACTCAAAAAAAAAAAATTATCGTAAAAAATTTGTATTTTTTTTTCCCAATACGAAAATTTTTCACTTTTATAATTATGTTTAATTTTATTACAATATTTCAGAGACATAGCAGAAAAATAAATAAATACTTATATACGAATTAAATTAATGAAATGTTATTATCACAAATTGTCATGTTCAAATTAACACAAAAAGAAAACAAAAAAAAAATATTTTAACAAAAATTATATCAAAACGAGCCACTACAGAAATTTCATTAACGCCTTCTTTTTTTTCGATTATAGTAAAAGGAAAAACTAACTTTTATTTTTTTTTTAAACAAAATTTAAAACAAAATAAATATTAAGCTTCTAAGGATTTACGAGTATTTTTTTTTATTATAATTAAAGCGGCAGATGCAATTTGTGTTTTATTTATCTGATTTTCATTTTAATTACAAGCGCAAATGATGACCGACATAAGGCCTAATCAAATGCGCTAAAATGGTTTTGTTGATTCACTTTGAAAATTTACAAATTTGTTTTTTTGTTAAACAAAAAAAAATGTTTAATACAAATGAAATCTATGTCTCCCTGTACTCTAAACTAAAATATACGATGAATTAGAGGTACTCTATTGGATTTTTATCAGCAGGACCTTTTCGGAAACAACCGGATTAAAATTACAAAGAAAAAATTCTTACAAATCAAATTTAAAATAAATAAAATTAATATCTAACAAATAAAAATAAAATTATTCGATAAATAAAAGAAAAATCGAACCTGTCCCCCTCGATGTTTCCTTCTCCATCATCGGATGCTGAAGATCCTCGCGAAAGGACTCCACGCATCTCACCTGGCAGCACTTCTTCACTTCTGTGCACCGTAAACGAATTCTTACCCTTCTTGCCGAAACCCATACGCCTTTTTCGACCTTTGATTTTTATTTATTAATAAATTTTTATTAAATTCATTAACAATTGAACATTTTCAGACTAAATTTTATTTTTTTATTTATTTATTTCAATAAAAAAAAAACAGCCAATATCTACAATTTCGCTACTATTTTGTAGATTTGATTTTTATTTTCGATATTTTTGGAATTGTGTCTCAATTGTGTGTTTTTTATCGTAAAGTTTGAAAATATTGTAGAATTTATAAAGTATAATAAAGGTGGTACTAACTGGACTCACCTGTTGCTGATAATTGTGAGGTTGAATTACTCTTTTTACCCATTCCGGCACCGAAACGTTCGCGTTCTCTACTTCCAGCCTCACTTTTCGGTGATCGTTGATCTTTTCGACGTACCATTTCGGGATTTTGAATACCGACAGCTGTATCGGATAGGCTGCCATCTTGAATAATGGAATTTTGAAAAACAAAAAAAAAAATTAAATATTTTTGAAAATGTTAAATTGAAGTGATCTTACCGATTTTATCTTCGGGTGTACCATCCGCATTCGACATACTTCGACTGAACGAGTTCCTTTCATCACGATCACTCGCTGTCTCAATCCGATCCTGCAATAATTGCCGTTCGCGTTCGCGTTCACGTTCGCGATCTTTATTTCGATCGCGACCATCACCCCGGCCAGAATTGCTATCGTTCGACGGGACCTTAACGACCCGATCTCTAACATCATATTCACTAGAATGTCGTCCGTCACGATTATCGTCGGTATCACGATCGTAATGATCGTTATCGTTTGATTGAAAGGATCCGCGATTTGATGTTTCGACACGATGAAAATTATCATCGGAGTAGTTTTGTTGATGATCGTTATGATGATGATGATTTTGGTTGGTGTGGTGGTGTTGGGAGTTTGCAAAAGAGGAAGAAGAAGCATAATTAGCGTTACTACGTATCGGGCTACTACTACGTTCTTCTCTGTCGTATGGATAATCTAAATCGTCCTCTACAGGTGACGATCGTTTATTGTTATCATATTGCTTATCATCTAAACTAGTTAAACTACTGTAGTGATTTTTATGACGATCGTAATAATGAGGATCGTGACGATCTGTATTAGATTCATAACGGTCGTGAAAATCGTTACCGTCATGATGAGGATCGTGACGATCGTGATGAGGATTTTGACGGTCGTGATGACGATCATGATGATCATCGTAAGGATCACGGCGATCGTGACGATCTCGACGTGAATCGCGACGATCACGTTGAACATCATGACGATCGTGACGATCGCCATGCGAATTGTTTCGATCTTGATTGGAATCGTGACGATCGTTTTGCGAATTGTGACGATCATGCGAACTACGACGATCGTTATAGGGCTCGTGATGATCATGACTACCATGACGATCGTGAAAATCCTCTCCACGTTTCAATTCTTCTACGCGACGACTACTACCAATACTACGTTTAGGGGATGAATATGTCGGTGATCCGATAGTTTCAATGTCGACTTGTTCGCATTCGTCGGGATTACCTTCTGGATTCCCCCCAACTGGCGCTTCGGATTTCACGTGGTTTTTGTACTTGCGTTGTGTGCGTAAGGTTTTGGCAGTTTTTGGCGGTTCATGTGGATGTACAAGGCCCAGAACGTCGGTTAAAGACTGCATTTTAGCACCACCGGATGCCTGCGGTTTCGCAGGTCTGCTACCGCGACGAGGAGGGGCTGCTTTAGGCAGCTCATCTGCATGACCTTCATCTGTTGTGGGTTGTATTTTACTTGTGGGTGCAGCAGGTGGATTGCGCTTTTCGGAGCGAACACTGGTACGTCGGGATCCGCTTGGTTCGTCCTCTGGTGGCACCTTCACAGGGCCCATTACTTCCGCGTGCATACTATTACCGTCCGACGAATTCCGTTTTTCAGACCTTACACTCGATCGTCGAGGTACGGTATTGTGCGGATCATTTTCCCTAAGCGGAGAAGCTTGATTTTCGCGAGGATTTCGAGGAGATTCCTGACCACTCGTTCTGCGATCGTGGTAATCACGTTCAGTTCGATAGTCTGAACCACGATTGCGGGCATCACGATCACGCGTGCGTTCATATCGATCACGGTTCCGACCGCGATCACGGACAGGATCATCATAATTAATTTGTTTTTGTGGCGATAAAAGATCGTTTCCGAGACCATGTGATCGCGGCAGATCCAGCGACAGACTGTTTCGATTCAACTGACCCTTTCTCCGTTCGTACGAAAATTTTGCACTCGATCGTCGTTTCGGTATCCGAAAGATGGCCATATGTTCAGATTTCCTTTTCCAGCCCACATCTGAGTCGTAGACAATATTGATGATTTTATCGTCAGTTACGAGCGAATGCGAGTGACTGAGCGGGTGAGTTTCGTCAACAACGGCGCCGAAATATGTCTGGCGTATGTTTGATTCGGAATTGAACTTTCTGGGAAGCTCAGAAATCGGAGGATTATACTCGCTATCTGCGCACTCTGGTGCTGACGGCAACTGCTCCTTCTCGAAGTAGTAGGGCGGGTCATCATAGTCTAGGGACTTCGAGAAACATCCGGTTAAACATTTCCGCCGTTCCGGTTTACTTTTCTTCAGTATAGATCGGCGTTGTGGCAACTTCCGGACAGGAACAGGAACACTTGTAATATACGGGTCTTCCTGGTAATTGAGTGGCATATTACAAACAGGATTATGCTGAGGCAATTGCAAGTCTAAGGCGTCAAAGTACGGTGTATTATTTACAATCATATCCGGATGCATAACCGGATACATAACCGGTTGGTAATAGTTAAGCATCGGATTCATAGTTGGCAGTGTTGGCTCCGACGATGGATAGTAGACTGATAATGATGGTCTACGCGAATGAACTGGAATCGATTGACCTAATAAATGTATCGAATCAGAATTATTAATGGAACTATCGCTAAGGAACGCCTGCTGTTGTTGCTGCTGCTGTTGTTGCAGCAGATTTTGCTGATGTTGCTGCTGCTGTTGCAGCTGATACGGACTCTGCGTCACGTAATAGGCAGGTTCGTTTCGAAAAAAATTAACAACCGGATTCGCTATGCGTTTTAATGTATCGAAATTCGGTCGGGGCAATGAGTAACCTAATGAACTACTACGCAACATTTTTGCCGGGATACTTCTAAGATCGGTTCTAGCTAAAATTTCGGGTATTATTGTACGTGGAAAGTTCTGGAAGTAGTTTGGTATGAAATTCGAATTCGTCGGTATTGGTCCGGTACTGTTTATGGGAGGTGGCTGAGGTGGTGGTAATTGCGGAACCATCATTGGTGGCGGAGGAGGTGGAGGTTGCTGCGGCTGTAGTATTGGATCAATTAGTTCATAATTTGGGGGTATTGTCTGTTGCCGGCGTTCGACATTGTAATAATCGAAGGGGACACACCAACTTGATGGCATACTTCTGTGGTGACCTCTATCCATGTATAGAAAATATTTAGAAAAAAAATTACACAAAATATTTTATGTTGCTTTTGCTCTCAAGGATCGATTGATTTCACAAATAGACGTACTCCATCTTGGGCGATCCATAAGTAATTATTTCGGACTAATTACTCCATTATCAACCCATTTAACACTGCGATAACGTCTATTTGTAGCATCATGTTCCTGTTCTTTTTCGTATGTCTTAGATTTAAGTTTACATTATTAACATTTCTGAGCGGGAGCCTACCTCAATCCACGTGATCCCCGTGGTCGTTCCGATTGAGTTGAAAAAGCACTTGAGGTCACACTAACTACCGACTCCATATCCGAATCACCGAAATCTCCCATGAAATCCTTATCTGGCGATAGGGAATGGCGTGGCCGTAATCGCGATTCCATCGAATGTAAATCGCTATCGGATAATCCCGTATAATGCCGTTCCCAGCCACCCATGCCAGTACTTCGATACGTCGCTTGATGGTGTATTTGTCGTGAACGATGACGACCGAATCGTCCAACGGTCGAACTACGTTCGTCAAACTCGTGACCGAGTCGATCACGAATCATAGCGCTTCGTGAAGTTTGTGGAACCTACAATGAAAGAAAGTGATGTATTTAATCTTTATTCGAGTAGATGTTCTTGTTTTTCTTTTCTTCGATAGCGCTACACCCAAAATCAGGCCCCTTAAATTATCGTTCCAACCGAATTAACGCACCTGTGGCAGTTGTCTCTTTTTCGGTGATCCCGTTGGTGTGGCAGTTGCTGAACGCGATTGAAAACGTGGCGAATACGATGAAGAAGGATGAATTGGAAGAACTGGATAATCAATATATCGATCGTCTGGGGGCGATAATGAACCTCGACGTGGACTATTACTTCTATGATGATGATGACTATGATGGCTGTGTTGATGATAGTTTTCACTTGGCGCCGCCGAATGACTTCTTTGATTCAAACTCATGCCACTGTTTCCGCTGCCATTACGACGTGACGATTGAAAATTGGAAGAAGTTGATTGCTATCGAAATAAGAAGTGCGTTTAGAAAGCTGTACAAATATTTAGTTTTTTTTTAAAACGAATGAAAATGACTCAAGCAATTCTTCCTCTGTGAAGGGTAATGTAGTCTTTAGATTTTTTTTTAAGGAGCCGAACACAACTTAGGGGCCACCCTATAATGCAATGCAAAGCTGTATCGGTATAGGAATTGGAGAAAAGGGGAAAGTTTTCTTAGTTATTGAGAGATCTTCGGAAGAAGTAGCTTTTTTTTAAAGCCTTCTGGGCTAAAGCCATGAAAGGGCTCATGGGTCTTAGCCAAATATTGTGTTCAGTTAAAAGCGGCGATTATTCACTCTAAGGAACTCGAAGACTGGGTGTAGCTTAGTAGGAAGCGTGTTAGTCCAAAATACAATGGTGATGAGTTTAAATTCCGATCAACATATAATTCCAGCACACTGACTGCTAGAGTGCATCTGGGTCACCCCAATCTCCGAAAATGAAGAATCATAGATAGTGAATTGTGGAAGGACTAACACCTGTTCAAGAATAAAAAAAAATGTGTTAAATAAACTGAAAGTCAGGAGGTCAAGGCCCGTTTTGGACTGTTGTGCTATTGAAAAGTAGGAACTGAAATATTAGGTTCAAACGGTTGAAGAAATGCTGCTTGAGCCAATACGCCTGAATATCATGGAAAACGAGAGGAAGTGTGGTTAGTCTGCTTCGATCTGGAAATCTAGTGCACTACCACCAAAGACATATCCGTATTGAAGGCATCTGGCACAAAGTATATTTTCTACAATGCCCAAGCGATTCAAGTCGATCGCAAGATCGATGTGGTTAGAGGCAACACGTGAGAAGAGGACTACTTATGGCAGTGATATTTTACTACCTAACTTATGCAGCCATGAGTTGAGGGCGACTTCTGGAACAAAGGATTAAGATAACTAACCCAAGTTTCTTTGGGAGTGCAGAAAAAATCACACAGAAGAGGTTCCGAAAAAAGAGGTGCTGAGTCCGATAAGTCATGCAAGGCTGTCAATTAGCTCATTGCATAAGATTCCACAGTGTGAGTCGTGTGAAAATTCGTATTAAACCAGCATTCCTGAGTGAGAAAGAGGTTTCCAATTAGCCACGATAGTGGCTATGATTTCAGCAGAAAATATTTATGCTATTTCGCATATTTTAAAGGTGGATTGGCAAATCGAATTGCATTGAAAAACACCCATAGCTCCCACCGGTGACTAAGAGCCATCGGCATGAAAAACTATCGGCTCGTATTCTAGAGCATTAATATACAAATCCAATAGCGACGAACTATTAAAGAGTGAGATTATTTACCTTTCACCATATTTAAAATAAACTGCCAACAAGTCGGGCGAAACTTTATTATTCTTGGGACAAGTTGCAGATGAGTGGAAAGTCAAAATGCAGGTTAGAGTGGTTAGGGAAGGCTAAGTGAAAGGGAGTTCTTGGGCAGGGCTGTTGTCAATGTAACAATATTTTATTCGTTTCTGCAAGTTTGGGTTCTTATGAGGGGAGGAGATGGGGTAATAGTAAAGGTGGGTGGATGTTAATAGCTTTTAATTAATTGCTTGAATCACGTCCAATATTCTCTCTATAGAAGTGTTTCATAGACGAAGTTGCATAGAATTGTCATAAAATTCGGTGTATTTTACATTCTCGAAACCGAACATTTGTATGGGAGGGGGTAGAGAATGTAGGGGAATCGTAAAATTTGATATACAGTTTTATTTCGCTTCTCTTGTAAGGTGCTTGTATAAAATTTCAAGTTCGTAGGTTTTAGTTTGTTGGTTATTAGTTGATTTAATGAAATTGGTCGAAATCATAGTTTTGTATGGGAGGGGGTAGAAGGCCAAGCGCGATTTCAAAACTTTTAAAAAAAATTCATTTGAATTATTTTTATAAGTTTTCTCGAAAAATTTGAAATTGATAGCTTTTAAGAGTTAGCTGATAACTGATTTCTTAAAAATGCTCGAAAAAATAATTTTGTATGGGAGGGGGTAGAGGAGGTAAGGGAATCGTTAAACGTGTGATGCAATTTTCTTTTTTTTCTATTGCAAGGTGCTTATACAAAATTTCAAGTTCGTGGCTTTTAATTTGTTGGTTATTAGTTGATTTAATGAAATTGGTCGAAATCATACTTTTGTATGGGAGTGGGTAGAAGGGCATGCGAAATTTCAAAACTTTTAACGTAATTTCATTTCAATTATTTTTAAAAGTTTTTGTGCAAAATTTCAAAGTGGTAACTTTTAATAGTTAGGTGATAATTGATTTCTTAAAAATGGTCGAAAAAATAATTTTGTATGGGAGGGGGTAAACATCTTAAAGGTTTTCAACCAGTTAATATTTCTTATATTTAGGGATTTTTTTAAATGCATTTCCCAAATTTTCAAGTTTCTACCTTTAAATTTCACTCAAAAATTTTCAGTTTCTGTGTTTTTTTTAATGCACATGAAACACCTTGTGCACGTTAGACCGGGGGGGTCGGTTTATAACAAATATGGATCAAGTTATTATTATTTTTCTATGTACATCAAATAGACATATCCACATGCAAAATTTAAACTTTTTATCTTTCACCAGAGCCCTAAAAAAATTACTCAAAATTTTCGACATTTTTGCTTATCACCTCCCTCCCCTTACACCTCCCAACTTTACCAAAATTAACCATTATGTAGGTCTACAATCTGGCAAGTTTTCGATTTGATATCTGTACTCTTTTTTGAGATATAAGGATTTGTAATTTTGAAAATTGCGCCATTTTTTAAATGCTCTCCATTTCCCCCACTACTATTATTTCAACATGTTATATTTTTTTGTATTTTTTTAGTATAGCTCAATACATGATTTAAGTTTCAATTACATAGCTTAAGAGATAATTGAGATATTCATTTTTAAGTGTTTTTCTTTGCAATCCCTGACCTCTTACAATAATTAGCCACTCTCTAAGCCGATTCCGATGGAACTATATGCCACCTTCATGGTCCCAAAATATGAATTTTTTACGATAAGTAATTTCGAAGATATAATCATTTGAAAAAAACAATTCGGCCGACAATTTGTTTTTAGCCCCCCCTTTTCGGACGCCAATGGATAAAAAAATTAAATTATTTTTAAAGTTTGTTCCACAACCTTCTCTATATCTCTACTGATTTCTATCTGCATTAGTGGTGGAGATATTAGCAAGTGTAGTTTTCGACTTTTTCCCTCCCCTCGCCTCCCCCTTCCACCTAACACCCCCCAAAATTTAGAAAATAGAGCTCAATTACCCAATCAACAATCCACCCAAGAACGAACATTCTGCCTATAACGGTCTCGGAGATATGAGTCCATATGTACGGCGTACGGTGGACGGCGTACGGCGGAGACGGATTTTTTTTTGCATTTTTAGGCTAATTTAGTCATGAAAGGCGGAAAAAAAATAATTTCAGGGTAGCAATTTTTTTTTTTTTTCTTGTATCGATCACAATACTTTATTAATATAATAATAAAGTAAAATCAAGTGCTACTTCAGGAGCAAACCATAAAGTTTCTGTTTCAAAACGAGAGGATATATTTCCGGATTTCACACTGTTATGCTTTCTTAAACGTAACAATACGATCTCTGCTGAGATAAAGGACCTTCATCTCGGATTGCCAGACTTCGAATTCTTTCTAGTTTTGTCAAGGGAGTTTCAGCCGTGCCGATGCAAACTGCTATGCCATATTAATGATTGATTTGTCGATAGTCAGAAAGCAAGCAGAATCTTTCAACTAACGATCCCCGAATACTAACTTAATGAAGTTCATCCGACTTGCACAATTTTTTGCAGTGTGATCGATGTAACAATTCCACCTTTAGAGTCAAAATAGATACCCCGGTATTTTAAGAAAGGAGATCTAGTAATTAAAGCTCAATTGATTATTGTACTGAATTCATCATCATCATCATACATTCATTCATCATCATTCATAATAATCATCATTATCATTATCATCATCATAATTATCATTATCATCATCATCATACGCATCATCTGCGTATTGGAGAGGGGAGATGCGATTACCTATCACTCTGTCAATGTGATGTGTGTAAGGATAGTGGAGAAGAGTAGACAGAACAGGTCCCTGAGCTAGTCCTATAAAGTTTGTTTACACTTCGTGAATATTTTTGATTTTGTTCCGCGTTCAAACGAGGGTGGAGTATTTTCTTAGTTTATTTATGTATGCTTGGCCAAAGACAGATTGGCTTGTATAACCTATGATACACTGCTGGTATACAATACCTGATATTGACAATACCATCTACTTCTTCTACTACAATGGCACTACAGCCCAAATCGGGCCTTGATCTCCTGACCTTCAGGTTCCGTAACATTTTTCATTATTTATTGTGGAAGGGTTGCTAGACCTTTGCACATCCTTCTATCAATGAATTTTCATTTTTGTAGGTTGAGGCGACTCAAGCAGGCAGTGTGCTGGAATCACCCACTATGCTATACCCTAGCTTTGACAATACCATCAGTGTACCCCCAATACCACGTATATACGTGGCTTACAATTTTATATAAACGAGGTATTGAGACCTTTCGTGTTATACGAAATTCGCAAATTTTTCATGGTATACCATGAAACGAATGGTTTAAGTTCATAATATAGCAGGTACTTAAACCTTTTTGCGCCGCTGTGATTATATTTGGTGAATATCTAAACTAAATTACCTGTGCATTCGTGATAACGGCTATCAATCGTGAAAATCGTTTCCATCATCAAGGAAACCGAACGTTGCCATACGAAATAGTGATTTAATTGCGTATAATTTTGCACACTTTTTATGAAATATGGTGCGACGTTTCAGTTTCATGAACAGCTGATGTCAAATCATACCACGTATCAGCCTTCGTAATATGCTATACCACGTTTGCAATACCAGCAGTATGTAATATGTATAACTGCACGGATCGAAATGATTCTTTTAGGATTAATGATTGGAATAACTCAGCAGTAATACCATTCTTCAGGGCAACTACTTAAAGTAGCAGCAGCAGTATCTCCGTGCCTATGGGACGTGCTTTGACATTGTTTGTAAGCTAAAATTTTTGGCCACCGTATGTAATTGTATGTGAATTTCTGCCGCTGCCTCGCAAAGCTCACTACGCCTTTGGATCCTTTCGATGAGCTATTTAATTTCAGTTCTTTTAATCTACCTAATAAGAATTGGCTGATATCATCTTTATTTGGAAAGGCTTTTTTATTCCAAATTGAACTGAAGACACAACAGTTATTTGGCGACGAGGATTGTGAGGTTTTATTATTCGTACACTTTCACAGACATTTTTCTTTTCTTTCTTCTTTTCGTCGTTGTCGTGTACATTGCAATGGATGCCGACACCTTGGCTGAGTTGCTAGAGCAACAACAAAAATTCATCGCAACTCAAACGGAATTGCTCAACAAAGCCCTCTCATAAAAGCAAGGAGCTGCAAAAACCAGCACGGGACGAGAAAACTATGAAAGTGTTAACAAAATGCATGACGAATTTTCATTACGATCCGAAAAATAATATATTTTCGGACTGGTATGCTCGTTATACCGATTTGTTTGAAGTAGACCCAGCGGAACTCGATGACGCGGCAAAAGCACGCCTTTTAGTTCGGAAACTAGACTCAACAGCACATGCGCGGTTTGTAAATTACATTCTTCCAAAAACGCCGCGAGACATCAAATTCAAAGAAACGTGTGAAGTACTGTGCACGATATTTGACCGTCAAATGTCTTTATTCAATATACGGTATAACTGTCTAAAAATATCCAAAAGTGTGGTCAAGGATTTTTTGGCGTACGCCGGTAATGTCAACAAAAAGTGCGAACAATTCAAATTGGCTGATCTTACAGCAGATCAATTCAAATCATTAATTTTCGTGTGTGGACTGACCGCGAACGGTGATACCGATATCAGAACGAAATTACTGTCTCTTATCGAAACGGATAAAGAGATTACATTAGACAAGTTGGCTTCCGAAACCGTACGACTAACAAGTCTGAAACATGACAGCCGCATGGTATAAATTCAATCTTCTGCTGTCAGTAAAATCGTGTAACAATCGAATCAGAAACAACGCAAACATAACCAAGTTCATAAACGGGAACACGAACACACGAATAAAAAGAAACCATCATCAGCTTGTTGGTATTGTGGATCATTCCATTACGCTCGTTTCTGTAATTACAAAACCCATACCTGCACACAATGCCGTAAGATGGGGCACAAGGAAGGTTTTTGTGATGCGTCTATTCGTAAAGACAAGAGCCGCCCAGACGAGAAACAGACCAATAAACGTGGTTTTCAGTAACAAAAATAAAGTATGAAGCGCACCGGAAGAACATCACCTTTGAAACTAATGAGATCCCGGTAAAACTCCAGTTCGACACAGCATCGGACATCTCGATAATATCAGAAGAAACGTGGGAACTGATTGGTAAACCAAATTCAGGGGGTACAAAACATGTAGCCAGAAATGCGTCTGGAGACCTGTTAGAGCTAACTTCGCAATTCAATTGCACAATTTCCTTCAATTCCAAGGAAATTGACAGCACACGCTACGTCTCCAACATTAACGACCTCAACGTTATGGGGATTGATTGGATCGAAGGATTGGGACTATGGGATGTGCCGATTAACACTATTTGTCAGCCAAGAGTCGCAGCGATAACGTCATCACAATTTTCGGATGAACTTCAGCAGCAGTTTACCGATGTTTTTGACTCTTCATTGGGAATGTGCGTAAAAACAAAGGCCGTTCTTCACTTAAAGCCATCTACGAAACCAATTTTCAGACCAAAAAGACCGGTTCCGTACGCTGCACTCACAGCCGTTGAAAAGGAGCTTCAGCGTCTTGAGGAATTGGAAGCTATCAGCCGGGTTGATTTTTCCCCCTGGGCAGCTCCCATTGTCGCTACCAAGAAGGCGAATGGGGAAGTCCGTATCTGTGCCGATTTTTTAACAGGCTTAAATGAGAGGTTAGAATCACACCAATACCCACTCCCACTACCAGAAGACATATTTGCCACATTAAGTGGAGGGCAGTTCTTTACCAAAGTAGATTTCTATTCTACAATGGCGCTACAGCTCAAATCGGACCTTGGCCTCCTGACATGCAGGTTCCTTAACATTTTCATTACTTATTGTGGAAAGATTATTAGCCCTTCGCACAACCCTCTTTCTACGAATTTTTCATTTTCGTAGACTGAGGTGACCAAGGTATATCCAAGCAGGCAATGTGCTGGAATTATATATTGCGCCGACCGGGATTTGAACTCATGACCTTCGCATTACAAGACCAACACGCTACCCACTAGGCTACAATCTCGTAGTAGACTGGCGCATATTTACAAATTATAGTGGACGATAATTCAAAAACCCTGCTCACAATAAATACACACAAAGGCATATACCAATATAATAGGTTATGTTTCGGAGTGAAGAGTGCACCCGGAATTTTTCAGCAAATCATCGACACCATGCTCACGGGTCTATGTGGAGTTGTTAGCTACCTAGACGACATCATTGTCGTCGGAAAAACCAAAGCTGAGCATGGCCAGAATGTCGTTAATCTTTCCCAACGAATTCAAGAATGGGGATTCCACGTCAATCCAGCAAAATGTCGTTTCCTACTCAGCAACATCAAATATCTCGGGTTCATCATCTCCAGGGAAGGACGAAGACCAGACTCTGACAAAGTAGCTTCAAATGTAGGATTGTCGCCACCAACAAACCTGCACACGCTGCGGTCATTCATTGGAATGATAAGCTACTATGGACAGTTCGTCAAACAGATGCGAGAAGTAAGGGCGCCATTTGACAAACTTATCGCAGGATGTTCCTTGGCACTGGTCAAAAGAATGTCAAAATTATTTCAATAAGGTAAAGGATATTTTACAATCCGATCTATTAATAACACATTTTGACCCCGAGCATGAGATAAAAGTAGCGGCGGATGCATCATCCTACGGAATTGGTGCCGTAATTCTTCACCGCTACCACGATAAAACATCACGTGCTTTAACGTCCGTAGAGAAAAACTACAGTCAGATCGAGAAGGAGGCACTGCACATATTTGCCATAACAAAATTTCACCGAATAATTCACGGTCGTAAATTCACCTTATCCACCGATCACAAGCCCCTGCTGTCAGTATTTGGCAGTAAGAAAGGAATTCCTGTCCACACGGCCAACCGACTTCAACGCTGGTCCTTTACCCTACTGGCTTATGATTTTGACATTGAATACATTTCAATAAATAAATTTGGACATGCTGATGGTCTCTCACGTCTGATGGCCCTCCATAAACCAATTAATGAGAAATGTGTAGTTGCCTCGATTTCATCAATGGAATCGGACATCATCGAAGCAGTTGGCGCACTACCTGTAACATGCGAATTGGTTAGAAAAGCCACTTCAGAGGACCAGTTACTAAAAAAGGTATCGCAGTACATTAGTGCCAACGAATATCACCGACCAGCAACTCAAACTTTTCTACAATCGCAGAGAATCGCTATCCAAAATAGATGGGTGCTTATTAATGTCGGAACGAGTAGTAATTCCTTCTGTATTACAGTCCCAAGTCTTACGTCAGCTGCATACTGGACATTGGGGGATCGTGCGCATGAAAGCATTGGCCCGCAGCTATGTTTATTGGCCAAACATAGACACACAAATCGAGACCTTGGTCAAGCAATGCAGTCGCTGTGTTTCAGCTGCCAAGACACCGCTTAAGACAACACTTGCTTCCTGGCCCACTACTACCGAGCCATGGAGCCGCATTCACGTGGACTACGCAGGTCCATTTCAAGTACACAATTTCCTAGTTGTGGTAGACTCTTTCTCCAAATGGCCGGAGATATTTACACAATCTACAACAACCGCATCAGCTACAATCGAGACCCTGGAGGCGTTGTTCGGTCGTTTTGGGTCACCGGAAATAATTGTATCCGATAACGGAACGCAATTTACGTCAAGTCAATTCCAAACGTTTTGTGAAGCAAATGAAGTGCAGCACATACGTTCACCGCCATATTATCCCCAAAGTAATGATCAAGCGGAACGGTTCGTCGACACTTTCAAACGCGCGCTACAAGGGGGGAAGAGATGACTCCCGATGCATTGCAAACATTCCTAAGATGTTATAGAACGACTCCAAATGCGGCATTACCAAACTCTTCAACACCAGCAGAAATGATGTTTGGTAGGAAAATCCGAATTTCGTTGGATTTACTACGCCCGCTAACAATCACACCACGTCCGTGGAATGAAAAGATGGAGGAAGATTACAACAATCATCATGGCGCCGTATTAAAATAATATAAACCCCAAGACAAGGTTTATGTCATGAAGTACTCCTCCAGGAAGCGATCATGGACTCCTGGAACTATCATCAAACATTGCGGGTCCGTACTTTACAACGTGTACCGTTTCGTCAATGACAAAAGCGATATAGCGTCGATTTCACCTTCCCTTCCATTTGAAATGTTGGTCGAAGTTTTCGATGTTCAGGTACCATCTGCGGAAGAACCGATTGCAGATGATACACCAGCGACGATTACGTCATCAACAGGCGTCGTGGCAAGAAGGTACCCCTCCCGGGAGCGCCAACCACCGCAAAGCCTCAAGATGATCGAGGATCAACATCAGCGCTACCATATTTCAAGCAGTAGTTCGGTACGCGCTATTACTCTTTCAAGGGGGGAGGTGTTGCTTCCGCATAATGCTGGCAGCACTGCCACCAAAAATAGAAAACTGAGGCCCAGTTTCGCTGTACCATCCGAATGGTCATCGTATTTAGTTTTAATAAAGAATATCGAATTCCGCATTGCGTTTTTCATTCCAAATTGAAGTGAAGACACAACAAAGTGATTGTACCACTTTGAATAAAAATAGAAAAGGGTCTCGTAGGCGACTCCCCAGAAAAGTATTCTTCGCCGTTGATCCCAATCGTTACAGGTTAAATTTCATCATATTAATCTCTCAAATTCAATTTAAAGTCAAGATCATTCAACATTAAGAAACTATTTTCATAAATAATTCACCGACTGCGCTATGCAATATAATGTATATTATGGCGCAGCTGGTGAATTCTTTATAGAGAAGTGTACACAATTATTTCAAAATTATTTCACTACATACTTGATTATGGTAACTTTGTCCAATACCAGAAACTGTTCGGTAATCTCTTGCTACCATACCGGCTACTCTTTTACGTCCCTGTGGGGACATATCACGACGCGAACGCCGTTCGTGAAGTTCAATCTGAAAAATTCATAAAGTTTATTTCAGTTTTTTTTTTTTATTATTATTTATCAAAAATATTTTTTTCAATTTTCTGTAAATTCAATAGATTGATATCGCTTTCAAATTGTGAAAATGAAAATTATAATTTCGTTTTCAGAAGCAAAAAAATTTTTTTTTTAAATTAACGTTGCTCTACTAATTCTTTTTTTCTCGAAATTATTACCTAAAAGCATTTTAAATAAATTATTATGTAGGTTAAAAAATAGATAGTACAGAAGTTTTATTTATATACATTAATTATATAAGCATTGCTCAATGTTAGCACTAATTGTTTAAAAATGGCGGCAGCTGCTCAGTTTCTAGAACATTCATTCGCTAATTCATGACACAAATATTCCGAAATCGAGCATAGCAAAACAGAAATAAATGAACATTGTTTTGAAATATCAAGATAAGAAAGCTTAAAGCATTATTTTATCATAAGCAATGTACAATGTTGAATAAATAATAGTGTCTCTTAAATATAAAATTTCTTAGATATTGAAAAGAAAAGGAAAACCAAAACAAAAATTCAAAACTTTATCGATCTCTAGAATGTTAATTTTCGCAAATCTGACACAAAATTCGATTCGTCATTAGCGTTAATGAACATCCTCGCTGTCATTTTCCCCTATTTCAGTGTGTTACCTTAGTTTGTAAAGTTAAGCTGAGTGCAGTGTTTTATCATTCAACTGAATATTAAAATTAATGTTTATTGAAATAAAACATTTATCGTGTGAGCTTCTTTTGTGAATGTGTTTTCGTGTTATTTGTTGATATTTCATACATTCTTAAAAATACCCGTTTGTTGGTTAACGTTTACAAAATTAAGTTAGAAGTATTTTGTTTTATTCTTTTTTTTACATCTAGAACATTTATACATAAGTGCATTTTCTATATAACCAAAAAAAAAATCATGATTATTTGTTTAGATTTATTTTCATTATTTTTGGCACATAAATTTTAATTGTAAAATCTGGAAAGTAAAGTTAAAAGTTATAGAAGTTGAAAGTTTATTTTCTTATAAATAATGTTAAAGGAAAATTTGAAATAAATAGAAACTGTGTTATAGTTAGATATGAGGTTTTTTTTTTCTATTGTAGTAATTTTATATTTCAACTGAAAAGTAAAAGAGTTTTTTTTTTTTTTGGAAGTATAAGTTTTATAGAGTATAGGTATGTTGTAAGCTAAATGTTAGTAAAAATTGAAAGTTCATTTAGTAGGATAGTATTTGATAAGTTGAAGAAAATTTATTACAATAAGAAAAAACATTCAGAGTTCTAAAAAATTTCCATCGATTATGTGAAAGCTCGATTTATTTAATTTTGAATAAAACCAACATTTAAACATTGAACAATTTCTAAACATCATTAACTTATGTCACCGAAAGAAAACTGAATCGAGCCTTCAGGAAAATTATATTTTTAATTATAAAAACAGGATGTTCTACATATTTCTGATTTTAAACGTTGCAAGAAATTTTTACGGATTTCAAACTGCTCTGATTTATTAATCACTAGCGATCCATGCGACTACGTCCGCGTAAGAATCGCAATAATATGCAATTTTTGAGAATAAAGTTAATAATACATTGTGTGGGAGATGTAATCGGCGTAGTTTAATGGCTCTTTGAACACAATGCCGATTGGAATCAGAACCATAAATTATTAAGAATAAAACCATGATACTCGTATTTGTGTAGGACAGGCACGTGCTCATGGGGGTTAATTTGAGATCATATACTACTGTGTCCAAAAACTAGTCGGAATTTTTCGATTTAAATTACGCGGGTAAATATTTTCGCAATATATTTTTTTTTTAAGTTAGTACAACTGTTACTGACTTCCATACCAACTTATATGTGAAAATATTCATTAGTGTTTGAGTTACGCTTGTTTTTGTGCGACGCAAAAAGTGAATTTGGCGATTTTTACAATGTCTGAAATTATTCAACAAAGAAGTGCGATCAAATTTTTGTTTCCTGAATGGAATAAATGCTGCAGAAACGTTGCAAATGTTGGAGACGGCTTACGGGGACCGAGCTCTACCAAAATCAACAACATATACATCAACATCAACAACATAACACATCAACAACAAGACCGCGTCAAAGTCGCTCAGAAATCAAAGTGATGTTGACTGTTTTCTTCGATTTTCGTGGTGTAGTGCACTATGATTTCCTTCCGCCCGGTCAAACTGTCAACAAGGAGTACTATTTGAGTATTATGCGTCGTTTGCGTGAAGCTATTCGTAAAAAGAGGCCGGATTTATGGAAAGACAACTCTTGGTTTTTACACCACGATAATGCGCCATCTCAGACTGCACTGATTCTTCGTGACTTTTTCGCCAAAAATGCAACCAATATCGTTCCGCAACCACCTTATTCACCTGATTTGGCTCCGTGTGACTTCTGGCTATTTCCAAAACTCAAAATACCACTCCGAGGAAATCGTTTTGAGTCGATTGAAGATATTCAACGAAAATCTGCGCGCGCTCTGAAGGCTATACCGGAAGAAGACTTTTTGGCATGCTACGAGGACTGGAAACAGCGGTGGCATAAGTGTATTATATCGGGAGGGGACTATTTTGAAGGGGACGAAATTGATTTGAAAGAATAAATAAAGATTTTTTGATTTATAAAAAAATTCCGACTACTTTTTGGACACAGTGGTATGTATTGAAGAGCGTTAAGGAAATGTAAATATTTGTAGCTTGTGTTATTTCTAAAAAAAAGTCTAAACAAAATAATATTAGACTCAAAATCATAACAGGACTATGATTGCGCGTAAAATCCAATCATACAATATTTCAGATGAAATAGAAATTTCTGTGATCTTAAGAAATTTTGTATGAGGAGAGGTAGAAGGAGCGACGGCGTTGAACCAATTTCCTTCACATCATACTGGAGTAGCTATAGAAATGTTTTGTACCAAATTTAAGCTTCAAAAATTGGATTTAGTGAAATTCTGCAGGTTGTATAGGAGGTGGCCCTTCTAGCACCTCCCATACAAACTGCTGTTTTTTTAATAATTTTTTCAGATACAACTATAATTATATTGTAATTGATATATTTTAAATTGCAAATCAGTAACATTCCTACTTTTCGAGAAAATCGAATTTTTGAAAAATCGTAAAATTGTGCCTCATTGTATGAGAAAGGGTAGAAGGGGAGAAGCTAATCGGTTTACTTTTCCCCGATGTTAATAATAATGCTAATTAAAGATTTAGTACAACATTTGAGCTCGATAAATATTAAACGTACTAAGAAATAGTATTTCATAAGAAACACTGTTTGTATGGGAGGTGGTGGAAGAAGTGTGAGATTCAAATAATTTATATACCATAGATTACATTTATGATAAAAATAATATATTTTAAATTTCAAATTATTTTGTCTTTTAGTTTTCAAGAAAATTTGATTATTACATATTTTTGAAAATGAGTCATTTTATATGCAAGGGTGTATCTAACAAACTGTGAAAGTCTCATTGTAATCCATTCAGCTGTCTTAGCATGAAATCCGAACAGACAGACAGGCAGGCGGCGAGGAATTTTGTTGTTGTTATTGTCCAAATAAGGCAAACATCTAACTTATAGTCATTTATAAACAAATAACGGACAGACAGTAGAATTATATTTATATGTATAGATTACGTGGAGCTGACGTGGGGTGCGATCACGACTAGGTGGTTGCTGCTGAAGATTGTGTACAGCAGTAGCGCAAGCTTATTGTAGGTAAGCTTGGAGATGACGACAAAAACCAGAAGCCCGAATATACCACCATTCAACGCGACAAGTCATCTCCACATTGGGTAAAGATGAATTTCTTAAAAAGGAAGAAAGTAGGCTATCAGAAACACTTTCTTATCAAGAGCTGAAGAAATTTTTCGACATGGACAATCAGCAGAGATCGAAACGTCACGAATATTAAAGCGCAACAGTGCATCCGGAAATCTTTGCTTTCAATTTGAAATGCATTGTGGAAACCTTCACCAAATCAATAAATTTGAACTTTATTCAGAGGAAAGGGATGCAGAATATTACAGTTGACAATTTTCTTATACGTAATTATTGAACTGTTTATAAGATCTACAAAATCATCACATGCCTTAGGAGGTTTATGAAAAAATATCGGCGCATCATCTGCATACATGTGAACTTTAACGTTCTTCACCGCTTTAAGCAGATCATTTTTAACCATCGAAAATAATAGTAGACTTAGAACCGATCCTTGGGGCACGCCACACTTTCTTTATAGTATTGATGAATATGTTCCACTTGTTGCAAGCTATTGGACCAAAAGCTGTTCATGGGAGATATGAAGAGAGATTATAATTGGTCATGAGTTTGCGCAGCAACTTTGAATGTTTGATACTGTCAAATGCCTTAGAAAAATCCAATAGAACTTAAGTATCCATATGCCTTATGTCTGTTATGACTTTCAGAAAAGCCGATTCACAGGAATGCACGGCACGAAAACCCCATTGCAATTCAGAAATTATGGCTTTCAATACATTTTACTAATTTCTTGCTCATTATCTTTTCCAGCATTTTTCCTAAGAAGCACAAAATACTAATGGGACGGTGAACTTCTGGTCAAATCAGTGGAGTAGCTTTTGGTATAGGTAGGATAGTTGCATCTTTCCAGCGCATTAGAAAACTAGAAGAGTTGAAACAGAAGTTCATTATATGCGGAATGACATGTAATATATATGGAAACATTAGCTTAACACATTGCGGAGATAGGTCATATGATCCAGAAGCTTATGACTTAATACCAAACAGTGCTACGTGCAGATCTGCGCAAGATATTATTCTAAAGCAAACTTTTTCGCAACTTGGTGAACGTACTCAATATAAACCAACAAACACCCAATTTGAGACAGAATTACCGCGATGCTCATATACAGCTTTAAAAGGATGTTAGACGCGACAAGAGGCCATTAAAGATCTCGCCAACAAGGCAGGATCTGGGGATATGTGTTCACTGTTTAAAATTATGAAACAGTTGACGAACAGGAATTCCACCGCCAAACACCTGGTGAGAGATGTTGCGGCGATGGAAAGAATACCTTACTGATATTTTAAACATCTTGTCAAAGGAAGAAATTCCAGAAACAGAACAACTACCAAACATCCAACCGAAACAATCCTCTATTAGGGAAGATCCCCCGATGAAAAAGAGATAGTTTTCGCCATTCAGTCAATAGCGGGAAGGAAAGCCCCAGGTGTAGACAAACTACCAACCAAACTCCTCAAATCGGACCCGGAAATAACAGCCGATATACTCCTCCCACTCTCACTGAGGTGTGGAATGAAGGAAGATATCCGACTGAATGGAAGGAAGGTGTCATTGTGAAAATTCCGAAGAAAGGCGACCTTCGGGATTGTGATAACTGGAGTGGTATATGTCTATTTACTGCCGTATCAAAAATCATGGCTAAGGTTCTAATTATCAATAGGATTAGTGATGAGGTGGAGAGAAATCTTGCAATTTATCAGGCTGGATTCCGTAAAGGGCTGTCTTGTACAGACCACACAAATACCCTATGGATAATATTGGAGCAGTCAGCCAAAATGGGTTCGCCACTACATCTCATGTTTGTGGACTTCGAGAAGGCTTTCGCCAGCGTTAAGCGACATTACGCATGGAAAACTTTGCGTGGGAGAGGTATTCCAGATAAGGTCATAGCTATGATTAAAGAATCCTACGTAGTTGCAAGGTGCCATGACTTGCCTTATATAGAGGAGGGCTGTCCGAACGCTTTCCTGTGCGAACGGATATCACACAAGGCTGCATATTATCACCAGCCCTGTTTCTGGTAGTAATGAATGACATCTTGAAAGCTGCACTGGAAGGTGGAGAAGATAAAGCTCTTCAATGGAGACTATTTAACATCTTAAGTCACTTTGATTATGCTAATGATGTGTGTTCGCTTGCACATAACCGTTTGGACTTAGAGTCAAATGTTCGCTCGTTGCAATCTACATGCAAAGAGGCAGAACTGAAAATAATTGTGCGTAAAACGAAGTGCATGCACATGGGTTCGCACACAAGCACACCGATTGTTCTTAATGGACAAAATGTGGAAGAGATGCAAGATTTTTGTTACCAAGGAAGCATTGTTAGCATGGAAGAATATTGGGAGTCGTCTAAATAAAGCTCGTCAGGCCTTGGGTATCCTTTCCTCTTTCTGGAGGTTAAGAGAGATCTTCCTTCGCATGAAGCAGCGAGTTTATGACGCATGAAATCCGTGTTGTTATATGGTGTGCAACGTGGAAATTGACCGTTCGACTTAACAAGAAACTACAAACTTTCGTGAACCAATGCCTCTGACGCATTTTAGGAATATTCTTGCTAGAAGTGATCTCCAACAACGAACTTTTTAGTACAACTGGACAGACTAAAATAGGCATTGAGACTCAAGGGCGGAAGTGGCAGTGGATCGGTCACACTTTGAGGAAACCAAAGCGAAACATAGCCAAACAGGCTCTGGATTATAATCCTCAAGGAAGACGTCGGGTTGGTCGACCATGGAAGCAGGTCAGAGGAATAAACAAATCCTGACAACAGATAAAGGCCGATGCTCAGGATCGCGCCTTGTGGAAGAGAGCTGTTTCTGTCCTATGCTCCTATAGGTGGTCTTAATAGGAATTTTATTTGATGAGTGAACTAGATGTATTACGGATATTTGGACGCGTGACAGATACAGTAGCTAGTGTTAGACGGTGCTACAAAATATGTGTTTAACATGTTCCTATCTAGGTTTCAAGGGGCATACTATTGAAACGTAGACTCCGTAAATTGGACCATAATTTATTTGCTGGCAATTTTGTATTCTATTTTTCAGCAAAGTAACGTTGCCTCGCTTCCTGAATTAAAAGTGTTACTTTATCTCTCATTGTTCTAAATTGCGCATGAGATTCGCAATTCTTATAGCGGCTGTAATTTTAAAATAAGTATTCTCGTAATGCTATTAGTTTGGCAATAACTGATGGATACCATAAGCATCTATCAGGCTTCAATATTTTAGTAATTCGAGGCACATCAAATCATAGAACTTATGTACCATACTATCGAACGTTATGTGTTTGAAGGTATCACCCCAGTAGAGTATAGTGCAATCCTTGCGTAGACATGTCACATTAATATTTTTATAGTTGCGATAATAAATTGTACATATAGGTGAGGAGGACTGATGATCGAAGACATAACAGATAAATATAAAATCATAGTCAACGAGCTAGTCGATGTAATCTGATTACAGATAAGACCATAGCTATGAATAAAGAATCTTAGAAAGATTCAAGATGAGTATTGACGCATGCGTTTCTGAAAGCGTGAACCGCAGCAGCATCAGGGATTGCCACAGTCAGTGTTATGAATGTGTTTCACGCCAAAGATTCATTACAAAAATTATAATACCAAAATTCATAAGAAACCCTTAACGTGCTCACATAATTCAAAAACAGAAAAATGTGGAACATCCTGCACATAGTGTTTTAAATTTACAAAGAAACCAGATTTGCATATCAATTCTTAAACATTTTTTTTTTACAAAAACAAACATATATAACTTGCTGATTGGTAACATAAAACAGACATTTTTGAGCACACAACAAAAATGGAAACAAAAATAAATATATTATTAGTATAATTATTAAATTGTCACTTTCTTTTTTTTTCCCGTAAGTTAAATTAATATTTCTGTACCACAATTTCCTTTTTTTTTTTGTCAAAAGGAAAGAGTAGTTTTACCTCTGGCGGTGGACTCGATGAACTTCCTAACGACGATATACTGGCACCATCACGACCAGTAGCGATACCATCGATATCACACTCGGAAGTTGTATCCGAATCACTAAGACGCGATGTTGTACTTGGCGGTGATAAATGATCTGTTGGAGTTAAGATTATTTCCATTTCGTTAAGATCATCGCGACGCAACTGAAAGTTTATAAGAACAATTATTAAATTATTATTTCTAAAAGGCAAAATAGTTATTATGTACTTACAATGTGACTCGGTGAGTCCTGATGTGGGTGTAACGAAAACCATTCGGCTTCATCATCGAGTATATGAGATCCTAAATCGATTAAGATTTCACCAAGAAAATCATTAGCACCGTACCGAACGTAATCCCAGACAGTTATCTGAAATTTTTATAATATATTAGAATTTCAGATAGATCGTTTCTCTTTAGGCGCGTTTATAAGATGGAAGCTATTTCAATGAGGGTACAATAAAAAAAAAAAAAACAAAAAACAACACAAATATGAAATGAGTTTAAGGATGACAAAAAGTTCTTATTTTTGTAGTCCTTCAATCGTAGATACAGCGAATTGAGTTTCAACATAATTAAAGAGTCATTTCTCTCGACAGCCAAAACGAAGAACCATATTAGTAAAAATAAATTGTCAATTGCTCACAACTTCATACTCAAAATCTAAAGCAATCCGTTCGGTAGGTTCTCCAATCTTTTGCAACTACTGTCACTCTTCTCTGCTGAGGCTTATTCGAATTATAGTGAAGACACACCGAAACAAAAACATGCGTCAGTACGAAAATTTATTTCTGGGATTTCTCAAACCTCGAATAGTAAAAATCCATCGAACATTTTCAAGATCACAATTTCTTCAGAATCGCGGTTTGTGGAAAATAACTTTTTCTATCCTATGCCCTTACATCGTCTTAACAGGAATTTGGTGGACAATTCTTTGTACTTTTCAAAGCGAAAAAGAAAAAAATTTTTTCTGGGAGCAGGCCTTCCCCTACTGCAATGAATCCCTGCAATTTAGTGCGAACAAAGTTTCTGCGCATATTGTAAGAAGCCCAATCATACCATTTCAGAGCGCCTATCTCGTCTTTATTGTACCTAGTCCTGCCATAAGTTCTGTCACATAATTGCTCACATTGGCAACAACTTTATTTTATGAGTGACATTTCAATATCGGCCAGTTTTATAAACGTCATAATGTTGTTGACAGTTGATGGTCATTTAAAGTGTGTTCGTTAACGTATGAAGATGGAATGGGGTGTAATAGAAAACCGAACTGCAGTGTTGCACTACATAAGTGTGGAAAATCCGCGAGTGAAATTTTCAAGTTGTTGTGCCTGTTAAAAATAACGCAAAGATTTGTGTATCGTGCGATCCAGAGATATAACGCGATCCAGACTATTGAAGATCGACCTCGTTCTGGACGTCCGCGTGATGTACGTTCTTCTGCTGCCATCAAAGCGGTCGAGAGTCGAATTCGTCGAAATCCGCTTCGTAAACAACGAATCATGGCTCGAGAGATGAACATCTCCACCCGAAGTATGTCTCGCATCATAAAATCTGACCTCGGGATGAGTGCCTTTCGACGATCAACGGGACATTTGCTGACTGAGCAGTTGAAGCAAATTAGGAGCACCAGATCGAAAGAGCTCCTTCGGCGGTACGGCAACAACAAACATCGAGAAATTTTATTTACCGATGAAAAAATTTTTACGGTGGAGGAACATTTCAACCGCCAAAATGATAAGGTGTATGCCCACAGCTCCATAGAAGCCCGAGAAGTTGCCACTAGGGTACAGCGAGGACATCATCCAGCATCAGTCATGGTATGGTGGGGTGTCAGCTACGAAGGGGTCACCGAGCTTCATTTTTGCGAAAAAGGCGTAAAAACTGCAGCGAAAAATTATCAAACGGACATCCTGGAGGGATGTGTGAAGCCGCTGAACTCTACGCTATTCAACAATCGACATTGGGTTTTCCAGCAAGATTCTGCGCCAGCCCACAAAGCTGGAACCACACAAGCGTGGTTGGAAACCAATATTCCACAGTTTATAAGGGCGACGGAATGGCCTTCTGGGAGCCCAGATTTGAATCCCCTGGACTACAAACTGTGGGCGGAGTTAGAGTCCATGGTGTGCACGAGACGACACCCACATATCGAGAGCCTTAAGCGATCTTTGTCAGAAGCAGTAGCTAATTTTCCGCTAGAAACAGTGCGTACTGCTATCGATGACTGGCCCAACAGATTAAAGAGCTGTGTTAAGGCTAAAGGCGGCCACTTTGAATAATTTGTTGCTTATTTTACTTCCATTAGTATGCCAAAATAAAATATATTTTCCTTTGTCAAAAACTCTTTTTCATTTATACAAAAATTGCCCATATACGTGTGACAGAACTTATGGCACGACTAGGTACATGAAACCAGCCCCGATACGTTCAGGGAGTACCCGACGCAATATTTTAGCGCCACGTGAGAACGTGAGACTAGTAACCCACAGCCCGAGCAAAATTGCCACGAAAACCGCGGTAACCAGTCGAATGCCAATTATCGCACAGCCCAACAAAGTAAGCCAAAATTCAACTGCCGGTCAAACAATGATCCGCACTCGGCAAACCACATCTGAAATGGTCGCCTCAATCAAATTTTGGGGTGCGCAGATATCCATCACCCGCCACAACTGAATTCAAACGGCACGAACTAAAAGTTAGAGTGTCACAAAGGGATATCCTTCTATCCTTAATGTAGTTTCTTTTCGATAGATACGGGCGCAGAGATATCCTTAACTAATCGAGTCAATCTCTAACACTCTACACGAAACCCTGAAAGGAGCGCTCTTCAAGATCACCACTTGACAGCGAAATTTCAGAGAGTATGGAACGTCCCAATATACGTGGAGACAGGACAGAGACCTTGGACCAAAATTTAAGAAGGAGCCCTTAGAAAAAAATTTTGAGCTTCACATTCCGAAGAGTGCCGAATACATTCCCGTTTTTGAAGGATTCGAATTTGAAATCAAAAATGCCAAATTAAGCCAAATTTGAACACATTTGTTATCTCTCCTTCAGATTTTTAAGCATTCCTGAAATTTTAAATGTAAATCTTTAACCAGATTTGCTTTATCATAATCATTCAAAGCTTTCGAGAATTGTTATTTCAAACTTAAATAAAATCTAAATGGTTATACGTAGGAGTTTTTAAGGAAAAAAGCGATATTCCAGACCAGAAATTGACAATTTTCAATGTTCGCAAGCTAATAATTGAGCATGGTAATGTGGGTCACAATAGCTGGTCCCAAGCTCGGCCGAGAAAGGAGGAGAAGGAATGGAGTTAACCTGAATAGCAGGCTGGTAACACCAGTGCGTCTTAGCAAGTAAGCAAAAAGTAGCTGTGAGAGCTCCAGCATGCCATATTTAGCTGAAAAGTCCCACCCTTTTCCTACCAGGGAATAATAAATAAGAAGGACTGGCCCTCCAAGTCGGTAGATGGGTGAAGTACCGACATCACGCATCACCGGAAAAAAAACACTTCCTAGTGGGTAGCGTTTTTGTCTGCAATACGAAGGTCGTGAGTTCAAATCCAGATCGACGAATAATTGCAGCGCGCTGCCTGCTTGGGTATACCTGCAAATTATGGGGTATACCTTGGTCAATCTATGAAAATGAAAAATTTTTGGAGCTAGCAACCCTTCCGCAATATGTAATGAAAAAAAATGTTAAGGAACCTGAAAGTCAAGCGGTCAAGGACCGACTTGGGCTGTAGCCCCATTATAGAATAGAATAAGACTCCATTACTTTGTTGAAATTGAACTTCTTGGGTGTGTTCCTACATGGCTTATCAACTGAAATAAGTCATTTCTGTTTAATGAAACTTATCAACTTCTCTTTCGTGATTCTACTTCTAAGCCATTTATTACGCATTCCGGTATTCCTCAAAGTGTTTATATGGGGCCACTACTGTTTATCCTGATGTTGCCTAGGTCGATGACATTAAGATTTTTAGATCTCTTAGCTCTAACTCCGACAATTTACTTCAGCGGCTTTCGATTAATTTTAGTAATTAGTGACACAACCATAATAATCTTCGACTGAATTTGGGTAAATGTCATGTAATGACATTTTCTAGGAAAGTTTCACCATTTGTAATAATTTACAGTCTTAATGACTGTGTTTTGGATCGAATCAGTTCCATTATTGGGTGAAGGGTAATTCAATATTAAGATTCACCACACACTTACGCAAGGAATTTAACAATTCCGTACGATTAAGTCATATTCACCGGTAATACCTTCGCTAAAGCACTATGAAGTCACCATACTTCACAATGGACTGACAATCACGCCATGCAGAATAACGTGATTGCAATGTTTACTGATGATTGGAAAATGGAAGAAGGAGTAAGTTAAGGCATCTTTTCTGAAAGCCTTGATATGCAAAATTTTCAGACATCGACTAGGATATGCCACGGCCTTCCAAACGAAGGTAATGGCTATTGCGAAAGGGGTGAAAAGGAGTCTTGCATGTAGGAGTAAAGCTAGCGTGTAGCCTAGTAGGAAGCGTGTTGGTCTTGTAATGCGAAGGTCGTGAGTTCAAATCCCGGTCGGCGCAATACATAATTCCAGCACATTGCCTGCTTGGATATACCTTGGTCATCTCAATCTACGAAAATGAAAAAATTCGTAGAAAGAGGGTTGTGCGAAGGGCTAACAACCCTTCCACAATAAGTAATGAAAAATGTTAAGGAACCTGAATATCAGTAGACCAAGGCCCGATTTGGGCTGTAGCGCCATTGTAGTAGAAGTAGAAGTGTAAGAATAAATGGTAAGCGAGTTAGCTTTACTCGGACAGCCAACCTGCACCGAAAAACCTCTCCGCTTACAACTGCAATTAAAGATGCTTCAATCATTGTATGGACATATTGGGGTAATTAGAAAAAACCGTTGTGATATACCTGTAAACGAAATGGCAAACTGGTTAGCCTGAAACGGATCACTGGTACCATTGAGGAAACGAACAACGATGGCATTGCCATTAAGACAACCTACTCTAACAAAGTGTGACACAGCGAAGATGTTTATGGGGTGAGTTTGATAGAGGGAAATCAATAAAAATATTTAGACTCGACAGGAACTCCCTACGGACACTGGGAAGTATAGTCACCGACCACTGTCATTCTAAAACACACAAAACCTTCGTCTTTCAACCGAGAACATTTGCAGAGGCTGTGGTGAGAAGGATGAGACTATAGAGACCTCGTCTGCCATTGCTCATACCTCCGAACAATTCGAAGACAAATTCTTGAAGAGTACTTCCCCACCGAGCTGAAAGATCTCCGGTCCCTTGAACCGATTAAGCTCATTAGTTTTTCCGGTAGAGCGGTTTGGCTAAACGACATGTAGGCCCACATGGTAAAAACATGGACGCGTACAATTGGCCCACTGTTGGCCTACGCACATTGGTGTCCAACCCCCTATGAACCTAGCCCCACACCTTCGTAAGATCGCACCTTGAATATGCTTCTCAAGTTTGGTCTCCTTATTTATGATGAGCACAATGGCAGAAATGAATCAATTCAGCGTAAATTTGTAAGAATATCCTTATGTCACCTTAATTGGAACGACAGAGTTCGTCTTCCTCCATATACTGATCGACTTCAGCTATTACATATGTCATCGCTCTCGAAGCGACATGAAGTAGCCGAAGTACGTAAATTTTGTTCATCAACTTCTTACAGAGTTAGTTGATTGCTCCGTCCTTTTGTGTTTGATGCAGTTTGCTGTTGGTCTATTTTTACCGAGATATCCTAGATTACTTTAAATTTGTTTTTAACGGACAAACTATGGTTTGAATATAAACCTACTTTTCATCTCACGAGAGGAGTTAATAAGAATGCTGATGTATTCGACTTCTCTGTTGATAAGCTGTGCTTAAAACGTAGACTTAAGACTAGTTGACACCAATTTTTGTTAATTTCTTGTTTTCTTTTTATTCTGTGAACCTGGTGCTGGGACGTTGATGCTTGATTCTTCCCTTCACTAAATGATGAGCCAAATGATAAATCGACTTCCACCTTTTAAATTTTGAACCGATTTTAAGGCATTTCTTTGCATTAAGGAATCCTGATAGTGTTAAGATTTAGTTATTTTTAAGCATCAAGCTGAGCTTAGGGATCACCCTTTAATACTGTAGCGTACAGTTCAGTCGGTTGAAGAAGGAATAAAACAAATTGAAAATAAACATAATATATAGTTAATTGGGTAAGGGTGGACAGGATAATAGAAGTCGGTGAATATTGCTTTTAAATTGCATAATGCTATAATCACTAGAAAAAGGTGGCACGGGAAGTGCATTCCACATTCCATTCCACATAGAAATGATTACTTATATTTCACTGTACGTGATTTGGGTAGCTTGACCGTATATGAGCGCGTTCAGCAGCACGAGCATTACGCAGGAATTTATATGAGGGAGGGATAAGACGATTAATTTTTCAACCGGCCATGAAAATCTCTGTAGTAGATGGTGAGTACTCTGACATTTCTGCGATGTTCAAGAGAGTCCATCTCCAATAATTTGAAACACAAATCTTTGAATTCGTTCAGTACCGTTAGATGACTTTTGAGTGCCCTGCCCCGATAAGCGAATAGTACTCGAGTCGGGCCTGATGTGTGACTTGCAGATGGTTGAAAGATCTGATGGTGTAAAATATTTCTTGTACCTTTGGAGAAAGCCTAAGCACTTGGAGGCGTCTAAAGCTACATGTGTACATAATGTGCATACCTCTACTTTTACTTCTACAATGGCACTACAGCGCAAATAGTGCCTTGGCCACCTGACCTTCATGTTCCTTAATATTTTTAATTATTTATTGTGGAAGGGTTGTTAGATCTTCGCACAACCCTCTATCTACGAATTTTAAATTTTTTTTGTAGATTGAGGCGACCAAGGTGTGCAGGGAGTGTGCTGGAATTATGCGTCGACCGGGATTTGCTCTCACGACCTTCATATTGTAGACCATCACGCTACCCACTAGGCTACACTCTAGCTGTGCACACCTAGAAGGTTGAAATTCTTCAAATAATCAAGTGTTGCACTATCAAAGATTAGGTCAGGCACCAACATATAAAAGAATTGCGACAGGCTTGTGCTTTAGCGGCATTAAACTCTACTCGGTTCACCCTGCCCCTTTCCAAGATTGTGTTGAGGTCAAATTTAATGAATCAAATAACCCACCGCGTTTAATAGGCACATAAGACTGGTGAGCTTCAGCGATTGAGTCGAAGCTATGAGTGTTGTCATCTGCTAAGCTGTGAATTGGGCATAGAGTCGACGACAGAAGGTCGTTAATAAAGATTAAAAATAAAATAGATAAAACGACACCTTAAAGGATGCCTGATTTGATAGAAAAGGGAGACGAAGAGACGCCATCTAAAATAACTTTTACGGCGCGCGAAAACGGTCAATCCATTATAAAAAAGATGCATTAAAGCCAGATGCTTTTAGCTTAAATGGTAGAGATTTATGCCAAACTCTGTCAAACGTTTTCGCAATATCAAACGCAAGTACTTTACCTTGGCATTCCAGCGTTCGATTAGGTGAAAGAACAAATCACCTGTGGATCTTCACGACCGAAAACTATATTGGCGATCGTCTATAAACTGATTGCTCTCGAAGTATTGCATGAACTTGTGGTGGACAGCAGTTTCCATCTCTTTTGGCAGCATGGAAGTGATGGCTATTGCGCGATAATTTGCGTGGCCCGACTTGCTTCCCTTCTTGGGTAAAGGCTGCACATTCGCTTGTTTTCAGGTATGTGGAAATTTTCGTGAAGAGTAGGAAAAAAGTAGTAGTGGAAAACGTTGCAAAGAGATTTAGCCATAGATGAGAAGCATTTTTAAAAGGGTTATTGCGGGAATACCGTTTGGACAAGAAGACTTATTAATATTGAAATCCTGAATTTTGCAAAGACGCGAGTGCGAAATTTTAAGACACCCGAATCTAGGCGATACAGTAGGGGGTGACTGATTACTCGATGGAATGGTTGAATGGCCCGCAAAACTCGCTGTTAGTAAGTGCGCCTTTTCTACAGGATCAATGAGTGAACGGCCAGGAGAAGTGAATGATGAAATGAAATTATTGCTGAGGCTTTAACAAATGTCCAAAAAGAATTAGATCCTTTAGGACATACAAGGACATTTCGTCTTAATTTTATTCTTTGTCTTGATATAAAGATCTCTTTGGCAAAGGATGAGGTGTACCCTAAACTTGCTAAATGCAAGTTTTTTCCATGAATTGCATCGAGACAATCTTTGGCCTGGATGTAGCCTAGTGGGAAGTGTTGGTCTACAATGCGAAGGTTGTGAGTTCAAATCCCGGTCGACGTATAATTGTAGCACACTGCTTCCGTGGGGATCTCAGGGCTACCTTAATCTGCGAAAATAAAAATTTCTTAGGTAAAGGGTGCTGGGAAGGGCTAAAAACCCTTCCGCTATAACAAAATTAAATGTTAAGGAACCTGAAGGTCAGGAGGCCAAGGCCCGATTTGGGCTGTAATGCCATTGAAGAAGAATCTTTGGTAAACTATGAGTCCTTAGATTTTCTAGCTCTCTTGTGGTTGAAAGTAAAAAATAATTGTCTATTGCTGGCTAGATCGCAGTCATAGGATATAAGGCACAGTTTCCAATCAAAAGATTTAAAGAAAGAATTTAATCCGCGCCAGTTGGCTTTCTAGGAGTGCCAAACGATCCTCTTTGGGACTCTTATGATCGGCGGTCTTATTGCCGATATTGGAAATTGTCCATGAATCAGAAAGTGATGCGTTTCACCAATTGGCGATGGTGCAATAACAGATATGTTATATTTCTCAGGTAGGTTTGTGAGAAAAAGATCAAGGAGACTTGCTCCTGTAGTTTCCAAGATAATTGCAATTTCAAAAATGTGTCATTTTTTATGGGAGGGGTGCATAGAAAATGATGCGCACAAAATTTGAACTTTCTAGCTGAGCACGTTCTCGAGCTGGAGAGCGCACGGACAGACATTTGGCTTTGAGATTTGTAAGCGATGAGTAATAATTTTTTATTTTTTTTTCAGAATCATATTTCTCTACGTTACTTTTTTTAATCCATCAGTATCACGTAGGGGTTACCTAGTAGTCGGCATGGGTAATAAAAACTAGTGGAACTGAGGAAATTTGCAGGGAGATACAGGAGCGAAGAATTTAAATTGGTGGTGAACGTTGATCTTAAATTGCTAAACGTTGTATTCTGTTATTAAATTTGTGGCAAACTAATAACACTCTCACATTTCGATTTGTACAGAAACGTTTTTATTTGCATCACCACCGCTAACCATTTAGGAGGCCACACTTTTATACTAAGTTTTCAGTTAAGCCTGAGGCTTAGGGAGATAGATAAAACACTAGGGTTAGTTTAGACTTAAAGCAAAAAATCGATTTTAATTAATTGATAAACAAAACTCACCTCTAAAAACCGATTGATGAAATCGGGCCTTCGAAATCCCGAATATATAAAAGTTTGACCCCAACGAGGTTCACTAGTACTAGCTAAAGTTTTAGTTCTACGTTTTGACTTGTTGCCATGATCGGGTAAAAGGAACACCTTGAAAACAACACAAATCTTTAATTAGAGCAAATCCTTAATCACATAAATACTAAATTACTTTTGCATAAGGATTTCTGGCAGCACCATTCGATCGTAACGTAAGTCCGCTCGCACAAAGTATCGTCACAATCAATTGCAACGTACCAGTATCATATCCTAATTTAACTTGTACACGACCA
This sequence comes from Chorisops tibialis, assembly GCA_963669355.1. Classification (NCBI taxonomy): domain Eukaryota; kingdom Metazoa; phylum Arthropoda; class Insecta; order Diptera; family Stratiomyidae; genus Chorisops; species Chorisops tibialis. The sequence continues at coordinate 12,663,706 of OY770262.1, read as the reverse complement.
TCAACATTGGGATCGTGATGAGGTCCATGCGGATGTCCAGCAGCCGCTGCTATACGTTGCGTGTAGCGTGAAACGGCCGCCGCAGAAGTCTGTCGCCCGGTCGTATGTAAGTCCGGCGAACCAGGCGATGTGATCAAAACGCTTGGTTTTTCCCGATGATGATCGATCGGTTCACCTAAAATAAATTTTGAGTAGACATTTTTTAATAAATTCAAAAAAATTTAACAAAAAAAAATTATAATAATTTAATTAACAGTAATAAATTATTAAATAAAAACTTAAAAATTAAAATTATTTAATTGTTAAACTAAAAAAAAAAATCTTAGATGTTTTTTTCTGTAGTGAACGTGGTGTGGTGTGTGTGTTGACTTAATTCAAAGGTTTTTTTTTTAATGTGTGCTAGTAATCTCCTGTAAGTAATGTGTTTTTTTATTTTAATTTTAAGTTGTTGCTCCCATTTTGTTTTAGGTGACAGTTTATTGTTTAAAGGGGGTGAGTGACTCGCACACACAGAGCTCAGACACACACCCACGCACACAGCACATAACAAGTTTAACAGATATGGATCGAGTACTGCATATGTTCTGGTTCGAGTTCCAGATAAATATCTGATCTGTTTTGCTTATTATCGTGATTGTTTTTCTTCATCCGTTTCTCAGAGAATCTTGAATTTTTTTTTGCTAGAATTATTGTATTTTTTTGCTACTATGTGGTGTTGTTTTCGGTACCTGATTTTCTATGATAGCGTGTTGGTGAATGCGATTGTCGCCAGGACGCTTGAGCAGCACGACGACTGGCCGCAATCGATCTTGCTACGATCAGTTCGACTTGAGCTTCGTGTCGACTCTCCGAAATTATGTCGAAAACTTCTTGCGTTGATTTATTATGCAATATTCGACCGTTCCATTCAATTATTTCGTCGCCTAAATGAAGGTAATTTTCATTGTTTTTAATTATGGTCGAAGATTATTTTGGATTTTAATTGCATTTTTATTTTAATTATTTATTTTAAGGGATTGCTTTTCTTCAGTATTTAATAAATTTTTCTATTATTTTAGACACAAAGTTTTCGGATAGTGGAATATTTTTTTACAATTGATTTTTCACGAAAAGAAAATGAAATGAAATTAATTAAAATAAAACTAGTTTTTAGAAAATAGTATGAAGAATATTAATCATAACAGTGCTGTGATTTTTATAAGATATAAAATTATACGAAAATAAATTAAGCAAAAAACAACTGTGTGTACTTCATTATTCTAACAACAAAGTATTTTATGATTTAAGCAATTTAACTAAATATTATGGATTAATAAGAAGAATTTTTTCTATACAATATCTGTAATATAGAATTTGAACCCCACAAATTAAAAATCAATTATGATAAATTCAAATCAAATCCTGAATTTTTAATTACCAAATGTTTCCCAACCATTTGCGCGATATGATTTAATAAATCTCGGGATCGTAGAAAAGTAGATTTAGCATAGATTTTTGAAAAGTATCCCTTGTTAATAAAAATCTATCTCAATTTGCTCTACTTGATGTAGTTGAGTTCCTCTTAGGATATAGTCATGGTGGTATGTGGATCTTTTACGTGAGAAGCTTATCACGTGGCATTTACTGACATTAAGCTCTAGTTTTTTCTGGCCGCACCAATCATTAAGTGCAATACGCTTGGATTGCAGGATTGCGGCATTTGCGGGTAAGGTTATGATATATTCTCAGATCATCAGCATACATCAGATGTGAAACATTTTCCAATGATAGATCTGAGATGAAAACAATATTTAAGAGAGATCCCAAGTGACTTCCATGCGGTACCTCAGAGGCCACTTGTATTTCCTTGGAAATAAAGCCTTAGAATTTATCAAATTGAGTTCTATTACTAAGATGAGATGTAAACAAGTCCAGTAAAGATCCTGTTACACCAATTTTTTTAAACTTTGAAATCAGAATATTGTGATCATCTCGGTAGAAAGCTGAGATGCGAAGATTTCCGAAGGAAAAATTTTTATTGATAGTATCTTATTAAAGAATAAGTGAAGAGTTGTTGAAAGTTTGTGAACTCCCTTTGATATAAATAGGGGAGGAATAAAATCAGGATATTGACCTTTTTTATCAATAGTTGTGAGAACAGCCAGCATCTCCTCAATGTGCAATGAAATATTTTCACATAGTGGAGGAACCGAAATGGTGGGTTCGCTGTGGGTTGAATCTGACTAGTTATCAAAATCTTCACGAAAACGGTTCGTAAACATATCGCAGATATTACGCCGTCGGGAAGATTACGTGATGCAATTGGACAAAGTTACAGGATATCCCGAACTTTTACTTTTTGTATTAAGAAAATCAAAATATCTCACCAATTTTCTTTACATAGCACTCATACGCAACCAGGGACTTAGAAGAGAACTCTGAAGCCACTGCGTCATATCTTCTCTGACGATTTCTTAAATTTTTTTTGAATAGCTTATTTCTTCTATTCCGCAGTGATCTGAGGCTTCTATCTGCACCTGGAATAGTTTGGAACCTGGCATAGCTGTTGTAAGCAAAATTACATTGACATCGACTGACTGAACAAATTCTTTCCGAATGAACTTTTTCATGAATAGGTGCCGGCAGAGGGAAAAATCCTCCTCGAGCTGCTACAGCCTGAGGAAATTGACATAACTTTAAGTAAAATCTGGCAAGGCGCCTGAAGTCGACGAAATGTGAGCGAGATGTGTAAAAGCATCTGGTGCGCTATTCCCACTCGCGTTTTCAACCGATGCTCTTGAGATTATGTTTTCCTTGCGGGTTGGAAGACAATAGGTGTGGCCGTGGCCCTCAAGTCATCACGGAAAGTTGGAAGTAACCCCCGGTCAAATCGGGATTTATCTCTTCTCCCAGTCCTTGGTAAGCTCCTGGTGACGACTGTCGTTCGTAGATTGAAGGAGAAAGTGGCCAATCTGAAATTGCACTGAAGGCATGGATTCAGTGCCGAAAGATGAACATAAAAGAAAGTGAAATGAGGAGTGCTAGCAAATACCTCATTGGACTCTTCATAAATTTCCACGACGCATTTGGCTATTCGACAAAGAAAAACATCCTCGTCGATTGAGAAAGAAGACAAACTCTGCTGTAAGAATTACAAGGAATATCATTGTTGTCGTCCTACGCCCCATAAAATACTAACGAAAAAAATTGAATATAGTCTTAAGTCCTATACTGACGAAATTATTGGCGAATAACAAGGAGATTTAGAACAGGTTGATCTACAACGGACCAACTATGCTCGGTTAAACAGTTGCTTGAGAAATGCTCGGAATATAACACAGGCATGCACCAAATCTTCGTCGATCTTTAATAAGCATACGAAAGTATCGACAGAATGGTAGTATTCCAAATTATGCAGGGAGGTGGTCTAGCCCCCATGCTTTTCAACTTGGTACTAGAGTATGTTGCCCGAAAAATCCCAGTCGATACCAATGGGATACTTTAATTCACCAGACTACAAGCAACATAAACATCCTTGCAAGATCATTCCCCAGTGCTAAGGAGGTATTATATATTTGTCAATCTTAGCTACGACGGGTTTCGCATAACTGAAAGGAAAACAAAAGCAATGACGCAAACTTCATCTTGGGGCTAATCTTCCAAGGACGGCAATGAAATGGACAAAATCAATCAACGGATCATGCTAGCAAATAAAACGTATTGTTGGGTACTTCCAATAATGAAATCCAAGAAAGTTCAGAGGAACAATAAGTTTTGAATATGTGAAACTATTAAACGGACTTCTGAAAAAGCAGTTAACGCATTCGAAAAATAGGTCCTTCGAAAAATTTTGGGAGGAACTGAATGGTGACTAAGATAGAACTATGAGTTCCATCAACTCTACGAGGAGCTAGAAGCTTTAATATTCATCAAGCTACATGAACTGGAGTGAGCTGGACATGTGGAGCGAATGCAAGATAGAAAAATCCTCAAATGTGTTTTGAAAGGCAAAGCAAGTGGTAATAGACCAGTGGGCAAACGGCACAAGCGATGGGAAAACTTGGTTGATGAAGATAGCAAAGGCAACTTAAAAATTTGCAGCAGGATGACGCGGTCTTTGGATCAAGATGACTTTAAGAGGCCAGGACCCGATTCGGGCTGCCGCGTTATTGATAAGGATTTGGTTATTAGAGCGGAAGAGTAGTGCTCAATAAAGTTAGAGTTTGTGACTGTCAAGAAGTGGCTCATACATGTGAGGGACTTGAGCGATAATGTGTGGATGGTAGTCAAATTTACAAGGCTTCATCAGAGATCCATTTAAACTTAATGATGGATGACCTTTTGATTCATTCTATTTGATGGGAACTGTAGAATTGAGCTGGAGCGTAAGCATGCAGTTGTTCTGAGAACTGTTTGGGAATCTGGGTTGAAGATAAACATCGCGACATCAAGCGAAAGAAGGTGACAATGATGGGAGTGGCCTCAGGCCGTGACGAACGTCAGATACCTGAATGGTTGTGTTTCGAGCTGCAACTGTTAGACATAAAGAAGCATCTCCTTGCCACTGTCGGACAGATCTGATACGAATAGGGCCTTACCAGACGATTGGTAGGCATCATAAATCTCGGTATATTCGTTGCATATGTAGCGTATGGGGCGGAAGTATGATTCAATACCTTAGCGTCTGGTAAAGGTAATCGTTTGATTAACACGTGCCAAAGATTGTAGTTCAGCGTAATTGTTTACCTGAATACCATATAGTTTCTTCTGTACTAAGGCGCTCATCGACCTTAAGGTTTCATCAATGTAGCAAGCCAGGTGTGACAACAGCACCAAAATTCGGTCACAGATTTTTTGGAGTCACAAACTTCACCAAATGGAACCTGGAATTTAATTTTCCTCTCAATCTAGGTTTTGTTTTCACGGACCATCAGCTAACAGCAGTATGAACGAGTTCCTCCAAACACCCAGTCTGAGTTAGCTGGAGAGTTTTGCTTATGAAGCGTCGTCGGAAAGCTGGTTGCATATCTTAGCGGAGTTTGCATGATATGCAGATATCACGTATGGGTGTAGCCTAAAGGGTTACGTGTTGGTCTACAATGCACAAATCGTAAGTTCAAATCGCGGTCGACGCATAATTCCAGCACACTACCTGCTTGAGTATATCTGGGCTACCTCAATCTGCAGATATAAAAACTCATAGATAGAGGGCTGCACAAAGGGCTAACAACCCTTCCACACCTGATCCAGAAGGTCAAAAGACCAAGGTCTGATTCAGGCTCTTGTTAATTGAAGAAGGAGAAGGAGAAGATATCATGCACGTACAAGACATGACGGCTTCAAGGAGTGGTGACAGGCTGGACGTAAATGGTTGCCTCGCGATTAGAATGGATGATAGTGTTATGAATCTGCAAAAAGTCACTGTACATTTTAGAATGGCTGTCACCAAAAATGGCGATTTGATGGCATTGTTCTGAACAACATTTGCTTTCAGCTGGACTTTAAAACGAACGCTACCATTAAAATTCAGCACGCGAAATTTGAGAGTTTAATGAAATCGAGCCCGATTTAAGCCTCAGGTATATTAACTTTCCGGGACGTAACTCAACCTGGCATAACGTATGATAACTTCTTTAATGGCACTATAGCCCACTGGTGGGGAGTACTGTGGCTTTCCACTGCAACACTACAAACCGACTAAGCCCTGGGTCTAGATAGCTTAGTGTTCAGTACGGCCACTTTGCAACTCGAAATCCCCAGATTCGAATCCAACTACCTGCACGGTATTCCCTTAGCGTCTAAGGCAGAGCCTATTCACATAAGCCTTACTGACGACTTCATCGTAAGCAAACCTGGAATGAAACGCAACAAAGCGGAGTAGCCGCTCACTTGCTACAAGTCTTCATCTTTGCCAAACTTCAAGTACGATAAAGCGTCTCATGTGTCCCATGGAGTAACTATAGTTGATTCGAGTTAAGTCGGGGTAATCAGTAATGTGCCGGAGGGGCTATAGGATAGCCTCATCAAGAATTGAACCTTAAGAGTGCGCACTGCCAAGCTATGCCGTTGCTGCTATTTGTCGAACATTGATTTTCATACATAAAGTCCTTAGGTAGGTTTTCCTAGGTTTTCAAAATGAAAAATAAATGATATTGATATCCCTTACACAACATTAAGCTTTAGAGATCGAACGTCCTTCTTGTAGAGCCCTTTATATTCACCAAGCGATTTTATTCTTAGTTTTCTTAAGAATCGCTAAATAAAACAGAAAAACTGAAACAAACATTGGAAAATATGGAATTGCGGCGAAAATCTTAAACTGAGTGTTTTTTTCTTCGCAGAATAAAAAAAGTTTTCAGTGTATTTACCTAGTCTAGCCATAAATATTGTTACAAGGTTTGGCAACCCTGCAGAAAGGAACCGTTATATTGCATTTCTTAAAAATTGAGCTAATCGCTATAGTACGCTTGTGCTTGATGCATTTGTCATCATTTGAGTTTAATTTTTAGTGTAGTGAACATGGATTGGGGTGACAAATAAATAGAATTGCTGTGATTGCACTTCATAAAGTAGGAATTCAACCAAGTGATATTTTTAAGACTCTGCATACCCTTGGTATAAGCCGAATGTTTGTATATCGGGCTATTGAAAGATTTAATGATACGTCTGGAGTAAGTGACCGTGAAAGAAGTGGCCATCCGCGAACTACTCGAACACCTCAAGCGGTTAAAGCCGTGCGCGAGAGAATTCGCCGTAATCCTCTTCGGAAACAAAAAATTTTATCGCGTGAGATGAAAATACCCCAAAGAACAATTTCACGTATCATCAAAAGTGACTTGGGGTTGGGTGCTTATCGTAGATCTACCGGGCATTTACTAACAGATTCGTTAAGAAAAATAGAGTGGAAAAATCAAAACGATTACTTTGCCGGTACGCAAACCAAGAACACCGTAAAATTTTGTTTACGGACGAAAAAATTTTTACTGTCGAAGAAACATTTAATAAACAAAACGATAGGGTTTATGCTCGCAGTGCCAGAGAAGCTTCTCAAGTTGCCCAAAAGGTTCAAAGAGGTCATCATCCAGCCTCAGTAATGGTTTGGTGGGGTGTTAGCTACAACGGGGTGACAAAGTTGCATTTTTGTGAGAAGGGCGTCAAAACGTCTGCCAAAATTTATCAAGAAAGTGTCCTTGAAAGTGTAGTGAAACCTCTCAACACGTCATTATTCAAAAATCAGCCTTGGAGTTTCCAGCAAGATTCTGCACCAGGTCATAAGGCGAAGTCAACCCAAAAATAGCTTGAAGAAAATGTTCCAGATTTTATTAAAGCTGAAGATTGGCCTTCCTCTAGCCCAGACCTGAATCCGCTGGATTACGAATTATGGTCTGTCTTAGAGCAAATGACGTGCTCTAAGAGACATCCTAATATCGAATCCTTAAAGAAGTCTCTTACACATGCAGTCGCCAACTTTCCGATTGAAGTCGTGCGTGCTTCCATAGATAAGTGGCCAGCTCGATTAAAGGCTTGTGTAAAGGCAAAAGGCAATCACTTCGAATAACTTGTTGCAATTTCCGTTGTTGACAATGCATTTAATAAATAAACAATGATTTCTTAACATATAACACCTCTTTTATTGAACAGTGCTTCAAAAAGTTTGTAACAGTATTTATGGCTAGACTAGGTATATATGCAGAGAAAAAATTGTTTTTTCTTTTCATAACAAATTATCCTAATCCAACTTTTGACCATCAGAAACCCCACATATAATTTAAAAAAAAAATTTATATGTATATATAACAAAAGCATTAAATCGAAATAATAAATTGTGCTGTGTTGTACATTGAATATTGAAAATAAAAAAAAAAAATCTGAGCGATTTATTATAAGGCACACCATTTATTTATACATATCCGAAAACTTTGTGCTGTTAGTTTAAAATATCTAACAAAAATACACTTAAAAATAATCTACAAAATATAAAAAAAAATGCTAAAAGGATAATAATACGTCACGTGAGATACATAAAATCAAAACAAAAAAAAAAACTAAGCCAAAAACGGTATTAGTTATTAGTTTTGAAAAAAGTGAAGTAAAAGTACTAAAAAACAACGAAAAATTAATTTTTTTTGAAAATAAAGTTTTTCTACTGAGAATTTAGGTTATGTTTCTCTGAGAGCATATTACCTGGCCGTATGTGTCCTTCCGTGTCGGCTATTGAACCTCTTTTGACTTTTTCAACGATAGCACCACGCCCATTCCCATTACCACTACTACTACTACTACTGTAGTACTGTAACGGTTGACCGCCAATAACCTTAAGTCCTAGAATATCTTCGCCGTCATAGTTCTTACGTAATATCATGTGTCCAATCATACGAGTATTGTCGGCCGACACTTGCCAATTGACCGGGTTCTATTAAATTAGTTTGTGTTTTTTTCATATTTTTTTTTTATCATTTTATGTATTTATTTCTTAATTGTTGTTGTCTTCAAAAATTATTTTTTTCTTTTCAAACCAATTAAAAAGGAAAGAAATAGAGGTTTTTAGGAGATTGCATAAGAAATTCATTAAAAGAAAACAAAAACAATAATAATACGTAGGTAGTAGGTAATAGAAATTGTGTTTTTTTTTTGCCGATTTGCATTATGCATATACATTCAAACATCAATAAATTTTGAACAATTTTAAATTAGGAATTTCAGTTTGGAAAAAATGCCGTAACTACATTTTTTTTAACTTTGAAAGTTTCAATGTGGAAAACGATTTTAAATGTGATCTTTATTCGTAATCAACTTAGCTTTTTAATTTAAAAGAAAAATGGTTAAGTTCACATTAAATCGATTCATAAAATGGGCTTATTGCATTTTTACCAACCAATCAGAGATAGATTAGAATAATTATTACATTTATTTAATTTCATTTCTTATTGGCGTCTAAGGTTCGTGTACTCTCTTTAATCTCGTTAATATGGTGATGATGATGATGATGGTGAGTTGATTTACTGGATCTTACATAAATTCGGATATCTTAAATTTACATAACACATTTGTACGTTAACAAGAGGATAACACACAGGGTTTACAAACATTATTAACTTTAAAATGTTTTTTTTTTCTTCAACAACAAACACAAATAGTATTACAATGAACCGTAATGAAAGTATGAAATATTTTATTTTGATTTTGTTTTTGTTTTAAATAAGTATCTTCTGAATAGAATTATAAAATTAAAAAAAAAATTATGTACTGAAAAGTATTTTGGCCAAGTTATCAAAAAAAAAATTCAAAATTTTTAGAGTTTTGAAAGCTAGTTTTAAACGAGTATCAACTATCAAAAAGCCCCCTACTCCAACTCAATATTCTACAGATTTCGTTATTAAATTTAAAAAATCGAGATCCTGCGTGTGCGCCCAAATGTCACAGGCATGTTAATATGTTAAAAAAACTAAACATGATACTATTGATCTATTTCCCGAATTGTGCTATTCAGTATGGAATACAGGTACTATCAGGTGGGGGCACTGCTCCCCTCGTTGACACTTGATGTGCCCCCTTGGAAAATGAACTAGATACTATCTTTTCAATATTTTTATATGTACATATAACTAGTATCGCTTGTGGTCGAAATTCGACCAATTGTGTGTGTAACACATCGAAATTCATACTTTGAATATGAATTCGCTTAATAATAGACATTCTTATCGTCAAGGTGCGAAAAAGCTGGCATTTGTGATCGGAGAGGGATGTAATGGGTCGAGCGATTTGACCCATTAACGCATTACACCTTACTTTTTGGACAAAAAAAACCTGTACAACATTTATATTTTTTAGTTCAACGCATTCTCAACCTAGAGAGCAGATGTACAGATATTCGGTTTCAGAACTTTCCTAGTAACGACATGAGCTTTTATTTAGTCCATTTTTTTCTCCGATCCTCTTTCTTAGCGCCACAAAGTTCATTGAAACATACTTTAATCCTCCCAAATTTCATCGTGAGTATACAAATTTCCTTGACCTGCAGAACCACTTAAAACATAGTAATTTATAGCCTTCCGTAAAAGTTATTGGGCTCGATAGTAAAATACTCCAACTTTGAGTTACCTCTCAGATTTAAAAATAGCCACTAAAGTAAGCTAAAATTGGCAAATTTTGCAATTTTGCGGAAGTAGCACCCACTTGCCGAATATGCAGAATACTCTTTCTGCAATTCTTGCAAAAAAAAAAACAATGAAGTTGAAAAAGTCATAGAGAAGAGATTTAGAAACAAGAACTTATTCTCTGAAGGTTTCAAAATAGTAGAGAGAAGGGACAACTATAGTGGTAAGGCTATTTTGAAAAAGCTAGCCAGTAGCTCTTGAGGAATGAAATAATAGAGCTAAGCTGGACTGCCTCAGCAAAGAAGCCCTATACCATCACCTGATACTCGGTAGCCTTCTTCCGAAGAATACGTTTAGTTCTTTGATTCTTGCAGAGAAGTATTCATCAAGAAGAAAACGATACAGGAATGAAAATTCAAAAGTTTAGAATCAACAAAAGCAATAGTGCAATTGATTGCACTATTTGCAGACGAAAAGCAATACGTAGTAGTAAACCTTTCATCGATGACATTAACCATGGAATAAGATAAAGTATTAAACAAAGTATTCGCGCTTGCCCCGACAAGTACTCCACCGAAGAAATCATTCAGCAAATATAGCTTGAAATCAGAGGTCTTCCAAGCCTTTTACCTTCAAACGAATCACCTCCCACTTTAAATAATTCTGATTTCTCACTGCCCATACTAAATTTTCGCACGAGACTTATTTCTACGATCCTTTAAGATCTCAATATCTATAAATCTGCTGGTCCAGATGGTATTCGCCCAATCACCCTTAAATAATGTTTTTCTTCTTTAGCTAAACCTATTCGCAGTCTTTCCAACCACTATGGTTGCACGCAGTGGAAAGTTATGAATGTGCACCTAATTCCAAAGAAAGGATGCAAAGTGAGCCCCGCCATTACCTTTCTTCCTCCTTCTCAAAAGATTCCGCAGTCCCTCTGGGATCTATTTTATCTCCCTCTTTTCTTAGTTCCATCAACGATCGTCTATCGTCTACTCTCGATCCTATCTATAGTTTTGCGGATAACAGTACTTTAGACAACATCTGTGAGTTAAACTCTGCTGTGGAATCAAACAAGCATTCTATTGCTTCCAATCGCAAGGAGTTAGTCCGTTCGCTTAGCTCAGATCTCATATTAATCCTGAAATGGAGCAGCAAAAATAGAGTAGAACTTAACACCTCTTAAACGTGGTGTTCCATTATTCTCTCTCAATGTGATGCACAACTTTTTATGTACTTGGGATAACTTCACACTTCTGGGCGTTAAAATTAATGACCACTTGAATTGAACCCAGCACAACTTTTATGTTGCTCTCGACGCCTCCAAACGTCTAAGTGTTCTCCGAAAGTGCAACAAATATTTTTGCTGACCGACCTACCACCCATATTTGAGGCATACATTAGACTACGGTAGTTTGGGCTGGGCTACCCAAAATACACCTCGCGCTACTCTATTGTATCCAAAAACATGCTATCGCTACTTCCGTGAGAAAGGCAGTGCGGAACAAGGCGCACTCATTCCTCCACTCTAAACAATTTCCCGGCATGCTCGCCAATAAAGGAGATTGTCCTACGGTTGTGACTGATAAGACAGAAGGTCCTTGATCTGAATATAACCAACCAATAAACAAAAAATAGTCAACTGATTAGTTTCAAACAAAACTTCGATATCAAATCACAGGCATATAAGATTCGACATCCAGGCACAAGGTGTATAGCAACTCCAAAGCTCAAAAATTTAGGTAAATACAAAACCCAACTCAGCGAACAGCTAAAATAAATCGACAGGGCCAGTCCTACGAAGGTGCAAATGAAGAGTTGCACCAAGCGGCACGCTTAAGAGGGCAATATCATTAAAAGACCAAAATTTTAGAACCAGTGTAACGAAATAGAAGACGCTATTACGCCAACAGATACTGGTCTTCATCTACGGTTGCGAGAAAACCCTATTCTTAAAGATCTATGGTGAAAGAGATGAAAAAAGGAAAATGGTAGGGGTACACATTGCCACTCGAACTTCAGGATTTGAACTCCAGACTTTCGCATTGTAGACCACCACGCTACCCTCTAGGTTACACCCTAGCATTACCTTTCGGTACAAACGTAAGCCCCATGTTGGGCGCCACCATAGCGTAATGAAGAACTCCACTCCAGCAACATACAACGGGCGTTCTCTTATTGTACAGAAATTTGTTACGAAATTTCATTTACTTTTCCGATTATCAAAATTCTATTTTCTTATTGTGATAGAAATTTGTAGTTAGCAGTTGTAGCTTTTTCGCCAATTTTAACTCGGAAAAATAATTCCTGCCTAAGAATGCCACAAACTTAATCTCAAAAGTCACACGTTTAAACCCTGTTGTCACACAATTCTGCCGAAAAACAAAATTTTTTTGCGGCATTCGTGACCGAATTTTGTGGAATTTGTTTTCCGTATTGGTATTGAATTCAAACATAACAGAATTATGATTGGGCTTAAAGCCCAATCATATGATACTCTAGATGAGATGGAAATGACTTTAATATACCGGCAAATATGTCATCTCAAATTCTTTCGAATAGTGAGAAGAGACTTTGCATGGGAGGTGGTAGAAGTAGAGGCGGAGGTTTGTATTTCTCCTATGTGACACCGTAAATGGCGTGCAAAATGTTTCGTGCTGAATTTAAAATTTTTAGTTTTCATTATTTTTAAAGAAATTGGTCATAGTTTTCCTTAAATTGAGGCATTTGTATGGGAGGTGGCAGAGGAAGTGGAATGTTTTAGATGATTTTGAAACTGCTTATCATCACCCTTATCACCATGCTTTGATTCAATTTCAAAGTCGACAGCTCTCATATGTTCGAAGGAGAAATGCTTTTCTTGAATTTATAATACAGATATTTATAGGGGAGGGGGTAGAAGGAGGGAAGCGGTGCTGATAATTTTTTCCAGCATTTATTGCAACTATTAAAAAACAAATTCTGGCAAAATTTTAAATTTGTAATTTTTCTAGTTTTAATGGCAATCGATATAATGCATTTAACAAAAATGATGCATTTGTATGGGAGGGGGTAGAAGGAGTGTAAGGATGAAAACAATTTTTTTTCCTTTTATTAATATTTCTATTTTTATACTTTGTGCGAAATATCAAATTGATAACTTTAACCGTTTCGAAGAAAAATAATTTAATTTAAATTTCAAAATTTCGTGAAATTTGTATGGGAGGGGGTAGAAGCAGTGAGGGGAAGTTGATAATTTTTTCAGTGCTGATTGGAATTTAAAAAAAATTAATTCTGGCAAAAATTCGTTTTTATAACTTTACTAGTTTCGATGAAAATCGAAAAACTGCATTTTTCAAAATTATGCATTTGTATGGGAGGGGGTAGAAGGAGTGATGGGATCGGATCAATATTGAGTCATATTAATGGTATCTATATCATAATACTTGAACCCAAATTTCAAATCGATAGCTTAAATAGTTTCTACGAAAAATCAATTTCTGAAAATTTCGAAATTTCGTGAAATTTGTATGGGAGGGGGTAGAAGGAGTGGGGGGATGTGGCCCGTTCACGAAATTAAAGTTTCTTTTTTGCTAAAAATGAGACACAACAAATTTCAGCATAATAGCTCAAAGCGTTCGAGAGTTATGCTGTAGACAGACGGACAGACAGACAGACGGACAGACGGACAGACGGACAGACAGACAGACGGACAGACGGACAGACAGCAACTCGGAATCAAATTTTTTGAGCGACAACAAATATTTCTGTACCCTTGGCGGCTCTGTGCGAGCATTATTTCTTAGCGTTACAAACGGTAAGGCAAACACAATATACTCTCAGATTTCATCTAGAGTATAAAAACTTTGACGAGAGATGCGTAGGATAGAAGTATACAAAACACCCTGGGGCAAGTTTTGTTGTTTTGGTTCTCTTTTTGGTGATTAAAAGAGATCAACCTTCGAGTGCTAGGGTGCTAGGCTAGCTAAGGGCATAGTGGGTAGCATGTTAGTCTTACAATGCGAAGGTCGTGAGTTCAAATCCCGGTCGACGTAATATAATTCCTGCACACTACCTGCTTGGATATACATACCTTGGTTACCTCAAACTATGAAAATGAAAAATTCGTAGAAAGAGGGTTGTGCGATGGGTCATAAGTCCATCGACAATAAATAATGAAAACAATGTTAAGGAATATGAAGGTCAGGAGGCCTGGGCCCGATTTGGGCTGTAGTGCCACTGTAGAATAGAAAAGATCCTTTGAGTGCAAATTATGCATCAAGTCGCGATTGTAGCAAAAGGTGGTAAACATTTTGAGGCACAAGTAGCAACGATGCAAGACAGCATCTCTTTAAATGGGTTCTCGGCAATGAGAAAAGTTATTTGAAAGGGCGCGCTATCAATAAAATGATCCGGGCGTCAAATTTTTTTAAACCGGCACAGCGAATCGAAAATAAGATTGAAGTTGTAATTCCTTCTGCCTACATCACACGAAAGAACTGACGAAGATAACGATTTCCCCATATGAGGAAAGGTGTGCTCTCAAAATCAGAAAAAAAAACAAAAGCTTACCATCCTGGAACGAAAAGCTTATCAAATTAAGAGAGAGAGACGGAAAACTCTTCTACAAGGTAAAACTCGATGGTCCCTGGGACATATATGTGACGGACCTTATCTTGCTAGAAGTCAAAATTTAGTTGAAAGGGCAAAATTCTGAAAAGAACGCGTCAAGAATCGCGCTAAAATCTCAAAAATTGACGAAGTTATGGCGTTTTGAATTTTTAAGTAAAAAAAAGATAGTTTTGAGATAATCGACGTAAAAGTTTGATCATAATTTTGACAAGTTTTTAATCATTATAACTGCCTAATTAAGTGTCCATGCGCACTTTTCGGCATTTTATACTCCCTCTCATTTCTGCTGTATATCCTATACGTAGGACAGCCATTCCTTAATTAGCAACCATCCCCCCCCCCATATTTTGTTAGTTAAAGAACTTTTAATTGCACTCAAATATCCTGCTTTTGTTTTAGGCAGGGTTACTGTAAACTTTTGGCCCCAGCCAATGGAATATTGTCCCCACTGTACTAAGTGCACCCTGCATTCACAGTTGGCAAATATCTTCCCCATTCCTGGTTTGCTAATGACAGCAAATTGAATTTTTATGGTACCTAGCGGTTAACATATCAAATAAAACCAGTTTTTAGATGATCGTAAGTTATGTAGGTAGCGTTTGGAGCAACAAACACAAATCATTAAGTTTTGACCAAATCTCATTTTTTGGCCTGTACTGAAAATTTTATCTTGGCAATATAAGTTCCCTTTTGCATCTGGCGTCACATATATATAGATCCTACCTCAAAAACACCAACAAATATTTAAGAACCTCTATGCAAAGGGCTTGGAGAAACTTCAAGGGGACGAAGAAAATCCGAAGGCGGCCAGACTCTTTCGAAGAGGAAAAGAATGACCTGAGCACACTAAAAAATATAAGCGGAGAGCTTACGGAGGGAGCGTTCGATCAATTTTTATTGAATAACTTTTATAGAACAAAAGCATAGATCATTGGCAAACCGTAAGCAAAACCTGGACATAAAGCCCGAGATATCCCTATGATAGACATGCACAGTGATTAAAAGGACACATATCGCGTATGGGTCAGTGGTATGATTTTTTTTACAGAGCCGAATACAACTTAGGGGGTCACCCTTTAATGCAATGTACACAGTCATGTCGGTAAGAGAGAAAAAAAAGAGTTAAGGTTAAACGGGATTAAAAGGAGGGAAAAGTTTAAAATGCTGGTGGACGTTGAGTTTGAAGCATCGAAGGTCGTATGACAATGGGAACACAACTTCTGGCAATGCAGCTTTGAAGTTCTGGGTATGAATGACTGCCTATATTTTACTGTACGGGAAGTTGAGAGCTTAACAGTAAAGTCGTGTGGGCTTAAAGCTAGGGGAGTATTTCTAGGAAATGTGTAAAGAGGTAAGCTTAGCAAGTTCCTAACTGCATTTGCCATGAAAGTAGCGATAGTAAATGCTTAGTACTCCGACATTTCTGCGATGCTCTAGAGAGTCTATAGAAACCGTGCTGTCTTCATCTTCAATTAGTCGGAACGCCTGTCTCTGAACACAGTCGAGCATTGCAAGTTGCGTTTTTAATGCCCCAGCCCATAAATGCGAATTGTAGTCAAGGCGTGGTCAAAGGGTGACAGAAAACCACACCAAAATCGAAATAGACAAGTTTCAACTGCTAGCTTGCGTTAACATTAGCAAGGTACAGACGGAAACAAAACATTCGGCCAACTAGCTAGAAAATAATCCTTAACCTATAGGTCGAGGTCGTTCAGCAAAATTCCAATCTACCCTATCTAAAAGCTCATCAGACAATTCGCGGAATAATTGGGAAGCTATTATAGGACTTCGTTTCCAAAACTTAGACTAGCTAACAAAGTTCTACTGAGCCTTACCACCGAATGAGCTCAACAACTGCTTTAGTTAGACAGGAATATAGTACAAACCATAACAGGCCAATTATGACTGGGTGTAACCTTTTGGATAGCGTGTTGGTGTACAATACGAAGGTCGTGAGTTAAAATTCTGGTTTACGTATAAATCTATCACACTACCTTCGTAGGTATATCCGCGTTACCTCAATCGACGAAAATGAAAATTCGTAGATCTTCGTACGAAGATCGGGAGTTCAAATCCTGGTCGGCGTATAATTTCCGTACACTACGTATATCTAGGCCAACTCAATCTGCGAAAATGAAAATGAAACAATAACAAATGCAATTTTATGGAACTTGAAGATCAAGAGGCCAAGCCCAATTTGAACTATAATGGCACTGAGGAAGAAGAATTCAACCAACCCCCCTCGGCGAAAATCATTCGTTTTCATTAGTACGCCAAACCAAAATTGTTTCACCAGAACTTTTGCATCATTAAAAAATAAATGTTGGGGGCTCTAGTTACAAAAAAAAATTGTAAATACAGCGATACTCGGTTGTAGCGCTCGTTAGGAACTCAACCAAATTCGAAGGATGTATCCGAGTTTAGACCATACAGGCTATAATTAATATTTTGATGTTGTTACAACCGAGTTCTAGACTATGTAATTTTATAATTATTTTTAAAAAACTTTTCATTCCCTTTCAAAATACTTTTCCCAAATTTTTACTTTCCAAATTTCATCCAAACTTTGATAACTTTTCCAAAATAATAATTTTACAAAAAAAAAAGTGCTCTCTCTAAATATTTAATATAATATTGTAATTAATTTTGTGCATATAAAATTTGTCTTAAAAACTAAAACGGGAAATTCTGTAATTATGTTTTATTTTAATAAATTCACTGTTTAAAACTGAAAAAATTTTAAATTGTCTTGTTTTTTATTAAATGAAAATAAAATAAATAATAATATTTAAAAAATTTAGTTAGTTAGTATACATCATAAATATTTTTGATCAATATTTATTTATTTTTTAATTAAGAGTACACTACTACTTAAGTACTTTGCCTACATGCTTTCTATATTATAGAAGTTAGTTATATATTTTAAATAAATTATTTTTTTTTTAATTCTAACAAACATACAACAACAACAATTTTACTAATTTATCTAATTCGATTATAAAACTACAAACCATGCCGAAATAATTTGAAATTCGATTTGTAAAAATTAATACATAATAAATATATAGAAGCAAAAATCTACGCATATTTTTTCTTAATAAGGATAACAACATTTATTGAACATCGTTGCATGCATTTTTCGAACCAACAAAACTTAACGAATAAAAATATCGAATTGTCGCTTAAAATGTCTGAAAATATTTTTTAGAAGATAAATATTTACGTTTGTGTTTGTGCCCATCATGAAATACAATTCAGATACACAAACCGTAATGTGTGAAAATTAGTTTTAATTTATTTTCAGTTGAAACAAATCGAATCGATTTTTTCAGACAAGATAGCAACAATGGAGTCTTAAAAAAGACGAGACGAAAACGATAAGCATTTGTGTGTATTGTAAGGGAAACTTAAAGAAAGTATGAAACTGAATAGAAAACTCAACGAAAGTTTATTTTTTTTTTTTAATAAAAATTGAATAGAAATGAAATTGAAAGAAGAATGTTGAAACCGAACAGAATTCTACCACCTAAATATTACTATATTTTATATATTCATAGAAACTTTCACTTATTTATTGAACGAAAAAGAAATGAAAATAAAAATTATATTCCACTTCTATAATTAGTTTCTTTTTTTTTATTTGATTTTTTTTTTTTTTTTGTGTTTTAAAGTTTGGATTTAAAGAGATACCTTTGGACCATCACCGCGGTTCGAATCTTCGCTACTCGTAAATGTACTGCTCGTATCGATACCGGAATCTTTTGTAGCAGAATCTTGGCTACCCTGTCGTTCGGACTCCCATCGGGCCCAATCATCCGGTTCATCGTGTCCATCGAATCTTACCGTTTTCTTTCTACGTTCGGTAAATCGACGATTATCTTGTGCGGATGATGTTGAATCATCCCAATAGGGATTATGTGAAGTCTCATTGTTCGTATATCGATCGTATGAGGTAATGGTTGGTTCACCTATCACAATTTGTGGATGCTGTTGTGGATGGTACGCGTTATGTGGATGATGTTGCTGTTGTTGTGATGATTGCTGCTGCACAGACTGTTGATGTTGTGTTTGTTGCAAGTGATGATGCTGCTGTTGAGCCTGTCGATCGTGATTCGTATGATTGTAAGTGTTTCTTTGGTGTACATCTAATTTTGTTCCAAGTAATGCGCCCGGTATTGTTCCGGTCGTTGGTATTATTGGCTGTTGTTGTTGAATTTGATGTTGCTGACCTAATATTGCGGTTCGCTGCTGCTGCTGTACTATGGATGTCTGTTGCAGTAGATGAAGGTGATGATTGTGGATCGAGTCACCGCTAATTGTCTGATTCGAATTCAACCACGTTTCGTTATCGTACAGTTTTGTATGACCGGCTGTAAACGCAAAATATAATTGTTTCGAAAAAACAAATGGCTAAACATAAGAAAACTGAGGATTTTTTTTTTATTAGATTAATTTTTCTTTGAGAGACAAGTACACGGAATATTCACGCGATTTGGGGTAAGGCAAATTCGGTTTTTTTTTAGCAATTTGATAACATCAAAGTGGTGATAGTCCTAAATAGGTAATATACGACTTTTCTCCTTCAAGCTTTCTATAAACACAAACATAGCGACATAGTTTGTTCTATTACGATTGGTCCGCGCCTTCTGCCGACCAACCCAAAACCAGTTTGCGCATTTCCAAAATACCACGCAACGAGCGTACCCTTTTCGCAATCCCTGCTGGTAATCGTATCATGAGAATGTGCCAACCTTAGAATATACATGTAAGGGAAGACCAAATTTCAAAGCGAACCGAAGCTTTGCTGATGACTTAACAAAAAAAAAAAAAAGAAAGAAAAAATCGAGAAACCAGTTTGAATCCCAGTGAGGCCGTTAAAGATTGAATAATTAAATGGGGGCCCTTGTAAATTAAGTAACATACAAAGCAGTCTACCTACAACAGCAAATTTTTTTCCCTCAACATCACTACTCTTTGTACCAGACCAATTCACTACTGTTGGGTTAATCATATATGAGGTGGTACAAATGTCCCATCATGCAAGTCGAAATGTACCACTCACCACACTGTTTTGAGAGAGTCGTGCGAATGAGAACTGAGGAGTTGTGCGAAAGCGAATAAGAAAATGACATGTCATAAGCTAGGGTGTAGCCTAGTGGGTAGCGTGTTGGTCCTGTAATGCGAAGGTCGTGAGTTCAATCCCCGGTCAGCACAATATATAATTCCAACACATTGCCTGCCTACGACAATGAAAAATTCGTAGAAAGAGGGTTGTGCGCAGGGCTAACAACCTTTCCACAATAAGTAATGAAAATGTTAAGGAACCTGCATGTCAGGAGGCCAAGGACCGATTTGGGCTGTAGCGCCATTGTAGAAGTAGAATGACATATCATGTATATATGACCAGAAGGGGTGATCAAAAATGATCGCAATAGTAACATACATGTTTACGATTTGTCTCACCTCACATGAGGTATCAACTCAAATCAGTTATCACCTCAAATGCGGTATCACCTCGAATAAGATACCAACTCAAATGTGGTATTAACTCAAATGAGGTAAGAATGTGAAATTGTAGCACTGTCACATGGCGGGTTCGCATAGATACAATTTGTCTTAATGAGGCTCGATAGGCGAATGAGGTAATGAAATAGACATGTATGCATGATTAGAAGAGCTCCGGTCAGAGCCACAGACAATATACTGCGCTCTTATACCGTGTGATAGAACGTTGTGTTGTGTTTTGACCCAATGTTTTTGCCATATTCGCAATTTCACATTTACACCTTATTTGAGGTGAGGCAAATTATATGTATGCCAGTCAAATTATATGTACGCAAACCCGCGTGACATGGTACATTTGAGTGGTACATTTGAGGTGGTACATTTGAGGTGGTACATTTGAGGTGGCACATAGTTCCACCTCAAATTACAAATGAGCCCCTTACACAAACTTGGGACCTAAGATCTTGTCCTACCCAACACTACACTTCACTAATAACAAGCCACACCTTTCATTTTGACAAAAATGGCAGAGCGTGAGTCATCTCACAAATTGATTTCGTGATTCTTCAATTATAACTGAAGAAAAATCAAAAAACCAACTAGAACCACTTTTACCTTTTCAATACTTACCTGAAAAAAAAAGAAATCGCTTTAGTAAAATGTTATTTCGTTCCCTAGACCAGTCAATAATTCGTACCACGTGAATCATACCAACAAAAAGAAATGGGGGAACGTACATATTTTAAAGCACCAGCAAAAACCAGTTTTTGTTGATGAGCTCGCAAAGAGAAAGTTATGAAATGACGCAGTCGCGATCAGGTCATCCGAAAAAACGGACGAGCGGAAAGAGCGATCGCAATCGCCATCAGCAGACGATGCGAAAAAAAACACAGGAAGATCCGTGCGCATTTTGTTCAACTTTCACGTTGGCAATGCGAAATACCGTCTTTTGAATCGCATACAGTATGCCGGAATTATACGTTGACCGGGATTTGAACTCGCGACCATCGCATTACAGACCAACATGCTACCCACAAGGCTACATCCAAGCACTAACATACTTAACGGTAGTGAAAATTGCGAAAAAGTCGCAAGCATCCATCGGCATCGAAAAATTAAAACCCGAGCCCGAGTTTTTTAAGCTTTTTAACTGAACAGAGTAAAGGAGGGATTGCACGTAATAAACGTGACCGAGGTATGCAATCATCTAAAAAGATTGTACGAAAGTACGAGCTGTTCGATCGGTATCAAACTTTCCAGAGTTAGACCGAAGCAGGAAGATGTAGCATACATGATCATCACGAACATGTGTCCAATCTCTACGAACTTCCATCAGAGGTTATCTGGTACCACGGTGGCATATTATCTCTGTCGTATTTTACATATTGATGATGCGCTAGTGCTTTTGTGAAAAGTTCGAAAGACTGCAGAAGCAGGACAATAGCAACCATGGTGAGATCCTTTCAATGTACACGTGGTGGCTGATGGTTGGCGCCCACATCGCGAGCAAAGAACTAAGCCGGCTTATTTCAATATTAGCGGAAAAGGTTACCAAACTAATCCCTTCAGACCCTCATACCCAAAAATATACGGTCTTCCAAAATTTCATAAGGAAAATAGTTGCTAAGGTTCCCGCCATTAAATTACGCACACAAGTGGGTAACACAACGCACTTAGTTAAAAATTCTGCTCATCGGACACTTCAGAATATTAACTTCGAAACAGCGAATATTTTAGTAAGCGTGGACGTGGAATCAATTTTTACCAACATCCTGATTAAACACACCTTAAATATCATCAGGAAACTTATCCCGGACAACAGGTATATGTTAACTTAATTGAATTTTTTTTAAATAATACTTTCTTTTCAGCTCAAGGAAAACCCTACAAGCAATCGGAAGGAGCGACAATAGGATCTCCAATTACACCAGTGGTTGCGGAAATTTTCGTGAAAAATTTTAAAAGAACGCAAAGGACTAAGCTCCATTCAAAAAAAAATGTATCTACGTTATGTGGCAACATGGAAAGAAGTGCTAGAAACATTTTTAACCCACCTGAACTCACACCACGGGAAAATCAAGTTCTCCATAGAAACATAACGCAACGGAAAACTGTTATTTTTGGATATACTAGTGGAAAAGAATGATACGTCGTTAAGCTAGGAAGTCAACTCCCACCAATAAATATCTCCACGCACATTCACAGCACCACCTAACTAAAAAAACAGGCGTACTGAAGACCCTAATACACAAAACCAGATGCAAACCTGAAGAAAACCCGCGCAGTCTGAAAAAGTAAAGGAACAGTTGAATCGGGCATTCACAGCAAAGGATACAAAGCTAGCGAAATAAACAAGACCTGGAAACCAAAGCATCTAAAAACAAAAGAACGAGAAAATACCGAACAAGGAAACACAGACAAACAATGGGTAAAACTACCTTACATCCAGGGCACGACGGATAAGAGAGGGAAAATCCTCCGGAAATGCAAGATTAAGACAACTCTCTCTGTACCGGCAACTATCCGGAGAATTTGAGGAAACCCAAAGGGCAAAAATCCATTAGCAACTGAAGGAGTGCACAAAGTACCTTGCGGCTCATGCGAAAAAGTCGCCATAGGAGGAAAACAGAACGCATAGTCGAAAAAATGATCAATAAACATCAACTATGCACTCGAAAAAACTAGATCCATTAAAAGGAAAGATTTTCGGATCTTGCACTGTTTGCTTTATTATGCGTGACGTTTCGTCTCTGCAGAGACCAAAACGTCACGCATAATAAAGCAGTGTAAAATCCAGAAAATCTTTCCTTTTAATTTAAAATGCACTGTGAAAACATTTACCAAACCAAACCAGATTTTGTCATCAGTGATCGCGAAACTTGCAACAACAAAAGATCATACAATCGATTTCGACAATTTGCAAATTCTAGCCAAGATAAATCATACTACGAGAAGCCATAAAAATTTCCAAACATCCGTAGTTTTCCCACCGAGACACCTAATACAAATTATCAGCAATTTAATAACGTCTCTTAAAATTTGTTAAGAACATAATACGTTCCCAAAAATCCTTATATAATTTAACTACCTGAATACTAATTAATTAACACTAATTACCCTTCCCTAGAGTGTAGCCTCGTGGGTAGCGTGTTAGTCTACAATACGTAGGTCGTGAGTTCAAATCCCGGACGATGTATAATTTCATTACCTAAATCTACGAAAATAAAAAAAGTTCGTACATAGAGGGTTGTACGAAGTGCTAACATCCTTTTCACAATAAGTAATGATAAATGTTAAGGAATCTGAAGGTCAAGAGGCCAAGGCCCGCTTTCAGCTATAGTGCCATTATAGAAGAAGAAGAATTTCCCTTCCCACACCCAATTAACCAAATTTTTCATAAAAATGTTAGTCCTTTGAAATTTTCGTGTCTCAGCAGAGACCGAAACGTTACACCTTTTAATTTGAAACTTAAAAATTGAGTCCATTCACTTTTAAATTCCAAATTACAGCGCAGTTATTTCAACTTTCGCCGTGAATTCAATTAAAAAGAAATTTGGTATCTAATGTAAGAGCGCGTAAGGCTGGTCGCCCATTTTTACTTTGAAAGTATTAAATTTAGCAAAAAACATAACAGAATTATGATTGGGCGTAAAGCCCTATCTTCTAATACTCTAGATGAAATAGAAAGAGTTTATTGTACCGGAAAATATGTCATCTCAAATTCTTTCGAATAACGAATAGTGACTTTTGTATGGGAGGTGGTAAAAACAGAGGGGGAAGGTTTGTAATTTTTGTATATAACACCGAACGTAGTAAACAAAATGCATCAGGCTGAATTTAAAGTTTGTAGCTTTCATAGTTTTTGAGAAAATTGAACAATTTTTGTCTGAATTTATGGCATTTGTATGGGAGGTGGCAGAGAAAGTGGGAGGTGCGATGATTTTAAATCTGCTTATCAACATCCTAATTACATTGCTTTGTTACAATTTTAAAGTCGATGGCTCTTATATGTTCGAAGGAGAAATACTTTGAAAGAAAAGATTTCCGGATTCTACTCTGTTACGCTGAAATAATACTTTTCTTGAATTTCCAATACAAAAATTTGTATGTGAGATGGTAGAAGGAGTTAAGCGAATTTCATGATTTCTTAGCATTTATTGTAATTATTAAAGGACAAATTCTGGCAAAATTTTTAGTTTGTACTTTTCCTAGTTTCAATGAAAATCGATTAAATGCATTTATCAATAATTGTGCATTTGTATGGGAGGGGGTAGAAGGAGTATTCGAATCAAAACCAAGTTTTTGACATCAATGATATTTGTAACAGTATATTTTTCTCAAAATTTAAAGTTGATAGCTTTGACGGTTTTGGAAAAAAATAATTTAATTGAATTCCGAAATTTCGTGAAATTTGTATGGGAGGAGGTAGAAGGAGTAAGGTGAAGTTGATAGTTTTTCCAAAATTAGCTCCAATTTTAATAAAATTAATTATGACAAAAATTAGTTCTTTTAGCGTTGCTAGTTGCAATGCAAACCGAATAAATGCATTTTTGGAAATTGTGCATTTGTATGGGAGGGGTAAGAAGAGTAAGGGGAACCGATCAATATTTTTCGACGTTAATGATTTTCACATAGTTATACTATGACCCACTTTTAAAGTCAATAGCTGAAATGGTTTCGGAGAAAAATCAATTTCCTTAAATTTCGAAATTTCATGACATTTGTATGGGGGGGGGGTAGAAGGAGTGGACTTATAAATATAACAAATTTCAGCACGATAGGTCGTAGCTTTCGAGAGTTATGTTGTAGACAGGCGGACAAACGGTCAGTTGGAATCGAGGGTTTTGAGCGACAATAAATATCTCTGTACCCTTGGCGACTCTATGCGAGCATCATTTCTTAACGTAACAAACGGCAGGGCAAACAAAATATACTCTCAGATTTCATTTAGAGTATAAACACCACACGAGAAAAAGACAGGTATAGAAAAGCCTTAACTTTGATAGTGAATGGATAAGCAAGAAAAAAAATTGGTTTAAGCTTAACTTGTTGGATATAATACTTTCCGTTTCATCTGTAATGAAAACTTACGGGAGAAAATATTTGAATTTAAATAAACAGCGTAAGTGAATTAACATGAACAACTAATTTTCATTAGAGGGGTTCTCCCCGTCTCCCCATGGGACCATGGTAGAAAGATTTTTAGAAGACTGTATGGCTTAAGCAGAGTGGGTTGGGTAGCATTACAAGCACCATAACGCCTTATCGAACCAATTGGTCGGGATGATATGCGTGACAATTCGTTGTCCTGTTAGAAAATTCAGTCTTCCAAGGCAAGCCGACAATGCAACGAACCCCCTACAGCCGCAGCTAGCCCGGAAGCTAGCAATCACGCCAATACAGCGGAGATATTGTCACCGAAATCGAAACTATGTTTGGTGCTAGCCCACCCAATCCCCGAACATTATAATAAATAAAAATCCCCTAATATACGGTGGAACAGCATATACCAAGAATAAATGGTTACTGGATAACAAACCAATAACATCCACCGACAGTTTAAACCCTCCCCTCCAAAAACTTCATTGAAACTCCATCGCTCCCTGTACCGACTTTACTGTGCATCCAATGCACAGATTCCTGGTGCCCTCCACATTTAATCAGCCTTCCCCTGGTAATGCGGAACTCTACCAGTGGTGCTTTCTCGCGATAATCGTGGGATTACTATGGATAACCTAAGCGAAACAAAACAAGAAGACGTTGCTTCCCCCAGCGCATCACAAAAAGCGGCTGATGCGTAAAAGAGGTGGTAAGCGGAACAAGACCACCACTTAGAGCGGACAGGAAAACCGCCAGCAAGCCTCAATTAGACAAACAACTGATATCAGCAGAGCTGAAGCGGTGCTGCTAGAAGACGGTATACGTACCACTGTAACTATGGCTTACCAATACAATATAGCTTAGCACTGGCGCAGAATAAGGCTATGAAACGGGGCAGAACTTCATCAGCAACATCGCCATCTGTCAGAAACGATAATAAAAGTGTCATGCATAGACTTGCAGAAGAGGCTCAACCCTCCACGTCGGGCACTAGCTATAGAGACGCGGTCAAAGGAATAAGGATCGGTATTATACATATATTCTAAGCATTCGCTCAAGATCCTAGCTACGGAGCAGCGAGCTGGAGTCCAGAAACAGATTCTTGCCGCAATCCCAAAAGCAAATATAGCAAGAACGTCATTAGTACTCTCATCGGCCTTAAGACGGGCCACACTTAAGTAAACCGTCATCTTAAAAATAAGGGTCTAACTGAAACCGACATCTGCCGTCTCTGCCTAAAAGACTCAGAAACGACAGAGCATGTCCTATGTCACTGCGAAGCAATAGCAAGGAAAAGACCAAATCTCTAGGAAAAGATTTCCTAACAATTGATGATCTAGCCAACATGGCTCTCTTAGATTATTCGAATCTATCAAATTGAGGTAGGGTAAAGGGGCAATAAACGCACAATAGGTGGAGAAGGTCGCAGTGCTCTCACGTGCTCCCTAAATTAAAATAACGACGCAAGAAATAACCGACCCTTGTGAGTTTTTAATATTTGAAACTTCAATTTGCTTTATAACATTTGAAATAAAACACAGCAAAATGTTTTTAATATTGTGAAATTAATCGATTATCAAATGTTTCTTGAAATTAATTGATCATCAAATGTTTCTTTCAGTAAATTAATTGTATCGGGCGCTGTGTGGCATATGCTACCGTCCTGTTACAAACACATGTCTGCGACATTATTGTCTTTTAATTGAGGCACGAAAAAGTTAATAATCATGGCCCTGTACCACTCACCGTTGACTGTAACGTTCTGACTATCATCATTTTTGAAGACATATGGACCAATTATTCTATCGGCCCACAAAGTGCACCAAACGGTAACTTTTTCTGGATGTAATGGTGTTTCGACAATGGCTTGTGGATTATCATCGCTCCAAATGAGGTAATTCTGCTTTTTGACACAGCCATTTAGCCAAAAGAGTGCATCATCACTGAACACAATTTTCAAATAAAATTGCGGATCAATACAAATGCTTCCTGCGGTCCATTCACCAAATGTACGGCGCGAACGATGATCGTGTATCTTCAATTCCTGTATAAGTTGAATCTCGTAAGCAAGTAAAAAGATCTTTACGCAACATTTTCCTTAAAATGGATGAACACAAGTTTAAGTTGAGCACGATGACGAATTGACACATTTGGATCATCATCAACACTACCCTTGTTGTGTGCGCACTGTACGACGTCTTACGGGATGTGCATTATCGTTTAGCGTAAACATATAAACGACCCATAGTTTCTCGAATTAATCGCTCTGATGGACGTAATGCCCGAAGAGTTTCCCGAATTGAACAATGGTTTTCAAAAGAAATTTGAACAATTTGCAAACGTTGCTCCAACGTGAGTCTATTCACGATGAATTGCCAGACCAAACTAACCCCAAAACAACCGGAAACTGTCAAATCAGCAGTGTGGCCAATTTATAATTCTCCGCCTCTAAAATCACACTCTCCACTTACAAAAAGTATCTAGATGAAACAAAAGTTTTTTGGCCTAGTGTGATCACCTAAGATTTCGAAGTGGTTTTCATTAAATTGAGACACTTTCGATAGCCAGTGTGAACATATTAGATATACATATGTATGTAACTATTCACGATTTTAATGTTTTAAATATGAAAATTTCCCAATCCCGAAACAGTGCAATCTATAAATTATTAATGGTCCAATAGATAAATTACCACCCTCCAATAACATACACGTATTATTCTATAGCTGCATTTCAATCATTTCTGTTTAACACACACGTGCATACAAAGATATGGCTAAATTATTAAAACAGATCCAATATCTAATTGAAAACTAAATACAAAGCCAACAACGATTGTACGTACGAGTAATTAACTATTAACCGGAGCAGCAACTCGATAAATTTCATTCAATTTTACTAAGCCATGTCCATGTGGTAGGCATATCGCTTCCTTCACGTATGGAATTCAATCGGATTATCCGCTATACCTGTTGTCATTGTTCTCTTCTTTTTCTTTGGTTATTATTTTCCAATTTGCATTGGCCTACATTTATTATAGGGGTGTTCGTTTCTTCTTTTTTTTTTATTTAACTTTGCTTTTTTACGTCAGTCGATAATTTCATAACTTTGACCAAGACTTTTCACTTAAAGACCACTTAAGGAGGCGCAATCGGAGTGAGTCGGAGTGGTGGTGAAAGAAAGCAATGCATATACAACATAAATGAAAAACTGCACATATCGGCGCTCATCACTTTTATCCATCACCTAGTTTTTTTTTCGCCAATGTACACGGTCAAGCGGATGACCGACTAACCCTACTTATGTTTCCTTCCACCCACTCTCGCTATGCCACTTCATCCCTTTATTGTTTAGCATAGTAAAACACCATAAGACGTATACTCTACTATATGGCAGTTGAGCGTTATTTTCTGACATATTGATTTTCCCTCATTTGACTGCTCACGGTGGTGGAGGTGGCTTTTCATAGTTTTATACAAGCTGTGAGTTAGGTTTTTAGAGCAAAAATTTTAACACAAGGTGATTTTTGAGGAGATTGCTGTGTATTAAGAAAAATCTTATAGAATTTTTTTTTTTTTTGCTTTTAAAAGGGAGTAAATAGGGTTTTAGGTTAAAAACAAACTGAAAAACAATTGTTCAGGTTCTTTTCAACTCTATGCTTAATGTTATTAGGTATCAAATGGCTCACTCTCGAGTATTTTTCAAAAACCATTAAGTGTACATACTTGTAAGTGTGTAAACAAAAAAACATATACATTTTGACGTCACTTAATTTATTTTCTCAGATCTTAAGTGACCCAACAGTCTAGTCAAAACTAGAGTCATCCATACACATGAGTTAGTTCTTCCTATGATATTCAAAGAATCTGTACCATACAAAGGAAACATGGACGCATTACTACTCTTTGACACGTGTTAATCAAACAAATAGCCTTACCAGTCGCTAAGTTTTCAAACTATACTGACGCCCAATACGCAGCACATGCAATGAATAGACCGTCACATATAGTGCATACTGGTCCTCTGGAGAGACTCCAATCGCGTAGCAGAACTCTATGGAGCTGTCCTACAGTGGCAACGAGACGCTTTTTGAACTCTAGCAGTTGCAGCTCGAGTCCTAAGCACTGAGAAATTCAGGTATTTGAAGTTCGCCACGTCCAGCTTTATCAAAGGATGCACATTTACATTCTAGCTCAACAGAATTAGCAGCAAGTGCTGCGACCCTGCATTAATCCAGGAGCTGCACCAAAAGCCTATCCATCATTAAGTTCCAAGCAAATGCACCACTGATGAAACCTTTGGGGCTGCTGCGCTTGACTACTTTCCTCACAGTATCGCAGAAGTCCCTTACATATGCCAACCTATCAGAGAAGTAGCTCTTCCAGGCTCTAAGCACTAAATTTTAACTTAAATAGTCAAATGTGCCCACGAAACCTACAAATATTTGCAAAATGTACTTGCTGCCATTCCTCGCAATACGTTCTTCCGCATGCACGTATCCTCTCTTCACCTTGGCTAAAATCGTGCCTGTAACCAAAAAGAGGCCAGGTTGCCGACAGTGAAACCCCGGAGCCAAAGCGGACAAACATCCATCTGTGGCGAAAAAACCAGAAGAGTGATGCGATGAACGGCGTGGAGGCCCCATCAACAGGAGAAGTTGGATGGTCAATTACCATTCACAAGAAAACTGCCAAAAATCAGCGACAGAAGCAGGCGGCAGAAGATGATGGAAAGTCGAAATCTGCCAGGAAGAAGATCACCAAAAAAGGCTAGAGACCAAAAACCAAGACCTGACGCTATTGTTATCGAAACGAAGGGTGAACTTTCTTATGTGCAGATACTGCGCAAGATAAAGGCAGACCCTAAATTGGAAGCAGTTAGAAAGGCGGCATCGCGGATCAAAAGGACACAAAAAGGAGACGGAAGCCATGACTACCACACTCGAAGGTGCTATTAGCGAGGCCATAGCAGAGTATGAGGACCCCCACACACCGTTCTATCATCAAGATTAAGGGTGTTGATCAGTCACTACAAAGATGACATAAACAAAGCAATCAAAGCCCAGTTCCAGTTGGAGTCGAAGGAGTATGGCGAAACCAAAACAGCAACATTCAGTCTTCCTGCAGAAATTGCAAGAAAGTTGTTAGAAGCTGGAAGAATGGGTCAACTGCTGCATTCGCGAACGAACGTTGTTTAAAAAATGTTTTAAATGTCTAAACGTCACCTAAACCGGAGAAGACCGCTTCAAGCTTTGTAGGAAATATGGAACGGAGGGGAACATTGCAAAGACCTGCGACAAGGAGCCATCATTACTTACTTAGTAATGCTCTATAAAAAGGATCACCCAGAAAGTGCCAAGAACGTAGGCGGCAGCAGCGAATCTCCAGTTTTCAGGAGAGCCATCACAAGAAAAAATGATGAGGATAATACAAAATAATCTGAACCATCGTAGGACAGCTCAGGATTTACGGAAACAAATCGCTTAGGACGTTGGAGCGGACATCGTCTTGATTAGCTAGCGATCCGTACAAAACTCTCCACGGATATGTGACAACTGCTATGCACGACCCAGCTTAATACCAGACAATGTTAGATAATCTAATAGCCGACGCACGTGGTAAAATTCCAGTGGCTACAGGCGGTGACTTCAATGCATGTTCAACAGAGTGGGGTACCAGAATCACCGCTAGAAGACGTATTCTGCTGGAAACCTTTGCACCACTAGAAATAGGGATTGCAAGCAACGGCCGTGCAAACACGTATCGCAGAATCGGAATCGTCCATCATAGACATAACCTTCGTAAGCAACTTTTTCTACAATGGCATTACATCCCAAATTGGGCCTTGGCCTTCTGACCTTCAGGTTCCTTAACATTTTCATTATTTATTGCGGAAGGGTTGTTAGAATTTTTCATTTTTCGTAGATTGAGGTGACCAAGGTATACCCAAGCAGGCAGTGTGTTGGAGTTTGGATTCGAACTCACGACCTTCGCATTGTAGACCAACACGCTGCCCACTAGGCCACACCCTAGGTTTCCGTAAGCAGCTCCCTCCTACGAAATACGAAATAGCGTCTTAGCAAAGAATACACATAACGCGATCATAAGGCGATTGCAATTGAAATAGAACAAAGAAAAGTCATACAACGACCTAAATTACCAGGCCCAAAGTGGAAAGATAAACTCTTCGAAGAAATAATGAACATCGACATCACAACTCGCAGCGAAACAGTGAAGATCATAGCGGAACAACTAACCCACACTATCATCACAGTGTGCGATGTCCAGAAGGACAATAAGTGGAAGAAATGCACCATGCTACTGGTGGAACGATGAAATAAAGACACTCAGGGAAAAGTGCTTACAAGCCCGACACAGAGTCCAACGATCCTTCCATTGATTTTGAACAGATTTTCAGGACCGATAAGACACTTTAAAAGTGGCGAGATGAGACCTAAGGATGGTAATGACAAGGCTGAAGGGTCATAGGTCCCCACCAATAACTTATCCAATAATGCTAAGATCAATAGTAGAGCACCTGTTCCCCAAACGCTAACTACTATGTGCAGCATAACCAGAGAGATCAGCAATTACGTCGGAGCAATTTGAGACAAGCAGAAAGATAGGAAACAACAAGGCTCCTGGACCCGATGGCATCCCAAATATGGCAGTAAAATTTGCTGTTCAAAAGAGACCCGATATCTCTATAACAACGATGGAAAAGTGTTTAAAGGAAGGAGTCTTTCCTGACCCATGAAAGCTCCAACATTTGGTACTATTTCCAAAAGGAAACAAGCCTCCTGCGGAACTATCGTCATATCGCCCAATATATTTACTTGACATGTTGGGAAAGATCCTTGAGCGAATTATATATAACAAACAGCTTGTAATAGCAGAGGAGAATAGAGCACTGTCAGGCCACCAGTTCGAATTCAATGAATTGCGTCCCACCGTTGACACCATAAAAGTGGTAGTCGATATAGCAGCTGATGCGATACAAGGAGAAATATGACGATGGGGGACAAAGAAATATTATGCAGCAGTGGCATTGAACATTCGTTATGTCCTTAACTCGGCAGATTGGAAACTTATAAGGATGGGTACACCATACTATTTGTTAAGAATAATTACCAACTAGCTTACCAAAGAAGTTGAGGTACCAAACTAATGAGGGAGAAGAGTACTACCACGTCACCGAAGGAGTCCCGCAATGCTCAGTACTGGGGCCTCTCCTGTGGAATATGATAGAGTTCTTCGCCTATCGTTGCCAAAAGGAGTAAAATTAAACGGTTTCGCTGACGACATCACCTTTGTTACCGTGGCTCAACACATTCACACAAATAGAGTCAGCAGCAAACGAAGCAGTCATGAAAATTAAATGGATAAAGTCCGCCGATTTAGAAGTAGCTGACAACAAAATGGAGCCCGAGTGGAAGGAGAATCGAATAGGCGAACATTCAAGTCAGCAGTCAAATCATCGGATCCAAGGAAGCGGTTACATATTTAGGAGTTATGCTCGATAATAGATTAAAATTTAAAGTTCACGTGGACTTCGTGAGCAAAAAGGCGTCACAAATTTAGGAAGCGCTTTCCCGAATACTACCAAACATAGGTGGACCTGAATATGCTAGAAAGATCCACTTTCCAGAATAATAAGCTCGGTCCTCCAATACGCTGCTCCGGTTTGGGCGGCGGCGCTAGCGACGAAAGAAATAAGGAGGAAGCTGTTGTCAACGGATGGGTTCTGAGCGACAAGAGCAATCAGCGGTTTTTGAATAAAAATATCGGTCGAAGCAGCCTGTATCATAGTTGGAATGATTCAAACCGATATTCTCGCGGATGATATGCTAAGGATCTACGAAAGAAAAGCATCGATACAAAAAGAGGAAGCTGTTGTCAGGAAAATAAAAGAAGAGAAAAAGGTAACATCAATGGCTATGCGGCAAAACGGCTGCATAGCGACTGCAACTATCACCTCACGCAGTTCCTATCAGATCACGGCGGCTAACGAAAATATACAGATTTGGATACGATAACTCACCTCTTTGTCCAGATTATCCAGACCAAGAAGAAGACATAGAATTGTTTTCAACTGCATCCCGCACGCATTGAGAAGGACTTTGCCAAATCATGCAAGTACCTTTGGAAACGTTTGCGACTCCACGGACTCAAGCCTTCGGAGGGAAGCAAGTGCTGGTTCAGAAATCTATGGCGATTCCAGTAACTACTTTTGGGGTTGACCGTCCTTACGAACCTAAGGGGTGTGACCAGTCACGAGTTGCAAGTAGCTCAACTGCAGTAGCTTCGATTACGAAGCCTGACCGGAGATTATCTGGTGCCTCGGGAGCCGGGGAGCTCATAGAAGGTTGCTTCCCGGCGATGGCTGATGTCGTTTTGATGAACACTAAGTGGCTGTGGTGGTCCATATCGCGGGCAGAGTTCTTTGGAGCTTGGCGTAAGGTTGCGTTCCTTCAACCTGGTGCTATGACCGAAAGAATGGCAGAGATTTAGATAGGTCTCGCATCCAGCAGTGCCACGTTCGGGGGCGTTAATTATTGTCGTCTTATACAATTCGAGTTGCTAAAAAGAACCGTGAGGTTAAACCTTAAAGGTAATGCACTTCACTTTAAACAAATACTGACGATCTGTTTTCAACTGCAGTTGCTTCGCAGAATGGAGAAATAATATGCCGAGTTCACCATTCAACATAGACTATATGATGGAATCAATACGCAAAAGGATCTTAGGAAAATCGAGAGAAAAAGGAAAGCAAAAGCAATATAAGGAGTACAGCATAAAATGTTAGACAGCCCGCGAAGTAATACCTAACGGCAGCCACTCAGAGTGGTTGAAGTCTGTCTGTGGAGGTGTATCTGGTATATCTAATAAAGATTACACACTTCCCTGGCGTAACCAGAAAAAAAAATCCATGCATCCTTCGTATATCTCCCAGTGCGAAAGCGACACTGCCAGTCCGACGCTAGAAGGGCCACACTTTCTCCAGCTTATGGACCACAATTATCTCCAAAACATTGTCAAGAACGGGGAGAAGGGATATGTCCCGATAAGACAGAGGATTACTCTTAACTTTTTCTGGTGAAAGGAAAACTCGATCTCGATACCCATAGGTATGAGATTGCACTTCATTATATGGTTCTACGAGTTCTGGCAACTATATTCAAAGCGAAGAACAGCTGGCGGATATTTCCACAAAACCACTTCCGACTCAAGCCCTTGTACGGAAAATTCATGGCCTAGGACTGAAACAAATTCAACAATGAGAGTGAGTATTGAATTTACAATATTGCCGAATATTTTTGAAACTCAACATAGAACTACGCGTGGAGTTTTAATTTCCAACTGGGTACAGCCGAGTGGGTAGCGCATTGGTCTAAAAGGTCGTGAGTTCAAATTCGGGCTGACGTGTAATTTAGTATATTGCATGCGTGGGTATATCTGGGCCAACCCAATTTGTGTAAATGAGAATTGGATGACAGAGGGCTGTGCGAAGGGCTAACTTCACAATTATAAATGAATTCAAAAATTGGTCAAGAAGCCAAGATCCGATATGAGTAGGACTGCTATTAAAGAAGAAAATTATTACAAATTTCAATCGAAATTGTGAAATTCTGCGTTTCAGAAAAAATCAAACTGAAAGAGAACTAGATTACATTTATCAGTATGCCCACTCATTTCAGCAAATACACTTATTTACCGCATGATTAAGTCCTAAAAAAATTTAGGTCCGTGAATATTTTTCAACCCCCAGCTGTTCAAAAAAAAACGAAAAAATACCCTTCCCTGATGCAATAGCCATCGGAAAAAAAAAAACTCAAAAATCAAATTTCATAATACCGGATGTCCTCGAACAGTTCCTATCAACGCAGGAAATTTAATTTCATTTTAAGTGTATCGAGTCCGTACGACATCCTGTTTTCTCTCATCTCAAGGCTTAGACTTTGGTGGTTGGGCTGGTGATATCGAGGCGAAAGCAGGAGGTGTAGGACGGAGCCGACATGGAAAACTGCGACAATATTTTGTGACGTATGGAAGGAGTGAAACGACTCAAATGTCGCCACAGTGGCTGACAGTAATAGGCCTACGCCAACAACAACAACTGCGAACAAATCTAAAAGCAATTCATCATGTTTCTATCCTATTGTTATTGTTGTTTTCTCCCTTTAACTCGCTCCCCCCTCTACATCCCTTTTCCCTGCCAATTTTTCATATTTATTTTATTTTTTTCGGACAACTATAGAGCCACACAAGCCAAAAGTGTGCGGCCATATGCAAAGTAGACATCAAGACACCCCGCATAGGGCGAATTGAAGGAGTCAATAAGGTCAAATGTGGCGCGGAAAAGCCCTTTACACTCCCACTCACCTCCATCATTCCGTTTGTCTGCTGCGAAATTATAAACTGCAAAGATATCAAGAATCCCCAAACAGGACGACTACACTAAGAAATCCACAGGAAGAATGTAAATAGCGTCTTCCGGCACCACAACCCGTATGGGAGCGTGAAGGGAGTAGGCAAAGCTTAAGTCCGATGTCGGCGCCCACGTCGGAAAAGACGGAGGCTTTGCTTGCTGTGCTAACTAGTTGGCCACCCTGAATTCTATACCTCTACGTGACGAGTGGGAGTACAGCGGTGGAGGTGGAGGTCACACACTAGGACTTACTATCGTCATCGTGGACTTCCCACTTTTGCCTGCCTCATAAAAACTCGTGACGCCAGCAACGCCGATGATGAACGCCACCGATACGCCCCCACACTCAATTCGGGGTTTTTCTTCGACCTGGCTCTCGCCTCGTCAAAGATTCAAGGGATGCCCTGATAGTGTGTCCCTCGGAAAACTTTGACGGAAAAAGCTTCTGGTTTTTCGTGTGATTGCTGCCGATGTTGTGTGCCGTATTGTATGGAATTTTGTTGTTGTTTTTATACGATATCTTAATAGCGTGAACAATTTTTGAGATTTTTCGAGGGGATGAAAGCGAAGTTTTACCATAGTCGCAACATTTTTTTCGCAGTAATACGTCGTTATAAGTGGCAAAGTTTTTTTTACAGCACCGACCACTATCAGAAGAATTTCAGAAAATCAAAATAATAAAAAAACCATTCGAATTTATGGAGTGTCTTGCCTGGGTATATCACGAACAGATTTACTACATACGAATATGCGCACTCAAATAGAGTTCGAAAATTTGGTTACAACGGAACGGACAGCTAAAACATTGAAGATGAAAAATTCAGATTGAATCATTTATTAGCAATCGCAGAACATATTGCCCCTACAGGGGCATAGGACAGTAACAATTCTCTTTCACAAGGCGCGATCCCGATCATCGGCCTTTAGTTGTACCCAGGATTTGTTTATTCCACCGACCTCAAGCTCAACTGCTTCCTTCGATGTGCTACATGGACGACCGAACCGATGTCTTCCTTGAGGATTATAATCCAGAGCTTCTTTGATGATATTTTGCTGTAATTTGCTCAAAGTATGACCAATTCACTGCCACTTTTGCCTTTGAATTGCAATAGCTTTGTATTGACTATATTGCTAAAATTTTATCTTACCGAATTGTATTTGTTCGAATTTTGCCCAAGGAGTCTGGATTATCAAAAAACTGTCTTTTCATGAAATCTTGAAAAGGCGTATTTAATTTTAGTTTTATGACGAATGGGGTATTCTCCCCCCTAACGGGCGACGTCCGTCAACCCTAAATCTGTATAGTGTCCACCGCACAACAAAACTCATATTTTAAAATTTATGATATGATGACCACAACGAAAGAGTTGAAAGACAATGCAGTTCTATCACACGCTACACCGAAAATGTTTACCTTTTGACATGGTTATGTCTAATGGCTGGACTCAACCAACAACTTTGTGCGTCCCAAAATTCGTTACCGTGAGTTATCTCTCTAACAGGCGCCCATAATCTCAAATTGGCAAAATCCACAATTTTCATACCGAATGGAGCCTGAATAAGCCGGCGACTATAACACAGCAGCAAGCAACCGAAGCTCGAGTCCTTGTCCGCTCTCTCTCTCTCTTTCTTCCTCTTGAAAAATATTCAGTTCACTCACTGCGCATGCGCTCGCAGCCAGCCGAAAAATTGGCAAAAATTAAGAATTTTTTTTTCTGATGCTGTTTAAGCTATTGACTTGAATACTAGGTCAAAATATAATTATGTCAATATGATCCGATCCTCTCATTCCTTCTACCTCCTCCCATACAATTTTCAAAAATGCATTTCTTCGATTTTTATTGAAACTAGCAAAGTTAATAAAGGAATTTTTTGTCAGAACTAATCTAAGTATAATTGCAATTAGTTTTGAAAAAATTGTCGACTTCATCCCCGTCCTATCCCTCCCATACAAATTTCACGATATTTCAATTAAATTATTTTCCTGCAAATCTGTCAATCGACTTGAAATTTTAATCAAAGTACAATAATGCAAATAGCGCCTACGTCTAAAAATGTTGTTTTGATCCGTGTACTCCTTCTACCCCCTCCCATACAAATGCATAATTTTGATAAATGCGTTCTATTGATTTCCATTGAAACTAAAAAGAGTAGGAACTTAAAATTGTTCCCGAATTTGTTTTTTCCTTTCTGCAATAAATGCTACAAAAAAAAAATATCAACTTCGCTTCACTCCTTCTACCCCCTCCCATAGAAATTTTATCTCAGAAATTCAAGGAATGTATTTGTCCGTCAAACATAAGAGCTTTCGACTTTAAGATTGGAGTAAAGCATGATGATAAGGGTGTTTATAAGCACTTTCGAAATCATGCAAAACTTTCCAATTCCTCTACCACCTCTCAAACAAATGACCTAATTTCAGGAAAACAGTGCTTAATTTCTTTGAAAATTATGAAAGCTTCAAACTTTAAATTCAGAACGAAACATTTTGCGTACTACGTTTGGTGCCATGTACAAAAAATTACAGGTCTCCCCACTCTGTTTCAAACCCCTTCCATGCAAAAGTCACTATTCACTATTCGAAAGAATTTAATATGACATATTTTTCGAACCATTAAACTATTTCATATTTCATCTAGATTATCGCATGATTAGGCCTCACACCCAATCCAAATTCTATTATGTTTTTTAGTTGTTTTGGCTGCTACATACAGATATTTATAGATGTTGTGCGCAAATGGATGATGGAAAGAGAGCCATACGCAGAGTATAATCCAACCTACGACCCGTTTTTTTAAGGCGCCGAGTATAACAGAGGGGTCACCCTTTAATGCATTGCACAGTTCTTCTTCTTCAACCAGGATGAAATTTAGTATGGGGATTTTGGAGGAGAGAGACGGAAATGGCGATGGACATTATTTTTGAAGCGGTGAAGGTTATACTTGCTTGGAAACATGCTAGCAGGCAATGCGTTCCAAAGTCTGGATGTTCGGGAGATAAATGACTGCCTCTATTTCATTGTACAAGTGGGAATAGGGTTGACGGTAAGCTCGTGCGCGCGTTTAGCTTGACGAGTATTTTTGGGACAACTGTGAAGTGGAGGAATAAGTTATCCAAGTTCCGCACTACATTTACCATGAAAGTAGTGACAGTAAATTCTGAGTACTCCGACGTTCTTACGATGCTCGAAGGATAGAAGCCGTAATAGTATCATCTCATACAATTTTTAATTTCTAACCCCTGTTTAGTCTCTATTGCATTACCTTACCTTATCCTCAAGTAATTTTTGATAATCACGGCCCCTTAATGAATTTCCTTAGAATTGTGCAGCGAAATTCGGATGGCAGTATCTCCTGGTAGGTAACCGCTGATATTTTTCCAAAAACATTCGTAAGAAATTATCTTATGTTGAGTCGGAAAAGGATTAATTTTATCTACAAAAGGATTCAATAGACTAGGAATATAGATTAAATTGTTTGTAAGGTTTTAATCCCCTTAAATTTTCTTAAGGTTATACCGAAACTGGGTGAGATAGGGTGGAAATGATTTTGTGAGATGATTGAATAAGAATTTTTTTTTTAATTAATGATTTGAATATTTCAATGCAACCAAAAGTAGGTTCGAGACGTATTACAAGGCAAGGACAATCGATGGTGTAAAAGATGTAATATAATATGAAAATCCTTTTAACAGGCAGCCAACTGCCTCACTTCCGATAAGTCTCATTCCAACCGTTTGCTTAATTGTACAAATACTTTTGAATATATTGGCAGCATTGTAAGGTACCCATACTCAAACTTACCAATTGCCATGAAATATATCGCACTCAATTCAACTTATTGGTTAGATAACTTCATCGTCAATAAATTATTAGATATGCAAAAGAAATAAATAACACCACTGCACTTCCGTTCGATACTTTTACATATCAGTTTTAAATTCAAACGTGAAGAATTTTAAACTTGACTTGAAATTTATTCAATTTTACTGCACATACTTAGCCTGATTTTAAACCGATGGTAACCTTCATCTTGGCAATCAGCTGGAAAAACAAAATTCTTCCTTTCCTTCAATTCTTATTTCTCGACATTTAAGTTTTGTGTTCCAGACCATTGATTTACCTTGCCTTGAAATCATTTTTACTGCCAATTGGCATATCGAATGTTCATTTTTTCCTATCTCTTTCTCTGTGCACATAATCTTAGTTTGCATGGAGGTAAAAAAGATAGCTCATATTCATTTTTATGGTTTCCTTTCAGAAATTATTGTTTTCGACGGCCAGCCGGCGTCAAAATATTGCAATAATGAAAATGGTTAGCGATTTGTTTTACATAGATTGAACGTTTCGAAATGGGATTCTGGTAATGAATTTGAAATTAGCTTTGTTTTATTACTTATCGTTAGCGAAACCTGCCTTAAACTGCCGGGAACTAATAATTCGTAATTAATTGCACGAAAATTTACATCTCTATCGGCAATCGCCAAAATTTTTGGTTACGTGATATTTATAACCAGTGCCAGTATGCCAAAATTTTGAAAACCTGCCAATATTTCGCTTAAATTTTCATTGGAAATAGCGACGACGAACTTTACAATTGAACTGGACAAACTAAGATAAGCATTGAGATTCTAAGGCGAAAGTAGCAGTGGATTGGTTACACGTTGAGGAAGCTGTAACTAACCAACTAAGGGACACAGCTCAGGATTCCACCTTGTGGAAGTGAACTGTTTCTATTCTAAACCTTTATAGGAGGTCTTAATAAGAAATTGATTGGTTGAGTAAATATAGTTTGACTTTAATTGAAAAAAAAACCCCCGAAGGGATAACGCAATAACAAATATTGCACAAGAAAACACTAGGAGTGCGTTAAATCTGGACAATCAGGCCCGTGCAAAGGAATCATCTACTAGGAGAGGGTTGAAGTTTTATTCTTTTCTTTTTAAGCAACCAAAAAATTTTTTTTTATTGTAAACGTGACAATGACTGCGTATCGATCGATGTGCCGTATACGAGGTGACGGAAAGTACCGATTGATGCGCCATATACGAAGGGACGTAGATAATTGCGAAAATAGCAACCCCGCTGACCCTCCGTTGCGTGGTGACGCCAGGATTCAAGGGTGCCGAGAAGCGATTATGCCTAAGGCAAATTATACTCGAACTTTGAAATTGGGACTTCTCCTTAACAAGCGTAAGAATCTTCTACCCAAAAATTTTATGTAATTCCTATTAGAATAATCTTGTACATTTTCTTGTTTCACTTATTTCGAATTTAAATCGTTTTCGTTTAGTTCCTCTCATACTCCTCTGGCGATTTTTCGACCTGTTATTCAGAATTTTATAAATTTCAGGCACTAAATTCAACACAACACTAATGCTAACGATCATAGTAGCAGCATCACCTGAATCAGAAGTCAATAGAACTCATAGTTTGGTGGATGTTTTCATTTGCTAAAAATTTGTCCAGAGCTTCATTGTTGAATTATAAATTCGTGCAGTGACTCTCTAAGAGTTTGACGTGACTCCCTGCCACAAAGGCGTAGCTCCACGCTTGCATTCAACAACTTGGATTGTTTTTATGAGGTACCAGTTTATTATTATTTGCCCCATTTATACTGGTGCATGCGAGACCTATATATCTAAATCTCTACCAGTCTGTGGGTCTTGGCGCCCAGTTGTATAACGCAACTCTACGATCAGAAACGAGGAACGAGTTCCAAGAATCTCTGCACGTGACATTAACATAACCTAAGCCACTGAGTGTACCCCAAAGAGACCTCACTCATAGCTGTGCCGATTTTTCTCCCTCCTGTCGTATCAGCCCATCTCTGCGACTCTGTATGACTACTAGATATTCGATTCATATCATCGATTTCCCCCTAGGATGTTGACCCCTTCCGGTCACTACCTTAGCATCTGCAGTTCCCATACAGTGTATTACGATTTCCTCGGTCACTATTCTCTTCCGTCTACAATGTTCCATTAATGTCATTTGTAATCATCCTATTTCGCTTCCTTAGTTCACCACTTTACAGTCTCAGTCTATGAATCACAGTCTGTGATGGATTTCGATTACCATGGTCGCTAATTTCTTCCGCATTTAACATTTATTCCTCCCGTTTTCCTCCAATTTCACTTCCTTTAGGTCACTACTTTGACAACGCAGTCCAGGTTGGCTACCCTGGTGGAAGAGGGTTTGTATTTCGTTCACTTCAGACCTCTATTAATATCCGCAATCCAACTATTTATCTTATCAACCTAAGCCACTGGCTTTACTTCCTCAGAAAGCTGCTTTGCATTGGTTTCGCTACTTCGGTTCACTACTTTTTAAAAAAAAATTTAAATCTTCACCGATGTCTGACCATATCAGCGATTCAGTAATGCAGCGATTCAGAAATTCATCGTTTCTTCGTCTTATCAGTTCAGCGAGCCTGCATACCTATTTTCATAACATCGACATGACATGATTTGGGGTGCTCGGCTCCCCTCCCCTTGGGTGTAGCCTATTGGGTATCATGTTGGTATGCAATGCGAAGATCGTGAGTTCAAATCCTGGTCGTTGAATAATTTCAGTACATTGCCCGCTTGGCAATATCTGGGCTACCTCAATCTGACAAAAATTTAAATTCGTTGATGGAAGCTTATGCGAAAAGCTCTGAAAATTTGTCGGGGGCCTGCCCTTTTGAGTTACGCCACTCAGCAGAGAGTACCGAACAAGATCCAGACGGAGATGGCAGACAAGACTGTACTTTTCTGACTTAAGTCGAAGTGGTAATTAAATCCAAATGCATAAATGATAATAAATGCCTTTATAGCTCAAGAGAAGGTGTTTATAAATTCAGGGGTGTCCAAGCTCGCAAAAAAGATCGAACATTGCACAACATGCGGAAGGAACCGGTTCCATTCGATATCAATCATATTGACCAATGCTCCAATGGAAAGCACCAAAAATAAGAACAAACACATCTTGGTTGTAGTGAATGCTATTACCGAGTTCATTAAGTTATGCCCGACGACTAGTACAAAGGGGGTATGCGCAGTCCATTAGAAGTATTTCGATTATTATAGCCGACTCCGAAGACCTATTGCCGATTGTGGAACATGTTTCACATCTACGGAATTTCGAGAGTTTGTCACGGCTCGAAACATCCACTATATTAAAAAGGTTGCCCCACAGGTAAATGGGTAGGTAGAGGGAGCCAGCCGGGTGTTAGACCGGAGGTTGAGTAAACTGCTCAGCCTACTTAGTCACTACCGTGTTTAAACCGAGCGAGCCTCTCTTTGGGAAATCCCAACGAGGTCCAGAAGTGGATGGAGTGACCATCCGATACTTGGCTAGCTTTTCTATCCCAGCCTCTGAAGAATGAAATGATTCACAGTACAAGGAACAAAGCATCTTCCCGCATCAGTATGAGAAGGGCGAATATGAACAAATCAAATTCCTGTTAAGACCACCTATAGGGGCATAGGACAGAAACAACTCTCTTCCACAAGGCGCAATCCTGCGCATCGGCTTTAAGCTGTTACCAGGACTTGTTTATTCCTCTGGCCTCCTGCTCAACTGCTCGCTTCCATGTGTTACATGGTCGACCAACCCGACGTCTTCCTTGAGGGTTATAATCCTGAGCCTGTTTTGCGATGTTTTGCTCTGGTTTCCTCAAAGTATGACCGATCCACTGCCACTTTCGCCGTTGAATCTGAATACCTATTTTAGTCTGGAGAGTTGTACTCCAAAGTTCGTCGTTGGAGATCACTTCTGGCCAGAATATTCCTAAAATGCGTCGGAGGCATTGGTTTACGAAAGTCTGTAGTTTCTTGGTAAGTCGAACGGTCACTTTCCACGTA
Organism: Chorisops tibialis; assembly: GCA_963669355.1. Taxonomy (NCBI): domain Eukaryota; kingdom Metazoa; phylum Arthropoda; class Insecta; order Diptera; family Stratiomyidae; genus Chorisops; species Chorisops tibialis. The sequence continues at coordinate 12,620,138 of OY770262.1, read as the reverse complement.
GTACAACCATATAATAACACGGATTTGACGCATGCGTCAAAAACTCGCAGCTTCGTGCGAATATGAAGTTGTAAATATCGGTACCCATACGCCATTCTGCTAGTGCTCCCAGGGGACCGATATGTAGTCACGTGTATAGAGAACAATCAAATCACTCACATTCTCTGCAAAGGTGGAGCAATTGGGGGCATATGTTAAGTTAGGTTTTGTGGAGGAGTTGGACACCAATGTGCGTATGCCAATAGTTGGTCCATTGTACGCCTTCGTATTTGTATCTTATGAACCTACATATCATTTAGCTAGCCATCTCTACCCGTCCTGTCCACCATTTCGTTTTCAGGTATATCCCAATGACCCAGAATTCAACAAAGTCGCAAAGTGCAGGTTTTCCCCAATACTTCCAACATGTCCATACAATTATTTGAGCATCTTGAATTGCAGCTGTAAGAGTCAAGGGTAGCTAGGACGTATCATCTTGAGGTCGAGATTCTTGTCAGGTCAGCCGAACTGTAGTGTAAATGACAATAATGGAACCATCAGTCACCAAATCATCTACGTATCGATCGACGCACCGTATACGACGCGCCATATACGAAGTTGCGGAAAATACCAAACGGACAAGATGATCTAATTTTATAGTGTCAACTACCGCGAGGATTCTTCGAATCGCAAGACGCTGGACTATTTGAGAGCGAAATTAGAAAACTGGAGCAACTGTGGCCAAATTTCGAAAAAGGTCATCGGGCGCTACTAATTATCGGTCCCTACTAATTATCGGTCCCAACGAGTCAGAATACTTCACGAACCACTATTTCGAAAAGGTCAGCGATGTATTTAAGCAACTGAAGGAAGAGATCCTGGTGCAGCTGGAACTGAAAACTGATGCTTCATTGGACATTCTTCTACAGTTGGCATTGAGAACACAGCAGTAGACAACAGAATGTCCCCGACTTCAAAATCTGCCCACACTTAGCCTTTTGCATTCAAGAAGGTTCTGATCAAAGATTTAGACCCAGAGGATTTGGAGTCGGCCACCCTATTCAGATGGCAACGAGCGTTAATCAGTGCCATTGGGTGCCTGATAAGCAACATTGAAGGGAGACTGCGTTTACTGCACTCAGCGATTTACTATCAAACAAAAATTAATGCGGTGAATAAATACTGGGACGAAATGTTATCCATCAAATAATCCATATGATCACGTTCTAGTGAACCTGAACACTATAACTACAACATCAACATCATCTGCAACAATCGAAAGGTTATCGCAAGACTTGGTTATCAAGGTATTGCTTCACAAGAAATCGTCTCCACGATCAGTCGGATCCACTGGACCTTCGATAACGACGCAAAAGGGGAAAAATGTTGTATCTAAAGCCCAATATATCAGGTGAAGACAAACGGTTAATTCAGCAGTTCCCGGTATCGGAATCCAGTTATCCGCCTAGGATCATTAAGATAACCAACGGTTATTAGTAACTACTATCCTCAATAGGCTACAGAGTCCAGCACATAAGATTGACTCCACTTCCAGCAACAAATCTTATCATGACGTGACCGAATCATGGGATGCTTTTTTTCTTACATCACGGTTAAGAAAATGGATGGAAACACTCATGGTTTGTACCAGCAACCTTCAAAATACCCGAAACAAACACAAGACTTCCAGGAACTTCTAATTTTTTAGATGCACGGTTCCAGTCTATTTAGACTCTTGGCACAAACGCTGGACAGCGACCTCAAGCAGAGAATCGCTTGAAAGGATCATCACTGGCCACATCCGGAATCACTTCTTGTTCACTTTGTAATCTTTTTTAAGCAGTATACGCTTGTCCGAAATTCCTCAAAATGGATGTCAGCAGCCGTTGCCAAGCAATAAGAACTCACGTGAAGTGCATGAACTGCTTAACAATGTGGGCAATGTCAATTGGGAAGCTGCAAGAAGTGCTCCAAAAAGCATAATACACTTCTTCATTAGGAGACACGTGCTCGACACGTAGGCCAAACCAAAAGGCCTGAAGCATCAACAAACAGCTCAGCTGGTCTCATACCAGAAGCCATCATAGACAATCGGTCCACTTATGTATTTCTAGCAACTACAGTGATACATATCATGGACGAACATAACAATTTTATCGAATCTTGAGCAATCTTGCACTCCGGATCCCAGCTTCAGTTTTTCTCGGCTGAGTTGGCAAAACGGATTCAACTAACATATACCAACTGCAGCACCATCCTAGTTGTTATCGGAAGCCGTAAACACAAAGCGCAGCAGCGAAAATACACCACAATTCAGTCTAGATTGGATAAGTTCTCCGTGGGCATTGAGGCATTCTACCAAGTATAACCAGCAATCAACTTCTACAATGGCATTACAGCTCAAATCGGGCCTTGGCCTCCTGACCTGGTTCTTTAACATTGTTCATTATTTATTGTGGAATGGTTGTTAGACCTTCGCACAACTCTCTTTCTTCGAATTTTTCATTTTCGTAGATTGAAGTGACCAAAATACACCCAAGCAGGCAGTGTGCTGGAATTATGCGTCGACCGGGATTTTAACTCACAACTTCCACATTGTAGACCAACACGCTACCTACTAGGCTACACCCTCGATGATAACAAACAATCAGCCAGCTCGTTTTGTGGACATCAAATATTGAAACTTGCTATCTAACATAAAACTTGCTGAACTGAGGAAGATACCCTACCCACTCTTCAATACAATATTTGGGTGGGTGGTACTAGGAAGAAGCTCTGATCAAACATCCCCTAAGGCGTTCTGCGAAGTAGCTACCACCGATGAAACCATTTTCGATATTCAATCCAACCACAAACTCAAGCAGAGAGTCTCCGCGAAAAATATTTTGAAAGGTCTACAACTCGCGATCACTCAACTCGATTCGTAGTGAGGCTTTCGTTGAAGAAAGATCCAACGGACTTACGTCAGTCTCATAAGAGACGATTCATTTCTCTAGAGAAAAGGATGAACAGAGATCCTCTTCTTGAATTATAACATGTCGCCTTTATGGACGAATATCTGAGACTGAAGCACATGGAGAGCACACAAGAGAGTGAGATAAAACGATTGCACTACTTTATTCCTCAGCTACTATTAATGCAATGGCGCTACAACCCAATCGGACCTTGGCCTCTTGACATTCAGGAATTATGTATTGCGTCGACCGGGATTTGAACTCACGACCTTCGCATTACAAGACCACACGCTACCCACTAGGCTACACCCTAGTTAGTTCGTTATTCCTCATCACTGTATGCTAAAGCCATCCAACTAATACTAAGCTTGACTGTATTAGTAATGAACATCAACTTTGAGGAACTCGTCCATCAATTTTATTGCGGTTTGATTGAACCATACAAATTGCGTTTTGTTTTTTGAAACAATAGTCTCATTTTTTTTTGGCATGAGAGTGGTGAGGTGTGTTCTTGTGAGTAGAATGATGATCTATAATTCGAAGGTTGGGAGTTCAAATAGCGGTCGACTTATAATTTCAACACAATGCTTGCTTGGGTATATCTTGGCCACCTCAATCAGCGAAAATTTAAATTCGTAGATAGATGGTTATGCGAAGGGCTAGCAATCCGTTCACAATAACAAATGAAAATGTTAAGGAACCTAAAGGAACCATTCAAGAAGTAGATAAGAGTGATAAACTCTTTTTCTTAAAATTTTATGGAAAGTTGTTCTAATGCAATGCCTCCGAGTTTTTATTTCTCTTATACTCTAGATGAAATCTGAAAGTATATTGTGTTTGCCTTACCGTTTGTAACTCTAAAAAATAACGCTCGCACTGAGCCACCAACGGTACAGAAATATTTGTTGGCGCTCAAAAACCTCGATTCCGAGTTGCTGTCGTCTGTGTGTCTATCTACAACATAACTCTCGACAGCTTTGAGCTATTGTTCTAAAATTTGTAGTATGTCATTTTAAGCAAAAAAGTAACTTTAAGTTCGTGAACGGGCTACATCCCCCCACTCCTTCTACCCCCTCCCATACAAATTTCATGAAATTTCGAAATTTAAAGAAATTGATTTTTCCTTGAAGCTATGTAAGCTATCGGCTTGAAATTTGGGCCAAAGTATAACGATATCGATGTCATTAACATCACGGAATATCCATTCGATCCCCTCACTCCTTCTACCCCCTCCCATACAAATGCAGAATTTTGAAAAATACATATTTTCGAAGACGAAATTTTGCCAGAATTAATTTTGTTATAATTGAAATTAGTTTTAAAAAAATTATCAACTTCACATCATTCCTTCTACCCCCTCCCATACAAATTTCACGAAATTGTGAAATTTCAATTAAATTATTTTTCTTTAAAACTGCTAAAGCTAACGACTTGAAATTTTGTACAAGGTATAACAATAGAAATATCATCAACACAAAAAAAAATTGTTTTCATTCGTGTACTCCTTCTACCCCCATCCATACAAATGCACAGTTTTTGATAAATGCATTATATCGATTTGCATTGAAACTAGAAAAACTACAAACTTCAAATTTTGTCAGAATTTTTTTTTTAATAATTGAAATAAATGCTAGAAAAAATTATCAGCTCCCCTTCACTCCTTCTACCCACTCACATACAAATATCTGTGTTATAAATTCAAGAAAAGCATTTTTCCTTCGAATATATGAGAGCTATCGACTTTCAAATTGAATCAAAGCATGGTGATAAGGTTGATGATAAGCAGTTTAAAAATCATCTTAAACACTCCACTTCCTTTGCCACCCCCATACAAATGTCCCAATTTCAGAAAAACTATGTCCAATTTTTTTAAAAATAATGAAAACTACGAACTTTAAATTCAGCACGAAATATTTTGCATGACATGTTCGGTCTCATATACGAAAAATACTACTAACCCCTACTTCTACCATCTCCCATGCAAAAGTTTCTATTCACTATTCGAAAGAATTTGAGATGACATATTTCCAATTTCATCTAGAGTACCATATGATTGGGCTTTACGCCCAATCATAATTCTATTATGTTTATACTCTAGATGAAATCTGGGAATATATTGTATTGGCCTTACCGTTTGTAATGCTAAGAAATAATGATCGCACAGAGTCGCTACAAATTTTCCATGCAAATTTCACGAAATTTCAGAATTTTAACTAAATTATTTTTCTCCAAAACCGTCGAAGCTATCAACTTTAAATTTTGAGAATAGTACACTATTATAAATATCATTGATGTCGAAAAATTTGGCTTTGATTCAAATACTCCTTCAACCCCCTCCCATACAAATGCATAATTTTTGGCAAATGCATTTAATCGATTTTCATTGAAACTAGGAAAATTACAAATTTCAAACTTTGCTAGAGTTTGTCCCTTAATAATTTCAATAAATGCTAAAACAAATATGAACTTCGCTTCACTCCTTCTACCACCTCCCATACAATTTTTTGTATTGAAAATTCAAAAAATATATTCCTCCTTCGAACATATGAGTAACAAGACAATGTGATTAAGATGTTAATAAGCAGATTCAAAATTATCCAAAACCTCCCACTTTCTCTGCCACCTCCCATACAAATGCCATAAATTCAGAGAATTTGTTCAAAAATTATGAAAGCTACAAACTTTAAATTCAGCATAAAACATTTTGTATACTACGTACAGTGTTATCTACAAAAATTACAAACCTCATCCCTCTGCTTTCACCACCTCCCACACAAAAGTCACTATTCGCTATTCGAAAGAATTTGAGAAGACATATTTCCAATTTCATCTAGAGTATCACATGATTCTATTCTATTATGTTTTTCAATTAGCTTTAAGGTAAGATGCATCTCTACCTCCAGTTCACGATCATTTAAAAAACGAAGAAATTCAAACAGAGAATATTTCTTGCGAATACAGAATACTTAGAATATCTATTTTCCCTTACCGACATGACTGTGTAATTTACATTAAAGGGTGTCCCCCTAAGTTGTGTTCGGCTTTTAAAAAAAAAAAATCTAAGAGTTTTTTCTTAGAATTCTTCAGAATACAAGGATTTAATCCGCCCTTTGCTTTATTCTGAGCCAAAACGAAAGATTTTCCGATTGCACAGTATCGTTTGGGTCGCTGATGAAATAATGATCAAACTGGAATCTTTTTTTTAAAATAAACATCTTGGCCCAGGAAAAATTCCCGGAAAACCTTCAGTCTTTCTAAGTTAGTTTTTTTACCCTGAGATTTTTAATCAGATCAAAATAATGTCCGTCATATTTTACATTTTACATACATCATGTCAAGAATTAACCACACAAAACACAATCGTAATTTTATCACGCTGAGAAATTGCAAACCACGCAATATCGAAAAAAAATACACAGTCCACGCCAAATATAACGGACCATAATTATATTAAAGTTCGATGTTATGTTTATTTATAAAGTTATTTTTTTTTAACCATGACTTTGATGTTATCAAATTGTTTAATGTTCAAATTTGTTAGTTTTCATCCGAATAAGAAAAGATTTAGAATAAATTTCACGCAGCAAAACCGAATCAAATTGAAGGAAATAATCTTTATTAGTACTTGTAGGAGTATCTTATGATTAACTGTATTCATAAGAATCATATGAAGTTTTTAAATAACGTTATTTCGAATGGGAGCAACAACAATAAGAACAGTGTTGATTTAGACTTTTCCTTTTTTCTTGACATGACCTAATTCTTTTGCGATTATTATTGAAAGGAATGCTGAATTAAATAATTAATCTAAAAAAACTATTTAAAAAAAAAAGATATTGTGTTTCAAGTGTTCAAACAAATATGTATCTCGCTTATAACTAATGACATTAAAGGTATTAAATTGGCAAAAATAAATCCTAAATTTGATCAATTTATTCGATAGACTTTAAACACGCGCGTAATTTACCTTTTGTTTTCGAAATAAACTAGACAATAAATTAATTAAAACTTAAATAAAATGCAAAGTTTCGAGCCTGCATAAGTGCCTTTATTTAAAAAAAAAAATAGTCTAAGATACCAGCTAGCCTAAAAATAGATCTAAGGCATTTTCTAAAATTGAATCTAGTGTACTTTTAGCTTTTAAATCCTGGCTGACGAAAATAATTATAATTAATTTATGAAATGTCTTGCTTGTGTATATATTTCATACTGACTAGTAGAATAGCATTGAAGCAAGAGTAAGAAAAAAAAATATAATTAAATAAATTTTACGATAAATTTCTTTTGTGTTTAAGAAAAAAATTTACAAATAGAAAAACTGATTTAACTGCTCCGTTACATTGTTATACGATACCTGATTTTGAACATTTATACACAAAATCACTGTTATTAAAAAAAAATAATAATAAGATTTTAGATTATGTAGCGATAAGAAATGCAAAAATAAACTATGAAACTAATTCAGTTTAATTAGATTTTCTTTCACTTTAGAAACTATGCACTGAAGGCATCCGGACAGGATGCGATTAATTTGCGATGCACATTTTTTCAGACAACACTATTTTCATAATTTACGCATTTTTTTTTTCTCAATTTTTTTTTTTAATGCAATGATTCGAACTTATTTTCGAAAGCACAAAAGTCACATTCGACCGGGTCTAACTTATTAGAAATTTTTAATTTTCAAGAGTTTTCTTTTCCTTTTTTTCCAATTGTCGAATTAATCAAATCAAATATTAACTTGTCGGCATTCAATATTGCACCGACATTTTGAATATATATTATTTTTTTCTCTTACACCATGCCGTAATATCAAAAATTAAACTAAATATCGACTAATTTCGTTTATTTAACTTCGAAAAAAAAAAATTGGTTCGTATAATTTTTTCTTCCCGATATGATTCGTTTCTCGCGTTTCTTATCTTTTATTTTTCTTTATCGTTTTATTTTCAAGAAGGTCACGTTCAAATTCGATTTGAATGAATTTTTTTCGTCTATTTCGAGGAGAAAAATCAAAAAAATACCACAGAATTTAGCCAGCGATGGATGTGAAAAAAGAAAATTAACACACACAATACGCGAAAAAAACGAACCGTCTGTTTTTACATGAAACGTTCAATGCTAACTAAATTTCCCTCTCGATTTTCTATTTATTTCGAGGTGAATTTTTACCCAACATCCGAACGAACTGAATATATTCCGAGAGTCTCTATAGCGCGCTCTATAAATCAACCCCCGTAAATGCCCCCTTGCTGTGCCTTCCTCCCGTTACCTTGTGTTCCGTCGTATCTTTTTACATGACCAACTTCATGGAGCAAAATTTCACCCCCGAAAAATCCTGCTTTAGAGATAGTTTTTCGCGCAAATACACATTCACAAAAATCAAGATTGCAACCGAAAGATTTTCTTCACTCGCCGAACTCCGTCCCCCCTCCCCCACCAATTGCTTCTGAAATATACAAACCAACACAGAAAGTATACAATCAATCTTTAAACACTAACGTCTTTTTCGGACAATAAATGGCAAGAGCAAGAGAGTTTCGATAAATTCTCCATAGTGCAAATGTTTTTCAATGGTGTCCTTTCGAGATGGTGTTGAGTGTGCGCAATCCAGAAAAGCTCCGCGATCAAAACTTCAATGAAAGCTTTCATTAAAAGAAAACTCATACACATGTTTAGGAGTGATATTTATATACATATATTATATTGCTCAATGTTTTTCAGGTATGCGTGGAACTACAGAGTTGCTAAAAATAAAAATTTTAAGGGTTGCATTTTGTTTACACTGTTCGGTGGTTTTAGATGGATGCCACGAACTAGTCGGCATTGGAATGACGTATGTACGAATCTCAGTTTAAAAAAAGGGATTCTACAAAGCTGATATGGCAGGGCATGCAATAGATTCTTTGCGTAGGTGGTCGAACTTTATGATATTTACGGTAGTGGAGAAGATTCGGAACATTTTCTTTAATATCTGCAGGGTTCATTTCTTTAAACTTTTGCGTTCTACGCCATAAATTAAAATAATTTATTTAAATAAATATTTTGTAGATTGGAAATTTTATAATTTTCTTAGCGAAATATTAATATTCTAGTTTGGATTTGATTCGATTACGCCATAAGTATTGAATTGGACTTCAACTGGAAATATCAATAAGTCGATGAATGGCTATAGACTATTAACAACGGAACTGGAGGGGTTGGCTATTTTGCAGAAGCACAGTTCTGGCGAAAAGGAGAGGAAGAAGGGAATTCAGGCTTACAAGGATTAAGTTGGATGAGGCGGTTGATATTCGACTTGAACTGCTGGATGTTGTATTGATGTGGTACTTGCGTCGAACATCAGAATTTTACTGTGCGACTAAAAACAGATTTTAGAACATACTCGCATGCAAGTGCAACGGCAGGAGGTTAACGTAAATGAAAATATCGTGTAGGCCAGAAATTGGAAATTTCGCGGGAACTGTCTACATTAGAATATCGGTTAAGGAGGGAAAGGCAGCTGAGATCAGTTATGCCAAAAAATTGTTAATCCATAACGCCATTTTCCAAATCCAGCAATACATCGGAAGCGTCTTTATATTGAAATACAAAAAAAAAACTTTTAATAGTGGCAACCAAACCGCAATCACTTGATTGCTAAGTATGTGCTAAGGATATGTCACACGATCTCTCTCTCTCTCTCCCTCTCTTTCAGCAACAACAATCTTCGAAAAAAAATGAAAATTTTAAATGTCGCATTCTTATTCACCTTAGAAACAATCACCCCATGAGAATAAGTGGTATCGCTATAGACCCAAATTGCGGTCTATACCAGTCACTACATTCGAAATAAAAAGGAAATTTTTGAGGTAGCACCCTTGGAACTAATTCCATCATTTGAAGAAGTAGTATCGCTATGGACCCTTGGGGTCTGTACCAGTCACGAACTTCGAAATAAAAAGGAAATTTTTGAGACCGCATTATTAATTGCCTTGAAAATAATCCCTTCAGGTGAATAAGTGGTATTGCTACGAACCCAACCCTTGGGGTCTGTGCTAGTCGCTCCCTTTGAATAAAAAGGAAATTTTTGTGAACGCACTCTTATTCGCCTCGGAAACAATCCCTTCGTGTGAATAATTGGTATCGCTATGTACTCTTGGGGTCTTACAGTCACTACCTTCGAAATAAGAAGGATTTTGTTTTTTCAGATGGCACTCTTCTTTACCTTTTTTATGGAATAACCTAAGAAATTTCGGCCTTTATGTGCAATGCACAAACACAGTCTTGGAGGGAAGGAATAGGATTGGGAAGTAGAGTGAGAACGACCGTAACGAGTAGTGAAGCTGGTATATTTGTTCAGTTGTACTGGCTGCTACTAACAAATATTTGCAGATATTATTGGCGACTGAATGATAGAAAGCGAACAGAAACCATCTACTGTGTATATAGGCCTTCTTGGAGTGGAAATTTTTAACTTTTACATCGTTATTTCGAAAATTTTTCATTGCCAGTAGCAACTGAGAAAGTCGTGCATAAAAAAATTGCCTGCCTGGAGTGGGAATCAAACCCACGACCAACTGACTGTGAAGCAATCACGCTGCGCACTACGCTACGGAAGCAATCCTTTCGTGTGATTAAGTAGTACCGCTATGGACCTTGGGGTATGCGTCAGTCACCACCTTCGAAATAAAAAGGACATTTTTTAGGTCGCACTCTAATTTGCCTTGAAAACAATATCTTTTTGTGAGTTGTATCTCTATGGACGCTTGAGGTTTATGCCAATCAATACAATTTAACCTATAATGCGGAAATCTGTAGATCCTAGTAGAAAATTGTAACTTTCTATGATTTGTGACATCGCAAAGAATTTTGTCCGAAATTAATGAAATCCAACCAGTAAATTTACCTCACTAATATCATGTTAGATTATCCGGTAAGATGTGCACCTTAGTGCGATTTTAGTCCCAGACAAGAAATAATTGTGCCATTTTCGCACGTCTGTGCCACTTTTGCAATGCATAATGCCCATTTGACAACACTGCTGACGCTACTTGTCTGATCGAGCGAACTCGGAGTTGAAATAACTTCGGAATCTCCCATCAGTTTTATAGTCCGAGACTGAACATAACCTAGAGAAGAGAGTTTTGTTGAGTAAAGGACTTGCAGATTATCAGCTACTCGAAAGATTATTATTATTTATGTTAGGGGAACACGTGAGAGCACTGCGGCCTTTTTGGCCTATTGTGCGATTATTGCCCCTATACCCTACCATAACTCAATAGCTTTAGCTAATTTGAGTATCTGTAAGGGAGCCATGTGGGCTAGTTCCTCGGTGGAAATGAAACCTTTCCCCAGAAGATTATACCTTTTCCTTGCCACTGCTTCACAGTGGCATAGGATATGTATTGTCGTTTCCGAGTCTTCGAGACAGAGACGGCAGATGTCGGTTTCAGCTAAGCCCATATTATTGAGGGGGTGGTTCACTCCACTGTGCCCCGTCATTAGGCCAATTAGCGTACTAATATCGCTCTTCCTGAATTTTAGGATATCTTCCACTTTGTTTTTTTGTGGTATGATTAGTTTTTTGGGGTTGATAAGCCTGGAAGTCTATTCCAGTAGATTTTGTGTTCTTGTTCAACCCACTTCTTAAGTGTCGAGCTTTGATGCCCATTGGTTTTCCGCAGAATGGCTCTGGACCAATAAAGTTTTTTTCCGCGCCATTTTTTGCAAGGCGATCAGCCTCTTCGTTTCCCTCAATTCCCATATGTCATGGTACCCACATTAAGGTTACGTCGTTCCTTTTCCCCAGGATGATTAGGTCTTGAAGACAGTCCCAAACTAACCTCGATCCGTGTTTATTGGATGTTAGGGATTTGAGAACCGCCTGACTATCCGATATAAATTGATTTGTTGCGATGAGCTCTCCTTATATTCTCTTGGATACATAGCTCCATTGCAATTAGTTCAGCCTGGAATATTGTGGCTTCTTTGCCGAGTGGTTTTGAAACCGAGAAGTTAAGGCCTTTGACTCCGGCTCCTGTCCCCTCAGAGGCGCGCGAACCATCTGTATACCAGATGGTTGAACCCTCTGTCATTTCAGGTGACGTGGATTGCCAGTCTGTGCGTTCACCAATTATAACCTTGAAGGGGGTTTCAAAGTTATATTTTGTCGGCATGGCATCCGATAGTGTGGAGGTTAGAACCTCCAATTTTGGGTTTCTTAGGATTTTGAGGTGGCCTCTAAGATCCCCTGGTTTGTACTTGTTTTCCCTCTGTATGCGTAACACCCCTTTGATAGCTTCCTTTTATATTTGTAGATGTATCGGAGTGATGTTAAGGAAAATTTCCATTGCCGCTGTGGGACAGGTTTTCATAGCTCCTGTGATACCAAGACAAGCTAGCCTTTGGATTTTTTGTAGCGTAAGCTGTGCTTTTCTTTGTAAAGTTTTAGTCCACCATATCGTTGATCCGTATGTGACTATTGGAAGAATGATTGTTCTGTAGCACCAGTAAATCATTTTGGGCTTTATTCCCCATTTTCTGTCAAATAAGCTTTTAAAGGCCCTAGGACGATCTAGGAGTTCATCTACTACAACTGACCAAAGAAGTGGAGATAGTACCCCACCTTGGAGACAGCCTCTATGGGTCTGTGCAGTCAATGTGCTATCCCCTAGATCCATGGTTGTCATTTGGTTCCTTAGCATGGCATGTATCCATCTAGTCGTGGCCGTTTCCAAACCCTTTTTCCTAGCCGCCCCTATTATGGCTTCATGGGAAGTATTGTCAAACGCTCCTTCTATATCTAGGAATGCACAAAGTGCAATTTCTTTATAGTCTATTGCCTTTTCGATTTGCCTCACCAGACCGTGAAGGGCTGACTCTGTTGATTTGCCCTTTTGGTAGGCATGCTGATTAGTATTAAGACGAACCCTGTTGGGTCCTGTTCTTACGTGTATATGCACTAACTTCTCCATCGTTTTGACGAAGAAGGAGGTAAGGCTTATAGGACGATATGACTTAGGCTGATCCATGGGACGATTCCCTGCCTTCGGTACAAATACCACCTTCGCTTTCCTCCAAATTTTTGGGATGTATTCCCAAATAAAACTGGCTTTAAAGATCTTTATCATTATTGGCATTAAGATCTTTAACCCCTTCTGCAGTAATGCGTGGAATATTTTATCTACTCCGGCTGATTTGTAAGGCTTAAAGGTGTTGATCGCCCATCTGATCTTTTCCTGAGTGAAGATTTTTACTCGAAAGATGGATCACCTTCTTTTTTAATGGCATTACAACCAAAATCGAGCTTTGGCCTTCTAAAATTCAAGTTCCTTAAAATTTTATTTTTCATATCTACGAATTTTCATTTTCCCAGATTGAGGTGACCAAGATAAGCATACGCAAGTAGTGTGCTGAAATTATACGTCGACCGAATTTTGAACTCGCATTCTTCACATTATAGGCCGACACTCTACCCAATTGGCTACACTGCAGCTTTGATCATCTAAGCGCACCTAAACACTGGGATGTTACCTTAGCAATGATCAATGCATAAAGTTTTCAGTGACAGAATCATCAGATTTGGAAATCCCATTACGAAAAATTATCGAGTCAAAATTCTTCTCATGCTTGAGAGGTGTAAGGCAGCTTTGTGTTTTGGACGCACTAAACTTAACCCTGTTCTTTTCACATCATCCGAAAAGAAATTTGTGTACAGTGATCGAAATGTATACGTTGTATGTTTGCCTAACCTAACCACACAGAGGCGTACAATGGACCCACTGGTACCTAAATTGGTGTCTAATCCCTCCACGAACCCATACGTTGCATGTCAGAGTTAGTAAAATGGGATAATGATATGTTGTTAAAGTGGTAGCAGAAATTGATGGCGCAGTCATCAGCAAAACTGTGAATTGTATTAAATATTGACGAAAGTAAGTCATTCTTGAAAACTAAAAAGAGAGTCAGAGAAAGGACTGATCCTTGGAGTACTCCGGCTCTGTTATAATGCTTAGGCTTTGTCAATTCTCTTTGACCAACAAGCAACCTGTTCATTCCCCGGCAGTTTATCTTTTATATAAATCTTACAAAATCTCTCAGATCAATTTTTGATCGCGAGCTATCTAGATGGATAGAACAGTTGAAGAAAGATCGAAGGAGATGTTTGCTCGTAACACGGATGATCATCACCATACCATCTTGTTTTCTGACAATAAAATCTTCACGATCGAAGAGAAATTTAGCCGTCAAAATGACTGGGTGTATGCATGCTACAGTTCTCGGGAAGAACGGGTACAAAGGAGTTATCACTCTCAAGTAGAGATGGTCTGGTAGAGGGTGAGCTACGAAGGCACCACAATCCTCCATTTTTGTGAAAAGGGCGTCAAAGTTTGGACCATTAATTATCAAGAAAATATCTTAGAGCGTTTTGTGATGCCTTCCAGCGATATCATGTTCGAGAGACAACACTGGGTGTTCCAGTAGAGTTCTGCACCCACCCAAAAGGTCAGATGAACTCAGGCGAGAAAAACTTTCCTGAGTTCGTTATGGCCTTAGATTGGCAATCTGGGAGCTCAGGCCACAATCCCTTGGACTACTCCTTATGGTTTGCCCTGGAGGAAATGACCTGTCGAAGACGTAACCCGAATTTTGAGAACCTGAAGAGGTTCTTGATCAAAGCAAGGGCGAAATCCTGCTGGAAAAGGTTCGTACTGTAATTCCCGACTGGCCACGCAGACTCAGGGCTTGTTTTAAGGCAAAATAAGGTAATTTTGAATAATTTTCTTTTTTTTTTAATTTGTAATAATGCTCGAAATATTTTCTGAAAATGTAAATTTTTTTCCTGGTTTTCTATTGAAAATTTTCCATATAACAGAACTTATGGCAGGACATTGTATTTGGTGCGTGGTCCTTTCAGCGAAATGTATATTAAGAGAAATCCGCTTTTGGTGCCACTGGTTAACATTAGATTTGGGCCGGCGATAGTATATACTACCGTTCCCAGACTCTAACGACGCTCGATTATTGCTTCACATCGAAGCGTACATGAGATAACATTTTTAACATGATTTTCACAAAGAACTAAGGACGTACCATCGCGAAAATGTGCACAAAATGATTTAATTCAGTTTTATAAAATCCTCAGCAAATACCTAACGTTACAATTAATAAGCCAGAATAGTGTGAAACCCAAAAATCCTTTTTTTTTATTTTCTCTTTTTTTAAGGTATCGATCACAACTTAGGGGGTCACCCTTTAATGCATTGCACATTTATGTCGGTATAGGAATAGGATGAAATTTAGTAGTGTTACGGGAATTTTGGGAGAGAGAGATGGAAGTGGCGATTGACATTATATTTGAAGCGCTGAAGATTATAATTCATTAAAATTGGTAAATTTATTAAAAACTCAACTCAACTCATCAACAACGATAACAGCATACATTGAGTAACACAGAATCGATTATCCTTAATACCCCCTGGTAATTTCCAGTCATTTCAAAAATTTATGCAACTCATTTTCCCACAAGTGTGTAAATTATAGCCGCTTTTTTTTAAAAAAAGAAAAAAGGAGTGAAAAATATTCCACAAGTAGCTTCAATAATGTCCTGCATCAGTCGCACAGGATTAGTTCCGCATACGATAAAATTATGATTGCCAAGAAATTGTAAAAGGATATCACACATAAGGGATTGCAGCAGAAACTATTTTATATTATTTGCTTAGTATCCACTTATATGGAGCTAATCAGATAGATAAGACATCATCATTTTAGTTCTTGAATAGATTGTTGATTAATGACTTCCAGAGTGGTATTAGCCAATATTGTGTATGCACACTTTGCACATAAATAAATTGGATATCTTTTGATATTGCTGATCAGTTGAGAAATTTTTTTTTTAATAATAGGGAAAATAAAAAGTATCAACATTAATTTCATTGTTATTATTTTCTTACGTTAAATTAAATTCCTAAGCTGCCTGAGCTTAATTCTGCCCTCAGTAAGGAGACTATTCTTACAGTTCTGTCCTGATTTTTTCAGCTCCGACATCAGGTCAATTAAGAAAGGAACAAGACAAGGGCAGAAAATATTTTATCTTTTCATTGTTATTTTTCGCAACTCTAATTCGATATTTTAATGAAACGAATTAGCTGAATTATAATTTTGGAAGCTTTAGTTAAAAAAATTGTGGTGGGTTAGGTGTAGGGATGGCAAAAACCTGCTCTTTTCCAATCGCAGCGATCAACTGCGGTTGTTCCTTTTCAATATCTGTGAAAAAGCGCAGCTCTTCTAATAGCAATGATTTTTTCATTTCTATTCTCCATGCTAGTGAGCAGGAATGGTAAAAACTGCTATTGCAGTGATAAATAACTTCGAAAAGAACTGTTCTTTCAAATTTAGCAACGATTCCAATTAAAACAGAAAAACGAAATGAAATAAACGGAAGAGCACAGAAAACTGAAATGAAATCTAATCTGAAAAATTCAAAGTATTTATTTACACAACTCAATAAAAAGGAGACAAAAAACTGCAATTTTCTGTGAAATCCTGCATCTAACCATCAGACAGACCGAATCTCATGCTCAGTACCACTAGTTCAGTGCGCATAGTGAACATTTCTCCTCACACAGGCACCAGCTCAATAATATCTGTTCACTGCTCGTGATCAGTGATATCTACTAACTGCCCACTGATATTGATATCTGCTCACTGCTCAGTGATATCGACTTCTGCTCACTGATATCACTGCTCAAGCTTGGCGCCACAAAGTTTTAGCTGTACACTGGACGGTATAGTAATAAATGGACAGATGAGCAGGCTTACGACTTTAGGAGCTATGAGTAGATTGATGAGCTTAGAGCAGCTTTATGCTGGTTGGTGAAGTACGACTACGATTTGCTTAGCGAGCTTTGATCTGATCGGTGGTGAAATGAGGTGAGCTTTCGTGGGTAAGCTTCGATTTGTTTGGCGAGCTTTGATCTAAGCTACGACCTGGTCAGATAAAGTGAGACGTGTGAGTTGCGCGATTAATGTCCGAGTGGGAACAAAAACCCTGAGATTTGTAGTGATGATCATTGAGGCAGTTTTATTGGTGATAGAAAGTAAGCAGTATGCATTACCTTTGCTCTTCTAATCGCAGCTCTTTTCAATTTTCAATCGCAATATGTGATTGTCTAAAACAGCAGTGACAAAATCGCAGGAATGTGAAAGAGCATACCATCTCTAGTTAGGTCATTTACACTCTGGTAACAGAAGTCATAGTTATCTTACTACAAGAAGAGGTCAGTGGAGTTCACAGCCAGTTCTGCTTTCCCTAAAAACGCAAATGGGCACTCACTAGTTCAAGGGTTTATCCAATGGCGTAAATAGTATCCACGCTGGCACTGGGTTGCGAGAGGGGAAGGGGGGGGGGGGGGGGGGGGGCAGGGTCCAAGGACGCCAATTAGCGGTTCATAAAGGAAGTGGAAAGCAAGTTATACTCGAACTTTGAGATTGGAACTTCTACTTAACAAGAGTACGAAAACAGAATTTTTTGTGATTATTCTGAATGAATTTAATTCATTAAATACAGCACACAAATAATACTAACTGGTCAAGCATTCACACTGGTAACTGCAAGACCTATTTAAAATCTTTTTCAATATTTGAGTCATGGAACCCGGTTGATCATGGAACTTCACCCCAAGCAGTCGATTGCGTTAGCATCTTACGAAGCAGCAAGCCGATAAAGCGGCTCTGTTGCTCTGACCGCGATATGGACGTCAACCGCAGCCACTATATATACCTGGCAAGGACCTCAAACATAGCTGTGCTGATTTGCCCGCACTACATCGTATCAGTTAATCCATCCGTCAAATCATCTGACTTTCCTTCATTAAAAGCAAAGCAGTCAAATCCTCAACGCAGCGTTTACCTCCGATTTCGATACCTTTTGGGTCTTAGGTACTTTGTATGCATTTCCCTCGCCTCCGTTCACTAATTTCTTTTGGACAAACCCACTATCAACATGTTTTCCTCCAATTTCGATCCATTCGGTACTTTTGCTTTTCCGCCCGTATTAACAAAGGAAATTTGTTCCCACGCCTCCGTTCACAACTTTCTTCTGGAAAACCCTACATCGGTCAATCTCCCATACGAACTGTATCAGACCCATTAACATCCAATTTCGCTCCCTTCAGCTCGCTACTGCCTGATATTTCACTCACTTCAGTTAGCTACTTTCTTCCGAGAACCATACCGACGTGCATCTGCCTTCCGTCTACGTGTACTGCAGCCGACAACATCCGTCTCCGACTTTTGCTCCCTTGCTACTTATCTTCGAATAGGACCTACCTATTATTGATTTAGATTTCGGTCACTTTGGTTGTATACCCACCGCCGATCTCTATTTTCTTCTCCCTCTTCCTACTAATACAGTAGCCTCAGTTGCAGCATGCTTTCGCAAATTCACAGTCCAGTTCATCAACATCCATTCAACCTTCCTTTAGATTGCGGCTAATCAAGCACGTATACCATCTTGTATACCATCCAATACGAAATGAAGGGGAGTACTCAATACCCCCACTTCAACGTAAGTCTCAGCAAGAATTTGTTACTGATCGAACGGCTAGGTACTGAAACCAGCCTTTATCGCCCAGTAGCGGGGTATAAACTTGTACACAGAATTTTATCGCAATAAGCGTGGCTCTGGAGGTGCGCCCTGTAAATTTTGCGGGGGGGGGGGAGGGCTGCTGCTCTTCGTTACGCCACTGGGTTTTTCACATGTGATCTTAAAATACCAACTGATTCAAAAAACGGATACAGTGTCTCTTATACGTACTTAGAGTCATACACCCTCTCTGGCGGATAAGAGAGATGCCTCGAGCCTTTTAGGGATATTCTAGCCAGATTTTATCTCCAACATCAAACTTTCAACAAACTAAGATAAGCAAAAAATTGATGTGTCAGTGGTATAAGACTCCAATAAAACTGGAGTTGTCAACTGTTGTGTTATTAAATAATATCTTACGACTCGATTCAGTTCACACTCAATCTGTAATTTATTTAGTTGAAAAATATCTATACCGCATATTTATGGACCAATTTAAGAAAAATCCTTTGCCGGTAACAGTTCAAACATGAAATAATAATTTCTATCTAGGCTTTGCATTTTTTCCGCAAAAACGAATAAAAACTAAAATTCCAATAATTGTGCACCAGGACGAGTTTATTTGCTGCAGAGAAGAAGCATATCTACGGATATAGTACAGACGACTATTAGTACACAGTGGTTTTGGAAAGTTTTAAACAATAGACCTATAGACACACAACTATACATATAGATAATCACCTATACACCGATATCCTTAGCAAATTTATTTCTATTGTAGCACTTTTGCACAACCAATCCAGTAATTAGCTTCCTGCTTCCACGGAACAATGTCGCAATTAATTATGGATACTCCTACAGAGATTATGCTCCCGATGACAATATCTATAAGATATAGCTAAGGCACATTTCTTAAGATGCATCCATAGCACTATCAACAGTATAGTATAGAGTTAAATGAGCGGAAGGAGTTTGAGGATAGACCGGAAAAAAGTGGTGGCACTAACAACTTATACCGTTGAAGATATTAGATGGATAAAAACTCGTGGTAGTTGCAATATCGTATCTGTGTATTTTTTTTTTTTTTTATTTTGGCGATATTTCACCCCACATTCACTTTAAATGTCCTTCTGAAAATGCCATCGCCCTACCCTT
This sequence comes from Chorisops tibialis, assembly GCA_963669355.1. Lineage (NCBI taxonomy): Eukaryota > Metazoa > Arthropoda > Insecta > Diptera > Stratiomyidae > Chorisops > Chorisops tibialis. The sequence goes on along the minus strand of OY770262.1, from coordinate 12,600,479 downwards.
TTTTAGATGATGCCGGCAATGGTGATGCTTCTCTGTTCTCACATCCTAAGAGGAAGATGCATGCCATTATTGTGGATTGTGGAGTGAAGTGGCGGTAATGGAAGAGGTGCGGGGTGTTGGCCACATTCGTTGTGTTGTCGACTGTCTATCATTTTGGCAAAATTCCAAGACATTAGTGGATCGCTGCCAAAAATTGAATGAAACCCTTATTACATACATCAAATGGGTCTGGGTCGCCGTTCTATGCATATCTCGGGTATCTGTTCTGCTCATAGATATCCTACTGTAAAATGCGGAGATAGTTTCCACTAAAGTAAAGTCCGGGACGAAGAAAAAGTCAAGAAACACAGCTCTGGTGCTTTTCTTTTTCTTATTCGCGCAGAGATATAAAAGAAGGACCTTCATTTGAAATCTATTTCGGTGTGTAGAAAATCAGACTGTCGAACAGAAACCTACAGTTGCAACTGAGCACGAAAATTCAGGAAGAAAAAATCTCACATCGTTGTCCCTTTCGTTGTGAATTTTTTAAAAGGGACGAACGAAATCATAAGGGAGTATAGGCTGAAAATAATAATGCTGATGAAATATTACGGTAATCGCACAAGAAAAAGGTAATTTTGATCTCGATTTTAAGGTTCAGAACAGTTTGTGATAAGAAAATAGGATTCGAAGTTTTGCGAGAAAGAAAAGGGTTGATCAGATGGACGAACTTTCGATATCACATATCCGTTACCACGTCAACATCTTCTTCTACAATGGCACTACAGCCGAAATCGAGCCTTGGACTCCTGACTTACAGGTTCCTTAACTTAGGTTTTTTTTCATTACTTATTGTAGAAGGGTCGTTAGCCCATCGCACAATCCTCTTCCTACGAATTTTCCATTCCCGTAGATTGAGGTAACCGAGGTATATCCAAACAAGCAGTGCAAGTATTACGTATCGACCGGTATTTGAACTCACGACCTTCGCATTTTAGACCAACACGCTACCCACCAGGCTCCACCCTTGATTCCTACGTCAACTAATGCAAGTTTAAATTGCGCATGCAAAAATTATATAAAAGAGGGAGCACCTAGATTTTTGTCCCTCTTCCCTGCTGAAGAAAGTCACTACAGTAGTGAGGATGAGTGCAAAAATTGAATTTAGCACAGAGATTATCATTACGACATATGCTAAATTCATTACATTGAACATTGTTAATCAATATATCTCAACATATTCAAAGCTAAAACAAAAAATGGACCAAATGTATGAATGTTGGCTGTATCTTATTCAACCCTTCCAACAAGTTTCTGATGTGTTTTCTTACGGCTGTTATTTTTTTACCTCTTCAGATCTTTCTCTGTAGTTCTTATTCTAAAAAGAAAACTTCCGTAAGCAATATCTTTTCTGAATGTGTATTTGCGTGCGGATGACTTTATCTTTAAATTTCTTGATATCTTTTCCTAGCCTCATCTTAATGTAAAAATGTAATGTGAAAAGATAAAAACTAAAAACTAAACATTATAAAATTGAAAAATCGTTTTTTCCGGAACTAAACACAAATTATAATTAAATTTGAAAAAAAAAATTAATTAATAGCTACGTATATAAATATTTTCAGTTAAAATCAACAATGAAATAAAATAAAAAATTATGCTAACATTCGCTTGCACGAACTAGCAGTGAATTAAAATGTTCTAAATGCCTTACCTTCGTATTCCGGCGTTGAATTTAAATCTTCTTCGGAACTACTAAAAGATCGTTGTTGCTGTTGTTGCATCGAATACTGTTGATTGGCTAGCGGTCGCTTATGTTTCTTTTGAACATCCGGCGGATAGCCAGCTTTCTGTATCGCTACATAATGTTGCGGCTGCTGCGGTTGTTGTGGCTGCTTCTGCATTTGCATATGCACTTGGTGTTGCATTGGCTGTTGCTGCGACTGTTGCGGATGTTGTTGATGCGGAAGATGTTGTTGTTGCTGATGCGGATGATGTTGTTGAGCAACGAATTGCTGTTGTTGACGCGGATGCACTAAATGCGGATGTTGTCGCATCAATCCATCAATTTCGCCCTGAAACAAAAAAAAAACAGAATTTGATTTCAATAAAATAATTTAAGATTGAAATAGTTATTGCTAACCTGATAAAACTTTGGATCATCCTCGGGATAGAGACTTTTCTGATGACCACTCAACGATCCTTGCTGATGATGTTGACCAGGATATTGTTGCTGATGTTGTTGTTGCTGCTGCTGTTGTTGTTGCATGTATTGCTGTTGATTCTGCGGTTGCATTCGTCGATGACCAGGACTAACTACATCAACACCACTATCTGATGTTGACATCCGTCGTCCCGTCGGTTCCTGCTGGGAATACTGACGACGTAAAACACTCCCGGCACGTTGCATGGGCAAATTTTCCTTTTCCGCAGCGCTACGAGTTCGTTCCAATTTCGGTCGTTTATCAGACGTATCATGCGGATCAACTATTGTCTGTTTTTTTTTTTAAGGAGGAGGGAAATTTAAAAATTGAAATATTAGAATGTAAGAGGAGCAAAGATATCCTTACGCTGCTTCCGTCTGCTTCAATATGCCGAATGAAACCATCCTGAGGACTTGCCTTATGGATCCACTGGCCGGTTTTCGAAAGAAGCTCCTGTTTCTTGCGACATAATATGCATACCCAAATTACCTGAAAGTTATAGGTTATGATTAAAGTCCCTGTAATTTTTTTTCTTTGTTGTTCGATATATAATAATGCACGATTTGTAAGAGGTAATCATTATTTAATTCAAAACAAGAAATGGCGCTGAAATAAAGTCCAACCGAAAGGTGGGAATCGACACCTTTCGAATTCATCTTTCAATACGCTACGAATTCACCACTTGTGGCAAGGTAAGACTAGTGATTTCACTTTTTTCCAATCACTACGACTCTAAGAGATCATATTATCATCAGCCCTCATTCCAATAGTAATGAATGACATCTTGAAAGCTACACTGGAAAATGGGGGAGGTAAAGGGACTTTTCGTATCATAAACCACCTAGATTAATCTGATCACCTGTGTTGGCTTCCGCATAATCGCACGGACTTAAAATCAACTGTCCGTTTCTTGTATTAACGAAATAAATGTGAAAGAGTTACAAGATTTTTTTTATCTTGGAAGTATTGCTGAAACCGGCGGCAGAGCCGAAAGAATATTGAGGGGCTTTTCAATGAGGTTGCTCGATTTCGAAAACTAAATAAAAACGATATCTTGAAGAGATTGATATAATTATTTTTTCTATCTATCTACTGCATTTTGTATTAGTTTCCTGCTTTCTCACGCGACCAGAGGACAGCAACATTACTCCTCCACAAAGCACGATCCTGAGCATCGGCATTTAGTTGCCGTCAGGACTTGTCTCTTTCACTGGCCTCCTGCTCAACTGCTCGTTTTCATGTGCTGTATGGTTGACCAATCCGACGTCTTCCCTCAAAGAAGACGTCGTTATAATCCAGAGCTTGCTTCGTGATGTTTCACTATGGTTTCCTCAAAGTGTGATCAATCCGCTGCCACTTCCGGCTTCGAATCTCAATGCCTATTTTAGTCTGTCCAGTTTTACTCTAAAGTTCATCGTTGGAGATCACTTCTGGCCAGAATATTCCTAAAACGCCTCGAAAGCATTGGTTCACGAAAGTTTGCAGTTTCTTGATTAGCCGAACGGTCACTTTCCAAGCGATAGAACCATATAACATCACAAATTTGACGCATGTGTCAAATACTAGCAGCTTCGTGCGGAGAACCGCCAGAAAGGGGAAAGATTATCGAAGGCCTGACGAGCTTTATTTATACGAGTTTCAATATCCTTTTTGATTTGCTGTCGCAAATCTGGACAGATAAGGTGTTGCCTACTGGTTAGCTTGTTGGTATACAATGCGAAGGTAGTGAGTTCAAATGCCGATTGACTTATAATTCCAGCGTGCTTGAATATACCTTGGTCACCTCAATCAAGGAAAATGGAAAATTCGTAGATAGAGGGCTAACAACCCTTACACAAAAAGTAATGAAAAAAACCCTGAAGATCAAGGCTCGATTTAGGCTGTAGTGCCATTGTAGAAGAAGAACAACTCTGGACAAATGAAACACTACCTGATGATTGGCGTAAAAGTATTACATGTCTGAAATACAAAAAGGGCGACTGCGAAAACTACAGAGGGATTTTATTGCTGTGCACATCTTATAAGATCTTCAAGTTCGTAATCGGGCCAAATAACTCCACTCCTTCTACACCCTCCCATATAAAATAACACAATTTCGCAATTTGACAATAAACAGATTTGCTTGAAAAGTGTAAATGCTGTTTATCTGGAATTTGAAATGTAATACTTTTATGATGATTACAATCTGCTGTATAAAAATTATTTGTGTCCTTTCGCTCCTTCCACCACCTCCCATACAAAGTGTACTTTTTCATAAAATGCTCTAAACCTGAAAATGCTGAAAATGTGCATTAAATATTTATTTAGAGTTATTAGTAATACCAAAAATTAGACGATTAGCTTTACCCCTTCTACCCTTTCCCATACAAAATTACACAACTTCGCAATTTGACAATAAACGGATTTGTTCGAAAAGTATAAATGCTATTGATCTGAAATTTGGAATATATTACTTTTATTTAAAAAATTATTGCAGTATTCCCCTTCCTTCCATCACCTCCCATACAAACTGTACTTTTCATGAAAAACTATAAGCAAATCTACTCAGTCCGTATAAAATTTATCGAGCTGAAATTGTGCACTAAATATTTATTTAGAATTATTAGTAAGACCAAAAAAATTATATAATTAGTTTCACTCCTTCTACCCCCTCCCATACAATTCGACACAATTTCACAACTTTACAAAAAATCGATTTTCCGGAAAAGTATGGATGCAATTTAAAGCATGTCAAAAGCATAATGTTTATAGTAATTTCTAAAGAAGTTATTAAGAACTCGAACCTCCTTCTACCACCTCCCATACAAACTGCGCAATTTCACTAAATCCATCACGCTAATTTTTGAGTCCTAAATTTTGTATAAAACATTTTGATGGCAACTCTAGCATGATGTGAAAAAATTAGTTCAATGTCGTCACCCCCTCCACCAATTCCCCTCCAAAATTTGTTAAAGTCGAAAAATTTCTCTTTCATCTGGAGTATTGCACGATTGGGCTTTACGCTCAATCGTAGTCCTGTTATGTTTAAATCAGGCTTTGGAATATGTCGTAAGGAAACTCCTAGTTGACACCAAAGATCATCGCAGTTAGTAGCTGACGCAGACAACATGAACATAATGGGGCGATCACAATTGGATGAAAAGGATGTTTTTGTTAATTTTGATACAACAGTACAAGAATTAGGGCTACGCATAAGCGAAAATGAAACGAACGTCATGGTGTGATCACGAAGAAACGCGCTAACCAGATAAAATATAACGATAGCGGACTGTAACATAGAAAACGTGGTCAACTTCATTTATCTAGGAGCCAATCTCTCCAAAAACGGCAATGAAATCAACGAAATGGACGTAGTCATTGTAACGAGAAAATTGAAGACAAAGTATATAAGAGGCCAAGACCCGACTTGGGCTGTAGCGCCACCAAGGTAGTCAAAGATATAGATCAGGTAGTCAAAGATATAGATCAGTGGAGGGGAAATAAACTGGACAAAAGGAATAATCTTTTTTTTCGCGCTCTTCGATTTTGGCAATTACAAAGGACAGAACGAAATAGAGAAGAAGATGGCGAGGTAGAAGGACGAGAAAGTAAGAAGGTAGTAGTGAAAAAAAAGGAACAAAGCCGGTAAAACCATCGAATTTTTATTAAATTTTGAGTACGTGAAGAACTGAACGATGAAACGCAGCCGTTATCTACGAGCAGTTTTCCGTATATAGTTTTCGGCTCGATTTCAAGACCGAAGTGCTCCAACCAAGATTGAAACTTAGCCGCCATCTATACAAGCAGTTTTTGGGGTAGGGACTTTCTCTCGCTTTCTGTGGTAACTGTTTCCATTAAAGTCAGATGAAATCATGCTTACGCCGTGAATGTTAATCTTTAAGGATTAGGAAATTTTGCTATTTTCGGTTGTTTCTTGGAAATATGTAAGGTAAGGTTAATTAGGAACTTTCTCCTTCATTTTTTAAGATATAGTTTTGTGGTGAAATATAGACGTAATCTTAAGTTAGATCATTGTATGAATTTGCTCGTGTGGGGAATTAAAAGTTTTTTCTATGCGGTGTGACATATTGTACCCTTTCAAATTGCAACTTCATTTCAAGATCCGGTAGGGTAAGAACTCGCTGCTCGGGGTCCAGGTCGCAGTTACACTCATCGATACATTGATGACTAAACAAAAGAAGGGTTTCAAGTGAGACTGTGAATACCTAAGATGCTTGTGACTTAGCATCTTAGGTATGTACAGTCCCATTTAAGACCCCTCATTTGTTTGGTCATCGATGTATCGAAGGCGATCATGACTTGGATCACGAACAGCAAGGTATCTTTGGTATGTTCTTACTCTTAGCTGACGGATTAGACTATTAATTTGAGTGGAGCGGAACAAATTTAAATCAATAAATTAAATAAAAAGCCCAATACACAAGTAACAAAATCAGATTCAATGAAATAAAATTATATGTTACAATCATATGAATTGTCACTAAACCCCTGGTTTTTGGACTTGGCACTCGCCTCTCCTTTTCCGCAAGCCAAGATAGAAGAAGATCGCGGGAGCTCCAGCCAGGATGAGGCACATTTCGAAAAACAGCGGTGGAGTTAGCCGTGCGTAAATAGATCGGCTCAGCAGAAATTCTCCGAACTACCAGTCCTCTTCCCGATCGAATTCCCAATGTACAGATTTTCTCCGTCTGAGAACTTCTGCCCTGTTGTATGTCAGCTTTCAACTTTACTAGTGGCCCTTAAGACTTTTATCTTCCAGGTATTAAAAATAATAAACAAGCTGGATGCCGAAGAACTAAGCCATACCAGCCAACAAGCTCCCATACTCCGGCGAACATTACGAAGAATCATTGTATATCGAGAAACGTAGAGTAATGGCTTCCCAGCAAACTATCTCGCGATAAATCACGGTGGCAATAGAAAAGGCAACAGTAAATTATCGGCTCTAATGATAAAATTGCAAGAGTCCTTGCTCTTTCATTAACTGGGCGATCATTTTTGGCGAAAACTTTCTAGTCACCTGACTACGAATCGCGATGACGATAAAAAGACAAGAATTTGTAAATGCAACAATTATTGCCCTTGTATAGTATTCGTAAGCATTTTGGTGATATCTGTCGATACGATAAGAATACAATAAGTCTCTTCGACCAGAATGCGATCATTCGATGCCATAAGAATTAGCCTTTTCTCTAGTAGGCGTTATCGCATTCGATAAGAAAATGATATTGCGGCGATAGGCGATAGTTGCCTTTATGATATTGATTCGCTATTGCATTCTTATCGCCATGTTTGCTGGGTTGTTTTGAAGCCCCGAGCGCTATGAACTGCAAGTCCGATACAAAATACAATAACACTGCCTGCTGATCAAAAATGCGTCAATAACCACGATAAGTTCCCCACCCCCTCCTCTACCCAAAATAAAGTTAATGACTATTTCGTCATCGTCGAAGATGTTTAATATTCATGAAAAAAAATACACTTCTATTGATTAATTCAGTTCACAACCAAACATTTTCAAAGAAATTACATTCATGATTCATAGTTTTAAGGATAGTGTGAGAATAAAGGACTCTCCTTTTTTCCTAAAAGAAGAATCTTACTCATAAAAGATTGCCTTTTTCTTTGAATTATTTTTTCTCAGTTTGTGTAGTTGTTGTGTTTTCTTTTTAAGAAATTATGCCTATGTCGAAAGATGACATGAAAATCTATCTTAAGACAGCAAAATTAGGCGCCAAGAATCCTGGAGTCTTTATAGCCTTTCTATAATAGCGCCTAAATTGAGACGTTCATTGACGGTAAATTGTTTAATGGCAAAATGCCAAACTTTCACCCAAAAAACTTTCATATTAGAATATGGTGATGGCCTTGTGTTACATTGTCCGGGTGGATGGTAAAGGGTACGTAGATATTTAAAATAATGATAATAAAAATAAAATAAAAAAATTTAATCCATCCAATTTCGTTTTATCATAAAGAATGATTATTTACGAAATTATATGAGATTCTAATTTTATTCAAGCAAAATTTACGTCGCATTTTTGAAATGAATTGAAATTTATAAATTTGAAATAAACGGATGATAAATGAATTTGAATTTTATCGTAATTAGGGAAAAATATTTGATAAAATCTTGAATGTAAATGTCAACTTGATTACTTATTTTTATGAAACTGAAGAACTTTCTGAACTCCACCATTCCCAAGCCCGGTTGAGATAGGAAGAGGGAGGGTGGAGTTAACCTGAATAGCCAGTAACACAAGTGCGTATTAGAAAGTAGGCAAAAAATATGACATAGCTGGACTCGCAGCATAGCTGTGAGAACTGCAGCATGTCATATTTAACTGAAAACTCCCCCCCCCCCTGCTTCCCCTCCTTTTTCTACCAGGGTGTAATAAATAAGTAGTACTGGCCCTCCAGGTCGGGGGTTGGGCGAGGCGTTGACAACACATCACCTGAAAAAAAACACTGTCCAGAAATCTGAAGAACAGCCTCGGAAAGGATGGGCTCAACGGCAACGACCCCGCAAACGAAAAATGGACTACTCTATTCGATCTTGGAATGTTCAATCCTTATTTAGGACAGGAGCTTTGAAAAAGTGTGGCAAAATACAACTGCCCTCCATGAAAAGAAATGGCTCGGTAACGAAATGATGGACTTGAGATCACAGCCAATCTGGAAGTAGAGAGTTTGGAGTCGATTTTGTCGTTAATAACACATTTAAACTGCAGGTCACGTGTTTCGAACCAGTAAGTGAAAGATTGCGTGCAATCCCAAACAAAAATAAATTTTTCAACGTTTGGTAGATCAACATCCACGCACCAACAGAATACAAGGACGATATAATTAAGGCCGAATTTTATGCCACCCTGGAGACAACCTATGATTCACTGCCCTCGAATCACCTAAAAATTGTCTTAGAGATTTGAATGCAAAAGTCAAAAAGGACGATGACCAGAGAGGAATAGCAGGAGGGTACAATCTCCATGACATAACCAACAACAATGGCCAACGTCTTATTGATTTCGCAAGCAGCAAAAATATCATTATAAGCTCTACGTGCTTCCCACATCGCGATATTCGGTGGTGAATAGCTTGTCGTGGATATTCGAAAACGAGCAAATTCAATATTGACAACCTTAAAAACGAAAAGGTTGCGCAAGCCTTAACATGCCAGTGGAGAATATGCAGACGAAAATACGAGTCAGTATCAAATCCTCTGCAGAAGAGATATTAGGATACCAAGCGCGGTGAAAAAATAATGGCTGGTTCGACCAAAAGTCTCGCGATCCAATAGATATAGAGAACGAGGCTTACAAAATTTTTACTAAACGACCAACACGAGCCAAAAGGGATAGATATGACGAGCTTCGACGATATGCGAAAAAGACCTGCAGGCGAAATAAAAAGAAGTACCATAATGACAAGAAACACAAAATGGACGAAGATATGAAACAAAATAAAACGTTAAAATAAAAGACATACATAAGGGATATAAGCCAAAAACCTGTTTCTGCAAAGACGCAGAGGGCAAAATTATCAGCGATACACAAGAAATCAAAAGGAGAAGGGCTCCCTACTTCGAATATCTTCTCAATCCCTCTCCATTAGCATCGATCACGACAGACAACATTGAGGTTTCAACTGACGAAGAAGAATCATCATCGACACTACCCACGCTTAACGAAATCAAAACAAACAAAAAGATGTCAACAGTGTGATCAGCCTCATCGCACCTCTATCCATCGGACAGAGACTAAAAGCGAAAAACAAGGTACGTCAAGAACTACAGTATTCGAGCCTATTGCAAAAAATTCGGATGAAACCACAGCAACTCCTAGTTGCAGTTTCATACAAAAAGGAAGCTCAGCTGCATCTTATGTTGCTGCAACAGTCAATCTAAAATACACGCCAGTGTTCCTAGCTAACGTCGAATCATGTTATGGTGATATGATAGAAGTTCGTGCTTTATTGGATCAGGGATCAGAGGTCTCATTCATGACCGAGTCTCTTTCACAACGCCTCAATCTACCGATTCGTCGAGTCTCATTACCGATCAACGAAGTAGGAGGACACTGCTCTAGTGTTTCGGTGATGATCACGCAGAATTCTCATGTTCAGTTAATTCATATGTCCTGAAAAAATTAACATCATACTTGCCACCAATACGAGTCATGGTAAACACATGGACTCATTTGATGAACCTCGATCTTGCTGACCCTGAATTCTCGTCAGCAAGACCAATCGATCTCGTACTCGGCACAGAAATTTATAGTAAAATCCTCGAGGAAGATCTACGCAAAGGATTTTCCGATACTCCAGTCGCGCAAAAAACTGCTCTCGGGTGGATTATTTCTGGTCCCGGGAATGCTCAGCCCGGTTTTCACGATATTGATCATGCCATAAAGGGACTACAGTGTTCAGTGGATCACGAGCTGCATGAATTACTGCAACGATTCTGGATTCAAGAAGAAACAGTCTCCACTAACCCAAGATCTTATTCTAAAGAAGATGTTCAGTGCAAAAAGCATTTTTCATCGATTTTCCAATAATGAATCGCTCAAACAGGCTTACTCAGACTTTTTCGATGAATACGAAACTCTTGGACATATGAATCACGCTAAAGAAAGTGCACGGTCTCCTCATCACACTTTCTATCTGCCCCATAACGATGTCGTACGTGAAAGCAGCTTGACTACAAAACTACGGATAGTTTTCAACGGTTCTCAACGTTCGAATTTCGGAATAGCAAAACGATCTTTTACATGCTGGACCGAAAATTTAATCAGATCTCGCTAACGTAATCACACGTTGGCGTCGATATGCTGTCGTATTTTCTGCAGATGTCGAAAAAATGTATCGCCAGATTCTCGTTCATGAAGACGACCGAGACTTTCAACGGATTCTCAGGAGGAAAGATCTCACAGAAAGCATATTATCGTATCAACTCTGCACAGTGACATACGGTCTCACATATCTTGCACTACGGACGAAACCTTTGTGGACGATGTTTTGTCAGGAACAGATGATCAGATAGAAGCAAAACAAAAAATTCATCAACTGGACAACCTTCTCAAGGTGGGCGAATTTACCCTACAAAAGTGGACTTCGAGTTATGTTTTATCCGACATCTTTCTCACACGACAAGCAAATACTGTTCCTGTTTCGTTCACGGAAAACCCTCTCGTTCGTACTCTTGGAATATCATGGCAGCCAAACTTAGACTCTTTTGTCTTTACATCATATCATCCGGAAATACACGCCAGTGTGACAAAATGCTCTGTGCTCTCAACGATTTCACAGCTTTTCGATCCTCTTGGTTGGCAAGCATCTGTTGTACCTATACTACGTGCTAAAATCTTCATGCAGAAGCTGTGGGCAGTCGGTCTCAAGTGGGATCAACCACTTCCGTATGAGCTCGCGGCTCGTTGGGTCAAGGAATACGATGGGCTGCAAGCAGTTTCTGAACTCACTGTGCCGAGGTGGCTAGGATCTCGCTCTTCGTCAATCGCAATGGATCTGAACGGATTTTCGGACGCTTCTCAAACCGCCTACGGAGCTGTTATCTATCTGCGCGTGATGGCTGATCTCAACGACATCCGCATCTCTCTCGTTTCTGCGAAGACACGAGTAGCACCTCTAAAGCAAGTTACGATTCCACGACTTGAACTCTCAGCCGCACTGCTGTTAGTTCGGCAAATTTCTCACGTTCGAAAAGTTCTCGACCTCGAAACAGCTCCCGTTCATCTGTGGACAGATTCCACGGTAGCGCTTGCATATTTTGAAGGCATTCGCGATCGGTGGGCTGACTACGTTCGGAATCGCGTCACTGAAATCAAGGAGCTCTCCAATTCTCGGTGGCATCACGTTTTTGGAAATGAAAATCCTGCAGACTGTGCATCTCGTGGCTCATCGCCTCAGCAACTTAAGGAGAATTCTCTCTGGTGAACAGGACCGTAATGGCTTAAAGAAAACTCAGTCAGTTGGCCTTCTTCAACTCCTCCATTGCCTCCAGATGCTATTTTTGAGATCTGCTCCAAATCAGCCACAACAGTCGTTGCGGAAAATCATCAAGACATCTGGAATCTTTTAATGCGATTTTCAAAATTGTCTCAACTAATTCGCATTACAGCTTGGTGTTTCCGAGTTTCTGATCGCTTTAAGAAATTGTTGGACGCCTCTTAATCCAAAGGATAATGCTCGAATGTTCTGGATAAAGAAAGTTCAATGCTCGTAATTCGCAGCAGATATTAAGCAAATCATGCAAGAGAAGCAACTCCAGCGCTCAAGCCAGCTCGTACGGCTCGCTCCATTCGTTGACACGCATGGATATTTACGAGTGGGCGGCAGACTCAAAAATTCGTTACTGGATCACGACGAAAAGCATCCTCTAATATTACGACGTTAGTCCCCACTAACGACGCTAATAATCGATTACGCCCATCAAATCACACTTCATGGTGGAACGCAGGTGACTCTCGCAACCTTACGACAGCGGTACTGGATATTAGGTGGTCGTGTTCCTGTACGCGCATTTATTTATCGCTGCGTCCAGTAGAGGTGTTATCGAACAGCAACTAATGGGACAATTACCTCCAACTCGAACTCGCTGCTCTCGTCCATTTCAGCATTCCGTAGTGGATTATGCAGGACCCATTACGATTTCCACTTTTCATGGCCGCGGTGCCAAATACATTAAAGGATACATCGTTGTCTTCGTCTGCTTCTCCTCATCTGCAGTTCATCTAAAGCTTGTGAGCGACTACACTTCAGAGGGATTTATTGCAGCGCTTAAGCGCTTCACTGGCCGACGAGGAATATGTTCTAAGCTCATAAGCGATTGTGGAACGAATCTAGTGGGAGCAGATCGAGAATTGCGAAAACTCTTTAAAGCATCGTCTCAAGAATTTGCTTCTTTAGCAAATACTCTTGCAAATGATGGAACTCAATGGAAATTCAACCCTCCTTCTACACGGCATTTTTGAGGAAAATGGGAAGCAGTTTTCGGTGCCGCATTTCATCGTCATTCAGTCTGTTTCTAACCGTCAGAACAAGTAACGTTTTAGTGAAACCACTCAATAAATTCTTTTTCAAATTAACTAAAGCCAAAGTGTTTAATTTTTCGATAAATACAAAAAATTGCGCAGAACTTCGTGAATTACTCTACAAACGGAATGGCGAATAAGATAAAACCATAAGTTGTATCAACTCTACGACGAGCCAGAAGCTTCTACGTTCATCAATTAAGCGCTGAATACACAACGCTACATGTGTGACATACTTTTCATGTCGTCATACATGTATGCCGGTGTACATATAGTGCAGTTTTCTGTGTCATCACACTTGTGTAGAGGTTTTCAAATACTTTTGAATACTTAGCTTAAAGTGCGGTGACATGTAGTACAGATTGTGTTGCGGCATGGCATACTTTTATGCATTTGCTCAGTATCTAAACAGCATTCGACGTGATCGCATCGTGCTTATTGTTGTAACTACATATAGTTCACACAAGTAGCATCGTGTATTTGGTGCCTTACGTAAACTGCAGTGGGATGGCCATGTAGAGCAAATGGAAGAGAGAATACCCAAACGTACTCTTAAAGGCAAAGCGAGTGGTAAGCGACTAATAGGCAAACCACGCAAGCAACGGGAAGACTCGGTTGATGAAGACAGTAAGTCCATCTTAAAAATTAGCAGCTGGAGGACGCGGTTATTGGATCGAAATGGTTGTAGGCGCCGACTTCAGGAGGCCAGGTTCTGATTTGGACTGTCGCGCCATTGATGATGATGAAGAACTTTCTGTTTGTGCAAGTTGTAGACAATTTTATTCTCAATTTGCTCAGGAGCAAATAATTTCTCTTTTTTCCCAATTTTTTGGTATAAGTAGGGGAGTTCCAAAATTTATTTTAACATTTCAGTTTTGACAGCTTAGAACTAGATATCAATTTTTTAAATAATTTTGCTCAAATGTAACGTACCTTATTACTTCGAAGGGTAACTTTGCCGCCGCATCTAGCACAACATCGTATATTACAGTAATGACAAACATGACCAACGCCATCTGCAAATTTGGTTTTAAGGCAAATGTGACATGTTGCGTCCAATTCGACGCCAGCTTTCTTCTGTTGTTCGGATCGTTGACGAATCGTATCTTCCAAAGTAGCAACTTCATCTTGCTTTCGCCTTTAATAATGGCCAAAAAAATCGAAATTAAAGTACTTAATTGTTATTAACAAATTAACTACTGTACTCACCTCATAATCTCATGTTCCCGCTCTTCCTCTTGTTTCTGTCTCATCATGACACCTTCGATGATGGCACGTTCCTCAGCTGTTAGATGCGATAAATCTGGCATCTCGTCCATTTTGTTTCGTTAGATCCTTATGGGCGAAATTGTATTTCGTTCGTGCTTCACCTTGTTTTGTTTGCCACGCTGCTCTTGACGGTTACGATTTAAAAAAGGACTTTTGACGTTTTATACAAGGAGATGATCTTACTTTTATTCTGTGTGAATTTTTACTATAATTCTTATAGCGTTTAATTTTTTTTATATTTATTTATATAATTTTTATAAATCTATTCGTTAGTTATTTTTTAAGGTGCAATTTCAAAGTACAAGAACTTGTCTTGGATACTTTCTACAACAACTTCTAATCATTTTATCGTTTTCATTAAATTTTAGTTTAACTATATTTTTTTTTTAGTTCGTCAGCTTGATTTGATATAATTTATTGAAGATTAGATTTATGTAAGCGTGAAAGCTTTTTTTAATTTGCTAAATTTTGTGCTAAAACGCTTCCGGCACTTTAATCGATAGCATAGTTTTGTTGATTCGCTTCATTTTGAGTGTGTGTGTGTTTTTTTTTATGATAATCTCTCTTGGTTTTTGGATTTTTACTACTTTTGAGAATTCTACGGCTAAAATAAAATGAAATGAAGTTTTTAATGTGTTTTAAAAGATTTGCAAAAAAAAAAAAAAAATTATGAATGTTTACGTTCGATTTCGGACAAATTTAAAGGATGTGATTCAGCTATGATTTATGTAATTCTTCTGTGTACAATCGCTTAGTAAAAAAACAAGACATTACTTATCAAGTTTTGACAATTTTGACAAAATTTTGACAAAATTTTGACAAAATTTTGACAAAATTTGACGAATTGTCGCTTACACATTTTTACTAAATATATAGAGCCGGTTTCAGACTCAAAAGCCGAAAGCTTTGCTTAAAATTCAGATTGAACGAAGAAGCTCGTAGTTTTAGCCAAACGATCAGTTCAAATTTTGACTGTGCAACTAAACCTTAAGCGACAGAATTTCCGGTAGCATTTTTGATACCAAAGTAGAACCCATCGAATTTTTTATAAAGCATTTTCCTGGTTACATTTTTTTTCAAAAGTAAAAATTCTATCAGAAATTTGATTGCCCAAGGGTCAGTTTCTCAATGTTAGTTTGAATCGAAAAATTTTATTAAACTGCAGATTTCCTGCATTTAAGCCGCAATTTTCAAATTTTAGCTTCGACAGAAAAACCAACCCTATAGTGAAAATTATGTTTGGAAAATATGTATTTGCGAAAATGCATCACATATCAGGATTAAGCGTTTTAGTTTGACTGTGGCCAAAGCATCGTACTTTAAGGATTGCCATTTATTAGAGCCTTGAAGATAAGCGTACCAGATACTAATAATACTGTGTACTTTCATTTGAGAAAAAATGCACGCCTTTAAGAATTTGTTGAAATCGAAGAAGTCACAAGTTAATTTTGTCTTTTTGCATGTGGATTTGCGATAAAAATTTGTTAACATCTTGGAAGACATTTAGTTAAAACAATTCTACTTTTCAGGAAGATATAAAAAAAATATATTTTCAGCTAGGTCAAATACGAAATACATTTATTCATTGAAAGTAAGAACTACAACGCTTGATATATTTTTTACTGAACAAATTTATGTCCCTGTAAATCTGCAGGCTATCATTAATAAAAAGGATTCCGATTGATTTGCATTTTGTAAAATTGTTAAAGAAATCACGTCACAAAAAAACAGGTTGTAATACCTGTCAGGACTAGCTTCAAACAAATTATTTTGGATTATTTCTGGACGGGATGGCGGCAGCTGGATAGATGATTATGAATTCTCAGAACTGGACGACATTAGAGGCGTCAAACACTCAAGCCTGCTTCGGTTCGTAAACAGTACCATGGGGCTAGCACAAAAGGAGTAACATCCATCTCATAATCAATAAGAGAGTGCAATGGGCCCAACTAGACGTTCCCAGTGCAATGTAGTTCTTCAAAACCACCCTCCAACTACCTAAACCTCTTGCTTTACAGTCAATGGGTCGTGGCTTCGGTTCCTACTCCAGGCAGTAGGATTTTCTTAAGCACGAATTTATCAGTTGCTACTAGCAATGAAAATTTGTCCGAAATAAAATGGGCAAACGATATAAAAGTGAAATAGTTCTACTTCTAGAAGGTCTATATACTCAGTATATGGTCTCTGTTCGCTTTCTGTCATATCCGCATAACATCTGGACACATATATCAGTAGGAACCAGTAAAATTGAAAAATATACCAGCCTAACCCCTCATTACGGGCGCTCTAACTTCCCTACACCTACCCTCCCAATCCCATTCCTTTCTACCATGACTGTGTTTGTGCATTGCACATAAACGCCGAAATTGCTTACATATAACACAAGTCATTCTGAAAGGCTTTCGCCTTGAAACATATATTATTAGTCCTTTGCACAGCCTGCTGTCAACGAATTTATCACTTTCGTAGATGAAAGTGGGGATGTGTTCATATACCCTAGCCTGCAGTGTACAAGAACTATTTGTCGATTGGAATTTGAAGTCGTGATCTTTGCATTTCTGCCCTACATGCTTCTCACTACACCAGGCTGTAACCAAAAGCCAGTTAAAGCCTTAGCATTAGCATATTTTGAAAGATATCTAATCTAATCTTGAATATCAGCACAGCCCAAGCCACGCCTTGTCCTCCTGACTTTGAGATTCCTTCATATTTTCATTATTTATTGTAGAAGGGCTGTTAGCCCTTCGCACAACCCTCTATCTGCGAATTTTTCATTTTCGTTGACCGAGATAACCTGCTTGGGTGTACAGCAGGCAGCATGCTGGAATTAAACGTTGACCGGGATTTAAACTCACAACCTTCATATGGTAGATCCATTAGGCTATACGCTAGCTTGTGAGATGTGTATTTAACTTAAAATCGGTACTGAACTGCAATTGGGCAACTGAAATATGGGCCATGTTAAGGGTTGAACATTTTCAGATATCCTTCATTATTAATTACTACAACTTAAATTTTCGACTTATCAAATTGCCAGTGTTTTTTTTACAGAATGACCTGTGTTATAGGCAATTTCGGCCTTTATGTGCAATGCACAAACACAGGCATAGAGGGAAGGAATGGGATTACGAAGGTAGGGGAAGAAAAGTGAGAACGACCGTAACGAGTGGAGAAGCTGGTACATTTTCAGTTGTAGTGGCTGCTACTGACAAATATTTGCAGATGTTATGGGGGACTGAATGATAGAAAGCGAACAGTATCCATCAACTGAGTATCTAGGCCTTCTTGAAGTGGAACTGTTTGACTTTTACACCGTTTGCCCATTTTATTTCGAATAATTTTTCATCGCCAGTAGCAACTGAAAAATTCGTGCTTAAAAAAATCCCGTCTGGAGTGGGAAGCGAACCCACGACGTATTGACCGAAAAAAAAGCACGCTGCCCACTACGCCACGGAAGCCTCAGCTTGTAATTCAAGATTAGCATGGCAATAGCAAGAAAATAAGCTTGAACGTTGTTCTTTCTCCATAATTATCGGATACACGTCGGCAACCGCTTCGTTGTTAGCCAAAATTGATGACCATGTTGAGGAGGTAATAACCGCAAACACTCTTTTTGCAAAAACCTTGCCGCGAATCAGCCCAAAAGACTATGATATGGAGTCCCCCCGTAATGGCCCTCAGTCCCCACAAAAGAGAGTGCTAGAATTGCAAGATCTGAAAGCGGTTCGGGAATTCAAGTAGAACGGTGCAACCAGGTTCCAATAGTACTATGCTACTGGCAAACACCCAAATCACTGTATCTCCGGATCAGAACTCAGTGGTCAGGCATTGATAACACTTATGAATAAAGCATCAGAACCACCGATAGAGTTATGTACGGATATTGATCACTGTCGACGTCGACAATGTCCTGTCTGTGCCGATCTGAAATTAGTCCCCAACAGCCGTGGTACCAGAAAACCTCCGGTCGGGCTTCGTAATTAAAAATTGTTACCAGCTCAGGTTCCCTGCAACCCGTGACTGGTGATACTCCACTACGGGAATCCTAGAAACTCAGCCAATTCTCTAACAAGCATAGCAAGGATTTCTGGCGCGAACGTAATTAGGATAGTACAGTCTCCTGCGAAAGAATCTTTGCACGCCTCGAACACACTGCGGAAGATAGCGTCCAACATTACTCCGACCAGCGCTATGGTTTAGAAGCTGGTGGGAACGAAAAGGAGGAACTTACTTAGAAAAGCAGCCCTACGGAGAAAGTCTCATAGCTTGGTTCCGGGTCTCCAAGTAGCTGCTACTCATAGTCCACAGCCGTATGTGGAAATTGCTGAAGTGATTCAAACACTTTCATGCCAGTTTGCGTCACAACGATCGGTTCGCCGAAACAACTCTAGCAACGCTGGCGTGTACAGTCGCCAGTAACGAGCTCGAACCACAGGAGCAGTATGCTGTTACCTGCAGCGAAAAAGACCTACCTACACCAACGTCACTAGAAGTACTCTTCAGGCAGCAATCATCAACACCAACGACTTGCAATGCATCATACCGGATTCGGTGAGGCCTCAGATCATCATTGTGTATTATTTTGAGGGAACACATCATAGCTAATCCACTATCTAAGCCAATCTTTTTGAAGTATTTTGAAGTATGAGTTCGAGCTGGCTTATCTTAGGATAACTTGTGCTCACCAAAACAATCTGATCTTATTTCAGGAGGCGGTTCCTAAAATTAACGAGCTATTGAAGGACATCAAGCTACAGGTGGCGGAAGCTGTCGGGGCTCATAGACTGACAAAAGTGTCTACATGGATTCCGGGCAACATCGAAGATTTTGAGCACGCATTAAGCTACAAAACAATCTTTCCAGCGGAGGTATGGAATCTTTTCCATGGAGAACAAAACGACAAATGCCAACCTCTTGTTCTCGAAATTGACCAAAGCTAAATGGAAAGCTGTGGGGATAGGTTTCGCGGATAGTAAACTCAACAAGATCCACTTCAAACTCCCGAAAACAAATTGCGAGCAAACTTCATAGCCGGCATGCTCAGAGTGCTTCAAGCCAATTTACATCACAGTAGAGTGGCTACAGCTACTCTATAGCAACACCTCTTAAGAAGACGCTCAGATGTTGCACTTGTCCAAGAACCATGGTTGAGAGGCTCTAATCACACATCTAGTAATTAATTAACTTCTACAAGTTTATTTAATTAAAATTATATTAAGAAAAAACGTTGTTCCCTTGATGTGTTTTTTTCTTATTTTATTCTCCTTCAACAGCTAAACGCCTACCTCTATCATGAATTTAGATACATTGACAAGTTTAATACCAATGGCTACTACGCACACAAAATTGTTGTTTTATTTTAAATATTCTATTGTCCTGATATTTTTCGAATCGAGCCACAAGCCATAAACGAACTTTCGTGTGTTGAAATGCCAAATGGAATGGAATAGCATGCCAGATTTTTGCAAATGTTTCAGGAAACAACAGTAGACAACTTTATTACCATACTAGACACACAATTCTAACATCCATTCAACTATCTAATGGCTTAGTAATATCACAAAACTAATAAAAAGTTATACAAACTCCTAGAATCTATCTAAATTAAGAAATAAATTTTAATTTTAAATTAGGAACCGCATCACCTCTCACCCAGTGGCGTGACATTCATTGATGATACGTTTTGCCCTTTATTCAGTTTAGAAAAGCTAAACTGAAATCAGCAGGAATATAAAAATTTATTAAAAAATTTTTTTAGAAGAACGTGAGCATTATTTTCGTCTACCACTGTTTACAGCACTTACGTGCTCAGAACAGCTTCTTTTCTCACGCTTTTTCTGACCAACGAAAGTTGAAAGCCTTCCACATGGAAGAAGATGCGATTTTAAAAACGCATATACAAATTTTCTCGCGGGACAAGCGCAAGTTTGACTTCAATATGAAGAGGACATGCGTCGCATTAAAATGCTCCCACCTTTCCTCTAATTGTCTTTAGTCGCATATACAAGAGAACGAGACCGCCGACCAATACGAGTAAAATTTTCGCGCGCGACGAGCGCAAGTGCGACTTCTATAGGAAGGAGAGATGCGCTAACAGAATTGCTTCCAGTCGTAAGCTCGGGCTCTCGATCAAAGTATTGAAATTTCTGTACTAGCCGAAAAATGTGAAGAGGTAGATCTGACAATATTACACATACTTTTTGTTCTTTGAGTGAAAGCGAATCGGTTTAAACTTCGGCAGATCGGTCGACATTTTTTTTGGACGTCTTTACTTTTTTATTAAGAAAATTAAAACTAGAAGCTTAAACTAAGTCTTGAATTAATTTAACATGTTTAAAGCTTATATTTAATAAAAAAATGTTGGTCGAAGTAAGACGTCACTAAAATATTTCTTCGAAATTCGGTCTGTTACCACCCTAGCAAATAAAATGCCATCTATTGAAGCGATTGAACAATATGTATTGACTTTTAATTTATTAATTCAGACGCTTTAAGCTCCTGTGTGGTAGTAGGGGTGAACGAAAATCGTTTTTTTATATCACGTTCGTGATTTCTAGGTGCTTTCAACATTAATAATGTTTCAAGCAGCTGGCGAGAGAGGTTTTAGTAATATTTATAATATATTGCTTAAGCGTAATAAATATATTTAAAAAATAATTGCTTCCTCTAGCTATAAGGTCACGCCACGCTCTCACCTATCCTCTTCCGAAACTTCATTTTTCAAAAATCTATTGTTTTCAAAATAAGATCCCTTATAATAGAATCTCTTGTGGCATAATCAATAGCGACAAAATCCCCTTTTGATTGTCATGGGTGTGCGCAGAATTACAAAATTCTAAGCCACAAATATTTGAACCACCAGTAGAATTTCGCATTAAGCCACTATGTGGTACAAAAACTGCAAATAACGTTTTTCGCATTCAACCAATTTCTGGCCGGTCTACCGAAAAGCAAAAAATTGCGACAATCTTTTTATTCTCTACCAAGGCGCAATACCTAGCTAATTACAAAAAAAAAAAAATTTTGACGAAAATGTGACAAATAATTTCGATTGTCGAAAAAATCTTTGACAAAATCTTGAGATAAAATCTGTGACAACATTTTTGAGGTTTGGATCGTATCGGAGGCAAGATTCCAATAAAAAATTCGAGATAGAAGGAAACCCTAAATTGTTTCTACATGAATATACCAAAAATACTTCACACAATAATTTTCATAACATAATTTTGTGATAAGCATACTAAATTTTTTTTTTTTTTTGCCATAACAAAATTTATTAATTTAAAACATAAATATAGCAAATAAAAAAAATAAATAATGATTAAAAAATCTAATGAAAACAACAGACATGTGTGATAGTAATAATTTATTATTCTAATAATAATATTTAATTTATCTAATAAAATTGTGAAAAATTTCTTGAAAATTGAACGATTTTTGATAAAAATTTAGCAGTGATTTGATGTGTGCGAAATATCAAATCGGAAAAAAAAATTTTCTTCTTTTCGTACTTACATTTAATAACATGCTGTTGTTTTTGTGATTGCTTGTTTTTTTGTTTTAATTTAATTTGCCAATTCTTTTTTAGGATGAATCAAATCAATTTTTGGATATTAATAAAATCCATGGAGATGGTTATTTAACTGAAAGCTGAATAGAAATGTTTAAACAATAGTTTTTTAAATCAAAAAAATTTAATAGTCGAACATTAGACATTATTATCAAAAAGTACTGAAATGAGTTGTTGAAAAGAAAGTTTCTTTTATTTGAGTGAAAAGCTCTTGTATCTCTGTATGCTAGGTAAAAAGGGACTCTTGTTAAGAACTTAATGTCCTCGAAAAAGGATGCCGAAATGCAAATTCACCTTCCACCTTCTTACGAATCCTCCATTCGTGGAGTGATAAGTTTAGTTAGTGATTTACATTTGCAAAGTATATCTACATTAAGATAATTTGTTTCTTCAAAATGTTCGTTTGTGACTTTTTATTTTAGTGTTACTAACTGCATAAATTTCTTGGTGTTAAAAACATTAAACAAAAAAAAGCCAGCACTGTTTCGCAATTTCGTTTCAAATGTAGGACTTCATCTATCATATAGCACCTCTAGTATCTCATAGAGTAACTATATTCATATCTATGCAAACTTTGTCAATGATTCCAATAAAAAAAAATTCCTATCTGGAAAGTAGGACGGAAAATAGGATTTTCGGATTTCACTTTTTTTTTGCTTTTTGGAACGCGACGTATCGGCAGAGACCAAAACGTCACGATTAGTAAGGCCCAACAGCGTAAAATCGGTAGTTGGATGGGTGTAGATAGGGTAGGCATCTGATCGGCGTGATTAGGTGACGTCGAGTGTTGTAACTATCATATATAAGTCTATTGTGCTGAACATACCTCCACATGGTAGCCACCCGATACTGGTCTTGTCTATCATGACTTGGCTTGCTAACAATCAAGCTTACAAAGTATTAATGGGACGGCCGATACGAGCCAAACAGGATAAATATAATGACCTTGACGCAGACAAAAAAACGGAAGTACAATAATAACGAAATTAAAAACATGGACGAACTTTTTAAATTACACAACACGAGAGCCGCGAATGAAAGAGGGCTACTAATCGAAGACAACCCTCTGCAAAGAAACAGAAGGAAACATTATAAGTAATGTCGAAGATATAAAACAAAGCATTACAAGACCAACACGCTACCTACTAGGCTACACCCTAGCAAGCAAACACACGTCATCAGCATAATCAAGGTGACTTAAGATGTTAAATAGTTGAAGACCTTTACCTTCCCCACCTTCCAGTGCAGCTTTCAAGATGTCATTTATTACCACCAGAAACAGGGCTGGTGATAATATGCAGCCTTGTCTGACACCCGTTCGCACAGGAAAGCTCTCGGACAGCTCTCCTCTATTCAAGACGCATCTTCGTAGGATTCTTTAAATATAGCTATGACCTTATCTGGAATACCTCTCCTATGCAAAGCATTCCATATGTGATCTTGCTTAACGCTGCCGAAGTAAGTAAGTAACAGTATGAAATCTGGAAATTCTTCCTTTAACCGTTTCATTTCTTATTTATTTCTAGGCTTAAGAAAAATATTTTATTAACATTCTAGTATATTAGACTGAGCAAAAAAAATACTTTTCAAGCCTAGCAACAATTAGACTAAGAGCAAACACTTTTCACAGTAAGTCATTTATTAACGTTATACTTCCTCTCGCCTGGAAAGGAACCATTTAGTTGACGTAGAGGGCGACGATTTTTATCGAGAGTACAAATTGAAACCCGCCGTTTCCTAATAGATAGCTCCAGCAATAAGTGTTGATCAACAATGGCGTATCAGAAACGTCACATGGTAAGCTCTGTCAACAACTTCTCATTATTAGATTTGTGAAGTTTTATCGGCATCATATACTTCTCTGTGCCCGAATGTATCGAATTCTCTAGACATCGCCCCTTCCGACTACCACCTATTCCAATCAATGACGCATGGCCTGGCTGAGCAGCACTTCCATTCTTACGAAGAACCGAAAAATTGAATTGATTTGTGGATCAGCTCAAAAAAATAGCAGTTTTTTCGACGGGGAATCCGTATGCTGCCACATTGATGGGAAGAGTTGTGGCTAGCGATGGGCATTTCCTTGAATAATAAGTATTTAACCATTTTTGTACAAAAAAGGCTCTCCGTCACTATCATCCGTGTCCACAGTTCTTGCCTTCCGCGTTTCCGACCGCTAATTACAAGATGTGAGAATATTAGATCTCTTCTTATCTTATTTCTGAATTCTAAAAGGTCCATTCGCTTGTTGGTTGAAATATCTAAAGATAAACAATTTCTTTGATATTCCTACTAAGAATTACATGCAGCAAGGTCAGTTATGTGATCGAACAGTTTGAGAGTCGAATTTCTTGTTCGGATAAAAATTCTGTATAAAAATACTAAAAAGTCTATTTTGTTCACGCATCTAAATACGAGGCATGTCCAGAAAGTAAGAGTACAGGTTACCCTCTCGTATTTTGAGCATTTTTTTCCAAGATTGGCAAGTAGGGGTTCTTGCGGATATAACGAGCTCGTTAGTATGACAACTTGCCTTGTAGTGTGTGTGAAATATGTCGATAAGAAATCGCGCCGGGTCGATAGCGATTTGAATTAGAACGTGACAATTTTCTGAGCTCTATTGCGACTAGGGATGAAACCGGGATGGCTCATTATACTCCTGGGACCAAAAAACAGTCATTAAAGGCAACACACCAGTTCCACATCTTTCAAAAAAATTCGAAACCTCAATTTCGGGCAAACAAAAATGGCCACCTATGTCTTGAGACCGGAAAGGGATCATTTTGAGCAAATTTCTGTCTCAAGGGGAAACGATTAATGTAGCACGATACTGTTAGACCCTAACAAAGTCAATTGCTCTCAATTTAAAACAAATGGAGGGGAATGTTGACGAAAGGAGTGTGTTTTTTGCACGGCAATGCCCACCCGTACACGGCCAACGTCACCAAAGTGCTTTTTGAATCATTTGGTTGGGACATTTTGAACCATCCCGCATACTCCCCTAACTTGTTGCCTTCATCTGTTCATCTTCCTGAAGACTCACATGAGTGAAAAAATGGACGAGGTTGAAGCAAGAGATCCTGATGATCAGTAGATTTGAGATCGCAATATGCCTTACAAATTATTTTGTAGCAAATGGAAACGGTTCCTTGAATAGAGGAAATTTGGCAGTTCCCAATGCCGATGAGCTTCGAGGACTCTTTTCTTGTCAAATATAATTTCTTTGAGGTCGAAATCACGTAGGTACCGATGATTAGTGTTCTACTCAATAATGTTCAAGAGATTTTTGGCAAAATAATCCGTGAAATATTGTAAAGACAATTTGTTGCTGAAGTAAGTACATTTTCAGAAAATGAGATCAAAGATGGCGAACAACTTTCCTGTCGCCATCTGTACTTGTTATTGTTTGCTGAAATAGATATTGGTTCAACTTCTTCAACGCACTGTGCATCCTTTTCTTCTATTTCTAAGGAAATTTCTAGTGATATCCTTATATAGCATTTTCATTCATAAAAACTAACGAAATATATTCCTTCCGGCAGTAAAATAACTGGGTGTAACCTAGTGGGTAACGTCTTGGTCTACAATGCGAAGATCGTTAGTTCAAATCCCGGTCGACGCATAATTCTAGCACATAAAAGCAGTATGGCTATATCTGGGTAGCAAATCAACAGAGTCAGTACTTCATGGTTTGGTAAGACAAATCGAAAAGGCAAAAGACTATAAAGAAATTGCCCTTTGCGTATTTCTAGATATAGAAGAAACATTTGACAATACTCCCCATGAAGCCATTATAACGGCAGCTAGGAAAAAAGGTTTGGAAACGGCCGCGATAAAATGGATACGCGCCATGCTAAAGAGCCGAATGACAAACACAGATCTAGGTGATAGCACATTGACTGCACATTGACTCCCCAAGGTGGGGTACAATCTCCACTTCTTTGGTCAATTGTAGTTGATGAGCTCCTGGATCGTCTAACAGAACAAGGATACGAGGCTATAGGATATGCCGATGACCTCGTTATTATCATTAGAGGCAAATATGATTCAATAATATCGGAAAGAATACAATCAGCCTTAGAGGTGATAATGAATTGGTGTCAGTCTAAGAACTTGAACATCAACCCAAGTACGACCATTTACAATTAGAATTAAAATCCACATCATACCTCCTTCAATAAACGGAACACCAATACTCTTTTCAGATGAGGTAAAATATCTAGGTATCATACTGGATAGCAAATTCAACTGGAACAAACATATAGAATGGACTCATGCCAAAGCACTAAAAGCATTTTGGGCCTGCAAAACCTTATTTGGCAGAAAATCGGGACTAAAGCCCAAAATGATTTACTCGTGTTACAAAACAATCATTCTTCCAATAGGCACATACGGATCAACGATATGGCGGACTAAAATTTTACAACGAAAAGCACAGCTTACGCCACAAAAAATCCAAAGCTAACTTCTCTTAATATCACAGGAGCAATGAAAACGTGTCCTACGGCGGCAATGGAAATGTTCCTAAATATCCCTTTGATCTCTAAATAAAGAAGGGGGCTATCAAAGGGGTATTATGCATAAAAAGGGAAAACAATTACAAATCAGAGGATCTAAGAGGTCACCTCAAAATCCTTCCACATTTACAATGGCGATATAGCCCAAATCGGGCCTTAGCCTCCTTAACTTCAGGTTCCTTAACATTTCTTCATTATTTATTGTGGAAGGATTGTTAGACCTTCGCACAACCCTCTATCTACGAATTTTTCATTTTCGTAGATTGAGGTGACCAAGGTATACCCAAACAGGCAGTGTGCTGGAATTATGCGTCGACCTCAAAATCCTAAAAGGCACAAAAATAGAGGTTCTAATCTTCACACTATTGGACGCTATGCCGACAAAATTCAACTTTGAAACGCCCTTCAAAGTTATAATCAGAGAACGCAAGGACTGGCAATCCATGCTACCTGAAATGGAAGAGGAATCAACCATCTGGTATACAGATGGCTCGCACACCTCAGAGGGGATAGGAGCCAGAGCCAAAGATCCTAACTTCTTGGTTTCAAAACCACTCGGCAAATAAGCCGCAATCTTTCAGACTGAACTAATTGCAATGGAGCTATGCATCCAAGAGAATATAAGGAGAGCTCATCGCAACAAATCTATTTATATTCTTTCGGATAGTTAGGCGCTTCTCAAAGCCCTAGCATCCAGTAAACACGGATCGAGAATAATTTGGGACTGTCTTCAAGACCTAATCATCCTGAAGAAAAGGAATGATGTAACCTTAAAGTGGGTACCAGGACATATGGAAATTGAGGAAAATGAAGAGGCTGATCGCCTTGCAAAAAACGGTGCAGAAACAAATTTCATTGGTCCAGAGTCATTCTGCGGAAAACCAAAAGGCACTACAACTCTGTACTTAGTAAGTGGGTTGAACAAGAACATAAAATCGACTGTAATAGACTTCCAGGCTTAATCTCAAGAAAACTAATCCTACCACAAAATAAAAAACAAAGTGGTGGATATTCTAAAACTCAACAAGAGTGATATTAGTACTCTAATCGGCCTAATAACGGGCACAGTGGAGTAAACCACCACCTCAAAAATATGGGCTTAGCTGATACCGACATCTGCCGGCTCTGTATCGAAGACTCACAACCGGCAGTACACATCCTATGTTACTGTGAAGCAATAGCTAGGAAAAGACACAATCTTTTTGGAAAATGTTTCCTTACGACCGAGAAATTAACCAACATGACTCCCTTAAAAATACTTAGATTAGCCAAAGCTAATAATAAGACGAGAGATCGCAGTGCTCCCACGTTTTCCCCAAATAATAAATGAAAATAAAAATATCTGGGTTACCTCAATCTGCGAAAATGAAAATTTGTAGATAGAGGGTTGCGCGCAGGACTAAAAACCCTTCCACAATAGCACAAAATTGAAAATGTTACGGAACCTTAAGGTCAGGAAGCCAAGGGCTGATTTGGCCTTTAGTGCCATTGAAGAATAAAACACCTGCCAACAAAGAACATAGGTCAAGAAATGCCTGAAAATCCATTCTTAAGCATGTTAAATTCGAGCATGACCATATGCTTTGGCGAAAGATCCTGCACTGCCTTAAGAGCTCGAGATCTTGCTGATCATTTGTCAAAACGATCAACAACAATTTCATTTCTTCTTCATTATCACGTCTTGTTGATTGTGACCTTACTTTGATTGATCCGATTGAAAAAGCTAACTTACTTGCATCAAGTTTCGCTAAAAATATACCCCTCCCACCTTCAAACCAATCGTCTCCAGCTCTAAATGATTCTGGTTCTCACTGCCCTCACTACATTTTCGCACTTATTTCTAGAATCCCTCAGCTCCATATCCACAAATCTTCACGTTCGGACGGTATTCTCCCATTATCCTCAAAAAGTGCTCCCCTTTTTTAGCTAAACCTCTTCGCAATCTTTTCTACTCTTCTGGGTGCTTTCCCCGTATGTGGAAAGTAGCGAACATCCAACCAATCCCCAAGAAAGGAAGCAAAGCGAACGCCACCAACTTCCGTCCCATAGCTATTACGTCAGTGCTCTCGATAGTAATGGAGACTGCTGTCAATCACAAAATCGTTCAATATCTCCAGGATAACCAGCTAATCGGTGATCTTCAGTAAGAGTTCCGTTCTGGAAGGTCGACGGGAGATCTTTGGTCTACTTGGAAGAACTTTAGAACTTGTGCACACATAAACACGGTGAAGGTTAAGTTCTTGCCATTACAAGAATATTTGGCAGCGTTTGGCATGAATGGCTCATAATTAAGTTTAAGGCCTTAGGTCTCAATACTCCATTGAACAAAGATAGCATTAAGACCTATGGCTTTAATGCCACCCGTGTTCAATGGATTCAGAGTTTTCGCCACCGAACGCACTACACGAGTAGTACAAGATGGCGTTACGTCTTCCTCCTTCCCAATAAATTCCGGCATCCCTCAAGGCTCTGTTTTATCTCCAACTCCTTTCTCAGTTTTTATCAATGTCTACTTTCAATCCTATCCATAGTTTTGCGGATGACAGTACTATAGATAACAGCTATGGGGCACTCTATTGCTTCCAATCGCATCGAGTTAATCTGTTCACTGAACACATATCTCAGCTTAATTCTGGAATGGGGCAGGAAAAAAAGAGTTGAGTTCAAGTCCTCCAAAAACAGGCCTGTCATCTATCCCTCAAACGGGATGTTCAGTGTTATGTCACAATGTCACCTTTGCTGGTACCTAGGATTATTTCTCACTTCAAGGCCTTAGAATTAATAACCACCTGAATTAGGCCCAGCACATCTTTGATATTGCCCTCGACGTCTCTAAGCGCCTAGGTCTTCTACGGAAATGCAAAAAAAAATTCATGCCGAACGACCTAGCAACCATTTACAAGGCGTATATAAGTTCACATCTTGAGTACAAATCATTTGTTTGGACTGGGCACCCAAAACAAACCTCGCGTTGCCCAACCGTATTCAAGAACATGCATTCCAACTGATTGGAGACGAGACCATCATGGCTTCTGTCGATTCTCTCGGCGCATCGCAGAAATGTTGAAGTACTTAGCATTTACTTTCAATACTTCGATGGTAAATACATTGCGGAACTAATCGCACTCATTCCTCCAGTCTATACTTTTCCCTGAGATACTCGCCAAGCCAAACGCGCACATTAGTACACCATCAAACCCTGGCCTTCTCGTACAGTGAAATATAGGCAGTCATTCATTTTCCGAACATGAAGACTTAGGAACATGTTTACAACCTCCAGTCCTTCAAAAGCAATGTTCACCGTCACTTTCGTCTCTCTCCACCGAAATTAATCCAACTTTAATTTTTTTCCCAATTCTTCTACCGACGTAGCTGTGCATAGCATTATAGGGTGGCCCCGTAAGTTATACTCGGTGCCTTAAAAAAAGATACGGCAAACTCCTTTTGGATTTTTTTAAGAGCACTTCTAAACAATTCTAACGTGATCCTTCATTTTTAAGTCTCTACATTGTTTTTTGGCTAGGTCTATTCTTCAATAATGTCACTTGAGACTCACAAGATATAGTTAGGCAGTGTTTGATGAGATCTAATCAAGGATCGATTGGCTTTGTTTCTAAAACTTAACATTATTCACAGTTGAATCTGTAGTTGTGTAAACATTTCGACTTCCTTGAGTGCCTTTTCAAAAAAATATTGATGCCGTGGTGAAAAGAAGTCCATCTGTCATTCAAACGAAACAAACGAAGGCACCTCACGCTTAAAGATAGTGCACCCCATCAATTCTTTCACATAACGCATGACTCCGATAATGGGTAACATGAACGATAAAACAGAAGCACACTGATGAATTACTTGTTAGTTCTTAGCGATTGATTGCACTCTTAATTGCTTCGAATCTGATAAAACTAGACAGCTCACACTGACTGATACATCCTGAACGAACTCTTCAATAATTCGGTCTTACTCCTTCGAGATATCCCAACCGCCAAGGAAAAACATTTTCGAATTGAACCAAACATTACTCGTGACCTTTGATCAATTTTATCATCTGTCAAAAACGCCTCTTTTGCTCGTTGGACAGGTAAGAATCTAGCGACAATCTCCTTTATGGTAATGACAACATAACAACAACAGCAGCATGTAAATACATCGTAATCGCACAATTTTTTACTGTTGTTCAATCCTCTTACAGATAACTCACCATTGAAAACTTGAATCACACACACACATTCGAACCAGTCCCCAAAAGAAAAAAACAAAATCATTGGGAAAACTCACTGTGTATACAATTTTGTACGCATTCGAGTTATCGAAAACCCCCCGGATCCATCTGGCGCGAACACAATCGCAAAAATTCAACGCCCACACCAAGCAACCGAACGAAACTTTCAAAGTTTAAATGGTGACGACGCACAACCCTCTTCGCACCTTGATCCACCTGACCGCCCACCACCACCTACCCATAGTACACAAGGAAAAGTCGCTATTGCCGTGTGTCTCTGATAACGAAGCTAAAAGAGTCTTCGGCGAAATTCACTCCACCGCACGAAAAACCGAATGGTGAAAAATGCGCGCGCGTCCTGCCCTAAAAAAATAATTGCAACACTCCAGGATATTCACCTTCACCACTCGCTCAGGACATAAAAGATAACTCAACATGCTAAAGGATTGATCCTGTTAATAGAGCTCGCCATGCAGCTAACTTCAGGTTTAGTGACGAGGACTATCGGGACAGGGAGTCACAGCTGTTTTTCACCAAACAAGATCCGAATTCACCATAGCAGAAAGTTGTCGAGGACGAAACAAGACATCTTGGTTTTCCACAAATTTTTTTTTTTATTCCAAGTCCTTGCAGAGGAAATTGCACTCGTAAAGCACTCACTACTTAGTAAAGTACACAAAACCAGCCACAATCGACCACTAGAGACGATAACAAGGGAAATCCCCATTTTTGCCGAGATTACACAAAAAAAAGTAAAAGAAAAAACTCGAACAATGCACTGGAGGGTGGTGGCAGGACATTAGATATGCCGCACATCCGAACTTAGGATGAGAGCCTCTTGAAAAGTCCTTCAGACACCCAGGAAAATATCACAAAATCGCACTTGCAAAACGGTTCGATTAGCAAAAAAGAAATGAAAAGGCAAGGAATTGGGGCGGGGGGTGGTTGATCGAACAAACAGATGAAATGATGAAAAATGAAACTACAAACCACTATCGGCGATCTAGGAATCTTTCCACCATTTTCACATAGCGACGTCGCGTTCGTACCGCATCTTCCGTATCCGGGGGGTGACTCTGGCGATTCGACCGAAAAACAAAAAACCCAGGAAAAACCTCGGCCCTCGTCTTGGTCTTATCAATTCAAGACCAGTTTAAGGCCTCGTCTCACTTTCGCCATTTTCCTTCCTTTCCACACACAACTTCACTCTGCGGCGAGGTTCAAGCAAAAAAAAAAAAAAAAATTCGTACGACCGAAAGAAAAATCTCGGATCAACGACGTCGATAAATTTTCCACACGAAAAAAAAACAGCCACGATCCCGATAACGAATTCTTGTACACGCAGCGAAATGCTCGCCAAAATAATGCTAATTTGAATTTTATTTTCCGGAAAAACAAAAACGAAAAAGAAAACTCGTAAAAATTTTCCTTTTTATGATTGTCTCCCGCGCCGCGCCGTTTTACTAAGGTCCTTTTTGGGAAACGATTCAAAAAAACGCGGAGAGCCGAGAAAAACTCTTATTTGTCGTGCTTCGAAGAGGAACGAAAGAAAACTCCCGAATACAGGGAAATACCCACGCACACATTGCACATTCGTGGAAAGCGTGTATATAGTGTGTGCGCTCCCAATGTCGAGGAAAAACCCCTTACGCACGGACGTGAGATGCTCTTCACTTCACGCCAACGGCAGAGCCAATACGGAAAATAGCAACAAAGTCCATCAGCAGCATTCGCTCGGGCTGAACTCCCTCTGGCCCCTTCGTGCGGGTAGGATGCATAAGCCCCACCGTCGGCTCCTTCCTCCGCCATCCTGTTCTTCTCGGTACGGTCAACCTTAGCCAAGGAAAATGAAGTTTTCCCGATTAACTGTGTGTGAAAAGCTAAGAACCGTATATGCATAGTATACACATGTTTCATCCCCCTGCCTGCCCCATATTTGGGGCATGTGGAAGCGTGGCGTTTCGCGTAGGAAAAAACTCGCATAGTCGAAGAACTCGACTGCGATTAGAGCCGAAGATAAGTGAGTGTGTTGGTCGCTTGAGAGCCGTCTTGACGTCACGCGGCCGTTATTGATTTTTCCGAGCAAATGATGCGACTTCCTTTCCCACACAAAACAAAACATTGCGATACGTACAAAGTGAGGTGAAAAGCTTCGGGAAATGCGGTTTTTCGTCAAATTCAAAATTTTTATTCACCTTGATTTTTGCCGGTTGCAGTATTCGATGGAAATGCAACAAGCAGTTTTCTTGCCGAGGGAAAGCAATTTTCCGGGATTTTTTCAAGCTTTTTCCAGGCTTTTTCTAAGCCTTTTTCCGGGCTTTTTTCAGGCTTTTTTCCGGGCTTTTTCAGGCATTCGCCGGGCTTTTTTCTTCTGATGGATATATGTATGTACACTCGGCAGAAAAAGTCTGCGCACACACTCAACATATCTATAAAAAACATCGTTTAATAATTTTTTTTCTTTTTTTTTCATGGCTTTATTACAAACACAAAACAAAACAAAAATGATGATTATTGTACTCCATAAAAATATTAAAATTAAAAAACGAACACAAATCCTGAATTGCAACAATAAAAAGTCTGCGTACAAATATTTCTTTTCAAAATAAAACAATTGTTTTTCCTCGTTAATAGCTTGTGGGATATCCTCGTCTCTTTATTACTTACCGCAACCGTTTTTGCATGGAATCTACCAGGTTCTTAGTGACCTCTGGGGTTATTGAATTCCACTCCTGGATCAGGACTTCTTGAGCATTACCTTCGACGTTATTGTGTGCGCTCGAACCCTTTGTTCCAAGTGATGCCACAAATACTCTATTGGATTAAGGCCAGGAGATTAGGGCGGTGTACGAAGCTGATTTTGGGCATTATACAGCAACCAGAGTCTTACTACCTCCGCAGTGTGCTTAGGGTCGTTGTCTTGTTGGAAGTAAAAGTTGTCGCTTAAGCCCAAAGCGCTTTTCTTCAAATTGCGCTTGAGAATATTAAGGTAGTCTATTTTATTCATAATACTTTCAATAAATTCCATTTTTCCAACTCCTGTTACGGTTCCACCGTAACTAGACTCAGACCAAGCCCGGATTTCGAAGAACTGCTCACCTCGACCACGGTCAGGCTAACCCTCGGATGGCACCCTCCACACCTCTGAGTGTTTTCGCACCTAACTTCAATCACGTCCAAGTACTCTAAAGGCTGAAAAGAACGGGAGAATTAAGTAAAGTAGAATAATTTAAGATTTTGTAAACTACAAATAAAAAAACACTATCAGAATTCCTTAATGCAAGGAATTGCCATAAATCGATTCCAAATTAAAATATGGAAAACAATTATCCTCTGGCTCATCATTTAGTGAAGGGACGAAACAAACAATAAAATCCCTACACCAAGTACATAAATAAAAATAAAATAAACAAAAATTGACAAAAAATTGACAAAAAATTGGTATCAACTAGCATTAAGTCTACGCTTTAAACATAATTTGTCGATAGAGAAGTCGAATGCATCAGCATTCTTATTAACTTCTCTCGCGATACGCGAAATCGGCTCATTCATACCATAGTTTGTCCGGTGAAAGCAAATCTGAAGCAATCCAGGCTGTCTTGGTAAATATCGACCAACAGAAAACCGCATCAATCCCAAAAGTGTGGAAGAATCAACTAAACCAGTAAGAAGTTGATGAGCAAAAACTACATCAGCTACCTCACGTCGTTTGGAGAGTGATGACATATTTAATAGCTTAAGTCGATCAGTATAAGGAGGAAGACGAACTCTGTCATTCCAATTAAGGTGGCATAAGGCAATTCTCACAAATTTACGCTGAATTGATTCAATTCTGCAAATGTGCTCATCATAATAAGGAGACCAAACTTGAGAAGCATATTCTAGGTGCAATCTAACAAAGGTGTTATAAAGAATCAATTTAACAGAGGGATTTTTAAATTCCTTGGATAAGCGAGTGGTAAATCCCAACATAGAATTTGCACTTTTGCACAATCTTATTTATATGCAAGCTAAAATCAAGTTTATGGTCAAATGTAACACCTAAGTCAATAGTAGAATTGACACGATTCAAAATACAGTCATTAAGTTTATATATTATTACAACCGGCGAGACTTTCCTAGTAAAAGACATAGCATGACATTTATCCAAATTCAGACGAAGATCATTGTGGCGACACCAATTACTAAAATTAATCAAATCTTCCTGAAGAAAATTGTCCGAGTTGGAACTAAGAGATCTAAAGATCTTAATGTCGTCGGCATAAATAAGCACTTCCGAGTATTTAAGCACAGACGCAACATCATTAATGGCCAAGACAAACAAAAGTGGCCCTAAATGACTTCCCTGAGGAACACCAGAATGCGCAACAAATCGCTTAGAAGTACAATCACGAAAAAGAACTTGATAAGTTCTATTAAGTAGATATGACTTAATCCAACTGATAAACCATGTAGGAAAACCCAGCATGTCTAATTTCAATAAAATAATTGAATGGGGCAATTTATCGAAAGCCTTACTAAAATCAGTATAAATACAATCCACCTGCTTACCCTCCTCAATTTCTACAATGGATTTATTCGTAAACTCCATCAGACTGGTGACTGTTGACCTGTTTTTGACAAATCCATGTTGTTTACTTGAAATCAGGGATTTACAGTGAAACGACAGGCACTCATACACCACAGATTCAAAGAGCTTTGGAATAGCTGACAACTTAGCTATTGGTCGATAGTTGACAACAGCAGATTTTGCTCCACTTTTGTGAGTCGGTATGATAAAGGAGGCCTTCCATACATTCGGGAAAATCCCAAATTCTAGCGACCTTTTAAAGAGGAGAGAGAGTGGCTTAGCAATAGAGAGACAGCAGTGTTTAAGGACAACTGTAGGAACACCATCTGGGCCAGGAGAAGAAACATCCTTAAGGCGAGAGATATGGTCAACTATATCGTTATAAGAAATCGGTATACCAGACAACGTAGTTGAACAAGTACTTTTAAAATTATCAAAGTACGACATATCAGGGATAAAGTCATTACCAGAAAAGGAACCACTGAAGAATGTGGCAAAAAAATTACAAACAGTTATTTGGTCATAACTATTACTACCAAGGAATTGAAAAGAAGCTGGATAACCATCAGTAATAAATATTCCCACCGCAACCGATAGGCGGAAATGTTCATAAATCCGACCGGGACGTTAATAATCAAGAATTGTCAGATCGCGCACTGCATAGCCGACAACCGAGCGAGAGCAAGAGAAATATTCTACTGCGGTAAATAATACATGGGCCGGCGGAACAAAGAAGTTCAACGGTGACAACGTTGTAAATGGATAAACGAAAAAAAAGCGAAAAAGAACCGTTGAGGATTTGTAACGAAAAAGGCCGTAGAGCACGGTAACTGCCAGGAAGAATGAGTTGGCTAATTATCCATGCTTATTTGACGTTACCTTTTTCTGGAACAGTTCCATGAGGGTCAGGATGCCTAATCGAGACGTTTCTCATGGAGTGCACCAGGTGTGGAAGATCTTTTGGTGACGGCGATGCACCTAGCTCTCAGCACGTGCTAGCTCGTCGGCGGGGGGGAACTTGTCACCAGATCTCCACGGTACATTAATTGTGCATCTTATGGTTGGCCGAAGAGGGGTGAGATACGGGGCTTCCCAAACCCGCTCCTCTCCGAGGTAGCCAAGGAAACGAAAATAGGGTGTTATCAATCATTATGACGGAAGGCCAAGTGGTATTCCTCGTCTATAGGCGGGGTTAAAATTTTTGGCCTCCATCCCAAAGGGAAGGGCAGTGTCAGTGCATATTCTCACCCATCACAACAAAAACCCCTCACAAGGGTATTGTTTAGTCACTCATCTTCATTTTAACTTAGACTCTATTTTCTTATTTTGTTGGTTATTGGATAAATTTTGTATTCTTAAAGTGAAAGTATACACATTGAGAGAATCGAGACTATTTGAGTAGCAAATGTAATCGGTTTTATTCTCCACAATTAAATGTGCATACTGCAATGCGAATTTTACTCCAAAATCAACAAGGAAGTTGGCGTTGAAGATCCTTATGGTCTGTTATTATTGGATAGAAACAACGTCACTATTGATTATTTCTTTCTTTTGTATTTAATATATATTTATTATTAGAATATTTAATTGATCCGAGATTTTGTTTTATTTCATTTTTTTTTTTTTTTTCATCACTAATTAGTTCTTGTTATTCGAGTCATTATTATACATACTATTTAGGTACTACAAAAATTGTATAAGAAGTTTTATAAAACGGGTTTCCTTTTTTCTTATAAAAAAAATTTACTGGAGCTTATCATTCACATAAAGGCATAAAAACATAGGGCCGCTAGTAGCGACAGCCAGGAAAGAACTAAGTCTTCAGGTGGAGATTAGTATCGCAAACGATGAACTGACACCTTAGCGGTGCTTTGCAGTATTAAGGAACAGTACGAAGTGAAACTTGTTTGCAATACTGAAATATGACGTATGCTATCCAGGAAATATTAGAAGATAAGCCACGAACAAGTTCGTTTACTATAATTGCAATTTCTAAATAACTATACCACGCTTAAACTAATGTTCTAGTTAGTATCGTTAGTAATGATCTAGTAGACTTGCGACACTTAAGAAAAACCAAAAAAAAACAAGGGCGTATTCTTCCCTAATTTTAAAACGTGTAATTTTGGCTGCACCGTTTACAAATTGGTATTTCTTTTCTTAGCCGTCGTATAAAACCTTAACGATACAAAATATTCGACCCAATTACTTTTAATTATCATGTATAATTCATAATACATGCAATTTCAATAGCTTTCCGTGGGAAGTCAACGAGAGAATTCTAAAAAAGATCCAAGAAAGCCCGTGTTGTTATCGGAGCGAACAAGACTTTACCGGAATCGCTAGAATTTCATATTCCAAGGCCAGAGAGAAAAATACTAATAGTTTCAAAAAAAACATAAGCATAATAACTACAAGCTTTTTGAAATCATACAAAAAAAAAAATTTGATAATGGTTTCTCTTTTTTTTCTTCGGATACCGTAAGCACGCGGTTTATGAACATGCGGTTATGAGCATGCGGTTTGGAGCTTGCGGCATATGAACATGCGGTTAGGAGCATGCGGTTTATGAACATGCGATTTATGAGCATGTGACTATGAGCATGCGGTTTATGAGCTTACGGCATATGAACATACGGTTAGGAGGGAGCATGTGACTATGAGCATGCGACTTATGAGCACGCGGCTTAGAAGCATACGGTTTTTTTTTTTTTTTTTTGATTATATTTTTTTCCCACACGTTCTGGGTCCGATATGCCTGTTTTTTCGGCAAATCATCCCAACTTCGCGAATACCAAAAAAAATGCGGTTCAAAGATATCCAAAATAAATCCTTACCTGGTAGGGAAGTCGTTATCAGACATCCCTGGCTCTATCCGCCAAAAAAAAGCCACCAGGCTTCCAATAGGAAACCCAGCCTTTTTGGCCGGATAGCGGTGCTTGGCGACCACCCTTGTGATCCAAAAAAAATCTATGTCACTGCTCTCCACTATTCACTATTAGCACGCAAAAAAAAAACCAAAAAAAAATTTTATTTTCACTAATAAAATACACTTAAGCCGATTTACTTCGGCGATGGCTAAACAAAATAAAAACTAGCCATTTCGGCGACGCTGGTTGAAAAAAAACTTTTGTCGGAGACACGAATCAAATCTCTCTCGGCGACGGCTGGATGAAGAAGAACTGGACCAGTTTTATGTCGTACCGACCTCCCGCTTGATCACGAAAAGCTCTCCTTTTTCGGCATTGCCAGGCAATCTCCGATCGCGCAAATTATGGCAAAAGTTCGGCGGTTAGGGAATTCTCGTGCATGGATGGAAAGTAGGGTTGGACATCAAAATTCATCAAGGCAACAATATTAATATTATTGCCGCGATAAATTCGGCCGCTCGCCGTTACAGATTCCGGCGCAAATTTGGCGGCATAAAACGAATCCAGCGGCGCTTTTGAAAAATAGCCAGCGCTGAAGTCGGACGTACGATATTAAAACGGGGTGTGATTCGAGGATTAGAGTAGAGAATTAGTACCACGAGTCGGTGGTTTTCTGTTGTAAAATCGGAGTGGGTAGTGAAGTGTAACGAAGCATCCAGTGAAATCCAACCAAGCTGAACCTACGGCGAAAGTGACTACGAGTAAGGACGAAGCGGATCATCAAGAAACCGTGCGGTGGAGTCGACAAAAGACCAAAGAAAAAGGAAGAAAGGGAAACGACGGCGAGCGACGTACGGGACGATTCGGATTCGACGGCGACGAGTGCAGCAAGGGCCCCAACGGTCGACGATTCGGATCAAGCCAAGTAAAGTTAACTTTAGTCAGGGATCGTTGTTTTTTTTTTAATATCAATTTAACGTAGAATATAGCCAGGAATTTTCTTATAATAAAGCCTTTAGGAAAGTAAAACGATCACATTTTTCTTATTGCCAAAAGTTGTGTGAATATTCTTGTAATCGTCGTTTTCAGCCTTTCTCGTTATTTTTGTCGCTATTTCGTGTCGCGAGGGAATTTTCTCGAGCCCGTGGTCCGGCTCTAAGAAAATTACGAAGGAGCGTGGCCTACAGAACAGACCACTGGCGCCCACGACCCGTCTCCACGGGTTCCGCCCCTAGTGCGAGGGGTTTTCTCTGAATACGCTTTTCCCAGACGGGGGAAAACCGTAATACTCCTCCACTAGCCATACACCCCCATATCATAACACCGCCTCCACCGTGCTTTACTGTTGGACAGAGATTTTTTACGTCGAGGACCGCGCCAGTTTTTCTCCATACAATCTTCCGACCTTTGATTCCAAAAATACAAAATCTACTTTCATCCGAGAAAATAACTTGTTTCCAAAATTCTTTTGGATTATTTATGTGTTGCTTAGCAAACGCAGCCGCTTGAGTCTGTTTACTGTTGTTATAAATGGCTTTCTATGTGCAACGCGTCCGTGATACCCATATTTCCTAAGAATTTTACGAACACCATCATCAGAAATAGACTTGCGGTACTTTGCTTTGATGTACTTTGCCATATCAGCTGCAGTTAATCTAGGATTAGCCTTCATCGTTCGGAGCACACTCCGAGTTTGCTGAGGGCTCAACTTTGGAGGACGGCCAGATCTGTGTGACAAGTGTCCATTTACTATCAAAACGTAAATGGACTGCGCACTAAAACCCAGGCGATATTTGCTTCCAGCCAGAATTCTTCTTATGATGTTATTGCTTTTTCTGAAACGGGACTAAAAGTAGCTTTTCTGACAGTGAACTCTTTAGTTCAGACTTCCAAGTCTTTCGTAGGGATCGTTATGTTTCCGATTTAAGATTGAAAGGTTGTGGATTGTTATTAGCAGTCCGAAGCTACATTAATTGTGTAGTTGTTGACGTGCCGAACCCTCACTGTCTGGAGATCCTGTGTGTTAAACTTGTGTTTAGTAATAAGGATATTTATGTCATTTTGACATATATTCCCCCTTCGAGTCCTTGTTCCTTATACGAAAAAATAGTTGACAGTATAACATTTGTTCATAGATGTATGAATATGTCTGACGAACTCATTTTATTGGGTGATTTCAATATTCCAGGTCTTTCTTGGTCATTTTCTGAAGATGATTCTACTCTCTTAGTTTCTGATGCTTCGTCCTCGCTTGAATGTTTTTTTGTAGATAATATATTTGCACTTGGTCTCCACCAACTTAGTCTTGTTCGGAATTCCTATGGAAGACAGCTTGACATGGTTTTTTATTCTGACTACTGTGCCTGTTCCGTGGAAGAGAGCTTATCATCAATTTCGATTATTGTCTTACACCCTCCGATTAACATATTTCTTATTATTGACGAAGAGCACTTTCTCACTAGGGCTTAAAATATAGCCCTAGTGAGAAAGTGCTCTTTTGATTTTAATAAAGCCGATTTTTCACGGTTGGACTATCTTATATCTAACTTCAACTTTGATGAAATTTTTGACAATACTGATTTTGAGGGTGCCGTAGTTGATTTTTATTATATTCTATACCAAATTTTTGTTCTTCGGTTCCTTTTACTTATCGGAAGAATATCTCATTATTGTATCCTTGGTACACGAGTGAGTTGCGTGCGATTCGCAACTCTCGTAATGCAGCGTGAAATAGGTATACTAGGACGAAAAATGAAACTGATTTTCGTTTATTTGAAGAATTTATGACTTATTCAAAGATTTATCTACTCGCTTGTATTCTGAATACTTACTTACAGTGCAGTCGGATATTATTAGAGATCCCCTGAAGCTTTGGAAATTTGGTAATTGTAAGCGTAAATCTGATGGTTATCCAGCTTCTTTTCAATTCCTTGGCAACAATACTAATGATCAATTTACTATTTGTAATTTTTTTGCCAGAAGAATAAGTGGATCTTTTTCTGGTAGTAACTTTATCCCTGACATGTCGTACTTTGATAACTTTAAAGGTACTGCTTCAAATACTTTGTCTGATATAACGATTTCCTATAGTGATATAGTTAACCATATTTCTCGCCTTAAGGATGTTTCTTCTCCTGGCCCAGATGGAGTCCCTGCAGTTGCCTTGAAACGCTGCTGTCTCTCTATTGCTGAACCACTCTCCCTCCTCTTTCAAAGGTCCCTAAAAACTGGGATTTTTCCGAACGTATGGAAGGCATCCTTTATCATACTAACTCACAAAGGTGGTGCAAAATCTGATGTTGTCAACTATCGACCAATAGCTAAATTATCAGCTATTCCAAAGCTTTTAGAATCTGTAGCGTATGAGTCTATGTCGTTTCATTGTAAGTCCTTGTTTTCAAGTAAACAACATGGTTTTGTCAAAAATAGGTCAACAGTAACTAATCTGATGGAGTTTACGAATAAATCTATTGTGGATATTGAGGAGGGCAAGCAGGTGGATTGTATTTATACTGATTTTAGTAAGGCTTTTGATAAACTACCCCATTCTATTATTTTGTTGCAATTAGACATGTTAGGTTTTCCTACATGGTTTATTAATTGGATTACGTCATATCTATTTAATAGAACTTATCAAGTTCTCTTCCATGATTGTACTTCTATGCCATTTACTGCGCATTCTGGTCTACCTCAGGTAAGTCTTTTAGGGCCACTATTGTATGTCCTGGCCATTAATGATGTTGCTTCTGTTCTTAAATACTCAGAAGTACTTATGTATGCAGACGATATTAAGATCTTTAGGTCCCTTAGTTCCAACTTAGACAATTTTCTTCAAGAAGATTTGATTAATTTTAGCAATTGGTGTCGCCGCAATGATCTTCGTTTAAATGTGGATAAATGTCATGTTATGTCATTTACTAGGAAAGTCTCACCGTTTATAATAATATATAGTCTTAATGATTGTATTTTGGATCGTGTCAACTCTGTAATTGACTTAGGTATTACATTTGACCATAAACTTGATTTTATCTTGCATATAAATAAAATTGTGCAAAAGGGTAATTCTATGTTAGGTTTCACCACACGCTTATCTAAGGAATTTAACAATCCCTTTGCTAAATTGATTCTTTATAATACCTTCGTTAGATCTCACCTTGAATATGCTTCTCAAGTTTGGTCTCCTCATTATGATGAGCACATTGGAAGAATTGAATCAATTCAGCGGAAATTTGTGAGAATTGCCTTATGCCACCTTAATTGGAATGACAGAGTTCGTCTTCCTCCTTATATCGATCGACTTGAGCTATTAAATATGTCATCACTTTCGAAACGACGTGAGGTAGCTTATGTAGTCTTTGCTCATCAACTTCTTACAGGGTTAGTTGATTCTTCCACACTTTTAGGTTTGATGCAGTTTGCTGTTGGTCAATTTTTACCAAGGCAGCCTAAACTTCTACAGATATGTTTTCACCGGACAAATTATGGTATGAATGAGCCGATTTCACGTCTCGCGAGAGAAGTTAATAAGAATGCTGATGTATTCGACTTCTCTATTGATAAGATGTGCTTAAAGCGTAGACCTAACGCTAGTTGATCCCAATTTTTTGTAAATTTTTTGTGATATTTTATTTATGTACTTGGTGTAGGGATGTTGTTGTTTGTTTCGTCCCTTCACTAAATGGTGAGCCAGAGGATAATTCGATTTCCATCTTTTAAATTTGGAACCGATTTATGGCAATTTCCTTGCATTAAGGAATTCTGATAGTGACTCGATGGACAGATGAATGACTTCTGCTGACTATTGCACCTCTTTTACGATATGACGTACCTTTTTTCCAGAAATCCACGATTATTTTCCTTTCCCGAAATTCAATTTCCTTTCCTTTATTAGACATCTCTTACTTAACGTTTTTTAGCAATTTTTTTTAACGCAAACCTTAGATAAAAACACGTTCATCAACTTTCCTACACAAACTTTATTGTTATTAATGATTTA
This sequence comes from Chorisops tibialis, assembly GCA_963669355.1. Taxonomy (NCBI): domain Eukaryota; kingdom Metazoa; phylum Arthropoda; class Insecta; order Diptera; family Stratiomyidae; genus Chorisops; species Chorisops tibialis. The sequence continues at coordinate 12,557,237 of OY770262.1, read as the reverse complement.
ACTGCAACTCAGAGACTTTGACTTCCCTTTATACGCTTTGAACGCAGACTTTTTATTCCTGGGATTTCAGACTATTTTTCGTTTCCGAATTTTACCGTTGTTTTAGAGTACAGTAATTCTCATTTTTGTTTTGTTTTATGTTCATAATGAAGTAATGAAAAATAGGAAAAAAAAATATTTCGGAATAAAATGTTAGAAACAATGTTTTTCATAGACATGTCGGATGTGTTGGGTATGTACGCAAACTTTTTCCGCCGAGTGTATGTATATATGAACAAGAATAATATCAATCGCATGCATGCTAAGGTCCATAAAGAGCGTTGTCAGCATTGAGGATCTATTACAAAGATTCAAGAAAATGAGTTTACACGAGGATCTCTATAGTTTTTCTCGGAAGCGAAAAATGAGCTTAACGCATATCGCCAAAGAGTGAAGAATAGCCTTTTGCAATTAGGCCAATGTTAAAAGGGAGTCTACTAGTTACCCTGAAGTGCTGAAATTCAATAAAAAAATTCGTCTTCTTCAGATCCTACTAAAATTTTGTACTACATCACTAATATTCTGATTTGTAGAAGTTGTGTTACATATTGTGTCAGAGAGTATTTTGAGGAAAGGACAATTCGAAACGGATGAAATAGTTCTAAGAATTTGAAAACGTACGGTTCGTTTGATAATTCATTTTTTGCACGTTCGACTCGTTTGATTGTTCATATACAATTGCACAAGTTTCGTCGGATGGCCGGCGTCGTCTAATTTTGTGTCCATTAGAGATGAGCAAAATAGTTTCTTTTGCTGAACTAGTTCACTAGTTATTATGCGCTAAAAGAACTAGTTCTTTGCGTTTGTTTTTTATACTCTAGATGAAATCTGAGAGTATATTGTGTTTGCCTTACCGTTTGTAACGCTAAGAAATAACGCTCGCACAGAGCCGTCAAGGGTACAGAAATATTTGTTGTCGCTCAAAAACCTCGATTTCCAGTGACCGTCTGTCCGTCTGTCTGTCTGTGCGTCTGTCGACAGCATAACTCTCGAAAGCTTTGAGCTATAGTGCTAAAAAATTTTATGTGTCATTTTTAGCAAAAAAGTAAGGCCAAGTTCGTGAACGGGCCAAATCGCTCCAACCCTTCTAATTTGATAATAAACGGATTTCCTTAAAAAGTATAAAAATTATTGAACTCAAATTTGGAGCATATTACTTTTATAATGACTTCAACCTACCGTATAAAACTTATGTGTGACCTCCCTCTCCTTCCACCACCTCCCGTACAAACTGCACTTTTTCATGAAATGCTCAAAACCAATTTACTCAGTGCGTATAAAATTTAGTGAGCTGAAATTGTGCAAAAAATATTTATTTAGAATTATTAGTAAGACTAATAAAAATTAGATGATTAGCTTCGCCCCTTCTACCCCCTCCCATACAAAATGACACAAGTACGCAATTCGACAATAAACGGATTTGCTCGAAAAGCATGGATGCTATTGATCTGAAATTTGAAGTATACTACTTTTATGACGATTTCAATCTATCATATAAAAATTATTTAAGTCCTCCCCTGTCTTCCACCACCTCTCATACAAAATCTACTTTTTCATGAAATACTCTAAAACAATAACTCAGTGTGTATAAAATCTATCGAGCTGAAATTGTGCACTTAATATTTATTTAGAATTATTAGTAAGCCCAAAAAAATGAAGCTATTATCTTTACCCCTTCGACCCCCTCCCATACAATCTGACACAATTTCACAACATGTCAAAAGCATGATTAAGGACTCGCCCCTCCTTGTACCACCTCCCATACAAACTGCACAATTTGGATAAATCCAATAACCTAATTTTCTCAGCAACTATTAAATTCTTCAATCCAAAATTTTGTGTAAAACATTTTGATAACAACTTTAGCGTAATGGGAAAAAATTAATTCAATGTCGTCAACCCCTGTACCCCTACAAAATTTCTTGAAATCAAAAAATTTCTCTTTCATCTAGAGTATCGTACGATTGGGCTTTATGCCCAATCGTAGTCTTGTTATGATTTTTGCTCGTGTTGGTCGTTCAGTAAAAATTTTGTAAGCCTCGTTGTTTCTATCTATTGCATCACGGCATTCTTGGTCGAACCAATCATTATTTTTTCGCCGTGCTTGATATCCTAACACCTCTTCTGCGGAGGATTTGATGCCGTCTCGTATTTTTATCCACACATTCTCCACTGGCATATTCCGGATGCTTTCTTATATTGGTGTCAGGTGTTTATTACATGCTGACATGTAAGCCTCCGCCACTGTTTCGTCTTTAAGCTTGTCGACATTGAATTTGCGAGCTCTACTCTTTTTCGAATATCCACGACAAGCTATTCGGCATCGATACTTAGCTCTGACTAGATAGTGATCAGAGTCACAATTCGCACTGCGAAGGGTTCGTACATCAAGTATGCTGGAAGCAACCCTATTCTCAATTAGAACGTTCATGATTTCGTTACCGAGCCATTTCGTTTCTTGGATGGCATTTATGTTGATGTTGTGTTTTGCCACTTCTTCAAGGAACTCATTCAGAGCGCCTTTCCTAAATAAGGATCGAACATTCCAAGATCCAATAGAGTAGTTCATTTTTCGTTTGCGGGGTCGTTGCCGTTGAGTTCATGACATGTATATATGACATGCTGGAGTTCTCACAGCTATGCTGGGAGTCCAACTATGTCATACTTTTTGCCTATTTCCTGAGACGCAATGGTGTTACTGGCCTTTCAGGTTAACTCCATACTCCCTCCTCCTTTCCCAACCGGGCTTGGGACCGTCTATGACGTAGTGAAATATACATATGTAAGTTTTTTGCCTGATTATTAGCTTCTCTCTCTTTTCGTTTGCGTTTGAGTCTGCCCTCTTTATTGCGGGAGCCTTGCTTTCTCATTTATCGATAATACTACATGTTATTTTTGGCTCTTATTCTGTTTGTTGCCTTAGTTTCTCGAGTTTTTCATTTAGCGGAAGTGGGGAAATCTGACTTATTGGTCTTTTTTACGTAGTCCTTTTTGTTTTCACCGTGACTGCTCGAACAATTCCACCTTTTCCCGGATATGTCTCGATTATTTCACCCAAAACACAGTTGACTGATGGCTATTGTTCATCTTTCATCGTTACAATGTCATTTATGCTGACAAAAATACGCGCGCGTGTAGGCCAGGATTCGCGTGCATGGTCAGAGCAAAGCGAAAGAGGACGGAGTGCACAGACTTTTCACGTTGCCCATAGATTAAAAAATTTTTCGCATTAAAAAATTCATACCTCTCAAATGAACAGCTGATTACTAAGGCATATTTTACACGAGTGAGTTCAATTCGAGTTCTCGCCAGTCTGTAAACTGTTTTACGTATAATTAAACTGTGGGTCAGAGTCGCTATCGCTCTGTGACCACTCGCGTCTCGATCTATCTAGTGACTAACTTTCTCGTCTCCTTCTCCCTCACTTCCAGTATTTACGTTTGTTAGAGTGCGTTCAATGCTCTGGGTTGCAGGAGTGCGCAAAAAGTGTGTGTTCAACTGGTTCAATTAATGTTGTTACTCGGAGGCGGGAAATCTGTTCAAACTCGAGAGGGTAGATTTGCATTTGACTCGAAATCAAGCTACAGTTTGTTCTCGGATCGCGCGAATTCATCCCAGCTTAACAAATTCGGGTAGTTCTTCTTTTACCACTGAAGTTTGATATGCATCGTAAGCTCTGTAGCAGTGAGATGCTACTGCGCTTTGCTGCGTTTCGTCCCAGGCCTGCTTAGGACGGACTCACCAGTTGTGTAAGCAGGCCCTGCCTAAGGGTTAAGGGAATACCGTGCAGATCGTGGGATTAGACCCGAGGATTTCAAGTTGCAAAGCGGCCGTGCTGACCACTGACCTATCTAGACCCCACGGCTTAGTCGGTTAATAGCGATGCAGCATGTGCCGCCACAGCACTCCCCCACCAGTAACAGCGGTGAATCGTGTCTTTGAACTGGTGGCGACTAGGAGGCAGCTGTGCACGTGCAGCTCTGTGAGCATGTTGCTGTGCAGTGTTGTTGTTGTACGTAGCGTGTTACTATATGAGTGAAGTATGGGTGCAGTATGAATGAGATTGTGCTGCGCGCCAGGGAGACGACGGTGCGTTACTGTGTTGATTACGTCGGGGCCACCAATGTAGCGAGTGAGCGGCTACTGCGCTGTGTTGCGTTTCGTCCCAGGTCTACTTACGACGGACTTGTCAGTAAAGCTTGTGTAAGCAGGCCCTGCGTTAGACGCTAAGGGAATACCATGCAGGTAGTGGGATTAAACCCGGGGACTTCAATTCCTAGAGCCAAAGTTGTTGAAAGATGATCTTGACTGCAATTGTTACCGTGGTAACCCATCTTAATGAATCGTAAATTCTAGAAAATATCGATAAGAAAACTCGCTTCGTCATCGTTGGTTGGTTTTGAGGAGCTTGATTCTTAAGCCAAATTTGTTTGCAAAGAGATTCCAGTATATGTCCAGTGTGTTCACAGTTTTATCGTTGTTAAGGTCAATCTCTTGTGTTTGATTCGGATTACACTGAACACTATCAAGCTGTTGAGGATGATTTGCTGCCAATTAACGTAAGTTAAATAAATCTCAAGCTCTTGCATGGACAGCTGTCGCTGCGTTTCTACAGCCTCTTCCAAATTAACTGTTCCTGATAATAAATGGTCCATGTAGAAGTCATTATACTCTAAATGAAATCTGAGAGTATGTGTTTGACTTACCGTTTGTAACGCTAAGAAATATTGCTCGTACAGAGTCGCCAAGGAGACAGAAATATTTGTTGTCGCTCAAAAACCTCGATTCCGAGTGACCGTCTGTCCATCTGTCGACAACATAACTTTCCAACGCTTTGACCTATCATGCTGAAATTTATCTTATGTTATTTTTAGTGAAAATGTAACGTGAATGGGCCACATCCCCACACTCCTTCTACCTCCTCCTATAAAAATTTCACGAAATTCCGAAATTTAAAGAAATTGATTTTCCTCCGAAATTAATTCAGCTATCGACTTCAAAATTAGGTCATAATGTATCGATGTGAATATCAATTTTTAAAAATGCGTTTATTCGGTTTTCATTGAAGCTAGCAAAGCTGAAAAGAAAATTTTTTGCCAGAATTAATTTTATTACAATTGCCACCAGTTTAAAAAAAAAAAAGCGTTAACTTCACCCAACTCCTTCTACACTCTCCCATACAAATTTCACTATCAGTAATATTATATAATAATATGTCCTCAAATTAGCCTATGTGTCATTTAAAAAATATATATATTTCATTGAAATGACTGCAGATAATTTTTTCTTCTTCAAGCTCATTCCCCTGCTGTCAAATGGACGGCAAAAGGTAAAAAGACATAGGCGTATCCATAGAAAAGAGTATATACTGTAGAAGTCTATCTCCCTTGAAATCTAGACTAGCGCCACTTGAATCCAGATTTTGGACCCCTTGGTGGTGTTAGTGAGTTTTATTCACGTACACTTCTTCTTCTTATTTTACCAAACCTTAATGACATTTCACCTAGAATCGCTGGAGAAATGCCATCGAGAAACGTCAGAGAATTGTCAATGAAGTAAACAGTGCGACTGTTTACAGCATTTTCAACTATTATTAAGCCTTCTACACGAAAATAAAGAAGAGCAACATTTCCGAGTGACCCGGGAGGTAGTTGCGACACTCGTTTTTTTTAATGGGGTATCGCCGGTAGCCCTAATCCCCGAAAAATGATTGTATTACAGGCGCAGCAATTTGTGCTGCAAAAGGATCACGCAACGCTATTTCAATCGCTCATTTCCGCACCACATTTCAAACACAAAAATTAAATTTTTTCCTACTTACGTTCGAGAAGTTCTACTCGAAATTAATCCGCACACGGTTCTTTACGACCTGTCGTGTTCAGCGGAGCGCTTAACATGCCTAAATGTCGCACAAGGAGATAAATCCACTCACTTTTTTGCGTGAGACTCCAAAAGCCGATTTTCCGCACTGTACTACCGTACCGCGCACCTCACACAAGACCCGAAGGCGGACGGAAAAACGAACGAAAGATAAATAGCAACCGAAAAAACAAAGGAAGAAGAAAACACTGGAATTTCGGCACCACACAAAAATGAACTGCGAAAAATTTTCAAGCATTTTCGTTTTTCGAGGGCTCTTGATGTTCGTTCTTTTGCACTTTCTGAAAATCACTGCACTCGTTTTTCACTTCTTGTTTACGGGAATCGCTTTCAGGAAAGGAAAGGCGAGAAACCACCACGAATTGAGCGTGTGGAAAATTCTGGTCCGTCGCGAAAATAACCAAAATATTTGACAGTAAGAATTTCTACGAACCGAATTGACAATACTCTTCTGAAAATTCAAAAGCGCCATCTCTTGATGCTGGCGAAATCTTAGAGAACTCATCGAAATTGCGGTGCGCCATCTGGTGGCACATGGTTAGAAAGAGAAAAATGACGACCTCTCGCTCACGCATTTTGGACCCCCGTCAATGTGTTAGTAGACGAAAGTTCACCAAGTGTTCTTATATGAAGTTGGCTCAGCATGGGCGTATCGGTGATATCACTATGATCTAAAACGATAATTGAATATGCAATATTTAATCGTATTAGGTTGTTAGGTGTTAGATTCAATTGATCAAAAATGCGCCGCCTCATGCGCTTCACGTGACGATCTACTGTATATACTACTGTATATTGAAAAGCACCATTGTGTTAAAATATACTTTTAATTTATTTTTCAACTTTACTGTTATCATTGTTCTCATCATCATCATTATTGTTTATTACTTTTCGTCAACAATCTTAGAAATATTAATTTTTATAATATTTTGTATTTAGGTTTTTTTTAAAAAAATTTACTCACTAATGTTTTACAACTGTCGAAACTATCGACTAAATTTTTTTGAGTTTTAATCTTAACTTATTTAAAGTGGTAAAGAGTTATATTGCCTGTAAAACTAATTTCATGTGTATTTTGTTTTTTTTTTCTCATTTTCGTTTACTTAAATACTAATTGTTATTATGTATATATTTGTTGTTGTTTTTTATAGTTACTTTATTTTCTCAAAAGCTTTTTTGGTTAGTTTAAGTGAAAATACTTGATAATGATCTCTTAGAAATGGAAATTAAATTTTTGATCGATTAATAAATATTCATGTTTATCTAAGTTCACTATTTTAGATTGAAGCAATGAAAATTTTATTTTTAAATGCATGCAATTGAAAAATTTAAATATTAAGATGATTTTTTTTTTCAAAATTTAAAAGGCTTTTTTAATAAAAAAAGTAAATTAAAAATAGAGTAAATTCATCGATAAATTTCAGTAATATTTTTAATTGTTTAAAGGTCCCTTAAATTTACTTTGCATACTCATTCAATCTTTCATGCAATTTTCATTTCAGCTATACAGCTGTATTGAGAGATTGCATTCATTCTGGTTTAGCATGAGACGAACTCCGCCTAAGACGGTCCCAAGTCCAGTTTGAAAAAAAAGGAGGGAAGTAGACATCCTGAAAGCACCACTACGTCTCAAAATGTGGGCTAGCAATGGATATACGTAGGCTGTCCCAGAAGTACCCAGCCCTGACGTATAGATGGCAGTTATTGTTTGAATAAAATGCCTATGATAGATAGTACCAACCTTAGAAAGCTTAAATTTGGAGTTTGACGACGTTACGTTTTTTAGTATTTGCTTGGCAGCCATGAATTTGCAAACATGGAAAAATTTGTCATCGTTATGTGATACAATACTTTCCTTTGAAAGGCCTCATTCCAACCAATATCAAAGCAGAGTTAGATTCAACTCTAGTGTAGTCTGATTTTTCGTTTACAATAGTAAAATATTGGGTGGCAGAGCTCAAACGAGGCCATAGGAGCTGCCAAGACGAACATGGTCGACCTAATGAGGTGACTACGACAGAAATATTGAAAAACATGCACAGTATTAGGTGGTAGTTGACTGAAAGTGCTAGCAGATATGGTAAGCATTTCAAAAAATGCATCGGATATTGACCGAAAATGGAAATGAAAAAGCTGTTCGCAAGATGGCTGCCGCGGTTACTCACAATGGAAGAAAAGCAGTGTCGCGGGGATGTTTCAATTGAGTTTTTGGCGAAGTTCACAGCAATTAAGCCGAGGTTTTGCGTCGATTCATAACCAATGATACAGCAAATCGTTTCTGAAATTTCCGACATGAAGGACGCGCTCATTGGACCGGTAAAATTAGAGATGAAGCATACAGGAGGCCAAGGCCCGACTTGGGCCATTGATGATCTTGATGACATAAATATCTGGTACCTAAAACACATTTTATCGTTACTGAATTTTTATGAATTTCATGGTTCGCTTAGAATACCAGTAGAGTATCACATACGTCTTTTTATGCAGCTTAAGAATTAGGAAATCGAAACTGATAATAATGCATAATTCATTTCGTTTTTTTTTTGCAGTTCGAGCTTGTTCTAATTAAAACTGAAAATTTGCGTAATTAGTAGTGGACGAAAACGAACCAATTGTGTTTTTTCTGTAACATGTATAGGTATATCCAGAACTAAGGCAAAATATGTTAACTGAAGTCTCAACTTTAACAGGCCCTTGAGTAATTTTTTTTTTTTCGTAAAACAAACTTTCCATAAAATCTAAGGACTACTCTAGTATGTCTGTGTAGTGAAGTAAAAATACTAGGAGTACATAACCGAAAGTATTAAATACTTCGCGAAAACTATTATTATATATAACTTTTGAACAAAAAAGGTAGCATTTTAACTTATACAAAAGCAGAAATATTAGAACAGTAACGATAAGAATTCAAACATTCAAGATTATAGATTTTACTCTTTTTTTAAATAAAACAAAAGAAGTAGTTAAAGATCCAAGTTGAAGCTGATCGTAGTTCCTTTGCATTCTCAACATTAGGGAGTGATAGTAAATATCTGAATTCCTGGTTGAGACTGCTCCTTGACGCAAATTCAGGTCATTGCAGAGGTAGGTATTAAGCAAGTAGTTGTAAAGTTTGTAGAGGAAGTAAGTATTAAGAAAAGTCCGTCGTAGATGCAAAGGCTTAAGTTGAAGTGCTATAAGTCTGTCATAATAGCTGATATGAGGTTTTCTTAGTCTGTAGAAGAGTTAATTTGAACAGATTCGACGGCCCTAACATGGCAAACTTGGTGAGGGTTCCACACGATAGAGCAGTATTCTAAGATACTACGGACGAGAGTAGAAAATAACAGGACTGCTGTTCTTGGACGATTAAACTGGACTGTCGTACGGAGAACGAACCCAGCACGTCTATGAATAATGATTGACGAATTTAAGCTTGCGATCGAAGGTTACTCCTACATCCTTTAATGTAGATATTGCTACAAAGGTCGTTCCATTAATAGAATAAGTTAGGACAGGAGAGGTAGTACCTATAGTTACTAAAAATAATCTGCTCATCACTATCATAAATCTATTTCTAACTTTCGTATCAATTTTCACATTTAATTTATTTAAGAATCATCCGAACCTTAAGACATCTGATACTCTCAGTAGATTATTATTTATGTGGGATGGAGAGAGAGCAGAGCCAACGTGGAACGTAAAAGAGGAAGACACTCTCATTCCGGCGGTTAACGTGTGCGGTCGCAATTAAACCTTTACAGTTATCTCAATATTATCATTTAATTTACTACAATAAATGAAATTAGATTTGTTTCTTGAAAGTGTTTAGTGTTTTTATATGAAATCGACTAACCATTTTCCCACATGGCGGCTCAACCTGTTTGATAATCGGGCTTAACGTACGATAATCGTATTTACTGTGATCATACAATCGGTCGAAAAAAAAAAAACATCGAACGGTGGAAAAAGTGTTATCCGAAAGTTGAATTTGTTCTAGAAATTTTCGAACAAAATAAAACATGTCGAAACGTGCTACGATAAACGAATTGAGAGAGGCGTTGGTTGCCTGTGGCTTGTCTAGCAACGGTAAACGAGAGCAATTGGTGCGACGATTGTGTGAGAATGCGATTAAAAGTAAAGAGCAAGAAAAAGCGGAAGAGAACGATCACGAAATAGTTAACGGGAATGAGAGGCAACGAGACGAAGTCGAGGAGAATAAAAATCGAAGAGACTATGATTCAGACAGTGCCAGTACATTAGATGATGTGCTAGATACGACAATGATACAAGTCGAAAGTCGCGAAATGAAAACGATAGGGATTACCGGTTCGAACGAAAATCTCGACGTGCGAAACGAAATAGGAAACCGTCCTATTATGCGATCATCAGTCGGTGCATGTCGAAATGAAACGCCCTCGAACAAACCATTCTACTCTCCGCGCGATTTGAAAGAGATCATTCCGGAGTTTGATCCGACGGAAAAAGCGGGAATGACATCGAAAAAATGGATTTCGCATGTTAACGCGTTGAAAAGTGTTTACGAAATCGATGAGAAACTTTTGTTACTTATTTTGTCGTCGCGTATGAAAGGCAATGCGTTGTCCTGGTTTCGTCGATTAGACATTTCAAAATTGACTTGGATTTCGTTTTGTGAAGATTTAACAAATTATTTTTCATACAATGTGTTCAATCGCGGCGAAAGGTGAAATACCTGATACGACAGTTATCAAATATATCATACGAGGGATGAATGATGATAAATACCAGACATCAGTAATGGGTGCAACGTTCAATGGACTAAGGGATCTTCTGTTATCAGTGAGAAATTTTGATTCGAATCAAAAAAATTTATTTCGCTCTTTTAGCAAGCTTACGAAGAAACATTCCAAAGATATGAACGCGAAAAAAGTGGTAACCTGTTATAATTGCGAGCAGACTGAACATATTTCACGAGACTGTCCTTTACCACAAAAGCGCCCAAGATGTTATGTGTGCAATAAAGTCCATTCGAAAGGAAAATCAGCCTGCGTGTCACCAAATCAAGTAAATATCGTCACGATCGGAACGCGGATGACAAAGAAAATTAAAATCAACGGTAGTTTATGTAATGCATTGTGCGACACCGGTAGCACCATTACATTGATCAAGCAATCAACCTGTCGTGAGTTAGGGTTGAAAATGGAACGTCAAGCAAACGATATTTTCATCACAGGAATTGGACAAACGAACGTAGGCATATTGGGATCAGCAAAAGCAACGATCGAAGTTGACGACTTCAAAACGGAAGTTAAATTTGCAATGCCTAATAGTACCACAACGAACGAAATAATTTTGGGAACCGATGTAATGTCTAATGCTAAGATTATTATTGAAAATAACGATATTCAGTTTATTCAGAAGCTGACTGATAACGAAGTTGTGACTGACATTGCTCAAGAGAATGGGAACGACGAAAACCCATTAGCAGTAATGGAAGTTGAACAATTACAAGACGAATTAACGAACATTGGTAGTAAACGTGAAGAAGTGATCGAGATGATCAAGAAATACTGCCCGAAAACAATCAAAGAAACGCCGATAGAAACTCGAATTTCTGTCATAGACGAAAATCCGGTTTATCATAAGCCAAGAAGACTAGCGCCACTCGAAAAGCGAGAGTTAGAAAAACAAATTAAAATCTGGCTTAAGGATGGAATCATTCAAGAATCGCATTCAGAATATTGCAGCCCAGTACATATGGTCAGAACTAAGAATGGTTCTTATAGGGTATGCATTGACTATCGAAATTTGAATCGAAAAGTGGTGAAAGATCGACAGCCGACACCACTCATAGAGGACCTGATAAACGACATTGGTGACGCAAAAGTATTTTCGACGCTGGATTTGCGAAACGGATTTTTTCACGTTCCTGTGGCAAAGGATAGCAGAAAATTCACGAGCTTTGTCACACCAACTGCGCACTACGAGTTCTTGAAGACACCGTTTGGTTTTTGTAATTCGCCAGCTGTATTCACCAGGTATGTGAATTACGTTGTTAGCATATGTCAATGATCTGATCATACCAGCAGCCACGGAAGAAGAGGCATTGAAGAGATTGAAACGAGTATTAGATGTAGCATCTAATTATGGCCTTGATATTAACTGGGCAAAATGTTCATTGATGCAACGAGAAGTCGAGTACTTGGGACATCGAATCAAAAACGGGCAGATATATCCGACGTCAGAGAAAACGAAAGCAGTAAGAGCATTTCCTGCACCAAAAACGGTGAAAGATATGATGAGTTTTCTGGGACTAACGGGGTATTTCCGTAAATATATACCGGGGTATGCAATCATTGCGAGGCCCCTGACGGAGCTTACACGAAACTCATACGATAAGAAAATCACGATAGGCGAATTGGAGATTCAAGCGATCGAGACATTGAAGAAGAAACTCATGGAGCAGCCTGTTTTGCAAATCTACAATCAAAATTCTGAAACAGAAATTCATACTGATGCAAGTACCGACGGATATGGTGCCGTCTTGCTTCAAAAGAACAACGATGACAATACAATGCATCCAGTGTATTATACGAGCAAGAAAACGACAGATGCAGAAAGAAAGTATACATCGTATGAGTTAGAAGTCCTTGTAGTCGTGCACGCATTAGAGAAGTTCCGAGTTTTTATTCTTGGTATTAAAATTCGTATCGTTACAGATTGTGCTGCTTTTCAACAGACCATGATGAAATCAAAACTACCACGACGTATTGTTCAGTCGGCTATACGATTAGAAGAATACGACTACACTATTGAACATCGACCTGGAACAAGGATGAAACACGTAGACGCGCTTAACCGTTATCCAGTAATGGTACTCGAGAACACAATGACATCGACCATATGCGCGTTACAAGGAAAAGACGAACATATATTAGCGATCAGACGCATTTTAGAAACGCAAACATACGTAAAATGTTCTGTTTAAGTGCATAAATGGACGAGAGGTAATAGTATTACCGGAGAATATGCAAGAAGATATTATACACAGAACACACGAACGAGGTCATTTCGATGAGAAGAAAATGTGTGAATTGATCACACTGGAATATTACATTCCGAAATTAAAAGAAAAGGTGAAACAACATATCGAAAATTGTATTCCCTGTATCATTTCCGAGCGAAAGAAAGAGATAGATTTGTCACTTATCACGAAGGGTGATTCCCCATTATGCACGTATCACATGGATCATCTTGGTCCTATGTCAGCGACTTGAAAGCAATACCGATATTTGCTGGTGATTGTTGACGATTTTTCAAAATTCGTATGGATTTACCCAACGAAAACAACGAATACAGCAGGGGTAATTCAACGATTAAAGAAGCAACAATCAGTGTTTGGTAATCCTGGACGAATCGTCACTGACAGAGGCAGCGCACTCACATCTTCAGAATTTGAAAATTACTGCAAAAATGAAGAAATTGAACGCGTATTAATTACCACTGGTGTGCCACGGGGGAACGGACAAGTAGAAAGGATTCATGGAATCATCATACCAATATTAACGAAACTCGCATTGGATGATCCAGACAAATGTTTCAAATATGTCGATGATGTGCAGACATTCATCAACACAACGATGCAGAGAGCGACCCAGAATACGCCTTTTCAGATCATGTTCGGAAAGCGGATGCGGACGAAACTAAGTGATCATATTCGTGAGCAATTGGAGGCGGAAGTCATCAAGGTGTTCATTAACGAACGAAACGATTTAAGAAACGAGGCGAAGGTTAACATCAGGAGATTCAGAAGGAACAGAAGGCGATCAACAAACGAAATCATAAATCACCTACGCAATATAATATTGGTGAATTGATTGCGATTCAGCGTACCCAATTTGGTACAGGACTTAAACTACGACCTAAATTTTTTGGTCCGTATAAGGTGATCAAAAAATTAGAAAACGATCGATATGAGGTGCAACGAATCGGGAAAGGGGAAGGATCTCAGCAAACAACGACCTCAGCGGACTTAATGAAGAAGTGGTCATCGGGGTCCGATGACTTGTAGAATAGCCGTGTGGGATGGAGAGAGAGCAGAGCCAACGTGGAACGTAAAAGAGGAAGACACTCTCATTCCGGCGGTTAACGTGTGCAGTCGCAATTAAACCTTTACAATTATCTCAATATTATCATTTAATTTACTACAATAAATGAAATTAGATTTGTTTCTTGAAAGTGTTTAATGTTTTTATATGAAATCGACTAACCATTTTCCCACATTTATCAATTGAAAAATCGTATCGGTTTCAACATGAACATAGAAAGTGTTTCTATAAAATTATGACATGAGAGATCAATACGAGCACGACTTTAAAGTGTCGTTAGTTTTCAAATTTCAAACCATTTTTTTTTTCGACCATAAAAAAGCTACTGCTGCAAACAAACAAAAATCAAATAAATAAACAAATTAATTGAAATAAAAAAAAATAGAAAATTGAATACAAAGAAATTAACATATTTTATTTTTTTTTTTAAAAAATATTAATCTACAATAGATATTCAAATAATTATTAAATTATCTTGATTGACTGCCGGTCACCACTCATTCCTACAATATTTGTTACACATTAATATTAACGTTGCTACAATTTCATAAGTGAACTTTACATTACAAGGCATGTAGGATACATAGGATCATGCAATTTAGATTCTATTATTTTATTGAATCAAAGAAAAATACTTTAATTTTGTTCTATTTTCAAAATTAAGTGAAAAAAAAATGTAAGAACAAATTTAATTCTAAATTACTTATTTGGCAGTAGCGCAACCTCCTATTTTTTATGTTTTCTTTTTTATTTTCGTTCGTTTATTTCTTTTACATTAAACTAAAAATTAATTTTAAAAGAAAAAAACATTCAACAAGTTATTCAGCTATCAACTACAATTAATCGGTTTTAAAGATAAGTTCAACTCTATCATATTTATTTTCTTTTTTAAAATCAATGTATTTTTGTGTGTACTTATAAATAACTAAATAAGAAAAATACAAACACATAAAAAAAACTATTTAACTAAAGTTTTTTGTTTTCCTATTTCATAGTTTAGTTAGTTATTTTGATATGCTGAGAAAATTCGTACTGCTTGTTATAAAATTTTTAGTGTTTCATTTGATATTTTAAGTGTATTAGTAAATAATAAAATGCTTTTCAGCCATGTTTAGTTATGAGAATTGATTGTCCATAAATTCGTTTTATCTAGACATGGAGAGAATCGTATGTTGCCCTATTTCATATTTTAAATACAATCGTTGATATTTACACAACAACTCAGGATCGCATCTTATAGAAGAGAACTGGTCCCTCAAGAAAACCGCGGCACATGGAACAGACATGTTTTATATTTCGCACAATTAACACTAGAAAGCTATCGGACGCTTCGAACCGAAAATAAGAAAAGGTGATATTTTCATGTGGTGGAAAAATAGACGAAAACGATTCTTCTCAAATTAACCTTCACCAATTTGGTGTCAGCCTTCTTACTTCTCCAGTTGAATCAAGAATATCATCTACGCAAGGAATCAAGGTAGAACTAGATCTTGTATCCTTGCAAAAAACATATTTCTATTCCCTCGTCACAGTAATCAGGATATTGTCACAGCCAGCCTGAGAGGAAAAAACTATTGGCTGATTTCGACTTATTTAGCTAACGATTATCCTGGGTCACTTCCCCCGGATAATCTGGAAGGTCTGATTGCTGAAGCGCGTCATACAGTATGTGGTAGCTCCAATATCAATGAAAGATGTAAGCTGCTGCTTGACTAAGTCTTGAGCACCAACCTAAAGCTCTGCAACAGAGGAGGAACCCACTTTTGTTACTAAAAATAGACAAGAAGTGCTACACATTATTCTAGTCTCAGAGAATATTGCGCATTTGGTTAGGGCTGGGAGCTGTTCAATGGACTTTCCTTTCCAGATCATCGATACTTCCAATTTGGTTTAAATGACCACCCTCCCGGCAAACCATGCTCAGTGATCGTGTCTACCCTCACAAGGGCTTCAGATGGAGCAATGGCACGCTCTTGTCTCACTAAGAAGCTAAGAGATAAACAGAAGCAACCATAATGGAGCATCGAAATTCGGTATCTCAGAAAAGGCTCTAGGCGAATTTTTAATAAGGCGAACAGAATCAAAGAGGCCTCTGCCTTGGAATCCGATAAGAAAGCCCTTTGCTGTTAAAAATAACTTGAGGAAAGCGTAGCGCGAATTCTGGAAAGTTTTTTACGGTATGGTAGAAGAGACATCCAAAGCGTCAAGACTTCGCAAAATTCTCTCTACCTCCCACTCAATGCCCAGCTACATGAAGAAATCCGACGGATCATGAATCTGTTCGAGTGACGACACCATTAATTTTCTCTTAAAGACTCACTTTTCGGGTAGCTCTACAGTCGCTCCATAACGAGAATTCTCATTTTTAGCGTCATAAAGGTAGTGGTTTAGTTTAGTTTAGTTTACTGACATTTATTGAAGCTATACATATTTACATTTGCGTTACAATAATAATGAACAATTATAGCAACAACTCACATAAGTCATTGTGACTTGTGTGTGAGAGTTCAGAGAGTAGCGATCCTGCCACGGGTAAGCGATTGATAGAAAAGGAAAGGGAGTAAGCGTTCCACAGTGCCTTTAGGGAGTTCACTACTACATCCGTAACATTCGTAGATGTTTCGCCAGATTTCAACAAAAATTTGAATCTGATCAGACCCTGCGCACAAACTTCCAAAATGATTGACAAAATTTAAGAAAGAACAAATTTGTATTTGAGCTTAAGCTCATGTGAAGAAAATCTTGTATTCGTCGAGGATAAACATTTGCGAACATTTACGAATTTTTTTCCCCATATCTTCGCGTCAACTGTTGATTAGGCGAACCTGGAAACCCCAGTTTCCGAATAGATGACGCCAGCAGTAAATGCTGTGTGGCGACTACACATCAAGCGTTAAATATTCACCGCGAGAGGCGCAGCGAACGTTCGGTGGAACTGGTTTTCTGACAGGACCACCGACTTAACCTAGAATTAATAGAACTTTGTCGAGTCTAACGAGATGTGTAAAAACTTCTAACGAGTAGTGCAAAATAAACCGGTATACTAAATTCGAATAGAGTAAATAGTTTTATTGTTTGTAGATCAAGAAACCCCTACAACTGATCAAAAAGGCCGGATCAAAAACATCACAAGCTAAGGTTAGGCATCTGTCAGAAACTCCTCATCATTAGATTTGTGAACTTTCATCGGTGTCATATAGTCTTTTGTGTGTGAAAATGTCGAAATTTGAGCCAAATATGCGTCATTTGTGGAAAGTTTTGCTTTTTGCATTCAATTGAAAAAAATCTACGGCTGAGCGGCCTCGAATGATTGTTGAAACTTATGGTGAGGGTGTTGTTAATGAAAAAACGTGTCGCAAATGGTTTTAATGCTATAAAATCTGTGATTTCGGCGTAGAAGACAAAGAGCGTCCCAGACCGGTGAAAAATTTTGAAGACGCAGAATCTGCGGCATTACTAGACGAAAATTCATGTCAAACAAAACAATAACATGCACATTCATTGGGCGGGACACAACAAGCCATTTCACATCGGTTGAAAACCTTGGGAATGATGCAAAAGCGTTTTAGCCGAGCATTGAAAGAAAAACGACCGCGAAAACGATCGGCCTCCTGTTGATAAGGGTTGAAAACCTGCCTGGCAACAATGAAATGAGGCGTCTTACCCCACTCGCCCCTTCCGACTACCACCCATTCCGATCGATAGCGCATGGCCTGACTGAGCAGCACTTTCGTTTTTACGAAGAAGTTAGAAATTAGTTCGATTCGTGGATCGACTCAAAAGCCGAGCAATTTTTCGACGGCTACAAAGATGGGGAAAATTTTATGGCTAGCGATGGACAATATTTTGAAGAATAATTATATAAGTAACCATTTTCCCACAATAAACATTCAAATTTAGAAAAAAACGCGATTTTCTATTTGTACTCCCAATAAAAAATTCATAATTTGTTATTTTTATTAGCCCCCTACATAATTTAATTTAGCCGAATCAAACCAACCTTAACTTTATATTGTTGCATGTGAGCCCTGATCGTTCGTCGAGTGTTCGCAGTCTTGGGCTATTCTGCACACACACGCACACATATTTAATAATTCATCGATTCCGAGAAGGCTGACGGGGCCGACAATGGCCAAAACACCCGAGAAGACCGAGAGTGGCCGACGAGTGGCGCCAATGGTCGAAACAACTAAGAGGGCTGACTGCGGCCGACAATGACCGAAACAGCGGCGAACGAATAGCGAACGAATGACGAACGAGCAGCAAACGATTAGATAGCGGTATTAGAAGGCAAGCACAAGATGAGTCTAGTTTGGAGCGATCGACGAGTCGGTCGATATTTAGAAAGTGAAAGATTGGCAAGCGATAATTTGTGAGCGAAATAGTCTCAAGTGGAAAGTGTAAAGAAATTTCGTTGAACTTAAAATAAGGTTTGCGGTTGAATTAAGTGAACTTATTGAACTAGTGGTTTTATTTCTACTTGAAATCCAGCGACCCCCTGCTCATTTCAATTGAAATTGTGGAAACCGTGAGTGACAATTGCAAAATTGTGGAAACTGAAAGTTCAAGTACGGACAAAAGGAGAATTTTCGGGATGTTATACCGCGAAACAAGTAGGTTTAGGTTTAGGTTGTAGGAGGATGGTTCCATAGAACCACAATGCACTGGGGCCATGTAGTTGGGCCCATTGTCCCTATTGATTATAAAATGGAAGTCACTCCTCTTGTTCTAACCACTTGGTTCGGTATGCGAACCGTAGCAGGTTCGAATGTTGGACGCCTCTGAGGTCGTCTAGTTCTGAGAAGATAGAGCCTAAACAAAGAAGTCGACTGTTAGAGATTTGCGAACAGTAACAAAGAACCGCGAGGAAAATTCTCGATCGGGATTTTGTGTTTTGAAATCGTGTCACCGAATAAATAGTGAGAATCTTTGTGATTCGTTTCCGGGGTACGATATTGAGTTTGAAATTCTTGACGGACAATAGAAAAATATCGGTGTCGTGAAATAGATAAAAATGCCGCGTTACGTGAAAAACTTGAACGTGTGAGAACTGAAAGAGGAGCTCGGTAAACGTGCGTTGCTTATGGCCGAAAACAAGGCACAACTTGTAAGTCGAATGATGTACGCGTTATAAGCTGAGGGACAGAGTGCCGAAAACTAATAGTTCCCAATCGAACAGGAGGCCGAACAAGACGTCGAGCAACAAATCAAACAGCAAACAGTTGCGGCGAGTTTGGAATGGTCGGATAAAACGATGCAGCCCATGGTCGGAAGACTAAAAAATGGATCAACAGAGCAGCACCAAGAAAGATCTCAATCAGCTCATCACAAAATGTGGTAACAGACGACTGCACTCGGTAAGCAAATTTAGCAGCAGTTAGAAGCTTAACTTCTCCAGCAATGCAACAAGCTAGAAGAGAAGTTAAACGAAACGATCACCTCGCTGGAAGCCGAAAATATCTGCGAATACTCTGGAAAAATCGATGGAATCATTTTTGGGGTAGAGCGACTGAAAGAGGACGTCTAGGTGGTGAAACCGACTGGCGTTGTAGAATCGGAGAGCGTCGTCCACAAAAACCTAATGGCGCCATTCTTCGATGGTCAAACACCATGGACCATTTACAAGACCCAATTTGATGCGGCGGCCAGGGTCAAATCAGGAGCGAGCAACGGCCATAATATTGATGTTATGAGGATCTGCGCCTGAGATTTTGCAGACTACAACAGCCGTACAACAAAACGACTTTCAGTTCCAGGTGCAGACCTTGGACCTTCGATATAGTGATCACTTGCGAAAATCCATAAGACGCAACCATGCAGAAGTCGGGTGAAACCCTGCAACAAGTGGCACAGGACATCGAAAGGTTGGCGCTGTTATCCTTTCCTAGCATGGATCCAGCAAACCGAAATGAATTGGCAGTCTGCTGCTATCAACACCCTGCTGGTTAGAGAGTTACAACAGACATTACGATTAGCGGGCAAGAAAATACCGCGGGAGGCTTCGGTGTACGCTCTAACATTTGAATCTGCCAAACAAATTTTGCGCAACAGCGAATCGAGTCCGAAAAATTAACGTGGAGACCAAGGAATGCGTGTGCCAGTGCGCGGAGTTTGCGAGGCAGAGCCGATGGCATGGAGTTCCACTTTGCGGACAACCAGAACATCTACAACGTGAATGTCGCATGCCCCGACGAATCCCAGATCCTTGCCCTGAAATGCTAAGCAGCGGGATACTAGGCGTAAATCCGCAGCAGTACGCATTACCCGCTAACAACCTGGGAAACGAGTAAGAGGTAACCTCAAAAGACAGAGGTTGGCTGGTGGAACCGCAGCCCCCGGAACCATTATCGCCGTCTCCAGACTTCATCGCGATGAAAATGACCTATGCATGAGTGGTCGAATTAGAAACGTCGGACATAAAGACGTGAATGCAGAAGAAGACAGCGAAGAGGAACACCGAATGATTGGCGAATATCAGAACCGTGCAAAGATTTTGCCAGAGAAACGGGCCCAATAAGCACAGCGTAAACAACACGATGTTGGAATTGCAGATATACGGGACACTTAAGACATAACTTTTGTAAACGAAGGAGAACATCAATTGGGGAAGACTGAAGGCACATTCTCAGTTTTCCGAAATGATTGACGAGATCGGCAAAACATGACTAGGGCGGATGAAAGCCACAACTGTTGCGGCGAATGAGCGGAAGTTGAGTGATACTTCACGCAACGTGGATAGCAAGAGTAGCTTAGAAGGACCACAGTGGAAAAATAACCTGAAAATAGAAGCTGCCGCGAAGCACATCACGCACCGACATGTACGAAGCTGCTCTTCAGGTTTCCGGGAGGGCGATTTGGAGCAGCTGTTTAGTCATCGATACCACGGGGAAAGATCGCCGAGCCCTCAGCGAAATTGGGAAGAACCATGCCAATTTATAATCGGAGTGGATGACGTGGAGTATCGCAAAGGCAGTAGACAGAGTGGCGAAACAAAATGGCCACATTAACACAGTAACAACTCTGTTCGGGACGAACAGGAGCTAAGGAGGTGGTATGGTTGCATGTCAGCTCTACTTACTTATCATCTGCCAACACTAATGCAAATTAATGCACGCGTACGAACACTATAAGGAATACCTGCATGAACGCTATGTGACTCGATTGAAATGTTCATGTTCTCGACAAACAGTAATGAAAGAACACGTGCACTCTATAACGTGCGATCATCAAATGTTCAATGTCTGAAGACCTGTAATATTCAACCAAACAACAACAAATTACACGGGTGACGAGGAGAAGTGTCCGACAGCGATCGTACGATGAGGTAATAATGCGGACGAGAAATAAATAATTCTAAAAACCGTCGAGGTCTTCAACCGAAAAGCAACAACAACTACATGCATACATTCCGATGCCTTAAATCAAAAAACACCAGCAACGGTTGATACTGGATATAAAAAGTGCGGGCGTTCGTCAAAAGGAACAATCTAGATCTGAGCATCACGTAGTGAAGTCGACGGCGGAAGCAAAAGAGTCAATGTTTTTTTGGAAAGTGAAAGTGTTTGTAATAGTTAAAGCGAGTAATAAAGTTTTGCGATGATTTTTAAATTAAAGAAGGCTTGTTTTATTTTTACTTGAAATCCAGCGACCCCTTACGCACTTCAGTATGTTTAAAAATGTATTTTTTTTATTATCACAGAGATTTGTGGAGTTAACATATCTCGGAGCATTGTCTTTTTTTCGTCAATCTTAGCTCTGCAAGACTTTTGTCAAAAAATTTCTGACAAAATGTGCCACAAATTTAATCTCTTTTGTCAGACATTTTTGTAGAAAAACAGAATTTTGTTGTTCCATTGCTGTCGAAATTTTGTGACATTTGCTGTGAACATTCAAAACAAATACTATGATCGAATAAAAATATATCAAATGCCCTGTAGCAATATGAGCAAAGTTTTGTTGTTTTGACTCTCTGGCGATTAAAAGTGATCAACCTTCGAGTTTAAGTCCCTATTGTTGTGAGGTTGTGGCAAACGGAGGTAAAAATTGTGAGGAACGAGTAGCGAAAACAAAAATTTTTTTGAAAGGGCGCGCTATCAATAAAATGATCCGGGCGGTAAGTTTACTTAAACCGGCACTGACAACTAATGCAGAAGCATTAAATTTTCGTAAAAATTATGTATAAAATTATGGCATTAATGTATTGAATTCAATTGTATAACGAAATTATCTGTGGAACTTTCAATTTGCCAAACCTTGATTGTGGTCCAGTTTGGGTTATACATTTCCTCATAATGTATGGTCCCCTAAAAAATTCTTTCACTTACAAATCATTTCTCAAATCCAAAAATGAAGCTTCATTTTCATTTTTACTGTATTGGTGTGAGTACTTACAGTGAGTTAGTACATTTTTTTGTTATTTTTTTTACATCTCCCTTAGTCCTATGACACTGTCTTTTTTTATTTAATTTTCTTTTTTTTTATTTATTTCTAAACTTATTTATAATTTTTACACATCTTTATCATTCTAAACATTCTTAATACGTATTGATGCAATGAAAAAATTAAATTAAATTAACATAATTATTACCTTAAAATATGATATTTAAATAATTACGAATAAAAAAATCATTATTTAAATCACATAACATGTTTTTTTGTTTTATTTTTACATACAAAAAAAAATTTAATAAACTGTTTTTTTATTATTAAAACAAATAAAATCTTTGGTTATTGTTTGATTAATTATTACGTAAAGTTTTTGTATTGTGCTTAAAACTAAATTATGATTTATGAATGATTAAAACAAAATTTAAAACTATTGTAATATTTTGATTATGATTTTTAGGTTTGTATTGTATTTGCGGAAATAGTAATCAGTTAATAATAAGTTTAAATACGTTCAAGTAAAAAATTTAAATTCAGATATTTGAAGAACAATTCTATAGGGTGTATCAGCAAGGGGTGTAGGATTTGTTTCCAAGACCCAATCAGAGAACGTACGACGCTGCCGGTGGCCTGCCGGCTGCAGTTTAGAAATGTTATTTTTAATATCTTCGGAAAAATGTCTGTTCCGACATTATAAAAAAAATCTGAAAGATTGATGATGTTTATATTTTTAGTACTCAATCTTTTCGGCTTTTTCTCTTATCATGAGAACTCGGGAAGCTAATCTTTATGGCATCGATTACAACTAAGGGAGTCATCGTTTATTTCAGTTAACATATTTCGAAGGACAAAGAGGCCGATGTCTTATCTAATTTATTGTTGTTTTTTATTATGCACAATCGTTAAGGTCACAAATTGAAGAAAAAAATAACCTTATAGTGTACAATAGTGACTTTCGTTGTATCAACTTATTGTCGACACTCTTTCAGTATATTTGCACTGAAAATAATGCGAAATCCATCGGTGTGTACCGACTTATAACAAATGAACCATTTACATTTCGAATTTCTTCTCATTTTTAACATACCTGAACCCTCAAATCTTTTCTACATAAACGCAAAACTTTCATTAACTGTTTTTTTTTTATATGAGACATTAGCGTTACTCAACCGACTTACAAGGCTGCCTTAAATAGCTGATTTTTCTAAAAATAAAGTTAACTATATTTTTACTGAGCCAATGATATAGAAATAAATATTATGTGCTTATGAAAAAAACACTAAATTTTAGATAAACTAAAAAACTTACAAAACGATGTTCATAAATCGAAATAAAATAAACAGTATGTTTTTTTTTTTTTGTAATTTATCAACAGCAAAAAACTTAACGAAGAAATTTTTTATCATAGAAAAAAATGGCACAATCATCACTGCACTTATTACTAAAAAAAAAATAATTGCAGTAAAAATTAACTCTTATGCTGTACAATACAGAAAATAATCCAGAGAATATTATTGAATTCTTCCTTGTTTTCTTTTTCATTAACTTTTATTGTCAAACATTCAAGATAATATTCTTCGTAAGTTCTTGTTTTCTTTTTAACTTGTGTGTATTTTTCTCTTTCTCTCAAACATTTCTTTTTTTTTCTGTTTAAATATTTCGAATTTATATGTATAGGCCATTTTAATTAATAATGAATTTTTATATATGTAATAATTTCTTATTTTATGTAAATTTACAATTTTATCGTTTACATTCGTTGCTAGTTTGCTAGTTAGTTGTGAATTTTCTATTATAATTATATAATGCGTGAATTTTCTGTGTGTTTTGGGATGGTAATGGATTTTTTTTTCTGGTTTTTATTGCTAGAGTTTAAACGATTTTCTAAAGTACTTGAAAATAATAGAGAACATAGAAATAAATTTAAAAAAAGAAAAATGTAGTAAATATTTAACAATAATATAAAAATTTAAATATTATTCTTTCATTTTAATGATTGTCTTGTTTAATTTTTGTGCGAAAATTAAGAGATCTCTTGAAAGTTTATCAATCAATTTCCTGTTAATACCCCCTATAAATAGCATAGAAACAGTTCTGTTACACATCGGCCTTTATTTGTCGCCAAGATTTGTTCATTCCTCTGGTCTCCTGTTTAACTACTCGCTTCCATGAGCTACATGGTCAATCAACTCGACGTCTTGCTATAAGATTATAATCTTGTTATAAGCTTGTCTTGTGATATTTTGCTCAGGTTTCTTTAAAGTGTAACCGATCCACTGCCATTAGCGTATTTGAATCTGAGTTCCTATTTTAGTCTGTCCAGTTGTATTCCTAAGTAAGCCTACCGGTCACTTTTCATGTAGTACAGACATATAACAACATGAATTTAACGCATACGTAAAACAGTCGCAGCTTCATGCGAAGGAAGATCTTTCTTATCCTCCAGAAAGGGAAAAGGATACCGAAGGCCTGACGAGATTTATTTATACAGGGTGTTTGGTACTCCGTGCATAACCTTGTAAGGGGTTATTCCTGGATATATTTTGAGCAAAAAATTGTTCTACGGAGATGGTCCATTTTCAATATCCGCGGAGATACAGGGTGACCAAGAAAAGTGTTTCGGACCTGTACCCTCACTCACTCAAAACGATATATCTTGAAAACTAATAATTGCATTTCAAACTGTTATAGCTTGTTTTTTAGGGAATCAAATTACCTTTCATTTGGTGTAATAGCCCGTATTGTACCTGTACCCAATTATGAGGTATTTGCTTCAGACCACAAATTTTTGATACTTTGACCCTCAAAATTCTGCGATCAATGTAGTTTTTCTCAAAAAAACGCATTATAAAAATGTCATTTTAATGTTGTTGTTTTATGTGCCATATTATTGCCTACAAAAGATGCATACATACTTATGACTTAGGTTTTCCCGTTTTCCAGGTAATAAGCGAAAATACATATGGCTTAAAAATAAAATATGCCATAAACCAACCCTCGTTCTAAAAAAACTACCTGAAATGTTGTTAAACTGAAATATTCTTTGTGTCCTTTAATTACTATTTAAATTATCGATGAATGTCCTTTAAGTAGTATTTAAATTATCGAGGAAATGAATTAAATTAAAATGAGTTTCAACACAACGACGCTGTCCAACGCTTGGCATTGCAGTTAAACATCTCTACGTGGAAAGTTTGGAGTGTCCTCAAAGCAGAGCGGTTGCATTCCTACCACCACACACCAGTGCAGGAGCTGGTACCCATTGATTTGCCCAAAAGGATGGAGTTTTGCAATTGGCTCCTTGAACGACAACTAAGTGACGAGAATTTTATGAACAACATTCTTTGGACTGATGAGTCCCAATTCACCAGGGACGGTATCACAAACTTCCACAACTTACACACATGGGCTGAGAGCAATCCACATACAAGAAGAGAGGCATCATTTCAGCACAGATTCAGTGTCAATTTATGGGCAGGTGTGATTGGCAACGATTTTATTGGTCCTATTAGGCTTCCGCCTACCCTAAATAGTTCCAATTACTTGCAGTTTTTGACAAATGATCTACAGGAGTTATTGGATGATGTGCCACTGCAACGATTGGCTTCCATGTTTTACCAACACGATGGTGCTCCAGCTCATTACGGCCGACAAATCAGAGATTGGTTAAATTGCAATTATAGCAATCGCTGGATCGGTAGAAATGGACCGATACACTGGCCTGCAAGATCTCCTGATTTAACTATTATGGATTTCTTTGTATGGGGACGGATGAAGGACCTTGTCTACGCAACGGAAGTAGTAACGTTGCAGGATCTAAACACCAGAATCGATGCGGCAGCAACAGAAGTAAGGCAGCAGTTGAGGAGTATGAACACAAAGAGAACACTGGCAAAACGAGCTTTAGCGTGCATTCAAAATGAAGGGAGCCATTTTGAACATTTATTGTGATTAAGGAAAATTGAAATAAACCATAAAAACCATTCTTAAGTTCTTTTAGTTCAAGCGGAGAGTGTTGATCAACCTATTCTTGCTTTTTTGACAAAAGTGCTACATTATTGGAATGATAATTTCTTCTAAACTATAAAACTTATGCAATGCAAGTGTATGCATCTTTTGTAGGCAATAATATGGCACATAAGAAAACAACATTAAAATGACATTTTTACAATGGGTTTTTTAGAGAAAAACTACATTGATCCTAGAATTTTGAGGGTCAAAGTGTCAAAAATTTGTGTTCTGAAGCAAATATCTCAGAATTGGATACCGTTACAATGCGAACTATTACAGCAAATGAAAGGTAATTTGATTCCCTAAAAAACAAGCTATAACACTTTGAATTGTGATTATTAGTTTTCAAGATATAGCGTTTTGAGTGAGTGAGGGTACAGGTCCGAAGGACTTTTCTTGATCACCCTGTATCTCCGTGGATATTGAAAATTGACCATCTCCGTAGAACAATTTTTTGCTCAAAATATATCCAGGAATAACCCCTTACAAGGTTATGCACGGAGTACCAAACACCCTGTATAACCATCAATAACTTTTCGGATCCGCCGTCCATGCTCACAATGCTTCCAAGGTAAGAAAATTCTACAACTTGTACGTCAAAAACAATCCGGTGCGCTCTGTTAAATCGAATGAGTGATGCGGGCCATCGGCGATAGCACGAACCGCGGGAGATTTGAATTTCGAAAGATCGGAATTTAGATCGGGGGAAGTTGTCGTCGAGAGGGCAGCACGGAATCAGTGTTTAACTATGACCTGCCTTTGAATAAATGATGGATACACACGCAGCGAACTTCACGAATAAAGGGCGAGATTTTACAGAAAGGTTAGATTTTTGACGGAGACATGAGAAAAGTAAAATAGTGAAGTGAACCTAAAAGGAAGCACCGCGGAGGAATCTCAACTTATCTCAAGATCGAATATCCATCGAGGAATTGCGATAATGAATCCGTGAGAAAAGGCAGCATCGCACCGGATTCGGAGAAACAATCCTCGTGTTTGCCACGCCGCACAGTGTGACATTCTCGCAATCTAGCGGAATTTAATTCAAAAATTGCAAGTCAAATATTACCCTATGATTATTTAGGTAACTATCCAATTAAGATAAACCCGAATTAGTTTTTTCCCAGAAATTAACCGTTTAGGAATAGTAGCAGATCAAAGCCCACTTTTCGAGTAATATAAATTGAAAGGAAAATTTTTCATTAATCATTCGTTTGACTTTACTCGAAGATTATCAATCAAATTCCTGTTAAGGGGCATAGAACAGAAACAAAGATTGCGAAGATTATACATACATGTTATATTGTTGGTATCTGCTTTTTTTATTTTCAAAAGATACATTATTTACGATTAGATAATAAAAAAATATACCTAAAATTTGGTCTAGGTTTAATACTATAATTAATTAAAAATATTCAGATTTTGAATCGTAAATTTGCCTCTAAATTTCATTTTTAAAATTGATCGAGTTACATTATTCTGCATTATTCCGTCCCCAGACTAAGCTCATTTTAAAGCTGAATGTGTCTAGTCTTAGAAACTGAAAAAATTGGTTGCGCATAGTTTCAATTCAATTCAGAATGGGTTCCGTTTTCCGAAGAAGAGATATTTTCGACACATGGGTACAAAATCGAAGTCGTGAATGGTTTCTAGTGGTTTTTGCATTCGTGTTGCAAGAATTTAGAGGAATGCAATATCCAAAAGAAATTGTAGGATATATAAAAACAACATTAAGGACACTTTGCACGAAAATGGAAGAGCGATAACGGAATAGCGGTAGGCATCTAGACCGCTCCCTGTGAAACAATGTCACAATTGTCAAATTCCGAATTTGTGTCATTTTGTTTGGGAGGGAGTAGAAGAGGTGGAGCGATTTTACCCGTTTACGAACTTCACCTTACTTTTTTGTCAAAAATGACGTGTACAAAATTTGAACTATCTAACTCAACGCGTTCTCAAGCGAGCGCACGGACGGACGGACATCCGGTTTTGAGATTTTCGAGTGATAACATGAACTTCTTCTATCATTCATTTTTTTCTTCGTGCCTTATTTCTTAGCGTTACAAACTTTAGAGCAAACTTATAATCCGATTTCATCTACAGTATAGAAATTTAAGACTATCAAAAGAAATTAAAATGTTTAACACTGTGTGCTGGGTGAGTGTTTTTCGTGCCCATCAATAAGAGGATGTCGTTTGCACCTGTGGCAAGCAAATTACCAGGACCAGTGCTACAGCATCCCCTGTAGCTGCAAAATTACATGCGTAAGTGCAGAAACCCCTCGTATCGGCCAAATTTCATGCGCCAGTGCTACATCGTCACCGATGACAGCCAAATCACATGTCCCAGTGCTGCAGAGATATTCGTGTCGGCCATATTGCAGGCACCAGTGTAGCAGAAACCAACTCAGTCACGCCAGCTTTACATCGTCACCTGAAGCAGAGAAATTCCTTGAGCTAGTACTGCAGAATCGTTTGTGACATCTAACAATGTCACGTCAGCTTTACTTCGTCACTCTTGCCAACAAAATTACCCGTGCAAGTGCTGCAGAAATCCGCACAATAGCGTTAGCCTAGCTTCGCCATTCGTGGTAGCAAAGTTGTATGCGCTAGTGCTGCAGAATCGTTCGTGACAATCAACATGGTCATATCAGCTTCACTTCGTCATCAGTGGCAGACAAATTAATTGCGCGCTAGCCACAGAATTGTTCGGAACGACGAACTCCTTCTTACCAGCCGAACATCATCACCTATAGCAGCAAAATTACACGCGCCAGTGCTGCAGAAACCTTCGAGTCAGCCCAGTGACGTGCTCCAGCGCCATACCATCACATGTAGCTATTCTATACCATCACTAGAGACTGTAAAGTGTCGCCCTCCCATATGCCAAGACGGTGAATTCAAAGAATTGGGATTAATATGTTTATTTTGGAGAGAGCAAGAACTGATAAAGCGTGGCGTCACCGCCCTAACCTTAATCGCGAGCAGGTATAGCCACGTGGAATGCTACCATGTATGAAGGGACGAATTTGTAATAACGTTTTGGGAAAGGACGAATTTAAACTTTAAGTACAGCATACAGAACATACAGAAAGCCGTTTAGCTTTTATTGACACTTTAAATAAAGATAGAAAACGGAACGGTGCGTTCAAGGTTAGGTAGCATATTTGATTGTTTTTTATCGTAGTTATTTTCTATAAAATTTACATAGCCTAAGTCGCATCTACATATATGCAAATCCATTAGTAAAAAGAAAAGAACATGAATTATAACATAAAATGGATGATTAAACAATAGAGTTCTAATTCAAGCTCCCATCCAAGTTCCACACCTCCTATTCCTCTTTTCATGATACAGTTTCAAGCAAAATGTATGAAGGCAGGGTGGGCAGGAAAAGGCGACATTACATTAGTTGCCATCGTCGAGGCATCTGAGCAAGCGTTCGTGAAAAGGGTCAGTCTGGTTTGGAGCCGTCGACGAATAAGTCGATTTTTAAAAAGCGATAGATTCGTAATTGACGACGGAGCGCAACAACGCGAATATTAAGACGATAAAGAGTAAACAATAAGTGTTAACTAAAAGAAAGCGATTGAATAAAATTTTACTGTTAAATGAAAGTGATCTTATTCAACTGGTGATTTTATTTTCTTTTTAATCCAGCAACCTCTTGCGTACTTCAATATCAATGATCTAAGTAATCAATGAGTAACTTTAGTATGACTTTTAAACAAAAAATAAATCAGTTTGATATTAACTATCAATCTATTCATTTCGTTCACATTTCGTCCTCACTCTTGAAATTTCCATCTTACTTGATTTTGTTTTTGCCGAAATTCTTCAAGCATTGTTCGTCCCCAGGTGTTATTTAGCCGAACAAGTCGCCTTTTGCCTTGGTCATTCTACTCTAATGTCATTATGATATTATTCACTGCTTTCTGTTCTTAAGTTCCAG
The DNA here is from genome assembly GCA_963669355.1 of Chorisops tibialis. NCBI lineage: Eukaryota > Metazoa > Arthropoda > Insecta > Diptera > Stratiomyidae > Chorisops > Chorisops tibialis. The sequence continues at coordinate 12,526,902 of OY770262.1, read as the reverse complement.
GGCTCTATGATTCTGATGATGTTCAGCCAAAATATTCTGCAAATTAATAGTTGGCACTTGTTGATGAAAAGTTTCAGCTTTCTGATGTTGGATATTAACCAAGTTTCACTTTCGAAATTTTGGATCGAATACTTTTCTTTACTATTATTACTGGATATCTGCGAGCTTTACCACATTGGATGCGATCATCCAAATGCCACTCTCGCTCTATTAAGGCTGTCGTTTGCGTCAGTTACTGCGCCGCCGTTCGTTTCCATTACATTTTTGGATAGCTTCGTCCGCGTATTCCACGGGCTGTCCGTTTAAACTGATTTAGTACGCGCTGATGTTTTTCATTTTCCAACTATTATATTTTAGCTTTTAAGTCGCTGGACTTGTGCAAAAGTAGACAACAATTTATCCGCATAATCCAAGTTATCTTGCTATCGTGTGCGACTCCACGTTAGTCCTCGTCTTTTCGAACAGAATTCTCTCAGGATTTTATTCGGAACAATTGAACTCGTTTAGACCATAGCAATGTAGCACTATGTTACGTAATTCGACTTACGTAGCACTAATCCGGTCGAGTTTAGTTCGTATCATCTTTTCTAGTGTTAAATCTGACAGCTGTCACATATTGAAAAAACTCGGTACCAAGGAGGATATATAAAAAGGAGTGACTATGAGCATGCTTTGCCTTGTAAGCAAAATGGGAATGAATGTATTTCCCTCCTTTACTACCGAAATGCTCGAAATTTTTCGAAAAAAATCGTTTCGCTATCTTTGTCTGCCACACTTAAAAATATTGCAACTAACTCTTTCCCACGATAAATTGTTCGAAACAGTTGTCAAATTTTCGAAAAAAAATTGTTTCGCTTTCCTTGTTTGACATACTTAAACCCAAAGTAACTATCTCTGTCCCGCGTTATATTGTCCGTTGCTAAAGTGCTTAGCTTAAACACAAACCAAAACTAATAAAAATTGAAAAAATAAAATTTTCTGAAATGAAACAGCAAACTCCATTGTACTGAAAATTAGTTTGTTGCTGACTGAATACTAGCAACTAAGAGAGAATACAAATTATGGTATTTTTTTTGTAAAAGTTTGAAGCCAAGTTAAGCTTGGACACAATTTTCGAAAATTTCCGAATCAAAAAATATTCCCACATGAGACAGACTATCAGGTACTCCTTTTATATATCCTCCTTGCTCGGTACATAAAAATGAGAAGTGAGTTGGTAAAATTGAACATTTACCTTTTTAATAAAAAAAATGGCGTGCAAGAGAAAAACTAAAATGAGGTAAATATACAAGGCTTTACGAGTAAGTTCTACAAAATAAAATAATTATTTTGATTTTCGCTAGTTAATGGCGAAGCATTACAATCGAATATCTCCGAACTATCCGCTTGATTTTCCAAATCGTCCTTAACTTTGCAAAATATTTCTGCGATGCGGAATTTTTTTCCGTCCATTAAAGAAGGAATTCTTTAAGATCGATGAATATTGTAGTTTCAGCCGTAGCCCAATTAACACTTTTCTCCCTTTTTGTTATTGCACTTTCACTCATTTTTTCGCGGTAAATTTTACGGCCGGTTTGACGTAACACAGCTGGTAACGTGAGGTTCTGTCAAAATGTAGCTCCGATTTATAACTCAACACCGCGTCTGAAGTCGAATTAAAGTAGCACTAGTTTTGCGTAGCTCAGTGTGTTTACACCTGTGCATATTAGTGCTACGTAAGTCGACTTACGTAAAACTAGTGCTGAACAGCACGGTATAAGCGAAGTCATTAAGTTGCGGTGATAACGGACATTCGTGTTTTACTCGTGTTGATGATAACCATTCATCACATCACTGATGTTGTCGTTGTGTGACAGTTCTGAGATGATCCTGATTATCACTTTCTTTAAAGTGATTTCATCGTTCAAAAATAAAATTCGGACAGGTAATAGAGTAAATAGAAAATTATAGCGATTTAGCCCTGACACGGGAACTGCAAGGCAGACGAACTGACCTGGCACGGAACCACCTTGTAGGTTCATCCTAGAAAAAAGCAGAGCATACCTCTTCCAACTTATAAGCTGCAACTTAAGTTGGATGCGATTAGCAAAGCCAACGACAGATGAGCGAATGGTGTTACATGCAATACCACCTGAAAAATTTGGAATCTGGTGAATCTTGAACGCTCTAGCAGACTAATTTCACTAAGTAGGCAGATGATCAGCTGCTAGATAGGGATACCTGGTCAGAGGCTTGGCCTTCCTTTTAATGATCTGTGCAGGGGTTGCAAAGATCGAAGAGAAACAAACGATTTTTCATCTATTATGCACTTGCTCTGCTCTCTCTAGGAAAAGGAGGCGCTACTTAGGCGCACACTTCTTCGATAGCCTCGGTATCTGGCAAATGTGGAAGCCATTAACCTGCCGCGCTTCATAGAGATCTCCGATTGAGTCATCGAGTAGAAGTCTTTTTTTGATATCCAGTGGCTTCAGAACGGACCAGCTTATAGTTTATGTGCGCCCAGACTTGTGTAACTTAGTGGATAGCGTGTTGGTCTACAATGTGAATTTCGTGAGTTCAAATCCCGGCCGACGCATAATTTCTGCACACTGCCTGCTTGGGTATACCGTGGTCACCTCAATCTACGAAAAATTAAAAATTCGTATATAGAGGGTTGTGCAAAGGTCTAACCCTTCCACGAAAAATAATGAAAAATGTTAAGGAACCTGAAGGTCGGAGGCCAAGGCCCGATTTGGACTGTAGTGCCATTGTAGAAGGAGAAGAGAAGGAGACTTGTGTCTGGGCAGCCACCGTTACCTACCAACCCTACCTAGTACTCACACAAAATTACGATGTGTATGAAGCGAATAAGAACTTCATCAGTTCTGCCTGACACCAAGTCACCGCGAACATGAATGATTGGTAGTAGCTTTTTTCTCACTTTACAATTTTATATGGAATGGAAATGCGGCTGACGTGATGAACGATACCGTGAATTCAAGCGATGAAGCTGAAGTTAGAGGAAGAAGAAGAAGCTTACAAATGAAGATTTCCAAATCGTAATTATGTAATGAAACAATAATCCTCTTACAAATTCCCTCCTAACAAATATTCTACAGACAATATCTACCTCTGCGTTAACGAAACAGTAGCTTCGAAAAATTGAATTTGTTCCGTTTTTCATTTCGAATTTTAAAATTGTTTAAAACACATTAGCTATTTAGCGATTCATTTCCGTTGCGTTAACTCCTTAATTTGAGCAGGAACGAAAAATATGAAAAAATATTTAGGCTGAATTCCTCTTGAGCGCTAAATATTAGCTTTGCTCTAAGTTTCGTCCAAATCGCGCTCCACGATATCTGGCAGCGGCGTTAAATTGATTAATATACGTCTCCCATACATTCTTTTTACAATTTTACTCCCTGCGAAATTTCACAAATTCATAATAATTTCGTTCACAAGAAGCACAGCTCCTCTTAATCATTCGTATTTATCTTTTATAAAAAATAAATCGATAGCAACTTAATTAAATAATAATAAAAATACTGAATCGGCTAAGATTATGATTATTGCCTAATTAAAAATTGTTTGATTTTAAAAATAAAAATATTTGCAAACATAGATCCAGAATTTCTTTATCACGAAACAAAAACAACAAATTCTACGTCTCAATTATTTTTTTCATGATGGACAGCAAGTAATGCAATTATCGGAATCGAAACTAAAATAAACATAAGTCATTTAAATTAGAAGAATCGCAATAACATTGCGTTTTATAACTAGCTGGGTTTTGTACTTTAGAAAGAACGTTGCAATTCTTTGAGATGAATTTAATCCCAACGCAAATATTTTTTTGTAAAGGACGGTAAAGTACATGCACACACAGAAAAATAATAATAATATTTGTCTTATTATTTTTTCTGTTTTGTTTAGATAATTTTATAAATCAGCCTTTCGTTAACTATGTAATAATTAATAGTTTATCTATTAATTTTTTTTTTTTAATACATACAGTGAAGCATTCAAAAGATTCCTTCAATGCTCCGTACTAGCCTCATCGATGTTACTATCCCAATTGAATTCTGTAACGCCCGTACGAAAATTTATATTACCTAAATTCGAGAAACGATGATGAAAATCCGAGTCTTTTGCTTTCAGCGTTTCAAATCTGTAAATACAGGAATTATTAAGATTGGTTCATCTTTCAGAACAAAAATTCTGCTGTATACCTTTGAAATAGCAGATTCTTTGCGAATGCATATAATTCCGTATCTAATGCGTTCAACTGTTCGATGTGTTTTCGCTGATCTGGTCGTAAATTATTGATTGCAGCCGTCGAAACGGTTGCATTATGCTGCTCAAACGGTATGGCAAAACGAAGATTAAAGGTTTCTTCGAAAATATATTGAGAGATCTGCGAAAAGATTTATCGATCATTATAAATTATGTCTGCTTCTAATTAAGGAAAAAATCTAATTTAATATCTTACTTTTTGATATTCAGTCAAACCGAAATAAGACATAGCTGCTAAATTTCTCTTCGCACTTGCCAACATTATCCGATCACGTTCGTGTTGTGGCATTGCGGTTTTATTATAACATCCGATAAGCGCTAAATCAGCAAGCATTCTTGTCTGGCGATTTGTCGCTAGATTGCTATCGCACGATGCAAATTCGTCCAAGTCGACGTGTAGCCAATCTTTACCTGGTGAAAAATGAGAATTTCGCATTATAGAAAAATTTGTACAAATCTCTTAAATTGGGAGGGTTATTGATTTAAAGTGGTACACTAAATGAAATGGAAAATTGTTTATTTATTTTCTTCAATGGCACTACAACCGGAATCGGGCTCGGTTTTATGACCTTCCGGGTCCTTAACATTTTTATTTATTATTTTGGAAGGGTTCTTAGCTCTTGACAGGCTTCAATGGCTGATGGGTAGTATAGTAGAAGTACATTCGGGAATCAATGGCTGCATGCGTGTTGCTACTGTCTGCACGTCAAATTAAACACTGCAGCCAATTGAAGACAACGACAAAACTATAAGCAATACTGATGATAAGATTTTTGCCGAGATGTAAATTATGGTTGATTATTACGTACATTACATGCCAATGGTGCATCATTCGTTTTTATTTGTATTTACTTACATATTGGACGTGGCATAGATTATAATTCATTTTTATTTACTCCTACTTAAATAATTGGAGTAATTATTCTATTTTTAGTAATAGGAACAGCTTTAAGACCCCTTATAGGGACATAGGACAGAAAAAACTCTCTTCTACAAGGCGCGACCCTGAGCATCAACCTTAAGCTATTGCCAGGACTTGATTATTCCCTTGGCCTCCTGCTCAGTAGCTCGCTTCCATGTGCTACATGGTCGACCAACTCGAAGTCTTCCTTGAAGATTAATGCTATAATAAAGCTAATTATGTATTGTAAAATAGCATTTACATTCCTCTATAAGACTCCGATATTCATGCCCTGACATTTTCTGCAAGATCTGAATCGTAAAGTGGACATTTTGTTTCCACTCTGGATTTCCAGTAAAATAAAACCACACATTTAATAAGTTCACTTTTTATTTAACCGCAAAACTTTCTTTAATGTAATTTAACTAAATCGCACTTTTTCACTACCAAACTATCGTTTAATTCCTTCGCTTTATAAAACATCGACTCACTCGTCGACTGCTCTAAACCAGACTGGAAGTTCACAAAAAAACGCTCGCCTATTTATATTGCTTTTGTCAGCGGAATCATATCCCTAGTTGTGTGAATCTTTTTCTTCTCGACCTAGTGCTGTTAATTGCTTTTATAAAACGTTTCGACATCGCCCGAATCTTTTTTCCATTCGTACGATCACATATGTGTGGTTGTTGTTGCTTTCTATAAAGTATTTGATCATCGCCGGAACCTTTCCGTGTCATCCGATCGCAGTCATCGTCTGCTTGTGTTTTTTTTGTTGTAGACCTTCGATGATCGTGTGTGCTACAGTGCACGTGTTCTTTCATTATTGTTTGTCGATCGTCCGATCGCTATCGTTTTTTTCTAGGTAAATAACTCACAGGTTTCTTTTTCCTGCCAGTCGAGTCTATACGTGTAGTTTGCTGGTTGATGGAATGTTCAAGGTCCCCGAACACTCGATGAACGTGCGTGCAGATGTTCATGAAGCAGTCGCCCGAGTACCCTAACGGTCGAGTGTAGTTGTTGATCTTTCTTAGCAATTCGATGATCGACCGTATATTGGTTTTTGGTTGAAGACTTCGACATTCCAATCAAGTCGCATAGCGTTCGTACGCGCACATTAATTTGATGATAAGCAAGTAGAGCTGACATTTCACATTACTTTCGAGTACAGTGACAGACCGCGGATATTTGATCATCGACTAGAATTAACATGCAACAGTTTTAAAAGATTGCCACAAAGTTTGTAACGCTAAGAAATAAGGCTCGGAGAAACAATGAATGATACAGAGTTTCATATTCACTCAAAAATCTCAACACCCTCCGTCCGTCTGTCCGTCCGTACCCTCTCTAGCGTCTCGAAGGTTTGCGTTACTACGGCTATGTCGTCAAGATAGACAAATATAGATCCAGATCTGCACCCAGAACCTTATCTATCAGCAAGTCGCCTGCGCGTTGCGTAGGCCAAACGGCATTCTTAAGAACTCAAATCGTCCCCGATTCGGTACTATAAAGGTTGAGGATTGCCTGGAGGAAACCAAACGCACTTGCCAGTGCGCGGACTTTATATCCACTGACGACAATGGAATGCCTAACTTCCGCAGTTTATCTAGAGTCGCCGATACATTAATTTTACAAAATGTCTTCGTTTTCTTTCTTCAATGGTACTACAGCCCAAATCGGGTCTTGGCCTCCTGACCTTCAGGTTCCTTAACATTTTCATTATTTACGGCGGAAGGGTTGTTAGCCCTTCGCACAACCCTCTCTCTATCTACGAATTTTTCATTTTCGTAGATCGAGGTAGCCAAGGTATACCTATGTATATGGCAGCGAGACGTGGACATTAACGTGAATTTCCGAAAAAGCAGTTAACGCATTCGAAAGAAAGTTCCTCCGAAGAATTTTGGGGCCTGAGAAGAAAGGAACGGAATGGCGAATAAGATACAACCATGAGTTGTATCAACTCTACGACGAGCCAGAAGCTTCAGCGTTCATCAAGCTACGTAAACTGCAGTGGAGTGGCCATGTAGAGTAAATGGAAGACGGAAGAATCCCCAAACATGCTCTTAAAGGCAAAGCGAGTGGTAACCGGTCAGTAGGCAAACCACGCAAGCGATGGGAAGACTCGGTTGAAGAAGACAGCAATGCCGTTTTAAAAATTAGCAGCTGGAGGTCTTTGGATCGAGACAACTTCAGGACGCCAGAGCCCGATTTGGACTGTCGCGCCACTGATGATGATGATGATAAAGATATACCCAAGCAAGTAGTGTGCTGGAATTATGCGTCGACCAGGATTTGAGCTCACGACCTTCACATTGCAGACCAACACGCTACCCACTAGGCTTCATCCTAGAATGACCTGGGTTATAGACAATTTTGGCCTTTATGTGCAATGCACAAACACAGTCATGGAGGGGAGGAATGGGATTAGGAAGATAGGGGAAGAGAAGTGAGAACGACCGTATCGAGTGGAGAAGCTGGTATATTTTTCAGTTGTACTGGCTGCTACTAGCAAATATTTGCAGATGTTATTTCGAATAATTTTGCATCGCCAGTAGCAACTGAAAATTCGTGCTTAAAAAAATCCGACTGTCTAGAGTGAAAACCGAACCCACGACCTATCGGCTGTGAAGCAAGCACGCTGCCCATTACGCCACGGAAGCCTCATACGAGTTTGGATTCGCGTCCCTCTCCGATACTTTACTTACTCTTCAATAATCGACGCAAAAACTATAAGAGTTATTCTTCTTCCTTACTAACAAGATGGGCGATGACAACGCACTTTTAGACGGCTGTAAAATCTCGTTCTTCAGCATCTCATTCAATTCCTGGTCTATGTGCTTCAGCACAGCTAGGGATACCGGGTAATAACGTTGTTTTATAGGAACAGAATTTGTGGGTATAACGTGCTCTACTTCTGACGTTCCCCCATTTTCGCAAACTTCTGCACTAACAGTTTCTCCAGTTCCACTGTCTCATTTCTACTCAATTTTTACTTCGGGTAGAGATACTCTTACGAATTACTCACCACCTTCGACTTTTTTTCCTTTTCATCTGATAAATACAAAATTTTTAAAAATTGTAAAAAAAAAATGAAAAACAAAAACATCGGTGAGTTCGAATTTTTTGTTTTTCATTTTTTTGCGCTTATAAGTGCGTTGAATGCACTTTTCATTTCGGAAAAAAAACTACAAGGCCGTCAATACTGCCGGCTAGAAGGTGGCTAGAAAAATTTCGATCCACCTTAATCATTCGTTCACCTTTATGGGGTCCTGGATTGCACCATCTACCGTGTATCTCTGGTTATTGGCGAACTTCTTCTGACCCCGATTTGCTTAAGTTCACACCGAGCTTCCCCAACAGCCTCCAGCCAGACCCCTGAAGATCAGACATGATTCCCCTTCTACCCCCTCCCATATAAAATACCACATTTTCAGAAATTTGCAATAATAAACAAATTTTCTTGGAAATTATGAGAGCTATTATTAGCTATTATTAGATTAGAAATTTGAAATAAATTATTTTTATGATGATTTCAATCTACGGTATAAAAATTGATGTCGAAAATCGAAACCGTCAAGTGTGGTCTCCTGTCACCACCTACTCCAGCCAAAAAAAAATAATTCACTGTAAAGAGCGACGCCGGAGTTTTCTCCACGCTCACTGCTTCACCCTTTAGTGAGCACGTCTTCCGTTTCTCGCACATTTCAGACAGTTCCTCCTTTACTACCTGTCCACACCCATAGCAGTACCTTGGCTGTGTGCACACACTCGAAAGGTGGTCTTCTTGCCGACAATTGAAACATTCTTCCCTTTTGTGGTTCGCTTCCATGGAATGCAAATCCGAACTGACGTCGTTAGCGTTATCGGTGATGAATTCGATTCGTCTTGGGAGTCCAAAATTGAGATCCGAAAGGTTCTGGCGCCGTGGTGGTGGCACGCCTCTTTCAACCTCTTTCCCGTGCTCTCCAGTTGTTGGACCGACGTTACCTCTATCAGCGCTAGTTGGGTTAAGTAGAAGGGTGCTGAATTCTTTTTAATGAACCTGAGCTTCATTGATTAGGTGCATGAACAACCGAAGCATTACACTCGTAAACATGCCAATGCTCTCGTTTGCTCCTTGAGTTTCGAATTTCCTCCATCAGTCGGTCATTAAAATCAGTGTGGTGACAGGAATTCCTCTTTCAACTTTCACACTAGCTGTGCCCAATATGCGACGAAAGGTTTATTAGCTCTAAACCAAATTAGAGCCTTCTCCTCAAACAAATCGACCGGCGAATTAATCATGTCAGATTCCGTGCTGCCCCTCTCCTCGCGTAATTCCATCACCCTCTCTATGAAACAACTTTAGGATTATCCTTTTGCCCTAGAGAACTTAATGTTCCATTTGTACACCGGCACTGAAGGCGCTCATGTGACTGATGCTTCACTCGTTTTCCGGTCCCCATTCGCCCACTTGGCTGCTTCTTGGTATTTCAACGCCTATTTGTTTGGAATGTTACTGGTCTGGAATTTGAGAGATGTCAATTGCATAATGTTCATAACTATTTTTGAAAAAAAAAGTCACTAAAAACTCCCCACTGTTTCTAACGCCAACCATATAATCTCCACAGTTTCACTAAATCTAATACCAATTAAATTTCTTAAACTTAAAATTTGTATAAAACATTGTTAAAGCAACTCTAGCATGATGTAAAAAAATTAGTTCAATGACGTAATTCCTTCTATCAATCCTCAAAATATTCTATTCCATCTAGAGTATCGCATCATTGGGCTTAACGCGCAATCGTAGTCCTGTCATGTTTGTACTCCAAATGAGATCTGAGAGTATTATAAGTTTGCCACAAAGTTTTGTAACGCCAAAACATAAGGCTCGGAAAAAAATGAATAATACTGAAGTTCATATAATTACTCAAAACTGAATGATGTCCGTCCGTCCGTCTGTGTGTCCGTCCGTGTTCTTTCTAGATTGAGAACGAGTTGAGCTAGAGTGCTCAAATTTTGTACACGACAAAAAATTAAGGTCAAGTTCGTGAACGGGCCAAATGACTCCACCCCTTCTACCCCCATACAAAATGACACAATTTCGCAATTTGACAATAAACGAATTTGCTCAAAAGTATAAAAGCTATTGATCTGAAAATTGGAATGTAATATTTTTATGATAATTTCAATCTACTGCATAAAAATTATTTGTGTTATCCTCTTCTTCCACCACCTCCCATACAAACTGAACGTATTCATGAAATGCTCTAAGCCAATTTACTCAGTGCGTATAAAATTTGAGCTGAAATTGTACACTAAATATTTATTTAGAATTATCAGTAAGAGCAAAACAAATTAGACGATTAACTTTACCCCTTCTAATCCCTCCCATACAAAATGACACGTTTTCGCAATTTGACAATAAACGGATTTGTTCAAAAAGTTCTCTGAAATTTGGAATATAGTATTTTTATGATGACGTCAATCTACTGTATAAAAGTTATTTGAGTCCTACACTTCCTTCCACCTCCTCCCATACAAACTGAACTTTTTCATGAAAAGCTATAAACAAATTTACTCAGTACGTATAAAATCGATCGAGCCGAAATTGTGCACTAATTATTTATTTAGAATTTTTAGTAAGACCAAAAAAAATTAGACTATTACTTTCACTCCTTCTACCCCCTCCCATACAATCTGACACAATTTCTCAACTTTACGAAAACGACGATTTTCCTGAAAAGTACGAATGCTACTGATCTATAATGAGCATGATGTTTATAGTTATTTCAGAAAAAGTTATTAAGAACTCGTCTCTCCTTTTACCACCTCCCATACAATACTACACATACTTCTCTAAATCCAATATACACTAAATTTCTCAGTACCTATTAAATTTTTGAATCCTAAATTTTCGATAAAACATTTTGATGGTAACTCTAGCGTGATGTGAAAAAATTAGTTCAGTGCCGTCACCCCCTCCACTACTTCCCCTACAAAATCAAAAAAAAATCTCTTTCATCTAGAGTATCGCACGATTGGGCTTTACGCGCAATCGTAGTCCTTTCATGTTTATCCTCTAGATGAAATCTGAGAGTATTATAAGTTTGCTCTAAAGTTTGTAACGCCAAGAAATAAGGCTCGGAGAAAAAAATGATGAATACAGAAGTTAATATTATCACTCAAAAATCTCAAAACCGGATGTCCGTCCGTCCGTCCGTCCGTTCGCTCTCTAGCTTGAGAACGCGTTGAGCTAGAAAGCTCAAATTTCGTACACGTCGTTTTTGACAAAAAAGTAAGGTCAAGTTCGGTAACGGGCCAAATCGCTCCACCCCTTCTACCCCCTCCCATACAAAATGACACAAATGCGCAATTTGACAATAAACGGATTTGCTCGAAAAGTATAAAAGCTATTGGCCTGAAATTTGGAATATATTACTTTTATGATAATATAAATCTACCGTATAAAAATTATGCGTGTCCTTCCCCTCCTTCTACCCCCTCCCATACAAACTGTACTTGTCATGAATTACTCTAAGCCAATTTACTCAGTGCGTATAAAATTTAGCAAGCTGAAATTCTGCACTTAATATTTATTTAAAATTGTTAGTAAGGGTGAAAAAAATTAGACGATTAGCTCTACCCCTTCTACCCCCTCCCATACAAAATGACACAATTTCCCAATTCGGCTATAAATGGATTTGCTCGAAAAGTATGAAAGCTATTAGTCTGAATTTCGGGATATATTACTTTCATAATGACTTCAATATACAAAATAAAAATTATTTGCGTCCTCCCTCTCCTTCCAACCCCTCCCATACAAACTACACTTTTTGATGAAATGCTCTAATCCGATTTTCTCAGAACATATAACATTTATCGAGCTCACATTTTGTAATAAATACTTATTTAGCAGTATCACTAAGATCAGAGAAAATTATTTGATTAGCTTTACTGCTTCTACCCCCTCCCATACAATATGACACAGTTTCACAACTTCACAAAAAATCTATTTTCTTCAAAAGTATGAATTTTACTAGTCTTAAATTTAAGAGATGTCAATTTTATAATATTCTTAGTTATTTCTGAAAAAATCAATAAAATCCCCCCACTCTTTCTACCACCTCCCATACAAACTGCACATTTCAACTAAATCTAACACACTAATTTTCTCAGCTCCCATTCAATTTTTGGAGTAAGCATTTTGTATAAAACAGTTTTTATAGCTACTTTAGCATGATGGGGAAAAATTAGTTCAATGCTATCACCCCTTCTAACACTCCCCATACAAAATTTCTTGGGATCAGAAAAAAATCTATTTCATCTAGAGTAACGTAAGATTGCGCTTTACGCGCAATCGTAGTCCTATTATGTTTTTGTTTTATTTTAATTCGTACTGGGTCATACAGAATCATAAGGAAATGGATCTGGTTGCTGCTAGGTTCAAGGACCTATAGTTCGTTAGATAATTATGTCATCTCAATTTTTTCAGGAGTAAAGATATTAAAATTTATACAAAAACCATTGTGCGAAGACAAATATTCTTACAAGGAGCAATTCGAGGTCGCCACAAAAGATTAGTAAGAACACGAATAATTCTCTAAAATTTTTTAGTTGATTTCCAGAAAGAAAGAAAAAATTATACACCACTCAAGTCTTCTGAGAATTTCTTTTAGACATTAAGCAAATATGATAAATTTGAAATCTAGTTTGAGATTCGACTTCAAACGGCAACTCGCTCGGACATTTCTCATGGTTTAAGTATGCTTCATAAAATATTAAACAGTTGTTTGAAATGCTTAGCACTACTAACATAACTTGTCCAGCCAAATCGTAGTGCACACATTTCAGCGAAGCTGGCCTGCATGATTATTGCGTCAATCGAAGACAAATTTCAAGCTATCCAGCACATCTTCGTTGAGTATTTAATTTTCGCATTTCTTATGCATTATTTCTTCTTGAAATGCATCCAGCTGAGCTCACCTATTCCATTCAGCTCACCAAACAAAAATGTGCAACAGACATTTTTGGTAAACAATTCAAAGACTGCTTACGAAACAATGGAAACAAATAATCTCAAGATTGAAACGTTAAGATCCTTGACCTGGGAAACGTATTAGGTCAACGGAAATAAGAATATTTCAAGATTTTCGCATTAAAAATATCAATCAAAGCTAATTACATCCCAATTTTTAACCAATGTAAAGCTAATTATTTCCCAATTCAAAAGTGGTTTAATCGAACTGAATGAAAAATCAGAAGCCAGTTGTGAATATTGTCTCCATATTCAAATTTCAGGATTTTATTATTACAGTCGATGTGGTATTTCCCATATCCACATGAATCTGAAAATTGTTATCATTTGCGTTTTTCAATTGCCCTTACGAATGCTCCGAACGTGACAGGAATGCTCTGTCCTGTCTGTATCCGTGCGATAATTTAAATAAAAATTATTATAGGTGTTGTTTTTTTTACGTTTATTAAACGTATATTAATATTGTGCTTGTCCAATTGGCTTGACTTTTAACATTGTCATTTTTTTTTCTCTCTCAACAAATGACATATTCATTAAATTATGCGATATCGCGATAACTGAAAAATAACAAATTAAATGTTTCGCTTAAATTATTTCGCTTTTTTTTGTTTTTTTTTTATTCAAAACAACGACACTTCAAGAATAATTCAATCAGCCTGAAAAAATACATGATCTAATCTTGGAATAACACACATCTGTTCGCATATAGATAGGACTCTCGTCGACTCAGAACTTTCACATCTGGAGTGGTCTGCTTGACGAAGTACTCGTATATTGAAAATTACCCGGGCTTCATTCGCACTTTTGAAATGCCTGCCTGAGAGACATATATCGGGTTCATTACTTTACACTCGAAACCGAATTTATTTGATGGGTATCAGGCTTCATGCCGTTCAATATGCAGCCGCCCGCATCGTTGAATCCGGTCATATATGGCTGACGAAAGAAAAAGGATAATCCATTTTAATATCCTGATAGGCAAACCACTAAATTATTGCAGTGTGTACTGCGGACTGTGCTGGTATATGCTACTACGGGACTATCGGCTATGAACTAATTCCAATGAAAATAGGACGATAAACCGGCAGACAGAAAGAACGAGGAACTACGTGAAATTAGTAATAAATCTCATAATGTTATAAATCTTTAGCAAAATACGAAAGAAAAGAAGACCGCATCGAGCAATATTATCTACTGAAAAATACTTTCATCTGCTTTCCTTGTTTGCTTTGATAACTTTGACCCTCGACGATGGATTTATTGCCGGACGTCTTAACGACTGATTGTAAGCAATTGCGCAAAAAAAAACCAAAGTATAAAATGTTTAAACGAGAAAACTGGGAATTAACAACAAGAATGATAATAGGGACATAAAACTAAATTATTACTTTTAATACAATGTAAGAATTTATAATCGAAAATGTTTGTTTGGTTTTTACCTGTGTAGCAAGGCGGTAGCTCAGCAGGGGTGGCCTGCCGTCCGAGGCACCAATGACGCGATCCTTTCCACGTTGCACCGCGGCGAACGTGTCGATATTCCGACATATACCTGGGAATCGGTTGTCGCAGCAACGTAATATAGAAATACCGTCGTTTCGCTGTTTCACCTTCGTTCTTGTCCAGCTCCTGATCGACGCAGCTCGTCAATTCGGTCCAATCCGCATGCAATCCGCACTTCCATCCCGTCGAATATCGCGAAAAGAGCCAATTTTCGTTCCGATGCGGTCGAAAACAATAGCAACGTTTACGTTTGCGTTGACATTCACACGGCCTCTGTAAAACAAATCGGCATTATGTTAAAACATTCCGCAGTATAGGGCAATCAAAAAGGCATTCAAATTATCTCCATCACATTGTTTATAATCGTGCATTTTACGCCACACAGTCCGATGGTGGCACAGCCGATTTCTTTATAAATTAAGACATTATGCAATCAAATCATGCATCAAACGATTATGTGAAATCGTTTGTTCTTTTCTACATGTGTCGCGTTTTTATAAACAATGTGTGGTGTGGCGAATTGCCGAGTGAAAGATTAATTTGAAGGAGCCTCCCGAAAGATTTTCTGCATACGCACCTTTAAATCCAAGTCACGTACGAGATGTCTACCGAAGGAAGTGCCGCCCGTTTTTTGAATATGCAGGAAGACCATTACATCGTGCGCGTCCATATCGAATTGAAAGTCATCGTTCAAGACGTCCTCGTAACTGAGACCAGGATTTATGGCGATAACGTTCTGTTGAATTGATTTTCCAAGACGATACTGTTGCTGCTGTTGATGATGGTGTAGAGCTTGATCGTTATAGGTAAGCATTTCCGGTTGAAGCATTACCTCGCGTTTCGTTAATGCACATACCTGGAATGGAGAATGAAAATTAATTGAAATAGAAATCGAGTAGAATTTTAAAGTACAAGGGATTTCGTTTTTTTTTATCTAGAGACGTGACTCGAGTTGCGAAAAAGGTTACAATCTAGGGTGATCATAAAGATCGATAGGATACCTTATTCGGTTTGGAGTTGATATTAAGAGAAAGGATCGCTGGAAAATTTGTATATTAGCAGTAGCTACGACTTTAGCTTTCTACTTCTCCAATGGCACAACAGCCTAAGTCGGGCCTTGACCTCCTGACCTATAGATTCCTTAACATTTTTCATTATTTATTGTGGGTTGTTAGACCTTCGCAAAACCCTCTATCTACGAATTTTTCATTTTTCGTAGATTGAGGTGGTCAAGGTAAGCCCAAGCAGGTAATGTGCTGGGATTTAAACTCACGACTCACAAGGAACTCACGATTGTAAAATACACATAAAATATTTCGACTTCGGTGCTACCTCAGCTAGCAGCTTTGGCTTTAAACGAATTTAAAGCAGCTGCAATGAGCAATTCAAATTTCCCAAAAAGCTGACGTTTTAAGTAAGGTAATAGTCCGCCGCGAATCATTATTAATTTTCATTCATATTGAAGTGCGCTAAGGGTCGCTGTATTTCAAGTAAAAAATAAAACTACAATTGACTGACTCGTCGACTGCTCCAAGCCAGACTGACTGTTCATCAAAAACGCTCGCCTTTCAAATTGCTTTTGTCTGTCGAATCATTCCCCTTGTCGAACGAATCTTTTCCTTCTCGGCCGAGCGCTGTTAAGTGCTTCTATAAAGCATTGCCTCGTCGTCCGAGTCTTTTCTCTGTCGGTCGAGTCTATACGTGAAGTTGTTGTTGCTTTCTTGAAAAAGAACTCGCAGGTTTTCAGAGTTATTTATTTCTCATCTGAATTAGAATTGGTCCCTCATCGTATGACCGCTGTCGGCCGCTTCCCCACATTGCCGTGTAATTTGTTGTTGGTTGGTTGAATGTTCAAGATCTTCAGACCTTGAACATTCGATGATCGTGCGTTCCAGAGTGCACCTGTTATTTCATTACTATTTGTTGAGACCTTGAATATTCGGATCGAGTCCCACAGCGTTCACGCAAGTGTTCCTAATAGTGTTCGTACGCGCGCATTAATTCAGTGTTCAGTGGTAGATGATGAGCAAGTACAGTTGACATGCAACAATATTTTCTTACAATTATATGAAATAAACAATTATAAAAAAATTATTTGAATCTCACAGCTGCAAGGGTACAAATTTGACGCTTGGTAAATTGTTAACAGATGCAGCAAGTCGGGCTTGGAAGCCCGAAAATAAAAGGATCATGATCTGGCGATAGATTTTTCCTTTCAGACACCGAATGACTCTTTAATGCATTACACAGCTATGCCGGTAGAGAAAGAGAATACAACTTGTAGTATCGAAAATAAAATGCAATTCTCAATAGGATTAGTGATGTTGTAGAGAGCACTCTCGAAGTTTATCAGACTGGATTCCGTAAAGGGGTCGCCTTGTACAGACCATTCGAAACAACCTTTCATGTTTGTGGACTTCGAGAAGGCATTAGCGTTAAGCCAGATTACATATGGGATTCTACCAGTGATTAAAGAATCCTACGAAAATGCAAGGTGTCGCGTCTTACATCGAGGAGATCTGTCCGAGAGCTTTCCTGTGTGAACGGGTGTCAGACAAGGTAAAATATTATCACCAAGCCTGTTTCCGGTGGTAATATAAGTGGCATCTTGAAACTGTTCAATATCTTTAGTCACCTTGATTATGCTGATGACGTCTGTTTGCTTGCACAACCATTTGGACTTAAGAGTCAAACATTTGACATTTGCTCGTTGCATTCTAAATGCAAAGAGGCAGAACTGAAAAAAATGTGTCTAAAACCAAGTACACGCACAAGCGCGCCGATTTTTCATAACGGACAAGATGTGATGTGCATTGTCAGCATGGACGGTTGAGTCAAAAAGGATATTGAGGCTCGTACAAATAAAGCTCGCCAGACTTTCAGTATCCCCGTTATGAAGGTTAAATGAGAACTCTCTTCGCACGAAGCTGTCTGACGCATGTGCCAAATCCGTGTTGTTATATATATGTTGTACTACATGGAAAGTGACCATTAGGCTTACCAAAAAACTTCAAACTTTTAAAAACCAATGCCTCTAACTCATTTTAGGGAATTCTGGCCAGATGTGATCTCCAGCGACGAACTTTGGAGTACAACTGGACATTTGAAGGCGAAAGTGGCATTGGATCGGTCACACTTTAAGAAAACCTGAGCAAAACATCACCAGACAAGCTCTGAATTATAATCCTCAAGGAATACGTCGAGTTGGTCGGCCATGTAGCATATAGAAGCGATCAGTTGAGCAGGAAGCCAGAGGAATTGACAAGTCCTAGCGCCAACTTAAAGCCGATGCTCGGATCGCGCATTCTTCTTCTACAATGGCGCTACAGACCAAATCGGGCCTTGGCCTCCTGACCTTCAGGTTCCTTAACATTTATTCATTATTTATTGTGAAAAAGTTTTTAGACCTTCGCACAACCCTCTATCTACGAATTTTTCATTTTGGTAGATTGAGGTGACCAAGGTATACCCAAGCAGGCAGTGTGCTGCAATTATGCGTCGACCGGGATTTGAACTCAGGATCTTCGCATTGTAGGCCAACACGCTACCCGCTAGGCTATACCCTAGCTCAGATCGCGCCGAGTGAAAGAAAACTATTTCTATCCCATGTATCTGTATAGAAAAATGTACTTTGCGAAAAACACAGCAGAACGACGAAATCGCGATATTTCCTGTAGAAGAAGAAGTAGGTTATGATATCTTTTCTGAAAGCCTTAATCTGCAAATCTCTAGGCAAAATGAGCCACGGTCTTTCAATTGCAGGTAACGGCTATTGCGAAAGGGGCGCAACTGACCTTGCGTGCAGGAGTAAATGGTGAGGGAGTTAAATATACTCGGACAGCCAACCTGAAGAATTTCTCCGCATAAAGCAGCAATTCTAGTTTCCGGAACCATTGTAACAATTGGAAGAGTTGAGGATTTTGCGACTTTGCTGGAGGACTGGCTGGCCAGAAACGGATCTGCTGATGCCACCGTTGAGGAAATGGACAATGTTGGCATTGTGAAAAATCTATGAGGTGTGTTTGATAGAGAAGAATCCATAAAAATGTTGAGACTCGATAGAAACTCGCTACGGACACTTAGTAGGTATATCCGTGGGTCACTGTCTTCTTAGAAATCACGCTCGAAGGCCTCGCCTTACAACCGATGACATTTGCAAGGGCTGCGATGAGTAGAATGAGACCGCAGAGCATTTCCTCTGCCATTGGTCATTCGGCGAGATGAATGATCTCCGTTCCATTTCACCGATGAAGCTCATTAGTTTCACCGGCTTAGCAGGCTGGCTAAATGATGTGTAGGTCCATATGGTCATAGTGGCCTATGTGCATTGGTGTGCAACCCCTCCACAAACCTAGCCTAACCTATGCCCCTAAAGAGGCAGGAAATTAATTGATCGATACAACTTGGTGGTTGTAAGGAAATTCGGGGGAGAGATCTCGCCTCGCACTCTCGCATCCTCAACGCCTTAAACGTTGTTGATCTTCCAAAAACGAGATTTTTTGCAACATTCACTTTTCGACATCTCCATATTTTCTTCGTTTTTCTCAAATTTTTAAATTTTTTTAATTGATGAAAATTGTTACTTTGTTCATTTCGAAACACCTTTCCGCAACATTGAATTTTAGACCACGTTTGCATAGGAATATTATGAAACCAATGAATTCCAATGTTTGTTCATACACCGTTTGAAGCGAATGTGGAACACGCTTACACCGAAAGTGTTTCCAAACCAATACAGCATCAAAAAGTTCAAGGTCAATTTCCTATCCTTAATTCCGTTTTTCCTTCCCTTTTCATCGGTACTGCGCTTCTTCACAAAAGGGTAACCCCAAAAATTTTAGAAAAAAAGGTGTAAATGACCTCCGCTGAAGCACCTAAGGAACGTGGATATGTTTTTGGATATATATCGTATATATTGAAGTGCGAAAGGGCTCGCTGGATTTCAAGTAAAGAAATAAAACCACCAGTTTTATTAGTTCACTAACTTTATTTTTAACTCAACTAATTATACTCTAGATGAAATCTGAGAGTATTATAAGTTTGCCACAAAGTTTGTAACGCCAAGAAATAAGGCTCGGAGAAAAAAATTAATGATACAGAAGTTCATATAATCACTCAAAAATCTCAAAACTGGATTCCGTCCGTCTGTCTGTCCGTCCGTGTCCTCTCTAGCTTGAGAACGCGTTGAGTTAGAAAGTTCAAATTTTGTGTACGTCGTTTTTAACAAAAAAGTAAGGTCAAGTTCGTGAACGAGCCAAATCGCTCCACCCCTTCTACCCCCTCCCATACAAAATGACACCATTTCGCAATATGACAATAAACGGATTTGCTCGAAAAGCACAAATGACATTGATCTGAAATTTGGAATGTAATACTTTTATGATGATTCCAATCTGCTCCATAAATATAATATGTGTCTTCTCCCTCCTTCCATCACTTCCCATACAAACTGCACTTTTTCATGAAATGCTCTAAACCAATTTACTCAGTGCGTATAATAGTTATCGAGCTGAAATTGTTCACGAAATATTTATTTAAAATTATTAGTAAGACCAAAAAAATTAGACGATTAGCTGTACCCCTTCTACCCCCTCCCATACAAAATGACACAATTTCGTAATTTCACAATAAACGGATTTGCTCGAAAAATATAAATGCAATTGATCTGAAATTTGAAATATACATATTACTTTTATGATGATATAAATCTGCTGTATAAAAGTTATTTGAGTGCTCCTATTCCTTCCACCACCTCCCACACAAACTGCACTTTTTCATGAAATGCTCTAAGCCAATTTACTCAGTGCGTATAAAATTGATCGAGCTGAAATTGTGCACTAAATATTTATTTAGAATTATTAATAAAACCGAAAAAAATTTAGACGATTATCTTTACCCCTTCTACCCCCCCTCCCATACAAAATGACACAATTTCACAACTTTATAAAGTCGATTTTCCTGAAAAGTATGAATGCTACTGATCTGCAATTTAAAACATGTCAAAAGCATGATGTTTATAGTTATTTCTGAAAAGTCATTAAAAACTCGCCCCTCCTTCTATCACCTCCCATACAAACTGCCCTACTTCACTACATCCAATACACTAATTTTCTCAGTACCTATTAAATTTTTAAATCCTAAATTTTGCATAAAACATTTTGATAGCAACCTTAACGTCATGTGAAAAAATTAGTTCAATGTCGTCACCACTTCCTCTACAAAATTTCTTAAGATACAAAAATTTCTTAAGATACAAAAATTTTTCTTTCATCTAGAGTATCGCACGATTGGGCTTTATGCCCAATCGTACTCCTGTTATGTTTTTAATTCGCTTTACACTCTCTTATAAATTATCGCTTCTAAATTTTTCGCTTTCGACTCTCCATACGACTCACACGTCGACGGGTCCACACTAAACTCTTTCGCTTCTGAGACTCAACTGCCTCTTTCACGAATGCTTTCTCTATTTATATCGCCTTCTATTCGTTCATATCACGTTCGCTATTCGTTTTCTTTTACTTATTCGCTATTCGTTTGCCATCGGCCACAGTCGGCTTTCTTCGTTCCCCTTGTCATGTAAATCCCTGTTTATTGATTTTCATCGTTACCCGAATCCTCGCGCATACGAGCACATATGGTTTGTTATTGTTTTCCATAAAGTATTTAATCATCGAACCAGTTTACCCGGTCGCAGTCGGTCGCTTCTCTTCGTTGCCTGTGTTGTTTTTGTTGCCCTCCATAAAGCATTTCGTCATTACTTGAGTCCACCCGATCGCTGTCGTTCGTCACCGGTCGTCTCCGAGCCTTTTTCCTGTTTATTCGATATTCGGAATTAAATCGTTCTTATTCGGTTCTTTTTCCTGTCGGTCGGGTGTAGTGGGCTAGTTGATGCTCAAGGTCGTGCACGTGTTTATTTTCGAGTACAATGAGAGGAATGTAATTCAGATGATCTTTATTATTTTATTAATTCCATCTAAAAAAAAATGTTTTATCGAGGCCGTCAAAATATGCTGAAATTGCCGACTTCACCTCTTCATCGTTAGTAAATTTTCTTCCTCGAAGTTCTTTCTTCAGTTTTGGGAACAAATAGTAATCGGAAGGGGCCAGATCTAGACTACAAGGGTGGTGGTTCAATATTCCATAGCCGCATTTCTGTATGGCAGCCATTGCAAAGTAGCTCTTGTGAACAGGTGCGTTGTCGTACAAAAGCAGCACACCTCGAATTCACTTTCCTTTTCTTTGATGGCATCCTTTAATTTTTGTAGCAGGTTTACATAGTATACCCTGTGATATTTTGTCCTTTTTCTTTATAGTCGATCATCAAACCCCCCTCCGAATTCTAAAAAAAAGTGGCCATCATTTTTCCGGCGAATTTTGATTCAGGCTCATAATGATGATCCCAAGTTTCGACTCCAGTAACAATCCGTCTCGAAATTTCATTCCTGTTCCTGCCATGAACACTCGACGCGCTGCTTTTTCTGAACCGCTAAAAGCTTTCTCGGTACCCATCTTGCGCTAATTTTAGTCATGCCGAGGTGATCGTGGAGGATATTCAAAATAGTTGTATCTGATACTCCAACAATTTTTGCGATTTGCTTCTTCCTTAAACGAGCATCTTCGAGAAAAGGTTTCTCCACTTTTTGGACGATTTTGCGGTCCGAGCATTCATCATCTTGTATTGACTCTCTGCCTTGGCTGAATAAACTATGCCACCTATAAATCATCGCTTTTCCAAGGCAAGAGTCCTCGTAAACAAATGACATTTCTTCTAAAATGATTTGTGGCGTTTTTCCTTACTTGGTAAGGAGCTTTGTGACAGCACGAAACTCAATTTTGTCCATAATTAACGTTTTCTTTCCGATTTACTGGTTGATTTGTCGATAACTAAAATGTTAGTGATTCAATTTGACAGAAACTTTGTATTTGTACGTATATTGAGTGTTAGAATACATCCAGGTAAAAATATTCCCCTCCCCTCCTTGTCCATCCCCTTCATTCTGCGAAATTTTTGACCTCCTCTCGTATGAGAAAGATAGACTCACATTTAAGACCACACCCTTCCTTCCCCATCTTCTGCAAAGCACGCGATCGTGAGCAGCGTACATCCCGACTCCTCTGGTCTTCGGTTATCCTTCTCGTAATGCGGTCGACGACTCAGAACCCAACAGCAACAAAACCCAAAGCCCGGGCAACCAACAAGTGAAAATCCCACTAAACGAGCACCGACGAACAGGCGGTCATAATCTCAACCGAGCAGTAGGGAAAAACAGTACCGCCCTCCCCGGAGAAAAATCAGAGCACAAATGCGACCGGCAATTCCAGCGCTTTTGTATAATCAGAGCTGAAATACCACCGGCAATTCTGCCGCTCGGCAAGACAAACACCGTTGTAATTTCATTCACATATTTCATACTGAATCTGAACAACCCGCTGACCATAGTTCTGCGTGCCTGGTATCAGATTCGTTTCAGTATGGGAAAAATTAGGATTTTTCGGCCGGCTGTAAGCGCATGCACAGTGAGTGGACTGAATATTTTATTTGCTTACTACTCAGTTGAGATTATGGGCTCTTATTAGAGAGATAGACTCACGGTAACATATTTTTGATGTACCTAATTTTTGGTTGAGTCGAACCATTAGACATATCCATGTAATAAATAATAATAGTCACTAAATTAAAATTATTAAATTCAAAAATTTGTAAATTACTCCTGATACAACATGATGCACAATATTTCCAGCTCTATGACCCTAAAACATAAATTTTAAACTATCTATCTATCGTATCCGAAACCCCATCTGAAAGCCATGCGCAGCAAACAACAATTGCATAAAGACGGAAGTAATTCGTATGTACAAGTACATTAAACCCCTTACAAATATTGATGAACCGGAGAACTATATCGTGGCCCACTATATTCTTACTGATCATCGTTCCAAGTTCCATCCATCGAAGAACGCCGGCGATGAAAATTCCAAGCGCACTGTTCATAACTAATTGCTTCTCATCATAAACATTTGTTAAGTGCGTCATTTTAATATTAATTCTTTTCTTTTTTTTCGTTTTAATTCAATTTGATGTGGATGTGTCGTCAACATTAAACAGATCCCATCAACATGTTGATCGTAGCGATCATTCGTATCATTCTCGGTTGGGTAGAGATGAATAGTGAAGCAGTCCGATTGGGAATAATTAAAATCGAATTCGAGGAGCTCAGAAAGTGGTTCAACGCTACACAGCAGTCGCCCCATCCATAAAAAGTGCGGACATGGATAATGTTTATACGTAAAATCGTAAAGTATCGTAACTAAAAATAATAAACGGAAACGAAATTCCATGCTATCCGCATATGGTGCGCGCCTGGAAAGACTCTCTTTTTCTTGAAAAATCGGTTACGTAAGAAAGTCTGTTGACACCACACTAACAAAAAAAGAAAAAAATCATAAGTAAGCGACATTTTCTCTAATAAACATTTTGTGTTTTTTTTTTCCTATCTTGTAATTTTGTAGTTAGCATATTAGCGAGAGAAATGTAAATCAGCGTTTCAAATTTTGAAAAATTGACTTTCAAGTTTTCGCGCCTTTGCCTTTTGGTGTGAATGATACGCACGATCCAACATAGAGCTTATCCGAAAGATGTAATGAGGGTAATAATGATTTGAAACGATAGTTTTTAAAGACAGTGTTTTTTTTTTAAATCTTCAATGTATAAGATTGCGCCAAAGAACTGAAATCATTAAGATCGGCGTCAATTAAAAAAAATTGCATGATCATTACAAAAAAAACGATCTTGTTGAGATCACGATGATGAGTGTTTTTCATGCTCTTGTAGTAATTTAAAACTATGAGAAATTATCGCTAAGTAAATGATAATTTCGTAAGATTTAGAATACGCTGCCACTATCCAGATCTGCTGGCGTTGAAGGCTGGTTCGTACGGAGCAATTAATTTATTTTAATGATCTTAAATACGCTTTTATGATCATACACATACCTCTTGACCTTCTGACACAGAAATACTTTTGTAATAAGCATACATGCCGTTTTTTTTAGATGTTTGCAGATCTTGAGTGATTTTCGTGAAAAAAACACAAATATCTGGTAACGGTCTGGAAGAAGCATGTTTATCATATAAAGCTTAAGATACGTTCAAGTGGATTGTCAAAGGAAATTATTCGTTAGTGAAATGGTGCCAAAACAAATTTTAATTGATGTGGAAAAAGTCCCACAAATTAAATTTCACGGTATAATTTATACCCGAATAATTTCCTTGACTATAAGCTTCCCGCAGGTGGGGTAGTTATTGGATGAGGTTTTACCAATTCATGCAACTATTTTTGGAGACTTTTACCGACTCCACGGACCTGAGCAAACCAACCCTCTGTGGGATGAAAGCAATAGAATACACCCACATCCAGTCCGACTTGCACTAAAAAAAATGGCAAATAGACACTGTCAGACATGGCTGCATATTATCACCAGCCCTGTATCTCGTAGTAATAAATGACATCCTTAAGGGTGCACTGTAGGGTGGGGAAGATAAAGGCCTTCAGTGGGAACTATTTAACATCTTAATTCACCTTGATTATGCTGATGACGTGTGTTTGCTTGCACTTAACCGAACGCAAGCACGCCGATTGTTCTTAACGGAGATGTGGAAGAGGTGCAAGATTTTTGTTATCTCGGAAGCATTGTCAGCATGGACGGCGGAGACGAAAAGGATATTGAGGCTCGTCTAAATAAAGCTCGTCAGGTTTTCGGTATTCTGGAGGTTGAGAGAAATCTCCCTTCGCACAAAGCTACGGGTACTTTACGCATGCGTCAAATCCGTGTTGTTGAAAGTGACTGCTCGGCTAACCAATTCTTCCAATTTTCGTGAACCAATGCCTCCGACGCATTTTAGGAATATTCTAACCACAAGTGGTCTCCAACAACGAACTTTGGAGTACAACTAGACACACTATAATAGGCATTGAGATTCGGAGGTTTGAAACGTCGAAGGTCGTATGACAATGGGAATACAACTTCTGGCAATGCATTCCAAAACTTAGAATTCGGGGTATGAATGACTGCCTATATTTCACTGTTCCCGTACAGTTGGAAGCTAAACAGTAAACTCGTGTGTGCTTGAAGCTAGGCGAGTATTTCTAGGAAATGTGTACAGAGTTGGAATAAGTTTAGCAAGTTCCTCACTGCATTTACCATGAAAGTAGCGGTAGTAAATGCTTAGTACTCCGACATTTCTGCGATGATCTAGGGAGTCTATAGAAACCGTTTTGGCTTCATCTCCAATTAATCGGAACGTCTGTCTCTGGACACGGTCGAGCATCGCAAGTTGCGTTTTAGGTGCCCAGCCCATTAATGCGAATCGTACTCGAGGCATGGTGTAATGTAGGCCGTATAGATATTTGCTAGGTCACCAGGAAGTAAAATATTTTTTATTATCTTCGGAGAACTCCTAGGCGTTTGGAAGCGTCAAGTACTACGCCGAGTATGTGCTGGTTCCAATTAAGATGGTTATTTGTTTTAATGCCAAGGAGTGAGAAGTACTCGGAAAAGTCTAGTTGGACACCACCGAAGGTTACTTAGACACCGACGTTGGAACATCACGTTTAAGGGAAAGATGACAGGCCTCTATTTATCCTACCCCATTCCAAAATTAGGTTCAGTCAGAGTTCAATGATCCAAATAGTTCGGCACGTTTAGATGCTACCGGAACACGGTGATACTAACGCTCACCGTGTCCCGTATCGAGTCGAATTCATATATGTTATACAGGGTACTGTCATCTGCAAAGCAATGTATTGGATTTAGCGTTGACGACAGAAGGTCATTGATAAAAATAAGAAAGAGTGTGGGTCATAAACATAGCCTCCATAGACCCCGGAATCTATGGGAATTGGGGAAGATGCCACGCCATCCAATACAACTAGTATGGTGCGTTCATATAAGAAACTCTCAATCCATTTTACGATGCTATTATAAAGCTGAATACTTTGAGCTTCACTAGGAGACATTTATGCCAAACTCTGTCAAACATTTTAGCGAAGTCAAGTGCAAGAATTTGACCTTCGCCAAATTTATAGATGCGGAATCCATATTGGTAAGTTTGTTATCTTCAAGATAGTGGACAATTTTGCGATTCACAGCTGTTTCCATCACTTTGGACAGATCGGAAGTAATGACGATGGGGCGGTAGTTGGCGGGTAACATTTTGTTTCCTTTCTTGGGAATCGGCTAAACATTCGCCACTTTCCACGTGTGCGAAAAGTGCCCAGAAGAGTAAGAGAGATGGAATAAATCGCGCAGCGGTTTAGTCAGGGACGTGAAACAATTTTTAAGGACTACGGGGGAAATACCATCGGGACCTGCAGATTTCTGAACATTGGGCTCCAGAAGAATTCTGGAGATAAGTCGTGAGCGAAAATGAATCTCAGTTAAACAAAATCCAGATGGTGTTACAGGCGAGGGAGACTGGTTTGTCGCTGTCAGCCTGGAGTTTCGTGCGAAACTTGCTGCAAGAAGATTGGCTTTCTCAACAGGATGGAACACAATTCGGTCTCCATCTAAAAGAGGTGGTATAGATGATTTTACATGGTTGCTGTTGGCCGTTTTAACAAATGACCAAAAAGATCTCGAGCCATTTGGTGTTTCGAGAATTTTCCGTCGAAGTTTTTAGAACTTTTCAAAATGGACTTGCATGTATTTCTTTACACGTTTTAAAGAGACCTGTTGGCAAACGTTGGGTTGCTCTTAAAGATTTGAAAATATTTTTTTTTGTTCCGGATGGCCGTAAAACAACCTCTAGTGAACCACGAATCCTTCGACGGTTTGATTCGTTTATAACTAAAGGGTATGAATCTCTATCATGGCTTTTGTTCCTGGAATTGCTAAGAATTTTATTTTGGGCTTCTTCGCATCAATTACTTCCAAATCGGTTAGCAACTTGTTCGCCTTGAAAACTAGCTCTCACTGCCGCGATCAACGACAGCGATAGAGACTGGCTAAAAATTCTTGCATCTACATCTGCCAACCCAGATCCTGACCAACAACAGCAACCGTGCGATTTTGTGAAGGCATATCGAGCTGTATTAGCACTACATTTGAACGATCTTAAAAAAATATATCTTCTTAAGCATAGGATTGGTATCGGCGACGCAGCTGGTATTAAACAACCACCAAAACGAATTCCTTTGGCAAGACGCATGGAAGCTGAGGCTCTAATTAAAGAAATAACGAAACGAAGAAAGACTCATACCAGCTTCCTAGAATCGACCTGTTACTTGAAGCCTTATCGAGACGACGATGGTTTGCAACTCTCGACCTTAAGTCGGGATAGTGGCAACTGGAACTCGAGGAGGAGTCGAAGCGAAAAACGACTTTCACCATAGGTCAAGGTTTTGGGGAATTCAACGTTAAGCCGTTCGAACTTTGTAGCACTCCGGTTACTTTCCAGCGTCTTATGGAGGAAGTACTGCGGGACCTTCCGTTCACTATGTATCTGGAATATTTGGACGACGTTATTGTTCATGACGAAACCTTCGGAAGATTTTTCATAACTTGACCACCGTCTTTCATCGAATTAAATCTGAAGGTCTTACAATTTCGCCATCAAAATGCGTGCTCTACAGCAACAGTGCAACCTTGAACACATAGTGTGAGAAGATGGAACTGTTCTGGTGGAAGCAGTCTTTAAATGGCCTACACCTACTCGCAAAAAAGATGTCGAGAGCTTTTCGGGCTTACTATCGGCGATTTATTAAATCGTTTTCAAGCCAAGCCACTTACTCTCCTCTGGGACAGTGCTTGCGAGATCTTGAGATCCAGGAACGTACCTGGATCTCAAGACGCATATGATTACATCACCAATATTGTCCTTGCCGAATGATCGCGATCCATTTATAGTGGATACTGATCCCATTTGTTGTACATGTGGTGCTGTCCTTTCGCAAGTTCAGGCAGAGCAAGAACGTCAGATTGAATTTTACAGTAAGACACTTAAGAAAGCTGAGCTACTTGCACTTGTGAAAACTGTTAAGCATTTCCAGCCTTACCTTCTTGGTAAACTGTTGCATCATTACGAAGGATTCTAAACTTTAAATAGCCGGAAGGACAACTAGCAAGATATTGAGCAGTTGTCCGCATTTGAGTTCAACGTGGAATGTCGCGCTGGGAAAATGCACAGTAATGGTGATGCACTACTTAGAAGGTCTTGCTGTGAAAACAAATGTCAATATTGCTACCTGAAAGAGGGCCAAGATGTCATCCGACCAAACTTGACGAATATTATTCAGAACATGGCTTCCAATCAAGACATGGACCCCAATCTTCGCGTAGTTCGAGATTGGCTGACAGAAGGACGTCGTCACGATACAATTGCGATCCGCAGTAAGGAAATCATTCGATATGGGATACCGGCGAAATCATGCGATATGGGATATCCTTTGCCTCAACGACGACATACCTTGCAGAAAATTCTTTGGTAAAAAGACAGCCGTACACCAAACAGTTGTTCCTAAGCGTCTACAATGAAGCATTCTCCAACAAACCCACAACAAGCCAGCTGGAGGTTATTTTGAGCTCATTAGGACTTTGAGAAAACTAAAGTCTTCGTTCTTCTGGGTCCGCTGCGCCGAATATGTAAGGATTTGATGCAGAAACTGTTTGACTTGTCAGGCTCGTAGGGGACCAGTACCAAAAAAGGAAAGCTCCACTTCAAATCTATAACGTGGGAGCTCCTTTCGAAAGAATGGCCATCGACATTCTGGAGCCCCTACTGACCTCAACAACCAGTATATTTTCGATTGTATAGACTAGTTCACGAAGTGACCAGCATTTTTTTATTCCCTATCAAACAGCTGTAACAGTCGCGGATGTTATAGTCAACCAGGTATTTTCATTCCTAAGGTTCCCGCTTCAACTACACAACGATCAAGGACAAAATTTCGAAAACGAAATATTTCAGCAGACTATGCGGCGACTGGGAATAAAGAAAACTCGAACCACGACCCACAATCAGACGGCGTGGTAGGAAGGTTTAACCGAACTATCCTCGAGTTTTATTCTAAATTCTGCGACGATAACCAACGCGATTGGGATGGACATCTTCCATTACTGATGCTAGCTTATCATTCAACGGTTTACGAAACGACTTCGGAAACGCCAGCTATGTTGGAGTTTCGACGATAGCTTCGGCTGCCTGTTGAAACAGTAGTAGGAGTCTACTCGGACGAAAAAAAACAAAAGTCTTCGAATACATCGACAAACTTCGAGAGACTCTGCTAGAAGTTCACGAATTAGCTCGTGGTAGGATTGATATTCGCATGGCGGGCGAAAAAGCAAAAAGATCTTAAGGCGAAATGTGACCAGTATCCTCCAAGATTGAAAGGGTGGCTTTACAATCTGAAGAGGTGAAAGGCTACAGCCCGAAACTTCTAACCACCTTCTCAGTAGGGTACATCTATAATTCTACAGCTGTTTGGATGACCATCCAACTCTGGCCAACTCAGTCGGAGTTGGGTCATGTCGTCACAACCCATACAGTTGAAGAAAAATTTCTCCAAATTGGAGATGGAGAGGGGAACGAAGGGAAAAACCAAATTACCAACCAATTAGTGCTGCACTATCAAGCAACACGACTCTTAAGAAATATCATCTAGAAATCATTAACATCAATACGGGCCTGGCCTGGATTAGTGGCGTAGGTTGACATTACTCCTTGCGTTCTTCCATGCATAATATAGCTGCTCATAGCGGCGGCGTTCATGGAAGCATACTGTTGCTGCGGCGGCCAGGAAACGGTTTGGCCAGCAACGCTAGGACCCTTCGAATACGCTTCATATTAATGAGATGTGGATGCTGAGGTAGGCGTTCATGGAAGCATACTGTTGCTGGGGCGGCTAGAAAACAGTTTGGCCAGCAACGCTAGGACCCTTCGAATACACTGCATATAGATAAAGGGTGGATGCTGAGGTGGACGTTCATGCGGCGGCCAAGGAAACAGTTTGGGCAGCAACGCTAGGACCCTTCGAATACGCTGCATATTGATGAGGAGTGGATCCTAATGTGCCAAGTCGCGTGAGTGTCGGTTGATATATTTGCATATTGGGCATAGCTGACATCGACGGCGGCATCTGGATTGATTGCATCGATGGCATCGAATACTGTTGCGGCTGCTGTTGGATCTCCACATTTTGCATCAGCATTTGTCCCATTGTCCCAGCCATTATAGATATTCCCATCGACGATATGGTCCGTATGCTGGTTGACCGTAATTCTGTACACAATTGACGTAATCTCCAAAACCATTTTTGGTGCTCATAGTGCCTTTCATGTCAGATTTGCTGATAGCATTATGTGGAATTTAGTTTCCAGTATAACTATAAGCACTCTTTCCTTCGCTAAAAGTTTTCATTTTCGAGTTTCACCAAAAAAAAAAATTCTCCACTAACAAATTCGAGAAAACGTTCCTCAAAAAGATTTTAAGCACAACAAAATATGTTCGGTTATTTTTAACTTCTTTTCTAATTTCCCAATAAAAAAGTAAATTTCTAGTTTTGAAAACAAAGATTTTTCTTTAAGTTTCATTAACTTTATAATTAAATCGGATTGAATTTTCTCCTCAAAATTAATTTTCAAACTCCAAATCAAATTCTAAGCTGACAAAATTGTTCTCTTTTTTTTATACAACCTACTCGATTAAACAAAAAATTATTCACTACAGTGAATTTTGACACGATCATTACAAAAAAAGGTCCATTTATTGTTAAAGATCGGATCTCGGATGCAGTTTATGCAATTACCAAGAACAGATCATCATCAAAGTTTATCCATTACAATCGCCTATCTCCATTTACTAAGCTTGGACCGGAGTCACAAGCATAAAAGAGGACGGCAATGTTGTAAATTAAGTTTAACGATAATCAAAACTAAAGCACAATCGTTTTTTATTTAAAAGCGTAACAATATGTTTCAAGTTTTAATCACATAGCTTAAGAGATAGTCGAGATATTAAGTTTTAAGCGTTTGATAATTTGTTGATGCCCCCCTCCCCTCTTCTTCTGACCGCAATAAATACAAAAATTTAATTATTTTGAATGTTTGCCCCAAAAACCCCTCTATACAGGGTGTTTGGTACTCCGTGCATAACCTTGTAAGGGTTTGGTGAAGGGTTATTAATAAACTTCAACCACTTGATATAAATATTTTAAAAATTATTCATAATTTTTATAATTATTTATTTTAATAATTATTTTAACAACAATTAGTTATATGTAATTATTTATTTTAAGAAATAATATTTAATGCGTTTATCCAACAAAAACTTTTTACAACTTGCTTTTATAAAATTCGTTTTTCAACTGACTTGTTTTTTTACAATTTTTTCATAAAAAACTAATATGATTATTTTTATATTTTGTGCGATCTATTCATTTATCAAAAGTAAAGTAGCGCTATTAAAGTAAGTTTCTACGATTTACTTAATTTATAAAAAGTAAAGTAGTGATAGTAAAGTAGGCACTACATACCCCCTTCCTAGAGAAGATCTTTGATCTTTTCGATATTATATACATTAAAGAATAAACAAAAAAGGAAAGGAATGTCTGTGGTACGCATTTTGTATTTAATTGACAAAGGAAACTTTCTTTTTAACTCTTGACGAGTTTGTTGCTTCGGAAGAACTAATGAAGCAAGGCTTAAGACGATCAATTGATACTGAAGTCTGAATGACTTCAAAAGGGCCTTCATATGGAGTTTGAAGAGAGGTGCGAACCTTGTCTGTTCTCAGAAAAACATGGGTACATGTTTTGAGATCTTCAAAAACAAAAGGAGTTTCCAAACTATGTCTTGATGGAGGGCGAGGGCTTGATTTGTTGATCCGATCACGAAGAATTTCAACAAAATCACTTCCAGACATTGTATTCGATTTGTTCTTGTGTTGAACAAAATCGTAAGGAAGTCTAATATTCTGACCGTAAAGTAATTCGGCGGGGGTCGCGTTGGCATCATCTCGAATTACTGTTCGTAAACCGAGAAGTGTAAAAGGAAGTGCATCTGACCAACTTTCGTTTGTTTTGCATTTCAAAGTTTCTTTAAAAACTCTGTGCCATCTTTCTAACATGCCGTTTGCTTTAGGATTGTATGCAGTAGTTCTGCAGCGTTTAAATCCTATCAATTTTCCTAATTCGTGAAATAATCGAGATTCGAATTGAGGACCTTGATCCGCAATAATAGAAACTGGCGTTCCGTAACGTGGAATATATTCTTTGAATAAAGTAGATGCAACAGTTTCTGCGCGAATATCTGTAAGGGGATAAGCTTCGGGCCATCTGGTGAAACGATCCAAACCTGTAAGGCAGTATCTGAAACCGTTCGAAGTTGGCAAAGGACCAACCAGATCAATATGAATTGTTTCAAATTTGCTTGAAACTGGTTTGAAATCTCCTAAAGGACTTGTGACGTGTCGAGAGATTTTTGCTTTTTGACATGCAAAACATTCCTTAGTCCATTTACGACAATCTTTATTGATTGAGGGCCAAATGAATCTTTGTCGCATAAGTTTAACGGTAGCCTTAATTCCTGGATGCGATAAATCGTGAACAGTACGAAAAACGCGAGTTCGTAAATTTAAAGGAATGTAAGGTCTAAGTTTATGCAAGGAATTGTCACACCAAAGAGGATTGATGGTACCTTCAATAATAACCGGAATGATTTTTAAACTGGGTAAATTTTTAGCTTTATTTAATTCAGAATCAATTAGTTGAGTATCAGCAATTTCGCAGTAGTCAATAGTTGTCGGAAGGTTTAATGCTTCAATTCTCGATAAAGCATCAGCGACAACATTGTTTTGACCAGAAACATGACGAATATCTGATGTAAATTGACTGATGAAATCCAAATGTCTGAGCTGACGTGGCGAAGCTTTTTCAGGGTTTTGTTTAAGAGCGAAAATTAACGGCTTATGATCCGTAAACAAAATAAAATCCCTGCCTTCAAGCATAAATTTAAAATGTTTAATGGCAATATAAGCCGCTAGAAGCTCTCGATCATATGCACTATAATTCTTTTGAGGTGAAGAAAGTTTCTTCGAGAAAAAGGCTAGTGGTTGCCAGTCATTTCCATATCGTTGTTGAAGAACGGCTCCTAAAGCTGTATCTGAAGCGTCCACTGCTAATGAAAGAGATGAAGAAGTGGAGGGAAAAGCTAAAGTTGTAGCTTGAGCGAGTTGCTTTTTGCAACGCTCAAACGCTTCAATTGATGTAACCGACCAAACCAATTCTGTTTTATCATTCTTTTTCTTGCTACCAATAGTGAAGCTGTCAAGAATTGACTGTGCTTCGGCAGCGTGAGGAATAAATCGGCGATAAAAATTAATCATTCCTAAAAATCGTCGCATATCTTTTACTGTAGATGGACGTGTATAAGCTAATATAGCTTCGACTCGTGAAGCGATTGGTTTGATTCCATTTTTGTCAATCGAATGACCGAGGAAATCGACCGAAGATTTAAAGAACGAGCATTTAGTTTGGTTAATTACCAAATTATGAGAGTTAAGTCGTTCAAACAATTTCTCTAAATGATTGAAATGATCACTTTCTGATTTAGAAGCTACCAAAATGTCATCGATATAGACAAAACAAAAATCAAAATCATTTAAAATTGAGAAAATGAATCTTTGAAAAGTTTGTGCTGCATTGCGAAGACCAAAAGTCATCCGCACAAACTCGTAAAGTCCGAAAGGTGTCGTAATGGCTGTTTTCGGAATATCATCCTCATTAATGGGAATTTGATGATAAGCTCTCTCTAAGTCAACAGTTGAAAAAAATGTACATCCTTCCAACTGTTGACAGAAGTCCTGAATATGAGGAATAGGATAAGTGTCAGGAGTAGTGATAGCGTTTAAAGATCTATAATCACCACAAGGTCTCCAACTACCATCCTTCTTCTTCACCATGTGAAGCGGTGATGCCCATGGACTGTCGGAGGGTCTACAGATACCACGTTCAATCATTAGATTGAATTCGGCCTTAGCTGCTCTAAGCTTTACCGGATCTAGACGACGAGGTCTGGCAAAGATTGGACGACCTTTAGTAACGATAAAGTGTCGTACTGTGCTCGACTCTATGAAACTATAATTTAAGGTGCGTCGTAATCCTTCGAATTTAGATAATAACAACTCAACTTTTGGATTTAAAGGTGTAGTTGACAAAACAGCGAGATTTGAAGATGGTCCATTAACCAAGGAACCAGTTACTGAACTAATTTGTGATAGTCGATCGATAATACATTTACGTCGGATATCCACGATTAAACCGAAATGTTTAAGAAAATCTGCACCAAGAATGGGTTTTTCAACATCGGCTATAATAAATTTCCAATTAAATACTCTTCTTAATTGGAGAGAGATATCTAAAAATTTAAATCCGAAAGTTTTGATGTTAGAAGAATTGGCGGCTGTGAGTACGATAGATTTATCACAAACCCTGTTTTCCTTTGGATTAACCGGAAGAACAGAGATGTCAGCTCCAGTATCAATTAAAAAACTAAACTTGGATAAATTGTCTAAAATGAATAGGCGACTTGATGATGATGGTTTGTTGTCGAACATCGCCACTTCAGACAACTTTTTCAGTTTTTTGGATTGTTGAACGAACAAGGTTTGCGACATTTAGTTGCATTAGTTCCAAATTTTTTATGATAGTAACAGAAATTCGAATTTGGTATTGAATTATCGCGATAGTTACTAAAAGAACGTGAATTACTTCTAGAACGTGATCGATTCCTTCTATAAAATTGGTTTTGTTTCAGAGTCAATAATTCAATCTGTTTCGTTAACAGGGACATCTGATGAATGATTGAACTTTCAAAACTAAATCGATCAGTTCTAATTTCATTAACTTTTAGTTGCGAGATATTTGAAACGTCCCAATTGAAATTAGGATTAGTTTCAATAACTCGATCTGCAAGAATGCTTAATTCGTCGAGTGAAACATTCGCTACTGCTAAAATCGATTGTGCATTAGGTGGTAATTTTTGAAGCCAAAGCTTCTTTAAAAGAGGTTCTCCAACAGAAGACCCAGCTAACGCCTTCATCTTACTTAAAAGATGAGATGGTTTATCGTCTCCAAGATCAAGACCGTTAATTAATTTCTGAAGTTTGTGATCTTCCGATTCACCAAATCTAGAAATAACAGCCAATTTCAAATCCGAATAAGGTGTGGTAGAGGATAAATTCTCAATAATGTCCAACACCTTATCACATTCTTCCTGAGTCAACATACTCAATGCATAGCTAAATTTCGTTGCTTCTGACGAAATGTTAACTGACCGGAATTGTACCTCGAGAGCTTGAAACCAAGCAGTCGGATTTCGTCTCCACAAACAGACCTTTTGAATTGCGACGGTCGCAATATTATTTGAATCGCCTAACCCCAAAAAAGGATTAGCTATCAACGATTCATCCCGAGATGAAGGAGGTAAAGTTTCATACGACATGACGCAACTTAATATCAAAATCAATAAATCGCCACAAAATTTAAAATTTACAAAGTGAAAGTGAAATATATATATGAAGTAAAATATAAATATTAGATTAAAATTTACTTGATTTATGTATTTTCTTATTCTGAGCAATTACGTATTCTGAATTTTGCTGCGGTTGTTATTGTTGCGCTTTGACTATTGATGTAGCTGCTGCTGCTGCTGTTGCTGTTGTTGCTACTCTTGCTGTTGACGTTGTTGCTGCTGTTGCTGTTGCTGTCGCTTCTGCTGCTGCTGTTGCTATTGTTG
Organism: Chorisops tibialis; assembly: GCA_963669355.1. Taxonomy (NCBI): domain Eukaryota; kingdom Metazoa; phylum Arthropoda; class Insecta; order Diptera; family Stratiomyidae; genus Chorisops; species Chorisops tibialis. Next base: position 12,490,427 of record OY770262.1, on the reverse strand, counting down.
TTACTCTTGCTGTTGATGTTGTTGCTGCTAAATTACGTTTAAATGCTTCTAATTAAGCTTGAAGTTGATTGTTTGTTTCTTGAAAGATCTGCAAAAATCAGCGACGTCTTCATGCGGATTCCGTTTAAAAATCCGTAAAATTCAGCAACGTCTCGAATCGTGCGCTGTTTGATCTTGATTGAATTGAATCGAAATCATTTGAAAATTTTGAAAATTGAGGCGTGATGCCTGTTGCTTCTCTTGTTGATAGTCACCAAATTGTTGATGAATTGTTTCTTCAAAGGGCGTGTGCCTTCGTCGGGGTCACCATTTTTGGTGAAGGGTTATTAATAAACTTCAACCACTTGATATAAATATTTTAAAAATTATTCATAATTTTTATAATTATTTATTTTAATAATTATTTTAACAACAATTAGTTATATGTAATTATTTATTTTAAGAAATAATATTTAATGCGTTTATCCAACAAAAACTTTTTACAACTTGCTTTTATAAAATTCGTTTTTCAACTGACTTGTTTTTTTACAATTTTTTCATAAAAAACTAATATGATTATTTTTATATTTTGTGCGATCTATTCATTTATCAAAAGTAAAGTAGCGCTATTAAAGTAAGTTTCTACGATTTACTTAATTTATAAAAAGTAAAGTAGTGATAGTAAAGTAGGCACTACAAGGGGTTATTCCTGGATATATTTTGAGCAAAAAATTGTTCTACGGAGATGGTCCATTTTCAATATCCGCGGAGATACAGGGTGACCAAGAAAAGTGTTTCGGACCTGTTCCCTCACTTACTCAAAACGATATATCTTGAAAACTAATAATCGCATTTCAAACTGTTATAGCTTGTTTTTTAGGGAATCAAATTACCTTTCATTTGGTGTAATAGTCCGTATTGTACCTGTACCCAATTCTGAGGTATTTGCCTCAGACCACAAATTTTTGATACTTTGACCCACAAAATTCTGTGATCAATGTAGTTTTTCTCAAAAAAACGCATTATAAAAATGTCATTTTAATGTTGTTGTTTTATGTGCCATATTATTGCCTACAAAAGATGCATACATACTTATGACTTAGGTTTTCCCGTTTTCCAGGTAATAAGCGAAAATACATATGGCTTAAAAATAAAATATGCCATAAACCAACCCTCGTTCTAAAAAAACTACCTGAAATGTTGTTGAACTGAAATATTCTTTGTGTCCTTTAATTACTATTTAAATTATCGATGAATGTCCTTTAAGTAGTATTTAAATTATCGAGGAAATGAATTAAATTAAAATGAGTTTCAACACAACGACGCTGTCCGACGCTTGGCATTGCAGTTAAACGTCTCTACGTGGAAAGTTTCGAGTGTCCTCAAAGCAGAGCAGTTGCATTCCTACCACCACACACCAGTGCAGAAGCTGGTACCCATTGATTTGCCCAAGAGGATGGAGTTTTGCAATTGGCTCCTTGAACGACAACTAAGTGACGAGAATTTTATGAACAACATTCTTTGAACGGATGAGTCCCAATTCACCAAAGACGGTATCACAAACTTCCACAACTTACACACATGGGCTGAGAGCAATCCACATACAAGAGAGGCATCATTTCAGCACAAATTCAGCGTCAATTTATGGGCAGGTGTGATTGGCAACGCTTTTATTGGTCCTATTAGGCTTCCGCCTACCCTAAATAGTTCCAATTACTTGCAGTTTTTGACAAATGATCTACAAGAGTTATTGGATGATGTGCCACTGCAACGATTGGCTTCCATGTTTTACCAACACGATGGTGCTCCAGCTCATTACGGCCGACAAATCAGAGATTGGTTAAATTCCAATTATAGCAATCGCTGGATCGGTAGAAATGGACCGATACACTGGCCTGCAAGATCCCCTGATTTAACTATTATGGATTTCTTTGTATGGGGACGGATGAAGGACCTTGTCTACGCAACGGAAGTAGTAACGTTGCAGGATCTAAACACCAGAATCGATGCGGCAGCAACAGAAGTAAGGCAGCAGTTGAGGAGTATGAACACAAAGAGAACACTGGCAAAACGAGCTTTAGCGTGCATTCAAAATGAAGAGAGCCATTTTGAACATTTATTGTAATTAAGGAAAATTGAAATAAACCATAAAAACCATTCTTAAGTTCTTTTAGTTCAAGCGGAGAGTGTTGATCAACCTATTCTTGCTTTTTTGACAAAAGTGCTACATTATTGGAATGATAATTTCTTCTAAACTATAAAACTTATGCAATGCAAGTGTATGCATCTTTTGTAGGCAATAATATGGCACATAAGAAAACAACATTAAAATGACATTTTTATAATGCGTTTTTTAGAGAAAAACTACATTGATCCTAGAATTTTGAGGGTCAAAGTGTCAAAAATTTGTGTTCTGAAGCAAATATCTCAGAATTGGATACAGTTACAATGCGGACTATTACAGCAAATGAAAGGTAATTTGATTCCCTAAAAAACAAGCTATAACACTTTGAATTGTAATTATTAGTTTTCAAGATATAGCGTTTTGAGTGAGTGAGGGTACAGGTCCGAAGGACTTTTCTTGATCACCCTGTATCTCCGTGGATATTGAAAATTTACCATCTCCGTAGAACAATTTTTTGCTCAAAATATATCCAGGAATAACCCCTTACAAGGTTATGCACGGAGTACCAAACACCCTGTATGTATGTCGATTTTCAGCTTTCTAGCCAGAACAATGAGATATTCGAATTTGTAGTTTTTGGTTCTAGCGCTCCCCGCGCCATTCCCTTAACCCCCTCCCCCACAATTGGTGTGCGCCTGAGATCAGCACCCTTCTACAAGGGTCTAGGAGTTATTGTGCGATGAGCAGACAGATGGATTCTTTTTTTTTTTGGGCTAATTTAGTCATGAAACGCGAAAAGAAAATTTCAGGGTATTGGTTTTTTGTACTTTGTGAAATAGTGCAGTTTGTATGGGAGATGGTGGAAGGAATAAGGAGACTGTACAAAATTTAACTCCGTAATAATTGTCATAAAAATAATATATTCCAAATTTTAAATGAGTTTCTAAAAATCGGATTATCGCGAAATTGTATCATATTGTATGGGAGGTGGTAGAAGGGGTAAATTGATTTGGCCTGTTCACGAACTTGACCTTTTTGTTTCGTAAAAAAAAATTACGTTTAAAAATGCTAACCTTCTAGCTCAAGCCATTATGCGGTTTACATCAAAAATATAAAAATCAATTTGTATGGGAGGTGGTAAAAGGTGAACCGCTAACAAGTCAATTTTTCGTCAAAAACGGCAAAATAAAATTTCATATCTTTTTTTCCAATCGTTTATTGGTTCAGGAAATAAAAACCACTTTTTATCGCCTTCTCAAACGATCAAAAAGCACTTTCGATCGAATTCAAATCACAGCTCTCAGGGTGTTCTATTGTCTTCCCGGCATCCATATATACGGAGCTGTCGAAATCGTATCTTTCGAATTATGTGCGTGCAATTTCTTTGTTAAATAGCCAATTAAACTCGCGTGTGCGCTGAATGGTTGTCGTCGGGACAATTGGAATAACCACTTGACAATAAGTTGCGCCTGCAATGAGCTTCGTCGTGCAATGAACTCCTCTTTGTAACGACGGCCTAGCAATTCCCTCGGGAATTCCTTTAGGCGGCAGCTATTTCAAACATTTCAGATAAGAATAGCTGGCTTCTGCGAACGTGTGTGCACGCTGCATATAGAGCGCGATAAACGCTTGACCGATGAATTATTACTCCTCGCTAGATGATCCATTGCTCGGCACACGCACACGCCTTTTTGTTTGTTGAGTTAATCGGTCAGGGCCTCATTTCCGCAAAATTTATTTGCGTTCCGCCCCAGCCGCGCTTCCAATTTTCATCTATATTTTACGCCTCATGAAGCCCCCAATCTTTTGCTGCCAGATGTTCTAAGACGAGGGGCCTTGAGGCCGAGATGCGAGCAAGCTATTAAACTATCTCTAATCTAAATCATACCGCACCGTCGTAGCTATATCGACTGGCTATCTGGGGGCCAGTCTTATTAAATGTCGGCGGTTTTGGGGGCTTTTTTTCGATTAAAAATACTCGAAGCTCATCGAACCGACGCGGTAACGAGATGGGCCTTGAAATTTACCTGAGATTTCGTTTTTTTTTTTTTTCAGAGATAATCAATTTGTAGATTGTGTTTGAAACAGAAATCTTATTTTTAGATTTTTAGAAGGTAATCTATGTTGATTTGATTTTCCTATCGAGATGGTGGCTGTCGATTTGAATTTCGGGACCCAGCGATTGCCGGTTGCTGTCTAGACAGTCGGAGCTCTCATAACTTCGGTTACAACGTAACCGAACCAAATTTGGTTTGGCTAAAAATAAAGCCGGGTACTATGCCGACCGAATAAGCACTTAGGGGGTGAAACTCTCTGTCTCGAAAATAGCACTTGAGGATAAGATAAAAAGGGATTCAACTGAAGGGCTGTCGTTGTTCTTTGAAACGGAAGTCAGATGTGTATAATTTTTTCTTTTATTTCGAGTAGGTTGTCATGGCTAAAGGATTGAAAACATAAACAGATATTATCATTGTAATCATAAAATTTGTATTTACAATGTTGTACTCAGTTTGAATGTAACGAAAATTAGCTACCTATTTAGTTAATTCGAAAAACACAAATACTTCTAATAATCATGGTGGTGGCCAGATTCTTGTGAGGACGAAGGAGACTAAGCACCAGAGATCAACACAAGTGGCAGCTAGGGATGCTCACTCCAGGTTCAATCTCTACATATTAGTATCCAAATCAAACTAAAAAGTCCTAATAAGCCTAATACGAGCAGTTTGTTCGTTTTAAACTAAAAGCTTGTAATTACTTGACTAAGCTAGGATGTAGCCTAGAGTCCTAAAATCTGGGTCATTGCACAAATTAATTGTGGAAGTTTGTTTTATATTTAAAACACATCATTTACTAGGAAATAAAAGTAGTAATTACCACCAAAAACTCGAATATTCATAGAAATGTAATAGAACCAAAATTGTGCGCAGAGCTGTTATGCACTATAAAATACACAATACAGACTAGAGATTTGTAGTTCTCGAACGAACTAGTTCATTTGAACTATTCACATCATTGAACTAAACAATTAATTCACTAAAATTTCCTTTAATTCCACTCAGGATTCGATTGTGTTATCGCCAACTCAATACGATCGTATCACACCTCTCACGCAGAGAACGAACTATATCTTGTTTGAATGTTCGTACGTTTCAATGTTCATTGCTCTAATGTATGTATATGTTTAGTTCAGGTACGAACTAGAACCTCAATTTATTCGAATACAGACTACAGAATCGTTTGTGGATCGAACTAATCAGACTGGTGAGTTTTTTTTTTTTTCAATTTGATACGTTTAGTTCACGAACGAACTATCAGCTTTTCTGTTTCTTCTTCTTTTTTTGTTACCCTTTGTTATCTTGAGAATGGTAGTTTGAATTGAGTAGGGTGCTACTTTTTCCTCTTTTTGAAATAAATTCAGTTGATTCAGTATATGCAAAAAAAAATAATTTTGCAGTATTTTTCACAAATTTTAAGAGCAGCTGCTCGGATTAAGTCAGGTGTGATTCTTCTCATATTACTTCCTTACTTCCAACAACAAATTACACACGCGAAGTGGAGAAGCGGTCGCCAGCGAGAATGTGACTAGGGATTAATTTGGACGAGAAAGAAATAATTCTGAACACCTGCGAGTTCTTTACCAAGAAAGCAACAACAACTACACGTGTCGACTCGGCTGACAGGAAAAAGACTCGAGCGATGCGGCAATGTTTTATAGAAGCAACTAACAGCCCACGGTCGAGAAGGAACAGCGAAGGAAATGGAGATGAAAAGCAATTAAGTTAAATTTAATAAAGTGTTACGGTTAAATTAAAGTGAACTTGTAGTTTTATTTTTACTTGAAATCCAGCAACTCCAATACCAACCTTGCGATACTATTCAACTGCTTTCTCATGGTTGCCCAATCCAACTTCATTTTTCCCTATTGATCTATCTCATGAAAGGTTTCTTGTTCGTTAAGATCCAAAGGCCTCTGTTGCTGATGAGCTTCAGGACAATATATTCTATATATTAACTACAGACACTTGTTGATGACAACCTGGCACCTGGGAGATAGTGCTAGATATAAGCTTTGCTTTCCTGGATATCTGCGAGTTTGTCAAATTAGCTGTTATTATCCAAATACTGCTCTCGCCTTATTGATTAGCACTAGCTGCAGGGACCTGCCCATCTAGGATGATATGGTTTATGCTGACGTTGTTGATTTTTATGGAGTTGGCTTTATTTTTCAAAAAAAAAACAGTTTAAATAATATTTTAAAGTAATTTTACTTTTCTAGCTTTAAAGGATGCGAAAGCGTCGATAATTTTTTTAATACTTAGTGACTGAGATGCCTCGTGTTCAATCGCTTAACCTCTCTCGATCCATGGAACCGCTTAAAATGTTTTTAATTAGTTTACTGAAAGAACTTTCTGCCGATGCGGAAGTTACAGGAATGCATGGAAAATCCTGTAGGCAGCCTCAGTTAAATCATAATCATGAATCAGTTGAAGCACTTGCAAAAAATACAGTTTTTCAAAATTTTCGTGCAAAGCTGGAAACAATTTGTTTCGCTTTTAGTACTTTCGACCTATCTAAGTCGGTAGCATAATTGTTTGCCAGCTTCGTACAGTGCTTTCTTAGCATATCATTATTTTGTAAGGCTAAACTCAAGCCAGCTATGAAACCAGAATGTTGCGCCACCTTCTTAAGTCCTTCGAGTCGCCAGTTTAGTTGCTCGATAGCAGCTATTTATTTAATTCGCCGGATGCATTTAATTCTGGATCTTCCGAAAATTTTCGTTTCCTGTTCTCTTCAAATGTGAAACTCACATTTGATTTTTTTGCCAATTTCTTCACACTGCTTTTGAAAAGTCGAAAGCAAATCATTTCTTGAAAGACCAGATTTCCGGATTCTATACTGTTACGCTTTATTATTCGTGACGTTTCGGTCTCTGCTGAGACCTTTATCAAACTGGTCGCAGCAGAGACCGAAACGTCACGAATAATAAAGCGTAACAGTGTAGAATCTGGAAATCTTTTCTTTCAATTCGAAATGCACTGTGAAAACATTCACCAAACCAACCCATTTGTTATTTCCCGCAAAAAGTCTTCATAAGTAACCGATTTTTTTCCTTCATATACTTTTTAACTGAACTAAGTCGAAATTTATATAAAAAACGTAACAAGACAACGATTGGGCGTAAAGCCAGATGCAAGAGAAATTTTTTGATTTGAAGAAATTTTGTAGATGAAGTGGTACAGGGGTTGACGACATTGAATTAATTTTTTTTCATCACGCTTAAGTTTTGCTATGAAAATGTTTTATACAAAATTTAGGATTCAAAAATTTAATAGGTACTGAGAAAATTAATGTATTAAATTTAGTGAAATTTTCCAGTTTGTATGGGCAGTGGTAGAAGGAGGGACGAGTTCTCAAAAACTTTTTTCCGAAATAACTATAAACATCAGGCTTTTGATATGTTTTAAATTGTAGATAAGTAGCATTCATACTTTTTAGGAAAATTCACTTTTTGTAAAGTAGTAAAATTGTGACAGATTGTTTGGGAGGGGGTAGAAGGGGTAAAGATAATAGTTTAATTTTTTTGGCCTTACTAATAATTCTAAATAAATATTAAGTGCACAATTTCAGCTCGATAAATTGTATAAGCACAGAGTAAATTGGTTTAGAGTATTTCATGAAAAAGTACATGGGAGGTGGTGGAAGGAAGGGGAGGACTTAAATAATTTTTAGATTGAAATCATCATAAAAGAAATATATTCTAGATTTCAGACAAATAGCATCTATGCTTTTTAAGCAAATCCGTTTATTGTCGAATTGCAAAATTGCGCCATTTTGTATGGGAGGGGTAGAAGAAGTAAAGCTAATTGTATAATTTTTGTTTCTGTCTTACTAATAATTCTGAATAAGTAATTAGTGCACAATTTGAGCTCGATAAATTTTATACATACTGAGTAAATTGGCTTGAAGCATTTCTTGAAAATGTGCAGTTTGTATGGGAGGGGGTGGAAGGAGAAGGAAAACGCAAACAAAAATTTATACGGTAGATTGGAATCATCATAAAAGTAATATGTTCCAAATTTCAGACCAATAGCCAGTCAGTCAGTCAAATTGCGCAATTGTATCATTTTGTATGGTAGGTGGTAGAAGGCGTACAGCTATTTGGCCCGTTCACGAGCATGACCTTACTTTTTTGTTAAAAACGACGAGTACAAAATTTGAACTATCTAGCTAAACGCGTTCTCAAGCTAGAGAGCGCACGGACGGACGGGCATTCGATTTTCGAATTTTTGAGTGATTATATGAACTTCTGTATCAATAATTTTTTTCTCCTAGTCTTATTTCTTAGCGTTACAAACTTTAGAGCAAACTCATAATACTCTCAGTTTTCTTCTAGAGAATAAAAAAAAAATTTTACGACTGCAAAAACTGAATCTATATGTTTAAATACTTTGTTGGTCTCCGCTGCTTTTACCCACACAAAAACCCCAATCACCATCATCGAATTTCTATGGGAGGGGTCCGCTTGAATTTAGCCGAAAATCCTGAAGTAGTTCCTGTGGAGCACTTTGGACTTTTTAGATATTTTTTTAATTTTAGGTACTGTGAAGGCAATAGTTATCAGACCTCTCCTTATTTAAAAAAAAGAATAGTGATTTTGGTATGGAAGGAGGTAGAAGGAGCAGAGGGAGGTTTTATGATTTTTAATGTGACTCTGAACTTGGTATGCAAATGTATCGTGCTGAATTTAACGTTTGCAGCTTATATAATTTTTAAGAAAATGGACAGATTGTCTTTTTGAAATTATGACAATTGTATGGGAGGTGGTAGAAGCAGTGGAAGGTTAACCACCGACTTAACGTAACCCCATAAAAAGAAATCCAACGGCGTTAAATCGCATGAGCGAGATGGCCATTCGATCGGACCATTTCTCGAGATTACACGATTACCGAACTTCCCCTTTAATAGAGCAGTTGTTTGATCAGCTATGTGGCATGTTGCATCATCTTGTAAGAACCACATATCACTGATGTCAAGTCCATCCAACTCTGGCCAAAAATAGTCTTCCAACGTGGCACGATAGCGAACTGCATTGACCGTAACATGGCGACCATTTTCAAAAAAATACGGTCCAATTGCACCACCGGCATGAAATTCACACCAAACGGTCACTTTTAGTGGATGCAATGGAGTCTAACGCATATTTTGCTTATCGACAAAGCCTTTAGGCGAAAAATGAGCTTCATCGCTGAAAATGATTTTTCGATCAAATTTAGGATTTTCTTCAAACTTTTGCAGAGCCCAATCGGAGAAGTTTCGGTGCTTCAAATTACCAATAGCCTTCAGTTTTTGAGTTAATTTGTAAGGGTGTAGGCCAAGACTTTTAAGCAAAATTCGTCACAATGTGGACTGAGAGATTTCCAATTCCTATTAGCAGCGTGGAATCGACTGATTTGGCTCATTTTGAACTGAAGCACTTACGGCTGCGATATTTTCGATACTTCGACCGGTCCGTTGTCTCACTGTCACAGAAACATTCAATAGTGAATATGTTGATTCCTTGAATTTATCTACTATAGCAGGCACAGCCTGTCGGGTGGTCCGATTATTACGACCGAAAATTGGAGTAAGCACTCTTAAAGGTGCGACCACCGACTCCGAATTTCGATAGTAATTTTGAATATTAGGTTGTTGCAGATGAAATGGCGACTTTGCTAATGAAATTTCACACAACTTTAACTCTTAAAAAACTTAATTTTATTAATCAAAATAGCTACCAACAGATGCAATACACTTCTCCCAACGAGATACAAGTGCATTTATGCCAGTTTCGTAGAAATCCGACTTTCAAGACTGAAGAAATTCCTCGAAGGCATTGTAGATGGCTGCTTCATTGTTAAATTGTTCCTCCGCCAAAAAAATGATCCAAATGTTTAAAAAAGTGGTAATCGGTTGGCGAGAGGTCGGGTGGATGAGGAAGAGTCTCACACTGCAACTCGTTTAATTTTTTGACCGTTATTCTTGATACATAAGGTCATGTTTTGCTCGGTAAGCTCATGCGGAACCCACTTATCAAGCTTTTTGACTTTACCAAGCTGTTGCAAGTGCCGGAAAACTGTCGAATAGTGTACGCCCAGTTTCTCTGTAATGTCCCTTACAGTTTGGCCTGAGTTAGACTCCACCAGTAAACGCAGCTCGTCGTTATCTATCGATCGTCCTGGGTGACCACATGGCTCACTTTGAAGGGTCATATCTCTTGACCGGAATTTTTCGAACTATCGCTGTGTGGTTCGTTTGCTTACTGTGTCAGCTCCAAATGCCCTGTTGATGTTTTTGGTTGCTTCCCTTCCATTGTTAAGTTGTTAAGTTTTATAAGAGTTAAAGTTATTTGAAATTTCACTAGCAAAGTCGCCATTTCATCTGCAACAACCTTATAGCTTCGAAAAAAAATATGTTTTGAAATTTCGTGAAATTTGTATCGGAGGTGGTAGAAGGAGTAGGGGATGAAAAAGTTTAGACAGATCTAATAGATAAAAAATACATTACATAGTCAATTTAAAATTGTCCCCCTCCCCCGATTGGCGCGTTTCTGGGGCCTGCTAGGTGTTTTCTGACGAATATAACCTTCAGTTTTCCAAGTATAACGTCCACCATCTCTCACCATCAAAATTCTTTCCATGTAAGCTATATTACTGTACCACTCCTTGAACTGATTTTACTGTGCCATGCAATAAAAAATGGGCCCTAAGTTGAAATTCAAATTAAAATTTTATATATTTTTAGGACCGCGCAAACTTTATCTGCAGTTTCAAATCAAACTGCTGCTTCCACTCACGCAAAATCCACAATCACCAAAATATTAGAGGCACGCTTGAATTTCATCCCGAGGATGAAAGCAAGTCGAAAGTAAGCTGATATTTCACGAATCTATTTATTAATTTGATATTATTCGGAAGTGTCTTTTTTTGGGTATATTTCAGCCCAATTAACTAAACTCATTCATAGTTTTTCAATGTATTGTTTAAAATGATCGGAAGAGCCAAGCTCTGTTACGATGACATTCGATAATTTCAGATACTTTCGAAAGTCGGTGTGAATACACACATATGCAGTTCTAAATGACTACCGAATTTCGATATCCTAATTTCGGTGGATTCAAAGTTGTAGTTCGTCCAACTTTACAACAGATTCCTTATACAAAAAATATTTCGGATATTTAAATAAGGTCCAATAACTACAAAACTGTTCCTAGATTGAACACAATAATTGTCTTATTATTCGAACAAATTGGGATTATTAGCAAAAAATCTTTTCAATAACAGCTCAAAGATAACCGCAATTATGTTTTTCCCAGTAACTTTCGAGACGATAAGCTATGCTCACAAAAGTGTAATTCCCAATAGAGCAACTGTTATCAATGGTCTTCTTTTCCTAGGAATAAAAAGCGTCATAATTTTTCTAATCTAAAAAAAATTAAAATAAATTTTGTTATCGTTCATGGCGCACGACTATTTTAGATTTGCTCTTGACCATCACGCTCCAATGGGCTTTACACTATCCGAGATACGCACGCAGCAAGCTTTTATCACCCGTTCACACCTGACTGATGATAAGTTGGATGACTCGAGAAGTTTCCGATTCAGTGCGGAGGAAATCTGGGCACACTATAGTTACACGAGTGCGCTAAGTAATGCCAGAGAGCTCGGCGAGAGGATGTTCTGGCGAAGCCCTTCAACGAAATTCAAACAAATGTTAAGGACGAGGTATACTTTTTTTGCCGATGGGGTAGGTAATTGTGTTTGCAGTCGAGTCGTGAATGATTAGAGGAAAAGTTGCCATGCTTTTTCTTTCCTTTTCTCGAGGACCACTCGACAAGGCTTCCAATTTTAGAGAGACGACGAGGACAAGAAGTTTGCACAATGAATCGGCACACGGTACACTTTTCGGAAATGGATATTTCCCCAATGAAAATTCCACGGTACGGAAGAGGAGGAAAGCAAAGGGATCACAAGGCCAGTACGACGACTACGTTCTTAAGTAATAAAAGATGTAACGTAATGAGATTCGGAATATTCTATGTATCTTTCTTTGCCGCCGCCGACTACAGAAACGTTTTGTTCGATGCGAAACAGCTATTTTAATTCCTCTTCGTCGCACACACATTTCGCCAAAGCCACTCATGAATATCATGAATGTCCTCAAACCTCCACCGTGCGACCTCATGTTTCCTTCATTGCTTCGAAAATGATACGTCGAAGGAATAGCGATTCTTACGGTTCAGTTGGTTTTGTATGTTTCAACTCGCGGGGAAGACGACGAGAAAACGGAGCCCTCCTGCTGACTTCTAAGCTCGCGAAGCTGACTAAATAAATGATAGGGGTGCAACATTACAGCCCGAATCTCTTAAGTTAATTACGTTTAAGCTTTTGGTTTTGCATTAATCGATATTGCAATTAATCGGCAGTGATTCTTATTCAAATTCCCTTGTACAAATACGCGGGTAAATTGAGAAAAGGGAGGAGTTTACTGACCGCTTAATTAAATTGTACGGCTTTCTAGCACGCACGACATTAAAAAAAATTAAAATTAACCCATTAAGATCCGAGTATGGAAGTAAATATGCCAGAGCGTCGGGATTTCGAAGTTTAATTGCTCGCTAAAATAAAAATATCCATGTAAAAAGCACACTTTACGAGTTCTTCAGGTATAGGTTCACAGGGATTTAATTTCATTTCATTTTTATTTCGTTTTTTTAGGATTTTCTTTCAATTTTTTTTTTTTATTATTTAATTTTGTAATTAATCATCACAATTAATCAACTCCCATTAGTGCATATTTGCAGTCAATTTCGTACTCATCTGGAAGGTTTATTTTTATACGTGGCACTAACAATGCCAAGTACTTGCATTAGACATTGCGAAAGCGTTTGCCAGAGTTTGGCATAGATCCCTACTTTCTAAGCTCAAAGCATTTGGCTTTGATGCTTCTTTTTTGCTATGGATTGAGAGTTTTCTATCGAAGCGCGTTATACAAGTTGTTTTAGATTGCGTCTCTTCGGCTCCCTTTTCTATCATTCCGGCGTTCCTCAAGGCTCCAATTTATCACCTACTTTTTTTCTAATCATTATTAACGACCTTCTGTCGTCGACTCTCAACCCAATTCAGAGCTTCGCAGATGATAGTATACTTAAAAACATAACAGGGCTACGATTGCGCGTAAAGCGCAATCTTACGGTACTCTAGATGAAATAGAATTTTTTGTGATCCCAAGAAATTTTGTATGAGGAGTGTTAGAAGGGGTGATAGCATTGAACTATTTTTTTCCCCCATCATGCTAAAGTAGCTATAAAAATGTTTTACACAAAATGCTTACTCCAAAAATTGAATAGGAGCTGAGAAAATTAGTGTGTTAGATTTAGTGAAAATGTGCAGTTTGTATGGGAGGTGGTAGAAAGAGTGGAGGGATTTTAGTGATTTTTTCAGAAATAACTAAGAATATCATAAAATTGACATTTTTTAAATTTGAGACTGGTAGCATTCATACTTTTCAAGAAAATAGATTTTTTGTGAAGTTGTGAAACTGCGTCATATTGTATGGGAGGGGGTAGAAGCAGTAAAGCTAATCAAAACTTTTTTTTCTGATCTTAGTGATAATGCTAAATAAGTATTTATTACGAAATATGAGCTCGATAAATGTTATATGTTCTGAGAAAATCGGCTTAGAGCATTTCATGAAAAAGTGCAGTTTGTATGGGAGGGGTTGGACGGAGAGGGAGGACGCAAATAATTTTTACACAGTATATTGAAATTATTATAAAAGTAATATATCCCGAAATTCAGACTAATAACTTTTATACTTTTCGAGCAAATCTATTTATAGTCGAATTGCGAAATTGTGTCATTTTGTATGGGAGGGGGTAGAAGGGGTGAAGCTAATCGTCTAATTTTTTTTAGCCTTACTAACAATTTTAAATAAATATTTAGTGCACAATTTCAGCTCGCTAAATTTTATACGCACTGAGTAAATTGGCTTAGAGTAATTCATGATAAGTACAGTTTGTATGGGAGGTGGTAGAAGGAGGGGGCGGACACGCATAATTTTTATACGGTAGATTGATATTATCATAAGAGTAATATATTCCAAATTTCAGGCCAATAGCTTTAATAGTTTTCGAGCAGATCCGTTTATTGTCAAATTGCGCATTTGTGTCATTTTGTATGGGAGGGGGTAGAAGGGGTGGAGCGATTTGGCCCATTGACGAACTTGACCTTACTTTTTTGTCAAAAACGACGTGTACGAAATTTGAGCTTTCTAGCTCAACGCGTTCTCAAGCTAGAGAGCGAACGGACGGACGGACGGACGGACATCCGGTTTTGAGATTTTTGAGTGATAATATTAATTTCTGTATTCATCATTTTTTTCTCCGAGCCTTATTTCTTGGCGTTACACACTCCAGAGCAAACTTATAATACTCTCAGATTTCATCTAGAGTATAAACACAGCTTCGACTCAATTGCTAAGGCGCACCAGTCTTCTGTGCCTACTAAGCGTGCCGAGTTATTTAATTTATTAAATTCTAACCTCAACACAATCCTGGAATGGGGCAGAGCGAATCGAGAAGAGTTTAATACCACTAAAACAGAAGCCTGTCATCTTTCTCTTAAATACGACCTGACCTTCTGGGTATGCACATTAATAAAAACAACTTGACTGGAGCCAGCACATCCGCAATGTAGCTTCAGACGCCTGCAAGTGTTTGGGCTTTTTCCGAAGGTGCAAGAAATATTTTACACCTTCTGATCTTGCAACCATCCACAAGTCACACATCAGGCCCGACTCGAGTACAATTCGCATTTCTGAGCTGGGGCACCAAAAACTCATCATCGAATTCAGAGATTTGCGTTTCGACTTATTAGAGATAATGCCATAAAGGCATCCTTATACCATTGACACATAGCGGTCCTAATTATAATTTGGCTAATTCGTAATTTAGCTCTTCTTCATCGTTAGTAGATTGGTGACACACAGCACTTTGCTAATTAAAAAGAGCCACTCACTCATCTGTCATAATTCTAAAAAGTTGAATTGCATAGCCAATAGGCAATCAAATTTTGCAAGGAAGGCAACAAAAGAAGAAAAACGATCCTTTATCCTGTTTTAGAATCGTTTGCGAGTCATTTTTCCTGGCTAGGCGTTTAAATCACGATTCCAAGATTTTGTATAATTCAGAGCTGTCAGAAAATGACTTTTCTTCTCTTTTGCATGATGAAGCTTTTATGAAAGCTCCAACTCTAGTACTACATTTTTCATTGTTATAGCCTAAATTATGAGAAAATTGAGAGGATTTAGCTAAATGAGATGATTTAGCTGAGAGCATGACGAGATGATTTAGCTGCTAAATGATCACTATTTTGGTAATTTAGCTAAATAAGCGTATGACACACACCCGTTTAATGATAATTTAGGCCTTAATTATAATTTAGCTGTGCTATGTGTCAATGGTATTAGACTCCCTTGAACATCGCAGAAATGCCAGAGTACTCACCATCTACTACAGATATTTCCATGGCCGCTGTAGTCATGAAATTAATCGTCTTATCCCTCCTTTATATAAATTATATTTTATCTATACATAGTAATATAATTGTAGTGTCTGTCTGTTATTTGCTTATAAATGACTATAAGTTAGTTTTTTGAGTTATTTTTGCACTAACTAAGCATAAAACCACATTTTTGAAATTTTTGTCTGTCTGTCTGTCTATCTGTCTGTCTGTCTGTCCGACCGCTTTTCACGCACAAACGGCTGAACCGATTGTAATAAAACTTGCACAGTTTGTTAGGTGTCCATCGGAATGAAATCTGCTTTTGGTTTCATTTCACTCCCCTCACGCCTTCTACCCCCTTCTGTACAAAGTGACTCATTTTCAAAATATATACTAATCAAATTTCCTTGGAAACTATGAAAGCTATTAATTTGAAATTCGGAATGTATTATTTCTATTATAAATGCAGTCTTTTGGGTATACAAATTGTTTGAGTTTCCTCACTCCTTTCACCACCTCCCATACAAACTACACTTTTTCATGAATCACTTTACACCGAATTTCTCAGTACGTGTAACTTCCATCGAGCTAAAATGTTGTATTAACATTATTATTAAAATCGGAAAAAAATTAACCGATTAGCTTCACTCCTTCTACCTCCTCCCATACAATGTGACACAGTTCTACAACTTCACAAGAATTTGATTTTCTTGAAAAGTCTGACTGTTACTGATCTGAAATTTAAAATATATCAGTTGCATGATGATTATAGTTGTTTTTCAAAAAATCACCACAAACCCCCTTCTCCTTCCACCACCTCCCATATAAACCGCACTTTTTCATGAAATCTTTAAACGAATTTTCTCAGTACATTTAAATTTCATCGTGGTAAAAATTTGAAGTTAATCCTTAATTAGCATTATTATTAATATCGGGAAAGAAATTGAACGAGTAGCTTCACTCCTTCCACCTCCTCCCATACAATGAGACACATTCCACGACTATATAACAATTCGATTTTCTTGAAAAGTGTGAATGATACAGATCTGAAATTTAAAGTATATCAATTGCATGATGGTTATAGTTGTTTCTCGAAAAGTCATCAACCCCCCCCCCCCTGCTTCTACCACCTCCCATACAAATTGCACAATTTCATTAAATTCAATGCACTAAGTTTCTCAGTACCTACTCAATTTTTGAAGCTTAAATTTGGTACAAAACATTTTTATAGCTACTCTAGCATGATGTGAAACAAATTAGTTCAGTACTGTCACCCCTTCTACCACTCCCCATACAAAATTTCTTAACACCGCAAAAATTTCGATTTCATCTATACATAGTATCGTATGATTGGGCTTTACGCACAATCGTAGTCCTATTATGTTTTTAAGCTTAATGTTATTTTATTTGTTTTAAATAACACCAGCTACAATTATTCACATGTCCTTAACGCTCTTCAACACGTATATGATCTCGAATCACGGGTTTGATTTGATCACGAGCCTGTCCCATAAAAATGGGAATGCTTTCATTCTTAATAATTTATGGTTCTGATTCCAACAATATACAAACCATTTTCTTCAAAGAGCCAATAAAGTAAGCAGATTATATATCCCACATAATGTATTACTAACTACACTCTCAAAAATTGCTTATTATTACTATTTTTACGCGGACAAAGTCGCGGGCGTTTGCTAGTTAATTAATATAAATACTCGTGCTGCTAAACGCGCTCAGGAGTATACGGCCACCCAAATGACATACAGTGAAATATAGGCAGTCGTTTTTCGAACAACTAAAATGCAGAATGCACTACCTGTGGTCGCTTTTCCTAGTGGTTATAACATTATGCAATTTAAAAGCAACATTCACCGATTTATCTTATCCTGTCCGTCCTTATTCGATTAAGTGTATATTTTGTTTATTTTCATTTTGTTTCATCCTTTCCTAAACGGACTAGACTGTACGCTACAGTATTAAATCAAATTCCTGTCAAGACCCCCTACAGGGGCGTAGGACAGAAACAACTCTCCTCCACAGTATTAAATAGTGCCCCCCAAGTTCAACTTGGAGCCATAAAAAAAGCAATATATTCGTAAAATAGGCACATTAAACAGTGATCCACCTAAAGAACTTTCATGATTTTTCCATTTCTTCCTTTTCTTACTGAGGTGAAGATTTTCCACGGTCAAAGATCAAATTGCCGATAAATGAACTTTTCACAGTAATTTAAAATATCATAAGTTGTGTAAGGTTCAATCTAATATATTCACGCATGAGATATTTATAATTCAATTATTCAGTTATGTATCTCTAAAAATGCTCAAAGTTACTGGTGCAAAAATCCACCAATGAGACTTAATGAGTTAAATGAGGAAACATTACTATATTGTTTCATGTCAGCCCTAGTCGCTCATCGTCTGTTCACAATCTTCCACTATTCTCGACAACAACAACACTGCCAATAAAAAGATTGCTTGTTCTTTGCAGAAAACGAAAGCAGCAAAACCTACACGCATACACAAACTTCGATGCCGACACACACTGGATTACTCATCGACGGTCGACAAGGAAATGATTCGGCCGAAAGCGTTCGACAAGGATTGTATTAAAAAAGATTTGATTTCGACACTAAATAAAAATTGTTAGATTACAGTTTTTAATTTATAAATATTTTATTCGGGATGAAGGGCCGGCAAAAATGACATTTAAAGGGCGGGTGTTCGTGAAAAGGGTACGATAAAGTCAGTCGAAGTTTTGGAAAGCGAAAGAGTGGAAGTTCGGAAGCGAAAGAATCGAATTTGGGAAAGCAGTATAGTGTACAAAAAGTTTTTAAATTAATCTTTAAAGCGAAAAATAAAGTTTTTGGTAATTTTAAAAATAAGTGACTTCATTTTATTTTTAATTGAAGTCCAGCGACCCCTAGCGCACTATCATATAAAAATAATACATTTTCAAAATTTAACAAAAAGAACCATTTGAAACTTTCCTTCTTAGAAATAAGTTAATGATTGATGTTGATGAAAAAAAAGGGAAAAAAATCTCACTGCCAAAAAGAATCTCAATGAGAATATCTCATTAACACTAGATTTACCACACCAGTCAAAATGACTGGCTTTACAATTTTACGTTCAAGTTCCTACATCACCTTCATTTTTTTTTTTTTTTGAAACCATGTCATGAGATTTGTAGCGACAATTAAATGAACGATATTAAGCAATTGGTCTTATTTTTTTGTATTCAAAATCACCGACTGATGTAGAAATAGATATAATCAATTTGTCGGTATATCTAGTGTTAAAAATAAATTGAAAAAAAAGACCGCGTTGAAACATAGCAGAACTATGATTACAGGTAAACCCTAATCACGCGAGACTCTAGATGAAACAGATTTGGCAGAGTTTAAGAAATTATTATAATTTTATATGGGAGGTGGTAGAATGGGTGACGACATTAAACTGATTTTTTCATATCATATTACAGTAGCTGCCAAGATATTTCTCAACAAACTAAAGCTTTATAAATTTAATAGGCGCTAAGAAATTTTGTGTTTATAGGAAATTGGGCAGTTTATATGGGAGGTGGTAGAAGGAGTGTGGAATTTTAGTTACTTTTACATACTATAATAATTATACTAATCATAAAAATTTTAAAGCTCAAAATTTCAAACCAACTTATTTTAAAATTGTGTTTTTTTATGAAAGGTATTGGAAGGGGTGAGGGTAATTGTTTTTGTGCTTAATTTGCGCTCGACTTCATATCATAACTGACTAAAAAAAATATTTTTTTGTATTTCGTGAAATAGTGAAGTTTGAATGATGTGAGATTGATGGAAGAGGGTGATAAAGAGTGGTGGAGGAGGGTGATTGAGAGTGATAGAGAGTGATGGAGAGGGTGATAGAAAGATTACTATTACCATAAAAACATGATAATTTCAGATCAATACCACCCGCACTTTCCGAGAAAATCGGCATACTGCAAAAATATATCATTTTGTCTGGAAGCAGCTGAACGGATTGACCTTACGTTAGAACGATTGTTCGAATGGACAGAATGACACAGAGACCAGCGAATGAACAGAGATTTAGATTTAAGCTTTCTGCATAACGATATGAACAATCCGTTTTTTCTGCGAACAATATTTCTTAACGTTACAAAATTCGTTGGAGCATATTTATAAAATACTCTCAAATTTCATCTAGTAGAGCACAAAACGCCAAGCCAAAGAAATTGACAGCACCTTGCATGTATTATTTAGGTACACATAAAACAAGCAATCGTGCATTGTTCTGTATGCAACTCATAACTTGAAATCATTCATCGCACATTCCCAGATACTCATATTTCGTCTCGTCAGCAAAAACCTTGTATATTCCCACGAATCATTACGTAGAAACATTAGAACATGCAAAAACATTACAGTAAGAAGAAAATTGTAAACGACAGAATAAAATTCAAAATAAAATATATTTGTCATAAACTCGTTATTCTTAGGGCAATATCAATCGAAATGCAAATGAAGGTGTTAGAAAATAACGATAATAACATTTGAATGCAAACGTTGTTTTTCGTGTTTAAAGTTCATCAGTCAGCTCATATCCTCTTTGACTACTATCTCCAAATTAAATGTAGCAAGAGCAGAGGGGAGATATTCGTAATTTTGAAACATTTAAAGAAGAATTGAAAATTGCACCTTGATTATTCGTATTGATTCAATTCATGATTTTAGGCATAGCACACGACGATATTGCATTGTTAAGTAAAAAATAACGATCTTATTGGATAAAGATAACCGTGCGCAATTTTTTAGACCTCGCCAAGGCTTTTCATTCTATCCCACATGATAAAATTATACAAAAGTTACATAAAATTAATTTGAATCAAAGACTTTTCTAGCTAAAAATAGCTCGTTATGATCAATGAGAAAGTTAGCGAACCACTTAAAGTTGAATATGGCGTACCACAAGGTACTGTTTTGGGTCCTCTTTTATTTATAATATATACAAACGATTTATTCAAACAGCCAACTAAGGACGAACTATGACATGAGCAGACGATACGGTTCTTTTTGTAGAAAATACATCCATGTTAGCGTCAAGGCTAATCACAGCCTTATGGTATTTAAAGAATGAATCGACGATGAAACTATAATACCGAACAGAAGCAAGCCATGTTTTATTACCTTCCCTTAACACGGAGTGGTTTACCAAATTTATTAGATATAAAAATACATTCCTCTAACTGCACAGCGCATTGTGATTGTCCATTATTGTCAATAGTCCCAAATACAAGATATTTAGGCGTATTTTTCGACCAGCTTGTGAAATTGGACTTACATGTTGTTTATATTATAGTTACTCCATGGGACGCTAGAGGCGGTACCGAAGTTTGGCGAAAGTGAAGCCCGATATTTAAAAAAGTGTCGATCTTTTTTTCGGTACGTCCTTAACATCAAGAACTGTGCGAAGTTTTTAATACTTAATTAAAAAGTCACAAACAAAAATGTTGAAGCAACAATTTATCTTATCCGTGAATGAAATTGGCAAAAGAAAACCACTAAACTCATCACGCCACGAATGGCGAATTGGGGATTGTGAATTCACAGCGGTCGATTGTGACATTTCTTCCAGACCCTGAAACAGTGTCCCCTTCAACCACTAAAAACAATTATACCAATATTTATATTGAATAATTAATTAATTCAAGCCTTAGTTTAAGCTTTTAGTTTTTATTTTTTTAATAAAAAAAGTAAAGACGTCCAAAAAAATATGTCACCCGATCTGCCGAAGTTTAAACCGATTCATTTCCACTCAAAGCACGACAAATATGGGCAATATTGCCAGATCTATCTCTTTACACTGGCTGGAACCAATTGCGTTAACGCATCTCTCCTTTCTATAGAAGTCGAACTTGCCGCGAGCGTAAATTTTACTCTTATTGACCGACGGTATCGTTCTCTTGTATATGCTACTAAAAGCAATGAAAAAAATGGTGGAAGCATTTTAATTCGACGCATCTCCTCTTCCTATTGAAGTCGAACTTGCGCTCGCCGCGCGTGAAAATTTTGCTCGTATTGGCTGGTGGTCTTGTATATGCGTTTTTAAAATGGCATCTTTTTCCCTGTGGAAAGCTTTCAACTTTCGTTGGACACAAAAAGTGTGAGAAAAGAAGCTGTCTTGTGGTAGACGAAAATAATGCACGCTTTCTTTTAAAGAAATTTTTTGATAAATTTTCATATTCATACTGATTTCAGTTTAGCTTTTCTAAACTTAATAAAGGGCAAAACGTAAGGGAAGCAATGTTTTCCTTGCATCAATGGACGACACGCCACTGCACGTCCATCCAATACGAGTCCTTCACTCTGACTTTTGCTCCTTTGCTACCAGTCTCCAGTTAGGTCCCACCTATCATGCATATCCCATATCATGCTACTAACAACGGGTACATATTTTACCGTGTTTTCGCAGTTCCACAGACCTGCACTGTTTGCTTGAGCACCAGCAAGCCTGGATCTGTAGAGCTTAACAGCTATAGTCATACAGAACCCCGAATACCAGTTTGCACACTACTGATACGACATGATTTAGTGTCTTGATGCCGATCGAACAGGAGGGTCCGTGGAGTCGCTACGGTCCAAAAGCAAAACTACTGGAATCGGCGAACCTTTTTAGACTAGAGTTACTGTATAGGAACGGACCCTCTCTTATTAAGAGTTTAGACACCAGGTTCAAGCACAGAGCGAGAAATTTTCAAATTGAAGATTTTAGGCCAAGTATAAATTTAATTTTTTAATTTAATCTTTGGAGACTAGCGACTCCACGGACCTGAGCTAACTATCCCCCTGTGGGATGGGGCTGTAGAATTGACCCACAGCCAGTCCTGCTTGCCCTTAAAAATGGAAAATGGACACTCACTGGATCATGGGCTTATCACCCGTGATCTTAAGACCTAACTGATACGAGAAACGGATACAGCGCCTCGGATACGGACTGATTCTACGGTAACGACTTTTGGCATTCGAAAACGGACTATGATTGGCTTCTGAAACGTTCGAACATTGAATGACGGGGGAAGAGCTGGGGTTACTCGGTCCTTGCACCGTCAATCAGTGATCGATCGTGAAATGGAGCACTATAACATCCTAATCTTGGGCTTGAGCGATGTCACAGATGGACAGGATCACGAGAAGAACGAACCCCTAGTGGAAACACTATTCTGTACATTGGCCCTGAAAGTGAAGCCAAACATGGCGTGGCGTTCGTCCTTACACCGAGAGCGAGAAACAGTCTCATTAGGTGGGTACCAATCTCGTATAGGATTATCGTCGTCAGGCTCAGGACCAGTGTCAGAAACGTCACAATTCTGCAGTGCTACGCACCAACAATACCGCAACATCTGGTGACAAAGAGGAGTTTTATAGTCAACTGAGTGCCACCTTCGAACGTGTTCCAAGAGGTGATATTATTATCATCTCAGGAGATATGAACGCTCAGGTTGGATCAGACAACACTGGACTAGAACACGTCATGGGGAGGCATGGGGAGGCATGGTGACCCTAGGGTCAACGCGTCACGACCTTGGATTAAGAAACCCGAAAACGGCGAATTATTTGTGGAGTTTTGTAGTACTCGGCAAATGGTCATCGGAGGGACCCTTTTTCCACACAAGAGTCATCATAAAACATCTTGGGTTTCCCCTGATGGTGTTACTCAGAACCAGATCGACCATTTGGCTATAAGTGGCCGATGGAGAAGATGTCTCCTCGATGTGCGAGCGAAACGTGGAGCTGACGTGGGGAGCGATCACCACTTGATGGTTGCCTGCTTGAGATTGTGTACAGCAGCTATCCGATGACCACAAATTCTTCAAATGCAAGCTTAATGTGGATAAACTTAGAGATCCCAACAAAAAACGCGAATACACCACTATGCGAAAAGTCATCCACATTGGGTGAATATGAAATGCGCACACTGGACGCCAATTGGGAGGCAACCAATAACACTTTTCTAAACAGTGCTGAAGAATATGTGGGATATGTGCAAAGAGGTGAGAAACCCTGGATGTCGCAAGACACATGGGACAAGGTTGGCAATCGGAAAAAAGCCAAATTGGCAATCATCTCTCAACCCGATGTCAACCAACGAACGCCCGACCTGAGGCAGAACTACTGCCATGCTCATATACAGCTTAAAAAGGCTGTTAGACGCGACAAGAGAAAGACCATTGAAGATCTGGCAAACAAGGCAGAATCTGCAGCTTACCTTGGGGATATGGGTTCACTATTCAAAATCATGAAACAGTTGACGAACAGTAATTTCACCGCCAACCACCTGGTGAGAGATGTCAACGGAACTCTCCTTAATATGAGTGAACACCAGTTGCGGCGATGGAAGGAATACTTCTCTGATTTTTTAAACATCTTGTCAGAGGAAGACATTCCAGAAACAGAACAACTTCCAAACATCCAACCGCAACAATCCTCTATTAGGGATGATTCCCCAGATAAGGAAGAGATTGTTTCCGCCATTCAGTCAATGGCGGGAAGGAAAGCTCCAGGTATAGACGGACTACCAACCGAACTCCTCAAAGCGGACCCGGAAATAACGGCCGATATACTCTCTCCACTCTTTACTGAGGTGTGGAATGAAGGAAGATATCCGACTGAATGGAAGGAGGGCGTCATTGTGAAAATTCTGAAGAAGGGCGACCTTCGAGATTGTGGCAATTGGCGTGGTATATGTCTACTTACTGCCGTATCAAAAATTATGGCTAAGGTAACTCTCAATAGGATTAGTGATGTCGTCGAGAGCACTCTCGAAGTTTATCAGGCTGGATTCCGTAAAGTGTCGTCTTGTATCGACCACAAAAACACCCTACGGATAATATTAGAGCAGTCAGCCGAAATGGGTTCGCCACTACATCTCATGTTTGTGGACTTCGAGAAGACTTTCGACAGCGTTAAGCGAGATTACATATGGAATGCTTTGCGTAGGAGAGGTATTCCAGATAAGGTCATAGCTATGATTAAAGAATCCTACGAAGATGCAAGGTGTCGCGTCTTGCATAGAGGAGAGCTGTCCGAGAGCTTCCCTGTGCGAACGGGTATCAGACAAGGCTGCATATTATCAACAGCACTGTTTCTGGTGGTAATAAATGACATTTTGAAATCTGCACTGGAAGGTGGGGAAGGTAAAGGTCTTCAATGCAGACTATTTAACATCTTACGTCACCTTGATTATGCTAATGACGTGTGTTTAATTGCACATAACCGTTCGAACTTAGAGTCAAATGTTCGCTCGTTGCATTCTAAATGAAAAGAGGCGGGACTGAAAATAAATGTGCGTAAACCCAAGTACAAGCACATGGGTTCGAACGCAAGCTCTCCGATTGTTCCTAACGAACAGGATGTGGAAGAGGTGCAAGATTTTTGCTATCTCGGAAGCATTGTCAGCATGGACGGCGGAGCCGAAAAGGATGTTGGGGCTCGGCTAAATAAAGCTCGTCAGGCCTTCGGTATCCTTTCCCCTTTCTGGAGGTTAAGAGAGATCTCCCTTCGCACGGAGCTGCGAGTTTTTGACGCATGCGTCAAATCCGTGTTGTTATATGGTTGTACTACGTGGAAAGTGACCGTTCGACTTACCAAAAAACTACAGACTTTCGTGAACCAATGCCTCCGACGCATTTTAGGAATATTCTGGCCAGAAGGGATCTCCAACGACGAACTTTGGAGTACAACTGGCCAGACTAAAATAGGTATTGAGATTCAAAGGCGGAAGTGGCAGTGGATCGGTCATACTTTGAGGAAACCAGATGCGAAACATCGCCAAACAGGCTCTGGATTATAATCCTCAAGGAAGACGTCGGGTTGGTCGAACATGTAACATATGGAAGCGAGAAGTTGAGCAGGATGCCAGAGGAATAAACAAGTCCTGGCAACAGCTTAAGGCCGATGCTCAGGATCGCGCCCTGTGGAATAGAGTTGTTTCTGTCCTATGCCCCTATTGGGGGTCTTAACAGGAATTTGATTGATAAATTTAAAACCCTAAGGATTAAGTTTCAAGTAGTTTTTAGTGGAAAAGCAATGTTGCATCGTATTTCCAGTACGAGCTGTCACTCGGCGACTTTTTAAATATCGACGAGGGACAGCTCAATTAACTGCTCCGTGTCCAAACTCGACGTTAACGGAAGAAGGCGCGTTCCTATACAGAAACTCTATTCTAGACCAGTAGTTGCGGGAACATTAGTATAGAAATAGTGAGTCTGGCAACGATAATCCGATCCAAAATTGGTTTCCAGCTTATAAATGTTTCTCGCTCCCGGTGTAAAGATGGCCGCTACTCTATTTTGGGTTTCACTCAGGATCAACGTGCAGAATGGTGTTTTTGGCAGAAGTAATGCATATAAGGCACTAATTGATTGCTTTACTTCCTTTCTTGGGAATTGGCTAAACTTCCGGCTGCACAATAGGTAAGATTTCACAATAGGATCGAATACGGTCACCAAAGGCCTGGGATGGTGTTGTTATCAACAGATGAAAAATAAAAATATTATTGACCGTTTCGGCAAATGACCGAGAAGATCTTACGTCTTTTGGGCTCTGAAGGATCTTTCGTCAAAGAAGTTGCTTAAATTTAACACGTTTAAGTATGGATTTACAGAAATTTCTCTGTAATAGCCAAACTTTATTTAATTATCTTTTAACTAAATCGCTTCAAACCTTTCACTTGGGCCTTTTTCGCTCACAAATTATCACTTTCCAATCTTGACTGACCCGTCGACTGTTCAATCCTGACTAAATTCGCGATAACCTGATCTCGACTCTTCTATCGCAACTTCACCACGCGGTGCTCTGATTTCGACTCCTCTATCCGGACTGACTGTTGCTCAAAACACTCGCTATTTTTATATCGTTTTTTCGGCCGACCAAGCCCGCTTGCATAAATTATTTTCTTCTCGTCCGAATCATTCACTTGTCGTACGAATCTTTTCCTTCTCGGCCGATTGCTGTTGATTGCTTCTATAAAGGATTTTCTTCTCGTCTGAATCATTCCCTTGTCGTAAAATCGCTGTCGGCCGCTTCTCTACATCACCCGTATAATTGTTGCTGGTTGGTCGAATGTTCAAGGTTTTCAAACCTTGAACATTCGCGTATATTTTGTTGTTGGTCACAGGTGCTCTCTTTAGCACAGTATTGTTGTAGGAGACATTGAACATTCGCTGGGTAGTATATTGTGCACGTGTGCCTCATTTGTTTTCGAGAACTGTGGAAAATTTCGAATATGCGACTATGTAACAATATGAAATTATCAGAAAAGTGTGTATGGGAAAAAGTTACTATTTCTGAAGATCTATAAGCTTGACTCAGGATGTTTTTTTTCATCCGATTGAAAATGCGGTAAATTCAGGTTAAATATAATAAAAATCCGATTTATTCTCGGCAGTCGTACGTCATAGCAAAAAAAAAATTAATTAATTATTTTTAGTTTATAATTTTCTTTTCCGATTAGCAGTCATGTTCAAAAGCAATAGCGTTCGATTTTTTGCGACCGCTCGCACCCTTTTCAATTGAGATTTAATCGATTTACCGTCGAGATACAGATGCCATAGAGAAAACACATTTTTGGACTCATGGGACCTCAAAACACGTATATCCACCAAAAAACGGATGTCAAAAATTTTCACTATTGCCAAAGTTCCCTATTAGTACTTCATAATGTGGGGAACTAAAAAAATAGAAAAGTGAATGGTGCGAAAGTTTTTATTTTTAGAATATCAACAGCATTTGATGCAGGGGTATATTGATGCAAGAGTACGAGGCAATATTGCTTACGGGAATGCGATGCAAGAGTTTAGCCTTTACTCACGACATGTATTGGTCCGAATGGAAAAGTCATTTATCGCTACAGCCATGCAGCTGATCATAAAAAAAAGGAAATGCATCATTTTTCCATTAGGTAAAAAATAAAGTTTTCTCGATTGTTTTATTTTTTTGCAAATAATTGTTTTTCCGGTTGAAGGTCACTTCGAAGATCAATAGGATTCTGCCAGCCGACGAGACGGATTTTTTCAAATCATTCGCGACCTTTTCTGCTCAGGCTTACTTAAGTTATCGGCCAAACACACAGACAGATATCACGCATTAACTGATTTTTTCGAACTTCTGGGATCCAAAAATACAGTGAAAATGGTTTGGTGAATGTTTTCACGGAGCATTTCGAATTGAAAGCAAAGATTTTCGGATTTTATATTGTTTGTTTCATTATTTGTGACGTTTCAGACTCTGCTGAGATAGTCAGTTCAGCAGACACCGCAACATCACACATAATAAAGCAAACAGTGTAAAACCCGAAAATCCTATGTTGGTCCCAGCCGGTGACCACTATGACCTTGCAACAAAGCACAACTGCTAACTACATCAGTGGTTGTTAGCCTTTCGCGCAAGTAGTTTCAAACAAGCTCTAATACTCCTCACAACCCTCTCCTCACCACCTTTACCAAAAAATAAAAATTTCAATCAATCCATCCATCCTACTCAAGACTTCAAGATTTGGATCTTAATCAAACTCGTTGTCGAGCCAATTCGAATGCGGCAATAATTTCGCATTTTCCGTTCGCACGATTCTTGGACTTCGGTGCAACTCTTGCGGCAACAACACTATGCCTTGGGTCATCGGTCAGCCGTTTCCGGTGAAGAAATTGATCCAAAGCAAATTGGTCAAGAGCCGACAATGACGCTGCTGATCCGACTCGAACTGCAACATTTCAATGGCGATAGTTGCGACCACCGGAAACGGGAGTCAGTCCACTACAGCCAAGATTCTAGCCAGTTTCGCCTCGATCACATTCTTGGAAAAACGATTCAATTAAACAAAAGTCCCAACAATTTCTTCAATTCTTTCGAATCTTATCAGCGCGATCGTCTTGTCGAGCTGATGCTGCCCTTAATCCGATCGTCATGACGCGCCGTGCATAAGAAACGCAAACAGGAAGACAACAATGAAACCGTTTGTTCTAATCACGGCCCCCAAAAGATTTACAGCGTGGAGCGCTGAGCATACAGAACGCGATCGTAATCGTGGCTATTTGTTATCAAAAGGCTTGGCCAAGGTGGGTAGCACAGTCTTGCGAGACGTACATGGCGTGCGCTATCGAAATAACAGAAAGCAAACAACTGAATGAAAAGTAAATGAATAATTGTTTCGATAGTGAAGTGCAACCGCCAGAACGAGGGCTTCAATCGTTGCGTTACGCAATTTCAAACGAATCAATCAAAAAAAAATCTGCCCAATTTTTGATAACCGCATTTCGGTGATAAAAGTCCCCAGGGCCGCTGAAAATCGTGCAAATGGAGCAAATGAAAACGTGAATAGAAACAAAGTCGTCGGCATGATCGATGGACGACGGAACACTCACCTGATCCTGGCAGAAGTATCCGAAACCGACGATTCCGGCGATGGTCAGGAACAAGCAGACCAGAATGATTTTGCGGACGCGCGACCGCGGTTCCATTTTCTTGATAACGTAGACGCCGTTGGGCAAATGCAATGCGAAATCACTATCTACTTGCACCGAGACACTTTTTTGCATATCCACCATCCTCGGCAGTCCCGGGGAGTCGGCCCGCGGACCTCGTCAAAGCGAACCGTACCAGCGGTATTGGCGGTTGGTTGCTGCTAGTGCAGGCACTCGGAACGGGTAGAATTTCGGAAATCGTGTCCATGTGAATCTGGGGGCCTGGAGTCTCAAACTTCAAGGAGCCACGAACCGGACACAATCAATCATGGCAGAGCCTTCTGGAGCTTCCCACCTCCTGCTGTGTCTGATTTTGTCTACGCCAGCAATTTTTTAATGTTTCTTTTATTTTCAATTGTACGCACGGCTCGGCATTGCACAATTTATTGGGGGCCGGGAAGAGGGCGGACGATGGAGACAGTTTAGCGCCAGGCGATGCTTTTTTTTTTGCGGCACTTCAAAGGGAAAAAAGCAGCGACTGCCGTCGGAAGCGACAGCACTTTTGCGAGGGCTATCGTTATCACTGAAAATCACCGCAAAACACTTGTTTATCGTCCGCACAATTTTTTAACCGAAGCGTTTGTTTACCGAAAACCGACTGGCAAGCTCTCTCGTCACGCGCAATTCCTGCCTTTCGCCATTTCAGAAATTCATTGACGACTGTTCTTGTGCCCTTGGCTTTCACAGTCGAAAGCGATTGCTTCTTTTCTTATTTGACAGCTATTTGACGGAATCGGGCAATACGCTGTCAGTGATGTTTTGCAGTTGAAACCAGAGATGGCAGAATGATATTTGAAAATTTTAGAGTTTCGAAATTTGTTTTAATTGAAAAATGTTTGGGGATTTGATTACTTTGCTTATAAATCATAAACAAACTATCTTAGAACACGATTTATTTGAAAAACTCACAAATCAATTTTAGGAACTGTAGCCAAATTTCTATTTCGTATTTTTATTATTTTCTTTTCTTATTAAACAATTGAATCTGGATTAAACCAAAAATGATTCCAAAGCCTTCAAATTACTGTCTACTGTTAGAACGAATAATCACTTATGGCAAACCAATTCTAAAGCCTCGTCTTACGCTCCATAAGAACTGTATTAAAAATAAACCTTAGTAAAGAACACGTATATTACGAACTTTCTTTTTTTCTGTCTTTTACAATAGCACTGCAGCCCAAATCGGACCTTGGCCTCCTGACATTCAGGTTCCTTAACATTTTTCATTATTTATTGTGGAAGGGTTGTTAGCCCTTCGCACAACCCTCTTTCTACGAATTTTTCATTTTCATAGACTGAGGTGACCAAGGTATATTCAAGCAGGCAATGTGCTGGAATTATATATTGTGCCGACCGGGATTTGAACTCACGACCTTCACATTGTAGACCTACACGCTACCCACTAGCTTTTCTCTTATGGTCATTATTTGTAGGATTTTTGAACTTTTCATTTATAAGATAAATTTTTTTCACTCAATTTTGTAATTTTTCTTTCTAGATCAATTATGATTAAGATTAATAGAACACAAAAATAAGATATGAAAAATTTAATAATTAATTATTTCTAGTTTATATTTTTAAGCACGTTAGCTTTAATAATATTCTACGATGTTCGAGTAAAGTGGAGATTGGTTAGCATGTAAATTTGATTTACAGCAACCGTCCTTGCACTGGGAAAGGTACGTGGCGGTAACTTAAGAACAATGCATCGTATTATGCGTTCGCTAGTCAGCAGAAGCTTGTGCAAGTCCACAGTAGGAATAATTTGGAAAAATAAGTTGAAATTGCTTAGTGCAATTGTGGGCGAAGTAACAGCTGTAGATAGCTCCATTGCAAACAATTGAATTCTCACTGCTTGGCCACTAATTAAATAAGAATTTAACGTTGATAACGTATTTAATGCCGACAAAACTGTCATTTTCTATAGAACAGAACTTTGAAATTTAAAGTAGAGCAGTGCAAAGGTTAAAAACTGTCCAAGGATATGGGTTCTTTTACCCAAATCGATTATCTTAATTTATTATTAGTTAAGGCTCTTGTTGTGGTAACTAGCTGCTACTTGCTGACTTGGCACATAAACTAGTCGACCTCGTTTAATATAAATTGAAACAACGTTTTACTTACGCATGCTTACTTTTTATTAAATGAAATCAGTCTTATATACTAATTTCTCTACGGAACTACTTCACAAACAAAAATTATACAATAACAAAAAATATAGATATCGAACAATAGTAGCTAGTGCAAGTAAGAATGTAAACAATAAGTAAGGTGCGAATGTAATACAGGAAAACATGTCATGTGCGATAAAATTTATGCCATTCTTATTTTCTTATTAAGTAACTTATGCTAAGGTCAATTATTGCTTCAATTGAGCATTCCGTTCTTATGAAATAATTACAATAATATTAAGTTATTGCTGCGACGAACAGATAGAATAACAGTTTAATTGTTTGCCTATATGTCGGGAATGTAGAAACTAAAACTGGTAGTAATTGGCGAAGTACAAAATCTGCGATGTTTTAAAATTGTTAAAAGTTTGGTTGAAATTTATCGTGCAAACACCAAGTCGGATGACATCTGAAACTTTCACCGACTACGTACGGAAATAAATTTAACCAGAAACAATCAGGAAATTGTCTTGTTGATTGATAATTGCTCAGCGCACCTGAAAGTTGATCAGTTACGATCCATTACGCTTATTTTTAAACCGCTAAATAAAAGTGCTTCAGCCCATGGGCCAAGATATTAATCGCGCCCCTAAAATATTTAAATTGTTTATTTATTTATTTATCATAACAAGATAGTTCCCACAATAATAAATTGCTTAATATAATTTAATTTAATATAACTACATTACTAAATTTAGCTTAATTAATTAAACACAATTTTATATAAGTATGATACGCACTGGTGGAAGGGTCAAACGGGGTATGGGGACCTCATAAAATGGATCGTAGTCTCAGTTTATATGTCAGCTTACTTATTGGAGGTGTATATTGTGCGCTGAATTTGTTAAATACTCTACAGCATCTGTTAATAGGTTAATTTTGTCCGTAATCTGTACGATGCGCATATTCCTTAAGTAGTTTTGAGTGTCTTGTCAGCCTGACATTGTCATTGAGTCTGGATTTATTTGAGATATAGCCAACCTTAATATCGCCATTCAAAAACAGGATGTGAGCATAGTTCTTCTACAACCAAGAGGTAAAAGATTTAATAATTGGAGCCTAACTGTGTAGGGTGAAAGGTTTTCAAAGTCTCTAGGATCAAACAAGTCCCTGAGAGCAAAAAGAAGGAATTGCTTCTGGTTTAACTCTATTCTGTTGCTGTAGAACTGGAAAAAAGGGTCCCAAATGGGACATACATATTCCAGAATAGGGCGGACAAGGGAACAGAATAAAGATTTGGTAACCCATACATTCTTAAACTCTTTGGCTCTTCTCTTTATGAACCCAGGAAGTTTATTGGCTTTTGAAATTATTCGATTATAGTGAGAATTGAAGCACAGTTTGTTGTTCAGTAGTAAGCCGAGGTCCTCAATTTAATCAAGACTCAACTACACCGAGTTCCACTTAGGACATAGTCATGATGATATGAGGATGATTTACGTGAGAAGTTTATCACGTAGCATTTACTGACATTAAGCTCTTACGTATTCTGACTACACTAATGATCTAGCGCAATAAGCTTGGATTGCAGGAATGCGGCATCTGCGGGCGAGGTTATGTCACGATAAATTTTTAGGTCATCAGCGTACATCAGATTTGAAACATTTTCCAATACTTCTGATAGATCTGAGATGAAAACATTAAATAAGAGAGGTCCCAAGTGTCTTCCTTGGAGTACCCCAGAGGACACTAATATTTCCTTGGAAATAAGATTTTGAAACTTAACAAATTGAGTTCTATTATTAAGATAGGATTTAACCCAGTCAAGTAAGGATCCTGTCACACCAATTTGTTTTAACTTTAAAATCAGGACATTGTGATCAACTCGGTCGAATGCTTTGCTAAAGTCGGAGTATATTGTGTCGATTTGATGCCCATTTTCAAGTGCGCAGAGCGTATCAGACACAAAAATCATGAGATTCGTTGTGGTCGAGCGACCTTTTCTAAAGCCGTGCTGCTAGTCATTAAGAACAGGGTTGATCACATTGGTCAATTTATCGCAGATAATTTTTTCGAATAATTTCCGTACAGCTGATAGAATTGCTATACCTCCGTAGTTCTCAACTTTTCGTATGTCTACATTCTTGTGGATGGATGTGAGATGAGAAGATTTCCAAGCCGAGGGGAAAGTTACCAATGACAGTGACTATTGAAGAGAAAATGTAAAGGTGTTAAAAGTTGATGGGCACCCTTTGATAAAAATAGGGGAGGAATAAGATCAGGACCTGGACCTTTTTCGACATCAATAGCTTTGAGAGCATCGAGCACATCCTCAATAGACAATGAGATATTATCAACAAGTGTAGAAACCGAAATGTTGGGTTCGCTGTGGATTGAATTTTACTGGGCACCAAAAACCTCTTGAAAACGGCAAACTTATCGCAGATGTTACGCCGGCAGGAAGTCAGAATCAACTACGTTCAATCATGTCATGCATTCGTTTATGAGACAATATCCTTAACTATTATTCTCAGTCATGGCCAGAGCGAAAAGTTAACAGCTAGCTGTGATGCTTTCTTCCGAAATCTGTTGACATGCCTTTGCCGTGAGTGACGTAAGGCAAAACGTTCAAATGGCAAAAAGTGCAAATGGCAAACGCAACATTAACAAAAATGCTTCACCCACGTATTCTATCGGTTAGATTAGAGTCACTCTATGAAAAAGAAAGAACAAGGCACCTGGTAGAAGAGTCTGGACACCTTGTCAGATGGGGCGCTTTTTATTTTCATATGTATGCGTGCAACGTGTCGGTGTAACTTTTTAGTGGTTTTATTTCGCGAATATCTTTAATTTGCAGTACTTTTAAGTGGTGAAAATTTAATTTGGTAGGTTTCACGTTCTAATGAACGGATTGCAATCACATTTGCTTACTTATCGCACGCTGGAAAATAGCAGTGCGCTTTTTCAAATTTAACGGAAAAGCTGGTTATTTGAGACAAAAAGCGAATTGAAAAAATTTCTTTGGGTCAAAATTGAGACAAAGGGCGAATTGAAAACTTCTTGGGCTAAAAGTGACTGACCCTGTCAAAACACCATCAAGAAGAAGACGAACGATTTTGAAGTTTTGTTGTGTTTTCGCGATGGATGTTATTAATAAATTGTATTCTTCCGTAAGCACCGCGTATCCAGTTTTTTACCCGGAAATCCTGCGAATATGAAGTTCGAGGATTTTCCCTCCCTCTGCCTGCCTGTGGAAAATCTATAAAGGCTACAAAAAAACCACAAACCAGGAAAAACCAGTGTCTTTCCTATTCTTTTTAGAGAAGAAACAACTAGAAAGATGGGCAAAAGAAGATGTACGACATTCTGAAACGTCAGCTGCTGAACACAAAAATACGCCACCGAGTCGAGAAAATCGTTTCGAGCATTTTGAATTTCCTGAGCTCGCTCGACGCGACCGAAGAATTTATTTATTTTTCAAATTGTATGATGTCGAAATCAAAAAGGGTTTGCTGAGGATTGCGGTTTCTGCATGCCGACATGGAATCGATCTTTAGCGGAGCCAATGCCTTCTATAGTAGAAAGCCGAGTAACTGAATCCAACAACAACACGTTGGAGTCATAACAAACATGACAGTTCCATACAAATTCGAGCGCTTTTGTATGGAGCAGACACGGCGGGCTTCGTAAGAATCGCGTTTATTTTTAAATGCAGTGTTAAAGATAGTTCAGCTTTCTAAGGTACTTTATTGATAGTGCTCGGCATGTAATTATGACACGTTGATATTAGTGCAATGGATTTTTAATTGAAAAAAGTGCGATCAAAGTTAAATCTCGGCTTCTCACACCGAAGAAAATCTGTCACTCATATTGTGCAGAGTTCTCCGGTTAATTTTCACACAGAAAATTGTAGAATTTTAGTTATTACGAAAAAGTGTGCACTCGCGTAATATTTTCGTGCTTAATTTGAACTAATTATGCTCTTTTCTTGTTTTCGGCAAAACGTGTTTTTACGACAAGTTTGTAGAAAAATAATACAGGTGGTCTTGTGAAATGGAAAAATCCATGACGTCATACCCACTGGAGTCATTCAAGATGGCCGCTACGTCAATTCTGCCCAGCTTGAGATGTAGAAAGCATTGGCCGAGCTAAAATAGCTGACGAACTCTGTTCTTGGCCGAACTCTAGTACGTCTTGTTCTTTCTTTTTCATAGAGTAACTCTAGGTTAGATTGCCCCTTCTCCAGTTCAAAGCTCTTTGCATCAATCTAATTGAAAAGCAGCATGAATACCGCAATAAAAGAAAGAAAGCCACTTGTTGAGCTTCCGCGGCGGCGAAATTCTGACAGATCCACAGTTGTTTACAATTTTTAAAACTGAAAAACCAGAAAATAAAGCTGGATGACAACTTCTCGAATAAATGGATGCACCGGGTTTGAGTATTTTTCAAGGTGGCGAAAGCATAAAATTGGACTCGAGCGTGAATCGAGCCGAGGAAGAAGAAGCGCTCGAAGATCAGCGACGTCGCAACGAAGAGGTTTGTCCTGGCGAATTTAGGAAAATGTTTCTGTTTTTCTTAAATGTGCCATCGTTTCAGCTGGGCAATCAGTTGCAAAATGCATTCGACGATTTAATCGATGACGACGAGGACTACAACAACACGGTCGAGACAAGTGCGAATTTCGAGAGTCATTTGAATGGCGAAAGGTTTACGGGTAAGGAGCGCGAGCTGGATGCGCAGGCGCGTTCTGAGCAGCACGGAAAACAGCAGCAGCAGTTTCTGTACGACCCGCGCGGATTTCAGAAGGAGAGTGGTCCGGGCGACGACCATAAGGAGTGCAAAAACGAGATTCGAACAATGAAGATGTGCATTGAAACGAAGATCAGGTGAGGTGGAGTTGAATGGGGATTTTTAAGGAATTCTAGCTACATAAATGCCGAACTTCGGAATAAAACATCACCGGGAATTGAATTCATTTCATTTTAGGGAAATCGAAAATCTTACGAAACTTGTGCACGACGAACGAAAACAAAACGACGAACTGAAAAAACGTTTGGCGCTATCTGAAGCGGAAAAGGAGCGGGCGCACATGACTCGGCAGCAAACGCACGAATTGCTTGTCGACAGCAAGACTACAATTTCGGAAATGGAGGATGCAATGGGAAAATTGAGGGGAACCATTAAAACTCTCGAGGGTAAGAACAACGAATTAATTGGTGAGCTGGAACGCACGAAAATGCTATTGTCCGATGCCCAGCACAAGTTCCATTTGGTGGAACGTAATGCCGGCTACAGCGCCGATCGTCACGCCGAAAATATGATTAAACAAGCGAACGAGAGACATTCGGCACAAATCGAGGTGATGCAGCAACAGATCGATAGCCTGCGGGACAAATTGGAGACGAAAGAACGGGAATTTAGCGGTCTGGATACCAGGTAAGTAGGGAGAGTTTGAAAGCAGATGGCGATGCTGACGTCAAATCTGTAGCTATCGCCGAGCTACTATGTAAAAGTTAAATTAAATACGTTTTGAGATAAAAACTTTATTATAGAATGCACGCTAACGCAACTTGTTTTGTTGCGGACGGACGCGAAGGTAGTGACAAGAGAAAACTTCTTCTCTATATCGTCGGTCACTCCTCTCGTGTCGGTCGCCACAAATCTTTACATTATCGTTTAGTGTCATCATCTGTCCAGTAGCGGAATGTCAGCATTTCAGAGAAACTCATCCTTTCCGGTTACTTCTTCTACAATGGTACTCCGGTTCAAATCGATCCTTATACTCCTGACTTTCAGGTTCCTTAACGTGTTTTTTTTTTTTTAAGGAACCGAACACAACTTAGGGGGTCACCCTATAATGCTATGCACAGATGTGTCGGTATAGGAATTGGAGAAAAAAACTCAAGTTAGATTAGTTTAATTTAGGTGGAGAAAGACGAAAATGACGGTGTACATTCCTCTTCAAGCTCTGGATGTTGTATTCATTGGGAAACACTTTAGCTGGTAATGAGTTCCAAAGTCTTGACGTTCGGGAAATGAATGACTGCCTATATTTAACTGTACGAGAAGGCAAGGGTTTAACAGTGTACTCGTGTGCGCGTTCAGCTTGACGAGTATCTCGGGGAAAATTATAGAGTGGGGGTATTAGTGTGCTTAGTTCCGCACTGCATTTACCATGGAAGTAGCGATAGTAAATGCTGAGTACTCCGACATTTCTGCGATGCTCGAGAGAATCGATAGAAGACGTGATGGTCTCGTCTCCAATCAGTCGGAATGCATGTTTTTGAATACGGTCGAGCAACGCGAGGTGTGATTTGGGTGCCCCAGCCCAAACATGCGAATTGTACTCTAAACGTGGTCTATTGTATGCCTTATAGATGGTTGCTAGGTCGTTCGGCGTGAAATACTTTTTGCACTTTCGGAGCACACCCAGACGTTTAGAGGCGTCGAGGGCAACATCAAAGATGTGCTGGGCCCAATTCAGGTGGTCATTAATTTTAACGCCAAGAAGTGTGAAGTTATCCGAGGTACAAAGTTGTGTGCCACCAAAAGTCACATTTTGAGATAATACAGGAGCATCACGTTTGAGGGATAGATGACAGGCCTGTGTTTTAGAAGCGTTGAACTCTACTCTATTTTTCCTGCCCCATTCCAGGATTAAGCTGAGGTCCGAGTTCAGCGAACGGAATAACTCCATGCGATTGGAAGCAATGGAATACTTGTGTGATTCCGCAGCAGAGTTAAATTCGTAGGTGCTATCTAAAGTACTGTCATCCGCGAAACTATGGATGCGGGGTTCGCTTTGCTTCCTTTCTTGGGAATTGGCTGAACATTCGCAACTTTCCACAAACGTGGAAAGCACCCAGAAGAGTAGGAAAGATAGAAAAGATTGCGAAGAGGTTTAGCTAAAGAAGAGCAGCACTTTTTAAGGGTAATGGGGGGAATACCGTCCGGACCAGCAGATTTGTGGATATTGAGCTCTTGAAGGATCCTAGAAATAAGTCTCGTGCGAAAATGTAGTTTAGGCAATGAGAAACCAGAATCAGTTAGAGCGGGAGGCGATTGGTTTGAAGGTGGAAGACGTGAGTTTCTAGCGAAACTTGCTGCTAGTAAGTTAGCTTTTTCGACAGGATCAATAACGGTACGGTCGCCATCAACAAGAGGTGGTATTGAAGAAGAAATGAAATTGTTGTTGACCGTTTTGACGAATGACCAGTAAGATCTCGAGCCTTTAGGGCACTGAAGGATCTTCCGTCGAAGTTTTTGGTCATGCTCAAACTTAACACGATTGAGTATGGATTTGCAGGCATTTCTTGACGCATTGAAGAGTTCTCTGTTGGCAGGTGTTTTATTACCTTTAAAGGTTTGAAATGCTTGTTTCTTGGTCTTAATTGCATCGAGACATTCATTGTTGAACCAAGAGTCCTTCGACGGCCTAACTTTTTTATAACTGGAAGGTATGTAGAGCTTCATACCTTTCAGGATAATCTCGGTGACAAGTCTACAAGCTTCATCGCAGTCATTGGAATCAAAGCACAATTTCCAATTAAAGGCATTGAAGAAGTCATTTAGCGCCTCCCAATTGGCTCTTTTGAAATGCCAAATATTTCTTCGGGGTGCCTTGATTGTCAGCGGTGTTAGTGCTGCAACTGGGAATTGTGCACGAATCAAAAAATGATCCGTATTCCCAATTGGCGATGGTGATATGACAGAGACAGAATATTTCTCTGGGTGGCTGGTGAGAAAAAGGTCAAGAAGGTTAGAAGAATGCTGTGCAACATCCGGTAAACGAGTAGGCTCATCTACCAACTGTGTTAAACCGTTTATAGAAGCAAAAAGCTCAGTATCACGCCCCTCCTGGTCCGTAGTCGAGGAGTGTTTAAGCCAAGCAATGTTATGAACATTGAAATCGCCCGCGATAACGATTTCAGCGTGTTCATTACTTCTTGTGGAAGAGTTTTTAGCCCTTCGCACAACCCTCTATCTATGATTCTTTTTTTTTTTAATTTTCGTAGAATGAGGTAACCGAGGTACATATATTCAAGCAGACAGTGTTCTGGAATTATAAATCGAACGGGATTTGAACTCACGACCTTCGCATTGTAGACACACTACCCACTAGGCTACTCCATAACCTTTCTGGTTGCAGCCGTACCAACTTGGCTTCTTGTAAACTTCAACAGTTGCCTCGTACATTTTGTCGACTCTTGATGTGATCGGTGGCCACATGTTTTTTTTTGCTGGCCAGGCTATTTTACACTGAGTTGTCTTTGCAGGTGTTGCGTTTAGTTCTTATTAACTAAACACCCGGAGACCTAAATTTAACTTTAAATAACGAAAAGTCAAATAATCGGTTAGGTTGATGGTTAAAATCAGCCTCAACTGATTCATTGACCTGGAAGAGATACCCCCGGTCTCTAATTGATCGTGAGAATTACACGCGTATGGCAACTCAATGGTTTTATGGAACATAGGAGTTTGACCTTTGAGATAAAAAAACAGTTCTAGATCCGTGAATTATCACGTTGAACATGTTTCAATTTATGACCATTCGATTTAACAGTTGTGCCAGATATTATCCGCCGTAAATTATTTTCTGGACAATGCTCTTCCGGGATTAGCAGTACATCCCAAATAATTGTTCGGTGTCTTTCTCAGATTACGGCAGTCCCTTAAATGTCCTGCGAGTTCGCAACCCCAACATCGTGGAGCTACATATCTTTCATTCTGTCTTGTTAGGTCGGCTCTAGGCCTTTCATCTGCTGTAGCCTTACTTTCCTGATCTCATCAATTATTTTGCAAAACTGGACTGGAGGCGCAATCTGAACAA
The DNA here is from genome assembly GCA_963669355.1 of Chorisops tibialis. Lineage (NCBI taxonomy): Eukaryota > Metazoa > Arthropoda > Insecta > Diptera > Stratiomyidae > Chorisops > Chorisops tibialis. The sequence continues at coordinate 12,450,326 of OY770262.1, read as the reverse complement.
GAAAGTAATTTTCTTCTCCGTTTACAGCGTTCATGTCGTGTCCTATCCAACTGCAATCATCAACATCGACACCTCGACGAGATAATCGAGAAGTTTCAATGGGATGGGAGAACTACATCTAGATTTTTCGGTCGGTGAACTGATGTTGAATACGTTGCCCGACAGCCTCGTTCTGGCGCTTGAGGCCAGGAACGGGAACGAATTCAACATCAATGTGGTAAAAAGGTTCATTCGCGAGGAATACCGGCGCGCGATGGTGGATTAGGCGATGCGACGTTGAAGGTGACTCACGGCGCTTGAGGACCAAGACAGGTTTCCGACGAATCACAGTCCCCACGCTTTTCTGCAAGAAACCCGGACGAAATTTTGGTTTTCATCGTTGGATCGGGTGGATGGGATCTCGATTCTGGTGCGACGTGTCACATTTGCTGTGATCGAAGTTTATTCATCAAGCTGGACGAACGAGAAGGTGAAAGTTCTCTGTCAAGGCAAAATTCGGATGAATTTGATAAACGGAACCGGCAAGGCGACATCGGGGCTGATGGCTGATGTGTTGTTCATGCCTTCAATTGGCACAAATTTGATCTCGGTGAAGAAGCTCTCTGAACGCGGCCTGCAAATGAATTTTTCGGGTTTGAAATGCGAAATACGTTCTCAAGACGACCTGAACGGCCGATTGTACGAGATTCGTATCCAGAGACAGCATATGAATGCGTCAGTGATCGTAAACGATAAATGGATTCACGAATGGCATCGGGACCTGAAATTAGTGAAGGAAGTTTCGCAAATAGTTGACGGAATAAAGGTTGACTTTTGTGAGACTGTACTGCATGTATCGTTGGGCAAATGCTCAGGAAATTCGCCGCCGGTGACGAGTTCAACGTCTATTCTGGATATCGTTAATAGTGACATTTGCGAACCAATGGAAACAAAAACCTCAGGGTAAGCGATATATTTTGACTTCCGTCAATGATATGCTATAAGTCGGACGATTTCGCGAGATTCAAAGATTGCCACTGGCTGATGTCGAATCATTTCCTTTGGAACATAAAGACTTTCCGCAGTGATCGCGGTGGTAAATATGTCGACAACGAGTTCGAAACGTTTGTGAATTCGGATGGCATCGAGGTGCAACGCATCGCTCCGTACTCACCTCAGCAGAACAGAGTTGCCTAGCTGAAGAATCGATCACTGCTGGGAATGGCAAGAAGCATTCTGGCGGACGCTTGTTTGGAGAAAAGCTTCTCGGGAGAAGCAGTTGTGACGACAAATTTCGTGCAGAATCGTTTGCCAAGTCGAAGCATCACCCCCCATGAACATTGGTTCGAGAGGAAACCATTGTACGCCGGCGATTCGGGGCTGTGTGTTTCGTGAAGGTATCGGATGAAAGGCAGCAGCAGCTCGATGACAAGACCGTCGAGGCAAGATTTATGATACGGAGTCAAAGGGGTATCGGTTCCATCCAAGAAGAATGTGGTCATCCCGAAAGACGTAAACTTGACACTAATGACTTCGTGATTGTAGAGCCGATGAAGGAATAGGTTGGAGTGCCTCAAAAACCAGATCGTCAAACGGCAGTTTTTGACGACGATCAGAAGACCTCGGAACGTTAAACGGTGGAGATTGACATCAGCTAAGGGGTCACGGAACGGGATCTCAGAAAGAGTCTTCGGTCACAGTTTTTTCAAGGACGTAATTAATTCAGACTCAACCTACGAGCCGGAAGGGATTGTGGCTGAACCAGTTGGCGTCGCTGGGCGCAAGAAAATTTGGTGCGTCCACCAATACGGTATGCCGACATTAACGTCGCGCTCAACCCTAAACTAAAACTAGCATCATTCAATGAGTCGATTGCATTGAAGGAAGTCGTCTGACGGGGACGTTTGAATTAGTTGACCTGCCGGAGGGGAAAAATCTCTTTGGATGCAAATGGCTTTTCAAGCTAAAAACTAACAGTGAGGGATAACCGGCGCGATACAAAGCCAGGTTGTTCGCGTTGGGTCTCAGTCAGAAGTATAGAACTGACTACGAAAAGATTTTCGCACCAGTCACACACCATACAACATTTCGGATGCTGCTCACAATCGCAGCAGGTCGTGCGATGGACATTCATCATTTTGATGTGTAAACGGCTTTCCTGAACTCCCTTTATCACCCCGAACATTAAAAAATTCTGCAATCTGGTATCATTGATCCCACAACCCTAACACTAGTAACGACTGCCGATAGAGCCGAGCGCCACAACTCCACTCGACGGCATTCTTGGTGTTGAAAGAAACGAAAAAAACAATGTCTTGGTATACGTGGACGACATTTTGGTCGCGAGCAAGCATCACATCTCATGTTGGAAACAATCTGAGGGCATTTTGGCATCAAGGATTTTGGACCTGTTCGCAACTTCCGCGGGACTCAGATCGAGAAACGGAACGGGAAGTTCACCCTCGATGAACAGAAGTACATCGAAGGAGTTCGTTCGTTCGGGAACATAGCCCAACGTTGCGCCCATCCAGGATTACGGTCAGGTCCAGCTATGTTCCTGTAATATGGAAAACACATGAATATTGATGTAAGGCTATTGGGAAAAAATGGATGAGGATGAGAACAGACCTGGCGATCACCGCTACAGTCGTCCGTATAGGTGTAGGGAAGACGGGACAACATAAAACAAACACACAACAAATTGACTCAAAGTATATAAGTTAGTGATTAAAGGAACACACAAAAGAAAAAGATATCACTTAACACAGCTATTGGGGAAAAAATAGAAAGCTAAATATGGCACATACCAGACAGAAAGGCTGGGTGGATGCCCATACTCATTCAATTGATTGGTCGAATTACGCCCAAGACCCTCCGTAGAGAATGCATCACACACGAAGTTTGATAGACTTTCTACGAAATTCGGCGAAATTCAAACTCATATCCGAACGAGAGGAGGTAGATGAGACAAGGAAGTCGCAAAATGTAACTCAGCCCCACTCTGTCTCGCCCGAATGGCGCTCGTAGAAAACCTCAAGCTCGCAGCCCTGAACCCGTCGCCCACCAACCGATCATCGAAACCGAAAATGTTTCTCAAGACCCCTGACGCAACCTCACTTCAAACATTCCCAGAAGCGCCCGTACAAAACCTTATGCTGGCAGTCCCGACTGGCTTGGTGATAATTGACCCCTCAAAAATGGTCCAAAAAATATCCTCGCTTGGGGAGGGGGCAAGAGCCCCGAAGATATTCGAGCAGTTTACATCCCACTCCTTCATGCACCTTTCCGAAAACGAATTTGGTAAATACTCAAGTACCCCATTCAAAAAACCTGAGCTCCCGTGTCTCTCTCAACACATACGAATTACCACGTGTAGGCCACGGCCCGCTCCGGCCACCATTTCCCTCCATTCACATCAAATGGATGCATGAACCCGAAAAACCTGAACCCTGCATTCCCAACCAGGGCCCAAAAAAACCGGCCAAGGAATTCAAAACCAAATTTCCAAATTTTGGCCGATAATCAGAAAGAGGAACTTTTCGGACTCAAAAAATCAATGCGTTTCTCCCCCTCCCACATAAACCAATCCGAATACCAGAGCTCAGACCACCATCTGCACTTGCAATGGAAACACCTGCGAGCGCAGTCCTCGACTCCTCTCCCCCCCACCCATTCTCCCATTCTCGATGATCTCAGAGACATGAGCCCATATCTGCGGCGAACGACGGACAGCGCACAGTCGGACAGATCCTTTCTTTTTCCGCATTTATTGCCGATCCAGCTATGAAATGCAAAAAAAGATCCTCAGGGTAGCAAATCCTTTTCTCACTACCCGAACAACAAAGTAAAATCAATTTTATTGCCCTGAACCATTATTTCACCAGCTGCAAAATTTCTACCTCGGCGTTTGCATAACAACATTTCAGAATAAGTTTGTTTCGTGCCCCTAGCATTACATTATCACTTTATTCTCTGGTGGGCTGCGTGTGAAGATTAATAAGCGGTTAAGCAGGTATAACAATTTCACAAATGTGGCATCAACGGCGAAATTTCCTATCCCATTTAAGCAGCCAACCAAAAGGACACCATTCGTTATTTGAAGAATATGGGAAATCCACCAAGGCAAGACTTTCTCTTTGATTTGAGCAATAGCGTCGGCACTTGCCCTTACAAGGACCCGAAAAGGGAACAAATTCCTGCAATACAAGTCTCCTCGCAATGGCTTTTCGTTCGCCCTCCTCAAATCTGATAACGCCTCAAGCCAGAAGCCCCAGACCCTGCACAAGCCACCCCCGCCCAAGAAACAAAGTCAAGCTCATGAATAGGCTAAACCAGCAAACAAATAAAATAGGAAACAAAAAGGCGTGCACAACACCCCACACACAAACCCTTCACCAACACACACTACACCAAGGATCAATTCCAATGTCCCCGCAAACCACGAAACGAGGGAGACACGACCAAAATTCAACACGAGACGAAAAAGGCACGACCAAAAGTGAAAAAAAAGAAAACAAAAAAATACGACAAACGATGGCTCAAACGGCACTCAACAGAAGTAAATCGAAGGAGTTGTGAGGAAATTCGGGTTTGAGAACGCGAACGGTCAAGAAATACCACTTAGCTTGACATATCGCAAATCCCTGTTAAAAACTTAAGGCCTTAAGCTGTTGCCAGGACTTGTCTATTCCTCTGGCCTCCTGCTCAACTGCTCGCTTCCATGTGTTACATGGTCGACCAACCCGACGTCTTCCTTGAGGATTATAATCCAGAGCCTGTTTTGCGATATTTCGCTCTGATTTCCTCAAAGTATGACCGATCCACTGCCACTTCCGCCGTTGAATCTCAATACCTATCTTAGCCTGGCCAGTTGTACTCCAAAGTTCGTCGTTGGAGATCACTTCTGGCCAGAACATTCCTAAAATGCGTCAGAGGCATTGGTTCACGAAAGTCTGTAGTTTCTTGGTAAGTCGAACGGGCACTTTCCACGTAGTACAACCATATAACAAGACGGAATTGACGCATGCGTTAAAAACTCGCAGCTTCCTGCGCAGGAAGATCTCTCTTAATCTCCAGAAAGGGGAAAGGGTACCGAAGGCCTGACGAGCTTTATTTAGACGAGCCTCAATATTCTTTTCGGCTCCGCCGTCCATGCTGACAATACTTCCAAGATAACAAAAATCTTGCACCTCTTTCACATCTTGCCCGTTAAGAACAATCGGTGTGCTTGCGTTCGAATCCATGTTTGATAAAGGTCTCATCAGAGACCGAAATGTCACAAATAATAAAGCGTAACAGTGTAAAATCCGGAAATCTTTTCTTTCAATTCATTCACCAAAACACAGGATATTAAATGATTGATTAAAGTGAAGCGAGCTAAAAAAAATTTTTTCTTGTCTAACATTCCAGTATTCGACCGACTGATGTATTTTGTTCATTAAATTGTTGGTTCTGTTTTCAGGTACAAAGAGCTTCAACGCAATCGTGAAGCTCTTCTTGTCGAAAAATCGGACGTTATTAATCAATTGGCTCGGAATTTAGAAGATTCGCAACGACACTGCCAGGAACTAATGTCGAAACAGGATCACAGCCAAGAAAACGTACGACTACAGCGACTCGTTCATGCGCTCGAAAAGCAAACCGAAAGCATGCAAAAAACTATCAGCAACCTAACGGATCGGCTGGATGCGACGAACGCCGAGCTTCAGCTTATGGACGGTGTTCTCGGCGAAACAGAAGATATCTCCGAAAGTCTGCGTCGAATGAGTTTGACGAAAGGTAATTTTGTTGGAAGCACTCCGTTGCCAGCAAACGATCGTATTACTCGATTGAAAAACGAGCTCTACCGATCCATGGCCGGGCAGAAAGAAAAACGCGAAGAAATCCGAAAGCTGCAGGAACAAATCGCTGGTCTAAACGACGAAATCAAAAAACTAAAAAGCAATGAAAACAACGCACTGATCGAAATCACAACGTTCAAGGAGAATAATGTGCGGCTCGGCAATCGCGTGCGCTTGTTAGAAGTCGAACTGAACGAGTTGCGTAGTGGAGCGAATAAATCGCAACGCGAAAAATCTTATCGGGAAAAATTCAGCCAGGAATTGGAGAAAATGAAAAATCAAAACGAGCAGCTCGCACAAGAACTGATAAATGCGAGAAGTGAATGTGAGAGCTTCAAGGATAGAATTAATGAACTCAAAACCGAAGTCGATCAGCTGTGCGAAAAGTTAAAATCCAGCGAAGAGTCCGAACTGGATCGGAGAAAAACAATCGAAAATTTAAACTTAGGCTTGGAAGAGTTACGAAAGGAGAATGAGCACTTAAAGCAAACAGATTGCCGGCTGGATTTGGAGAAACACAAGTTCCTTCTGAAAGATGCTCAAAGCGAATGCGAACGTTTGAAAGAGTTGTACGTTGAAATTTCACAAGCTAAAGAATCACTTACAACCGAATTGCTCAAGCTCAAGTCAAGCGACTTACGAGCCGAACTAAACGAGAAGAAAGAACTTTGCGAAAAATTAAGACGAGCCTTGCAATTTTCCGAGTTGAAATGTTCGGAATTCGGAAAACTCCTCGCGCTTCAAAAAGAAAATCAACAGAAAGAATTGCAAAAGTTGAACGAACGCGTCGAGAAGGAGAAAGCCGATAGTTTGAAATCGTCGAAAAACTCTTCGAACAATTGTACAAAATGTGTTGAGCAATATTCCGAACTAGCTAAATTCGAAGTCGAAAATATCAAACTGCAGAGCGAGCTTACTTCATTGCGAAGCGATCACGAAGACCTGCAGAGCAAACTAGCCGCAGCAAATGCAACAATAACCGAATTAAGCGAGAAAATCGGACTGAAAGAAGAACACGATCAACTCATTGCACAGCTAAAAGAAAAGGCTCAACAATTCGAGGACTACATAAAAAACCGAAACAGTTCAAAAGAGAGTTCTGGCGTATCATCGCCGAAACTTCAAGATCAAGGAGTTGAAACATCACCCGAAAACGAACTCTCGTACAATCGGCAAAAGCTCGAATCGCATATTCGTAATGAAATGGCAAAAATCTTTGCGAATAAGATCAACGCAATCGAACAATCCTATCGGAAGCAGATCGACTCACAAAATGTTCAATTCAAGTCGAACATGCAAGCACTCTTCGCCGAACTTCAAATCCGACAGAATGAGGTCGAAGTTCTGAAGCATGCAATCGTAGTCGAACGCGAAAAAATGCACGAAATCATCGATGCAAAGGGAGTGGAATTTCAGCAAGTGAATGGCATTTTGGAAAAGTGTCGTGACGAATTGGAAATGAAACAGAATCGAGTCGATCAATTGGTACGCGAATTGCACGACCGATCGGCTCAAATCGAATCCGAACGGAAATCAATGAAAGCCGTCATGTCGCAATGGGAGGAACAGCGAAAAACGGTCGATGCCAAGGACGACGAATGGAAAGCGAAAGTCAAGGAATTGAAGCAGAATCATCAGAAAATTGTCGAACAGATTCAATCGAAATATGATTCAGCGAAGAAGACTGCAGCCAATTATAAGGTAAGTTTTTTTTTCTTTCAATGCATTTAATGGGAAGAGTCGTCTTTATTTTCGTTTTTTCTGGATCTTTTCAAATTTAGCAAAAATTCACCATTTGTGATTTCTTTTACTTTTTTCTTTCAGAGATATGCGGAGGATAAAGAGAAGCACATGTTACAAGAATATGAACGATTAAAAAGCGGTTATGAAGCGTCGTTGGAAAAAATCGGACGACGAATAAAGAGTAACTAGTGCCGTGCTTCAAATAGAATTTAGAATGTTTCCTGATTATTTGTAACATATTTTTGTAAAATACTTGCACTTGTTGACGGTCGACAATTTTATCTCTTAGAAACTTTTATAAAATAATTTAAAATTTTTTATAATAAAAATTTTGTGATTCCCCTTTCATCTCAAAAAGATGTTCGACGGAACAACGATTGAAAATATACGTGCACTCAGAAACCTGGAATGTCCTACACATAATTGGGATTATCGGCTAGCATATATCACAGTACCCAAACTTGATCCTTTAACCCGACACGAATGGGAAAGTTCAATAAGTGACGATACTAAACTGCCGGGATTCGCAAGACCAACCGATTTTTTAGAGAAAAGAATACGTGGGTTAGAAGCAGTCACGATGGAGTCTCGAAACCAAAGTCCACGCATCCACCCTGGAAATCCCAGATCTTTGCCGCAACAGAAAATTAAATACGAAAGGCGATGTTCGCATTGCTCAGGTCGACATCCACTCATTTTTTGTTACAAATTTAAAAGTCAATCGCCTACGGAGATGCTAGCTCTTGTAAGTCAAGCAAAACTATATTTCAACTGTCTTCTGAGTGCTCATATCGTACCAAATTGTAATTTAAATTTGCCTTGCCATACTTGCAATGATAACCACCACACTATACTACACGACGCGTTTAGGGTAGATAATGCGACTGAAGTCGGCTTATCCAAGCACAGAGTAGCACTTCACTCATTTTGTAATGGAAGCACAACCGAATAAAATACTAGCGACGGTGTGGACTATCATAGCACTTTCTACAACGTAATTTCATCTCCTCTTTTATTATGGAATTTGCTTCGTAAAATTTACAACTTTTTAAGGAACGAGTGGACGTCTCCATTAATGGCATTGGCTCCAGAACCCTTGAAAATCTGAACCGTTTGTTTTTCTATCAAGTCTACATTTAATCTAACCTTCTCACCTGATGCAGAAGCTTTCGTTCTTAACCTTACACATATGCTGCCTGAAAAGAAATTCACTATCGCCGACTGGTCCGCACAACGAAATCGTTCATCCATTCCTAAATTTTATAAACCTGCAAAGATAGACATTATTTTCGATGCTGATGTGTAGGATGTTAGCTAAATCTTACGTTAAAACCTTTATGAATTCAGATAAAAAAAACTAGGTCCCTAACTATTAAACTCTAGCACTTCACTTGGGTTCTAGACGAAGCGCGTTGGGGCCCTTGATGATCCGCCAGTTGCGTTTCGTTGTAGCGATTTTTTTCTTGATGCCGATCTCGTTATTTCAGCTCGTTCTGAGCACAAATCTTCGCCGTCCTCGTAGTTCTTCCTTTAACTCGATCCTTGATCACTTACTGCTTCTTTACTTTAATTCACCCACCAACTTGTGGTATTACTCGTTAACAAAAAAAGCAAATCAATTTCAGCTTCGATGATTTCAATGATAACGTTCCTCCGTGTACATCCGTTCGTATTTCCATCCAGATCAAAAAGGGGCCGAGAAAACTTCCCTTAGGTCCCAGCTAGCTGGTTTCGGGACACTCAACGGCTTCTGCTGGTATTAAAACTCGATCATTTATATTCGGGCTTTCACCATTCTTTGTCTGAGAAACTTTCTCCGCCCCAAAACGGAGTAACCGCTTATTTCAAACGTTTAATCGTATGTTACAACCATTTCGGACCAGGATTTCCTAGCATTGTTGAAAGCTTTTCCCTACTTCATTCCAATTCGTGGAATACTTCCATTCTTCTTTCGTGTAATCCTAATCGATCATGGCCGCTGCTGGTGCCATTTAACAGTTATCGATTTGCTTACCAACGTAATCGAAGATATCTCGGACGTGAAGCAATTTGTTTACAATCGCTGAGTGAGAAATAAATCCGCGAATTCGTCTGTAAAAAGTGCATGGTGTAGTGAACGCTATTCGTTGTTCGTCGTCGGGGCTGTTTGTGTTGTGAGTGTTTTGCGGTTACGGAGTGGCTGCGGGTAAGTAAGATTCGGTCCTTACCTTGCGGACCTGTGCGTGTTCATAATTAATTTTAATGTCCTTATCTCGTTACAGCAATTTTACTTGACGTTACTTCGTTTCTCCTATCTAGGCTATTGGGCGAAAAGTATCTCAAGTTTAGCTGTTGCCCCAGCCCGGAAACGTGGAAGGTTGTCCCACGAAATGTTGCCCAAGCGAGGTTGCGGTAAGTTCTTGGAATTTCAACCTTGACAGGATTCTTTCAATAATACTTTTATTTTTATTTTTTTATGTGTCACCGGAACTAGAGGGGTTGCCCTTTTGTACTGAAGCACAGCTCCGGTGAGGGGGGAAGGATATTGGTTTTTGGGAATTAAGGGGATAGAGACGGAAGTGGCTATGAATATTTCCTTTAAATTGCTGAATGTTGTAGTCATGCGGGAACACCGAGATGGGCAGCGAGTTCCATATTCGACCAGTCCGGTTTAAAAACGAATCACGAAATTTGGCAGTGCGACCGAAGGTGGGGTTGAGAGAATACTTATGAGCGCGCGAAGTAGCTCTAGTATTACGGGGTAAGGGCATACGTGAGGGCAAGAGATTAGAGATTTTGTCCGAACAATCTCCATTGTAGTAGCGATACAAAACGGTTAGGGAGCTTACAGTTCGTCTATGCTCGAGTGAATCGAGCGAAGAAGTGATGTCAGAATCTCATATAATTTTAATAGTCCGAGACTGGATACTATCCAGACAGGAGAGAAGTTTTTGCAGCTCCCGCCCATAGGTGGGAATTAAATTCAAGACGTGGTCTAATATAGGCCTTATAAATTATTAGTAACCCAGAAGGGGTGATGGAGTTTTTACACCGTTTTAGGTAGCCCGAATATTTAGATACTTCCAGGCAAACTCGGGTTCGTTACGGTGAAGACGTAACAAAGTTCACCGCAACATTTTTTTTTTTTTACAGAATGACCTGTGTTATAGTCAATTTCGGCCTTTATGTGCAATGCACAAACACAGTCATGGAGGGAAGGAATGGGATTGGGAGGGTAGGGGAAGGTGAGTGAGAACGACCGTAACGAGTTGAGAAACTGGTATATTTTTCAGTTGTACTGGCTGCTATTGACAAATATTTTCAGATGTTATGGGGGACTGAATGATAGAAAGCGAACAGAAACCATCTACTGAGTATCTAGGCCTTCTTGAAGTGGAACTGTTTCACTTTAACACCGTTCGCCCATTTTATTTCGAATAATTTTTCATCGCCAGTAGCGACTGAAAAATTCGTGCTTAAAAAAATCCCGTCTGGAGTGGAAATCGAACCCACGACCTATTGACTGAGAAGCAAGCACGCTGCCCACTACGCCACGGAAGCCTCGAACGTGAACAGGTTCGAACTGTAAGTTCCTTTCATATTACTTCGAATATGGATGACAGTCTTCGCGCATTCTGAGAATTAGAAGAATTGCTACCACAATCAAAAGTACTCAGCGAAGATAATCAAGTCTGTGAGCAACTGTATAATGATACCTTCATACGAGGAACCGATGGTCGATACATGTTGAAATTGCCTTTTCCACTTTGAGTTAATCAGCATTGAGCGTGTACCGCCAGAGGTGGCCATGGCATTGAAATTGTTAAAATATAGTGATGACGTGAAGCAGTTAGCTGTTACGGCTTTATCTCCGACTGGGAAAAAACGTAAAAAAAAAGTCCAATTAACCCCTCGCACCTAGGGGCGGAACGCAGCCTGTCCCGCCAACCCTCGCAGAAGGGTCGTGGGCACCAGTGGTCCTCCGGACCGAACCACGTGTCCGAAGAAAGTCGATACAAAAAAAAAAACGATATGGCTGAAAAGGGCGGACGTTCACAAAAAAATCTTCACACTAGTAAGGAAAAGCGAATTTTGGCTCTATAATTTATTGAATACTTCTGACGTGCCACAAAAAAAACCTACTCATGACATAAAACAAATTTACTTGGTTATCTCGAAGTTCTTAGCACAACCGTCGTTTTCTTCGCTGTGTTGACTTTCTCTACTTGAATGGCTCCTCTTTGTTTTATCGCCTTCGCACAACCGTCGTTTTCTTCGCTGCGTTGACTTTCTCGTCTTGAATGTCTCCTCCTTTGTTTTATCGCCTCACACTCACTTCCTGACTAATGCAAAACTCCACCAACTTGTGGAACTCGTTTACGTTATTCCTTTTGTTCGACACTTGAAAAAAATCTCACTCATGACACACGTCCAGTTTCCTCGCTGGTCAATTTTCATGAGAGTTCTGAACCTCCAGCCCGGCTTGGATTCACCCACCCGCTTTGTCGTCGGGTTCGCAACGGTTTTTCCGTGGCCTTGGCAGGCTTTTCAAATCATAAATCTGGCCGTTGAACTTCTTTTGTTCCATCGAATCCATATACTTTTGCCCCGACTATCTCGTTTACTCGAGTACTCACAGTTGTTGTTGTTGTAGTGGTATTTGTTTATAACAATATATCTCCGACTGCAACCTTTTTCGCGGCAGATTTTGTAAAATTTCTCTCGTAAGTTTCGAAAATTTCCCGATCTCTGGTATTAAAGATTTCCCCATGGCTCGATACCAACATAGCCGCTATGATCTAACAGTTCTCATTTGTTTACGTGTCGAAGTTTTGTAGTGCGTAGAACGACATTAGCAGGCGTGCTAATTGTCGTGAATTTATTAACTGCCGGGGACTCAATTTGCCACTTATGTCGTGACGTGTCGAAGTTTTGTTGTGCGTCGAACGACATTAGCAGCCGTGTTAATTGTCGTGGATTTATTAACTGCCGCGGACTCAATTTGCCAGTTATGTCGTGTTGAAATGACGCCATGTTATATGGTGCAGGTATTGGCATTCTCTCCAGCATTAATCGTAATTTCTTTTTCATCGTGAATAATCTTAGGTACAACATCCACAAACAGAACTTCGGGGTTGATTGAACAAGAACCTGAATAGAATCCGCACAGGATTGTAGATATTATGAAGATTAGACTTGCTGTAGTTCGACGATTATTTTCTGCTTCCCGTGGATTTAAATGCGCTCAGGTAGGTTTACAATAATTTAAGATACTCTACGTTATGAAATTCTCTCGTCCTTGTCAGCCTTTGATTTATCCCGACTTGTTTCGTTCTGGGTGCGAACACTTAGAGGTGTGGAAGGTGCCAGTCAAGGGTTAGCCTAACCGTGGTCGAGGTAAGTAGTTTTCGAAATCCAGTCTTTAATTGTTGGTAACTTGTTTCTTTTCGTTCTTTCAGGTAGACCTGGTACCTGTTACGATGGAACCGTAACATAGCACATTCAAGAAAAGCGGCTATATTCTCATTGCTCCCAATAAAAAAAAACCGGTTAACATCTCTCCGTTACTGTGCAGCACATAAATATTTTATAAACCAATACGAAGAGCTAGGTCATATGAACCTCTAATCAATTACTATCTACCACATCACGCCGAACATAAAGAGCAAAGTTCTGCTACGTGTAGTTTCCAATGCTTCCAGAGAAACTGAATCTGTTTTAGCACTTAATGATTGTTTACATAGAGGACCTAAGTTACAAACTGAACTTGCAGAATCATGCTAAGATGGCGAATGCACAGTTATTTACTCCGCAGATGTGAAAAAGTTGTGTCGTCGAATATAGATCAATCGAGAGGAAGAAATTTACAAAGAATAGTCTGGCGAAGGTCGTTTTAAGGGCCTATAAAACCTTATCAGCTTTCAACGGTAACTTATGGAGCAAATTGCGCTCTGTACCTAGCGACACTACTTCAGCTGGTCAAAAATGAAGCGTACAGATTTCCTAAGGCATCCCAAAATCTAAAAATGGTAACGCTACCACGACTTGAACTGTGTGGCGTTGTCCTCCTTTCGCAACCTTTTCATGAAGTGCAACAGACTAAAAATTTCGATAAGGAGTTGATTCCTTGGTTCGCTTAGACCAATTCAACTGTGGCATTGGGATGGTTTCGATCTAATATCACGTCAATAAGTCTTTGGTCATTGGCGATCGTTTCATTATGGAGGCTATGCCCTTCTGATACACCCCTGTGAAACAGTTCGTTGCCAATTTTACCGTGGAATTCTCCTATTAGAATTTTGATGTCATTGGAGGGCAACCCGTCAAAAGTGCTATCAAGTCGGGCATAGAATTCGTCTTTAATGTCATCATCTTTCTCCTCTATAGGAGCATGGCAGTTAATAAACCAAACGCTGAAGAACTTCAATTTGAAGCGGATTAAGCAGATTCGTTCGATGATCGGTATAAATTTCGTCACGAGGTGTTTGAACGCAGTATCTACCACAAACGCGACACCGAATTCTCTAGTTCCTTGCTTTTTTCCGCTGGTAAAAATCGTGTGAGATCTGAAATTGTTCACTTCGCTTCCGAGCCATTTCGTTTCTTGGATATCGAAGATGCTGAGAGACATCTCCTGAAGAAGTTCCCGCAGTGCACCCGTTCGATGTGTGAACGCACATTACAAGATCCAAAAGAATAATCCATTTTCCGTAGTCGTTATCGTTTGATCCGTCATCGCCGTTTTTGTGTGTTTTACTACGAGGGTTCACATCAAACTTGTCAGATCTTACAAATCAGTCATTGCTGTCTACAAAAGATTGACGTCACGTCCTCAAAAGGCAAGAAAAGAAGCAAGAAAAACTTGCTCTTTCATTCGGAGGCAGAGATGAAAAAATGGCAGCGGGCCACCCCCGACCACCGCTCCTTCCACGTTAGCAGGGTGACAAGTTTGTCATCCTGCTCGCGGGACGAAGCGAAGGAGTTGATATTAAATATATCAAGAAGGTCTGTGGAGGTTTCGAGAGAAAGGGAGACGGATGATGAAATGATGGACATTCCGTTTGATCCAAAGGAGGTGGATCGGCGCCGAAAATGGATGCTCGATAGATTTGCGGATGCCACAGAGCAGCAAATCGAAGAGACACCCCGCATGGAGAATTCCATCACACTAAGAAATTTCGTGGAAACAGAACTAGCGAAGTGCATGATCGACAAAGTCCGCAGTCAACTGCCATCCTTAGTAGATGGCCTCAATTTGATTGAGCGGCGATTGTTATATACAATGTTTAATAGGAAGAAACAAAATGACGTAAAAGTTATTTTGTTGGCAGCAGAGTTAAAAGAAACAACGGGGTATTGCTGCGAACCTGACAATGCCATCGGGGCCATAAAAAGAATGGCACAGGACAACACCAACACTCTCCCCGTATTCAGAATCAGCCGTGGTGAATGTCTTGTTGATGGAAAAAAGACTTCCACCTCGCACTATCTAAGCGTTTCGCTCAGATACATTACAAGAAAAATATTCTTACCGCAAGACGATTTGCACTTAAAAAGTAAATATGGAGACAACGGGGAAAGACTCGAACCGGAGAGCTACTCCCCAATTATTCCGCCAATAATGTGCAATGGAAAAAAAGTCGTGACATCTAGTTTCACCAGCTATATCTCCAGCTACGACCCCCGCGAAGTTATTACAAATATTAGACTGTTGCTTGCGGGGAAGGATATACGGCCAATGAAGCCGGTACGCAGCCTGCTCAGTAAAAGCATGTGGTTCCTGGATAAGCGAGGAATGCCCAGGGAATTCAAATCGACTGGCGAAATTCTTACAGAGTTCGTAAGATTGGCCAGGAACAGATTCGGAATCCACATGAAGACTTGACTAAACAAATTGGAGATAGCACTCGACCGGGACGAAGAGATGAGCGACACTAGTGAAGAAGAATTCAGTAAATCAACATCTGATATGTGTGTTGCGAAGCCAACGCATGTTGAAGAAGATGTAAACGAGGTTTCTGATATGTGTGCCGCGACGCCGCCTCCGAACTTTGAAAGAAGAGCCGCGCCACTTGGCTTAATTAATTTCGGAAACACTTGTTATATGAACAGTGTTCTGCAGTCGCTGGCAATGACAACAGAGTAAGTATTCCCGATGAAATACGAAGTCACCTTCCTTACACACGTCCTTTAAATTTTTTTAACAGATTCTGCCGTGAGATTATGCTGCTGCCCCCGAGTGAGGAAATGAAACACTTTATAAACTTGATGGCGTCGATGATTAATCGCAATGTTCGCAATATAATGCCCATTGTATTTTTTTCTAAATATAAACACCCAAGATTCGAGCGTGGCGTACAACAAGACAGTTTGGAGTTTTTACTTCAGACGTTACACGAACAGGAACAAAACCTGTTTCGTAGAGATCCGCAACGGACTACGACAATAGCAAAATCTTTTGTAGGCGAAATTTTGTCGACCATCAGGTGTTTGTCCTGCGGCTCTGAAAGTGAGAATACTACCACCTTCAGGAGTATTCACCTGTCATTTCATCATCAAAAAAAAAAATATTAAACTTCTTATAAAATTCCATAAGTCTTCTGCACGGGTAGTGAATAGATTTTAAAACTGATTAAATTCGTATCCACGTATTTGTTTTATTTTTCTAACCAGTTTGTTTTCAATAAGACAATGCGCGACGAACTTACCAAAAAATTAAAAAACAATTACATAAAAGTTCTTTTCATATTCAAAACGTATTTAAAAGTAATAATAATTATAATAATAAATCGTGTTGGTTCGTAAATTTCAGCCTTAATAATTTTAAAAATTTAAGGAAGCCAAGCTGATATGAGATAAATAAGAAAATGATTAACTTGTTTTAGTAACTATTTAATGTGCATAAAATAATAATAAAACACAAAAAAAATGAAATACATATTTCCATGTTTAGACATTTGAATGTTATAAAAATGATATTTATACAATTAAACTTAATAATAAATGAATTAACATAAACAAATAAAAATAAATAAATAAGCAAGAAATTAACCGAAATCAATAATACTCAAATAATACAGAAATTCTCACATCTAATTGTAAACTATATTTTTTTTTGTAAATATTGTAATCACTAGTTTTTTTGTTGTACAAATAAAATAATATTGTAAAATGGAAATATTAATAAACGAAAATTGTAGTTAATATTGGAATTTTGTCTTCATCCATTACTTCAGGACACTTCTTGGTGGGCGGTATTTCAGAACCGAATAATTTGCGAAGCAATTTTCATCACCTTGAAACATTATTTAGTTAACATTCTTCATCGTAAATTTAGACGACTTAAGGCGAGCAACTGGTGCAGCAAATGCCACATTTTTGGAAGCGCTGGGCAAACAAATACAGACACGTCACAAATGGAACATTTTCAGCTCAAATGTGCTGCATGTTGGCAACATCGCGTTCAATAAAGATGAGCGTATATCGCCAGCTCTATGACTGATAGATCGTATATTCGAGGTATATCCTGGGATCAGAGTCACATTCGATCATAAAAAGAACGAATGTCGAACACCTACAAATGAGGCAATTACCTTGCGAGACTATGCAAGTCATAGCTAATTGCCTATTTATGTATCTAAGTCAAAAATGTCACATAACACTTCTCAATTAAGAAATTACTGAATTGATTCCAAAAATCAATTATAAGATTTCTTGTATCAATTTAAGATAGATCCATTAAGAAATTAATACCTCAATCTTAAATATCATATAACACCTCTCAATTAAGAAGTTATTGTATACACATATTAAAATGTGAGATCGCACTTCGCGATCTAAGTAATCCATTTCAAATCACACCTAGACATAATGGAATTATTGTTTAGATAAAAATCACTATATAAAGACAAAATTGTAGATTAAGTTCAGATATTATTGTAACTTCGACCGGTATTTTAATAAATGATTAAGAAACCTTTACGCGTTTTCATTTATATCAAAATAACCTTTAGTCGTTATTTTGACCGGTTATCATTGCAAGTCTCCGGAACCGAAATAGGAATAGAGAAAACCTCTCCGCGTTTTTTTTAACCTTTTTGCTTTACTAAACGGTTTCGTTTTGCGTACTTACCTGTAATCGAACAGGTACGAGCAAAATTCATCAAACTAACCCTTACGGGTTATGTGATTTCAGCGGCTATGTGCGTGTACTGTCCATAGGACTTAATTGTCTTTTCTATAGAATTATGGTCAAAATTTTATAAAACGTACACTACGCAAATATCTCTTCGGTAGCTTTCACTGCAAAGTTAGTTTGCCTTTTATTATAAATTGGACATATGCTACTCCTACGTATGAAAAATCCATCATTTCGCGAAGGATATCTCTCCATCTCAGATTAAGATAAGCACAACACATTAAAAATAAACACCTCGCACGATTTCAAATACAAAACAAAAATATTCTTTTTATATATTCATAGAAATCTTCAAAAAAAATTCTGGAGAACATGTTAAAAACGATCGACAAGCTGAATTATATGAGCCTGTTCTTGATCCCGCCAGTCCTTATCGCCTGCTTCACCTAAATTTCCAGCATACTCTGAAAATACGAAAACCGAAAAAGTCAACACCCTCCGAAATGATTGCTAAAAATAAAATCAACCTCTCATAACATGACGAATGGTTTTCATGGATGCTCCTCGTAAATTTAAGATTTGTAAAACTCTTTGCTTCACCGTTTCCTGCGTTGCACTAACTTCCAGGATCACATAGTCGATCAACTGCAGTGTAAAAAGACCACCCGACAAACGTTTCAGGTAATTATTCTCGGCTTCTTCTTCCTCATCGACTTCGGGGTCCTGAAATTTGCAAAGAAAGCTTAGATTTTCCCAAACGTTTCGCATAATTTTCAATTTAAGAAAACTCACTCTCGCTTGAGCATCGATTTCGCGATCGACAGAATCGACCTTTTCCAAATATTTCAAGTGCAACTCCAACAATCGATCCACCTTTTCGTGGTCATTTTCGGTGAATTTTGCCAGGAGCCGTTGTCGTTGTGCACCCTTACAATTTCGCAGCATGCTCGCAATAACCGAGACGACATGCTCCTCGTGTTCGTCGGCACTCAACAATCGCGTTTTATTTCGTTTCGGCGTTTTCATGAAGAGCGGAAATATCGTACGCAATCCGAGAATGTCGACGAATTTATTGCAGTTTTCCTTGCCATCCGGACCGGACATGGCATGGTCGAGAACTTTGAGTGACCCGTTCCGGGACATTTTCTTCTCGCGCAACATCAAATTCATCAGTTGAAGGCCCTCACCTGCGCAAAACGAGTTAAGGACCAAACGCAATTTTCAAAATTTCGCTTACCTTTCAAAAATCGTTCACGATTCTCCTTGGTCATTAGTGCCGAGCACAAGCAATTAAACAAGTTCTCCATGAACTCTTGTTCCTCCGATGTGGACGGATCGTGCCGCTTGTAAACGGCCAGCTGCTGCAGTAGGACATCTATACCGTCCACGGTGCCCAGCATCAGGCGATTTTCAATGTTCGTCTGCAACAGGATCGAGAGGATTTCGCTGCAGTACAATTTGTTCACGTCGAACGGCATTTTCTGTTTCAGTCGCTTGAGCAGCCACGCAAGCAGCCCCTGTTCGGCCGTTTCATGGCACATTTCCGCTTTCATTTCGGTCAGATTTTCAATGATGGCCAGCGTGTTATGCACTCCGTCCGCTTCCTCCTTGACCGCCTCGTTCAGTCGCTCCAAATTTTGAACTAGCAGCGCGCAAATCTGCTGTTTTCGCAGTGAATCGATTAAAGTTTCGGCACCGTCGACACTTTCGTGCAGAATATCAACATCGGTCAGCTCCTGTAAAAGGTCAAGAATTGCGACGCTGATATCGGTGTTGGGATGCGAAAGGAGCTCCAGCAGACTGGGAACGGCATGCAAATCGACGAGGACGGGATACAAATCGGGCACGGTAGCCAAGGCTTTCAGGTCCTGGATAACCGAGTGCAAATCGATTTCGCTTTCCATGAACTTTTCGGCACTGTCGGGGAATTTCATTCGCATTTCCTGATTCTTGAGGTTGCGCTTCTCGAAGAGGAGAATCAATTTTTTCAGTCCGCCCTCGTCCAGGACGTCGCCTTCGACTTCCTCGGTTTCTACGAATCGCACAATATTCAGCTTCTCCTCTTCGGATAACTGCAGCTCCTTGGCTGGAATTATCGGTTTGGCAAAGGCATTCGCTTTTGCCTGGGCAATCCTACGCAGTTTCTTGGCTTTCTCGTGGTCGCGGAGACTGGCGGCACTAGCGTCCGCCGGCAAATCATCGTCGTCCTCATTCGGACGCTTTGGGGTTTGTTCCGGCTGCAGAAATATCGCGATGAGTTAGTGGTCATTTATTACATAGGGTGGGGCTTAGAGTTACCTTGTATGATAGCAATTCGCCAATATCCATACCTAAATGCGAAGTAAACGGGTTGATAGTAGGTGACAGTTGTTTGTTTACAGTTTTGGCACTTTATTTCGATGATCTTCTTCTTAATAAAAAGTGGTTCAAATCTTCTGAACCAAAAGGATTTCTATTATCATTCACGAAGAGTTTTTGATCTTTGGAGAGATCTTTATGTCTGGCTAACAAGCAAAGGAGAAACTTTTCTGTTCTCGTCAGTAAGCGTAGTTTTTGTAAAACAACATTAACCATGCCTTACAATCTATACATATTAATAAAATTGTAGTGTCTGTCTGTTATTTGCTTATAAATGGCTATAAGTTAGTTTTTTGAGTTATTTTAGCACTAACTAAGCATAAAAACACATTTTCGAAATTTTTGTCTGTCTGTCTGTCTGTCTGTCCGACCGCTTTTCACGCACAAATGGCTGAACCGATTGTAATGAAACTTGCACAGTTTGTTAGGTGTCCATCGGAATGAAATCAGCTTTTGGTTTCATTTCACTTCCCTCACGCCCATAAAAAGTGACTCATTTTCAAAATATGTATTAATCAAATTTTCTTGGAAACTATAAAAGCTTCTTCTTCTTCAATGGCGCTTTAGCCCAAATCGGGCCTTGGCTTCCTGACCTTCAGGTTCCTTAAAATTTTTCATTATTTATTGTGGAAGAGTTGTTAGCTCTTCGCACAACCCTCTATCTACGAATTTTTCATTTTCGTAGATTGAGGTAACCAAGGTATATTCAAACAGGTAGTGTGTTGGAATTATGCGTTGACCGGGATTTGAACTCACGACCTTCGCATTGTAAACCAAACACGCTACCCACTAGACTATACCCTAGGCTAACTATAAAAGCTATTATTTTCAAATTTGGAATATATTATTTCTATTATAAATGCAGTCTTTTGGTCTACAAATCATTTGAGTTTCCTCACTCCTTTCACCACCTCCCATACAAACTATACTTTTTCATGATTCACCTTACACCAAATTTCTCAGTACATGTAACTTCCATCGAGCTAAAATGTTGTATTAAATCCTTAATTAACATCAATATTAATATCGGGTAAAAATTAACCGATTAGCTTCACTCCTTCTACCCCTCCCGTACAATTAAAACAGTTCCACGACTTCACAAGGATTTGATTTTATTGAAAAGTCTGAACGTTACTGATCTGAAATTTAAAATATATCAATTGCATGATGATTATAGTTGTTTTTCAAAAGTTCACCCCTTCTCCTTCCACCACCTCCCATATAAACCGCACTTTTTCACGAATTTTCTCAGCACATTTAAATTTCATCGAGGTAAAAATTTGAACTTAATCCTTAATTAGCATTATTATTAATATCGGGAAAGAAATTAACCGAGTAGCTTCACTCCTTTTACCCCCTCCCATTCAATGAGACACATTCCACGACTATATAACAATTCGATTTTCTAGAAAAGTGTGAATGATATAGATCTGAAATTTAAAGTATATCAATTGCATGATAGTTATAGTTGTTTCTCGAAAAATCATCAAAAACCCCCACTCCTTCTACCACCTCCCATACAAATTGCATAATTTCATTAAATTCAATGCACTAAGTTTCTCAGTACCTACTCAATTTTTGAAGCTTAAATTTGGTACAAAACATTTTAATAACTACTCTAGCATGATGTGAAACAAATTAGTTCAGTGCTGTCGCCCCTTCTACCACTCCCCATACAAAATTTCCTAACACCGCAAAAATTTCGATTTGATCTATACATAGTATCGTATGATTGGGCTTTATGCACAATCGTAGTCCTGTTATGTTTTTAAGCTTAACGTTATCATTCTTAATAATTTATGGTTCTGATTCCAACAATATACAAACCATATTCTTCAAAGAGCCATTAAAGTAAGCAGATCCCACATAATGTATTACTAACTACACTTTCAAAAATTGCTTATTATTGCTATTTTTACGCGGACGAAATCGCGGGCGTTTGCTGGTTTAAAATAAAAAAAAAACAGAAAATAATTTGCAGTTTGAATTAAAAAGGTTCGTAGAAGTGTCGTAGCCAAAACGTTACACTTCGAATGCAACCGCGTCCCTGGTAGTGAGATTCATCTATAGATTTTGTTTGGAAACGACCGTTACAGTAGTTTTAACACGCTGAGGACGGGACTAACATTTGCTTACTTTCACGGGGTCCAGCCTTAGAATGTACAGTGACCGACAAAAGTCGACCCCTATTTTCGCTACTTGACGAGCCCCATGGCACTAATTTAAAAAATAATGATGCAGTTATGTTCTAAGTCTATTTTAATTGATATTTAACAAAAAAAAATTTTTTATCCAATATAAACTTTACAAGTTATTCATACATAGCTAAAAAAATGCATTGACAAAAGTCATACGCCTAGTTAAATCATTCTTTATTCTACTGTGCGGTTTTGTTTTATAACGGGAAGTACCGTTTATCAAGTTTTGGCATTTGCGCTTCGCGTTAGGCTACAATTTGGGCAGTTTCGATAAGGCCCCAGCTGTGGCGATGGCTTCTCGGAAGGATATCTCATCAGAAGTACAGAACTTGGTGGTAAAACATCGAAACGAAAGAAAATCTTTCGGAGAATTAGCCAAATTGTTGAATTTAAGTAAGTCGACAGTTCAAACCATATTCAACAACTACAAAAGCAGGTTCTCTGTTGAAAACAAGCCGCGCAGTGGTCGACCGAAGAAGCTGGTTCGCAGAAAGAAGTGAACCAAAACCCATAGGCGCATGCCACAAAATTGGCGGAGGACATAGCAAAACGAACAGGAACCACGGTGCATCCAAGAACAGTTTAAAGAACATTAAATAATAATGGTTATCACAGAAGAACACCGCGCAAAAAACCCCTTATAAGCGAAAAAAAATTGCAAACTTCGCTTAGAATTTGCTAAAAAGCATCTAGACAAAGGATTTGATTTCTGGAAGGAGGTTTTATCCACCGATGAATCGAAGTATAACATATTTGGAAGTGGCGGTAGAGCTAAAGTTAGGAGAAAGGAGAACACGGGAATAAGCCCGAAACACCTAATTCCTACAGTCGAACATGGTGGTGGCAAGGTGATGGTTTGGAGTGCTGCCGCAGCGTCGGGTGTAGGAAATTTGGTATTCATTGATGGTGACCGGTCCTCCAGGTCGGGGCTTGGGCGAGGCGCCGACAACGCATCACCGGAAAAAGAACATTGTCCAGAAACCTGAAGAACAGCCTCGGAAAGGATGGACTCAACGGCAACGACCCCGCAAACGAAAAATGGACTACTCTATTGGATCTTGGAATGTTCGATCCTTATTTAGGACAGGAGCTCTGAAAGAGTTCCTCGAAGAAGTGGCAAAACACAACATCAATATAACTGCCATCCAAGAAACGAAGTGGCTTGGAAACGAAATCATGGAGATCATACACAATCTATCCAAGTGGAAAATTGTCACAAAGCAGAGAGTTTGGAACCGCTTTTGTTATTGACAAAAAATTTAGTCAGCAGGTCATGAGTTTCAAACCAGGAAGTGAAAGATTGTGTGCGATCCGAATAAAAACTAAACTTTTCAACACTTGGTTGATCAACGTCCACGCACCAACTGAAGACAAGGACGATATAACTAAAGACGAATTTTATGCCACCATAGAGACAACCTATGATCCATTTTCATTTCATTTCATTTACGATGGCGCTACAGCCAAAATCGGCCTTTGGGCTCCTGAATGCTTTGCCTCCATCCATCTCGGTTCAGTGACCGCATCCTTCAGTTTGAAAATATTAGCAGTGATTTGCTGTCTGCGTCATTCGAATCCTCCCAGCGCTTTCGTGGTTTTCCGACCGGTCTTTGTCCGTTGACTGGGAATTCTTCCGTCATCCATCCGCTCCACATGACCAGCCCATTGTAACTTTTTAAATTTTATGAGGGTTGACACTTCTGGATTGTCGAAGATGGCATACAATTCTCTATTGTATCGTATTCTCCAGATCGAGTCTTCCCTCACAGGTCCGAGGATTCTTCTGAGGACCTTTCTTTCAAAGGCGTTAAGGAGTTTTTCGGACGCCTGAGGTAATGTCCATGTTTCGCTGCCATAGCATAGCACAGGTCGTATAATCGTTTTATATAACTTAAGTTTTGTTTTCCTGTGTACGTTCTTGTTTTTAATTATTGGAAGTACCTATGATCCACTGCCCTCGAATGACCTAAAAATTGTCTTAGGGGATTTTAATGCAAAAGTCGGAAAGGAGGAGGCTCATAGAGGAACAATAGGAGAGCACAGTCTCGATGACATAACCAACGACAATGGCCAACGTCTTATTGATTTCGCAAGGAGCAAAAATATGATTGTAAGTTCTACGTGCTTCCCACATCGCGATATTCACACACACGAACGTGGGCATCACCAGATGGTCACACCTTCAACCAAATAGACCACATTCTAATTGAGTAAAGGGCTGCTTCCAGCATAATTGATGTACGAACCCTTCGCGGTGCGAAATGTGACTCTGATCACTATCTAGTCAGAGCTAAGTATCGATGCCGAATAGCTTGTCGTGGATATTCGAACACGAGTAGAGATCGCAAATTCAATGTCGACAAGCTTAAAGACGAAACGGTGGCGCAGGCTTACATGTCAGCATGTAATAAACACCTGAAACCAATATATAAAAACGTCCAAAATATGCCAGTGGAGAATGTGTGGATGAAAATACGAGACGGCATCAAATCCTCCGCAGAAGAGGTGTTAGGATATCAAGTATGGTGAAAAATAATGATTGGTTCGACCAAGAATGCCGCGATGCAATAAACAGAAAGAACGAGGCTTACAAAATTCTTACTGAACGACCAACACGAGCCTAAAAAGAAAGATATGACGAGCTTAGGCGATATGCGAAAAAGACCTGCAGGCGAAAACAAAGGAAGTACCATAATGACAAGATACAAAAAATGGACGACGATATGACACAAAATAAAACGCGGGACGCATACACAATAGTAAACCAAAAACCAGTCTCTGCAAAGACGCAGAGGGCAACATTATCAGCGACGCACAAGAAATCAAAATGAGATGGGCTTCCTACTTTGAACATCTTCTCAATCCCACCCCATTAGCATCTATCACGACAGACAACATTTCAACGATGCGTCAACTGATGAAGAAGAACCATTATCGACACCACCCACGCTTGCTGGAATCAAAGCAGTCCTATGTGACCAAAAATGAAACAAAGCGCCGGGAATTGACGAAATACCAGTTGAACTTCTGAAAAACGGTGGAAACTGTCGCTGAAATACTGCACAACATGATATGCAAAATTTGGACAGAGGAAATCATACCCGACGACTGGCGAAAAAGCATTACATGTCCAATTTACAAGAAAGGAGACAAACTCTGCTATGAGAACTACAGAGGTATATCATTGTTGTGTACGTCCTATAAAATACTGACAAAAATAATTGAACGTCGTCTTAAGCCCTATGCTAATGAAATAATTGGCGAATACCAAGGTGGATTCAGAACCGGACAATCTACAACAGACCAGATATTCTCGGTGAAACAGGTGCTTGAGAAATGCTGGGAATATAACACAGACGTGTAACAAATCTTCGTAGATTTTAAACAAGTATACGACAGTATCGACAGGAGCGTACTCTACCATGCTTGATTTTGGACTTCCTCCAAAACTAGTCAGACTAACAAGACTCACAATGACGAACACTGAATCCCAGGTGAGAATACCAACCGATTCCACAGCCAGCTTTCGAACGGAATGTGGTTTAAAGCAGGGTCTAGCCCCCATGCTTTTCAACTTGGCACTAGAGTATGTCGTCCGAAAAATCCCAGTCGACACCAACGGGACACTACTATTTAAGCCCACCCAACTAGTAGCATACGCTGACGACATTAACATTCTAGTAAGATCCTTCCCTAGTGCTAAGGAGGTATTTGTCAATCTTGACTCCGCCGCAAAAGAAGTCGGGTTGCGCATTAATGAAAGCAAAACAAAAGTAATGACGCAAACAAGAAGGAGAATGCCAATCAGACAAAACATAGCAATTGCGGCATATAATTTGGAGAGTGTGGACAATTTCATATATCTTGGGGCTAATCTAGCAAAGGACGGTAATGAAACAGACGAAATCAAACGACGGATAATACTTGTAAATAAGACGTATTATTCGGTATTTCCCCCGCAAGGGGGTAGTTGTAGGATGAGGTTTTACCAATTCCTGCAACTATCTTTGGAGAATAGCGACTCCACGGACCTGAGCTATCTATCCCCCTGTGGGATGGGGGCTGTAGAATTCACCCACAGCCAGTCTTGCTTGTCCTAAAAATGGCAAATGGACTCTCACTGGATCATGGGCTTATCATCCGTGATCTTAAGACCTAATTGATACGAGAAATGGATACAGCGCCTGGGATACGGACTGATTCTACGGTTCTAATAGGCGATGACAACAAAAAACGAATAAATTGGCGTCTCGGGAGGATCATCAATTTGTATCCTGGAATTGATGGGCAACGACGAGTTGCGGAAGTTAAAACTGCGGGTGGTATTTTTACTCGACCCATTCAGCATCGAGGTGAACGATAGAGAGCTATTGGAGATGAAAGCGGGCTTTGATGAGCGATGTGGAAACGAGATACATGAGAAATTAACCGAACAGTGTGGGGGCGGGCCACTGAAATCGTCAATAACCGAACAGTGTGGGAGCGGGCCACTGCAATCGTCAATAATCAAACCGTGTCAACATGGGTTACATGAAACGTTAATGGTCGATCAGAGGACCCAGAGGGGCCGGGTCACTTGAATCGACAACAATTCAGCGAGGCAGACGCAGAATACCTAAAAAAATGGCAGCCGTGAACAGAGTGGAGAGATACCTGGAACTCCAATTAACAGTATTCGAAGAAATGATACCAGCTGGACTAAATCTGGACGAAAAGTTAGAAAACCGTCAGGGTATACTTAAAATTTGAATTCAAGAATTAAGAAAATTTATATTTTGTCAAATCAAATTAATGATTAAAAGAATTTATAAACTGTTTAGATGTATACATATGTAGATGTTTTTTTGGAAAAATTGTGTTTTGTAAGACAATGTAAATTGAAAGATTAATTAATTTTCTTTTGCTCTTTTCGTTACAAAAGAAAATAAAAGTCAGTCTGTTTTGGAAAATAAAAGTCAGTCGCTTGCGATCACTCAAAGCTAAAAGACGTGTTTTTCCTTGCCTTCGCCGTGTGTTTTAGATTCTGCGATTGCGTCCTTTTTAGTTTCGCGACAAGCGCATTTTGTTACAGTGCGACGTTTTCAACAGTTTCAATTAAAATTCCAGTTGTTTTTTTTTTTACATTTTTAATAAGATTATACTTTTTTTGACAACAATTTTTTTTGCATTTTTAATAAGAGGTTTGCTACTACAAAAGCTTCATTATTACATTGATGATCTCCTTTTTTATTATAATTTTTTTTTTAATTGTTTTATGTTTGGAGTTTTCTATACACTCGAATTTATTTATAAACGTTCACATTTTTTTTAATAATAATAATAATAATTATTAGATAATAATAATTTTATTGATTTATTGTTTTATACCTTTCCTCTATAAATTTATCTGATTTTAAACTACACATTTTGTCTTGTTTGTTGTTGCTGTTTTAATGTTTTTTTTTTTCATTCCTTTTTTTTTATTTTAAATTTTATGAAATATTAGTTTTTGTTTTCGTTAGATTTTTGTTAGATTGTGTTTTTTTCTTTCTTTTTTTTATTAATCCATTTTTAAATTTATCTTCTTTTTTTTTAATCATTTAAGGCAGCAAAGATTGGGATCACGTTAGCGAAGTCGCAGCTCGTTGGCCGTTTAGAACGTTTAAATTTTATTTTATTTAATTTTTTTTTTTAATTTGTTTTAATTTTATTATTAAAATGATTTTTTTTATTTAAATTGATTTTTGTTTTAATAAGAAAAGAAATTTTTTTGAAATTATGAAATAAAATAAATTTTATTATTTTAATTTTATATCATTTTAATAAAAACATTCATTTTACGATGAATTCATTTGTGGCCAATTTTTTTTTCTCTTATATTTTAATTTCTTCAAAATGTAATTTTGAAGTTTTAATTTGACATTAAATTTCGAAAAAAAATAAATTATGATTGCTATTTTGCAGCATTATCAACTAGAAAAAAAAAATGTTGATGAAAAAATATAGGAGAGATTTTTTTATGTTTGGTTCAAGAGTACAAGAAATTTATTGTTTTTATTCGATTTTAGAATAATTTTAAAAATTGCAATACCTCAGGGATTTTTTGAATTTATTAAGAATCGAGAGGAGTAATAACGGTTTGACGAAAGTTTACACTGTGCATTTTAAATTAATGAAACAATTTTCGTATTCCGGATACTTCTGATTAATTAATCGTAATTTTTTCGGTTTCTGCAGAGAATTTCATTAGTTTGATAAAAGTCTCAGCAGAAACCGAAACCGAACGAACAGTATGAAATTCGAAAATATTTTTTTGAAGGAGTAATAACATTTCGGAGAAGCTGGCGCACTAATTGTAAATCGGTAGGAATATATGTAGTATTGATAGAAGACATTTTTGAAATAAATAATATGTCTCAGATAGAACTTTTAAAGGAGTACTGAATTTGATCGTCCTGATCGGTTGAATCCTTTTAACCTCAAGGTGAGTGTAGTAAAACTGAATGCTTTTGTAAAGTCGAAAAGTTGGAACGCCTTGTAGATTCCTTGCAAATGTGCTTGTCTAACATACATTCAAATGCAATACATTGCACCTCTTTTTGCGTTACCAATCAGAACTAAGATGCACCATCTTAGCGCTACACACTCCAATCGCTGTAGAGTAGCAGAAAATATTGGAAATAGTCCAGTGTTGAACTGGGCTACGAAAATCATTTATCTGATGTTAATAGATTTTTTCTGAAAAGGATTCATGATGGCTCCTCCATTACACTGTTCACATTCTTCTTCAGTGCGCCACTGAAAAATACAAATCGATTTTTTAGCCTTTAGTTTTATTTTTATTTATGGATAAGATTGTAAGCCTTTCGTTCAATGGCAATCAACGATTTTGAGATATTAATGTAGTCATATTTCAAAACCAATGGATTAGACTAATATAATATCCAGCCGGCTAATTCAGAACCATATCATCCATGAAGCAGTGCTGGTCACATCCTTTCTTAACTGTGATAGAACTACTTTAAGCCGGGTCCAATTCACTCACCAAGTCGACTGAACTGTGTATCTTATATTAAAAGACGACCCTTAAGATGTTAAAAAAAAACAAGAACCCCTGTTTGGTGTAAATTTCGATGATTGAATCTTTCTTATTGGAAAATGCACTCACAAGTAAAGATGATGCTTCATTTATAACGAAACGTAGGACATTACGCAGCTTTTTTTGCGGTATCCAAAATAACTTAGGCAGTAACCCTTGAGTGCGTAATGCACAGTTAGATCGACATGAGTAAATTAAACAAGTAGAAATAGGGAAGTTAGGGGGGAACGTAGAAGGGATAAGTCTGAAATGGCAATGGATGTTGTTTTTGAAATGTTGGGGCCACTGGAAACAGATTGCCCGATAATGCATTACACATCGTTGACGTACGAGGGATGGAGGAATTCTCAAATTTCACTGTTCTTTACGGCAAGAGCTTTACAGTGATTTTGCACCACGACAACGATCGGCCACATGTTGCTCACGTTGTGAAAACCTACCAGGGAACACTGAAATGGGACGTCCTATCCCATGCGCCGTATTCCGCAGACATCGCTCCTTCCGACTACCATCTATTCCGAACGATGGCGCATGGCCTGGCTGAGCAGCATTTCCATTCTTACGAAGAAGCCATAATTTGAGTCAATTCGTAGATCGGCTCAAAAGAAGAGCAATTTTTTCGATGCGGAATCCCTATGCTGCCAGAATGATGGGGAAAGTTGTAACTAGCGATGGGCATTTCTTTGAATAATAAGTATTTAACCATTTTTGCAAAAAAAGGGCTTTTTGAAAAAAGAAAAAAAAATCGGCGGTTTTCAATTTGTACTTTCAATATGTAACTCGAATCGAACATAAAATTCCATCTATCTCCATCTACAATGGCACTACAGCCCAAATCGGACCTTGGCCTCCTAACTTTTCAGGTTCATTAACATTTTTCATTATTTATTGTGAATTTTCCATTTTCGTAGATTGAGGTGACCAGGGTATACCCAAGCATGCAGTGTGATGGAATTATGCGTCGACCGGGATTTGAACTCACGACCTTCGCATGGTAGATCAACATGCTATCCACTAGGCTACACTCTAGAACATAAAATTGGAATTCCGTTATTACGAGTATGTATCTCGTTTCGAGATGTCATTACACTCGAAGTAGAAAATTACCCAGATTTGTTCAGGCGAAATTGTACATTGTTTTCTTAATATATATTTCATAAAGCAACACCATACAGTGAAGTAGAAATCATTAATTTTCGAAGAGCTTACGTACATTTTACGCTTTCGGTTCGATCGAGATTGGTGACAACAAAGCAAGATTGCATTGAATTTAAAAATCATCGAAAATAGAAACCTAAAGAGATATATGTATAATTTCACTCCCGAGCCTTGGCGTCCTTATCTTTAGGGTCCATAAAATTTTATAGGTTCTTGTAGAAGAATTGTTAGTTTTAGAAATAATTCTCCCCATAAAATAATACTGTGACTAATACAAAAAAAGTCAGCTAATTTCGGGAAAGGGAAGTCGATCGTGTTGGACCGCATACCTAATCATGAAATAGACTGCCCCAAGTGGCAAATCAGAAATCCTCTTCGGATATGCTGGGAAACGATAACTTGCAAGGCTATCTGGCCGAATTTGGTAGGCAAATTCTCTCAGGCACCTTATACTGAATTCAATGTGTCTCAAACTTTCAATGGAGGTGACGTAAGACAAAGGTATTAGATTTCCAAAAGTGTTTTCCGATCTGGTAGACTATAATGAAAGTCGAGGGGGGAACCCTGACGCAAGACGGGCGGAAAATCACGGGTGGGGATATTCCCCCAGGAGTCGGAAGGAGGCGTATCAGCGGCTACCGGTGAGGGTTCGGGGGTGTCAAAATCTCCTGTATCACCAGCTGCTGTGAACGAACAATCCCCACGATGATTGACGCAGGTCTTGAGGATGGTGGTACTACTGCTAGTACACCCGGATCAGTAAGGTAGTCAGGCTACGCCGGAGGTACAGCTACTGACCAAAAACAAAAACGGAAAGTGCTTTAGACACTTCCGATACGAATTCAGATCAAGAAAGTGCCTAAACCGTAACTGAAGAAGAAGAGGAGCGGTAACTGCGGTCACTCAAGATGGGAGAGGACACCAGGGTGCGTAAGACACAAGAGCCCAAGCTCTTGCAGGAGAGCCACAGACTGCTCGACCAATGCAATGCCAGTATGAAAGATTTGGTAGGAATGAAATGGAACTTGGGAACTGAAAAGAATTCACTTCAAAGGAGATGAAGGATCTATCCTGGGCTAAAGAAGCCATAGCCAAAAGCGGAACGGAGCTGAAGAGAAAAAGAGCCCTTGAAGCAAATACCCAATTGCTTGTAACAAGGTCGAAGAAAACGCTTTTAAAAGTGTGGATACGAAGGGCCAGAGATCGGGAGAGGAGAACCGACCTCGATCACAGTCTAAAAAACCAAGCCTAGCCATACAACTCTAGAGGCTAGGGCTACTACATCAGGGACTCAGAAGGAATCGATGGCGGATGTTATTAAAAAATACCTCACTGTAGCTCTTGTTGACCGAAGTGACCCACTCGGTAGGATGAAGCTACCAGTCGAAGTCGTGAGGCACATGGAGACCAATGTGGATCAACCCATGCCCTCATTTCATGGAGCGGGGTAGTTCAACGAGGTTAAGATTGTGAAGTACCATGACTAATTCACCCTAGGAAGACCGTGAACATGAAAATACGTCGGAGGGAGTGAAACTGGAAGTATTGGGTAGAGTAAGTCTACCTTCAATACCTATTCTCGCTTAGAATGATGCACGCAGAGACCGCCCTGAAGCTGCTCCAGCGACTGAAACCCAATATTCCAACGACCAATTGAAGAGTCATCAAGGTCGGCGAACCGCAGGCTGTGGACGGCGGCCAAGATTTGAATCTCCAGATTAATGATAAGTCCGAGGACTTACTCTACCCGCGCTTCGGGGAAATGCCTGGAGACTCGAAAGTATCTATGTATGCCTTAAAAAGCGAAACCCCGAGGACAGTAACGCTAAACACTCTCAAGGCCAACGAAATGAGCTAAAGATGGAAACCCTGATTTCCGCTGCGGAAAAAATTTCCATCAATCTTGACAATACTCCTGTACCGCTTGCGACACTGAATCCTACTCTAGTTTTTCAGGATGCGGAGATTGATTCTAATAAATCTGCATCACAGTAAATCAGCATCGGCTGAATTACTGCTCGCTCTGGAGGAGGGTAATTTCGATGTGGCAAGAGCCATAGATCCTCCAGGAACGAAGGGATCAAGGGCCTGCAGTCACAGAACTACAAGCTAATGGCTTCTCGAAGGGAAGGTAAGAAACGTACGGCCATTATGGCTAAAAAGAACCTCAAAAGCTCTCTATAGTCAAATTACAGCACAAAGGATTTAACGGTGGCACAGATTTAGAGCGAAAACCAGCAGCCCCCACTCTTGATTGCATCAATATACATGGCTATTGACACACCATCTCTCAACAGTAGAGTTGCGGATATTAGAGGAGATCGCACGAATGTAGCTCAACGTGGTAATCGGCACGGACGCAAACTCTCGCTACACAATATGGGCAGGCAAGGACATCAACGAAAGAGGTCAGCCCTCTACTACTCGTCGTACTAAATACTAACCTACTAATCGGTAACTGCGGGAGTGAGTCAACTTATAATGGCCCTACTAATGAAAGAGTTATCGACTTAACACCCTATACGGATTCGGATGTTGGAAAATTGGAAGATCCTTGACAAATCATCACATTCCACAAATATACAGGCATAAACTCCAAACAAAAGTGTAAAAGCGTACAGAAATCCGGCAAAATCGGACTGGAACCTGTATTCGAATGTAGTCAAAAGCAATCCAGAGAATAGGAAGCCGCACTATATTTGGAATACACATAAGTTGAAATACAACAACAACCTTTAAAAGTTTTAAAGGTTTGTACCCAGCGGGCAATTTAACGAGCGCTCGCAAATAATGATCTTAAAACGAGCATGAAATGAAACAAAACAAATAAACTGCGTCTTAAGCAAACCAAGCAATAAGGATCACACAACGTCAATCTTGTTATACATATATGTACATAAAAGCAGTTTTTATTTCAACATGCATATTAGCAGAGCCAAAAATATTTCGTGTTGATATCTCAAAATATTGCTGGTTCAGAGTCATAGACAACAGAAACAGAGCAATTGTTTTTCTTCTTAAGAAGCAATTACAATCTTCGAAGATCACTTGTTTAAATTTAAAAGTCAAGTTCATTAATAAATCGTTAATGTTTCATAAATAATACCGTTTATGAATCGTTAACGCATTTAGTAATGAATTAAAATAAAAATCATTAATTAATGATTCATTGACCTGCATTAAAAGTAATAATTAGCTCCGCTTGATGAATCGTTAATGACTCGTTGACGATCAAATTGCTCGTTAATATGATTCATTAACGATTCTTTAATGAATTATATTGTTTGCTGGGTAGTGGTAGTGGTAGTGGTTTAAGCGAGTACAGCAGTATCATTCGAAGTATTTATAGATATTTGACCGAAACAGAGCGCAACTTATTCTGTACAGTTCTAAGATGTTATGTGGTACATTGAAACTGAATCATTGTAAATTTAGCAGTGAAGCGACAGACATAAAATTGATTCGTCACACGTAACTCATTAGGCATTGCCTTGGTAGTTGAAGACTTATTTATCTGCTAAGATGCCTCATCATCTCTGAATATAGAAAATTAATCTTAAGTAAATAAAATTATACCCGCAGTAAATTTGATTAAATTTTTAATAATGAATAATAAATTTGGTGAATTAATACCATTTTTATATTTAATAACTTTTCTCCTTACTTTGAAAAGTACTCTTCTGTTTTACAGTTTAAATTTCGAATGAATTTTAATTGTTTGTTGTTATTTTTCTTTATTACATTATTACATTTAATTATTATTATTATTTTTTTTTGTATATATGTCTAATATATTAGGTTTTCTTTCTTTTAATTTAAATTTAATATTAATAGTTCTATAATTAGTATATTCTGTATATAATATAAGTTTTTTTTTTTTTTAATTCGTAAAATGGTCAAGTTTTCACTAAGCTTAAATGATATGTTTTTCAATGAACATTTTTTCTATATAATTTTTTTTTTATTCGTTAATAATAAATTGATTTCTTTTTCACTAGATTTAAAAGATATAATTAGAACTTCGCTATACATGCATGACTCGAAGTAGTTTGATAATTTTTCATAACAGAATGTGGAATGCACTTACTGTCTTCCTTTTTGTTTACCTTGTTAAATGTTTTCGAAGCTTAAATGATGTCTTGGATTGATAGCTTCAAGATATCGAATGATTTATTTTATTTCTAAACCTGTCGTCGAGCTTTCCATCTACGCATTTGGGAAAATGTTTTCCACATTTGAACGCTACGCTTGAAGAAATAATCACGAAATTTTTCGGTACGATCAAAGAAAGTTTGGCGTAAATTCTTCTGAATGATTTTGACTTAAATCTGAATCTGGATGAATGGATTAGATGAAATTTTTTGAGGCGATTTATCAAAATTTTTAGAAAAAAATAGTCAAATAAGAATTATGGTTCTGTCGATTCGAAGTGTCCAAACTTCTATAAAATGAACTTAATTTTGTTTGAAATATTTCAAACTCTCCGAATCATGGGGGTAAAGTAAAGCATTCCACTAATCTTCTACAATAAATTTGCGAGATTCATCATAAACTAGTTTTCTAGTTTTCTAAAATTTGTTCTAAGTACAAGATTTATCCATTTTGTTTTTTAATTATGATTTTGTTTTTAGTGTATAGTTCATATTTGCAGTTTTAGTTTTTATATATTTCATTTTGTTTTTATTAATTTATTATTATTATTTTTCTTTTCTTATAACGTGTAAAAGGTTTTGAAATTCGGGTCAATTTGATTATTTTTTTTTTTTAATTTATTTACATTTAGGACATTTCTTTTATTTATTCATAGAAATAATTAAAAATATGCAACAAAAATGAATTCCTATAATTAATGTTTTTGAAAAAGAAAAAGAATAAATATTTAGCGCTCATTGATTTTATTATTTTACCATCATTATTACAAATTTGATGTAATTTTTTTTTCATTAATTTTATGGAAGATATAAATATGTGCGTAGAAATAATGAAATATTAAAAATAGAATGCTAATAAAAATTTACAGAAAGGTACTTTGGCAACTCCAATATGGAGTTCGCTTTGTTCAGAGGTTTTAGTACCCTAGATTTATAATTCTTCCATATAATTTAAAATTTTTTTTTTTTAATTTTCTTTTTAATGATTTTTGCCTAGAAATGTACGATATTTAGCGCATTATACAATATTATAGATAAAAATATGAATTTTTAATAGTTTTGGTTTTAACGCAGTTTTCTAACAATTCCTTAACAATGTCTAAAATAAAATTGACGTAAATATTTTTTTTTATGTTATTTTTCTTTTTCGATGCTGGCTAAATTTTTTCTTGAAATAGATAACTTAAGTTTTGATGATAGCGAATGGAATTGGATAAGTAATGTGAGTCTGGATTTATCTAAATAAAAGTGAAAAGATACAGATAGTCGTTCACAGAAGACGTAAAAAAATTATTTATGGATCGAGAAACGGTCAAAAGTCAAAGGTTCATAAAGGAATATTTATGAAAATTAAGAAAACTGATGGATCACTTAGTTCCTATTTCATCGGGTTTTAAGAATGAAATCTCACAATTTTCAACTGGTAATGCACGGTTAGAACTAGCTAGCAAGAATTAGCTCTCACTGTATAATTTTCTATAAAACAAAATCTGGCGGCGATATGTTATATTGAAACTTTAATCATCAAAACTTTGGTTATCAATTTTTTCTGCAACAAAAATTATACATTTAAGCTATAACAACTACAATACAAAATTATTGTATAAAATCATAAGTAATTTTTAGTATTTAGTAGATTTGATAAATATATTTTTCTGACTTGTTCTTTGTTTGTTTTATTTATTGATTTATTCATTTTGTTTTTTAATTATGTAGAAACTGTAGAAAAGCGAATAATTTTATTCCTTTTTATTGTATTTTTATGGTCTGAGAAGAATTCGTTATTTATTTAATTTTTTTTCTTTGTTTTCATTTGTTCATTAATTTTTGTTTTTATTTTTATCCTCTCTCTGGAGTATTTGTTCATTCCAATTGTTCATATTGTTGTTTGATCTATTCTATACTTTTTTCTTAAAAAAGCGCTGTCTTTGTCTTTTTTTGAAGAATATAATTTTCATCTTCTGTCTCTAAATTAACGAATTAATTGAATGCATTTAATTTAATAACAGTGTTTTTTTTTCTTTTAAATATTTCCTTAAGGTTTTTTTTTCAGTGTCTAAAGCAGTCGTATTTATTTAGATATATCATTTTGTTTTATTATTATTAATTAATTTTTAATTAATTTAATTTTTTTTTAATTATTTTTATTTTTTACATAAAATCAGAATATAGGTAAATATCTTTAAGTTTTTCTATGTATATAATTTTATATATATAATATATTTATTTATATTCATTTAATTCCTTTCTGTGATGAACTATTGTTAGTAACTACTAGTAAAAGTAATGCCAGGAAAGCGATTGTTCCTACGTTACTTGAGAGATTTGTGGCGGTACTTGTGCATGGCACTTGCGCTGGTGCGGCTGAAGATTGGGCTGTAAAGAAAATAAATAAATTCAAGATGAACATTTAAAAAAAAAAACAGAATGGTTATGATACTCCAGATGAAATAGGAAAATAGGAATTTATTGTATCGGAAAATGTGTCATCGCAAATATTTTCGAATAGTTAATAGTAACTTTTGTATGGCAGGTGGTAAAAGTAGAGTGAGAGGTTCGTAATTATTGTATATAGCACCGAACGTCGTATGCAAAATGTTTCATGCTGAATTTAAAGTTTGTTTTTAAAGTCGATAGCTCTCATATGTTCGAAGGAGAAAGGCTTTTCTTAAATTTCCAATACAATATATGGGAGGTGGTAGAAGGAGTTAAGCGAAGCTATATTTCTTTTAGCATTTATTGCAATTATTAATTGACAAATTCTGACAAAATTTCAAGTTTGTACTTTTTCTATTTTCAATGAAAATTCATTAAATGCATTTCCCACAATTGTGCATTTGAATGGGAGGGGGTAGAAGGAGTACATACTTGAATCAAAACTAAATTTTTTGACGTCAGTTATATATGTATTTGCGATAGTATACTTTTCTCAAAATTTAAAGTCGATAGCTTTGACGATTTTGAAGAAAAATAATTTAATTGAAATTCCGAAATTTCGTAAAATTTGTATGGGAGGGGGTAGAACGAGTGAGGTGAAGTTGATAGTTTTTCCAAAATTCGTTGTAATTATAATAAAATTAATTATGACAAGACTTGTTTTTTTACCTTTGCTAGTTGCAATGAAAACCGAATAACAATTTGAAAATTGTGTATTTGTATGGAAGGGTGTTGAAGGAGTAAGGGGATCAGATTAATATTTTTTGACATTAATGATATTGATATCATTGTACTTTGACCTAATTTTGAAGTCAATAGCTAAAATGGTTTCGCAGGAAAATCAATTTCTTTAAATTTCGAAATTTCATGAAATTTGTATGGGAGGGAGTAGAAGGAGTAGAGGAATGTGGCCCGTTCACGAACTTAAAGATAGTTTTTTTGCTAAGAGTGACATATGACCAATTTCAGCACGATAGGTTAAAGCTTTCGAGAGATATGTTGTAGACAGACGGTCACTCGGAATCGAGGTTTTTGAGCGTCAACAAATATTTCGGTACTCTTGGCGGCTCTGTGCGAGCGTTATTTCTTAGCGTTACAAATGGTGAGGCAAACATAACATACTCTCAGATTTCGTCTAGAGTATAAAACTCCGAATAAACTGCATTATTGAAAAAACATAATGCGAATTCTCTATGAGGAAAACTCTGTAGCCGACCTGGACTTCCTTCACAAGTCCCAAAATTCTTCGAATGCATTAACTGCTTTTTCGGAAGTTCGCGTTAATGTCCACGTCTCGCTGCCATAACAGAGCACAGGTCGTATAATAGTTTTATAAATCCGCTGCTTATTATTCCTGTGCACTTTCTTG
This sequence comes from Chorisops tibialis, assembly GCA_963669355.1. Lineage (NCBI taxonomy): Eukaryota > Metazoa > Arthropoda > Insecta > Diptera > Stratiomyidae > Chorisops > Chorisops tibialis. The sequence continues at coordinate 12,411,899 of OY770262.1, read as the reverse complement.
GATTTCATTATTGGAAGTACCGAATAATACGTCATATGTGCAAGTATTATCCGTCGTTTGATTTCGTCTGTTTCATTACCGTCCTTTGCTAGATTAGCCCCAAGATATATGAACTTGTCCACACTCTCCAAATTATATTCCGCAATTGTTATGTTTTGTCTGATTGGCGTTCTCCTTCTTGTTTGCGTCATTACTTTTGTTTTGCTTTCATTAATGCGGCGGAGTCAAGATTGACAAATACCTCCTTAGCAATAGGGAAGGATCTTGCTAGAATGTTGATGTCGTCAGCGTAAGCTACTAGTTGGGTGGACTTGAATAGTAGTATCCCGTTGGTGTCGACTGAGATTTTTCGGACGACGTATTCTAGTGCCAAGTTGAAAAGCATAGGAGCGAGACCATCTCCCTGCTTTAAGCCACATTCCGTTCGAAAGCTGGCTGTGGAATCGGTTGGTATTCTCACTTAGGATTCAATGTTCGTCATTGTGAGTCTTGTTAGTCGGACTAGTTTTGGAGGAATTCCAAGGTCAAGCATGATTTGGTACAGTACGCTCCTGTCGATACTGTCGTATGCTTGTTTAAAATCTACGAAGATTTGGTGCACGTCTGTGTTATATTCCCAGCATTTTGGTTGTAGTTTCGTCAATCTAAAATTTAAAATTTTTAAAAATTAAAGCACCAAAATGTTTATCGTTAGTCATCCAATGATATAGGGGAGCCCGTGGCACAACGGGGTTCCGGGGCGGAATGAAGTTCGAAGTTATTTGGTGTCAAGGAGGTGCTGCCAGCGAGCGGTAATAAGTAGAACTAGACCAACCTGTTATTACTTAACTACGGCCGCCATGTTAGTCTAGTTTTCTTGAGCGTTGGTGCGTGAAGTTTTCGTCTTGTGTTTTTTCGCTCCTGTATTAAAACTAGTGATGATTTTGTAACCACAGTAAAGTATACATGCTTGTATACATTACTACTATAGTAAGTACATGCTTGAAGTACGTTTAATTATTATATCTTTAGTTTCGTGTAGATAAACGTCAGCTTACGTATTTTTCTCGAGTACCCTTACCTCCCTAACCTGAATCGTGTCTCTGGGGCGGAAGGGAGAAGTACTTCATTCAAAAACAGCGCCGATAACGAATCGGTCGAGCCAGCAAGTGAAAAAGAACGGTGGTCGTCTGGTTCAAGCAGGTGTTATATTTCCAATTTGTCGGAGCTCCAAAGAAGATACCATTACGCAATTAAGAATCCATTCCATGCATGTGCTGATTTTAAATCGGAACGTAAGCGAGTTGCTAGTAAATTCGCAACGTTACATCGACATGTTTTTCAATATTTGAGAAACTCCGACGGAATTTCATCTCCACCATCACAATTCAGTCTTCAGCAAGCAGCCACAGTTCCGTCTATCTCCTACGACGTGAAAACAATAAACCTGCCAACAACATTCGCTCAAATCATCATTCAACCCATCATCAAGGGCCTTCCACATCAAAAGGAATGAGATGCATTCTATTTACTAAATTTCGGTAACGGTTTTTGATAAAAACGACTCTCTTCTGTACGAATTTGAACGCTACTACTAAAATGCTTATAGCTGGCCAATATTCAATTGGAAAGTTAACCATTTTTCTAAGTTTTTTGTTTCAAGATTCAGACATTCAGGCATAAAGCCCAATAGTGCGATATTCTAGATGAAAGAGAAATTTTGTAGGGGAAGTGGTAGAGGGGGTGACGACATTGAACTAATTTTTTCACATGACGGTAAGGTTGCTATCAAAATGTTTTATACAAAATTTAGGATTTAAAAATTTAATAGGTACTGAGAAAATTAGTGTATTGGATGTAGTGAAGTAGTGCAGTTTGTATGGGAGGTGATAGAAGGAGGGGCGAGTTTTTAATGACTTTTCAGAAATAACTATAAATATCATGCTTTTGACATGTCTTAAATTGCAGATCAGTAGTATTCATACTTTTCATGAAAATCTACTTTTTATAAAGTTGTGAAATTGTGTCATTTTGTATGGGAGGGGGTAGAAGGGGTAAAGCTAATCGCCTAATTATTTTTTGGTTTTACTAATAATTCTAAATAAATATTTAGTGCACAATTTCAGCTCGATCAATTTTATACGCACTGAGTAAATTGGCTTGGAGCATTTCATGAAAAAGTGCAGTTTGTATGGGAGGTGGTGGAAGGAAGGGCGGGACTCAAATAACTTTTGTACAGTAGATTTATATCATCATAAAAGTAATATATTCCAAATTTCAGATCAATAGCATTATATTTTTCGAGCAAATCTGTTTATTGTGAAATTACGAAATTGTGTCATTTTGTATGGGAGGGGGTAGAAGAAGTACAGCTAATCGTCTCCTTTTTTTGGTCTTAATAATAATTTTAAATAAATATTTTGTACACAATTTCAGCTTGATAACTATTATACGCACTGAGCAAATTGGTTTAGAGCATTTCATGAAAAAGTGCAGTTTGCATGGGAGGTGGTGGAAGGAGGGCGAAGACACAAATTATTTTTATAGAGTAGATTGGAATCATTATAAAAGTATTACATTCCAAATTTCAGATCAATGTCATTTGTACTTTTGAAGGAAATCCGTTTATTGTCAGATTGCGAAATTGTGTCATTTTGTATGGAAGGGGTTAGAAGGAGTGGAGCGATTTACCTTACTTTTTTGTTAAAAACGACGTATACAAAATTTGAACTTTCTAGCTCAACGCGTTCTCAAGCTAGAGAGGACACGGACGGACAGACAGACAGACAGACAGACAGACAGACAGACAGACAGACAGACGGACGGACGGACGGACATCCGGTTTTGAGATTTTTGAGTGATTATATGAACTTCTGTATCATTCATTTTTTTCTCCGAGCCTTATTTCTTGGCGTTACAAACTTTGTTGCAAACTTATAATACTCTCAGATTTCATCTAGAGTATAACCAGTGTCTTTCCTATTCTTTTTAGAGAAGAAACAACTTGAAAGATGGGCAAAAGAAGATGTACGACATTCTGAAACGTCAGCTGCTGAACACAAAAATACGCCACCGAGTCGAGAAAATCGTTTCGAGCATTTGGAATTTCCTGAGCTCGCTCGACGCGACCGAAGAATTTATTTATTTTTCAAATTGCATGATGTCGAAATCAAAAAGGGTTTGCTGAGGATTGCGGTTTCTGCATGCCGACATGGAATCGATCTTTAGCCGAGCTAAAATAGCTGACGAACTCTATTCTTGGCCGAACTCTAGTACGTCTTGTTCTTTCTTTTTCATAGAGTAACTCTAGTTGGTTCACAGTTCTCAATCTTTGCAATATAACCACCGGCTACAAAAGCTCTCTGTAGAACAATTTGCCATTTCAAGAGAGCCAATTCTGTGGTTCTTAACGATTCCTACAGTGTGGTTCGAACTGACTAACTGTGATTTAACGGCAAAATTTGTAACCCAGAGAACGCTAAAAGGCATAAGACTTTTCTACCTTTAAGCCACAAAAGGATGAGGTCTCGGAAGATTTCTGGTTCAGAAAGGAGTATCTCAGTGCAACTGGAGCAAATATATCGGAACAGTCTGCCTGGAGTGGAGACTAATATTGGTAAGAAGCATATACAATAAAAATTTAAACGTGCTAAGCTCGAGCCTAATTAAAAGGATTGTTGAAAACCTTAAAAGTTCGAAATTTTTTTTGGTCATCTGTAAAATCGGTCAACAAAAATTTTATCTCATTTTCAACATCACCTCTTCGTGATGGTGACCGAACCGTTGTCGAACGTGTGGAAAAATTGAACCTTTTGACAGCGAAACTCTTAACTTTTATCGAGCAATCGAGCACCCCAACTCTGATTTCACGCTTTCATTTTTTCGTTTTCCAGCTACGGTTTTCAACGAGCCTGCTGAACCGGATGGTATTCCCTTTATTTTTCTTAAGAAAAGTTTCTCCTGTCTGGCCTAACCATTTTTTAGTTTTTACCATCTTCCATACTCTTCAGGGTGCTTTCCACAGATCTAGAAAATCGTGAAAGTTCAGCGAATTCCCAAGAAAGGGTACAAAGCGAAACCCGCTAGAAACCGCCCTATTGCTATTGTTAACCGTAGAATAGTCAACTATCTTGTTGAGAAAAATCCGATCAACAACGATCTACAATATGGTTTCAGCGTTCAGTACGCTCTACAAGAGATTTCCTGGTGCAACTAACTGAGCGTCGGAACTCCTGCTTACACAAATTCGGCAAAGGTCTAGTACTTGTGCTTGACGTTACAAAAGCGTTTCACAGAGCTTGGCATAAATATTTCTTAGCTAATGCCTTTCGCTCTAACTTTTCCACTTTTTACCTTCCTCTTCGAGCGATGATGGAGTTACTTCTCCTACTGCTACTGAATAAACATGTTTACATCAGTAAAATGCACGCAATACTCACATGTCGACAACACCAACTGCGGCAGATACTCCTTCCAGAATGCGCACTGTCGCAGACGTGGACCTCGGCCAACATTCGAAGCGTTCAATCCTAGTTCCATATAGTGGCGCCCATGGGCAGTATGTTTTGGCCATTCTGGGAATTTACCCGACGATCCTGGATTCGGATTTCTATAAAGAAAAAATAATATACATACGTCCTTCATTTCTTTTCTCATGTTTACCGCTACTTCTAATTTAAAAACTTACCCATGTTTGGCGAAATTACTCCAGTACCGCATTATACGTCTGCTAAAGTCCTTCTCCTCCTCGGTATAACCTAGATTTGGATTTAACGGCTCACCGAAGACGTAATTAATTTCATCACCGTGCATTACACCGGTCCATTGGGGCCATGGATTACCTCGGCTACGATGAGTATACAAATACATGTAAACGTTGTTCCCTTCTTTCGCATACCTGTGAAGAAAGTCCAATGTCGTTTTAGTTGCTATTGTTGGCTCGACCGTACTATGTAGATAATTTACCTATACGCAAATTCATTAACGTTACAGGTGAAATGATAGTCGCCGACCATCTTATCTAGGGCATCCCGATTACTATGCGGATTATCGGGATCCACCCAATCTGTATATTCGAAAACAATAGCCTGTCGTGCTGGATTATTTACATAGGGATTTAGCTCTTTCACAGCCTGTAAAAGATTTCCGATTATTACTACTAGCTACTATGCATAACCCAAGGATCAATTCGGAATCCTTTCACTTAAATTCGAAAACGGTTCAAATTAAGTTGCTACCAACCTGCAAAAATTCCTCTCTAGTTACCGTCACGCCTTCTTCTTTGCGAAGCAGCTGAGTTAAATAGTAAATAATAAAATAGTAACCTTCTTCGCTATTACTTCCGGTCAAGATATCGGTCTTCTTGAATCGGCCATGTGCCATCGATTTCTGTGGCGTTTCGTCCAAGAAGGCGCCATCTACAACCGGAACAAATGGAAATTCGCATATGCCCAACGTTCCCCATTCGTTATCAACTAGGGTGGTAGCGTCCTTGCTGCGCAGGCATTCTATAACTTCGGACAATTGCGTTGGATCGTGCGGACAATTAACCGCTTCGGCTAAACGAAGTGTCCTGCAATAAATTTACATTGTTTAAATTGGTTTATGCGATGGAGACGGTGTCGACGAACCTTAACGACGCCTCGTCTCTTGACACAAGAGCCCATGGCGCTGTTGGTGAGCCGCTCTCGAGGATGGCACGCTGAAATAAGTCTCGCGATAAGGCCGACAGTAAATGCAGCGAGACTGAAACGGCACCCGCACTCTCCCCGAAGAGAGTAACTCTTCCTGGATCGCCACCAAATCGATGGATATTGTCACGGACCCATCTAAAAATCAGAGAAATTGAATTTAAAATTTGTATTAGATAAGTGGCGACTCAATAGATCTGCGATACCGTACCTTAAGGCCAAGTTCTGATCGAAAAGGCCTGCATTTCCCGGTGCTTCGGGAGTTCCAAGAAACAGGAAACCCAATGAGGCAACACGATACTGCATGGAGACAACGATTACATTCTCCTCGGCCGCTAGAATCCTGTAAAGAAAAGTTCGATTATTTCAATTTTGATTTACTCTATTTTTAGATATCTTGATGAACTTTTAACGACCTCCTTTTAACGACACCTCGACTCTACTCTCATCTTATCGCCCCCGAGCGTTAATTACTCACTCTCTATTCAATTCCAAGCTTATCTTATATGGCAGCATACGTTCAAATTTTAATTTAGCGCCCACTGTTGGTTGAGTGAGTCCCCCTTTGAAGCGCGAACCTCGCAATTCAACGTGACACGCTAACTCGTTTCTATTTTTGTTAAATCTATACCACATATGACGTCATACGTAAGAATTGTACTACCCGACTTTGCACTAGCGGTCAAAGAATGTCTAGAAAAATGGCACAAATACCTACGAGTGGAGGGTGCTGGTGGGGCAGTAGGCTATCTTGACTTCGATCGCACCCCTCTCACTGACGGACACAGCCGGGAACTGACCTATGGTGAGATTTTAATTGCAAAATAACCTCCGCTGTGTGACCGGTAGTGACCAGGAAGGAAACAAGAAAGGAACTGCATTGGAATGTTTTCGCATATTGCGAAGAGTGGAGAGAGTCGAGGGGTCGTCGATGTTATTCTAAGGTCGAATTGCTTTAGGGGAGCCAGAAAGTTCGAATGCGAGTTGTTCGCGCGATATTTTGCATGCTCGTAACGAGAAACTTTTTAATGTCAGGCGAGCTTTATTATAGGGCTTACTCAAGGGTGGAGGAGAGTCCTTTCAGGCAGTAAAAGTTTTTTACTATTCCAAAATAGTCTTGTTACGATATCGAGCACGTTTTCAAGGTTATGTAAGACTTTATTGAACAATTGTTTCACAGGATTTCGAAGGACAAATGTTATGAATGATGGTACAACACATCCCACATTTTGAGTCGACATTTTCTATAGAAAATATTAAAACTATTAATTTGAGGAAATGAATGAGACTCACCGAGAGGAAGTGTATCTCAAGGATGGCATCTCCTTAATTAAAAACTACTTCTCCACTCACCTGTGATCGTAAACATCCAATGTGGCCGTTCCCGAATAGAATCCTCCGCCAAATATCCACAACATGACCGGCAAGTTCTTCTGCCGAGGCCTGGGCACAACAACATTGATGTACAGGCAATCCTCGGACAGTGGCGTATTCGGATTCCACATCGTGGCTCCGCTGAAGTCTCCGAAAACCGTGTCGACTATTTGAACACAAGTATTAGGCGGTTTGGTTGCATTCAGGATGCCGGTCCATCGCTCGGCCGGCCGTGGATGCCGAAATCGGAGCTGTCCGATTGGCGGCTGAGCGTATGGTATGCCCAGCCAGGCGTCGACCTTCTTTCCGGTCGGTGCCGTCAGAATCGTTCCGCGAACTTTCCCCTTATCGGTTTGTATCACGAGCGGATCATCATCCGGTTCGTTATTCGACTCGCGTCGGCTCATACCCCGACGTCGCTGATGCTGCTGTTGCTGCTGCTGTTGTTGTTGTTGCTGTTGCTGGTGTTTCTCCAAATTGTCTTCGCGTTCCAACGTTCCCAATTCGGCATCGACGATCCGAACGATTTCACCGTGACCGAGATATGGTGTAAAAAATGCATCTGTACGAAAGAAAGGGAACTGAGAGTGTGAGAGAGCTGTGCAGTCTAAAATTTGGGTTCTTACCGTCTTCCTTGAGGGAGGCCGATGCCGAGGATGAGGACGACGATGATGATGATGACGCGGATGAAGATGAAGAAGGCGGTGCAAATTTTTGTCCTAATGGAAACTGTTGAACACTACTTTCTGCGTCATGATGCCTGGCGTCTATAAGGCGACCAACTAATCCAAAAATTCCTAAAGTGCATATTATTAGGTGACCAACGGTGCATGGGCGAACTGAGTGGCCCAACGCTGTGTTTATCTCCATTGTGGAGAAATCTGTTGGAAAAAATTGTTTTTTTTTTATTTCATTTCGAATTGATTGGAAGGAAATTTTAGCGAATAAAAATTACTAATAACTCTTTTTACTTCGGAAACCGTCAGATAGATGGAAGTAGCGACTCAAAAGCAAAATAAATTTGTCGAAGTTTTTATTTTATTTATTTTTTTTAAGGCACCGATCACAACTTAGGGGGTCACCCTTTAATGCATTGCGCAGTTATGTCGGCATAGGAAGAGGATGAAATTTGGTAATGTTATGGGAATTTTTGAGAGACGGAAGTGGCGATGGACATTATTTTTGAAGCGCTGAAGGTTATACTTGCTTGGAAATTTGCTAGCAGGCAACGCGTTCCAAAGTCTGAACGTTCGGGAGATGAACGACTGTCTATATTTCACTTTACGAGTAGGAATATGGTTAACGGTGAGCTCGTGCGCCCGTTTAGCTTGACGAGTATATCGTGGAAAACTGTAAAGTGGAGGAATAAGTGATCTAAGTTCCGCACTTCATATACCATAAAAGTAGCGATAGTAGATGCTGAGTACTAAACTTTCCTACGATGCTCGAGGGAGTCAACAGAAATCGTAATTATCGGACAAACTGAAAAAGTTTTCGCTGCGGTGAATTCCTGCCGCTGAAGCGAGCACATTAACTTCGGGAATGGTTGGTTTACAGGGCCAATCAGTACATGTTCTGTTAAGTTCCAATATAGGGGCATAGGTGGAAAACAGTTCTCTTCCACAAGGCGCGAGCGAGTTATAATATACAGAGCTTGCTTAGAGATGTTTTGCTTTGGCTTCCTCAAAGAATGACCGACCCACTGCCACTTTTTCCTTTGAATCTCAATGCCAATCTAAGGATAGTTTATGGAGTGGTTGAATATCAGTGCACGTAAGCCACCAGTGGCCAATAGTACGTCTCCGTATTTGTACCTTGTGGACTTACATATCAGTTATCCAGCCTGCTCTGCCGGTGAAAATAATTAGCTCCATCGGTTCAAGGGACAGTAAATTATTCAGCTCAGCGAAGAAGTACTCTCCAAGAATTTGACTTAAAATTGTTCGGAGGCATGGGCAATGGCAGAGGATATCCACCTTTGGTATTATCCTCCTCACCGTAGCCTATCTAGTGTCTAGAGTTTCTGTCGATAGTCTTTAAACTCTCAATGTCAATATTTTCTATTTTCTTAACGGTGGCAGCTCCGTTTATGGCCAACCTGTTCGCCAGTTAGAAGCATTTTGAATTTCGGAAATGGCCTGCAGTGCGACTTTTCTGTGCAAGTAAAAATTAGCTCGTTTACCATTTACTCCGGCACACATGGACCCTTTCGCAATAGCCATTACCTCCGATTGAAAAACCGTTGCATATTCTTGTTCTTTGTTGCGTGGAGATTTGCAGATTAAGGCTTTCAGAAAAGACGCCATAACCCACTCCCTATTCCATTTTCGAACCATCAGAAAATAACGCAATCTCGTCATTCTGCATGACATGAAATGCTTGGAAATGAACATTCCTTTTTCATACGCTCCAGGATGGTGACAAGTGTTTATACTCTAGATGAAATCTAAGAGTATTATAAGTTTGCCACAAAGTGTGTAACGCTAAGAAATAAGGCTCGGAGAAAAAAGTGAATGATACAGAAGTTCATATAATCACTCAAAAATCTCAAAACCGGATGTCCATCCGTCCGACTGTCTGTCCGTCCGTGTCCTCTCTAGCTTGAGAACGAGTTGATCGAGAGAGTTAAAATTTTGTACACGTCGTTTTTGACGTAAAAGTAAGGACAAATTCGTGAACGGGCCAAATCGCTCCACCCCTTCTAGCCCATCCCATACAAAATGACACAATTGCGCAATTTGACAATAAACGGATTTGCTCAAAAAGTATAAAATCTATTTGTCTCAAATTTGGAAGATATTACTTTTATGATGATATGAATCTACTATATAAAAATTTTGCGTGTCCTTTCTCTCCTTCTACCACCTCCCATACAAACTATACTTTTCATGAAATACTCTAAACCAATTTACTCAGTGCGTATAAAATTTAGCGAGCTGAAATTTTGCACTAAATATTTATTTGAAATTATTAGTAAGACCAAAAAAAATTAGACCATTAGCTTCACCCCTTCTACCCCCTCCCAGTATAAAATTGATGGAGCTGCAATTGTGCACTAAACATTTATTTAGAATTGTTCGTGAGACCAAAAAAAATAGACATTTAGCTTCACTCCTTCTACCCCCTCCCATACAATTTGACACAATTCAACAACTTTACAAAAAGTCGATTTGCCCGAAAAGTATGACTGCTACTGATCTGCTATGCCAAATAAATGATGTTTACAGTTATTTCTAAGAAAGTTATTAATAACTCCACCCTCCTTCTACCACCTCCCATACAAACTGTACAATTATACAGAGAATATTGGACGTGATTCAAGCAATTAATTAAAAAGCTATTAACATCCACCCACCCTTACTATTACCCCTGCTCCTCCCCTCATAAAAACCCAAACTTGCAGAAACGAATGAAATATTGTTAAATTGACAACAGCCCTGCCCAAGAACTCCCTTTCACTTAGCCTTCCCTAACCACTCTAACCAGCATATTGACTTTCCACTCATCCGCAACTTCTCCTAAGAATAATAAAGTTTCGGCCGACTTGTTGGCAGTTTATTTAATAATATGTAATAATCAAATTTGCTTGGAAACTATAAAAGCTATTAATTTGAAATTTAGAGTATATTATTTTTATTACAAATGCAATCTTTAAGTATACAAATTATTAAAATTCCCCAACTCCTTCGCCCACCTCCCATACAAACTACACTTTTTCATTAAATACTATACACCAATTTTCTCAGTACGTATAAATTCCATCGAGCTAAAATTTTGTACCAAATCCTTAATTAGCATTATTATTAATATCGGGAAAAAACTAACAGATTACCTTCACTATTTCTACACCCTGCCGTACAATGTGACATGATTCCACGACTTTACAAAAATTCGATTTTTTTGGAAAGTGTAAAAGTCACAGATCTAAAATTTAAAATATATGAATTGCATAATGATCGTAATTGTTTTTCTCGAAAAATCACTAAGAACCCCTCACTCCTTCCACCACCTCCCATTCAAACTTCCACTTTTTCATGAAATACTAAACCCATTTTCTCAATACATATAGCCTTCATCGAGCTAAAATTTTGTATAGAATCCTTAATTAGCATTATTATTAATATCGGGAAAAAATTAACCGATTAGCTTCATTCCTGCTACCCCCTCCCATACAGTATTACACAATTTCACAACTTCAAAAATTCGATTTCCATGAAAATTGTGAACGTTACTGAACTAAAATTTAAAATATATCAGTTTTGTTTCTCGAAAAATCACCAAAAAACACTCCCCTTCTTCTACCACCTCCCATACAAATTGCACAATTTCACTAAATACAATGCACTAAGTTTCTCAGTACCTATTCAATTTTTGAAGCTTAAATTTGGTACATTTTTATATCTACTCTAGCATGATGTGAAACAAATTAGTTCAGTACTATCACCCCTTCTACCACACCCCATACAAAATTCTTAGCCTCACAAAAATTTAAAAAAAAAATCTTTGAAAAATATTGATCAGTGTTCATTTTATTGCATTTTCAAAAAGAAACTTGTATTTGGTGCTCCCTTTATTATTGAACATGTAATGGTCGCGCTGAAATCAGCCAATTTCCTTTTGGTTTTCATTATTTGCCCATCCGGAATTGATTCTGCCTCACTCAGCTGGTTTTCGCTATCACCCGGCAGGGGGTATGCGGAACTGTTGAGTGAACCTAGAATGACATACAAAACTGCTACCGTTACGTAAAAAAATAAAATTCGTCGGATGACAAGGGATTAATTTCGCTCTTTTAGGGACTGGATCGCGAAAGCGTGCAGACGTGGTTGAGTCGGAATTTTTTTTTTCTTTCTTTTTTTTTTTGTGTGCACCTGATATACGTGTACATACCTTGTTGGCCAAATCGGTGGTTCGAGCAATATGCGTGGAGCTGCCGAGGTCGATTTCGTTGGAGCAGTAAGGAGTCACGTGTGTGGATGGATGCAACTAGAAAAAAATCGACCAAGGAGTTGTGTGAAGAATTGGCGACCGCAACAACAAGGTATTTATAAATTACTTATCAAATTGACTTTATATCGTTTCGTGATTGGCCGGATCCTCAGTTTTGCCTGTATAACAGTGAGTGTTGAAAAAAAAAGGATTTTGGTTCACTCGACCGCCGACGATTCCTTGTTTTAATAGGCGAGCATCCCGATGAGGCGCTAACGAATCTCAATTTTTTTTTGAGACAGGAAGAGGGAGAGCAGGATGATTCAAGTTCCCGCTACGTCACATGGCCGCAAGTTGGCCTGGTACCTCCACCACCAGTTGGGCCTGAGACATTCAAAGGTCTTGATTTCCACTAATTTCTTTTTTTCTTCTTTTTTCCTCGATCTAGCAGGGGTCCTTTCACCTGTAGAATGAAAGAGTGGATCAAATAGTTTATATTCTGGTTTTTTTCTGACCCCTCATTATTTTGCGGCCCGCTGACTACCTCACTAGGACTTCTCAAACCTAGTGGTCAGCCCTCAATATCGGTACACAGCACTTTATTTATGAACACGGAGAGTAATTACACCCACGCCCAACCGGCGAGCTAGGATGTGCTTGAGCTAGGTGTACCCTGAGTCACTCCGCAGGCACTTCGTGGGACACTGACATGGCAGCGTGTGAGCATACGATAGTTGAGTGATGTGTGAATTTCCATTTGGAAATTACCTCAACCCCAACGTCTTGTGTTACAAACACTCTACATGTACATCCCAAAAGCATTCAAAGTGTGCAGTGCCGCCTCCACAAACTGATTTTTCAAGTAAGCTCGTTGGGAAGGACAGAGGTAGGCGATGTTAACGATGGTCCTTATTTGAATATCTATCAGTATTCCAAAGGTTTCTAGAAAAAAAATGTCAGACTTTTTGGCCTGTAGTCCTTCGACTGTGTATGACTAATTTTATGGCAGCGAAATATGAACATTAACTCAGGTGTCCGAAAAATTACTTAACACTTTGAAGAGAAAGGTCCTCAGAAGAATCTTTGGGACTGTGAGGGAAGACTCGATCTGGAGAATACAAAACAATACAAAACAACAGAGAATTGTATGCCATCTTCGGCAATCCAGAAGTGTCAACCCTCTTAAAATTGGAGAGGATAGATGACGGAAAAATTCCCAAAAGCTCACTAAACAGGAAAGTCAATGGGCAAAGACCAGTTGTAAGAACACGGAACCGCTGGGAGGAATCTATGACGTAGACAGTAAATCAATGCTAAAATTTTCAAACTGAAGGACGCGGTGACTGAACTGAGAAGGATGATGGAGGCGGAGTATATAGGAGGCAAAGATTCGATTTGGACTGTAGCACAATGTACAGTGGCTCACAGCTTATTTCGTGCAGTGCTATTTTTCAACTATAGAACACTGTATCTTAAAAACGAATTAGAAAATAATGAAATTTTGAATGTAGATATAGAAAAACATGCTTATTGATTACAATAAATAAAAAAAAGTTAACAAAAATAAATTCTGACACCGAAAAGACCGATGGTTCAGCAGAAACGCAGGCCACAGCTTATTTCATGCAGGTACTTGTCTCCACTTCTGTCCGATCGTGTCGCGCGGTATAACGGGACTCTTTTTCTTTACTTTTTTGAAAGAATTGGCAACTAGCTATAGTCAACATTTAGTGTGATATTTTACGTGCAAAGGACAAGAAGTGCAGAGTATCATTGAACGCTTCATTTCTGAAAATCGTATTCAAGATAAGGGCAGAAGCGCGCCGAACAAAATTTTCAATTCGTCTGACAAACGATTTATTGTACGTAAAATCAAGACGAACCCGAATTTAATGGCTCCAAAGCTAGTCGCGGAGATACAGCAAGGACTAGGTAAGTCGTGCAGTGCAGAAACTTTCCGCCGCGTGCTCCGAGACCACAACTTCAATGGTCGAGTAGCTAGAAAAAAGCCATTCATAAGCAGAAAAAACCAGCTGAGTCGCCTTGCCTTTGCTAGAGAGCACGCCAACAAAAATTCGGACTTCTGGAACAGCGTCATATTCTCAGACGAGTCTAAATTTAATATCTTTGGAACAATTGGAAAAAACTATTTTGGTGGAGTGGACGAAAATGACCCGAGAAACTACCCAAAAACTTGTGGATTCTATGCCAAAGAGACTTAAAGATGTAATAAATGCAAAGGGCTACCATACCAAATATTGAATTTTGTATAAAATTTAACTTTTTTCTGTTAATTAGGGCCTATGTTTAAGTGCATGAAATAAGCTGTGACATGAAATCAAGCAGTATTTTCACATTTTTTGTTAATTAAGTATTACAAACAACAATTGTGTTATTTTTGAAGTTCCTAGCTTAAACAATAAACATAAAAGAATTATGATTGGGCGTAAAGCCCAATCATATGATAATCTAGATGAAATGAGAAAGAGTTCAATGTACCGGAAAATGTGTCACCTCTAATTCTTTTAAATAATTAATAGTGACTTTTATATGGGAGGTGGTAGAAGCAGAGAAGGAAGGTTTGTAATTTTTGGATATGACACCTAATGTGGTATGCAAAATATTTCGTATTGAATTTATTTCAATTTCAAATTCGATAGTTCTAATATATTCGAAGGAGAAATGCTTTTCTTGAATTTATAATGCAGATATTTGTATGGGAGGAGGTACAAGGAGTGAAGAGGAGCTGATAATTTTTTTTAGCATTTATTGCAATTATTAAAAAACAAATTCTGGCAAAATTTTGAGCTTACACTTTTTCTAGTTTTAATGGAAATCGATATAATGCACTTAACAAAAATTATACATTTGTATGGGAGGGGGTAGAAGGAGTGTACGGATCAAAACAAATTTCTTACTCGTTATTTATATTTCTATTTTTATACTTTATGCAAAATATCAAGTTGATAGCTAATAATTTAATTAAAATTTCAAAATTTCGTGAAATTCGTATGGGAGGGGGTAGAAGGAGTGAGGTGAAGTTGATAATTTTTTTAAGACTGATTGGAATTATAATAAAATTAATTCTGGCAAAAATTCATTTTTATAACTTTGCTGGTTTCAATGAAAATCGAAAAACTGAATTTTTCAAAATTATGCATTTGTATGGGAGTGACGGGATCAGATCAATATTCAGTCATATTAATGACATCTATACCGTAATACTTTAACCTAAATTTCAAATCGATAGCTTTAATAGTTTCAAAGAATTTCAAATTTCGGAATTTCGTGAAATTTGTATGGGAGGGGGTAGAAGGAGTGGGGGGGATGTAGCCCGTTCACGAACTTAAAGTTACTTTTTTGCTAAAAATGACACACAACAAATTTCAGCACGATAGCTCAAAGCGTTCGAGAGTTATGCTGTAGACAGACGGACAGACGGACGGACAGCAACTCGGAATCGAAGTTTTTGAGCGACAACAAATATTTCTGTACTCTTGGCGGCTCTGTGCGAGCATTATTTCTTAGCGTTACAAACGGTAAGGCAAACACAATATACTCTCAGATTTCATCTAGAGTATAAATATTTGTTTAAAACATTTTACATAGTTTTCCAATAACAGCGTAACAAATTTCAAATTTGTAGCTGCACGAAATTTGAGTTCGCGACCTACGCATTGTAGAGCAGCACGCTAACTACTAGGCAACAGCTAGGTCGAAGGTATACTAAGTTAAATTTCATCAACTATTATTTAATATTTTTAATTTAAATAGATCTTCGTTTAATGGTTTGATGAATGCTTTCAGAGTGCATTTCGAATTGAAAGGATTCTACACTGTTCCGCTTTGTTATTCGTGACGTTGGCTCTGTTGAGACCTTAATCAAAGAGAGTTTGATAAAGCACCGCAAAGACCGAAATGTTACTAATAATAAAGCATAACAGAGTCCGGAAATCTTTCCTTTCAGATCTTCGTCTATTCTGCACAAAATTGAATTAGCTGGTAATCGTAGTTACATTATTTCGAGCCAAGTATTTTTGATATTCAATAAAATCACTGCAATCTTTACTCGCTAAATTTATCCATCACATCTCGCACGTGAATAATTTACCAAGTGAAATAAGAACTTACCTTATGTCAACATCTACCGGAAAGTTTTTGCTTCATATTATTTACCCTAGTTACTGGGAGATTCCGGCTACGCTTGTCAAGTTGGTAACGATGAATTACGTATCTGCAAAACAATTGTAAACATAAAATATTTAGTAAAATACCCATAAAAGATTTATAAAATTAAAGTTTTTTTTCTACATTACTCGAATAAAGAAAAGCACATAACTGCACTACAAGGAGCATATATTTCAAATGTGCACAATCTATTCGTACACTGCCTTAGCAAAAAACTAGGTCCAACATGAAGCTCGACTTGCTAATCAACTGAAGTGTCTGAGAGTAGAAATTATTCTTCGCATTCTTGACCATTTTAAATTGGTAAATTAATGACCAGCGGAAACTCATGCCGATAATTCTAATCAAAAAATTATAATAAGTGTAGTAGCTACTACGAAATACCTAAATTAAGAATAAATCATTCTAAATTGAAAAAAAGTCAAGCTCTATAATAGCTCACGTAGAAAGTATTTAATGGACCGTACACACTAGATTATTCGAGGTGCTAGCTCCGAATTTTTCATGTTCAGAAAAATGGGATTCGGATCATTCGTGTATTTCGTCAAATTTGAGTGACACTTTAATCGATTCGAAAAATATGTCATATAATAATAAAGCGTAACAGTGTAGAATCCGGAAATCTTTTCTTTCAATTCGAAATGCCCTGTGAAAACATTCACCAAACCATTAGAGAGCTCTACAGAGAGCAAACTCTCAAATTGGCTCGGCTATTGGAAACGACAAAAAACAAAATCGACACCATTCTTAACCAAATAGCCTTCGAAAAACGATGCAGAGACAAGAACTTAGTTCCTAAAGGCTTCAAAATCGTGGGCACATGGGACAACCATCGGAGCAAGGGTTTTCTGAAGAAAGTGAGTCAGCAGCTCTTGAGAAATGACATCCAACTCAAGAGAATTAAGCTGGACTACCTCAATAAAGAAGCCCTATCTCTTCACCTCCTCCTCGATAGCCTCCTACCAAAGGAAATCTTTAATTATTTTGATTCTTTCATTTCAGAACGCAGAGAAGCAGAATTCATCAAGAAGAATACGACACTGGAACGGTAATTCAGGAGTTTAGAATCAACATTAGAATCAGTGCAACCAATGCAGACGAGAAGTAACAACGTAGTAATCAACCTTTCATGTTAACCAGGGAACAAGGAGATGTGTTAAGCAAAGGATTAAACTTCGCGCTTAATCCAACAAGTATTCCAATCGAAGAAACATTGAGCAAATAGAGCTGGCAATCAGAGGTCTTCCGCAAGCGATTGAAATCAGAGACGAGGTCTCTCACATCATCAAGCGAGGAGTGCCACCTACGACGAATATCCCTTCGAAAGAACGGAAAGTTTTAAAGGAGCTGAAACAAATAAAAGAGATATCGATTATGCTAGCGGACAAAGGAAACGCAATGGTAGTTACGGACAAGGAACAATATGAGGAGAAGATACGAGATATTCTACAAACAGGACCATATACTGAAAATAAGAGAGATCCAACCGCTGCCTTCCACCAGAAACTAATCCTATTCATCAAGCAAATTCCAATATTAGCGGAAAAATATGGCAAACTAATCCCTTCAGACCCTCATACCACAAAAAGTTGCGGACTTCCAAAAATACACATACATAACATTATAAGATCTTGACGGAACTTTTAGAAAAGAGAATTAAGCCCTATGCTGACAAAGTAAAATTACCATGGCGGATTTAGAGCTGGACGACCAGATATTCTCAGTTAAACAGCTACTGGAAAAGTGCTCGGAATATAACATTGATGTGCACCAAATATTTGTTAACTTCAAGCAAGCATACGACAGTATTGACAGGTGCGTACTGTATAAAATCGTGTTGGAATTTGGAGTGCCACCGAAACTGGTTCAGCTTACAAGAATGACAATGACCGAGTCTTTGTCACGAGTCAGAGTAGAAACCAAGCTGACTTCCAGTTTTAAAACAGACAACGGCCTTAAGCAAGGTGACGGCCTCGCACCAATGCTTTTTAACTTGACACTCGAATATGTTGTTCGGAAACTTCCCGTTGACACCAAGGGAACACTATGCTTCAAATACACACAACTCGTAGCATATGCCGACGATATAGATATCCTTGCAAGATCTCTGGAGAGTGCCAAGGAGGTATTTGTAAACCTTGACTCGGTAGCAAGGGAAGTTGGACTACGTATTAATGAAAACAAAACAAAAATTATGACACAAACTAGGAAAAAGACGCCAATCAGACAAAATATTACAGTAGGAGACTATAACCTAGAAAACGTAGACAATTTCATATATCTAGGGGCAAATCTATTGAAGGATGGAAGCGAACCCATCGAAATTAAAAGAAGGATAATGATGGCAAACAAGACTTATTATTCGGTTCTACCAATAATCAAAAACAAGAATGTGCACAGGAAAACAAAACGTAAGCTACAATATATAAAACGATCATAAGACCTGTGCTATGTTATGGCAGCGAAACGTGGACATTAACTCAGGCGTCCGAAAAACTACTTAACGCCTTTGAAAGAAAGGTCCTCAGAAGAATCTTCGGACCTGTGAAGGAAGACTTGATCTGGAGAATACGATACAATAGAGAATTGTATGCCATCTTCGACAATCCAGAAGTGTCAACCTTTATAAAAATTTAAGACAATGGGCTGGTCATGTGGAGCGTATGAATGACGGAAGAACTCTCAAACGCACACTAAAAGGGAAAGTCAACGGACAAAGACCGGTCAGAAAACCACGGAAGCGCTGGCAGGATTCGATTGACGCAGACAGCAAATCACTGCTACATTTTCAAACTGAAGGACGCGGTCACTCAACCAATTTCACCTGTGGTAGCGGAAATTCAAATTTCATGAAGGAATTCGAAAAGAACGCACTGGACTCAGCTCCATTAACACCAAAATTGTATCTACGGTATGTGGATGACACCTTCATAATTTAGCAACATGGGAAAGAAGAGCTCGACAAATTTTTAGCACACCTGAACTCACACCATGAGAAAATTAAGTTCACCATGGAAACAGAAAGCGTCGGGAAACTGCCATTTCTGGATGTGCTCGTAGAAAGGAATGATACGACGTTAAACTTCGGAATATATAGGAAACCAACTCACACCAACAGATATCTCCACGTTTATTCACATCACCACCCAAGTCAGAAAACAGGCGTACTAAAGACCCTAATACACAAAGCCCGATGTATAACTGGAGGAAATCCGGGCAGTCTTCGATACGAAAAGGAACAGTTGAATCGAGCATTCACAGCAAATGGATATAAAGCGAGCGAAATAATCAGGCCTGGAAACCGAAGCATCCAAGGACAAAAGAGCGGGAAGACACTGAAGAAGGAAACACAGACAAACGATAAGACGGATAAGATAGAAAAAATCCTTCGAAAATCCAACATTCTCTACTCTGACTAATATCCGAGGAATCTTAGGAAACCAGAAGGACAAAAAACCATTGGAGACAGATGGTCACAGGGTCGAATGGTCAAAGCATATATTGAGGCATTACTTCAGGCTGAGCCTGAGGAAGTATTGACCAAATGTGGTGGAACATTAAAAGTGGTATTCAGAGCGCAGTTGAAGATACTTTAGGATATTTCAAGCGGAGAAAACGAAATGGCTGGTTCGATGAGGAATGCCAAGAAGCGATCACAAAGAAAAACCAAGCCTATAGAATGTTTCTTGAAAGAAGAACATGTGCTCGAGAGAAGAACTATCAGCGGCTCAGACGAGACGCCTAGAAGATATGCAGACGAAAACAACGGAAAATGAATACTGAAAAAATTTTATCACTGGACGAAAACTTGAAGAAAAATGACGTGTGCGCAGAATATAATATTTAAAGAAATGAGACAAAGTTACAATCTGCAAACTACCTTCTGCGGCGAAAAAGGCAACATCATAAGCGACGCTACCGAAATCAATGAAAGATGGGTTCAGTACTTTCAAACATTGTTAATAAGAACAACATTACAGGCTGAACCTTTTATAATTCCAGAAGTTCTAGATAGAAACTGCCCATTGCTCCAACCTATGATAACGTAAAAACACCCCTACATAATTTAAAATCGAACAAGGCGTCCGGAATCGGTTCAGTACCTATGGAATTGTGCAATACTCTATTGATCTGGTTACGCGATTACCGGCATCATCGTAGGTGAATCGTTATCACAAAATGTTCGAAGTCCGAACAGTTTTTAGTGAATTCAGGAGTACCACAAGATTCTCATTTATGATCGCTGCTCTTTTTTTATTTGTTAAAACTATTGCCTTTGTGTTTCGTGATGTTAAATTTCTGTTTTAGCCAATGATTTAAAAATCATTAAAGTTATTGAATCGACTAATTATTGTCAATCAAACATTATTTTTTATTCCTCATTATAGTTTAATACGTAACTCAGCCAGTAGTATTTATTACTCGGAATACTATAGGCTTTACCAGGAAGTTTTTGTGATTTTCTTTTTATAATCTAGATGAAATCTGGGAGTATATTGATCGCACATTCGCCAGAGGTACAGCAATATTTATTGTCGCTTAAAAACCTCAATTCGGAGTATTCGTTTATCCGTGTGCTGGTCTGTCTGCCTACAACTGTCCAAGTCATACCGATTATAAGAAAGCTTTCAACACTGTTAATTGTAAAATTCTTATTTCAAAACTTGAAAGGTACGGTGTCTCTGGTTCTTTCCTGAACTGGTTCAATTCTACCTTACATCGTCTCAGAACTGCGTTCAATGGATTCTGGGAGTATATTGATCGCACATTCGCCAAAGGTACAGCAATATTTATTGTCGCTTAAAAACTTCTATTCGGAGTATTCGTTTATCCGTCTGCCTACACCAAGTCATACCGATTGTCCAAGTCATACCGATTTTAAGAAAGCTTTCAACACTATTAATTGTAAAATTCTTATTTCAAAACTTGAAAGGTACGGTGTCTCTGGCTCTTTCCTGAACTGGTTCAATTCGTACCTTATGGATCGTCATCTCCGAACTGCGTTTAATGGATACTCCTTTAGTGAGCTTCTTGCTAACTCTGGTATCCCGCATGGATCGATCCTTGGTCCTCTATTATTTGCTCTTTTCATAAATGATCTGCCCCAATTTGTATCTTCTGACTGTCTCTTATTCGCTGATGACCTCAAATTCTTCCTGGAAAATTTCCTCCATCTCTGATGGCATGATCTTCCAGGCTGATTTGTCTGCTGTCTCCCGTTATTGTTAGATGAGGAAATGGATCCATATTCACGGCAGTGACCACAATAAAGAATCTACGAGTAGGCTTTAATCGAAAACTTAAATTCATCAACTATTTCTTCGAGATTAAAAATAAGGCATACAGACTAGCTAGTTTCGTTCTCCGTACGACGGTCCAGTTTAACCGTCCAGGAACAGCTGCTCTACTATTTTCCACTCTCGTCCGTAGTATTTTAGAATACTCTTCCGTCGTCTGGAACCCTCACCATTCTTACCATTTTCTTCTTCTTCAATGGCGCTACAGCCCAAATCGGGCCTTGGCCTCCTGACCTTCAGGTTCCTTAACTTTTTTCATTTTTTCAGACCTTCGCGCAACCCACTATCTTCGAATTTTTCATTTTCGTAGATGTAGGTGACCAAGGTATACCCAAGCAGGCAGTGTACTGGAACTATGTATCGACTGGGATTTGAACTCACGACCATCGCATTGTAGACCAACACGCTACCCACTATGCTACACTCTAGCTCCGACTGAATCTTCAAAAAATTAAAATTCATAGATAGACGGTGGTGCGAAGTGCTAACATCCTTCTACAGTATTAAATAAATGCTACCAATGCTCAATTTGGACTGAAGTGCCATTAAAAATGGAAAGAGTTAGTATGATCGATCCAAAAGTATTCATTTATCAACTGTGCCGCACGTGACGAGCCGCCACTGCTACATATAACAATTTACGAGCGAGTTTAAACTGCATAATTATCCATTTACGAAATTTAAATTGAAATAAAATTGTTCAGTCTAAAAACAATCTATTTTTAGTCTTCGAAATAGAAAAACCTCCTCAACCTCCTTTTTAAACTCGTACCTTCGTCTTATTAGATCCACTCAATTGAGCTAATATTAAGCACGAACGAAATCATCCTAGCTGGCGCGATAGCTTTAAATACAGCATTTAGCAATTACAAATTCACAGGGATAACATATACATCGCTTTCTCCTGGTAATCCTGGGACAGCAATGTTATCGGAGATAGCAGCATAGGCAAGTAGACATATGTATATACAATAGCATCGATGGCAGCAAAAGTGATAGAGGTTAAACGATAATGATAGAGGTTATTCGTGAATATTTAAACCGTGCCTGCCGAAATGCTCGTGGATGGCCTTCCGGTAAAGCAGCCCACATATATTTCTGGGCTTCTGGCATAGTCTTGTGACATTTTCCTTCGCGCGGGGCCCCCGTCTACAAGTCAAGAGTCCTTTCCGAATTACACACCTCGTCAGAAGCCCAAAAGGTCGGGGCTCTCCACCATCCTTTAATGCTCAATAGCTTGGAATGATGATAAAACAAATAGGACTCCGTCGAGCTGTACGGTATACGTATATGTATACGCGAATGCTACGAACTCACTTCGGCCGCCCAATGATGTAGACATCACTTTAATGGCTTGCAATGAATTAATGATTTCATGTAGCGCAAAGGATACTTTTTTTTTTGCGTGTACACGGTGCGACTTCCTTGTTCTCTGTACGCGGTATATGGATTTTTAGTCATGCGAATTGTGTTGAAATTCGATTTTGTGCACGATTCAAATTCTATGCAAATGACTGTAATACAATACAGGGTCGAAATGTATATTTCGTTCAATGGAATGAATCAAGGATGCATCATGCAATTTCACGCAATTCTAATCGAAAATGTTGATATTATACAAAATGGAAACAGTAGATGGGGTGGGGTGTGAGTGTAGATATCACGGAGAATTGGTTAGACCATTACCAATCAG
This sequence comes from Chorisops tibialis, assembly GCA_963669355.1. Lineage (NCBI taxonomy): Eukaryota > Metazoa > Arthropoda > Insecta > Diptera > Stratiomyidae > Chorisops > Chorisops tibialis. The sequence goes on along the minus strand of OY770262.1, from coordinate 12,388,749 downwards.
AAACAAGTGAACCATACAACTACAAATGAACTCCTGAGGACATGAATTCGATTTATTAGCATTTTATATTATGTCCTAGTTTCAGATTCATCTATTGATCCTTTAATAGTGGGATAGGAGGCTATCACATCGCCTTAAACTACTAAAATTTTTCAATCGAAGGGAATGAAGATTGATATTTATATCGAACTTATGTTTGCTAAATTCTTTAGGCGTATTGAATTTTTGTCGGGTAATTTATAATGCATTCTAAATGCGAAGATGCACGACTGACAAGAAATGTGCGTAAGACAAGTACATCCACATGGGTTCGAACACAAGCGCACTAATTGTTTTTAATGGACAAGATATGGAAGAGGTGCAAGATTTTTGTTACCTCGGAAGCATTGTTGGAATGGGCGGCGGAGCTGAAAAGGATATTGTTGTTGTTTCCACAATGACACTACGGCCCAAGTCGGGACTTGGTCTCCTGACCCTCAGGTTCCTCAACATTTTTACATAATTTATTGTGGATGGGTTATTTTACCCTCTATTTACGAATTTTTCATTTTCGTAGATTGAGGTAACTAAGATATAGCCAAGCAGGTAGTGTACAGGCATTATATTACGTCGACCAGGATTTGAACTCACGACCTTTGCATAGTGAGACCAACACACTACCAACTAGGATATCCCCAATCTTGTTGCTGTTAGTTATGCTATTTGAAAAGTGGCCATTAGGTTTACTAAGAAACCGCAAACTGACCAGGAGTGATCTCCAAAAACGAACTTTGGAGTAGGACTGGACCCAAATAGGCACTGAGATTCAAAGGAGGAAATGGAAATGGAAGGAGGAAGACGGAAGGAAAACGTCGGGTTGGTCGACCATGAACCACATGGAAACGAGCTTTTGAGTGAAATACCAGAGGAGTAACAATCCTAGCAACAATTAAAAGCCTATGCTCAGGGTCACGCCATGTGGAAGAGAACTGTCCCATTCCTCCATAGGAGGTCTTAACAGGAAATTGATTGATTGAATTTACGATGGAACGGATCCTTACAGAGAAACATGAAAAGAACTCCTAAATTCCTTCAAAGAAATCACAAGTCTGGTAACAATCCAATTGAAAGTTTAACTGAAAATACAAGCAAAAGCCATTTATCCGCGTAATCGTCTAAAACAAATCCATTTTCCACACAACCAACCAATTTTCGTTAGATGGAGAGCTCCTGAAGCGTCCAACAACTGCTGCGCTCCCAAACTATACCCGCAGTATAAAACTATAAATTCCAACAATAATTTCATTTGCCTAAGGTCATGGATAGAGGATTATTCGAGTTGAGCTGTCGTCCCGAAAACACTTTAATTCCGTCGCCATCACTACCGCTACTGTCTCGAAGAAAATCGATGAATCGCCCGCCGTTCCTCGCACCATCCTACCAAGCACAAAGCAATAGCCTTTGGCAGGCTTGGCACAGTAGCTCAATAATTTTTCAAGGGCTTGAGCAAAAAAAAAACACCACTGTCGATCTGCTATACTTTCCCTGGCCACGCTCCCTCACTATATATGTCGCGTACACATTGATTCGTTTCGACTTCGACCCCCCAATATGACGGTATAGCTATAAAGTCATCCCGAATAAAAGAATATTTAAAGCGCCACCGACTCCTGTTCGCCCCCATACCCACACCTCACTTTCATCTGTTTACTTTAAGGAGCGCCATCCCCGATCCATTTTACTTGGTGTAGATAAGCTCGCGTTGAAAAAACTTTTTCTTCGTGCTCTCCATCCCTTAGCAAATCGGTGGTTGTTTACTTCGCACCACGTATAAGAGCTTCGATAAGGTTCCTATATCACCCATTCCCGCGCTATGGTATTATCGGGATGTTGAGAGTGGTGCTCCTCATTCGTAACCCACTTTCTTATATGATTTTCTTCACATCTTAGTCATCATCTTCATGTTTTTTTTTTCCCGAGACTAAGAAGTGTCCCAGAATACAGTGCGTCAGAAAAATTTTCGTACATTTTGAGGATATACATATCTCGAAAGTAGGCTATGGTGTTGTCTAGTGTGTAGCGTGTTGGTCTGCAATGCGAAGGTCGTTAGTTCAAATACCGGTCGACGAATTATTCCAGCACACTGCTTGCATGTATAAACCTTGGTTACGTCAATCTACGAAAATGAGAAATTCGTAATAGTGGGCTGTGTGAAGAGCTAACAACACTTCCGCAATAAAAAATGAAATTGTTGAGGAACCTCAAGCTCAGGAGGCCAAGGCCCGATTTGGGCTGTAGCGCTATTGAAGAAGAAGATCTCGAACTTACAAAAACCTAGCACAGGTCAAAAAGCGCTACTTGATGAAGGATTTAATGATCGTGCCGAGACACCAAAAAAAAAATCTATATTTAACTCCTGACAAAAAGTAATGAATTTTGGAAGAAGGCGATAGAATTATTCCGCGTAGAGCTAGGTCGCCTCAGCGGAAATCCTTCAGCAGTTGTGTTGTGTAGCAAAATAATGTACGATAATGCATGTAACGCAATTCATAATTCGATTTAGACATTACGGCGACTTCAGGGGGAAATGCCGCTGGGAACACCTGGTGCTAGTGCCAGCCGGTCGGAGTTTAAGCTTTAGTCTGAATTTCTATGATCAAACTTCCCATTATACAGATTTTCTGAAAACTTCCGCCTTCTGGGCGGTCAGCCAACATTACTTCCGGTCCTTAAGACTCTTGCTTACAGTTTTATTGTTGATGTACAAGCTGCACGATATTTTTGAGTGGGTTAGGTTAGGTTCGTGGGAAGGAGTAGGACATCAATGTCCTACCAGTGAACCCCCATAGTACGCTTCTGTGTTTTACCATATCATTTAGCCAGCCTGCTCAAATTGTTGTGTCTTGGAAGAGATGGCAACGATCCACCCCAGTTCCCGATGACCTAAGCCCTGTCAGCCAACGAGCGTGCAGCTGCCAGAATCCAGCTACCATTACAAGCAAGCGGACAATATCTTCTTATTATTGGCAAACAATTTGAAAGCTGTGATGCACCCCAAGTTGTAGTTTATATCCATAAGAGAAAGTTAACCAAAATTGGAATTCTGGAGGTATCAACTTTTTGAAATGATCTCCTCTTCCCCTACCTTCCCATTCCAACTAGTCTATCCTAACGTACCTGTAAATGTTGAATCCCTCCAAAAAATCGTTACAAGTTGATCCCAGGATCTTAAGATCAAAGGAAATTTTTATTGGAAAGATATTTTCTTGAAGGGTTGTGGAAGAACATTACCTAACCACAGGAAATTTATGGAATCGTAGAGTCCCATGTTTTATTTGACTTGGCCAAACAGTCACGATGAATTATAACTGGAAGAAGACGAAAATTGGTTCGTAGTAGAAACTGAACCAATTTTCTTTTTCGCCACTGTAGGAGCACGTCGATGACGACGATAATACCGCAGTAGCATGGAGACATACCTCATAGAGCGCTTCGATTGTCGTCGTTGTCGTCGTTTCCTTCCAAACCACCAAACTCCAGAACAGCTCACCAAAAGGACTTTACGAGCTGGGAGTGTTTGTATGGGGCCGCCCATTGTGTGCTTTGTGTGTTTGGCTCTTATCTGGATGATGGCAGTACCATCAGAGGACGCGTATAACTCAGTAAGCAAGAAACACAAAACCAAAAAGGAAAAAAAAAATGAGGAAAAAAAAAAATAAATACACGAAAACGAAACCTAAGAACCCACCAACTTCAACACATCCTACTCTGAAGAAGAAAAAGTATCGATCCGCCATCTCACGCTTCAAACTTGATGTCTATGAAAGTTTTTCTTTGGCGGCGGTAAAGCGGAAAAACACTCTCAAAAAAAATGCGAAGAATGAAAGATGAAGCCAGTATTCTGTCGACATCGTGGAAAATTCACTTTTTTTCTGCTCGATTCAGTTCGGGTATACGGCAAAGGATTCAGGTTGGTTGGGCTCCATGCTTCAACGCCTTATGTAAGCGCAATTTCTTGAAGTAGTTAGTTTAGCTACGTCTCGTTTTCCTTGGCTGTTGTTGTTGTTATTGATGTTGGCATTAAGATGATGATGATGATGCTGGCTGGTGTGGCTGCAGGTGATTCCGTAGCCGGTTGTCGTTCAAAACTCGAAACAGATTCTGTTCCTTTCCAATTTCTTCAAATAGCACACAACTGAATATTTCGTTCTATCTCTCGTCGTTTCATGATGCTGTCGCCTAAGTTAAAATTATTTTCATCTCGTTATCTCACCAGGATAACAATGTGCATCGTGCCAAATTGCCACTGTATCTTAGCTTCCTTCACCTGGTCTCTAGCTTCGTCTTATCTAGATGGAAAATGAAAAGTGCATCATCGTATCTATAATACAGTTGTGTAGTGTTTTATGTATCGTGCTCTTTGCTTCCTAAATGGAAGGATGCAATGCGATTGGCATGAATCCTTTTCAGAAAATGAAATGTCTTCCCATTCAAATCCTCTGAATGATGTCGTCCTGGAGTGGAAATTTCATGCTTCACGGGTGTGCTTTTCATTCGCAATAAATTAAGACTAGCTCAAGGAGTATACACGACACGGATGCAGCGCCAAAATAGGATCCAAGAATTTATGGCTGTGCAAGATAATTTGGCTGAAAATTTGAATGGTAATCAGGTTCTTTTTTTTTCACCGATGATGGATGTTTTTTTATGAGCTATTATTTATGAATGTGTCAGGAATAATGTTCGTAAATTCTTTGTTCAGTTATGCATAAATGTCATCAGTGTTCTGGCGATAAAATCTTTTGTTAGATTTTAGAAGACATCGATGATATTTTTATTGCTTAAGCTCTTTGCTCTTGTAAAATGTAAAATTGTAAAATTTTGTAAAATTTCAGATATTCATTATAGTATTAGATTATTATAATCAATGGCATGTAGCCGCACTAATTAGTAATTCTTTTGTAGTTAAGTTCGTTTTCATCCTAGTAGATGACACACAGTACCGTTGTAAGAAGGGTCAGTCAAATGTTAAATTGAATGGCTCATTGTATATGTAGAAAATTTTAAAAGAAAGGCCCTTGAAGGATAAGCAGAATCCTTAGGTAAGGTTAGGTTTGTGGGGGGGTTGAATATTAATGCCCATAGGAAACTAGCTCTGACTTCCTCCAAGCGTAACCGATCCACTGCCAGTTCCGCCTTAGTGTTTGTGGTTCTACTCCAAAGTACATCATTAGTCAGAATATCCCTAAACTGCGTCAGAGACATTGGCTCATGAAAGCTTACAGTTTATTGGTAGCCTGACAATCACTTTCCATGGATTTAAGCCACTTAACAACACGAATTTCAAGCATGCGCCAGACACTCACAGTTTCGTGTGAATGGCGATCTCTCCTAACATCCATAATGCAGTAAAGAATATCCAAGGAGTGGTGAGTTTTATTTCTACTTATTCTACAGTGGTACTACAGCCTAAATCGGGCCTTGGCCTCCTAACCTTTTTCATTATTTATTGTGGAAGGGTTGTTAGACATCATTTTCGTAAATTGAGGTGATAAACACGCATTCAGGAAGCGGAAATCGGTTGAAACGGCCCTACATACACTCATATATAGGGATGGTAAAATCTGTTTTGTTCCAATCGCAGTAATTAACTGCGATTGCTCTTTTTGAACATCTGTGAAAAATAGCGGCTCTTCTAATAGCAGTGATTATTTCACCTCTATGCTGCATGCTAGTTCGCTAGAATGACAAAAACTACTATTGCAGTGATAAATATCTTCGAAAAGAGCTGCTACTTCATTTTTATACTCTAGATGAAATCTGAGAGTATATTGTGTTTGCCTTACCGTTTGTAACGCTAAGAAATAATGATCGCACAGAGTCGCCAAGGGTACGAAAATATTTGTTGTTGCACAAAAACCTCGAAAAGCTTTGACCTATCCTGCTCATATTTTTTTTTTCCTGCAATCCAAGCTTATTTTGCACTAGACAGTAGTCAGAACAAGTTAGAGCTTAATGTCGGTAAATGTCACACGATAAGCTTCTCACATAATAGATCCACATACCTACATAACTATTTCCTAAGTGGATCTCAACTACATCGCGTAGATCAAATTGAGGACCTCGGCATTCTACTCGACAATAAACTGTGCTTTAAATCTCACTACAACCGATTAATCTCAAAAGCCAATAAACTTCTTGGATTTATTAATAGAAGAGCCAAAGAGTTTAAGAATGTATGGGTCACTAAAACATTATTCTGTTCCCTTGTCCGTCCTCTTCTGGAATATGTATGTCCCATTTGGGATCCCTCTTTCCAGTTATACAGCAACAGAATAGAGTCAATACAGAAGCAATTCCTTCTCTTTGCTCTTAGGGACTTGTATGATCCTAGCGACTTTGAAAACCTTCCACCGTACGCAACTAGGCTCCAAATATTAAATCTTTTACCTCTAAGTTCTAGAAGAACTATGGTCACATCCTGTTTTACCTCAGATTTTTTGAATGGCGATATTATGGTTGATCAAATCTCAAATAAATTCAGACTCAATGACAATGTCAGGCTGACGAGACATTCAGGACTACTAAAGGAATATCCGCATAGTACAGTTAACGGACAAGATGAGCCTATTAACAGATGTTGTAGAGTATTTAACAAATTCAGTGCTCAATACACACCCCAATGAGTAAATTGACATACAAACTAAGACTGCGCTCTGTTTTATAAAGTATCCAAAACCCTGTATGACCATCCTTCTACCAGTGCCCATCTTACTAGTTTAGATTAAGTTATGTAAGCTAATTTGTTTTAAGTTACATTAAATTAAAATATAAGTTAATGATTATGTAACTAAATATCTTGTTATGATAAATAAATATAAATAAATATAATAAATATAAAAATATATATATTATTTTTAGCGAAAAAATAACCTTAAGCTCGTGAACGGGCCATATCCACCTACTCGTTCTACCCCCTCCCACACAAATTTCACGAAATTTCGGAATTCAAACTAAATTATTTTTCTCCAAAACCGTCAAAGATATCAACTTCAAGTTTTGAGAAAAGTATACTATTACAAATATCATTGATGTCGAAAAATTTCGTTTTGTTTGGAATACTTTTAAGCTTTTAAAACTGAGGCAAACTTGAATATTAACTAAATAAATGATCTGTCAATAAAAACGATAATCAACGCTGTTATAACAGCAAAGGAAAAAGCAACTAGACTAAAAATGAGGCGTACGCGCAATTCTAATTGGATAACGGATGAGGTTTTATCTCAAATAGATAAGAAGCGTAGATTATACAAAAGAATGCTGAAAGACCCCACTAATCAAATGATAAGATCAAAATACATTCGAATTAAGAATGAAACGACCAAACTGATACGGTTAACCAAAGAGAAATATTATAATACCCGGTACGCAACAACAGCGGGTAATCATCGGAAACTTTGGACTCTTATCAAGGAGACTCTCGGTCAAAAAGATAGCGGTCAAAATAAATCGGGAATCCACGAATTAAATACGCAAACAGGAACAACGACAGATCATGCAGTAATTGGGAATCTGCTTAACGATCACTTCGTCTCAATAGGAGAAAACCTTGCGAAAGATCTAAAAAATCTTAACGGAGAGCATCATCCCAAATATGTCTCTCCTGAGTCAAATAAGACCATGTTTCTGTACCCCACATGTAGTAAGGAAATAGGTACATTAATTGCTGAACTAAAAAGTAGCATAGCACCAGGGATTGATGGAATTACAACAAACGACTTAAAAACACTATCAACTATTATATCCTCTCCAATATCCAAAGCGATTAACGCATATATGGCGGATGGCACATTCCCTTCCTGCTTAAAAGCATCATTGATTACACCAGTATTCAAAAGTGGATCTATCTCAGACCCAAACAATTACAGACCGATTGCCTTGATAAGCTCCATTAGCAAAATCTTTGAAAAAGTCATCAACAAAAGAATCTCAAGCTTTATAAAGAAAAATATGGGATTTGACCGCAATCAGCATGGCTTTCAAGAAAAGAGCAACACTACAGCAGCATTGGTCGATGCAATTTATAAATGATGGTTTGGACAAAGGCTGCTACGTAACATCAGTCTTCATAGATTTAAAAAAGGCATTTGACACTGTAGATCACGAAATACTGCTACAAGGTCTAAATGAAATTGGCTTAAGAGGAAAAATTAATGATTTAATAAAAAACTATCTCCTAGGGCGCACCTACATTACAAGAAACCTAGATAAACTCAGCGATTCTAAACCAATTAATATCGGAATTCCTCAGGGTTCAATCCTGGGCCCTACTCTCTATCTACTTTATGTACATAATTTGCAGCATATAGGCCTTCGAGCTAAATATATAGTATACGCGGATGATACACTGCTGCTTTATAGAGGAAGAAGTAAGCAGGAATTGGAAACGTTGATCAACACTGACCTCAAGTTATTTAAGAACTGGCTGTTAGGCAACAGGTTAACATTAAATGCAGAGAAGAACAGCTTCATGATATTCAAGCAAAGAAATAAAGCTTATATTGATGCAAAAATTAACATAGATGGAATTGAATTGTGTAGAACAAAACAAGTAAAGTATTTAGGACTAACGATCGATGAAAATCTATCATGGTCACAACACATTAATAACATCCGCAAGAAAGTAGCACCCATCACAGGACTATTACGACGGAATTACTTTCTACCTATACCAATAAAAGAAATTTTGTATAATGTGTTTATACTTTCAAACATAACATATGGACTTATAATATGGAGCCAAACATCTATGTATAACCAAGAGAGAATATCAAGACTCATGAAAAAAAGCATTAAGGCTGTATCTAATTTACCACATCTTACACCATCGGCTGACCTTTATGAAAACTACAGCAATCTTAACCTACAACAAACCTTAAATCTTGAGCGGTCAAAATTAATGTACAATATAATAAACCAAGGATTAAAATCATCAATACTAATAACGTATAGTACGGATATTCACAATTATAATACAAGAAATGCTAGTGCGATAAGAAACAGAAACTGTAGGACAAATAGACTAAGAAAGGGTCCCATTTATGAATCAGTACTGTACTACAACTCCTTGCCAAACGAAATTCGACAAGCGAAGGATATCAGATGCTTCAAGATTGCAGCAAAAAAATACATAAAAAATACATAGAACTACTAAACAATCAAATATCAGCGATTAAATCCCGTTTATGGTCTAAAAAAGAAACCACGATCCGTTTCCCTTATACCAGCACGCGGCTGTCTGGGGAACAATCACTTTTTCAATATAAAAAAAAAAAAAAAATAAATAAATTGACTTTCATATTTATTTCTATTATCGCAATTTTATTATTTTATTTTTTTCATTTATTTCATTAACTATTTATTATTTTATTAATCATTCTTTGTTTATTATTATTATTTATTTAATTTCAATTAATACTCTCTTTTATTTTTTTTTATAAGATTTTTACTTTATTCAGTACTATCTCATTCCGGATTTCATCGGCGTACTTTCATCGACTCATTTGAGCCTAAAACTGTGGTACTAATACCTGGTTTAGGTAAAATCTGGCGCAATGCCGAGATTGTATGAACTCTTATTTCTACTCCTTCCACCCCCTCCCATAAAAATGCCCAAATTTGTTAAAGGCATTTAATCGATTTTCATTGAAACTAGAAAAGGTACAAACTTAACATTTTTCACAATTTGTCCTTTAATAATTGAAATCAATTCTAAAAAAATATGAAATTCGCTTCACTCCTTCCACCACCTTCCATAAAAATTTTTGTATTGAAAATTCAAGAAAAGCATTTCTCCTTCGAACATATAAGTAACAAAGCAATGTGATTAGGATGTTGATAAGCAGATTCAAAATCATCCAAAATCTCTCACTTTCTCTGCCACCTCTCATACAAATGCCATAAATTCAGAGGAAAATTGTTCAATTTCCTCGAAAATTATTAAAGCTACAAACTTTAAATTCAGCATGAAACATTTTGTATACTACGTTTGGTGTTATATACAAAAATTACAAACCTCCCCATCTGCTTCTACCACCTCCCATACAAAAGTCACAATTCACTATTCGAAAGAATTTGAGATGACATATTTTCCGGTACAATAAACTCTTCCCCTTTCATCTAGAGTATCATATGATTGGGCTTTACGCCCAACCATAATTCTGTTATGTTTTTTTTATACTCTAGATGAAATCTGAGAGTATTATAAGTTTGTTCTAAGGTTTGTAACACTAAGAAATAAGGCTCAGAGAACAAAATGAATAATTCAGAAGTTAATATTATCACTCAAAACTCTGAAAACCGGATGTCCGTCCGTCCGTCTGTCCGTTCGTTTGTTCGCTCTTCAGCTTGAGAATACGTTGAGCTAGAACGTTCAAATTTTTTACTCATTGTTTTTGACAAAAATGTAAGTCCTACCCCCTTCCATGCAAAATGACGCATTTTCGAGATTTGACAATAAGCAGATTTTCTCAAAAATATAAATGCTATTGAACTGAAATTTGGAATATATTATTTGAATGCCAATTTCAATCTACGGTATTTATTTATTATTTGAATCTCCCTACTCCTTCTACCACCTCTCATATAAACTGCACTTTTTTATAAAATACTATAAGCCAATTTACTCAGTACAAATAAAATTGATCGAGCTGAAATTTTGAACAAAGTATTTATTTAGAATTATTAGTAAGAACAAAAAAAATTAGAGGATTAGCTTCACTCCTTCTACCCCCGCCCATACAGTATGACACAATTTCTCAACTTTTCAAAAAGTCGATTTACCTGAAAAGTTTGAATGCTACAGATCTGCGATTGAAAACATGTCAAATGCATGATGTGTATAGTTATTTCTGAAAAACTCACTAAGACTCCCCCCTCCTTCTACCACCTCCCATAAAATAATTTCACTAAATCCAATGCACTTATTCTCTCAGCACCTATTACATTTTTTTGTAATATGATGTGAACAAATTGGTTCAATGCCGTTACCCCTTCTACCACTCTTCATTCAAAATTTCTTAAAATCAAAAAAATTCTCTGCATCTAGAGTATCGCATGATTGGAACTTACACCCAATCGTAGTTCTGTTATGTTTTTAATTTAGCTATGATACAAATTGGAACAGAAAAACGAAATGAATTAAATGGAAAAGCACAGAAAACTGAAATGAAATCAAATCCGAAAAATTCAAACTATTTATTTACATGTTGGTTAAAATAACACAACTTAATAAAAAAAACAAACAAAACAGCAATTTTCTGCGAAATCTTCCATCTAACAATCAAGCAGTCTCAGTCTCGTGCTCAGTACCACCAGCTCAGAGCGCATAGTGAACATTTCCCCCTTGGAATGAAAAGGTTTTGTTTTACTATCCAAAGTACGAAAAAACCATCGAGCGCAATCGAATCAGGATATCAAAAATGTTAATCGCAGCGCATGTACACAAACCAACTAAAAAAAATCACCCGGTCATAGAAAACCGAACTAAAACGAGATCGAAACTCAGGACAAAGCCCGCCCCTTACCTAGCAAAGCCCATCATTGACCACTTCGCATATCTCACCTCACCTATCAGAGCCCAAAGCCCATCGATCAGATCATAACACTCACCGATTAGATCATAAAACCCACCGATTAGATCAAAGTTCGCTTATCAAATCGCAGTCGCACTTCACCTATGACCAATTCATTCATTACTATACTGCTATTGCTTTACACTAAGAGCACGAGCAGTGTATAGATAACACCAAGAACTATCAACTAGTGGTTTGGTGAATGTTTTCACAGTGCATTTCGAATTGAAAGAAAAGATTTCCGGATTCACACTGTTACGCTTTATTATTCGTGACGTTTCGGTCTCTGCTGAGACAGGATAAAGGACCCAACAGAGACCGAAACGCCACGAATAATAAAGCGTAACAGTGAAGAATGCGGAAATCATTTCTTTTAACTATCAATTAGGTCTGGGATAGCTTATATTATTGATAGTCTTTCATATCACTGAGCTGAACAGTGAACAGTTTGCAGATATCGCTAAGATCGAGCGATATAACAGATACGAAGAAAGACAATAGAATATATCAGATATCCCAAGCGAAAATCGAGCAACGAAAGAGCTTTCACATGAAAGCTCTTTCGTTGAGCGATTGAAGAGCTTAGCGCTGGGGCTGGGTGAAGTGCGACTGCGATTTGTTTGACGATCTTTGATCTGATCAATGGGTTTTGGGATTTGACAGTCGAGGTAGGACGTGCAAAGTGGTCAACAGTGCGCTTTGCTGAGTAAGCGGCGATTTATTTGGCGGGCTTTGTTCTGAGTTTCGATCTCGTTGAGATGAGGCGGGACATGTGAGTTGCGGCTGTTGCAAGTTTCGCCGATGTTGCAGTTCACTGTGTCGATAAGAGCTTTACGTTCTTCATTGATAAGATTGCTTGTCTGAGTAATATCGTGTATAAAAAAGAAAACAATGGACAATGGTTCGGTTTTCTATAACCGGGTGTGTTGTTTTTTATTTGGTTTGTGTACAAGCGATGGGTAAGCGGTGGTTTTTTCGGCGAGCTTCATTCTGAGCTACGATCTCGTTGGGGTGAGGTGGGATGTGAGAGTTGCGCGATTAATGTACGAGTGAGTACGATGTGAACAAAAACTCTGGAACTTGTAGCGATGATCACTGCGGAAATTTTATTAGCGATAGACCGTAAGCAGTATGCATTTGCTCTGCTCTGCTAATCGCAGCTCTTTTAAACTTTCAATCGCAATGTGCGATTGCCCTTTTAAAACATAACAGGGCTACGATTGCGTAATGCGCAATCTTACGATACTCTAGATGAAATAGAATTTTTTGTGACCCCAAGAAATTTTGTATGTGGAGTGTTAGAAGGGATGATAGCATTGAACTACTTTTTCCCCCATCATGCTAAACTCGCTATAAAAATGTTTTATTCAAAGTGCTTACTCCAAAAATTGAATGGGAACTGAGAAAATTAGTGTGTTCGATTTCGTGAAAATGTGGAGTTTGTATGGGAGGTGGTAGAAAGGGTGGGGGGATTTTAGTGAATTTTTCAGAAATAACTAAAAATATCATAAAATTGATATCTCTTAAATTTGAGATAAGTTGTAGTGCCTACTTTACTATCACTACTTTACTTTTTATAAATTAAGTAAATCGTAGAAACTTACTTTAATAGCGCTACTTTACTTTTGATAAATGAATAGATCGCACAAAATATAAAAATAATCATATTAGTTTTTTATGAAAAAATTGTAAAAACAAGTCAGTTGAAAAATGAAAACGTTGATAGATAGTCATTTTTAAAAAAACGTTGTCGTAAAATTAAATATCTGTTTGAAAAATTTATTAAATAAAAAAGAACATAAATAATGAAAAAATAGTTATTGTTAAAATATAAAAAATATTTAAATAAATATCTAATAATTGTTAAATAATAAATACTAAAAGTGAAAGTTAATTTAAACTTAAAATAAATAAATGTTCTTAATTAAAATTATTTTAAATGAATAATTAATTAGGAGAAATTGTGATATCTTAAAGAAACCCCTAAATTGGTGACCCCGATAGAAACAACATCACCAATAATAAATTGGTGACCCCGATAGAAACAACATCACCAATAATAAATTGGTGACTCCGATAGAAGCAGCTTCACCAATAACAAATTGGTGACCCTGACAGCAGCAGCTATAACATCAAGAATAAATTGGTGACCCGATCCCAACAACAGCAGCAGCTTTAACATCAAGAATTAATTGGTGACTCTGACATCAACATCAACAGCAAGAGTAACAACAATAGCAACAGCAGCAGCAGAAGCGACAGCAACAGCAACAGCAGCAACAACGTCAACAGTCAAAGCGCAACAATAACAACCGCAGCAAAATTCAGAATACGTAATTGCTCAGAATAAGAAAATACATAAATCAAGTAAATTTTAATCTAATATTTATATTTTACTTCATATATATATTTCATTTTCACTTTGTAAATTTTAAATTTTGTGGCGATTTATTGATTTTGATATTAAGTTGCGTCATGTCGTATGAAACTTTACCTCCTTCATCTCGGGATGAATCGTTGATAGCTAATCCTTTTTTGGGGTTAGGCGATTCAAATAATATTGCGACCGTCGCAATTCAAAAGGTCTGTTTGTGGAGACGAAATCCGACTGCTTGGTTTCAAGCTCTCGAGGTACAATTCCGGTCAGTTAACATTTCGTCAGAAGCAACGAAATTTAGCTATGCATTGAGTATGTTGACTCAGGAAGAATGTGATAAGGTGTTGGACATTATTGAGAATTTATCCTCTACCACACCTTATTCGGATTTGAAATTGGCTGTTATTTCTAGATTTGGTGAATCGGAAGATCACAAACTTCAGAAATTAATTAACGGTCTTGATCTTGGAGACGATAAACCATCTCATCTTTTAAGTAAGATGAAGGCGTTAGCTGGGTCTTCTGTTGGAGAACCTCTTTTAAAGAAGCTTTGGCTTCAAAAATTACCACCTAATGCACAATCGATTTTAGCAGTAGCGAATGTTTCACTCGACGAATTAAGCATTCTTGCAGATCGAGTTATTGAAACTAATCCTAATTTCAATTGGGACGTTTCAAATATCTCGCAACTAAAAGTTAATGAAATTAGAACTGATCGATTTAGTTTCGAAAGTTCAATCATTCATCAGATGTCCCTGTTAACGAAACAGATTGAATTATTGACTCTGAAACAAAACCAATTTTATAGAAGGAATCGATCACGTTCTAGAAGTAATTCACGTTCTTTTAGTAACTATCGCGATAATTCAATACCAAATTCGAATTTCTGTTACTATCATAAAAAATTTGGAACTAATGCAACTAAATGTCGCAAACCTTGTTCGTTCAACAATCCAAAAAACTGAAAAAGTTGTCTGAAGTGGCGATGTTCGACAACAAACCATCATCATCAAGTCGCCTATTCATTTTAGACAATTTATCCAAGTTTAGTTTTTTAATTGATACTGGAGCTGACATCTCTGTTCTTCCGGTTAATCCAAAGGAAAACAGGGTTTGTGATAAATCTATCGTACTCACAGCCGCCAATTCTTCTAACATCAAAACTTTCGGATTTAAATTTTTAGATATCTCTCTCCAATTAAGAAGAGTATTTAATTGGAAATTTATTATAGCCGATGTTGAAAAACCCATTCTTGGTGCAGATTTTCTTAAACATTTCGGTTTAATCGTGGATATCCGACGTAAATGTATTATCGATCCACTATCACAAATTAGTTCAGTAACTGGTTCCTTGGTTAATGGACCATCTTCAAATCTCGCTGTTTTGTCAACTACACCTTTAAATCCAAAAGTTGAGTTGTTATTATCTAAATTCGAAGGATTACGACGCACCTTAAATTATAGTTTCATAGAGTCGAGCACAGTGCGACACTTTATCGTTACTAAAGGTCGTCCAATCTTTGCCAGACCTCGTCGTCTAGATCCGGTAAAGCTTAGAGCAGCTAAGGCCGAATTCAATCTAATGATTGAACGTGGTATCTGTAGACCCTCCGACAGTCCATGGGCATCACCGCTTCACATGGTGAAGAAGAAGGATGGTAGTTGGAGGCCTTGTGGTGATTATAGATCTTTAAACGCTATCACTACTCCTGACACTTATCCTATTCCTCATATTCAGGACTTCTGTCAACAGTTGGAAGGATGTACATTTTTTTCAACTGTTGACTTAGAGAGAGCTTATCATCAAATTCCCATTAATGAGGATGATATTCCGAAAACAGCCATTACGACACCTTTCGGACTTTACGAGTTTGTGCGGATGACTTTTGGTCTTCGCAATGCAGCACAAACTTTTCAAAGATTCATTTTCTCAATTTTAAATGATTTTGATTTTTGTTTTGTCTATATCGATGACATTTTGGTAGCTTCTAAATCAGAAAGTGATCATTTCAATCATTTAGAGAAATTGTTTGAACGACTTAACTCTCATAATTTGGTAATTAACCAAACTAAATGCTCGTTCTTTAAATCTTCGGTCGATTTCCTCGGTCATTCGATTGACAAAAATGGAATCAAACCAATCGCTTCACGAGTCGAAGCTATATTAGCTTATACACGTCCATCTACAGTAAAAGATATGCGACGATTTTTAGGAATGATTAATTTTTATCGCCGATTTATTCCTCACGCTGCCGAAGCACAGTCAATTCTTGACAGCTTCACTATTGGTAGCAAGAAAAAGAATGATAAAACAGAATTGGTTTGGTCGGTTACATCAATTGAAGCGTTTGAGCGTTGCAAAAAGCAACTCGCTCAAGCTACAACTTTAGCTTTTCCCTCCACTTCTTCATCTCTTTCATTAGCAGTGGACGCTTCAGATACAGCTTTAGGAGCCGTTCTTCAACAACGATATGGAAATGACTGGCAACCACTAGCCTTTTTCTCGAAGAAACTTTCTTCACCTCAAAAGAATTATAGTGCATATGATCGAGAGCTTCTAGCGGCTTATATTGCCATTAAACATTTTAAATTTATGCTTGAAGGCAGAGATTTTATTTTGTTTACGGATCATAAGCCGTTAATTTTCGCTCTTAAACAAAACCCTGAAAAAGCTTCGCCACGTCAGCTCAGACATTTGGATTTCATCAGTCAATTTACATCAGATATTCGTCATGTTTCTGGTCAAAACAATGTTGTCGCTGATGCTTTATCGAGAATTGAAGCATTAAACCTTCCGACAACTATTGACTACTGCGAAATTGCTGATACTCAACTAATTGATTCTGAATTAAATAAAGCTAAAAATTTACCCAGTTTAAAAATCATTCCGGTTATTATTGAAGGTACCATCAATCCTCTTTGGTGTGACAATTCCTTGCATAAACTTAGACCTTACATTCCTTTAAATTTACGAACTCGCGTTTTTCGTACTGTTCACGATTTATCGCATCCAGGAATTAAGGCTACCGTTAAACTTATGCGACAAAGATTCATTTGGCCCTCAATCAATAAAGATTGTCGTAAATGGACTAAGGAATGTTTCGCATGTCAAAAAGCAAAAATCTCTCGACACGTCACAAGTCCTTTAGGAGATTTCAAACCAGTTTCAAGCAAATTTGAAACAATTCATATTGATCTGGTTGGTCCTTTGCCAACTTCGAACGGTTTCAGATACTGCCTTACAGTTTTGGATCGTTTCACCAGATGGCCCGAAGCTTATCCCCTTACAGATATTCGCGCAGAAACTGTTGCATCTACTTTATTCAAAGAATATATTCCACGTTACGGAACGCCAGTTTCTATTATTACGGATCAAGGTCCTCAATTCGAATCTCGATTATTTCACGAATTAGGAAAATTGATAGGATTTAAACGCTGCAGAACTACTGCATACAATCCTAAAGCAAACGGCATGTTAGAAAGATGGCACAGAGTTTTTAAAGAAACTTTGAAATGCAAAACAAACGAAAGTTGGTCAGATGCACTTCCTTTTACACTTCTCGGTTTACGAACAGTAATTCGAGATGATGCCAACGCGACCCCCGCCGAATTACTTTACGGTCAGAATATTAGACTTCCTTACGATTTTGTTCAACACAAGAACAAATCGAATACAATGTCTGGAAGTGATTTTGTTGAAATTCTTCGTGATCGGATCAACAAATCAAGCCCTCGCCCTCCATCAAGACATAGTTTGGAAACTCCTTTTGTTTTTGAAGATCTCAAAACATGTACCCATGTTTTTCTGAGAACAGACAAGGTTCGCACCTCTCTTCAAACTCCATATGAAGGCCCTTTTGAAGTCATTCAGAGAAACAACAAGTTTTTCGTCATTAAGATCAAAGACAAACCGACTTCAGTATCAATTGATCGTCTTAAGCCTTGCTTCATTAGTTCTTCCGAAGCAACAAACTCGTCAAGAGTTAAAAAGAAAGTTTCCTTTGTCAATTAAATACAAAATGCGTACCACAGACATTCCTTTCCTTTTTTTGTTTATTCTTTAATGTATATAATATCGAAAAGATCAAAGATCTTCTCTAGGAAGGGGGTATGTAGTGCCTACTTTACTATCACTACTTTACTTTTTATAAATTAAGTAAATCGTAGAAACTTACTTTAATAGCGCTACTTTACTTTTGATAAATGAATAGATCGCACAAAATATAAAAATAATCATATTAGTTTTTTATGAAAAAATTGTAAAAACAAGTCAGTTGAAAAATTAATGAATTACTAGATAGTCATTTTATGAAAAACGTTGTCGTAAAATTAAATATCTGTTTGAAAAATTTATTAAATAAAAAAGAACATAAATAATGAAAAAATAGTTATTGTTAAAATATAAAAAATATTTAAATAAATATCTAATAATTGTTAAATAATAAATACTAAAAGTGAAAGTTAATTTAAACTTAAAATAAATAAATGTTCTTAATTAAAATTATTTTAAATGAATAATTAATTAGGGGAAATTGTGATATCTTAAAGAAACCCCTAAAAAGTAACATTCATACTCATATTGTATGGGAGGGGGTAGAAGCAGTGAAGCTAATCAAATATTTTTTTCTGATCTTAGTGATAATGCTAATTAAGAATTTATAACAAAATATGAGCTCGATCAATGTTATATGTTCTGAGAAAATTGTCTTAGAGCATTTCATGAAAAAGTGATGTTTGTATGGGAGGGGGTGGAAGGAGAGGGAGGACGCAAATAATTTTTCTACTGTAGATTAAAATCATTATGAAAGCGATATATCCCACAATTCAGCCTAATACCTTTCATACTTTTCGAGTAAATCCATTTAATGTCAAATTGCGAAATTGTGTCATTTTGTATGGGAGGGGGTAGAAGGGGTGAAGCTAATCGTCTAATTTTTTTTTGGCCTTACTAACAATTTTAAATAAATATTTGGTGCACAATTTCAGCCAGCTAAATTTTATACGCACTGAGTAAATTGGCTTAGAATAATTCATGACAAGTACGGTTTGTATGGGAGGTGGTAGAAGGAGGGGGAGGACACGCATAATTTTTATACAGTAGATTTATATTATCATAAAAGTAATATATTCCAAATTTCAGGCCAATAGCTTTTATACTTTTCGAGCAAATCCGTTTATTGTAAAATTGCGCATTTGTGTAATTTTGTATGGGAGGGGGTAGAAGAGGTGGAGCGATTTGGCCCGTTCACGAACTTGACCTTACTTTTTTGTCAAAAACGACGTGTACAAAATTTGAACGATCTAGCTCAACGCGTTCTCAAGCTAGAGAGCGAAAAGACGGACGGACAGACAGACGGACAGACAGACGGACAGACGGACGGACAGACGGACGGACAGACGGACAGACGGACATCCGGTTTTGAGATTTTTGAGTGATAACATTAACTTCTGTATCATTCATTTTTTTCTCCGAGCCTTATTTCTTGGCGTTACAAACCTTAGAGCAAACTTATAATACTCTCAGATTCCATCTAGAGTATAAATAGCAGTGAAAAAATCGCAGGTATGTAAAATAGCATACCATCTCTACTCGAAGGCCATATCGAAAAATCTCTAAGCATTAAAGAGTACACTTTGGTAGCTTTTATCGATATCGAGGGGGCTTTTAACAACGTAAGACCAGCAGAAATTACGGACGCAATTTCAATTCTTAAGGTGGGCATTTCGCTGGGAGTGTTGATTAATTTGATGTTAACATCTGGGATTATCAATACAAAACTGGGCGTTGCATCCGCTAGAAGGTTTGTTAGTAGAGTTACTCTGTAAGACGGGTCCTCTCTCCACTTCTTTGGAACGTGACGGTCAATGGACTACTGCTAAAATTGGAAAAGGCAGGCGTAAAGTGATTGCTAAGCACCCGAATACTCTAGGCGAGGTTATGCAAAATGCCTTCTCAATACTCTCTAAATGGACACAAAACCGAGCTAGTCCTTTTCACAATTAAATACTAAACTCTCCACGTTGACCCTCCTAACCTGGATGGTACCAGTCTTGTTTTCGCAAATAGAGCAAAATATTTAGGCCTTATTTTGGATAGGAAACTGAACTGGAAGTCTAATATTCAGTAATATGTAAAAAAAAACTACAGTTGCGCTTTACCCCTGTAAGAAAGCCACAAAGTAGTAGTGCAGAGGCTCTACGTTTCTGTCAGCAGGCCCATTTTGCTTTATGGTGCGATTCTGTGGTGGATTCCCCTAAAGCCAGAGACAAAGTGCACTCCCCTCAGCATGATGAAGAGAACAGGATTTTTATGTATAGGTGGGGCTCCGTGAACTACTCCCTCCGCAGCACTAGCAGTACTGTTTTATCTGCAACCTCTCGATATTATTGGTAAACAGATGGCTGCAAGTTCAGCCGCCCGCCTCAAAGAAACTCGCCAGTGAACCTGCGTTCAAACTGGTTACTCCTTAATTCTGGAAGATTTCAAGAATTTAACCGAAAACACAGACTGCACTCTCCCAAGTTTTGATTTTGATAACAATTTCCTCACCGTCATTCCCTCAAGACAAGAGCAAATGGTAAATGAAATAAGGCAGAAGAGTGCATATCGTTCTACATATACTAAAGGATCCAAAACTAAAAGCGGAGTTGAAGGAGGTGTTTTCTCTACAATGCTTAACTTAAAAATATCTTTCCGTCTTCCGGACCATTGTAGTGTGTTCCAAGCAGAATGGCGATAAAAGTAGCTTTGGTCTGGCTTAAGTGTAATGTAGTATCTACTAAGGATATTGCCATCTTCACTGGAAGCCAGGCCGCAATTATATCCCTGGAATCAGTTGGACTGTTCTTCATTATCGCGCGTCTCTGAGGGAGATGGCTGAACAATTGAATATTCGCCTATGCTGGGCTCCAGAGCATAGAGCCATTATGAGTAACTGCAGGGCCGACGAGCTCGCACGGTACGAAACCACCATTTAATCTGAGAAAGAAAAGCTGAGTATGCCTCTCGCAACTTAAATTGGATGCGATTAGCAAAGCCAAATACCACTAGACAGATTTGGCTTCAGCTGGATACAAAGCGCTTTGGTAGACTGATCTCGCTAAGCAGGCAGATGATTAGTTCCATAGTAGGAGCCGTTACAGGACACTGTCTGATAGGGAGACATGCTCAGAAGCTTGGCCTTACTATTAATGATTTTTACAGGCGCTGCATAGATGAGGAGGAAGAAGAGACGATTTCCCATCTGTTATGAACTTGCCCTGCACTCTCTAGAAGAAGGAAACGTCACCTAGGCACACACTTCTTCGATAGTCTTGGTAATCTGGCAAATCAGAAGCTAGAAGCCTTTAACACTTCATAGGAATCTCCGGTTGGATCACCGAGTAGGAGTCTCTTCTGAGATCCTGTAGCATCACAACGGACCAGCTATGGTCTATGTTCGCCCGTACTTGTGTCTGAGCTGTCACACCTCCTACGTACTGCGGTATCGAAAATTATGGCTAAGATAATTTTCAATAGGATTAGTGATGTTATAAAGATCACTATCGAAGTTTATCAGACTGGGTTCCGTAACGGACCGTCTTATACAGACCTTTCATATACCCTACCAAGTACTGAAAATATTAAAAAGGATTCGCGACACATATCATATTTGTGGACTTCGAGAAGACCTTCGACAACATTAAGCGAGATGACATATGGAATGCTTTGCGTAGGAGAGGTATTCCAGATAAGGTCGTAGCTATTATTAAAAAAAATTAACTGAGATACTCATGTCGCGTTTTACGTAGATGATAGCTTTTGGAGAGCTGACCGAAAGCTTTTTTGGCGAACGGGTATCAGACAAGGCTGCATATTATCACCAACCCTGTTTCTGGTGGTAATAAATGGCATCTTGAAAGCTGCACTGGAAGGTGAAGAAGATAAAGGTCTTCAGTGGGGACTGTGCAACATCTTAAGTCAGCTTGATTATGCTAATGAGGTGTGTTTCTGCGCACATTATTTTTCGGACTTAATGTCAAATGTTGGCACGTTGCATTCTAAAAGCAAAGAGGCAGGCCTGTAAATTAACGTACGTAAAACCAAGTGCATGCACAGGAGTTCGAACACAATGTTCTTAACGGACAAGAGGTGGAAGACGTGAAAATTTTGTGTTACCTTGGAAGCATTTTCAGCATGGAGGGCGGATCCGAAAACGATATTGAGGCTCGTCTAAATAAAGCTCGTCAGGCCTTCGGTATCCTTTCCTTTTTCGAGAGGTTAAGAGAGATTGCGTGAAATTCGTGTTGTTACATGGTTTTACTACATATGTAGAACGCTTTCTAAGAAAGTGCAAACTTTCGTGAACCAATACCTCGACGCATTTTAGAGATATTCTGGCCATATGTCATCTCCAACGATGAACTTTGGAGTACAACTGGACAGACTAAAATAGGCATTGAGATTCAAAGGTGGAAGTGGCAGTGCATCGATCACACTTTGAGGAAACTAAATTGAAATATTGTCAAACAAGCTCTGGATTATAATCCTAATGGAATACGTGGGATTAGTCGACTATGAAGCACATGGAAGCGTGCAGTTCAGAAGGAGGTCGGCAGAATAAATAAGTTCTGGTGACAACTAAAGACGATCCACATAATTGCGCCTTATGGAATAGAACTGTGTCATATGCCCCAATAGTGGGTTTTAATAGGAAAATGATGAGTTATCAGCATTTGGGCGAATGTTGCGTAAAGTGGTGCCATCAGATGAAGAAGCGTTTTGAGGACTGAAAGTTGAGCAAAGCTTATGCATGTACTTCGAACCATATATTCAGCAGGATCTTCTTCTACAATGGCGCTACAGCCCAAATCGGACCTTGGCCTCCTGACATTCAGGTTCCTTAACATTTTTCATTACTTATTGTGGAAGGGTTGTTAGCCCTTCGCACAACCCTCTTTCTACGAATTTTTCATTTTCGTAGATTGAGGTGACCAAGTTATGTCCAAGCAGACAATGTGCTGGAATTATATAGTGCGCCGACCGGGATTTGAACTCACGACCTTCGCATTACAAGACCAACACGCTACCCACTAGGCCACACCCTAGCTATATTCAACAGGATGCAAGATGTTTATTTATGCAACTTGCTATCACAAAGATTAAGAAAATATGAGAGAAAAGTCTTAAAGGAATTCATTCAATTTGCAATAACTGGTTAAAACAATAAAAAAAGAATAATTGCGACTAGATTCAAATGGAAGTCAATATTCTGGTCTAGTTCCTTGGTTCTATTATCGTATTCTTATTACGAGGACATACTTACTTACTTAAGATGATGCTACAGTCCAAATGGAGCCTTGGCCTCCTATATGTTGCGTCTCAATCTATCTCGGTTCAGTGACCGCGTCCTCCAGTTTGAGAATTTTAGCAGTGATTTGCTGTCTACGTCAATAGAATCCTCCTAGTACTTCCGCGGTTTTTATGAGAGTTGACGCTTCTGGATGGCATAAAATTCTCTATTGTATCGTATTCGCCAGATAGAATCTTCTCTCACAGGTCCGAGGATCCTTCTGAGAACCTTTCTTTCAAAGGCGTTAAGTAATTTTTCGGATGATTGAGTTAACGTACACGTTTCGCTGCCACAGCATAACACAGGTCTTATTATTGGTATTTGCTATCATAATCTTTCTTTTAATTTCGATGAATTCGCTTCCATCTTTTGATAAGTTGATAAGCCCTTAGGTATACCTAGTCGTGCCATAAGTTCTGTCACACGTATATGGGCAATTTTTGTATAAATGAAAAAGAGTTTTTGACAAAGGAAAATATATTTTATTTTGGCATACTAATGGAAGTAAAATAAGCAACAAATTATTCAAAGTGGCCGCCTTTAGCCTTAACACAGCTCTTTAATCTGTTGGGACAGTCATCCATAGCAGTACGCACTGTTTCTAGCGGAAAATTAGCTACTGCTTCTGTCAAAGATCGCTTAAGGCTCTCGATATTTGGGTGTCGTCTCGTGCACACCATGGACTCTAACTCCGCCCACAGTTTGTAGTCCAGGGGATTCAAATCTGGGCTCCCAGAAGGCCATTCCGTCGCCCTTATAAACTGTGGAATATTGGTTTCCAACCACGCTTGTGTGGTTCGAGCTTTGTGGGCTGGCGCAGAATCTTGCTGGAAAACCCAATGTCGATTGTTGAATAGCGTAGAGTTCAGCGGCTTCACACATCCCTCCAGGATGTCCGTTTGATAATTTTTCGCTGCAGTTTTTACGCCTTTTTCGCAAAAATGAAGCTCGGTGACCCCTTCGTAGCTGACACCCCACCATACCATGACTGATGCTGGATGATGTCCTCGCTGTACCCTAGTGGCAACTTCTCGGGCTTCTATGGAGCTGTGGGCATACACCTTATCATTTTGGCGGTTGAAATGTTCCTCCACCGTAAAAATTTTTTCATCGGTAAATAAAATTTCTCGATGTTTGTTGTTGCCGTACCGCCGAAGGAGCTCTTTCGATCTGGTGCTCCTAATTTGCTTCAACTGCTCAGTCAGCAAATGTCCCGTTGATCGTCGAAAGGCACTCATCCCGAGGTCAGATTTTATGATGCGAGACATACTTCGGGTGGAGATGTTCATCTCTCGAGCCATGATTCGTTGTTTACGAAGCGGATTTCGACGAATTCGACTCTCGACCGCTTTGATGGCAGCAGAAGAACGTACATCACGCGGACGTCCAGAACGAGGTCGATCTTCAATAGTCTGGATCGCGTTATATCTCTGGATCGCACGATACACAAATCTTTGCGTTATTTTTAACGGGCACAACAACTTGAAAATTTCACTCGCGGATTTTCCACACTTATGTAGTGCAATCACTGCAGTTCGGTTTTCTATTACACCCCATTCCATCTTCACACGTTAACGAACACACTTTAAATGACCATCAACTGTCAACAACATTATGACGTTTATAAAACTGGCCGATATTGAAATGTCACTCATAAAATAAAGTTGTTGCCAATGTGAGAAATTATGTGACAGAACTTATGGCAGGACTAGGTATAAAGATTTTTTGCGATTTCTAGGTTGTAGTCTCCTACGAGGACATAACTCAACCGTAATCCAGGATAGATGTAACGTTGGGCTATGCTCCCGAACGAATGAACGGATTGGGACCAGCAGCAATCTTTTAGGCGGTTAGGGAGGGCAATAATTTTGCCAGCTTGTACTAAGATAAATAATAGGCCATGCCTCATTTAAAATTCAAAATACTTGGTTCTTGTATCATGAGCTGGCAGCCCTTCATGCTAATTGCCACAACAACTTTAGACTATTCCTTTGCAAAATTCCATTGCATGAAGTTCTTGAGAATTTTTATTTTCCCCACGAGCGATAGGAAAAAATTGCAACTAACATAATAACTCAAAAACTAGAACGATAAGCCATACTAAATAACGTACAATAAATACCAGGAACCAACCATCTGGGATGAAGATGCATCCTTCTTCAATTCACTGCGCCATATAGAGCCACCAATAAAAGAAGTAAAATGAAAAAAATGACTATAAAGCCGGAGTAGCCTAGTTTTTTCATAATCAGGATCTATCAGCTTTTCCAAGATATCATTTACCAGTATAAAGATTAACAACAGGAATGAGAGCATAGCGATATTTCATTTGCAACAAAAATCTACTGCAGAAATGGTGCAAACCATGCGCTTTTCATTTCCAATATCTTTCCTATTGCATGCACTTTAAAATCACAAAGGACCGAGGTCACGTAATCTTAAGCAAAGAAAAACGGCAGGCAAGTTTCTTTCTTTCTGGAAGGAATATTGCAACGTTTTAAAGTGACATTCGAAAAGACTCCTTACTTGAGCTCTTTATTTTCTTTATATCTTCCTTGAAAAAAAAAATACATAACCTTAGTTATTAATATTTATATAGGCTGGCACCATGACAGAAAGGACTCGTTTTCTTCCTTTTTTCGCTCTCCTCTTTTTTTTCCAGGAAGATTGAAACCGAAAAATGCTGAGACATCTTTTGGAATTATAAAAATGATCTTAGGATGGCTGCTTTGCGGGCAAAAGGACACAGCAGCAGCATCCCGAAAACTGGACTAGAAGACAGGGGACCAACCAAGAGCATCAAACTGAATAAATTTTTCACACGACCTCATAAAAGATGTCTCCCAAGCGAGCGTAACCAACATAACTATTCGGGACATCTTCACATATCTTTCCAACATTTCTTTTTTTCCTGTTTTATCATCCCTTCTTTCGTATCCAGCATGTTAAATATTTTATTGTAAATTTGTGAATGCGCCAAAACAGAAAAAGGAACAGAGCAAAGTGGAACATACTTTTGATTTGCTGCCTTCCCTCGTAAACTGGAGTTTTATGTTTGATGGAATTTTAAAAATACCAGGAAACTAAGAAATAATGTCGCATGTCGGTCTCCCCAGTTCTCTTTCCGTCCCTATCGTCGAACCCAAATATATCTCGTTCTATTTTAACGAGGCAGATAACCACTTCCTTGATAAATAAAACGGAACAAGTAGGTATGAGTGGTGGTTTGTTTGCTCCGTATAGAAAACCTTAGAGTAAGACCTGATTCGTTCGCAAAACAGGATTGAGAAGAAAAAAGGGAAACGCTCATAAATTTTAATATTCACTACCGGACAGTTTTTGCTGGAGAGCGAGTGCACCCCACTTTGGATAAGGGATGAAATCATTCCTTCTTTGTGGTGCAGAAGTTTACCGCAAGCTTTTAATTTTCTCGCTCATGTACCGTGCTCCAAAAACATTTTTTCCCTAAGTTTTTCTTTTTTCTTAAGACTCCTCCGGCCACCACACGGTAGTAGAGTAGTTGTTCAGCTCCTTGAGTTTACCTTCTTCTATCTTATACCGCTGCACTGAGTCCAGGACTTTACGAGCGAGTCCATTTGGTTTTTACCTTAGCTCAAGTACTTCGTAAAGTTTTCTTTCTAATTTAAGTGGACTGGTCTGTCTTATTCCTAGAGAATCTGGCGATAATGATTATGAAATCCCGGTGAAAGTCAGGGCTCATTCCTGCTGAGAATTCCACTGAAATATGAAAAGATGGTGCTTAATCGTAGATTAATTAATCCGTAAGAGTCGGATAAGTTTAATTTGGTCAACTTTTTTTTTTTTTTGAATTTAGGTTGAAAAAATTTTATTTGTTAAGTGTTTTGAGAAGTACATTTATTTTGGTAGCTGAAGAGGCGAAAAGATGTTTGCTTTCTTTATGGCTAATTGCAATACTTTTACGTTGATTTGAGTATAAGAGTTTGGCTGAATAGTGTTTAATGTTGAATGTTGAACTAGTGAGCCTAGTTTTAGTGAGGATTCCTAAAGAAATTTAAAGTGTGGTAAATTTTTTAAAGGGATTTCATTTATCCAATACTATTTTCTTGTAACTATTCAGTTACCTTCTCCTACCTTCTCCTACCTTCTCCACAGAGGGTGCAAGATAAAATTTATTAACTTTCAATTTCAATCGCCGCAACTGGCCTTCACTCATATTAAGGAGAGTTCCGATGACATCTCTCACCGGGTGGCTTGCGATGAAATTCCTGTTCGTCAATTGTTTCATAATTTTAATTAGGGAACCCATATCCCTAAGGGTGGTAGTTGTAGGATGAGGTTTTACCAATTCCTGCAACTATCTTTGGAGACTAGCGAATCCTCGGACCTGAGCTAACCATCCCCCTGTGGGATGGGGGCAGTAGAATTCACCCACAGCCAGTCCTGCTTGCCCTAAAAATGGCAAATGGACTCTCACTGGATCATGGACTTATCACCCGTGATCTTAAATCCTAACTGATATGAGAAACGGATATAACGCCTTGGGTATGGACGAATTCTACGGTAACGAACATTTGGCATTCGAAAACGGACTGTGATAGGTTTCTGCAATGTTCGAACATTGAATGACGGAGGAAGAGCTGGGATAACTCGGTCCTTGCACCGCGAATCAGTGATCGACCGTGAAATAGAGCACTATAACAACAAAATCTTGGGCTTGATCGAGGTCAGATGAGGATGATCAAGAGAAGAACGAACCTCGAGCGGAAACACCATTCTGTAGGTTGGTCCTGAGAGTCAAGCCTAAAATGGCGTGGCGGTCGTCCTTACACCGAAAACGAGAAACAGCTCATCAGCTGGGAACCAATCTCGGAAAGGATTATCGTCGTTAGGCTCAGGACTAGTATCAGAAACGTCACAATTCTGCAGTGCTACGTACCAACTAATACCGCAACACCTGGTGGCAAAGAGGAGTTTTTATAGTCAATTGAGTGCCTCCTTCGAGCGTTTTGCAAGAGGTGATATTATTATCATCTCAGGCGATATGAACGCCCAGGTTGGCTCTGACAACAATGGACTAGAACACGGCATGGGGAAGCATGGTTGCCCTTGGGTCAACGCGTCACGACCTTGGATTAAGAGACGCGAATACGGCAAATTATTTGTGGAGTTTTGTAGTACTCTGGTGTCACTCAGAACCAGATCGACCATTTTACTATAAGTCGCTGATTGAAAAGATGTCTCCTCGATATGCGAGCAAAGCATGGAGCTGGCGTGGGGAGCGATCACCACTTAATGGTTGCCTTCTTGAGATTGTACACAGCAGCTATTCGATGACCACAAATTCTTCCAATGAAGCGCAAGCTTAATATGGATAAACTCAGAGACCTCAACAAAAAGCGAGAGTACACCACCATTCTACATGAAAAGTCATCCACCTTGGGGGAATATGAAATGCGCACACTGAACACTAATTGGGAGGCAACCAGAAACACATTTCTAACTGAAGAATCTGTGCGATATGAACAATGCGGTGAGAAACCCTGGATATCGCAAGACACATGGGACAAGGTTGGTAGTCGGAGCTACAGCTTAAAAAGGCTTTTAGACGCGGCAAGAGAAAGACCATTGAAGATCTGGCTAACAAGGCAGAATCTGCGGCTTCCCTTGGAGATATGGGTTCACTATTTAGACTTATGAAACAGCTGACGAACAGGAATCTCACCGCCAACCACCCGATGAAAGATGTCAACAGTACTTTTCTTAATATGACTGAACACCAGTTGCGGCGATCGAAGGAATAGTTCTCTGATATCTTAAAGATCTTGTCAGAACAGAACAACTACCAAACATCCAATCGCAACAATCCTTTCTTAGGGACGATCCCCCAAATAAAGAAGAAATAGTTTCCGCCATTCGGTCAATCGCGAGAAGGAAAGTTCCAGGTATAGACAGACTAACAACCGAACTCCTCAAGCGGACCCGGAAATACCAGCCGATACACTCCTCGCACTCTTTACTGAGGTGTGGACTGAAGGAAGATATCCGACTGAATGTAAGGAGGGCGTTATTGTGAAAACTCGAAAGAAGGGCGACCTTCGAGATTGTGGCAATTGGCGTGGTATATGTCTACTTACTGCTGTATCGAAAATCGTGGCTAAGGTAATTCTCAATAGGGTTAGTGATGTAGTGAGCACTCTCGAAGTTTATCAAGCTGGTTTCCGTAAAGGATCGTTTTGTACCGACCACACAAATACTCTACGGATAATATTGCAGCAGTCCACCGAAATGGGTTCGCCATTTCATCTCATGTTTGTGGACTTTGAGTAGGCGTTCGACAGCGTCAAGCGAGATTACATATGGAGTGCTTTGCGTAGGAGAGGTATTCCAGATAAGGTCGTAGCTAAGATTAAAGAATCCTACAAAGATGCAAGGTGTCGCATCTTACATAGAGGAGAGCTGTCCGAGAGCTTCTCTGTGCGAACAGATGCAAGACAAGGCTGCATATTATCACAATCCCTGTTTCTAGTGGTAATAAATGACATCTTGAAAGCTTCACTGGAAGGTGGGGAAGGTAAAGGTCTTCAATGGAGACTATTGAACATCCTAAGTCACCTTGATTATGCTGATGACGTGTGTTTGTTTGCACATAGCCGGACTCAAATGTGCGTACAACCAAGTACATGCACATGGGGTCTAACCGTAGTGCGGCAGCGTGCTTGCTTCTCAGCCAACAGGTCGTGTGTTCGATTCCCACTCCAGACATTTTTTTTAAACATCAATTTTTCAGTTGCTAATGGCTATGAAAAATTATTCGAAATAAAATGGGCAAACGGTGTAAAAGTGAAACAGTTCCACTTCAAGAAAGCCTAGATACTCAGTAGATGGTTTCTATTCGCTTTCTATCATTCAGTCCTCCCATAACATCTGCAAATGTTATTCAATAGCACCAGTAGAACTGAAAAATATTTCAGCTTCTCCAATCGTTACGGTCGTTCTCACTTCTCTTCCTCTACCTTCCGAATCCCATTCCTTCCCTCCATGACTGTGTTTGTGCATTGCACATAAATGAGATCGAAATTGCCTATAACACAGGTCATTCTGTAAAAAAAAAACGCAAGCACACCGTGCAAAACATCGCCAAACAGGCTCTGGATTATAATCGACAAGGAAGACGTCGAGTTGGTCGACCATGTAGCATATGGAATTGAGCAGTTGAGCAGGATTCCAGAGAAGTAAGCATGTCCTGGCAACAGCTTAAGGCCGATGCTCAGGATCGTGCCATGTGGGAGAGAGTTGTTTCTGTCCTATGCTCCTATATGGGGTCTTAACAGGAATTGGATTGATTGACATCCCTAAGGTGAGCCGCAGATTTCGACTTACTGGCCAGATCTTCAATGTCGCGTCTAAAAGTCTGCTTAAGCTATATGTGAACACCGCGGTAGTTCTGTCTCAAGCTGAAAGTTTTTCGGTTGACATCGGGTAGTGAGATGATTGCCAATTTAGCATTTTTTGCAATCGTCATCTTCAATCACGTTAAATCACTCCCAAATTCATCGTCGTTTTTAACTCATTCCCAATATATTGTTTTAATTATTTGCAGCAGGAGCTTAGTGGGAGCTACGTTAATTTCGAAATGGCACTCGATCAAATCAGTTAATTCGAAAGCCGATGGTGCTTTAATTACGTTCTAAGTAACAGCTGATCAAGTATTTTATTAACACTCGTAAGATTTTTCAAGGATTATTGTACCACTGGTAAGTTTTATTATCCACCTGGTACAATTCTATACATGTTTCCTTGTTAGCGTTTATAGTTTTCAGAGCAAGCTCATAATATTGCATTGCCATGCATTAGACGATTCAGATAGTGAAAATTTAATAATGCACTTGTTTACGTACTTCAGAATTCTCTTTGAAATTCAACCATGCAACTATAATTATTATCCTTCGACCCATAACCCAAGAACTTATCCATCTGTTCAACCACACTTATCAACTTGAAGTAGTCGGAACGATTATATGGAACAAGGAATCCACTCCACATAGATGACCACAATAGGAGGCGTACCCTTCAATCCAATTCAATCCTATTCAACCCTTCTTCAACCAACGCCAATAATTGAATAATCATTGGACTAGAATCCCAATTTGTCACAAACGAACTGACTGGAATAATTAATTTATAGCGAAGAAGTCGATGCTTAGACCGAAGAATCCTCATGAGAGGCGGCCCTTTTGTGGTGCAGCCAATGAAGCAAAACGACATCATAGCTCGGCAGGCACCACCACCGGGATAGGGACGAATCCAAACAAATCAATGGTTTTCGATTTTATCACATCATCATGTTGACATTGCGACATATGAAGCTTGCAAGCTTGCTCCATTCTTTGATGTGCAAATAAATTATTTTGGTTTATTTTACTTTGGGTTCGATGGAGTTAAGGGTGAGCTAGATAGACGCTTTCTGAGATTTCGATTTCAGATTCGTTTCTGAAATCAATTCTTGATTTATCAATATGGATTACTTCGTTAATTCGTTGGTTTAGTGCTTTGGTCGTCCAGGGAAAAAAATATTTACATATAACAATTCGATCGGTTCGAAATGAGTCTTTAATTCGAAGTTATGCCCTCGACACATGACGCGCGAGTTATAAAAGTGGGCTGAATTACTCATATGTATTGGATAGTGAAATTCATAATATTGAAAGGGAAGAATGCATTTTAAATCGAAAATAAAAAAAAAGTCTATCTAAAAGGCTACAAGCTGGTCTCTTCCACAAGGCGCGATTCTGAGTATTGAATTTCAATTGTCGCTAGGACTTTTTTAGGCCCATCATAGTAAATTTTTGATTGCAAAATGTTGTTACCGTAGAATCCATTCACTGTATTCGTTCCTGAATAAGTGTTTCAAGAGCACGGGTAGTAAGCCCATGATTGCCTAAAGGCGATATCGTAACCAATGAGAACTACATCCATACAGTGTCTACTACAGTACAGCCACTGTCTGTGGAAATTTCAATTCGAAAAAAAATCAAAAAAAATCAAAAAAACAAACTGAAGGTCAGGGACCAAAACCAACAGTTGCTCCCTTCGTTGTTCAATATTAACCGAATCCAAGGTTGCACGAAAATCGGTTGGCTCGCGCAATCACAATGTCAAAGCGAATCCATTTGCAGCAATTGCAGCCTATCTGAAATGCAACGCCTGACTGGGCCAACTTCAACAGTGCCAGTAGACTTACACTCACCTAACTTACTTCCTGATTTCTCGGATTACCGAAATTTTCAAGTAAAATACAACGAATTCATTTTTAGGATGCGTTACCAATCAATTGTTAATATAGTGTAGGGGACCTCACCCTGTGAGTTCATCAAGCTACCTCCCTGACTTTCGGTAGAACTGGATAACACCACGCGAGATTTGTAGCTGATCGATGTTTCAGACAAAAAAATAAAACTACCAATTGTTAAAGACAATTCTTAATTTTACGATATATTTCTTTACACGACAAGTTGTTATTATGAGAGGAAAAGATACTGTCCGGTGTCCGATGTTCCACGGCCTGTGTTTCCCGCAGGTATCGCTTTACATCAATTGTTATATCATCATTTTCTTTAGATAATGGATATATAGCTCGCGCTTTTACAAGTCGCGTATAGTAGACGGCCAGGGTTAGTTAACTGTCGAATAAGCAGCCATGATCGAAAATTATCTACTTTCCGCCACATAGTATCGTCTTCCGTGCTATTACCTTAATTTCCTTCCTGAAAATTCTCACTTTTCCAAATAAAAACCTGGTGTAGGGCACTGGCACAGTGGACTACCCCTTCCCTTAAAATTTCTTGGGCGTCGCTACCAACTGCCACCTTCAGTTCGCCAAACAAGGATAAGAACCCTTAAAAGCGTGAGAGCTTTCTGAGAAGCCCCTACATAGTAGGAGGATCGCTCTTATATGTAAGTAGAAAAAAAAATATTATTAAACAGAACCCACTTATGGGGAAACGATGTTCTATAGCATGGAGATTAAGAGAAAAATAATAAAAAAAATTAAAATTCCAAAAATTTAAAATTTGGTTGTTGAATTTACGGCAAGAAATGAAAAAATACTTAATTATAGTTAGTGATTTTAGACTCAAAATAATTGTTTTTTTTTAAAGGGTGTTTTTTTTAGAGGCGGAGAACTTTAAATTGAAATAAAAAACAGACAAATTATTGAAAGATAAAACTGATCAGTTTGATAAAGGTTTCAGCAGAGACCGAAACGTCACGAATAATAAAGCGTAACAGTATCGAATCCGGAAATCTTTTCTTTCATTTCGAAATGCACTGTGAAAACATTCTCCAAACCAGAAAAATTATTATTAACATGCGTGAATTTAGCTTTATTTGAAAGATAATTTTATAGCATTAATGTCTGAAGCTATGGTGTAGCCTAGTGAGTAGCGTGTTGGTCTTGTATTGCGAAGGTCGTGAGTTCAAATTCCGGTCGACGCAATATATAATTCCAGCACATTGCCTGCTTGGATATACCTTGGTCACCTCAATCTATGAAAATGAAAAATTTGTAGAAAGAGGGTTGTGCGAAGGGCTAACAACCCTTCCACAATAAGTAATGAAAAATGTTAAGGAACCTGAATGCTAGGAGGCCAAAGTCCGATTTGGGCTGTAGTGCCATTGTAGAAGAAGTAGAATGTCTGAATATGATTTCAGGCATGTGGTTATCGCAGCTGGCGCGTACATAGCGTCATTTCGAAGTCTAATTTTCATTCACTCTTCGCAGTAGATCACACTGTATTTCGGCAATAACGCTTCCAAGCTTTCAATAGTTTCTGGTTTATCGGACTTTACATATCCCCAGAGACAAAATCTAATGGCGTCAAGTCGCACGAACGAGGTGGCCAGTTAACAGGTCCATTTCGTAAAATTAATCGATCATCAAATGTTTCTTTCAGTAAATTAATTGTATCGCACGCTGTGCGGCATGTGACGCCGTCCTGTTGAAAACACATGTCTGCGACAGTAATGCCTTCCAAGTGAGGCACGAAAAAGATAGTAATCATGTCTCTGTATCGCTCACCGTTGACTGTAACGTTCTGGCCATCATCGTTTTTGAAGACATATGGACCAATGATTACACCAGTCCATAAAGCGCACCAAACGGTGACTTTTTCTAGATGTAATGAGGCTTCAACAATGGCTTGTGGATTATTATCGCTCCAAATGGGGCAATTCTGCTTATTGACATAGCTATTTAGCCATAAGTGTGCTTCATCACTGAACAAAATTTTCAAATTAAATTGGGGATCACTAGAAATGCTCCTTTCGGTCCATTCACCAAATTTACGGCGCGAATGATTCTGATGATTTCTGTACAAGTTGAATCTTGTAAGCACATAAACCAATATCTTTACGCAAAATTTTCCATAAAGTGGATGGGCACAAGTTTAATTGTTGAGAAAAATGACGAATCGACACATATTTGGATCATCATCAACACTAAGCTGCACACCATCAATCGATTGCTGTGTGCGCACTGTACGAGGTCTTACGGAATGTGTATTATTGCTTAGAGTAAACGTATTGCCACACTGAAGCTACAGATAGAATTGTCAAAATAGTCACAGAATCCTGACAATGCTCCCGAGATATAAAAAATCGTACATCCCTTCCGCATCTTCGAAACCATGTGCATGTACATTTTTTTACGCACATTTATTTTCAGTCCCGCCTCTTTGTATAGCATATAGGATGGTGATGACAAAGCTGAAGGGTCATAGGTCCCCACAAATAACTTTCCCGATAATGCTAAGATCAATAGTAGAGCACCTGTTCCCCCAAAGGCCATCTACTATGTGTAGCATATCCAGGGAGATCAGCATAGAGTCTATCCCTGCAATTACGCCGGCGGAACTATTTGAGGCATGCGAAAGGATGGGAAACAACAAGACACCTGGACCCGATGGCATCCCAAATATAGCAATAAAAGTTGCTATTCAAAAGAGGCCCAACATCTTTATAGCAACTATGCAAAAGTGTCTCGGGGAAGGAGTCTTTCCTGAGCCATGGAAGCTCTAATATTTGGTACTTCTACCAAAAGGAAACAAGCCTCCTGGAGAACCATCGTCATATTGCCCAATATGTTTACTTGATATGCTGGGAAAGATCCTTGAGCGAATTATTAACAACAGACTACTCGTACTGGCAGAGGAAAAAGGAGCACTCTCAGACCACCAGTTCGGATTTAGGAAATCGTGTTCAACTGTTGGCGCCATAAAAGTGGTAGTCGATACTGCAGCTGAGGCGATACAAGGAGAAAGAGGGCGATAGGGGACAAAAAAATATTGTGCAGTAGTGACACTGGACATTAAAAATGCCTTTAACTCGGAAGATTGGTTACTCATAAACATATCGTTAGTCAGGATGGATACACCACACTATATATTGAGAATAATTGCAAATTACTTCACCAACAGGAAGTTGAGGTACCAAACTGATGAGGAGTTAAGGCACTACAACGTCGCCGCGGGAGTCCCACAAGGATCTATACTGGGCCCTCTCCTGTGGAATATTATGTACGATGGAGTTCTTCGACTATCGTTGCCACAAGGAGTAAAACTAATCGGGTTTGCTGACGACATCGCTGTTGTTACCGTGGCTAAGCACATCCACGAAATAGAGTCAGCAACAAATGAAGCCGTATCACAAATAAGAGACTGGCTAGAGTCCGCTGGCTTAGAATTAGCTGATCACAAAACGGAGGCTGTTCTAATAACAAGCCGAAAGAAAATTGAATACGTGAACATTCAGGTCGGCAGTCAAATCATCAGATCCAAGGAGGCAATTAAATATCTAGGAGTTATGCTCGATAACAGATTACAATTTAAAGTTCACGTGGACTTTGCGAGCAAAAAGGCGGCCCTTTCCCGAATACTGCCAAACATCGGTGGACCAGGATATGCCAGAAGGATACTACTTTCGGTTTGGGCGGCGGCGCTAGCGACAAAGGAAACCAGGTAAAAGATGTTATCAACATATAGGCTCTGTGCGATAAGAGCAATCAGCGGTTTCCGAACAATATCGGACGAGGCAGCCGGAATGATCCCCATTGACATTCTCGCGAATGAGATGCTAAGGATCTAAGAAAGAAGATCATCGATCCAATAAGAGGCAGCTGTTGTCAGGAAAATAAAAGAAGAGGAAAAGGCAACATCAATAGCTATGTGGCAAGCCAGGTGGGACAGCGCTACAAAAGGCAGATGGACCTATAAGCTATAAGGGTGTATGGGGACTGCAACTATCACATCACGCAGTTCCTATCAGGTCACGGCGGCTACCGCAAATACCTACATAGGTTTGGACACGATAATTCGCCTCTTTGTCCAAATTGCCCAGATTAAGAAGAAGGCACAGAGCACGCGGTTTTCAACTGCAGTCGCTTCGGAGAATGGAGAAATAATATTCCGAGTCCACTATTCATCATTGACTATATGATGGAATCAGAGGAAAATTGGATGGAAATTTGCACACTCGTAACGAATGTGCAAAAGGATCTTCGGAGAATCGAGAGAGAAAGGAGAGCAGAAGCAATTTAAGGAGCACAGCATAAAATGCTAGCTAGCCCCACGAAGTAATACCTAACGGCACTCCCGCGGGGAGAGTGGTTGAAGTCTGTGTTCGGGGGTGTGGTTTAGTACGCAGGCATATATCGGCTGATAGTTCTGTTAGGATCAGGTATGTGAATCGTGCATGCCAATGGCACGGGCTATTGGTATCTAACGAAGATTCCACACCTCCCTGGCGTAACCAGAAAAAAAAAGTCCCGCCTCTGCATCTAGAATGCAACGAGCGAATATTTGACTATAAATTCGAAGGTTTATGTGCAAAAAAACACACGTCATCAGCATAATGAAGGTAACTTAAAATGTTAAACAGTCCTCATCTTCCAGTGTAGCTTTCAAGATGACATTTGTTACCAACAGGAATAGAGCTGGTGGTAATATACTGCTTTGTCTGACACCCGTTTGCACTGGAAAGCTTTCGGATAGCTCTCTTCTATGCAAGACGCGACACCTTGCATCTTCGTACGATTCCTTAATCATAGCAATGATCTTATCTGGAATACCTCTCCTACGCTAAGCGTTTCATATATAATCTCGATTAACGCTATCGAAAGCTTTCTCGGGATCTTTGCAATGACGCGCTCATTCCATTTAGCCGGATATTTCCCTTCATTCCGCACCTCAGTAAAGAGTGAACGGAGTATATCGGCTATTATTTCCGGATCTGCTTTGAGGAGTTCGGTTGGGTTTCCTTCCTGCCATTGACCGAATAGCGGAAATAATCTCTTCTTTATCTGGGGGATCGTCCCTAATTGAGGATTATTGTGGTTGGAGGTTTATCAATTATTCTGTTTCTGCAAAATCTTCCTCTGACAAGATATTTTGAATAGAAGTATTCCTTCCATCGCCGCAACTACTGTTCTTTCATGTTAAAGGGGTTCCGTTGATATCTCTTATCATGTGGTTGGCAGTGAAATTTCTGTTCGCGAACTGCTTCATAATTTTAAATAGCGAACCCATAGTGCCCTGGTCAGCTGCAGATTTTGCATTATTGGACAGATCTTCAACAGCCTTGATGATTGCCAAATTGGTTCTTTTCGATCGCTAGCCTTGCTCCATGTTTCATCCAGGATTTCTCACCACTGTGTTTCTGGTTGCCTCCTAATTGGCGTCCAGTGTGCGCGTTTCATATCTGCCCAATGTGGATGACTTCTCGCGTAGAATGGTGGTATACTCGCGCTTTTTGTTGAGGTCTCCAAGTCTATTTAGGAGAGAATTCGTGGCCGTCGGATAGCTGCTGTGCACAATCTCAAGCAGGCAACCATCAAGCGGTGATCGATCCCGATGTTAGCTCCACGTCTCGTTCGCACATCGAGGAGACATCTTCTCCATCAGCGACTTATAGCCAAATAGTCGATTTGGTTCTGAATAACACCATTAGGGGAAACCCAAGATGTTTTATGTTGACTCTTGTGCGGAAAAAGCGTCCATCCGATGACCATTTGCCAAGTGCTACAAAACCACATCGCCGTTTTCAGGACTCTTAATACAAGGTCGTAATGTTCCAACACATTGGTCACCATGCTTCCCCATGGCGTGTTCTAGTCCAGTATTGTCAGAGGCAACCTGGGCGTTCCTATCTCCTAAGATGATAACAATATCACCTCTTGGGAAACGCTCGAAGGTGGCAATCAATTGGCCACAAATCATTTTTGGCACCAGGTGTTGTGGTATTAGTTGGTGCATAGCACTAGAGAATTGAGACGTTTCTGACACTCTTGAGCCTGACGACGATAAATCTACGCAAGATTGGTTCCCAGCTTATGAGACTGTTTCTCGTTCTCGGTGTAAAGATGACCATTTCTGACCAACGTACAGAATGGTATTGCCGCACGATGTTCGTTCTTCTCCTAATCCTGTCCACATGACCTCGCTGAAACTCAAGTTTATGATGTTATAGTGCTTTATTTCACGGTCGGTCAGTCCTTCAACCGTAATTCAATGTTCGAACGTTCCAGAAGTCAATCATAGTCCGTTTCCGGTCAAAAGTCGTTACCGCAGAATCCGTCCGTATCCGAGGCGATGTATCTGTTTCTCGTATTAGTCAGGTTTTAAGATTGTTCCTTCATTAAATGATGAGCCAAAGGATAAATCGATTTCCATCTTTTATACTTGGAACCGATTTTATTCAATTCCTTGCATTAAGGAATCCTGATAGTGATATGGAGATCACGGGTGATAAGCCCATGATGCGGCAATGCTTAACCTAAAATGTTTTTTTTAATATTTTTCTATTTATCTATAGGCATACCATAGAACATACTTTCCATATAGGTGAAATTAT
Source organism: Chorisops tibialis (assembly GCA_963669355.1). NCBI lineage: Eukaryota > Metazoa > Arthropoda > Insecta > Diptera > Stratiomyidae > Chorisops > Chorisops tibialis. The sequence goes on along the minus strand of OY770262.1, from coordinate 12,349,543 downwards.
AAACAAAAAATTCGATGCACCCTTTTACATAGGCCACATCGACATAAAAGTTAGGATAACCTTCTGAAGAGGCAGCAGACTTACATCCGCTCACCGCAAGAAAGGAAGATTGAGGCAACACAAACCAGAGCTTTAAGCCAAGTGCTGAGAGTTGCTGAGAAAACGTGTGGGAATTATCCAGGATTTCATCCTTGAAGGTGCCTTCAGCGAAAACAGCGATTTCATGCCGAAATTTGAAGTCACTCGCTTCAAGCCCGGGTTTTCGCTAATAGACTGCGAAGTTAGCGACACATCAAGATTGGTAAGAAGTGTTATTTCAACGATACAACCATGGGATATTGAACCATATCTTGGATAGATTAACGTGGACAACTGTCTCTAGAGCTTTATCCCACAGTTGTCTTTAGTAACACGAATTGTTTTGTAACGACAATCATTAACACCACCGAAGGAAGCATTCTATACCAAATGCAGGTTCCACAATCATAGTGATGGATGCGAGACCTTTCTAAATCTCTTCTATTACAATCTTTTGGGCTGCTGACAACAGATACAAAAATACTCCCCGAAGAGGTATCTTCCACTGCTGGGGGTGGAACCAACCTTCAATGGGCTCCCCGACACTCGTGATACAAAAAAACCTTCGGTCAGGAAATCTCTGTTGTTACAGATCTGGCAACCACGCAATTCGATCTCACTCGAGTAGTCAAGAATTATGTAGAACAGTATCCCCCAATATGTAAAAAGCCACAATTAAAGATCTAGAGCTTTCCAGTATAGTTGAGACATGCACCCGACGACATACACGACGGAAGCTTCGAGAATAGTCATGAATAGGGAAAAAATGTATAAAAGCACGAAGCTTTCAGTCGGGAACCAGTCAGTTATTCAGCGACATTTATGGAAGACGCGGACCAGTGCAGGAAAGCGATAGAACAGTACGCGGCGGTAGTGCCATATAGTGCTAATTAAGTTAAAGTGCAAAGAAATAAATTATCACTTATTTTTAAACGAATTGTGTTTTACTTGAAATCCCGGCGAACCCCTAGCTCGCAACATTATTATAATTAAATGCAGTAATGACAAATTCAACAAGTATTTAATAGACAACAAAGAAAAGTGAATTCACGCTGAATCTGGATCAGGTAGACTCCGCATCGGGAAACGTTGCCTCTGTACTCTTTAGATGTTATACTGGAGTTGATTTTGGTTGTTCAGTATGTGATAACTAACATTATCCCTTACTTGCATATGGGAGGTAATGATATCATAAACTAGTTTTTTGTCATTTAATCTGAACTAATCTCATCCGTTACATCCTTCTTTAATAGCCCACTTCAGTTTTTCTACCTTTGAATGTCTCGCGTGCGAAAACGCGAAGACCTGCATATCTAGGACACTCGCCCAAGATATGCAGCCGGCAGTCTTCAGCCGACGCTTCAAAGAAAAGAGTCCGTCCGCAATTAGTTGGCATAGGTAATGGTATTCGGACAGTTTTTCAGATAAATCCGTTTTTCTTTAAAGCAGCTCCTCATTATTATATTAAAACTCACACACTTACCTGCTAAATTTTCTTCAGAGCGAAACACTTTAATTGCCAATCACTTGTAGGCATAAATAAACCGCATAAATTTGCAACAACTTGTTGGAACTTCAGGTGTAACTTATGTAGTTGTGTCGCTGTGAAATCACATTCGTTTGCCTGCCACCGAGACTGCATAAGTCGTACTGGCGCCACCACCACCACAGCTCAGTTTCTGCACCCGCACTTCATTTTCCACCCAGGATCCTTTGAAAAACCATGCTTGCAAAATAGCATTACCGTTGCGGAGTACATACTTGATATCAATGGCAGTTTATCAGGTCATTTCTGTTCGTATTCATGGCGTGGAGGAGCCAAATGAAGGGTTATGTCCTTATGTACCTCTCCATTCTCGGGCTATGTAGTTGTATAGCTAAGCAAAAGAGTGGCATCGACCACTAGGACAGGTGGAGTATGTATGTGGATTTTCTGCACACACCCTTGACCTTGAGTTGTAATCGAAGCCACTCCACCTGTGTAAAGTGTGCTATATGGCATTATGGCCATAAGCTCCGGCACCTTTTTTTTTTGCTCTTTTACAGCTTTCAAGCTATGCCGCGCGCACACTACATCCTTTGCGGGTGAGATTTTGAGGGTACGAAGACGTTTTTAGTTGCAGCGTAACAGAGCAACCAATACGAACGACCCCATATTCTCGCGGTCGCGCGATTTTCGTCCTTTTTGTCGGAACGCTCGTAAACTATGCCACAAATTGAATTATGCAATGCCTCCGGAATAAATAGCGACACCATTTTGTTTCTGTCGTGAATCCTGACGGTTCGCTTACGTATAGGTTCTTGTTTTATGCGCTATTAAAACGGATGTTGGAGGTTATCCTTGTCGTCCGAGTCTGAAGCAATGGAGATACCTTTACTATGAAGGCAAAATTTATCACGTCAGGAATTCGCGGCCCGCTTGGCAGGCAGTAGGTAACACAATAGTTTTCATGAAGAGAAATTATTGGCAGTATAGTGGATCCACCAGAGTTCCAGTTTCGAAGGACGGGGCATTCGTGAAGGTTTCGCGCGGTAGGAGTAAAGATTGCATGTCTGCAGTACAAGGAATGCAGATAACTTAAGTAACTTTGACGGTACTGCATATCGCATTGTTGCACGCAAAGCTGGAATGTAACCGAACGGGAACCTATAAGTTAAAGAAATTGTTGGAGATATGTAGACGTTCTAGACGCCATCATATTTACTGAAGAATGGAAATGGACGTGACATTGAGAATTTGAAATACTAGAATTGCATAAGGTTCTCAATTTTAAAACGAGTATCTTAGGAAGTTATAATCGTTTATGCCTGAAATATTCGTAAGGTCCTTCAAAATAACGCACTGATTGTTAATAAACTATCAAATTAACTTGTGTAGTATCTATTTGACTGTAACCATTTTGGAATGTATTTTTTTGACGCGGCCGAACACAACTTAGGGGGTCACCCTTTAATGCAATTTACACAGCCATGTCGGTAAGGGAGAAAAAAGGAATTAAAATTAAACGGGATGAGGGGTAAAGCCTAAAATGCCGGCTGACGTTGAGTTTGAAACGTCGAAGGTTGTATGACAATAGGAATACAGCTTCTGGCAATGCAATCCAAAGCTTAGAAGTTCGGGGTATGAATGACTGCCTATATTTTACTGTACGGGAAGTTGGAACCTTAACAGTAACGCTTGAAGCTAGGCAAGTATTTCTAGGAAATGTGTACAGAGGTCGAATAAGTTTTGCAAGTTCCGCACTGCGTTTACCACGAAATTAGCGGTAGTAAATGCTTAGTACTCCACGATGCTCTAGGGAGTCTATAGAAAGCATGTTGGCTTCATCTCCAATTAGTCGGAACGCCTGTCTCTGGACACGGTAGAGCATCACAAGTTGCGTTTTGGGTGCCCAGCCCATAAAAATATCTAATGTAGGCCTTATAGATGTTTGCTAGATTACTGGGAGTAAAATATTTTTTACATCTTCGGAAAACTGCTAGGCATTTGGAAGCGTCGAGTGCTACTTCGAGTATCTGCTGGTTCAAATTAAGATGGTTATTTATTTTAATGCCAAGGAGTGAGAAGTATTCGGAAGAGTCTATTTGGATACCACCGAAGATTACATTGGAGAACGACGCTGGAGCATCACGTTTAAGGGAAAGATAACAGGCCTGTGTTTTTGAGGTTTTGAACTTTACTCTATTTATCCTGCCCCAAATTGATCCTAGTTCTGTAGCTGAGAATCTGAACAACGGCCAGGCAGAATAAAAATAAAGTAAAAAGGATATGAAAATTTAGAAAAGTCGTCAATCTCGTTAAAACGAAAACTACTCCTGCCCAAAATTAGAAAAAAAAATTTAAAGAATGATCTGTCCCTGAAAGAGTGTAAGATCAGTGCTCAAAGGTAATGCAAATTGCTGTCAACCGCAGGCTAGTCTGTCACATACCGTCTGGCAATACTACCAGACAACACTGTAAAGAAGAACCGTGAATAAAGCAGTATGAATTCGTATCGCAAACTACTCGGACGTGTTGTTCTTTGGTTCCTGGAGTTCCACCTTCCGCAGGTCATCATATAGTCAAGTTTGGATTTCGCTCGGGTCGATCCACTGGTCTATCTTATCGAGCGTTGGAATTCCTACATCCACAAATTCGGCAAAGGTCATGTGCTTGCTCTTGACATTGCTAAAGCGTTCGACAAAGATTGGCACGAATGTCTCTAAGCCAAGCTAAAGGCCTATGGTTTTAACATAGCTAAAATGGATTGAGAGTTTTGTCTCTAAGCGCTCTATTAGAGTCGTGCAAGACGCAGTAACTTTTGCACCCTTTTCCATTGATTCCGGCGTCCCTAAGGTTTAGTTTTATCTTCTACCCTTTTTTAGTGTTCATAAACGACCTTCTGTCGTCTACGCTCAGTCCAATTCATTCCTTCACAGATGACAGCACTTTGAATAACATCTACCAATGCGACTCTACTGCGGAGACACGTCCAATATCGGTGGCCTCATACCGTAATGAGTCAGTAGAGTCATTGAACTCTGACCTTACTTTAATCCTGGAATGCGGCAGGAAAAACAGAAAACAGTGTAATGCCTAAAAACGTTGTCTTACCGATTTCACCTTTTGGGAACTTAACATTACTAGTGGTAAATTTTAACAATTGCCTGGATTGGACCCAAAACATCTACGAAGTCGCTCTTGAAGCCTCGAAACGTCTAGATATTCGGCGGAAGTGTAAGAAATACTTTCTGTCTTCGATACAGCTACCATCCATAAGACTTATATCCAACAACGTATAACTCACATGTATAGGCTCTACTTTACAATGGCACTACAGCCCAAATCGGGTCTTGGCCTCCTAACCTTCAGGATCCTTGAAATTTTTTTTTTCATTATTTATTGTGGATGGGTTGTTAACCCTTCGCACAACCCCCATCTACGAATTTTTCATTTTCGTAGATTGAGGTAACCAAGCTATATCCAATTAGGTAGTCTGCAGGAATTATATTACGTCGACCGGGACTTGAACTCACGACCTTCGCATTGTAAGACCAAACGCCAACCACCAGGCTACACCCTAGTTACACATGTTTATGCTGGGGCCCCAAAATCATATCTGGCTCTACTCGACCGTATCCAGCAACACGCATTCCGATTAATTAAAGATGAGGCTATACCGGTTCCAATCGACTCCATAGTAAATATACTTGCACGGTAAATGCAGCAAGGAACTGAAAGCTCTTATACTATTGCTCCCCGAAATACTCGCCAAGCTGCACGAGTACAATATGAAGCCCTTGCTGTGGATTACTGTGAAATTTAGGCAATCCTTCATCCCTTGGATGACATGTGTTGTGGAATTCATTAGCAGACAATCACTTTCCAACGAAATACAACCTGTAACAGTTTAAAAACAACGTTCACCACCACTTCAAACTCTTCTCTTGTATTTCACTGCAATTTCCCGATGTCCACTTGTTTCCCTTGTCCATGTAACCTTAACTACGCATTGCACATTTAGGGGTGACCCCCATTTTCTATAATCGTAAAAAAAACACAAACCCAGATTAATCCACCTGGTAATGGTTTAAAATTTCCTTTACCTCATTCGTAGCGTTAATCAAAATGGCTTTAGTTCTCTTTGCGATCGGATTAGTGAAAGCAAATCTCGTAATCTTTCGTCCAACAAAATCAAATAATAATTACCATCAAAAGTGCACTCAACAATCAACTTCAAAAGGACCTAATATTCTCATATTCCGTACCAATCATCGACGGTATTATCCTTCATTAAAAGACAGGCTAATAACTGACATACATTTGCCATTGCCCCCAATGATATTTGCCTTTTGGCATCATCATTTCCGATGATATGACTCCTCATGGTCATCTCCAACTCCGGTTAGTACCTCTCCGTGTCCTAAATCTACCGTTGTATACCCAGAAGGCATTGGATGGTCACTCTTCCGCCATTATACCTCGAGGAGGTTTCAACATATACAAAAGGGATCGCTCCAACTGAATTGTATGAATAAGGAAAATTGAACAAAACAAAACATCCTTCTACAGGTTCTAGAGGAACAAATTCTATACGATAGCTGCCGGAGCAATTGCTAAAGCTATGGGACACGGGTATAGAAAATAAAAAGGGATGTGATCGGAAAAGGCATAGAACAGGATGGAAACGAGTCGTTCTAGCATTTCTATTGACAAAGGAGCAGTTGTAATGATCCCATTCTCGTTTTTATTGCGATAACACATACGAACATTTTACATTTGGCCAGACAAGGATTCCTTAGATGGAGCGTATTTCCAATACGGACTAAACGAATAAAAAAAGAAAATGGAATGTTTCTTCGGTATTGTGATGGTTAAATAAATAAGGACGAACTCGAGGCAAGCAAGATTGATAGAACACCGCGCCGTTCGCATGATAATGATGTCAGTCGCCGGGATTTTTTTTTTGTTGTTTTAGTTTATTTCTGGACGCTATTCAATCTTATCGAGGTGGAAGATCCAGGACTCGGGCGAAGGAAAAATATCAAAGGTCAAGTGTTCAATGGTTAATTTTTTGTCATAGCTAACAATAACCTAAGTGGCTGTAGTGACGTAAACAATACCAGACCACACAGACCTATTCTAGATGATTTCCATTTCGTTATGGAAAGAGTCGTCGGAAGCTTTCAGAAGAAGTTGTTCGGCTTTTATGTATTTTAAGAGAGATCCGGAAGCGAATCGAATCCTTTTACTATGGAGATGGTAAGTAATTAAGCGATGTCGTTTGGTCGCTTTTAGTGTACATTAAAATAGTACTGCGGAAGTACAAAACTGTTTGAATTTTATGACGTTCTACTTGAGAGATGTTTTTGACCTTAAGTGCCTTGAACGAAATTAGTCAGATAGATAGCTTGAAAGAACAATTCTAAGATTTTGATGCGATAGTGCACCATTTCACTGATCATAGTCCGTTTTCGTGTCCGAGGTACTGTATCTTTATACTGTAGATAAAATCTAAGAGTATTATATATTATTGCTCTAAGGTTTGTTACGCTAAGAAATAAGGCTCGGATAAAAAAAATAACTGTCACAGAAGTTCATGTAATCACTCAAAAATCTCAAAACCGGATGTCCGTCTGTTCGCTCTCTAGCTTGGGATTACGTTGAGCTAGAACGATCAAATTTTGTACACGTTGTTTTTGATAAAAAAAAGTAAAGTAAAGTTCGTGAACGGGCCAAATCGCTCAACCCCTTTTACCCCCTCTCATACAAAATGACGCATATTCGAGATTTGACAATAAACCGATTTTCTCGAAAAGCATAAAAGCTATTGATCTGAAATTTTGAATATTTTATTTTTATACTAATTTCAATCTACGGTATAAAAATGATTTGAATCCCACTACTCTTTCCACCACCTCCCATACAAACTGCATTTTTTCATGAAATACTAAAAACCAATCAACTCAGTATGTATAAAATTTATCGAGCTGAAATTTTCAACAAAATATTTATTTAAAATTATTAGTAAGACTAAAAAAAATTAAATGATGGGGTTCACTCCTTCTACCCTCCTCCCCCTCCCCCCGTCCTCCCCCCCCTCAAAGTTTGTAACACTAAGAAAGAAGTGAAACGGCGAGAGCTTAGCAGAGGAAGGAAATGCGTACGTGCCATCTCATAATGAAATGGACCGAATTTCAATCCGAAAGCTAAATTCAACCGACCTATCATCTGATCTAGCCGAGCCACGAACCAGCGGCTGCACATATCGCAGTCAGCTGTATCTCAAAGCTAGCATAAACAAAATCCAGTAGGCAACATACGACCATTCTTTTGCCATCAGCCAATCTTCAAAATATTATAGCTCATTTTAATTTCCAGCCGCCGAATCACCTTCTCCTTTACCGATCACAATATTAAATGCCGAAATGGGTTTTTTTCTGATTACCTGCATCGGAGTCGAACTTCCGGGCATTAGTTGAAGCCCTGAGTAACAGGTGACGCAAGCCTCTTGCCTCAGCGGCCGGGAAATTAAAATAAAGAAAAAGAGCCGTTAGGACGAACTGGCTTCCGAAAAGAGGTAGCCTGAAATCAGTCTGTTCTAACTCAACTACCAGCAAGTGCAGACCTGTGTTCTCAAAAAGAAAGTGCTAATTAGAAAATTAACAAGTGTAATATTTTTTGTGGAGTCGACGCCATCGAGAGCATGGCCAAGTCTCAAAGTAAGTAATTTTTTTTTTACGCTGTGAAAAAAGGAATCTTTAAGATAATATCAGAAAGTGCATCGTAATTTTTGGTTTGGAGTCGACGCCATCGAGAGCATGGCCAAGTCTCAAAGTAAGTAAAATTTTTTAATTTACGCTTTAACAAAAGAAATTTTTTTGTTAATATCATAAAGCGCATCGTAATAATTTTCTGAAATTGACGCCATCGAGAGCATGGCTAAGTCGAAAAGTTAAAGATTTAATTTTCAAGGTCATAGCTGTTCGGATTCAAATACCGACAAGTGCAAAATTGAAAAGTGTAATAATTTCCTGAAATCGACGCCACCGAGAGCATGGCTAAGTCGAAAAGTTAAAGATTTATTTTTCAAAGGTCATAACTGTTCTGATTCAATTACCGGCATGTGCAGGATTAAAAAGTGTAATATTTTTATTGTGGTCGAGCCCGCACGGATAAAGCGTGGCTATACAAAGAAGATCACAGAAATCAGCGGAGAGCAACCGTCTGAGGAAGGCCGATGACACTCGGTGGAATTCCTTAGAGTGGTTGAATAAGAAGAGTTTGAACCTGACCTTCTTGTGGGTAAGTGAATTCTTTGCATCATAATCTTTTTAACTCCGAATCCCTGAGGCTAACCCCTTATACGCAAAAGCCAGCAGAAACCCAAAAGCGGAACTTATTGGTATCCGTTCTGTTTTTTTTTCTTTTCTCTCCTCGTACCACATGATCAGTCATGTATGTATAATGGCTGAGTGGTTACGATGGGGAGTCCGCGTGAACAGAGAGGGTGGTAACCCGCTTCGGCCAGTGTAATATAATCATTCCCCCCATGATCGCCTGCTCATTTAATGGAGAGATTCATTCTCCTCCTTACTCACCGTAAGGAATCCCCTCCTTGTAAAATTTTTTTTTGTATGTCCTTGGCTTCCTCGGAGTGGATAGGGTACGGGAAGCCCTATTTCTCAACCCTCTTCGGCCAACCCAATTCGGTGCATATTCACATGTACATGTGGTGACATTGGTGACAAGAACTCCCCCGCCGACGAGCTAGGACGCGCATAACGCTAGATACACCAAGTCACAACAAATGTCATCCACAGCTGTTACACTCATTGAAGTGGTCGAGGCTCGGCACCTCCTCCATTCAATGATCTGTATCAGTAATAGGCTGTATATTATACACGGTTTTCAAGCCATAACCATCAGCATTGCAGACACCGTGTCGGACAGTTTTACGTTACAGAAGTCTCGAAAAAAAACATGAATGGTACAGAAGTCCATATTATCAACAAAAATCTCAATCTGTTCGTCCGTCCTTGTCCTCTTTAGCTCGACAACGCGTTGAGCTAGAAAGTTCAAATTGTGTACACATCGTTTTTGATGAAAGAGTAAGGTCAAGTTCGTAAACGGGCCAAATCGCTCAACACCTTCTACCACCTCGCATACGAAATGACACAATTTCGTAATTTGACAATAAACGGATTTACTCAAAAAGTATAAAAGCTATTGATCTGAAATTTGGAATCAATCTACCGTATAAAAATTATTCGTGCCTTTCTTCCCTTCCACCACCTCCCATACAAACTGCATTTTTTCATGAAATACTCTAAGCAAATTTACTAAGTACGTATAAAATTTATCGAGCTGAAATTGTGCACTAAATATTTAATTAGAATTATTAGTAAGACCAAACATGTTAGACAATTAGCTTCACGCCTTCTAATCCCTCCCATACAATCTGACACAATTTTACAACTTTTCATTTCGCAATTTCATAGCTTTACACAAAGTCAATATTCCTGAAAAGTATGAATGCTACTGATCTGAAATTTAAAACATGTCAAAAGAATGATGTTTATAGTTATTTCTGAAAAAGTTATTAAGAACTCGTGCCTCCTTCTACCACCTTCCATACAAACTGCACAATTTCACTTAATCCAATACACTAATTTTCTCAGTACCAATTAAATTTTTGAATCCTAAATTTTCTATAAAACACTTTAATAGCAACTTTATCGTGATGTGAAAAAATTAGTTCTATGTCGTCACCCCCTCTACCACTTCCCCTACAAAATTTCTTAAAATCGAAAAAAATGTCTTTCATCTAGAGTATCGCACTGTTATGTTTTAAAATTAGTTAGTGTTTTAAGAACATGTCTTATAATTTTATCATTATATGTCGGCTCTACTTGCTCATCATTTAGCACCGAACTATGATGCAAATTAATACGCGCGTACGAGCACTATATGGAACACTTGCATGGACGCTATGCGAATCGATCGGAATGTTCAAGATCTCTACAAACAGTAATAAAAGAACGCGTACACTCTATAACGCGCGATAGTTAAATGTTTATAACATTTAACCAACCAACAACATTAACGCCAGCAATGTAGAAAAGCGGCCAACAGCAATCTTATGGCGAGGGAATAATTTGGACGAGAACGAAATAATTCTGAACAGCTGCGTGGTCTTTACCAAGAAAGCAACAACAACGACACGACAGGGAAAAGACTCAGATGACGAGACAATGCCTTATAGAAGAATCAACTCCGCTCGGCCGAGAAGGAGAAGATTCGTATGACAAGGGGAACGCTACGGTCGACAAGAGCATATAAAAAGACAAGCGCTTTTGATGAACAGTCAGTCTGATTTGGAGCCGTTGAGAGAGAGTACAAAATTATTTGGTAATGAAGTAGAAAAAAGAAAATAGAATATTCAAGAAGTATGTTTTGAAGAAACTACCAACTATAAATAAAATCAAAGTAAAATAAATTAAATCTCTAAGGAAGTCATTTGACTGTACCCGAATTATCAAGACGCTGAATATGAGGCGGAAGATTATTCCAAATTCTTATGGTCTGGACGAAGAAGAAACACTCTCCAACCGTCTTAAAGAAACACAAGGCAAGAAATTTACGATTTCTAATGGTTTTCCGAGGTATAAGATAGTGATAAGAAACCTGAAGGTCAGGAGGCCAAAGCCCAATTTGGGCTGTAGTGCCATTGCAGAAGAAGAATATGAAAAGGGACCTTGTCTTGCTAGGAGTCAAAATTGATTGAGAAGAATTTCCTAATACTGCACAAAATTCTGAACAAATCGCATCTGTAATTTTAAAGTTTTATACTGAAAAACTTGTTGTGAGATATTGCAGTTTTAAGTTAAGCAATTTTCAGGAACGATTTTTGAAATTCACAGGTCACAATTTTTGTCCGATTCTTCTGAAGTTTGGCACTTGTACAGTGTGCAGAACATATCTGAGCAGTGGTACCAAGCAAATTTTTAAAATCGACAAAATTTACCCAAACACCTATTTTTGATTGTACAGAAAGAAATGGTCTGGCAAGATAAGCTCCCTTTTCTTATGGACAGTTCCATTTAATAATTGTAAAAAAAATATTATTTTCCCAACTCGATAATGTACTATGTCAATTCCTCTTCTTCTTCAATGGCACTACAGCCTAAATCCGACTTTGCCATCCTATGAAAGGGTTATTTTTATATTATTATATTATAGAGGTGGCTATTATGAAACATTATAAATTATATGTCGACCGGGATTTGAACTCCCGACCTCCTTATTGTAGACCAACACACTACCCAGTAGTAATCATGTCAAGAAAGTAACTTTTCGATACACGAGTACTCGTTACCCACCGAAATCCGAAGTAACGAGTACCGACGCAGATTTATCTTCGTTACTTAAAGCGCCGAATACACGATGCTACTTGTGTGAACTACATGTAGCTACACTTATCGCAGTGTGCACCATTCACAATATACGTGTGTGTCGCACATGCGACAACATTGTAGGTAACGATCCCAATAGGAACGGTAATGTTTACAACATAACATGTAGTTGAGGTACAAGTTCCACTATACTCGCGAACGTATCAATTGTCAATATAATTCTAACAAATAAAGTTGTTCCTATAATTTTTTTACCCCTCCCCTCCACCTCCACTTCCACCAAAATCTCCAACACCCCACCTCTCCCATCATCGATGTGATCACGCATTGCTATTGTCACGTGTTCATGGATTTCCCATTGGGATGGCGGACAAGCAAAAAAAAGCAACAAGTACGATGCGATCACGTCGAATGCTGTTTTGATACTGAGCAAATGTATGAAAGTATTACATGCCGCCAAACAAACACATGTCACCTTAAAGTCCGGCTTCGCCCCAAGTGTGATGAGAGATGACAGAACTGCCATATACACCGGCATACATGTATATGTCACACGTGTATTCGGCGCTTAAGTAACGAAATGAGCTTCCGAAAAAGTAACTGAACTGTCAAAACTTTTCGTTACTGTTTCGTTACTCGCGCATTTGTTTCACATAGAAAAAATATCCATACCGAAAGTAACGTTTAGTTGCTTTTTCTTTACATCACAGGAAGGAAACCTATACTTGTGCATAACGCCGTACTCTACTCGTACTCTAAATAATGTGTTTTTTTCGTTTCGTTTCTTTCAACACCAAGGATTTCGTCGAGTAGAGCGCTCAGCTCGAGCGGCTAGTGTTAGGGTCGTGGGATCGGTGATATCAGATTGTAGAATTGTTTAATGTTTGGGTGATACAGGGAATTTTTTATCAATTTGAGGGAAGAAAATTGTTGTTGTTGAAGAAAATTTCGATATAATAAGAGGCATTTCCTTCACATTGTCGTTTTATTTACGTTAGTGTTTCGAGGGATTTTCTACTTAGAAGAGAGATAATTACTCTTCCCGCCAACATGATATGGGGATCATTTCAAATAAACGAGTACCTAGTAACGAATAAAATGTAACGATTACTTTCTTTAAAGTAACGAATAGTGACTGGAACCGAAAAGTAACGAAACTTGACATCACTACCCACTAGGCTACACTAATCGGCGTGAATTTTGTACTGCAGGTGGCATAATAGTCTCATACACAATACGATTGGAGATGCAGTCAGTAACTGTGATGTTCCAGCAACTATTGCAGCTCCTTTCTTAACAATTTTGGCACCGTCAAAATTTCACTTTACCATTTTCCCCCAAATCACTGGAATAATTTCAGTACAGCAAGGACACATCTATAAATTCAATGTCAAAATACACATAAATGTCCGTTTGCACGTCAGAGAGGTGTCCAACAAATTTATGTTTATCTGTCCTTTATCAACTCAAAGCAATCAACATAACAAACAAGCAAGGTTACCGGTGTCGAATGAAGTAACGAAACAAAAAAATGAAAAGAAAAACCAGCTGTAATGAATGATAAATTTCGTTGATTATTTCTCCTGCTGACTGGCCGGCCGGCTTAGACTTGCCCCAACCCCAAAATCCCGCGAAAACAGGATTAGATATTCATTTTAGACAAGAACCCATTATACAGGTCGCGATAGTTAAATCTAAACGACCCTGGTCACAGGCCGAAATTATGCTATTTTAATATGGTGGTGTCCTGCGGGGTGATACAGGGAATTTTTTATCAATTTGAGGGAAGAAAATTGTTGTTGTTGAAGAAAATTTCGATATAATAAGAGGCATTTCCTTCACATTGTCGTTTTATTTACGTTAGTGTTTCAAGGGATTTTCTACTTAGAAGAGAGATAATTACTCTTCCCGCCAACATGATATGGGGATCATTTCAAATAAACGAGTACCTAGTAACGAATAAAATGTAACGATTACTTTCTTTAAAGTAACGAATAGTGACTGGAACCGAAAAGTAACGAAACTTGACATCACTACCCACTAGGCTACACTAATCGGCGTGAATTTTGTACTGCAGGTGGCATAATAGTCTCATACACAATACGATTGGAGATGCAGTCAGTAACTGTGATGTTCCAGCAACTATTGCAGCTCCTTTCTTAACAATTTTGGCACCGTCAAAATTTCACTTTACCATTTTCCCCCAAATCACTGGAATAATTTCAGTACAGCAAGGACACATCTATAAATTCAATGTCAAAATACACATAAATGTCCGTTTGCACGTCAGAGAGGTGTCCAACAAATTTATGTTTATCTGTCCTTTATCAACTCAAAGCAATCAACATAACAAACAAGCAAGGTTACCGGTGTCGAATGAAGTAACGAAACAAAAAAATGAAAAGAAAAACCAGCTGTAATGAATGATAAATTTCGTTGATTATTTCTCCTGCTGACTGGCCGGCCGGCTTAGACTTGCCCCAACCCCAAAATCCCGCGAAAACAGGATTAGATATTCATTTTAGACAAGAACCCATTATACAGGTCGCGATAGTTAAATCTAAACGACCCTGGTCACAGGCCGAAATTATGCTATTTTAATATGGTGGTGTCCTGCGGGGTGATACAGGGAATTTTTTATCAATTTGAGGGAAGAAAATTGTTGTTGTTGAAGAAAATTTCGATATAATAAGAGGCATTTCCTTCACATTGTCGTTTTATTTACGTTAGTGTTTCAAGGGATTTTCTACTTAGAAGAGAGATAATTACTCTTCCCGCCAACATGATATGGGGATCATTTCAAATAAACGAGTACCTAGTAACGAATAAAATGTAACGATTACTTTCTTTAAAGTAACGAATAGTGACTGGAACCGAAAAGTAACGAAACTTGACATCACTACCCACTAGGCTACACTAATCGGCGTGAATTTTGTACTGCAGGTGGCATAATAGTCTCATACACAATACGATTGGAGATGCAGTCAGTAACTGTGATGTTCCAGCAACTATTGCAGCTCCTTTCTTAACAATTTTGGCACCGTCAAAATTTCACTTTACCATTTTCCCCCAAATCACTGGAATAATTTCAGTACAGCAAGGACACATCTATAAATTCAATGTCAAAATACACATAAATGTCCGTTTGCACGTCAGAGAGGTGTCCAACAAATTTATGTTTATCTGTCCTTTATCAACTCAAAGCAATCAACATAACAAACAAGCAAGGTTACCGGTGTCGAATGAAGTAACGAAACAAAAAAATGAAAAGAAAAACCAGCTGTAATGAATGATAAATTTCGTTGATTATTTCTCCTGCTGACTGGCCGGCCGGCTTAGACTTGCCCCAACCCCAAAATCCCGCGAAAACAGGATTAGATATTCATTTTAGACAAGAACCCATTATACAGGTCGCGATAGTTAAATCTAAACGACCCTGGTCACAGGCCGAAATTATGCTATTTTAATATGGTGGTGTCCTGCGGGGTGATACAGGGAATTTTTTATCAATTTGAGGGAAGAAAATTGTTGTTGTTGAAGAAAATTTCGATATAATAAGAGGCATTTCCTTCACATTGTCGTTTTATTTACGTTAGTGTTTCAAGGGATTTTCTACTTAGAAGAGAGATAATTACTCTTCCCGCCAACATGATATGGGGATCATTTCAAATAAACGAGTACCTAGTAACGAATAAAATGTAACGATTACTTTCTTTAAAGTAACGAATAGTGACTGGAACCGAAAAGTAACGAAACTTGACATCACTACCCACTAGGCTACACTAATCGGCGTGAATTTTGTACTGCAGGTGGCATAATAGTCTCATACACAATACGATTGGAGATGCAGTCAGTAACTGTGATGTTCCAGCAACTATTGCAGCTCCTTTCTTAACAATTTTGGCACCGTCAAAATTTCACTTTACCATTTTCCCCCAAATCACTGGAATAATTTCAGTACAGCAAGGACACATCTATAAATTCAATGTCAAAATACACATAAATGTCCGTTTGCACGTCAGAGAGGTGTCCAACAAATTTATGTTTATCTGTCCTTTATCAACTCAAAGCAATCAACATAACAAACAAGCAAGGTTACCGGTGTCGAATGAAGTAACGAAACAAAAAAATGAAAAGAAAAACCAGCTGTAATGAATGATAAATTTCGTTGATTATTTCTCCTGCTGACTGGCCGGCCGGCTTAGACTTGCCCCAACCCCAAAATCCCGCGAAAACAGGATTAGATATTCATTTTAGACAAGAACCCATTATACAGGTCGCGATAGTTAAATCTAAACGACCCTGGTCACAGGCCGAAATTATGCTATTTTAATATGGTGGTGTCCTGCGGGGTCATAGTTCCCTGCTTATATTTCGTGCGTTCGTACGTTCTGGAACGCAACCATAACATCGCTCATTCGTAAACGTTTTAACGTCCTTTTCAAACCGAAAAAAAATGAGCTGAAAGAAAATAAAAAATGTGCGAGTAAATGCCTGGCACTGACAATTACATATTCTTGTCGTTCGACTCTCAACAACTTGTCAAGGTAACAATTAAATTAAACCCCGCGGGCGGGAGGGGAGCGAGTGGCAAGTGTGGATCAGGATAGGGAAGGACGCATTGCATCGTGGCCGGGCTACCACTTCCCTTAACCGTATAAATTTGTACTTAACAGGTAACATCCGCTAAACATCAGACACGCAACATTATAATTTAATGGAATGTGTTTTTTCGCATATCTAGGCCATGATTTATGGCGCAATTAAAATATAGAAGCCTATGTGTGGAGGCACGTGGATTTTTGCAACTCCTATCTGCACGCGGTATTGAAGAGTATTTTTGTTTTATCGCGAAAAGAAATCCGCCAAGGGAGGACATGTTAGAAGCTCGTAAAATGTGTGATAGTAAAGTTGGAAGGACTTTTATGAAAAGCCAAAAGTTTTTATTAAATCCGTGTGAGGTTTGGGACTTTTTAGTAGAACGAATTTCCACACAATATAACCCATAACATCTGAATCAAAAAAACTGACGTTAGAGTTTCGAAAATAATACAATTTTAAGGATTTTTTAAATGATACCAAACTTGTTTTCAGTACAATTCGGTATGGGATAGAACTCAGATATCAAGATGGATTTAACTTTTGGTATTTAAGGCTTGAAACCAGTGTGTAGCTTAGAAGAAAACGCGTTGGTCTACGATGCGAAGGACGTGAGCTCAAATCACGGTCGACGTATAATTCCAGCGCAATGCTTGCGTGGGTATATCAGGACCACCCGAATTTGCGAAAATGAAAAATTAGTACATAGAAGGTTGTGCGAAGGACTAACATCCCATCCCCAAGAACAAATAAAACTTTAAGAAACCTGAGGGTCGAGAGACCGAAGCCCGATTTGGGCTATAGTGCCATTGAAGAAGAAAAAGTCACAGGGAGACTTCGCGCACGATTTAATTTTTCAATTAAACTCCGAGAACCCTTTGATTCTCTCTTCGATTCCATTCTAGTTTATTTGCTAGATTTATTTAGGTTTTAAGTTTGTTAAGGTAGTTGATAAGATAGTTTGTAAGGTAAACTCAAGAAGGTTTTTTTTTATTCCATTTTCCTTCAAAATTTATATTATAATTGAATTATGCTGTTATTTGCTTCGTTTTTCTCACATTAACACGTGCTGTATAGATTCAAGACTGATCACCGAAATGTTATCACTAGGATTATTAAACTATTCTATTCTAATTTTTCAATTAAGCTCATAGTTTATTCAAAGACGAAATAATACGATTAAACACAAAACGAAACATTTGGCAAGTTTGCTCCAAGGAACTTCTTGTACACAGGTAGCACTATCCGTTTGACGAAATTTTGTATGACTTTTTCGCTTAATTGCGGCTCCAGTTCAACAATAACTAGGTAATAATCGTTTTTCAGTTATATACACAAGTCTGCTAGACCAGATGGCATCGCCCCTATTGTCTTTAAAAACTGCGCTTCCTATCTAGCTAAACCTCTTCGTAATCTTTACCACCTTTCATACTCTTCAGGGTGCTTTCCTCAGAACTGGCAGGTCGCGAATGTTAAGCCAATTCTAAAGAAAGGAGGCAAAGCGAACCCCACTAATTGCCACCCCATAGCCTTACATCAGTACTTCTAAAAGTAATGGAAACTGCTGTCAATTGCAAGATAGTCAACTTTTTTGTGGATGAAAATCCCATTCATTATCGCCAATATAGATTTCGCTCGGGTTCTACAGGCGGTCTTCTGGTCTATCTTACCGAGCGTTGAAATTCCTGAATCCACAAATTTGGTGAAGGTCAAGTTCTTGCTCTTGTTATCGCCAAAGCATTTGACAGAGTTTGGCACAAATACCTCCTAACCAAGCTAAAGGCTTTGGGTTTTAACGTTTCTTTAATAGATTGAGAATTTCCGCTCCGAGCGCTTTATACGAGTCGTACTGGACGGAGTAACTCTGCACTCTTTCCGATTGATTCAGGGCTCAGTTCTGGGAATTCATATGGTTTGAAGCTGTGTACTGCCTAAAGAATAGAATTCTGCGAAATTGGAGGCTTGAGTACGTGCTCTTCTCGGTGTGTCGAAAAGTGGGTCGGCTACGGAGATTGCACAAAACTACGTTTTAAAAGACAAACCAATCATTAACATAGGCGTTTATTAATCTGCCGAATTACCATGCGATAGTCTCAACTGTACTGCAAATAAATTTATACACACCAGTTAACAATGCGATAGAGGTAATAGAGGTTAACAACAAAATACATTAATAAAACAAGAACATGATGTGGGGCAACTGTTGAGATACCCAAATAGTGTGTATTTAGTAGAAAATCAATCGTCTCGTCACTCGAACAGCTCCATGAACCGTCGGATTTCTTGGTTTAGCTGGGCATTGAAGGGGAGGTAGATCGAATTTCACGACGCTTTGACGCTTCTTGTGTTCCGCAAGTTCTTTTTATAACAATGATCCCTTAAAGGACTCCCACTCTCAGTCCTCTTTGATTTGCTTGAACTTATTCAAAATTCATCAAGAAGAAAACGAACAGGAACGGAAATTCGAGAGTTTCGAATCAAAATTAGAAGCAGCGCAACCAATGCAGACGAGACGCAACAACCTTTCATCAGTGCAGTTAACCAGAGAATAAGAGGATGTGTTAAGCAAAGAATTCAACTTCGGGCTTACTAGAAAATCATTCAACAAATAGAGAACACGTGGGCTCTCACATCATCAAACGAGCAGTGCCACTTGCACCGAATATTCCCTCGAAAGAACGGAGAGCTTTAAAGAAGCGTAAGCGGACAAAGGAAACGCAACGGTGTAGTTACGGACAAGAAACAATACGAGAAGAAGAAACGAGATATTCTAGAAACAAGACGATATATCGAAATAAAGAGAGATCCAACTGCTGCCCTCCCCCAGAAATTAAACCTATCCATCAAGAAAAATCCAATATCACCGGGAAAATATGCCAAACTAATAACTTCAGATTCTCATACATCAAAAAAGTACAGCTACCAAAAATTCACAGAATACCACGCTTCCAACTATCGTCAGTTCGGTACAATCGCTTACCCAAAAACTGGCTAAGGCTCTTGCGACTGAGCTACGCCCACTAGAAGGTAACAAATCGCGCCCTGTTAAAAATTCCGCTCATCTAGTAGAGATTCTTCAGAACATCAACATGGAACCAACGGATATCTTAGTCAGCCTAAACGTGGAATCACTGTTTACCAACATCCCGATTAAGGACACTTTAAGTATCATTAGGAAACTTATTCCTGACAACAGGTCTGACTTGAATTTTGTTTAAATAACACTTTCTTTTCACCTCCATGGAAACTCTACAAGCAAACGGAAGGAGCAGCAATATGATCAGCATCGAAAGCACCGAAATTGTATCTACGGTATTTGGTTGGCTCCTACATAATTTGGCAACATGGAAAAGAAGAGCTCGACAAATTTTTAGCACACCTGAAGTCACACCACTAGAAAATTAAGTGCACCGGGAAACTGCCATTCCTGGATGTACTCGTAGAAAGTGATGATACGTCTTTAAGCTTCGGGCTATATAGGAAACCAACTCACACCAACAGATATCTCCACGCTTATTCACATCATCACCCAAGTCAAAAAACAGGCGTACTGGATGCTCCAATACAGAGAGCCAGATGTATAAATGAAGGAAATCCGTGCAGTCTACGAAAGGAAAAGGAACAGTTGAATCGGACATTCACAGCAAATGGATACAAAGCGAGCGAAATAAATAAGGCGTGGAAACTGAAGCATCCACGGACAAAATAATGGGAAGACTCTAAATAAGGAAATACAGACAAACGATGGGTAAAACTATCTTACATCCAGCGCACGAGGGATGAGATAGGAAAAATCCTTCGAAAATCCAACATTTTCTACCCCGACTACTGTCCGCGGAATTTTAGGAAACCAGAAGGACAAAAAACCATTGAAGACTGAAGGAGTGTACAAGGTACCTTGAGTCTCATGCGATAAAGTGAACATAGGAGAAACGGGACGCACAGTCCAACCAAGGATCAACGGTGCACACGGAAAAACCAAATACAGTCATCAGCGATCGGGGAACATGCAACAATCGATTTCAACAATGTGCAAATTCCGGCCAGGACAAATCAATGTTATCAACGAAGAATACGAGAAGACATTAAAATATCTAAACATCCACAGAACTTCAACCGAGACACTGGATACAAGTTATCAGCTGTTTGGGTACCTGCCTTAAAATTTGGTAAGAACAAAATTCGTACCCAGAAATCCTTAACTAATTTAACTACCTGATACTAATTAACTAATTTAATCTTAATTACCCTTCCCACACTCAATAACCCCATTCTGTAAAAAATAATAGTCTTCTGTAATTGTCGATCAGTTTGATAAAGGTCTCAGCAGAGACCGAAACGTCACGAATAATAAAGCGTGACAGTGTAGAATCCGGAAATTTTTCCGTTCAATTTGAAACATTGCATACAGCCTTTCCTGAGATCCCCAATATCGTCGCTCCACTATGGTAGCTTCTTTTTACCTCTTGGCTTCGTAGTGGGACAAGAACGTGACAAAAGCCCTTGTGAGGGTAGAGGCTTGGAGCTTTGGAAGGAATCACTTCTCCAACAGTTTTCCTGTATGTATTTGGACCAGTTGGTTTTTCTGTAATTCCTGAAGATTGATATGCCATTCAAACCAAATTGGAGGTATCGGTGATCGGAAAAGGAATGTTCATTGGACACCTTCCAGACCTTAACCAAATGCACGATATTCGCTACTTCTAGGGTAATGTCTAAAGTTTCCTGTCTATTGCCAGTAGCAAAATTGCGTTACCCCCTCCCCCCTCCGTTGTAGAGCTCTAAGTTGGTGCTTAAGAAGTAATCGAGATGCATCTCGCCTCTTCTGTGTATTTCGAAATTACTCCATACTATATGTGCGTTCGCGTCACATCCAATAATGAGGTCTGCTTTAAGGCTTTAGCAATCAGACCTCCCAGAGGTGAGGGGCCCAGAGCCGAAATCAGCCAGTAGTTTTTTCCGGTAACTAAAATATTTTTGCGAGCTAGAGGTTCGCCGGGATTTCAAGTAAAAACACAATCGTTTAAAAATAAGTGATAATTTATTTATTCGTATTAATTTCGATTTTCAACTTAATTCGCACTATATGGCACTACCGCCGCGTACTGTTCTATCGCTTTCCTGGTTCGCGTCTTCCCTAAGAGTCGCTGAAAAACTGACTGCTCGCTGAAAGCTTTCGTGGTTTCATACATCTTAGAACAGTTCTCGAAGCTTCCTTCGGTGTGTATATGTGAACTATGTGTGAACAGTTCTCGGAGCTTCCTTCGGTGTGTATGTGTTATATTGGAAAGCTCTAGACCTTTAATTATGGCTTTCTACATAGTGGTATACTATTCTACATAATTCTGGTCTATTCGAGAGAGATCAAGCTGCGGGGTTGCCAGGTCTGCATATAACAATATTGAAATTCTTTCCACCAGAATGTACTCTCGCAATTAGCTCTAATTTGCGACAAAAAATAATCCAAAAATAGTAAATCTCACTACAAAACAGACAGAATTTTTTAAATAAAACTACTTTTGCCGCCATAAAGGCATCAACTTTAATAATTATCCCTTATTTCGTTATTACTCTTATATCCTTTACGTATCATGTTATGATACGCGAATATTTTGTTTCCAATTAAGTTAAAAAAATGATTTAGGGTGTGAAATTTGGCTGGCCATTCGAAATTCTTTGAGGGATATGTGAACGATGTATACATATCCACACATGGCTAAGGGGTGAAACCGCCCGAGTTAATTATACACACAATTCATTTTCCCGCATTCAATATTATATAAATGAGTAGAGGTTATGCGGGCATAGTTTTCGGCGCGGCCATACAAAATATCCCGACGTGTATAATAAATATAATCAAAATTTTTTCACATCAACGACCTCAATAAGTGTTTTATAATGGGGCGCAATATACTGCAATATTTATTGCGCACGATAGCGCGCTGCATAGAGCCGAGTCCTGCAATCGATTCGTGCGGTTTGCCTATAACTATTAAATTGCTTCCAATTTATCAGTAAAATGATTGGCAATAATTCGTGCGAGATTGTGGAAGGGTGGGCTATTATTCGATGTAAATACATCATAGAGATGGGATAACCAATGCTGCGATGATCATTAGCGTGTACCACTAATTTTAAGCTGCAGCTCACCAGCTGCATTCGGTCGTTCTACAGAATACTGCACAGAGTACAGCTTTGAATTGAGGGTAATAATAATGTTTGCTAACGACATGGCTTAATTGCATAGCGTCATTTAGCGTAGGACACAGGCCTCGGCTCCTTGTTCATTTTAAAGACAAAGCGGCCTTTATTTTGGAGTTGTTTTGTAAGTACATTGAAAAGGTCATATCGGCGTCGTGAATGAATGTAATGCAGTATGTTAAAGGGCAAAGCAATCGTCCATAATATAGGTATGTGTGCTTACAGAGCGACTAATGATACACATTTGCATTGGAAATTCCATGAAAATTTTAGATGAACTTTGTATTGTTCTTGCAACAAGAATTAACGTTCGATACCAAATAATAATTATCTTTTGCGGCTATTCGCTATTTCTCATTTTATTTTTATCGATATGGAGTTAACGTGTTTATTACCTCTGTAGCCACTAAATTGGCCAGGAGCTTAGTGGGTAGCATATTGGTCTACAATGCGAAGGTCGGGAGTTCAAATCCTTGTCGACGTATAACTCGAGCACAATGTATACTTGGGTATACCTTGGTCACTTCAATATTCGAAAGTGAAAAATCCGTACATGGAAAGTTGCGCGAAGGGCTAACAACCCTTCCACAATAAGTAATGAAAAAAATAAGGAACCTGAAGGTCAGGAGGCCAAGGCCCGTTTTCGGCTGTAAATCCGATCATTAATATTTTTAAAAAGAGCTTGCATAGTTTTGCAAGTGACATGTTTAAGTCCAGCAAACTGTAACCCTGTAGATAGAGGGTTGCAGGAAGGGCGAATAATAATTACAAAAATATTAACAAGCCTGAAAGTCAAGAGAGCAAGGCCCGATTTGGCCTGCAGTACAATTGAAAAAGAGAAAATTAGTTTAACAATAAGCTTTACCTTTTATTAAAAATCATCCCAGCTATACAAATAACAAAAAAATACTTGGGTGCGATAGCTTATATAACCAACCATTCTCATTTCCAATTTATTTTATGCTAATTTAGAATGAAGTTGGTCGCGTTTTCGCTATATCATACTCTATCAGAACGTTCCTATCTAGATAAAAATCCTGAGCCCAATACAAAACCGTATACAACAAAAAACGGGATCGGTTTCAAAGTACAGGACACAAATCTTCCTCTCCATCTTTTCTTTCGCAAGACCTCGAGACCATCCTAATGAATCCAATAAATTTCAATTAGCCCCCTTTCGTCCGCATGTTCCATCCTTATGGCCTCGTTAGTTTATTGATTCGCCTTTTGTTCAAGGACTAAGCCCAGCAACTATGAAGGTAGGTAACGGCCTATACGGGTGTTCCAGGGCTAAGAAAAAGCTAAATATTCGTTGTAGCTTTTCGTAGTTCGGGCTCTATACTATTCGACAAGAATGATATGTATACGGGGAAAGGTCGACGAATATTTCAGTACAACACATCACACCCTCTTCGCGCTTTAACCCTACACAAAAACCCTTTATTCCGAAATTCGATTTATTATTATGAGACTTGAAGAGGTTCGCTTCATCGACCGCATAGAGATCCGAA
This sequence comes from Chorisops tibialis, assembly GCA_963669355.1. NCBI lineage: Eukaryota > Metazoa > Arthropoda > Insecta > Diptera > Stratiomyidae > Chorisops > Chorisops tibialis. The sequence goes on along the minus strand of OY770262.1, from coordinate 12,325,259 downwards.
AGATTAAATATCCTTGTCGATAGAAAGCAAGGATTGTCTTTGCTATGGCACCGCCACTGCTATCGGGAATTCGTGTTTCGAATTTCATCGTACGAATCATTCGAATTGGGTTGCGTGGCACGAACAAATTTCATTTTTGATGGAACCATCCGCAGGTTTAGTGAAGATAAATAATAAATTATATTTCATATATAGAACTTGTTTCGATTATTAAGTCAACTGCGATACGAATTTACGAGCTTTTAATTATCAGCGTGGCTGCTGTGTCGTCAGACCATTTTGTTATAATGTTTGTGAATTGAAATTGTCCTGAACATTTTTGGGGTTTCTTAAATAAAAACATAGCCCTTTTAGGACTATAGTGTCAGTTTTATGCTTTCAAATTCGAACTCGTAAAAAAAATCAAACAATATGTCCGTCAGCCCGAATAAATTAGTTCCCCTTTATATCAAAGCTCCATGACGAAATGCTTCCAACCAGAGTACAACCCCCATCCCTCCAAGATCCCTGTGGGATGGGAGTAGAAGAATTCACTCACAGCCAGTACTGCTTGCCCTAAAAATGCCAAATAGACACTCACTGGATCATGGGCTTTCACTCATTGTCTTAAATTCTAACTGATGCGAGAACTGGATACAGCGCATTGGATACGGACGGATTCCACGGTAACGACTTTTGGCATTCTATGATTGGCTTCTAGAACGTTCGAATATTGAATGTCGGTAGAAGCGCTGGGGTCTCACGGTCCATACAATAAGTGATGAACCGTAACCAGAATATCCAAATCTTGGGCTTGACATCAGGGGACGGATCAGGAGAAGAACGAACAGAAACACCGTTCTGCACGTTGGTCATTGCATCCTTACATCGAAATCGAGAAACAATCTCAGCAGGTGGGAACTAATCTCGGAAAGGACTACCATCGTCGGACGCTGGACCAAGGTCAACAACGTTACAACTCTGCAATGTTACGGACAAACTAATACCACAACACCTGGTGTCTGGTGGCCAACTGAATACCCCTTCGAGCGTTAGCAAAGAGGTGATGTTATTATGATCTCTAAGTCGCCGACCATGTCTTCTGGACATGTGCCAAATACACGAGAAGAATTAAGCTAATCGCTTCACTCGCCGCAAGTGTTTTCTCCCCTCCTTTATTTATACGCGAAATCTTGGCAGTTTGCATATCACATGAAATTGTCTAGCCCCTTAAAATATATAAGGTTAAGTGTTATTAGATTACATGCGGAATGCTTTGCGTAGGAGAGGTATTCCAAAGAAGATTATAGCTATGATTAAAGAATCCTACGAAAATGTAAGGTGACTTTCATAGAGGAGAGCTGTCCGAGAGTTTTCCTGTGCGAACGGATATTAGACAGTGCTGCATATTATCACCAGCCCTGTTTCTGGTGGTAATAAATGATGAGGTGAGTTTGTTTGCACGTAACCGTTCGGACTTAGAGTCACATGTTCGCTCGTTGCATTCTAAATGCAAAGAGATGTAAATTAATATACTTAAAAGCAAGTAAATGTACAAGGGTTCGAATACAAGCACACCGATTGTTCTCAACGGACAAGATATGGGAGAGGTGCACGATTTTTGTTATCTCGGAAGCATTGTCAGCATAGACGGCGAAGCCGAAAAGGATATTGAGGCTCGTATAAATAAAGCTCATTAGACCTTCGGTATTCTTTCCCTTTCTGGAGGTTGAGAAAGGTCTCCCTTCGCACGAAGCTACGAGTATTTGACACATGCATCAAATCTGTGTTGTTTTATGGTTGTACTACGCAGAAAGTGATCGATCAACTTACCAAGAAACTGCAAACTTTCGTGAACTAATACCTCCGACACATTTTAGGAATATTCTGGCCAGAAGTGATCTCCAACGACGAACTTTGGAGTACAACTGGACAAACTAAAATAGGCATTCGGAGGCGGAAGTGGCTGTGGAGCGGTTAGACTTTGAAGAAACGAGTGCGAAACATCGTCAAACAGGCTCTGGATTATAATCCTCAAGGAAGACGTCGGGTTGGTCGACCATGTAGCGAACAGTTGAGCAGTAGGCCAGAGGAATGGGCAAGTCCTGGCGACAACTACAGGCCGATGTTCAGGATCGCGCCTTATGGAAAGGAACTGTTTCTGTCCTATGCCTTTGTGGGGAGTCTTAGCAGGAATTTGATTGCTAGTGTTAGATAGTTTTGATTTTAATTGATTCAAATTTTTCCACTGCTCCAATATGGCTGCTTAGAGCTTGAGCCTTCTTAAACTAATCTTAGTAAAAAAAACGTTTTCGTTTAAATTCAGCTTGTGCTTCCCTTCGCAAACCGCAGTGATATTTTCGGCTGCCACACAGACTCAAACTGTAGGACCAGTATTCAGAATTTGAAATACACCAGAAATTATTCGTTTAATTGGTCGGTTATGAAAATTCTACTAAATTGCCTATAAACACTGTTGTAATAAATATTCATGAGTAGATACTTCCATTCACATATTCCTCACATTAACATTCGGTTGAATGAAGGACTTAAATGATAAAAGTTAATTCTGCGTTTGTATAAACGAAATCTTTATCTAAATTTTCTATAGATTTACTATTTTTAGGAAATATTTCTGGAAGATTCATCTCAAATTCGAATTGAAAATTCGCGATGCCTTCTCCTATTTCTCACCAAGAAAATCAATCCCGAGCTCCGGAGTCGTTAAGCCGACAAAAATTAACTCTACTTCTTGGAAACTGTAAAAATTACTTCGTCCTGATGGTTCAAATTTCCATACCTTTCCATCATTTTGACGAAGAAGTCAAAAAGTTTTCGAAGATCCTGAAACCGAACGATTTAGAATTATCTTTCGAAAATTAACCCGCACAAAACAGTCAGTTCCTTGAGAAAAGTTTGAGAAGGTTTCGCTCCCATCTCCTTTCACGTGGCAGGAGCCGAGCTGCCAAGTAGAAGCTATTCCAGTAGGCCAAGAAAGTCAAATTAAATTAACAGAAAAGACAAAGATGGTCGGCCGGTTGATATTTTACCTGCGAAGTGTTACGAACAGATGAGAGAATCCCGGCTGTTTTAATTTCCGCAACACCTTTCGGTACCGTGCGTACATCAAGCATGTTCGGGGTAGGATGCCGGTGGTTGGGACCGTTTTCCTCCAGCGTCATATTTGGCCCCATCAGTCCCAAAGCAAACATGTCACTCATTTTCGTAATTGAATCTCAGACAGGAGCTGTACCGAACACCGACTACAACAGGATCAGGGAACCGTTCACTCATTACGTTATTCCCATCAGGCTAATTAGAGTAAATTTGCCTGTTGGTTGCCTTGGGTTTCCTGCTGCTCCTACCGCTTCCAGTCGCCTTCCTGGCCCACCAATCCCGGACTATGCCTACTGCTTACGAGTTTCAGGCCACATCAACGCCTGAATATGACGGAATCCCCCATACATAATAAACGAAGTGTGCCAAATTGAATCCCAGCGCTGGCTCCTTCCTGCCCGACCGCTTCGAGGTTCCGCATCGAAAGATATTAAATTCGATATGAAGTTGATACGAGCTTGAGATCTATCGACTGAATCCTTCGTAGGTTTGCCATGTATACGCTGTGATTCGTGGGAGTCTCATCGCATCCATTGACAGCTTCGGAACGAATTTCGTACTGTTACAGATCGGTGCTGGTTAATACCCTAAGGACTCATTATAATGTTGCTTCGTATAATATGCAAAACGTAGTCGTCACAGTCTTCCAAATGAGACATGGACGGCCCAAGTTGCGGGCAGAATCTATGAGCTAAGCAATAGTACTTCGGCGAAGTAGAAGAATGCGATACGCCTCCTCGCGCGTCCTTCCTTGCACTCCATCCGCTCAGGTTCCGCTTACATCGCTCGACGGAATACTTCAAACTTCAACAAGTCCTCCTTCCGTTTCCACTTACGGCGATTAATAAAACTTTCAGAGTAATCAGCTTAAGAAGCGCATTCTAGAAGTGAAGCTGCTTTAATGGCGTACAGAGCTGCTATTATGCTCGCTTCATCCCTTATTGCGACGGCAATGGAAATGAGAAAGTTTTGACGACGACAACGACAGCGGCAACAACGACAAGGACGAAACTTTCGAAATGGGAAAGATAAATTTCCAAGTAAAGTTTTTAGCTTGAGTTGATTATTTTACATATTGCAGACGTAATATGATGGGTATCAAAGTAATTTGTTATTGAATAGCGTTGCTGCGGTGTCGTCATGGAACTAATTAATTAGATTAGCGGAAGACGTACATGAATACGATGCTTGTGTGTGCCTCGATGAATGGCTTGCCTCGTGCTTTATATCGTGTAGCTGCGTATAAGTTTGTCTTCCCGCATTGTTATTCAAATTATAATGCTCTCCCACATTAAGATCTAGCGTGGGAGACTCTTTGAATTTAGAATTTCAAAAGGATTCGAAATATTATTTGTTTTTATAATTCGATGGAAGCGCTATTACCGTAGAAATAATCCTGCATTCAAATTCGTACGAAATTGTAATAATCAAATTTCAAATACATGTCAACTCCCCAACGTTTAAAATTGCTCGCGTTGACTGTAAGGATATAGATAGGATCGGTATGTATGTCCAAAGCTATTTAGATTTACCTGTAGTTACTCCATGGGACATTAGGCGTTTTATCAGATTCAAAGGTGAAACCCTATGTTTAGAGCAAATTTAAAAAAGTGTCGGCCTTTTTGTTATATCAAGGACTATGCGCAGTGTCCCTGCAGGGGGTAGTTTCTGGTCTAGAAAACTTCGGCCATTCCAGTGAAGTTGCCTTTGGGGAGTTGTGTCTCCCTGGACCCGAGAAAAGTCATGCACGGATTTAGATTGAGTTGAGGGCGCTTGCGGCGACCCGCGAAGGTTGGACCAAAGGCCGTAAGCCTGGTGCTACGGAGGATGCGTTGAGGACCCTGAACCATGTCAAATCAGTGGTATACAATGGAATACACGGGCTCTGTCGGACTATAAATATACAGTCTTACAGAGCCGAACTGGCTTAGATGGGAGGCGAAATGGTGAGACAAAAGGGTGAGAAATGGAAAATCGATGATGAAGGGAGTGGTGCCTAACACGAACTAAGGTGAGCGAAATCGGAGACGTTTAGTGTTTAAAAGGTGTACACAATCAGTAGTAGACTGAAGCGATCGAAATGATATACCTCCCCCCCCCCCCACCAGGCCTATCCCCCGGACTGCCCTCCTCCAAGGCTGGTGTGGGATGAAAAAGTAGAGACCTGAAGAACGAATATGGAATAAACTTGAGGTCTTAATATTGAACTGGTGGTACATGAAAATGCGGATATGAGTAGCGACCCGGTCAGAACTAGCGAAGGAAGTGAAATTGAATGCTTTTGAAGGAATTAGTAGAACATGGCAGATATGCGGACGAAAATAATGACTGGAAGATCGAAACAAGCTGCGTGTACCGACGCAAGAGCTATCTATTCATGATGATTTCTTACAAACATTTTTCCATCTTTTTAATCACATGAACACTAATCCACTCTTTATCGATTTCGAAAACCTATTGTTGTAGATAAAACCGCTCTAAATTAACCCGAAATAAATCATTTACTTAAAAAAAATCATAAACGGTAGCAGAAATACAACAATAATTTCTCATATCTCAAAGATAACCAATTTCATCAAAGAACTCACCTATACTAATTTTTTAATGTGAAAATAATAACAAATACCTAACAATTACTACATTTAATCTTTATGGTTATTATTTTAGTCGAACGATACCTCTACTTGAATGAAAATTATTAAATAAACACACGCGATATAGATAAAACTAGCGTGTGGTATTTAGCCTTATCGATAACTAAAAATTATCAAAAATTTATAAAAATGTTATTTAATTGTTTAGCGCACGATTTTTATTCGAACACTGTACATGAAATTGAACATGTTGCTTTTGAAAATCAAAAGAAAAAAAAACGTTCTGCAGACATTTTTTTGTTTTAAAACCAGTTAAACTGAATAACAAGCTTACAAAACGTGCAGAAAAAATGGTCGTTATTACAATTTATATCGGCTCAGCGTTTAACGGGTAATGATTTCATAAGAGAGTTGGAAAGATTTTAGATGAAAATTCATCATTATTCATACGTTAAGTCTTTAAAATTCATTGGTCAAAAATTTCGATACTCACAAACAATTTTTTTTTTTTTTTTTTCAATAAAATTTGTAACACTACTGAATAGTGTCACAAATTTTACACTACTGAATAGTGTCACAAATTTTATTTCGCTTCTGAACTTCGACTCTTTGGCTTATAAACTTCGACTCCTCTATCACAACCTTACCACCTGATCTAGATTGCCTCTTTTCACGAACGCTCGCCCTAATACTTTATTATTTTTTAATAATAAAGTATTGTGATCGACACAGAAAAAAAAAAAAATTTGCTACCCTGAAATTTTTTTTTTCGCGTTTCATGACTAAATTAGCCTAAAAAAGCAAAAAAAAAAAATCCGTCCCGCCGTACGCCGTACGCCGTCCGCCGTACGCCGTACATATGGACTCGTACCTCCAAAACCGTTAAAGGTAGAATGTTGGTTTTTGGGTGGATTGTTAATTTGGTAAGTGAGCTCCATTATCCAAATTTTGGGGAGTGTGGGGTGGAAGGGGGAGGCGGGGGGATGGAAAAAGTCGAAAAATATACTTGCTAATATCTTCACCACGAATGCAGATAGAAAGATGAAAATCAGCATACATATAGAGAAGGTTGTGGGACATACTCCAAAAATAATTTAATTTTTTTATCCATTGGCGTCCGAAAAGGGGGGGCTAAAAACAAATTGTCGGCCGAATCTTTTTTTGAAATGGTTATATCTTCGAAACTACTTACCAATAAAAATTCATATTTTGGGACAATTAAGATGGCATATAGATCCATCAGAATAAGCTTAGAAATAGGCTAATTATTGTAAGGGGGAGGGTCAGGGGGGGTGCAAAGAAAAACACTTAAGAATTAATATTTCAACTATCTCTTAAGCTATGTAATTGAAATTTAAAACATATACTAAGCTATACTAGCGAAATATAAAAAAAATATAAAATTTGGTCATAATAGTAGTGGGGGGAAATGGGGAGCATTTCAAAAATGGTGAACTTTTCAAAATTAGAAATCGTTATATCTCAAAATTGAGTGCAGATATCGAATCAAAAATTCGTCAGATTATAGAACTATATAATTTATAATTTTGATAAAAATTTTAAGTTAGCGGGTGTAAAGGGAGGGAGGTGGTAAGCAAAAATGTCGAAAATTTTGAGTGATTTTTTTAGGACTCTGGTCAAAGATAGAAACTTTAAGTTTTGCATGTGGATACATCTATTTTATATACACAGAAAAAAAATAATAATTTGATCCACAATTTTACGAACCGACCAGCACGGTCTAAGGGGCACAAGGTGTTTCATGTGCAGCGAAAAAAACACGAAAACTGAAAATTTTTGTATGTAATTTTAAGGTAGAAACTTGAAAATTTGGGAAATACATTTAAAAAAAAATCCCCAAACGTATAAAATATTAACTGGTTGAATACCCTTGAAACTTGTACCCCCTCCCATACAAAATTATTTTTTCGACCATTTTTAAGAAATTAATTACCACCTAACTATTAAAAGCTATCAATTTGAAATTTTGCATAAGAACTTATAAAAATATTTAAAATAAAATTATTTTAAAAGTTTCAAAATAGCACTTGCCCTTCTACCCCCTCCCATACAAAAGTATGATTTCGACCAATTTCATTAAATCAACTAATAAACAACAAATTAAAAGCTACGAACTTGAAATTTTGTACGAGCACCTTACTAAAGAAAGAAAAGAAAATTGCATCACAAATTTTGCAATTCCCCTACCTCTTCTACCCCCTCCCATACAAAATTATTTTTTCGAGCATTTTTAAGAAATCGGTTATCAGCTAACTCTTAAAAGCTATCCATTTCAATTTTTGCCGGAAAACTTATAAAAATAATTGAAATGAAATTTTGTTAAAAGTTTTGCAATCACGCTTGCCCTTCTACCCCCTCCCATACAAAAGTATCATTTCTACCTATTTCATTGAACCAACTAATAACCAACAAGTTAAAAGCTGCGAACTTGAAATTTTGTACGAGAAGACTACAACAAAAAGGAAATAAAATTGCGTCACAATCTTTACGATTCCCCTACCTTCTCTACCCCCTCCCATACAAATGTTGGTTTCGTGAATGTAAAATACACAGAATCTTATTCTATGCAACTTCGTCTATGAAACTGACATTCTATACAGAGAATATTGGACGTCAATTAAAAAACTATTAACATCCACCGACCCTTACTATCAACCCTCATCCCTCCCCTCAAAAAACTCAAACTTGCATAAATAAACGAACGAAATATTGGTTATATATACTGAAGCTTTTGAACGTTTCCGCAAAGTGTTGACAACTGTCCTGCCCAAGAACCCCCTTTCACTTAGTCTTCCCTAACCACTCTAACCTGCATATTGACTTTCCACGCATCCGCAACTTGTCCCAAGAATAATAAAGTTTCGCCCGACTTGTTGGCAGTTTATTTATACTCAGCAATGCAGGTGTTCCTCAACTGTTTTCAAGTTGACTGGCGTCGATACGACGTATCTGCCCTTACCATCGATGAATAGTCCAATGTGTGTCGGCGTGTAATTTCATCCGAATTTGTGCGTTTTATTGTTCTTGCTTTCGTTCGTGGAAATGAACTCGGATGTGTTCTTTTATTAGCGCGGTATTGTTGTTGTCGAGAATAATGGTTGAAGAACTCGAACATTCGATGAGCGGCATAGTGTTGGCATGGTAACAAACCAACCAAACAGAAGTCACATAGCAAACTTCATTCAAAGTCTATAGTTACCATTCTGGAAACCACTGTTTTGAAGCAAAATTCAAAAAAAATTTCGATCCGTTTTTTTAGAAAATTTATCAAATTTAAAGTAAAGTGGCAGAAACAATTTACGTTACATAGAATGAAATAAAAATTTAAGAAGTAAATGCCTGAAAGCAAAACAAAAATCGCGGCATATAGCATAACTCGCACTGGATGAAAATTTCAAATATTCATCTCTATTGAATAAAATATGAAATTTAAAATGGCGCTAATGATACTTTCCTGAAGATCACACCTCGATTTCTTTATGCAATCACAGTCCCCACATAAAAGATTCTCGTTGCAGATACTTTATTGAAGTTTCATGAAATACTGCACTTCTGTACGATGCATAGTGATAAGAGGGACTCTAACGCACCACAAAAAAGCAAAAAAAAAATAAATAACGAATTATAAAGGAATATACAACTGAGAAAAGTGTAAACGCAATTCAGAAAAAGTGGCGTAAACTGCCAGTGCCGCCCTAATTATAAACCGTATATACATGAGTTTTATGCAGTGCATAGAAGATCCATGAAACATACACAGATAATAAGTAGCACTTTACCTCCACTAATTAAATATTATAAAGTTATGATGAGATTATAAATGAGTTTTAGACTTTATCTGCATTCATGGGGCTTGAAAGTGGAGCAGGAAAAAAAATGAATAGGGGCTCGCAAATGAATTCGCAGTCGATGATTTTTCTAGCAAAGTAAAAATTAAAGGAGAAAGTGACTTAGGATTTGATTAATATTTGTTTAATTTTAAATTAAGGATGAGCAGATAATTTTGTCGAAGGACTTCGATATCATTTAGAAGTATCCTTTCCCCTTTCTGGAGGTTAAAAGAGATTTCCCTTCGCACGAAGCTTTGATTGTTTGATGTGCAATCTATGTTGATATATGATTGCACAACATGGAAAGTGACCATTAGGCTTGTAATGATGTAAATATCATTAACCTCAAAAAATATTAATCTGATCGCCTTACTCCTTCTACCACCTCCCATACAAATGCACAATTTTCAAAAATTTATTCGGCTTGCATTGCTACTAGCAGAGCTAAAACAACCATTTTTTGCCATAATTAATTTTATTACAATTGCAACCAATTTTGGAAAAACTATCAACTTTACCTCACTCCTTCTAACCCCCTTCCGAATAAATTTCACGAAATTTCGGATTTTCAATTACATTGTTTTTCTCCAAAACCGTCAAAGCTATAAATATCATTGATGTCAAAAAATTTGGTTTCTACACCCTCCCATACAAATGCACAATTTTGTGCATTTAACCGATTTTCATTGAAACTATAAAAAGTACAAACTTACAATTTTGCCAGAATCTTTCTTTTAATAATGTTGCCATAATTGTTAAAAAAAAAATGAAATTCGCTTCACTCCTTCTACTACCTCCCATACAATTTTTTTTATTGGAAATTCAAGAAAAGTATTTCTCCATCGAACATATAAGAGCTATCGACTTTAAAATTGTAACAAAGCAATATGATTAGGATATTGATAAGCAAATTCAAAATCATCCAAAACCTTCCACTTTCTCTGCCACCTCCCAGACAAATGCCATAAATTCAGACAAAAACTGTTCAATTTCCTCCAAAATTATGAAAGCTACAAACTTTAAATTCAGCATGAAACATTTTGTATACTACGTTCGGTGTTATATACAAAAATTACAAACCTCCCTCCTCTGTATTTACCACCTCCCATGAAAAAGTCACTATTCAGTATTCGAAAGAATTTGAGATGACATATTTTCTGGTATATTAAACTCTTTCCTATTTCATCTAGAGTATCATATGATTGGTCTTTACGCCCAATTATAATTCTGGTATGTTTTTGGATTACTTTCGCTTGTAGATCCCACGGTCCCCCTCCTCTTAGCTAGCTACGCATTTTGACATCATTACCTCCGAAAAAGAAGCAGAGAAAAGTACTGAAGAACTCGTTCGCGACGTGTCCCGCCGAGTCCGCGACACCTATTATCTCTCGTTCTTGTACATGGCGTTCTTAAAGCTATTGCTCGCGTCGTATTCAACTTTGACGGCGGGTGAGCGGCGTATGATCGGCGGGTGGTTGCCGATTCTCTTCCGATCAATGTTCTTGATATTGTTACAGATCTGGCAACCACGCAATTCGATCCCTCTCGAATCGACGAGAATTATGTAGAACAGTATCCCCCAATATGTAAAAAGCCATAATTAAAGATCTGGAACTTTCCAGTATAGTTGAGACATACACCCGACGACATACGGAAGCTTCGAGAATAGGGGGGAAATGTATAAAAGCACGAAGCTTTCAGTCGGGAACTAGTCATTTGATGACGGAGACGCGAACCAGTGCAAGCTATAGTCAAAGTACGCGGCGGTAGTGCCATATAAAGCGAATTAAGTTAAAGTGCAATAAATAAATTATCACTTATTTTTAAACGAATTGTGTTTTTACTTGAAATCCCGGCGAACCCCTAGTTGAGGCCCAATTGAATTAAACCTTTTTTTTTTTGCTTGAACCAATTATTTATTATAAAATTTGAATGAAAATAAAACGTCTTACGATTTTGAGCATTGTGTTTTTTTTATTTGCAAATGATATTAAATGTTTATTTGGCAATACCATCGTTAAAAAGTAACGAACATAATGACTTTTATTTTGGCGCCAAGCCATTCAGTTTGATCAATCGGTCTGTGAAGAAGCAAATTGCAAATGCAACGCAAATTAAAGAGATTAAAGTGAAAATGACCGGCGAGAAGTGCATTATTTGTGCATTCTCAAGCTAAAGAGGACACGGACAGACCGACGGACATCCGGTTTGGAGATTTTTGACTGATTATATGAACTTCTGTATCATTCATTTTTTCCTCCGAGCTTTATTTTTTAGCTTTACAAACTTTAGAGCAAGCTTATAATACTCTCAGATTTCATCCAGAGTATAAAAAAAACCAAGAGAAAACTTTGTTGCAGCTTATATTAAAGTTATGATAATATATAAATATATATCTGCAATAATTCAACTCAATACCGACATTTATAATAAATTGATTCGCAACTAAATAATTGATATGTGGCAGCACTGTGGCGCAGAATTAAAATTTCGCTTGTTCTTGTTTAACATGTTATGCAGTGCTTGCCTGTCCTCACCTCAGCTCCGTTCTTCACTCTAACACTACTGTCATTTTTTCTCGCCACTGAGCTCCCCTCTTAGCTAGATAGAGCGCATCCACTTTTTTGGACGGTCAATTGCTGCGCGCGAAATATTCAAATTTCGTGTTGGTGGCAATGAGCGATCATTACGGATTCAGATTTCGTCATTGTGAGTCTCGTTACTCGGACTAGTTTTAGCAGGATTCATAATCAAGGATGGATTGATACAGTACCATACTGTCGTATGCTTGCTTAAAGTTTACGAAGATTTGGTGCACGTCTGTATTATATTCCCAGCATTTGTCAAGCTCTTTTTTTACCGAGAATATCTGGACTGGCTCTGAATCCATCTGGGTATTCGCAAATTGTTTTCTCTAGTTCAATTTTTTTTGTCAGTATTTTGTAAGAGAATCTCCTTTCTTGTAAATTGGACATATGATGGTTTTTCGCCAATAATCGGGTATGTTTTCCTCTGTCCAAGTTTTGCACATCATCTTGTGTAATATTTTAGCCACAAAGTTTCCACCGTCAATTTTCAACGCTTTATTTAGTTTTTGGTCATATGGGGTTGGTTTGATTTCGGCAAGCGTGGGTAGTGTCGATGCTGATTCTTTTTCCTCACTTGGAACCTCAATTGAGATATTATCTGTCGTGGTCGGTGCTAATGAAGTGAGATTGCGAAGATGTTCAAAGTAGGAAGCCCTTGTCCTTTTAATTTCTTGTGTTTCACAGATGATGTTTCTCTCTGCGTCTTTAGGATTTTTAGTATTGCGTATACGTTCCGCGTTTTTTTTTTGTCTAATATTGTCGTCCATTTTTTGTTTTTTGTCATTATGGAACTTTCTTTGTTTTCGCTTGTAGGTTTTTTTTGTATATTCTGGAGCCCTACACCTTCTAATATCAGAATCCAGCTGAGATCAGCCCCCATGTATAGTCCACCCAAAAATTAACTTTCTATTGTCAAAGATTTGGGAGTACGCTGAGCGTACACGCACGTCGTACAGACAGACGGATTTAATTTTTGCATTTTTAGGCAGCAAATTGTTTTTTGCGCAAACTGGATTTTCTGTGAAAGTAGATTTTGAAAGTTGATAATATCAATGATGTACCCGTAGATTTTCCAAAGCTATTTTAACGAAATATTATCCTAAAGTGAAAATTCCCAATCCAGTACAAATCAAAATATTTTATATAGTAAAAACTTCCAATTAAAGCTAAGTAAATTCTCTTTTCCATGAGCTTAAATAATCCGAGAGATAGAAAGGACGAAGATAATAACAAAAAAAAAATTAAAAATAAAAACGAAGACAACCCGAAAATACTGCATTTTCTTTGATACTGTTTCATCCACAATTCCAGCCAGTGTGCCATTCGGAATGCAAGAACACAACAGTAAAGCACGAAAATAAAAAAGAAATAATAAAAACAAAAAAATAACTAGAAATGCAATTGGCTTTTGTAAAGAAACAGAAATTCCACATAAACTCGTGCATACGAGGACACTCGGAGTAGTTATGCAAGTCGTACATGGACGAAGCCAGGCTAGCGCTCCCGGCACATGTAGACACGAGTATGAGGAAACCTTCATCTACTGCAGGTCTGTTATACAAGGAGGACAAGGAGCAGCGGTAAAGGTAAGGGAAGGGCGAGGGGCCCAGAGTACCCGGGGGACATGCATGGAGTGAGCCCGGGTGGCATGAGTGAATTGGATGCACTTTCATAAGCTTGTGGAGTGCATGCACAGTCCCAGTTTGGCCGCCCCAAAAAGACTACAGTTTGCACAAGTAGCGCGACCCCTGGTGGCGTAGATGGCATAACCGGTTGTAGTTATGCCCGATGGGTTTCTATACGGGGAGGATAATATGGAGGCAATGGAGGCTTTATCTGCATTGCATCAAATAATCAATTTCACATATCTTTCTCTCTCGTCGGCCATATAAATAAATAAATCCTACTATCCCCACGGTTCCTATACAACGGCGAACAGAAGAAAAAAAAAAACAAAAAGTGAGCAGGGAACAAATAAAACTTGCTGGTCCTGCCGATGGTCGTTCTCGAGCAGGTCCTTGCCGTTTCACATGGAACTCTCGCATACGAATCGCCAATATCTATTTCGCCCCTCTCCCGAATACCTCGCCACAATCAAATTCGACAAATTCGAGCGGAATTTTTTTTTTATCCATACCCATCATATTTCGCCCGAATATAGGCATTTCCTCTTCTCTAGATATATATGACGTCATAGAATAAGGGTTTTGGCAGAGACTGCTCGATGGTTTGACGGAGGGCTGATGTGGTCCTCATTACAAAGTATAGCGCAGAATGAGGTCTAGTGTTCTTCTAGACGAGCGAAGAGTTTGAGCGAGGGATGAAGGCTTCGTCCCCAATCTATTTCCAAAACGAGATGAGATTGTCCTAAAAATAAACCGATAATGTAAAGACCCATGTACCAAATCAGCCATCAGTCGTCCTTGCCCCCACATTTTGACATGACAGCGTAAAGCATTTCGAAGGTAAAGTAAATCGCAGCTGAATGGACGACAGGACTACAAGAAATTGCACTTTGACTGATTGTGTGAGCGTATCTGTTTCGATTACAAGGGAACTTTTCGAGCGTTATTTAGTCAACTACTTGAAAAAAAAATTGGGTTGAGTGAATTACAGTGCAGGATGTGCAGATAAAAATAAATTATTTTGTTTGGGTTTCGTGAAAACTTTTCAATATCTATTTTATCTTAACATATTTTCTATTGTGTAAGAGTTGTTCGCCCTTCGCATAACAGTCTGTCTACAAATTTTCTTTTTCGCAGATTGACCTAGATTTATCCTTCTTCTACCTTCTACAATGGCACAGCCTAAATCGGGCCTTGACCTCCTGACCTTCAGGTTCCTTAACATTTTTCACTAGTTCTTGTGGAAGTGTTGTTACACCTTCGCACAACCCTCTTTCTACGAATTTTTCATTTTCGTAGATTGAGGTAACCAAGGTATACCCAAGCAGGCAGTGTGCTGGAATGGACCGTTGACCGGGATTTGAGCTCACGACCTTCGCATTGTAGACCAACACGCTACCCACTAGGCTAGACCCTAGCTCTAGATGTACCTTCGCATGAAGTGTATTGAGATTATTCGTCGATCGGGATTTGAACTCACGACCTTTGCCCAAGACGCTTTCTAATAAGCTTCATCCAGGCCTCATTAAGACGGAGTATCGGGTATTTGTATGGTCTGTATAAGATAACGTTTTACCGAAACCAGCCAGATAAACTTCGAGAGTGCTGTCTACATTACTAATCATATTTAGGATTTTCAAATTGATAACTTTAGATATTTAAAAAAGAATTAACGGAGGAATTTCTTTAGCCTAGTCTTGAACTTGCTTTTATGCTATAAATCACATTGACAACATTTCAGCTCGATAACACAAAGCGTTCGAGTGTTATCATGTGACCTGACAGACGGTCATTCGATTTTGTCAATTCTAAGCGAGCCGTATTTTTTGGCATTTGTATTTAACACAATAATGACATAGTACAAAAATTCGTAATTTAAACTAATTTCTTAAAATCACATTGGCTTTAGAGGTTCTAACGTCCATGCTATCGGACGCTATGCCGACAAAATTCAACTTTGAAACCCTCTTCAGAGAACGCAAGGACTGGCGATTCATGCTACCTGAAATAGTAGAGGGATCAACCATCTTTCGCACCTCTGAGGAGACAGGAGCCGGAGTCAAAAGTCCTAACTCGGCTTCAAAACCACTCGGCAAAGAAGCCACAATGTTCCAGGCCGAACTAATTGCAATGGAGCTATGCATCCAAGAGAATATAAGGAGAGGTCATCGCAACAAATCTATTTATATCCTACTACTATCGTTAGGCGATTCTCAAAGCCCTAGCATTGAATAAACACGTATCGAGGATAGTTTGGGACTGCCTTCAAAACCGAATCATACTGGGAAAAAGGAATGATGTAACCTTAATGTGGGTACCAGGACACATGGGAATTGAGGGAAATGAAGAGACTGATCGCCTTGCAAAAAACGGCGCAGAAACAAATTATTGGCCCAGAGGTCTTATAGGAACTGGCATCTGCCGCCTCTCAGAAACGACAAAACATATTCTATATCACTGCAAGGAAAAGACAAAATCTTCTAGGAAAGGGTTTCCTTACAACTGATGAACTAGCCAACATGGTTCCTTTAAAGATACTTAGGTTGCCAAAGCTATAGAGTTAGGGTAGGGTAAAGGGGCTATAAACACACAATAGGCCGAGAATGTCGCAGTTCTCTCACGTGTTCCTCAAATTATAAAAAAAAGCCCGGGGTACATTGAACGCGAGAGTGCGATGCGAGCCTCGTGCAGGACTCGTACTTTATCGCAAGTCGATGTACATGTGGATTGCAAGCGATAAAGAGGATGCGAGGGAGACGAAAAATCTATCGTACACTATCTTTATCATTGTCCACAAATCCTTTCTTAAGGCTCTAGATTCTTCTCAGAACTAGACGACCTCAGAGGCGTCAAGCATTCGAGCCTGGTTCGGTTCGCAAGCCTTGCCAAGTGGCTAGCAAAAGAGGAGTAGCATCCATCTTATAATCCTCCATATGGGGAGTACAGTGGACAGAACTTGCTTCCTTCCAGACCCTCTTCCTACAATCTAAACCTAAACCTAATTATTTATTATTTTTACTGTGTGGGCTCGTAATCGTAGTCGGTATGTGGTGGGTGAGTGATAAGTCGGGAGTTTGGGCGGCATTTCACATGAAAAATGATACTCTGGCAAACATGAAATTTCGAAGACATGATTTCCAAGCCCTATTGACGTGAAACATGACCTCTGTATAAGGAAAATGCCACCCGTCGACCCACTTGTACATCGACAATGTACACATTTCACCCACATATCGTTTCCGAAAATTCGATGATGATGATGATTTATGGGTCTGCAGGAAACACGCATATTTAGACGTTATTACTTGGCAAGGATTGTGCCTTAGATTTGTGTTCCTTTATTGCTTCGGAATGTTTTGTCGAGGCGGTATGCCTATCGCATAATATGATAATGGAATTTCCGTCATATCCGCATTTCGTGTATTAGTGCGGCGCCGCTATTATTGATAAACTTGAAATTTAGATCGACCCACGTGACACATTGTTCATCTTCATTACGATTCGATTGCTTTTATGGCCGAAAGTGTAATTCCAGTAAATTGACTGCAATACGACACACAATCACGTTCGGCTTTTATTCGTATCGTCGTCCTTGATAGGTTTTTACCTGTAATTTTCGATCGAAATTCGTTACTTAGCGAGATGCAATCGTTGATTAAATCTGATTACGTACATTAGTTATGGTATGGCCCGGTAGCAGCTATTGTACTTGGCTTGTGGTTTTGTTGTTTCTCACGGCGTCCATTTTGGTCATTATGTAGCGTAGCTAATTGCCAAGAACTATTACCCCCGTTTCATCAAGGGAGCCAAAGCTATCTGATGTCCGAGCCTGGCTAATGACGTAATATAATACTTTTACGTCAGGAATTACGGACCAATATGTATGTCAGAATAACATTATGCTTTGCTCTTTGTTACTTCCTTATTAGCAGCGCAATATTTCTCCATATTTCTGTCAGATTTGTTATGAATTCAGGTTATTATTGAGGTCTTCTACGTTTGAACACCTACGCGAGTTTGGCTGATTCGTATGGCGGTGAATTAACTACGTAATAGTAGAGATACGTAATAGTACAACGAACACGTTTAGAACTTTTCTAAACTTACGTATTACTTGCGGTACATTTATATCACTAGATCC
Source organism: Chorisops tibialis (assembly GCA_963669355.1). Classification (NCBI taxonomy): domain Eukaryota; kingdom Metazoa; phylum Arthropoda; class Insecta; order Diptera; family Stratiomyidae; genus Chorisops; species Chorisops tibialis. Next base: position 12,307,364 of record OY770262.1, on the reverse strand, counting down.
GTCACAGTATTAGTGGATGACAGTTTTGACATTACCTTGTCGAGGAGAAAATTGAAAAGAATGAATTCTGTGATAAACAGTTTAATTTATCGATGAAATAGGAATGACGTAGTCTACACCCGTACTTACGCAAATATAAATTTATGAAAATTTGCGAAAGGTTTATGTAGGTGACAGCTGTCATTTAATAATGAATCCTATTAGTCGAGAACAGTGACAGCTCTTCAAGTACGGCAGAGTCCATTAAGATGAATTACGGAAAAATAATAATTTCATAATCATTTTATCCAATTTTGTATCTAACCTGAGGTTTGGTGATAAAAGAAGCCTTGGTCTGGCTGAAGTTGTAATGTAGTATCTACCTAGTCAAGTCATAAATATTGGTACACAACTAAACGCATTCAGTACGAATGCAATATTGAGCGCATCCATTTCGTCTTGACTGCGATTTGGCAGTTGATATTTCTGCTTCATTGCTTCGTAAAAAGTTTTTGGCATCAATTGTTTACAATCATGGAATGGGGCGACATCGAAAATCGTATTGTTGTAGTTGGCCTATTAAAATGCAACATGGAAAAAGGCGATATCTTTCGGACGTTGCGACCGCTTGGAATCACTCGCAATTTTGTATATCGTGCTGTGAAGATGTTTGAGGATACTGGTGGAGTACGGGACCGTCAAAGATCCGGCCATCCGCGCACTGTGAGAACTCCGAAAGCGATCAAAGCCGTGAAGAAACGAATGGACCGAAAACCGCTGCGAAAACAGAAAATCTTGTCGCGGGAAATGTTAATTTCGCAAAAATCCATGTCTCACATTATCAAAGAAGATTTGGGACTCAGCGCGTACAAGCGACATACTAAACAACTGCTCACGGCCGCATTGAACGAAAAACGCAAGCGAAAATCGACAGCGTTACGCAGCCGGTACGCGAAGAACGCTCACAGACAAATTCTGTTTACTGACGAGAAAATCTTCACCGTAGAAGAATCGTTCAATAAACAGAACGACCGTGTGTATGCTCGGTCATCCAGAGAAGCATCCCAACTCATCCCGAGGGTTCAAGGAGGCCACCATCCCGCGTTTGTAATGGAATGGTGGGGAGTGAGCTACGATGGCGTTACTAAGCTCCATTTTTGCGAGAAAGGAGTGAAAACATCGGCCAAAGTATATCAATCGACCGTCTGGGAACCCATTGTGAAGCCTCTCAACCAATCAATATTCGCAAACGAGCCGTGGACTTTCCAGCAAGACTCTGCTCCAGCTCACAAGGCAAAAAGGACCCAACAATGGCTCAAAAACAACGTTCCGGACTTCATATCAGCTGATAGTCCAGACCTCAACACGTTGGATTACAAGTTGTGGTCCGTATTAGAGGCTTGCTTTACTCGACACCCAAGTATTGAGTCGTTGAAGCGAGCCCTTGTCCGTGCAGTGGACAATTTTCCCATGCGTGAAGTGCGTCTCGCGATCGATGAGTGGCCAGATCATCTCAAGTCATGCTGGAAGGCAAATGGAAATCATTTCGAATAAGTTGTTCTAAGATTTGGAGCCATTGAATAACCCAATAAAAAGAAAAAAAAAGTTTTGAAAAATATTATTTAATTTTTATTTGGCGTCGATTTTTCTGTGTACCAATATTTATGACTTGACTAGGTACTGAGGAGAGAGAAAGAGGCCAATATCTCTTTACTGATAGACAGGCCGCTATTAAATCGTCCATTCTTAAAGGCCTGGAAAGACTGGTGGACAGCTACCTACGTGGAAATCTGAACCTCTCGGCCAGGTGCCCACACCAACACGTCTATCTGAAAGGAAGGTAAGTCCACTGACACCACCTTGCATGTGACGGTAACCGTCGTAGAGAAAGCTTTCCATCATAAAAGACGTGAAAGGCGCTGTTAACCACTTCAACATTGAAGCCATACTTGAGGCCTTGCGCAGCCATAATGTGGAACCTCTCCTGATTACATGGATAGCTAAGTTTCTTCCCTCACGAAAAATCATAGCACGGATGGGTGAAAAGACAGGAAAATGCTCTGTCCACAAAGGAACGCCAGAGGGCGGCATAACATCGCCTCTCTTGTGGGTCCTAACGGTGAATGAACCCCTTTCCATTTTAAATCGAAAAGGCTATCTCACAATAGCATATGCAAACGATCTTGTCATCATGCTAACTGGAAAGTTTTAACAAGTTCCAGGGGACCTTATGCAGTCCGCTTTTCAACTGTTAGATAGTTAGGCACTAGATAAAGGACTTAACCCTCAAAAAACAGATCTGGTCCTCTTCTCTAGAAGAAGACCATATGTTTTCAATCCACCAAACATTCGGGGTATCACTATGGTCCTCTCGAACCAAGTTAATTATTTAGGTCTTATTCTTGACAGTATAGACCAGCATTCAAGAACGAGCAAAAAAATCTACCGTAGCCCTATTCGCTTGAAAAAAGACATTCGGCTTGATATGGGGACATAGGCCGCACCTCGTCCACTGGATGTAAACCAGTATTGTCAAACCAATTATTTGGCGCGCTGGTGTGGTGTCCAGCGCTGGTAATAAAAACGAACCTAGCACCTTCCCAGCTAATCCAATGGATGGCATGTCTGTGTATAACAGGTGCTCTTAGAACCACACCATTTGCAGCCATGGAGGTAATTCTCTCACTACCTCAACTTTATCATTTTATAAGACAAACACCGGGCCTAGCTGTTTTTAAATTAAAAACCTCTAATTCGTGGTCAGCTAGGGTGTAGCTTAGTAGGTAGCGTGGTCGGGAGTTCAAATCCCGGTCGACGTATAATTTCAGCACAGTGCCTGTTTGGACATACCTTGGCAACCTCAATTTACGAAAATACAAAATTCGTAAATAGAGGGTTGTGCGAAGAGCTAACGTCACTTTCAAAAATACCAAATAAAATGTTAAAGAACCTGATGGTCAAGAGGCCAAAGCCCGATTTTAGCTGTAGTGCCATTGAAGAATTCGTATTCAGTGCCACAAATTGATCATTGTAAAATTTGAAACATTAAGTTTCCTGAATGAAACGAATGTACAACAAACTCAGCATCTGTACAGGTTCTCATCTCTATACGGATGGATATAAAACTAACCAAGGGACAGGTGCAGGGATTTATTCCCACGACCTCAACTTCCACACTTCATTTTATCTTCCAGAACACACGACTGCGCTCCAAGCGGAAGTACTAGGGAGTACACAAAAATTATTTTAGATATTTATTTATTTATTTAGTCATTGAACAAAATTTACATTTCAATTACACAATAGCAAGCGATAAGAAATATCACAAGAATTTCTTAAGTTTAGCTTTAGAAGCATTTGAAGAAAAAGACAAAGATCCAAGTTGTAGTTTGTCATGATTTCGCTGAAGTCTTACTACAGGAGAGTGAAAATAAACGTCTAGTAAAGCGCGTGAAGGATAAGAAAAAGAAAGTACTCATCAAAGAAAGAAAGTAAAGAAAGTACTCATCAAAAGAAAGTAAAGAAAGTACTCATCAAAGTAACTTCTGCGTATGTCTAAAGGATGGAGATGAAGTACTGTAAGCCTCGTAGAGTAGTTAGCATATGGTATTTTAGGACGAAAGAACAGAAAACGCGTAAACTTACGTTGGACTGATTCAATAGCAGCTGAGTAACACTTATGGTGAGGGCTCCAAACAACAGAGCAGTATTCAAGAATACTACGTACTAGAGAGATAAAAAGCAGGACAGCAGTACTAGAACAAGCGAAAGTAGAAGAAATACGGAGGACGAATCCGGCAAGTCTATAGGCATGATTAATAATATTTTCAAAATGTGTAGTGAAACTCAACTTCATATCAAAAGTCACACCGAGATCCTTCATAATCGTTACTTCCGAAAGTCTGGTGCCATCGATTAATTAAAGTAACTCTGGAGGATCAGTTTTAAGTGAATATGACATTGAGAAGCATTTTTTAATGTTTAAGTCTAGGTCATTCGACAAACACCACTGATATAGTCGATCAAGGTCCAATTTTAAAATATCACGATCACAGGGAGAATCAATCACTCGAAAGATTTTGAGATCATCCGCATACAGGAGACAAAAAGAAGATAAAAACTGAGGTAAGTCATTCATAAAAAATAGGAATAATAGTGGACCAAGAATAGACCTCTGTGGAACACCAGACCACGCCGGAAATACATAAGACTCATGTCCCTTAAAAGTTACACGCATACTACGAGTAGATAAATAGGAAGAAATCCAATCAAGTAAATTTCCAGAGACGCCATATATTTTAAGTTTCCTAATTAGAATCTTCAATATGTCTAGAATACCGCAAAATTGCCGACTGACTCTATTGTTGAATCCGAACTCGACTTTGGATTACTGATTAGTATCAAGATAAGAAAAGAAAACTAAATTCCCTAGCTAAATCATTTACTTGTTCGATCTTCGTTGGGGCCCTTGTCGAAATCGCGATCAGTCCAACGTCATCCTCGTGAGTTAGCTAATTCCTCGTTCCGCAACGTCCTCGGACTAATCTTCAGAAGGCCTACGGTATCCTTTCTCCTTACTGGAGGTTAAGAGTGATCTCCCTTCGCACGAAGCTGCGAGTTTTTGACGCATGCGTCAAATCCGTGTTGTTATATGGTTGTACTACGTGGAAAGTGACCGTTCGACTTACCAAGAAACTACAGACTTTCGTGAACCAATGCCTCCGACGCATTTTAGAAATATTCTTACCAGAAGTGATCTCCAACGACGAACTTTGGAGTACAACTGGCCAGACTAAAATAGGTATTCAAAGGCGGAAGTGACAGTGGATCGGTCATACTTTGAGGAAACCAGAGCGAAACATTGCCAAACAGGCTTTGGATTATGATCCTCAAGGAAGACGTCGGGTTGGTCGACCATGTAACACATGGAAACGAGCAGTTGAGCAGGAGGCCAGAGGAATAAACAAATCCTGGCAACAGCTTAAGGCCGATGCTAAGGATCGCGCCTTGTGGAAGAGAGTTGTTTCTGTCCTATGCCCCTATCTCTTAACAGGAATTTGATTGATTGATCACCTTTGACTTTCTTTCCGATCCATAACACTTTGACGATGTCGCGTTTTTTTACATGAATAATAATATTTAACCAAACTCGCGATAGACTTGACAGGAAGTATCTGACGTATCCGGTGGAAACTTTTGCCATGAAACTGAAAAGCTTGCTCAAACAAAAGCTTATCTTCGATGGTCTGCTCGTCCGGGAACGGTGTAAAGTTTGCCAGATCCATTACTGCACTTTCAAGATCGTATTTGTGCTAAAAGAGCATTCCAAATGCTTGCTCGCCATTGTAGCCGTACTTCTCCTTGCCCACCGAACTATATTCCTCCAATTTTATGTCCGGAATATCCCTGGTTGGAGATTATATATGTGTTCGGTCGTTAATGGTTTTGGGCTTACGTTCATGAACAAGAACCAGTTCGAGACATACTGCTTGATAATCTCGGACAACTCGAATTTTCTCTTCGTAATCGCTTTTACTTTGTCGATGTGGTTGTGTTCTTTCGTCGTATCTCCGCGTATATTTCGTTGAATTAGGTGAGTTCACAATTTATATTTCTACTCAACTAATCAGTCCCTTCAGCCTTATATTTTTCTTGAGCTTGTTTCGTTTTAGGTGCAAAAAAAAGAAAGGTCGGAAATGTGGAAGGCGGTTACGAGAGGTTTTTGCCTAACCGTAGTCAAGGTAAAAAATCATTCAAAATTCGGTATGTTACGTGTTAGTAACTTGTTTCTTTTCGTTTTCTCAGGAGGGCTATATTGATATTACGGTAAAACCGTAACAGGTTGCGAGGAAGACGAAGAATCTTTCGAAAATTATCTTTGTCACTGTCCGCAGATCTCCAACAGTTGTCTCCTTTGCTTAGGCTCTAGATTCTTCTCAAAATTGGACGACCTCAGAGGCGTCAAACATTCGAGCCTACTTCGGTTCACAAAACCAAGTGGCTAGCACAATAGGAGTAGAAACCATCTCATAATGAATAAGGAGAGTACAACTAGATAGCCCAAGTGCATTGTGGAAACCACCCTCCTGCAACCTAAACCTAATTTCCTAGAATCAGTCACTTCTACATCCAGGACTGTTCTTGATTGCGCGTCTCTGAGGGAGATGGCTGAGCAATTCAACATTCGCCTATGCTGGGTATCAGAGCATAAGGCCATTCTGGGGAACTGCAGACCCGACGAACTCGCCTGATACGAAACCACCTTGCAGATCCAATCTAAGAAAGAAAAGCTGAGTAGGCTTCTCTTCGGAACTTATAACCTGTAACTCAAGTTGGATGCGATTAGCACAGCCAACGACAGATGAGTAAATGGTGTTACATGTAAAACCACCCGACAGATTTGGCCAATGCTGGATATAAAACGCTCTGGTAGACTGATCTCGGTAAGCAGCTAGATGAGCAGCTCCGTAGTAGGAGTTGTTACAGGACACTGCCTGATAAGGAAACATGCTCAGAGGCTAAGATGAGACGATTCTTCATCTGCTATGCACTTGCCCTGTTCTCTCTAGAAGAAGGAGATGCCACCTAGGCGCACTCTTTTTGGATAGTCTCGGTAATCTGGCAAATGCGGAAACCAGGAGCTTTCAACGCGTCATAGAAAGCTCCGGTTGGTTCTCCTCAGAGATCCTGTGCTATCACAACGGACCAGACAATAGTCTATGTGCGTCTGGGCAGCTACCTCTACCTACCTACCTAGGTAACAATTGGATAGTACCGTCTCCACGTACCTGAAGTTTGCGACCAGTCACCAGTTGCAACTCATTTGGCGTAACTGTGGTCAGGGCCGGACCAATAAAAGTACAAATGGAGCAGTTGCACCGGGTGGCATGCTTAAGGAGACAACATCATCAAGAGACCGAAATATTAACACCAGTATCACAAAATGGAGGAATCCTTTACGCTAATGGAATAATGGGCTTCCTCCATGATAAGCGAGAGAACACCATTCTTAAAAAGCAAGGGGCAACAAAAAGAAAGACGGTAGGGGAACACGTTGCCTACGTGTACTATCTTAAACCTCCCCATTGGGCACCACTGCAACGAAATGAAGGACTCCATTCCGCCAACAGATAATGAGCGTCCTTTGCACTTAACAACATTACGAGTTTAGCAAGTTCTGTTCCCAGTACCGCAGTCACTCATTACCCGGACGCCCGCCCTACTTCATAGGACGTTCTTGCAATAATTTGTATTCAGAAAAGTACGTTTAAAAAATCTAGTTAACATGACTCGCCAATATGAACCGTTAAATTCACAAATCGATTAACTCCATAAAACAATTAAATTTCCAACAAGTCGGGCCCAACTTTGTTATTCTTGGGACAAGTTGAGGATGCGTGGACAAACTCTGAAAGTAGTTTAATTTTTTTATCCATTTGGGTCCGAAAAAAAGGATTATTTCTTGTGAACTGCCTAACCCAAAAAATTCTTATTTTAACACCAATTAGGTGGCATATAGGTCCACTATAATCAACTAAAAGGAAGGCCAATAATTGTAAGGGAGAGGGTCATGTAATTGCAATTTGACACGTATGTTGAACTGTATTAGCGAAATACGAAAAAGATATAAAATTCGGAGAGTTTCAAAAATTTTGCACTTTTCACGATTTCCAACCGTTGTCTCTCAAATTTCAATTAAAGTATTAAGTTGAAATTTCGTCAGAGCTTTATGATCAATAATTTTGGTAAAAATAATAAGATGGGGGGTGTAAGAGGAAAGATACATAAAAAAAATAATAATTTGAACCAGGACTGTTATCGTCCAAAGGGGCGCCCTAACCTGCACTAGATGTTCCATAAGTGTTGAAAAAACATTAAAACTCAAAATTTTTGAATGAAATTTTAAGCAAGAAACTAGAAAATTTTTGAAATATATTTAAAAAAAAATGCTTAAAAGTTTAGGATACTAACGGGTCGGATACCTTCAAAACGCCTACCCCAACCCATACAAAAGCATTTTTTCGAACATTTTGAAGAAATCAATTATCACTAAACCATTGAAACTTGAAATTTTGCACAAACACTTTGAAAAATATTTAAAACAAAGTTGCATCAAAAGTTCTGAAACTCTTGTCTTGTCCTTCTACCCCCTTCCCCCCCCTCGCCCATACAAAAATAAGATTATCAACTAATCACCAACAAATTAAAAGCTACGAACTTGAAATTTTGTACAAATACCTTTCACGACAAACGAAATACGTCACAATTTTACGATTCTTCAACTCCTCTAGCCCCTTCCATGCAAATGTATGGTTTCAAAAATATAAAATACATCAAATTTCATAGAATTTACTATGAAACTAATATTCTATACAGAGAATTTTCAACGTGATTCAAGCAATCCATGAAAAAATTATTAACATCCACCAACCCCTTAAATCGAACTTCACCCCCATCTACTCAAACCCAACTTGCATAAATAATCAAATGAAAAATTGATACTACGTACTGAAGCTATTGATCGTATCCGCAATTAAGTGTTAAATTAACAACAGCCCTGCCCTAGAACCCCCATTCACTTAGTCTTTCTTATCCGCCCTAATCTGCATATTCACTTCCCATGCACCTTCACTTCGAAGCAAAAGCAAAATGTTCTAGGAAAACTTTCCTTATAACTGATGAACTAGCCAACATGGCTCCCTTAAACATACTTCAATTAGCTAAAGCTATCAATTTGTGGTAGGAGAAAGGGGAAATAAATGCACAATAGGCCGATAAGGTCGCAGTGCTTTCAATTGTTTCCCAATATTAAATAATAATAAATACAAAATAAGTTGAATAGAGAAATCACAACAAAAATTATAGTTTGTATCCAACACAACAACAATTTAAACTTAATCTCCATTGTTATTTAAGCATTAAGCAGCTACAAGGAAAGAATAGCCGAGAAGCACTTCGAGAATTATGCAAAGTGCCAAGAGGAAACAAAAGAGTTATACGCTTGAAACATGAAAAATTGATTGTTAACAAATCACCACGAAATTTTGAAATTTCGATTAAATTAAGAGGAGTACCAATAAGTTTCCGCCGTTTGACAAAAGATGGCCCCACCAGAAGGTTATGTTGGAATTGTCAATTGTAAAAAGTAATATCGTATGTTTGGACATCTGCTAATAACATAACCTTGAAGTATTAGTGACTCCGTATCAGCATCACATAATTTTGTTCGTGAGAAAATGTCAAGTTTTGTGCCGAATAAGCGTGATTTGCGGGAACTTTTGATTTACTTCTTTAATTTTAAGAAATCTGCAGTTGAGGCGCATTTTTTTTATTGCATCAAGTTTAACTTAGGGGTCACCCTTTAATACTGTAATGTACAGTCCAGTCGGTTTGGGAAGCGATGAAACAAAATGAAAATTAACAAAATAAACAATTAATTGAATAAGGACGGACAGGACAAAAAAAAAAATCGGTGGATGTTGCCTTTAAATTGCGCGATATCATAATCACTAGGAAAAGCGGCCGCGGGTAGTGCATTCCACATTTTGAATGTTCGAGGTATGAACGACTGCCTAAATTTCACCGTACGTGATTTGGGCGGCTCAACCGTATACTCATGAGCGCGTTCAGCAGCACGAGTATTGCGCGTGAACTTAAAAAAGGGGGGATAAGACGACTAATTTCATGGCTACAGCGGCCATGGAAATATCTGTAGTAGAGGGGGAATGAGAATCTAAAGATGCTGAGTGAGAATCTAAAGATGCTGTTATGGTATCATCTCCAATAAGTTGAAGTGCAAAACGGTGAATTCAATCCAGCATCTTTAGATGAGTTTTGGGTGCTCCAGCCCAGATCTGCGAATTGTACTCGAGTCGGGGCCTGATGTATGACTTGTAGATGGTTGCAAGATCAGTTGGTGTAAAATATTTCTTGCACCTTCGGAGAATGCCTAAGCACTTGGAGGCGTCTAGAGCAACATTGTGGATGTGCTGGCTCCAGTCAAGTTTTTTATTAAACTCTCCGAACGATCAACTGTTACACCAGCAAAGGTTAGGTAAATAACTCCCGGCGCTTAATAGGCACAGAAGACTGGTGCGCCTCTGCAATTGAGTCGAAGCAGTAAGTATTTTCAAGTATGCTGTTATCTGCGAAGCTGTGAATTGGGTTAAGAGTCGACGACAGAAGGTCGTTAATAAAGATAAGAAATAAAGTAGGTGATAAAACGGAGCCTTGAGGGATACCGGAATTAATAGGAAAGGGAGACGAAGAGACGCCATCTAAAACAAGTTGTATGGCGCGCTTCGATAGGAAACTCTCAATCCATAACAAAAAAGACGCATCAAAGCCAAATACTTTGAGCTTAGAAAGTAGGGATTTATGCCAAACTCAATCAAACGCTTTCGCAATGTCTAATGCAAGTACTTGGCCTTCGCCATGTATGCAAGTGTTCCAGCGTTCGGTTAGGTAAGCCAATAAATCACCTATGGATCTTCCCGACCGGAAACCATATTGGCAATCATTTATAAGTTGATTGCTCCCCAAGTATTGCATGACCTTGCGATTGACAGCAGTTTCCATAACTTGTGACAGTATGGAAGTGATGGCTATTGGGCGATAATTTGCTTCCCTTCTTGGGTATAGGCTGCACATTCGCTTGTTCCCAGCTATTTGGGAATTGGATTGAGTCAGATAACTTATCCAATTCATGGTTGGTGTCGTCTGACGAAAGCCCGGAACTTCTATACACATAGCTGAAAAATATGATGTGCTTACCAAGGGTTAATTTTATCCAACAAAATTTGAACGCAGGATTGGAGCAAGGCCCCAGGGATGGAACCAAATCGTAAGCAACATCATCGCAGATAGGTTGGAATTAAGTGATATCCAGGAACAGAATAGAACTGCTTACTTCCTGGAAGCACTTTAGTTTCGCCAAGTGCTAATATGTCCGGTCTTATAGTTTGGGTGTGGATGTAGAGTGAAAGGTAGGCAGAAACTAACCCTCGAACATTCAGTTGGTCAAATATAAATGACATTGACTAATGGAATGTGAGGGAATTTAATTTTCAAATTTGATCCAAAACGGAAACTAAAATAAATGAGAAAAAGAGAGGGAAAAAAATAAGTAAATGCAACAACAATAATGATAGATACATAAATACACTAATATTTAGCACAGTAGTACAGGAACAACAACTGCAACAAGGAAATGCTTGTAAAAGCATATGGTGAGGCTGCCTTAAGTGAGATAAGTTGTCGCGAGTGGTTTCAAAAGTTTAAAAACGGTGAGTTTGATGTGAAAGACAGTGGAAGGCCGAAAGTATACGTACCAAATGCAAGAAGAACTTGCACTTACATTAAAACTGACTCAACAAACAATTTCGCATCGTTTAACATCGTTGCAAATGATCCAAAAACAAGAAAATTGGATTCCATATGAACTGAAACCGAGAGACGTTGAACACCGATTTCGCATGTGTGAAATGCTGCTTGCCAGGCATAAAAGGAAGGGTTTCTTGCATCGTATAGTCACTGGTGCTGAAAAATGGATCCACTACGCTAACCCAAAGAAGAGAAAATCATGGGGACCGCTGTGTATTTGGTGGGATCAGCTTGGTGTCGTGTATTATGAGTTGCTCAAACCGGGCGAAACCATTACTGGAGCTCTCTACCGAAAACAATTAATGACATTGAGCCGAGCACTAAGGAAAAACGCGCCCATTACTACTCCGGATACGACAAAATTATTCTCCTACTTGATAATGCACGTCCACATGTTGCGGTGCTGGTCAAAACCTATTTTGAAATACTTAATTACCCCACCCGCCGTATTCACCAGACATTGCCCTTTCCGATTATCACTTGTTCCGGTCGATGGCACATGGCCTGTCTAAGCAGCGCTTTACATCAAATGAAGATAGTAAAAATTGGGGCGATCAAAATATAGAGAGTTCTTCCGACGTGGTATCCGGCTGCATCCAGAAAGGTGGGATAAAGTAGTGGCTAGTGATGGACAATACCTTGAATAAAAGGTAATATATCGTTCTTTCACAAAACGTTACTAATTTTTGATAGAAAATGGCGGAGACTATTTTTAGAGTTTGTCCCACAAAACCCCCTATATATATTTTGTTTACTTATTTAATATAGGTGGACAAGTTAAGTCTATTATAATGATTAAAAACAATCTTAGTACTAAACGTATGAAACGTATGTATCCATTACTTACAACAAATATAAACAATTAAAATCAAAACAAAAAACTGTTGCATTAAAACTAAGACCTTTAAATATTATCTTCCAAATAATGTCTTGAATGTAGCCATTATTTTATCTTTGTAGGTATTTCTGCAAACAGAAATATGGCGCAAACAATAGGACCATTCATCAAAAAATCGGTAAGATGAATTTCCATTTTCAAGATCCTGTTGTCTCGAAAATTAAACCTGTGGTTATATTGAGCAGAAGTAGCCAAGATTAGTAAGAGGGAAACCGGTAGCTACTAAACTTAAGACTTCGTAAAGAAAACAGTAGAAATTGAACTCTGTACGAGTCGATTTGAGTAGAAAATAACCAAACAACACTTGCATATTCAAGCAGAGGCAACAATAGCGCACAGAAAAGAGTCTTACACAGTTGTGGGTTATTAAATTCCTTGACTCTCCTCTTTATGAAACCTAGCATAGCCATACCACAGTTTGAAATTTTATCTATATGGGATTTAAAAGAAAACTTAGCGCAAAATATTACTCCAAGATCTTTGATTTGGGAGACATGTTTTAAATTTTCATTAGTAACATAACAAAATGAAATGTGCCAGACTTTTTTCTAGAAAAGGTTATTACTGCACATTTATTAACATTCAATTGCATAGCGATATTCAAACACCATTCTGATAAAATATCAATATTGCTTTGCAATATGATGCAATCTCGATTTAATTCGATAGTTCAGAAGATTTATAAGTCATCAGTATAAAAGGATAAGTTGCATTCGTTTAAAAGTAATGGGATGTCGTAAATAAAAATTATAAATAAAAGGGGACCCAATATGCTACCTTGGGGAACGCCAGGGGAGACTATAGTCATTTTGGATTGATGCGATGAAAATCTAACTTTTTGTGTACGTTCTGCCAAGTGAGACTTCAACCACTTCAAGAAAATACCTCTAATTCCATTGAATAAAAGCAGACAGTGATCCACTAAATCAAAAGCGCTAGAAAATTCTATATACACAGAATCCAGCTATTTACTTTTACCAATTTTTTGTCTAATGAACGTAGAATACAAACAGCTGGAAACAGTTGACTTACCCCTTTTGAAGCCATGTTGGCAAGGATCAATAAAAGGACTTATACGTTAAGGCTCTTCAATACCTGTCTTCTTCTTCCTTTCAGTTTTTTGCTAAATTTTACTTTTTTGAAGTTTAAATATTGTTATGAATCTGGCAACCACGCAATTCGATCTCTCTTTTCGAATGGTCGAGAAAGACGTAGAACATTATCCCCTACTATGTAAAACGCCATCTAGAACGTTCAAGCAAAACCCGGAACATTCTAGTATAGACACACACCCAGAATTGCCTAGAATAGTCCCAAACATTCTAGTTAAGACACACGCCTAAAATCGCCTGACGGATGTTTACTATAAAAAGAATGCAACTACCAGATAGCAGTCAGTCTTTGAACGAAGTTTATGGAAGACACCAACCGGTGTAAGTAAGCGAAAGCGATAGATCGGCGGTGTTACCGGATTGTGCGAATCAAGTTTTTAGAGCGAATTAAGTGAAGTGATCGGGGAATTGTGTAAAAGTGCAATAAATAAATTATCTATTATTTTTTTAAACGAATTGAGTTTCCTTTGAAATCTGGCGAACCCCTAGCTCGCAACAATTGGTGTCAGAAGAGTGGGATTTCACGGATAAATTCGGGTTAAAAATCGCGAGTGAAATTAAAAATTCTCGGAACGGATAATTTTGTGAGAGCGGAAAAGTGAAACTAAAATTCTCGAACGGACAGTGAGAATTTTGTGAAATCGAATATTCTCGAGTGCTCTAGTGAACAGTGACTTTAATTAGCGAAGTAAAATCGCGGAACTAAATTTCTCGAACGGACAGTGAGAATTTTGTGAAATCGAATATTCCCGAGTGATTTAGTGAGCAGTGACGTAAATTTAAGTGAAAATGCCGCGTTATTTAAAGGACTTAAAAGTAACGGAGCTGAAGGAAGAGCTCAGTAGACGCGAGTTACCTACGACAGGGAGCAAGTCTGAACTTGTCAACCGTATGATCGAGACACTGCAAGCTGAGGGTGAAGATGCAGATACTTTTGAGTTCCAAATCGAAGAAGCTCGTAAAGAGGAGTGCTCCGGTACATCGGATGCCTTAAGACAGTTAATGCAACAAATGATGAACAAATTGGAGCAACAATCAGCCGACATTAAACAACAATCTGCGGATATGAATCGGAAATTAGAGCAACAATCAGTGGACATTAAACAACAATCTGCGGACATTAATCAGAAATTAGACCAACAAAGTCAGCTGTCAGCGGAACTGAATGAAAAATTAGATCAGACCTCAAAAGACCTCAACCAAAAATTGGAGCTGCAGAATAATAAAATAGACACCATGGGTAAGGCCATAGAAGAAAAAGTAGAGAAGAAACTTCGAGTCTTCGAAGAAAAAGTCGAACGGCTAAAAAGGGACTTGGATAACGTGAAAGCAGTCGGAGTCATGAAAGCAGAGCACGTTACGCATAAGGGTTTCAAAGCTCCAATCTTCGATGGACAGACACCGTGGGCTATTTATAAGATCCAATTTGAGGCTGCCTCCAGAAACAACCATTGGAATGATCTCGAACGAGGAACGGCTCTTATATTAGCGTTAAGAGGTCCACCAGCGGAGGTTCTTCAAACGATTCCGCAGGAGCAACAACAAGATTTTTCAACGTTAGTCCAAACATTGGATCTTCATTACGGCAGTGACCGCATGAAAGAGATCTACAAAATAGAGCTGTACAACCGAACTCAAAAGAATGGTGAAACACTTCAAGAGCTGACACGCGATATTGAACGACTCACATTATTATCGCTGCCCAATGCGCAAACAGAGCAACGCAACGATACAGCTGTTTTCGCATTTAACAATGCTGTACAGGACAGAGAGCTGCAACAGGCAGGTAAGAAAACGATAGGCGAAGCCTTGGTATATGGGCTGACGTTCGAAGCTGCCAAGCAAAGCTCACGGAGTAATTATCGAGTCCGAGAAAGAGCAAAAGAATGTATGTGTCAGAAAGCAGAGTACACCAAACGGAGCGAAAGATTTGGTGCCCCCCGATGCTGGAATTGTGGACAGGCAGGACACTTAAGACTCGACTGCTGAAAAGCGACCAACTATTGTTCCGGCTGCGCTGCTAACCAATGCGAAGATAGAAATCGGGCAGGTAGTTCGTGGTCAAGAACTAGTCGTCAGAGTTCAAATCTTACACACGGTTTTGATAAAAGACGCCGGAGTCGATCGAAAACCCCGAGTCGGCAAGCTCGATTGCAACAAGAACAATACATCAGGAAAGATCATGGAAGTAAAGATGGACAATCGAATAAGGATCGCGAACGAACGGGTAGAAGTCGTGACGGTCAAGTACTTCATGCGAATAATCGTGACAAGACCAAACGTGGGAAGCGATATGATCGAGAAGATCGCGAAAGGAAGAATGCGGAACGAGAAAAGGTAAAGTAAACGTGCCGCTAAGGAGGAGAATGAGCGCGAAAAGGAAACGGAGAAAGAACGCGAACGTGAGAAGGAAAAAGAAGCCGGAAAAACCATTCGGAGGTTAACGATCGAACCAGAGGATGGATGGAATCAGCGAAAACCTCGTACCAAAATGAAAGTGGTACATCTCGACCGATTAACCAAGTACCATGGTGCCATTGAGGAAGTGAACGATTCTGTTCGGGACGAACAGGGACTAAGGAGAGGGTAATGTTATGAATCTGGCAACCACGCAATTCGATCTCTCTTTTCGAATGGTCGAGAAAGACGTAGAACATTATCCCCTACTGTGTAAAACGCCATCTAGAACGTTCAAGCAAAACCCGGAACATTCTAGTATAGACACACACCCAGAATTGCCTAGAATAGTCCCAAGCATTCTAGTTAAGACACACGCCTAAAATCGCCTGACGGATGTTTACTATAAAAAGAATGCAACTACCAGATAGCAGTCAGTCTTTGAACGAAGTTCATGGAAGACACCAACCGGTGTAAGTAAGCGAAAGCGATAGATTGGCGGTGTTACCGGATTGTGCGAATTAAGTTTTTAGAGCGAATTAAGTGAAGTGATCGGGGAATTGTGTAAAAGTGCAATAAATAAATTATCTATTATTTTTTTAAACGAATTGAGTTTCCTTTGAAATCTGGCGAACCCCTAGCTCGCAACAATATGAACTTACGGCTGGTCCGGTTCGTTCTTACATTAATTACAAAAGTTTTGTAATTTAATGGTTTAATGAATATTTTCACAGTGCATTTCGAATTGAAAGGAAAGATTGCCGTATTCCACACTGTTACACTTTATTATTCGTAACGTTTCGGTTTCTGCTGAGACCTTTATCAAACTGCTTGTAATTTAGTTCACGGCGAAAGCTGAGTTAACGACACTGTATTTTAAAAATTGGGGAGCAACTAGATTCAATTCCTAAATTTCAGTTTAAAACGTAGACACGCTTTCTCGATGATTCAAACTACAAAAACTCCTTATCTAATGTAAGCACACGTAAGGCTCAACGAAATTACAAATTACAATAATACAAGTGTAAAATTTAGCAAAAATACTAAAGAAGACAGGTATCGAAGAGCCTTAAAAAGCATTCACCTAGGTGCTGGGAATCTAGTTAGCTGCTACTCCGCAACGAAGGACTTAATGAAAATGTTATTATAAAGTTTCATATTTTGTGATTCAAACTTTTTCAATCTTTTAATTATTTTCAAATCAATACTGAAGATTACTAAAATAATTATTTTGTTTAGCACTATATTTAACATATTGAAGTGTTAATAATAACCTATAAGTAATTTATGCCAGATCTTGAATTTCCAGTTTTTCTCGGTTTGAAAGTTAAAACTCTGCCGATACCGGGCCAACCGACAACGTACTCAACTCCTATCCTCATCTGTGTTTCATTATCTCAAATTTTGTCCCCAATCCATTGGAATACATTTCCATCGAAATCCTCATCGATTTTAATATATTAGTAATAAAAAAAAATACTCCACCGAAAAATTCGCACGTCCTGCAAATTCATCCAAAATATTATCAAAGCTCCTCCACGAATCTCATCCTTTAGTGCTCACATGGGCGCGCGAAAATACATCTGCAAGTCCCCAAATACATTTGCGCACATGTGCAAACAATATCGCACCATACATTTACAAAAATTACTTTCTGCACACACATTTATGAATGTATGGGTGAATTTCATGTACGGATTTCTATTATATCGCGATTTATCCGAAAAATGCTGTACATCTAAAAAGCTGGAATAGCTTGGTACACAATGCAAACAAAGATTCAGTAAGCTTTCGGGGAGAGTGAGGTGCATTGGAAGTGGAACCATCGGAAAGAAAAACTCAATGCCTCGTTTTAAGCGATTCCTTCCGTTCGTTCTTCCTTTTGGATTTCGACTTGCGGTATGTTCGGTCTAGAACACGACCGCTCTTCTCCTTCTCGATCCTTCCATCGCGGTCCTCCCAACCCCTCCGCTCCCCCCCCCCCCTTTCAAACGACATCTTTCCATCTACCTTTCTTTTTCTTTGGTTTGTTATTGTGTGTTGTTTTTGTCCGTATATATCCTTTCTGCCATGCTGCCCTTTTGTTATCGTTTTATCACAATCTAGTAGTGTTGCCACACTCTTCACTATTTGGAGGTTTTAGCGTTTCCTCTACGTTTTGTTTTTATTTCGCAAGATGGCGACTCCGAATCGTATACCATATGCTGGGGTTTTCGGGGTTAGCACTAAAAAAAGCTTCGTTCCTTTGAATTCCTTTCAGTTTTCTTAGAGTTCTTTTCAGCTTCTTTCCCATGTTGGTTTTACATTGTCCCCAGAAGTCGTATCAATCGGCTGCCGGCTTACGGCTGATACATGTACGACCGTACCGTATAGAAAATGTGATTCGTGAAAAAGCATAAAGGCGACCATGCCAGCAGGACGGAGAAAAAAGCTCCAAGATTTACACACCTGTGTGTAGAGATAGAGATAATAAAATGAGCTTTTCGAAAAAATAATAAAAAGGAGTCGCGTGTGTTTGCCGACCGTTGGTACATACACACAGGTGTAAGGACATTACTGTGTTTGTTTAAGGAATCTCCGCACGATGTCTCTCCATTACTCTATGGATATATCGCACTTTTTATATGTGACGGTTAGCAGAGAACAGCACAATGCAGTGGCTATTAAACTCTGCTATTGTCGTATCCGGAGCATGGTAGTATGGCGGCTGGCCCAGGCTGCTATGGAGAGCGCGGTGTGCAGACAGGACGCAGAGTTTCAGGTTTGCGGATATGCTAATGAATTGAAGTTAAGTAGTAGACAAAAACAAAATTCAATTTCCTTATGGAACAAGAATTATTCGCTTCGTCCTCTTTCCCCCGTTTCGATTTCGAAATTAATTCGGGAAGAAGAGAGAGAGATTTACTTTATGTGCACACACATTTATACCTGTTCACATTAATATCGTCCTTGCGGCAAAAAATTTAGTTGGGCCCGGAAAAATTCATCAAAATTGGAAAAAAGAGAGCAATGTCGTTGGAAAAAATATTGCACTTTTGTGTTATGTCGTTTAAAGGATCAGTTTGGATGACATACTTTTAGCGGCATGACTTTGCAATAGAAATTGTTATTTAACTAGTACATGGCTGACCGGTTTAGCTTACCATGAAAATGCAAACTTTCGAGAACTAATGACTCCGACGCATTTTGGGTATATTCTGGCCAGATTTCATCTCCAACGATGAACGTTGAAGTACAAATAAGCATTGAGATTCAAAGTAGGAAGTGGTAGTGGATTAGGCACTTTTTGACGAAACCAGTGCAAAAATCTTCAAATAAGCTCTACAGTATAACAATGAAGGAAGACGTCGGATCGGTCAACCATGTAGCATTGGAAGCGAGCAGATGAACAGGATGCCAAGCAAGTTTTGGGGACAACTAAAGGCCGATGCTGAGGACTGCGCTTACAAGAGTCTTATGGTCCTACATAGGGTCATAAAAGCACCTCATCTGGGTTGATTACAAAAAAATGGAACAAGTTATACTTCAGTTCGATTTTATCGAAGAAGATTTTAAATGGTAACATATCTCGATTTTAAAATCTAAAAAGTAGTTTCGTGAAAAAATTTCTGTGCCATGTTTTATATCCCCCGTGTGGGGTGGAGGCAGTAAATACACTCACAGTCGGTCCTTTTTGCCCTACGGCAAAAGGATACTAACTGGATCATAGGCTTATCACAAGTGATCTTAAAACTTAACTGAGCCTTGAATACTCCTCGGATACGGACGGATTCTACGGTAACGACTTTTGTCATTCAATAACGAGCAGGAAATGACAGTGGAAGGGGTAGTGTCACTTGGTCAATACTGGAGCACTGTAACATCCAAATCTTGAGTTTGAACGAGGTCAGGTAGGTAGGATCAGGAGAAGACAGAACCCGGAGCGGAAACACCATTCTGTACGTTGATCCTAGAGCGAGTCTCATCAGCTGGGAGCCAATCTGGGATAAAATTATGGTCATCAGACTCAGTACCAAGGTCCAAAACGTCACAGTTCTGCAGTACTACGCACCAATTAATGGCGAAACACTCGGTGACAAAGAGGAGTTTTATGAACAACTTGTTCCAAGAAGGGAATTATTATCATCTCGCTACAAATACTTCTGGTTTCTCACTGACTGCACTGCATTTTTGCATGAGACATATTTCTCAGATCCTTACAGAGCTCAATATCCACAAATGTGCCCTCAAAAAGTGCGACTCTTCTTTAGCTTTAGCAATCTTTTCTATTTGTCTTACTCTTCTGGGTGCTTTCCACGTATGTGGAAAGTTGCGAATGTTCAGCCAATTCCCAAGAAAGGAAGTAAAGCGAACCCCGCTAGCTACTGCACAAAAACCTTTGCTCTCAAAAGTAACGCAAACTGCTGTCAATCATACAATCGTCAAATATCTGGAGGATAAACAGCTCATCCATGATCGTCAGTATGGGTTCCATTCTGGACAGTCGACGGAGGATCCTTTAGTCTACTTGGCAGAGCGTTCATGCTTACATAAATATGGCGGAGATCAAGTTCATGCACTTGACATTGCAAAAGCTTTTAATAGAGTTGGCACGAATGTCTCTTAGTTAAGCTTAAGGCCATCGGCCTTAATGATACACTTGTTCAATGGACTGAGAGTTATCTTCTCTGAACGCACTATATGGGTAGTATTAAATGACGTTACTTCTTCCGCCGGAATCAATTGGGTGTTCCGGCGTCCCTCAAGGTTCGGTTTTATCTCCAACTCTTTTCTTAGTCTTCATAAACGACCTTCTGTTGTCCATTCTCAATCCAATCCATAGTTTTGCAGATGACAGTACTTTAGACAGCACCTATGAATTTAACTCTGCTGCGGAATCAAACAATCATTCTATTGCTTCCAATCGCAGGGAGTTATTCAGTTCGCTGAACTCGGATCTCTACTTAATCCTGGAATGGGGCAGGAAAAACAGAGTAGAGTTGAACGCATCCAAGACACAGGCCTGTCATCTATCCCGCAAACGTGATGTTTCAGTATTTCCTCACAATGTAATCTTTGATGGTGCACAGCTTACCAGTTCGGAGAATTTCACACTGTTCGATGTCAAAATTAATGACCATCAAAATTTGGCCCAGCATATCTTTCATATTGCCCTTGACGCCTCTAAACGTCTAAGCGTTCTCCGAAAATGCAGAAAATATTTCACACTCATGCATCGACATAGCAACCATATAAATAAATATAAAATATAAAATATAGGCAGTCATTCATTTCCCGAACGTCAAGACTTTGGATCGAATTGCCAGCTAGTTTGTTTCCCAACAAGTACAACCTGCGATGTTTCAAGAACAATGTCCACCATCATTTTCGTCTCTCTCCACCTTAATATCTCCACTTGCTATACCGACATAACTGTGCATTGCATTAAAGGGTGACCTCCTAAGTTATACTCGGTATCGTAAAACAAAAAAAAATCTCGGAAGACAGAAGGAAGACTCTGACAATACTGGACTATATTACGTCATGGGTAAGCATGGTGACCCTTGGATTGATCAGTCACGACATTGGATTAGGAAACCCAAAAACGGCAAACTATTTATCGAGCAAATGGCCATCGCCATTGGGTTTCTCTGATAGTAGTACTCAGAATCAAATGGACCATTTGAGCATAATTCGCCGCTGGAGAGGTTGTCTCCTCGATGTGCGAGTAAAGCGTGTAGCTTACGTTGGAAAGCGATCACGACTTGATGATTGCCTGCTTAAGATTGCGCACAGTAGCTATCCAACGGCCACAGAACTAATTCGCCGCTGGAGAGGTTGTCTCCTCGATGTGCGAGTAAAGCGTGTAGCTTACGTTGGAAAGCGATCACGACTTGATGATTGCCTGCTTAAGATTGCGCACAGTAGCTATCCAACGGCCACAAATTCTTCAAACGAAGTTCAAGCTAAATGTAGATAAGCTTGGAGAGCCCAACAAAAAAAAAGCAGATATACTACAATTTTACGCGACAAGCCATCCATATTGGGTGGATATGAAAAGCGCACACTAAATGCAACCAGAAAGACATTTCTAACAAGTCCTGAAGAATCTGTTGGATATGTACAAGGAGCTGAGAAACTCTGGATGTCATAAGACACACGGGACAAGTTTGGCAATTGGAAAAAGGGAAATTGGCAATCATCTCTCAACCCGATATCAACTAAGGAGTACCCGACATGAAACAGAACTACCGCGAGACTCATAAGAAATAGAAAGGTCATTGAAAATTAGGCCAATTAGGCTTACTTCGGGGATATGTATTCGCTATTTTAATTATAATTATAAAACAGTTGACGAACAGAAAGTTCACCGTCAAACAACTGGAGAGAGAAGTCAAAGGAACTTAACTTAACTTAATATGAGCGAAGACCAGTTGCGACGATGGAAGGAATACTCCACTGATATTTGAAACTTTTGCCAGAAGAAGATATTCCACAAATCGAAAAATTAGTGAACATCCAATTGCAACAATCCTCTGTTACGGACGATCCTCCAGATATGGAACAAATAGTTTCCGCCATTCGATTGATGTTGAGAAAGTGAGCCCCAGGTATACAGTAGACATACTACCAACCGAACTCCTCAAAGCGGACCCGGAAATACTACCGATATACCTCTGCCACTCTTTACTAAGGTGTGGAATGAAGGAAGATATCCGGATGAAAGGAATGAGGGGAACATTGTTAAAATCCCGAAGACCTTCGGGATTGTGGCAGTTGGACATTCAGTGTAGCATATGTCTGCTTACTTCTTCTTCTTTGTCAATGGCACTACAGCCTAATACGGTTCGTGGCCTCGTAACCTTCAGTTTCTTTAACATTTTTAAATGTTATTGTGGAAAAGTTGCTAACCCCTTCGCACAACCCTCTATCTACACATTTTCATGTTTAAAGATTGAGGTGACCTAGATATACCCACGTCCGTAGTACGTCTTATAAGATGTTGGCAGAAATTCTAGAAAACAGAATTCAGCTGACAAAGTGATTAAGGAATACTAAAGCGGACACGACAGTATCGAGGCACGTACCTTATAAAATAATGATGCAGTTTGGAGTCCCGTCAAAACTGGTTCGGCATACAAAAATGACAATGACAGAGTATTTGTTACTAGCCAAAGTGGAAAATTATCTTACTTCCAGCATCAGAACTGAAAATGGCATTGAACAAGGTAGGTGACCTCCGCGGGAAGCAATTGCTTGATGAGGACTTTGCCGAATCATGCGAGTATCTTTGGAAATTTTAGCGCCTCCATGGACTCGAGATATCGCATGGAAGTAAGTGCTGGTCCAGAGAGCTTATGCGATTACAGCAACTGCTTTTGGAACGTGGTGACTCCACAAGCCTGAGCTGTTCGATCAGTATTAAAGTCTTGTGTGAACCTCACCTTGTCCTCACCAAGGACTTTGAACTTGGTACTACGGGAGGAAGTATTGGCAACCCCGTACCAGGTTGTATCGATTATGTCTCAATAGGTATCAGATGTAGGAGATGTAAGAACCATCCGTCAGGTGGCTTAACGGTACGTATAATAAGTACGCGACGGCCTAGTAGTAAACGGAAGAATGCGAAAATTGGTGCAAGATCAATGGACGATAAAGTTGCAAACTGAAGGAGGCGAGAGGCAAGGGCTTGGTATAGCTGGGACGGCCCAGTAGCTGACGGAAGGATGCAATGAAGAAATCGATGTGAAATGGGTCATAAAGTTGCAAACGGAAGGATGCGAGAGGCAGGGACTGGGTATAGTCGGGACGATCCAATAGCAGATGGAAGGATGTAATGGAGAAATTCATCTAAATTCAATGGGTGTTAGTAGCAAACTGAAGGATGCGAGAAGCAGGGTTTCGGTATAGCCGGGACGGCTTAGTAGTGTGAAATTAGCTGATGTTGGTAAGGTGATAAAAATTGTTGATAATTAGTCTGACTGAAGTGTGTGAAAAGCAGGGGTTCGGTATATCCGGGAAAGCTTAGTAACGACTGATGGAAGTTAATTTGAAGCAAGAAGACACAATGCGCTACTAGATGAATCGATGGTTAATGGTCAATAAGTGAAAAGTAGCAATAAGCTATGAACTGAACAGCTTATGATCATACGTAAAGAAAACAGAAATTGAGACGTATCGATGCGACGTGGTGCGGGCAAACATCCAACATCCCTGGATGAGATCACTTCGGGGTACACGTAGTGGCTTGTTGGTTTACCACCTATATCGCGGGTAGAGCGTACTCCGTTTCGCTGTAGCTGTGCAGTTTTTCGGTGTTCTTGGAATGCCTAGTACAAACCTTGTGCTCGTCATGGAGTTGCGTATCAACCGAGTTTCATGACCCTAAGATTGGAAAAGGTTTGGATAGGCCTTGCTCTTACAAGTGCGAATGGTCAGCACACAACGAAGCACAGACTGGTATCATCCGTTGTGATCGTCGTCCTTACGACTATCGTTAAGCACAATAGATATAAACGTTAATAATTGTCATCACAATAACAATCCATGTTGCTCAAGACAACCGTGGAATTAAGACTTAATGTCAGGATGTCCACGTTAAACAAACAAGATATGGTTCTACGAACAGGGTGGCAACCTGGCACCAATACTTTTCAGTTCGAATATGTTATTCGGCAACTTCTCGATACCAAAGGAATACTATGCATCAATCCATGCAACTCGTACCCACCTGTATAATGGTGGCCAAGGCCCGACTTGGGCTATGGCGCCTCCGTAAGTGAGTATATGATTTTTGACGGATCTTCATGTTTTGAAATCCCAAGAATATGTAAAAAGTAAGCTGTTGTGGATCCGAATGGCTGTAATAGCTGAAGTCATATGGAATCCATACATAATATACTAAATCTTTTTCTAAAAAGTCTGTGTCCCAAAAAATAGTACTCATTACCTTTTTTGGCTAATGGGACGAGATTTCGCCTTCTTCAGAGCACTTCCGTCGGCGTCCACCTATTGTTTAAACTTTTGTCATGTTTTGTGGCAAAACGCCTCTGGGGGCAATTCGGAACTGGCACATCTAAAATTAGAAAAAAAGGTGGCCCCACGTTGGGCGCCACTGTAAAAAAATGGAGCCCCATTATTCTGCTAATGCTTTGGAAGTGGCCCCATTTCGTTAAAGTTTCGTCAAAAACATAATTTGAATTGACTGAATTACGGAAGCGATTGTGAAGATTCTAAGATTCTGTTCTTTGACGAAGACTGAACGGATTAGTTCGAAACTTTACGGAAGACCCTCTTTTTAGTCCGAAAGTCAACCCTAAGTCAAGTAGAAAACTGGAATTATACCAAAATATGATTTGATATTGTCGAATTTTTCAGGACTCAATTATTTATGTTTATTATTTATGACAGGGCACGAAAATACCGTACCAAGCTTCATGTTGAATTTAAGAAGAAAAAATAAAGATTCTAGACATCTATTAAAGCCTCACAGTCCACTTATAAAAATTGATACGCCACCTGATGAGTTGCATATGTCGCAATGCCAAGGAGTCCTTGAAATTCACTGCCAATGTCTGAATCAGCGATTTTCTCAAACTTGATACAAGCAAGCTCTTCCGATGAGCCTCTCAATCAACTGAACTTCTTGAGATTCTTAAGACTGCAAGATGCCGCATATATGTATCTATAAGGTTCGACATTGCAGTTTATGTTCAGTAAGATTGAATAATCCCCGAAAGCTAATACAATTTCAATTCATACACCTCTTAAATGGACGTGTAGAGTAATAGTTAATTCCACAAATTGTTGCCAAATAAATACAAAAAGTTCTGATGGGTAACTTTAACCCAAGAAGAAAGTGGGAAATCCTTAATGAACGCTTAGTACTTGAGAGTAGAAGGGTTGCTCTTCGAAATTGATTGCACACTTGAAACCGCTTTGATAAACTGTTCTGAAAACGTGTATAAGGTGCCAGATCGGTTTGAACTGCACCTAAATTTCCAACTTTCCATAACCACTTAGGAGTCTACATTTCAGAATGTTTTTTTTTTTTCAAATCTGGCAATGCAATGACATTGATTTTAAAATTTGAAAATTTCAGTAGATTTCTTCTCCAATACTGCAATAACTATAAGAACCGAAAATCACGTAACCAATTCGAAAGATTACTTAGACCAAAACTGCTTTATTCTCTATAACTATAGTCCCAACAGAATAAGATGGAAATCCTCGTCTCACACCTATAGCCATGCTTACGAATCATCAGAACTGACTCCTGTATTTCAAGCGGAAAGAAGGCAAAAAAAAATACACGAAACAAATACACAACAACAACTGCCTCCTGATGTTTGGTTCGAAATCACCCTGGCTGAAGGGCACAATCCACTGCCCTACTTCGCACAATCCTACAACGCTACACTAGGACAAAGCCTTAGCCTGCAGGATATGCCGCACCAGCTGGAAGGACGACGACGAAAACACAACCTGAGTAGCATAAGAATCACACTCCGGCCTGTACAGGATACGCAAGAGGACGCATAAAAGACGGTATAGAAAGTTCCAATGCGAAGATGAGAAGTGGGATATCGTGCGTGTGTAATATGGCCTTATCGTATCATCCGGATTCGGGATGGCAAAGCAAAAAAAAAACATGAAAAGGATAGGGAGATGCCTCCTTTAAAGACAACTTGGCCCAAAAAAAAACTCGGGATAAATGTTACTCTTACTCACCAATGAATTCAGCAATGTCCTCGAAAAATGAATCGGTTAATTCGATGATAACAATAAGACTTTCACTCTACGAAAAAAACACGATCCACTCAAATTACCGATCCTCTAGCGACAAAAATGAAATCCATACGATTCAGCACAATCACAAATAAAATCGTTGGTTTTTCTTACTATTTGATTCGAATGCACCGAAGGGATGCTAAACTATTGCAACTAATCCGATACGCAAATACGCTTCCTTGCAGGCTTTCCCGAATTTATAGTGATGCAGATTTCAAACAGTCTTTTTCCTTGGTAGGGAATTTTTTCGAAGCCGTTTTCCAATCGCGGAAAAAAAGATTATTTCAATTTTTTTTTTTCAACACAATAACTTTAAGGACTTTTCACACTGCACTTTAATCGGGAACACAAACTACTCTGAAGGTTCTGAAATTTCATTCTATCAAGTCCTTCAGAAAAAATTTTAATTCAAATCTATATGAGATAAGAGAGAGAGACAAGTCAATCGGAATGGAGCCGGACTTCGAAACCAGTCATCACCTTTCAGGTACACTTGCTAAACTGAAAGTCCTCCGGAATGGAAAGGATCCCGGTAGTATGCCCGATGATGATGGGACGAATCGAATTCAATAATTCTCGTGGATACCCAATGCTGGTCGTACAACGAAAGCTTCCACGGCCAAGCAAAATGTGTATCCGGACCTCCGATAAAACTTTTGAGGACATCTGGTATCCTTGCGCAGATCCGGCGCATGGATCCGGCTTACACAGTTCTTTCTTATGCCAAAAAACAGGTATTCTTTTCGATGTGGGGAGAGAGGGGGAGCATGGAGAAGATTGTTTTGATGACGTCAATAAGAAACGATACTATTACCGACAGACGTTCCCAGATGAAAGTTTTCAGGTTCGAGTCCAGGCTATGAAAAGCTCGGAATCAGTTGAGACGACGTCATCAGTTTTATGGATAAGTAGAGCCGCGCTCAAATTCTAGATACCTAATTAAAAACTAACGCATATCTGTGGTCCTTGTGCACCCTAAGAGAGAAGTGATAGCACGTGATGATGATTATCCTGAAGACTCTCACCGTAAGGAACTTCCGATTTGCTTGCCAGTTGCTATAAGGAGTCTTGGAGTGGGATACCATTAAATCTATTGGGATGATTGTTGCTAACGTTACTATGGTATAGCACAGCTGGTTCGGATAGATAGATACCGTCTATCTATCCACGCTCCACATCTACAATGGAATATGGCACTGATTACATATCTAAAGAATAACAACGAGGCATAGGAGTGGAGAAACGTAGATGTAGATGGAAGATATAGACTTCTGACTACACTATGGTTTTGGCTCGTTCGCGTCGTTGCATGCTAGTGTAATGGGATAGTGGTGTTGTTGTTTTTGTTGTTGCTGTTTCGACTATAGATAATCTAGGACATGAATGACGTCAATCGAGGATTTTAAAACTTAAAATGGGGTTGTCAGTTGTTGGCTTTCTATTTCATTGCAAAAATTATGATGCGGATATCAGAGACTCCGCTATATCTGTGTTTGTGTGTTTGTGCATTTCATTGTTATATTAAGGTTGATTCGCTCTTCTTCTTCTTCTTCCTCAAAAGAGCGCGTTGCATGCATTGCAGCAAATCTTTCCACTTTCCTTCTTCTATATGAAGATTGAAACGACCGAAGTAGATAAAAGTAGCATTTTCATCACGGTTAATGGCGAAATTTATTAAAATGACTGAAATTGGAATTGTAAGGATGCAAAAGGAAGGATGCAGCATGATATAATAGAGAAATTTTTCGAATTAAATTTTTATAGTACTGACTGCATCGTCATTGTAAAATTTGTGTATGTCGATAGCGAATGAGATAGGAATTGCTACTTAATTGTAAAACATTTTAAGCATTGGAAAATATGTCTTATGTTGTTCTCTTCTTCTTTTAATATAATTAAACATTACTCCTTTAATAAAACGTTCAAAATCTTGCTTCGAGCAAATTCAGTTTTGGGTGTACAGTAGAGTTTCAGCATAAAAAATTCAACAACTACCACCGCCGGTTTGAGTTTAATCTTCTAAAGACTTAATTGTCTCTCTCAAACTTCACCCTTACTAAGTTTTACTGTATAAAAATTATCATCTATGCCAGATCAACTTATGTCATCACCATTTAATGCACAGTTGAGTCGGAATTAAGAGGAGTAAAGCAGATAACATCAAAGGAATTTGGGAGGAGATGAATATCACGATGGACGTTATTCTTAAAGCATTGCGCATGGAAGACACCAGGGCGTAGCCTAGTGAGTCGCATGTTGGTCTACAATGCGAAGGTCGACGTAATTTCAGCACACTACTTGCTACCATTACTTGAGGCCTCTGTGGCGTAGTGGTAGTATGTTTGCTTCTCAGCCAATAGGTTCGATTTCCACTCCAGCTAGTAGGATCGTGACGCCTCTTCGAAGCGGTTGGTCGGATCAATGTCCGCGACCATGCGATTTCCGTTGTGCTGTTGGAAGATTCAGTCTTCTCGGATAAGCCGACGTAATTTAAGTTTTGATGTACCGGATTTACTTAAACAACAAACCCTCCTCCTCTCTAAATAATCAAGTTAGGAAGTCACTCCAGCCAAGTAATTTCTCCTAAAGTTTGTTTAGTTCTGATCCATTTGGTCCTTCTACCTTATTTCTCTTCGGACTATTTTGAAATTTCCGTGAAGTTATAGTCCATCCAAGGCCTTCGCGCAAAACAATCCAGTACAGCTTTCAAGATGTCATTTCTTATTACCAGAAATAGGGCTGGTGATAATATGCAGCTTTGTCTGATACCCGTTCACTCAAGAAAGCTGTCAAACAACTCTCCTTTATGTAAAACTCGGCATCTTCCATCTTATCATACATAGTAATCATTAGCTATGATCTTATGGGTTACTTGTTTTGAGTAAGGGGAGTTCCGTCATCCTGACTCTTATGCCAGAATAGGCTTCAAGACGCTCGGAGCGTTTGCTATCCTGGCGCTTATGCCAGAATAGGCTTTTAAGGGGTAGAGAGAGTACGATATCCTGGCTCTTCTGCCGGGATGGGACTCAATCAGTTAAAGAGGTCTCGCTAAATTGGCTCTTATAAGACTCTAGACGAAAAGGGGCTATTACCCAGTGACCAGGGTCACAGCTCTATGGAACTGAATACTCAGCTCTATGGAGCTGAATACTCAGCTCTAAGGAGCCGGAGTTGATCTCAATTCGGGAGACAGTGAGGCGAGGGGATCGCAGCTCTAAGAAGCCGGAGTTAATCCCGTCATAGGTCAGGCAGGGGCTTGGGGAAGGCAGCACACATGGTGACGGATACTCAACCGGCTCTAGGGAGCTGATGGTGTTCCCGTCAGTCTAGTCGTGTTTATGTCAGTCTGAAAAAAAATTGAAAAAACTTTTAATTAACTCCATATTTCGTCCGTATTTCTTCTGATAACTTCTTTGTATAATAATATGAAAGTTACTATCATTATTCCGCCCCGTACTGGGCTTTTCCACTTAATTTATATGTAATTATTGCTGAGTTAGCATATTTGTATAATGAAATGGGTTCCCACGTTTTACGCAATTCCCTCAGTCTTTACTACTTTAGATTTACGCGTCATAATTTTTTTTCCTTATGGTCATAATGCACAAAATCACCTTCCATATCGTACCATCATTTCCTCTAACTGCACTTCCTGAGTTGGAAAATGCAATCGAGGCATTTAATCGCACCTGACTGCATGCTAGTAGTTCGCACATGAGAACTTTCGTTTCTTCCACTTTTTTTTGCATAATTTTAAACTACGAGACTATATCGGTGGATGCTTACATCGCCTGTTATTGTTTGTGGGTGTCAAATGACACTCGGCGGTACTGTGTACGCAAACCGGGCTCGTAGTTTGACATTGAAATATCTTCTTTTTTTGTGTATGCCGTTAACGATTGAGTTTATGCACTCACCTAGTTTGTTGTTGTGGATCTAAAATGACAACTCGGCAGATACATGCCCCTAGCTTGACATTGTGCTTTATGCTAGGGTCAACGATCAATTGAGGGTTGTTATGTTTTTACTTCTGTCTTCTGAATGCGTTGCCCTAGGGAGATGGTATATCGGTGGATAAGGATATATCTTGGCATCATAATTTTATCTGCAATGACTACTACGCAAATCATTCCATATTTAATCTAGCTTAACACTGTCGAAAGGCTTCTCGAAGTCCAAAAAAATGAGAAGTAGTGGCGAAGCAATTTCGACGGACAGTTACAATATCACCCGTAGGGTGTTTGCATGATTTATACAAGACGACCATAAGCATAAGCTAGGTTATAGCCTAGTACGTAGTGTGTTGGTCTTGTAATGCGAAGGGCGGCGCAATATATAATTCCGGCACATTGCCTGCTTGGATATACCTTGCTCACCTCAATCGAAGAAAATGATAAATTTGTAGAAAGTGGGCTGTGCGAAAGGCTAACAACCCTTCTACAATAAGTAATGAAAAATGTTAAGGAACCTGAATATCGGACCTTGACCGATTTGGGCTGTAGCGCCATTGTAGAAGAAGTAGATACAAGACGACGATTTACAGAAACCTTCCCTCTACAATATCATTAAGCCATGATTTTCGATGCGGAAGTGCATATACTGCGCCAATTGCCACAATCCCGAAGGTTGCCCTTCTTCGGAATTTTCACAACGATACCCTTCTTCCATTCAGTCGGATATCTTACTTCATTCCACATCTCAGTAAAGATTGGGAGGAGTAAATCGGCTGTTATTTCCGGGTTCGCTTTGAGGAGTTCGGTTGGTAGCCCCTCTATACCTGGGGCTTTCGTTCCCGCCATTGACCGAATGGCGGAAACTATTTCTCCCTTATCTGGGAGATCGCCCCTAATAGAGTTTTTTTTTTAAATAGTCGAACACAACCAAGGGGGTCGCCCTTTAATGTAAATTACACAGTCATGTCGTTAAGGGAAAAAAGTAGTTAAGGATAAACGGGATTGAAAGGGAGGAAAAGCCTAAAATGCCGGTGGACGTTGAGTTCGAAACGTCGAAGGTCGTATGACAATGGCTTCAGGCAATGCATTCCAGAGCTGCGAAGTTCGGGGTATGAATGACTGCCTATATCTCACTGTACGGGAAGTTGGAATCTTAACAGTTAACTCGTGTACGCTTGATGCTAGGCGAGTGTTTTTAGGAAATGAGTACAGAGGTGGAATTAGTTTAACAAGTTCCTCACTGCATTTACCATGAGAGTAGCGGTAGTAAATGCTTAGTACTCCAACATTTGTGCGCTGCTCTAGAGAATCTATAGAAACCGTGTTGGCCTCATCTCCAATTAGTCGGAAAGAATGTCGCGTCTAACAGCCTTTTTAAGCTATATTTGAGCATCGCGATAGTTCTGCCTCAAGTCGGGCGTTAATTGGTTGATTACCTATTTGGCTTTTTTCCGATCGCCAACCTTGTCCCATGTGTCTTGCGACATCCAGGGTTTCTCACCGCTTTGCACATATCCCACAGATTCTTCAGCACTAGCTAGAAAAGTGTTTCTGTTTGCCTCCCAATTGGCGTCCAGTGTGCGCATTTCATATTCACCCAACATGGACGACTTTTCGAGTAGAATAGTGGTGTATTCGCGTTTTTTGTTGGGATCTCTGAGTTTATCCACATTAAGCTTGCGCTTCATTTGAAGAATTTGCGGTCGTCGGATAGCTGCTGTACACAATCTCAAGCAGGCAACCATCAAGTGGTGATCACTTCCCACGTCAGCTCCACGCTTCGCTCGCACATCGAGGACATCGGTGACTTAAAGCCAAATGGTCGATCTAGTTCTGAGTAACACCATCAGAGGAAACCCAAGATGTTTTATGGTGACTCTTGCGTGGAAAAAGGGTCCCGCCGATGACCATTTGTTGAGTACTACAAAAGTCCACAAATAGTTCGCCGATTTCGGGTCTCTTAATCCAAGGTGGTAACGTGTTTACCCAAGGGTCACCTTGCTTCCCCATGACGTATTCTAGTCCAGTGTTGTCAGAGCCAGCCTGGGCATTCATATCTCCCGAAATGATAATAATATCACCTCTTGCACCACGTTCGAAGGTGGCACTCAGTTGGCTATAAAACTCCTCTTTGTCACCAGATGTTGCGGTATTAGTTGGTGCGTAGCACTGCAGAATTGTGACGTTTCTGACACTGGTCCTGAGCCTGACGACGATAATCCTATCCGAGATTGGTTCCCAGCTAATGAGACTGTTTCTCGCTCTCGGCAAAGGACGAACGCCACGCCATTTCTGGCTTCACTTTCAGGGCCAATGTACAGAATAGTGTTTCCGCTAGGGGTTCGTTCTTCTCCTGATCCTGTCCACCTGACCTCGCTCAAGCCCAAGATTTGGATGTTATAGTGCTCCATTTCACGGTCGATCACTGATTGACGGTGCAAGGACCGAGTAACCCCAGCTTTTCCCCCGTCATTCAATGTTCGAACGTTCCAGAACCCAATCATAGTCCGTTTTCGAATGCCAAAAGTCGTTACCGTAGAATCAGTCCGTATCCGAGGCGATGTATCCGTTTCTCGTATCATTTAGGTCTTAAGATCACGGGTAATAAGCCCATGATCCAGTGAGTGTCCATTTGCCATTTTTTAGTGCAAGCAGGACTGGCTGTGGGTGAATTCTACAGCCCCCATCCCACAGGGGGATAGTTAGCTCAGGTCCGTGGAGTCGCTAGTCTCCAAAGATAGTTGCAGGAATTGGTAGAACCTCATCCTACAACTACCCCCTTGCGGAGATGTATGCACGTACAAAATTTTAACTTTGTATCTTTTACCAGAACCCTAAAAAAATTAGTAAAAATTTTCGATATTTTATCCCACCACATCGCTCTCCTTACACCCCCCACCTTAAAATGTACACGAAAATTATATCATATAGCTCTAAAATTTGTCAAAATTACTATTTTGAATTTTGATACAACGGTTTGAAACTTTGAAAAGTGCTCCATTTTTGAAATGCTATTCCCCCCCACACTATTCTGACCAAATTTTATATTTTTCTTGTATTCCGCTAGTATAGCTTAATTTATGCTTTATGTTCCAGTTTTTAATTGTTTTCCTTTGTAAGTCTTCTACTTCTATAATGACACTACAGCCCAAATCGAACCTTGGCCTCCTGACCTTCAGGTTCCTTAACATTTTTTTAGTTACTTATTGTGGAAGGGTTGTTAGCCCTTCGCACAACACTCTATCTACGAATTTTTCATTTTCGTAGATTGAGGTGACCAAGGTATGTCCAAGCAGGCAATGTGCAGGAATTATATATTATGTCGGCCGTGACTTGAACTCACGACTTTCTCATTACAAGACCAACACGCTACCCACTAGGCCTCCCTTTTAGTTGATTATATAACATGAGAACTTTATGGATCAATTAGTTCTGAAGATATAATCATTTGGAAAAAAATGCGATCGACAATTTGTTCTTAGCCCCCCCCCCCTCCGTTCGGACGCCAATGAATAAAAAAATTTAATTATTCTTACAGTTTTTCCCACAACCCTATCTATACCTATGCTGATTTTCAGTTTCCTATCTGCATTCTTAGTGAAGATATTAGCAAGTGTAGTTTTTGACTCGTTCCCTCCCCCCGCCTCCCCTTCTACCTGATACTCCGCAAAATTAGATAATGGAGCTCACTTACCCCCAATTAAGAATCCACCCAAAAATGAACATTCTACCTTTAACAGTGTCGGAGATATGCGTCCATATGTACGGCGTACGGCGGGACGGATTTTTTTTTGAGGCTAATTTACTTATGAAGAGCAAAAAAACAAAATTTGAGGGTAGCAATTTTTTTTCGTTTCGTTCCCAATACTTTATTATTAGAATAATAAAGTAAAATTGCATTTCTAACCCAATGAACAATTTAGTTTTACAAAAAAACATTAAAATGTTCCCATTGGTAGATCTCTGCTCAAAAAACTACCTGATAAATTTGAAAATAAGATTCACACCCGTAAATTATATCAAATCAAAAGACGATCAATGTTCATACCATGATTGCTTCCGAGTTTGGACAGAAAGTGGTGATAACGAAAGATTTATTATCCCCGATTACCATGAAGCCAGAAGAGCCATGTTCAACACGCACATCCATTGAATACAAATCACTTCAGCTTATTCCAAAAGGAAATTTATTCATGACTTGAAGACGATCGCCGGAATCTAAAGCTTCCGGAAGGGGTTTGGACGCTCAAATTCAGAAGGAAGTTGATTGTTAACTTTTCGAATCGTCCAAACTGCCAAATTTGGAGCATGAAGGTATTATGTACAACCGGCCATCAAAATCCGGACTCAGTTACTTAGAGTTGCGATCATATCGTCTTATTCTTAAGAAATTCTTTCCACTCAGTATTCAAATCAGTCACGAACTTCTCCATGCCAAGAGCGGATGTTCATATCAAATCGGTCGGTTTATGATTTATTGTTCTGACCATAAGTACACTGAACCTGAGGTTGATCGCCACTTAATTCGCTGATCCATTCCGGTCACGCAGCCTTTTATCAAATTCGAAGTCGCGAATCTGCCGCAGCAATTCCTAGAAATCCCTCTGCTTGTACCATCGTCACCTTCACTGTCGACTGTCGTGATAAAAATGGGCAGATACATAATTGGCTAAACAGCTGCCATAGCCCTGTATGACGGTCCTACTGCTAAGGATAAGACCATCTGCGAAAGGACTTGGGCCCATTGTTGGTCTCTTGAATCCAAAGAAATTTTATTTTCTGACAATTGCACCTCGAGATCTTTCCGCGCAGGTAAGCACATCCTCAGTGCCTTTGAGGTCGACCCATAAAGGATCTGTACGGCGCCCATTGTTCGCTATAACACCCGAACAATAAGACAAGAATTTGGCTACCTTCTTGGTACCTAAGTGGCTTCACAGATCGACTGCATGTGATTCGTGAATGCGAAAAGATTTTCCGGAAATTCTTCAGATCGGGTTTAGCCCAGTTTATCCTTGACGGTGATTGCTGTTATTCGAAGACAACCAACTAGTTCAAGATGAAGAGCGTTAATCTTTTACCTTTTCGGTTTAGTTTTTTCGGTACATTGCAATCGAGAAAAAAGAGATAATAAAGCTGAGAAAAAAAATTTAAGGTGAAGACTGATCGTAATCAATTCATGAACAAAACCCACGGAGAAAAGCAAATCAGCAAATATTTACCTGGGTCGGTAACGTTTATTTGTTGTTTGTGAACTCAATCAACACCTCTCGTCAAGACACACAACGCACATGGAACGTATTGTACATTTGGAAACGAAAAATTTTATTTATGTTCGAATTCGAAGTTAATCAGTTGCTGATTAGCAGGTGTGAAATTTCTGTTGTACTTTTTGAACAGTTCATTAGTTCAATTTGTATCGTGTTTGACAAATTTTTAATTGTAATTCCAATCGCGACAGGTGGCAATGATTTCATTTCACAAAACGGTCAGATATTGTGGATTTTCTTATTTCTTCGGATTTCATCTCAGTTCTTCTTCGGCGGATTAAGCGTGGGTATTTGAATGCTTAAGATGCACAATCTTCTGCATTAATAAATGAGCTCTTACCTGAATTATGGGTATGTCGCGTGGGCTCTGGTCTGATTTACTCGGACTCATTCTGTGCATTAAAATTAGGTCTTCATTTGCATCCGCATTAAATTTTTGTTTGGAATTAAAATGATGCTGTTGTTGCAGTTCCTCCTCTTTTAGTTGGCTGGGTCATGTCCTCAATATTCTTTTAGGAACCCATTTGATTTTGGATTCTTACTATTATTGTGATTTACAAAATATTTTATGATACTGCTTCAACATACAGTGGCTCACAGCTTATTTCAACCAGCACGTCAAAAAATCTCTAAAAACTAAACTTAGGAAGATACCAACATTATTTAAACGCAGGTTATTAGTTTAATATTTAAACTAATCAAATATGACTTCATTTATTTTTCTATTATATATTTTTTTGATATTCTAAAACAATTATATACGAAAAAAGTAACTAGGAACAATGTCACAGCCTATTTCAACCAAATACTTTGCAGGTGTGCAATGATCCGTTAACTTGCAATGTAGCGGTTATTTGATTTTTCTATATTTTAGTCATTATATTCGTTATGTGTGCAAGTTCAGTCTTGCTGGATTCTTTGAGAAGATCGTGCATGAAAAATTAGTTTTGCGAAATGGCACCACGTACTACAATTGATCAGCGAGAACTTGTTCTCGGTCATTTTAAAAGTAGCCATTCGCACAGGAAAATTGGTGAGATGGTTGGACTAAGTGATTCTACAGTGCAGAGCATCATATACTGATTTGTCCACGAAAATAGAACGCACGATAAAGGGAGAAATGCCCGCAACAAAATTTTCAGTCCAACGGACGAGCGCTATATTGTCCGGAAAATCCGGGAAAACTCAAGACTATCGGCTCCAAAAATTGCCAGTGAAGTGGAAGCTGAGCTGGACAAGTCATGCCTCCCGGAAACTATTCGCCGTGTGCTGCGAGAGTATGAGTTCAATGGTAGAATAGCGCGTAAGAAGCCGTTTATAAACGCCAAAAATCAGAAGTGCCGTTTAAAATTTGCCAAGGAACATTTGGATAAGGATTCTGGATTTTGGAATAAAGTTATATTCGCTGATGAGTCGAAATTTAATATTTTTGGCTCTGATGGAGCCTCATATGTTTGGCGTAAGCCAAATACAGAATTGCAAAACAAAAATTTGAAAGCTACAGTCAAACACGGAGGTGGCAGCGTTATGATGTGGGCCTGTATGCCCGCAGCAGTAGTTGGAATTTTGCAATTTATTGAGACTACAATGGATAAGTTTCATTATCTCGAAATTTTGAAGTCCAATTTGCTTGAAAGTTCGGAGAAACTGAGCATTCACGATGACTTCAGATTTTATCAAGACAATGACCCGAAGCATAAGTTGAGTATTGTACAGACATAGCTGATTTGGAATTGTCCGCATGTTATGCAAGCACCCGCAAAGTCGCCCGACATAAACGTCATCGAAAATTTGTAGACCATTTTGGATATAAACATCCGAAAACGGAAAATATCCAACTAAAGCGATCTCATAACTGCATTGGTAAAGGAATGGGCAAAACTTACCCCAGAAGTGACACAAAAACTAATCGATTCAATGCCTAAGAGGCTAAAAATGATTGTTGACCAGAAGAGTGGTCACACTAAATATTGAAATTTTTTTTGTGCCTTAATTTGAATCTGTTACTTGGTTGAAATAAGCTGTGACATTGTTCTTAGTTACTTTGTTCGTTTATAATTTTTTAAGAATATTGTTGCGAGCTAGGGGTTCGTCGGGATTTCAAGTAAAAACACAATTCGTTTAAAAATAAGTGAAAATTTATTTATTCGCACTTTAACTTACCGCCGATATTGTTCTATCGCTTTCATGCACCAGTTCGCGTCTTCCATAAATGTCGCTGAACGACTGCCTCCCGTCTGAAAGTTTCGTGCTTTTATACAATTTTTTTCCCAATTCTCGAACCTTCCGTAGTGTATGTCGTCGGATGTGTGTCTCAACTATACTGGAAAGTTCTAGATCTTTAATTATGGCTTTTTATATATTGGGGGATACTGTTCCACATAATTCTTCTATATTCGAGAAAGATCAAATTGCGTGGTTGCCAGATCTATAACAATGTTAATAAAATATAGAAAAATAAATGAAGTCATATTTGATTAATTTAAACATTAGACTAATAACCTGCATTTAAATAATGTTGGTATCTTCTTTAGTTTAGTTTTTATAGGCATTTAGAGATTTCTTTACGTGCTGGTTGGAATAAGCTGTGAGCCACTGTACGTTACCGAAATCGTTCAACACCTTCACTAATTTAAGATCTGAATTGTACCGTGCTCATCATTGTCTTCTGTCGGTCTGTCTGTTTGGCGCAATGTATGTAATTTAAAGTACAATTGAACAAAATAAATTAAATTAGGCATTGAGATTCGAAGAGGAAAGTAAGCAATGGATCGGTCACACTTTGAGGAAGCCAGACGAAAAATCTCCACACAATCTCAGGATTAAAGCTCTTAAAGAAGACGATTGAAGAATTTCAAAATGGCTAGCCTCTAAAAATAATTGGATATAAGTTAGAATCTCGTTTGTGAAACACAAGACAGCTCCAGGCTTTCGCAGCAATGAATTTAACGTTATTACCGCAAACAGGCCCTGATAGAGCTGTAAAGAGGCCTGGGCCAGTAATAACGATGGGAGCCCCCTATTAACATTTTCAAATAAAATGTAATATAAACAATGTAGGGAAAAATTCTGTTTTCTATTTAGTAAAACCAAAAATTATTTTTTTTTTTAAGGTAACATAACTTAGGCGGTCATCCTATAAGGCAATGCACAGTTATGTCAGTATAGGTATAGGGAAAAAAAATTAGAAAGTTTTAAAAAAACAGGCTAACATGCAGTGACGTGCAACACTGAACCATGAATTCATTGATTTTTGGTTTTTTGTCAATTGTAACAAAAAAAAATAAAAGGTATAAATAATTTTTACTATTCACTAAAAAAATAAAGCCTACTGCATAGTTCAGATGCACAA
The DNA here is from genome assembly GCA_963669355.1 of Chorisops tibialis. Lineage (NCBI taxonomy): Eukaryota > Metazoa > Arthropoda > Insecta > Diptera > Stratiomyidae > Chorisops > Chorisops tibialis. The sequence continues at coordinate 12,268,251 of OY770262.1, read as the reverse complement.
ATAATTTCAAGCAGCTTCTGCAATTGGAAAATGCAGTATCGTTAGAACGACTCAGTTCTGCTCGCTCAGATCGGAACACATTTACTCGTCAATTAAAGGCGATCGTGAAGGTGTGCTTATGAATAATGCGGTAACAAGAATTCAAGTTGATTTTTTTATATACTAAGTGAACATAATAGTAATACGTTTTGTATTAATTGACGTTTGTAATCACACTCGACTGTAAATTTAATATCAAATAGTTAAAATAGGCAAAAATATCAGAGACGAAGTTAAAATTCTTATACGAGGGCTGTATGATAAGTGCCCGTGTTTACCGACTGATGGCAACACTGACGCAAAATGTTTATGCCATCATGTAGCGCCATCTTTACAATGACGACTGTGAAAATTTCAGACAGATTTATCGAGTAGTTTTGTTTTGACAGCTGTTGAAATTCATCAAGTTCGTGTTTATTTGCAATCATGGAGAAAGTGCAATATCGATCAGTGCTTCGATTTCTTTTTTTTGATGGGAAGACGTGTGAAGAAATCAAAGTGAAGTCGCATGCCGTTTATAAGGGCCATGCACCTTCGATGACTACCATCAGATATTGGTTCAATGAATTCAAGCGTGGCTGAACATCCGTTTTTGATGAAGAGCGCCCAGGCCGTCCGATTGAGGTGACTACGGAGGATATGGTTAATAAAATCCATGATGTTTTGTTAGCAGATCGTCGGATGAAGGTCAGAGAGATTGCTGACATTGTACACATCTCAACAGAACGCATACAAAATATCCTACACGAAAAATTGGGCATGAGAAAGCTATCGGCGAGATGGATGCCGCGTTTGCTAACAGTGGAGCAAAAGCGGAATCGCATGACAACTTCGGAGGACTGTTTGGCCATGTTTAAGCGCAATCCGGAAGAATTTCTACGGCGTTTCGTGACTGTTGACGAAACATGGAACCATCACTACACGCCAGAAACGAAAAAACAGTCAAAACAGTGGATTTCACCCGACGACGAAACTGCTCCAAAGAAGGCGAAAACAGTTCCATCGGCCGGAAAAGTCATGGCCACCGTTTTTTGGGATTCGGAAGGCATCATCTTCACCGACTATTTGGAGAAAGGAAGGACAATCATGGAGCAGTACTATGCTGATTTATTGGATCGGTTCAATGCTGAATTGATAAAAAAACGGCCTCACTTGGCGAAAAAGAAAAGTCCTTTTTCACCATGACAATGCACCTGCTCACTCGTCCGCAATCGCCACAGCAAAACTGGTCGAATTGCGCTACGAATTGCTGCCTCACCCACCATATTCCCCTGATTTGGCCCCCCGTGACTTTTTCCTCTTTCTAAATTTGAAAAAATCGTTGGCAGGAAAGAAATTCGGCTCGAATGAATCGACGCAACAGAAACCTATTCTGCGGAGTTCGACAAATCATATTTTTTGGATGGCTTGAAAAAGTTAGAATATCGCTGGACTAAATGTATCGAGCTGAAAGGAGAAATAAATAAAAAAAAAAATTTTCTTAATGCGTTTTCTTGCCTAACACGGGTACTTATCATACACCCCTCGTACAAGAAGGACTCTCAACTCGTCATATTGCTACTAAATGCGAAGTCAAAGTACAGTTGTAAGAATTAAAAAAACGTTATCTGTTGATACCCCCAACATTGTTGGGTGGACGTCCTAAAAAACTTTCTCCGCAAGATGTGAGATCTGCGTTGCGTTTCAAGCGGTGAAGCCAAATATATTACAATGGCTACTAAAATATTGACCGAACGCACTGGGATCAAAGTAAGTGAGTGGACAGCCCGTCGATCTCTAAAAGGAACTGGTTTTACATCAATAGAGGCCAAAAAAGCCCCCACTTTCGAAAAAAAAAAAAAAGTTGCTGCAAGACTACAATTTCCAAAAAAAATATAAATAAACTGCCAACAGGTCGGGCGAAACTTTATTATTCTTGGGACAAGTTGCGGATGAGTGGAAAGTCAATATGCAGGATAGAGTGGTTAGGGAAGGCTAAGTGAAAGTGAGTTCTTGGGCAGGACTGTTAACAATATTTCATTCGTGTTTGTAAGTTTGGGTTTTTATGAGGGGAGGAGTAGGGGTAATAGTAAGGGTGGGTGGATGTTAATAGCTTTTTAATTAATTACTTGAATCACGTCCAATATTCTCTGTATAGAATGTGTTTCATAGACGAAGTTGCATTGAATTTTCATAACATTCCGTGTATTTTATATTCATGAAACCGAACATTTGTATGGGAGGGGGTAGAGAATATAGGGGAATCGTAAAATTTGATACGCAGTTTTATTTCGCGTCTCTTGTAAGGTGTTTGTATAGAATTTCAAGTTCGTAGCTTTTAGTTTGTTGGTTATTAGTTGATTTAATGAAATTGGTCGAAATCATGGTTTTGTATGGGAGGGGGTAGAAGGGCAAGCGCGATTTCAAAACTTTTAAAGCAACTTCATTTGAATTATATTTATAAGTTTTTCTGCAAAATTTGAAATTGATAGCTTTGAATAGTTAGATATTAATTGATTTCTTAAAAATGGTCGAAAAAATAATTTTATATGGGAGGGGGTAGAAGTCTTAAAGGTTTTCAACCAGTTAATATTTCGTATATTTAGGGATTTTTTTTAAATGCATTTTGCAAATTTTCAAGTTTCTACCTTAAAATTTCACTCAAAAATTTTCAGTTTATGTGTTTTTTTCAATGCACATGAAACACCTTGTGCACGTTAGACCGGAGGAGTTGGTTTATAATAAATATGGATCAAGTTAATATTATTTTTCTATGTACATTAAATATAGGTATTCACATGCAAAATTTTAACTTTGTATCTTTCACCAGAGCCCTAAAAAAATCACTCAAAGTTTTCGACATTTTTGCTTATCACCTCCCTCCCCTTGCACCTCCCAACTTTACCAAAATTAACCATTATGTAGTTCTACAATCTGACAAATTTTTGATTTGATATCTGTACTATTTTTTGAGATATAAGGATTTGTAATTTTGAAAAGCGCGTCATTTTTGAAATGTTTCCTATTTCCCCCCACTACTATTATTTCGACATATTATATTTTTTTTGTAAGTGCCTAATATAGTTTAAAATACATTTTAAGTTTCAATTACATAGCTTAAGAGATAGTTGAGATATTAATTTTTAAGTGTTTTTCTTTGTCAAAGTAAATAGATTTTTATCGGATGGGCGTTCCTCGGCATGGTTACGTCCAAATGAAAAGCTGCAACTGAAACACGTTAAGCAAAGTGTGAAACATGGTAGGGGGATCGGCCATGGTTTGGGGTTGCACGACCGCTTGACACAGAATTAGTGGAATCATGGACCGACATTACTACATTAATATTTTGAAAGAGTATTTATGGTAAACCATAGCAAAATTGACAACCACCTGACCCGGATATTATTTTTCAACAAGATCGCGACCCCAAGCACACCTCTAAGTTGGTACGATATTAGATTACCAGCCAGCCATTTTCGCAGCTTGGCGAGTATACCGGGGAAAAGTATGGAGTGGAGGGATGCATTTACCATGGAAGTATCGATAGTAAATGCTGAGTAGAGATGGTATGCTATTTCACATACCTGCGATTTTTTCACTGCTATTTGAAAAGAGCAATCGCATATTGCGATTCAAAATTTAAAAGAGCTGCGATTAGAAGAGCAGAGCAAATGCATACTGCTTACGTTCTATCACCAATAAAATTGCCGCAATGATCATCGCTACAAATTCCAGAGTTTTTGTTCGCACTCGCATATTAGTCCCCCCACGCATTCCACATCGATCGCTAAGCAAATCGTAATTTTCCTACATCTATCAATCAGGCAAGACTCAATCTCATAGCTCAGCATAGTGAACACTTCCCCCATTTCCCCCTGGGAATGAAAAGGTCTTCTTTTACTATCCAATGTACGAAAAAACGATCGAGCGCAATCGAGTCAGGATGGCAAAAAAAGTCAATCGCATTTCATATACACAAGCCAGACAAAAAAAACACCACCCAGTCATCGATCGCATGGCATATATACAACCGCATCGCATATATACAAATAAAAGCCAAATAACAAAAAAAAAAAACAACCGGTCATAGAAAACCAAAACAAAAGGGTCTTTTGTTTTCTTTTTTTACACGACACTACCTCACACACACAATGAACAACGTAAAGCTCTTATCAGATCCCGAAACCCATGGAAGTCGAATTTTACCCAAGTCCCACCGCTAAATATCAATCGCGTGAAGAAAGAGCTTGAACGTCATTATTCCGATTGCTCTCGATTGCTCTCGACTGCTCTTTCGTTGCTGTTATATCGCTTGAACGTTGTTATTCCGATTGCTCTCGACTGTTCTTTCGTTGCTGTTATATCGCTTGAACGTTGTTATTCCGATTGCTCTCGATTGCTCTCGACTGCTCTTTCGTTGCTGTTATATCGCTTGAACGTTGTTATTCCGATTGCTCTCGATTGCTCTCGACTGCTCTTTCGTTGCTGTTATAGTTATATCGCTTGCGATCAGCGATATATCAGCTCTGTGATATTAAACACTATCAATCATATAAGCTATCCCAAACCTATATTTGGTGATTGATATTGACACTGAGAGCACGAGCAGTGTCTGCTCTCAGTGATGTTGCTTTAGACTAATGAATGAATGAATTGGAGCTATGTAGATGAAACGATTGCGATTTGATAAGGGATTTGTTTAGCGATATTTTGATCGGTGGGATCTGATCTGATAGGTGAGGTGTGGAACGTCCGATGATAAGGGATTTGTTTAGCGATATTTTGATCGGTGGGATCTGATCTGATAGGTGAGGTGTGGAACGTCCGATGATAAGGGATTTGTTTAGCGATATTTTGGTCGGTGGGATCTGATCTGATAGGTGAGGTGTGGAACGTCCGAAGTGGTCAATGATGCGCTTTGCTAGAGTTTTTTTTGGCGGTTTTTGTTCTGAGTTTCGATCTGGTCGGTTGGTAGGACATGTTGCGGCTATCGCAAGTTTCGCCGATTTATGTTGCAGTCCACCATGTCGCTAAGAGCTTTACGTTCTTCATGATGAAATTGCTTGTGTGAGGTAATGTGTGAAAAAAGTAAACAGTAGACCCTTTTGGTTTGGTTTTCTATGACCGGGTGTTTTTTTTTTATTTGACTTGTATATATGCGATGCGATCGATGACCGGGTGTTTTTTTTATTTGGCTTGTGTATATGAAATGCGATTGACATTTTTGCCATCCTGACTCCATTGCGCTCGATCGTTTTTTCGTACATTGGATAGTAAAAGAAAACCTTTTCATTCCCAGGAGGAAATGGGGGAAGTGTTCACTATGCGCACTGAGCTGGTGGTACTGAGAGATTGGGTCTGCCTGATTGTTAGATGCAGGATTTCGCAGAAAATTACTATTTTGTCTCTTTTTTTTAATTGCGCACTAGCATGGATAATAGAGGTGGAAAAATCACTGCTATTGGAAGAGCTGCTATTTTTCACAGATATTGAAAAAGAGCAATCGCAGTGGATCACTGCGATTGGAAAAGAGCAGATTTTGCCATCCCTAATGCTGAGTACTCCGAAATTTCTGCGATGCTCAAGAGAATCTATAGAAGACGTGATGGTATCGTCAATCAGACAGAACGCATATTTTTGAATACTATCGAGCAACGCGAGGGGAGTATGTCCAAATGTTATATTTTTCTCGTATTTCGCTAATATAGATTAATACACATATGTTCCAAGTTTTAATTATATAGCTTAAGAAATACTGATTTTTAAGTGTTTTTCTTTGCGAAATTTCTATCTTGAAGGGTTTGGGAATTAATGTGCGCGGAGCGTACACGTACGGAATACTCTTTCCAATTTCATCTAGAGTATCTTTACGCCCAAAAATAATTCTGTTATGTTTATTATTATTGTTGAATTTTAATTGTTTATTGTCTCCTTTTGGATCATGGGCTTATCACCCGTGATCTTAAGACCTAAATGATACGAGAAACAGATACATCGCCTCGGACACGGACTGATTCTACGGTAACGACTTTTGGCATTCCTGGCAACAGCTTAAAGCCGATGCGCAGGATCGCGCCTTGTGGAAGAGAGTTGTTTCTGTCCTATGCCCCTATAGGGGGTCTTAACAGGAATTTGATTTTTGATTGTCTCCTTTATTTATTTCCTCTTAAGAAAATTTTTATAATTTTTTTCCCTAAAATTTTAATCCCTACATAATTTATTACTAATAATTTAAGATATCATCTTGTAGTACCCTTACATGAAATAAATGAATGAATATGAATACATCAAACCCATTTTCTCAGTGCGTATAGCATTTAGCCTGCTCAAATTTTGAACATAATATTTAATTAGCATTAGCATTAAGATAAAAAATAACTCCTTCTACCCCTTCCCAAACAGTGTAACACAATTTCACAACTTTACAAAAAATCGATTTTCTTCAAAAGTATGCATGTTACTGGTCTGGATTCAAGAGATCTCATTTGCATAATGTTCATAGTTATTTCTGAAAAAATCACTAATCATATTTGCATAATGTTCATAGTTATTTCTGAAAAAATCACTAAGAAGTTGTCACTTCTTTTACCACCTCCCATACAAACTGCAGAATTTTACTATATCTAACACACTAATTTTCTCAGTACCTATTCAATTTTTGAATCTTAAATTTGGTACAAAATAATTTTATAGCTACTCTAGTATGATGTGAAAAAAATATTTCAATGCTGTCACCCCTTCTACCTCTCCCCATATAAAATTTCTTAAGATCAAAAAAATTTGTATTTTATCTAGAGTATCGTATGATTGGGTTTTGCGCACAATCGCTGTCCTGTTATGTTTTTTATATTGTGTAGTGTACCATTATATGCTATTTATCTTGAATTTAAGCCCACTATCAACTTTCATAAATCGCTGTAGGCTAGGCTTATTTTGGAGATATTGATGTCACCAACATATTTATGTGGTTAGGGTACACTAAAGTTTTGATTCGGTCCTTATACGTAGAATTCACTTTGGAAGCCACAGTGCTACAGTACATTATACATTATATACATTAGAGATACTCGATACACACTATCACTTCTTCCCTAATAGAGTTTGGACAATGCATGTACAGCGATTGCGTGGGAAATTTTGTCCGAAATTTGGATTTTCTCAATTCTTTTTTTTTATGAAGTAAACACAATCATAATGGATTGTTGTTTACATAAGTCGCACTTATTTTCCATTCTAACGAGTGAATATCTACAAGAACTAGTATCGCTTTTTACTCGTGCAAAAGGATGTTCGGAAGAAGCTGGGGACTAGACCCGAGTATAACGCACTGGATATATACGGCTATCGTAAGGCCAATTCTCCTGTATGGCATAATGATATGGTGGCCCGCTCTAAATAAGACGACCTACAGGCAAAGATTGGAAAAAGTACAAAGGCAGGCATGTCTGGGAATCACTGGCGCTCTTAGGACCACGCCCTCCGATTCACTGAACGTGTTACTGTATTTACCACCAATAGACTTGGTCGCATTAAACGTGGCATCCAAGAGTGCTCTACGACTCAAGGAGCACAGGCAACTTAGTACACGACCGTACGGTCACAGCAACATAAGTCTACCCGCAGGAAACACGGACTCGATGATTGCGAAGTCAGTTTTCGACAGGAGTTTCTCGATACGTATACCGGATAGGGAATACTGGTCAACAAGAACCGGAGACCCTAGGGGAGCGATAAATATCTATACTGATGGATCCAAAATGGAAGGAGGGGTGGGCGCAGCAGTGCACACACCTGACCTCACAACGGATTTAGTTCTCAGGTTACCAAACGACTGCAGTATCTTTCAGGCGGAAATCCTGGCAATCCAGAGAGCAGCCGAGATCGCCAGCAGATCGTCGCGAAATGGTAACGAAAGAATAATTATATACACAGATAGTCAGGCTGCCTTAAAGGCACTAGAAGCCTGTACTATAAAGTCTAGGGTAGTCTTTAACTGTCATCGCGCGTTACAGAATCTATGTGTCAACAGAAGGGTAGAACTCTGCTGGGTTCCAGGCCACAGTGGCATAACAGGTAATGAGGCCGCGGACGATCTGGCGAAAAGAGGGGCAAATCTTGACCACGAACTCGCAGAAAACGTACCACCGCCTATAATGATCATCAAAGGATATTTGGACACACAGTTCACGAATCTAGCCGAAGCTAGATGGCATACCATCACAACTTGTAGAACCACAAAATGAATGTGGAACAAGTATGATGCAAAGAAAACAAAACTCTTGTTATCACTACCCAGGAAGCAATGTGCGACAATGGTTGGCATCATCACTGGCCATTGTCTTATAGGAGCACATGCCTATAGGATGGGTTTGGTAACCCATGATCGCTGCAGGAATTGCAACCAGCCGGGAGAAAGAGAGACAATGGAGCACGTGCTATGTAAGTGTCCGGCGCTTGCTAGAAGAAGGCTTAAAACCCTCGGCTCTCCGTTCTTCTCCGACCTCAAACAGGTATCGAGCTGTAGTATGCGAAACGTTCTGAACTTTGCGGCAGCAGCGAAATCCTTTGAGCTCAACAAGGAACTCGCAATACCAGCGATCCATTAGGTTCTCCCTATTGTCCGATGTGGTATCACTATGGATCCCAAAGGGTCTATGTGGGCTAAGGCCGCCACTCTAACCTAACCTAACCTACAAGAACTTGTAATTTAACGCAAGTTTGTGCTCATGTCGATACATTTGAAAACAGCCAAACTACGAGTTTGCCTGTTTTTCACATTTTTATGTTGCTTTCTTGCACTTCTAAGCTCACGCTGAACTGTTGGTATTATTGCAATGTTCATTAGGAGAGTGGTGTTCGTGTGTATCGATGCATGTACTACCCCGACCAAGAGAAGGCCCTATGATAAAATCTGAATGCGAGATAGATCCGATAATCGAAAGAAATTTTCGCAAATATATAAATTGAACAGTGACAAAAAATATAAAAAAAAATATATATATGTATATATTATTTATATTAAAACACTATAATTAAACCATCACTTTATTCATGAAAATCGAAAATTTTATTCACTTGATTCCATACAAAAATGCTGGTCGAGTTTTTGTAGGGGGAACACAAGGTTCCGCTGGTGGTCCGAAACTGCCACCACCACCATCAAGCCATTCAATAACATCCTTAACTGTCAGGTTCACCAAAAGTCCTTCGGCCAATGGAATTATGAGCGATTCCAATTGTGCACTGACGAACGTAGGATTTTCCTTAACAAAGTCCATAATTACTTGGACTAAAACATCATTGAGGAAGCCGCTTACAGCCTCGTTTCCAAGTAATCCTGTTATTTTCGAATCAACCTTTCCGATATCGAGCGCGATTTTAAAATCGCTGAGATTGCAAGATCCATCCTCGAAAAATCGGATGGCCAAATTACCCTTTAAATTCAATTTATCAATCGCTAAATCCACAACACCGTTGCCGAAAATTTCAGCTAATCCAGCGATCTTAGCATCAAGATCGTACTTGGTGTGGAGTTTGATCTGTTCGAAGGTAAATTCGAAGGTACTTCTAAATGTAAGATTGAATGTGAACGTGTCAATTTCGAAACTGTTCAATCCATCCACGCGCAAATCATCAGCTTTCAAGGACAATCTGCAGAAAAGAATCGAAATTTCATTATAATACGAACTATTCAAGACTTCGTTGGTAACTTACCCCAGTGAGCCTACAGAGGTATCGAATCCAAAAGTTTCTAAGATAAACGGTGCCAAAACTGGTAGATTGTATTCCGGGATTCCGCAAGGCATCCGATCACGAATGCTGATTATCAAATCCCGAAGCGTGTCGACAGGAGCAGCCGTGCCGACCGATAGGACAGCAGCCACGATTAACACGATCAGCTTCATTTCGGGCTTAGTTCAATTAATTACGTATTTACCAAATAAAACTCGAAAGTGAAGGTGCCCAAGCCTTTTATACCATTGCCGACTACGGCATCATCTCGTTTCAGTATCTTATCGCGCCATATTTTTGATTAGCAATCTTACAGATTTATGCGAGCAAGTGTTTATGACTATCGCGAATTTTTAGCACGATTTGATAACATAAATTCGTGGAGATTTGATTGGATTGAATTTTAAATAACTTCTCTTTTGGACGTTAGTTATAAATCCTAAATGATAACCTAATCAAGGTCGGAATGATTGAGAAGGAATCCAATTGAACGTTGAACGATATCGTTAGCATCGCACTAGTTGAAAATATTGGAACGCGATATTATTATTGTGTTTATTTATTTACTAGCGATCCTCCGCGACTTTGTCCGCATAAGAATCGCAATAGTAAGCAATTTTTATACTCTAGATGAAATCTGAGAGTATTATAAGTTTGCCACAAAGTTTGTAACGCCAAGAATTAAGGCTCGGAGAAAAAAATGAATGATACAGAAGTTCATAAAATCACTCAAAAATCTCAAAACCGGATGTCCGTCCGTCCGTCCGTCCGTCCGTCCGTCCGTCCGTCTGTCCGTCCGTCCGTGTCCTCTCTGGCTTGAGAACGCGTTGAGCCAGAAAGTTCAAATTTTGTATACGTCGTTTTCAACAAAAAAGTAAGGTCAAGTTCGTGAACGGGCCAAATCGCTCCACCCCTTCTACCCCCTCCCATACAAAATGACACAATTTCGCAATTTCACAATAAATGGATTTCCCCGAAAAATATAAATGCTATTGATCTGAAATTTGGAATATAATACTTTTATGATGATATAAATCTACTGTATAAAAGTTATTGAAGTCCTCCCCTTCCTTCCACCACCTCCCATACAAACTGCACTTTTTCATGAAATGCTCTAAACCAATTTACTCTGTGCGTATAAAATTCATCGAGCTGAAATTGTGCACGAAATATTTTTTTAAAATTGTTAGTAAGACCGAAAAAAATTAGATGATTACACTCACTCCTTCTACCCCCTCCCATACAACCGGACACAATTTCACAACTTTATAAAAGGTCGATTTTCCTGTATGAATGCTACTGATTTGCAATTTAAAACATGTCAAAAGCATGATGTGTTTATTTCTGGAAAGTCATTAAAAACTCGCCCCTTCTTCTATCACCTCCCATACAAACTGCACTATTTCACTACATCCAATACTCTAATTTTATTAGTACCTATTAAATCTTTAAATCCTAAATTTTATATAAAACATTTTGATAGCAACCTTAGCGTCTTGTGAAAAAATTAGTTCAATGTCGTCACCCCCTCTACCACTTCCCCTACAAAATTTCTTAAGATCCAAAAATTCCTCTTTCATCTAGAGTATCGCACGTACTTCTGTTATGTTTGAAAATGTAGTTAGTAATACATTATGTGGGATATATAATCTGCTTTCTTTAATGGCTCTTTGAACACAATATTTTGTATTTTAATGGAATCAGAACCATAAATTATTAAGAATGAAACCACGATACTCGTATTTGAATGGGAAAGGCTCGTGATCAAATCAATCCCATGATTTAAGATCAATTACGTATTGAAGAGCGCTAAGGACATGTGAATAGTTTTAGCTTGTGTTATTTAAAAAAAAGCCCAAATAAAAAAACATTAAGATTAAAAAAAACATAACAGGACTACGATTGTGCTTAAAGCCCAATCATACGATATTATAGATGAAATCGAAATTTTTGTAATCTTAAGAAGTTTTGTATGGGAAGTGAAGAGTGAGTAGAAGAGGTGACAGCATTGAACTAATTTGTTTCACACCACGCTAGAGTAGCTATAAAAATGTTTTGTACCAAATTAAAGCTTCAAAAATTCAATAGATACTAAGAAAATCAGTGCAATGATTTTAGTGAAATTGTGCAGTTTGTATGGGAGGTGGTAGAAGGAGTGGGGGTTCTTACAGATTTTTTAAGAAACAACTATAATCATCATGCAATTGATATGTTTTACATTTCAGATCAGTAACTTTCATACCTTTCAAGAAAATCGAATTTTAGAAAAGATTTGGTTTTTAGTAACATTGTATGAGAAGTGATAGAAGGGGAGAAGCTTATCGGTTTACTTATCTCCAATATTAATTACAATACTAACTAAGAATTTAGTACAGAATTTGAGCTCGATAAATGTTAAACGTACTGAGCAAACTGATTTATAGTAATTCAAGAAAAAGTGCAGTTTGTATGGGAGGTGGTGGAAGGAGTTGGGGATTCAAATAATTTGTATTCCAGATATCATATTTATGATAAAAATAATACATTCTAAGTTTCAAATTATTCGCTCTTATGGTTTTCAAGAAAATTTGTTTATTTCTATTTATATTTTTGAAAATGAATCATTTTGTATGGGAGCGAGTAGGAGGCGTGGGGTTAGTAAAATCAGACCAAACGCAGATTACATCTGAAAGCATACCTAATAAACTGTGAAAGTTTTTTTACAGTTGCTTCAGCCGTTTTTGTGTGAAAGCCGGACAGACAGACAGACAGAAATCTTTAGTTCGTGAACCGACTATTGCTCCACTCTTTCTACCCCCTCTCATACAAACTTCGCAAAATTTCGAATTTTTAAGAAACTGATTTTTCTCCGAAACTATCCTAGCGATTAACTTAAAAATTCGGCCAAAGCATAACAATAAACAGGTGGGGTGCAACTTTATTACTTTTGTGACAAGTTGAGAGTGCGTGGAAAGTCAATATGTAGGTTAGATTAAATGAAAGGGTTGTAGGGCAGGGCTGTTGTCAATTTAACACTTAATTGCGATCAATAGCTCCAGTATATATAATCAATATTTCATTGGTTTATTTATGTAAGTTTGTATTTTGAAGAAGGGAGGGGGAGGTGAGGGGTGATAATAAGGGTGGGTGGATATTAACAATTTTTTAGGGGGAAGAGAAGGTAAGCGAATCGTACAATTTGTGGTACAGTTCTGTTTCGTTTCTCTTGTTAGGTGCTTGTACAAAATTTGAGGTTCGGAGCTTTTAATTTGTTGGTTATAAGTTGATTTATTGAAATCAGTCGCAATCATACTTTTGTATGGGAGGGGGTAGAAGGGCATACGCGATCTCAAAACTTTTGACGCAATTTCGTTTCAATTTTTAAACGTTTTTGTGCAAAATTTCAAATTTATAGCTTTTAATTGATAGATGATGATTAATTTCTTAAAAATTGTCGAAAAAATAATTTTGTATATAGATAGGTAGATAGAAGTTTTAAAGATATTCGACCAGTTAATATTTCATACTTTTAGGAATTTTTTTTAAATGCAGTTTCTACCTTAAAATTTTCAGCTTATGTTTTTTTTATTGCACTTGAAACATCTTGTGCGTAGCAGCATAGTTCTACAATCTGACAAAATTTCAATTTGATATCTGTACCTAGTTTTGAGATATAACGGTTTGAAATTTTGGAAAGTGCACCATTTTTGAAATGCTCCCCATTTCCCCCCACTACTATTATATATTATATTATATATATTATATATTTTTTCGCATTTTGCTAGTACAGCTAAGTATGTGTTCCAAGTTTCAATTACATAGTTTAAGAGATAGTCGAGATATTCATTTTTAAGTGTTTTATATAATTATTTGAAAATAAAATCCCCTTTTCTCGAAAAGTGTAAATACTATTGATCTGAAATTTGGAACATAATAGTCTTATGATGATTCCATTCTACTGTAAAAGAATTATTGGTGTCCTCCCCATCCTTCCACCCCCTCCCATACAAACTGCACTTTTTCATGAAATGTTCTGAACCAATTGACTCAGTGCGTATACAATTCATCGATCTGGAATTGTGCACTGAACATTTATTTAGAATTATTAGTAAGATTAGACGATTAGCTTTACCCCTACTACCCGCTCCCATACAAAATGACACAATTTCGCAATTTTACATTAAACGAATTTGTTCAAAAAGTATAAAAGCTATTGATCTGAAATTTTGAATATATTACTTTTATAATAAATCTAATCTGCTGTATAAAAATTATTTTATTCCTCTCTTTCTTTCCACCACCTCCCATACAAACTGCACTTTTTTTATGAAATACTAAAAACCGATTTACTCAGTACGTATGAAATTTATTGAGCTGAAATTATGCACTAAATATTTATTTAGAATTATTAGTCAGACCGAAAAAAATTAGGTGATTAGCTTCACTCCTTCTAACCCCTCCCATACAATTTGACACAATTCAACAACTTTACAAAAAGTCGATTTTCCTGAAAAGTAGGAATGCTACTGTTCTGCAATTTAAAATATTTCAGTTATTCTAAAAAAAGTCATGAATAACTTCACACTTATTCTACCACCTCCCATACAAACTGCACAGCTTCACTAAATCCAATACACTAATTTTCTCCGTACCTATTAAATTTTTGAATCCTAAATTTTGTATAAAACATTATGATAGCAACCTTAGCGTGATGTAAAAAAAAGTTTAATGTCGTCACCCCCTCCACCACTTCCGCTACAAAATTTCTTAAAATAAAAAATTTCTCTTTCATCTAGAGTATCGCATGTTATGTTTTTTTACACATGAAACACCTCGTGGAAGTTAGGAGCCACCCTTCCGTACATAACAGTTATGGCTCAAATTATTATTTTTTTATGTATAACAAAGAGATGTATACACCTGTCAAATTTGCACTTGTTGTCATGTCCAAGTTGTACAGATGCAATAGAAAATGCAGAGTATGTATTCTTTCACTGTCCAGCCTACGAAATGGACAGAAGGAGAGTTGAGGACATCGTTGGAGAAAATATTAACCCCGACAACATAGTTCCACATATGCTGAGCAGCAGCGAAATCTGGAATGCGATGACACAGATGTGCGTGAAAGTTCTCACCGAGCTGAGGAGACTCGAAAGACTACGTAGGGAATAAGTAGTTGAATAAAATAGGAAGTGAAATATACTGGGTGACATAAGACTTATGTGACAATAAATTGACGTTTGCGCTTTAAGCTCCTCCCTCCTCCTGACGAAATACTTAACGGTTGTCCCGGGGGGTAGTGGGTTAGGCGAGGGGTTTTTAGCGGGTTCAAGTCCCGCACTTCAAGGCTTTCGATGCTTTTCCCCGCGTTAAAAAAAAAAAAAAAAAAAAAAAAAACCTGTCAAATTTAAACTTTTTACAAGAGTCCTAAGAATAATAGTCAAAATTTTCGACATTTTGGCCCACCATCTCCTTCCCTTTACACTGTAACGAAATGGATCACTCCAATCTGCTATCAGATGATGGGGCTTCCACCAGACCTCACAGCATGGTTGCCGGCAAGTCAGGGCTAGGGCGTGGGGTTGAAGGATTTGGTCCAAGGAAGACACCATCCTTGTTGAGCTGTGTAAGGGGGAACGAAAGGAACAAAAAAAAATTAAATGGGGAGGACGAGGAGATCATGCTACCTACCGGTACATAATTAGGTCGAATTAAGAGTGGCCATTGCGAAAAAATCCTGAGAATCAGGGCTTCCGTGCAACGGATAACGGCGGCAAACCGTGAGGGCTACCCACCAGAGCCATGGCGGACTCCCACATCGCCCTACAGAGCTCTACTCCATTCTACGCGGAATTTAATAGTAGAAAAAAAAAATAAAGAGAAAAGGAGAAAAAACGTACCTGGATCGCCTAAGAGCTGCAGCCTCACTTGGAAAATGGTGCTTAACTTGGGATTATATTGTTGTATTATTATATTGTTAGATTATTATATTGTTAGAATATTATTGTTAGATTATTATTATTAGATTATTATTATTAGATTATTATTATCACGTAAGCTAATTTTTTTATGGGGCCCATCGGTGGTACACTCTTGGTATTTTCTTTATTTTTGGTCCAGATAAAAACTGTTCTTATTTTTTTATTTCACACCACTTCACGTTTCTCAGCTCGAACAACTCACTTTTTCGTTTATTCTTTTAACTTTTTGTTGTTTTGTCACTAAAAATCTCCCAGATTAAAATCTTCCCTCCATCTTGATCCGCGATCCAAAACGATCTCCCCTTTTAATCCATCATCAATCCACCCGCCAAGAAAACTGCCTCATCATCCTCCCAGAAAACGAAAAGCGGTCCTTTTTTTTCCCGCGTTTCAGCCACTTCCCCTGAAGTTACTCGCGATTCAAACTTAGTTCCCAGTGACGAACTGGCCATTCGTCACAACACTCCCCAACTTAAAAATTATACCAAAATAATAGGATATAAAGTTCTACATTCTATCACTTCTTCTACTTCTAAAATGACACTACAGCCCAAATCGGGCCTTGGCATCCAGACCGTCAGGCTCCTTAACATTTTTTATTATTTATTGTGGATGGGTTGTTGGTCCTTCGCACACTTCTTCTACTTCTAAAATGACACTACAGCCCAAATCGGGCCTTGGCATCCAGACCGTCAGGTTCCTTAACATTTTTTATTATTTATTGTGGATGGGTTGTTGGTCCTTCGCACAACCCAGTTTTTCCCACAAATCCTTCTAGATATGTATCGAATTTCAGCTTTTTAGCTAGAACCACGGTTGAGATATTCGAATTAACTTTTCTGTTCTAGCGCTTCCCACGCCTCCTCTTTAAACCCTGCACCACCCGTAATTAAAATAAGCCTGAAATCAGCACCCACTTGATCGGTTTTGGAGTTAATGTGCTCTGAGCGTACACATGTACGGCGCACAGACAGACGGATTTGTGGTTTTGCATTTTTAGGCTAATTTAGTCATGAAACGTGAAAATACAAAGTT
Organism: Chorisops tibialis; assembly: GCA_963669355.1. Classification (NCBI taxonomy): domain Eukaryota; kingdom Metazoa; phylum Arthropoda; class Insecta; order Diptera; family Stratiomyidae; genus Chorisops; species Chorisops tibialis. The sequence goes on along the minus strand of OY770262.1, from coordinate 12,251,506 downwards.
TCAGGGAAGCTCGAGAACGCATTGAGCTACAAAGTTCAAATTTTTCACAAAAAAAAAAAATAATGTTAAGTTCGCGAACGGGCGATATCACTCTACCCCTTCCATACAAAATAGCATAATTTTGGAATCTAACATTAAACTGATTTTCTTGAAAATTATAAAAGCTATAGATCTTAACTTTTGAATATATTACTTCCGCGATGACATTAATCTACAAAAAAATTATTTGAATCTCCCCATTCTTTCTTTTACCTCTCATACAAATTGAACTTTTAGTTGAAAAACTATTAACGAATTTATTCAGTACGTATAAAATAGATCGAGTTAAAATTATTCAGTAAATATTTATTTAGAATTATTCGTAAGATCAAAAAAAATTAGACGCTTATGACGATTATATTAAACATTTTCACAACTCTAAAAAAATATTCTTGAAAAGTATGAATTTGCAATTTAAAGCATATCAATTGAATGATATTTGTAATTATTTCTGAAAGATTCAATAAGAACTCTCCACTCCTTCTATCACCTCCGATACAAACTGCACAATTTCACTAAATATGATATACTAATTTTCTTAGTATCTATTAAATTTTTGAAATTTAAATTTTGTATAAAACATTTTGGTTCCAACTCTAGGTTGATGTGTAAGAATTAATTCAATGCTGTCACCCCTTTTACCACTCTCTATACAAAATTTCTTAAATTCAAAAAACTTTCTCTTTCATCTAGAGCATTGCATGATTGGGCTTTACACTCAATCGTAGTACTGTTACGTTTTTTTCGCATTCTTAGGCTAATATAGTCATAAAACGCGAAAAAACAAAATTTCGATTATTTTACTTTATTATTCTAATAATAAAGTATTGTGATCGACACAGAAAAAAAAAATTTGCTACCCTGAAATTTTGTTTTTTCGCGTTTCATGACTAAATTAGCCTAAAACAGAAAAAAAATCCGCCCCGCCGTACGCCGTACATATGGACTCATATCTCCGAGACCGTTAAAGGTAAAATGTTCGTTTTTGGGTGGATTGTTGATTGGGTAAGTGAACTCTATTTTCTAAATTTTGGGGGGGTTAGGTGGAAGGGAGAGGCGGGAGAAGGGAAAGAGTCAAAAACTACACTTTCTAATATCTCCACCATGAATGCAGATAGGAAGTTGAAAATCAGTAGAGATATAGAGAGGGTTGTGGGACAAACACAAAATATAGTTTAATTTTTTTATCCATTGGCGTCCGAAAAGGGGGGCTAAAAACAAATTGTCGGCCGAATTGTTTTTTCAAATGATTATATCTTCGAAATTACTTATCGCAAAAAATTCATATTTTGGGACCATTAACCACCGGAATCAACTTAGAAAGTGACTAATAATTGTAAGGGGGAGGATCCCCCCCTGACCAGGGCGGGGTGCAAAGAAAAACATTTAAAAATTAATATCTCAAATATCTCTTAAGCTATGTCTTTTTTATCATGCTAAGTGTGTTGGTCTCACTAATATTTTTGCCGAGAGGCTTAATTCTACTCCAGGGCTTTATTGGTACTGTACTGATTGTAGGAGCCTCTCGCTATCCTCTATTTCATTTAAGATGTCTAGCATTGGTGATGAAATGGCGAAAATTAAGGCGCAACTAGATAGTGTAACTGGTGCGTTTGTAACAGTTAACAACTTTTTTAATTCAGTTAAAAAGACTAACACGTTAGTAGATTGTTCGACTAGTACAGACAATCCAACTTTGGTTGATGCTTCGACTTGTTGTGAGATTATGCCTTGTAATAAACACATTTCTACTTCTACTGACTCCACTAACGCTAATAACGTGCTGAATTGTATTACTGGAATTGCTTCTCGGAGTGATGATTGCAATTCGGTGGAAGTGAATAGCAATATTGATGGTCTTGCATCTCATCCAAGTCCTACACGCAAAAAGACTCGAGTGAATAAATCTACATCTTCTAATATTAGCCAAGCTTCTGCTAAAGCATCCGCTAATAACAATTCCGCGCCCTCGAAGTCTACATCTTCTAATGTTGGCCAACCCTCTTCGAATGCATCCGTTAATAAAAATTTTGCACCCTTGAAATCTACCCAAGTTTTCTTGAATAGTTCTCATACGCCTCTTACTGATGTTAATTCCACTGAGTCTTCTTCTTCTATACCAACACAGCCACACCTGCTTACTATTGTTCCTCGTCCAAAAGCCATTTTCATTTCTAGATTTGATCCCCAAACATCCCCGGATGATGTCATAAGCTATTTGCTTTCAAGAAAATTTATTTCAACTGGATTAGCAGTTAGATGTGATAAAATTAGTAAAGAAACTAGTTCCATTGCCTCCTTTAAGATTGTTTTGACTAATACTGATCTTTTCAATCAGTTGTTAAATATTGATTCATGGCCCTCTGGAGTATTCCTTAAAGAATTTATATCTCGTCGTAATAATGCACCTGGTTCTGGTCCAAAAAACTTAGACAATTGTCCCTTTACTATCAAAACGTAAATGGACTGCGCACCAAAACCCAGGCGATTTTTGCCTCGTCTCTGAATTCTTCCTATGATGTTATTGCTCTAACAGAAACGGGGCTAAATTGTAGTTTCTCAGACTGTGAAATTTTTAGTTCAGACTTTCAAGTCTTTCGTAGGGATCGCTATGTTTCCGATCTGAGATTAAAGGGTGGTGGACTGTTATTAGCAGTCCGAAGCTGCATTAATTGTGTAGTTGTTCCTGTCCCGAACCCTCACGGTCTGGAGATCTTGTGTGTTAAACTCGTGTTTAATAATAAGGATATTTATGTCTTTTTGACATATATTCCTCCATCGAGTCCTTGTATTTTATACGAAAGAACAGTTGACTGTATAACTTTTGTTCATAATAATATGAATATCTCTGACGAACTCATTTTAATGGGTGATTTTAATATTCCCAGTCTTTCTTGGTCTCTTTCTGACGATGATTCTACTCTCTTAGTTTCTGATTCTTCATCCTTGCTTGAATGTTTTTTTGTAGATAGTTGTTCGGAATTCCTATGGAAGACAGCTAGACCTAATTTTTTATTCTGACTATTGTGCATGTTCCGTGGATGAAAGCTTAACTTCAATTACTACCATTGATGTCTTGCACCCTCCTATTAACATTTTTGTTATAATTGACGAGGAGCATATTGTTAGCCCTAGTGAGAAGGAGCTTTGTTTTGATTTTAATAAAGCAGATTTTTCTCGGTTGGACTACCTTATATCTAATTTCAACTTTAATGAAATTCTTGACAATCCGGATTTTGAAGGTGCCGTAGTTGAGTTTTATTATGTTCTGTATCAATTTTTTGTTGCTACAGTTCCTTTTACCTATCGCAGGAACATCTCATCGTCGTACCCTTGGTATACTAGCGAGTTGCGCGTAATTCGTAATGCTCGTAATGCTGCCTGGAATAGGTATACTAGAACGAAGAGTGTTACTGATTTTTGTCTGTATGAGGAATATTATGACCTTTTTAAGGATTTATCTACTCGCTTATATTCTGAATATTTAATTAAAATGCAGTCGGATATCATTAGAGATCCCCGGGAGTTTTGGAAATTTGTTAATAGTAAGCGTAAATCAGATGGTTATCCAGCTTCTTTTCAATTCCTGGACAACGATAGTAATGATCAATTTACTATTTGTAATTTTTTTGCCACATTCTTCAGTGGATCTTTTACTAGTAGTAGCTTTTTTCCTGATATGGCGTATTTTAATGACTTTAGAGATGCTACTTCGACTTCTTTGTCTGATTTACCAATTTTCTATAATGATATAGTCAATCACATCTCCCGCCTTAAAGATGTGTCTTCTCCTGGCCCAGATGGTGTTCCTGCGTTGTTGTCTCTCTCTTGCTGAACCACTCTCTCATCTCTTTCAAAGATCCTTAAGAACGGGGATTTTTCCTAATGTGTGGAAGTCGTCCTTCATCATACCTATTCACAAGAGCGGTGCAAAATCTGCTGTTGAAAATTATCGGCCAATAGCTAAACTGTCGGCTATTCCTAAACTGTTTGAGTCTATAGTGTATGAATGCATGTCTTTTCACTGTAAATCAATAATTTCGAGTAAACAACATGGTTTTGTTAGGAAAAGATCTACTGTTACTAATCTGATGGAGTTTACGAATAAATCCATTTTGGCTATTGAGGATGGTAAGCCGGTGGATTGTGTATACACTGATTTTAGTAAGGCCTTTGATAAATTGCCCCATTCAATAATTTTGTTAAAACTAAGATTGTTGGGTTTTCCGACATGGTTTATAAATTGGATTAAGTCTTATCTATTTAATAGAACTTACCAAGTTATCTTTCGTGATTGTACGTCTAAGCCATTTACTGCGCATTCTGGGGTCCCTCAAGGAAGTCATTTGGGACCACTTCTATTTATCCTAGCCATTAATGATGTAGCCTCTGTTTTTAAATTTTCGGAAGTACTCATCTATGCTGATGACATTAAAATCTTTAGATCTATTAGTTCTAACTCAGACAATCTTCTTCAGGAGGATTTGTTTAATTTTAGTAACTGGTGTCGCAATAATGGCCTTCGATTGAATTTGGATAAATGTCATGTAATGCCATTTACTCGAAAATTCTTACCGTTTGAAGTAACTTACAGTCTCAATGACTGTATTTTAGATCGTGTTAAATCAGTTACTGACTCAGGCGTTACATTTGACCAAAAGATTGATTTTGGTTTGCATATAAATAAGATTGTGCAAAAGGGTAATTCTATGCTGGGTTTCACCACTCGCTTATCCAAGGAATTTAACAATTCCTTTGTTAGGTTGAGTCTGTATAACACTTTTGTCAGATCTCATCTTGAGTATGCTTCTCAAGTTTGGTCTCCCTATTATGATGTGCATATTGGCAGAATTGAATCTATTCAGCGCAAATTTGTGAGAATAGCTTTATGTCACTTCAATTGGAATGACAGAGTTTGTCTTCCTCCTTATATTGACCGGCTTCAGCTAATAAATATGTCATCACTCTCGAGACGACGTGAGGTTGCTGACGTAGTTTTTGCTCACCAACTACTCACTGGGGTGGTTGATTCCTCCTCACTTTTGGGTTTGATGCAATTTGCTGTTGGTCAATTTTTGCCAAGGCATCCTAGATTGTTGCATATTTGCTTTCACCGGACTAACTATGGTATGAGTGAACCGATTTCGCGTCTTGCAAGAGAAGTTAACGAGAATATTGAGGTATTTGACTTCTCTATTGATAAAGTATGTTTGAGACGTAGACTTAACGCTAGTTGACACCAATTTATGTCAGGTTTTGTCTATTTACTGTGCTCTGTTATTAATGTGTTGGTGTAGGGATATTGATGTTTGTTTTGTCCCTTCACTAAATGATGAGCCAAAGGATAAAATGATTTCCATCTTTTATACTTGAAATCGATTTTATGGCATTTCCTTGCATTAAGGAATTCTGATAGTGATCTAACACACTAATTTTCTCAGTACCTATTCAATTTTTCAAGCTTAAATTTGGTACAAAATAATTTTATAGCTACTCTAGTATGATGTGAAAAAAATAGTTCAATGCTGTCACCCCTTTTACCTCTCCCAATATAAAATTTCTTAAGATCAAAAAAATTTGTATTTTATCTAGAGTATCGTATGATTGGGTTTTGCGCACAATCGCTTTCCTGTTATGTTTTTTATATTGTGTGGTGTAACATTATATGCTGTGTATCTTGAATTTAAGCTTACTTTCCACTTTCATGAATCGCTGTAGGTTAGGCTTATTTTGGAGATATTGATGGCACCAACATATTTATGTGCTTAGGGTACACTAAAGTTTTGATCCGGTCCTTATACGTAGAGTTCACTTTGGAAGCCACAGTGCTACAGTTATATATATACATTAGAGATACTCGATACACACTATCACTTCTTCCCTAATAGAGTTTGGACAATGCATGCACAGCGATTGCGTGGGAAATTTTGTCCGAAATTTGGATTTTCTCAATTCTTTTTCTTTTATGAAGTAAACACAATCATAATGGATTGTTGTTTACAAAAGTCGCACTTATTTTCGATTATAACGAGTGAATACCTTCAAGAACTTGTAATTTAACGCAAGTTTGTGCTCATACATTTGAAAACAGCCAAACTACAAGTTTGCCTGTTTTTCACATTTTTATGTTGCTTTCTTGCACTTCTAAGCTCACGCTGAACTGTTGGTATTATTGCATTGTCCATTAGGAGAGTAGTGTTCGTGTGTATCGAGTATCTCTAATATGCATGTACTACCACGACCAAGAGAAGGCCCTATGATAAAATCTGAATGCGAGATAGATCCGGTAATCGAAAGAAATTTTCGCGAATAATTGAACAGTGACAAAAAATATAAAAAAAAAAATATATATATATATATATATTATTTATATTAAAACACTATAATTAAATCATCACTTTATTCATGAAAACCGAAAATTTTATTCACTTGATTCCATACAAAAATGCTGGTCGAGTTTTTGTAGGGGGAACACAAGGTTCCGCTGGTGGTTCGGAACTGCCACCACCACCACCAAGCCATTCAAGAATATCCTTAACTGTCAGGTTCACCAAAAGTCCATTGGCTAATGGAATTATGAGCGATTCCAATTGTGCACTCACGAACGTAGGATTTTCCTTAACAAAGTCCATAATTACTTGGACTAAGACATCATTGAGGAAGCCGCTTACAGCCTCGTTTCCAAGTAATCCTGTTATTTTCGAATCAACCTTTCCGATATCGAGCGCGATTTTAAAATCGCCGAGAGCGCAAGATCCATCCTCGAAAAATCGCAAGGCCAAATTACCCTTTAAATTCAATTTATCAATCGCTAAATCCACAACACCGTTGCCGAAAATTTCAGCTAATCCAGCGATCTTAGCATCAAGATCGTACTTGGTGTGGAGTTTGATCTGTTCGAAGGTAAATTCGAAGGTACTTCTAAATAAAAGATGATTGAATGTGAACGTGTCAATTTCGAAACTGTTCAATCCATCCACGCGCAAATCATCAGCTTTCAAGGACAATCTGCAGAAAAGAATTGAAATTTCATTATAATACGAACTATTCAAGACTTCGTTGGTAGCTTACCCCAGTGAGCCTGCTGAGGTATCGAATCCAAAAGTTTCTAAGATAAACGGTGCCAAAACTGGTAGATTGTATTCAGGGATTCCGCAAGGCATCCGATCACGAATGCTGATTATCAAATCCCGAAGCGTGTCGACAGGAGCAGCCGTGCCGACCGATAGGACAGCGGCCACGATTAACACGATCAGCTTCATTTCGGGCTTAGTTCAATTAATTACGTTATTTACCGAATAAAACTCGAAAGTGAAGGTGCCCAAGCCTTTTATACCATTGCCGACTACGGCATCATCTCGTTTCAGTATCTTATCGCGCCATATTTTTGATTAGCAATCTTACAGATTTATGCGAGCAAGTGTTTATGACTATCGCGAATTTTTAGCACGATTTGATAACATAAATTCGTGGAGATTTGATTGGATTGAATTTTAAATAACTTCTCTTTTGGACGTTAGTTATAAATCCTAAATGATAACCTAATCAAGGTCGGAATGATTGAGAAGGAATCCAATTGAACGTTGAACGATATCGTTAGCATCGCACTAGTTGGAAATATTGGAACGCGATGTTATTATGGTATTTATTTATTTACTAGCGATCCCCTGCGACTTTGACCGCATAAGAATCGCAATGGTAAGCAATTTTTGAAAATGTAACATAGTTAGCAATACATTATGTGGAATATATAATCTGCTTAGTTTAATGGCTCAATACTTTCTATTTCGATGGTATCAATCAATCAATCAATCAAATTCCTGTTAAGACCCCCTATAGGGGCATAGGACAGAAACAACTCTCTTCCACAAGGCGCGATCCTGAGCATCGGCTTTAAGCTGTTGCCAGGACTTGTTTATTCCTCTGGCCTCCTGCTCAACTGCTCGCTTCCATGTGTTACATGGTCGACCAACCCGACGTCTTCCTTGAGGGTTATAATCCAGAGCCTGTTTGGCGATGTTTCGCTCTGGTTTCCTCAAAGTATGACCGATCCACTGCCACTTTCGCCGTTGAATCTCAATACCTATTTTAGTCTGGCGAGTTGTACTCCAAAGTTCGTCGTTGGAGATTACTTCTGGCCAGAATATTCCTAAAATGCGCCGCAGGCATTGATTTACGAAAGTCTGTAGTTTCTTGGTAAGTCGAACGGTCACTTTCCACGTAGTACAACCATATAACAACACGGATTTGACGCATGCGTCAAAAACTCGCAGCTTCGTGCGAAGGGAGATCTCTCTTAACCTCCAGAAAGGGGAAAGAATACCGAAGGCCTGACGGGCTTTATTTAGCCGAGCCTCAACATCCTTTTCGGCTCCGCCGTCCATGCCGACAATGCTTCCGAGATAGCAAAAATCTTGCACCTCTTCCACATCCTGTCCATTAAGAACAATCGGTGTGCTTGCGTTCGAACCCATGTGCATGTACTTGGTTTTACGCACATTTATTTTCAGTCCCGCCTCTTTGCATTTAGAATGCAACGAGCGAACATTTGACTCTAAGTCCGAACGGGTATGTGCAAGCAAACACACGTCATCAGCATAATCAAGGTGACTTAAGATGTTAAATAGTCTCCATTGAAGACCTTTACCTTCCCCACCTTCCAGTGCAGCTTTTAAGATGTCATTTATTACCACCAGAAACAGGGCTGGTGATAATATGCAGCCTTGTCTGACACCCGTTCGCACAGGAAAGCTCTCGGACAGCTCTCCTCTATGCAAGACGCGACACCTTGCATCTTCGTAGGATTCTTTAATCATAGCTATGACCTTATCTGGAATACCTCTCCTACGCAAAGCATTCCATATGTAATCTCGCTTAACGCTGTCGAAAGCCTTCTCGAAGTCCACAAACATGAGATGTAGTGGCGAACCCATTTCGGCTGACTGCTCTAATATTATCCGTAGGGTATTTGTGTGGTCGGTACAAGACGACCCTTTACGGAATCCAGCCTGATAAACTTCGAGAGTGCTCTCGACGACATCACTAATCCTATTGAGAATTACCTTAGCCATAATATTTGATACGGCAGTAAGTAGACATATACCACGCCAATTGCCACAATCCCGAAGGTCGCCCTTCTTCGGAATTTTCACAATGACGCCATCCTTCCATTCAGTCGGATATCTTCCCTCATTCCACACCTTAGTGAAGAGTGGGAGGAGTATATCGGCTGTTATTTCCGGGTCCGTTTTGAGGAGTTCGGTTGGTAGTCCGTCTATACCTGGAGCTTTCCTTCCCGCCATTGACCGAATGGCGGAAACTATCTCTTCCTTATCTGGGGGACCGTCCCTAATAGAGGATTGTTGCGGTTGGATGTTTGGAAGTTGTTCTGTTTCCGGAATATCTTCATCTGAAAAGATGTTTAAAATATCAGAGAAGTATTCCTTCCATCGTCGCAACTGGTGTTCACTCATATTAAGGAGAGTTCCGTTGACATCTCTCACCAGGTGGTTGGGGGTGAAATTCCTGTTCGTCAACTGTTTCATGATTTTGAAAAGTGAACCCATATCCCCAAGGTAAGCCGCAGATTCTGCCTTGTTTGCCAGATCTTCAATGGCCTTTCTCTTGTCGCGTCTAACAGCCTTTTTAAGCTGTATATGAGCATCGCGGTAGTTCTGCCTCAAGTCGGGCGTTCGTTGGTTGACATCGGGTTGAGAGATGATTGCCAATTTGGCTTTTTTCCGATTGCCAACCTTGTCCCATGTGTCTTGTGACATCCAGGGTTTCTCACCGCTTTGCGCATATCCCACAGATTCTTCAGCACTAGTTAGAAAAGTGTTTCTGGTTGCCTCCCAATTGGCGTCCAGTGTGCGCATTTCGTGTTCACCCAATGTGGATGACTTTTCGCGTAGAATGGTGGTGTATTCGAGTTTTTTGTTGGGATCTCTGAGTTTATCCACATTAAGCTTGCGCTTCATTTGAAGAATTTGTGGTCGTCGGATAGCTGCTGTACACAATCTCAAGCAGGCAACCATCAAGTGGTGATCGCTCCCCACGTCAGCTCCACGTTTCGCTCGCACATCGAGGAGACATCTTCTCCATCGGCGACTTATAGCCAAATGGTCGATCTGGTTCTGAGTAACACCATCAGGGGAAACCCAAGATGTTTTATGATGACTCTTGTGTGGAAAAAGGGTCCCTCCGATGACCAATCCCTTGATTTGAGATCAATTACGTATTGAAGAGCGCTAAGGACATGTGAATAGTTTTAGCTTGTGTTATTTAAAAAAAAAACCGAAATAAAATAACATTAAGATTAAGAAAAACATAAGAGGACTACGATTGTGCTTAAAGCCCAATCATACAATATTATAGATGAAATCGAAATTTTTGTAATCTTAAGAAGTTTTGTATGGGGAGTGGTAGAAGAGGTGACAGCATTGAACTAATTTGTTTCACACCACGCTAGAGTAGCTAGAACAATTTTTATACCAAATCAAAGCCTCACAACTTCAATAGATACTGAGAAAATCAGTGCAATGGTTTTAGTGAATTCCTGCAGTTTGTATGGAAGGTGGTAGAAAGAGAGGGGGTTCTTACGGATTTTTTGAAAAACAACTATAATCATCATGCAATTGATATGTTTTAAATTTCAGATCAGTAACTTTCATACGTTTTTTAGTCACATTGTATAAGAGGTGGTAGAAGGGGAGAAGCTAATCTAACTACCTAAGAATTTAGTACAGAATTTGAGCTCGATAAATGTTAAACGTACTGAGCAAATTGATTTATAGTAATTCAAGAAAAAGTGCAGTTTGTATGGGAGGTGGTGGAAGGAGTTGGGGATTCAAATAATTTGTATTCCAGAAATCATATTTATGATAAAAATAATACATTCTAAGTTTCAAATTATTCGCTCTTATGGTTTTCAAGAAAATTTGTTTATTTCTATTTATATTTTTGAAAATGAATCATTTTGTATGGGAGCGAGTAGGAGGCGTGGGGTTATTGAAATCAGACCAAACGCAGATTACATCTGAAAGCATACCTAATAAACTGTGAAAGTTTTTTTACAGTTGCTTCAGCCGTTTTTGTGTGAAAGCCGGACAGACAGAAATCTTTAGTTCGTGAACCGACTACATTGCTCCACTCTTTCTACCCCCTCCCATGCAAACTTCGCAAAATTTTGAATTTTGAAGAAACTGATTTTTCTCCGAAACTATCCTAGCGATTAACTTAAAAATTTGGCCAAAGCATAACAATAAACAGGTCGGGTGCAACTTTATTACTTTTGTGACAAGTTGAGGGTGCGTGGAAAGTCAATATGTAGGTTAGATTAAATGAAAGGGTTCTAGGGCAGGGCTGTTGTCAATTTAACACTTAATTGCGATCAATAGCTCCAGTATATATAATCAATATTTCATTCGTTTATTTATACAAGTTTGTATTTTGAAGAAAGGAGGGGGAGGTGAGGGGTGATAATAAGGGTGGGTGGATTTTAACAATTTTTTAGGGGGAAGAGAAGGTAAGCGAATCGTACAATTTGTGGTACAGTTCTGTTTCGTTTCTCTTGTTAGGTGGTTGTACAAAATTTGAGGTTCGGAGCTTTTAATATGTTGGTTATAAGTTGATTTATTGAAATCGGTCGCAATCATACTTTTGTATGGGAGGGGGTAGAAGGGCATACGCGATCTCAAAACTTTTGACGCAATTTCGTTTCAATTTTTAAACGTTTTTGTGCAAAATTTCAAATTTATAGCTTTTAATTGATAGATGATGATTAATTTCTTAAAAATTGTCGAAAAAATAATTTTGTATATAGATAGGTAGATAGAAGTTTTAAAGATATTCGACCAGTTAATATTTCATACTTTTAGGAATTTTTTTTAAATGCAGTTTCTACCTTAAAATTTTCAGCTTATGTTTTTTTTATTGCACTTGAAACATCTTGTGCGTAGCAGCATAGTTCTACAATCTGACAAAATTTCAATTTGATATCTGTACCTAGTTTTGAGATATAACGGTTTGAAATTTTGGAAAGTGCACCATTTTTGAAATGCTCCCCATTTCCCCCCACTACTATTATCTCGAAATGTTATATTTTTTCGCATTTTGCTAGTACAGCTAAGTATGTGTTCCAAGTTTCAATTACATAGTTTAAGAGATAGTCGAGATATTCATTTTTAAGTGTTTTATATAATTATTTGAAAATAAAATCCCCTTTTCTCGAAAAGTGTAAATACTATTGATCTGAAATTTGGAACATAATAGTCTTATGATGATTCCATTCTACTGTAAAAGAATTATTGGTGTCCTCCCCATCCTTCCACCCCCTCCCATACAAACTCCACTTTTTCATGAAATGTTCTGAACCAATTGATTCAGTGCGTATACAATTTATCGATCTGGAATTGTGCACTGAACATTTATTTAGAATTATTAGTAAGATTAGACGATTAGCTTTACCCCTACTACCCGCTCCCACACAAAATGACACAATTTCGCAATTTTACATTAAACGAATTTGTTCAAAAAGTATAAAAGCTATTGATCTGAAATTTTGAATATATTACTTTTATAATAAATCCAATCTGCTGTATAAAAATTATTTTATTCCTCTCTTTCTTTCCACCACCTCCCATACAAACTGCACTTTTTTTATGAAATACTAAAAACCGATTTACTCAGTACGTATGAAATTTATTGAGCTGAAATTATGCACTAAATATTTATTTAGAATTATTAGTCAGACCGAAAAAAATTAGGTGATTAGCTTCACTCCTTCTAACCCCTTCCATACAATTTGACACAATTCAACAACTTTACAAAAAGTCGATTTTCCTGAAAAGTAGGAATGCTACTGTTCTGCAATTTAAAATATTTCAGTTATTCTAAAAAAAGTCATGAATAACTTCACACTTATTCTACCACCTCCCATACAAACTGCACAGCTTCACTAAATCCAATACACTAATTTTCTCCGTACCTATTAAATTTTTGAATCCTAAATTTTGTATAAAACATTATGATAGCAACCTTAGCGTGATGTAAAAAAAAGTTTAATGTCGTCACCCCCTCCACCACTTCCGCTACAAAATTTCTTAAAATAAAAAATTTCTCTTTCATCTAGAGTATCGCATGTTATGTTTTTTTACACATGAAACACCTCGTGGAAGTTAGGAGCCACCCTTCCGTACATAACAGTTATGGCTCAAATTATTATTTTTTTATGTATAACAAAGAGATGTATACACCTGTCAAATTTAAACTTTATATCTTTTACAAGAGTCCTAAAAATAATAGTCAAAATTTTCGACATTTTGGCCCACCCTTTACACTGTAACGAAATGGATCACTCCAATCTGCTATCAGATGATGGGGCTTCCTCCAGACCTCACAGCATGGTTGCCGGCAAGTCAGGGCTAGGGCGTGGGGTTGAAGGATTTGGTCCAAGGAAGACACCATCCTTGTTGAGCTGTGTAAGGGGGAACGAAAGGAACAAAAAAAATTAAATGGGGAGGACGAGGAAATCATGCTACCTACCGGTACATAATTAGGCCGAATTAAAAGTGGCCATTGCGAAAAAATCCTGAGAATCAGGGCTTCCGTGCAACGGATAACGGCGGCAAACCGTGAGGGCTACCCACCAGAGCCATGGCGGACTCCCACATCGCCCTACAGAGCTCTACTCCATTCTACGCGCAATTTAATAGTAGAAAAAAAAAATAAAGAGAAAAGGAGAAAAAACGTACCTGGATCGCCTAAGAGCTGCAGCCTCACTTGGAAAATGGTGCTTAACTTGGGATTATATTGTTGTATTATTATATTGTTAGATTATTATATTGTTAGAATATTATTGTTAGATTATTATTATTAGATTATTATTATCACGTAAGCTAATTTCTTTATGGGGCCCATCGGTGGTACACTCTTGTATTTTTCTTTATTTTTGGTCCAGATAAAAACTGTTCTTATTTTTTTAATTCACACCACTTCACGTTTCTCAGCTCGAACAACTCACTTTTTCGTTTATTCTTTTAACTTTTTGTTGTTTTGTCACTAAAAATCTCCCAGATTAAAATCTTCCCTCCATCTTGATCCGCAATCCAAAACGATCTCCCCTTTTAATCCATCATCAATCCTCCCGCCAAAAAAACTGCCTCATCATCCTCCCAGAAAACGAAAACCGGTCCTTTTTTTCCCGCGTTTCAGCCACTTCCCCTGAAGTTACTCGCGATTCAAACTTAGTTCCCAGTGACGAACTGGTCATTCGTCACAACACTTAAAAATTATACCAAAATAATAGGATATAAAGTTCTACATTCTATCACTTCTTCTACTTCTAAAATGACACTACAGCCCAAATCGGGCCTTGGCATCCTGACCGTCAGGTTCCTTAACATTTTTTATTATTTATTGTGGATGGGTTGTTGGTCCTTCGCACAACCCAGTTTTTTCCCACAAATCCTTCTAAATATGTATCGAATTTCAGCTTTCTAGCTAGAACCATGGTTGAGATATTGGAATTAACTTTTCTGTTCTAGCGCTTCCCACGCCTCCTCTTTAAACCCTGCACCACCCGTAATTAAAATAAGCCTGAAATCAGCACCCATCAACAATCCACCCAAAAATTTACTTACTTGAGCGGTTTTGGAGTTAATGTGCTCTGAGCGTACACATGTACGGCGTACAGACAGACGGATTTGTGTTTTTGCATTTTTAGGCTAATTCAGTCATGAAACGTGAAAATACAAAATTTCAGGGAAGCTCGAGAACGCATTGAGCTACAAAGTTCAAATTTTGCACACATCATTTTTCACAAAAAAAAAATAATGTGAAGTTCGCGAACGGGCGATATCACTCTAGCCCTTCCATACAAAATAGCATAATTTTGGAATCTAACATTAAACTGATTTTCTTGAAAATTATAAAAGCTATAGATCTTAACTTTTGAATATATTACTTCCGCGATGACATTAATCTACAAAAAATTATTTGAATCTCCCCATTCTTTCTTTTACCTCTCATACAAATTGGACTTTTAGTTGAAACACTATAAACGAATTTATTCAGTACGTATAAAATATATCGAGTTGAAATTATTCAGCAAATATTTATTTAGAATTATTCGTAAGATCAAAAAAAATTAGACGCTTATGACGATTACATTAAACATTTACACAACTCTAAAAAAATATTCTTGAAAAGTATGAATGCTACAGATCTGCAACCTAAAACATATCAATTGAATGATATTTGTAGTTATTTCTGAAAAATTCAATAAGAACTCCCCACTCCTTCTATCACCTCCCATACAAACTGCACAATTTCACTAAATATAATATACTAATTTTCTTAGTATCTATTAAATTTTTAAAATTTAAATTTTGTATAAAACATTTTGGTTCCAACTCTAGCTTAATGTGTAAGAATTAATTCAATGCTGTCACCCCTTTTACCACTCTCCATACAAAATTTCTTAAATTCGAAAAACTTTCTCTTTCATCTAGAGCATTGCATGATTGGGCTTTACACTCAATCGTAGTACTGTTACGTTTTTTTCGCATTCTTAGGCTAATATAGTCATAAAACGCAAAAAAACAAAATTTCGATTCATTTTACTTTATTATTTTAATAATAAAGTATTGTGATCGACTTGGAAAAAAAAAAAATTTTGCTACCCTGAAATTTTGTTTTTTCGCGTTTCATGACTAAATTAGCCGAAAAATGCAAAAAAAAAAATCAAGATAGAAAGTTCATTTTTGGAGGGATTGTAGATAGTTGCGGATCTCAGGCGGATACACATTTTGGAGGGTGTACTGGAGGGGGAGGCGGGGGGAGCGCTTAAGCCAAAAAATACGAATTCAAATATCTCAACCATGGTAACAACTAGGAAACTAAAACTCAACACACATATAGAGGGGTTTGTGGGACAACTTCTAAAAATAGTTTAATTTTTTTATCCATTGGTGTCCGAAAAGGGGGGGGCTAAAAACAAATTGTCGGCCGAATTGTTTTTTCAAATGGTTATATCTTCGAAATTACTTATTGTAAAAAATTCATATTTTAGGACCATCAAGGTGGCATATAGTTCCATCGGAATCACCTTAGAGAATGGTCAATTATCGTAAGGGGAAGGGTCAGGGGGGGTGCAAGGAAAAACACTTAAAAATGAATATCTCAACTATCCCTTAAGCTATGTAATTGAAACTTAAAACTTATATTAAGCTATACTAGGAAAATACAAAAAAAATATAACTTGTTGAAATAATAGTAGTGGGGGAAATGGGGAGCATTTCAAAAATGGCGCACTTTTCAAAATTACGAATCTTTATATCTCAAAAAAGGGTACAGATATCAAATCAAAAATTTGTCAGATTGTAGAACTACATAATTTTTAATTTTTGTAAAAAATTTAAGTTAGGAGGTGAAAGGGGAGGGAGGTGATAAGCAAAAATGTCGAAAATTTTGAGTGATTTTCTTAGGACTCTGTTGAAAGATACAAAGTTTAAATTTTGCATGTGAATACGTCTATTTGATGTACATAGAAAAATAATAATAACTTGATCCATAATTGTTATAAACCGACCTCCCCGGTCTAACGTGCACAAGGTGTTTCATGTACATTGAAAAAAACACATAAACTGAAAATTTTTGGGCGAAATTTTAAGGTACAAACTTGGAAATTTGTGAAATGCATTTAAAAAAAAATCCCTAAATATACGAAATATTAACTGGTCGAAAACCTTTAAGACTTCTACCCCCTCCCATATAAAATTATTTTTTCGACCATTTTTAAGAAATCAATTATCACCTAACTTCTAAAAGCTATCAATTTCAAATTTTGCAGAAAAACTTATAAAAATAATTCAAATGAAGTTGCTTTAAAAGTTTTGAAATCGCGCTTGCCCTTCTACCCCCCATACAAAACCATGATTTCGACCAATTTCATTAAATCAACTAATAACCAACAAACTAGAAGTTACGAACTTGAAATTTTATACAAGCACCTCACAAGAGAAGCAAAATAAAGCTACATATCAAATTTTACGATTCCCCTACCTTCTCTACCCCTCCCATACAAATGTTCGGTTTCGTGAATGTAAAATACACCGAATTTTATGAAAATTCTATGCAACTTCGTCTATGATACACATTCTATACAGAGAATATTGGACGTGATTCAAACAATTAATTAAAAAGCTATTAACATCCACCCACCCTTACTATTACCCCTCCTCCTCCCCTCATAAAAACCTAAACTTGTAGAAACGAATGAAATATTGTTAAATTGTCAACAGCCCTGCCCAAGAACTCCCTTTCACTTAGCCTTCCCTAACCACTCTAACCTGCATATTGCCTTTCCATTCATCCGCAACTTTCCCAAGAATAATAAAGTTTCGCACGACTTGTTGGCAGTTTATTTCTGTCTTTGTCGATCACAATACTTTATTATTATTCTAATAAAATAATATTGCAAACATTTATTCCCAAAACTAAAAGAGGTTTGTTGTGTCTCGAATTTAAGTTTATCTTAGATGATAAAATCCAAGGATATAGATATCGTTTTCATTGAGAGCGGTCCATTTGATAATTGTTTACTTCAAATTATTGAATTAAACAATTTCGAGTTATTTCGCAACACAACTGAGTTTTTATATCCCCCTTTATCGCGATTATATTGATCGAATTTCGATCTCAAATTGCAACATAATATTGATATAGGGCAACTGAGAACTAACTATAAAAGCCCTGCGATATTTAGTGATCGAATTCAGTTGATTTTCTTTCTACTTTTGAAAAATACATAGTCGTGGATAAAAATGAATTTGTTAATTTTCCTACTTGGTGTTTATTCGGTTTTATTGGTAACAGTGGCGACTTCTTCATATGGGACTACTGCGGGACCTCATGACCTTTCAAGTACTACATATCGCTTATTGATTGCAACAAAATGATAATTAAAAATTCAGTTTTTCTTAGAAATTCAGTTTGAAAGTTCCAAAGTTAGCAAATTAATTGTGATAAAAAAAAACAGAACTAATGGTGGCTCTCTTTAAACTGCCGCTGTAAAAAAATACAAAAATCGTTATTTTTCCATTTTTCCAAAATATAATTTTTTTTAAATTTGTGAGCGATAGCTACAAATTTTTTTTTTTAAATTGGTGTTTTACTCTAATAATGAAATTTTCTCTTCTTATTTTTCTTTAAAAATAGATAATATCGCTGTTCGCAAAATAACAGAAATCCTCGAATACATAAGAAAACAAATGCCATGTGGATTTCCCGGTGAAAATTTACCATCACTAGCACCTTTTCGGCAAGATTTCGTGGGATGGAAGCATAGCCAATTTGCATTTTCGTAAGAATTTTATTACTGTAATTTGTTATATAATTATATAATGTGCTCTGCTAAATCTAAAATGCAACTAAATGGTCCTGCTTAAGGGCTTCTTTCCAATAAAACCGAAAACTAGTCTGTCAGTCTGAATGTAACGATTCCCCAGGGCAGTCCGATATATCGAATACTTCTCGATGACGGAAGTACTCCCTACGATAATACTACCAACCAAAGTATCAATTACCTATCTCGAATTGCGAAAATTGTAAGTTTCGGAAATATTAAGAAAACGTGTAAACATAGCAAAGCGTTTCGTCGGGCTGACAGCGAATTTGCTGGTTTCAGGGTATCTGAGAGGGGTCAGCGTTCCCATACATCTACAATGGCGCTACAGCCCAAATTGGACCTTGGCCTCCTAACATTCAGGTTCCTTAACATTTTTCATTATTATAATTATTGTGGAAGGGTTGTTAGCCCGTCGCACAACCCTCTTTCCACGAATTTTTTCATTTTCGTAGATTGAGGGGACCAAGGTATATCTAAGCAGGCAATGTGCCGGAATTATATATTGCACCGACCGGGATTTGAACTCACGACCTTCGCATTACAAGTCCAACACACTACCCACTAGGCTACACCCATACATATTCTAAGTTCCAAACTTAAAAAAAATCAATATAGTCAGAAAGCTATAATTTAAGAAAAATGCAGTATTTGTGATATGTTAGACAGAATTTCATTGATTTTTGGCGAATCTGCTCTAAATATTATAATTTGTGGTTTTGTTTAAATGCATTATATACGACATTTTTGCTGCCATAAATTAAAACCTTCACTTTTCTCATTCATGCTAGAGCATCAGCAGGTCTAGAAGACGTTCAAATCAGTGGTCTGGATGGCTTCAACGTAAGTCAAATTAACTTCAACATGCTCTTGCTAAAGGGACAGTTCATCGTTAATTTTCATCGACTCTACGTCTCTGGGAAATATTTTGCAAAAATGAAACTGGCACATTTCCTGGAAGTTGGAAACGATAATGGTTTCAATCTAAGTTTGCAGGACTTAAAAGCAGCTGTGGATTTAAAATTCGGAGTTTCCCAAGAAAATGGGATTCAATTAAACGACTTCAATTCATACATTACACTCGATAGTGTTCAGCTCGAAATCGAGAGTCTCGCGAAAAGTGGAATTCTGGGAAAATTCGTTCAGCGTTCAATTGAAAATTTTATTCTTTGGACTATAAAAAGTCAAGAAAATCTTATTACGGAATTAATCGAGGAAGCTGTCGTGGAGAAGACTAATGAAAGGTTGAGAGGACTCAGTTTATCGGATTTGTTGAGCTTTGCAAATTCTGAAACGCAACCGTCCGACTGTGGAACGAATGATTTGGATGACGATTTTTATAATGAAATAAATTTATAAGAAATTTTTTTTAAATTTGTTTATTTAAAAGTTTTTTTTGTTTTAAATGTGGTCAATCCACAATTTTTATTCTCTAGATGAAATCTGAGAGTATATTGTGTTTGCCTTACCGTTTGCAACGCTAAGAAATAATGCTCGCACAGAGTCGCTAAGGGTACAGAAATATTTGTTATCGCTCAAAAACCTCGATTCCGAGTAACCGTCTGTCCGTCTATCTGTCCGTCTGTCTACAAGATAACTCTCGAAAGCTTTGACCTATCGGACTGAAATTTTTTTATGTTATTTTTAGAAAAAAAGTAACTATAAGTTCGTGAAGGGGCCACATCCCCCACTACTTCTACCCATTCCCATACAAATTACATGAAATTTCGAAATTTAAAGAAATTAATTTTTCTCCGAAACTAATTAAAATATCAGTCTGAGGATAACCGCTGTGCTATCCAGTACCTTCGTGACCTAATCGAGTTAAAAGTTTTTCTAAACGCAAAACCGGTTTTTCATCTCAAAATACTTACTCAGGAATAAAAAATAAATATAAAAAAAAAACAATAAAATTAGTGGAAAAAGTTCAACTTCTCTAAAGAGGGTCCATGAGAACTCCTCAAATGTCCTAAATAAAGACCGATTAAAAGTGCTGAAATTCCAAAAGTCATCTATTATGGCTAATAAGGAAAATACCTTAGTGCAATCGAACTGATTTGCAATCCTGAGCGACAACGATACCGAAAACGGAACGGCCGCACCAACTCAAGAAAAGAAGAAAGCCTATGTTCCACCAATTGTTCTTCCGAATCTCGCCCTGGAATCCATCAAAAGTATGATGTACCAAATCAAAATTACAGACTACTCAATAAAAATTATGTCAACCGGACAAAAATTAATTATTTCATCGTTGGAAAGCTACAACACCACGGTGAACTATTTAAAAGAGAAGAAGGTTCATTTCTTCACCCATCAGTCGGAGGATAGTCGCCCAGTAAAGATTGTTCTTTCTGGTTTGCCTGACGCAGATCCAAATGATATAAAAAAAGAATTGATGTCATCTGGAGTCAACTGCACTGAAGTGAAAAAATTCCACTTGAAACAGAAATATTACGACAAGCAAGCTATCTAGGTACTTGTTATATTTTGAACGCGGATCTATTAAAATTGTCGACCTCCGAAAAATAAAGGCCATTAATGGCATAATCGTTCATTGGAAATATTATAGTAAGCGCCAGAATCAACCAACACAATGTCGAAATTGCCAGGCCTATGGACACGGGTCATCAAATTGCTATATTCCAACTAAATGCTTGATATGCGCCCAACAACACAAACACACAGTCTGCAGCACAAAAGAGAACGACGAGATAATCTGTGCCAATTGCGGAGAACACCACATTGCAAGCTACTTAGGCTGCAGGAAACGAGACGAATACTTACGCATCAAACACCAGCTGAAATCTAAATCACTGCAACCTAAGAAGAATACCCCAGGCTTCAACGTCAGAGCAAATGATTTCCCGACACTACCAAAAACAGCCACTGGACATCTAACGAACACAACTTCTATGCATAATAATCGTAATAGGCTGCCATAGGTATCTCTAGTTCTAAGCCTCATCATAGTTTTAATCAACACAATACTAATACTAGCAGTAATAGTCTATTCACCACAAGCGAACTCATTTCACTGTCGCAAGAATTAATCACTAACCTGTCTAATTGTCAGTCAAAACAAGAACGATTCAATGTTGTTATTGCGTTAGCTGCCAAATTTCTGTATGGGTAGATCAAATTTAAAAACTATTGTATGGAATGCTCAAAGCATCCGAAACAAAAAATCTGAAACATTTGAATTTTTGAAGAAACTTGGCTTCAGCCAAATGATAAATTGTACCACCCTTTGTTTAACATATATAGAAAACACAGAAGTGACCAATCAGGAGGAGGTGTGGCGATATGCATTCGTAAAGACATTAAACACAATATTAGCGTCACCAAAATTATAGAAACAGTAGCCGTAGAACTAACAGATGCGAAAATTAAAGTAATTGCAGCTTATTTCCCAGGAACAAAACTCAATGCTAGTAAATTAAATTTATTCAAAAACGACTTAGAAAAGCTCTTCAAAATTAATTCAAGTGTTATTCTTGGTGGTGACCTTAATGCTAAGCACCGTGACTGGAACTGTTTTATTTCTAATAAATCGGGAAAAATTCTTTACGAGCAAACATCCAAAACGACTTTTGGAATTTATCCTCCATCTTCACCGACATTTTACCCTCCTAAAGGCAGATGCTCTACAATAGACTTACTGCTCACTAATGGACTAACAGCAGTAACTGATCCAGTGACATTAAATGAGCTATCTTCTCCTCACCTCCCAATTTCTTTTTCCATCATATTAAGAGAGCCTATCGACAGAAGCCAAAACACCAAACTTAATTTTTCTAAGTTCCAATATCTTCTAAAAAGAGAGTTCGTTAACCTAAAATTTGACCTATCTATTCCTTGTAGTCGCACTGAAATTGAAAATAAAATTGATTACCTCACCACAAGCATCTTAAATGCGGCGACAAAATCAACACCTGTTTCTAAAGCTAATGTCACACTACCGTTAATGAATAATGATACACTGGTTTTGATTCAATTACGAAATCGAACAAGACGTCAGTGGCAGAGGTCTAGACACCCTCTCTTAAAGGTAAGAGTAAACGATCTGAATAACCAGATTCGAAACAACTTAAACCAAATTAGAAATATCCGCTGAAATAATACCCTCCAAAATCTTGAAAAAGGGTCAGCAAAGTTGAGGCAACTAAACAAGATTGTGGCGACACGACGTCGGATTAATGTGGCGATACGACGTCGTCGGCACATTCCAGCCGCATTGAAATCGGACGGATTTATGCTGACCACACACAAGCAAAACCGTCCTCATTTTCATACATCCAGATTTGCTGATCGCCAACGCCTTCTGCATATCGCCAGATATGCAACGGATCAAGTGGCATGCCCGACGATGTGCGCGATCAAGCAATCATAATACTTTGTTGCTTATCATACACAAAGTACGCCAGCCAGACACGCCGCAGCGTCAGCATAATGACGGAAATTAAAAGGCAGTCGCGCTGGCTTTTGCGACGAGTCATAAACAGTCGTTATTCAACAGTCTTTCGCAGTCTCCTCAATTATCGACATCGCAGTAATAATAAAGTATTATTTATTTTAAAACCGACTTTCGTTTTTATTACCGTCACCTCGTCCACCCTCCTAGTCCCAAAAAGATGTTTAAAAAAGGTAAACATATTATGCCACCGCTAAACCATAATAACCTTATAATCGCGGATAATAAAGAGAAAACGGAGCTACTAGCTAACAATTTTCTAGAGAACCATAACCTTTCTCAAGTGCTCGGAAATAGTGCCACAGACAATGATGTAAGGCAAGTTGCTTCGAATATCCCCAAAATAGTTCCATCAGCTTCTTTACCTATTAAACCAAAAGAAGTTAAGAGTATAATCCGAGGTCTTAAGTCAAGAAAAGCCCCTGGAATAGATAAAATTATTACTCCAATGGTAAAAATCTACCAAATATAGCTCTAATATTTCTAACTTTTATTTATAACAGCTGCTTACAAATTGGTTACTTTCCCCAGGCATGGAAGATAGCAACAGTGGTACCTATACTTAAGCCAGGCAAGGATCCCTCTCAAGCAAAAAACTATCGCCCCATAAGCCTTCTACCTATTATGAGTAAAATTTTCGAAAAAATTATATTGAAGCGTATATTGGACAAGATCGAAAACTGTAATATAATTCCCCATAATCAATTTGGATTTCGTTCGAACCATTCCACCACTCATCAACTGTTTAGAGTAAAAACAGAAATTCAAGAGGCACTACGCGCTAAAAAGTCTATCGGAATGATAACTTTAGATATCGAAAAGGCTTCTGCTTCGGTTTGGCATGAAGGTCTAGTCTACAAATTAATAAATAATTCTTTCGAACCGTATATCTGCCAAATAATCAGCTCCTTTCTGAGCAACAGATCGTTCAAAGTCAAAATTGGAAATAAACTCTCCGATCCCAGAACTATTCCTGCAGGGGTTCCCCAAGGATCTACACTTAGCCCAATACTATGCAACATCTACACTGCTGACGTTCCTGTAACGAATGATTGCGAATTGGCGACATTCGCTGATGACACTGCCATATATACTAAAAGCTACGATCCATCCCAGATTTTAAATAGACTACAGCAGCAACTCGATGTGATCTCTAATTTTTATAATAAATGGAAAATAAAAATTAATCCGTCAAAAACACAAGCTATATTTTTCACAAAGCGTCGAGCAGCACGTTACCTTCCAGCACCAGCTGTTAATATCCTCGGAGAATCAATCTGTTGGTCAAAAACAATCAAGTATCTAGGAGTACACTTCGATCAAAAACTAACGTTTCAAAACCATGTTGAAGAAACCGTTTCCCAAATCAAGAAAGAAATTCGAATATTGTACCCATTAATTAATAGGAAATCCAAATTGTCACTGAAAAATAAATTGCTCATCTTTCAAACTGTCATGCAACCAGAATAACATATGGAGCTCCTATTTGGAAACTCTGTGCTGCTACACACAGGTATAAAGTCCAAATAATTCAAAACAAGTGCCTGAAAATTATTTTGAATAAACCCTGGTATTTCGCTACTCGAACTTTACATGAACTAGGCGATACTAAAATAGTAAACTTCATTATATCGGATTTAGCCGCAAAATTTACTAACCGATGTGCAAATTGCAACAATCCCCTGATACGGGCTCTTCTAGTCTAAGTTGTAGGTTAAGTTTTATCTCTAAGAAGTAGCTTGTAAGTAATATTAATTCAACCGTAGAGTTTTGCTTACTTTTCTCTCTTAAATGCTAAATTAAACAATTAAATATAAAAATATAATATAATTAGCAAACTGAATTGTACAACTTAAGATGAAAAGACTGTGTAGTCTGAACTCTGTATTATAAGAACTATGTTAAACAATATTTTTTGTCATACTATAATAAAAATTAATCCAATCTAATTAAAATATCGACTTGAAAATTAAGTCAAAGTATTTTTTTTATATATAATTTGGGAACACGAGAGAGCACTGCGACCTTCTCGGCCTATTGTGCATTATCCTAAATAGTTCCAATTACTTGCATTTTTTGACAAATGGTCTAGAGGAGTTATTGGATGACATGCCACTGCAACGATTGGCTTCCATGTTTTACCAACACGATGGTGCTCCAGCTCATTACGGCCGATAAATCACAGATTGGTTAAATTTCAATTATAGCAATCGCTGGATCGGTAGAAATGGACCGATACACTGGCCTGCAAGATCTCCTGATTGGATTTCTTTGTATGGGGACGGATAAAGGACCTTGTCTACGCAACAGAAGTAGTAACGTTGCAGGATCTAAACACCAGAATCGATGCGGCAGCAACAGAAGTAAAGCAGCAGTTGAGGAGTATGAACACAAAGAGAACACTGGCAAAACGAGCTTTAGCGTGCATTCAAAATGAAGGTGGCCATTTTGAACATTTATTGTAATTAAGGAAATTTGAAATAAACCATTAAAACCATTCTTAAGTTCTTTTAGTTCAAGCGGAGAGTGTTGATCAACATATTCTTGTTTTTTGATAAAAGTGTTATTATTGGAATGATAGTTTTTTCTAAACTATGAAACTTATGCAATGCAAGCGTATACATCTTTTGTAGGCAATAATATAACACATAAAAAAACAACATTAAAATGACATTCTTATAATGCGGTTTTTTGAGAAAAACTACATTGATCCCAGAATTTTGAGGGTCAAAGAATCAAAAATTTGTGTTCTGAAGCAAATAACTCAGAATTGGGTACAGTTACAATGCAAACTATTGCACCAATTGAAAGGCAATTTGATTCCCTAAAAAACAAGCTAAAACACTTTGAATTGCGATTATTAGTTTTCAAGATATAGCGTTTTGAGTGAGTGAGGGTACAGGTCCGAAACACTTTTCTTGGTCACCCGCGGATATTGAAAATTTACCATCTCCGTAGAACAATTTTTTCCTCAAAATATATCTAGGAATAACCCCTTACAAGGTGGCGCACGGAGTACCAAGCACCCTATATAGTAAAAAGTTATATGAGCAATATAAAAAGTGTTTGAAACAAAATAGTGTGTTTTTCTTATAGTATCTCTAAGTTAAGTTATACCTAGTCTAGCCATAAATATTGTTACAAGGCTTGGCAACCCTGCAGAAAGGTTATCGTTATATTGCATTTCTTAAAAATTGAGCTAATTGCTATAGTACGCTTGTGCTTGATGCATTTGTCATCATTTGAGTTTAATTTTTAGTGTAGTGAACATGGATTGGGGTGACAAAGAAAATAGAATTGCTGTGATTGCACTTCATAAAGTAGGAATGCAACCAAGTGATATTTTTAAGACTCTGCATACCCTTGGTATAAGCCGAATGTTTGTATATCGGGCTATTGAAAGATTTAATGATACGTCTGGAGTAAGTGACCGTGAAAGAAGTGGCCGTCCGCGAACTACTCGAACACCTCAAGCGGTTAAAGCCGTGCGCGAGAGAATTCGCCGTAATCCTCTTCGGAAACAAAAAATTTTATCGCGTGAGATGAAAATACCCCAAAGAACTATTTCACGTATCATCAAAAGTGACTTGGGGTTGGGTGCTTATCGTAGATCTACCGGGCATTTACTAACAGATTCGTTAAAAAAATAGAGTGGAAAAATCAAAACGATTACTTTGCCGGTACGCAAACCAAGAACACCGTAAAATTTTGTTTACGGACGAAAAAATTTTTACTGTCGAAGAAACATTTAATAAACAAAACGATAGGGTTTATGCTCGCAGTGCCAGAGAAGCTTCTCAAGTTGCCCAAAAGGTTCAAAGAGGTCATCATCCAGCCTCAGTAATGGTTTGGTGGGGTGTTAGCTACAACGGGGTGACAAAGTTGCATTTTTGTGAGAAGGGCGTCAAAACGTCTGCCAAAATTTATCAAGAAAGTGTCCTTGAAAGTGTAGTGAAACCTCTCAACACGTCATTATTCAAAAATCAGCCTTGGAGTTTCCAGCAAGATTCTACACCAGGTCATAAGGCGAAGTCAATCCAAAAATGTCTTGAAGAAAATGTTCCAGATTTTATTAAAGCTGAAGATTGGCCTTCCTCTAGCCCAGACCTGAATCCGCTGGATTACGAATTATGGTCTGTCTTAGAGCAAATGACTTGCTCTAAAAGACATCCTAATATCGAATCCTTAAAGAAGTCTCTTACACATGCAGTCGCCAACTTTCCGATTGAATTCGTGCGTGCTTCCATAGATAAGTGGCCAGCTCGATTAAAGGCTTGTGTAAAGGCAAAGGGCAATCACTTCGAATAACTTGTTGCAATTTCCGTTGTTGACAATGCATTTAATAAATAAACAATGATTTCTTAACACATAACACCTCTTTTATTGAACAGTGCTTCAAAAAGTTTGTAACAGTATTTATGGCTAGACTAGGTATATTAAAAATATAACACACTTGAAATCATTGTCGCTTCCCGTTGTAATTTTTTGTTCTAGGGCTCTTGCTCTATTAATTTTGACTCGCGGCAAGATAGGCTCTTTTTTCATATGGACGGTCAAATAATCTGTTAAGTTTCTTTGTTACATCAATCAAAATGTTTTGACGTGATTCAGACTATCGCAATTTCGGTATACTCCAACAACCATTCGTTTTGTCCTTATTCAATGGAGAACCAAACTCATTAGACAACATCGGTCTCATCGAATTCCCTTACCTCCTATCCAATCCGTCTTTTAGCCGAATATTTATAAATTTCTGTCTGCATAGCTACACACTATTTTTTCTTATACCTTTCGGAGGAGTAGAATTCGCAATGCGATGTGTTTGTCCAAAAGTATAGATGCCCGAATTCTACGAAATGCTAATCTGATGATGCTCTGACTCGTCGCGCTCTTATTTCTAAGAGACAACATCAAGGACACACCAGAAAGACAGAAATCGGCAAAAGAAAAGAAGCCAACGAAAACTACGCGCAGAGAGATATGAAGCGACACAATGGGTCCCAGAAGTGTGATGAGATATGTGCAAGTTGAGGTCTGGTGAAGGAATGAATCATGGGCTATGGGCAATGGGCAACCATAAAGAAACGCTCCTCGGACCTTAAAGTTATACTCATCCTGCAGTCTGCACTTATGAAAGATGCCGTGAGAAGGCCGGAAACATATCAAGTTACAGGTCCCGGCGGCGTTCATCCCGAAAAGATAAAAAAAAATGAACACAATGGATAACAACGCAGACCCTTAACAACCGATTCCTGGGACGAGGTCATTGGAGTGCAGTCGCAGTTTTTGTATTCTTCTTCGCCGAGTGTTTGCCTCTGCGTTCACGAAAATAATTTCTGAGACAATCAGAGCGAAATGCACGGTTGGTTGACTGATTGGATGGTTGGTCGACAAGGGAGGGAATGGAGAGTAGGGGTGAAAGAAATTCTGCGAAATCGAGTCGTTGACTTGAACCCATCGACGCATAAAATTCCTGGGAATTGGATTCGAGGGTGAGAAGACCAGAATCGCACGAACACACCTGGCCCAAAGGTGTTTGTTCGGCTACGCCGATAGCAACAGGGGGAATGAAAATGCCTGATGGTTCCGAAAACACGAAATGATTTCCTTCCTGCAAGCATCGCAAGTGCTCGAGCGTCATGTTTGGATGACGTAACCACATGTGGGTCTTAATTTGTGCAGCGATTCGCCGAAAAAGTGAAACCATACGTTCGACTGAACTGAAGTGACTGGCATTTCAGACCGGCGAGTCTAAAAAACCCATCAAATCGCGAATATTTTCGCGTATATCGGCGCGGATTGATTCCCAGAATCGAACGAACACCGCGGGTGCTACGCAGTTTTAATGCCATCATGTTGCTCAGTGCAATTGCGATCATCGGTTATGCACAGCACGTGCCGCCATTAGGAGGCGTGCATATGTATGTATCGCTAGAAAGCCGTACCGTACGAGCTGTGAAACGACAGCCTACTGCTCAGCAGGCAGGAGGCAGTCGATTGGAATTCTTGCTGAAATGAAGTGAAATTGTGACAGGAGGAATATATTTAGCAGAAATTCGCCAACGACATAATCACGGCATCATGCACATATTGGTAGCTGTGTACAACTTTATTTGATTTGCAATCGCAGGAGCGCAAGCAACCTTATTTTTAATTTGCATACGGAATGCGTTAATGTGTTTTGACAGAACGTTGACACTCTTCCTTTTTGCTGGACACCATTCCACACGAGACGACCGCTTCAACCGGTGACTTTCGATTTAATTTCAGCCCCCATACTTCATTTTTATTTTCGCTACATGAGCGATGAGCGTCACTTTAGACTTCATAATTCGATAATCGAATGCAAAGTTGATGGGAATTCTCGGTAGTAGCCGCAATAATGGTGATGTATTGAATTTTAGTATCTACACTTCGTTGCTGCCAGTTTAGATGATAGGAAGGCACACCCACCTATCGGAGGTGGTTGGCCGCAATCATTTTTCATAATTTGAAGGTGATTCCGAAGACATGCTAAGTGTACTCGACAAGGATACTATCATTGCAAAAGGCATTTTGAAATGTTGCAAGAAAAATGAAAAAAACGATGAAAAGTAAAAAAGTTCCAATTTTTCAGGTTAGTATACTCAACAAGAAATGCACCTGCTGCTCGAACGAACCGTGTTCAAAACGATCCAGTCAACCAGGCTATTAAAGTTTTCAACCAGACGCCTTACCACATCCGCGAAAGCAATAATATTGCATTACAGTAAAACCCGGATAAATGCAACCCTCTTAAAAGCAAAGATCCTTTATAATCACAGGATTTCAGGATTTACAATACTGTCGACATGTAACCAAAAACTTTTAGGAAGCCATAAGATTAAATAGTTCGATGTGCACTTGTGACTAGACATGTTTCGCTGGGCTCTGTCGTTGTTATTTTCTGCGTGAAATCGCGAGTACTGCCTTTTTAATTTTATCTTGTAATTATCGAGCACTTTGATCTGCTCTATTATTTATCATCGATTGTAATGGCGGATTCCAAATCGAATACGGGTGTGGTTAATACTCGATCACGTAAAGATGTAAGGATATTCTGGCGATAGCTGTTCTCCGTTAAGTCAATCAAATTCCTGTTAAGACCCCCTATAGGGGCATAGGACAGAAACAACTCTCTTCCACAAGGCGCGATCCTGAGCATCGGCCTTAAGCTGTTGCCAGGACTTGTTTATTCCTCTGGCCTCCTGCGCAACTGCTCGCTTCCATGTGTTACATGGTCGACCAACCCGACGTCTTCCTTGAGGATTATAATCCAGAGCCTGTTTTGCGATATTTTGCTCTGGTTTCCTCAAAGTATGACCGATCCACTGCCACTTCCACCGTTGAATCTCAATACCTATTTTAATCTGGCCAGTTGTACTCCAAAGTTCGTCGTTGGAGATCACTTCTGGCCAGAATATTCCTAAAATGGTTTACGAAAGTCTGTAGTTTCTTGGTAAGTCGAACGGTCACTTTCCACGTAGTACAACCATACAACAACACAGATTTGACGCATGCGTCAAAAACTCGCAGCTTCGTGCGAAGGGAGATCTCTCTTAACCTCCAGAAAGGGGAAAGGATACCGAAGGCCTGACGAGCTTTATTTAGCCGAGCCTCAACATCCTTTTCGGCTCCGCCGTCCATGCTTACAATGCTTCCAAGATAGCAAAAATCTTGCACCTCTTCCACATCCTGTCCGTTAAGAACAATCGGTGTGCTTGCGTTCGAACCCATGTGCATGTACTTGGTTTTACGCACATTTATTTTCAGTCCCGCCTCTTTGCATTTAGAATGCAACGAGCGAACATTTGACTCTAAGTCCGAACGGTTATGTGCAAGCAAACACACGTCATCAGCATAATCAAGGTGACTTAAGATGTTAAATAGTCTCCATTGAAGACTCTTACCTTCCCCACCTTCCAGTGCAGCTTTCAAGATGTCATTTAATTCCACCAGAAACAGGGCTGGTGATAATATGCAGCCTTGTCTGACACCCGTTCGCACAGGGAAGCTCTCGGACAGCTCTCCTCTATGCAAGACGTGACACTTTGCATCTTCGTAGGATTCTTTAATCATAGCTATGACCTTATCTGGAGTACCTCTCCTACGCAAAGCATTCCATATGTAATCTCGCTTAACGCTGTCGAAAGCCTTCTCGAAGTCTACGAACATGAGATGTAGTGGCGAACCCATTTCGGCTGACTGCTCTAATATTATCCGTAGGGTATTTGTGTGTTCGGTACAAGACGACCCTTTACGGAATCCAGCCTGATAAACTTCGAGAGTGCTCTCGACGACATCACTAATCCTATTGAGAATTACCTTAGCCATAATTTTTGATACGGCAGTAAGTAGACATATACCACGCCAATTGCCACAATCCCGAAGGTCGCCCTTCTTCGGAATTTTCACAATGACGCCCTCCTTCCATTCAGTCGGATATCTTCCCTCACTCCACACCTTAGTGAAGAGTGGGAGGAGTATATCGGCTGTGATTTCCGGGTCCGCTTTGAAGAGTTCGGTTGGTAGTCCGTCTATACCTGGAGCATTCCTTCCCGCCATTAACCGAATGGCGGAAACTATCTCTTCCTTATCTGGGGGATCGTCCCTAATAGAGGGTTGTTGCGGTTGGATGTTTGGTAGTTGTTCTGTTTCTCTGACAAGATGTTTAAAATATCAGAGAAGTATTCCTTCCATCACCGCAACTGGTGCTCACTCATATTAAGGAGAGTTCCGTTGACATCTCTCACCAGGTGGTTGGCGGTGAAATTCCTGTTCGTCAACTGTTTCATGATTTTGAAAAGTGAACCCATATCCCCTAGGTAAGCCGGAGATTCTGACTTGTTTGCCAGATCTTCAATGGCCTTTCTCTTGTCGCGTCTACCAGCCCTCTTAAGCTGTATATGAGCATCGCGGTAGTTCTGCCTCAAGTCGGGCGTTCGTTGGTTGACATCGGGTTGAGAGATGATTGCCAATTTGGCTTTTTTCCGATTGCCAACCTTGACCCATGTGTCTTACGACATCCAGGGTTTCTCACCGCTTTGCACATATCCCACAGATTCTTCAGCACTAGTTAGAAAAGTGTTTCTGGTTGCCTCCCAATTGGCGTCCAGTGTGCGCATTTCATATTCACCCAATGTGGATGACTTTTCGCGTAGAATAGTGGTGTATTCGCGTTTTTTGTTGGGATCTCTAAGTTTATCCACATTAAGCTTGCGCTTCATTTGAAGAATTTGTGGTCGTCGGATAGCTGCTGTACACAATCTCAAGCAGGCAACCATCAAGTGGTGATCGCTCCCCACGTCAACTCCACGTTTCGCTCGCACATTGAGGAGACATCTTCTCCATCGGCGACTTATAGCCAAATGGTCGATCTGGTTCTGAGTAACACCATCAGGGGAAACCCAAGATGTTTTATGATGACTCTTGTGTGGAAAAAGGGTCCCTCCGATGACCATTTGCCGAGTACTACAAAACTCCACAAATAATTCGCCGTTTTCGGGTCTCTTAATCCAAGGTCGTGACGCGTCGACCCAAGGGTCACCATGCCTTCCCATGACGTGTTCTAGTCCAGTGTTGTCTGATCCAATCTGGGCGTTCATATCTCCTGAGATGATAATAATATCACCTCTTGGAACACGTTCGAAGGTGGCACTCAGTTGGCTATAAAACTCCTCTTTGTCACCAGATGTTGCGGTATTAGTTGGTGCGTAGCACTGCAGAATTGTGAAGTTTCTGACACTGGTCCTGTGCCTGACGACGAAAATCCTATCCGAGATTGGTTCCCAGCTAACGAGACTGTTTCTCGCTCTCGGTGTAAGGACGAACGCCACGCCATTTCTGGCTTCACTTTCAGGGCCAATGTACAGAATAGTGTTTCCGCTAGGGGTTCGTTCTTCTCCTGATCCTGTCCACCTGACCTCGCTCAATCCCAAGATTTGGATGTTATAGTGCTCCATTTCACGGTCGATCACCGATTGGCGGTGCAAGGACCGAGTAACCCCAGCTCTTCCCCCGTCATTCAATGTTCGAACGTTCCAGAAGCCAATCATAGTCCGTTTTCGAATGCCAAAAGTCGTTACCGTAGAATCAGTCCGTATCCGAGGCGATGTATCTGTTTCTCGTATCATTTAGGTCTTAAGATCACGAGTGATAAGCCCATGATCCAGTGAGTGTCCATTTGCCATTTTTAGGGCAAGCAGGACTGGCTGTGGGTGAATTCTACAGCCCCCATCCCACAGGGGGATAGTTAGCTCAGGTCCGTGGAGTCGCTAGGCTCCAAAGATAGTTACAGGAATTGGTAAAACCTCATTCTACAACTACCCCCTTGCGGGGGTGCCCTTTAAGTCCTTTAATATCACCAAATATTTCCATCATGTAACCATAGAATATCTCAGGAGCTGCATTGACTCCAAATGGTAACCTCGTAAGCCTATACCTTCCATATGGTGTATTGAAAGTACATAAAAATGAACTATCCTCTTCTAATTCTAACATCCAAAAACCTGAATTAGTATCTAAAATTTGAAAAATAATTAGCATTAGCTAATTTTGATCTAACTGTTTCAATATCGGGAAATTGGAAATGTGGACGCAATAAAGCCTTATTTAAATTTCTTGGGTCTAAACATGCTCGTAATTTATTACCTCGTTTTTCTACCAAGACCACTGAACTTACCCACTTAGTAGGTTCAGTAACTTTAGTGATAACTACTTTTAATTTTTCCATACCATCCAATTCTTCTATAAATTTATCCAACAATTTAAATGGTATTTTGCTAGGTGGATCTATTACCGGTTTGATCTCTTTATCTATGTATAATTTTCTTTTCTTTGGTAACTGTCGCAAGCCTTCAAAAATGTCATCATAATCTTTTACTTAATTTTTATACATATCCATCGAACAAATTTTCTTTATAAAACCGTACTCTTGACACGTTTTGAGACCAATAATTGGTTTATGATTCTGAGTATCAATTATGTAAAAGTCTATTGATGCTTTAGAAGGCTTATTATGTTTGCAATAAACCGTAAACATGCATATTACATCGAGTTTCTCACCACTATATGTCACAATTTTAACATTTGTTTTTTTCATGAATTTTTTATTTAATTTTAAAAATTCAAATGTTTTTAGAGACATTATATTTGCTTGTGCTCCTGTATCCAATAAACATTTTATTTTTTTTTATTTTGTACTGTTAAATTTACAGTCCACTCATTGTCATTACTGTGTGTATTCACTGAAAGTTTTCCTAAAAATAGTTGATTTTCATTTGCTTCTAGATTTTTTAATTTAATTTTTGATTTACACAATTTAGCATAATGGCCTAATTTTTCGCATTTTCTACACACTACACCTATCGCGAAATGGTTTTTTCCACATCTTTCACATTTTTTACTTGAACTTGGAACTCTATTTTTGTATTTATCCACATCTTTCATATTTTTATCATTGTATTTAAAGTTATTTTGTCGATGAATCATACCTATTATAGCCGGTGTTTCCAACTGCTTTGAATATTGCCGCCCTTGCTCGATTGTTTTTGCGATCTCAACAGCTTTGTCCAGCGAAATTCTGCCCTCCTGCAACAGCCTGTTTCTTATGTTGGATTCCGATAAACCACAAATTAGTATGTCCTTGACTAAGTCCTCACGTAAGGAACTTAGTTCGCATGACATACTAAGGTTTTTTAAGTCCGTTACGAACTCGTCCAAACTTTCTCCATCGCGTTGACGTCTCGTAAACAAATTGTGACGTTCTACAGCTAGGTTTTTCTTCGGTGTGAAGTGACCTTCAAGAATATTTACCGCTGTTTCGTAAGACACTTTATTAATGTCGACGTTGTAAGAATTAATGATCGGTATTACATCTGGCCCCAAGTGATTTAATAAAAGCGCAACTTTTCTTGCGTCATTTTCACTATCTAGTCCAGATGCACGTAAGTAGATTTTAAATTGGAGATTCCACGATTTCCGCTCATCGGCTAAATTTGCCTTGTGCACGTTGAACGGTTGAATTTGATTACCGCTACCGCTTGCAACATGCGGTTGCCGTGCAATTTTTTCTGTATCATTTGTTTTGGAGGTATCACCTGTTGGAGACATATTCGATTGTTTCTTTTTTTTCACTATTAGTCTATTAGTCTAGTTTTTATATTTTTTTTCACTGTCATATTTTTTTTTTTAATTTACGTTTTTTTTTTTAAATTATCTTTTTGTGCCACTTCTGACACCATGTTGTATTGTTGTCAATAATCTATTCGTTATGGGCTTTTTGACACATTCAGATGCAGCGGCACCTCTAACGACAGCGCCTTATTGTGTTTCAGCTTCTAGCTTCAAACTAGAATTAACCTACATACAGTTGCTCAATTAAGTAATCGGACAGAGCTACGAGACGAAGACTTTTGTCAGTAACTCTTTATAAATCCCAGTTAGGAGAAAATGGAATGCATATTCATTTACTTGTTAACACTAGTTTATAATCTAAAAACAAAATTGCTTTTTATTATATCAACAAAAAAGTTATAAGCCAAGATTCAAAATATGTGATTGTTAAGTTCCAATTAAATATTGGGACACCTGGCAACACTGGTTTTCTTTTCACATTTGAAATGAAAATTCCCCGAATTATAACAAATTAAGTGCGAATAAAGGTAGTCAAAGTGTAAACGAAAAGAATAAATTACTTGTTGCGAAATTTTTTATAGTGAATTCTCATACTAAACTAGCATGGGTCGTCGAGGTAAAGAAACTACTAACGAAGTTCGGAAATTGGTCATCAAACATCACAAAAACGGGATGTCTGTGCGAGAAATTGGGGAAATCATCGGTAGAAGCCATTCGACAGTTCATGACATCATTAAACGGTTTGAAATTAATAAAAGTATTGGACATAATCCTAGATCCGGACGGCCGAAAAAATTTTCAGAGGCAGATGAACGGTGGATCGTGCAGCAAGTAAAGAAAAATCCCAAGCTGAGTGCGACAAAATTGACATCAGAAGTGTCTAACTACCTCCACATTACTGCAAGTACAGAGTCTGAGAGAAAAGTTCTACGGAGTGACGATTTTAACGGAAAAGTTCCACGCAAAAACCTTTTGTAAATAAGAAAAATCAGCTAAAGCGACTTTTCGCAAAAGAGCATAAATCGCGTGACTTTTCCTATTGGAGCACAGTGTTATTTACTGACGAGAGCAAATTTAATGTTTTCCGATCAGATGGACAAACATATTTGTGTAGACGACCAAATGAGGAGTTCAAACCTGTTAACCTTCAACCGACCGTAAAACATGGAGCTGGATCATTGATGGTTTGGGGCTGTATGGCTGCCTCTGGACTAGGAAAGCTAGTTTTTATTGATTGCATGATGGACCAACACAAGTATATATCCATTTTAAAAGAAAATCTTAAAGAAAGTGTAGATAAATTGGGCATTTCTGAAACGTTTTCGTTCTATCAAGACAATAACCCAAAACACAAAGTTCACAATACGCGCATGCGGTTATTGCATAATTGTCCTCACGTGATGGAAACGCTCCACAATCTCCGAATATAAATGTAATCGAACATTTGTGGGCCTATTTAGAAAACAAATTGAAATCGCGGCTAATTTCTTCGAAGGCCGAGCTTAAAGTGGCTCTGGAGGACGAATGGAAAAAAATCGATCCCTCTTATTGCAGGTCGTTGGTCGGAATCTATTCCAAGAAGACTGGAAGCCATTCGGAAAACCAAAGGTTTTCTAACAAAATACTAAAATAAGAAAAAAGCTTTTTTATACTTAATTTACAATCATTATTTGAAGTGTTCAAATATTTAATTGGAATTTAACAATCATTATTTTGAATTTTGGCTTATAATTTTTTTTTTGTAAATAAAATAGAAATTTATTTTTTTCTTATTTTATAAACTATTTATGCATTTCATTTTTTCCTAAATTGATTTTTCATAAAGTTACAGACAAAAATCTTCACACCGCGGTACTGTCCGATTACTTAATTGAGCCACTGCATGTATGAATAACTTGTAAAGTTCATATTGGAGACAAGATTTTTTGTTAAATATCAATAAAAATAGACTTAGAACATAACTGCATCATTGCTATTTTAATTAGTGTCATGGGGATCGTCAAATAGCAAAAATAGGAGTCGTATGTAGACATTTGTCGGTCACTGCACGGTGGCTGCGTAAAGCCTATGTAAGGTCTACGTTTCACTGTAAATAAGACATTATGTTCCAGATTTTTGTTAAACCGTTTGTTGCTGAGCACGATCTGCCATCTGCCGTCTGCAACAAGAATTTAATTTCTGACTTCATGTTGCTTGCCAGTTGACATAAATTTCCGGCAACATTAGACTTTATTGTATTCTCTCTTATTCTCTGCATTTCAGTTCTTTGCAAACACTCGTCGTGTCAGGTTGGGTTTTGTTCATTTCCGCCAGCGAACAATTCACGTGTGCCGAATTTTATCGTGAGTTGTGAACGCAGATTTAACAAGTGTTTGTCCCTCGTTTTCTTCTGCCAGTTTATTTTTATTTCTTGTTGCTCTACAGAAATATTTCAATTTTCTTTGATTTTTTGTTATTCTGGTTTTTTCGGTGTCCGAAGTGAAAGTCCAGAAATAAATTCGTTGGGGAATTCGCGGGTGTTGCGCGCTATCTGAGATGTGTCAGAGCCACGAAAAAGAACTGTGAATACTGGTGTCTGTGAAAATTATAAAAAAAAGAAAGAAAAGGCCGTTGTTTCCGGGAACGGGAAGTCGCGACGAAACCCAAGAATAAGAAATAAATTTAAGTAAAGGCTAACAAGTCTGCAACAATTACAATGAAACGTTCGTCAACGTTAAAGATTTCCGTTTCGGTGCTGCTCTTCGGTTGGCTGTGCACGTTAGGCAGTGGCAATCAAGTCCAACAATGGACAGATCATTGCGTCAACAATTTATTCCCCAAAATGGAAAACTTGACGCATATGCAATTCACCAAGGAAGTGATTTCCACGGAGTATGCAATCCTTGCAGATTTCAAAAGTTTACACTGCTGCGCTAAAGGATACCGAAGCATTGAATGGTAAGTAGTTTTTTTTTTTCGAGGGTAAGAGTTGTGAAAAAGTCTTTCACGATGCAACTCCTAAAATCTGGAATAATTAGTTAGCATAGAGTTACTGTATAGGAACGGACCCTCTCTTATCAGAGTTTGGACACCAGGTTCCGGCACAGAGCGGGAAATTTTCAAATCGAAGATCTTAGGCCAAGTGTTATTTTCTGCGATCGATTCCATTTTTCGTTGAAATTTTATGCCAAGTATAAATTGAAAATCCTAAGATTTACGTTTCAAATCGTTTTTAGTAAAAAAGCAATCTTTTATCGCCTTTTCAGTACGAGCTGTCACTCGTTAACTTTTTGAAAATAGACGAGTGACAACTTGATTAGCGGCTCCGTGTCCAAACTCTACATCAGCAAAAGAGGGCGCGTTCCTCTACTGTACTTCTAGTATAGTATAGCCTGGGTGTAGCCTGGTAGATAGCGTGTTGGTCTACAATGCGAAGGTCCTGAGCTCAAATTCCGGCCGATGTACATATGATTCCATGACACTATCAGTAGTAGTTAAACGCGAGAAAAAAAAATTTAAGTGTGGCCTAATATCGGATGTAAAGCTGATGTCTGCTTGTTAGTCACCAGCAGAACGGCTCCTTAAAACGAGCTTGTGTTCGTTAAAAAACTACTTTTCTGACATTTTGGAGATTATGTCTTGTCGAAAACCCTGGCCAGACTTTGTTTAATGGGCGAACAGTAAAATCGAAAAATAATTATTTTCCGATTTTACTTGGAACTTCGGAGAGCATCAGTTCCTTGACAGTTTCCCTATACTGGGACCAATTAGTCTTCCTGTAGTTACTATGGACTGGTTTGTCTGGAGGAAGTTCATCTAAATCAAATTAGAGATATCAAAGATCTGAAAAGGAATGTTTATTGGATACATTCCACTCCCTTACCAAACGCGCGATATTTTCTGAGGCTGTGGTAATGTATAGGACTTTCTGCCTATTTCTAGTAATAAAAGTGGGTTCTCCTTCCTGTTACAGACCAGTAGATTGGTGTTGGAGCTACCCCTTACTGTATGATGCGTTTTGAGTCTCCGTGCTTCAGCAATTAAGCAATTAGACCTCCCAGATTATCTGATTATGAGCCAAATTACCCGAAATCAGCCAATAGTAGGGAATAGAAATTCAATTTTCTTTTCGCAAGAATACAAGATCTTGGTTTACCTTGATTCCTTACGGAGTCTTCAATCAACAGATTATGTTCTCCACAGCCAAAAGTTCTTGGATCAAGTCTATGTACTTGCTAATTCAGTTGAAGAAGAAAGAAATCAGACGCCAATTTGGAGTAGTCAAGCTTAATTTGCAGATACTTCAGTGACTGAGTCATTTATGCATTCAGCTTCCACCACGGTGAAGTTCGCTTCCTCCGGATCGGAAGCCAAAAGTTTGTCATTGCTGAGCAGATGTGAACTAACGTGTTCGTCCTCCATTTCGGAGCCTGGCGACTATGAGTAGTGACGTCTTAGCTAATGGATAGACTGGTAATGTGAAGGGCTGGATCGGGTTCGGATGTAGAAGTGTTTCGCTCCGTGCCATCATAGGTATGGAAGGGAAGGGATCCTGGGCTTAAGTTTGAATAAGACAAAAGTTTGAGTTGCAAATAAAAAACCAAAATTCCTTCATCAAAAATACAGGATTGCTCTAAACTTGAGATTTTATTTAAAAAGCGAATCAGATTCTTGAACAATGGCAATGCCTTCTATAGTAGAAGGCCGAGTAACTGAATCCAACAACAACACGTTGGAGTCATACCAAACATGACAGTTCCATACAAATTCGCTCGCTTTTGTATGGAGCTGACACGGCAAGCTTCGTAAGAATCGCGTTTATTCTTAAATGCAGTGTTAAAGATAGTTCAGCTTTCTAAGGCACTTTATTGATAGTGCTCGGCATGTAATTATGACACGTTGATATTAGTGCAATGGATTTTTAATTGAAAAAAGTGCGATCAAAGTTAAATCTCGGCTTCTCACACCGAAGAAAATCTGTCACTCATATTGTGCAGAGTTCTCCGGTTATTTTTCACACAGAAAATTGTAGAATTTTAGTTATTGCGAAAAAGTGTGCACTCGCGTAATATTTTCGTGCTTAATTTGAACTAATTATGCTCTTTTCTTGTTTTCGGCAAAACGTGTTTTTACGACAAGTTCGTCAAAAATAATACAGGTGGTCCTTTGGAATGGAAAAATCCATGACGTCATACCCACTGGAGTCATTCAAGATGGCCGCTACGTCAGTTCTGCCCAGCTTGAGATGTAGAAAGCGTTGACAATGGCCAAATAGACTTCAAACTGAAATTCGGAAGATTGCTCTTACCACGTATCACGGTAAAGAACAATCGAATCGTCAAAATAGACAGGGCGCGCGATCGCAACTTGTAATGGGCGTTGTTAATACCCAAGAAA
Organism: Chorisops tibialis; assembly: GCA_963669355.1. Taxonomy (NCBI): domain Eukaryota; kingdom Metazoa; phylum Arthropoda; class Insecta; order Diptera; family Stratiomyidae; genus Chorisops; species Chorisops tibialis. The sequence continues at coordinate 12,211,064 of OY770262.1, read as the reverse complement.
ATTTTCTAATTACCTGAAAAATTTTATTCATCATCAACCCACTTAGCAATATTGCTTGTGGCTTGATGAATGATTTTAAAGTCTAAATAATGACAAATAGTTCTAATGAATAATTAATGTAATTTTTTTTATGGAATGCTTTGAATTATGTACAGTACAAGGGTTACTAATTCTACAATGGCACTACAGCCCAAATCGGGCCTTGGCCTCCTGACCTTCATGTATACCCAATTATGCGTCGACCGGTATTTGAACTCACGACCTTCGCATTGTAGGCCAACACGCTACCCACTAGGCTATATTCTAGTTAGAATTATTAATTGTTCAAAATGTTTTTTGATTCATTTTATTGGTCCGAATCCTGCCTAACTTGACGAGCCGCCACTGCCATCAGTGTCTTACAAATGGACAAAAAAAACAACAATGAAGAACAAAGCTCCGAGACGCCTGAGTGCGACGTGCGTCTTGTTGTCTTGTTATTTTTACTTATCTTTCGGGTTAGTGTTGGTTGTTTTTGTAGACGTGTTGTCATTGTTTCTGTCCTCTGTGGAGTGGCTTCCTGTTTATTATGATTTTGTTTCCAGCTCTGGTGTTGTCTTCGAGTTGATATTTTGACTTACTCCTATTTATGATATGTTTGTGGAGATATTAATACCCTTCCCTCCCTCAAGACTTTTTCCCTTGGTACGAAGCGGTCTTACGTTGATAGGTGATGTATATCACCTTTGGCCTGTGTTTCCAACCAATCTTACCGTTGTAAAGATTGTATTCATTATTCCTCCCTGTTACTCAACTACTTTTGAGGGCAGGTACGTTAATAAGGGAAGAGATAATCGGTAAGAAAAGCACGCAAAAACCTAAGCGTTCACAGTTCCTTAAGTCTTGTTTCATTGGTGCATTACTCGCAAACGGAATTGCCACAGTTGTCTTTAGCAACACGGATTGTTTCAGACGACAATCATTAACGTCTACATTTGCTAAGATAACGCCAAACTTCGTCCGACGTATCCTCGCGGATGACACCAGTCTATTCTTTCTTACGTGCTTTGCGTTAACACTGGTAGGAGCAAGGTCTATCTTAAACCTTTCCCAATCATGGGACCTGGTTGATCCGCAACTCCACGTCGAGCATAAGGTTTGCTTACGCATTTCAATAAATCGTCTACTGTATAAGCTATATCTTTCGATATAACCCGCAGCAGAACGAATAACGCTCTACCCGCGATGTAGGTGGTAAACCACAACCACTACGTGTACCCCGAAGGGACCTCATCCATGGCTGTATTGGTTTGCCCGCATCGCGTCGCATCGATACGCCCCCAAGCTCATTCAAACACTTTGTAAGATCAGGTGTTCGATCCCACCATCTTTAATGCTCAGATTTTGCTTCCTCAGTTGTCCTCAGTGACACTCTGTAGGGCCAGCAACAGGATGTCACTTCGGACCTTCCGGTTGCTACTTTCCTCACTTATTTATCAGCGGTTTGTACTCAATTCCAGTGCCACTGCGTCAACGTCAGATACCACACACTTCGGTTGCTCAGTTTTACCTCCATTTTTGCACAGGTTTTCCACGCTTTTTTGCTCAATTTCTGCTCATTTTAGTTCATGATTGCTCATATTCATACACACTTTTTACTCACTTTTACTCAGGTTTTGCTCATATTTTTGCTTATTTTAGCTCATTTATTCCTCATTTATTCTTCATTTACTCATTCCTTTCACAGCCTCATTTGTACATCATATATACACATACATACTCATAGTTGCAGCTCTATGGCTTGCAACTAGGTTGTTTCTTGAGGGCATAATCGATACAACTGGTACAGGGTTGCCAATACAGCCTCCCGTAGTACCAAGTTTAAAGTCCTTGGTGAGGACCTTCGTGAAGCAAGCTTCACTTCGGTCTAAGTTCACGTATAACTTTGTTACCGATTAAACAGCTCGGGTTCGAGGAGTTGCCATGCTCCAAAAGAACGAACCGTTCAACTTTATCCCCCCCCCCCACCTAAATGGGTTATGGAGCTGACGGACCGTTCAACTTGGTTCCCCCTATCTGTCTAGGTTTCGGAGCCGATGGTAATATAGTATAATAAATTGAATTAGATTCAATTCAATATACCTACCATACGACTTGATTCCCCCCTATCTGTAGATCTCTTAGCGTTATCCAGCCTGCACCACGAGGAGGTGGATCTACTTCGCAGACCTTAAGCGTTCACAGTTATTATGATTTCGAGGACTAAAATGTGCATACTTGGAGCCTGTAATCACATAATCGAGTTTGAGGGATCAATGGCTGTGGACGCCGAAGAACATAACTACCACTAGTCATGTTCAACAGTCAAATATGTAGATATAATTCTAACAACTTGTAATCCACTTTTTTGATCCTGCCTCGGTCCCTGTTTGTGCCGGGTAACGACGTATTTTCCAACCGATTCCATGCATCCTCACCATGAGAGTGGCTCAAGACCCCAGGATCGAAAAAGTTATTTACGAGGTTTTAGAATTACACAGACGATATGAAGATATGAACCAACTGCTACTTTTTTTTTAAATATTGTGAAACACATGATCGTCTGTTAAACAATTAAGTTCGCAGACTATGGCCGATTTTTTTTTTAATACCAGATAACCAATTGCTTTCTATTTACGTTTTGACCTCAAAACTCTAAATATCAAAAATCTCGGAAATAAATGTTCAATGACCGCGTCCTAATTGTAAAACACTCTTGTTGATAAGGAATGGAAAATTTTGTGCAAGAAACAATAATATTGTGTATAAGAAAATCTGTAAACAGAATTATAGCTACTAAAGTGGTCGCAAATAGCTCACGGCAGCTGACAATCTTGTTTATCAGCTCGAAGAGTAAACAAAATTGACAAGATCATACCGGCCGGTTGCCAACGTTACGAACGACACCTACTTAAGAATAATAAATCTTTAGACTTACAAAGTTGTTGTTGGTCAGATTTGAAAATGTTTTTGCGCATTGCAGCGTTTAAATCGGATTTCTTGGAAACAGCTTACAGCCCGTTATCAGAGACTTCGCAAACTTACTTCAACGAATATGTTTTTCTATTTAGATAGCTCTCCGATAAAGCAGGTTCGATAAAAATTTATAAGAAATTGTTGCATAAAAAACGGCGCCGAGTCGAAAAGGTCGTGTAGTAAGTGTTGCTTACTGATAAGAGGGTATTACCCACCGACAGTTTAGTTGCTTTTTTCCCAGAAATCGGTTATTATTTGCCTAAAACAAAATTGCGAGAAAAACTTGTCATATGGGTAAGATGATAAATTCGTTGATTTAGTGTTGGTCGATTGCTTACAACGAATGTGTTGAAGAAGATTACAATGATAAAACTTTCATATCATTTTGCCATATGAGTAGTTTCATTTATCGGGAGTACAAAGTGAAACCCGCCGTTTCCCAATAGATGGCGCCAGCAGTAAATGCTGATCAACAATGACGGATCAGAAACGTCACACGATAAACTTAGGCATCTGTCATCACTAGATTTGTGAAGATTTGTCGGCGTCATACTCTTTTTTGGACGCGAATACGTCAAAATTTGAGCAATTCAAAATAAAACTGCGGCTGAGGCGCTTCGAATGATTAAAAACTTATTGTGAGGGTACTATTAGTGAAATAACGTGTCGTGAGTGGTTTTCTACAGACAATATTTTTGGTCCGATTGAAAATACGATGAATTAGGGCCCAATATAACCAAAAAATGATTTAACTCGAAATAAATAAACAAATTTGTTTTAAGTCAAACAAAAATTATATTTAATGCTCATATTTTCCGGTTTCGGTTGGCAATCGTTTTCAAAAGTAATACAGGTCTGACCAGCGATGTGCCTGATATTTTGCGATCACTCCCACCCCATTCTGTGGCGGCTTACTCGAGTTATCGCCGAGAAACACAGACACGTCACATCTACATTTGTTAATTCGTGGGATCTAGTGAAAAGAGCACTCCTTAATTCCATAATATTTTTTTTTTAATTAAATTCCTATGCTCGTCGCGCGAATTGCTTCTGTTGGGTCAACTGTTTTCGTATTTTCTCTTTCATGTTTTCTCTGTTCAGCATAAAAGGCTCGAGGAGCATTCATAAGAGAACAATTGTATTGTCGCATGTCAACTCGAATGTTCGCGATCTTCTACTGTCCCATATTTTACACACGCACTAATATTTAATTACTCATCGACCGAATAGAATGAAATGAAAAGGGCGACCGCTTATGATGGAGAGTCAGTCATAACTCCATGTTCGGACATCTTTCTCATCTTATTTCTCCAATCCAACCTTATGCGTAAGACGGAAGTCCACGGCTTCAAATCTCCTTGAACATACTAATATATGTAGTAGCTGAATCCTTTGAAAGCCGAGGATCGGTGCACACCATGTATACCGACTTTTCCAAAGCATTTGACTTGATAAAATCTAAGATCGTTTTTTCAAAGCTAGAGAAGTACGGTATATTTTTTTTTTTTACAGAATGATCTGTGTTATAGGCAATTTCGGCCTTTATGTGCAATGCACAAACACAGTCATGGAGGGAAGTAATGGGATTGGGAAGGTTGGGGAAGGGGAGTGAGAACGACCATAGCGAGTGGAGAAGCTGGTATATTGCTCAGTTGTACTGGCTGCTTACTGAAAAATATTTGCAGATTTTATGGGGGACTGAATGATAGAAAGCAAACAGAAACCATCTACTGAGTATCTAAGCCTTCTTGAAGTGGAATTGTTTCACTTTTACACCGTTTTCCCATTTTATTGCAAATAATTTTTTTTATCACCAGTAGCAACTGAAAAATTTGCGCTTAAAAAAATCCCGTCTGGAGTGGGAATCGAACCCACGACCTATTGACTGAGAAGCAAGCACGCTGCCCACTACGCCACGGAAGCCTCAATTGGATTTCATCATATTTATCTGATCGAAGCATGACAGTAACCTTTTTCGGCAAAACATCCCCTAGTTTCTCAGCGAATTCTGGAGTTCCTCAGGGTTCCATTCTCGGTCCACTCTTATTTCTTGTTTTCATAAATGACCTACCATTATTTTTATCTTACCACCTCAAAATATTCCGAGTGATCGACTCTCTTTGTGGCACTGCAAAGTGGCCTTTATTCTCTATCTGAGTGGTGTCTTAACTACAGTATACCCAGTAACATAACTCAGCCAAATATGCGGCTTGGTTTCGAAAACACACGTGCGTTTCCTCTCTCAGACACGAGTGTTTCCTCTCCCAGACACGAGTGTTTCCTCTCCCCCAAGCATACAGTGAACATTTAATCTGATCTTTCCATTTCATTTTCGCAAAGATATTTTTTTATTAGACACGAGCAAGCGAAATTGTAAGAAACATCGACCATAACCCACGCACCCGCCGTCCAAGTTGAATGCGATGCGAGCAAAAGCTTTAAGAATGCCATGTACAAGAATGAGAGATAAGAGGTGTCGCGGATTCAGCGGGACACGTCGCGAACGAGTCCGTCAGTACTTTTCTCTCCCTCTTTTTCGGAGGTAATGACGTCAAATTTCTCTCATGAAAATCCTGTTAACCCAGGCAATATACGAAGTTATTTTACTTGGTGGACTGTACTGTGGTCTTAATAACGACGTTTCCCTTAACATTGAGAAATCTTTGTTCATGAAGTTTACATGTAAAGCTGCGTTTACACTAAATGCGCAGAGACGAGCGAAAGCTTGCGATGTAAACATGCTCACCCAGTCCGAACGATATCTGAGCGCAAACGAATATGCTCGCGATACTCCAACTTGTCTAGAGCATTTCATTCCAGGCATCTATTTTTTTGTTTCTGATAAGGCAGTTTTCATGGCTAGGACTCCAAATCGCTAAGACTCCAGTTTTTTGCTTATTCCACATGTCAGCCATGGATGGAACGGCATGCGATACGATTCTCGCACATTCAGGGCATATTTTAAGGTGCTTCATATTTGTATGATAATGGATAAGGACCTTATGTCTTATGCTTACGGTAAAGAACAATATTCATTAAAATGCATTAAAGTCAATATTTGGGTTAAATGTAATCGTATGCCGTTCCATCTACCTATATGATGGTGCATCGTCCATCATCATCGTCAATGGCGTGACAGCCCGAATCGGACCCTCTTGAAGTCGTCGTCTCGATCCAAAAATCGTGTTCGTATCTTCATTAACCGAGTCTTCCCACTGCTTGTGTATTTTGCCTACAGGCAGTATCGCAACAAAGTGCTCCCCCCCCCCCCTTCTCCAACGCTTATTGCGGTAAAAATTTTGTAAAGTTTGTAATGCAAAAATTAAGCGCTGTTTAAATTTTTAGCAATTATACTCGATTTTCCAAGTGAAACCCCTGTCGTTTAATAATGAATAATTTGTATGCTCTTAGAATATTATAAGTTTCCTCTGAAGTTTGTAATGCCAAAAAATGCTCGTCTAGAATCGCCAAGAGCACACAAAAATTTATTTATCGCTCAAAAATCTCGAAACTGTCGGTCTGTCCGACCGTTGTCGTTGAGCTAAGAGTTATTTTTGGTAAAAAGTAAGATGAAGTTCGTGAATGAGCCAAATCGCGCCACCTCTTTTACCCCCCTCCCTTACAAAATGACACAATTTTTCAACTTTTTCTGCAGATATACATAAATGCTATTGATCTGAAATTTAAAATAAATATAAATTTATTTATTTCCTTCAAACAATATTGAAATTATACCACTTCTTCTATCACCTCCCATACAAACTACACAATTTCGTGAAACACAATACACCGTTTATTTCAGTACCCATGAAATTAACGATCCTTAAATTTGGTCTATAGCATTTTGGTCACTATGATTTGATGTATGAAAAAATTAGTTTGATCACACCGCCCCTTCTATCACCTCTCATATAAAATGACGCAATTTTACAACTTGATTTTCTTGAAAACTGTCAAAGTTAGTGCTCTGAAATTTGAAAATTAACACTTTTTCAATTATATTATTTAGTTTTTATTAAACAATTTGAAATAGTCCCACTGCTTCTACTCCCTCCCATAAAAACTACACCATTTCGTGAAATAAAAGGTACCAATTTTCTCAGTACTTATGATGCTCAAATTAAATACAAAAGTATTTTGGTAGTGATTATAGTAAGGTGTAAAAAAATATGTTCAATGCCGCCACCCCTTCTCTTGGAACGTATAATTTAACTGATCTGAAATTTAAAACCATTTCTATGTCGATTAGATACTTTTATAAAAATCGTTAAAAGTTTTCCACCCCTTCTGCCACCTTCCATACAAAAGTCGCAGTTTAGTGATACGTGTTAAAAAAATTTAAAAAAAAACTTTCTGAAGTCACTGAAAATTTTATTCCACCTATAATATCGCATGATTGGAGTTAAACCGCAATCGTAGTTCTGTTATGTATATTTTTATAAATTGATAAATTACGAAAGATCCCTGTCTTTCGTAATTTATCATCTGCAGATCTTTCGACGTCAACTGTGAAAAGTTTCGCTGACTTCTGATTCAGGCGATGTACTGCTACGATACAAACATACGATATAATCGTTAGCATTAGTTGTGTGTAAATAATTAGAGGAGCTAGGGTGTAGCCTAGTAGGTAGCGTGTTGGTCTTGTAATGCGAAGGTCGTGAGTTCAAATCCCGGTCGAAGCAATATATAATTCCGGCACATTGCCTGCTTGGATATACCTTGGTCACCTCAATCTAAGAAAATGAAAAATTCGTAGAAAAAGCTTTGTGCGAAGGGCTAACAACCCTTCCACAATAAGTAATATAAAATGTTAAGGCACCTGAATATCAGGAGGCCAAGGTCCGATTTGGGCTGTAGCGCCTTTGTAGAAGTAGAATTAGAGGATAATAGGACACCCATTAAGAATTTAGTTCCATTTTTTCTGTCGGTCGTGCAGCGCTTGTCGAATATTCTGTTCTATACATAACCTCCATGTCTACATTCTCTACTGAAATAAAAATATCAAAGCTTTTAAAATAAACATTGCGCTATTTTTCCAATCCCCTGATGGAGATGCCGAAAACTAAAACAAAATAATTCAAATTCGAAATAAATGAAACAAGAAAATGTAACATTTAGGATGTTCTTTCAGAAGAATCACAAAAAATCCTTTCTTTTTTTGGTAGAGGAGAATCCCCGATCTCAAAGTGACTTGATTCCAACTATCTTTGTGCACCACAGCCTCTCGGCGCCCTAAAAACCTGACAACCCCTTGCAACGCGGGGCCATTAGTGGTGCTACTTACTCCACTGCATTGCCTACTGGCCTGTAACCACTCGCTTTGTCTCCCTTTACATGGACTGCAGTTTGCATAGCTAGATGAACGATCTGTCTAGAGTTAATACAACTTATGGTTGTATCTTATTCGTCATTCCATTGCTTCCTTCGCAGGTCCCAAAATTTATCGTAGGACCTTTCTTTCGAATGCGTTAATTGCTTTGAAGTGTCGACGTCTCGCTGCTAGAACAGAGCATAGGTCGTATACTAGTATAAGGATAAGCCTAAGTTGTTCTGGAATTTTGTGAATTCCAAAAGGCGCACCGATTATCCCGCTTCTATGTCCTTTGACGGTGTAGTCAGTGATGACTAGCTATAAGCAACTTTAGTGCAGACCTTTTCCGTGCTGCTTTCACTACCTCAAATCGTATTATTAGTCCTGAGGATTTCCATTATATGTCGAAGTTCCCTTCTACTACATTAGAGATGAAAGATCTTCATATTGAGGAAGCGACCGATTTGAAATTTATTTTAAGCATCGCGGATAGTTTTTCTAGAGGTCCAGGTGGCATCCCTGCTGCCGTATTAAAGCGATGTAGCACTTCTCTTGTCCTGCCTTTATGTCGTATTTTAACGCTTTTCTCAGATCGAGGATATTTCCTAGTTTGTGGAAATACTCCACTATCAGACCATTGCTCAAGAAAGGAAAAAGGATCGATGCTTGTAACTATCGTCCTATTGATAATCTTTTTTGCATTCCTAAGTTGTTCAAAGCTGTTTGTGATATAATGAATTTTAATTGTAAATCAATCATAAGTCCAGTCCAACACGGGCTTACCAAAGGTAGATCGACCACAACAAATCGAATGGAATTTTCCAATTTCACAATTCCAGTGATTGAAGGCGGTAAGCATATATACCGACTTTGATAAAATGGTCCATGCTATTCATGCTATACGCAGTTGGTTTTCCTTTTACTTTCATAGATTGGATCGGATCTTACCTATCTAATCGTACCCAAAAAGTAATTTTTCGAGGAGTTCATTCCTCTGTTATACTCAACACATCTGGTATGCCACAGGGAAGCCATCTAGGACCACTGTTATGTATTTTATTTGTTAACGACGTGAGTTTGGTTATTTCCCACTCGAAAATTTTGCTATACGCTGACGACGAAAAATTGTTTCGCAATATTTCGAATCAGAATGATTGCGCACTGCTTCAAAGTGGTTTGCAACGCTTTTTTGACCGGTGTACATTAAACTGTATGCCTTTGAATATTAGTAAATGTGCAAGCGTTTCATTCTTTAGGACCAAATCTTCCATGCATTTCGATTGTGTCCTAGACGGTAGCACACTGAAACAGACAGACAAGGTACCAGATCTCGGTGTATATTTCATAACCACATTTACGTTTGACGATCATATTGATGGTGTTAGGACTTCAATGATCCTTATATAACTAAGACTTTATACTGTGCTTTTGTACGCTCCATTCTTGAGTATGTTTGTCAGGTGTGGGCTTCGTAATACGAGGAATATAAGAGTAGGATCGAGTCTGTGCAGCGAAGGTTCTTAAGTTTCGCCCTAAGGGACCTTCCCTGGTATAATACGTTGCGTCTTCCTCCTTACGAACATGGCCTTAAACTCCTTGCTCTAGAGTCGCTTGAGAATAGACGGATTATCCTTAGGGCTGCTTTTGCATTTAAATTAATTTTAGGAGAAATTTATTCCCCATTTTTGCTCGAAGCCATAACTTTCAAGTATTCCGCGTCGATCCTTGAGAAACTATGTGCCACTCCATATTCCTCACTATCGCACCAACTATGGACAAAACGAACCAATCGCATCTCTTTCGCGTATTTCCAACAATAATTACTGCCGAATTGATTATAATTTATCTAGCATGCAGTTAAAGCGAGCTTCAGGCGATAAATAATTTGTGATTACTAATTGTTTTAAATTTGATACTCGTATGATGTTTGTTATTTTTTTAACAATATTTTGTAAGTAATTATTGTTTTGATGAATTTTTTTTTAAATAATTAAATAATTGATTAAATCCACACTCTCCAAATTATACTCTGCAATTGTTATTTTTTATCTGATTGACGTTCTCTTGTTTGCATCATTACATTACCGGACTTCTTTTGCGGCTGAGTAAAGATTGACAGATACTTCCTTAGCAGTAGGGAAGGATTTTAATGTCGTCATATCTCCCTGCTTTAAACCACATTCTGTTCTAAAGATGGTTTTGGAACCGGTTTGTATGCTCACTTGGGATTAACTGTTCGTCATTGTGAATCTCGTTAGTCCGGACTAGTTTTTGGGAAATTCCAAAATTAAGCATGATTTAGTGCAGTACCCTTCTGGCCATCATCTCGTATCAATCAAATTCCTGTTGTGCCCTGCCACAGGGGCATAGGACAGAAACAGTTCCCTTCCACAAGGTGCGATCCTAAGCATTAGCCTTTGGTTGGTTCCGGGACTTGCTCATTCCTCTAGCCTCCTGCTTAACTGCTCGCTCTCATGTGCTAATCAACTCGATGTCTTCCTTGAGAATTCTAATCCAGAGCATGTTTGACGATGTTTCGCTCTGGTTTCCTCAAAGCGTGACCGATCCACTGCCACTTCCGCCTCCGAATCTCAATGCCTATTTTAGTCTGTGTAGTTGTCGTTGGGGATCACTTCTGGCCAGAATATTCCTAAAATGCGTCAGAAGAAGATTTGGTGCACGTCTGTGTTCTATTGAATGCATAATAATGGATACGAATCTTTAGCGACTAACGAGACAAAATTGAAACAATGCAAAAGTTTTCGGGATATAGCGTGATCTCAACCATTGACGGTTGAATGCGAAACAATCATCTTCGACTTAATATCTAAAATATTTCGAAAAGACACGGATAAAAATTTGATCGAAACAGGATTTCCAAAACCAAAATGAAGGCTATATCCTAAACCGCGAACCACAAAGAAGATAAATTGCATAGAAAAAATTTTATTCGAAGATGAATGAAAACAGAACTGGTCAAATTAAATAGCAAAAATCAAACTAGATAGCAATCAGGAAAAGAATGAATTAAAGATGAACATGATGGCTTATCTGACTTTTTATTCTCTGCAACCATCCTTCTGTCCAATCCTCGAAAAAAAACAAGCGAAATTCGACCCCCTGGCGAATAGCATTCGGCGACATAAACTTCAAACATATCTTTCAGTCAGCCAACTATTTATAAGAACTTTATTAATCTTTGTAACAGAGAAAGAGATGGGGAGAATTGTAAGAAAAAAACAGGTCGGGTTTGTGCGAATTAACACAATAAAACCGGAATTTTCATTGATCGGTAGGATAAGATAACGCAAGAAATTTATATCTTGTAGAAATACGACACGATCATATTCTTAACTTACGGACTTACCTAATGACGTTTATTTTATGATTCAGAACTTCAAATCTGACGTGATCGCGTCCGTTTGGTACAAGATTGCGAAATTCGATAAGTTAAGTATTAGGAACTTCGTTTTATAGTGTGCGCGCACACGGGTAAAGCGTTAGTTAGGTATGGGCAAAAGCCGGCAGGTACAAATAATCACAAGTCTCTGGGTGATTCAACTCTTAACGATCGTCCAACTTCCTAATCTTAAAATGATCGTAGATCGGATTTTCACCAGAAACATTTAAAAAAACAAAACAAAAAACTTTGTAGAAGTTTTAAGTTTCTAATCATGAAATTGTTATGTCTTGTGAACTTTTCGAATCAAGTTTGGATTAGTGCGATCTTCGCCGTTCTCACGTATCTAACGATCGTTTTAATTAAGAATGCTAAAGATGGTTACGATATTGAACTACAAAAATCAAGGTCACGACATGAATCACTTATGTACACTTGAGTGCTATAACTCGTAACGATCATTTAACTCCTCTAAAACATTGTGTAAATAGTAGGTGCGATCTTATTAACTAAATTTAGATACATAAATATGATCTTACAATCAAACTTACATAATTTTTTCTTCTTAGTAGTAATACTAAGTATGTGTAGATGAGAAAGTTTGTAATCTTTAAATTGTTGCATCTTTTGAACTTTTCGAATAGATTATTTCTAGATTTTCGCGTGATCTTCACCGCGATCTCACGTACCTTAATCGAAAGATCGCCTATAAATAAGAATGTCAAAGACGGTAACGACAAGAAGCAATAAAAGAAGCATTGCGACGAAGCTTGTCGGGAATCAAAGACAACAGAATGCAGACGGTGAGCATGAATGCATCAGAAAAAGAAACAAAGATCACTTAATGTCGTGTTTCTACGATTTAAGGAAGATCGTGTAAAACATCTTCAACGAAGATCCTTGTCTTGGCGATCTTCATAGTTTCTGTTCTGAAATAACCGCTTATTCGCTTGTTTTTATTATTTTTTTCCACATTATTATTTGTTATCTTGACTCATCATGATCGCCCTCACACTATCTAGAGAAGATAACATGATTTCAGTGATGTGTTAATTAATTTTCTATTGAATTTCATTTTAAGATAAATAAAATCTTCCAAGAAAACACTGTTTGTCCCAATTGTACTACGCCGAATTCAACTGTTAATTGGATTTCGCAATGAGTAATAATCGTGCAACTTATTCGCGGTGGCGACAGTGTTTATGTCGCCGCATTGAAATGCTCAAAAATTCATCTTCAAAATTTTCAAAAAGTGGATAAAAATAGTCACGGGAAAATTCAATGATGATGGCAATATCTATTTTGGGGTCTCTTGTACCGTAAGCTGATCCGAAATATTTGTCATCTTAAGTGCGGAATCGATCATTCCATGAATCATTCGGATTGGAAAGCTGAACTTTTGTTGATCTATAAAAAGATTTCGTGTATAAATATTTTATGGATTAATTATGTTTTGGCACTTATACCAAAACTGGAATTATTTTCGATTTTGTTGTATCTTAGAACTTGGCATGGTTTGACTTATAGTTACTCTATGGGATACTAGAGGCGCTTTATCATAGTTTGACAAAGGTATTTGGTATTTGTATTTGGAGCGGGATTCAAAAAAGTGTGGATTTTTTTTGGTTCGTTCTGAACCTCAAGAACTATGCAATCAATCAATCAATCAAATTTCTGTTAAGACCTCCCTCATGGGCATAGGACAGAAACAGTTCTCTTCCACAATGCGCAATCCTGAGCCTTTAGTTGTCTCCAGGACTTGTCCATTCCTGGCATCTTGCTCAACTGCTCTCTTCCATAGTCGAATAAATCGATGTCCTCCTTTCGTTCTGGTTTCCTCAAAGTGTGACCGATCCACTGCCACTTCCGCCCCCAAATCTTAATGCCTATTTTAGTCTTGGTAGATCACTTCTGGCCAGAATATTCCTAAAATGCGTCGCAGGCATTGGTTCACGAAAGTTTGCAGTTTCTTGGTAAATCGAACGGCCAAGTACTATGCGTTGTAAAGAATACTCACAAACAAAAATTTTGAATCAACAAATTATCTTAAGTTGAATGAATTATGAAATAGAAAATCACTAAACTCACCATTCCACAAAAGATGCAATAGGGAAGGTGATTCGCAGGTGATTGTGACATATCTACCAGACTCTCTTACAGTGCGTCTTCTTCTTCTTTTATGGAGTGAGTCTATTTTTTTTTAAGGCACCGAGTTTAATTTAGGGGGTCACCCTTTAATGCATTGCACAATTAATTCGGTAAAGGAAGTGGATAAAATCTGGGTGTACTAAGGAAATTAGGGTGGAGAGAGACGGAAGTGACGGTGAAGATTATTCTTGAAGGACTAGAGGTTATACCTACTTGGGAAAACGTTAGTCGGAGATGAATGATTGTCTATATTTCACTGTACGAGTAGGAATAGGGTTGACGGTATACTCGTGTGCGCGTTTAGCTTGACGAGTATTTCGGGCAAAGGTGTAAAGTGAAGGAATGAGTGATCTAAGTTCCGCGCTACATTTACCATGAAAGTAGCAATAATAAATGCTGAGTACTCCGACGTTTCTGCGATGCTCGAGGGTGTCAATAGAAACCGTAATAGTTTCATCTCCAATTAGTCGAAACGCATGTTTTTGAATTCGATCGAGCAGGACAAGGTGAGTTTTGGGAACTCCAGCCCATAAATGCGAATTGTACTCCAAACGAGGTCGAATGTAAGCCTTGTAGATGGTAGCTAAGTCGCGAGGCGTAAAGAAGAATACCTAGGCGTTTGGAGGTATCAAGGGCAACATCAAAGATATGTTTGCTCCAATCAAGATGGTTATTTAATTTTACGCCTAATACGATAAACTCATCTACAGAGCAAATTGGTACGCCATTAAGGTCTAAATTGGACGACGTCGCTGGAACATACGTTTATGGGAAAGATGACAGGCCTGTGTTTTAGCAGCGTTGAACTCTACTCTATTTTTCCTGCCCCATTCCAGGATTAAGTCGAGGTCGGAGTACACCGAACCGATTAACTCACTGCGTTTGGAAGCAACAGATTGCTTGTGAGAATCCGCAGCAGAGTTAAATTCCAAGGTGTTATCTAAAGTACTGTCATCAGCAAAACTATGGATTGGATTGAGAGTAGAAGACAAAAGGTCGTTGATAAATACCAAGAACAGAGTAGGCGATAGCACAGAGCCCTGAGGGACACCGGAGTTAATTGGGAAGGACGCGGAAGTAACGCCATCTAATACGACTCGTATAGTGCAGTTGGACAAGAAACTCTCAATCCAATGAGTAAGGGAAGCATCGAGGCCAATGGCCTCGACCTTAACAAGGAAACATTCGTGCCAAACTCTGTCAAAAGCTTTTGCAATGTCAAGTGCAAGGACTTGACCTTCGCCGTATTTGTGCAAGCAAGAGTTCCATCGTCCCGTCAGGTAGACCAAGAGATCTCCCGTCGATCTTCCACAACGGAAACCGTATTGGCGATCGTGGACGAGCTGATTATCCTCGAGATAATGAACGATTTTGCGATTGACAGCAGTTTCCATTAGAGAGCACTGAAGTAATGGCTATTGGGCGGTAGTTAGCAGGGTTCGCTTTGCTTCCTTTCTTGGGAACTGGCTGAACATTCGCAACTTTCCACAATTGTGGAAAGCACCCGGAAGAGTAAGATAGATGGAAAAGATTGCGAAGTGGCTTAGCCAGAGAAGAGGAGCACATTTTAAGGGTAATGGGGGGAATGCCATCAGGGCCAACGGACTTATGAATATTGAGCTGTTGCAGAATCCTTGAAATGAGACGAGTGCGAAAATGTAACGAAGGCAGCGAAAAACCAGAAGGTGTTGCGATAGGAAGGCTTTGGTTTGAAGGTGGTAGTGTGGAGTTTCTCGCAAAGCTTGCTGCCAATAGGTTAGCTTTCTCAACAGGATCGCCTACGGTACGGTCACCATCTACGAGTGGCGGTGTTGATGAAGAGATGAAATTATTGTTGACCGTTTTTACAAAAGACCAGAAAGATCTTGAGCCTTTTGGACTCTGGAGGATCTTCCGTCGAAGTTTTTGGTCGTAGTCAAATTTAACACATTTGAGGATAGAATTGCAGGTATTTCTTGATTTAATATAGAGCTCTCTGTAAGCTGAGGTTGGATGATTTTTGAAAGTTTGAAACAACTGTTTCTTCGCCTGAATTGCAACAAGACATTCGTTTGTAAACCAAGAGTCCTTCGACGGCCGGACTCTCTTAAGACTGAAAGGTATGTAGAGCTTCATACCTTGTAGGATGATCTCGGTGACAAGTTTACAGGCTACATCACAGTTATTGGAATCAAAGCACAATCTCCAATTAAAGGCATTGAAGAACTTGTTTAGCGCCTCCCATTTGGCTCTTTTAAAATGCCAAACAGTTCTTCGGGGTGCCTTGGATGGCAGCGGTGTTAGTGTTGCAACTGGAAATTGTGCACGAATCAAGAAGTGATCCGTATTACGAATTGGCGATGGAGATATTACAGAGAGAGAATATTTCTCAGGATTTCAGCGTCAGGGTGTGCAGTGTAAATGGACTGGATGGAGTCTGAGAGGCCATCCAGCTCACTAGCTGTTCGAGCTGCATTCAATGCCGGGCTTCTATAAACATAACAAAAATACAAAATGTGCCCTTGGATTAAAAGTTTTACCCAGATATAGTTAAATTCCGGATTGGAGCATCATCGCGGATGTAGAGAGCGACACCCCGCTGGCGAAAAAATGCTGGAATAAGGTGATACACGGGTACAGAGTAAAACTGTTCACTCCCCGATAACACCTTACACTCGCCTAGTGCTAGAATATCCGGTTTTTCCGATTGTGTATGAATGTACAGAGAAAGATAAGCGGAACATAATCCCCGAACATTGACCTGGTCAATAATAAAATTGACCATAACCCACGGAAGAAAAAAAAAAAAAATTAAGAAATTATAAAAAATTTAGTCAAAACAAAACATGTGATCACAATTGCCAGGAAAATAAAATAAATATTTAAAACTTTGACTAGACTAAAGTTAGAGGCGTTTTATTTGTTTTCCTTTTTTCCTAGGTTTTTCTCACAGAGAACTCTACGCAGTTTAGAATACTTAACTTAAAAGTCACCAAGAATAATTTAGCTAATTCATGAATTTATGAAATCAACAAAAATAACCACTCCACGAATGGTGAATTTGTAGTGATACGAGTCCACGCAAGGTATCGATGCTTTGAAAGGGCGCATTCGTCTGAACATGCCTTACTTTACTTACAGAACAGAATCATCGAAAAATTCCGTATGAAAAAATGTACAGTCGCATGTGCTCTAGATTTGGAAAACTGGTCATAACTGAGGGGGGCACCCTTTAATGCATTGGATGCACAGTCAAGTCGGTATAAGGTAGGTGAGCGGTGGAGTTACAAGGGAGTTTGTGGAAGGGAGAGTCTAAGCTGTCGGTGAATCTTAACCTTAAGACACTGAGTGTTGTAAGTTAATGGGAATACGTGGGTCGGCAATGCAGGTGAAGAAGAACTGTATAATCAGTCACTGTACGTGACGATAAATGTTGAAAAGTGAACTGGTGAGCGCATGCGGCTTGCCGAGTATTCCTAGTATAGTTGAAAAGAGGAGGGATGAGGTTGGACATTTCTTCGCTGCATTTACCGTGGAAATATCGATAGCAAACGCTGTGTACCGCGATGTTTTTACGATGTGTTATAGTGTCATCTCCAACTAGACGGAACGCATGCTTTTTAGATTTAGTTGTGTTTTGGGTGCTTCACCCCATATGTGTGAGTTGTACTCGAGACGGAGATGAATTGACGTATCACTAGCGACTGCAGATCTCGGTCCCACTTTGATTGGAATATAAGAAAACCCGAGGGTAGTGAGCATTTTCCCATTACAATTCGATATAATCACAATACGGCAAGGATCAAATTTTCCCCAATACTCAAGAATCTAGCAGCGAACTGGGAGCTGCTTGAGTCTACTACAGTTCGTTCCATAATCCAACTCAAATAAAGAAACAGCTAAGATTAAGAAAAATCTTAGAGCTTCTGCATCCAGGGCCATTACAGTTTCCTGACAACCAAAAATCTGGCATAGCCTTGGATGCAGAACATTTGACAGTGTTATAGTCAACCCAGTCATTCTATAACTGAACAAATGGGGAGCTTCGAAAGCATTTTTAGAAATTATACAATCCTTTCTAACTGGTCGCAAAATCGTAGTTAATATTTTTGTGATCTTAAGAAATTGTGTGTGGGGAGTGATAGAAGAAGTTGCCCTGATTTTTTTCACATCACGCTAGAATAGCTATAAAAATGTTTTATACAAAAGCTTTACAAATTTAATAAGTATCGACAAAATTAACGTATTAGATTTAGTGAAATTGTGCAGTTTGTATGGGAGGTGGTAGAAGGAATAAGGGGTTTCTAGTGATTTTTTTATGAAGCAATTGACAGCTCTCAAATTTTACTCTAATAACATTTGTACTTTTCAAGAAAATCGATTTTTTGTAAATTTATAGAATTGTTTCACATTGTATGGGAGGTGGTAGAAGCAGTAAAGCTAATCGTCTAATTTATTAATAATAATACTAATTAAGTATTAAGTGCAAAATTTGAACACGATAAATGCTATACGAACTGAGAAAATCGGCTTTTAGTATTGTATTTCATGAAAAAGTGCAGTTTATATGGGAGGTGGTGAAAGAAATTGGAGGATTGGAATAATTTGCATGCCATAGATCATATTTATGATAAAAATAATATTTTCGAAAATTCAAATTATAATCTCTCATATTTTCCAGGAATATTTGATTACGGTAAATTTTTGAAACTAAATAATTTTGTGTCGGAGGGGGTAGAATGGGTGGAGCGATTTGGCCCGTTCACGAACTTGACCTTGTTTTTTCGTTAAAAACGACGTGTAAAAAAATTGATCTTCCTGGCTCAACGCGTTCTCAACTTCTGATCAGTGGAACCTGTGGAACCTATTTAAAAATGGCAAAATTCATAGCAAAACGACAAGATTGAAACTTGACGTCAAAGACAAAGAAGTGGTGGGGGTATGTTTCTTCGTGAAAAAGTTTCTCTAGACCCCAAGGAATCCAAAAAGTAACATGGAATTCTTGTTCCAGAAATTGACCCTTTAATTGTTGCATAGTGAAATTAACATATAAGCAAAAGCATGTAACTATGAGAACATTTTGATTGTTTAATTATCACTGTTACATATAATAATGTAGTCAACATCTTAATGAATTTTAACAAAGAATTAATGTAAATTATTATAAAACCTCAATAAAGATAATCTAAATCTCAATCTGATCAGCCGGACAGTGAACAGTGCACTGATCCTCATTGAACGTTGCGTTTCAACATAACCCTCAATGCTTTAATATCTTGGAGTTTAATTTTGGCATTCTCTTGCCACTATCAGGGATAGTTCCGTTGTGGAAGCATCTTGCAGATGATATTCGATCGCAAATATGGCGGAAACAATAGTAGAATTTTAAAAAAATTGCGCGCACTTATTGATCTTAAGTCTCACGTTTAGAGTTTCTAATAAAATTTACTGAAAATAAAATAATGATAAGAAAATTGAAAGCTGCGAAAATGCAAGTCCATAGTACTTAGTTATCCTTATTGCGAGGGTTCTTTTAATATTGGTATCTACATTTATAATTTCATCTCTTGTAATCAAGATCAAAAAGGAATTCCCGTCAAAGGTTTTCTTTTCATTTATGAAAAGTTTACCTTATTTCGCAAACGGCAACGTCTAGTTGCAGTTTTCTTTGTCTTATGCCCTGAATAAACTATCATCCTCAAAGGAGCTTTTTTTACTATATTCCTGCTGTAATAACTGCATCCTTTTCGCAAGTTCTCTGCTTTAATTCACTAAATGTTTTTTTGAGTAGACACAAAAACCTTTGTAGGTGATTTCGTTCGTCTCATGACCGCCGGTCTTAAGCTTACCCCATTCATTCGTCGCTTCATTCAAAAATTTCAATTATTTACAACATCATTCCGGTCCGGAAGAATTTGTAAATTCCTCAACACACTACCCAAGAGTATTTCTCAAGTCATAAAAGATAGAGAAATCTGTCAAATTTGAATGGATCAGCTCATAAAAGATGCGAGGGGAAAACCCGAGTATTTTATCAGAGTTTTATCAAAAAGTAAGATGACGCTTCAGAGAATCTCTAAGAATGGTTTGTCACGATTGAGCCGACTAAGCTTACGCGGCCGGTTCATAAGACGTTTAATTTCTCTAATGATTTATCCATAAACCAGGCATGAGTGACGTCAAAGATAAATATCGTAGTCGTTTCTCTTCTTTACTACGAACCTCCTTGGAAACGTCTGAAGTAGTTGTTATTAAATTAATTTCGGTCCTACCTGCGCAACGGACGGTGCGCAATGAAGTCTTAAATCGCTATCGAAAGAGCCCTTATCCTTTGTTCAAATACTTTCGAAGATTCACACGTTCCGGCCGTAAATCCATCGAAGGAAAACTGATTTTCTCAAGTGAGCAAGTACCGGCCGAATATCAGAACCTTGCATCACTTCACTATTCTTCGGGGCATTCACGCTCAAACGCCACTTAATCAGGGCCACCAACACGTAACTGGATCACAAGTGTGCTGCTTCCCTTCTATAGAGCTCTGCCCTTCACGAGATTTGGGATGCATCTTTTTTCAGAAATAATTTTCTCCTTGAATTGATTCTGACTCGGTGTGGTTTGTTTGTTTGCAGTCATAGTGAGCAAACATATTGCTCATTTGTTTATGTTTAAGATCACTCTGTCTCGGACTTGGAGTTGTTTCTGTTTTTTTTTTGTTCGTGTTTACTATGGAAATTCGTCACCGACGACGCGGTCAAATGGCATCTTGTGAACGTACTTTCGGACAAGTTATTGTGTACTATTACGGGAAAACTGTGAGAATAAAACAGCTCCATCGCGTGTTTTTTTTATGGGACTTTCGAAGAAACGATGAGCAACGTGCAGTCCAACCTGTGGGTAAAAATTTCCAAGGAAAATTAAACGTGAGTTTAATTTTAGCTGTATGTGCCGTGGCAGTGGGTGCGGTATGCCCGTTCAAGCGTCTTCTGCTTAATTGAAATCATAAAAATGATTTGCTGAACTCGTTTCGCCGACCGATAACGTTCTATGGGAAGTCGTGCAAGTTTGTGTTCCTTATCAGTCGATTATTGGCATCCTGATTAATGCCTTTCTTAGAATTAGATAAGGTTTACGGCGAAGTAGTAGAAAGTGGATTCCACCTTGAAACTATCGCGCCAAATCTAGATGCTTATCTTATTATTATGGCGTCTTGAAAGATTTCAATAAAAGTAAATACGTAATCTAGAAATGCAAAATTATGCGTTCTCAAACTAGCCCCGCCATTTTACTCTGCCAACATCCTTTTTATAGTTTTCGAATTGTTAATCCAAATCGGTTTTTTTTGAGAATTTATGCTAAAAACGACCGCCTCGATCATCGATGTCTGCCTTTTTGCAGAAAATCAATCAAAAGGATCAGATTAAATAAATCCATTCGACTTAATGGAAAAAATCCCTTGTGCGCCTCATTCTTTAAAGGAATATCGAATTACCACCAAGCCAAGAAGAAGATCAAACTCATGTTGTACCCACAAATAAACAAAACGGCAATGATCAAGATCGGACCAATCGGAGAATGGGTATACGGGCACCTTTGGGGACTCGGGAAAGGTGACTCTGGGCGAAGACCCTATAAATATGTGCGCCCGACTAGAAGACCCTTCGTGAATTGAATGTGACTTGGGAGTCTCGCCTGTATCTCTTCCGAGATCTTATTGTCTGTCTGGAATTACACAGAATAAAAGACGTGGACAACAGCAGCGATACAGGTAGAAATATAAAATTCCTTCTGATCTGATTGTCTAAGCTGGGGGCTTAAGCCTTTCGTCCAGACGTTTTACGCCAGAGTTTGGCTTTAAGATCGTCGTTCTGTGGGATAAGTTTCGCGAATGGAAATATAAAATGACTGGGCAGTATTAAAAGATTGCGAATTTCAACCATCCCGAAGTCTTGTGAAGAGTTTTATCTGTTTTGGAAAGGATCTACGATTTAGCAATGGCAAGACGAATTTGATGACATGCTGAGATATGAGGTCTGATTGCGTTTTTTCTTTTGTAAATCGCGGCTGGATTTGATTTGGATTGAGAATGCTGGCGAATAATGACAATTAACGAAAGATTTATGGTGTTCGATTTTATGAGCAGAGCGAAGAAATTCTGAAAAATTTTATTAGTTTACTCGTTGTTCATGAAACATGGAAAGGATAGATCTATAACGACAATAGAAAATGGAATGACTGTAATTATATTCCTTTTATCTCTCTGCAACTGCTACTAAACGATGTACTAAATTTCTGTCTTCTGTGTAAGTGTGTCTCGACGATAAGTCGAGTAAAGCTCAACAGAAAAGAGTAGAAGTGGTCGCAAGAGATTGGCCACTTTGCCGGACTGACCTGTATTTTTCTGATGAATGATCGCCAATCGAATGTGGAAATTATGACCACAAAAAAAAATTATTTATTTTTACCTGACTGAATAATTTTGTGCAGCAAAGCTTTGGATTAAGAGATGGACTTTTTGTGGAGTTTTGTAGTACTCGGCAAATGGTCATCGGAGGGACCCTTTTTCCATACAAGAGACACCATAAAACATCTTGGGTTTCCCTTGATGGTGTTACTCAGAACCAGATCGACCATTTGGCTATAAGTCGCCGATAGAGAGGATGTCTCCTCGATGTGCGAGCGAAGCGTGGAGCTGACATGGGTGGGGGGCTTGGGTGAATATGAAATGCGCACACTGGACGCCAATTGGGAGGCAACCAAAAACACTTTTCTAACTAGTGCTGAAGAATCTGTGGGATATGTGCAAAGCGGTGAGAAACCCTGGATGTCGCAAGACACATGGGACAAGGTTGGCAATCGGATAAAAGCCAAATTGGCAATCATCTCTCAACCCGATGTCAACCAGCGAACGCCCGACCTGAGGCAGAACTACCGCGATGCTCATATAAGACTTAAAAAGGCTGTTAGACGCGACAAGAAAAAGGCCATTGAAGATCTGGCAAACAAGACAGAATCTGCGGCTTACCTTGGGGATATGGGCTCACTATTGAAAATCATGAAACAGTTGACGTACAGGAATTTCACCGCCAACCACCCGGTGAGAGATGTCAACGGAACTCTCCTTAATATGAGTGAACACCAGTTCCGGCGATAGAAGGAATACTTCTCTGACATTTTAAACATTTTATCAGAGGAAGATATTCCAGAAACAGAACAACTACCAAACATCCAACCGCAACAATCCTTTATTAGGGATAAGGAAGAGATAGTTTCCGCCATTCGGTCAATGGCGGGAAGGAAAGCCCCAGGTATAGACGCACTACCCACCGAACTCCTTAAAGCGGACCCGGAAATAACAGCTGATATACTCCACCCACTCTT
This sequence comes from Chorisops tibialis, assembly GCA_963669355.1. Classification (NCBI taxonomy): domain Eukaryota; kingdom Metazoa; phylum Arthropoda; class Insecta; order Diptera; family Stratiomyidae; genus Chorisops; species Chorisops tibialis. Next base: position 12,187,854 of record OY770262.1, on the reverse strand, counting down.
TACTGAGGTGTGGAATGAAGAAAGATATCCGACTGAATGGAAGGAGGGCGTCATTGTGAAAATTCGAAAGAAGGGCGACCTTCGGGATTGTCGCAATTGTCGTGGTATATTATATATTATCACCAGCCCTGTTTCTGGTGGTCTGGTAACATCTTGAAAGCTGCACTAGAATTTGGGGAAGATAAATGTCTTCAATTGAGATTTAACATCTTAAGTCACCTTGATTATGCTGATGACGTGTGTTTGCTTGCACATAACCGTTCGAACTTAGAGTCGAATTTTCACTCGTTGCATTCTAAATGCAATGAAGCGGGACTGAAAATAAATGTGCATAAAACCAAGTATGTACATGCACATGAGTTCGAACACAAGCTCACAAGCTCTTAATGGACAAGAAGTAGAAGAGGTGCAAGATTTTTGTTATCTCGGAAGCATTGTCAGCATGGATCGCGGAGCTGAAAAGGATATTGAGCCTCGTCTAAATAAAGCTCGTCAGGCCTTCGATATCTTTTCCCCTTTCTGGGGGTTAAGAGAGATCTCCCTTCGCACGAAGCTGCGAGTTTTTGACGCATGCGTCCAATCCGTGATGCTTTATGGTTGTTACGTCGAAAATGACCGTTTCAACTTACCAAGAAACTGCAAACTTTCGTGAACCAATGCCTCCGACGCATTTTAGGAATATTCTGGCCAGAAGTGATCTCCAACGACGAATTTTGGAGCACAACTGGCCAGACTTAATTAGGCATTGAAATTCAAAGGCGGAATTGGCAGTGGATCGGTCACACTTTGAGGAAACCAGAGCAGAACATCGCCAAACAGGCTCTGGATTCTAATCCTCAAGGAAGACGTCGGGTTTGTCGACCATGTAGCACATGGAAGCGAGCAGTTAACAAGGAGGCCGGAGGAATAAAAAAGTCCTGGCAACAGCTAAAGGCCAATGCTCAGAATCGCGCCTTGTAGAAGAGAGTTCTTTCTGTCTTATGGAATTTGATTGGATGACTCCAACATTTCGGCGATGCTCGAGAGAGTCTGTAGAAGCCAATACGGTTTCGTCTCCAATTAAACGAAACGCATATTTTTAGAGCAACGCTAAGTGTAATTTTGGGGTCCCAGCGTAGACATGGGCGTTATACTCAAGACGCGGTCGGATATAGGCCTTATGGATAGTATTTCTTACACTTCCGCAGACTTCCTAAACGTTTCGAGGCATCAGGACGACTTCGTAGATGCGTTAAATTTTACAGCAAGTAACTTAAATATTGCAGAAGGTAGAATCTGCACGCCACTGATGGACGTTATAGCGTCTGACGTCGAAACTTTATCTTTTGGAGACAAATGACAGTACTTGGTTTTCGAGGCATTAAACTCAACTCTGTGAAACGCTTTCGCAATGTCAAGCGTAAGTACTAGCCCTTCGCCGAGTTTGTGAATACAAGAGTTCCAACGTTCAGTAAGATATACTAGGAGATCTCTCGTAGAGCGTCCTGAACGGAAACCATATTGGCGATCGCCGATCAGGTTTTTTTCCACAAGGTAGTTCACTAGCTAGGGTAGTAGTAGGTAGCGTGTTGGTCGTGAGTTCAAATCCCGGTCGACGCAATATATAATTCCAGCACATTGCCTGCTTGGATATACACCTCAATCTACGAAAATGAAAAATTCGTAGAAAGAGGGTTGTGCGAAGGGCTAACAACCCTTCCACAATAAGTAATATGAAATGTTAAGAAACCTGAATATCAGGAGGCCAAGGTCTGATTTCGGGTGTAGCGCCAATGTACATGTACAAGTTCACTATTCTGTGATTAATAGCAGTTTCCATTACCTTGGAAAGCACTGAGGTAATGGCAATTGGGCGATATTTAGCAGAGTCCGCTTTGCACCTCCTAAATAATTTTTTCGCACTCAGTTCATGCGAAAACCACTCATCGATCTTCTAGACAAATCCAGTCACACGTAAATGATTCAGTTTTCTGAGCAATGTTTAGCTTCGCAGCGTTCTTATAAGTGGCCGCATTTGGATTTTCATCCACTTTTTGAAGAATTTCGCTGACTTTTTGCGTGAATGCACGGCCAGCACTACTTTAAAATTTCGAGAACGAAATCGATTAAATCATTGTTGCGCCTGTGACGCATTATTGGCTTTGTGGAAGTAAGAGTTCAAAATGGCACAAATTTCTCCGGTAGAGACTTTCATTCTTGAAAAATTTTTAAGTAGTTGATAGAAATTCCATACTTTCTAGACATGAAATGTCACCTTTCTAACATGTATGTTATTTTCAAAATTCCGTTTGGTATTACCGGAGATAATCGACTGCAAAGACATCTGTCGGTAAAATACGAAAATAGTTTTTACTCCACGAATATTGTTTAAACATTTCGGTCTGTTGATGATGTTGTTCCTCCCAAACATGCCGTAACTGCTTTGATTGCACCTTGGTAGAACCGGTCCCGACTAAAATGAAGCAGTGCACAGAGTAAAATAATAATAAATAGTTCTAAATAATTATCAATGAATCATTAAAAGAACTACTAATGCGTTTAATTGTACGAAATAACGGTAGTTTTTCGATTAATATAATGCCTCCCTGCCTGCCGTACTTGACAAGCCGCCAGTGCATTGAATACCACACTGGTATTAACTTTTTTGGCTGCATCTTCGCCTCACTATGAGAAGTAGAAATGACACAAAAAAAGAACACAAAGCACCCGAATTTAAAGCATCCAAGAATTTGTAAAAACAAGAATATCTCTCCGAATCTTTAAGTCTTCATTAATTCTGTAAGCCAGTCGGCCATTCCTTATTTCAAATTCAAATGTAATTCACTAAGAAGATTGTAATCGAGCTGAGAATTGTTATTGCTACCGACAGGTCCAACTAAATATGTACATATACTCTGCTCCTTCCACGTACATTTTTCCTCAGCATTGCAAATATCCTGAATTTCTTTTATATTCTAAAATTTCCGTGATTCGGAATCTTGAAAATTTCATCCATTCAAACATTGCAGCGTTGAGAAATTCCGGGAATTTTCAAATTAATAAAATAATTCGGTGTGCCTTTATTTCAAACTGGGATAATCTAGACTAAAGGATTTCGCTCGGTCGCACAATTGACATGGTGCTAACAAAACTCTAATAATCCTCGGTCCTGGTTTTCAGTTTCCTCGAAATCTGGAACAATCCATACAATAGTTTTCCAGGACCGAGTGTTGCTATCGCAACCTAACCCTTTTCGAATAGTAAAGTTTTCTGAAATCAGAATTTAAATCGCTCGCTATCACGTGCTACTCTAAGCCGTCGTCCTTTCTCAACCCCGACCTGATCTGGAATATGCGAAGAACATTACTATGTTGTTGTTGGTCCTCTTGAAAATCTTCTCATGGTCTTGATGTGGTGATGGCGGGCATTTCAAGCTGCTGGACCGGAGTGTTTGCTACACGGACAAGTGAGGAAGAAGAGTACAGAGCCAGCCAAGAATGCCGACAACGAAAGGAACAAGAAAACAATTAGAGGCCAAGAACAGCAAGCAGCTCGGACGCTCCTTCCACGAAATACGTTCCTGACAACGCGACGGCCGACCAGACCGGAGACCTTCTTTACCAGGAATCGATCGAATCAGTCGGACCCATCTCTCGACTTTGCGATTCAATTGTGCGTTGTTGTTGTTGTTGTTGTTCCTGCTGCTCCTCGTTTCCCATATAATAGCGCGGCTGCTGTTGGTGTTGCCCCGCTGGGACCACGGCTGTGCTGATTCATCTTGTGCCGCATCGGCAATCACTTTATTCGCTTGTACTCTATGCATGCGGATTTTGATTCGCCCGTTGATGATGAAACCTTTGTTCGGTGAATATGCAATTATGCGGGTCCTTTTTGTCCAGACTTTTTGACGTTCGGTAGAACGTAAAATTTTGCCAGTTTTTTCGTAGTAAATCAATTAACGATTCATGTGATTTGGAAGGTGATTATTGCCATCCGATGCAGATGCATAAATTTATTTACTGTACTAGCCGGTCTTCGCACGCGTGGCATTCAAAAAAGGCCGAGAAAGAAGGATGTAGGGGACTAGTTTAGCTTAGTTTTTAGATGTCCAGATTATTTCCCATACGTAGGAAAGGGATGACATTTGTTATCGTATACTGCGTAAACGACCAAGGTCAATTCCGATATAACCATTGGAGAGTATCGACTCCTCGTTTCCCGAAGCGGAGTACTACCAGTCAAAGTAACTTTCAAGTTTCGACCTAACCTGAAGTTTTCTTGTTTCACGAGTGTCAGAGAGCCTATGGAAGGTTGCTTCCACGTCCGGTAATGGGATATCCTTTTTCGGGGAGTATCGTGGTGGCTGGAATTTACCGCCCACATCGCGGGTGGAACTCCTAGGAGTTCGGTGTGGAGTTGCGTTTTTCCAACCGGGTTTCAGGACCCATGAATTGTAATAGTAAAGATTTCAGATAGGTTTCGCATCCAGCAGCCGAAATTACATTCCGAACCTTCGGGGGCTTTAAGGATTGCCGTCAAAAACAATCCATGTTTTTAAAAGCAACCGTGGGACAAATCCCAAGAAGTAGACGTCCACGTTAATCAATTCAAGATAATGTTCTTTTGGTAACAGGAATTTGATTGAAAATATGATGCTTTCGTTTCATTGCCCCAAGGACGATTTTGAGACAATGCCTGACAATTTCTCTGTAGTCATTATTTCAACATATCGAAATTCATATTTCCGGGAATCGATATTTCGTTGCTATGGTAGTTGCATTATCCCAGAAAAAGTACTTTTATACACATACCTTTTCTTAGAAGAAATATGAGAAAAAATTGCTTTATTCATGTACGTTTCCCGCACATCTTTTTTTTTTCTTGATCTCCTGCTTTGCGAGCAGTAATTGAAAGCATGCGAAATTCCGGTGAAATTGTAGCGAACCTGAAGGCGAAATAATTTTCAGGTTGAATGAATGCGAAGTAAATGCCTGTGCAGCCTGGAGAGCGACGAAAACCGTGATGTTTTAAATTAAGGAATATTTTGTAAAGTTGGTAAAAACGTGAATGAGTTTTCTTACCGATTTCTTGGAATCTTGGCTTTGATCTTAGCTAATCCCTTAGCCTTACGGTACCTTTTGATAGGTATGCAATTGCAGGTGAGAGAAAAAGATGTGCAGGAAGGAAATCGCGTACTGTGATGAATATGAAGGTTAAACGCTTTCACGATAGGGCCGCATCATGATCTCGTAATTAGGAGCTTCACGTAGTCTGCATTTTCTGAGTGAATTTCTTAGTCGCTTTTTTCTTCGTCCAGATTTCCTTAAAGCTGAAGCCGCTCGCTGGTGTCAACTGTCGCATTACCTGGTTAAACGTGTGTTACATGTCTCGTCTTCGTCCACATCTCGGTTTCGCTTTTTTGTTCAATCAATTAACCTGACGCACCGGTTGCGTTTGTTTCGTCGCAAACGCTACACAATTCCGCCTGGTTGCACTCTGTACACACAGTGGCTGCTTGAGAGCTGCAAAAGTGCATTCTACCGCGCGGTCACAATTAAATTTTCTTTATAAAGTCGCAAAGTGGTTGATTTTGTTCGACGTCTCGTCGGACCACAAACATCTTTTTTGTTTTTTCCACTCGTCTTCGGAAAGGTATTGAAGAGGTCTTCAGCGTGCCTTGATCTTGTCTCCGCTGTTTGCTGTTCTTTTTTTTTGTTGTTCTGCCCCCAACAAGTAAGCGTATTGGCAACATGCAAGATTACGCACTGAAGTCAGACTTGGAGCCTAGGCTCTAGGTTTATTGACGCATAGGCTCCAGCACTCTAGATAGCCGTCGTCCGGTGCGATAGTCTCTTCTTCTGAAGATACGAAGATACCAATACGTTTCTTTGCGCCATTCTAAGGCACAGAAGTAGATTAAAAGAAATACAAAACACCTGTAGCGGTAAATGTTTAACAACTGTCGATGGAGAATTACTAGTACGTACCTGGGATATGTGGCGCAAGACGGGAGAGAAAACATGACGCAAGACGACCAGACTGGCTTTTTTCGAACCGGCCAGCTAGCTAGCTGGCTAGTAAGATAGCTCTAACTAGATACGATTTTCTATGTCCGAAGCCGCAGAGTGATCTCGATGATGAAATCTTATTTCTTGTACCGAGTATCTATAGATAGTTACGTATGAGGTACTAGCATATAGAACTTGCTTGAATGTTGATGGGTTTTTGATAGTTAGGTCGGTTTTTGTGTGCCTTGCGGGTATCTTTTTTGATACTGAAATTAATTGGAAACGTTTAGGATCGTTCTGGGAATTGTGCGAGGCTCAAATGCAATCATCTTTTTCGACTCAAAGTCTGACAAAGATTTTCGCGGCTTGGCTTGGCTTCGCCTATCTGTAATTATTTCGGGGAATTTTTGCGCTATTGATCTTTGGAATTTACAGATTAAATGGCATTGAAATGTAGAAAACAAGTCTCGATGTACACAAAGAAGCTTCTTCATCGGCAGAAGTGACTTTTGATTTCCAGAGAAACTAACTATTTTTTAATTGCAAGTTGCATTGTACCCACTATTTAGCTTCGTGGTTATTAAATTTTAATCCTTTGACTGTTTATTTGCAAAGTAATGAGCATCAAATTTGGAGTGCACCGACATTCGAATAGAGTCATCATGCAGTTTAATTTAATCATTGAATTTGGTATTTCCTAAGATTAAAGAAGACAAACTATAGTGATCGCGGAAAAGTTCAACATTCGGTTTTTTTTACAGACTTTTACCATTTGATATTTCTGTGTGTCTTGACGATATCTAGTGCTATCCTCAGTAGAAAAGAGTGGGAGTGGTTGCAAAGAATCGGCCATGCCACCAGACAGCTTGGGATTATTTTTGGGAATGATCGTCCATCGGAAACGGCAATTATTAGCAATTAACGAAAATTAAACTGGGTGTGCGTCAATTCGTATCAGTTCGCCATATGCGCAGTCCCATTCTCCATCATCGACGACGGAAGTACTCCTAACCAAAGAAATTACCACTTGCCTCCAATTGCAAATTTCTGGCGAACCGAGGTCCATTATAACCAAATCTTAATTTGCAACAAAAAACGAAAAAGCACATGTAAAAAAAATTGATTTAAACTTTGTCACACAAATAGTTTCAATATTATAAGAAAACAGAATTATGGTTGATGGCCTAAAGCCCAATGTACCGGAAAATATGTCACCTCAAATTCTTCAAAGAGTGAAAAGATACACTTGTATGAGAGATGGTAGGTGCAGAGGGGAAGGGGGCATTTGTCATTTTACTTTATTATTTTAATAATAAAGTATTGTAATCGACTTGGAAAAAAAAATTTGCTACCCTGAAAATTTGTTTTTTCGCGTTTCATGACTAAAATAGCCTAAAAATGCAAAAACAAAAAATCCGTCTGTACGCCGTACGCCGACGTGTACGCTGAGTGCACATTAGCTCCCAAACCCTCCAAGATAGAAAGTTCATTTTTAGGGGGATTGTGGATAGTTGCGGATCTCAGGCGGATACCCATTTTGGGGGGTTCACGGGAGGCGAGAGGAGCACTTAAACCGAAAAATACGAATTCAAATATCTCAACCAATGGTTACAGCTAAGAAGCTAAAAATCAACATACATATAAGAGGTTTTGTTGGACACCTTTTAAAAATAATTTAATTTTTTTATCCATTGGGGTGCAAAAAGGGGGGGCTAAGAACCAATTGTCGGCCGAATTTTTTTTTTCAAATGATTATATCTTCGAAATTACTTATCATAAAAAATTGATATTTTGAGACCATTAAGATGGCATATAGATCTACTAGAATCAGTTTAAATAGAAGCTAATTATTGTAAGGGGGAGGGTTAGGGGGGTGCAAACAAAAACACTTAAAAATGAATATCTGGACTGTCTCTTAAGCTATTTAATTGAAAATTGAAACGTATGCTAAGCTTTACTAGCGAAATATGAAAAAATATAACATGTGGACATAATAGTAGTGGGGGGAATTTTTTTTTCAAAAATGGCGCACTTTCCAAAATTACAAATCAGTATATCTCAAAATTGAGTACAGACATCAAATCTAAAATTTGTCAGATTGTAGAACTATATAGTCTTTAATTGTGGTAAAAAATTTAAGTTGGGGGGTGTAAGGGGAGCGAGGTGGAAAGCAAAAATGTTGAAAATTTTCAGTGGGTTTTTAAGGCTCTGGTAAAAGATACAAAGTTTAAATTTTGCACGTCGATACATCTATTTTATATACATAGAAAACAAATAATAATTTGTTCCAAAATTGTTATGCGCCGAAGTGGGGGTCTAACGTGCACAAGGTGCTTCATGTGTAATGAGAAAAACACATAAACTGAAAATTTTTGAATGAAATTTTAAGGTAGAAACTTGAAAATTTGCGAAATGCATTTAAAAAAAATCCCTAAGAGTTTGAAAAATTGATTCGTCGAATACCTTCAAAAATGTAACCTCCTCCCATACAAAATTATTTTTTCGACCATTTTTAAGAATTCAATTATCACCTAACTATTAAAAGCTATCAATATGAAATTTTGCACAAAAACTTATGAAAATAGTTGAAATGAAATTACATTAAAAGTTTTGAAATTGCACTTGCCTTCTACCCCCTCCCATACAAAAGTATGATTTCGACCAATTTCATTAAATCAACTAATAACCAACAAATTAAAAACTATGAACTTGAAATTTTGTACGAGCATTTTACAAGAGAAAGAAAGAAAATTGCGTCACAAATTTTGCGATTCCCCTACCTCTTCTACCCCCTCCCATACAAATGTTTGGTTTCGTGAATGTAAAATACACTGAATCTTATGAAAATTCTATGCAACTTCGTCTATGAAACACATTCTATACAGAGAATATTGGACGTGATTCAAGCAATTAATTAGAAAGCTATTAACATCCACCTGCGAAAAAACAAAATTTCAGGGTAGCAAATTTTTTTTTTTTCCCAAGTCGATCACAATACTTTATTATTAAAATAATAAAGTAATACTTTTTTTGAATTTCTAATACAAAGATTGGTATGAGAGGGTGTAGAAGATTTGAAGCGAAGTTGATATTTTTTTAGCATTTATTGCAATTATTAAGGGACAAATTCTGATAAAATTTGAAGTTTCTACTTTTTCTAGTCTTAATGGAAATTGATATAATGCATTTACCAAAAGTATGTACTTGTATGAAAGGGGTTAGTCAGGATCTAACCTAGTGGATAGCGTGTTACTCTACAATGCGAAGGTCGTTGGTTGACGTATAATTCCAGCAGACTGCCTGCTTGGGTATATCTGGGCTACCTTAATCTGCGAAAATGAAAATTCGTAGTTAGAGGGTTGTGCGAAGAGTTAACAATATTTTCACAATAGCAAATAAAAGTTAAGGAACCTGCAGAAAGCCAAGGCCCATTTGGGCTGTTGTGCTATTGAAGCAGAAGAAGTTGGATGGGGGTAGAAGAAGTATACGGATCAATACAACATTTTTACGACATTAATAATGTTTGCGTTATTAATTTTTGCTCAATACTAATAGCATTGATAATTTAAAAGAAAAATGATTTAATTGAAATTTCAAAATTTTGTGGAATTTGTATGGGAGAAGGAGAGAGGTAAAGTTGATAATTTTTCAAAATTGATTGCAATTGTAATAGAAGAAAATAATTCTGGCGAAAATTCGTCCCTTCTAACCTTTCAGTGAAAATCAAAGAAATGCATTTTTCAAAATTGTCCATTTGTAGAAGGTGTAGAGGGAGTGAGCGGATCGGATTATTATTTTTTGATGTTAATGATATTCACCTTTGACCTAATTTTCAAATCTATAGCTTACATAGTTTCGGATAAACCATAATTTCTTGGAATTTCTAAATTTAATGAAATTTGTAAGAGACGGAGTAGAAGGAGTGGGAATATAGCCCGTTCATGAGCTTAAATCTTATCTTTTGCTAAAAATGACATAAAACAAATTTCAGCATGATAGCTCAAAGTTTTCGAGAGTTATGTTGCAAATAGACAGACAGACGGCTACTCGAAATCGAGGTTTTTGAGCGCAAACAAATATTTCTGTATCCTTGGCGACTTTGTGCGAGCAGTATTTCTATGCGTTACAAACGGTAAGGCAAATAGAATCTGAAGTACGCAATGGGCTGCAGGATTTCAAGTAAAAATTTAATTAGCTTTCTTTAACTTAAAAATCACCACAAATTTTACTTATCGCTTTAAAGCTTAACTTAAACACTTTTTGTTCACTATACCGCTGGCTCTTTCGCTTCCGAACTTTTACACTTTCGCTTTCTAAAAACTTCGACTTCTTCCGTCGGCTACTCAATCTCAACTTACTTCCATCACAAACGCTCGCTCGTTTTTATCGGCCCTTCATACACCTAACTACCGAATCGATTTCTTTTCCGAATATCGATAAGTAATTTTCGTTTCGGCATCGGAATGTGTGCGTGTGACTGTTGTTGCTTTTCCTTACCGAATGTCAATGAGTAATCGGAATGTATGTGGCCGTATATTTGTTTTTGGTTGAAGACCTTCAACATTATATGAGTCGCATGGAGTTCATGATCGGAATTTATGTGGCTGTATATTTTATTGCTAGTCGCAGGTGTTCTTTTTATTAGCATAGTGTTGTTGTTGGAGACCTTGAAGATTCGCTGGGTAGAATAGTGTTCGGTTGTGTACACTAATTTGCTTTCGGGAACAGTGGAAGATTACGAACTTGCGACGAACGACTAGAGCTGATATACATATAACAATACTTTCAGATTTAGTCTAACGTACTATTATTATGATCTTGCAGAATAATAATGTGATAAAAGCTTTACTTAACTAATGCATATCAATATAGTGCAGTTTTTCAAAACAAAAAGTCAAATTGCAACATTATTAAGATCATAAGATCGTTCGTGAACTAAACAAAGACTTTAGAATAAATAACACCGATTAGTTCTTCCTTCAAAGAAGATTTAGTTCGTTGTAATTGTACACATATGTAGTTATTGCTAAGTGTCAAAATATTTCAACAGAAGTTTACGGAGCTTTGTGATTGGTTTTGTTTGGAATTGATTTTATTTATAGGATAATAATTTAGATTAGCAGCATACAGAGGCCGTAAAGTCTTAGGACAGAAAGAGAGGAGGCTACAAGAATTAATTAATTAATCCCAGTAAAAGACCGATTACAGGCCTCATCCTTTACTGTATGTAAAAGTGTATGTTTTCCGCCTTCATGGGGTAGAAAATCGTATGAAAGTATTTAGCAGCATCCAATTACGATTCATTTCTCGCATCCATCATCTTTTCATTTCTTGTTAATTTTGACATGGATATGTCTAACGGCTCGACTCAATCAAAAATTTTATATGTCACGAAATGCGTTACCGTGAATCTATCTCTCTAACCGGCACCCATAATCTCAACTGAGCAATAGGCACAACAATGTCAGCCAGTTTAAAATATCCGTTCGAAAAAAATCGGGCTGTTGAGTTATGGGTGCTTGGTATTTCAGGTTGGATTTGTATGAGAAATTGTAAAATTTTCCGATCCCTCAACCACGATCTGGTGAAATTTGATGAGTTGAAGATGAACGTAAACAAGGTAGCGACAGCTCACGACGGCAACATTTGCTCTGTCGAGACGACAATGAAAGGAAAACGTGCCCTACTCGTCTCCGTAAATTTCGCCAACACTTTGATAAAGAAAACTAGTTCTGAACTATGGTCGTCTGGTATTTCAGATCGGACTCTGTTTACGAAGCGGTTACAATTCCGCTCTGATTTTTCTCCGGAGAGGGTGGTACTTTTTCGGTTAGCATTTCTTTCTGTCCGGATTTTATATGGAGAGGAGCCGAATTTCAGGTCGCGTTTGATAGTTTTTTTTCCGATCGCACTACTACTTGCTTGCTACTGAATTATGGGCACCGAGTATTTCAAATCGGATTTTTTATGGGAAAGCCAGGCTATATTTCTTGCAACATACAAGGCAGAGTTAAATAAATCAGTTCACAGACTCAAAGAGCTTCTCGAAATAAACACGGCAATCTACGTGAAAAATGTGTCTGTTTTAAATTTTTAAATAATACTGTCTAATAAAAAAATTAAATAGATTAATAAATGATTGAAAAATAGATGTACATATATCTGTACCTTCAAGAGCAACCAATGTCAAAAATTTTGGGCTTTGAGGTTTTTAGCTCAACGTTGTCTATGTGGTCTGCTCCGTTTAATGTAATAACAATCAATGTCATAATACAATCGAGCCTTTTTTGTGAAGCTCAACAAACAAACCAGTGGCAGTTGTGGTTATAAATATTAATTACAAGAAGAGCCAAATTTTACTTTGGTCTCTAGCAAAAATTATTTTGTTTGTTCTTGTACCAAAGTAGAGATATCTACAAAAACGTATCCATGTTCCTTATGTACTTCTGAGCGGAGGTCATTTCTTTTTATTAAAGTTATGTGTATGTACCTACGTTTTGTACAGCATCGCCAACATTTGGAACAACTCTATGATTCCAGCTTCCTCCATACGGATTGAAACTTCACTGCGTTGTAAATCCGCAGTATTTGGACACTTCGTTGCGTTTGATTTGCGTGCTTTGTAGTTTTCATTCTATCCAAATCTTTACACTTCGCGAAATACAAGCGTACTCACAACACGCTCGAATACTATCGTGGTGCTCATGCTGTTCCATCGGCAACCGGCATTCAAAAGTGTCTGTATAGCATTTAACAATACGGATATGATGCGCTATGACTTTGTTTTTTTTCCTTGTATCTGAGGCATTAAACTGCCGTTGAACGCATTTTGATCGAAAGTCGCCACTCACGCTAGGTAGTTTTCCGTCGTCACATTCCATCAACCAAATTTCTGTTAAGACCCCCTATAGGGGCATAGGGCAGAAACAACTCTCGTCCGCAAGGCGCGATCCTGAGCGTCGACCCTAAGCTGTTGCCAGGACTAGTTCATCATATTACGAGTACATACACCATAAATGCGAACAGACAAGAACGCCCAAGAACAACCTCATCGTTCATTGCATGTGACTAATGAATTGCCAAGCGAACATGGACACCCCTGAACTTTACGTTCAGTCAGCACACTACCAGTTCATTTCGAATTAAATGTGAGAGCTTTAATGAATATAGTTCGTTTAGTTCAGCTTTATATGAGTAGTTCGAAGGAACTAGTTCATTCGTGAACTACAAATTCAAATTTAATTTTATAATTTCATATGCATTTCTTAACAAATTTCTCACCTTCAAAGTTCTTCACCATTCGCTTCGAAATGAAGTCATCTATCCCGTCATCTTCAAAATAGTTCGTTACGTTGGACAAAACAAAATCTAAAATTATCTATATTTTAAGACCACTCGTAAAAACCACTTTTATTTATTTTTTAAAGCGGACCATTAAAAAATATACATGCCAAGTAATTTTTTCTCAATTGTTCATTACGTTTTTCATTTACCAATTAAAATGTTTTCGGCCTGAATCACACCTCCATAGTTCTTCATAGAATCATAGAAATTTGCTAGATTGCTGTGTGGTTGTCAATGAGTTCGAAAAAAAAACGTATTCTTCAATTCCCACAATTTGTTGTTGTTGTTGTCTTCTCTTAGAAACTCTTCACTTGAATTTTTTATTTGAAGAAGTTTAAAGCTGTTGTACACAAACAGGAGAAATAAAAGGCACCTCTTCCAGGAACTGATCCCCTTGAAATGTTCGCCCCGCGCGCATATCTTGGATGGTCACTTTTTTTCCGTAATACATCTTATTGCGCATTTTTTTCCGCAATCCGTTTTTGTTCTTGGTCAATTTTTTGTTTCTGTAACTAATGTTGCAGGTCATTCAGAAGAAGAGAAGAAAAAAGATTTGAACGAGAAGATGAACAAAATGAAGCTACCTGTTAGTTGAGGATAGGCAGCAGTGCGCAAGACGCATATAGAAGCAAAGGAAACAACAACAAAAAATCCAAGAAATTCAGAAGAAATTGGTGGAGTGGCCCATCTCTGGCGATGATATCACGGCATCCATCCCATCATGCAAAAGCAAAAATACGAATGTCATGTTGGGGTTATGTCCGATCAAAAATTTTGCACGATCGTTGGTAAAATTGGTGGTGAGGTAGTTACATCTGCTAGCAGTATGCGTCATTCGGTATGATGGTTCGTAATTTTGCGCAATGATGAGGCCACAATAATAGCACACCCTCCATCTCTAATAAATCTCCGTGGATTTTTCACTGATCGTGTGCGATCATAGCGCTTCAATCCACCTTCGAGTGGCGTGACTAATGCTCTTCCAAAGTTGTGACGAACGACAGTTTGAAATCATCATTCCAATGAGGGCGTGAGGATGGTAAGTCACGTGGAACCGACAGCAGGGAATTCCCCGAACTCAATTAGTCGCGAGCATCAAGTCGCAATTATTGTGGGGATTTTGAGGTCACGCTAAGAACAATCCAACAATGCAATTGACCGCTTAGTGTAGCGTTTCTAGTAATTTGGTTGCGTAATGTTATCTGATCTTGAATTGAATTCGAATCTAAACTTAATCATCTTCAAAAATAAAGCCTGCGACCCTATTAATTCGAGAAGGCTTGAGTAAGTTCGCCCTACTTTTTTAACTAATAAGCACAAAATGTAAATAACTGGCAAGAGAATACCAAGAAAATCCAAAAGCAATTACCGGTGTAGTTATCGCACAATACAGGTGTACTCCGAAACAACAACAGTAACAATACCGGCGATGACGAATCAGTTTTGTCTCATTTTTCACTCGACTTATTTTAATTTAGCAAATCAACTCCAGGTGTTTTGCCGAGCCAACTACTTGGAGCGTTGTTAGATTGAATCCCACAGGGCTCTTCGCTGGCCCGGCATTTGTTTAATTTGATCAATTGTATTGCCGCGCCGTCAACTGCTGAAATTGCTGAGCGTTGCAATAATTTTTCCAAGAAATCATTTTTATATTTACTTTCTGTCCATTGGCGCTGTCTCCCGCACCTCCTCCTCCTCCTATTTCTCCACTAACGCTTGTACAGAGCTCGCGCTTGCTGGAAGCGTCCGGTGTACAGAATTTACCTCACATGTTCACCTTGCCGTCCACATCCCAGCTCGCTGCTGTACAGAGTTCCAATGAAGTCGACAAAATGAAAGTACGTTTTGAATAGAAAATCCACGCAAACATAATGCGATTCTGAGTAAATTTATGACTTAATCATAAATCGAAAGAGAGATGGATATTATACGTTTCCGACCCATACAATTGTAAAATAATTACGGGCCGGTTATTTAACATTAATTGGATCCGACGGACTATTGTCGATTCGTCATCCTCTCCGCTATGGCTTGCATGTTGAGGACGTTGGTGTGGTCCAGCTTCAAATCGGGTGCGGTTTCGATTGATCTTTAATATACAAAATTTCAATCGAAGGAATTGGTTCATGATGAGCGATAATTGTCCGTCACCATAGCATCCATACCCGTGGTCTATTTGGTTGACGCATGCGATGGATTTAACTGGAAACGTTTTATCCACTTGAAATACTAAAATGAAAGCGTGACAATCGTTTTATTGTTTAGCAAACAAAATTGAAATTTTTCAATACGATTTACTCGGAAATTTTTTTTAATAGGGTTACCGGAGGGCGGGAAAAATCTACGCTGTAAAAAAAGAGATAAATAAACAATGAAATTTAAATTTTGCACCCACTCGACTTGGCTTTAAAACGCATCCACTTTGCTAATCCTTGAATCATTGCTACACGTGTGATTGAATCGTGATCGAATCGATACTGGTAAGTGGGATTTTTTACCGGTTTTTTTTTTCGTCTACTTGAGACCTAATCTTAGCAATATTACGTTGCATATTATTGGAAATATGAATTTTACGAAAAATAAACAATTTTTTTGCTGTTTATTACTTTAGCAATATAGATCGGTCTGTTCATCAACCTTCTTAACTCCTGAGTGCAATTTCAAACTGCAATAAAACACTAAATATTCATCACCCCTAGCGCGAGATTCTTCACAAGTAATAACCATAAAATCCACCTACAAAATCCCAAAGCCTATTTCTGAAAAGAAACGAAAACAGCGGTGGTCATAAACGAGAACCCTTCGGGACATCATAGGTGTACAATATGATTAACACGTCAAAGGTAACCTCACTTTATTTTTTTTTCCCATCTTCTCAGCTCAATTTTTTTTTGTTTGCAGTCATCTCCTTCTGTTGTTTTCGTCATAAAAAAAATTCTATAAAATTTTCACATTTCAAGGACTCAGTTGACTCGATATCTCTTTCCGACTTCAGGTCGGTCTGGTCAATTCGAAAAAAGGGACATCTACCTTTCGTTCGATTGCAGGGTCATAATTAATTACTGCTTCTGGATCCCAGGAAGGGGAAAAAAAAGGCAAGAAAAATGAAAAGAAAACACAGAAGATCATCTTTAGTAATGCCTATGATCCATCCATTGACTTAGCGCCCAGGTAAATAGAAGTCCAGTTTTCAACCTTAACTGCAATGCATCTCGAATGTTTTTCCATGAATTCTGCCTCACAACTTGAAAGTAGGTGTTTTGTGATGTTGTCCGGCATCAACAATTTTAAATATTCTGCCAGGGAGAGAGTGAGACCGCCGAGCAACAACAAACATTTGTAACGATATTGCAATATAGAGGTATGAACGGAGTTTCATAGGTGCCATTGTTTGACGACATTCTTTCTCATGCAAAGAGATGTGCATGCACATACCGAAAGAAGACACCTTTGGGACTATCGAGAACCAACCTAGCTAAAATATTCGAAACAAAAATATATGTTGTTGTTGTTCATTCGTTGGATATGGTTGCAGAGTGGTTTGACCGGGGCTCGCGATCACCTCCTTGAGTCAATATGTTTATTGTTAGACAACAAAGACACGATCTTTTTCGTATACAAGCATTTTTGAGATCTTTGTTTACCGTATAATCTGACATGCTTGTAATCAGATCTTGGATGTTTGGGTATTGGGATTGGCCCGACATCGATTTGTCATTCCAAAATTATCGAACTTGGTGTCCTAAAGAGTCTTACGAGACACGTTGAATGTTAAAGAAGTTGTTGCGATTACAGATCGGGTTCGATCTTGTTATTGGTATTTGGTTATCTTTAAAGGTTTTTGAAATAAGCTGTAATGGACTTTATTTATTAATGTTTACCAGAGGTTTCGATATTTAGGGATACTCTGGCCAGATGTGATATTCAACGACGAGCTGGACTGACTAAAATAAGCACTAAGATTCAAAAGTGGAAATGGCAGTGGATTGGTCACACTTTGAGGAAACCAGTGCAAAACATCGCCAAACAAGCTCTGGATTATAATGCTCGAAGACGTCCTGGCGACAATTAAAAGTCGATGCTGAGGATTGCGCCTTATGGAAAAGATTTTAAATTGGGCGCCATTTTTTAGTGGCGAATATAGAGTAATAATGTTCGACAACTGATGCCTTTTTTTTTTCTGGTTACGCCAGGGAGGTGTGGAATCTTCATTAGATACCAATAGTCCGTGCCATTGGCATGCACGATTCACATACCTGATCCTAACAGAACTGTCAGCCAATATGTGCCTGCGTACTAAACCACACCCCCGCACACAGACTTCAACCACTCTCCCCGCGGGACTGCCGTTAGGTATTACTTCGCGGGGCTGGCTAGCATTTTATGCTGTGCTCCTTAAATTGTTTCTGCTCTCCTTTCTCTCTCGATTCTTCGAAGATCCTTTTGCACATTCGTTACGAGTGTGCAAATTTCCATCCAATTTTCCTCTGATTCCATCATATAGTCAATGATGAATGGTGGACTCGGAATATTATTTCTCCATTCTCCGAAGCTACTGCAGTTGAAAACCGCATGCTCTGTGTCTTCTTCTTGATCTGGGCAATTTGGACAAAGAGGCGAATTATCGTGTCCGAACCTATGTAGGTATTTGCGGTAGCCGCCGTGACCTGATAGGAACTGCGTGATGTGATAGTTGCAGTCCCCGTACACTTGCTTTGTCCAGACCTCGCTTATTGAAAGATGCTCTCCGCGCGAACATCTGGCATCAGGAAGTACTGAGGTTTAGTCTTTCCAACTTGATTCGCCATCATGCTCAGCAATTGGACATTTCTTTCGTTGAATAGATACAAAAACTGCACCTTGCAGCCAGGAGCGTGCCAACCGGAGGCAGGGTTCGCCCTCACCCACCAGATTTTACAGAGTTTTGATTGATTTGTATGCAATGTTTATACATTTTACTGTTTTTTAGATATCTCGCCAAACAGTTGCTAAGTAGTTGGCTTGCCCTTGCAAAGCAGACTGCACAGCGCCCTACCTTCATCAATTGGTTTTGGAGTATCCAACCAACAGGAACTGGACACTGAGCTCTTCGCTTCACTAAATGGACTAGTGCAGTTGGTAATCGTTCCAACTCCATTACCTGAAATAGCAAGCCACGCTTCAAAATTGATTGACATTTTTCTCACAAATCATCCCGAGAAATATTCTGTTTCCGTGATATCTCTATCCCCAGTTGGGAATACTGACTACATCCTGATTGTTACCTATAACGGTAAATACGTTAAAAGACAAAGTACCTCGAAGAACCGTCTTATATGTATTACAAACAAAAGAGACAGACTGGTGACCACCAAACCAGTTTTTCAGGATCTTTGATTGGAAATTGTGTATCGAGTTTAATAATTGTGATAGAACTTGCTTATAACTGAAACTATCCTCAAGGGTATAATCTAGGGTGTAGCGTGTTGGTCTACAATGCGAAGGTTATGAGTTCAAAGGCAATGGAAACTGCTGTCAATCGCAGGATAGTCAAATTTCTTGTGGATAAAAATCTCATTCATGATCGCCAATATGGATTTCGCTCGGGTCGTTCTACATGCGATCTCCTGATCTATCTTACCGAGCGTTGAATTCCTGCATCCACAAATTTGGTGAAGGTCAAGTTCTTACTCTTGACATCGCCAAAGCATTTGACAGAGTTTGGCACAAATGCCTTTTAGCCCAGCTAAAAGCCTTTGGTTTTAACATTTTTCGTGCGATTTTACGGCATTGGACCTTTTTCTTTGGGACTTTCGAAAGAAAAAGTGTAAACCAATGATTCACAGAGCCACAGGTAGGATGTAGCATAGTGGATAGCGTATGAGTCTACAATGCGAATGTCGGGTGTTCAAATTACGGTCGGCTTTTAATATCAGCACACTACTTGCGAGTGTATATCTTGGCCACCTCAATCTGTGCAAATGAAAGTTCGTATATTGAGGGTTATGCGAAGGGCTTACAACCATTTCACAATCTACACATATAAATATAGTTGTAGTGTCTGTTTGTTTTGCTTTATTTGAACAATAACTAAGCAGAAATACACTTCAACATAGTTCTCTGTCTGTCTGTCCGGCTTTCACGCAAAAACGGCTGAACCGATTGTAATGAAACTTGCACAGTTTATTAGGTATGCTTGGAGATGTAATCTGCGTTTAGCCTTATTTCAATAACCCCAAGCCTTCTATCCCCATACAAAATGACTCATTTTCAAAAACATATAAAAATCAAATTTTCTTCAAAACCATATGAGCGAATAATTTGAAACTTGGAATGTATTATTTTTCTCATAAATATGATCATTTGAATCCCCCACTCCTTCCACTACCCCCCATACAAACTGCACTTTTTCTGGAAATACTATAAACCAATTTGCTCAGTACGTATAACATTTATAGAGCTCAAATCTCGTACTAAATCCTTAATTAGTATTATAATTACAATGATATCGAGGAAAATTAAACCGATTAGCTTCTCCCTTTCTACCCCCTCTCAAACGATTTTCTTGAAAAGCATGAAAGATGATCTAAAATTTAAAATATATCAATTGCATGATGATTATAGTCGTTTCCCAAAGAATCACTAAAAACCCCCACTCCTTTTATCGCCTTCCATACAAACTGCACAATTTTACTAAAACCAATAGAGTTAGTTTAATGCTGTCACCCCTTCTTCCACTCTCCATACAAAAATTCTTAAGACCACTAAAATTTCGTATGATTGTGCTTTACGCACAATCGTAGTCCTGTTTTGTTTATTAGCTTAATGTTTTTTTATTTGTGCTTTTTTTCAATTAGCACAAGCTACTACTATTTACATCTCCTTAACGCTCATCAATACTTATATGATTTCTAAACACTCCCGTGAGCATGGGCCTGCTCCACACAAAAACGAGTACCATAAAGTTCATTCTTAGTAATTTATGGTTCTGATTCCAACAAAATACAAAGCATTGTGTTAAACTAAGCGGATTTTATATCCCACATAATATATTGCTAACTACATTCTCAAAAATTGCTTATTATTGCGATTCTTACGCGGACAAAGTTGCTAGTAATAAAAAAAATGTTAAACAATCTGAAGGTCAGGAGGCCAAAGCCCGATTTGGGATGTAGTGCCATCGAAGAAGAAGCAAATTATCCACAGACCATTCCGATACCAGTGGCGTGACTTTATAGCTAAGGAAAGCAATTATTTTTGAAAATTATTGGTTTATTGCGCTTAAACAATATATTATGAATATTATTAAAACCTCTCTTTTCAGCTGCTTGAAACATTATTAATGTTGAGAGCACCCAGTAATCACGAACGTCATATAAAAAAACGATTTACATTCACCCCTACTACCACACAGGAGCTTAAAGTGCCTGAATTAATAAATTAACAGGCCATTCATATTGTTCAATCTCTTCAATAGATGGCATTTTATTTGCTAGGGTGGGAACGGACCGAAATTCGAAGAAATTTTTAGTGACGTTTTGCTTTGACAGACCCTTCAACCTTTTTTTTTTTTTTATTAAATACATATAAGCTTTACAATTGTTGAATAATTAATTAATTCAGGACTTAATTTAAGCTCCTAGTTTTTAGTTTCTTAATAAAAAAAGTAAAGACGTCCAAAAAAAGATGTCGCCCGATCTGCCGAAGTTTAAACCGATATGGGCAATATTGCCAGATCTACCTCTTCACATTTTTCTTTCTAATCATTTTTCGGATAGTACAGAAATTTCAATACTAGCAATACCTTGATCGAGAGCCAAAGCTTGCGACTGAAAGCACTACCTGCAAGCAATTGCGTTAACGCATCTCTCCTTCCTATAGAAGTCGAACTTGCCCTCGCCGTGTTTACTCGTATTGGCCGGCGGTCGAGTTCTCTTGTATATGTGACTAAAAGCAATGAGAGGAAACGTGGACGTATTTTAATGCGACGCATCTCTCCTTCCTATTGAAGTCGAACTTGCGCTCGTCGCTCTAGAAAATTTTGCTCGTATTGGCCGGCGATCTTGTATATGCGTTTTTAAAATCGCACCTTTTCCCCTGTGGAAGTCACACAAAAAGTGTGAGAAAAGAAGCTGTCCTGAGCACGAAAATGCTGAAAACAGTGGTAGACGAAAATAATGGACTCTTTCCTTTAAAGAAATTTTTTAATAAATTTTCATATTCGTGCTGATTTCAGTTTAGCTTTTCTAAACTGAATAAAGTGCAAAACGTAAGGGAAGTATTGCTTCCCTTGCATCAATGGACGCTGAACCAATGTCCGATGCTCGAAAAAGAAAATGGACGCCATTATGCCAAAATGTTACTGAGAATTTCGCAAAAGATTGAACATTTACTAACTGGCTCGATGCGGCCACTTTTCGGTATTGTGTTCCATATGTAGCCTTCATATTTGTACCGTACATTAAAATAAAAGATTCGTCCTTTTCAAATAAATAATTCGTTTTAGTAATAAATTATTATTATTATTACTATTAGGGGAACGCGTGAGAGCACTGCGACCTTCTTGGCCTATTGTGCGTTTATAGCCCCTTCACCCTATTATAACTCAATAGCTTTAGCTAATTTGAGTATCTTTAAGGGAGCCGTATTGGCTAGTTCCTCCGTAGAAAGGAAACCCTCTCCAAGAAGACTGTGCCTTTTCCTAGCTACTGCTTCACAGTGACATAGGATGTGTACTGTCGTTTCTGAGTCCTCGAGACAAATTTCGGTTTCAGCTAAGCCCATATTTTTGAGGTGGTGGTTTACTCCACTGTGCCCGTCATTAGGCCGATTAGAGTACTAATATCCTTCTTGCTGAATTTTAGAATATTCTCCACTTTGTTTTTTTGTGGTAGGATCAGTTTTTTTTTAAATTGACAAGCCTGGAAGTCTATTCCAGTAGATTTTATGTTCTTTTTCTACCCACTTTTTTCCGCAGAATGGCTGTGGACCAATAAAATTTGTTTCTGCGCCGTTTTTTGCAAGGCGATCAGCCTCTTAATTTCTCTCAATTCCCATGTGTCCTGGTAACCACATTAAGGTTACATCATTCCTTTTCCCCAGGGTGATTAGGTTTTGAAGGCATTCCCATACTATCTTCGATCCGTGTTTATTGGATGCTAGAGCTTTGAGAACCGCCTGACTATCCGATAGGATATAAATGGATTTATTGCGATGAGCTCTCCTTATATTTTCTTGGATGCATAGCTCCATTGCAGTAATAAATTAAAATGTGAAACTATGTGATAAAAGTTCTTGCATCCAGCACACTCCGTTCCAGAATGACTCCTTGATACTGCAGAATGGCAAGTAAAATAGGACTCATACCGTTTTTATTCAATTTGATAATTTTTGATTACGAAATGAATTACATAATTAGTAGATTGCAATTTAATGTCGATTTGGACTTGCTACTCTTCGCTCTTAATAATTAATGTATTAAATTAATAACTGTAGGTGCGATAAAATAATACAAAGTTTCGAAAATCATCACTTTTCAATCGAATAATTTAACCTCGAGCTATATTAAACCTCATCGAAACACTGTCCCATTCTTCTCGTTCAACCTCTCGAATTTACATAATCCATAATATATATTTCCATAAATGAATTCCTGGAACACATTCAAATGAAAACAATAACCTGTCACAGCCTTGCCAGGATTATAATTGGTATTCAAAATAATAATTCGAGTTCTTGGAAGCCTTCGTAATTTCGCCGAATTTCTCCATCGAGTTTAAAATATGGATGCTGGTTTCATGTACATAATGATGATGATCCCTTCCCAACTTTCTTCTCGTCCTCGCCATCGAGTCCTCGAATCCCAAAGATTATGTATTACGCCAAGGAAGACTTCATTTTGCGTACGATTCCCACAAGATAAAAAGAAATTTTCATCTCCTTCCTGACTCCTTCAATTCGAAGAAGTTTCAAATGCTCGCACCCTCGCCATTTCAATTCTATCCACCAAGTTGGTTATAATTAGGGTTACCAGGTCTCCTTAGAGCTTCAATAGTGTCTTTGTTTGTTACCTACCAACCTGCTTTGGATTAAGAACTTAAAGTTTAACCATCAATTGTTCGCGTCCTGTTTTCTATTACTGTTACTCGCGCGATGTATTTAGTATCTCGCCGCTTTTTAACCATATATTAGGCCTTCATGATTTATGAATGTTTGTAATTCTAGACGGTTTTAAGTAGAATTATATTGTTTTATGATATTAAACTGTTGCTAAGAAATATTAATTAAAATCCATCAGAACCAGAAGGCTGCGCACATCTCTCTTACATTGAATGATTGTTTGATTTTGCATGTAAAATGTTGACAGGCATAGACAATGACTGATATACATAGATAAAATCTTAAAGTAAACATGAAGGTTAGAAGAACCGCCAACTCTCAAACTGACAGTAGTGCCAGCTGCTGCAATGTAATATCCCCGTGGAGTACCCAGTGCGAGCAATTAAGGGTTAAAGCTTATGTTACTACTACAATGGCACTACAGTCTAACTCGGGCCTTGGTCTCCTGACCTTCAGGTTCCTTAACATTTTTCTTACTTATTGTGGAAAAGTTGTTAGCCCAACCATCTATCTACGAATTTTCATTTTCGTAAATTGAGGTAACTACGGTATATCCAAGTGTACTGGAATTATGCGTTGACCGGGATTCGAACTCACGATCTTCGCATTGTAGACCAACACGTTACACACTAGGGTACACCCTAGCTGCAAACCTTATATACTACATACAATTCATATTAATTTTATTTTTTATTGAAATTCATTACAAAATTTCATTCATCACAATCAAAGCTTCCGTGGCGTAGTGGGCAGCGTGCTTGCTTCACAGTCAATAGATCGTGGGTTCGATTCCAGGCAGTAGACTTCTTTTAAGCATGCATTTTTTAGTTGCTACTGGCTCTGAGAAAAATTATTCGAAATAAAATGGACAATCGAAGTAAAAGTTAAACACTTCAAGAAGGTCTATATACTCAGTAGATGGTTTCTGTTCACTATCTGTCATTCAGTCCCCCATAACATCTTCTACTTGTCATTAGCAGCCAGTACTACTCCCCTTCCCCCTACCTTTCCAATTGCACTCCTTCCCTCCATGACCGTGCATTGCACATAAAGGTCAAAATTGCCCATAACACAGTTTATTCTGTAAAAAAAGCTTAAAACTACAATTCATTCATTTTGTTTGTCTCACGTAATTAGTATATATTATATATTTTCTCGGATTTAAGTGGATGATAGAAATTCCCAGACTAAGCGGTAGCACCTACAGACTTTAACATGGAAATACTACAAAAACGTTCAGATCCAAAAACTATTACACCCTAAGCCTCCGAAAAAGAGTTCCCTTTATAAAATAAAACTATCAACATTAAGTAGAGAACTGCATTTTGGCAAGATAACTTGGTAGAATGCTCACGGGACGTGCGGTCAGGCCGTGTTTCGATTTCAGATATAGTATACCTATTTCTTTTTTTTCCAAATATTTTTTTTTTTTAAGATTTGACTTTGAGGAAAAATATCTTAATTCCAGCGAAGCACAGCAGCAGATGTGCCCGTGCTATTCAAAGCCAACAATAATTATTGGTAATTGAACACAGTCTCTATGTATTTATACATTCACTTACGTAGACGTAGAAAAAGAACGAAATTTGAGAAATGTTTATTTCAAATGATGGAAGTTGATATATTTTTTATTTTTGGCTACTTAAGGAGTACTGGTTAACAAAATAAAGCAAAGTAGTAGTCCTGGTACCCCTAGCTGTGATACAAATAATTTTCACGCATACTAACTTTCGAAGATTTACAACCACACCGAAGAGCGAATACCAATCCCAACTCCTTCCCGAGGGACGGGCGAAGAAGAAGGTACATGATGACGAAAGAATGGGAATGAATGATAAACATGTTTACGTTTTAATTGCAAAACGAAAATTCCTGGTACTCGTATTTCAGCCGCAAGCAAATTAATTCGTCCCCGAGTTTGAATTGGGCGCCGCAACTTAATAGTCATATTCATCTTTTGTATATTCCGTGGGTTTTCTCCGAAATGCGGGGAAGGTTGTATCGAGTTTTGTGTCCCTTCTTAAGAGATGTTAATTAATCCAATTTTTTCTCCTAAAGACGGTACGCTAACGAACAAGTCCTAGCCGAAATGCAATCAACATTTACGTCATGTTTGCTCTGGCAGAGGAGTCATCGTGTACGCTGTCGTAATAACGTAAGAAATTACAGTCCACTCTGGGGCTTTTTTTACGAGTTTCTTGTCGACTGGGTCGTAAAACTAGACCAGCATACAAGCGGGTATTAAAAACGAAAAAAATTTAGGAAAAATTATGTCCACGGGTAATTTCAATGAACGTACTGACAAAGAATGCACGAAGTCGACGATAGGAGAGCATACAGCAGATGCCTTACCGCAATTTTAATCGTCCATTAAAGTGCAGTAAGCGCGATCATTTTTAAGTACGAGTTACCGGTTATAGCGTACTCGGAGTCTTACAGAAAAATACCTTCATTACTCATTAACAGTTCAGTTTTCTTGGGATCGAGATTCGAGACGTGATGATGGACGCGGCATCAAGTAATTCGTCGGTTTATGGATCGGGTCCAGATTTCTGAGAAACGAATCTGTGTGTGGGAGCCGGGACAAACGTAATCTTAAGATATTTTCATAGTTGAAACGAATCCTGATTTCAAATCCATTGCTACGATGAGTTACCAAATAGAAGAAAATGGGTCACTGAATTAATCCAATTGAACCGCTCAATCGAACACCTTTAGCCAAACCAAAGTCCCTTAATTCAAGATTTTCATTCTATTGCTATTCTTAGGGTGTAACCTAGTGGGTAGCGTGTTCGTCTACAATGTCGTGAGTTCAAATCCCGGTCAACGCATAATTCTAGCACACTGCCTGCTTGGGTATACCTTGGTCACCTCAATCTATGAAAATGAAAAATTCGTGGATAGAGGGTTGTGCGAAGGTCTAACAACTCTTCCATAATAAATAATGAAAAATGTTAAAGAACCTGAAGGTCAGGAGGCCAAGGCCCGATTTGGGCTGTAGTGCTATTGTAGATAGATAGATTCTATTGCTATGCCTCTTCTAACGCATTTCCTAAGAATCCATCTTTACTTGCTGGCGAAAGCGCTACAACCCAAACCGGACCTTGGCCTCCTGTATGCTTCGCCTCCATCCATCTCGGTTCAGTGACCGCGTCCTCCAGTTTGAGAATCTAAGCAGTGATTTGCTGTCAATAGAGCTTTCCCAGCGCTTCTGTGGTTTTCTGATCGATCTTTGTCCATTGACTTTTTCTTTTAGTGTGCGTTTGGGAATTCTTTCATCATCCATCCGTTCCACATGACCAGCCCATTGTAGCTTCTTAAATTTTATGAGCGTCGACACTTCTGGATTATCAAAAATGACATACAATTCTCTA
Source organism: Chorisops tibialis (assembly GCA_963669355.1). Taxonomy (NCBI): domain Eukaryota; kingdom Metazoa; phylum Arthropoda; class Insecta; order Diptera; family Stratiomyidae; genus Chorisops; species Chorisops tibialis. Next base: position 12,161,051 of record OY770262.1, on the reverse strand, counting down.
CTGTATTGTATTCTCCAGATAGAGTCTTCCCTCACAGGTCCGAGGATTCATCTGAGGACCTTTCTTTCAAAGGCGTTAAGTAATTTTTCGGATGCCTGAGTTAACATCCACGTTTGGCTGCCATAGCACACACAGGTCTCATTAGTGTTTTATGTATTTTTAATTTAGTCTTCCTGTGCACGTTCTTGTTTTTAATTATTTAAAATACCGAATAATACGTCTTATTTGCCAAAATTATCCTTTTTTTAATTTCGATGGGCTCGCTTCCATCCTTTGATAAGTTTGCCCTTAGGGATACAAAGTTGTCTACGTTTTCTAGGTTGTAGTCAATCAATCAATCAAATTCCTGTTAAAACCTCCTATAGAGGCATAGGACAGAAACAACTCTCTTCCACTAGGCGCGATCCTGAGCATCGACCCTTAGCTGTTGCTAGGACATGTTTATTGGCCTCCTGCTCAACTGCTTGCTTCCATGTGATACATGGTCGACAAACCCGACGTCTTCTTTGAGGATTATAATCCAGAGCCTGTTTGGCGATGTTTCGCTCTGGTTTCCTCAAAGTGTGACCGATCCACTGCCAATTCCGCCTTTGAATCTCAATGCCTATTTTAGTCTGCCCAGTTGTACTTCAAAGTTCGTCGTTGGAGATCACTTCCGGCCAGAATATTCCTAAAATGCGTCGAAAGCATTGGTTCACGAAAGTTTGCAGTTTCTTGGTAAGTCGAACGGTCACTTTCACGTAGTACAACCATATAACAAGACGGGTTTGATGCTTGTGTCAAAAACTCGCAGCTTCGTGCGAAGGGAAATCTCTCTTAACCTGTTTTGCTTTCGTTAATTCGTGGTCCGACGGATATAAGCATTATAGACTCCAGTTCAGATGCAGAAAAGTATTTCCTACACTTCCGTAGTATACTTAAATGTTTCGAGGCATAAAAAGCAACTTCGTAGATACTTACGATAGGTGGAATCTGCCGACGCCGGAACATTATGTCTTAAAGATAGATGACAGGACTAGGTTCTCGAGGCATTCGACTCTAATCTGTTTTTGCTGCGCCATTCCAGGACTAAGCTGAGGTCAGAGCTTAATGAACTTATTGACTCAATACGACGTAAGGACACTGAAGTCGGGCGTGCCTCCACAGGGGAGTTAAGAGGGGTCTCAGTCGAAAAGTCGGATGAAAAAATTTTTATTTTTTGTTTCGTCATAAATCCGAAGCTATTGAAGCTAGATCAATCATCTTTTTTTTGTTTAGTTTGTTTTAGTCTCTTCTTTAAAACGATGTGTGACTATTGAATTAGAGCTAGCATTAACCCAATGTCCGCCATTCGATGTCCATATCTTTCCTTACGAAGGTTCATCTAGTGATAGTGATAGTGAATTTTTCTTTTTTCTATGAATAATAATAATAATAATAATAAAAGACGAACATTTTGTCGTTTCATTTCAACGTTTTTTAAATGTTTGATATGAATTTATTATTGTGCGAAAAATTGACTCGATTTCACAATCTATCGGAAATTTTTTCCGATGTTTGTAATAAGAAATTTTGTAAATATAAAAGGTTAAAACATCCAGGTACTATCCAAGAACACGTCATAAAAAATTGAGCCCTATGTGATTGATAGATCCCGAGAAAAGGAACATAAAAGACTGAAAAACATGATTTTTTAGGAGAGCACTTTTTCGAATGGATGACGTTTCGTAACGTATTTCAGTTTTGTATATTATCGTTTTTTTAATATTTGGTCCTTTTTGTGTCCTTATGAAATAGGTACCTTGTGCAAAGCTATTAAAGTTAGGTACCTATAGGTAGTAAGTATTTTGTAGAAGTACCTATAGAAAAATATTATTGATTTTATTCAGTATCAGAACAACTATTGCAATTTAGGAATGTTAGAAGGCTATCGCACATATAGATAGATATTTTCACCATTTTTTACTCACATGACCAGAATTACATGGAGATTTTTTTAGGCTAAAAAAAAAATTTTCTGAATTTTTTTCATTTTTCGACTAAGACCCCCCTAAAACTGGAAAATGTTGTCAAGTATGCTATCATCGGCGAAACTATGAATAAGATTGGGAGCTAACGACAGAAGATCACTTGTAAAGGCTAAGAAAGAGGCTGGGTGATAAGACTGAGCCCTGATGGAGGCCGGAATCAATAGAATTTGGTTGGTGGATTGAAAACGTATCGTCTTCTTCTTCTGGAGAAAAGGACCAAGTCTATTTTTAGGGCTCCTACTATATTATTCTTATTGTTTGGGATTGACGAAAATACGATAAGAGATGCTTCTTCAAACCCTTTCAAGATAAATAATTGTAGAAGTATCAAAAAGACATTCATCAAAAAAATCAGAATCACAACATTTATTATGTATTGGTACAGACAAGGTTCCAAAATTATTTTATTTCACTTATTTTAAGAATTCCGAATGAATAAAATATGAAAAAAAAACACCATTCATCTCAAGTTACAGTTCGAAAGGATGTCGAAGATTGATTCGATTTCCATGATATCCAATGAATTTTCCGAATAGAGTTGTTGTGCAAATTTTATGTGACTCCCACATTTATCAATACAATTTTCTATGAATCAGCTACTACCATCAAGTGAATGAAACCGATTTTATGCATCAGGCAAAACATGTCAAAGAACGCAGTTCCATTGGTTCAGATTATTCGAGAAAATGATTCGTAATATGACAAAAACTATTCCGCGAAACTGCAGCTGCTTTGTTTTACGCCATCTGTAGCAAATTTCTTTCCGACATTTTTCACAATCGACCCCGTGTCGATTTTCAGGCCATGAACTGTTTTTTGCGCGCCATCTCTAAATTTAAATTCAGATAAATCAGCCGGTAATCATCGTTTCAATCCTTTGACTAATCCTCAGAAAATGTTGACAGCTTTAATATCGTAGAACGCACAAAATCGAGCGCAAACTTCTTAATATTTTGTAGGTGCCAAGAGGCAGAGAATATTTTTTGCAATTTTCTTAGAAATTTTTATCTTAAAGATGCGACTAAGTGGAAAGAATTATCTACCGAAAAAAAAAAGCCAAGAAATTGAGTGTGTGCTGCTGAAAATGAAAATTTTTATAGCCTCGGTGTCGTAAATCAAAAAATCTTGAATGCTGGTTTCAAAGAAAATAAGTTTGCAGTTAGGCTATAGTTCCATTGTTGGATAGCGAAACTTCCCAACAAGGCACACACAACTGGCGAGACGAAAAGGCTCTCATTCCCGGAACGGAGGAAAAAAATATGAAACGATGACTCCCTTAATTTCAGACCAGACCTTTTTTCGGTGGTTTTATTTTCGCAAGAAGGCTCCAAAATCCCAAAACGAACGCGATGATGACGACGGTTCCAGACATACAAGACTGGGAAAATGTGCACCGGTTCGGAGTTGCGAGGACGAAAATATGATACTCGTCATAGGGAGTTCGGGAATGGGTTTCATCGTATGGGAAAAAAGTTCTCCGACTTCTTCGACTCCGGTTGTTAGCATCTGCCCTTTCCGACACGATATGTACGGGTGCCGGGAACTGCAAACGGAACGCGCTCCCTACGAAGTGGTGTCTTTGGAACCTGTAGGGCTATAATCGAATTTCTGATTGGACGAATTCTCGGAAGAAGCCGGGATGCTGCTGCTGCAGTCGCCCGGCAACACGATTGGACCATAAATTTCCCAGAAGTGGAATCCGCAGGCATAATTTCAACGAACCTGCGCAAAAGGTGCACTTATCTGATGTACTGATGTGTATGGCAAAAATATTGATTACAGGCGACTAAAGAGATTGTTGCCACTAACTCGGTGTTTTGTATCGAGGGGGGAAGAGTTAGTTTGCAAAACAAAGACGTTTCCCTAAGATAAGATGTTTGTTGATTTTAATGTTGTTGAACTATGCCGGCATTCTAAGCGGTTCGTTGGCTTTGCATTAGATGATATCGGGATGATATGACTTTTTCCTGAGGTCTGAAAGAATTTTCAAGGAATGCAAACTAGGACATTGCACCCATCCACTGATCAGATTTCAGTTAACTTGAAAATCTGCTGGGGCAGAGTAAATCTGGGCTGCTGACTTAATTTCTGTAACTCACATGTGAATTGTAAGCAATCAGAAACGTGTTTTGACTGCCTCGGGAAGAGCAACGTCTTCCAGACGTGATGGGTATTACGACGTAAAAAGGATTTGTGTCAGATGTACGAGTGTTTTTCTTTTTCTCTGATGAGGGTCCTACTATTGCTTCACGTATACAATTGATTATGATTGAAATTTACGATTATTTTATTTATAACTAGCTATCCACCGCGACTTTGTCCGCCTAAAAATCACAATAATAAGCAATTTTTGAGAATGTTGTTAGTAATACATTATGTGGGATATATAATCTGCTTAGTATAATGGCTTTTTGAACACAATGCTTTGTACTTTGTTGGAATCAGAACCATAAATTATTAAACGATGATACTCGCATTTGTATGGGACAGGCTCGTGATTAAATCAAATCCGTGATTAAAGATCATATACGTATTGAATAGCGTTAACGACATGTGAATAGTTGTAGCTTGTGTTAATTAAAAAACAAAAGCCCAAATAAAATAGCATTAGGTTTAAAAATATAAAGCACAATCATACGAAATTATTGTTGTCTTAAGAAATTTTGTATGGGAAGTGGATGAAGGGGTGACAGCATTAAACTAATTTATTTCACATCATGCTAGTTTAACCATAAAAATGTTTTGTACCAAATTTAAGATTTAAAAAATTTAATAGATACTGAGAAAATTAGTTCATTGGTTTCAGTGGAACTGTGCAGTTTGTATGGGAGGTGGTAGAAAAAGTGGGGGGTTTTCAGTGATTTTTTGAGAAACACCTATAATCATCATGCAAGTGATAACTTTCATTTCACTTTAAGAAAATCGAATTTTGGAAAAGATGTGATATTGTGTCATTGTATGAGAGGGGGTAAAAGGAGAGAAGCTAATCGGTTTACTTTTCCCCAATATTAATTATAATACTAATTAAGGATCTAGTACAAAATTTGAGCTCGATAAATGTTGTATATACTGAGCAAATTGGTTTATATTTTTTCATGAAAAAGTGCAGTTTGTACGGAAGGTGGTGGAAGGAGTGGGGGGATTGAAATAATTTGTATACCATAGATCACATTTATGATAAAAATAATATATTCTAAATATCAAATTATTCGCTCCAATGGTTTTCAAGAAAATTTGCTTATTATATATTTTTGAAAATTAGTCACTTTGTATGGGAGGGGGTAGAAGACGTCGGGGTATTGAAATAAGACCAAACGCAAATTACATCTCAATGCATACTTAATAAACTGTGAAAGTTTCACTACAATCGTTTCAGCCGATTTTGCGTGAAAGACGGACAGACAGAGAAGAATTTTAAAAACGTGTGTTTCTGCTTAGTTATTGCAAAAATACAGCGAATATACTTATAGCCATTTATAAACAAATAACAAACACTACAATTATATTTATGTGTATAGATTTATTTTAATATAAACGATCATCAAAACAAGTATTGATTTTTTCGTTTTGTGAAGTCCTTAGTTACAATTATATCGTTGATTAGATTCCAATCATTCTTTTTTTACGGACACTTGACTCAATCGATTTTCAGCTCAGACCCCCTCTCTCCCTCCTGTTTGAGGAGTACATCGCGGCCCTTAGTTGGCGCCAGGACTAGTTTATTCTTCTGGCCTCCTGTTCAATTGATTGCTTCCTTCGATCAACGTTTTCCTTGAGGATTGTAAGTCAAACCTTGTTTCGAGGTGTTTTGCTTTGGTTTCCTTAAAGTGCCACTTCCGCTTTTGAGTCTCAATGCCAATCTTAATCTGATTGTTCTCTAAAGTTCGGCATTGACATCTGAGGCATTGGTTCACGAAAGTTTCCAGCTTCTTTGTATGTTTAACGTTCTTTTTTCATGTAGAACAAACATATGACCGGATTTGACGCTTGCGTCAACTCTCGAAGGGAAATGAACCGTATTCATACAGTCCTCAATATCCCTTTCGGCTCCGCCGTCCATACTGGCAATGCTTCCGAAGTGACAAAAATCTTGCTCCTCTTTCATAACTTGTTCGCTGTAGACCCGAACCCATTAGCATGTGCTTGCTTTTACAATCAATGGACATTTTAAATAGCACCGCTGACCCGAGGGCCAGGCTGGGATTCAAAGGTCCCGAGGGGCGGTGGTGTTTAAAGAAAGTTGAAAACAAGTTATACTCGAACTATGAGATCTGGGGCTTCTCCTTAACAAGCGTATTAATATGATTTTTTGCGATTCCTTTGAATGAAGAATTTTGTACATTTTCTTGTTCCACTTATTTAAAATTATATAAATTTTTGGTTCAGAAAGAAAAGATTGCCGGATCCTACACTGTTACGCTTTATTATTCGTGATTTTTCGGTCTCTGCTGAGATCTTTATCAAATTGGAGTTGATAAAGGTCTCAGCAGAGATTGTTTTGTCCCACAAAACCCCTCTATGTGTAGTTGGTTTTCAGCTTCCTAGCTAGAGCCATGGTTGAGATGTTCCAATTCTTAGTTTTCGGTTTTTGCGCTCCCTCCGCGTTCCCTTTAACCCTTACACCCCCGAAAATGGGTGTCCGCCTGAGATCCGCAACCATCTATAATCCACCCAATGAACTTTCTGTCTTGAAGGGCTTGGGAGCTAATGTACGCTGAGACGGCGTAGGGCGTACAAACAGAAGGATTGTTTTTTTGCATTTTTAGGCTATTTAGGTATGAAACGTGAAAATACAAAATTTCAGGGTAGCAAATTTTTTTTTCCAAATCGATCACATTACTTTACTATTAAAATAATGAAGCAAAATGAAAGAATTACGAAAAATAATATGAGCTGTTCGGTAGAAATTTCTGGGTAATTCAATATAAAAAATGAAGCATCAATTTTCCAAATTTGTTGTGGTCAGAAATTGACCGCAAAAAAATCTTCAATTCTTACGATTTTTTTTTTTTCAATGAATTGAAATTAGCGTAATTTTTTCCAATGTATCATACAACAGATTTGAAAATGCAGAATTCTGCTGACACACTCACCACCTTCAAGTTATAAAAGTAACCGGCGGACTGGGTCCGTTTTGATTCGCTATCGTCTTACATAGTACGTCACACAATCGTCATATCGAGTTTTCAATGAAAATGCGAAATTCAATCCAGTTTTCATTCTTGGAACACTTGTCGAACACACAATCGGAATTTCTGATTATTTTTATTCACAATTTCTGTTAATTTAAATAATAATGACGACGCCATAAATCCCAGCGTACATGACACATGTGAATGAGTTATAAACATATTACTGAGTAGATATTTTGTGCTTCTCACCTGAATACACAACTGATTTAATCAGAAATTTTGTTAATTGGAATTTTTTTTTTTAACTTAATTATTTTTCTTTTTTCAGGATGAAAGATGGTAAAGCATATCCTTGGTCATCGGATAATTCTTCGTTCATTTTATATCCAGAAGCATCGAATCAGACGATTTACACGCGACATGTTCAAGCTAGCGATGTTGGAAATTACACATGTGTCGTACGGAATGATACGGTCAAAACTACAAAACACATATCGTTGAATGCACAAGGTGAGTTCAATATCGATCGTTTTTAAGCTTTAATTCATTTGCATGTGATCGCACTATGGTCATGAGGCTATCTCGTCAAATCTAAAATAATTAGTTGAAATTTTGCACCTAAACAGAGGGTACGACATGGTGTTGGTATTTGGCCACCATACTTTCCGTTCCAGTCTTTCAAATCTGCCATTTAGGCTTGTTTATTGATACTAATCACCATTTTGATTCGAAAAAGAACCTTTAGTGAATAGGGAATAGTGAGTTTTGTATGGGAGGTGGTAAAAGCAGAGGGGGAGGTTTGTAATTTTTGTTTATAACACTGAACGTAGTTTTGTATTGTTTCATGTTGAATTTAAAGTTTGTAGCTTTCATAATTTTGGAGAAAATTGAACAATTTTTGTCGGAATTTATAGCATTTGTATGGGAGGTGGCAAAGAAAGGTGAAGGTTTTTGATGATTTTGAATCTGCTTATCAACATCCTAATCACATTGCTTTGCTACGATAGCTCTCATATGTTCAAAGCAAAAATACTTTTCATGAATTTCCAATACAAAAATTTGTATGGGAGGTGGAAGAAGGAGTGAAGCGAAGTTCATATTTTTTTAGCATCTATTGCAATTATCAAGCGACAAATCCTGGCAAAATTGTAAGTTTGTACCTTTTCTAGTTTCAATGAAAATCGATTAAATGCATTTAATAAAATTTTGCATTTGTATGGGAGGGGGTAGAAGGAGCATCAAACAAAACCAAATATTTTAACATGAATTCTAGTCTCAATGGGATACTTTTCTCTAAATTTTAAAGTTGATAGCTTTGACGGTTTTGAAGAAAAATAATTTAATTGAAATTCCGAAATTTTGTGAAATTTATATGAGACGGGGTAGAAAAAGTTAGGTGAAGTTGATAATTTGTTCAAAATTGGTTACAATCGTAATAAAATTAATTATAACAAAAATTGATTCTTTTTGCTTTGCTAGTTGCAATACAAACCGCATAAATGCATTTTCGGAAATTGTGCATTTGTACGGGGGGAGGGGGGGGGGGGTAGGGTACAAGGAGTAAGGGTATCTGATCAATTTTAAATAAACTAGTTTTCAAGTCAATAGCTGAAATGGTTTCGGAGAAAAAACAATTTCTTTTAATTTCGAAATTTCAAGAAATTCGTATGTGACAGGGTTGAAGGTGGAGGGATGTGGCCCGTGCACGAACATAAAGTTACTTTTTTGAAAAATGACGTATGACAAATTTCAGGATGTTAGGTCAAACTTTCGAGAGTTATGTTGTAGACCGACGGACACTCGGAATCGTGGTCAATCAACGACAACAAATATTTCTGTACCCTTGGCGACTCTGTACGAGCATTATTTCTATGCGTTACAATCGGTAGGGAAAACACAATATGCTCTCTGATTTCATTTAGAGCATAAATATCGGGAGTACAAATTGAAATCCGCCGTTTCCTAATAGATGGCGCCAGTAGTAAATGCTGATCAACAATGGCGGATCAGAAACGTCACATGGTAAAGTTAGGCATCTGTCAACAACTGCTCATCTTTAGATTTGTGAAGCTTTGTCGGCGTCATATGCTTTTTTATGCGCGAATATGTCGAAGTTTGAGCCAAATAAGCGTCATTTGCGGAAAGTTTTGCTTCTCGCCTTCAATTCAAAAAAATCTGCAGTTGAGGCGCGTCGAATGAATATTGAAACTTATGGTGAGGGTGCTATTAGAGAAAGAACGTGTCGTGAGTGGTATTACCGCTTCAATAGCTGTGATTTTGACGCCGGCAGGGCTGTGGAAGAGAAAAAAATTTTGTGATATATCATGTGCTGTTGAAACCATGTTAAACCATCACGGGAGATCATTATCGACTTCAACCGATGCGTTTGAGCCGAGCGCCGATGACGCATGACCTGGCTAAGCAGCACTACCATTTTTACAAAGAAGCCAAAAATTGGGTCGATTTGTGGATTGGCTCAAAAAAAGAGTAGTTTTTTCGACGCGGAATCCGTATGCTGGAAAAAGTTGTGGCTAGCGATGGGCATTTCTTTGAATAATAAATATTTAACCATTTTTGCACAACAAAGGCTCGAATTTAAAGAAAAACAACGGTTTTCAATTTGTACTCCCAATATATGATCTGATATTAAATGTTTATCCCATATTGACCAAGTATCTTGTAATAAATCCAAAAAAAACAATTCTTCTAATGTTGCATAATGTCAACTATTGCCCTCTCATAAAATGCCCCTTCGACTACAACACATTTGAAGTTTCGAATCAACTAAGGCCTCCCGTAGTGGCAGCGTGCTTGCTTCTTAGCAAGGGCAAAGCTCAAGGCAACCGACTGCAGGGGGAAGCCACGAAAGCGATGAGAGGATTCAGTCGACGCAGATTGCAGATCGCTTTTCGATTTTTCAAACCGGAGGACGCGGTCGTTGGACGAGACAACTGGAGGAGGTGCATTCGAGAGACCAAGGCTCGATATGGGCGCCATCGCGTCATCATCACCAGTTGAAAACAATATAAAAGTGACACAGTTTCACTTCTAGAAGGTCTATGTACTCAGTAGATGTTCGCTTCCTATCATTCAGTCCTCCATATCTGTAATATATTTGTCAGTTGCAGACAACTCAACTGAAAAATATACCAGCCTCACCATTCGTTACTAGGATGTAGCCTAGTGGGTAACGTGTTTGTCTACAATGCGAAGGTTGGAAGTTCAAATCATGATCGACATATGATTCCAGCACACTGCCTGCGTGGGTATAACATGGTCACCCCAATCTGCGAAAATGAAAATTCGTAGATATAGGGCTGTGCGAAGGGCTAACAACCCTTTCATAATAACAAATAAAATGTTAAGGAACCTGAAGGTCAGAAGGTCAAAGCCCGATTTGTGCTGTAATGCCATTGAAGAAGACCACTCATTACTGTCGTCCACACTCCTTTTTCCCTACCTGCCTATTAATCCCTCTCGCCATGAAAGTGTTTGTTCATTACACAGCAGAAATCCTCTTTAACACAAATGATATTGTAAAAAAAACTCAAAAGGAGATTGCAGTTAACCACCACTTAAGGAAAATCCGAAGTCCGATTGCTATTCTCAGCCACAGTCGCAATACTCTCTGTGTTCACTTTTTTTCCTATTTCAACATTGACAGAGAAAACGCCATCTAATAGAATTGACTGTGTTGCCCCATTTAAGTGCAAGTGCTTTACTCATCGCCCCCCGTCTCACCCATTTTTGCCTACCGGCGAAAGAGGGCTGAAATACTGTCTGCCTCATTATCAATGAAAATCACGTTGAATCGAAACATCTATATAAACACGTGCGATGATAGGACAACGATGGCAGCGCATCATCGCTATTCTACTATGGAGGATAACTTCCATCCAACGTGATTATCTTTCTTCGTAAATTTTTCTGATTATATGCCGGGTGCGAGTATACGACTGAGACATGGGTTGAACGGAGGAATGAGACGAATCGACCCTGACAACGCCGGCAAAATCAATAGACGGCGTCTTTCATGATAATTCCCAGATGCTGGCAATGAGCAATCGTTCTTATTGATGTACCTATGGGGTAGCATTTCCCTGCTTATATGAAGTAGAGACCCGGCAACTATTATGAATCAAGAAATGGTCCTTCATAGGATTCATCTCTGGCACTGTCCAAGGTGGACCCTGCGTAGATTCGATAGATTAATTGCGTATGATATAAATAATATTATGCTTAACTCGGAGAATTTACTTTTGCGATCGAAATAATGCCCCGAAGCTAAGAGACAATTCTTTCAAGGAATGATATCGATCCGGTTCGATTTCCAGTTACGAAATGTACAAAGTTTCAATTTAATCGAATTTAGTGGAATCTACTTATGGGAATTTCCTCTGCAGATACTCAAAATCTTTGAAGAAGGGAAACCGATGGATCACAATACAATCAAATGAATTCTAATACCCAGCAAACAATTTAACGAGCGCTCGCAAATAATGATCTTAAAACGAGCATAAAATGATACAAAACAAATAAACTGCGTCATGACCTTAAGAAAACCAAGCAAAAAGGGTCGCGCAACATCGATCTTGTTATATACATACAATCAGTTTTCATTTCACCATGCGCATTATCAGAACCAAAAATTATTTCGTGTCAATATATCAAAATATTGCAAACGCAAACAATGATATACTTACCCAGCAAACAAAATAATTCATTAAAGAATCGTTAATAAATTATATTAACGAGTGTCGTTAACGAGTCATTAATGATTCATCAAGCGAATGAAATGGACATTCGTTAAAGAATTACTTTCAACGATTCATTAATGAATTGTAAAACGCTTACAAGAAACGAGTACATAACCAAGTATGTAATCGTTATCAATGAATCATTAATGTGTCGTTAATGATTTTTATTTTGATTCATTAATGAATATCGTTAACAATTCATAAACGATATTATTTATGAAGCATTAACGATTTATTAAAGAACTTGACTTTTAAAGCTAAACAAGAGATCACAGTTGCTTCTTGTTCTTTTTCTGTTGTTTATGACTTTGAACATTTCACACAAGAACACGCGGATTTCTCTGCAAAAAGTTAAAAGTACGAATAACCGCTTGATGAACCGTTAATGACTCGTTCATTAACGATTCTTTAATGAATTATTTTGTTTGCTGGGTATAATTGAGTAATACAGTTTGGTTTTTCTTGCTTTTTCTTTAATTTTATTGATAATACCAATGCAATAGCGTTACAAATTGACCCAAGACCATGTGTAGCTGATTTCTCGGGATATTTTTATACCATTACATCTATTTTCTATTTGCCTCACGAGAAATGTATCCAGACTGCATTTGGTCGTACTATAAAATTGAGGCATTCAATTACAAGCTTCAAAAACAGATATTAACCAAGGGCATCTTAATCTCTGAATAATAAAAATTCTTAAATAATGTTATGCGGAGGGTGAACATTCTTCCCACAATAACAAACAAAAATGTGGGTCAAGTCCCGATTCGAGCTGTAGTGCCATTGAAGAAGAAAAAAATGGCAGGGAAAGGCGTTGTACTGGACGTTGTACTTGAATCAATGAAGTTTATACTCGTTTGGAAAGCATCAGCAATTCGTTTTACAGTATTCTAGGTCGAGATATAAGAGATTACCTATGTTTAACTATATGGAATGGTGCAGGTTTGACGGTGTGGTGTACATGTTATATAATTCTCTTCACTGGAGTCGTCTTTCACCACGCATAGGTTAGGATAGGTTTATGGAGGGATATCCTCTTCCTCTACCTTCCTATTCCCGATTAATACCTCCCTCCATGACTGTGTTTGTGCATTAGGTTGGGTTAGATTTGTGGAGGGGTTGGACACCAATATACATAGGCAACCAATGTACGCCATATTTGTACCATGTGGACCTACATATCATTTAGCCAACCTGATCTACCAGTTAAACTAACGGGCTTCATCAGTTCGAGGAACCGTAGATCATTCAGCTCCGCGAAGAAGTACTCTCTGAAAATTTGTCTTCGAATTACTCGAAGGTATGGAAAATGGTATAGGAACTGCTCTACGGTCTCGTATTCCTCATCGCAAAACCTATGCTATGGGGACATCTTCGTGGTATTACACGAGTCGCCTTGTAGATTGTCTTAATGACTATCAGGTCGACGCCAACATTCACTGTTTCCTCAACGATGGTAGCGGCAGAGCCGTTTCTGCTGAGCCTGTCCATCATTTCGTTTCCAAGTATATCCCGATGATGAACCCATCAAAGTCGCAAAGTGCAGGTTTTCCCCCATTCCTCCAACATGTTCATACAATGGTTCAAGTATCTTTAATTGTAGCTGTAAGCGGAGGGGGCCTGCAATGCAGCTTGGCGTTCTGAGTAAAAACTAATTAGGTTAGTTCCGCCCCTTTCACAATAGCGAGCGATTATCTCCGATTGGAAGACCGTGGCATATTGTGGTAAATGCCTTGAGATTAGCAGATCAAGGCTTTCAGAAAAGATGCCATAACCTACTCCCTCTTCCATTTTCGAACCATCAGTAAATATCGCAATCTCGTCATTATGTATGACGTGATTGTCAATCCATTGCTGTCTGTATAGTTGAGTGAGTTCAAAGTGCTTCACAAAGATTCCCTTTTCATTCGCTCCATGATGGTGACATGAGATTTTTTTAAATTGGTCCCAAATCATGGGATAAGATCGCCTACAATTGTAGGGTATTTTCCACTGATTGGTTGAACCAAGTCATTCGCCTAGGCGAATAAGTCATTTGCCTAGGCGAATAACTAGCAGCGTTTAGCTGCAAGAGGATACCATTCGCGGCTAGCATCCAAAGTTAAGGTGATAGAACTCCTCCTTGGGGTGTTTCACTATCCACTTTTGTCCTAGAGTCGTTTCTCATTGTGACAGTAATTTTTCTGCCTACCAACACGTTATGAATCCCTTCGGTGAGCTTTCAAGTTACGCCATGTGCGATTAGCGCATCTATTAGCGCATTGATGCACATATTATTGAACGCGCCTTCTACATCCACAAAAGCACTCAAAGTGTACTCCTTGAGTTCCATAGACTTTTCAGCTTTTGATACTAACGTGTGCAGTGCCATTTCCACAGATTGTCCTTTCATGGGAGCGTATTGGAATGGACTGAGTTCGACGATGTTTAGGGTGGCTCTTATGTGAAAGCTTTTAGAAAGAAATATGTCAGGCTTATTGATCTGTATTCCTTCGGCTGTGCATGACTAATTTTATTGCCTTCGGTGTGAAAACCACCTTCATCTCTTTCCATCTCGAAGGCACATATCTCAGAAGAAGACATGCCTTGAAAATGCTAACCAGCCATACAACGATGTTGTATCGCAGGAATTACTCCATCTGGTCCCGCAGCAATGTTTATTGCCCACATTGTTTTTTCCTTGGTTATATTTTCATCCACTATGCGAGGAGCGGCTGAATTGTAACTATCTATACCCCGGTTATTGTCAAAGCAATTCAGCTGAGTCAGAGTTCCATCTAAATTTCCACACCTCGTGAAGTGACTATTCAGAAGCAGTTCCAGGGTTTCTGTCGACAAAGTGGTCCATGTACCATCACTTCTTTGTAGGAACCAGACCATGCAAGGGCCTTTTGAAAGAACTTTCTTCAGCCTTCATTTACTAAGTCAATAGTTGTACAGAACTGCCGCCAAGACTGCATCTTTGCCGTCCGCACAGAGTCCTTAAATTTACTCAACGCGGCTTTATAGGATTCTGCCAATTTGTGGCTCTAGGATTTCTACACGCGACGATGTGATCAGATGGTAGTGATTCCTCTCGAAAAACATCCAATCTTTCACTCCGAAGGTAGATGACAGGGGTACCACAGTAATGTCGATATCATCTGCCCTGGCTTTAGCAAAGGTGTACTCGTTACCTCTATTCGCTATCATCATATTTATTCCTGCTAGATGTTCAACAGGTGACTGAACTGTTTTATTTGTATCTGAGCTTCCCCATAAAGAATGATGCGCATTCTCAGCACAAGCCTGAATCAGATGAAATCGGTTCTGTTTCACGCAGCTTACTAGCTGCTGGCACAGATCCAATAGTGGTGGTGTTGGTGAATCGTACGGCATGTAGATTGAGGCCAGAGGAACAGCTCGCTGTGAAGTCGACGCTGCAAAACTGAGAGAGCTCGATTAATTTAAAATCTTTCTTTCTTTGAACGCAGCAACATACCGGCACTCAATCCAAGGATTTTGTTGTCGCTACTCATCCACGCTACTCATCATCAAGTCGTCCCTACCCTCACGTAGATGGGCCTGCATATTTACAGTCGACGCAGCACTATGGTGGAGACTTATCTGCACCGTTCTGGCTATCACGGGTAAAGTGGATTCGGTGCAGTCCGAAGTGCACTAAACCTTTCATCCGCTTAATGGTTAGTGCTGAACTTCGGTCCGTACCGATTTCCACTTTGACAGCCATCTCGGACTGCATCATCTGATGGATCTTCCAGCTTCTAGTATCGAGGTCGTTCTGATTCATGATCCGCCTTAGCAATCGCGACGACTCGTTGCTCCGATCATTCACTGTAACACTTGCATGGATCAGACGGGGAACATTGACCTTATGAACTGCGGGCAGCCTTGCCTTGTCATAAGGTGACTTCATTCCACTAACCGCTTTTGTGAGGAAGTCACTCGATCGCTGGTCTGTACACGTTATTCTAAAAATACCGTGCATCCATCGAACCTGTTTTGGGAGCACCTCCTTCGTCCATGTGTTCGTCCAGTAAGTTTGTGACCTCCTCCTATATAGTGGACCGATTTTTTTCAGCGATTTTTCTCTATAGATCTGCCAAGTCTACGAGCACCATCTTAAGACTATCCGCAGCTATGGTCGAGTTACGGATTTGCCTTTCTTCACAGTAGGGATCTTTGCACTGTCGTCCAGTCTCTCCTTTCATTTAGCGCTTTCCGATTCAGATGGCGATGGAGTAAATGCTTTAGGGTCACGTGGGTGCTTTGCGGTTAGAATCTTCGACTTTCGCTTCTTCCTGATGCCCGAAGGTTCAGCTTCTCCACTCGTTACGGTCGTTCTCACTCCCTTCTCCTACCTTCCCAATCCCATTCCTTCTCTTCATGACTGTGTTTGTGCATTGCACACAAAGGCTGAAATTGGCTATAACACAGGTCATTCTAAAAAAAAAGTCAGGTAGCGACGGTGCAGAAACACACTTGAAGAGGAAATTGCACTAGCCGCTGCCTTACCCCCCTCTCTTCTGCGTAGTCTTGCCCTATCACGTTGTCGTCTGCGTGCTATAATCCGTGAACTCGGCTTTTCTTTTCTTGCATGCCAGAGTAGTTCTTCTTCGCATCCGCTTCCTTTTACGACGGTCGTTTATCGACAATAACCAGTGGCTCTATAGTCAAGGACGATTAACTCTGATGGTTCAAAGCACAGTTTAAATATACGTACACAGTTTACAAACTGAAGAGAACTTCTCGAAAAAATCAGACTAACATACGTACAATCCACACGCAAACATGCGAATCATCTACGTGTAAAATATGTCTCAGTCATCCGCTGTTTAAATCTTTGGAAGCTATAAACATGGGCGAGCCAATCAAAATCGTTCATTTGAGAGTTAGGAGTTTTTCATGCGACAAATTTTTGAGTTTATGGGCAAGATGGAAAGCTTGGGGACTATTTGAAATATGTTGACTCTGATTAAAGTCTCCTCGTCCTCGAAGTCATTCGCAGTTGGGGTGATGGCTTATATCGCTATCGAAGATGCCGCCAAGGAGCGTACTATCTCGGCTGTCCTCGCCATCAATCGAAGCAGTAGTAGTTTCCATTGCAACAGCCTGCTCGAGTACTGCTGCATTGGATGTCAGTAACGTGATTACGTGCAAATCTGAACCTCTCGGTCAGATGACCCCACCAACGCGCCTATCTGAAAGGTAGGTCCACTGACACCGCCTTGCATGTGACGGTTGCACTCGGTACCTTTCTAGACGTGGAAGGCGCTTTTAACCACGTCAACGTTGATGCCATACTTGAGGCCTTGCGCAGCGTCTTCGCTCACGAAAAATCGTAGCACGGATGGGTGACGATACAAGAAAAGGAACGCCACAAAACGACATATATCACCTCTCCTTTGGGTCCTAACGGTGAATGAACCCCTTTCCATATTAAATCGGAACGGCTACTCCACAATATCATATGCAGACGATCTTGTCATAATGCTAACTGGTAAGTTTGAACAAGTTCTAGGGGACCTTATGCAGTCCGCTTTACAACTGTTAGAAAGGACTTACCATTAACCCTCAAAAAACAGATCGGGTCCTCTTCTCCAGAAGAAGAAGACTATATGTTTGCAATCCACCAATCATTCGGGGTATCACTATGGTCCTCTCGAACCAAGTTAATTATTTAGGTCTTATTCTTGATAGTAAATTATCCTGGAAGGCCAACATTCAAGGATGAACAAAAAAGACTACCGTAGCTTTCTTCGCTTGCAAAAAGACATTCGGTTTAAGCCGCACGACATCCACTGGATGTATACCAGCATTGTCAGACCAATTATTTGCTATGGGGCACTGGTGTGGTTGCTAGCGGTGGTACTCAAGACCAACCTAGCACCTTTACAGCTAATCCAACGGATGGCATGTCTTTGTATAACAGGTGCTCTTAGAACCACACCAACTACAGCCCTGGAGGTAATTCTCTCACTACCTCCCCTTGATCTTGTCATAAAGCAAACAGCGGTCCTAACTGCCATTAGATTAATAACCTTTAATTCGTGGTCAGCACCACAAATTGGTCATGGCAAAATTTTAAACGTCATTAGAGACGCAAGCTCCCTTTTATAATGCGAATATGATTGCATGAACCAACCGCAGGTTGAGAAACGAAAGTTTCACACTAAGTTTCCTGAAAGAAACGAATGAGCAACAAACACGATACTCATCACCTGTACAGTTCCTCATCTTTATACGGACGGATCTAAAACTAACCAGGATACAGGTACAGGAATTTATTACCACGACCTCGACATCCACACTTCATTTCATCTTCCAGAACACGCGACAGTGTTCCAAGCGGAAGTATGTATTAGCTATTAACGAATGTACAAAACTCATTCTAGATATGCAGAACAGTCTCGGGAATTGTTACATTTTCTCGGACAGCAGGGCTGCGCTTCTGGCACTCCAATCCTACAGGACTACGTCCAAGCTAGTGTCCATTTGTAGACAGAATTTGAATAGCGGCCATAACGGATGTTTTTCTAATTTGCATACCGGGTCATAGCGACCTGCTAGGAAACGAGGATTGCACGGCAAGGATCTGCAAACATCAATTCCATTAGGAAGTCAGTCGATGTAGCACCAACAGTGCTGAAGCCTAGCTTCAAACAAACTATTTTGGATTCTTTCTTGGCGGAGTGGCAGAACGGCCAAATCCTTTTGGGAAGAACCGAATAAAAACATAACAGGGCTACGATTGCGCGTAAAGCGCAATCTTACAATACTCTAGATGAGATAGAATTTTTAGTGATCCCAAAAAATTTTGTATGGGGAGTATTAGAAGGGATGATAGCATTGAACTAATTTTTTTCTCATCATGCTAAAGTAACTATGAAAAAATTTATACAAAATGCTTACTCCAAAAACTGAATGGGAACTGAGAAAATTAGTGAGTTAGATTTTGTGAAAATGTGCAGTTTGTATGGGAGGTGGTAGAAAGAGTGGGGGGATTCTAGTGATTTTTTCAAAAATAACTAGGAATATTATAAAATATATGTCCCTTAAATTTCAGACTAGTGCCATTCATACTTTTTAAGAAAATCGTTTTTTTGTAAAGTTGTGAAACTGTGTCATATTGTATGGGAGGGGGTAGAAGCAGTGAAGCTAATCAAATATTTTTTTCTGATCTTAGTGAAAATGCTAATTATGTATTTCTTACAAAATATGAGCTTGATAAATGTTATATGTTCTGAGAAAATCGACTTAGAGCATTTCATGAAAAAGTGTAGTTTGTATGGGAGGGGGTAGAAGGGGAGGGACGACGCAAATAATTTTTCTACGGTAGATTGAAATAATTATGAGTGTAATATATCCCAAAATTCAGGCTAATAGCTTTTATAGTTTTCGATTAAATCCATTTATTATCAATTTGCAAAATTGTGTCATTTTGTATGGGAGGGGGTAGAAGGGGTGAAGCTAATCGTATAATTTTTTTTGGTCTTACTAAAAATTTGAAACAAATATTTGGTACACAATTTCAGCCTGCTAAATTTTATACGCACTGAGTAAATTGGCTTAGAGTAATTCAAGACAAGTACAGTTTGTATGGGAGGTGGTAGAAGGAGGGGGAGGACACGCATAATTTTCATACGGTAGATTGGTATTATCATATAAGTAATATATTCCAAATTTCATTCCAATAGCTTTTATACTTTTCGAGCAAACCCGTTTATTGTGAAATTGCGCAATTGTGTCATTTTGTATGGGAGGGGGTAGAAGGGGTGGAGCGATTTGGCCCGTTCACGAACTTGACCTTACTTTTTTGTTAAAAACGACGTATACAAAATTTGAACTTTCTAGCTCAACGCGTTCTCAAGCTAGAGAGGACACGGACGGACGGACAGACAGACAGACAGACAGACAGACAGACAGACGGACGGACGGACATCCGGTTTTGAGATTTTTGAGTGATTATATGAACTTCTGTATCATTCATTTTTTTCTCCGAGCCTTATTTCTTGGCGTTACAAACTTTGTGGCAAACTTATATACTCTCAGATTTCATCTAGAGTATAAATATTACAGTTCAGCTATTACAACGAAGTCGCTATATCATCCGAACTATTGTTGGTCAGGTCATTACTTGCTAAAACTGCAAGCATTTAGGATGCGGAACGCGAGCGACAGCCTTTGAAGAGGTTGCAAGACGAAGAATCTATCGAACATTATCTTTATCACTGTTCGCAATTCCCCAAAAGTCATTTCCTTTGTTTAGGCTTTAAATTCTCCTCAGAACTAGACGACCTCAGAGGCGGGCAATATTCGAGCCTGCTACGGTTCACAAACCGAACCAAGTGGCTAGAACAAGAAGACTGACTTCCATCTTATATAACCAATAGGGCCCAACTAGATAGGCCCAGTTCATTGTGGTTTCTATGAAACGACCCTCCTGCAACCTAAACCTAAACTTAAGCGTGATCACTTCTATGACTTGGTACAGGCGTCGTGCAGACGACTAAGGAGGTGTTAGTGCCTCCCGAGTCCTCGCCGGTAATCGCAGCTCCTACCGACACTTATGTAGACATCCCTGCCCATGTTTTTTCCTTGCGTCCTTCATGGTTGGTTTCCACGAGCCGGTTTTCTTTTTAGTTTACCAACCTGCGAAAAAAGACGTAGTTTGGGATTTGATGTTATGGAGGATAATGGGAAAGGGCTACTGGTATTAGGGAATGGCTTTTGGGAAGAAACGGCACTATTTGGATGAAAAACATTCTTTTTGTCTGTGGCTGCTTTACAACCTTCAGACCAGGATAACCTGATGAGTACCACACAAAAATATAGCGGTTTTCATTTCTGTCTAACTTATGATTCACCTGATCGTATTACACCAAATCTGACGGCTCATGTTTTATGGAGCCAATGTTGTTTAAACTGCCTGCTGAATTTTCCATTTCTAAAATAACCTTGAGAAAAACCAACTTCAGCATACAACCATTTTCAAGGTCATTATAGTGAAGGGCATCTCTTCCAGCTAAAATCCAACCTCGTACGGTTT
Source organism: Chorisops tibialis (assembly GCA_963669355.1). Taxonomy (NCBI): domain Eukaryota; kingdom Metazoa; phylum Arthropoda; class Insecta; order Diptera; family Stratiomyidae; genus Chorisops; species Chorisops tibialis. The sequence continues at coordinate 12,140,101 of OY770262.1, read as the reverse complement.
TCTCTCAAATTCATCACCACTCAAGTTTGGTAAATTCTGTTTAATTAATTTCAAACACACGTCCTCGATAGTAAATTGCATTCCACTTTGTAATATCTACGCCACTGTTACGTCCATTTCGGGGGAGATATTTCTTAACTAAGCCAGGAAATTCCAGTGAAAGCTTCAGCATGGCAAACTTATTCCTTTGTAAGCTATAACGTATACCGAAGCCCTTTACCAAATCATTTTTCTTAGAATCCTGCGAAACCCCAACATAAAATCAGTTCGCGGAACAGAACCTTCCAAACGAGCCCGGGATACGAAATAATAAAAAAAAAAAAAAGTACGATACACATTATGTCTGTGTATAATAAAATTCTGCTCAGTTCGAAGCGGACTATATATGTAGCATCGGTTGAGGGTAGGAGGTATAATCCCTCGTCAGCCACGCGCAATCTCTACGTTTTCCCCAAAAATATCGATACTGTGAAAATCTATAGGCATTCGGACCGTATCGTCAGTTCAGTCGCAATTTGCCATTACCTCGCCCACCACTCTGTATCGTCCTTCTGATCCTTGCTTTGTCGTCGTACCTCTCAATTGAGTTTCGAATTTCTTTGAATACCGGCGACATGGATGAGACGCTGATTTCAAGCTTTTGGTTTCCTTGACAAGCATTCAACCCGATCCACTAGTAACTCGAATATGTTGACTACCGGTTCGAGGTAGGATGGACAAAGGATAGAACTCCTAAAGCTCACCGATTGAATTTCTGTTTTCTAGAAATTTTCACCCAAAAGGATTTCTGAGAAATTCAATTCTCCAAGGATCTCGGCATGGAGAAAATTACCACATTCTTGGAAACGGAAACAAAAACTTCTTACTCCTGGTCCCCGGCATCCGTAGCAATGCTTCGTACAGAAACACCATGCGGGTGGTGGGCCACTTCGACCTCCGTCTACAGAGAATTCACGTAGCAGCTTTGTAGATGAAGCTTAGAAACAATTTTCCGAGAAGGCATTCTGCCTGTGATCATCCAACTTAGGAACGACATTTCCGGGAAGTTTTAACGTGCCCGGAATCCCTACTTCTCATCCTGTTCTTGGGTTTTCTGAGAAGTCGAATCAACGTAGAAGATTTCCGGGAATTTTTAAATGAATTATTTCCAGAATTCTGCCTCTGATAACGAACCTTTATCCATTTCCGGGAATGTTTCATGGTCGTTGTTCGTCCCTTGTGACTTGCTCGACGCAATTAGAGCCTGGTTATGGCGTAGTTAAAGGCGATGCTCCAATACAAGGGTAGTACGACGTTAATAAAAATTCTTTCTGTATCGTCGGAGTGAACCCTACTATGGTCGATTCTAATTATAAACTTTGAAGAGGGTGATTTATAATAAGCTAAAAAACTGAATCATTCTACTGCTAGGTCGAGTGAATAGAATCGTTATGTGTTGGGATTAATTCCGAGAAATACCCATGTCATGAAATTTTATTAATTAATTTTTAAAGTGGCACGGAACGGTTTAATCTTATTGCTTCAAATTGCTTTCAGCTCAATCTAATAGGCCAGACGTACCACTTACCACGTACCATCCGCACGATCTTTTCGTCGAACTCGATTCCGAAGCTCGCTTTTATTGCGAAGCGTTCGTAGGAAAGGTCGGCCTACCCGACGCTAAGAGTGATATATCGTGGTTCCAGATAGTCAACGATCATCCGGCAGAAGTCGATGGAATCATCACTAAAGTACTTAGGTAAGCTGTGCTTTTTTTTCACTCTCTACAAAACAATATTCATTACTCACCTTTCATTGCAGCGAAAACGGACAAACAATCGGTGCCTACTTAAGGATTCCTCACGTCCAAGCGCACAACTACGGCGTTTACATGTGTCGCGTACAATTCAGCAGCCCTGCTCATCGCCTCGACATGTATGCTGCGCTCTCCGGTAAACCGAGTGAAGCAGACATCAGTCAGAGGTTTCTAGGACTCTATCATACCTTAGCGGCTATTATTTCCGCAGCTGTAGCAGCTCTGCTGGTCCTGAGCGCTTGGTATCTGATCCGGTCGCTGCGTACACGCCGAAGTGAAAAAAGCCAATGCCAAGCCGCCGATAAAGACTTCTCAGGCCCACGACGGGTGTGATATCATTTCCGAAGCAGCACTTCGGAAACCAAAATAAACATGAACTGAACATAAGAGATAGCTGTTAAGAGAAAACAAAAAATCATTTTATAAAAATAAATAAAAATCAATTTATTTAGGAGTAGAAAACCCTTAGATATCCTTTAAATTTTTCAAAGTATTATTAAAAATATTTCCTTATTATTATTTAATTAAAGATAAATCGACGATTTCGCGGTATTTCTACGTTTAGGCACTCTCAGTTTTTAAGCTCTATTTATTTCTATTTGTAAATACAATTTTTTATCCTGTACGATTATCGATTTAATTATATGTTTTTATTATTAGAGTTTAGTAAGCAGTGAACTATCAAAATAGGGCACGAAAAGATTTAATAAATTGACGATTGAAGCTCAATTTTAATTATATATTAATGACGAGTCTCGAAAGCTGTTGTAAATTTGATTTTTTTTTTTTAGAAACTATACTTACGATTTTTTTGTACAGTTTTATTTTTGTTGTTATATTTAAAAAAAAAAAAAAAATCTTTCATCTTCTTCCTTTTCCTTTCGAAACATTGATAAAATCATTGTCATCCTCTGTTGTACGTTATAAGAACAAGAATAAATACAAATAAGGTTAATTTTTTTTTTACTATTGGGAAAAAGATTTCTTTTGGAATTGTTGATGTTGTGGTTTTATTTTAGGTAAAAAAAATTGAAAGGAAAATTTTTTTATGAACATAATTTACAACTTCAAGACATCGGTCTTGAAATAAATTGGTGTCAATCTCAGGACATCTACAGTTCACGCCTTCGTCGAGATATTTTTGTAAAAGATTCGAATTCGATTCATACGGCTTTGAAATGTTCTCCCACGCAATTTTCAACGTAGTGTACATATTGTATGGTAGGAGTTCACCAATAATGTTGTTATGTACGAAAATAACATTTCGGGAAAAAATGTTATGGAATTTCGTTGATTGATGATGAAAAGTTGTATCTGAGCAAGGACCAATCCACATGTTTAGGGCGTAAGGAATATGGAATGAAAAAACTTGGATATTATTGTGTAGTAATAAGCACAGTGAATTGAATAAAATTTCAGGAAATTTAAGCTTGGTGAATTCTGTCAAAGTACCCACGTTATTTATTTTCATCAATATGTACGGATAAAATAATGTAGCAGTAGCGGCTCGTCAGGTGAAGCGCATGAGGCTGGGCCTCACCTGCAATAGCATTTTAGATTAATTGAAACGATTAAATTTTGTAGATTCAATTATCGTTTTAGATAATTCTCATATCAGCGATACGCTCTGCCTTTTTACCTTTTGCCTTGCACAAAAGAGCAGTGGAATGGGCTTGAAGAAAAAACTAAAAGCGCTTGGACAAAAATGTGCGAGTCTGATTAACTTTGAAAATGAGGCACTTGAAAAGCTTGCTCATTCACAGCTCGTTCAACACATTGCTGCCGCATATGGCTTGATCCGATGTCGACGTCATAAAAAGCGGAAGATCTGAGGCGCAAAGCTCTTCGCCTCTCCAGCCATCTTCCACAGCTACCGGAGTTTCCACAGCTTTCCTTGCTTGTTAACCATTGTATCGTTGTTGTTGTTGTTTGGCATTTTTTTTGTTGTAGAATAGTGTGGCACTCGATGGGACACCATCGAGTCATTCCGGTTGTAGAGTAGTGTGGGGCTCAATGAGATGAGACTGAACAGTGGCCGTTCTTAATTTTGACAGTTTGCTGAACTGAGCAAAAAAGTGATGAAAAATTTATACTTGGATTAATTTTTTGCTTTTTTTTTTAATGACCGCAATGAAATTAATTTGATTGATTGATAGATCAGACCGTAAAGCTACTTTATAAAATCAACAGTTCTATCGCCGACATTTTTATTGGAAAAGAACGTATCTGCAGTTATTACAATGTTTTTTTTATATATGACGCTAATTTGATGAAATATTATTCTATTAATGAAGCGAGAGATTTTCTGAGCGCCTCACCTATCGGACAAGTCACGAGCCGCCACTGTAATATAGAAAGAAATTTTAAATTGAAAAAAATATATTAAAGAACAGGGATGGTTCTCTGAAACTCGAATCGAGCATCAAATGCGAGTTTCGATCTCTCGTGGCATTCCATTCGAAATAAAAAACGTACTAGTTTCGAGAAAAAAATGGCATACTCTTTCGCCATTTCGACCAATTTGACAAGTTGAAATCTATGCCAGTCGTTAAGAGCCGGTGTCGTTAGTGGTTTTTGAAAAAATCGAAGTATTCTCTATCAATTTACATGAAAGCATTTAATGACATGTAGGTACCCGCCCTAATTAGTAATCAACTAAATAGTAGTTTGTTGTTATTGATAAGTCTTTTTCGGCGGCCATAACTGATTATTTCGATATTCGAAAATAACGAAATAATCGAATAAACACTAGTGGTGGAGTAGGAATGAAGGAACTAAGGTTCGGGAAACAACTGGTCCGAGATCCACCAACCTCCATCTTGGTGGCATTATCGGGCTGGAGCGACGTGCTAGCGTGTTGCGGGTCTAGCTACGGGAGTCGTGGGGAGGTTCGTTGCTGCGATACTGACCATAAAACCCATGGCCACCTATAACAACAAAACGAGCTTTAGAACTCGTCACGTCGACTTACCCCAGAATGGATACATCAACATAAATTAGGACTGTCTCTGATCTCGGAAGTTGACCCGATCAGATACCTTGACGATGGCGACGGCTGTTATGTCACCTTTCCCTGCCCACCCTGCCTTAGCCATACAGTCTCCATCTTATCTTTTATGTATGGCCCCATGGATAGAGAAGGAGGAAGTTGGGGAGGTTAGAGGGTCTCTTTAAATGAAATTCTAGTGTTTCATTTTAACTCAAATATCATTTTTCTTTCCTTTTCCTTCAAAACTATAACCAAAACAATTGCTTTTCATTTTGTTAATACGACGACTTATTCTAGACCGTATTATACAGAGAAAACTATTAAATTCAATATCAGACCTTTGGTTCAATGTATTTAACGGAAATTAAAATAATAAACAAAAAAAAATTAATTAAAATAAATTTGAGGAGAGTAATATAAGAAAACTACCAAAGTAATTACATGTATAACTAACTGTATACCCACGTGAATAATATTACACGCTAATAAGGTTGATCTTTATATACGTAATTTGCCCCTCCATTTAATTTGATTTGATTATTTAGTATTACATTCCATTACTGTAGGTCTGGTACCAGAAAAAACATTTTATTCAATCTTGTTGCGAGCTAGGGGTTCGCCGGGATTTCAAGTAAAACACAATTCGTTTAAAAATAAGTGATAATTTATTTATTCGCACTTTGACTTAATTCGCACTATATGGCACCACCGATATTGTTCTATCGCGTTCTTGAACCGGTTCGCGTTCTTCCACAGATGTCGCTGAATGACTACGTCCCGTCTGAAAGCTTCGTGCTTTTATACCATTTTCTCTAACTCTCGAAGCATCCGTCAGGTGTCGTTGGGTGTGTGTCTAGATTATTCGGGAATGTTCTAGATCTTTAATTGCCTACAGCTTGGAGTATACCGTTCCGTCGGTGTATGTCTAGACTATACTGGAAGGTTCTAGATCTTTGATTATGGCTTTTTACATATTACGGGACTGTTCTGGCATATTCGGGAATTTGGAGCAATCCCCCCATATAACCGTCTTGCGGGATAGTATTCGTCACAACGACCGCTTCGAAACAAGTCTCATTGATACGCGATATGGCAGGTCCCGAGAATATAACGTGAGTTATTATAAACTTTGGTCGCACCAGCTACTTGTGAGACAAAATCGTAGAATGCTTGAATCAAATCGTCTTCCGGAACCATCTAGCGCAGCTTAACGTCTTGTGTTCACGATGCAATAGCCGTACCACGGCAATCTCCTAATTCATTAAGAGAGTTGAACTTTACAGCCCAAATGGAGAAATTTACGCACAAGGTAAGAAGGTACGAACTTTAAAATGTTGTACGCCATCAGGACACTTGGCTCTTACGTGCACATTCCCAAATTTGAGTGAGGCTGCAAAATGCCGCCAAGGCCGGAGAACACACACGAAGAGGATTTAAGCTCGGAAGCAGCACAATCTGGAGGCCAGGACGATCAGTCCGGGGCTGTTGCAATCACCACCCGGCAGAAGATTCTACTGTGTTTAATGCTCAAGGAAACATTCGGCTGGCAGCATTTCTGCACGATAATTGCGAGCAATGAATAATTTAAATCCGCACAAACTGAATTACTTTCAACGTGCTTCTTCTACAATGGCGCTACAGCCCAAATCGGACCTTGGCCTCCTGATATTCAGGTTCCTTAACATTTTTCATTACTTATTGTGAAAGGATTGTGTGTAGCCCTTCGCACAACCGTCTTCCTACGAATTTTTCATTTTCTTAGGTTGTTACGCGATGAAGGAAATCCTTCATCCCGCTTCAGATAATGGGGATTTCTTAGGTCGAGGCAGCACGATTTTGCCGGCGGCTCAGGAGCTTGGGATGGGTCGTTGACCCAAGAAATCCTCATCCTTGTTCGTGCTGATGAACAAAAATGGAACGGGAAAGGGATCACGATACCGTACTACCCAAGCGGTTCATTCGCTTAGCGGGATGTTTTCATCCCCCGCTAATCCAAATTAGCGGACGATAAAAAAAAAACCTTAATACAGGAAATTTGCGTATCACTCATGACGATAATTCACACTTACCCGATATTCGGACAAAGCCTGGGAACTCTCTCATGAGCTCCTCACTCACTCATCTTGAGAAACAAAAAGGGAAGAAACGAAAAAGAGAAAGAAGAAAAGAAAGGAAAAAAAACGTGCGCAATAAATTCATTGGTTGTTCCTAGGCACTTACAGAGAAAGAAAATTTGACACTCGAAGAAAGAAAAAAATTATAACTTAAATTAACATGTAATTATATTCCATTCAACTCTTGCTACTAATATAAAAAAATGATAATATAAAAAATTCAATATTTGGTACTTAACGTTGGGGCCCTTGCTGCATCCAGATGTGTCGAAGAATTTCAGTACAAATTAGCGCTCTTTTCAATTTTTGTTAATGTCACTTGTTCAATTATTAGGTAATTTTTTTCTTATTTGTTTTTCAATGTCACTTATAATTTTATAAAGTTCTTTTAAGCTATTAATTATGAACTTAGCAAATTCACCTTCTATTAATGTCACTTATTGTATTATTTTTTTTTATTGTCTTATTTTTTCCTAACAACAAAACGATGTTCACCATCAACGCCACTTTTTACTCCATCCCCTATCGAGTTTTTTCACTTTTATTTTTCCTTTTTTTTTTTTTTTATTATTAGTAACCAAAGGTGTTCTCCTGAACACAGTCTATTTGCTTCTCCCCGAAAGCCTTTCCACTTTTTTTCAAATCCCGGCAGACCGAGCTTTAACGGCTTTCCTCCCCATCTCATCGCTAGTTTTGGCGCCAAAATACTTTCCAGCAGTGCTGCTCTAGGAGTTTTTATGTCCAAAATTTTTCAGTTCATTATTTGGCGCGAACTAATTTGATTATTTTTATTATTATTGCGTTCTTTTAAGTTTATTATTTTGGTCGTATTATTATTTTGTTATAATTTCATGTTTAGAGAAAAAAAAACAATATAACGTGTATCCTAATTGTACCTAGGGACAGTATGGGAACAAAACAAAAGAAAATAAAGCGATAAACTACGACCAAAATGAGCGAAAAGTAGAATTGGATTCTGGTGAAGGCTAAAACGAAATTTACAAAAAAAAAAAAGTTTCGCAACAAGATTGAGGTGACCAAGGTATATACAAGCAGGCAATGTGCCGGAATTATATATTTCGCCGACCGGGATTTGAACTCACGACCTTCGCATTACAAGACCAACACACTACCTACTAGGCTATACCCAACGTGCTTCGCTCCTATGTAATCGAATCGAGCTTACTTCGAACTTGATTTGTTATTAGATACACTAGGCAGAAAAAGTATGCGTACACACTCAACACATCCAACATATCTACATATATATCGTATGCTCTGTATTTCTTCTAAGCTGAAGAAAGCTTGTAACGATCGTGTCAAAATTCACTGTAGTGAATTTTTTTTTTTTTGATCGAGTGTGGTGAAGAGGAAATTATTTCGTTTTTCTGAGTCAGTTTAGAATTTGATTTTGAGGAGAAAAATTCATGTCGATATAAAAAAAAATGTGCTTAAATCATAAAGTTAAATAAACTTAAAGAAAAATCGTTTTCAAAACTAGATATTGGCTTTTTACTGGAAATAAAAAAAGAAGTCAAAATTATTTTTATTATTAATATTAACATATTTTGGAGTACGCGTGCATAAAATCTTTTTGAGGAACGTTTTCTCGAATTCGTTAGTGGAGAATTTTTATTGCTGAAACTCGGAAATGAAGACTGTTAGCGAGAGAAAGAGTGCTTATAGATATACCAGAAGCAAATCTGATATGAAAAGACCGCGAGCACTGAAAATGGTTTTTGGAGATTACGTCAATTGTGCACAGAATTACGGTCAACCAGCATACGGTACCATATCGTCGATGGGAATATATATAATGGCTGGTGGTGCAACAATTTCGCCCCCAATGGGACAAATGACGATGCCAACTGTGGAGATTCAACAGCAGCCGCAACAGTATTCGAAGCTATTGATACAATTAATCCAGATGCCGCGGTCGATGCAAGCTACGTCGAATATGCAAATATATCAACCGACACTTACATACGTGACTTGGCACATCAGGATCCACACCTCATCAATATGCAACGTATTCGAAGGGTTCTAGCGTGGCTGGCCAAGCTATTTCCTGGCTGCCGCAGCAACAGTTTTCTTCCATGACCGCCGCCGCTATAAGCAGCATATCATGCAGGGAAGAACGCAAGGAGTTATGTCAACTTACGCCGCTAATCTAGGCCAGGCCTGTAGCTATGTTATAATTTTTAGATTATATTTCTTTAGAGTCGTGTTGCTTGATAGTGCAACACTAATTGCTTGGTAATTTGGTTTTCTCCTTCGTCCTCCTCTCCATCTCCAATCCGGAGAAATTTTTTTTCAAATTTACGAGGTGTGACGACACGACCCAACTTCGACTGAGCTGGCCAGAGTTGGGTGGTCACGGACAATTGTCTCGTAAATTTTGGATGATTTCTAAATCAACCACCTTGTATGAGGTGGTTACAAGCTTTCTTGAAAGGAAGGCTAAAGGTTGCCAGCCATTAGCAACTTGTTGATGTAAAGAAGCTCCTAAAACAGTATCAGACGCTCCTACTGTTAAAGATAACGTGGAAACCATAGAAGGGAATGCTAGAGTCACAGTATATACAGCAGATTAACTCTCTATATTGCCTGTGTTAACAGGTTCTTCGTGAGAGACCTCAGAATTTTGACGTCATTACCTCTGAAAAAGCACTGACGGACACGTTTGAGACGTATCCCACCGAACCCGAGGCAGCTCTTTTCTCTCATTCTCATACATGGCGGTCTTAGAACTAGCCATTGAGGAAATCAAATATAGGGCAAGCTCATTACACTTCCATTATTGGGATAACATTTTTCAATGATCTGCCAAGTTCTATTAAAAAGAGTAAGAATCTGGCCGTTTTTATGTATTATTCGGGTTAATCAAAGCTATTTTACTGATACTTTCGAGTGTTCTTTTATTCTTTTTTCTCTTACTATTTCATTATTTTTTTACATTTATTTTTCTCGTTTCTATTTCTTCATTTTTTAATCTCTTTTGTAGGGATGGCAAAATCTGCTCTTTTCCAATCGCAGTGATCCACTGCGATTGCTCTTCCTCAATGTCTGTGAAACAGAGCAGCTCTTCTAATAGCAGTGATTTTTCTCCATGCCATAGTTACTCTATGAAGAAGAATAATAGTTAGGTCAAGGTGATAGCCAGTTTTTCCGTTAAATTTACATATGAAAATAAAATGCGCCAAATCTGACAGGTTGACCTAAGCTTTCAGGTGCCTTGTTTATTCTTCTTCATAGAGTAACTCTACTCTATGCCAGTGCGCAAAAATGGCAAAAACTGCTATTGCAGTGATAAATATCTTCGAAAAGAGCTGGTTTTTTTTTTTTAATTTAGCAATGATTCAAATTGAAAAAGAAAAACGAAATGAATTAAAGTTAAGAAAATATTTTCAACAGTTGCTTAACCCGAATCCACCCATCTACTACTGTAAATGACCACCTGACCGAGGCACCTCTATTAATTTCCAGTTAAGGTTATGCACCTTAACTTAACCAGGTCCGTCAGCATACAGAAACATTACGCAAAATACTAAGCTTACATCACGGCGACCCGCTTCTACCTATTCTCCATTTCTTTATAAAATTCATCAAGTCGCATATTTTTTCAGTTTTTTTTGTTTTATTCCGTATCATTTAAAAAAAAAGAACATCAAAACCACCTTAAGCGACGAGAGCAGAAGCAGTGCTCGACTCGTACTTCCAGTTCGGGGCAAGGACGCTCTTGGTTTTGTAGTAGCGGGCGAGTCTGTGAATTCGGGACTCGACAAGAATCAAACGGAATTTGCTGTCCTTGTCCTTGCGGTTACGCTCCAAATGCTTGCGGATGGCGACGGCCTTCTTGATTAAGAAGTACAAGTCCTCGGGAATGTCCGGTTTCAAACCGACCGACTTCATGATCCGCAGGATTTTGCTGCCGTTAACGAAACGGACCTGTGCGACTCCGTGCGAATCTCGGAGAATGATACCTACATAAAAAAAAGAACGATACGGCTTAGATTAGAAAGGACTGTAAACAAATCAATGTGGAACTCTCTAACCTCAACGAGGCTACCTACCGATTTTCGATGGGGTCATTCCCTTCTTGCCGAGCTTCTTGATTTGCTCCTTAACATCTTCGGCGTTGAGCTTCAACCACGACGGGACCGAACGTCTGTAGGGGAGCGCTGATTGGGATATACCCTTGCTGAAAGCACACAAGAAAGCCGAGAATTAGTGAAACGTCAGACCACGGATAACCTCAAACATGTGCGACATTTTCGAAAGGTTTTCTCAACACTTTTCACATCACAAATGCCGGCTAGGCGCGTGTAAACAACGAGAAACCACTTTAACGTGAACTTTAACTAAAATTTTGAGGAATCTATGTGATTTAAACATTGAAAAAATAGATTTTTACCCAGGAGCGTGCATACGACCCATCTTTACACTTTTTATTCACAATCAAAAGAACGCGAAACCGGAACTTCCCCTACGTCGTGAAGTTGGTTGTGTTTTGTAATGTGTGGAGAGTATGATTGGAAAGTTTTTGTAGAGAAAACTTTAAGGTTGGTTTGGGTTTGAAATCTTAACGTTTTTTTTTCATAATTAATGAAAAGTATTTGGCATTATAATATTTTTAGTTAATTTTTTCTTGATTTCTATTGACCAGTAGTTAAGGCTCTTCTATACCTGTGATCTTCTTCTTTGGCTAAATCTTGCCCTACTGAAGTTTAAATGTGCACTTTCGGTCAATCTCAAGCATTTCATTTGATTACCAAAGTTTTGTAATATATGACGAAAACTGTATCAACTGCGCAGTAATTTGAAATTTAGAGAGCGAATTGATTCAATTCCTAATTTTCAAATTAAAACGTAGACACTATAGCTGTCGCGATGATTCAAACATCAAAAATTCGGTTACAATAGTAAGATGAACCATTCCAAAGTTATAATTTAATGTTGTGCTTACTAGAACGATTGTTATCAGTAATAGCAAGGAGCTTTATATTCTACTACAATAGCGCTACAGTCCAAATCGGACCTTGGCCTCCTGATATTCAGGCTCCTTAACATTTTTCATTACTTATTGTGGAAGGGTTGTTAGCCCTTCGTACAACCCTCTACCTATGAATTTTTCATTTTCTTAGATTGAGGTGACCAAGGTATATCCAGGCAGGCAATATGCCGGAATTATATATTGCGCCGACCGGAATTTGAACTCACAACCTTCGCATTACAAGACCAATACACCACCTACTAGGCTATACTCTAGCTGAGCTTTATATTACCCTCTTAAAAAAAATCACACATTTTGGTAACAGTTTTCATGTCTCTCCGGCCTCCAGTTCGGTCAGTCTTTATAAGATTTGGTGCTGGTTCTCAGCATGAACTGTTTTTGAAAATTTTTTTTTATAATCTTATCCAAAACCATTCGACTTCTTCATTTCGTCTAATAGTTTACTAATATTTTCCTAGTTTTTCGTCTGGATTAAAATTGCTGTATACAAACGGTCAAAAAGAGCGGCTTATCTCGAGTTTGGCCGCCCAGGCGTTAATCCGCCTGCCAATCGGCATAATTCTTATCTTCATTACAAGAGCTCGATCTCTTAAACTGCGCATTGTTGTAATTGCTATTGTTCGCACGATAGCGGTAACTTATTTTAAAGGTTCGCACGAGAGCGATAAATTCTTATTATACGAAGAAAACAAAAGCGGAATTAAAATCGAAAATTTATTGTGTTCTTATCGATGGTTAGCAAACGAGTGCCTTTGTAAAATCAAATATGACAAAAATAGTAAACTGCTATACGGTAAAAATATCGAGTTACAGGCTATTGGTTATGCTCGATTGCTTTAAAGCACGACCCTGGTATTCAAGATTTTAAGCTATTTTAATTTAAAAAAAGTTAAATTTAAATGATTTATGAGATTTACAAAAGAATAATTTAAAATGAAATTTAATTCAAAAATGATAATCAACACAAAAAATAACATATTGACTAACTCTAACAGCTATTTTTATTTCATTTGGTTTAACCTGCTGTTTGAAAAAATCTCGTATTTGTTTAGGCTCTTGGTTCTGGACTGGTTTAACTACCACCGCTTTACTAAAGGAGTTGTAACCTTAAACCTGTTGCTCAACGCAAACATTCCATATCTTGATATTGCTACTTCTGCTATATATTTGACCGATTTTTCGCGTTACCTCTTCTAGTTTTCGTTATTTACTCTTTTTTGATAGTCAGATATAGATACAAACTATTTTTTTTGGGTGTAACCACTTCTTACAGCTGCCCTTAAACATGACAGCGTAATTGTTTTAATTTGTATTCTTTAATCATCTCAAAGGAGTGCTAGATGCTGGTAAAGAGTCCCAGGAGATATTATACTCTGCGTGATATCTCTAAAAACTGGGTAACACTCACTGATATTTAACGTCAACGGCTCTGCAACCGAATTCTACTCTTCGCCTCCAAGAAGTTCGTTCATTCGAGCGGATCCCACTTGGGACCCCATCGTCTTCTAGGCATGCTATGTGAAAGAGTGTGGACGCGAGTAATCAGCGCTATACCAGGGTCGACTACCAAATGCATTGCTGGGTCACCAGGTTAGGGGTTGGGCGATTTGTTAATAACCCATCGTAGTTCTATTATATTTTTGTCTGATATGTAGTTTGTTTAACTATTTTTTTTTTCCCAAAAATGTACCTAGAAAAAAATCAAGGGTTAGATACTCCAGTAGCACCCAGCGAGTCAATTTGAAGCAATTATAGGATACTACTAAAATAAAAAAAAATTCTAACACTTTGCTAAATGTCCTTCATATGCTAGTTTTGAATAATTATTAAGGTCTATATTAAGGTTCCTTGGTATCCAGCCCGGAGTTGATAGCTGACTCAACGCCTTCTGTCTATAAGTTCTACAAACTATTCCTATCATCATAGATGGAGACACTTAATTCGATCGTTTTTTATTTTAATTAATGCTCTTTCGTATATTTTATGAAACACAGTACTACGATTGCGCGTAATCGACATAAAAACCGTTTATAAGGCAATAAAACAATAAAGCCGTAGGGCAGAAAAATTTGATTTTTTTGTGCCAAAAGTCAATGTAATGATTTCGAAAAACAAGTTTATGAAGACAGAAGTCATTCCCAGAAACTATAAGTCGTATGCTAAATACACGAATGTCAAACAAATGAATGTCGAATTTCGTACACACATAAGAATGCGACAGTCTAAAAAAAACCATGTAAATTCGGAGACGTAATTGGTTACGGATCGGTCACAACTTCAGAGGGCTACGAAAAGTCGCGGCTAAAACCTTCTCGAAATCACAAAACTCGCCGAATAGATTAAATGCGTTATAAATAGAGAAAAGCAATCATGTTGTCATGAAGGAAAATGAGAATGTTCTGCGAAAGTCAACCCCTATCATCGGATTTCGTCAAAGAATAATGTAAATGATTTCGAAACATTAGGTTATGTAGATAGAAGTCATTCCCAGAAATCATGTTTCGAATGCCAAACATTAGTATGCCAAACAGCCGAAACACGACGATCGTCGGGTATCGTACACCCATGAAAGTCCGACAGTCCGAGGTACTCGTAAGCATGTAGGCAAATCCTACTATCGTATTTTGCAAAGATCAATGAAAATTGTTTCGGAAAATATATTTATGAGCACAGAAGTCATTCCCGGAAGCTTTAAGTCGAATGCTAAACACATAAATTCCAAACAAACGAAACCGACGATCTTCGGGTGTCGTACACGAATAAGAATCCGACAGGCCGAGATAAGTAAAGTAAACTCCGACGCATAATGGCAATGGATATGTCACAGTCTTCAGAAGACTGCAGCAATTCATGACCGTTCCAAATTCAAAAAATTCTTCGAGAAGTTCGACTGAGACAAATGGGAGAGAAGCATCAAGCCATAATGAAATGTTTATATCTTCTTCTTCTACAATGGAACTACAGCCCAAATTGGTCCTTGGCCTCCTGACCTTCAGGTTCCTTAGCATTTTTTGGAAGGGTTGTTAAACCTTCGCACAACCCTCTATCTTCGAATTTTTCATTTTCGTAGATTGAGGTGACGAAGGTATACCCAAGCGGGTAGTGTGCTAGAATTATGCGTCGACCGGGATTTGAACTCACGACCTTCGCGTTGTAGACCAACGCGCTACCCACTACACAGAAAAAACAAGAATAGATTTTCCGTATAATTGTTATTATTTGATCTATGATTAGTTGAATTGAATTTGCTTTTGATTATATGAATCTTTCCGTACTAAATAAAGTGATTCATATATAAAATAGTACATGGTTGTTATGTGTGACAGGTCCACGCCATCTATGTGTCGGTCAGAATTCCCGACCGCTGCAGTTGCCCAAAAGGTCGGTAGAGACTTTCGGTAATGACCACGTAGCCCAACGTGGTCGGGAGGGAAAGGGTATTTTTTGGGAAGAGAAACAGAGTCGCCGGTGAAAAAAGGCGCTGAAAATTGCACGGTAACGCGTGAAAAACAGCGAGAAAAATCGTGAAAGTTGTGCCTAAGAGTTCCATGAGACGTGTGTGTGGTTTGGAAATGCTAGAGTCGGGCGCTTAGCCCGGAATTTCCACGCGTAAAAGCCTCCGTCGGCGCTGCTGCTGAAATTCAGGATTTTTGTGTGTAGTGTTCGGCTCATTCGCCATCGCAGTCGGACAAGAAGGGGGCGAATAAGACGGCCGACTTCCAGATTCAACAATATTCACGATTATCAGCATCCACTTTACTAACATAACTTCACAAAGTTTTTATTTAATAAAAAATTTCAATTAGTGAAACGCTCACGATTCATTCATAGTTAAGTAATCAACGAAAGCTCAGTGTTGTTTTTAAGTACTTTAAAAACCACAAATTGATTTGTAGGAACAGTCCAGCGATCTCCAACTGAGGATTTTATTCTGATAAAACTCGAAAAAAACCAAGCATTCAAAGTGATCTTGGCATTCTCAGTTTTATCAATTGCGAGAAACACTTGAAAATAATACAAAAAAAAACAATGAAACTTAACAAAAAATGTCATTGCCGTCAGTTAACATTCTTCATGATTCGGAAATTAACCTCAAAATTTAAAGTTTCTTTCGCTTTAAGTTCCGCCATTCTTTATATTCCTCTTTTAACCGAATGGGAAAAGATTTTCGGTCGAGCTTTTTTTTTTAATCCTTATAGACTCCAGTGACATTTTCTAATAGAGAAAGCCATTATTTTATACTTTCTCCATCGATCCGTAATTCAGTCGCTCAATTTCAATTTGAAAAAAGTTTACGCGCGCTCTCTTCTTTGTACAACACCTGGGCGCAAAAATTTTAATAAAATTTTTTAATTTTCATCCAAATGGTTCAAAACTTGACGGCTGCTAATCGCATAATTTACAATTTTTTTTCTTCAACATTTGTTAATAATAAATAAAACTAAATAAACATATAAATAAAATAATTCTAATTAAACAAAATAAAATAATACAAAAAAAAAAGAAAAATTCCTCATCATCTTTTATGCTTTTTTTTTAAATAATTATATCTAAAAAAAAAGAAAAGAACAAATTTACACGTCTGGCGTGCGTGAAAAGTGAAAAAGTTCGAAACAAATCCCAAAAATAATTGCACAACAATTTTGAGACAATTAATGAAAATATTAACCTAATTCTAATTATTCAACCACATAATTCTGATGGTTCTTGAGGCGCGCTTAGCACGCATTTCGTGATAATAAAAGACAACGCTTAATATATTTTTTTAAATAAATAATTAATCAAAATCAAAAAAATAATTAAAAGATTGACGTGAAGGCTTAGTATATCGTTGCTCTCTCGATAACAGTGAGAAAGATAATTTTCGGAGAACGTTAAAAAAAAAATAAAAAATTAAATACAACTGTATCATCATTCCTCCTTCGCTCTACTTTTTGCAACATCAGGATCGAGATGCACGTCATCGTCGTCAACAAAAACGTCATAGTCATTGAGAAAAGCGTCACGTCGTCAACAACAACATCATCTTCAGCATTAACAAATGATAAGTCTTTGGCATCTTTATTATAATTTTTTATTACATTAATGGCCAAGTCACATTACTACAATGTTTATATATTCTCTTATAATTCTTTTTATATATTTTGCTTTTTTTTTGGGTTATAAACAAAATAACAGGTTTATCTGCTTTAACTAAAACAAATAAATAAAAAAAAAATTGTAAATATTCAGATAATCAGAAAGAGTTAGAAACTACATTGGTTTTATTCCCTCTTTAATTTATTATCATAACTATGTTAAATGAAATAAATAATATCATAATTAAATTATGGGAAAAAATTATATAAAACAAAAAAAAAACGTGTAAATTAATTTTTGTTGTAAATTAAAAGAAATGGAAATTCTAAAGTTTCGAGATCTTAAGATAAAATTATTTTCTAAACTCAATTTTTTTACATTTGATATCTACATAAATTAAATTTTATTTTCTCTTTGAAACTGTTTAAGTTTAAAACAATTGCAATATTAAAAGAAAAATTACATCAGTATTATTAAATTAATTTCGTTGAAAGACATCTGGACCAAATAAAAATTATTTTGTTTTTCACATAAATTTACAAGACAATTTGTTGTAATCTATTTCTTCTTTTTTTGCTATATATTTTTTATATTTAAAGACACGAATTATTTTAGCAGAAAAAAAACAGAAACTGAGAATCTATCATTGTTAAATTCTTTATTACAAATGAATTATTTACTACCATACTAAATTAACAATGGCTCATTAGACTTACAGCTACAAATTCATAGATTTGATATTTAAAGTAACAAAAAAGATGAAAAAAAAAATAATAAAACCAAACAAAAACGCTGGACCTTTGTGAAACGCTCTAAAAAAACGAAGCCATGTTGTGCAATTAAATCTTTTTTTTTGTATATAAGAAGAATAAAAATCATTAATAATACTGAATGACGATCTAGTTTGACAAATTAAAAGGCTCCTTGTCTAGTTTCCCCATCATCCTCCCCTCTCTTCATAGGGCCATACGAGGAAGATTATTAGGGGACTGTATGGCTAAGGCAGGGCTGGGCGGTGTCAAAAACACCTGACACCGTTTCGTTGAGACGTTTGGTCTAGTCAACATTCCGACCATGAGATTCTCCCAATTTTAAATTTTCCCTTTCCTGGGTAAGTCGGCGTGATGAGTTCCAAAGCTCATTTTGTTGAACAGTCCCCCCCCCCCCTTCCCCGACTCCCGTAGCCCGCTAGCACGTCGCTCCAGCCCGATATTATCACCGAGATGGACGTGGTGTGGATCTCAGCCCATTCTAAGTTCCGAACCTTTTTTCCCTTCGGTTTATTCGGATGCATGGGCATCTGAATAAACCATCCAAGGCGTACGCTTACAACAGGGTTACTACTGTTGTTTTGTAAATTTGGGGAACTGGCATGACTTGAAACTCAGATTAATAAGGTAAGCTAGTGGTTTAGAAATAAAGCTTTTAATGTGCTTAAGGCATTCGAGAGTAATTTTGTCAAAACCTGGGGAAGTACCACCCGACATATTACTAATTATAGGGATAATTTCCTCTTCAGTAACCATATCAATTTTGCTAATATTCGTTGAATTTGGATAATAATCGCGATTTGGACTATTCATTATTCCTTTGAAAATATTGTCAGCCATATACTTTCCAACGTTAGTAAAATAATTATTGAAGACAGTTGCAATTTCTTCAGCATTGTCCTCTACTTCTAATTCTACGCCTTTGTGTGTTATAGATTTGATAGTAGAACTTTGCCTTTTTTTCCCAATTGCCGAGTTAATAGTCTTCCAAATTTTTTTCCCGTCATTGCCAGCATTTGCTAACATTGTCTCAAAATATTTAATTTTAACTTTTTTTATGATTTCATTTAGTTTGTTACGATATTTTTTATAAAAAGTAATCAGTCTAATATTGTTTGGATATTTTTGATTTTTTTGCATAATTTCTCTCGTTTTCGAATAGATTTAATAAGTCCATCTGTAATCCAAGGTTTGAGTTTTTTATTGCTATTTGTGATTGAAATTATCTGAGTACTATCATGAACTATTTGTTGTAAACTATTATGGAATAGCTCTGCACATCCGTTTACATCTACTAAATTTGTTGTTATCCCAATTAAAACATTTAACCCTATCTATAAGAAAATTGTAGTTTATATTCTTTCTTGTTTTGGTATTTCTATCTACTAAAGGATGTTTTCTATTCGGACAAAGACTCACGAAAGTGCTGCTGTGGTCCGTAATATCTGTTTGGATTACTGCTGATATTATATATGAAAATTTATTCGAATTGATTTTTGAAAAAATGTAATCAATGCAGTTATTTCCTCTCGTCGCGCTATTAATTAGGGATATGAACCCATTCCCATTTAGCATATTAATATACTCATTGCTTACTCTATTTTGAGGATCCTTAATGTCAATATTAATATCTCCTAATAGTAGGACAGCTAGGGTGTAGCCTAGTAGGTAGCGTGTTGGTCTTGTAATGCGAAGGTCGTGAGTTCAAATCCCGGTCGGCGCAATACATAATTCCAGCACATTGCCTGCTTGGATATACCTTGGTCACCTCAATCTACGAAAAGGAAAAATTTCGTAGAAAGAGGGTTAACAACCCTCCCACAATAGGTAATGAAAAATATTAAGGAACCTGAAGGCCAAGGTCCGATTTGGGCTATAGCGCCATTGTAAAAGCAATAGTAAGACATTTTCACCATGTAAAGCAGTTCTCTAATTCATCTTTAAATTTTAATTCACAGAAATTAGGCAATCTATGAAGGGTCATATCTCCTGATCGGAATTTTCCGAACCATCGCTGTGGTTCGTTCGCTTACTGTGTCAGCTCCAAATGCCTTGTTGATCTTTTTGGTTGCCTCCTCCCTTGCGTTGTGGCCAATGTTGTGTTTAGTTCATCGGAACTAAACACCCGGAGACCTAATTTTAACTTTTCTCTATATAAAATAACTTTAATCTATGTATATAAAATAAAAGACCGGTTGTGTTGGCGGTTAAAATCAGACTCATTGCTTCTTCGATTCCGAATTCGGGAAAACTCCAAGTCTACGTGACCTTTATTGCCGATCAGCATTATTTTTACTCGCGCGTGCAATTAATTCCTGATGCAACATAATTTAGCGGCAGTAATCGATCTCAGGTGCAATGCCCATGAGTTCGATTACTTTTGCTGATTTTGGTATTTTGTCACGTAGACCAGGTGTGCATAACACCAAGTTTGAATTCGTAAAGAAAAAGTATCCGTTTTTGATTCGATTCCATATATTTTCTCTCCGATCCCAATAAACTTCAAAACTGAAATGATTCCATGACCAAATTTAGGAGTATTTATACTTCAATATTCATTACTAGCGGAGCCACCTGGCGGCAGTTTGAGGTATAAGAATCGCAACTATCTTCACTTCATCGCGAAGTCGCCATTTCATCTGCAACAACCTAATACTTTCATAAATAGGTGCGGTAGCTGGTGTTGTTAATATTTCGGGAAAGATATCCTGGTTCAAGTGTGTTACTAGTGGTCGTGATCTTTTTCAATGCCATCGATAGGTCTTTGAATTGAAAATTTAATTAAATTTCCAGTTCGACTTGTGCATTCGATCAGTGCACAAGTACTTCAGTGATTTTCATAATTTGCACCGTTACGCCAGTTGTTCGATTGAAACAGTGTCACTTGAAACCGGTTTTATATCGCTACAAGAAGCAAAACGAAGCGGAATCGGGAGGGTTCCCCGGAGAAAATGCTCCCGAGGGATAAACTTAAATTCCCACGTAATGAAAACAATAACATGCCTAACTACAAAAATAAATTTCACCCTCTTGCAAGCACGCTTGACGAGGAACCAGCAGCTGAAAACCAATCAACAAGTCAACACAACAAGGTAAAAATTCCACCTATTACTTTTCCTGACCTAAAGCGCGAAACCATTAGTGCTATAATGTCCACCTTGAATATTACGAGCTACAAAATTAAGCTCATGTCTATTGGGATTAGAGTGCTTCTGGAGAAATTAGACGATTTTGGAAAACTAAGCGACCATCTGACAACTAAAAAAGTCAACTTTTTCACTCACCAACGACCAGATTTACGTCCAACAAAAATTGTTCTCTCCGGACTCCATGACATGCCGTGCGATGAGCTTTTGAAGCATCTTAAAGAACACTGCAAACTGCCATGTCTTGACATCAAAAAATTCAACACTGATGTCTCGAAACGACGTAACTGCTCTCCAAAATACCTAATTCTCCTTGAGAAAGGCACGCAACTCAAAGATCTACGTGAATTCAAAACAATAATGCATACTGTCGTTCACTGGAGCTATCATGCCAAAAATAAAAATAACACAACTCAGTGTCGTAATTGCCAAATGTTTGGACATGGATCTACCCACTGCCATTTGCCAACGAAATGCATGATTTGTAGCGAAAAACACAATCATAAAGACTGCCCACTCAAAGAAGGACAAACGGATTTAATTAAATGCGCGAATTGCACCTTAGCACACTTCGCTAACGATCGTAGCTGCAAGAAACGCGAAGAATACATTCTTATCAAGGAACGTACTAGTCGACAAAACAGTAAAAGTAATAAACAACACCCTCAATCTGAATCCAACACTTTTGGTGCATTTGACAGAAATTTTCCCGCAATGCGAACAACATCGAAAAATACAATGACATCTCAGGAAATAAACAGACCATCTTTTAGCAGTGTTGCCAGGAATATACCCACGGCAACGAAGGGGGTAAATTTTGCACCTAACTCTAGTGACGACTTATTCTCGCCTGAAGTTCTAGTACAAATATCTACGGAGCTAATCAGTAGACTCGCTACATGTAAGACTAAGCAAGATCAATTTAACGTCATAATTAATTTAGCAACCAGATTTTTATATGGATAGCTTAAGTAGTATTCAGATTATTCTTTGGAATGCTCAGAGCATCCGCAATAAGTTTATTGAAACATTTGACTTCATTGTATCCCAAAATACAGACATATTTGTTATTACGGAAACTTGGCTTCACTCTAATGATAAATTATACCATCCGAATTACCATATTTATAGAAATGATAGAATAGGAACAGGCGGTGGAGTAGTCATATGTATTAAAAAATCTATAAAGCACACACAACTTCCCATTCCCATGACGAAAATTATACAAACAATAGCAATTAAAGTTGATGAAATTAATACTACGATTATTGCAGCCTATTTTCCTGGTTCCAAGCTCAACGCGATTAAACATAAGCTTTTTGAGAAAGACCTCGAGCACCTTGTTAGTTCTCAACAAGGGTATATTTTATGCGGCGACCTAAATCCCAGACACAGGCTGTGGAACTGTGTAAAAGCAAATAAAGCTGGAAAAATTCTCTTCAACCTTATATGTAGAAGAAACATCTTTATTCACACCCCTTCAGGACCAACCTGCTATCCACCAAGAGGCAAAGAATCAACTCTCGATCTCGTTATCAGCAATGGAAGAGCAGATATTTCGCAGCCTATAACCACCTGCGCATTGTCTTCGCCTCACCTTCCGGTATCCTTTTCTATTAAAGGAAAAATCAGCACTCAACATCGCTTGAATGAAGTGCTATGTTTCAAAGAAACTAACTGGTCCAGATACCACGGAGTACTAAAGAAGCTTACCCCAATAGGTTCCCTAAACCTTGCTGACATTACTTGTTCCGAACAAATAGATAGCTTACTCTCAAAGTTTATCAGCAATTTATGGAAAGCTGTAGAACATAGTACCCCAAGGAAAAGCAAACATTGCCATACTCACATTGAAATAGATATGGAAACCAAAAGTAAAATTCGAGAAAGAAACGCACTTCGTAGACACTGGCAAAGATGCAGAGACCCAAACTCTAAATCCCAAATCAACTACCTAACGAAAATTATTCACTACAGATTAATCAAGCTGCGTAACTCCAAATGGAACACCATGCTATCCAATCTCGAGAGGGGCTCACAAACTGTGTGGAAATTAAATAAATTGTTTAATCGAAGACTGGCAAACACCATCCCCACTCTTCTTGATAAAAACAATAAAAAGATATATAATGACTCGGAAAAATCCGAATTGTTCGCAGACTATTTCTATTCCGCGCACTATGCAAGCCTCGAGAAATTATCACCATTTTAAAAAAATTGAAAAATAATAAAGCGCCAGGATGCGACAAACTCCCCAATCTTCTGCTTAAGAAACTTCCCAAGAACTGCATTATTGCACTAAATTTGATAATAAACGCTTGTATTAAACTCAGCTACTTTCCCTCTTCCTGGAAACATGCTGTGGTTGTCCCCATTCCAAAATCCGATAAAGATACAAGTAATCCTAAAAACTTCAGACCTATTAGTTTAATTCCGGCAATCAGCAAAATTTTTGAACGGGTGATTGCGCGTCGCATTGAAGATTTTCTTGACAACTCTGAAGTGATCCCTAATTTCCAGTTTGGATTCAGACGTGGACTTTCGACCAATCAAAATCTCTGCACAATAAGAAATCTGTAGGCATGGTTACACTTGATATTGAGAAGGCCTTCGATAGTGTTTGGCACGAAGGCCTTCTTTTCAAATTATTGAAATTCTCTTTTCCTTCTTACCTAACGAAAATAATTCAATCCTTTCTACTGAACAGGACCTTCTCAGTAAAAATAAACTCAAGCTTCTCCATCCATCGACCAATACCTGCGGGCGTTCCACAAGGCTCCTGTCTAAGTCCAACGCTGTACAATATTTATACTGCAGATATTCCAATTCATCCAAAATGCGAGCTAGCGATTTTTGCAGATGATACATGTCTTTATGTAAGTGACAATGACCCTGATAAAATTTTATTATACCTGGAAACATATTTAGAACTGTTGTATCAGTACTATCATCGCTGGAAAATTAAAATCAACCCATCTAAAACTCAGGCATGTTCTTTACAAAGAAGAGAAAACGATCCAATCTCCCAAACCGCGACATAAATTTTATTGGTCAAAATATTACTTGGTCCGACACCCTTACGTACCTTGGTGTCGTGTTGGACAAAAAACTGACCTTCAGCAGTCATATTGAAAACGTATGCTTCAAAGTTTCCAAATCTATTTATTCGCTTTATCCACTTATTAACCGCAAATCGAAACTTTCTCTGGCTAGCAAGATGCTAATTTTTAAGCTTGTTCTGCAGCCTAGGCTATCTTATGGCTCACCTGTCTGGAACCAGTGTGCAAACGCCCATAAAAATAAATTATAAGTTTCACAAAATAAGTGTCTGAAAATGATTCTCAAAAAACCTTTTTACTTTTCGACCAAGGCCCTCCACGAAATAGCCAATGTGCCTACTGTACAAAAATTAGTTGATAAGAGATTCTCATCTTTTGCTCTCAGGTCCCAAATGGTCAAGAACAAGCTCATTTCTACTCTTCTCAATCAATTGCAATAAAGTGCAGCCAAGTATCTCTTGATTTATCATAAGTTAGGTTAAGTTAAATTTAAATTTAGTTTTAAGTAGTTATTAAGTTATACACGCAAGGTTTTTTGAAAATTTTTCCTTGGTCAGTTTAATAATAATAATAAAACCCACAGTTCTAATCAGCAAATGTCTACAAAATTCTCTCTAGCTGCTAAGATCTTGTGATCTGTTCTCTAAAATAAGTTACTCTGTGTTATACAAACTGATATATAATGATGAAATAAATGAATTTGAATTTGAAAAAAATTAATTAAATTTAAAATGTTATTTCCATTTCCGGTGAATCAAATCATCTTCCGCGCTCGCCATTAATCTGCCAAATAGCAAAGACGCAGCGCTAAATTGAACAGTGCCGCCAAACCATAAAATAACTGACGCACGGCTGCCAACGTTGCGCAAACGAAAAATGCCGGATCGACCGAAAAGCAGTCAGCAAAATCGCACACATACGCAGCCAAAGCTTTTCAACAAAATGGCCAGCGAAGTGAATTACGTTCGTCGATTTCCCCAGAAATTTGCATGAAAAACTCGTCAATTCCATTCGAAAAGTGCCGAAAAACAATCCGGACATCCTAGCGAGTCTCTTTCGACGAAAAACTGTGCCCCGGGAGCCCGGCCAAAGTGTTTTTGGCGTCCTAAAAAAAAGTGCAATTCCGAACCTTCACCCGATGTTTCAGTGTAGTGGTGCGTGTGTGTAGTCCGACGAGAAGTTTTTTTTTATCTCTGCAAGAAAGGAGAAAAAAAGTTGCAGGAAAAATCGAAATACAAAAAATTGATTTTCGTTGCGCTCCCCGAACGACGTAAACAGTTCGCCCGCGGAAAATCCAAGGACCCTGAACGAAGTCGGCGACGAGCGAGAAGATTTCCGTGCCGTGGACATCATCATCGGCCAAGTTGTCCGCCGCCGCCGCACACGGAAAAATGTCGGATAGTGAAAGTGACGACGGCTCCGCAAACTGGAGCCGTAGACGCGGTAACAATAAAAATCGGAAAATTGTGATGCGCATCGAATTTGACGACTCGGACGAGTCAAGCGGCAGTGGCGGCGACTCGGGCGAAGACGACCCGATCCGGCCTTGCGGAAGCGCGCAGAAACGAAACCGTGGCTGGAAACGCCTGGTGTCGAGCGACGAGGACGACCCGGAGGAAGGGAACGACTCCTCCAGTGGAAGTGAGGTAAGACTTTTGGCGAGCAACAACAGCTCGAAACTGTTTTGCGCGACATTGCTAAAATTTGCGTTCTGGCTTTTCAGATTGCTCGTACCGTTGTCGTGCGCGGCCGACGCATGAAGAAGTCGGTGATCGTGGAGGAGGAGCCGGCTGACGAAGCATCGACCTCGACAGGTGCCCGTGGCTGTAGCGCTCCGGCAGCAGGCAGCCAATCAATTGTCATGGAAGACGTAGGCTTCGCATCGGACAGCAGCAATGACGACACGCTCGAGAAGTGCCCGATCTGCTTGCTATCGCTGCGCAATCAAGAAATCGGAAACCCGTCAATTTGTGACCACCAGTTCTGCGCGATTTGTATCGAGGAGTGGTCGAAGAACGTGACCACCTGCCCGATCGATCGACGAGCCTTCGACTCGATCATTGTCCACGAGTCGTTCAGCAATCGTAAATTCCTGCGCGAAATCAAAATCGAACCGCCGAAGTGTGCCGAGACTGCTGAAAACGGTGCGGCAGAGGAAGGCTTAACATTCTGCCAGGTGTGCAATCAGTCGAATCGCGAGGAGGTCATGCTGTTGTGCGACGGTTGCAATCAAGGCTACCACATGGATTGCCTGAATCCGCCGCTGCTGGAAGTTCCCGAGGGCTTCTGGTATTGTGACTGCTGCTTCGAGTCCGAAGAGGAAGATGTCCAAGAGGACTTGAACCTGTTGTACGAGGATCTGCGCGAAATGGGAGTGCCTGAGACCCGATTGCGAATCCGCGAGGTTCGCCAGCCTCGGATTCCGCGAACACGCCAAAGCGAACGCATCCGAGCGGAAATTGTTGCGCGAACGCGCACCTCCAGCTCGCGAATAACTTCCGAGATCAATTTCACGCAGCAGCCGGGAAGCAGCTCGCGACTGACGACCACCGCTCGAACCACAACCACAACATCCACCCAAAGACGTCGCACTAAAAAACGCCGAACACGACGTGGTCAACGCCAGCGTCGCACCTATGTCGTAGAATACGACGTCGACAATTACGACGAGAAATTCCAAATCAAGACGAAAAAGATCATCAGGAAGCGCAAGAGCAGCAAACGAACCGGACGTCGTCGTCGCAGAAAGACAACATCGCGGTCGACCACAACAACCGTTAGCTCGCGCAAGAAAACCACGCACGTGAACGAATTTCTAACGCGTGCTAATTCTTCGGTTCTCGCGAGCCAATCGTTTTCGCTGTTCGGCAATCGGAACGACCTCGATTACTTCTCAGACGACGATAGCGACAGCAACGTGCAGGCTGGCGAAGGCAGCGAGAGTGGATTGGGATCGGGTGGCGGAGCAGCAGTCCAAACTTCCGTTCGAATTCGTAGCGTCGGTCCCGGTAGTGCACTGAATCGCAGGAAAGGTATCATTCGCGATCTGGATCAGCCGCGCCAAGCAGATGTCCTCTCCAGCATCATGGACATGCAAGATCGCTTCCTGAATGCCACCCGGCATAATCAAATCGGATCGGTTCGAATCGGCGCCGACGGGTCGCTCAGTTTGCCTGATGTACCACCGATTGCTGTGACCAAGCAACCGGAAAAGTCCGATGCTGGCGAGAAACAAGTACCACCCGAAGACATCAATCAAGCGCCGATGTACCCGCGCGGCGGAAATCACAATTATTCCAATAACGGAGGTGGCAGCTACAATAATCGCTTTAATAGCCAGTCCAACTACCGGAATTCAACGGGATCGAATGCAGCTGGGGGCGGCTTTCGCGCCAATGCAAGTTCCGCCGGAGCTGGTGGTAGTGGCGGTGGCGGTGGATTTATGTTCAATGCATTCCACCGCGACAACAACAATTTCCAACTGGATAACAATTTTCAACAGCCACGCAACAACAATTTGGATAATTCGTCGCCGAATCTTCGCGGACGATTCCGACAAAACCAGCAGCAAAATCAGCAACAGTTGCGCCGAAATCTACAAAATCGATATTCCGGGCCGCCGGCACTTCAACAACACAATGAAAATCAGAACCGAAGCCTGATCGACATTCCGACAAGTCCATTCAATGTTAGTGCTCCGCCTCCGCTATTTGCCGGACTGAATCAGCAGCCGCCACCGCTGCAACATCCGCCGCAACAACTGCCACTTCAGCAGCTTCCTCCTCCTCCGATTCCTCCGCAGCAATTTCCTCCGTTTACTCAAATCAATGCCATCGATTCGATATCACTGCCTGCCACGCCGTCATCGAATTTCATAATGAATAGCAACAACAGTCGGCCAGCTCTATATAGCAGTCCGTTGGTGTCGGTTCCGATTCAACCGATGGCTGCTGCACGCCCATTGCCTGTCTACGGGCCGATGAATTTTAGCGGTCCGGATCCTCCGTACGAGGAGCCGCCGACACCACCAGCTCCAATTGTAGCGCCTCTCGCACCACCGCCATGGAATAAAAATTTATTCCGTTTGACGAGCGATTACGGTGACGATGATGATGATGACGATGCGGACTGTCCGAATCTTTCCGTTTATTCGGCCGAATCGTTTCAAGTGGCCCGATCGTCCGAGAATGTCGAAGACTCGAGCGGATCGAACGCAGCTGGAGCAGCCAATTCGCAGCAGAATCAAACGGCTGATAGTGAAAAAGTACAGCAGGTATGATGGATTTTATGGTTTATTATTTTATTTCGTTTTTTATTTTTGCAACGATGTATGAGGTTTAATTATCAAGAATGCAAGATGGTTGTTAAATGTGTACTTGAATTCTTTTAAAACTGAGAAAAGAATCAAGTCGTCAGGTATATGCTATCGGCGAGGATTTTTTTTCACAAAGTAATGCTAATCTAGCTATGGTTTTTGTCTGGGTTTGTGAGGGCTCCCACTATTCGGGATAACGCAGATCTTTCCGATGATATACTAAATGCCATAAAATAGACACATTTGGATCGCGTAATTAATATGTGTGCGTTCTTCGTGATGTCTTGATTTGCGTGTGATTCAGAAAAAATTTGTGCGAATTTGTAGTTTGAAGCTGAATCTTTGAAAAATTAAATTGACTCTTGTGTGTTTATCTGGTACATCTGAATCACAAACGGACAAACTTAATAATAAATAATAAAACTACAGAATTACAGGCGATGAACGTGTATTTTCCCTATCATTTTTCGTACCTAGCAATGGTAAGAATAGTTACGCCAATCGACAACTCCGAACACATTGTAATCAGCTGCTAGGCCATGTCATTCTACTAACGTAAATGCTTTGCGGAGTACTGACTTCTTAACTAAATATTAGATAAATATTTAATTCTTTACCGAACGCACTATACGAGCAGCATTAGATGACTTTTCTTCTTCCTCCTTTCCAATTAATTTCGGTCTCCCTCAGGGTTCTGTCTCGTCGCCTACTCTGTTCTTGGTATTTGTTAACGACCTTTTGCCTTCTACTCTCAATCCAATCCATAGTTTCGCAGATGACAGTATTTTAGAAAACACCTTTGAATTTAATTGTGCTGCGGGATCTCACAAGCAATCTGTTGCTACGAAACGCAGGGAGTTATTCGGTTTGCTGAACTTCGACCTCGATTTGATCTTGGAATGGGGCAGGAAAAATAGAGTAGAGTTTCAACGCCGCTAAAACGCAGGCATTTCATCTTTTCATTAAATGTGATGTTCCAGCGTCGTTGTCTAATTTAGCATTTAATGTTGTACAACTTTGCTCTTCAGATGATTTTATCGTATTAGGCGTAAACTTAAAAACCACCTCGATTGTACCAAAGACATCTTTGATGTTGCCCTTGACGTCTCCAAACGCCCAGACATTCTTCGCAAATGCCAAAAATATATTACGCCTCACGACTTAACTACCATCTAAATATAAGGCCTACATTCGGCCCCGTTTAGAGTACAATTTGCATTTATGGGCTGGGGCACGCAAAACACTCCTTGCGCTGCTCGAGCGGATACAGCGCTCCGACAAATTGGAAAAGAAACTGTTACAGTTCTATTGACTCCCTCGAGCATCGCCGAATCGTCGGAGTACTCAGCACTTACCATCGCAGTGAAATACAGACAGCCAATCATTTATCGAACGTCCAGACTTTTGAACGCATTGCTTGCTTGCATGTTTCATAGCAAGTATAACCTTCAACGCTTCAATAATAATGTTCACCGTCATTTCCGTCTCTCTCTCTCTACCCGAAATTCCCAAAACACTACCAAATTATTTTTCACGTTTTAATTATTGTAAAAACGTGCGGCAAACTTTTAGGTGTTAATTAATCGCAACTAGTCGAATTATATTGTGAAATCTTTTGCTTCCATAGTGTTGAAGTTAACAGAAAAAAATTAGCTCACGGGCCTGTTGTATACATTATGTTTGTAGTTACGCAGGGAGATTCGTGACTAGCCGTGTTCGAAGACAGATGGTGTGAACAACTGTAAGAATTTCAGATAAATTTATTACGTGATTTATTAGGACAACAAAAAAACAACGGAAGTAAATTAAAAACATGGACGAACATTTTAAATTACACAACACAAGAGCAACGTATTCCCTTGTTAAAAGAACGAAAGGGGGATACAAACCGAAAACGACCCTCTGCAAGGGTGCAGAAGGGGACATTTTAAGTAATGCGGAAGATATAAAACTAAGATGGGCGCAATACGTTGAACACCTTCTTAATCCGAGCACGAACACGAACAGCAGCAGCAGACACAATAGCAGGTATAACTGAAGTAACAGCTAATGAAGGTTCCGCTTTGAGTCCTCCCACACTCGAAGAAGTAAAAACAGTCCTGAGGAACCACCCAAACAAGAAAGTGCCGGATACTGATTTAGTGCATCTCCTACATAGATTAATCATGGACATATGGACGCAGGAAACACTTCCTGAAGATTGGCGCAAGAGCATTATATGTTCAATTTATAAAAAAGGTGACAAAGTCTGCTGCGAACACTACCGAAAAATATCTCTGTTGTGTACGTCTTATAAGATCTTAACGAAAGTTCTAGAAAAGAGAATTAAGACCTATGCTGACAAAGTAATTGGTAAATATCAAGGCGGATTTAGAGCTGGACGATTAACCACGGACCAGATATGCTGGAAAATTGTTGGGAACATAATATTGATGTTCGCCAGATATTTGTTAACTTCAAGCACGCATACGACAGTATCGACAGGCGCGATTGAAACTGATAAAATCATGTTGGAGTTTGGAGTCCCACCGAAACTGGTTCGGTTTACAAGAATGACAATGACCGAGTTTTTGTGACGAGTCAGAGTAGAAAACGATCTGACTTCAAGTTTTAAAACAGGCTTCCATGGTGTAGTGGGCAGCGTGCTTGCTTCTCAATTAATAGGTCGTGGGTTCGATTCCCACTCCAAACGGGATTTTTTAAGCGCAAATTTTTCAGTTGCTACTGGTGATAAAAAATTATTCGCAATAAAATCGGGAAACGGTGTAAAAGTGAAACAGTTCCACTTCAAGAAGGCCTAGATACTCAGTAGATGGTTTCTGTTCGCTTTCTATCATTCAGTCCCCCATAACATCTGCAAATATTTGTCAGTAAGCAGCCAGTACAACTGAGCAATATACCAGCTTCTCCACTCGCTACGGTCGTTCTCACTCCCCTTCCCAACCTTCCAATCCCATTCCTTCCCTCCATGACTGTGTTTGTGCATTGCACATAAAGGTCGAAATTGCCTATAACACAAGTCATTCTGTAAAAAAAAAAAAAACCGCGTTAAGCAAGATGACGGCCTCGCACCTATGCTTTTCAACTTGACACTCAAATATGTTGTTCAGAAACTTCCCGTTGATACCAACACTATGATTCAAATCCACACAACTCGTAGCATATGCCGACGATATAGATATCCTTCCAAGATCTTTGGAGAGTGCTAAGGAGGTATTGGTAAACCTTGACTTGAATGAAAACAAAACCAAAATTATGACACAAACTAGGAAAAAGACGCCAATCAGACAAAATATTACGGTAGGAGACTATAACCTAGAGAACGTAGACAACTTTATATACCTGGAGGCGAACCTATCGAAGGATAGAAGCAAACCCATCGAAATCAAAACAAGGATACTTATGGCAAACAAGACGTATTATTCGGTACTTCCAATAATTAAAAACAAGAAAGTGCACAGGAAAACAAAACTTAAGCTATATGAAATGATCATAAGACCTGTGCTATGCTATGGCAGCGAAACGTGGACATTAACTCAGGCGTCCGAAGAACTACTTAACGCCTTTGAAAGAAAGGTCCTCAGAAGAATCCTCGGATCTGTGAAGGAAAACTCGATCTGAAGAATACGATACAATAGAGAATTCTATGCCATCTTTGACAATCCAGAAGTTTTAACCCTCATGTGGAGCGGATGGACGATGGAAGAATTCACAAACGCCCACTAAAAGAAAAAGGCAATGGACAAAGACGGGTCGGAAAGCCACGGAAGCGCTGGGAGGGTTCGATTAACGCAGACAGCAAATCACTGCTAAGATTTTCTAGCTGGAAGTCGCGGTCACTGAACCGAGATGGATGAAGACAAAGTATTCAGCAACCCAAAGTCTGATTTGGGCTGTAGCGCCATCGTAAGTAAGTAAGTAATTTATTAGGTTGATGCAAAAGTTCTGTCTAGCTAGGGTGTAACCTAGTGGGTAGCGTGTTGGTCTACAATGCGAAGGTCGTGAGTTAAAATCCCAGTTGACGCATAATTCCAGTCTGTTTAAGTATACCTTGGTCATCTCAATCTACGAAAATGAAAAATTCGTAGATAGAGGGTTGTGCGAAG
The DNA here is from genome assembly GCA_963669355.1 of Chorisops tibialis. Taxonomy (NCBI): domain Eukaryota; kingdom Metazoa; phylum Arthropoda; class Insecta; order Diptera; family Stratiomyidae; genus Chorisops; species Chorisops tibialis. Next base: position 12,107,714 of record OY770262.1, on the reverse strand, counting down.
GTCTAACAACCCTTCCACGATAAATAATGAATAAATGTTAAGGAACCTGAAGGTCAGGAGGCCAAGGCCCGATTTGGGTTGTAGCGCCATTGTAGAAGAAGAATAGCTCTGTCGTATTTTAATGCCTGCAGAAAATTTTACCTATCACTTCAAAGCAAGCAAGTAGAATGTGTCATGTGGGGTTTTATTATTTGTTTTACATGAAAAGATTTCCGATTCTACACTGTTCCGCTTTATAATTCGTGACGTTTCGGTCTCTGCTGAGACCTTTATCAAATTTGTGAGGATGAAAAGTCGCAGCAGAGACCGAAACGTCTCGAATAATAAAGCGTAACAGTGTAGAATCCGTAGATCTTTCCTTTCAATTCGAAATGCACTGTGAAAACATGCACCAAACTATATCGTGTGATACAAAAGGACTACTTTCAATATCATGCATAAGTTAGCTGTGAAGTGCAGAGTGATTAAGATGTCATCGGATAAAGTGCATTTAAAACATTGCATTTGGTGTGAGCTCCAAAATGGAAGCAACGCATCGGTTGCATGTAAAAACGTATGTGACACGTTGGGAAGTGAATTAGTAAATGTTCGGATCTGCCAAAGATGATTTGTCAAATTTCATGCCGGAGATTTCAGCCTGAAGATCCTCGATCTGGAAGGCCATCTAATGTCGATAATGACATTTTGCGGTCCATGCTGGAGAGTAACTCACTTCTAACCACTAGAGCAATTGCAAAGGAGTTCAGCATCAACCAGTCGACAGCTGAAAGAGACATAAGACATCTTGGATTTATCTTGAAGCAGAGTATTTGGGTCCTGCACAATTTGAAAAAAACTAATCGTGTGAGAATCATCTCTCCCCATTAGACAAAATTTGGAATCGTTTTTGGACAAGTTGAGAGTTGTTACGAGAATGTAAAGAGGGAAAAATTTACTGCAAACCTGGAACATCCTCCACAACTACAAGTATTACAAAACCACACCTTCATCAACGGAAAGTAATGTTTTTGGTGGGATAGAATAGGTCCAGTGTATTACGAGCTGCTTAAACAGGGACAAACCATCACTGCGAAAACCTATTGTAACCTGCTTGGATGCAACTATCCAGAAAAAGCGACCAGTATCAGTGAATAGAAAAGAAATTGTGTTGCACGAAGATAATTCAAGACCTACAACTACAATGGTGACGCAATAAAAATCAAATGAGCTTGGATGGGAAGTTCTTAGTTATTCACCTGACATCGCGTCATCGGATTACTACCTATTCAGATAGCTGTAGAATTATCTCCCGGTGAAAAAATTACTTCATTCGACGCTAGGGAGATCGACAAGATGCCTGAAAGATGGTAACGAGCGGTTACCAATAATGGAAATTGTATAATTAATTAATTAGCTAGAGTGTAGCCTAGTGGGTAGCGTGTTGGTCTCCAATGCGCATGTCGTGAGTTCAAATCCCAGTCGACGCATAATTCCAGTACACTGCTTGGTTACCTCAATCTACGATAATGAAAGATTCGTAGAAGGTTGTGTGAAAAGCTAAACAACCCATCCACAATAAATAAGTAATGAAATCGTTAAGGAAGGCGAGTTAAGCGAGATTACATATGGAATGTTTTCCGTTGGAGAGGTATCCTAGATAAAATCATGGCTACGATTAAAAAATCCTACGAAGATGCAAGATTTCGCGTCTTACATAGAGGAAAGCTGTCGAACGGATGTCAGCTGGTAATAAATGACGTCTTCAAAGCTTCACTTTAAGATGGGGATGTTTGGAATCTTAAGTCACCTTGATTATGGTGCTGACGTGTGTTTGCTTGCCACGAATGTTGGAGTACCGCAAGACAGAATAAAATAGGCATTGAAATTCAAAGGCGAAAGCAGCAGCAATATCTCTGTTTCCTATTTGTTATTTTATTGCTGAAAAATATTACACTTTATTTAATTAAACATAAAATTTAACGTGTAAACTTATATTTTTTGGGAAAGCAATTCATCTCGTCGGAGAGTCGTATGCACTAAATGTCATCGACAGAAAATGTCGATTTCCCCGACAAACTTTGATAGAAATCGAAATTCACAATACCGATTTTGGCTGTCATTTTCGAAACGATAACGACACGACATTCGCAATACGGGCAAATATTGAGGAAGCAACAGCAACAGATCTCCAAACAAGCTCTGAAATACCCTCAAGGAAGACGTAGGGTATGTTCTAACATGTAGTAGTACATGAAAGCGAGCAGTTTAGATGGAGGCCAGAGAAATAAACAAGTCCTGGCAACAATTGCCGGATTGCATTTTATGCAAGAGAATTGTTTCTGTCCTAAAGAAGGTCTTAACAGGAAATTGATCATTGATTGGAATCATGCTGTTTTTCCACGATAATATGCCGACGCCGGCGCTTCGAACGAGGTCGTCGCCGAAATTGAAGCCTATTTCACAGAGTTTAAAAAATTATGTTTTTGAATGCCTTGAAAAAGCTAGTTAGGGTCAAATCTATAAAGCTTTCACGAAAATTTTCCAATTTTTTTTTGGTAATTGGTCAATTAATCATCATGCTCTGTTAACTTCGAGTGAAACGTGTTTGAATGTGCGGATAGCTAATATACAGGATATCGATGCACAGGATTGTAAGTCCTTTTAGATGGTAATACTAAAGTTCTAAATCCATTACAAAAAAAGGTGAAAAATACTTATTTTTTATTCTACACTGCAAAGTCCTTGTAAGATCTTAATGGCGTCCTGTTTCAAACTTATGATTATATCGGTAGAATGCCGATTGCCGTGATTACTTGGTAAAATTTTAGATAACCATTCTGATGTGCCAGCCAAAAAAAAATTGTCTACTTCCGGCACTTGCCAGCAGTGGTACAATATTCAAATGTAACATATTTATTATGCACGAAAATACGACCGAATTTTCATAGTCAGCCGCTTCGAGCCATTCGACCCTTCACAAAATGAAGATGAGGATGGTCATATGGCACACCAGAATTATTACGGTTGTAACCATCGAAGACCAAAACATTATTTCGAAAATCAGTCCATTATACGGTTAGCTGTGGAAAATAGTTTTCTACGAAAGTTCGTCAAAGAGACTGATTCGCAAGCCCCATTATTTGAGTGAGTGAGATAGCGCGCTATTGCATGATACGAACTGATGAAGGAAATTTGAACTTAGATTGAAATGAAACCTGGAGAGCGAGAGAAAACAAGATAGTTAGTGAGAGGAAGCGAACGTGATCGATAGAACCATATCTTGTTTGTTCAACGTGGATGCCTACCGCGAGGATTTTATCCAGCGGTTGTCTATCGAAACATGAATTGTTGACGTGTTGTGTGACGAAATCAATAACGCTCCCGGAGGATACGGTCTTTACTGAGCTGCTTGTATTCCCACTGGTAAGTGAAAGATCTATCTAAAATCTTTTGCAATCTTTGTGTCATGAACACAACTCTACGTCAAGCACTGAAATTAACTTAGCATCGTACGAAGCAGCAATTCGATGATCGTGTTGATTCGCCCGCACCGCATCGTGTCAATCATTCCATCCGTCAATTCCGAATCTTTCATCAAATTCCAAATTACTCAGTTAAACTTCAAATCCTTCGTCAATTCTTTCACACGGCGTTTACCTATAATTTCGATCCCTATGGGTATTAGGTACTTTGCGAGCATTTCGCTCGCCTCGTCCAATACTTTTTGCTGGGCAAACCTGCCATCCTGCCTGCCTCCCACGTCACGTTCTCCTCTCATTTAAATCCCCTTGGGTTTTAGGTAATCTTGCTTTTCCGCTTGATTACCTGGGAAAAAACTTTTCCCTAGCCTCCGTTCACTTTTTTCTTCTAAAAAACCCCCTCCGTCAATCTCCTGTACGATTATTTAGATGTCAGTGACTTTGGAAACTTAATCAACCGTCGCTTCCTACCTTCCAATCCACCATTCGTCAATCTCCTTCTAGATTTCGGCCACTATGAGAACTTAATCATTATTTCTTCATCATCTGTCAATCTCCATTTAGATCTCAGTCACATGCGAAACTTAATCAACCGCCGCTTCCTTTTTTCTTCATCTGTCAATCGCCATCTAGATTTCGGTCACTTAAATCACACATTCCTCCAATTTTCATTTTTCCCCGAAATACTCGTCAAGCTAAACGCGCACACGAGTTTACCGTCAACCCTATTCTTACTCGTACAGTGAAATATAGACAGTCATTTATCTCCCGAACGTCTAGTCTTTGGAATGCATTGCCTGCTAGCATATTTCCAAACAAGTATAACCTTCATTGCTTCAAAAATAATGTCCATCGCCATTTCCGTCTCTCTCCCCCAAAATTCCCATAACACTACCAAATTTCATTCTCTTCCTATACTGACATAAGTGTGCAATGCATTAAAGGGTGACACCCTAAGTTATAATCGGTACCATAAAAAAAAAATTGGGAAATTAATTGACTTCGGATCCGTAATTTCTACCACTCTTTTTATTAACACAGGTATACCGTGCTTTCGCAGCTTCGCAAACTTATTGTGTTACGATATGATGGGGATTCACCAACACGTTCCCTCGTAGCACCAGTTTTTAGGCTTTTGGTCTGGTCTTCGTAAGTCGCCGCAAGGTCCCATTTCCGTCTAAGTCTCAGAAAAACTTTGATACGGATCGATCAGCTGGGTGCGTGAAGTTGCTTACCTCCAAATGCAAAACTACTAAGATCAGCCTTTCCGGACTTTCTCGCTTAGTAGTTACCCTTGTGGGGGAATACGATCGATAGGAAAGATCTAGGACATAGCCAAGCACGGCTTTCGGGGTTATAAGAAAGTACCATCACTTCTTACCACTCAGGGCCCCATTCTCCTTTTCATCCCCAGAAATTAGCATTCCTTCTTCTTTGTACATTGTTTATATGAGATAGTCTTGTCAATGACTTCGGCTTGTTAGTTACTGTAGCTAGTAACTAACAAGCTTAAGAAAATTTAAATGGTAAATTTACCGCTTATCTGGATTCTTACCTATAAGAAATTCGTTAGTAAAAATTTTTTTTATTTGTATGTGCCTTCCTTTCGATATCTAAATATATTTTATGAAAAAATCCATAAATATTCGTTGTTCTCTTATTTGTAATCTACACTTCACCCTCTGGATTGTAATCCTCAAGGATAAAGTCGGGTTAATCTATCATGTAGCACATGTAAGTGAGCAGTTGGGCAGAAGGCCGGAGGAATAAAAAAGTCCTGACGACAATTAAAGGCCCAAATTGTTTGACATCACACGAAGGAAGTCTTCTTTCGTATCAACATCATTGATTCCATTCGCAAATCAGTGGAGTTATTACTTTCTATACTCAACACAATTTTCATCATTTCATAAGACCACCTGTTATACCCTTTCGTCCTATTAATTTATTTATGAATTCATCAATACATGATTTTTTACAATTTTAAGGTATTACAACGATTACTGTAAAACATCATTTATTAGCGAAGCTGATTTTATGTAGGTGTAGCCTAGTAAGTACGGCGTTGGTCTACAATGTGAAGGTCGTGAGTTCAATTTCCAGTCGACGCATAATTCCAGCACATTACCTGCTAGGGTATATCTTAGTTACCTCAATCTCCGAAAAACAAAATTCGTAGGTAAAGGGTTGTGCGAAGGGCTAAAAACCCGAACCTGAAGATCAGGGGGCCAAGGCCCGATTTAGACTTTAGTGCCATTGCAGAAGTAGAAGAATATTAAAATTAAAATCAATGTTGCTATAATTAACGTTAAAAGCCCGTGAAATATAGTTTATTGGATGGTACTGGCCGTAATTAGTTCGATGGAATAGAATGACACTTGGAATAAATCGCCTATCTTCGAGTTATTCCAAAGAAAGCAGTCGAAGTTGTTATTGATAAGTAGCAAGACATATTGGGTCTGACCAGGAAAGACTCTTTAGAGCAAATCTTAAAAATCTTCGCTGTACAGACGCGATTCTATTCCTATGAATAATAATCCAGCAGAACCACAAAGTCCAAACAGTGCGGCAATATTCAGGAATTGAACGTTCAAAATCACAGTAAATTGTCTTTGTAATGTAAGGGTCATTACAGTCCTTGCACCATCGTTTTACAAAGCCCCAAATGGAGTTAGCCTTGATAACAATACAGTCAACATGTTCGTTGTAATTTTACCATCAAATAGTAGGGGGGAAGGTATGTGTGTATGTACCTTGGTCCGGATTTCATTTAATGCGTAATAACTTACAAAAAATTAATCTCGCGTATTTTGTGTGCAAATCGCAGGTTCAAAATGTCATTTTAACATATTCATATAATGTACTATTATTAATGTTATGAACGAAAGTGTAGCTAAAGGCAAAACGGTCCATGGTACAAGTAGCCTTGTGCCTTGGTCCGACATGGCATGTACCTTGGATCTTTATAAAAAAAAACTTTATGAAATATTTACTTTTCATAAAAAATAATTTTTATTACGTGAACGCAAATATCATAAACATTACAAATTATTCATTACAAAATTAGTATTGGACGAATTTTATAAAAATTAAAATGAATTTTCCGAAATTAAACTCAAATAATGGTATAGCATTCTTTTTCAATGGCGCTACAACTCAAATTGGATCTTCAGCTATAAACCTTTAGCAAATGGATGGTTTGCTGAGACTTTCCACACTTGATTTCTCAATTCTTGACTTCATACAACTTGCTACGTGCCAAGGTACAAGTAATAAATAGGACCAAGGTACAACGATGTTACCTAGCACCTTAAAGTATTTTATCTTACAACACAGTAACGATCAATCTATCTCATAATAAGAGGATTCAAACCGAGGAAAAAGTCACAAGGCTTCGCAAATTTTTAAAAAAACAATAACACTTCAAAAAAATGCTTTTGACGCCGAAAACTATTTCTTCTTCCTGTGCGAAGTACGGGCTGATATGTATTGAAAATTCACTAAAACTACAGGGCAAAAAAGGAGCGAAAAGTATTTTTTCAGAACGTTGTTCAATTCGTCAAAACAGCAATAGGACCAAGGTACAATAGGTCCAAGTTACATGATCTTCCACTACACCTAAATCGCGTAATTCAATTCCCTCTAAAAGATAGATAAATTCAAATGGATTATTTTTTCTAAAGAAAGATGACGTGGTGCGCTTTCCAACATCTAAAGGCATACAGTTTAAGGTACACCAAACAAAAAATAAACCTAAATTGTTTTGCGAAGTTTTGTGATAGTACGAAATATTTTCGCATCGTCAGCATACAAAGGAAAATTTGAGTTTGAGATGACCGAACTCACGGCATAAACAGAAGTGGACCAATATGACTTCCCTGAGGTACACTGTTTAGAATAATCGATGAAAAGCATCTCGAAATAACACTCGTTTGGTGTGGTTAGAAAGATAGGATTTGAACCACGTATTAAAAATAGTAAGAAATCCGAGTGATCAAATGCTTTGCTAAAATCTAAATTACAGTCAAATTGTTTGCCTGCTCCAACCGCTAGAATCGCAATATTTAAAAATTCCATCAGTTTTATTGCTTTGGATTTACTTTGGTGAACCGTGTCTGGTCTGGGTAATAATTGATTTCCAATGAAAGTAAATTACGTCACAGACAATTGCCTCGAAAAATTGGGGAACACTAGGCAGCGTAGCTTCTTCTTCAACGGCACTACATCCCAAATTGGGCTTTGGTCTCCTGACCTTCAGCTTCCTTAACATTTTATTTGTTACTGTGAAAGGGTTGTTGGCCCTTGGCACAGCCCTCTATCTAAATATTTTTATTTTAGTCAATTGTGGTGGACGCACAGAAATAATACGGGAGCATATGCTTTCTCGTAATAAAAAATGTCTACAAATTTATCGTGTAAAAAACTCTGCACAATCCCTTCGATCATTTTATTTTGAGTGGTTTTTCACAATCCTGCATAAGCGGAAGTCAAGATTTTTTAAGTTTATAAGGGCAAAAAAATTCTGAATAAACTCGGCCAAAACTCATACCATACTTATGCTTAAATACAATCAGTAGTAAAATCCCCTAGTAACAATTCTTAAGCCTAAATTACAATCTACGTGACGCGATTTTGTAGAGCTACAAAATATCTTTCAGCATATGAAAAAGCGTGCATCTTTGAGAATAGAAATAGCTCAGAACGAAGACCAGGATCAGGCAAGTGTCAAGTCCGACCCAGAGCAAAACGAAGACAAAATACACAGGCTCAAAAGAATTTCTCGATATAAATGCAAATTTGCGTAAAAAGTCTAAACTTTTGGAAGGTATAACCTTGTGCAAACCAATCAAAAAGCGTTTATTTGGGAAGTAGGCATTTTTTTATGCGATCGATTTCAGAGTTTATGGGCAAGATATAAAGCCTGTCTACGCTGTCTTCTTTTTACTCTGGTCGGACCGAGAGTAAGTATCGCGTTAACCATAAAACCGTTAAATAATAATAACAATACATGGCAGGAATGGATATTTAATGTAAATGTGTTTTCTGATCTTGAAATTGTAATTTATTTTAAAGATTTTGTAAGTGTCCCGAATTGGATGTGAGGTGAAGTTTTTGCACCTTATCAATCAATTCTCTGTTGAGACACCCCTATAGGGCATAGAACAGAAACAGATCTTTTCCACAAGGCGCATCGCCCTTTAATTGTCGCCAGGACTTTTTTATTCCTCTGGTCTTCTGCTCAACTGTTCGCTCCCATATTCTACGTGGTCGACTAACCCGACGACTTCCTTGAGGATTATAATCCAAAGCTTGTTTGGTGATGCTTCGCTCTGGTTTCCTTAGAATATGACCAATCCACTGCCATTTCCGCTCTTAAATCTCAGTGCCTAGTTTAGTCTATCCAGTTGTTCTCCAAAGTTCGTCGTTGAAGATTACATCTGGCAAGGAAATCCCTAAAATGCGTTGGAGGTATTGGTTTACAAAAGTTTGCAGTTTCTTAGTAATTCAAACGTTCACTTTCCATGTAGTACAACAACCATATAACAACACAGATTTTATGCATGCGTCAAATATTCTACTTCATGTGAAGAAAGATCTCTCTTAACCTCCAGAAAGTGGAAAGGATACCGAAGGCCTGACGAGCTTTATTTCAATTTCCTTTTCGGCTCCGCCGTCCATGCTGACACTGCTTCCGAGGTAACAAAAATCTTGGTGTGCTTCTGTTCAAACCTTTGTGCATGTCACCGTGTAATCTACTCTTAAGTTGTTGTAGAATGGTAGTGCACAGGAACCTCAAGGTCCGTTACAAGAAAGAGACCATCTGAATACCAAAAATTCTGTTTTTTCCTGGATTTTTGAAATACCAGGAGCATTAAAATAACTTACCTCAGTCTTCCCTACATATTACATGTTTCAAATTTAAATACTTAACATCGAAAGAAAAAAAAATAAATAATATAGTGACAGTGCGTGACAGCTAATGGCCAGTTCTCGATTTGCCATACCATTAAGCACACTCCGGGGAAGTTTTCAAACTGTATATCCGTCTCAAAAAAATTTCATTGGAGAAAAATAGACAATGAGCTTTGTGTTCTTGTATGGTTGTTCTATTTCTGAGCGCGGTGGGGAGGGGGATTGCGTATAGTTCGAGATTTCTGTCAAATGATCGACATCCTTTTCATTCTCCATGAACCTTTGGTTTTATGAGTTGTTGGTACTACCTCTATCTATTCTTTTTAACCTCTCTATCCACGCGGGTAGGTTTCCTGTTTATGGCGTCTTTTCTGGTACCAATTCACAAGTCTGGTAGCTAGGGTGTAGCCTAGTGGGTAACGTGTTAGTCAAGAATGTGAAGTTTGTGAATTCACATTAAGAGCCTGATGTCAGGAGGCCCGATTTGGGCTGAAGTGCTATTGCAGAATTCTGGTGACAAAAGTAACATAGTAAACTACAGACCGGTCTTCATCCAGTCTACTGCCGCTAAGATCTTCGATAAGATTGTGTTGAGTTTAACTGACTTCACGCATGCAAAGTCAATCATCGGGTTCTAATTTCCAAATTAAAAGACTATGGTATTTCCGGTAACTTGATTTTAGGGTTAAAATATTACCTGCAGAACCTCTGCATTTCCTCTGCAATATACATTGTGACCAAGAAGTACGAAGAATTTGTAAATAAAACCCAAAATATTCAATTAATCATCAATATTTCTTTTGTCGCCTTCAAAGTAATCCCCATTAGATGCCACAAATATGTATATGCCAGCGTTTTTTTCAGTCCTCGAAACACTTTTTGGTATGCCCTTCAGCTCCTCTGGCGATTTTTTTTTTATTTCATTTTTTCCTCTATTCCGAGGATTGTTAACTGATTTGCATGTCAAACTTATAGACCCATGTCTCATCTCCAATCCATGAATGTGGGATCAGAATTCGCACGGTCAAGCATGTCCAAAGCGTCCAACTTTATCGGAACAAGTCGAGCAACCATGCGTTTCATGATCAAAGTATCCACCAGAATCGAATGATCGGACTCACGAAAGGTGTCGAGCTCTCCTGGTATCTCTTTACACAAAATTTGAGACAAATTCTTTTTTCCATAATTTTGTCCATTGTAAAAATCGCCGTGGACTATTGATGTGTACCCATTCCACCAGCTGCTATAAACAAACTGATTAACGGACCGCGCTAATTTTTGGGATAATAATTAAGGACAGTCCTGGTAAGCAGATATCAAAAAAAAAAATGTTTGGAATATAATCTTAATTATAAATTTTTGAAACTTTATGGTTACAATGTATAATAAAAACTGCTAAGTTTACTCCATTCCCCAGAGTATTTTAGGGATTTCACAAAACTTTTCTCTATAAAAATGCTCTTTAGTGTTTCCTCACCTATAGTACTTATCTGAGCTATGGAATCCATACTTCTAAATTCATTGGAAGAATATTGAAACGGTACAGCATAAATTTCGTCTCTGTATCGGCTCTAACAGATATTGACTACGACTCCTTGTTCAAACTTCTCAACCTATCTAATCTTTCTAAGATGTGAGAAATCGGATCTTATCGTCTTGTACAGAGTTTTGAATGACTATTTGGATTGCTTGCAGCTAATTGAGGTTTTTTTATTAGTATTCTGTTCTTTTATTAGTATTCTGTTCTTCTAAGGGCTTGTTCTCACACTAAACTGAGTTTAATTTATGATAAGTAATAATATTTCGCGCAACATATTGTGAACGGGGCCAGAGTCCTAGAAGAAGGAAAACAAACAATAAAAGCAGTGTCAAGGATGTGAAGTAGTAAATTATAATGATAGCATGCTGTCAGTGCCTAGAGCTCACCAGTAAGGTAAGCCCAGATGCATTATACTCGTAAGTAAACAGTTACTTTATTGAACAATACCATATGTCTTGAAATTCGGTTGTTGCGACACGACAATAACCTAATATTCAAGTTAATTTTTATGCATATTTAATTCATAAGAAGATTAACTTACTTCACCAAATTGGTATGGAAATGTAATTTGAATCATTCTCTGGCTGTTTTTAATATCAAAACTACAATATTCCGGCGGATTTAACAAAATTCGTGCAAAGCAGTAAGCATCTAAGGGCGATTTTTGAAACGTGAAAACTAATGAAATAAACCTAAGGACACGCTTGCAAATTCATCTAAAAGGAATCGCGTTTTTCAACGATCATCCCCAGCAAACTCCTAAAAGGCATAATTATAATTGGCTTGAGCTAGCGTACTCCAATAATGCAATACACTGCAGCAGCTAACTTTCATTCAGTCTTTGCGTCTTTGAAAGTGGTTTTCGTCAACTTGAGCATGTATGAAATTCTTCAAACAAACTTGAGTGACTTGCACTGTAAACCTAGGCTACACATTGTTTCAGATCTATCAAAAGACTTTTCCTTCTTCAGTGGATTTAGTAACTTTGCTTAAGATAGCTCGAGCCAATTATAGTTAACGCTATACATTCCAGTAGTATAACATACAAAGAGAGTGAATTGCAAGCTCTATCAACGCCTGCCTGAGCGAATGATGCTGAAAGCTGGAAAGAAAGGCGATTTGAAAAAGAAAGGCGAGTGAAAGAATGAGGCAGAATAGGAGAATAAATAAAGCCGAGGCTAGGGTGTAACCTAGTGGGTAGCTTGTTGTTCTACAATATCAGCACACTACTTGCTTTGATATATAGCCACCTCAATCACCGAAAATGAAAATTTGTATAACAATAACACAGTAACAAATCAAATGTTAAGGGAATGAAGGAAAATCGGGTCAACAAAGTAATTGTTCAGTCGATCGCGGATTCAGGCAAGCGCAAAAAAATGATGGCAAAAAAAATCGCGAAAAGGAACTATATGGCGTTTGCATTAAGTAGGGAAGATTTACAGTTCCTATATGAGGGTTTAACGTGAATATAACTATCGCGCAGACATAACTTCACGGATTGTTTTTATGACAATAACCATTAACATAAGGCCCCTGGTGGTATCAGTTTATGGCTATTGTAATTCGGCATTCATAATGGCGAGATCTATCTAACTTCTCTGCCAGTCTGTGGGTCATGATTCCCGGTTGTACATATAAGGCAACTTCACGCCGAGAAACGAGGATCAAGTTGCAAGAATGTCACTTGGTGCCTATCCTTCGTATGAGCACCTTGGTGTTACTGATTACTGATTCTCATTTCTTGGTCGAATTTCGGTCCCCTTCGCCCGCTATTATATCGTCCCGACTATACCGAGCCACCTGTATTTTGCTCACATTGGTTCGCTACCTTCTGTCCGTTCAGAATCGTCGTTTTGTATCTGATTTCGCTTCTTTTGGGACTTGGCTACTTCACCGTCAGGCTCCGGTGTTTCGCTTACCGCCGCTCCACGTGTATGCTCATAAGCTAGTTTCTACTTCGTTCACTTTGGACTGGTTTGCTAATTTACCAGGGGAGCACTGGTATTTCGCTCCACCGTTGGTTACTGTCTTGAACTCCGCTGTTTTCACATGGACAGATACAATCTTTCATGCCCATTTGTTCTACTCATTTATTTCTCTTTTTGAGCACACATACTAGGCACTATGGCTCGCAAAGCCGGTTAGGGTTATGGCGATGTTGGACACTAATGTACACAGTCCACCAGTGGGTCCATTGTACGCCTTTATATTTGTACCATGTGGACCTACATATCATTTAGTCAGCCTGCTCTACCGGTGAGCTTCATCGGTTCAAGAGACCGGAGATCATTCAGATCGGTGAAGAAGTACTCTCTGAGAAATGGTCTTCGAATTGTTCGGAGGCATTCCACTGGAAATGCTTTATGGTCTCATTCTCCGCACCGCAGCCTCTGCAAATGCCATCGATTGAAAGGCAAAGCAGACAGTTGCCCGTAACTAAACTTACTAGGGTAGGACGGTAACTACGACGAGTTCGTCCACCTACAACCCAATAACACGCTCCCATAGTCTTGTTCAAGTCTTCAGAATGATACATAATTCGCACATCCTTTTATTCAAACTGATGCGATATGGTAGAGGATCTTGGGCCCCATCACCGCAGTACCAGATAACCTGTGGTGAAGCTGCGCAGGTTTTGGCTCGTAGAGTGTTGTGCCGCAACACACATTGCTTGATACCGTTTGAACAGATCGGATCCGTGGAGTTGCCAAGCTTCAAAACCAAACTGGTGGAATCGATGAACCTTTTGAGACCAGTAGCAGACGCTATGGGAATTTTAAAATTTCGTTTGAAAATGGTCAAAGGCAGAATTTCGCAACCATGCCCTTGCACTATCTGTTGCACAATCGGACGTATAATACTGTATATACTATTTTTCCGCGGAGACGGAATAATCCCGAATATTTTGCTGCATCTTGTGTGAATTTGACAGAAAATTTTTGTTTCGTTTCTAGTTAGCACTAGAGTCACTCCATGCAAAAAGAAGTAGAGTCTGGCAGATATGTCGACACCTGCGAATTCTCCTTACACAATTCACCATTCGTGTAGTGGTTTCTTTTGCAAATTTCATGAACCTTAAGATAAAGTGTTGCTTTAAAATTTTTTTTGTGTCTTTTTAAGTATTATAAACCGCGCACAGTTCTTGATATTCCGAACGTACCAAAAAAAAGGTCGACATTTTTTTAAATTTCGCTTCAAATATTGGGCTTCACCTTTGCTAAACTATGGAAAAGCGCCTCTAGTATTCAACTGTAGTACAGAAGTGCTGCCACTTTACACTATGTAACTAAGGATCGGTCTACGATGGATGGCAATAGCTGCGAAATTCATTTGTGTGTAAGCTAGCAAAGCCAACTGAGATTTATGTTTGACGTAACATGGAGTTTTTTTAATAGAATGCTTTCTTTGTAATACGCATGTGTACAATTCGTATAATTGCACAAGGTGAATTAACCAGCACGTGCCAATCCTCAGATTGCACATGCCATCATATTATCGAAGACAAATGTCAGCGACCTACGTACAAGGTAATAAATGCAAAGGTGCATTTATTAACGTGCGTGGGTCAATGACTAAAATCATTCGATAATATTTATTCTTTACGCTGATGAGACACATTTCCAAAACTCAAGCATACTTGGACTTTGGCGTATGCTCATCAGCAACAAACATGCAATCAATGCAATTATTAGCTAAGAAAAATTGTATATAATTAGGATTAAGTCTGTAAATATCGTAGTCTAATAAAGCTTTCGTAGCAAGAACTACCGTTGTTATAAATAATTAACAAGGTCCGTCGAGCCGGATATAAACCAGCGACTTATGGATGTGTCAACTTGAACAACATTTATACCAAGAAAAATATGTGATATAAATCTGGCATAAAGAGTTTTTATAGTATAGAAAATGTAATAACTATACCTGGTACAAGGGATATTTGTGCCAACCCTAAACACAAATTTAAGGGCAATACACGTAGAAACTGTCAGATTTAATAACATATGTTACTTAAAATTGTCATATTCGAAATATGAGAGCAAAAAATAAGCGAAGCTGTCAGAAATAAAAAGGGTTCTAAATTTTCCAAATTGATGAAGAAAACAGTAGTTGTATCATTTATAATCAAGGAAGTGGTGTGTTGGTTTACTTTATTATAGGTATAGTGTACCTGGTATAAATCTATGTATGTCCCCACTATTAAATTGCATGCTTCCGGAAAGTCGAAGCTGAAGCTGTTGCATCCATTATAGGCGAATTCGTAATTGTGCAATCTAAATATTTTTTCGGCCCGTTTGGCACCGCATTTAAAAATGTTTTTTTCTGTCTTCAAGTCAGCTTCACACTGCACTATCATTACCTACTTTATTTCATATCCTTGTCACTTTTCTTTGTGATTAACTCAGGGCTCTTGTACTAAATATTCTTGTTTTGATTCCAAGATAGAAAACTGAGTGAAAGAACTTATCAGCAACCAGATTCGGATTTAGTTCCATTTCTATCGAAAAATTAAAACTGGTCAGAATTTTTGTAATAAATTTGATACCGATTTGGCAACTGTTTTTCTAACTCTAGATGCAATTCTGATAATGGATTGTGTTTCAATTATTATTATTTTGTTATAATATTGTTGCGAGCTAGGAGTTCGCCGGGATTTCAAGTAAAACACAATTCGTTTAAAAAAAATAAGTGATAATTTATTTATTCGCACTTTAGTTCAATTTCTCGCTTAATTCGCACTATATGGCAATACCGGCGCGTGTTTTTCTATCGCTTTCACTAGTTCGCGTCTTTCGTAATAAAAATCGCTGACTAACTGAATCTCTCGCTGAAAGCTTTCGTGCTTTTATACATCTCTTTCCATACTCCTGAGTGTTCTCGAAGCTTCCTTCGGTGTGTATGTGTGAACTATACTGGAAAGCTCTAGATCTTTAATTGTGGCTTTCTACATAGTGGAGCATACTGTTCTACATAATTC
Organism: Chorisops tibialis; assembly: GCA_963669355.1. Lineage (NCBI taxonomy): Eukaryota > Metazoa > Arthropoda > Insecta > Diptera > Stratiomyidae > Chorisops > Chorisops tibialis. The sequence continues at coordinate 12,091,825 of OY770262.1, read as the reverse complement.
TTGTTTATTCGAGAGAGATCCAGCGGCGGGGCTGCCAGGTCTGCATGTTACAATATTTTATTCTATTCTACAATGTCACTACATCCTAAGTCGAGCATTGGTTTCTCGACCTTCAGGCTCCTTGACATTTTCATTACTTATTGTGGAAGGGTTGTTAGCCTTTCGCACAACACTCCATCTACGAATTTTTCATTGTCGTAGATTGCGGTGACCAAAGTATACTTAACAGGAAATGTGCTAGAATTATACGTCGATCGGGATTTGAATTCACGACCTTCGCATTGTAGACCAACACGCTACCCACTAGGCTACACCCTAGCTTTTATTATATATTATTCCATTGTTATTGTCACTAGTCCGGCGGTTAGAAAATACATTGCGAAAACATTCATTAAACTATATTGCGTTTGTTCTAAAATTCGTAAAGCCACAAAATAAAGCTCGTAAAGAGTCGGCAACTGTACAGAAATGTTTGTTGTCGCTCGTGTTCGAGTAACTGTCGGTTTGTCAATGAAATAAATCACCAACACTTTGAGCAATCGAGTTGAAAATTTTTCCAGGTCATTTTTAGTAAAAAAGTTACTTTGATTTCGTGAATGGATAAAATCCTAGTATTCCATCTACCCTCTCCCATACAAATTTAATCAAGTATTGAAATTTTGCAAAATATACGTATAAGAGCTGTCGGAAGGCAGAGAATCAATTGAAGATGATGAACGCTCGGGACGGCCGATTGAGGCCACTTTCTCAAAAATCGTAGAAAAAGTGTAGAAACTTGTTCTCGAAGATGCTCGTTTAAAGAAGAAACAAATCGCAAAAATGATTGGAGTATCAGATACAACTTTTTTGAATATCCTCCACGATCATCTCGGCATGTCTAAAATCAGTGCAAGATGGGAACCGAGAATGCTTTCAGCGGTTCAGAAAAAGCAGTGCGTTGAGTGTTCACGCGAGTTTTTGGCTCTCTGTACAGGGGAGAACAGGGATGCAATTTTGACCCGGATTGTTACTGGAGACAAAACTTGGGTTCATCACTATGAGCCTGAATTAAAGCAGAAGTCAATGCAGAGGCTCTGAAAAGGCGTATCATCCTCTAAGAAGTTCAAGCTGTTACAATCCGCCGGAATAATCATGGCCACTATTTTTCGGGATACAGAGGGGGTTATGATGATCGACTATAAAGAAAAAGGACAAAATATCACAGGAGGATACTATGCTAATCTGCTACAAGAATGAAAGAATGTCATCAAAGAAAAAACTCGAGGTATGCTGCTTTTGCACGACAACAAACCTGTTCACAAGAGCCGCGAAATGCAGCTACGGAATATTGAACCACTCCTTATAGTCCAGATCTAGTCCTTGCGATTACTATTTGTTCCCAAAACTGAAAAAAGAACTTCGGGGAAGAAAATTTACCAAAGGCGAAGAGGTGAAGTCGGCCATTTCAGCCTATTTAGAAGGCCTTGACAAAACATTTTTTTTAGATGGAAATAATAAACATTGTGAGAGATTTATAAATGTATTAGGCTTAAGGGAGTACATATATTGAAAATGAAAAATAATAACTTGTTTAATTTTACCGCCTTCTCTTCGCGAACTTGTTGACCTCCCCTCGTAATAAGAATATCCATAAGCAGTTTAAAAAACGTCCAAAATTTTCTACACCTTTCATCTCCCATGCAAAGGCCAGTAAAGTAAATTGATCGAATTTCTTCAACATTATGAAGGATAAGAACATGGAATTCAGCACGAAAAGTTTTCATATTTACAGGTTTAAAATTCATAAGCTTCACCTCATTCCTTTGACCACACCTCATACAAATGTCGCTCTTGAGCATTCCAACGACTTTTCAGATGCCATTTGAAGTCAAATGTATTTAACTCAATCTAATTTCATCTAGAGCATTGAAAAGGCTTTATACCAGTGACACATAGCGGACCTAATTTATAATTTCTATCTACATCTACAATGGCGCTACAGCCCAAATCGGACCTTGGCCTCCTGACATTCAGGTTCCTTAACATTTTTCTTTTACTTATTGTGAAAGGGTTGTTAGCCCTTCGCACAACCCTCTATCTACGAATTTGTTAGTTTCGTAGATTGAGGTGACCAAGGTATATCCAAGCAGGCAATGTGCTGGAATTATATATTGCGTCGGCCGAGATTTGAACTCACGGCCTTCGCATTATAAGACCAACACGTTACCCACTAGGCTACACCCTAGCTATTAATTTATAAGTTGCTACTTGGTAAATTAGCTCGACTTCATCGTTACTAGAGTGATGACAAACAGCACTTTACTAATTAAGAAGAGCGACTTGAATTACATAGCCAATAGGCAATCAAATTTTGTAAGGAAGGCCACAAAAGAAGAAAAACGATCCTTATACCAGTGACATTATTTAACTAATTCGTAATTTAGCTCATCTTCATCGTTAGTTGAGTTGTGACACATAGCACTTTGCTAATTAAGAAGAGCGACTCACTCATCTGTCATATTTTAAAAGTTGAATTGCATAGCCAATAGGCAAAAAAAAATTCCAAGGAAGGCCACAAAAGAAGAAAAACGATCCTTAGTCCTGTTTTGGAACCGTTTGCAAGTCATCTTTCATAGGTTCTTTTTCTTTCCTTTTTTTACCAAAGTAAGTCAAACTAAAATCTCCAAAAAACTGTATGGTACAGCGGTTGACAGATTTGAAATCAGCACTCCAGTAGAAAAAGGCAACGTATAGGAATGTAGCGATTATGTAGGGTGCATCAGACCTTCCCTTCTTAATCGATCTGGTACTCTCTCGTTTCCTAGGAACTTTTTGATACGAGTAGAAGAAGTGATTTAGAATATCTGAAAAATCGGAGGCGTAACCGCTACGCTGTAATTGCTTCCATTAATTCTGTAAGAATTGCAATAAAATTGATAATATAATATTCATAATTAACTTTTTTTTTCAATTTAAGAATTCACGCGCACTACTCTATACCTCCGATCATTCAAACGTTCGGCGAAGAATAACGCAATAAGGTAAAACAATTGCCCGGCAAACGTGCATTTATTTATACAGCTATGAGGCCTTCCAGTAGTGGGAGTTACCAGCTTTTTTACAGTTGCTTCAAGCTCGCACATGAAGTATAGTCTATTCAGCTCTTTATCCACATGTACTCTACTCCACGTGAAACGAAATCATAATCGATTTCTTGTCATTTCTTTGTTATGCAGCAGGATATCAATTGTTCTGTGGCATTGAATTTTTACTTACTCTAGGCGAAGAGATAAAGGATGTCTTTAATTTCGATGCTAGTATGCTGCTCAGAAGATGATTTGACGTAATCATTAAAAAAAACATAACAGAATTATGATTGGGCTTAAAGCCCATGGAAATGACTTTAATATACCGGAAAATATGTCATCTCAATTCTTTCGAATAGTGAATAGAGACTTTTGCATGGAAGGTGGTAGAAGTAGAGGGGGGGGGTGTGTGTATTTTTCGTATATGACACCGAACATGGCATGCAAAATGTTTCGTGCTGAATTTAAAGTTTTTATTTTCATTATTTTTAAAGAAATTGGACATAGTTTTCCTGAAATTGGGGCATTTGTATGGGAGGTGGCAGAGGAAGTGGAGCGTTTAAGATGATTTTGAAAGTGCTTATCATCCCTATCACCATGCTTTGATTCAATTTCAAAGTCGATAGCTCTCATATACTTGAAGGAGAAATACTTTTCTTGAATTTATAATACAGATATTTGTATGGGAGGTGGTAGAAGGAGTGAAGCGGAGCTGATAATTTTTTCTAACACTTATTTCGATTATTAAGAAAAAATTCTGGCAAAATTTGAAGTTTTTACTTTTTCTAGTTTGAATGGAAAACGATAAAATGCATTTAACAAAAATTATGCATTTGTATGGGAGGGGGTAGAAGGAGTGTACGGATTAAAACAAATTTTTTTCGCATTATTAAAATTTCTATTTGTATACTTTAAACAAAATATCAAGTTGATAGCTTTAACAGTTTCGAAGAAAAATAATTTAAATTAAATTTCAAAATTTCGTGAAATTTGTATGGGAGGGAGTAGAAGGAGTGAGGTGAAGTTGATAATTAATTTTAAAATAAATTGCAATTATAGTAGAATTAATTCTGACAAAATTTCGTCTTTTCAGCTTTACTAGTTTCAATGAAAATTGAAAATATGTATTTTTCAAAATTGTCCATTTGTATGGGAGGGGGTAGAAGGAGTAAGGGGATCGGGTCAATATTTCGTGATATTAATGACATCTGTATCATAATACTTTGACCTAAATTTCAAGTTGAGAGCTTGAATAGTTTTAAAGAAAAATCAATTTCATGAAATTTGTATGGGAGGGGGTAGAAGGAGTGGGGGGATGTAGCCCATTCACGAACTTAAAGTTACTTTTTTGCTAAAAATGACACACAAAATTTATTAGCACTATAGCTCAAAGCTTTCGAGAGTTATGCTGTAGACAGACGCACAGACGGACAGACAGACAGACGGTCACTCGGGATCGAGGTTTTTGAGCGACAACAAATATTTTTGTACCCTTGGCGGCTCTGTGCGAGCTTTATTTCTTAGCGTTACAAACGGTAAGGCAAACACAATATACTCTCAGATTTCATCTAGAGTATAAAAATAAATATATTAACAACTGGTAGTTTTTATTTTACCTAAAAACTCATTTCTATTATCTGCACTTGTAATTCCAGATAAAACCAAATGATCTATTGAGATATGAATTTTAATTAATGCGAATATTAATTGTTTGGCTAAACGATACGATTGAAAAGTATGAGATCTAACCGTATCGTATTGGTCAACACGCAATAGTGTATTTCGACAACTCCCTAACGCATTGAGTCATAATTTTTATTTCTCTCTATTGTTATTAGAAAAAAATATTATTTTTTATCTTATTGATTATTGATCACCTGCATAGATAATAGATAATTCCCGGCTTGACTTTAGAGAGAGAGAGGGGGAATTACTTATCTCACTAAGATCAGATGATAATCGTGTGAAATGAGAATATGCAATGTCAGCGACTATAACTCTCTCGCCTTCATGGCGTAAATGCGCATTTTTTATTTGTAAAAAAATTCCTTATCTTCTGTTTACATTTGGACATTGAGGAATCATTCTTCTGAAATATATTCGTTAAATTTTGACACACATTCAGCAGAGTATTTTTCATGAACTTTGCAATCATTTAATCTTGTTATGTGTACATTCTGAGGTGAAAATTTTTGCCAGATGATTTCTTTCTAGACTTTCGAGTTAATCTCTAAGAAATTTGGTGTCGAATGAAATCGAATTTCATTCTTTACAATCGATTAAGGCTTTTCTATTTCTGTCTTATTCTTCATTGACGTTTTTTTCTCTTTAAATTTTACACTTTTAAAGCGTTCTCACATTAATTGCCAAAGACACGGCGAAAGCTGAATTGACTGTGTCGAACTTTGAAATTTAGAGTCCGAATGGACTTAATTCTTAATTTTCAAACTAAAACGTGAACACTTCTACTTTCGCAATGATTCAAACTACAAAAACTCGGTATCTAACGTAAGAACGTATAAGACCAGCCATACGTATAAATTAGATGTGCAATATTTAGAAAAAAAAAACCCTAAAGAAGATGATGACCGGTAGAGAAGAGCCTTAAAACCCGAAATGTAATTGAGATAAATCAGGCAATTCGATTTTATTTTTATTTCATGGTCCATGTCTAAATTTTCACTCCAGAAGAAAATTTTCAGACGTAAAAAATTTTGCCTAAAGAAAATAAAAAAAAATGGTACTAACCATGAAATATCATTTTTTTCTTTTTTTCATTTACAAAACAAGCAGGAAGACGAATTTGAAGAAAAAGAAGAAGATTTAGTACAATTAGGTGATGACGATGATATTCCCGATGCTATCGAGAGTGGAAACAGTAATAAAGAGGCAAGCGAATCAGAAATTTATGAGCCTGAAAATCCTACAGAGGAACTGGCAGAAGGTGCTACGCAGAGCGAAAAAGAAGAAACAGACGATGATGATGAGGAGAATGAAAAAAGTCATACACCTGAAAAGATAGATGAAGAGCAAGCGGATGATAATGATGACGATGCAGAAGAAGATAAGGATGAAAATGACAAGAATCAATCACTTAATTCATCGGAAAATATATCGACGGAGAAAATCGAGAATGACGATGAAGAAGATGAGGATAGCGAAGCTACGCAAGACAAGAAAATAACAAAAGAAGAAAAATTATCGCGTAATAAGAAAGGTGTCCTGGAACTTTACGACGACAGCGACTGGGACGAGTGGAATATTGAAAAAACCGAATCGATTCCGATGCCGCCTGAGCCGCAACAGAAAGCTAAAAGTCCGACGCCAACAAGAAAAGACGAAGACAGAACGCCGGACAACGATGAGACAAAAACACCTGAACCGGCCGAAAAAATTCAAACCGAATCGATAAGTGAAGATGAAGAAGAGGAACGTTCGTATACACCATGTTTAGACGAGAAAACGGAACACGACGAAGTAAACGGTGACAACAGTGAACGTGGCAAATCGAAATCTGTCGACAGAGATAAGACCGAAGGCGATCGAACCGATGTTTCAACAGCCGTAATCGATGGAATGGAAACGGAACTGATTTCGGAAGAAGACGAGGATGTTTTCAATCAAGATCAAAACAAACCCGGTGGAAGTGCAAATAAACGAGACGATAAGCGGAAAAATGATGCGTCGGGTAGTAATAAACGATCGCGAAAAGAGCAATTCAAAAAGATCAGTAAAAGTACAAAAGTTCGTAACTATCGGGATAAAGATAATCGTTTGCGGTCAAGGAAACGTTCAAGAAATCGCTCGCGGTCACGATCGAACGATAAAGAGAATCAGAACGGACCGAAAAATGACAGGCGAAGAATTAATAAACGCAAAGATATCGAACGTTACGATGTTCGCAATGTGATTGGACAACCAAAAACATTCAAGGATCGATACGGTCGCGATACATCGCGTCCGGCCCGTTCGAAATCCAAATCGAAATCGCGTAGCCCACGTCGTCCACGAACAAAATCCCGCACAAGATCAATATCTTCGAAAAACGATCGTCGCAGTTTCAGTATGTCGCCGACGCCCGTATCTATAGGCCGGGCATCACCCAGACGTCGTATGTTCTCGCCACGCCGATCACGATCGCGAAGAAGATCACGCTCGATCCGACGCTCACCAATTGGAAGGAATCGTACTCGATCGCCGCTGCGATTACGTTCTCGCTCGAACTCGGGCGTGCGACAAAACGGCAGACGACAGCAGCAGCCTAACCGATTTCGAAGAAGATCATTGTCACGTTCGATATCTCGTTCCCGTACTCCGCGACTACCGTCTCTGCGTAAAAGTCGTTCACGAAGTATCAGTCGACCGAAAAATAAATTGAAACGTTCAAAGGATCGAAAAAGGAAACGCATGAAGAAACGACCGGCATCGGGAAGTCCATCGCCACCCCCGCCACGGAAACGAATGCAACGTCCCGTAGAGCTCTTGGGTGGTGCTCGAAAAAAGAAACGACGAACAAGAACTAAATCTCCGGCGCAGCGAGCGTGGTCTCACAGTGCAGAAACTGCAGCCCCGCCCGTAGGTAATGAATCGTGGACGCCTCCATTGGTTGGCTCAAATTCGAACAATCTCACCGTGATATTAAAGAACAAGGAGCTGGCAGCTGCCAATAAAAGGAAACGCGACAAAAAGAAACGAGCCGAAAAGAGACGAGAACTAAACTCCCGAAAGGAGAAGCGCAGGCAACGTAGTGAAATTCGAGAGAGTCCTGTCGCTCCGTCGAAGGAAGTATTTGCATCCGGCGATAATATTTTAGTTAGTGTTAGTTTTAACAAGGACGGCAATATGGCACCGCAACAGCAAACAACTGTCGTAACACTGCCACCTACACGTGAAGAAATCATTTCGAAACGTCGATCGCCCGAACGAAAGCAGAAGAAATCCAAAGAAAAATCTCAGCGTCGTCACAAGAAAACGGACGCCAAGCCAGTCGCTATAATCGATCTAGATCGATCCCCATTCCAAGTAATAACCGAATCGCCACGAGATGTAATCGTTCTAACGGACAGCGATCGCGAAGAAGAAGACGATACCAACAAACGAAAGAACAACAACAATAACAGCGAAGTGGAGCCGAACGAGCACACTGTGAATGAGATGCAAATAGATAGTATAGACAAGAGTACGAGTATAGAACGACCCGAAACCATTCAGGAAGAGTCCTTCGAAATGCAACAGCTCGGACCGAAAACGCCGCCGGAGCCACCCACCATCAAATTCTCATTAGCTAAGACTAAGCAAATAAAAGCACGCAATCCGTTGCATGACGAACAGGAAGAGCTTGAGCATGAAGCGGCCGAAGAAGAACATGTTGACAGTGATACGCAAGAAGCGAATAAGATTGGACCAAATACACCACCAGAATCCGGGCCATGTTCTCCCGATGCATACGATCCGTTCGATCCGACGAAATCACCGTCCGCCTCGCCAACCCATTCAACAACTCCGCCGCCTGGCGATTTACCTGCCGAAACGTCGGAGATTGAACCGCATACGACCGAATCGAATACCGTCGAAACGCGAACCACTGCATCAATACAAGACAAAAATATGAATCCTGTCGAATTTGTGATGGCCTTGATGACGAGCAAAGCGAACAAGTCACAGGAACTGTTAAATTTGAGTGCCGAATCGGGTTCGTATAATCTATCGAAATCGGATGTCAGTGAATCGCTGGACATAAGCGATGAAAACAACGGATCCGTTCCAAAGAGCATTACCGTGCTCTCCAATGTTCTGATATCGACAGGAAAATCGCAACAGCGATCGGCACCGATTATCGCGACAAGTCCACCCATATCAAAATCACAATCGCAAAACCAAACAAAATTGCTGCCGTTGCCGAAAGCAACGACATCGTCGAATCGACAGAATGGCGGCGGTGGATCGAGTGACGATCTTGGTGGCGGAATAAACGAAATCGAATCACCATATTCGCCCGGCTCCGATGACTACGAGGATCTATTCGAGCCGCCGCCGATCGATAATTCAGTATCGCTCGCACAAATCTCCCGAAATCGGTCGGGGAAATCGTCGAAAAAAGCGGAAATGTTTGATAATTTATTTGGCAGTTCGACACCACCGGCGAGATTTAAACGTAGAAAAGGCGGAAATAAATCGTCGAACAACAAAAAGACTGCATTCAAAGGTGGGTTAATCAAATATCACACTCTCTTCATATATATTTTCCGTATAATGTTAGAGCGAGTTTTTTTTCGTAAGTGATGCGATTGGTGTCTGGGTTTTTTTTTCTAGGTCTTCATTGTTTATTTGGTGTGTCTTTACCTGTATAAACTAATTAACAATAACTTTCAGGGATTTCAGCACGAACTAAGGTATTTAATTTAATTTGCAACATTTGATTTGTATCATGGATTTTGTCGATCCCGACAGAATACGTCCAGATGATCTCGAAAGCTGAACATGTTTTTGTATCACTCATTGAGTAATTTTCTTTAGTCATGCTCAGATTTAAATTCATATTCAAATTTGATAGTCGGGATTGTGCAGCGTCAACGTGACAAAATTAATTTCGATGTTTTAATAAATTTAAGATTTTGTCATGCAGTTTTGTTAACTGAATGATTGAGAAATGGCTTTCGTCCACGCTTTTATATACGCGTATGAAGTTTCTTAGATTTTTAAAAATGCTATTGAATTTATAATCGACGGGATATTATTGCTGTAATTTGATAAGTAACACCTTTTTACGAGAAAAATTTAACGCTAATTATTTATTTTTAAATGTAAAAATTTTGGAGAACATGAACACTATTGCCAGTATACATTTTTTTTAAACTCAAATGTGCAATGTATTTAGCAAAATATTTATGCAAGAATCTTTTTTCATATCCGATGTCTTATCATATTGTAGAAATGATATTGTAAAATTTTCGTTAAATTAATTAATAATTTTTTGTATTGTATAAGAATCGTCCAAGCGAATAACAAGTCTTTCGCGCTCCCTAGCAATGTGAAAAATAGACTGGTCATATTTTTTGCTAGGCTCTTCATACGAAATTCTTGTGTAACAAATCGTGTACTAAATAACCACGAAGTAATTATTTGATGTAAATTTTTAATTCATTCGATTGCGAAATTCGTTAAGGCAATTCTACAAGTAAACTGTCTTATCTGTGCATCAAAAGGTGACCACCAACTCGTAAGTTATTTCGATGACCGCAAATAATATCTAGTTTTTGAATTTTGGCTTGAATACGAAACAACATATTAAGTTAATTTGAGTAAAATAATTATGGGTTAGAAAATCCAAAGTCTTAACTCAATTTTTGAGAAAAATTTAAGCGAATGAGTTTTGTAAGCGAACGGCTACTTTTCAATCGATTTATGATGAATGACAATTTTTTTCAATTACATGCATTGCGACCATAAAGTATCGGGAATTTGTAATTAAAATTAGTCTGGGAAATTCAAAAAAATGTTTTTTTTGGTAAGCATGTAGGACTGTCCTTAATTATCATCCCAAAAAATAACGCGGTCTGTTAATCAGTTTGTTTTCCGCAGCTGGTTGAATGGGTGCACCTCAGCAGTCCACGGCGATTTTTGTTTTATGGGCCACGGAACAGTAATTTCAGTTTCGAGCATAGGAAAAAGTCACACGGTGCCAAATCTCGTGAATACGGTGGTTGATTGAAGCAATTTGTTGTTTTTTTGGCCTCAAATTCGGTCATAATTGAGGCTCATGTGATGGCGAATTTTCATCGTGGAAAATCCATTAATTCTCCTTCCATAATTCTGGCCGGCTGTTTTTTACGGATTTGCTCACGCTAACGCTTCAATACGGTCAAATAGTACTCCCTATGAACTGTCTGTCCCTCTGGAACGAATTCATGATGGATCAAGCCTCGAATATTGAAAAAAAAAACATTGAGCATCGTCTTGATTTTGGAGTGGCTTTAGCGTGGTTTATTCGGTTTCGGCTCATTTTTGCTCCATTCCGATGATTGTTGACTGTCCAAAGAGACCTGTTCACGGTACATTTTTAAAAAAAAAATTCAGCTTTATCGGAACGAGTCGAGCAAGGACGCGTTGCATGGTCAAAGTATCCACCAAAATTGAACGAAAACACTCGCAAGAGATCTCGAGCTCTCCTGCTATCTCACTAATACTGGTATGACTTTTTCGAGGACCATTTCTTTCACTTTTTGAATGTTTTCGTCAGTTGAAGAGGTCGAAGGTCGTCCAGAACGAGGCATGTTTTCAAGGATCTCTCGACCGTCCTTAAATGCATTGAACTATTCGTAGGCTCGTGTTTTTTTTTTATGTTTTTAATTTTATTACTGAATCACCGCAAGTCTTTTCCAACATTCGCAATGATCCGTCCACGAAATTTGGCTGGAAACACAAAATTTGTGATAAATTCTTTGTTCCATATTTTTATCCATTGTAAAAACGCCGTGGAGTATTGAGGTGTACCCATTCAATCACCTGCTGTAAGCAAACTGATTAACAGACCGCGCTAATTTTTGCGATAATAATCAAGGACAGTCCTATCTGCTTACCGAAAAAAAAAAAATTTGAAATATCATTTCCCAGACTAATTTTAATTACAAATTCCCGATACCTTATGGCCACAATGTAGAAGTGAGCGATACGTGATTGAAAAACTGAAATTTTTTTTATGTATCCTTCATTGTTGCAACTGAATTGACGGGCTGAGAACTAGAGGCGTATAAGTCCATATTCAAATTTTTCCTTGATAATGCTGAAATTCTATTTTAAAAGAGCCTGCAAGTGTGTACGAAAAACAATCAATTAACTATACTACTAGCAGCAGTAGTACAAGTTAATTGATTGTTTGTGTTTCAAAATTCCTGCACTATCAAGAAAAAATTTGAACTTGCAATGGTACTCCTCTGGTTCCTCAGTCCGTCAATTACGATGCATAGATTACTCGTAAAAGATTTCAGTGGTAAAAAAAATCACCCATCCTACAACAAAATCAAAATTCACTTCATTGTAAATTGAAGTCTGACCGTGCCAAATCGGGCGATAAGTGTGGCTGGCCCAGTATTATGAAAGAAAGTTCATAACGAGTAATGATGCGTTAGCATGATGTAGGAACCTAGTGCTGTTTTTCTATAACTGCACGTAATACCGAGATAGTACTTTGTATAAACCGTAGAGTCAGTTGGCCCGAATTAGTGATGCACCAAACCACGATAACCGAAGAAAACAATGAGCGTCGCTCTTTGTCTGTTTTGGCTCGCATATGCATTAGTTTCGAGATAATTGAGGTTAAAGTTTCACTGTTTCCGGTCGTATTAATTGTCAACATAATGATAACAAATAGAGCCCTCCCCATTATTTTTCACCAGAACATTAACTCGTGTTTTGGCGTGTACTGAATATTTTGCTTTGGCAAGATAAGTCCCCTTTTCTCATGACATGCCACATACTATGAAACGTAAGAGACCCTATTGGAAGTTTCGTGAAATTCCTTAAGTTGCTTTCACAATACACAAAAGTAGGGAACTCTTTGAATGGGGTAGTACCTATATTTGTATTGCACACTAAAGAAATGGTCAAGGGCGTCGCAACTAAAGGTTGATTCTCAGGATCGCTCTTTGAAGAGAATCGTTTCTGTCCTATTCCCCTCTCGAAATATTTTCATATCTTGATAATTTTCGAGTTAAGGCGCAAACGGCGAGTGAACTTTTTTTGTGTTGAAAAGACGTATGGAATGAGAAAAAGGTGCAATTAACCTGCGGCCAGAAAATTCTCTTTGAGGTCTCAGATCTTGTGTTCCATCTTTTCTTTTCATTCCATACGTCTTTCCTCCACTCGAAAAATACCATGATTACTGATATTCTAGCAAGGAGGCCGGCGCTCTACTAAATAACCTAGAAACAAAAATTTGACAAATATGTCTGGGGACAAAAATTTGACAAATATGTCTGCCCTTAAAACTACGTCATCAGACTCAGTTAACGTCTCATTCAACTTACCACCGGCAGACCTGTTTTCAGAAAAACGTTTTGCGCCTTAAGGCTTTAGAAGGGAAAACTTAGAGCGCGACCTTATGGGCAGCAACAGATACAGACTATAGTAGACCAAAATCCTTTTTCGATAAAAAAAAAGACTTTCTATAAACATACCCTCCAGGTAATAATGGGTATCCAGATTCAGAGATCCCTCAGGTTCTATAAACTTTTACACTGATGCATCTAGAACCAACCAATTTGTTCTTAAGATTGCTCGAAAACTGTAGAATATTCCATATAAAAATCCTTGCAATCTAAAGGAAGAAACCAATGTCGACATATATAGTCAAGCAGCCATAAAATCGTTACAATCCGGTTTTATTGGTGGAACACAGTGGTATATTAGGCAACGGATGAGCTCGCTAAACGGGGAACAACCTTGAGAGGAAGCCACCGATAAGATTCCACTTCTACAGATCTTTAAAGGTTCCCTGGATGTGACCACAACAGCTGTTGCTAAGTGGAAGTGGCAAAAAATTATAACCTCGAGAACCCTAAAGCTAATGTAGAAAACTTATGAACGTTGGCATTGCCCTGGTGAGAATTATCAGCGCCCATTGATAATTGATACGAGAAAAGGATACAGTGCCTCGGATACGGACAGATTCTACGGTAACGACTTTTGGCATTCGAAAACGGACTATGGAAGTGTCAGGTCACTTGGTCGGTACACCGCCAATCAGTGATCGTCGATGGTGAAGTGTAGCACTATAACATCCAAATCTTGGGCTTGAGCGAGGTCAGGTGGACAGAATTAGGAGAAGGATAAACCCCTAACAGAAACACCATTCTGTACATCGGTCCTGAGTGTGAAGTCAAAAATGGCGTGGCGGTCGTCCTTACAATGAGAGCGAAAAACAGTCTCATTAGCTGGGAACCAACCAAGAGGTCAGAAACGCCACAATTTTGCAGTGCTACTTACCAACCAATGCCGCAACACCTGGTGACAAAGAGTATTTTTATGGCCAACTGAGTGCCACCGTCAAGCGTGTTCCAATAGGTTATATTATTATTTTCTCAGTAGATATGAATGCTAAGGTTGGCTCTGACAATACTGGACTAGATCACGTCATGTTTGACGCGTTACGATCTTGGATTAACAGACCCGAAAACTACGAATTATTTGTGGAGTTTTGTGTAATAGCAAATGGTCATCGGAGGGTCTCTTTTTTCCACACAAGATTCACCATAAAAAACCTTGTGTTGCCCCTGATGATGTTGCTCAGAACTAAATCGACCATTTCGCGGATGGAGAAGATGTCCCAATGTGCGAGTGCAGCGCGGCGCTGATGTGGGAAGCGATCACCACTTGATGGTACTCAAGCAGATTCTGCACAGCAGTTGTCCGACGGCAACAAATCCTTGAAATGAGTGCGACCTTAATGGGGATAAACTTGGAGACTCCAACCAAAACCGCGAGTACATCACCATTCTACGCGAAAAGACATTCACATTGGACGGTTTGAAATGTGTACGCTGGACGCCAAGTAGGAGACAACCAGAAACATATTCCTAACAAGTTCTGAAGAATTTATGGAATATGTGCAAAGCGGTGAGAAGCTCTGGATGTCACAAGACACATGGGATAAGGTTGGCGAGCGGAAACAATCCAAATTGCCATTTATCTCTCGATCCGATGTCAATGAAAGAACTCTCAACATAAGGCGAAACTACCGTGATTCTCATATACAGCTTAAGACGGCTGTTAGTCGTCACTGGGCCGAATTACGCGGAATCTGAGGATTACCTTGGGGATATGGGTTCGCTATTTAAAACTAGCAAACAGTTGACGAACAGAAATTTCAACGCCAGCCACCTGGTGAGTGATGTCAGCAGAACTTTCCTTAATATGAGTGAAGACCATTTCCGGGAATAGAAGGAATACTTTCTGATATTTTAAACATCAACCAAGTCCAAATTAGTGTCCAATTGCAGACACAATTTAAACCGCCTTGCGGATGTAACCGAAGTATCTGTAATTTGGATACAGATATACCGACCTGTTAGGTAACGACACAGCGGACACGCTTGTCTGCAAACATTAACTTCATGAGGAAGTCAGTCGATGTAGCACCAACAGTGCTGAAGACTAGCTTCAAACAAAATATTTGGGACTCTTTCTCGACGGGATGGCGGCAGCGGGATAGCTGTAGAACGGCCGAATCTTTTTGGAAAGAATCGAATATAAACATCACAGCTCAGCTGTTATAACGTAGTCGCTATAGCGTTCGTACTATTGTCGGTCTGACAACATGTAATTGCCTGCTTCAGCTACACGTAAGAGACAGCCATTGCAGAGGTTGCGAGGAAGATGCAGAATCTATCGAACACCTTCTTTATCATCGTCCACAATTCTCCAACACTCATCTCCTTTCTTTAGGCTCTAGATTCTTTTCAGAACTGGACGACCTCAGACGTCAAATCTTCGAGACTACTTCGGTTCGCAAACCTTACCAAGTTGTTAACACAAGAAGAATAAAATTTATCTCATCTCATTTATCTTCTTTCGAGACCACCCTCCTACAATCTAAACTCAAACCTTAAACATCTTGTCAGAGGAAGATATTCCAGAAAGAGAACCATTGCCAAACATGACTACCAACTCTTCAAAGCGGACCCGAAAATAACAGCCGATATACTCCTCCCACTCTTTACTAAGATGTGGAATGAAGGAAGATATCCGACTGATTGGAAGGAGGGCGCCATTGTGAAAATCCAGAAGAAGGCCAATCTTCGGGATTGTGGTAATTGGCGCAGTATATGTATACTTACTGCCGATTTGAAAATCATGGCTAAGATAATTCTCAATATGATTCGTGATATTGTAGAGAGCACTCTAAGGCTGGATTAAGTAAAGGGTCGTCTTGTACAGCCCATTTAATTACCCTACGGTTAATATTGGAGCAATCCGCCGAAATGGGTTCGCCACTACATCTCATGTTTGTGGACTTCGAAAAGGCGGACGACAGCGTTAAGCGAGATTTCAAAGGAGAGATAACTCCAGATAAGATCATGGCTATAATTAAGGAATCCTACGAAGATACCAGATGTTGCGTCTAACATAGAGGAGACCTGTCCGAGAGCTTTCCTGTGCGAACGCGGGTCAGACAAGGCTGCATATTATCACCACTTCTGTTTCTGGTGGGAAATAAAGTTCGTCAGGCCTTCGATATAATTTACCCTTTAAGAGAGTTCTCTCTTCACACGAAGCTGTGAGTGTTTGGCGCATGCGTCCAGTCCGTGTTGTTATATTGTATGTACTACATGAAAAAGAATGCAAACTTTCGTGAACCAATGCTTCCGACGCATTTTAGGGATATTCTGGTCAAATGACATCTCCAACGACGAACTTCGGAATACAACTGGGCAGACTAAGTTAGTTAATGATATTCAAAGGTAAAATGGCAGTGAATTGGTCAAACTTTGAGGTACCAAAGCGAAATATCGCCAGAAAAGCTCTGGATTATAATCCTCAAGGAAGGCGTCGGGCTGGTCGACTTAATTGGTGAGCATGCGCATATAATGACTTTATTCATGAAACTGTAAAGAAAATAGGGATAAAAGATCCACTACTTTGTCAGTATATTTGTCGACATCGCGTTCATAAGGTCAGTCCATTACTAATAAAAATTATATAGAATTTTTTGAATGGATTGTTGTGCTAACCAGCGCAACAAAAAAGGACCAGTCGTATGAACACGATGTCGATTTATTTTAAAGTAGATCGACAAATCTACTGGCAAAGTAAAATGAAGTACATGTTCATTTTAGTTCTGCTCTAACAATTTCACGTCAGCATTGTTCAATACTGTCAGTAGCGTAAACCCAGAATGGCATAGAGTTTGAACTGCATCGATAGGTCCAAGTTGGATTTTCGATTTTTTTTATACTCTAGAAATCTGAGAGTGTTAAAGTTTGCTCTAAGGTTTGTAACTTGCTAAGAAAAAATTAATGATACAGAAGTTAATATTATCACTCAAAAATCTCTAAACCCGTCTGACCATCTGTCCGTTCGATCGTCTGTTCGCTCTCTAGCTTCAGAATATGTTGAGTTAGAACGTTCAAATTAGTAAGTATGGTCAAGTTCGTAAACGGGCAAAATCGCTTCTACCCCTCCCCTTCTACCCCCTCCCATGCAAACTGACGGATTTTCGAGATTTGACAGTAAACCGATTTTCTCGGAAAGTGTAAATGCTATTGAACTGAAATTGAATATTATTATTTTTATGCCAATTTAAATCTACGGCATAAAAATTATTTGAACTCCTTACTCCTTCTCCCACCTCTCATATAAACTGCACTTTTTCATAGAATACTCTAAATCAATTTACTCAGTACATATAAAATTTATCGATCTGAAATTTTGAACAAAGTATTTATTTAAAATTATTCGTAAGACCAAAAAAATTAGATGATTAGCTTCACTCGTTTTACTCCCCTCCCATACAATATGACTCAATTTCACAACTCTTCAAAAAGTCGATTTGCCTGAAAAGTTTGAATGCTACAGATCTGCGATTGAAAACATGTTAAATGCATGATGTTTATAGTTATTTCTGAAAAACTCACTCCCCACTCCTACCACCACCCATACAAACTGCACAATTTCACTAAATGCAATACACTAATTTTCTCAGTACCTATTAAATTTTTGAAGCTGAAATTTTCAATAAAACATTCTTATAGCAACTCTTGCATGATGTGAAAAAATTGGTTGTCGTTACTCTTATACCACTCCCCATACAAAATTTCTTAAAATCTAAAAATTGCTTTTCATCTAGAGTATCGCATGATTGGGCCTTAAGCCCAATCGTAGCTCTGTTATGTTTTTTTTTTTTTTTTGTGATGTTCGAGTTCAATATTCTGATTCAGCTGGCGAAAACTGCTCGTTCTTCACACAATCTTCTATTAACGAATTTTCGCAGATTGAGGTTTTTTTATATATATTATACGTTATCCGGGATTAAGGTTCACGACCAGCGTAAAAAAAATGACTCAAAATTTGTTCGCTAGAAACGAAATTTTCAGTTTTCAGTAAATGAATTTTTCAATTTTGGTAATTCCAAATGAGGAATCAATTTGAGTTAAAAAGAAAAATCGAAAATCGAATGGTCTGAAAAGAGGGAAAGAATTGCAAATTTTGGTTTTAGAAAAATACTACTGCTAAATTTTCAATCAAGGAAAAATAAAATTTATTTGTTGTACGGTGGGCTTACATGAAAATACAGGGTGTTTGGTACTCCGTACATAACCTTGTAAGGGGTTATTCCTGGATATATTTTGAGCAAAAAATTGTTCTACGGAGATGGTCAATTTTCAATATCCACGGAGATACAGGGTGATCAAGAAAAGTCCTTCGGACCTGTACCCTCACTCACTCAAAACGCTATATCTTGAAAACTAATAATCACAATTCAAAGTGTTATAGCTTGTTTTTTAGGGAATCAAATTACCTTTCATTTGGTGTAATAGTCCGCATTGTAACTGTATCCAATTCTGAGATATTTGCTTCAGAACACAAATTTTTGACAGTTTGACCGTCAAAATTCTAAGATCAATGTAGTTTTTCTCTAAAAAACCCATTATAAAAATGTCATTTTATTGTTGTTTTCTTTTGTGTCATATTATTGCCTACAAAAGACGCATACACTTGCATTGCATAAGTTTTATAGTTTAGAAGAAATTATCATTCCAATAATTTAGCACTTTTGTCAAAAAAGCAAGAATAGGTTGATCAACACTCTCCGCTTGAACTAAAAGAACTTAAGAATGGTTTTTACGGTTTATTTCAAATTTCCTTAATTACAATAAATGTTCAAAATGGCTACCTTCATTTTGAATGCACGCTAAAGCTCGTTTTGCCAGTGTTCTCTTTGTGTTCACACTCCTCAACTGCTGCCTTACTTCTGTTGCTGCCGCATCGATTCTGGTGTTTAGATCCTGCAACGTTACTACTTCCGTTTCGTAGACAAGGTCCTTCATCCGTCCCCATACAAAGAAATCCATAATAGTTAAATCAGGGGATCTTGCAGGCCAGTGTATCGGTCCATTTCTACCGATCCAGCGATTGCTATAATTGGAATTTAACCAATCTCTGATCTGTCGGCCGTAATGAGCTGGAGCACCATCGTGTTGGTAAAACATGGAAGCCAATCGTTGCAGTGGCATATCATCCAATAACTCCGGTAGATCATTTGTCAAAAAATGCAAGTAATTGGAACTATTTAAGGTAGGCGGAAGCCTAATAGGACCAATAAAATCGTTGCCAATCACACCTGCCCATAAATTGACACTGAATCTGTGCTGAAATGATGCCTCTCTTCTTGTATGTGGATTGCTCTCAGCCCATGTGTGTAAGTTGTGGAAGTTTGTGATACCGTCCCTGGTGAATTGGGACTCATCCGTCCAAGGAATGTTGCTGATAAAATTCTCGTCACTTATTTGTCGTTCAAGGAGCCAATTGCAAAACTCCATCCTTTTGGGTAAATCAATGGGTAACAGCTCCTGCACTGGTGTGTGGTGGTAGGGATGCAAACGTTCTGCTTTCAGGACACTCCAAACTTTCCACGTAGAGACGTTAAACCGCAATGCCAAGCGTCGTATACTAGTTGATGGATCATTTTGAACTGCAGCTAGGATTCGTTGATCAATTGAAACAGCGATTACCGGCGCAGGATTTGCATTCACTCTGCTTGTCCTAACACTGCCTGTTTCCCTAATTCTTCTGTAAACGTCTTGGAATACTCTCGGGTAAGGTATTCGACGATTGGGAAATCTGTGATGATACAAAGATCGCGCCGCTTGCTCATTTCCCTGACACTCTCCATAGAGGAAAATTATGTCTGCATATTCTTCGTTCGTGAACTCAGGCATTTCGAAATTCTTTTCTAAATTTTAGTGACACCTTGTTCTTTTACAAATTTAACTAAAACTGATAAAAATATGAAGTATGGTTTGCTTTTATAGGCTTTTTATTTTGTTAGGTAACCCATTAAGAAGGGCAAAGTGCTGCACCTAGTTGTGTTGAAACTCATTTTAATTTAATTCATTTTCTCGATAATTTTAATACTACCTAAAGGACATTCATTGATAATTTAAATAGTAATTAAAGGACACAAAGAATATTTCAGTTTAACAACATTTCAGGTAGTTTTTTTAGAACGAGGGTTGGTTTATGGCATATTTTATTTTTAAGCCATATGTATTTTCGCTTATTACCTGGAAAACGGGAAAACCTAAGTCATAAGTATGTGTGCATCTTTTGTAGGCAATAATATGGCACATAAAAAAACAACATTAAAATGACATTTTTATAATGCGTTTTCTTGAGAAAAACTACATTGATCACAGAATTTTGAGGGTCAAAGTATCAAAAATTTGTGGTCTGAAGGAAACACCTCAGGATTGGGTACAGGTACAATACGGACTATTACACTAAATGAAAGATAATTTGATTCCCTAAAAAACAAGCTATAACACTTTGAAATGCGATTATTGGTTTTCAAGATATAGCGTTTTGAGTGAGTGAGGGTACAGGTCCGAAGGACTTTTCTTGATCACCCTGTATCTCCGTGGATATTGAAAATTGGCCATCTCCGTAGAACAATTTTTTGCTCAAAATATATCCAGGAATAACCCCTTACAAGGTTATGTACGGAGTACCAAACACCCTGTATTCGTCCGTAAAAAGTTTTGATCCGTAATAGTTTACATATCTTATGTATATGATGTCAGATCTGTAACTGAGAAAAATGTAATTCAATTTGGTTTCTTGATTTCTTAAACTTGATTAAAGAAGTAACGAAATTAAAAAAAAAATGTTAAGCATATCGAAGATGCTTTTAATTTGGAAAATCGAAAAAGCGAAAAGATTGCCGGATTTTCATAATGTTGTGATTTATTAATCGTAACGTTTCCTCCTCTGCTAAAGTCTTGATCAAATAGTGTGATAAAGTTCTCAGCAGAAGCTATACCAAGCGAAATGTAGAATGCACTACCCGCGGCCGCTTTTCCTAGAGTTTATAGTATCCAAAAATTTAAAAGAGGCATTCAAAGACTTGTTCTGTCTTGTAAGTCCTTTCTCAGTTGTTGATTTTCAGTTTGTTTTTTCCCTCTCTAAATCGACTGGACTGTATACTATTGTATTAAGTGTGACCTCTAAGCCCAACTTGGTGAAAATGCTGCCGACGACCTTGATAGTTAGCTAGAGGTGGCTGCTCAGACAAAGGTCAGGGCGCACATAGACTATACGCTGGTTCGTTGTGATTCTAAAGGATCTCAAAAAACATAGTCCTACTCTGTGAACCAAACGTAGATTTCTGTGCAACACTGAGGGCTCTTGACTTCCGTATTTGCCAGGTTGCTTAGGCTATCGAAGAAGTATGTGCTTAAGTGGCGCTTCCTTTCTCTGGAGAGAGCGTCTCTTTCTCTCATTAAAAGGAAGGCTAAGCCTCTCAGCATGTTTCCATATCAACCAGTGTCCTGTAACGACAACTACTACGAAGCTGATCATCTGCCTTCTTAGCGTTTTACTACTACAATGGCGCTACAGTCCAAATTGGACCTTGGCCTCCTGATATTCAGGTTCCTTAACATTTTTCATTACTTATTGTGGAAGGGTTGTGAGCCCTTCGCACAACACCATTCGCCCATCTGGCGTTGGCTTTACTAATCGCAACGAACTTGAGTTGCAACTTATAAGTTGCGAGAAGCATACTCAACTTCCCTTTTTCAGACTGAATCTGCAAGGTGGTCCCGCGCCGAAAAAGTTCGTTAGCCTTGTAATTTACCGGAATGTTCCTATTGAATTGTTCAGCCATCTCCTTCAAAGACACGCGACAATCAAAAACAGTCTTGGATATAGACATGACTGATTCCAGGGATTTAATAGCGTTCTGGCTACCAGTCACGATACTAATATCCTTAGTAGCAACGTCAAGATTAATAAACTAGAAAAACATTCAGCAAACGAATATAAACAAACTTCTAAAAACAAGGTCATTGCAAGAACTTATAGTAGTACAGGAAATGCGTCGGATTTTTTTTTTTAATTTTCTTGATTGATTTGTTCGATGACTTATTAGAAAATGCGAAATCGTGAGCCGATTTTAAAATAGCTACATTAGATTTGAAAAAATAAAAATTAAGTACTGTGCAACATTTCATGACAACTTGCGCCGGCGAACTTATTGTTGGTCCGATGGCATTAAATCGATTGAAAACTTATAGCCATAGGTTCTTCGGTTTTTTAGCGCCTTATACCTTTGGCTGGATCATTGTGTTCTGGCTCTTTAAAATATCAAAACTTCTATGTTCATGCAAATTTTGTAAAATTCGGGTCCAATGCGCTCAGCGCCTAGGGTAGTATTACGGGAATGCGATGCTGGATAACAAATGATTAAAATTCTTGCAGAAAGTAAATTTACTTATTTTTTTACTTTTCACTAAATACATAAAACGGAATGCTCGACTTACGAGACACTATCAAGACGTCTTTGAATGGTCGTCGATAAAATTTAACTTATGTACAGGGTGCGCCATCTAAATGTGGTCGATGGAAATATTGAATAACTTGAACAATTCTCAATCGATTTTGGAAAACTATTTATTTTTATAAAATTTGAAGCTTTACAATTTTTTCCATTCAGTTTCCAAAAACAACGTCGATCAAATGACCGCCTTTATTGCGGATACAAAATTCAGCTCTTTTTCTGGCATTTTCTATGACATTTGCCAGCATCTCGGGTGATATCGCAGTGATTTCGGCTCGAATATTGTCCTTAAGCTCGTCTAAAGTCTTCGGTTTGTTGGCATACACTTTGCTTTTTAAAAATCCCCACAAAAAAAAGTCCGGTGCCGTTAAATCGGGCGATCTCGGTGGCCAGTCAATATCCCCCCTTTCGATACCACACGTCCTGGGAACTTTTGACGCAAGAAGTTCATCGTTGATTTCGCGGTGTGACATGTCGCGCCGTCTTGTTGAAACCAAAAGCCTTTAAGACCTTTTTCACGCATTTCTGGTAAAACAGAGTGTGCCAACATCCATCGATACCGATCCCCATTGACAGTTTCCCCAACTCTGAAGAAGAACGGACCAATGATGGTTTTTGAGCAGACACCGGCCCAAACAGTCACTTTCTGATCATGCAGTGGAGTTTAATGTATAGTATGAGGATTTTCTTCCCCCCAAATGCGACAGTTTTATTTACAGTGCCAGATAGCGTGAAATGGGCCTCATCAGTCACTAAAATTCGCTCCCAAAAATTGGGCTCCGATTCTCATTGCATTTAATGAACATTGTCACTATTTCCGCGCGTTCTTTGGGCGTGAATCGATTCATGGTTAAAATTGTAATGCAATAACCTTTCCGAAATGTGTTCGACGACGTCAATCGGTTTAAATCTGTCAAAGTTATTCAATATTTCCATCGACCACATTTTGATGGCGCACCCTGTATAATGACGAAATCAAAAAACATTGTTGCGAATCTCTCGTCAAAATGCTCAGTTTCAGTAAATGTATTATATTCAAAAGACTACAATTTGACATGAAGTTTTTTGTCAATTGTAATCAACGTCTGAAAGATTATCAACTTCACTCCGCTCCTTCTACCATCTTCTGCACACATTTTTTAAATTATATTTTCAAAATATTGAAGTACGCAAGGAGTCGCTGGATTTCAAGTAAAAATAAAAGTTCACCGGAAAACTTTATTCAATTGAGCTAAATCGCACTTGAGACTTTTTCGATCACAAATTATCGCTTAATTCCTTCGCTTTCAAAGCATCGGCTCACTCGTCGACGGCTCCAATTCAGACTGAATGTTCATCAAAAATACTCTTGTCGGCCGAATCATTCCCCTTGTCGTGCGAATCTTTTTCCTCTCGACCGATCGCTGTTTCTCCTCGGCCGAGCGCCGTTAGTTGCTCCTATTCTAAGCATTTCATCGTCGCCCGAATCTTTACATATTCGTACAAGCCCATACGTGTGGTTTTTGTTGCTTTCTATAAAGTATTTCAACGTCGCCTGGGTCTTTCCGTGTCGCCCGATCGCAGTAGTTCGCTTCTCTACATTTCCCGTGTTATTTTTTGGAGACCTTCGGTGATCGTGCGAGCTAAAGGGCACGTGTTCTTTCATTACTGTTTGCTTCGACCTAAATTGCCTCCTCGTCCGAAACATTCTTCTGTCTCCCGATCGCCGTCGTTGCTTTCTTGGTAAAGACCTCGCAGGTGTTCACAATTACTTCGTTCTCGTTCGATTCTTTTTCTTGTCGGTGGAGTCTATAAGTGTAGTTTGCTGGTTGGTTGAATGCTCGATGAACGTGCGCTCTATAGTGCTGGTGTCCATTAAAGTGCTCGTACGCGCGCATTAATTTAATTCAGTGTTCAGTGGTAGATGATGAGCAAGTAGACCTGACATTCCACATTACTTTCGAGTATAGCGAAAGACCGACTATGGCTAACACGGAACAATATCAAGGAAGACCTATTCTTTTAAACACAAGAGTGCTTGCGAATTGGTACCTAGCATAGCGACAAAAAAGTTTAATATTAATTTGAAATTCCCCAAATTCCTCCCACCCTGTACAAATGCCACAATTTTTCAAATTCACAACACAAATTTTCTTAAAAACCCAACATGGCACAATGTAGTAATTATAATTAGAGCCACCTGTTGAAAAACTGACTTCCACCCTTTAACACTTTTCATACGAATGACGCTGCTGAATTTTGAAAAGAAATTATTATTTTAGTGTCACAATTAAAGTTCTTTTGCGATCCAACGAAGTAATTTATTAGCATTCTTGACACATTTAACTCATACGCATAACTTCCGTAAGGACTAAACGATTTTTATTCAATTTCGAATTATTTCTCTATTTCAGGTGGAAAAAAATTGGATGACGATCAAATTAAAATATTTGATGAATTACCCAGCTCAGCAGTCGAGTTACAAGTGAAAGATAAGGTAAGTTTTCTTTTTGTTGTGTTTTATTCGTCAAAATTGATTTCGAATTGCAGTTTTTACGTAAGTTGAATCGACAAGAACGCGTTGTAGAGGAAGTAAAGTTGGTTCTAAAGCCACACTACAACAAGAAACGAATCACAAAGGACGATTACAAAGATATTTTACGACGAGCCGTTCCGAAGGTAATCAAATCACAGAAAGTTTTCAATCATCGAACGAAAGGTACTAAAGAAATTTTAATTCTCTAACTTGAAATAGATTTGTCACAGTCGTTCGGGCGAAATAAATCCGAATAAGATTAAGAACTTGATCGAAGCGTACGTTCGAAAATTCCGTCAACGGAATAAGCTTGGCATTATGGGAACTGGACAAGTCAGTAGTGCTGTGAAATGTGCTGCATATTTGAAAAAGTTGTGATCGAATTGTGACAAAATTTCGAAAGTCACTAGCGTACCAATGCTAATTTTGAAAATAGTAGTTTAAAGGTATTCTTTTTTCCAACAGTTATTTTAATTTGCCCTTCGTCCTTGTTTTCGATTTCAACCGTTTTTCTTTCAGTATTACATTGTAAATAATGCATAGAAAGAAATAACGACAATTAGATGTATTTCTGCTGCCGCTTTTTGATTGGTTTTACGAATTTCAAATCTATTGAATTTTCACCAAAATGAAAACAATATAACAAGAAGAATACCAGCATCTGCGCAGCGATTCGATCCAAGCAAAATAAACTTCGGGCAATTATAAAAAAAAGGAGCAAAATGGTTTTTAATTATCGTGTTTAAATTACGTAACACAAATACACACTTAGTGGCAGTATACATCTTCATTGTATATTTTAAGTTATAGGGTTTATGCAAAGAAAAAAAAAACTTTTTGTTTTGAAATTAATAAAATTAATATTCTACATCCTATTAATAATGAATAACAGAAAACAAAAAAAAAATGTAATAGTAAGATTTTTCGTTTATTATTATCTATTGTATTTTTTTCTTTATTTTATTTATGCGTTTCGATTAAAACATCTTACGATTAAAACAATTATTCTGAATTATTCATTCTCTCGTTGTTTTTCTTCATTTTATTTTGCAATGAATTTTATCTTTGAAGCTAAGGTTAAAAAAAAATCAAATAAGCTTTCATCATTTATTTAAAAAAAAAAAAATCTTTTTTTATTCTCCTTCATTTCTTATTTTATTTTTAATTTTTTTTTTGTTATAATTTTTTAATGTACTGCAATATTTCTCATGTAGTTTTTCATAATTTATTTACCATCCTATATGAAATCAGTAAATAAAGAATGAAAAAAAGTCTAAATAAATAAATTTGAATGTATAAATTTTACATTGATGTTTTTAAAACGTGTGCTAGAAACGGATAGCGGTTAATTTTACTATTATAGTATTATTGAATCCACCAATGTGGGAGGAAAAAATAGACGTTGCTGTTCACATTGAAAATTTGATTAATAAGGCGAAATCTGCGGCTTGCCTTGGGGATAAGGGTTTCTCATTAAAAATTATGAAACAGTTGAGGAACAGGAATTTCTCAGCCAACCGCCTGGTGGGAGGGGTCAATGGAACTTTCTTTAATATGAATGAAGACCAATTGCGGCGATGGAAGGAATCATAAAAAAAAAATATATATTGTAGAATTCTATCTCTCTTTAATTCGAGATTAGCGCCACTTGATTCCAGATTTTGGTCCCCTTGGTGGTTTTAGTAAGATTTATTCACGTACACTTCTTCTTATTTTGCCAATCCTAATGATATCTCACCTAGAATCGACCAAGTCGGTGTTAACAGGAGAATTGTTAATGAAAAATTGAAACTAAGAAAACAAACTGAATATTTTGTTTCAAATGTCGTGTCTAAATACGGAAAAATTATGAAAAGCAACGGTTCCCAGTGACCAGGGAGGTAGTTGTAGCACTCGTTTTTGAGGTTGGGGGTTTCACCGGTAGCCCTAATCCCCGAAAAATCATTGGATTGCGGGCGCAATAATTTGTGCTGCGAAAGGATCGCGTAACGCCATTTCAATCGCTCAATGTCATTTATTGTTCATGATTATGCGATGGCAAAACGACCCGAAAGCAAACTGCGAATAGTGCCTTTAATGGTTCGAGGCGGAAAACATTAGCTGGGCTTTGGCAAGTTTGTTGAGGTGCTGCTGCGGCCGAGAATAGTAGCACAGGGACAGCCCCTATTTCCGTACCACATATGAAACACAAAAAAAAAAAAACAAATGAAAATTTCATCGTTCTACTTACATTCGAGAAGTTCCACTAGAAATTAATCCGCACACGGTTTTTTACGACCTGTCGTGTCCAGCGGAGCACTTAACATGACCAACTGGCGCACACCGAGAGAAATCCACTCACGTTTTCGCGTGATACTCCAAAGGCCGAATTTCCGCACTGTACTACCGCACCGCGTACCTCACAAAACCCGGAAAATTCGAACGAGAAATAAATAACAACCGAAAAAACAAAAGACGAAGAAAAAAACTAACTGATGGACCGTTGTTGCTTTTCTCCATTTCCTACTGCCCTGAATATTCACGTGCATTTTCGTTTTTCAGGTAATCTCGATTTTCTTGTGCACTCTGTGAAAAAAACTGCACTCGTTTCTCACTTTCGGTTTGCGCGAATTACTTGTATTTTCTACACTACGAATTGCGCGTGTGAAAAATTCTAGACCGTCGCGAAAATAACCACAATATTTGAAAGTAAAAATTTTTAGGCGGAATCTTCAAAAACTAAGTATAATTGCGTTGCGCCATCTGGTGACACAGGGTAAGAAAGAGAAAAATGACAGTCTCTCGCTCACGCATTTTGGTCCACGTAAATATGTTTATACTCGAGATGAAATCTGAGAGTATTATAAGTTTGCCACAAAGTTTGTAACGCTAAGAAATAAGGCTCGGAGAAAAAAATGAATGATACAGAAGTTCATATAATCACTCGAAAATCTCAAAATCGGATGTCTGTCCGTCCGTGTCCTCTCTAGCTTGAGAACGCGTTGATCTTGAAAGTTCAAATTTTGTACACGTCGTTTTTGACAAAAAAGTAAGGAGAAGTTCGTGAACGGGCCAAATCGCTCCACCCCTTCTACCCCCTCCCATACAAAATGACACAATTGCGCAATTTGACAATAAACGGATTTGCTCGAAAAGTATAAAAGCTATTGGTCTCAAATTTGGAACATAATACTTTTTTGATGATATCAATCTACCATATAAAAATTATGCGTGTCCTCTCCCTTCTTCCACCACTTTCCATACAAACTGTACTTTTTCATGAAATACTCTAAGCCAATTTACTCAGTGCGTATAAAATTTAGCGAGCTGAAATTGTGCACTAAATATTTATTTGGAACTAGTAGTAAGACCAAAAAAAATTAGACATTTAGTTTCACCCCTTCTACACCCTCCCATACAAAATGGCACAATTTCGCAATTCGACAATAAACGGATTTTTTCAAAAAGCATGAAAGCTATTGATCTGAAATTTGTAATATATTGCTTTTATAATAATTTCAATCTGCTGTAAAAAAATTAGTTGAGTCCTCCCATTCCTTCCACCGCCTTCCATACAAACTGCACTTTTTTATGAAATACTCTGAATAAATTTACTCAGTACGTATGAAATTTATAGAAATGAAATTGTGCACTAAATAATTATTTAGAATTATTAGTAAGACCAAAAAAAATTAGGCGATTAGCTTCACTCCTACCCCCTTCCATACAATTTGATACAATTCAACAACTTTACAAAAAGTCGATTTTCCTGAAAAGTATAAATGCTACTGATTTGCAGTTTAAAATATGTCAATTAAATGATGTTTACAGTTATTTTTAAAAACGTCATTAATAAATTCACACTCCTTCTACCACCTCTCATACAAACTGCGCAATTTCACTAAATCCAATACACTAATTTTCTCAGTGCCTATTAAATTTTTGAATCCTAAATTTTGTATAAAACATTTTGATAGCAACCTTAGCGTGATGTGAAAAAATTAGTAGAATGTCGTCACCCCCTCTACCACATCCCCCACAAAATTTCTTAAAATAAAAAATATTCTCTTTCATCTAGAGTATCGCACGATTAGGTTTTACGCCCAGTCGTAGTCCTGTTATGTTTGTATGTGAAGTTGGCTCAGCATGAAAGGAATACTTCACTCTTATTTTACGCATCATGTCAGAGGAATAATTCCAGAAAGGACAATTGCTAAACATCCAATCTCAGCAATCCTCTATTACGGACGATCCATGTATAGACAGATAGACTGCCAAACGAACTCCTCAAAGCGGACACGGAAATAACATACGACATACCCCACTCTTAACTGAGGTATGGAATGAAGAAAGATATCCCGGCGAATGGAAGGAGGTCGTCTTCTTGAAAATTCCAAAGAATGGCAATATCTATTTACTGCCGTATCGAAAATCAAGGTACTAGTTCTCAATAAGATTGGTGTTGTTGTAGAGAGCACTCTCAGAAGTTAATCAGATGTCGCGTTTTACATAACTCACCACTCCACGACTAGTGAATTGGTGAAGGTAAATTCGTCAAAGGCTCGACCGGTTCACACGCGCTTTAAATGAGCGTCTCGTTGCGTAATTGTCTTTGGTTAAATATCAAAAAATAAGTTTTTTTTCCATATACCCGAGCTCATTACGCTTTCTACTTCCGGTTTTTACACACCAGCTTCCCTCTCTCAATATCGGATCTCCATAATATAGCCAAGTAAAAGTCGTGTGACGCAGAAAAATACCGTTGACAGTGGAATGTCATCAAGTGCCGTTGTTTTATCACCGTCAAACGGGATCGCATACAAGCAATCTTAACGGCTGAAAGGCGAGGCCTGAAAGCAGAAATGGGACTCCGCCTAAAGAAGTTGGAGAGTCGGTATGAAAACCGCGTTCAATTACTGGAGAAAGATGTGCAGATTCTTCGGCAACAAACTCGATGACAAGCCTCGTGAAACCGATATCATGGTTAGTGTCATCCGAGAATAAAAATGTCCCAGAAAATTTTCAGAAGATCTGTACTAAATTAAATTTTTAAGATTTGCCCTTCGCGGCCTTTCTTGGTCAGGTCCGCTTAGGCTTCCATCTTATGTTGATCGCTTGAAACTTCTTTCGTTGGACTGACTCCTTGGAGAACAGACGTGTTCACGGAAGAGTGGTTTTCGCTTTTAAAGTTATAACTGGATTTATCGACTCTGACCAATTGTTTTCTTCAAATGATTTCAATGTTCTGTATCGTGATCAGATATTTTTGCCTTCGGATTATTACAATCTTCGGCTTTATTTCAGGCATTATACACCTGATTCGAGACTTGATACCAGCATAGTTTTTGTTCGGGCTGTCGTAGCACTGACATTGCTTGTTCATTGGTTACTTCACTGAAATTTAACCAATCTTGAAACTATTGGAATTTTCAAATTTTCTTCTATCGGAAAGAACTAACAAACCGAAACTTGTTGATCACTTTCTAGGATTGCGGGCATCCGATCGTTTAACCATGTTAGTAATTCGCTTGATTGAAATGTTATAACCGTGTAACTACATTTTACCACCATTCTGATCCATCCAAATATCATAAAGTTCGGCTATTTTCAGTAAATTTATATTTTCCGAATTCCAAGTGGTTTTATCGTAGATTTTATATCGTCGGAGTTTTGGGGCTTGTGTTGCACGTTGCGAACGTGTTTTTCTTTTAGTCGTTGTTTACCACTCATACAATCCTTCGCAGAGAATAACTCAACGATGTCCACGTTTGAACGGACTGTTATACATTTTCGATTCAAGCATTGATTCCAAGCGGCAATTGTTTGCTAAAATTGGAATCTAAAATAAATTCAATAGTTTTCTTAATAGATTAGCTCTGCGAACCTACTTGAGTTAAATACATAAATTGTTTCGAATCAAAATCCATATCGAAACTATTTTTATTCCATCTTTATCTAAAATTCTCTTAAATTTGCATTGCTTTTACAATTTGTAAATAGCTTTTCCATGTTGCTCTGAAATTTTTATTAGAAATGTTATTTTAAGTATTGATTGAGATTGATTCCGGCGATTAAAAAACAATCTAATACCGGGTTTGTAACATAATGAAATATAAGGCATTTGAAAAGTTAAGTAATTCTAATTCTACACCGTTTGTATGGGAGGCGATAGAGGTGATGGGAGGGGCGGCAATGTCTTTAATGTTTATAATTTTTAATGAAATGTTTGAATTTAATTTTTTTTTATTATTAATAATTCATTTCGTAAAATCATCCGTGAGCATAGCTCGTATGGATTGTATTTATAAATTACATTTAGTGATTTGATGCTGTTGTACTCAGCCGAGACGCACCAGCTCTGGGAGCAGTCGATTAGCGATACGACAAAGTTATCGACGTGGGAGGAGTTCCGAAATTTCTTGGAATGTCGTTTCCGAACTTCGGAGGCACTCGGCCTCACGAAGCAACTACATCGACCTGCAACAGAACCCTCCACCCACGCAAAGGGACTTATTGCCACCCAAGGCCTTCGCAAATGTTTATCCTGTAATGATAATCATAGCGCATATCGCTGCAAAACATTTTTAAGAATGGACCTGAAAACTAGATCAGACCTGGTGCGAGCTAAACATGCCTGTTTCAATTGTTTAGGACTCGGGCATAGAGTAACCGACTGCTCGAGTTCAAATCGCTGCTCGCATTGTGGAAAGACACATCACTCGTTGCTGCACCCAGCAAATCCTTTGGATATACCCTTAACCGCAGCTCTACACTCCGCTTCACATCCAAAGTCAACTGCAATCCAAGAGCCGCCTCAACTGCAGACGTTGTTAGCCACGGCTTTGGTTAATGTACCGTCCATCACCGGAACGTTAATTCCGATGCGAATACTTATCGATCCGGGTTCGCAAGCATCGTTCGTGACCGAATCCGCTGCTCAGCTCTTAAAACTCCCCAGAAAAAGAGCCGACGTCACAGTCACCGGATTGGTCGACATTCAATCTGGGCGAGCGCGTTCTTCATTGAGCTTAATGATTCAATCCCGAGTGGAAGCGTTTTTATTCGACCTGACAGCATTGATCTTACCATCCTTGACGCAATTACTCCCGATAAAACGCGTCTCAACATCGCTATTCCACGAATTTAGCGATTTGTTGTTGGCCGATCCGTCGTTTCATCAGCCGGGAAAGGTGAATATTATTCTAGGAGCAGACGCATATCCATCCATTCTACGACAAGGAGTTCGGAAAGCGAGTCATCACTCAATCGTCGCTCAAGCAACATCCCTAGGCTGGATTCTTTCCGGAACCTGTCCTGGCGACAGTGGCAGATCCGCTTTAATGGCGTTTCACAGTGTGTCTGAAATTAACGACCAACTTCGTCAATTTTGGGAGATAGAAAAAGTCGATTCCGTGCCGCAGCCAAACGTCGATATCAAAGCCTGCGAGGCCTTCTATCAGGCCACAACTTCCCGACGTCAAGATGGTCGATATGTAGTGCGTCTTCCTTTTCGTACGAATCCGCCACCACTTTCTCACTTGCGTAAAATCGCCGCATCGCAGATTATTTCTCTGGAGAGACGATTCCAGCGAAACCAAAAACTAAAGGCCGACTATGCAGCTGTCATCGCTGAATACGTGGATTTAGGCCAAATGGAAAAGGTCTCACCGATCGTCCGGGACACAATACCTACATCATATGGAACGCCGCATTATTATGTTCCTCATCACGCCGTGACCAAGGAAGACAGTGCAACGACAAAACTTCGCGTCGTCTTCAACGCATCTTGCAAAACCGCAAACGGAGTCTCCTTGAATGACGCGCTGTATACGGGACCGGCGCTGCAGATGGACTTAGCTGACCTGCTACTCAGGGGGCGAATTTTTGATAACACATAACCGCTTGGACGGATTCCATCATCGTTTTAGCATGGCTTCGGAAACGACCGAACACTTGAAAAACGTTTGTTGCGAACCGCGTTGCAGAAATACAAGACAAGGTGGGCGGACAAGTTTGGAAACACGTTCGTTCCAAGGACAACCCAGCAGATCTAGCGTCTAGAGGTATTGATGCAGCCCAACTTTTGGATTGCCATCTTTGGTGGTCCGGCTCCAGCTGGTTGCAATCACAAGAGACGTTCTGGCCAATATCCACTCCCAGCACTCCAGATTCAACTCTACTTGATCCGAAGAAGGTTTCCACGACGTGTTTAGCATCCACCACCAATTCGTCTAATTCGTTGTTGGATACGCTGATCAGCCGATATTCGTCACTTCACAGACTCATCCACGTTTTCGCCTACCTACGTCGTTTCATCCAGCAATGTCGACGAACTCATCTCCGACCGCAGTCCAGAAACTTGAGCGTAGAAGAAATATCTGCAGCACGATGTGCACTCATTCGTCACGACCAAACGAACCATTTCGCCCAGGAAATTGAAACCTTAAAAAACAAAATTAGTCTTCAAAGCAGTGCAATCAAGGCACTAAATCCAAAATGTTTCCAGATGAGGATCTGAAACTTTAAAAAAAGGAAAAGAAAACACAAAGCGAAAAAATTCGATTTAAATTTAACGTTTATTATTCTAATCAGAATGATTCCAACAAAGAGCAAAATTTTCCTATTTGAAATTATCGTTGGAGATGTATGCCAAAAGTAGCCGCTAGGATTGCCGCCAGACAAAGATTTAAGAGAGGCAAATCCTCATGGCCTTCGAAGGTGGCATCTCCTCCAGAAATTACACCAAGATTTCTGGTATAAATGGTCAAGCGAATATCTTTCCCGCTTGCAGCAACGTCCTAAGTGGACTAATAGTCAACCCGATATAAAACTAAACGATTTAGTAATCGTGCGCGACGAACGGTTCCCACCACTCAAATGGAACCTCGGACGAATTGTAGCCGTACATCCGGGAAAGGACGGACGAACGCGCGTTGCCACCGTCAAGACTCTGCTCTTTTCAAGAGGCCAGTAAAGCTGTGCCAACTACTCGCGAGTTTTTTGCATTAACGATCACAATCGCGCACCTCACGATCACCGCTATTAACGTTACCGCGACATCACGTTTACGATCAGTAATTATTTATTCGATTTTTTTCTCTTGGCTTTCTCCCTTCTGTTTCCCTCCCAACCTTCCTTCCTCAGCCATGCGAGACGAGGCGCCTTCAAACCTCCAACTGGTCCCAAGGAAATGTGGGACCCCTCATCATCCGCTCAACCACACCGATTCACTTTCCAGCGAGTTCAACGCAGGGGAGAAAAGGATTCACTGACCAGCAAACCCATCGAACTCTTGAAACTAACGTTCCAACGCCGGGGAGAATGTTGTACTCAGCCGACAATGTCAACGTGACAGATGCAAATGTCATTCCGAACATATGATGTAGCGCTCCATTTCCAACCATTCTTACTATGTAGACGACGAACTATTGCGGCAATCCTAGCGGCTACTTTGTCAAATACCTATACAACGATAATTTCCAATAGGAAAAATTTGCTCGTTGTTAGAATCATTCTGATTAGAACCACTGGGTAATAAACGTTAAATTTAAATCGAATTTTTTCGCTTTGTGTTTTCTTTTCCTTTTTAAAGTTTCAGATCCTCATCTGGAAACAGATGCCAAATAATGAATAAAGAGAAAATGCAAAATGAGTAAGAAAAATTAAATATTAAACAGGAATAATAAAAAAAAGATGTAATAGCAAGTGTTAAAAATGAAAGAAAAAAGTTAATTTAATTTAAATTAGGTAGATTATGAGCTTAAGTTTAATATAGATTTGGATTTAGCTGCGTCCGTCTTGATCGTCTGTGGAAGTTCGTTGTAGCTTTTAATCGACCTAGTCATTATTCCATTTGTACCATATCGCGTAGTGGGCGCAGTTTCAACGTTGATGTCATCTGCCCGTCGAGTATTGTAGCCATGGTTATCGCTATGATATACCACAATTAAGTTCGTATTTGTGAGATTATTTTTTTATTAGATTTATTTGAGACGATACAGCTCTTCTAAAGTTTTTTTTTTTTTTAAGGCAGGAGTATAACTTAGGGGTCACCCTTTAATGCATTGCACAGTTAAGTCGGTAAGGGAAGTGGATTAAAATTTGGAGTATTATGGAAATTCGGACGGAGAGAGAAGGAAATGGCGGTGAACATTATTGTTGAAGGACTGGAGGTTATACCCGTTCGGAAAAAACGCTAGCCGGCAATGCGTTCCAGAGTCTGGATGTTCGGGAAATGAATGACCACCTAAATTTCACCGAACTGCATTTACTATGGAAGTCGCGATAGTAAATGCTGAGTACTCCGACATTTCTGCGCTGTTCGAGGGAGTCAATAGAAGCCGTAATGGTTTCATCTCCAATTAGTCGGAACGCATGTTTTTGGATTCGGTCGAGCAGCGCAAGGTGAGTTTTGGGAGCCCCAGCCCAAAGATGCGAGTTGTACTCTAAGCGAGGTCGAATGTAGGCCTTGTAGATGATAGCTAAGTCGTGAGGCGTAAAGTATTTTTTGCATTTACGAAGAATACCTAGGCTTTTGGAAGCGTCAAGGGCAACTTCAAAGATGTGTTGACTCCAATTGAGATGGTTATTGAACTTTACGCCTAAAAGGATAAAATCTTCGGAAAAGCAAAGTTGTACACCATTAAAGGCTACATTAGAAGATGACGCTGGAACATCACGTAAGAGGGATAGATGACAGGCCTGTGTCTTAGCGGCATTGAACACTACTCTATTTTTCCTGCCCCATTCCAGGATTAAATCGAGATCAGAGTTCAGCGAACGGAATAACTCTCTGCGATTGGAAGCAATAGAATGCTTGTTTGATTCCGTAACAGAGTCAAATTCATAGGTGTTATCTAAGGTACTGTCATCCGCAAAACTGTGGATTGGATTGAGAGCAGAAGACAAGAGTTAATAAATACTAAGAAAAGGGTCGGCGATAAGACAGAACCCTGAGGGACACCGAAATTGATTGGGAGTGAAGAAGAAGTAACGCCATCTAATATTACTCGTAAAGTGCGTTTGGACAAGAAACTCTCAATCCATTGAATGAGGATAGCATCCAGGCAAATAGCCGTGAGCTTAACAAGAAAACATTCATGCCAAACTCTGTCAAAAGCTTTTGCAATGTCAAACGCAAGAGCTTGACCTTCGCCGTATTTATGCAAGCAAGAGTTTCAGCGTTCCGTTAGATAAACCAAGAGATCTCCCGTCGATCTTCCAGAACGGAAACCGTTCGTGAATAAGCTGTTTATCCTCGAGATATTTAACGATTTTGCGATTGACAGCAGTTTCCATCACTTTCGAGAGCACTGAAGTAATGGCTATTGGGCGGTAGTTGGTGGGGTTCGCTTTGCTTCCTTTCGTGGGAATTGGTTGAACATTCGCAACTTTCCACAATTGTGGAAAGCACCCAGAAGAGTAGGAAAAAAAAATACCATTCAGTTCATTTGAAACACAAAATTCCTTCCATTTTTCGAATCCCAAAACCTCGAATCGCGAACGCGATTGTTCCCGTTTATTTAATAATACGAGAAACTAAATAAAATATTTACTAATTGTTTAAAATTGTGAAAGCGTTACTTTGGAACTATGGTCTTATGGCAGTACTGTTCGTGCGATTTTTCGCCGTAATAATCAGCTTAGCGAAAGTAAGGCGAAGAATTGCAGGAAGAAGAAGAAGAAGAATTAAAAGTGTCAACAGAACGAAATGCTTTTGCGGAATTTCCGAAAATGTAAGTTTGCTGTAATTAACGCTAATTTGCTGTATGCCTTCATTTTGATAATTTGAGATTTACTATGCAGGGCAAAATGTTGCTTTGAGACGATCGTACCAGACGTCATCGAACCTGAGCCAAAATCAGCCGGAATTGCGGGAATCAGTGCCGGAAACGAAGGATGCCATTGGTAACTACTGCTAAAGGAGTCTCCTGTAAAACCCTAAAAATTCTCCGCCAATTCCAGACAAAGACGCAGTAATATCCGATGCCTTAAAACACCCCGATTATTTCGATGTCCATAACCTCTTCACTGTCGCCGATTTGTTCGAAGCTCGAGTCCACTACGGCCACAAGGAAGGCTCACTCGATGATCGAATGCTGCCCTACATCTACGGCTCGCGTCTCGGTCACCTGATTTTCGATTTAGATAAGACGGCACAACATCTTCGCGATGCCCTCAATTTCACGGCTCACATTGCATTTCGGGGCGGCATAGTCCTGTTTATCAACCGGAACGCACTGAATGCGCATCTCGTCGAAAAGAAAGCCCTGGAAGCAGGCGAATATTCGCATACGCGATTCTGGCGCGGCGGTATCTTCACCAATGCGAATACTCAGTTCGGTGCAGTAACCCGGCTGCCGGACTTGTGCATTTTCACGAACACCCTGAACAATGTCCTGACGCAGCATGTCGCGGTCCGTGATGCCGCCAAAATGGCCATTCCCACTATCGGCGTAGTCGATTCGAATTGTAATCCCAATTTGATTACATATCCAGTTCCTGGGAATGATGATTCGCCGGCTGCTATCGAGCTCTACTGCAATCTTTTCAAAGAAGCTATTCTGAGGGGTAAGCAGAAGAGAAAGGAGTTTAATTTGGGGACGTAGATACGAATTGGATTGAGTTTAGATCGTACGATAGAGTAAGACTATTTGAGTTGGCAATAAAAGATGGAAACCGTTGTTTGATGGTTTGCTTAAATGTTTAATTGCATTAATAAATAGTTTTTGGTCCTAACTAGATTGCTTAACTGGGTGTTCTATGCCGATCTTGTAAGGTTTCAAGAAAACATCGATATTAGCACATTAACTTATCTGGATTAGAGATACTTGATACACACTAACACTACTCTCCTAGTAGAGTTTGGATAATGCATGTACGAGGGTGGATCGATAATGACGTGTAAAAATGAAGAAAACAAAATTTCATCGGCAAAAATTTATTTTATTTTTCAAAATACTCCCCTTTTAGCTCGATACACTTAATTGAGCGTTTTTCCAATTTTTGGATCCATTCCAAATAATAAGGTTTCTCTAACCCTTCAAAATATGCGTTGGTTTCATTAATGACGTCACTATTCGTGGTGAATCTCTTGCCAGCAACAAGAAAAAGTCACACGTGGCCAAATCTGGAGAATACGGTGGGTGAGGAAGCAATTCGTAGCGTAATTCCAATAATTTTGCCACTGCAACAGTGACGTGTGAGCTGGACCGTTATCGTGATGAAACAGCACTTTTTTTCGCCAAATGCAGCCGTTTTTCCTTGATTGCAGCATTCATTCGATCCAATAACTGAGTATAATATGCTCCCGTTATTGTTTTTCCTTTCTCCAAGTAGTCGGTGAAAATTATTCCTTTGGAATCCCAAAATACTGTCGCCATAATCTTTCCAGCCGATGGAACGGTTTTTACCTTCTTCGGTGCGCTTGAACCGGCTTCCATCCATTGTTTTAACTGTTGTTTGGTTTCTGGAGTGTAGTGGTGGATCAATGTTTCATCAAAAGTTATGAATCGACGAAGAAATTCATTTGGATCACGTTGAAACAGTTCCAAATTGTGCTGTGAATTTTTCACACGATTGCGTTTTCGGTCGATTGTGAGCAAACGCGGCAGCCATCTTGCGGATAGCTTCCGCATGTCCAAATGATTTTTCAAAATATTCCAAACACATTCATATGAGATGCCTACTGCCTTAGCTACCTCACGCACTTTCACTCCTAGCACGAGATCATGGATTTTGTCGATCGTTTCGAGCATGGTGACCTCATTTGGACGACCTGGACTTTGAATGGTCTTTGTGCTCGCACGACTACACTTGAATTCTGAAAACCACTTGTAAATCATTGCAAATGATGGTGCAGAGTCCCCATAATGTTTATCTAATTTGCTTTTGTTACTTTAGCTGTTTCCCTTTAAGTTTTGTTTAATCAACACACGAAATTCGATTTTATTCATTTTTGAAATTTATTAAAAGTTGACTTGCTGAGACAGCAGTTTCACAAAAACTAAAAAAGGTATCAGGCTAAGCCTTTGCAGGTAATCTATTTAAGGATGAAGCAGGTAAAAAAATACCAAATTCCTTACCTACCCCCCTCCTCCTTCATTTTTACGTCATTATCGATCCGCCCTCGTACAGCGATTGCGCGGGAAACTTTTTTCCGAAATTTTAATTTTCTCAATTCTTTTTCTTTAATGAAGTAAACACAATCATAATGAATTGTTGTTTACAAAAGTCGCACTTATTTTCGATTGTAATGAGTGAAAACTTGTAATTTAACGCAGGTTTGTTCTCATGTCCATACATTTGAAAACAGTCAAACTTAAGCAAACTACAAATTTAACTGTTTTTCACATTGCACTTCTAAACTCTCGCTGTTGGTATTATTGCATTGTCCAAACTCTATTAGGCGACTAGTGTTAGTGTATATCGAGTATCTCTAATATGGATTTGTTGGTGAAGAACAATTGATATCCACAAATAGTCAGTTTAAGTTTATTTCCAGCTTCATCTATATCAAGAGGACCTTCACTTTTTAATTGAAACGCTTTACGACTGTGTTTTTGCAATTGTTATAGGAATTAAAATAAGCCATCGTTAGTATAATGTGTATTCTAATCTTAAGATACATTTATACTCTCCATTTGGCTTTTTTATTGTTACTAAATATTGTTACTCTCTCTCTCTACTTGCTCATTGCTTGAACAACCGATATAAATTAGTGCACGTGTACGAACACTATTCTACAATGGGACTACACCCACATCAGGCCTTGGCCTCCTGACTTTCAGGTTCCTTAACATTTTGTTTACGAACACTGCACACACACACATTCGTTGAGCAGAATGTTCAAGGTCTTCAACATCAACACTATGGTAGTAAAAAAATTAGCACCTGTGAGTTCTTCACCGAGAACGAAACCAAACAGTACAGAAAGGAACAATGAAACGCACATGGGCGCGAATTTCGATCCACACTGTGTGGCTCGTCAAGTGTTCGATGTTTTCAGCTGGCAGCGGCTCTGCAGTAATTAAAATCTCCTGGACCCTTGTCATAGAATGAAAGCAACAAAACACCTGCAAGTTTTTCAACGAACGAAAGTATTTCACGCGCGCATAAAATCCATTCAAGCTACATGACATGAATCAGCGAGCACCTGAAACGGTTGGTTGTAGTGGGTATAGAAAATAGCGAGTATTCGTGAAAGCCGTCAGTTGTGAGTTGCGACAGTAAGCGGGTAAGTCCTGTGATCGACAGGCGTAGTTCAACAAGCGACAGTAAGCGGTTAAGTCCTGTGATCGGCAAACACAGTTCAGTGATCGAGGTAGAATTCAGTAAGCGAGTACATCGTGTAATTGGCAGTAGAGGGAAGTGAGTTGCCGATTAGCAGGCAGAAGTGAGTAAAAGCTTGGGTATAGCCTAGTAGGTAGTGTGTTGGTCTTGTAATGCGAAGGTCGTGAGTTCAAATCCCGGTCCACGCAATATATAGTTCCGGCACATTGCCTGCTTGGATATACCTTGGTCACCTCAATCTAAGAAAAGGAAAAATTCGTAGAAAGAGGGTTGTGCGAAGGGCTAACAACCCTTCCACAATAAGTAATGAAAAATGTTAAGGAACCTGAATATCAGGAGGCCAACCTCCGATTTGGGCTGTAGCGCCATTGTAGTAGTAGTAGTAGGCAAAAGTGACAGTCAAGAACGAGCGGTCGACGGAGGCAGTCGGAGTTTTGGAATCGAAAGAGCTGAAAAAGAGCGGTATAGTGAACCAAAATTGTTTAGGTAAACCTTTAAAAGCGAATATTAAAATTGGTTATTTTTAAATTACTTGGAATCCCCTTGAATACTTCAATATTTTCAATTTAAAAATAGTAGGCTTCTGGCATAATTAAAAAAAACTCGTTTTGGATACTTCCCGCCGAAATTCCTGAAATCCTAAATCTGTTTAATGGCATCAAACAAGCCGATCGGACGTGAATCTTGCAAACATTGCCGAAATTATTTCAAGAAACTTCCTTCCGCCGAACGCCCACAATGCCGGAACGAATGCAAAACACACGGTAGCATTCTAAAAGAACCGAAAATCA
Organism: Chorisops tibialis; assembly: GCA_963669355.1. Taxonomy (NCBI): domain Eukaryota; kingdom Metazoa; phylum Arthropoda; class Insecta; order Diptera; family Stratiomyidae; genus Chorisops; species Chorisops tibialis. Next base: position 12,050,632 of record OY770262.1, on the reverse strand, counting down.
CGCCGAAACCAAGCAGTTGGAGTCCGGGAAAAGCGGCTCATTTCGACGAGCGGAATATCAAGAGAACTTTTCATCCCGCCAATAAAACTTACGGTTATATGCAGATCGAGGAACCGAAAACACCATTTAATCGTGCCGTCGTAGATCCTATCAGCTCGAAAGAATTACGTAAGCGACTTGAAGAGTTACGAAACGCCTCGGCCGATTCAGGCGATGAGAACTTATCGAAAGATGAGGAATTGGAAAGGCGACATCAAGCATTTCAGAAGCGACGAAAACAGATCTTTGGTGAAGAGCCGAAAGGCGCCCAAGGTTAGAGATCCCAGTTCGAGCGGATCAGCAGTGTTATAATTGGGAACAAATGGATTTAAGAATTGTTTACTAAAGGATTAAAATTTTATCAAAATGTTTGAAATATGTTTTACACACAATTGAATTGTTGGTGATTTTATTTGGTAGTTTGAAATTCTATGCGAGGTCCATAATTTCATTCCTACCTAAAGCCTAGTACGCTGTTGAAGTGAAATGAAATTTTCACTCCACTCCACCGAAGCAATTGAGAAAAAAAAATCATTTTCGATTTTAATAGTATGGCCGTTTAGAAGGCCGTGAAAAACATCGAGTGCTTGCAGAATGTCATACGAAAAACAAAGCTCACATTTCTACAAGGAACAGTGTACCGCGCAGCGAATTGAAAATGACATTGTTCCCGTAGCTTTCTGCCAACTATGATTTTTCATGCAAAAAGTTCATTTCCCTTAAACAGTGTACACTTGGTTCTGTTTTTACACGATAGATACGTTCCCGAAAAATACGTGTACAAAAATCCGTGTAAAAAAGACAAGAAAAGAAGTTTGGTTTCGGATCTAAAAAATCAGCAAAAACCATATGAAAATATTCGTTTTAAGCATATTATTTTATTTCAACAAAATACACATAATACAAATATGTAATGAAATGGAAAAAAATCTTCATGAAAAAAAAAAACTTTTACACATTTTTTTTTATATTGATTTGCACTTTCTGACAATCTGCGCATAAGTTTGCGTACGACTGGAATATCACTGCAATCACTAGAAATATTGTGGACATCATCTTCTTCCTCTATTAATCAAATTCTTTCTGTACGAACAAATTCAGTTATAAACGATTGTGTTTCTTGTTTTGGTTAAGCTGTTATGTAATTCTTTGTGAGAGGCTGTAAACAAAATCATTTCACGATGAAACTCCCTAGCGCGTTCCCAATTAGGGCCATGTTTGACAAAATGATTACCCAATATTGTAGCCAGTTTCAGACCTTTCATTATCACTACGTTCGGTGGAATTAGGAGTCTCAAGGGCAACGTCTTATAATTCATCTTCGCTTAAGGCTTTATCGACTAATAAATAATTCACCAATATTTTCAAACGATAGATCATCGAATCCTATTCTACCAATTGTGTGTGTAATGATGTTGGGAAATCAGATCCAATTATCCCTAATACGACCGAGTGTTAGGGATGATGGGATCTTTGGTTTTTACACATTGTGGTCAAACACTTTTACACTTTCACATCAATGACTGTTAGTGTTTCATCATTGAGTTTGTCCAAAACGTGTTGTTCGTTTTACGTAGTATGTTTTAAATGTCACAATTAGCGGTTGTATCAAAGATGTAGTAATTGATGGTAGAAATAAAATTTGTACATTTGGGTGTTCCAAGACGGGATGGCCAGATGCATTGTCAAAAATTAGAAGAACTTTAAATTCGAGACCTTTCAAATTTATGTAACGTCTGATTTCTGGGACGAAACAATTGTTGAACTATTCTGTAAAGATAGCAGTGGCCAGGCAGATAGCAGGCCTTCTTGTTTGCCATTCAGTGAACAGGCAGTTTATTCATATCTACACTTTTCATTGAACGTGGGCTAAGGGTCCGATTTACCAATAGTGGTTTCATTCCGGAAGCGTTCGAGCAAAATAATGTCACACGATCCTTGGCTATCACCAACAGTTTTCTAAGATTTGGCTAAATAGGTTCTGCTCGGCATTCAATTCCAGAAGGGACCACTTTCATCTGCATTCCACACATGATCAGGAGTGTATGCTCCATCTTTAATAATTTAAGTAAGTTCCTGCATGAATACTTTAGCAGCCGATTCATCTGCAGGTGCAGTTTTACCTTTAATTTTTATATCATGGAGAGCATGCCTTTTAAGAATTCGTAAAAATTGTTTGTAATTGAATTGGACCGCTCGTGTTAAATCAAAATAATTCGCGTAAGAAGGGAACGATTTTTTTTTTTAATTCGTGTTAAATCAAATTCGTGTAAAAAAAGTTCGTACAAAAACAATCAGGTGTAGTAGGCTTACGATGGTACTTGTATATCCTGAAAACATAGATGGGATAAATAGATATTTCACTGTAGTACTATTTCCGTAGGAGCAGACAATATGTAAGAATATTTTAAAACATTTCATTGGAAAGACGACATTGTTCGGTATCCATATCGTCATCAGCTCGAGGAAAGGTTTTGAAATTCTCCTGTCCTGATGTCAACCGATAGCCTAATCAATATACAGGTACTAATTGTTACTTTTGGCGATTATAAACGTGACAACAGTCTCTAATTCTGGACTTGGCTATGCTTCATAATTTCTAGTACGTAAGCTGTGTAGCTAGCTCACACTTAGCATCAGCGGTATATTCAAGGAATCTTCACGATCTATCTGAACGCTTCTCTATTGGTGGCCGACCTATATCTATGAAATGTAAATTTTGTACGCAAATTCAAGAATTTATTCCATGCCATCGACGAATTCAGCAAAAAAAAAACAAAAAAACAATACGATTGCGATACTGTAGAAGGAACGAAAGTTTCAGTGACTTTCCTGCCAAATCAGGAAACAACTAATAAAAGTGTTTTGCGTTTAATTAGAGCATGTCTTGTATAAGAAGTGGCAGAAGGGGTGGGGCTAATATTTGTGTTAAAAATGATGCACTCCAAAATCTTAATTTAGAAATTCGTATTAAATGGCAAAATCTTAACAAACATACATAAAAAATATTTTCAGCCTCTATTTAACGCCCTTCACGAATTCTATTCATACCCTTGGCTCCTAGAATCTTTTTTATCCTGCATCAAAAAGAAACATAATTAACTAAATTGCTTACCAATTTCCTAAGGATATGTTAAAGTAAAGAATATGAGTAATATAAGATATCCCAAGCCTATGCAAAAAAATTCGAACCAATTCTACAGCGTTTAGAGCGACGAGGTTTTAAACACCCAAAGCACATGATCTCCGCTCAATGCCTTCTACCCGCGCTCCCATATCCAAGAGCCAATCGATTCAATCGGCGGCCGTCGCTATATCTTATATTATTCATAGTCTTTGGTTAAAGTTATCTATACTTACATTAATCCCAGATTGGGATGGTGCAACGAAATGTATAACATTAAGGATACTGGGAATAAGCCAACCCATGAAATAAAAGTCTTATTCGCTAAAGCAATTGCAAAAAGTTCGCCACATCTCTCTGAAGTCATTCTTCTATCGTTCGCACCGACAGGGATGCCGTATTTCTAAATTCGAATGAAAAAAATATGTATAGTGATGAAACGATAATAATATTACACTAGCATACCGTGCCAGCCGTGTTTGTAAAGCTTTCCTGTAGAAAATTGGTAGAAATTGGTCCGGGACAGAAAATCGTAACGTCAATAGATTCTTCTTCGGCCTTTAAACTCCCGTAATATCCCTGAAACACAAATTCTAATCAAAATAACGCTCGATAAGTATTTTGCTTTACTCACATTAATAGCATATTTTGCTCCTGAATAGCTCGGTGAAAAGGGTACCATCGTTAGGCCTGCGCCGCTGGAAGTTACAGCCAGATGTCCCCGAGTACCGATCGATTTGAAGTAGCGAACAGCAATCCGCGATAAATGAACCACCGAGAAAACATCCAATTCGAAAAGGGCACGATCCACATCGATTTCTACTGCATCCCAGTTCGCACGTTGCGATCGTCCCGCATTATTTACTAAAATGTCCAATTTTCCGAAATAATTTATGACTTTATCAAAGAGTTCCTGATGTTTTTCTAATTGCAGCATGTCCATCGGTAGAATAAGGATATCATCTTTGGCTAGGAGGCCGTTCGAGTTTTCTGGAAAGGTGAAAATAATCGGGTGAGTTATGAAAATTGCAAAATATTCAGAATGGTTTGGTAAATGTTTTCACAGTGCATTTCGAATTGAGACTCTTATCAAAGGTCTTAGCAGAGACCGAAACGTCACAAATAATAAAGCGTAACAGTGTGAAATCCGGAAATCTTTCAATATTCAATATATATTTTGAATGAGTATGACTGAAGCTGAATTGAATAAGAAAATAGCCTTCTCCTCGGAATGGACAAGTATTAACTCGGAGTAAGTAAATGTAAAGAAATAATCTAGAATCTTAATTTTGATAACAATATTTCTCTGTACGGAGAAGATATTAATTTTAATAATGGGCTCTCGCGACATCAGTTGACTATGATTGTCTCTGATGGATTGTTTAAATATCAGAAATGAATGATAAGGATATCACATAATTGAAAAATATGAAAATGCTAGAACTAATAGTTAATCATGCTAAAGCTGCACGCATTCTGGCTTTGGATCGTGAGCGACAGCCTTTGAAGAGTTTGCGAGGAAGGCGAATAATCTATCGAAGATTATCTTTGTCCCTGTCCACAAATCTCAAGCAGACGTCTCCTTTGTCTAGAGTCTTCTCAGAACTAGACGACCTCAGAAGCTCCGGTTCACAAACCGTACCAAGTGGCTAGCACAAGAGGAGTAACATCCATTTCATAAAATATGGAGAGTACAATGTGCCCAAGTAGATGGCCCCAGTGCAATGTGGTTCTTCAAAACCGCTCTCCTACTACCTAAACTTAAAGCCTAATCTAAAGAAGCACTAAGGCCCCAAAAATAGAGTCACTTCGATATTGCATGCAATATTAATTTAGCACGAAATCAATTACGTAGCTAGATAAAATTCACAAGGTAACTTACCAAGTGCTTCCTTCTTAACACTTTCCAATTCTTGTTGTCTCCGAGACGACAATACCAATCGTACTCCATACTTGGCCAGCGATAATGCCAAATATTTTCCAATACCGCTAGATGCGCCGGTTATCCAGACGACTTTGCCCCGCAGTGTTGCTGTAATCAGAATTAAGTTATTTTTATACGCCGCTTACTATGTAACTTGATACCACCGCAAACGACCGAACTGTACTTACAGATTGGTTGTCCGAATTTATTCTTGTAGGCCAATTCAATGTTGGAATCAAGGACGATCCATAAGATTACGCTTATTACGTAGTAAAGAACCACAAGTGCACCGATAAGTTCAAAGAACCCCATCGTAGAATTGACTTACAATTACTACCGCAAGATTGTTTGGGCTTCGCCGCGACAGCTGGTGAGGTAGATAGACGATCAAAACTGCACGCCACACACGAGTGGAACGAATGAAGGCGGAATACTGCCAGGCCGAACGAACCGACTATAAGACTTACAAGCTAGCGAGCAAGTAAGAACCTATAAAATTATGACCTTTGGACTAAGCTTGTCTTATTATTATCATAGTACAAAAATTTGTGATAACAATTTTTCAATTTCACGCGTGATTTTCTTAGCGTTCAAATAAAAGATAAAAATTATTAGCCAGTGACTAGCGTGTATAAGGAATAAGAATTGAAGACGATTAAGAGGATTATGATCTTCTGTTTGCGCCTTTTTACTAGAACTATAAAAAGTAAATGTACATACATTTTAATTATTTAATTAAAAAATTATAATATAGTTAAATCAAGACGTTACTCAAAAACACAAATAATAAAAAATTAAGGAAGGTCTCGGCAAGAGAACCGCATTGTACTGGGACCATCTAGTTGGTTCCATTGTACTCTCCCTATTTAAGAATATAAGATGGATGTTACTTATCTTGTGCCGTTTGCGAACGGAAGCATGATCGAATGTTTGACGCGTCTGAAGTCGTCTGAGAAGAATCTAGAGCATAAAGGAAGGAGACGACTGTGGGAGATTTGCGGACAGTGACAAAAATAGTGATCGATAGATTCCTCCTATTCATCGCAACCTCTGCAAAGATTGTCGCTCGCGATTTTTTACTTACGGCACCGAGTATAAATTAGGGGGTCACGCTTTAATGCGGTATAGGAAGTGAAGGTATTAAGGTGAAGAGAGACGAAATGACGATGGCCATTGTTCTTGAAGCACCGCACGTTCCAAAGTCTTGACGTTCAGAAAATGAAAGCCGGGCTATATAGGGTGGGCCAAATACAAGTTTCTTTTTAAAAATGCAATAAAATGAACAAAATTAAATTTTTTTTCCATGTATTATGGCTTTATTAGTAACAGCAAAAATTTTCATTAATGACGGAACACAACTTCGTTCAAGTGGCTGCCTTGGCTGGCTTCGCAGTAGCGCATTCTGTCACTCCAATTTTCCAAGACCATGTCGATGGTTTCGGGCTGTACCTCACGGATTGCTTGGATGATATTGGTCTTAAGTGCTTGAATCGTTTCTGGATTGTTGGCATAACATCAGTCCTTCACGGTTCCCCAGAAAAAAAAGTCCAAAGGGGTCAAATCGCAGCTCCGAGGCGGCCAATTGACATCGCCAAACGCCAAAAAACGGACTGTTTGGGCTACACCTCACTCACTTTGGAAATAAGTTTTCAATATTTTCCAATGTTGTTCAAGTGTAAAGCGACTCATTTCGTTCCGCGGAGGTATGGTACTGACTTTCTGTCAAGATTTCAAGCGGGAAACAGCTTTCAGTGTCAAAATAACCTATGATTTAAAAAAAAAGCCAATGGATGACCCAACCTATATTTTACTGTACGAGAAGGTAAAGGTTTGACCGTGTACTCGTGTGCGCGTTCAGCTTGGTGAGTATTCCGGGGAGAAGTATGCAGTGGAGGAATGAGTGCGCTTAGTTCTGTACTGCATTTACCATGGAAGTATCGATAGTAAATACTGAGTACTCCGACATTTCTGCGTTGGTTGAGACAATCAATAGAAGACGTGATGGTTTCGTCTCCCATCAGTCGGGACGCATGTTTTTGAATACGATCGAGCTACGCGCGGTGTGTTTTGGGTGCCCCAACCCAAATATGCGAGTTATACTCTAAACGTGGTCTAATGTAAGCCTTATAGATGGTTGCTATGTTGATGGGTGTGAAATATTTTCGGAGAACACCTAGAAGTTTAGAGGCGTCAAGGACAATATCAAAGATATGCTGGGCCCAATTCAGGTAGCCATTAATTTTGACGCCTAATAGTGTGAAATACTACGGCACCATCAACAACAACACTAAAATATCACGTTGTTTGACGTATAGATAACAGGCCTGTGTTTTGGATGCTCTACACTATTTTTCCTGCCCCATTCCCGGATTAAGTTGAGATCCGAGTTCAGCAAATTGAACAACTCCCTGCGATTGGAAGCAATAGAATGATTGTTTGATTCCGCAGCAGAGCTAAATTCATAGGTGTTGTCTAAAGTAATGTCATCTGCAAAACTATGGATTGGATTGAGAGTGGACGACAGAAGGTCGTTTATGAAAACTAAGAAAAAAGTTGGAGATAAAACAGAACCTTGAGGGACGCCGCACAGAGGGGTATTTAGTATAAAAAGCTGGCCAAAAGTCCAGTTTCCCAATTTCAATATTTTACATACCTGATCATTTTAAACAATAGCCAAGGGATGGGCTCATCTACTTATGACGTTTTTTTTAAATTGTTCGAACAATAAATGTGTCTACCGTAGGCGGTAATTCATTTAAATTAAAGGTAGATGAACATTTTTTTTTCAACGTCTATAAAAGCGTGTTGCATATTTTAAAGGATTTAGTTAACTGAAGTTTATTACTGTATTCGTTAGATATGGATTCTCATGCTGAAGGTACGTAGACAATTTGACATATAATTTCAAATTCCATATTGCTAAGGATTTCGTTTTTTTTTCTGTTAAAAGTAACGTAAAAAAAAATTTTTTTTTTATATTTTTTTTACAAGTAAAGATTTTTAGTAATACTTCCAAACTTTGCCAAGCAGGAAAACTTCTTGAATCATAAAATTAGATTTGTCATCTGATAATCAATCAAAACTTTTGTCCAAAATACTCCATTTGCTTGTATATGTTGTTTCAAAAAAAACTTGTCACGTGCTTATAATTTCTAATTTTTGCAAGCATCAATAAAAGAGAAATGTTTTGTTAACAACTTCAACAGGAAAATGGATAGAAATGACCAGAAAGACATTGTTCGTTATAATCAAGGAATCCCATCGCAGAAAATTTTATGAGAAATTGGAATATTTGGAGAAAAATCTGATTGTCGTCACCAAATGCTCCGAGGGAAACTATAAGGATTTGAGACGCCAGCTTTCACATTTTAAATCATAATTCAGACTTCGTTGGTCTACTACTCGAAGTACGGAACCAGTTTTTGTCAAAAAAAAAACCATGAATGGTTAGCAGATTCAATTAAAATACCTACCTTCGTAGAAGTGAAAAGTGGTTATCCAGCGAAGCTATTTCAGGAATAAAGAGAGCGAACTAAAAGACGGAAAACTGACGACTTAAGGACTAACAAAACAACAGGAGAGCTAAGTTATGCGACTAAGATGAGCTTAGGAAAATTAGATCAAGCGGATGCGTCTAGTTTTATTAAAGATATTACTAATACCTCTCCAACTCAAGCTAAAAAATAAGAAAATGCTTAACAAAACCAGCATAAACAGCTTTCTCCGACACAGGCTTTGTCCATATTTGTTGAAGCCGAATTCACACGAAGACAGTACGACATAGTAAGACAATCTGACAAATCTAGATTTCTATGCTATTCTGTCCTGCAAAAGGTTAAAAGTGAATGCTACTCACCGCGGCAATCATACAGAGTAACATCCACTTGCTTTGAATTAGACTTACAACCATTATTAGATTGTACTGGTAAACGTTTGTCTATGACTTTATCTGAAGTTGTGAAGAGTTTGACGAAGAAAGAAAGGGAAAATCTTCAACTAATATCGAAATGGGGATGTGACGGCGCTCAGCAACGCCAGTATAAGCAAAGGTTTGAAAATGATTCTGAAAGTGACGCAAATATCTTTCAAAGTTCCTTTGTTTACTTGCAACTTCTATCAGATATTGATGGCCAGAAGAAGGTGGTTTGGCAAAATCAAACACCTTCATCGCCGGGATACTGTCGGTCAATCCGCATAAGATTCATCCATGAGACAACCGATATTACAAATGAAGAGGTTGAATATATGGAGAGACAATCAACTCACTTCAGAAAACCTTAATACAAACTTATAGTGGATCTGTTATTGTGGAACTTAAACTGCTATTTACTATGATTGATGGCAAAGTGTGTAATGCCGTCATTTTCGGCAATACAGACTCGGTTTTTCCAGGAAGTTCACCCGAGATGCGTGTAACCAGGACATCGTAAACAGGCTGTTATTACCCAAAAAAGAATACAAATCCTTTTTCAAAGGAAACCATTGAACTGTTGCTACCTGCGGAAATTCCTCACACCATTCAATGTAACATTAACGCCCTCAGTGATGAAGAATAACAGTTATATATATAGAGAAATTAGTAGTTCGGAATATGAGTGGAGCTAAAAAAAACTGTTTTAATTTCTTAAAAATCTTGTAAACCCTCATTAAACTGATAAAAAAGGATTACTTCTACACAAAAGAGACAAAAAAAATCATAAAATAATTTTGGCCAACTTTTTATATGAAATACCCCTATGTGCGCCGGACTCAATTGTGTAGGAGGAAGAAGTAACGCCATCTAATACTATTCCTAAAGTTCGTTCAGAAAGATAACCTTTGATCCATTGAACAAGGGTATCATTAAGGCGATGGCCCTAAGCTTAACTAAGAGACATTCGTGCCAAACTCTGTCAAAAGCTTTTGCAATGTCAAGTGCGACAACTTGACCTTTGCCATGTTTATGTAAGCAAGAGTTCCAACGCTCTGTCAAGTAGATTAAAAGATCCCCCGTCGACCGTCCAGAACGGATGACGATCATGGATGAGCTGTTTATCCTCCAAATAATTGGCGATTTTACGATTGACAGCAGTTTCCATTACTTTCGAGAGCACTGAAGTAATGGCTATTGGGCAGTAGTTGGCGGGGTTTGCTTTGCTCCCTTTCTTGGGAATGTGCTGAACAGTCGCAACTTTCCACATACGTGGAAAGCACCCAGAAGAGTAAGAAATTTAGCAAAGATTGCGAAGAAATTTAGCTGAAGAAGAGGCGCACTTTTTAAGGGTTAAGGGGGGGAATACCGTCCGGACCAGCAGATTTGTGGATATTGAGCTCTATAAGGATCCGAGGAATTAGTCTCGTGCGAAAATGCAGTGCAGGCAGTGAGAAACTAGAAGGATTTGCAGCGCGAGGCGATTGGTTTGATGGTGGAAGGCGAAAGTTTCTTGCGAAACTGGCTTTTCCGCTAGGATCTACCACGGTTCGATCGCCAACAATAGGAGGTGGTATAGAAGAAAAAATTAAATTGTTGACCGTTTTAACAAATAGCCAGTAAGACCTCGAGCCTTTAGGATCTGCGTCGAAGTCTTTGGTCATGTTCAAATTTAACACGATTGAGTATGGATTTGCAAGCATTGAAAAGTTCTCTGTTGGCAGATGTTTTATTGCCTCTAAATATTTGAAAAACTTGTTTCTTGGTCTGAATGGCATCTAGACATTCTTGTATAACGAAGAATCCTTCAACAATCTGACTCTATTTCGACTGGGAGGTATGCAGCTGTTAAGTCACTTATAGGTTTTAAGGCTTGCTTAGGAATGAAAAAAAAATCGATTTTTCCTGATATATTTTCTAGACTTAATCCAACACAAAATAAAACAAACAGCATATTTTCCGACTAGTAACAGATGTGATGTAGTTGGTGCGTAGTCTGTAGCTTTACAGCATAGTGATTGTCAACTTTATATTCGTTACTAACTAAACTTCGATACTACGCAGTTTCCGACAACTCCTTCGCCATGCATCTTTTCGATATGCCTATTCAATTCGATCCTTTTCACAAATCCCTGTCCGCAAGAGTCGCAGCAATACGGTTTCACATCAGGTGTATGAATAAACATGTGCTGTTTCAAATGTGAACTTTGCGAGAAACCCTTTCCGCACGTGCTACAAAGATGATTCCGTTCCTTCTGATGACCGCTCATCACGTGCTTCTTTAAATGATCTATTGTTGCGAATCGCCGATCGCAAAGCGAACAAACATGTGCTTTAATATCGGCGTGGACGACTCGAATGTGAGCGTTCAAATTGATATCTGCTGTGAATCGCTTATCGCAATACATGCATGTGAATGGCTTCAGGCCGGCATGCGTTTTCATGTGATACTTAAGACCGGGTAATGTTTTGAAAGTTTTATCACACAAATAGCAGAACTGCGGTACGGACGTTATTTTAGTTTCGGCGAATTGTGCGGTCCGTTCCATGACGTGCAAGTTGCGATGTTGTTTCAGATTTGTGGCTCGATTGAAAGGCGATCCGCAAATATTACAAATCAAAACGAACTCATCGTGATGGTGTGCCAAATGTTGTTTCAAAGTTTGTTGCGTGGTGAACGTTTGATCGCAGCGTGGACATTTGAAGCGGCGGTACTGATTGCTTTCAGTTCCGGGATCGGGTAAGAGCTGCGAATCCAATTCCTCGTCGAATGGCGGGAGACTTAGATCATCCCAACAGAATGAAAACTCATCCAGAAATTCTTCGTCCATGTCGTCGAGAAATTCTTCAGTCATTTCGGTTTCTAAATCTGCATTTGCATTTATGATTTCGGCAGGAGTGTTCTGTCCAAGTACCGAATGGATTGAATTTATATGCTGCTTAAGTTCGGCCATGTTGAGAAAACGACTCGACGGTAAGTCCTTACATTCGGTGCAGAAATAAGTCCAGTCATTGGTGTTGTGTTGAATTTTCAAATGTTTAAGCAATAAGTTCCGCGATGTGAAGCTTCTGTGGCATGTTTTGCATTCAAAAGTGGAATCTGGATGAATTGCTTTGGTGTGGGATTCGAGCATTGGAGCGTTCAAAAAGAAATGGCCACAGAATCGACAGACGTTGGGGTGATCATGCTGTGCCTTCTGATGAACGGCCAGTGTTCGACTCGATGAGAATAGTTTTGAACAGTTTGGCTCTTGGCAAGGATATCTTCGTTTCGGTTTGGCAGGAATTTGTGCCCTTGTGGTACATTTTTCGGACAATTTAGGCATTAATAGAGGCAGCTTCGCGCCCACAGTTTTTCGTTCAATCAAAACACATTGGAAAACTTTTTCGGCTTCTTTAAATTTCAAATAAAATGCGTGACATGATTTCAAGTCATCGAGGCAACTGAGGCAAATGTTGTTTGGTAATTCGTTTGATTTGGGCAGCTGAAAGCAAATCAAAATAGAAAAGGTCTGTTGTACTCTTCCAGAAGGACTCTTACCTCGCATCCGTTAAATATCTGCAGCATACTTGCAATTTCTTTAATTTGATCATCACATGTTCCCCTCACGTTTAAAATTATTAATTTTTCACATTTTTTCGCACAAAAACTGCAAAAGTTTTTAACAAACTCCATGTCTCAAGTTCAGCAATAAACAAAAAACAGCTGAGTTTTTCGCCGTACGTCAAATGTCCATTCGCCGTAATTTTATTAATGGGTCGGCGGAAATGTCAAAATCAAGTCAAGTTCGAGTCAGTCCGGAAAAGTGCTAAATTGTGTTTTTTTTGGAGGCTTTTGATTTTCGGAAATGTTTTTGGTTGCTGTTACGGGCGGAATTGCCACAGGCAAAAGCACTGTTACGAAAATCTTCAAGGATAACGGTGTGCAAGTGGTCGATGCCGATTTGATAGCTCGTCAAGGTAAAGTTTGCTTTTTTTTTAATATTTTTCGTAGTGGATGTCAAATGAGGCTCACTAATGAACCCTAATCTTTCTTGAGTCTTCGGAACGAAGAGCAGCAAATCGAGAATATATTGAGTATGAGTACAGCAAACATCACCATTGAATTTGTTAAGCTATCAATTGCTATTCAATCTATATGTGCTGCACACATTGACGCTGAGACCGTTGTCGCAGGCGATTTCAATGTTCATAACGCTGCCTGGCTTAAACATTCTATCTATACATACGGACCAGGCAGGCGTGTCGTGACGCTGACCTATTCGCATCTATCAACGGCTTAGTACAGCTAGTAGACAACCCTACTTGCCTACCTGACATTGCAGGCCAGTATCCAAATCTGCTTGATCTTTTTTTCACCAACTACCCACTGAAGTATGATGTCTCGTTGTTGGCTCCAGTTGATACATCTCATCATTTTATGATTCGAGCACAGTTTCCAATCTCACTATCAAATCCACCGACTACAATGGAACCACGTAGAACGGTATGGCATTATAAGAAAGCCAATTGGGAGGCTCTTAATGCATTCTACCGTGCTTTGAGTCCGGAAATTGTGAAGTCATCGCACAACTTGTGACCGAAATAATTATAAAGCGCATGAGGATTTTTATTCCATGCAATCTAAAAAGGATCAATCCTTCGAAAGATTCGTGGTTTACCAATGATTGCCACGAAGCAATTAGAGCCAAGTAGCAGTCTTTTCAAGCTTTCCACAATAATCCGATTACACAAAGTAGGGACTCATTAAAAGCGTCAAGAAACACCTGCAATAAAATCTTAAAGCTTGCTAAACTCGGACATAACCAGAAACATCGTCTTAAGATCATTGAGAATCCAAAAACTAGAGATCTTTCTGGTCATTTGTGAAATCTGTCAATAACAATTTCAGCACGTCTGTAACACTTCCTCTTCTCGATGGTGACCGAACCGTTCCTTTTGGCAGCAAACTTCGCAGGAAACTCTAAAGTTTCCACCGTCGAATTAGAGTCCTCCGTACTTACCGGACTCGGGCTTCTTGCTCCCACCATTTCGAACTAGGGTCATCTGCAGGATCCTGCAGGAGCTCAATACTCACAAGTCTGCTGGGCCTGATGACATCCCCCCCATTGTCCTTAGAAACTGCGCTTCCTCTCTAGCTAAACCTCTTTGTAATCTCTCTCATCTTACTTACTCTTCAATGTGCTTTCCTCAGATCTGGAAGGTCGCGAATGTTCAGCCGATTCCTAAGAAAGGAAGCAAAGCGAACCCCGCTAATTATTGTCCCATAGCCATTACCTGAGTGCTTTCTAAAGTAAAACTGCTGTCAATCGCAGGCTAGTCAACTTTCTTGTGGATAAAAATGTCATACATAACCGCCAATATAGATTTCGCTCGGGACCTTCAACTGGCGATCTCCTTGTCTATTTAACCGAGCGTTGGAATTCCTGCATCCACAAATTTGGAGAAGGTCATGTACTTGCTCTTGACATTGCTAAAGCGTTCGACAGAGTTTTGAACAAATGTCTCTTAGCCAAGCTGAAATTTTATGGTTTTAGCCTTTCTTAAATGCATTGAGAGTTTTCACTGCGAGTGATCTATTAAAGTCGTGTTAAACGGAGTGACTTCTGCACCCTTTTCTATTGATTCCGCTGTCCCTCAGGGCTCAGTTTTATCTCCTACCCTCTTTTTAGTCTTCATAAACGACCTTCTGTCATCTACTCTTAATCCTATTCCTTGTTTCACAGATGACAGCACTTTAGATTACACCTTTCAATTTGACTCCCCTGCGGAGGCACGCCCAACATGAGTGGCCTCATGCCGTAATGAGTCAATACAGTCATTGAACTCTGACCTCACTTTAATCCTGAAATGGGGCAGGAAAAACAGAGTAGAGTCGAATGCCATAAAAACGCAGTCCTGTCATCTACCTCTTAAACATAACGTTACGACGTAGTCCGCTAATATGTCCTTAAATGGCGTACAGATTTAACCTTCCGCAGACTTCACGTTACTACGCGTAAAATTTAACAATCGCCTTGATTGGAGTCAACACATCTACAAAGTTTCTCTTGACGCTTCGAAACGTCTAGGTATTCTGCGAAAGTGTAAGAAATACTTTTCTGCCTCCGAACTACCTTTCATCTATATGGCTCTATATGGGGCTGCGGCCCCAAAATCACATCTGTCTCTTCCGTATCCAGAAATATGCATTCCGATTAATTGGAGATGAAGCTATATCGGCCTCAATTGACTCCCTCGAGCATCGTCGAAATATCGGAGTGCTCTGCATTTACTATAAATACTTCCATGGTAAATGCAGTAAGGAACTAAAAGCCTTAATACCACTTACATTCAATGTAAATACTCGCCAAGCTGCACGCTCGCACGAGTACACTGTGAAGCACTTACCGTGGAGAATAGTGAAGTTTAGGCAGTCCTTCATCCCTCGGACGACAGTGTTGTGGAATTCATTACCAAGCAATGTCTTTCCCACTGAATACAACCTCCAGCAGTTTAAGAACAACGTTCAGCGCCACTTCAAACTCTTTCCTCCTATGTTTTTCTGCTAATTTCCCTATTTTCACTTGTTTCCCTCCCAATGTCGAATTAACTCGCACATTAAAGGGTGACCCTCTAAGTTGATTTCGATAACCATAAAAAAAATTAAGTGGTAGAAGGTAATGTAATCCCCAATATCCTTACTTCTCTTCTCATCCTATAAAGCTCCCTGTAGTAGCAATATAACCACAAATGACTTAAATTTCGTAGGAGAATTGCTGTCATCTGAGCTTTGCCAATGAATTTAGCAAACTTTTTAGATTGTATTCGTCATTCCTAGAGCCACTACCTAATTAGGTATAGAAACTCACTAGGTTCACAATAAAGGCAAATAAATGTACGAGCATAATAATATGCTCCGATGGTCAAGCTCCTTTGCAACGTTAGCGTCCTGTACTGCAAATTCCACTTTAAAATTGTTTTCAATGTACTTGAGCTTATAAATTAAGTCTTCCTACTGTAACGAAAAAGCCCTCAATTCCGCTATCAGATGATGGGCTTCCTCCGGATCTCTCAGCATGGTTGCTGACAAGTCAGGGCTGAGGGCGTGGGGAAAAAAATCAAATGGCGTAGAGCTCCGTAGGGCGCTGTGCGAGTCCGCCATGGTTTGGGTGGATAGCCGCCCTCCCGGTTTGCCTTCACCGTCCATTGCAAGGAAGCCCTGCATCTCAGGACTTTCTTGCAATGACCACAGTTGATCCGGCGTAAAGATGTACCGGTAGGTAGCGCGAACTCTCCGTCCTCCCCATTTTATTTGTTTTCTCTTTCTTCTCCTTTCACACAGCTCAACTAGGATGGTGTCTTCCCCGGACTAAATCCTTCCCCAACGCCATCAGCTCTGACTTGCCGGCAACCATGCTGTGAGGTCCGGAGGAATCCCATCATCTGACAGCAGAATGGAGTGCTCGATTTCGTTACACTACTATGGGATTTTTTTATTAGACAAGAGCAAGCAATTGTAATCACCATCCACCATGACCCGCGCATCCGCTCTCCAAGTTAAATACGACGCGAGGAAAATTTCCAAGAACGTCATTCACGCGAATGAGAGATAAGAGGTGCCGCAGACTCGATGGAACACGTCGCGGACGTGTTGGTCAGTGCTCTAGTCTACCTCTTTTTCGGAGGTAATGTCGTCAAAATTCAAAGGTCTCTCACGAAAAACCTGTTAACACAGGCAATATAGGGACTAGATCTACTGTATATAGGAGAAAGAAACTCTCCGGTTCAGACGAAGGACAGAAAAAGTTACCTTTCACAAGGGGCGACTCTGAGCAGAGTCAAAATATTTAAAAGAGTCCACAAGCTTTCGATCTTGCTCATACACTTAAAAAATTTTCGCATAAAAAATTGCTACATCTCAAATGAACAATTTTGATTGGCTCGCTCCAAAAATTTATACAGCTGATCCCTGAGATATATTTTACACGTAGATTGTTCGCATGAGTGCGTATAAATTGTACGCATATTGGTGTGATTAGTTCGAGAAGTTCTATTCAGTCTGTGTGTGTATATTTAAACTGTGATCCTGAGCAGCGGCCAAGGGCGACCGCAGGTATCTTCTCAGATTAGAACCTTAGAGCATTCACTTTTAAGCACGTTTAATAAAGAAGTGTCGCGCGGTAAAAATGTTCTAATAATAAAGTATTGTGCTGACACAGAAAAAAAAATTTGCTAGCCTAAAATTTTGTATTTTTTGCGTTTCACGACTAAATTAGCCTAAAAATGCAAAAAAAAAAACAAATAAACAAAATTATTATTGGGCGTAATGCACCTTGATGGGGTGCTACTATTATAACCAAATTTTATATTTTTCTTGTATTCCGCTAGTATAGCTTAATTATGCTTTAAGTTTCATTTACATAGATTAAGAGATAGTTGCAAGTGTAGTTTTTGACTCTTCACACTCCTGCGAATATTGACGAAAGGCTTGGCTCTGCATGCGTACAACGTCCAGTTGACTCAAGAGCTGCAGCCGGCGGACCACCAGCAGCGCCATACGTTCTTTGATTGGGTCTTGGAAAGAAATCCTACACCTCTTGTGGATACATTCCATATAATGCACACCTGCACTATAGAACGCATCGAGTGTTCGCGGACCTTGAACATTCCACCAACGAGCAAACTACACATACAGACACGACTGACAAGAAAAAGAATCGAACGAGATCGAAATGATTTTGATTACCTGCGAGGTTCGTACCAAGAAAGCAACGGCAGCGATCGGCCGACAGAAGAATGACTCGTGCGAGGATGGAATGCTTTATAGGTTTCACCAAACAGCAATGAAAGAACACACGCACGATCTTCGAAGGTCTCAAACTAAAATAGCACGGACAATGTAGAGAAGCGGTCGACTGCGATCGGGCGACACGGAAAGACTCGGGCGATGATGAAAATTATAGAAAGTAACAACAACCACACGTATGGGCTCGTACGAATGAGAAAAGATTCGGGCGATTATGAAATGCTTTATAGAAGCAATGAACAGTGCGCAACGGAGAAGAAAAAGATTCACACGACAAGGGGAATGATTCCGCCGACAGTGGTCGAAATAGCGGAGAGAGTCAACCATGGCCGAAGGGTGCCGATAATGGTCGAAATAACGGAGAAGACCGACTGTGGCCGACGGACGCCGGCAATGCCTGAAACAGCGGAGAAGGCCGACTGTGGTCGACGAGGCCCAACAATGGCCGAAACACCGGAGAATGCTGTAGCCGACGGCGAACGAATAGAGAACGATATAAAAAGGCAAGCGCCCGAGAAGAGTGGTGATTTTGATTTGAAGCAGTCGACGAGTGATTCGATATTTAGAAGGCGAAAGATTGGCAAGCGATAATTGGTGAGCGAAAAAGTTTAGTGATTAGTGGAATGATAATTGAATAAAGTTTTGCGGTGAACTTATTAAACTAATGGTTTTAATTTTGTTTGAAATCCAGCGACTCCTTGCGCACTTCAATAGTTTATTGGTTTAAAAATTTATTAGACACTGGGCTCATACCGTGCTCTATTAACTTCACATGTATTGCTGAATGTTCTAGCTTTTTGATAGATTATAATATAAACTGGGAAATAAAAATTAAAGATCATTTTCAGTAGTTATGTACCTTTGTAAACATCTCTTTTGATGTTAATAAAATGTATCACTTTTAATACAATTGTATCAAAGTGGCAATTCTGATTACGAACAAAGCGATCGTGAGTAGCAATGTGAGTTTAAGTCCTTACTTCCTTTCCCATGTCGACTTATCTGTACGCGTTACATCACGCATTTAAGGATGGCCCCTAAATTATTTCTATGAGCGTAAAAAAATACATTTAATATCCGATTTTTTTATTAACATACATAATTAACAATCGCAGCTACCAATTTTTAATAAATTTTTCTCATTTTCTGTGAATTTTCTTATATACGACCCGAAACAGTTGTCGAAATTGATCAGCCAGCATATCGTGAAATTGTAGAAGTGTTTGGCAATGACGTTCTAAAAGAAAATGGTGAAATAAATCGAGAAATTCTAGGAAAAATGATATTCAACGATCGCGAACTACGTGGTAAACTAAATCAAATAACTCATCCACGAATCCATCGAACAATACTCCTTCAGGTTCTACAAAATTTCGTAACAGGCAAAAATTACATAGTACTCGATTTGCCATTATTATTCGAGACTGGTATTCTAATTGACTTTATCTACAAAATTATAACGGTGTCATGGTAAAAAAAAATGCATTAAATACAAATCCCGAAAATGATTAATTTAATTGAAATCTTTTTTTTTTTGAAATAGTACCGATGAACTACAAATCAAACGGCTAATGGAACGAAGCGGTCTGAACAAAGAAGATGCACGAAAACGTATCGAATCGCAAATGCCGTTGGAAAAGAAATGCGAAAAATCGAATTTTGTTATTGAAAATTCAGGCGATTTTGAAAGTACGGAAAAGGAAGTCTTGAAAATTCTTTCGGTATTAAATTCGAGTAAACATCATTGGCGGATAAGAACTTATCTGTTGATTGGTTGTAGTGCCATATTACTGCTATTGTTTTGGTTAAATTATGTTTTTCAAATCATTCCGATCAATTGGTCATAGTTAATTTAAAACGAAAATTCAAACAAAATTGTTATGGTGTGGCGTAAGAAAAACAAACATTATTATGTATCATTCCGATGGGAATTTCAATGCGCTTATTTTACCATAATATTAATTTGAAAGTTGCCGTAATAAAATCTAGTTCAAATTGCAAGCACATCTTTCAAATCATTTTTTTCCTATTTTTTTGCAATTGTCATTAATTACTCATCAACCTGTATTGTGACTGGCTTCGGGAAATCCCCAAGCCCGATGTTAACAATGTCCTAGAAATGTCGACACATAATCAATCAAACGAGATACCTATCAACTATTTTTATGAGTTGCATTGAAGACTGAACTACTCCTTCGGTACACAGGTATTTTAAACAATAAAAATTATAACAAGGAACACTTACCCTTGCACATAAATCAGCGCAATTGCTATAAACCTGTAATGTGATGAACAATCTTTAACTCGACAATATGTCAGTATTACGACGGTCTTTGTTTGTTTAAACTTTTTTTTTTAAAGAACTTATAAGACCTCATAATTGTCATGAAGAAGACGTCTTACAATTAAAATTGTGCTTTGCATTATAATGAGAGTCGACACCGACAACGACTGATATCAACAGCGTATCTTTTACACCGAGACCGAGGAATTTAATTGTCCGTATAGAATGATTGAAAAGACTACATCAAAAGAGCAATGGATACCCTCTACTTATATTCCGATTATATAATAATTGTTAATTAGTTAATGACAGGAACAGAGTTTAAACTTAGTATTTTAACAGAGATTGTGCCTAATTCTGACTAAATCGTGAGTGAGATCATAAATTAATCTTTTTTCGAGTTCGAAGCTCTTCTAAGATACAGATCGAATTGGCAAAAAACAACGAAATATCTTAATCTTGTGCGTTATGGTCTGGTCAGTAGGTTCTACTGTGGTAAGTAGTTAATGAGGATAAACAAATGTGTTTTTTTTTGTTTAGGTTAAAAAAGAACAGAATAATAAAACTGTATCCGGCTCAAATAACACACTTTCAGCTTTAACATAAAAGAATATATTTATGGCTCAAATCTAGAAGATGGAAGAGCAGTCAAGCATAAAAGGAAATTTCCGCAAAGTAAAAAATTAAATGGTGATTACAATTTGTGGCTCAATTTGGTATATTTTATTTTCATTTTTTCGATAAGTTTGCAGCTTTGAACTGCATTTCTGTTTGAGGGGCACAACAAACCAAATTAATTTAATTTAATTAATTTAAATTTGGTAATGGGTGAGATGCAAAAAGTTACCGTTTGCAAAGGGTGACGTTTTGTGATAGTGTAAAATCTAAATGAAACTTTACAAGCTCCCATTGATTTCTAAATTAATTCGATGCAATGTTTAAGGTTTTGAGGCACATAGGAAATTTACGCGACTTACATAAATCAACATAATGCCAAGTCCATGCTGTCAAGAAAGTTAAAATATTCTAGTTCATGTCGATACCATAGTGCACAAAAGTGTTAAGTGCTATCTAATGTTCTTGAGATGAATGCATTTGAAACATTGATTTGCCTCAAAGTTCAAGCGCTGTATCGCCAATTAATAAGTTTATCACTCAACTGTGCATTTATGCATAAAAAACTTTATTTTCTCACCTAACCCGGTTTTCCTCAAATTCATCACTTAGCATATTTGTGTTCTATTGTATCGATATGAGAGTAGCTACATTTAACAAAGCTCAACATAGCCTAACTTTGAAGATAGCAAACTGGAATATGAGCCGCTGAATTGATTTGGCACAAAAGCAACACAAAACTGCGAATTAACGATTTTTTCTTTGAGACTAAAATATGTTAGGATATGTTGGGCTATGTCGCGCAAATTTGATGTGACTGAGGCATAAAAATTCGTTTATTATTAATTTATTAACACCAGTAACAATTCATTATCACATTCCATCAACCTTCCTATTTCAAATCCACTACCTAATTCGAATCTAGTTCCAGTTCCTACTTCGATATCACTTCCTACTTCGAATTCTGTCATAGTTCCGGGTCCTTACAAAAATTTCGTGCGAGGCGACACAATCAATCCCTACCCTCCGACATCAGTAACACGTGTTGAAGATAAAAATGAAAGGTTATCTTTCACAAATCTTTATACTGCAGTCGTTGGTCACAGTAACCCCCCTTTCCTTGACCCACTTGTTCCCCCGGTTGTAAAGCTATCAGTGAGTTCGGCAAGTTCCGAGAACAGATTAAATATCACGGTTGAGAGAGCATAGAATATTTGACAATGTGCGGCTGTATCTTGCTTATATGCACAATAAACCTGACTCGACCTGTATAAATGGCAAAACGAAAACAAGTCTGATACTGTCCATTCAACAGGAGGGGCTTCCAACGGAGCTAGAAGCTTTACAACGGATCTATACACGCTTCCACGAGCAGTTCAATCTTTCTCCTGACCAAGTTGAAAAAGATCTCGCCACATACGGATCCCATGTTTCCTCGAAGCATATATCTGATATGCAAAAAAGTCGTGAGGATCATAATCGGTTTTTTCGTTCCTAATTCTAAAAATAACCTACGAATTTTCTACCACAACGGAGGTGGCATTAGAGGGAAGGTAAATAATCTCTTCATTGACGCGAAATCATGCCACTTTAATGTCATTATTATTTTACGGAAACTGGCTCAAATGACTTGTTCAAAAATGAAAAAATATTGGACAACAGCTGGACCGTATACAGAAATGATAGGAATTACAGCGCAACAGTTCTGTCAAAAAGAGGGGTGTCCTAATTGCGGTTCACAAATCTTTATCTAGTGAGATTGTAGACACAAAACACCAACAACATTTTTTGAACATAAATTTATCAGAATCAAACTGATTAATAGATATTTTTACATCGGTGTCGTATATATCCAGCCTAACTCTGAAGACCACAAATACCACAACATTCTTGATATTTTTCATAGTGTTAATTGCTTCTTAACAGAGAATGACAATATCTTCCTTCTCGGCGATTTTAATCGCCCAAATATCTCTTTTCAGACTAATCATTCCGATAACACTATTATACCGGAGAATCTTACGTCTGATATTGACACCACTATTATCGACACACTGCATAATAACGACTTACATCATAGTGAATTTTCCCAATAAAAATGGGAGATGGCTTGATATGATATTTACCGACGCATACGATGTAGTGATTGTTAGCCCTGCCTCTGACGCGGAGAATCTTTTCTCTAATACAAAACCTCACTCTGCTATCATAGTACCATGCGACAGCACTAATTTTGTTCACGTTTACAATAATAATATTGTATTTGACTTCTTTTGATTTCAATTGCATTAATAACGAACTGTCTTCGATAGACTGGATATCCCTTTTCTCATGTAATGATCTTGACAATGCCATAACATCGTTCTATGATGTGATCTTTAAAACGGGCGTGATTACTCCTAATCAGAGAAGATATAACCCGCTGACCTCAGAGGTCCCTTCTAAGTCCCGGGTTGCGTATGAGTGTTATGTAAAAAAAAAAAAATTGGTGAAGATGTTATAACAGAACCAAAAGATTTTTCGAATTTGTTAATACAAAACGAAAAAGTTCGGGTTATCCCGTAAACATGTCCAATGGAATCACGCAATCTTCCTGCCGGCGTAATATCTGCGATATGTTTGCTGACCGTTTTCAAGAAGTTTTTGGTGCTCAGTCAGATTCAACCCACAGCGAACCCAATATTTCGGTTCCTCCACTAGTTGACAATATCTCATTGAGGAGGTGTTTGCTGCTCTAAGAACTATTGATATCAAAAAAGTTCCAGGTTCTGATCTTATTCCTGCCCTATTTTTATCAAAGTGTGCCCATCAACTTTTAACACCTTTACATTTTCTGTTTAACAAGTCACTGTCATTGGGAGCTGTGACCTCTGCTTCTTCTTCTTGGGTTCATTAAGAGAAGAGCCAAAGAGTTTAAGAATGTATGGGTCACCAAATCTTTATTCTATTCTCTTGTCCGCCCAATTCTGGAATATTCCATATGTATGTCCCATTTGAGATCCCTTCTTTCAGTTATATAGCAACACAATAGAGTCAATCCAGAAGCAATTCCTTTTTTTGCTCGTAGGGACTTGTATGATCCAAGAGACTTTGAAAACCTACAGTTAGGCTCCAATTATTAAATCTTTTACCTTTTGGTTCTAGAAGAACTATGCTCACATCCTGTTTTACCTTAGATGTTTTTTTTATTAGTCATTATTTTTAGACAATTTTCCATTCCACAGTGCATTAGATTTACCAGTTTGATCACCAAAGTCAAGCAGCAAAGAACAATTGTAGTTCTGAAATGGAACCTCGCTTGTATGTTACCACTTTTTTTTACCTACCTTAACGGCAACATGATTGTTTGTGCACTTCTATGGCACAGTACCTTTTTAATGAATAAAAAAAGTCACCTACAACTTTAGTTCT
This sequence comes from Chorisops tibialis, assembly GCA_963669355.1. Lineage (NCBI taxonomy): Eukaryota > Metazoa > Arthropoda > Insecta > Diptera > Stratiomyidae > Chorisops > Chorisops tibialis. The sequence goes on along the minus strand of OY770262.1, from coordinate 12,026,537 downwards.
TCTTCTTCTACAATGGCGCTACAGCCTAAATCGGGCCTTGGCCTCCTGACCTTCAGGTTCCTTAACATTTTTTTTTCATTATTAATTGTGGAAGGGTTGTTAGACCTTCGCACAACCCTCAATCTACGAATTTTTCATTTTCGTAGATTAAGGTAACTAAGGTATACCCAAGCAGGCAGTGTGCTGGAATTAAGCGTCGACTGGGATTTAAGCTCACGACCTTCGCATTGTAGACCAACACGCTACCCGCTAGGCTACACACTAGCTACAACTTTAGATGCTCACGTAGTAATATATAAGATTGGAACAAAGTATTACTGTTATCTTAGCGAATCAAAATATTACTTGATAGATATTTTAGAAGTAACTGAATTTGTTTAAGGTTTTTATTAAAAACTAGCAAACGCCCGCGACTTCGTCCGGATAAAAATCGCATTAATAAGCAATTTTTGAGAATGTAGTTAGTAATACATTATATGGGATATATAATCCGCTTACTTTAATGGGTCTTTGAACACAATGTTTTGTATTTTGTTGGAGTCAGAACCATAAATTATTAAGAATGATAGCATGATACTCGCATTTGAATGGGACCCGTGTTTCGAGATCATATGTATACGTGTTAAGGACATGTGAATAGTTGTAGTTTGTGTTAATTGAAAAAAGCCCAAATAAAATGACATTAAGCTCAAAAACATAACAGGACTTCGATTGTGCGTAAAGCCCCATTATATGATACTACCGATGAAATCGAAATTTTTGTAATCTTAAGAATTTTTGTGTGGGGAGTGATAGAAGGGATGACAGTACTAAATTAATTTTTTTCACACCATGCTAGAGTAGCTATAAAAATATTTTGCACCAAATTTAAGCTTGAAAAACTGAATAGGTAACTTGAGAAACTTAGTGCATTGGTTTTAGTGAAATTGTGCAATTTGTATGGGAGGTGGTAGAAGGAGTGGGGTGTTTTTGGTAATTTTTCTAGATACAACTATCATCACCATGCAATTGATACCTTTTAAATTTCAGATCAGTTAGATTCACACTTTTCAAGAAAATCGAGTTTTTCAAAGTCGTGAAATTGTGTCGTATTGTGAGGGAGGGGGTAGAAGGAGTGGAGCTAATCGGTTAATTTTTCCGATAATAATAATAATAATACTAATTAGGGATTCATCAGAAAATTTTAAATCGATCAAAGTTATACGTACTGAAAAAATTGGTTTAGAGTATTTCATGAAAAAGTGCAGTTTGTATGGGAGGTGGTAGAAGGAGTGGAGGGTTTTTAGTAATTTTTCTAGAAACAACTATAATCACCATGCAATTGATGTGTTTTAAATTTTAGATCAGTTAGATTCACACTTTTCAAGAAAATCGAGTTTTTGCAAAGTCGTGGAATTGTGCCATATTGTATGGGAGGGGGTAGAAAGAGTAAATCTAATCGGTTAATTTTTCCCGAAAATAATAACTATGCTAATTAAAGATTTATTACAAAATTTTAGCTCGATCAAAGCTATACGTACTGAGAAAATTGGTTTAGAATATTTCATGAAAAAGTGCAGTTTGTATAGGAGGTGGTGCAAGGAGTAGAGGGTTTTTAGTTATTTTTTGAGAAGCAACTACAATTATCATTGAATTGATATCTTTTATATTTCAGAACAGTAACATTCACACTTTTCAAGAAAATCGAATTTTCGCAAAGTCGTGGATTTGTGTCAGATTGTATGGGAGGGGGTAGAAGGAGTAAACCTAATTAGTTAGTTTTTTTCTGACATTAATAACAATGCTAATTAAGGATTTAATACAAAATTTTAGCTCGATCAAAGTTATACGTACTGAGAAAATTGGAGTATAGTATTTCATGAAAAAGTTTAGTTTGTATGGGAGGTAGTGGAAGGAGTTGGGGGATTCAAACTATTTATATACTTGAAGATTGTATTTATAATAGAAATAATATATTTTAAATTTCAAATTAATAGCTTTCATAGTTGTAGTCATTTATAAACAAATAACAGACATTACAATTATATTTATATAGATAGATTCTAGTTACATTGAATTTAACCAGTAAGCAATTAGTTTTGTGAATTTCGATTCGACATATGAGTGAAAAATACTTGACCATGAGGCCAGAGGAATAAACAAGTCCTGGCAACAGCTTAAAGCGGATGCTCAGGATCGCGCCTTGTAGAAGAGAGTTGTTTCTGTCCTATGCTCCTATTGGGGGGTCTTAACAGGATTTTGATTGATTGATATGACTGAAAAATTGATGGATATAAGATGTCTGAGCTTATTGATTTACATATTATTTACAGACACACATTGAATTCTTCGATTCTATATGATCGGCTTTTAGTTAAGCTGTGATTTGAATTTATGTATGTACTTATATGTTTTGGATTAAGGAATTTTAACAGTCATTCTTGTTACGTTACTGGTTACGAATAACCACGAAACAATAGGCAAAGCTAAAAATTGTGCCGGTCTAATACGTGTTTAGATTTAAATAAATTTGAATGTCGGCGACGAACTAATCATAAAAGCGAAACAATGGTCACTTGAGATTCATTATTAACATTTATTTAGAAAATTTATTGAGTATTAAAATGTTTTTGTTTTTTTGTTTCAATAATTCTAAATAAACATGATGTTACGAATTGAATAGTTTTACTAGGTTGAAGTCATGCTTTTGTAAAATATTTTGTTTGTTAGTGTTCTTTAGCATCTAAACAGAAATTATCGTGAAAACGAATTAAAACATAACAGAATTATGAATGGGCTTAAAGCCCAAACATATGATACTCTAGATGAGATGGAAATGACTTAAATATCCTGGAAAATATGTCATCTCAAATTCTTTCGAATAGTGAATAGAGAATGTTGCATGGGAGGTGGTAGAAGTAGAGAGGGAGGTTTGTATTTTTCGTATGTGACACCGAACATAACAAATTGTTTTTTGCTGAATTGAAAGTTTTTAGTTTTCATTATTTTTAAAGAAATTGGTCATAGTTTTTCCTCAAATTGGGGCATTTGTATGGGACCACCACCAGAGGAAGTGGAGCGTTTAAGATGATTTTGAAACTGCTTATCATCATCCTTATTACCATGCTTTGATTCAATTTCAAAGTCGATAGCTCTCATATACTTGAAGGAGAAAAGATTTTCTTAATTTTATAATACAGATATTTGTATGGGAGGTGGTAGAAGGAGTGAAGCGGAACTGATAATTTTTTCTAACACTTATTTCAATTATTAAGAAACGAGTTCTGGCAAAATTCGAAGTTTGTACTTTTTCTAGTTTGAATGGAAATCGATAAAATGCATTTAACAAAAATTATGCATTTGTATGGGAGGGGGTAGAAGGAGTGTACGGATCAAAACAAATTTTTTTCGCATTATTAATATTTCTATTTGTATACTTTATACAAAATATTAAGTTCATAGCTTTAACAGTTTCGAAGAAAAATAATTTAATTTAAATTTAAAAATTTCATGAAATTTGTATGGAAGGGGGTAGAAGGAGTGAGGTGAAGTTGATAATTATTTTTACAATAAATTGCAATTATAATAAAATTAATTCTGACAAAATTTCGTCTTTCAGCTTTACTAGTTTCAATGAAAATCGAAAATATGTATTTTTCAAAATTGTCCATTTGTATGGGAGGGTAGGAGGAGTAAGGGAATCGGGTCAAAATTCGGCTATATTAATGACATCTATATCATAATACTTTGACCTAAATTTCAAGTTGATAGCTTAAATAATTTCAAAGAAAAATTAATTTCTTAATATTTTGAAATTTCATGAAATTTGTATGGGAGTGGGAGTGGGGGGATGTAGCCCATTCACGAACTTAAAGTTACTTTTGTGCTAAAAATGACACACAAAAATTTTTAGCACTAGAGCTCAAAGCTTTCGAGAGTTGTGCTGTAGACAGACGGACAGACAGACAGACGGACAGACAGACAGACGGACAGACGATCACTCGGAATCGAGGTTTTTGAGCGACAACAAATATTTCTGTACCCTTGGCGGCTCTGTGCGAGTATTATTTCTTAGCGATACAAACGGTAAGGCAAACATAATATACTCTCAAATTTCATCTAGAGTATAAAAATAAACTTAAATAATAAAACGACCAAAAATTTTCTACTAAAAAGAACGAAAAGATACCTAGTCACATGTTTAGTTTAATATAGGAAAACGTCTTTAACTTTTTGTTAATTTTACTATTATTTTGTCGAAAAACACTAATGCTGAAGTTTATGTAGTATCTAGCATTGCTTAGTAAAAAATAAATGCAATTTTTATACTCTAGATGAAATCTGATAGTATTATAAGTTTGCCACAAAGTTTGTAACGCTAAGAAATAAGGCTCGGAGAAAAAAAATTAATGATACAGAAGTTCACATGATCAATCAAAAATCTCAAAACCGGATGTCCGTCCGTCCGTCTGTCCGTCCGTGTCCTCTCTAGCTTGAGAACGCGTTGATCTAGAAAGTTCAAATTTTGTACACGTCGTTTTTGACAAAAAAGTAAGGACAAGTTCGTGAACGGGCCAAATTGCTCCACCCCTTCTACTCCCTCCCATATAAAATGACACAATTGTGCAATTTGACAATAAACGGATTCACTCGAAAAGTATTAACGCTATTGGTCTCAAATTTGGAACATATAACTTTTATGATGATATCAATTTACCATATAAAAATTATGCGTGTCCTCTCCCTGCTTCTACCACCTTCCATACAAACTGTACTTTTTCATGAAATACTCTAAGCCAATTTACTCAGTGCGTATAAAATTTAGCAAGCTGAAATTGTGCACTAAATATTTATTTGGAGTTATTAGTAAGACCAAAAAAAATTAGACATTTAGTTTCACCCCTTCTACCCCTCCCATACAAAATGACACGATTTCGCAATTCGACAATAAACGGATTTTTTCAAAAAGCATGAAAGCTATTGATCTGAGATTTTGAATATATTACTTATAATAATATAATAATTTCAATCTGCTGTATAAAAATTAGTTGAGTCCTCCCCTTCCTTCCACCACCTCCCATACAAACTGCACTTTTTTGTGAAATACTCTGAATAAATTTACTCAGTACGTATGAAATTTATAGAACTGAAATTGTGCACTAAATAATTATTTAGAATTATTAGTAAGACCAAAAAAATTAGGCGATGAGCTTCACTCCTTCTACCCCCTTCCATACAATTTGACACAATTCAACAACTTTACAAAAATTCGATTTTCCTGAAAAGTATGAATGCTACTGATCTGCAATTTAAAATATGTCAATTAAATGACGTTTACAGTTATTTCTTAAAACGTCATTAATAAATTCACACTCCTTCTACCACCTCCCATACAAACTGCACAATTTCACTAAATCCAATACACTAAATTTCTCAGCACCAATTAAATTTTTGAATCCTAAATTTTGTATAAAACATTTTGATAGCAACCTTAGCGTGATGTGAAAAAATTATTTCATTATCGTCACCCCCTCTACCACTTCTCCTACAAAATTCCTTAAAATAAAAAAAATTCTCTTTCATCTAGAGTATCGCACGATTGGGGTTTACGCCAAGTCGTAGTCCTGTTATGTTTTTTTATTATGGTAGAAGTTTTCTGCCTACAAAACCAAGGTTAGAAGAAGCAAAAGGTTAAATAAAATCTGCATCATCTGTAGCCAAATTTTTGTCATGAGAGAAAAATATCTGCCAACAAGTCCGGCGCAACTTTATGATTCTTGGGAAAATTTGAGGATGCGTGTGAAGTTCATATACAGGTGGATAGAAAAGACTAATTGAAAGGGGGTTCTAGAGCTTTGCTGTTTTCAATTTAACACTTAACTGCGATTACGATTAATAGCTCCAGCTCCAGTTTGGGTTTGTATGGGGGGGCAGGGTCGATAGAAGGGGCGGGTGAGTGTTTATAATTTTTTAATTGATTGCTTGAGTGCCGTATCGCTGTATAGAATGTTAGTTTCATAGACAAAGAAAATTCTATGAAATTCAGTGTATTTGATAATTTTGAATTCATGCATTTGAATGGGAGGGCGTAAATTTACGATGCAATTTTATTTCCTTTCTCTTGAAAGGTGTTCATAATAAATTTCAAAATCTTTTAATTTTTTTGGTTATGATTTATTGAAATTGGTCGAAATCATACTTTTGTATGCGAAAAGGTAGAAGGAAAAGGGGAATTCCTAATGCCAATTTTTTAAAAATGTGAATTTGTCTGTGTGTATCGTATGCGTTCCTATACCATTTATCCGATTGTTATGAGACTTTGGTGAGATTTTGTGTGCACGCTCGCGAAGCCATTAGTCTAACTACACCTGGACAGAAAAAAGGCATCATGTGGTTCTATGTAGCGGTATCGCCACTTAGTTTTCATAAATTATGCAGTGACGAGCAAAACTATAACACCATGGTTTGGTGAATGTTTTCACAGTGCATTTCGAATTGAAGGAAAAGTTTCTAAAGAAAAGATTCTACACATTTACGCTTTATTATTCGTGACGTTTCGGTCTCTGCTGAATTTTTATAAAGGTCTCAGCGGAGATCGACACGTCACGAATAATATAGTGTAACAGTGTATAATCCGGAAGTTTTTTTTTTTTTACAGAATGACCTGTGTTATAGGCAAGTTCGACCTTTATGTGCAATGCACAAACACAGTCATGGAGGGAAGGAATGGGATTAGGAAGGTAGAGGAATAGGAGTGAGAACAACCGCAACGAGTGGAGAAGCGTGTATATTTTTCAGTTGTACTGGCCCTATTGAAAAATATTGGCAGATGTTATGGGGGACTGAATGATAGAAAGCGAACAGAAACTATCTATTGTTTCACTTTTACACCGTTTGCCCATTTTATTTCGAATAATTTTTCATCGCCAGCAGCAACTGAAAAATTCGTGCTTAAAAAAATTCCGTCTGGAGTGGGAATCGAACCCACGACCTATTGACTGAGAAGCAAGCACGCCAGGGAAGCCTCAAATCTTTCCTTTCAATATAATACCATCCATCAATATTTTTTCCGGTATTTAAACATCTTATTTATGTAATCAAAAGATCTTTTTGGCATTAATTTTGGTAGTATATTTCCTTACACCTTACGCAATCAAAATTGTTTTAGTAATTTGATTTTTTGCAAGATGGGCATAAACGGATGCTTTTTTTTTTAAATATTACAGCTTTGCACTCTCTCAAATCAAAGTAAATCAACGTAATCGTGTTTTATTTTGTCATTGTTGTATTTACCGAGCTAGCCATATTCACATTCGGAATGTTTTCTGGATCCATTCTATGAGTACCAGAATACATTCGGAATGTTTTCTGGATCCATTCTATGAGTACCAGAATGCATCCGATGATCCATTCTATGAATACCAGAATGCGCCCAATGAATGCATTTAAAATGTATCCATTTGCTAGGGCCATGTCCGGTTTGCTCGGGTGGCGATTTGTCATAGTTATTGATATACGAGCCCAACTTCCTTCAGAATGCATTCGTAAAGCATGCTGAATGTATTCGGAGTATGCAAAAAATACATTCCGAACGAATTCTGAATGCATGCTGATTGCATTCCTCTGGTCCAATAAAATTTGTTTCTGCGCAGTTTTTTGCAAGGCGATCAGCCTCTTCATTTGCCTCAATTGCCATATGTCCTGGGACCCACATTGAGGTTACGTTTGTTATTTTTTCTCATGATGATTAGGTTTTGAAGGCAATCCCGAACTATCCTCGATCTGTGTTTATTGGATGCTAGGGCTTTGAGAACCGCCTGACTATCCGATAGGATATAAATAAATTTGTTACGATGAGTTCTTCTTATATCCGACCTGGTTATAAACAGTTCATTATCAAAGTCGAATATCCAAATTGCCGTACTACGTCATCATTCGGCTTTGAACTTTGCTTCGCCTTCGTGCTGGCACCGGCATCGAATTTGCTTAGATACGAAGAAAGTGAGCGATTTTTTTCGTGATGTGAGTTTTTTCTTGTACTGAGTGAGACATCTTTGTGTCTTCACTTATTTTTGATACAAATCTAATGTGCATCATACAAAACACGAAAGAGATAATACTGCTCACACATAGGTTCAATTATTGAAAACAAATTGTTTTCTGCAACTGAAGAAAATATTACAATCAATAAGGATAATTTATTCTATTCATTGCCACAACAATATTTTGCTACTGTCGCTAAATTTCTATTTAACTTTGTTTCATAGGAAAATTATGATTTTTTTTTTTGCTGTACCATTTAAAAGGTTGTTTTATGAAAGTTGTTTGTTTTTTTTAGAATGGTTTCACTTTGTTTTCAAAAATAATTAAAAAAAAAAACAAGAGGTGAAGATCCGGGTTTAAATGTTTAATAATTGCACATTGTCTACTATTTACATGAATTTTGTATAATTATTTAGCTACATTCAACCCCTAGTAATCTCCTTACTAACCACCTTGATTCCGAAATGAACTTTACAACAATATCTTCAGTTATGCTGGTGCAGCATGAATCAGTTTTGAACGCAAATAAGCGAAAAATATGGGTTGTATGCAGTTCAATGAACGGAATATAATTAAAGCTAAATTTTTATTAGCATTCAGTATATGCATGTAAATTATTTAAATCAACATAAATAAATGAAACGAACCACGAATTAACAAAAACTGCTTCGGAGTTATAACCCAAACTTTTGGAACAATTACGCTTGAAATGAGATTAATAAATGGGTTATGAACTTGACTTCGAAACTATAGATACAGATCTATCATATGTCGATTATTCTTATACTATCTATCTCTTCGTGCATTGTAAATTTAGTGTATTTCACTTTTTGAAAGTTTCACGAAATCCTCATAATTTCAAATATAAACAAATAGCAACGCTCACACACTCGTAGCTAGCCCAATCTAGTTTTTATTTTCGAGATCTAAGTGGCACATTTCACTTGCGTTCTTTAAGCGTTCGTATAAAAGTAATGAGCTTCAATTAGTCAGTGTAATTCGTTTGGCTGTCTGTATATATGGTAAAAGCGGCTACGATAGGTGAATTGCTTACAGCTTTTTGCATAAGACTAGCTAACTATAAGAAGGCTTAAATTGGAAATTCCCACTGTAAATTTTTATTTATTCCAGCTTATGCGTCACCGTAATTCAACTCTCTTCAACAATGGATATTCACTGAATTTTTCTACGAAAATATCGTATCAAGAGAGAAAGGCCATTGCTCGATAATTATGTGATTTACTGTAATGGTGTTTTGGTGTTTTTCTTTTAGTTAGATATATGGTCCGCAAAGTATTTTTATTTTCAAAAATAACAATATTAGAAATTTTATTTACATTTTGAGTTTTTCTTTACGAATTATCGTAGATTTGATTTCATTCAAATCAAGCGATTAGAAAATAATACAATGTATTAGTTATGAAGTTGAAATGGTTTGCTTTGATTTGTCCTTCTATATCTGCTTATAAAAATTGCTCTGGAAATTTTTTTTATCAAATTTCAGATTCGAAATTTTTTTCCCAAAACCTTTTCATCAGAATACCGAGAAAAAACGTTTTTCTGTCTATGCTTAATAAATCACACTAAATTTAAGATCAGCCACTTGAAATTCGTCTAATTAGACTTTACAAATGTTATCCACAACGTTTGGTCTACAATTTTGATTATTGGATCTCAAATAGGCAATCATTATAAATAACGAACCCCTTATGCTAATTTTACCAAAATTAACCGATTGTCTACACCAAATTGAATTTGCCAAATACAGAAGACTAAAGCCTCGAGGACAATTGACGTACAAGGCACTACAGATGCAGAGAAGACTATTAGATCATGTAAACTGTGAAGTTCGTGAGGTGACCACGAGTACCTCTACTTATGAGTGAAGTTGGTTAGCAATTTTGCGTTTGGGCAATACTAGAGTCACTCTATGAAAAAGAAAGAACAAGGCACCTGGTAAAAGAGTTGGGCCACCTTGTCAAATGGGGCGCTTTTTATTTTCGAGTTCGAAAACCGATACTTAAATGTGGGTGAGAATGCATGTAGTGCTATTTGTAGTTCCTTATTTCGACGCGAATGTCGCTGGCATAGGTGCGATTTCGAAATTTGACATCTGGCGGGCTTTATCAATCATTTCAGCTAGGGTTAGGGTTTATGCAATTAGTTAGTTGTTTTTTCCTGAATTAGAGTGATATTGCTGACGAAATTAGAGAACACATCACTTATTACTTTAACATACGTCTATATTTATTTATTTATTTATTTAGTTAATCGGTTCGAATGTCATCCTCGGGAGTTTTGCATACTAGAGCGTTACTCGTTACAAAAAGGATGGCTCTTCGATCTCTCGCGGATCGAATTCTAGTACAACGAACACAAGCTTCATATTTCTGGGATCGGTTATCTCACTAGGCTTTGGAAAATTCTTAGTGACGTTTTCTTAGTGGTTTAATTTGTAAATAGTCCAACGGCCAAAACATCTCGATTTCCAGCATTGAGATGTCTAAGACAACACTACCTGTAAAACTAATGAACTATTTTTGGTACAATAGGGGTTTTTTTTAATAAAAGGCTTATTCTGAATTTACAACACATTTATTAAAGGAAAGATATCATATCACACATCGTGAGCTAAATACCAAAACCAAAATATATTGCACTTGTCGATTCACCGGCGAGAAGCTTCGACGCGATGTACATTTCTTCTTTCGCAGCTGCAGATTTCCACTTTCGCGGGGTGATCCCCATCAATTCCGGATGGTCTTCACTTCGGTTTCCTGGAATGCTTAAATTTATGAAAATTTACGGAAAAAATTAGAGTTTTTCACTTACCTTCGCCGAATGTACAAAATGAATTGTCATCGTGACAGTTCTCTTGACATTTCTTTACTAAAAAAGAACAAAACTAAAGTTCGAAATTCGAAATTACAGTCCTGATGCGTATGTGTGCGTGCAACTTTTTCTGATTTTAACTCGCGAAAATCTTTAATTTGCAGTACTTTTAAGTGGTGATAATTTAATTTGGTAGGTTTCACGTAATAATGAATGGATTGCAATCACATTTGCTTACTTATCGCACGCTGGAAAATAGCAGGGCGCTTTTTCAAATTTAACGGAAAAGCTGGTTATCACCACCTTGGCCGAACTCTAGTACCAGTCTTGTTCTTTCTTTTTCATAGAGGAATTCTAGGCAATACTATGCAGACTTTGGAAAAGAGAGAACTGTGCCAGATACTACTAAAAATATGCGGCATTTATGTTAATAAAGGCAAATTTCGTATTGAATATTTGATATGCCAAATCGATTTAATGGTATTTAGGACAGTGAACACAAATTTCGTATTGAATAAACTTTTCTGTGCACTTTTTATTTTGGCATATCAAAAAAATTCTCAGAATTTTTTCATTTTTCATGTTTAGCAAAAAAGTAACTTTAAGTTCGTGAACGAGCCACATGCTCCCAATCCTTCTACCCCCTCCCATACAAATTTCATGAAACCACGAAATTTAAGGAAATTGATTTTTCTCCGAAAATATTTCAGCTATCGACTTGCAAATTAGATCATAGTATAATGACATGAATATAATTATCATTAAAAAATATTAATGCGATCACCTTACGCATTCTACCCCCTCCCATACAAATGCATAATCTTCAAAAATGCATTTATTCGGTTTTCATTACAACTAGCAAAGGACGAATTTTGGCGATAATTCATTATATTACGGTCGCGACCAATTTTGTAAAAAAATGTCAACTTTAAATCACTCCTTCTACCACCTCCCATACGAATTTTATGAAATTTCGAAATTCAAATTTAATTATAATATTTTTCTTCAAAACCGTCAAAGCTATCAACTTCAAATTTTGAGAAAAGCATACCATTACATGTATCATTGATATCAAAAAATTTGGTTTTGATTCGAATTTTCCTTCTACCCCCTCCCATACAAATATACAATTTTCATCATTATCATCAATGGCGCGACAGCCCAAACCAGGCCCTGGACTCCCGAAGTCGGTTTTCAATCATCGTTGATCCAAAGACCGCATCCTCCAGCTGCTAATTTTTAAGATGGCTTCGCTGTCTTCATCAACCGAATCTTCCCATCGCTTGTGTGGTTTGCCTACTGGCCGGTTACCACTCGCTTTGCCTTTGAGAGCAGGTTTGGGGATTCTTCCTTCTTCCTCTACATGGCCAGTGCACTGCAGTTTACGCAACTTGATGAACGTTGAAGCTTCTGGCTCGTCGCAGAGTTGAAACAGCTCATGTTTGTATCTTATTCACCATTCCGTTCCTTCCTTCACAGGTCCCAAAATTTTACGGAGGACCTTTCTTTCAAATGCTTTTTCGGAAGTTCGCGTTAATGTCCACGTCTCGCTGCCATAACAGAGCACATATCGTACATTAGTTTCATTTATTTGAAGCTTATTGTTCCAGTGCACTTTCTTGGATTTCATTATTGGAAGTACCGAATAATACGTCTGATATGATAGTATTAGATTAGCCACAAGATATTAGAAATTGTCCACACTCTCCAAGTTATAGTCCGCAATTGTTATGTTTTGTCTGATAGGCGTTCACTAGGGAACGATCTTGCGAGGATGTTTATGTCGTCTGCGTATGCTACTAGTTGGGAGGACTTGAAAAGTAGTGTCCTATTGGTGTCGGCTGGGATTTTTCGGACGACATACTCTAGTGCCAATTTGAAAAGCATGGGGCTAGACCATCTCCCTGCTTTAAACCACATTCCGTTCGAAAGCTGGTTGTAGAATCGGTTTGTATTCTCACTTGGGATTCAATGTTTGTCGTCTCGTTAGTTGGACAAGTTTTGGAGAAATTCTAAAATCAAGCATAATTTGGTACAGTACTCTCCTTTCAATACTGTTCTATGCTTGTTTAAAATGTAAAATTACACAATGTACAATTTTGGTAAATGCATTTTATCGATTTTCTGTGAAACTAGAAAACGTAAAACATGAAATTTTGCCAGAATTTCCCCCTTAAAAATTGCAATATATGCAAGAAAAATTATCGACTTTGCTTCACTCCTTCTATCCCCTCCCATAAAAATTTACAGCTCCAAATGCCCTGTTGATGTTTTTGGTTGCCTCCCTTGCGTTGCGGCCAAGTTTGAACTCGTAAAGAAAAAATTACCATTTTTGACTCGATTCCATGTTTTTTTTATTTTTTTGTTCTCTCCGATCTCAATGAAGAACAAAACTGAAATGATTCCATGAACAAATGTAGGAGCATTTATACTTCAATATTCATTACTATCAGAGCCACCTGGCGGCAGTTTGAGACATGAAAATCGCAACTAACTTCACTACATCGCGAAAGTCGCCATTTCATCTGCAACAATTTAATAACAAAGCAATATGATTAGGATGTTGATAAGCAGCTTTAAAATCATCCAAAACTTTCCACTTTCTCTGCAACCTCCCATATAAGTCCCTTAATTTCAGACAAAAATAGTTCAAATTTCTCGAAAATTATGAAAGCTATAAACTTTAAATTCAGCATGAAACATTTTGCATACCACGTTCGGTGTCATGTGATAAACCTCTCCGCTCTGCATCTACCACCTCCCATACAAAAGTCACTATTCGAAGGATTTGAGATGGCATAGTTTCCAGTACATTAAACTCTTTCCCATTTCATCTAGAGTATCATATAGTTGGGCTTTACGCCCAATCATACTTCTGTTATGTTTACACTCTAGATGAAAACTGAGAGTATATTGTGCTTACCTCACCGTTTGTAACTCTAAGAAATAATGCTCGCACAGAGTCGCCAAGGGTATAGAAATATTTGTAGAAAGAAAAGATTGTACACTGTTACGCTTTATTATTCGTGACGTGTCGGTCTCTGCTGAGATTCGAAATGCATTGTGAAAACATTCACCAAATATTTGTTGTCATTCAAAAACCTCGATTCTGAGTAACCGTCTTCGGTCTGTCCGTCTGTCTACAACATTACTTTCGAACGATTTGAGCTATCGTGCTAAAATTTCTTTTATGTCAGTCTCAGCAAAAAATAAACTTTAAGTTCGTGAATGAGCTATGTCCTCATACTTCTTCTACCCCTGCCATACGAATTTCATGAAATTTACAAATTTAAAGAAATTGATTTTTCTCCGATACTATTTAAGCTATCGACTTAAAAATTGGGTCAAATTATAACAATCTGAATACCATTAAAGTCAAAAAATATTGATCTGATCCCTTTACTCCTTCTACCTCTCCCTTACAAATGTTCAATTTTTAAAAATGCACTTATTCGATTTTCATTGTAACTAGTAAAGCTGAAAGAATAAATTTTTGCCAGAATTAATTTTATTATAATTGCAACTAATTTTACTATCAACTTCACTTCACTCCTTCTACCCCTTCCCATACAAATCTCACGAAATTAAATCATAGATCATTAAATCATTTTTCTTCAAAACCGATAAAGCCATTGATTTGTTATTTTGAGCAAAGTATAATAGTGCAGATATCTTTGATGCCAAAAAAAATTGTTTTGATCCGTATTCTCCTCTCATATCGAATTTCGTTAAAACTAGATAAAGTAGAAACTTGAAATTTTGCCAGAATTTATTCCTTAATTATTGCTATAAATGTTTAAAAAATTATTAATTTCGCTTCACTTCTTCTACCCCAAATTACTGTATAAGAAATTCAAGAAGTGCATTTACCCTTCGAACATGTGAGAGCTATTGACTTTAAAATTGAAATAAAGAATGATGATAAGTTGTCGATAAGGATAATAATAAGCAGTTTCAAAATCTCACAAAACCTTCCACTTCTTCTGCCGCTTCCCACACAAATCCTCCGCTTTCAAAAAAACATGTCCAATTTCTTTGAAAATTATGAAAGCTATAAACTTCGAAATCAACACGAAATATATTGCATATAGAATTACAAACCACCCCGCCTCTCTGCTTCTAGCACCTCCCATACAAAAGTCTCTATTCATGATTCGAACGAATTTGAGAAGACATATTTTCCGGTACTTTAAACTCTTTCCCATTTTATCTAGATTATCATACATTTGAGCTTGACGCTCAATCATAATTTTGTTATGTTTTTCTTTTATTTTTTCCCCTTTTTTAAATCGAGAAATCTGTAAAAAAAAAACGAATTTTGCAGTTTCGGCACTCTTTACATTAAATGAACTATACGAAGTTAGGCAAAGAAAACATTACTTTTGGCGGATTAGAACTGGTGAACTATGTAGTTCACCAGAAGGAACTATTTTCAAGCAGTTCTATAACTTTGTTATATAAACTTTTTCAATCCGGTAACAACAAATGTTTTAAGATTTTCTTTATGGTTCAATTTTCATAACTCTTGGTTCCAGTTGGTGATCATCCACATAAACTCACAATTTAATATTAGATATGTTATAATTTTAATTTTTTCTTATTATATGCAAGGATATATGTACAATCCGTTAAAATAAATATTTCTTATTTCAAATGGCAACAAAGAACGTTTTAAAATATTTATGATGTCCTCTTCTTCAAAAGAATTGAGGAAATGGAACCTGTTTTATCTCTCTATGTTACTTATTAAATTTTCGTTTCACAATTTTGCAAAAGGCATTCACCAAAGAAAAGTTTTTATGTAGTATAAGTTGCAAAGTAAACAAGAAAAAATACTTCACAAGAAATTGTTATAGTTGTTTCTTATAGACTCGTGGATTTTCACTCACCAAAATAATATGAAAAATCCTTCGAATAGCTTACCCTTTTTTTTTTCCTTAAAAAAAATCATCAAATACTCCATCCAATATCTGTCGAGAAAGCTTAGCAAATCAAGCTCAATGCCCGAGAATTGAGAGAATTGCCGAGAAAGCTTAGCAAATCAAGCTCAATGCCCGAGAATTGAGAGAATTGCCGAGAAAGCTTAGCAAATCAAGCTCAATGCCCGAGAATTGAGAGAATTGCCGAGAAAGCTTAGCAAATCAAGCTCAATGCCCGAGAATTGAGAGAATTGCCGAGAAAGCTTAGCAAATCAAGCTCAATGCCCGAGAATTGAGAGAATTGCCGAGAAAGCTTAGCAAATCAAGCTCAATGCCCGAGAATTGAGAGAATTGCCGAGAAAGCTTAGCAAATCAAGCTCAATGCCCGAGAATTGAGAGAATTGCCGAGAAAGCTTAGCAAATCAAGCTCAATGCCCGAGAATTGAGAGAATTGCCGAGAAAGCTTAGCAAATCAAGCTCAATGCCCGAGAATTGAGAGAATTGCCAAGAAAGCTTAGCAAATCAAGCTCAATGCCCGAGAATTGAGAGAATTGCCGAGAAAGCTTAGCAAATCAAGCTCAATGCCCGAGAATTGTCAACCGAGATTAGATGAAACTTAAGTGCAGATTCAACCCAGAAAAAACGACGATGTGTGAAACAAACGTCCTTATAGTTTCTTTTTGTCGCACAATGTTGGAGAAATACACACACTTGAGAGTCTTAAATTTATGACATTTTTACGCTCCGTTTGTTTTATTATCCCATGCCCGAAGTATTTAAAAGGACAATGCTACGCTCGTAGAGATGAGACAAAATCCTATTCAGCTACTACTATCCGCGGTTTCTTGATGTTTGGATGTTATATTTGTTCATTCATTTATTCATTTACTCTTTGAGACATGATCGATACAACTTGGTACAGGGTTCCCAATACATCCTCCCGTAGTACCAAGTTTCAAGTCCTTGGTGAGGACCTTCGTGAAGCAAGCTTCACTTCGGTCTTAGTTCACACGCAACTTGATACCGATCAAACAGCTCGAGTTCACGGAGTTGCCACGCTCCAAAAGCAGTTACTGGAATCGCCGTAGCTTTCTAGACCAGCACTTACTTCTCTGTGATAGATAGGATTCGGAGCTGACCGATCGTTCAACTTTGTCCCCCCCACCTAAATGGGTTTCGGAGCTGACGGTCAATTCAACTTGGTTCCCCCCTATCTATGTAGGTTTCGGAGCCGATGGTAATATAGTATAATAAATTGCCTCAGAACAATTCAATATACCTACCATCGGCTTACTCCCCCCTACTTGCATCTACTTAGAATACATCATACCAGATTTCCATACTGAACGACCGGTGTTGATCAACTTATCTTCTTATAAGCACGGTTTTTACTTATTATTATGGTAAATATCAATGTAATTAATATTTACTTATTTCCGGTCCCTTCAATCACTCCTGCGTTACCAAATTCAGATCAGGACTTAAAATCTGAGCAATGTAATGAAAGAAGTCGATGTGTTTATATAAGGGCTTCGATATACATATATGTAGTAGCCATTGCTATTAAACTTGTTAATGTATAAAAATTCAAAGAAGAAGTAGGCGTTTGTTTGTTGAAAGAAGAAAAAAAAAAATAAAAAGCAACAAGAGAACAACGTTTTTTCCTGACTATAATTTTAATTAGAAAACTTGGAGAAGTTAAATAATTAAGAAATAATCACTGGAGAAAAATTACCCGAGAAAAATTAACGGATTACAAAGAAGATTTGGACAATTTCACGATTAACTTGCATTCGAAGCCATATTGTATACTAGAAAAGGAGTTTTCTAGCGGTGAATTTAATATGGGCAGACGAAACGCTAGTAATTCGTTGCAGTTGGAGGATCTTGAGAGCAGTCCGGTAAGCAATCCGACATCGCCTTTTTCTGCAGCGCAACTTTCGGCACTGATTCTGGAATACTCAGGAGATGAAGATGTACAACGATGGATTTCCCAAATTACAAATGATTCAGAAGGTGTATGCGGTAGAAGAGAAGCTGCTGCGTATTATACTGATAGGAAAACTCAAAGGTAGGGTTCTAAATTGGTTTTATTCTCGCCCGGAGCACCTAATACTTGATCTTCGAGACTTGTTCGAAAAATTAGTGGAGCTGTTCGCAGTAAAACTCGACAAAGTTTTACTTAGAAAACAATTCGAAAATCGTAAGGGGGGACGAGAAGAAAAATTTGCGATATATTTCCAAGAGAAACTAGTATTAGCTAATAAGCTAAAATTAGAAGACGAGGAGATAATCGATTATTTAATTGACGGTCTGGATGATCATTATTTGGAGAGTCAGGCCAAAATGCAACAATATTCAAGTCCTAGTAGACTTATCATGGATCTACTTTAATTAGAGTCAAATAGATTCACTTTTAGACATCAAGTCGTTAGTTTCGAATTAAAAAATCGATTTTATTTGAACTGAAAGTTATTTAAAATTATTATATTTTTACTACAGTCAAATCTCAAAAAATAATATTCTTAAAAAAGAATGTTGGTCGGGAATCGTACCCGGGGCCATCCACGTGGCAGGCGAGTTTTTCGCTGAAGCACCAATACCGACGAAATTATCTCGCTAAAATTTAGTAACATACTTCACGCGAGTTCAAACATATGCGAAGTTTAGCTTAATTTTTTTTTTTTTAAAGATATTATACTATTATAAATTAAATTTAGTTTATCTTGGCACAAATGACCGGACTTCTAACTGAAAATATTCAATGGAAATGAAAAGGAGGCTGTTCATTTGATACGAATCACTGAAACTTTGCAATGAACAGAGTCGCTTGAGTTCAGAAATAGTTAAAGTCATACATCTACACAAAATTTGTTCATTTCTATTTCTTCAATAATGGTTTTCTGAGACAGAAATAAAGTTTGGAAAATTGCCCGTGGCTTGGTTCGTGTCATGGTGAATTGTAAACGGGCCATTATCTACCGAGAAAAACATTATGAAAGATTGAATCTTCGTTCAACGAACTTTTTAACAATAAAGAAAACAATTTTTGACTGACATCTTGACCTTGAAAATCAACTCAACGCAAATTCTAAGGTCAACATTGAAACTCTTCAAATTAATATTTTACACTGAATAATTCTGACTTAATTTTGACTTATTCAAGCATATTCGTAAGTGATAACTTAAACTTAAAAAATTTAAATATTCAATTTTCGTATTCTGATCACACTACTTCTAGCGTGACCTCTATAAATTCTTTTTGGAAAAAAGTATCTGCTTGCTATGTACGGCATGTTATCTTTTTTCAAAACAATTTAAGCTAAACATTCTAATAAATCTTTTGGAATATTTTTTTCCAACAATTTGTGTTAGGTAGTGAAATTTAAAAAAAAATCGGATAACATTGCGATAGATTTTTTTTTTAGTCTTGCTGATCTCGACAATTGGTATGATCTCATCTAAGACCAGTGATCGTGATTCATTTTCGTCATCCGAAATGAATAACAATGAATAAATTGAAAAAAAAAGAGGACCATAGTATTTCAATCTATAGGTCAGATCTAGAAATTAAATCGACAATAACATACGAATAAAGAAAAAATAAATGATGTATCGGAAATATACTGATTGTAATGCAGATCAGTTTTTGGTATGATTCACTCGAATGAGAAACCTGTTCGATTCTTCTAATTGTACACTATAACCACCTCTACTCTGTAGCTAAGAAAAAAGAAAGTCTTCGAAATTTCGAGATTAATAATAAAAGCAAATTCAGAATTGTAATAAAAAAAAAGATATTAAGAAAGCTTGAAAGGAGAAGATCAACCATTTCAGCAAGTATGCAAATTTTTATTTTGTGTGACGAATACAAGTTTGCGGCGTTTTTTTCTTCTTAGTAAAACCATAACTTGACCGTGACTTTGTAAGATCAAAGATTGATCATTCTTCGAAATACTTTAACAAGATCACTAACGTAAGGCATGTCTTGTTAGCATCGCCAATAACCCGAGTAGTGTAATTTCAATGCGATCAATATCTTCTTGGAACTGCTAATCCTTAGATTTTTTTCCCTTATCGATTAGCATCGGATTACATTGTTCTGCAGTAATCTTATATGCATATTTTTCATTCTTTACTGACCACAAAAGAGCGGATGTTTACTTATGGATATTGAATTTACGGTGGAGGTTATCTAAAAAAAATGAATTTCAAAATTTGTTTACGCTCTTCACTTAATGTATCATGTATAAGATACAGCAATATCTAAAGTTTTTTTTTTAACTCTTAGTAAATTTTCATAATATTGCTTACAAGTGCTTTTATTGTTTCTAAAAATAACGCCTCCACCCAGTCGTCGTTGAAGTAGTTAATTTTCCATTTGTTCATTCCAGGTTTGAAAAAAGTTGTAAATATTCTTACCCAAATGGCAAATCAGTTCTATTTTCAACTTATTATCTGGCTTGTAAGGGTAATCCTAATAATTGGAATTTTGGTGCAATATTGCGTTGAATGTCGCAAATTCAAATTCTTCTGGATGAAATTGTTTTTTGCACTTTGAAATCAATGAAGACACTCAGACGAGACGCACACGATTATTTAACGGACACACAGAGCGGCAAGATAAGTTTGAAATTTGAAAAATGTTCATTTCAAATGAACAGAACTGACAAATTTATTTTGGGTATAAGGAGTATGGAGTACTGGACAACAAAATGAAGCATACTACTACCGAAAGGAGTACTACTGGTATCCGTACCCTACCAAAATAAAATTCCATCAAGAAGTGTGACCGTAGAGATTTTTGGGGGTCGCTGATTTCGAACGAACTCAAAACGATGATTGGATGGAATGAAATCTATGAAATTCCGGTTGTGTGTTGAAGCTGGTAAATAGAAGTTTCTAGTGTGTCTGATGCAGAATTTAGTTTCAAAAATTTTTATTTTTTCTATATCGCAGAAAAAATCGTTAAAATACAGCTGCAATGCTGGAACAGTTTTATTTAACCAAATTTTGATCTCATTTCACTATTTCTCAAACAAATACTGTTTAAAATGAATCCACATTTAATCAGAAACAAAATAACAACTTCTGAATGATTCACTTTGTCTGATAATAAAACCGCATTAATGCGTTGGTTAGTTTTGATTTTGCATAATTAATTAAATGAGTCAAATTTAAATCCATTGTTATCTGGTGAAAACATGAATAAGCTGTTTTGTACAATTCTCTCAGGGTCTATCTGTTATATACTTATTTTACCAGTGCTGAAAATTTCACAATTAAAATAATAAAGAATGAAATTAATTTGATAGGAAAGAATTCGTAACAGAGAGCATCAGGTTAAATGATGTTCTAAGAAATGTTGTCATAAGGTTATATCAATAACTAACTAAATTATCCTAAATTACCCTTAAGAAGCAAAAAAAAAATGTTCTGTCTGTACGTCGTACGTTGAGCGTAAACGTACGGCGTTCAGACAGACGCACAATAACTCTCACAATTTTGAAGATAGAAAGTTCATTTTTGGGTTAATTATAGATGGGTGCTGATCTTAGACGGACACCAATTTTGGAGGGTGTACGATGCAACGAAAAACACTTAAAAATTAATATCTCGACCATCTCTTAAGCTATGTAATTGAAACATGAAACATATGGTATATTAAGCTATGCTAGCGGAAGAAATGAGAAACTTTCCAAAAATTTCAAAATATCAATCCCAAAATCGAATACTGATATAATTGAAATATTGTCAGATTGTAGAGCTATTTATTGTATTGCTTTAAATTCACCATAGCCGGTCCCAAGCCCGTTTGAGAAGGAGGTAGCACAGAGTTAACCTTAATGGCCAGCAACACCTGTGTGTGTCAGGAAGTAGGAAACACTATCAAATAGTTGGGCTCGCAGCACTGCTGTGAGAACTCCAGCATGTCATGTTTAGCTAAAAACTCCCACCCTTTTTCTAACGAGGTGTAAGAAATAAATAGGATGATCCTTCATGTCGGGGGTTGGGCGAGGCACCGACAACCTGTAGAACAACCTCGGAAACGACGGACTCAACGGCAATGACCACGCAAACGAAAAATGAACTACTTTTTTGGATCTTGGAAAGTTCGATCCTTATTTAGGACAGGAGCTCTGACAGAGTTCCTCGAAGAAGTGGCAAAACACAACATCAACATAACTGCCATCCAAGAAACGAAATGACTCGTTAATGAAATCATGGACACGAAATCACACACAATTTAACCAAGTGGGAAATTGTCGGGAAGCAGAGAGTTTGGAGTCGCATTAGCAGCAACAGGTCACGAGTCTCAAACCACTAAGTGAAAGATTGTGTGCAATCCGAATAAAAATTAGGTTTTTCAACGTTTGGCTGATCAACGTCCACGCACCAACAAAAGACAAGAACGATATAATTAAAGACGAATTTTTTACCACCCTAGAGACAACCTATGATTCACTGCCCTCGAATGACCTAAAAATTGTTTTAGGGGATTTTAATGCAAAAGTCAGAAAGGAGGTCATAGAGGAACAACTGGAGCGCACAGTCTCCATAACATAACCAACGACAATGGCCAACGTCTTATTGATTTCGCAAGCAGCAAAAATATGATAGTAAACTCTACGTGCTTTCCACATCACAAGCGAACATAGGCATCACCAGATGGTCACATCTTTAATCAATTGGACCACGTATACTTGACGTACGAATAGTCCGCGGTGCAAATTGTGAGTCTGATCACTATCTAGTTAGAGCTAAGTATCGATGCCGAATAGCTTGTCGTGTCCGCATGTCCGCACTGGATCTACACTTGACACCAATATATAAAAACATCCAGAATATGTATGCCAGTGGAGAATATGTGGACGAAAATACGAGACGGCATCAAATCCTCTGCAGAAGAATACCAAGTGCGGCGAAAAAATAAAGACTGGTTCGACCGAGAATGTCGCGATGCAATAGATAGAAAGAATGAGGCTTACAACATTTTTACTGATCGACCACCAAAAAGGATAGATGTGACGAGATTAGGCGATATAGAAAACAGATGTGCAGGCGAAAAAAGGATGTACAATAGTGCCAAGATACAAAAAATGGACGACGATGTGATACAAAATAAAACATGGGACGCATACGTAATAGTAAAAAACCTAAAAAAGGGATATATAAGCAAAAACCCAGTCTCTGCAAAGAGGCAGAGGGTAATATCATTAGCGACACACAAGAAATCAAAAGGAGGTGCGCTTCCTACTTCGAACATCTTCTCAATCAATATTATCATTCTAAAAAAATAATAATTATAATAATAAACTTATATAATTTCCCAGATTATAATAACAATGTCTAAACATATCTGTTTTCCGGAAGTCGTTGAGCATCAGTAGGAATCGAACCTCATCGAATTATTAAACAACAGGCCCACTATTCAACTCATAATAAAGAACACATTTGGGACAGAGCTGGAAGCAACAGGATTAGTTAATACAGGATCCGTGGTATCTCTAGTACCACCGGAATTCGCAAAATTGTTTTTTGAATTTCTTGTGTTGAAAAAGTGTGTATTATAGTTCTTATGATATAGATAAAAAGCGTGCGAACTCTAAATATTTTTGATAAAAATTCATAGATTTTTTGATTTTAAGAAATTTTGTATGAGGAGTGGTAGAAGGGGTAATGGCTTTGAACCAATTTTTTCACATCATGCTAGAATTGCTATCAGAATGTTTTATTAAAAATTTAAGCTTCAAAAATTTAGTAGATACTAAGAAAATTAGTGTATTGAATTTAGTGAAATTGTATAGTTTGTATAGGAGGTGGAAGAAGGAGTGGGAAGTTCTTAGTGAGTTTTTCACAAATAACTACAAACATCATGCATTTGAAATGTTTTCAATCGCAGATCAGTAGCATTCAAAAGGAAAATCAACATTTTGAAAATTTGTGAAATTGTGTCATATTGCATGGGAGGGGGTAGAAGGAGTGAAGCTAATCGAATTGGCTTAGAGTATTCCATGAAAAAGTGCAGTTTATATGAGAGGTGGTAGAAGGAGTACATTCTAAATTTCAGATCAATAGACTTTTCGAGAAAATTGGTTTTCTGTCAAATATCGAAAATAGTCATTTTGTAAGGGAGGGGGTAGAACGGGTGGAGCGATTTGGCCCTTTCATGAACTTTAACTTTTTTTTTTGTCAAAAACAACTTGTACAAAATTTGAACGTTCTAGCTCAACGTGTTCTCAAGCTAGGAAGCGGACAGACGGACGGACAGACGGACATCCGGTTTTGAAATTTTTAAGTGATAATATTAATTTCCGTATCATTAATTTTTTTCTCCGAGGCTTATTTATTAGCGTTACAAACTTAAGAGCATAGAACCATATCTTGATCGTTTATCGTGCACGCCGGACACTTAAGAGCAAACTTATAATACTCAGATTTCATATAGAGTACTTATAATTAGCAGCTGTAGGACTCGGTATTTCGATCGAGACGATTGGAGGCGCCGACTAGTGGCTAGTGCCCGATTTGGGCTATGATGATGATGTTCTATAGTTTTGATAAAAATTATAAGTTGGGCTTTGTAAATGGAGAGAGGTGGTGAGCCACAATGTCGAAACATTGAGTAATTTTTTCAGGGCTCTGGTAAAAGATACAAAATTCAAATTTGGCAGGTGCGCAGATCCATTTGAAATACTTAAAAACAAAATAATTTGCACCAGAACTGTTATCCACTAAAACGGGGTACCTGCACGAGATGTTTCATGTGTATTGGGAAAAAACACGAAAACTCAAAATTTTTGATTAACATTTTAAGCTAGAAACTTGAAAATTTGCGAAATTTATTTCAAATAAATGTATAAGAGTTGCAGATACTAACTAGTCGAATACCTTCAAAACGTTTACCCCCTCTCAAACAAAAGTATTTTTTCGACCATTAAGAAATTATTTATCGCCAAACCATTAGAAGCTATCAACTTGAAATTTAATGTAACCACTTGTAAAATTATTTAAAACAATGTTGCATCAAATTTTTATACTCTAGATGAAATCTGAGAGTATATTGTGTTTGCCTTACCGTTTGTAACGCTAAGAAATAACGCTCGCACAGAGCCGCCAAGGGTTCAGAAATATTTGTTGTCGCTCAAAAACCTCGATTCCGAGTGACCGTCTGTCCGTCTGTCCGTCTGTCCGTCTGTCTGTCTGTCTGTCTGTCTGTCTGTGCGTCTGTCTACAGCATAACTCTCGAAAGCTTTGAGCTATAGCGCTAAGAATTTGTGTGTGTCATTTTTAGCAAAAAAGTAACTTTAAGTTCGTGAACGGGCCAAATCGCTCCACCCCTTCTACCCCCTCCCATACAAAATGACACAAATCCGCAATTTGACAATAAACGGATTTGCTCGAAAAGTATAAGACCTATTGGCCTGAAATTTGGAATATATTACTTTTATGATAATATCAATCTACCGTATAAAAATTATGCGTGTCCTCCCCCTCCTTCTACCACCTCCCATACAAACTGTACTTGTCATGAATTACTCTAAGCCAATTTACTCAGTGCGTATAAAATTTAGCGAGCTGAAATTATGCACTAAATATTTATTTAAAATTATTAGTAAGGGTAAAAAAAATTAGACGATTAGCTTCACTCCTTCTAACTCCTCCCATACAAAATGGCACAATTCCGCAATTCGACTATAAATGGATTTGCTCGAAAAGTATAAAAGCTATTAGTCTGAATTTCGGGATATATTACTTCCATAATGATTTCAATATACAGTATAAAAATTATTTGCGTCCTCCCTCTCCTTCCACCCCCTCCCATACAAACTACACTTTTTCATGAAATGCTCTAAGCCGATTTTCTCAGAACATATAACATTTATCGAGCTCACATTTTGTGATAAATACTTATTTAGCATTATCACTAAGATCAGAAAAAAATATTTGATTAGCTTTACTGCTTCTACCCCCTCCCATACAAAATGACACAGTTTCACAACTTCACAAAAAATCTATTTTCTTGAAAAGTATGAATGTTACTGGTCTAAAATTTAAGAAATGTCAATTTTATGATATTCTTAGCTATTTCTGAAAAAATCACTAAAATCCCCCCACTCTTTCTACCACCTCCCATACAAACTGCACATTTTCACTAAATCTAACACACTAATTTTCTCAGCTCCTATTAAATTTTTGGAGTAAGCATTTTGTTTAAAACATTTTTATAGTTTTTTTAGCATGATGGGGAAAAAATTAGTTCAATGCTATCACCCCTTCTAACACTCCCCATACAAAATTTCTTGGGATCACAAAAAATTCTATTTCATCTAGAGTATCGTAAGATTGCGCTTTACGCGCAATCGTAGCCCTGTTATGTTTTTAAATTGCCCTTGCTCTTCTATTCCCTCCCATACAAGAGTGTGATTTCGACCAATTTCAATAAAGCACCTAATAACCAATAAATTAAAAGCATGTATGTACATATAAACCAATGAAATATTGAATCTTCGTACTGGAGCTATTGATCGTAATCGCGGTTAAGTGTTAATAATTTACAACAGCCCTGGTGGTTAGAGTAGATTCATTGAAAGGGCCAATGAATCTACTCATTGACAATCTACTCCATTGATTCATTGGCCCTTTCAATGAATCTACTCTACCCACCATAACCTGCATATTGACTTGCCACGCATCCTTCACTTGTCCCAAGAATAGTAAAGTTGCGCCCGAGCTGTTGGTAGATATTTTTCTGTAATATATACTTTAAGTAAATTAATCCGCAATTTCCTTATTTCTTTGTACAACATATACGCACGTGTCTTCGAAGATGGCCAAGATCATTTTAATTCATAGCACGATTATCTAATGATGTGCGATCATGTCGCACGCTGGACTGAGTCCAAATAATTTATTTACAATAACTAAGCAAATATTTTTATTTTGCGTATTTATCAAGATTGTGAGAAAATAATAATTGTAATGATAATTATTGTACATATTTTCTGTTGCAAAAAATTTAGCTAAAAAACATTGTTTAAGCACTCGAAGCGAAAATGATTGTGTAATTGTTGAATAAGTAATTAATGAATTATAATAAAAGTTTGTACACTAGGACCCGATTGACACCGGATTTCAACATTTTTTTTCGTCCTTGGGCTTGGTTACACAGTATACTCAAATTATGAGATTAGGTTATTTTTCTTTCTGGGGCTCTTGAACACAAAGACATGTACAATGGCGTTGAAGAAAAATTATTTAGCACTCAATGGCGCAACAATTTAGGAGGGATTTTATGAAAATTTTACAAGATTACTTCATAAAGTTTATACAAGTAGCATACTACTCTTCGGCATTCGAAAACGGACTATGATTGGCTTCTGGAACATTCGAACATTGAATGACGGGGGAAGAGCTGGGGTTACTCGGTCACCGCCAATCGGTGATCGACCGTGAAATGGAGCACTATAACATCCATATCTTGGGGTTGAGCGAGGTCAGGTGGACAAAAAACATATTGGGTTTCCCCTGATGGTGTTACTCAGAACCAGATCGACCTTTTGGCTATAAGTAGCTGATGGAGAAGATGTTTCCTCGATGTGCGAGCGAAACGTGGAGCTGACGTGGGGAGCGATCACCACTTGATGGTTGCCTGCTTGAGATTGTGTACAGCAGCTATCCGACGACCACAAATTCTTCAAAATGAAGCGCAAGCTTAATGTGGATTAACTCAGAGATCCCAACAAAAAACACGAATACACCACTTTTTTACGCGAAAAGTCAGCCACATTGGGTGAATATGAAATGCGCACACTGGACACCAATTGAGAGGCAACCAGAAACACTTTTCTAACTAGTGCTGAAGAATCTGTGGGATATGTGCAAAGTGGTGAGAAACCCTGGATGTCGCAAGACACATGGGACAAGGTTGGCAATCGGAAAAAAGCCAAATTGGCAATCATCTCTCAACCCGATGTCAACCAACGAACA
Source organism: Chorisops tibialis (assembly GCA_963669355.1). NCBI lineage: Eukaryota > Metazoa > Arthropoda > Insecta > Diptera > Stratiomyidae > Chorisops > Chorisops tibialis. The sequence goes on along the minus strand of OY770262.1, from coordinate 11,998,773 downwards.
CCTGACCTGAGACAGGACTACCGCGATGCTCATATACGGCTTAAAAAGGCTGTTAGACGCGAGAAGAGAAAGGCCATTGAAGATCTGGCAAGCAAGGCAGAATCTGCGGCTTACCTTGGGGATATGGGTTCACTATTCAAAATCATGAAACAGTTGACGAACAGGAATTTCACCGCCAACCACCTGGTGAGAGATGTCAACGGAACTCTCCTTAATATGAGTGAACATCAGTTGCGGCGATGGAAGGAATACTTCTCTGATATTTTAAACAGAACAACTACCAAACATCCAACCGCAACTATCCTCTATTAGGGACGATCCCCCAGATAAGGAAGAGATAGTTTCCGCCATTCGGGCAATGGCGGGAAGGAAAGCTCCAGGTATAGACGGACTACCGACCGAACTCCTCAAAGCGGACCCGGAAATAACAGCCGATATACTGCTCCCACTCTTCACTAAGGTGTGAAATGAAGGAAAATATCCGACTGAATGGAAGGAGGGCGTTACTGTAAAAATTCCGAAGAAGGGTAACCTTCGGGATTGTGGCAATTGGTGTGGTATATGTCTACTTACTGCCGTATCAAAAATTATGGCTAAGGTAGCTCAATAGGATTAGTGATGTCGTCGAGAGCAATCTCGAAGTTTATCAGGCTGGATTCCGTAAAGGGTCGTCTTGTATCGACTACACAAATGCCTTACGGATAACATTAGAGCAGTCAACCGAAATGGGTTCGCCACTTCATCTCATGTTTGTGGACTTCGAGAAGGCTTTCGACAGCGTTAAGCAAAAGTACATATGGAATGCTTTGCGTAGGAGAGGTATTCCAAATAAGGTCATAGCTATGATTAAAGAATCCTACGAAGATGCAAGGTGTCGCGTCTTGCATAGAGGAAAGCTGTCCGAGAGCTTCCCTGTGCGAACGGGTGCCAGACAAGGCTGTATATTATCACAAGCCCTGTTTCTGGTGGTAATAAATGACATTTTGAAAGCTGCACTGGAAGGTGGGGGAGGTAAAGGTCTTCAATGACTATTTAACATCTTAAGTACCTTAATTATGCTGATGATGTGTGTTTACTTACAAACAACCGTTCGTACTTAGAGTCAAATGTTCGCTCTTTGCATTTTAAAAATGAAAATAAATGTGCGTAAAACCAAGTACATGCACATGGGTTCGAACGCAAGCACACCGATTGTTCTTAACGGACAGGATGTGGAAGAGGTGCAAGATTTTTGCTATCTTGAAAGTATTGTCAGCATGGACGGCGGAGCCGAAAAAGATGTTGAGGCTCGGCTAAATAAAGCTCGTCAGGCCTTCGGTATCCTTTCCCCTTTCTGGAGGTTAAGAGAGAAGCTGCGAGTTTTTGACGCATGCGTCAAATCCGTGTTGTTATATGGTTGTACTACGTGGAAAGTGACCTTTCGACTTACCAAAAAACTACAGACTTCCGTAAGCCAATGCCTCCGACGCATTTTAGGAATGTTCTGGCCAAAAGTGATCTCTAACGACGAACTTTGGAGTACAACTGGCCAGACTAAGATAGGTATTGAAATTCAAAGGTGGAAGTGGCAGTGGATCGGTCATACTTTGAGGAAACCAGAGCGAAACATCGCCAAACAGGCTCTGGATTATAATCCTCAAGGAAGACGTCGGGTTGGTCGACCATGTAACACATGGAAGCGAGCAGTTGAGCAGGAGGCCAGAGGAATAAACAAGTCCTGGCAACAGCTTAAGGCCGATGCTCAGGATCGCGCCTAGTGGAAGAGAGTTGTTTATGTCCTAAGCCTCTATAGGGGGTCTTAACAAGAATTTGATTTGATTGAATTTGAAATTTTGTACAAAAACTTTTAAAAATAGGTGAAACGAATCTGCGTTTTCAGATGGCGCCTGCCCTTCTACCCCCTCTCACACAAAGGTATGATTTCGACCAATTTAAATGAATCAACTAATAACCAACAAATTAAAAGCTACGAACTTAAAATTTTGTACGAGCACCTTACAAGAGAAACGAAGTAAAAATTTTACGATTCCCTTACCTTCTCTACCCCTTCCCTTACAAATGTTTGGTTTCGTAAAATATACCGAATTTAATAAAAATTCTTTGTAACTTCGTCTATGAGATTGACATTCTATACAGAGAATATTGGACGTGATTCAATCTATTAAGAAATTATTAACATCCAGCCACCTTTACTAATACCCTTCCGCCCTCCCCTCATAAAAACCCAAACTTGCATAAATAAACGAATGAAATATTGATTATATGTACTGCAGCGATTAATCGTATTCGCAATTACGTGTTAAATTGAGAACAGCCCTGCCCTAGAACCTTATTTCACTTAGCTTTCTCTAACCACTCTAACCTGCATATTGACTTTCCACGCATCCTCAACTTGTCCCTAAAATAATAAAATTGCGCCCAACTTGTTGGCAGTTTATTTATTATATGTACATACGTCCCTCAGACGTAGAGGTGGAGTGATGGGTTTAAATATGGGTGGTGGGCTGTCAGGGTTAAAATCCGTAGAGTAGTTATTGCGTGATGCTGTTGCAAACAAACGAACGTAAAAACAAAGAATCCAAGAAACAGACAGACAAAAATTCCAAATTTAGGCTCATTGAAATCTACGACACTAAAATAGTCGATATTAATTATTTTTTTTTTACAAATGTCTTAAATGTACAGACAGAATTTTATTTATGACACCTCATTTCAGGTTCTCTACAAACCCTACATTTCAACGTACCGAGAACTCATCACTCAATAACTGGTTCTGAAAGTAGGTATGCATTGTAAGAATCGAAATAATTGAAGCACACCTGCCCTCTTATGACCAAATTCATCTCCGCAGATTCAACCTGCAATCTATGTATATTAACATCACCATCGTCGTGAACTTGATACCTACTACGTTGCAAAGTGGTCGTCCCATAAAAGAGAATTATCGCGCTAGGATAAGGCTTCAATTCCAAGTATTCGCCCATACATGAAGATAACCCATGAGATTATCACTGGACCAGAGCCATGTAGTTAATAAATATGAAAAAAAAAATAAACGATCATCTCCAGCGAGAAGATCAAGCTTATGGATTTGTGATTCTGATGGGTAGGTTAGTACCTAACTCGCATAAACATCGTATGTGCTCTATGTACACTCGTATAATTTCACATATTATTTTTGTTGCTTCTGCCTGCGGTTTGGTAGCGATCTGCCACCCATCCCAAGCCCAATCCAAGCCAAAACTTCCAGAATTGTCGCTTCGCGGTGAAACGTTATAAATACGAGCCGAGCTGGCTTAACTTCCAGTTGGCTTGAAACTCGATTGCAAACCGGGCGTTCTAGCGAAGTTTTAACACCTTGACTACCTGAAGTCGAAGTAGGTGAAGTCGCGAATATAATCTTCGAAGAAATATCGTTCTTGTATAATCTAACGGATCGGTGAACTACTATCGACTGGTGAAATTGTGACTATCGAGTGAAATACTTGAACTAAGACGTTTATTTTGTTTTTCTTTTAAGTTCAGTGATTCTGAAAGACTTTCTTTAGTTTAAGAAGAAATGACGAAAAGTGTCCTACTCGTAGGCACTCTTCTGCTAATCGTGCTAGCAGTTGAGGAGATTCAGTGCCAGTATGCCGAGTAATTATTCTAATTGTTTTTTTTTTTTACAATTTGACAAAAAATACATTTTTGATTTGTTTGGAATTTAGCAGAGACGTTTTGAAATTGATTTGGATTTGAATTGAGAATTTTGTTGATATGGCAATCGTTATCACAGCTTTAGTCATCGCTTAAAGTAATAAAATATTCAAATTTTAAATTTTTATTTTCTTTTCAATCATAATTCAAAATCAAATTCAATTTCAATCGTCGTTGTATGAATATTCCAGAAGCAAAAATTTGAGTGTATCGATGAATGCAACTACATATGTGTGAGCTTATTTTCTTTTTTTTTTGGTACACTTTTTCATCAACGCGAAACACTCTCTTGATGCAGTCGGTGAAATTTGTTCACACCTTTTGTCACTAGTTTTAGTCGTGTTGACCCCAAACTGACTGTTCTTCATATGTTTTTGTAGCCCACTTTCGAAAAAATCAACTGCAGAATGAGTATTTTAAATAAATTGGACCTTTCTGTGCAAATTTAAGAGGTTGCCATGCGATTTGTAACTGAGGTCTTAAAACTTGTTGTGAGACAAACATTTTTTTTTTAACAAAATGCTGTGAAATATAAATTGGCTTGATATTTTTATCTAAAAAAAAAAAATGGTATATTGGTAAATTTAATGTACTAACCGACTATTCTCCTTTTAGAATCGTAGTTTGGAAATATCACTTAGGAGGATTAAGAGGGAGGTTTTAAATCGAACTTTATTAGCGGTAGATGTATTTTGGAATTTCAAAGTTCGGCCAAAAATGGGTTTGAGCTCATAAAGTTTGAATATTAGTTACCGCAAATTTTTAAAGCGACTAAATCAATTTGAATGAAACTTCTTGTAGCATGTTGCAAATCATTTTCTGTTGAACATAGTGTAACTTGTTTCTTATTTCAAATGGTGCTGCAGCTCCAAAAAATTTTTGTTTTCTGATTATTAAAGGCTAAGGCAATTTACAAGTGATTTTCATAGAAGCCTTCGGAAGTCAATCGGATCAATCTTCAATTTTGAATTTAATAGCGCTACAGTCCTAGTTTAACGGAACGGCTAATTTATGTGTTTTTTTTTGAAAAATCCATAGCATTTTTTGGAACAGTATGGAACTTGCACTGTTGTAATATATATTCGTAGTTAGAGGCTGAGGAAATTGCTGTTTTCAAATCTGGATTTGTATGCGAGGTGGTAGAAGGAGTAGTGTACAGATCAAAACAAAATTTTTCGTCGTCAATGACATTTCCATTATTAAACTTTCAACAAAACATCAAGTTGATAGCTTTGACAGTTTCGAAGAAAAAGAATTTAATTGAAATTTCAATATTTCGTGAGATTTTTATGGGTGGGGGTAGAAGGAGTGAGGTGAAGTTGATGATTTTTTAAAAACTGGTTGCAATTATAGCGAAATTAACCCTGGCAAAAATTTTTTCATTTAGCTACAATGAAAATCGAATATGTACATTTTTGAAAATTTTGCATTTGCATGGGAGGGGGTACAAGGAGTAAGAGGATATGTTCAATATTTTTTGACGTTAAATCATGGTTTCATAAAATTTATATGAGATGGGGTACAAGCAGTGAAGGGATGTAGCCCATTCACAAACTTAATTTTTGCTAAAACTGCCATAAAACCAATTCCAGCTCGATAGCTCAAAACGTTCGAGAGTTTTGTTGTACACAGATGGACAGACAGACAGCAGATTGCAATGAAAACTAATGTGAGATATTTACACCTAAATTATTTTTAATGTACAAGAACCAGGATACATCAAAAATAATGATTTCTGGTAAAAAAAAATTGTATGTTGCTTAGATCCTATCTATCCCTATCTTGTCTATTTAACAGAGCCGTGATTTCCTTTTCAGATTTTAGTGTAAGTTTGTAGATTTCTCAAACAGTAGATTATTTCAGTTAAGAAAACTATTAAAGGACTCCTGTATCGACCCGAGCAGCGTCGGTTACCATTGGTAGCAAATATTATAAGGTGAAGTTTTGTCAATTTTTGAGGAAACAAAATTTTGATAATTAACGCAATAATAAATGCTTCGATCTAGGACACAACTTTTATGTCTAAAATAAATGACTAAAATTTGAAGAAGGATCGGTAAAACGCTTTTCGAATTAGAGCGGTCACCGACTTAAACGAAAATTTCCGCGAAAGTATTTGAGTTTCAAGGCTAATATTGTTCGGATCGATAAAAAAATGTTTGGAGATGAACTAGCACTAATACTAGAAGTGCAACTTGGATTGAACCTTGGCCTCCTGCAATTCAGATTCCTTAATATTTCTATTTCTTATTGTGAAATGGTTTTTTAACCCTTCTCACAACTCTATCTTTTAACTTTCAGTTCAGTTGAGTTCAGTTCAATTAGCAGACTCAACACGTGCATTTTGCTGCAATACGTCGACCGAGATTTGAACTCACGACTTATTGTGGACCAAAACGCTTTCTACCAGGCTACAGTAGGTTGCCAAATTATTAGGGACAGTATTCCGATTTTTTTTTACAACCGAAAATTTCAAACAAAATAATTGCAGGTCTCAAAGGTGTGCTAGGGTGTAGCCTAGTGGGTAGCGTGTTGGTCTTGTAATGCGAAGGTCGTTAGTTCAAATCCCGGTCGGCGCAATATATAATTCCAGCACATTGCCTGCTTGGATATACCTTGGTCACCTCAAACTACGAAAATGAAAAAAATCGTAGAAAGAGGGTTGTGCGAAGGGCTAACAATCCTTCCTCAATAAGTAATGAAAAATGTTAAGGAACCTGAATGTTAGGAGGCCAAGGTCCGATTTGGGCTGTAGCGCCATTGTAGAAGAAGAAGGTGTTTTTATTTATAAGAGTCTATTATAGAGATCATTAAAACAAAAAGCTATGTAGGCGGAACTATTTTGTTGGTAAAAATTATACGTACATTAATAAAAATCTAATAAAATTAATCTTGGTATTTAGTGATGCCACCCTTTGCTGCAATTACAGCTTCTATGCGTCGGGCATTATACAGACTTTTGCATTTTGTTGAAGTTCGGTGTTGTGATACCATAGATGGGAGTTTCAATCAACTGGCGCTTGGTGGTGATCACTTCCTTGGTGATCCCCCGTTTGGTAGGCTCCCACATGTTTTATATGGGGTTCATATCTGGTGAGTTCCCCAGCAAAGGCAAAACAGTTATGTTTTTTTTCAGCCAGGAATGCCGCAATACTCCTGGCTTTTTGGCACGGTGGAGAATCGTGCATACAAATGTATTCTTCATCATCAGGTAGCCATTCTTCGAGCTGAGACAGTAGCCGAGTTCTTTTCCTGATACTGGTCATGATATCTTCCACCATGTATAGGCGACCCATGTCCTTGCCTGAGATCACAGATCACACCATGATACTAAACGGGTGTTTAAACCTTTCCACAAGACAGTCCCCCCGCAAGGGGGTAGTTGTAGTATGAGGTTTTACCAATTCCTGCAACTATCTTTGGAGTTAGCGACTCCACGGACCTGAGCTAACTATCCCCCTCTGGGATGGGGGCTGTAGAATTCACCCACAGCCAGTCCTGCTTGCCCTAAAAATGGCAAATGGACACTCACTGGATCATGGGCTTATCACCCGTGATCTTAAGACCTAAATGATACGAGAAACGGATACATCGCCTCGGATACGGACTGATTCTACGGTAACGACTTTTGGCATTCGAAAACGGACTATGATTGGCTTCTGGAACGTTCGAACATTGAATGACGGGGGAAGAGCTGGGGTTACTCGGTCCTTGCACCGCCAATCAGTGAGTGGGCTTGAGCGAGGTCAGGTGGACAGGATCAGGAGAAGAACGAACCCCTAGCGGAAACACTATTCTGTACATTGGCCCTGAAAATGAAGCCAGAAATGGCGTGGCGTTCGTCCTTACGCCGAGAGCGAGAAACAGTCTCATTAGCTGGGAACCAATCTCGGATAGGATTATCGTCGTCAGGCTCAGGACCAGTGTCAGAAACGTCACAATTCTGCAGTGCTACGCACCAACTAATACCGCAACATCTGGTGACAAAGAGGAGTTTTATAGCCAACTGAGTGCCACCTTCGAACGTGTTCCAAGAGGTGATATTATTATCATCTCGGGAGATATGAACGCCCAGGTTGTATCAGACAACACTGGACTAGAACACGTCATGGGGAGGCATGGTGACCCTTGGGTCGACCCTTCACGACCTTGGATTAAGAGACCCGAAAACGGCGAATTATTTGTGGAGTTCTATAGTACTCGGCAAATGGTCATCGGAGGGACCCTTTTTCCACACAAGAGTCATCATAAAACATCTTGGGTTTCCCCTGACGGTGTTACTCAGAACCAGATCGACCATTTGGCTATAAGTCGCCGATGGAGAAGATGTCTCCTCGATGTGCGAGCGAAACGTGGAGCTGACGTGGGGAGCGATCACCACTTGATGGTTGCCTGCTTGAGATTGTGTACAGCAGCTATCCGACGACCACAAATTCTTCAAATGAAGCGCAAGCTTAATGTGGATAAACTCAGAGATCCCAAAAAAAAACTCGAATACACCACCATTCTACGCGAAAAGTCATCCACATTGGGTGAACATGAAATGCGCACACTGGACGCCAATTGGGAGGCAACCAGAAACACTTATCTAACTAGTGCTGAAGAATCTGTGGGATATGCGCAAAGCGGTGAGAAACCTTGGATGTCACAAGACACATGGGACAAGGTTGACAATCGGAAAAAAGCCAAATTGGCAATCATCTCTCAACCCGATGTCAACCAACGAACGCCCGACTTGAGGCAGAACTACCGCGATGCTCATATACAGCTTAAAAAGGCTGTTAGACGCGACAAGAGAAAGGCCATTGAAGATCTGGCAAACAAGGCAGAATCTGCGGCTTACCTTGGGGATATGGGTTCACTATTTAAAATCATGAAACAGTTGACGAACAGGAATTTCACCGCCAACCACCTGGTGAGAGATGTCAACGGAACTCTCCTTAATATGAGTGAACACCAGTTGCGACGATGGAAGGAATACTTCTCTGATATTTTAAACATCTTGTCAGATGAAGATATTCCGGAAACAGAACAACTTCCAAACATCCAACCGCAACAATCCTCTATTAGGGACGATCCCCCAGATAAGGAAGAGATAGTTTCCGCCATTCGGTCAATGGCGGGAAGGAAAGCTCCAGGTATAGACGGACTACCAACCGAACTCCTCAAAGCGGACCCGGAAATAACAGCCGATATACTCCTCCCACTCTTCACTAAGGTGTGGAATGATGGAAGATATCCGACTGAATGGAAGGAGGGCGTCATTGTGAAAATTCCGAAGAAGGGCGACCTTCGGGATTGTGGCAATTGGCGTGGTATATGTCTACTTACTGCCGTATCAAAAATTATGGCTAAGGTAATTCTCAATAGGATTAGTGATGTCGTCGAGAGCACTCTCGAAGTTTATCAGGCTGGATTCCGTAAAGGGTCGCCTTGTACCGACCACACAAATACCCTACGGATAATATTAGAGCAGTCAGCCGAAATGGGTTCGCCACTACATCTCATGTTTGTGGACTTCGAGAAGGCTTTCGACAGCGTTAAGCGAGATTACATATGGAATGCTTTGCGTAGGAGAGGTATTCCAAATAAGGTCATAGCTATGATTAAAGAATCCTACGAAGATGCAAGGTGTCGCGTCTTGCATAGAGGAGAGCTGTCCGAGAGCTTTCCTGTGCGAACGGGTGTCATACAAGGCTGCATATTATCACCAGCCCTGTTTCTGGTGGTAATAAATGACATCTTGAAAGCTGCACTGGAAGGTGGATAAGGTAAAGGTCTTCAATGGAGACTATTTAACATCTTAAGTCACCTTGATTATGCTGATGACGTGTGTTTGCTTGCACATACCCGTTCGGACTTAGAGTCAAATGTTCGCTCGTTGCATTCTAAATGCAAAGAGGCGGGACTGAAAATAAATGTGCGTAAAACCAAGTACATGCACATGGGTTCGAACGCAAGCACACCGATTGTTCTTAATGGACAGGATGTGGAAGAGGTGCAAGATTTTTGCTATCTCGGAAGCATTGTCAGCATGGACGGCGGAGCCGAAAAAGATGTTGAGGCTCGGCTAAATAAAGCTCGTCAGGCCTTCGGTATCCTTTCCCCTTTCTGGAGGTTAAGAGAGATCTCCCTTCGCACGAAGCTGCGAGTTTTTGACGCATGCGTCAAATCCGTGTTGTTATATGGTTGTACTACGTGGAAAGTGACCGTTCGACTTACCAAGAAACTACAGACTTTCGTAAACCAATGCCTCCGACGCATTTTAGGAATATTCTGGCCAGAAGTGATCTCCAACGACGAACTTTGGAGTAAAACTCGCCAGACTAAAATAGGTATTGAGATTCAACGGCGAAAGTGGCAGTGGATCGGTCATACTTTGAGGAAACCAGAGCAAAACAGGCTCTGGATTATAACCCTCAAGGAAGACGTCGGGTTGGTCGACCATGTAACACATGGAAGCGAGCAGTTGAGCAGGAGGCCAGAGGAATAAACAAGTCCTGGCAACAGCTTAAAGCCGATGCGCAGGATCGCGCCTTGTGGAAGAGAGTTGTTTCTGTCCTATGCCCCTATAGGGGGTCTTAACAGGAATTTGATTGACAAGACAGTCCGGATGAAACTGCTCCCCAGGGCTTCGTCGGACGAATGAACTTTTGTCCGCCAAAATCTGAAACGTTGATTCGTTGGAGAAGCATACTTGCAAAATATGTCAGTAGTCACAAAAAATCGTTAATGACTTTTATTGTTTAAAAAGTTGTAATCACTCGACTCCAGTCTACAACAGTCATATTTCGGTGTTGTCTAGCCTACTGCAGTCGATTCTTCATATCCTCTGTGAGGCGTGGTTGTTTGATAGGCCAACGAGCGATCAGGTTCTCTTCGGCTAAACGCCTGTGGACCATCCTTTTTGGAAATTTTTATTACCGCGTTGTTCACAATCACGATTTTCGAGGCAAATATCCCTGATTTTACTATCGATACGAGGAGTGGTGATCCTTTTTCCACACATTTTCTCACATTGCCTACTTCCACAGGGTTGTTCTGATCGATTTATATTTTTATTCTGTTAACAACAGACTTCGATACACCCACAAGAGTTGCTATATATTTTTCTGGAAATGTGAGGAGTGGTGTTTTTTTTTACAGAATGAGCTGTGTTATAGGCAATTTCGGCCTTTAAGTGCAATGCACAAACACATTCATTCAGGGATGGAATAAGATTGGGAAGGTAGAGGAAGGGGAGTGAGAACGACCGTAACCGTTGGATAAGCTGATACATTTTTTTCTTTGTACTAGGTGCTACTGACAAATATTTGCAGATGTTATGGGGGACTGAATGATAGAAATCGAACGGAAACTATCTACTGAGTATCTAGGTCTTTTTAAGTGAAACTGTTTCACTTTTACACTTTTTGCCCATTTTATTTCGAATAATCTTTCATTGCCAGTAGCAACTAAAAATTCGTGCTTAAAAAAATCCCACTTTCTGGAAATGGGGATCGAACCTACGACCTATTGACTGTGAAGCAAGTACGCTGCCCACTAAGCCAAGGAAGCCTCAGAGTAGTAACGTTTTTATTTCTCTGCATTTTCTTGGGAATGTGTCTGAAACCTATAAACACCAATTTGTTTGCTCAAAAAATCAATTTAAATTAAAAATTACATAAATATTAGTACTGTCCCTAAAATTGGGCAACCTACTGTACATCCAGTGCCGGTTTAAGTATATTTGCGGCTCGGGTTATTTTATTGATAGTGCGCTCTTCCAAATAACTTTTCTTATAGTCGAGAATACATTTAGTGATATTTTGCGTTGCATCTTCAAACTAACATATGTTGTGACTCATTCACTGCTATTCATTTCTCACGACTTTTGTCTCCATTTGCTACTACATAACAATAGGGACTTGGTGCTTGAACTCGAACGTTGATTTCTTTTTATTGCCAGAAAGTGCCTAAGCAACAAAACTTTGCACTTTTTGCTATATCTGACACAGATCTCATCATAGTTCTTGTTTTCAAATTTCGACAGAAATACGACAAAAAAATGTTGTTTTTCGACAAAATTGTCAGACAAAATAGTTTAAATGTGTGACTTTCGACTTTAGCTACAAATTTCTGTGACAATAAAAAAACAGACATACTTTTCAAATGAAATTTTACGACAAATATCTGAACAATAAATTTTAAACCACTATTGTGTGAAAAATGGTCGCATTTGAAAGTTATTACAACTTTTGAATAAAGGGCGGATGATATTTTAATGGAAGTACGACAAAAATTTGACAATTTTTTTTCTTTAATTACGACAAAATCAAAAAATTGTTATAAAATAGTGAGTGTAGAATTGACGCAAAAATTTGGTGCGACATTGTATAGAGAGTCAAAGCTGAGGACGGGAAGAGGAGGATTTTGTTGCCAGGGAGGACACCATCCTTGAAGAGCTATGATGAAAGGAAGGAAAAAGAAACACTGTCGGTACATTTTAAAGCCTGTTTTAGGTAAATCATTGCTAGAACGTCCTAACAAGCAGTACTTCCTGGTAATAAGTGAAGATGGAACCGAGAACAAAACTTACCTCCCACACACTCACCATGCTGTGGGGTCTAGAGGACGCCTATTACCTGTTGGCGGAGTGGTGCAGAAAATATAATATAGGGTATATGAATATGACTCAGGTCAGCTAGTGTGTAGCGTGTTGGTCTGCAATGCGAAGGTCGTGAGTTCAAATCCCGGTCGACGCATAACTCCAACACACTACTTGCTCGGGTATACCTTGGTTACCTCAATCTGCGAAAATCAAAAATTCGTAGATAGAGGGTTGTGCGAAGGGCTAACAATCCTTTCGCAATAAATAATGAAAATGTTAAGGAACCTGAAGGTCAGGAGCACCATTGAAGAAGAGAAGAATATGACTAAAGCTACGTAAACTGCAGTGGGCTGACCATGTAGAGCAAATGGAAAACAGAAGAATTCCCAAAGAACTCTTAAAGACAAAGTGAGTAATAACCGGCCAGAAGGCAAACCATGCAAGCGATGGGAAGACAGCGAAGCCGTTTTAAAAATGAGCAGCTGGAGGACGCGGTCTTTGGATGGAGACGATTGGTGGCGCCGACTTCAGGAGGGCAGGGACCGATTTGGGCTGTCGCGCCATTGATGATGTTGAATATGACTCTGCCCTTATTTGTTTAAACAAAACACATTTGCTTGTTTAGAAAATGAGAGAACTATTTATTGAAAGTATGCTCCATCTGCAGCTACAATGATTGAATATCTTTTAGACAATTGACGGATTTCCTGTCTGAAGAAATCCTGGTCTTTGGAGGCGATCCAATCATGAAGCAATTTTTCGATCTTTGCGCGAGGATTGAACCGCTGTTCAGAAAGAGATGACTGCATCGGCTGGAATAAGTAGTAATCTGTATGAAATATTTCTGGTGAATACAGCAGGTGGAGTAGAACTTCCCAGTCCCGTTCTTTTAAGTAATTTTTCCAACATTTGGTCTTGCATTGTCATGCTGAAAAATTAATTTGTTGTGTCTATCCAGCCAATGCGGTCGTTTTAATACTAGTTGTTTATACGGCAACCAAATATCACAAACTGCGTTGGACATCTGACATCAAGTACTACCGAATACAAGTTTTGTCATTTTATAGTACACGTAAGCAGTACTACTAACGACACCTATTAAAGGGCGGAGTCATATTTGCACACCCTACAGTAGTAATAAAAGTCCAAATGCGAAATAGAATTGAAGCTGTTCTGATGGTTGAAAAAAAGACTCTTTGTACTACACCACCCAACTAATAACAAGCCACGCCTTTCAGTTTGATTGATGTGGTTCTTCAATTAAAACTGAAGAAAAAGTACAAAAACTAACTAGGGACACTTTTATGTTTTTAATACTTACTTAATAAAATAAATCACTTTAAGGAAATGTTATTCTTTTCACTGGTCTTTTCAATAAGTCGTACCACGTCAATCATACCCAAAAAAGAAAAGGCGAACCTGAACGGCTGAAAATGGACCGCTTTTGTTGGAGCTTGTGGAAGTAGAATGATGAATGATTTTCGATAGAGAAAAGAGAGATGATAACTGCGCTATTGCTTGTTTTTTCGTCGGGCGAGAGCGAATTTGCTGGTTTTAGGGTACCTGAAAGCGGTTGACGACAAGTAGGTGTCGTTTTATTTATGTATGGGAATAGTTTATAGGGCTTTATAGGGCTCTTCGTTTCCTGTTTTCTATATTGTAAGGAGTGGAGTCATTCATTTCGTTACAGTGGCGCCTAATATGAAGCTTAAGATTTTACCGCTAGGGAGCGTGTACATATACCGTCTTCCTTTTTACGCTCCCTTTCATCACGGTTATTCAAGGATGGTACTTTCCCGCAATCATAGAGGAAGCCCATTATTTGTTGGTGCAATGGCGTCCTCCATTTCATTACACTACACTGGTTTTAACATTTTGGTCGTTGGGTGATGTTGCCTCCTTAAGCGTGCCGCCCGGTACAACTGCTCTTTTTGCACCTTCGTAGGATCGACCCTGGCTACATTCAGGTTCGCTATAGGCTCCAGAAATATCGACATGTGAACTTAAAATTGAATCAAAAATTGTAATTAATCAATATGGAGATAGTTTATAATTATTTCAATGTTTTTTCTTCAAGATGAGCCGTTCACTTACAAAACTGCCTAAGCGGCTTTTAAATGTTTCCGACATTTACTAGTTAAAACCAGCAATTGTTAAATAACATTTAAAGCACTATTAGTGATTGGATTTAGCGGCTATATAGGTTATTAAAAACATTATGTTGTTAACTTAATTTTTATAAACATGAAATTAGAGAGTTTTGAAAGCGAAAGCATTACATATTTTTTTCAGTTTAATCCCCTATTTCCTTGCATTTCCGATATGTGAAAAAAAAATCAAATTTGAACCACTCTAGTAATCTAGTTCAATCAAAAAAAATTGATTGAAAGATTGTTATTTGATTTGTATAATTAGTCTTATGTGATCTTCACAGCCTATTTCCTAAGATCCGACGGCACATTAAGCTACATATGTAGTTTAATGTGCTATCGGATTTTGGTTTTTACTGGCAACATTATCTTCGAATATGAAGATCGTAAAAGTAACAACTGCGAATTTAAATTGCAGATTTACGTTTGTAATTAATTTGATCTATAACCTTCGGGGTTGCTTAGTTTAAATTGAAAATGTACAATCAGTTGGTGTATTAGTTAGCTGAACTTGTACGAAGTATGTTTTTCTCAGTGCAATAATGCGCTAATTGAGTTCTGTTTTAATGTTTCGTTGCGTTGTTACTTATGTGAATATGTTTCAAACAACTCGGACCCTTAATTTAAAATTAAAGTTCTGGGTTTCAATCGTTTTATTTCAATCTATGAAAGTTATGACTTTAGTAGATTAAATTTAGGATGGCGTGAGCGCCAAAAAGATGAGATGAGGCAATTTCGAATCTAAAAATTATGCGAATAGCTAGCTGGAAAAGAGCCATTCGATTAGCTGGATGCCCAGGAACTGGCTGGAAAAAATTTGATTTGGAAAATTCTGTGTACCTTTAATTGCAGAATTTTTATTATCTTTACACTAATAAATAAACAAGGTCGAAAAAATATCATTTACATCATCCAAAGAAAAAAAAGTTTGTGTTTTCAATGGTTTCGTCAAAATTTTTTATTTCGAAAATAGTAACTTTGATTTAAGATGAATGGGCAGAATTATCTTCAACATTTTCAGATAACTAAAAATTCAGCTAGGTGTTGTCTAGTGGGTAACGTGTTGATCTACAACACGAATGTCGTGAGTTCAAATCCCGAGCGACGTATAATTCCAGCACGCTGCCTACTTGGAATTACCTTAACGGGTGTTAGTAAAGTCTTGTGACAAATTCAAAGAGCCGTGGATTTTACAAATAAATAAAAAACCTTAATATTGCTGGGAAAAATCTTTGGCTTATTTTATTATCTTTCGTAAAACATATTTACATAGCCTTCAACTGGCCATTGTCTTTGATTTTTTGGAGGGTTTCCGTCATGTCCTTTATCATGGCCAGGATGACCGATATGTTAATTTCTTTCAATTTTCGAGTAATTCTATTCACCAATTACCGTTTCGTGCCTGTTGTCATCTTTTGCGTGTTGGTCTACAATGCGAAGGTCGAAAGTTCAAATCCCGGTCGACGCATAATTTCAGCACACTGACTGCTTGGGTATTCCTTGCTCACCTTAATTTTCTAAACTCAAAAATTCGTGGAGGGTGGTGCGAAGGTCTAACAACCCTTCCACAATAAATAATTAAAAAATTTAAGGAACCTGAAAGTCAGGAGGCCAAGATCCAATTTGGGCTATAGTGCCATTGTAGTAGTAGTAGTACCTCCGCCGCAATCCTTATGTTACGATAATTCGTTGTTTGGGAAACTGTCTTTGAAAATGTTGAGAATTTCTTTTGTTGATATGTTTTCCAATAAGACAAGCAATGGCTAATGCAAATATTAGACCAAACTGTTGTTGCACTTCCTATGATATTTCATTGCAGCGCCTTATACTTTCAAGTACCTTTTGGCGCGCAATTCAAATTTTTCTCAAGACTTTTATAGAGGGTTGTGCAAAGGGCTACCTTCCAACCCCTGAATTTTATAACTGACATATTCATTAACGAGAGGGACATTATCTCCATTATCAATTCGCTAGATTCAGAAGCCAGTGGCACACCTGATGGGATCCCGAATCTTTTTGTGAAACTCGGAGTTCTCTGTGCTACTGCCT
Source organism: Chorisops tibialis (assembly GCA_963669355.1). Taxonomy (NCBI): domain Eukaryota; kingdom Metazoa; phylum Arthropoda; class Insecta; order Diptera; family Stratiomyidae; genus Chorisops; species Chorisops tibialis. The sequence goes on along the minus strand of OY770262.1, from coordinate 11,982,285 downwards.
CTCTTGTTCAATAAGCCACTTGAAGAAGGGTCGTTTTCTGCTGGCTGGAAGTTAGCTAATGTAGTTCCCATTTTAAAGAAAGGAAATACAGAAAATGTCTCCAACAGTCGCCCAGTTTTCACCTCAAACTGATTTGGTAAGCTTTTTAAAAGATTAGTTCATATTGTAGTCTGGAAGAAACTTTGCCATTTGACATCACCAGCCAAGTATGAATGCGTTTAAGGTAGATCTACTTCAACCAATTTATGTTAATTTACTAATTTCGTTGCTCAGTCCTTAGATCGTCATAACGCTGCCCAAGTCAAATGTACCGACACTGTTAATTGTAAAATTCTTATTTCAAAACATGAAAGGTACGGTGTCTCTGGCTCCCTCCTGATCTGGTTCAATTCTTACCTTACAAATCGTCATCTCAGAATTACGATCAACGATACTCTTCTACTGAGTTTCTTGCTAATTCTGGTTTCCCGCAGGTATGGATTCTTGGCCCTATACTATTTGCATTCTTCATAAAGATCTGCCCCAAATGTTTTATATCTTCTACTCGTAACTGTCTCATATTTGCTGACGACCTCAACTTGTTCCAGTAAATTTTCCCCGTCTCTGATGGCATGAACCTCTAAACTGATTTGTCTGCTCTATCTCGTTCGGAGTTCAAACAATGATATCTGAACATAGAGAAATGTTTTGCTATGGAGTACTCATATAAGGCTACCTCTTCTGTTCTCTTTTACTCTATTAATGAAACCATCCTTACGGCAGTAACCACAATAATGCATCTAGGAGTGATCTTTGACCGCAAACTTAAATTCGTCATTTACTTTTCCGAGATTACTAACAACATAAAAAAAAATACAAACTAGCTGGTTTCGTCCTCCGTATGATAGCCCAGTTTAATGGTCCAGGAACAGCTCCTCTCGCATTTTCCACTCTTGTCTGTAGTATTTTAAGATAATGTTCCATCGTCTGGAGCCTTCACCATTCTTGCTATATTTGGGCAATTGAAATTGTTCAGAGTGGATTCAGTTGAACCCTTTTCTACAGATTAAGAAAGTCTCATATCACTACAATGGCAGACTTGAAGTACTTCACCTACAACCTCTGCATTTAAGGCAGACCGTCCTTCATGCTTGCTTCCTCTTCAAGCCTTGCAACCACTTGCTCAATGATCACCTTTGTGACGACCTGAATCTTAGACCAGGAATAGTTGCCATCAGGAATTCAGATATCTTTAATACTCCTCGAGCCTTTCTTGGTATCTACCATCATTCTCTGATACTGAGAAGCCAAAAGAACTATTATCAACTCCAACTTGGTTCCTTTATTTAAAAATAGAGTAAAATCTCGAATCTTTAACGTTTAAATTTTTCTCTTTCTTTTATTCTTTTATTTTGTTTAATTGAAATTGTAATCTTGTTTGTTCAAGAACTCAAATAAATAAATAAATAATGAAAAAATGGTTAAAAACCTGAAGGTCAAGATACCATGGCTGTACTGCCATTGTACGAGGGGTGTATGATAAGTACCCGTGTTAGGCAAGAAAACACATTAAAAAAAATTTTTTTTTTATTTATTTCTCAATATAATCTCCTTTCAGCTCGATACATTTAGTCCAGCGATATTCTAACTTTTTCAAGCCATCCCAAAAATATGATTTGTCGAACTCCGCAAAATAGGCCTCTGTTGCGTCGATAGCCTCCTCATTTGAGCCGAATTTCTTTCCTGCCAACGATTGCTTCAAGTTTGGAAAGAGGAAAAAGTCACAGGGGGTCAAATCAGGGGAATATGGTGGGTGAGGCAGCAATTCGTAGCGCAATTCGACCAGTTTTGCTGTGGCGATTGCGGACGAGTGAGCAGGTGCGTTGTCATGGTGAAAAATGACTTTTTTTTCGCCAAGTGAGGCCGTTTTTTTATCAATTCAGCATTGAATCGATCCAATAAATCAGCATAGTACTGCCCCGTGATTGTCCTTCCTTTCTCCAAATAGTCGGTGAAGATGATGCCTTGCGAATCCCAAAAAACGGTGGCCATGACTTTTCCAGCCGATGGAGCCGTTTTCGCCTTCTTTGGAGCAGTTTCGCCGGGTGAAATCCACTGTTTTGACTGTTCTTTCATTTCTGGCGTGTAGTGATGGATCCATGTTTCGTCTACAGTCACGAAACGCCGTAGAAATTCTTTCGGATTGTGCTTAAACATGTCCAAACAGTGCTCCGAAGTTGTCATGCGTTTCCGTTTTTGCTCCACTGTTAGCAAACGCGGCACCCATCTCGCCGATAGCTTTCTCATGCCCAATTTTTCATGTAGGGTATTTTGTATGCGTTCAATTGGGATGTGTACAATGTCAGCAATCTCTCTGACCTTTATCCGACGATCTGCTAACACAATATCATGGATTTTATTAACCATATCCTTCGTAGTCAAATTTATTATTGCAAATAAACACGAACTTGATGAATTTCAACAGCTGTCAAAACAAAACTACTCGATAAATCTGTCTGAAATTTTCACAGTCGTCATTGTAAAGATGGCGCTACATGATGGCATAAACATTTTGCGTCAGTGTTGCCATCAGTCGGTAAACACGTGTACTTATCATACAGCCCTCGTAGTAGTAGAAGAGAAATTCAGTTAATGGTGATTGTTTTCACAGTGCGTTTTAAATTAAGGCTCTTCTACACTTGATTTCTTTCTTTATGTTATGTGCTAAATGTTATCGCTTTAAATTGGCTAGTTTTCAGCCTTCTTATATTAGTTACAAACGTTTTACAATATAATTGACGGCAAAAGTTGAATCAACTGCACCATAATTTGAAATTTAGAAAACGAATGGATTCAATTTGGAATTTTAAAATTGGTGAGCTGATTTTGCAATGATCCAAACAACAAAAACTCTGTATTCAATGGAAGCACTCGAGACATTGTCCGAAAGTACCAATTCAATACTTAATTACTAAGTTTGTACTAGAAAGGTAATGTTTAGCAAAAACACTAACGAAGAAGAAGACAGGTATAGAAGAGCCTCAAAGCAAAAATTTCCGGATTTCACAGCATTTTGATTTGTCAAACGTGACGTTTCGGTCTCTGCTTGAACTAAAGGTTCAACGTACAGTTTGATAAAAGCTTCAGCGGGAGACCGAAACTTAACGACTAATAAATCAAAACTGTGTGGAGTCCGAAAATTTTTTTTTTAATTCAATTACTTTTTCATCATTAATTTATTTTTAGAAAATGGTGCGCCTGGTGTACCAGGGTTGTAAATATGAAACCGGAATTTTTTTGCAAAATAAAAACACTTATTGGTTGGAAATGAAAAGGAGTATTTTATTCAAAGTAAAGCCTTTCGCTAGCTATACATTTTCCCCATCTCTCTGGTAATGTGTGGATGCCTCGCCAAAAAAACTGTTGGTCTTTTGATGAAAACCAGTCATCGAGCCATATTTGTACATTTTCGTAGGAAGTGAAGCGCTGCTCAGCAAGTGCGTGTCCCATCGATGCAAACAAATGGTAATCAGACGGAGCCAAGTCTAGTGAGTAAGCGGCATGGGAAAGAATTTTCCAACTGAACGACTCTATCATTTCCTTGACCAGTCTTGCTGTGTGTGATGGTGCATTATCATGAAGCAAAATTACTTTGTTTTTTCTCTGCTGATATTCTGGGCATTTTTCACTCAAAGCTTGATTCAATACAATTATTTGTTGTCGGTAGCGTTCAGTGTTAACGGTTTCACCAGGTTTCAGCATAATAAATCACACCCTTCTGATCCCACCAAACACAGAACATTGTTTTCCGGCTGTCTTCAAACTTTTTCGGTAGATTTCCACGTTCTTCGTTTCTCACGTCAAAATTTTCACTTTTCAATTTTTTAAACCACTCAAAGCACTGTGATTTACCAAGAGCATGATCACCGTAAGCATCGACAAGCATTCAATGCGATTCAACAGCAGTTTTCTCCAAATGGTAACATGGCTGCCCGCAAATCGTAGTTTCGCGGTACAAAGTTCGACATGTTCACTGTTATTAAAAACTATTCTGTCGTATGAAACTTGAAGTGTTATGAGTTGACAATCTTTGTCCGATGTCAAAACAAGAAAATGGCGCCCCTGACGCGTGTTCACAATAACCATATTGACCAGTGAGGCCCTCTATGATCAAATTCCGGTTTCATATTTACACCCCTGGTACTACGGTTTTTTGTTATTGGACGGTGTCAGGGCAAAAGGGAACAAGTCTCAAATCAAATAAATAGAACTTATTCTCTTTTTACCAGAGTCCGTCCAATTGTATTATTAGAAAATATTAATGAAGTTTAGAATTATAACTATTGTGTGTGATCACGCCTTTGTTTCATTAAAACTATAAAAAGTAAATTTCAGGATTTCCATCTCATATAAAGTATAAAATCGTAGCATCTTTTTTCTATTACAAATTTACCATTGCGAGCATTTAATGATGTACTATATTCGAGCATGCATTTATGAAACAATCGTTTTCCTTCACCTTGAATAGATCTCACCCATAATTTAATATCTAATTTTTGTAGTCATTAGCACATTTTTTAGCAGTGTTAAATTGCTGATTCATAGATTTTAATACTACCGTGGAATAATCTTCTTCTATTTCTTCTCAAAATTTTGAATTTAAATTAAAGACAAAAAAAACTGTAATAACAATGAAAAGAAAGATTGACCTTGATTCATCTATGTATTTTTCAGAAATAAAACTAAAAATAACTTAACCTCTTAAAGAGATTCTCAAGACTTTTCATATTGCAACACACCCCCAAAACCAGTACAGTATAAATTTGGGTTGTGTAAGTCCATCTGGTAGGGGGAGGGGGGGGGGGGGAGGGGAGAGTATCTTTTACAGAACGAATGGTCATCTCGGATTTTATGGTTAAGTTATCTGATGTGTCGAGCAATGTAAGAGATCTGAAAGAATAATGTGTGCAAAAATTGCATGTTAATTGCGATTAACAAACTGGAACGAAATGTTTCATATGTTCATTTTGTTGCGGCCTCAAGTGTTAATGTTTCAAGTCCATTAAAGAGAAGGTCGTAGTGCGTACAATGTCTTCTGATCTGAAGTGTTTTCTCTAAGCATCATACGCTTTCCAGATTAGGCTTTTGAATAACGAATTGTTCTTCTTTAGTGGATATAGGGTACCATAATATTCCTTATAATGAAGTATTGTTTTTGTTCGATTTAAAAAAAAATTGATACTCTGATTTATCGTATTTACACGATCCGTGACTAGAAGATTCCAAAAATTAAAAAATAATTACAACTTTTTAGAAATCATATTTTAGCTAAACTTTTGAAGATTTGCGAATTTGTCAGACCCCGTCGGTAGTTGTTAAGGACTTCTCACTAGATCCACTGAAAAAAACCTCACAATTTCATAATTATTAAATATTCTTATGGTCCACCTCCTCAAACTAATAAAGTCCCAACTTACGCACACTTGCAAACAAAAAATAGGAAGTAAGGTACAAAAAATTCTGAACATATTTTAGGGCTTCGTCAATATTATTCGATCGCGGTTTTAGTGCGAAAAAATCGAAATCGAGAAAAAATGAGCGCGCGAACCATCATAAGCTAGGGTGTAGCCTAGGCGTAGCGTGTTAGTCTGCAATACGAAGGTCGTGAGTTCAAACCCCGGTCGACGTATAATTCTAGTGCTCTGCTTGCTTGGATTCTTTGGTTATCTCAATCTACAAAAATTAAAAATTTTTAGATAAGAGGTTGTACAACAACCCTTCCGCAATATGTCATGATAATGTTAAGGAACTTGAAGGTCAGGAGGCCGAGGCCTGATGTGGGCTGTAGTGTCATTGTTTAATAGAAGAGAAGTACCACTATTTGCTCTCATCATATGGAGACAGACGGCGATCTAAGAGGTGGTTCGCGAAACCAGAACGGTTGAACACTGATCTGGAGTATCTATACTAATAATAAACTCAGTCGGGGCAAAAAGTTTGTATGTACAGTCGAACCTGCCAAATTAGACCACCGGCGGGACCAAGTAAAATATGGTCCGATTAGCAGGTGGTTCATTTAGAGGGGTAGGAAGAAAATCGCACATATAATTAAGCTTTACATATTTTTGGTAGAGCTGCAGTTGAAAGATTTTGACTGCATTTTTCAAAATTTACGCAAGCCCGCTAATGCATTATTGACAGCGAACGTTTTAAGCTGATTCAATTACATGACGCTATTGGATCAATGATATCCTCGCCTTCATCTGCGGAAACTTCTGGAACAGATCTATTGTCATTGATATTTATTACTTATGAACTTCCACTCGATTGGAAGACCAGAACTTTGATGTTTCTACTTGAGAGTCTACATTAAGAAAATTTTCCAGCAGGCTAGCTTCGATGGATTGTAGTATATCTATCTGATGGAAATAAAGATGGAAAACTACTATGCCTGAAGGCAGTTGTTTATAGTCATTTTAGCAAATTCAGTTTATACTGATTTTAACCAATAGCAAGCATTTGAAACCGTTATGGTTTTGGATAAGTCTGAAGTTGAAGAAGCTTAAAATGTAGCCCTTATCAAAAGGTTCATTCTGTGCTGCCAGTATTGAGTTTTCAGGCCTGTTATGGTACCCCTGATCCCTAGTTGCAGACATGAAGCTGCATTTGGAGAAATGAATTCAAGTTTAATATTATTCAAGTTGACAGGATTGTCACATCGTACATTGTCTAAAAACAAACACCCTTTCCGCATATCTCGTTGCATTGTCCGGTTGAATTCCTTAATATATTCCTTAAATACTTGGGAAGTCATCCACACAGTTTTATTGCTGCCCTAAGTTATGCCCAATGAAAGCTCCACGTTTAAGCGCTTTGCGTAAACAAATCACTTAGGAAATTTAAATTTTCTAGCTATAGACACCTCAAAGAGATCCACTGACTTATCAGAAGGTGGTTCCTTTAAAAAGGTTTATTTCTATGAAAAACTAAAAAAATATTGAGTAGGGTGGTTCAATTCGAAGGTGGTCCGATTGGCAGGTTTGACCGTATTAGAAAAAAATTGATTACGTTTACATTTGTCTTGTAGAGCTGTCTATTGGTTAGTTTTTATATATATAACAATATCACCCAAAAACTACTGAACGGATTTTGAGTGCTCACGATTAGACAGATTACAGTGCTGTTAGGCACCTAACTAACAGGTGATCGGACCTCAGCCAGAACCTTATATCAAGATGGCGAAGAAAATCGCACATAGCTGTAGCGCCATTGATATGTGAGAAAAATATTTTGTGTGACTGCGCCGAGTTCTTCAAAGTTTTTTCTCGAACGCCCTTGCAGATTTGTGCCACACAGATTTTTTTCCTAAAGTTAAAGTTCTGAAAGAAATGTCGACTATTCCTGAGAATTGTACTTTTAAGATCAAAAAGTATTTTTGTATTATCTATCAGTCAAATCTTATTAAGACCCCCTATAGGGGCATAGCACAGAAACAACCCTCTTCCACAAGGCGCGATCCTGAGCATCGGCCTTAAGCTGTTGCCAGGACTTGGTTACTCCTCTGGCATCCTGCTCAACTGCTCGCTCCCATGTGTTACACGGTCGACCAACCCGACGTCTTCCTTTAGGATTATAATCCAGAGTCTGTTTGGCGATGTTTCGCTCTGGTTTCCTCGAAGTATGACCGATCCACTGCCACTTCCGCCTTTGAATCTCAATACCTATTTTAGTCTGACCAAAGTTCGTCGTTGGAGATCACTTCTGGCCAGAATATTCCTAAAATGCGTCGGAGGCATTGGTGCACGAAAGTTTGTAGTTTCTTGGTAAGTCAAACGGTCACTTTCCACGTAGTACAACCACATAACAACACGGATTTGACGCATGTCTCAAAAAAGATCTCTCTGTATTGTACGATCAATAATTTTTATACTCTAGATGAAATCTGAGAGTATTATAAGTTTACTCTAAAGTTTGTAACGCCAAGAAATAAGGCTCGGAGAAAAAAATGATGAATACAGAAATTAATATTATCACTCAAAAATCTCAAAACCGGATGTCCGTCCGTCCGTCCGTCCGTCCGTCCGTCCGTCCGTCCGTCCGTCTGTGCGCGCTCTAGCTTGAGAACGCGTTGAGCTAGAAAGCTCAAATTTCGTACTCGTCGTTTTTGACAAAAAAGTAAGGTCAAGTTCGTCAATGGGCCAAATCGCTCCACCCCTTCTACCCCCTCCCATACAAAATGACACAAATGCGCAATTTGACAATAAACGGATCTGCTCGAAAAGTATAAAAGCTATTGGCCTGAAATTTGGAATATATTACTTTTATGATAATATCAATCTACCGTATAAAAATTATGTGTGTCCGCTTCCTCCTTCTACCACCTCCCATACAAACTGTACTTATCATGAATTACTCTAAGCCAATTTACTCAGTGCGTATAAAATTTAGCGAGCTGAAATTGTGCACTAAATATTTATTTAAAATTGTTAGTAAGACCAAGAAAAATTAGACGATTAGCTTCACCCCTTCTACCCCCTCCCATACAAAATGACACAATTTCGCAATTCGACTATAAATAGATTTGCTCGAAAAGTATAAAAGTTTTTAGTCTAAATTTCGGGATATATTACTTTTATAATAATTTCAATATACTGTGTGAAAATTATTTGCGTCCTCCCTCTCCTTCCAACCCCTCCCATACAAACTGCACTTTTTCATGAAATGCTCTAAGCCGATTTTCTCAGAATATATAACATTTATCGAGCTCATATTTCGTAATAAATACTTATTTATCATTATTACTAAGATCAGAAAAAAAATTTTTGATTAGCTTTACTGCTTCTACCCCCTCCCATACAATATGACGCAGTTTCACAACTTCACAAAAAATCTATTTTCTTGAAAAGTATGAATGCTACCAGTCTCAAATTTAAGAAATGTCAATTTTATGATATTCTTAGTTATTTCTGAAAAAATCACTAAAATCCCGCCACTCTTTCTACCACCTCCCATACAAACTGCACATTTTCACTAAATCTAACACACTAATTTTCTCAGCTCCTATTAAATTTTTGGTGTAAGCATTTTGTATAAAACATTTTTATAGCTACTTTAGCATGATGGGGAAAAAAATAGTTCAATGCTATCACCCCTTCTAACACTCCTCATACAAAATTTCTTGGAATCACAAAAAATTCTATTTCATCTAGAGTACCGTAAGATTGCGCTTTACGCGCAATCGTAGCCCTGTTATGTTTATACTCTAGATGGAATCTGAGAGTATTATAAGTTCGCTCTAAGGTTTGTAACGCCAAGAAATAAGGCTCGGAGAAAAAAATGATGAATACAGAAGTTAATATTATCACTCAAAAATTTCAAAACCGGATGTCCGTCCGTCCGTCTGTCCGTCCGTCTGTCCGTCCGTCCGTGCGCTCTCTAGCTTGAGAACGCGTTGAGCTAGAAAGTTCAAATTTTGTACACGTCGTTTTTGACAAAAAAGTAAGGTCAAGTTCGTGAACGGGCCAAATCGCTCCACTCCTTCTACCCCCTCCCATACAAAATGACACAATTACGCAATTTGACAATAAACGGATTTGCTCAAAAAGTATAAAAGTTATTGGCCTGAAATTCAGAATATATTACTTTTATGATAATGTCAATCTATCATATAAAAATTGTGCGTGTCGTCCCCCTCCTTCTACCACCTCCCATACAAACTGTACTTATCATGAATTACTCTAAGCCAATTTCCTCAGTGCTTATAAAATTCAGCGGGCTGAAATTGTGCACCAAATACTTATTTAAAATTGTTAGTAAGTCAAAAAAAACGAGATGATTAACTTCACCCCTTCTACCCCCTCCCATACAAAATGACACAATTTTGCAATTTGACAATAAATGGATTTACTCAAAAAGTATAAAAGCTATTGGTCTCAATTTTGGTATATATTACTTTTTTAATGATTTAAATCTACAGTACAAAAATTATTTGCTTCCTCCCTTTCCTTCCACCCCCTCCCATACAAACTACACTTTTTCCTGAAATGCTCTAAGCCGATTTTCTCAGAACATATAACATTTATCGAGCTCATATTTCGTAATAAATATTTAATTAATATTATTACAAAGATGAAAAAAAAAATATTTGATTAGCTTCACTGCTTCTACCCCCTCCCATACAATATGACGCAGTTTCACAACTTCACAAAAAATCGATTTTCTTGAAAAGTATAAATGGCACTAGTCTGAAATTTCAGGGATGTCAATTTTACAATATTCCTAGTTATTTCTGAAAAAAATCACTCTAATCGCCCCACTCTTTCTACCACCTCCCATACAAACTGCACATTTTCACTAAATCAAACTTACTAATTTTCTCAGTTCCCATTCAGTTTTTGGAGTAAGCATTTTGTATAAAACATTTTCATAGCTACTTTAGCATGATGTCGAAAAAATTAGTACAATGCTATCATCCCTTCTAACACTCCCCATACAAAATTTCTTGGGATCACAAAAAATTCTATTTCATCTAGAGTATCGTAAGATTGCGCTTTACGCGCAATCGTAGCGCTGTTATGTTTTTAAACTATTTTTCTTTTACAAAAATGAACTGAAAAACACAAAACGATTGGGATAAATATTTTCCAGCAATTGAAGAGTACTTCTTTTCGTACCAATCAAGATATGCCCATGCCAAGCACGACTGTGCTATTAAAAATATAAATTTAATAAAAAACTGGTGATATTATTATTAAAGATAATCGCATCAACAAATTCTCAAATTGTTGAAGTCTATTATTTTTTATGAAATATGAATCTATGGTCGTCCGTTTGTGACAGAGAGTATTTATTTATAAAATAAACTCCATAGACTAAAAAAATAAAATAAACAATAGATACTTCTAAATTTATAAGAAACAATTTTGTGTATTTTTCGGTCGTTAGCTTTATTATTTCCAACCTTATTATATATCAAAGAAAAACAATTGAATTGTGCAATAAGTTCACAGGAAATACGCAAATGCTGATGAGGATGACTAACTCAATCTCATTTTTGCACCTTTGCTGAGTTAAGTCTTCGCAAATGTATGAAGCAGACAAGTTTATCGTACTTTGAATTGAATGCGTTCACCTGTCTAGTATCCTAAAGATTTGTTATTGTTTTCCACAACTAATTTATGACTTAGCATATTGTTGGCAGTTTATTTTTATTGGTTGGTCTCTCTGAATTGTGCGAAGTTGTAGAGTTTAATTTTTCTTTTCGGTCTGAAAAGTAGTCCGAGATGACCTGAATGTGAGGTATGAGTGTATGAATTTTGGATTTTTATTAACACATTAAACACTTAGCTTGAATTATGTACTCATGCAGTTTGCATGGGAGGTGGTAGAAGGAATGGGGGGATATGAATGATTTTTTTTAGAAATGACTATAAATGAACAAGATGTATTACAAGTTTCGAATAATTTTATTATCAGAGATTACATTTGTGTTATTTTGTATGGGGAGAGGGTTGAAGGGATGGTGCGATTCGGCCTGATCAGAAAATCGATCTTATATTTTCGTAAGTGTACAAAATTTTAAATTTCCTTAAATTACCAGCTAAACACGAGATAGGGAACTTTAATTTTTTTATTAAAACATTCTTAGGATTATCACAAACTGCAGTTGAGAACATTTATTTCTCAAAAATCCTAACCCTTGAAAGCACAATCCCTTGGGATATGAGCGAAGCTCATATGTGTATTATACTTGAGATTGTATTTTAAGAAATTTTTGAAATTATGATGTTTGTAATGGAGGTAGTAGAAAGAGTGGAAGGTTTTCGCTGCTTATCAACATTCTTATCATAATGCTTTGTTCCAATTTTAAAGTCGATAACTCTCATATGTTCGTAGGGAAAATGCTTTTCTCGAATTTATATTACGAATGAGGTGAAATTGACAATTTTTTCAGCATTTCTCGCAATTAATAAAAGAAAAATTTAGGTAAAATTTAAATTTTCTACGTTTTCTACTTTCAATGAAAATCGATGAAATGCATTTAACAAAATTATGTATTTGTATGGAAGAGGGTAGAAGGTGAAACCAGGTCAAAACAAAGTTTTGTGACTTTGATACTATTTACATTGTAATACTTTGCTCAAAATATCAAGTTTATAGCTTTGACTGTTTCGAAGGAAAATAATTTCTTTCAAATTTTTTTAATTTCATGAAATTTGTATGGGAGAGAGTAGAAGGAAAATAAATTGCAATTATTGTAAAAAACATAACAGAATTATGATTGGGCTTAAAGCCTAATCATATGATACTCTAGATGGGATGGAAATGACTTTAATATACCGGAAAATAGGTCATCTCAAATTCTTTCGAATAGTGAATAGGTGCATGGGAGGTGGTAGAAGTAGAGGGGGAGGTTTGTATTTTTCGTATATGACACCGAACATGGCATGCAAAATGTTTTTTGCTGAATTTAAGTTTTTATTTTCATTATTTTTAAAGAAATTGGCCATAGTTTTCCTGAAATTGGGGCATTTGTATGGGAGGTGGCAGAGGAAGTGGAGCGTTTAAGATGATTTTGAAACTGCTTATCCTTATCACCATGCTTTGATTCAATTTCAAAGTCGATAGCTTTCATATACTTGAAGGAGAAATGCTTTTCTTGAATTTATATTACAGATATTTGTATGGGAGGTGGTAGAAGGAGTGAAGCGGAGCTGACAATTTCTTCTAACACTTATTTCAATTATTAAGAAACAAATTCTGGCAAAATTTGAAGTTTGTACTTTTTCTAGTTTGAATGGAAATCGATAAAATGCATTTAACAAAAATTATGCATTTGTATGGGAGGGGGTAGAAGGAGTGTACGGATCAAAACAATTTTTTTTCTTGTTATTAATATTTCTATTTGTGTATTTTGTACAAAATATCAAGTTGATAGCTGTATCAGTTTCGAAGAAAAATAATTTAATTTAAATTTCAAAATTTCGTGAAATTTGTATTGGAGGGGGTAGAAGGAGTGAGGTGAAGCTGATAAATATTTTTAAAATAAATTGCAATTACAGTCAAATTTAAACTGACAAAATTTCGTCTTTTCAGCTTTACTAGTTTCAATGAAAATCGAAAATATGTTTTTTTCAAAATTGTCCATTTGTATGGGAGGGGGTAGAAGGAGTAAAGGGATCGGGTCAATATTCCGTGATATTAATGACATTTATATCGTAATACTTTGACGTAAATTTCAAGTTGATAGCTTAAATAGTTTCAAAGAAAAATCAATTTCTTATTATTTCGAAATTTCATGAAATTTGTATGGGAGGCGGTAAAAGGAGTAGGGGGATGTAGCCCATTTTCACGAACTTTAAGTTAGTTGTTTACTAAAAATGACACACAAAATTTTTTAGCACTATAGCTCAAAGCTTTCGAGAGTTATGCTGTAGACAGACGCACAGACGGACAGATAGCAAGGTTTTTGAGCGACAACAAATATTTCTGCACCCTTGGCGGCTCTGTGCGAGCGTTATTTCTTAGCGTTACAAACGGTAAGGCAAACACAATATACTCTCAGATTTTATCTAGAGTATAAGAATTCTGGGATAAAATTCGTGTTTTAGTAAAAATCGATAAAAAGCATTTTTCCGAGCATTTGTATGGGAGGTGGTATATGGAGGGAGTGGATCGAAACAATTGTAGATGTTAATGGTATTCATAATAGTTTCGGAGAAAAATCTATTTCTTGTGTTTTTAAATTGAACATATGTATGATACTCCTGCATCCATATGTCCGTGATTAATCTGCGTATGAGATGTGCTATGCAGGTAATGCCGGTTTTCAGAAGCTCAGCTGGAATTTGATCAATGCCCGGGGTTTTTTTTTGCCTCAGAGCCGTTTTCACTTCTACGAGTATGGGAGGAATCGAAGAGGATCCTTCATCAGCTATTACATCAGTTATGGGTAAATTGAGAATTGAACTTCCTGATTACGCCGTATACGCGCTACCCGCGGCAGCTATATGGCCGAAATCATATTCAAACATTAATTTCATAAAATTAATTTTCAAATAAAAGCAATTTCATGGATATGAAAAACATTTTTATTTATTTTATTAGAGTTTAAAGCTCTCCACCTGTAAAAAAAACATCCTGTACCTGCTATTATATCTGCTTCTGCTGTTCGTGAGGATGATGAGCTCGGTTTGCGGAGGTGTTCAAAGTATTACGTCCATCTTTGTTTCAAATCTTCCGCATTACTTATACCAATCCAGTTACTGTATAAGAATCGACCTCAAAATGAAGTCGTCGAAAGGACAGTGCCATTTCTAAAGACACTAAGCCTGTCTTCACACCAGAAAATTTTGTGAAATTTGTATGTAAGGGGGTAGAAGTAGTGGGGAATTGTGGCCCGTTCACAAACTTAAAGTTCCTTTTTTACTCAAAATGACACAAACAAAATTTCAGTACGATAGCTCATAGAGTTCGAGAGTTATGTTGTAGATAAACGGAGAGACGATTACTCGGAATCGAGGTTTTTGAGCAACAAAAAATATTCCTGTACCCGTGGCGTCTCTGTGCAAGCATTACAAGCGGATTTTAGATTTCATTCAGAGGATAAAAACTAGGTATTCGCCTGTCCGGATATATCAGTTCCCCATATGTGCAGTCCCATTTAAATCTAAGCTCCTCGACGACGGAAATACTCCCAGCTCACCAAACAAAGTACCGCTGATCTTCAATTGCCAAAATTTGCAAATTTAGAAAAACATGAAAAATTGGTAAATATTTCAAAATTTTTTATTTTATTAGTAACTTTTTAGTTTTGGAAGCGCTGAGAATATTTTTGGGTTCGATTGAAAATGCGGCAAATCGAGTTCCAATATAACCCGAAAATGTGTGGAAAACATACAATTTTTCGATCAGGTCAAAAAAATTTAATTACATTTTTTTTTAATTCTCACAATTTCGCTTTCGATTGGCAATCATTCCCAAAAACATTCCCGCTCTGTTCGATGATGTGACCGACATTTTTCGACTGCACCCACTCTTTTCTGTCGTGATTTACTCGAGTTATCGCCAAAACACACAGACAGTTTCACAGACAGACGTCAAAATGAAACCTAAGTTTTTGGACGCTTGGAACCTCGAAATAGTTCTCTTTTTTGAAAGTAAAGAAATACGGATTTCACACTGCTGCAGTTTGATAAAGGTCTGAACAGAGACCGAAATGTAATAGTATCTATTCTACAATGGCACTACAGCCCAAATTCGGCCATGGCCTCCTGACCTTCAGGTTCCTTAACATTTTTCATTATTTATTGTGGAAGGTTTGTTATACCTTCGCACAATCCTCTATCGAAATTTTCATTTTCGTAGATTGAGGTGACCCAAGCAGGCAGTGTGCTGGAATTATGCATCGACCGGGATTTGAACTCACGACCTCATGACCAGCACGCTACACCCTAGCTCTGAAATCCGGATTTCTTTCCTTTCAATTCGAAATGCACTGTGAAAACATCATCAAACCAGTTCTCCACTATTTCATAATCAATAAACGCGATATTTAGTTTTTTTTTGCTGTCCATTGAGATTGTGAGAATTGTTGACTTCCGCTTTTTGACGGATTCACATGTTTTGAGCGTGCGTAGAGCCAAATACTTGATTTCGCAATGGTGTCTGCCATTTAGCTTGACTAAATCTGAAAAGACTTGGATGGGTGTGGCCTCAAAAAAAAAAAAAATGGAAATGATCTTTATCCTGAAACGGAAGTTATTAACTTTTAAATACTTCAGCGAAAAACAATTTGGTTAGGGACTTAAACTCACGACCTTAGCATTGTAAATGAGCATTCTACCCTCTGGAGTTATGCCTATACACGGGTAGAGAACAGGTAGTCTTCAAGGAGAATATTTGAGATGGAAAGGTTCAGAAATAAGGGTACAGTATTTTGAGAAATAGTTATTGTGCTTCTACGAACCAATCTTCTGAATTTTTCCTACAACAACAATAAGTCAAGCCATTATGTCTGCCAATACCGGCTAGACGCTCGACTAACTATGGAAATTTCCGGCCTAGCATATGAGACAACTTGTTTCAGTATCGAAGCTGTTCAAAGCAACAGTAAGTGTTTATAGTAGCCTTATACTCAAATTCATTCGAAATAGACTTCCACTCTGGTCAATCGTTACGGACTACACTATAGGCAATTCATCAATTACACTTTCTGCATCATTGATCGATTTAAATGGCTTCTGAAATTTAAAGCTTCATTAGCTTCGGAATTCTTTTTAGTATTTGGAAACATGTACAAAAAAAAATCGCCTTTGTTGTCTAAAATTGAAAAAAAAATGTAGAAATCTTTTTACCAGAAATTGCGAGAGTGATTTCAACAGTGAAGACGTCTTTAAATCTTAAGTTGGATATCGTGCACAAATTAAAGGTGACTGTTATTTCACGTTTTCTTTATTTCCATAAGAAATTTAACACGAAAATGAGGATGTTTTGGTATTTCTGTGATGGAAATGTTTATGGGTAGATAAAAGATGCTAAGATCTTAAAAAAAAAATTTTCTTTCGTGATGATACCAAGTGGCGAAGAACTTTGATTTTATTTGCAACTATGTATTTAATTTTCAGAGTAAATATAAAAAAAACATCGTGACTCGATAGTATGCTATAGTTTGACCTAGAAACTATGAGCACGACAAAAATTATTCAAGTTAGTAACGGCTAAAATATGGTGAAATTTACATAAAATAATTTAGCTAAAGGTTTTGTTTTTTTGGAGAAGTTTTCTGTGTGGCTTTTTAATTCTTTAATTTTTGAAGATTTTCTAAAGAAAGTTTTGAACTTTCACATCTTCTACTTCTGCAATGGCACTACACCCCAAATCGGGATTCGGCCTCGTCGTGACCTTAAAATTTTTCATTATTTATTGTGGAAGGGCTGTCAGACCTTCGCTCAACCCTCTTTCTACGAATTTTTCATTTTCCGTAGATTGAGGTGGCCAAGGTATGCCCAAGCAGACAGTGTGCTGGAATTATGCGTCGACCAGGAATTGAGCTCACGACCTTCGCATTGTACACCAACACGCTACCCACTAGGCTACACCCTCGAACTTTCACATAGCAACTTTTATTTTTCTCCTGTACCATGCAACAATTTGTTATTGATCTTTGGGAAATAAAAAAAAGGACAAAAAACCTTTTTGTTTAGACTGAGAGCAGAGCGATGGGGAGTCAAGAAGAGGGGAAACCAAACTTTTTCGTACTATACTTGGTTGCAGCCTGATATTTTTGTTTTTACTCTGCCAATTAGATTTTTTGGCGATATCAATATTTTTCGTATGCCACCAAAAATCTTTGAACTTTAAAAATGTGCAAAATCTTTACCAAATTTTTATGAAGCATCAATTGCTTTGACATTATACGAATACCTTGAATATTGTGACCAAGAATCATGTAAATAAATGTTCCAAAATTTTTGATTTAGCGTTAATGACTTTTTGGTCATAAAGACTAAATATGCACCTTGCGCTTAATGCTCTCATATTTGTACGGACCACTTAAGTAGGTAATTAAGAAAATACTTTAATTTTATGAAGACCAAAAATTCCTTTTAGCCTAGGTAAGTGTCTCTCCTGGTATTTGTCTATGCGGCACGCATTTATCGGATTTCTGGCTACCTTGGTAATTTCATTTTAATGTTCTTCCTGCTGTTAATGACCTGTTGTAACTCTATCGATAATTTTGTAGGTAGGTAAGATGTTATGTTATTTTAATTTCAACTGAATTTGATGGCGAAGTGACGTGTATCTATTGAGATAGATGAGTGGGAAATAGTGCGAAATAAAATAATTTTTATATTAAATGAGCTCGATTATCATACTTCTGTTTAAGGCTCTTTTATATCTGTCTTATTCTGCTTTATTGTCTGTGCTAAATATTACATTTCCAGCATTCAAATTGATACTTTCAGCTAGTCTATGGCGTTCTTACATTAGATACGAAGGATCATTGCAAAAGTAGAAGTAAATTCACTTCTACTATCTATCTATTCGTTCTCTAAATTGTAAATTACGGCGCAGTTAAATAAATTGCAAAACTTTAGTAACTAATATAAGAAAGCGAGAGACTTGCCGAAAGTGTACATTTAAATTTTGAAACTCTCAAATTTAGCAAAAACACTGAGGAAGAAGAAGACAGGTATAGAAGAGCATTAATGTTCCTAGGAGAAGTTAATGCATTCGTTATTGTAAGATATTTGCATTCGATATTACATGCAAGTTCTATTTCATTCTTTTGATGTTTGGAGAATTAGAAAATTGTATTTAGGGTAGAAATGTATACAAGGGTTATGAATATCTTCAATCTGGTTTACTTGTAATGCAAGTGAAGAATTACTCATATTTGGGGAATAATATTACCACTTCCATTACATGTAATGCAAGAGTAAGGTGCACATTACTCCTGCATTACTTATAATGGAAAAGTAATGCAAAGCTTATTATACCTTACTACAGCCTACAGCATCAATGATAAAACTTAGATTACAGTGGCATGAGAATGTAATGCTTCGGTGCCTGAATGCGACAATTTACTAGTTGCGTGATTTTCCCTCAATTTTCTACCTGAATTTTCTAACGCGATCTGAAATTTGAAAATAAACGACCATCCAAACCATGGAAAAGTTTCTAAGCTCTAAATCCGTCTCAAATGGGGGGAGGGAGAGAGGGAAGGCAGAAAAGACATGAAAAGCGTTTAGAAACTTTGTTGGAATGACGTGCTGTGATCGCGTCATTAAGAAATAAGCAAACAAAAAATATTCTATTTCTAGCAAATATTTTATTATACATAAATTAATTTTAAGTGGTGTACGAAACGTTGAACTTTCTCTGATACTGCACGTACACGTAGCCAAAATTTATACTTTTGCTTGCTAATCTTTAAAAATTTCAAGAAATTCATAAGTTATTGAAACAGGCCAACATATGGATGTTAAGCAATACTTCCAAATTTTATTCATCGCAATTACTTGTATTGAAGATAAAAACAAATTTGTGCCAAATTTAAATCAAATTCAATCCAAAATGTCGAACCTGAAAGCATTGCCAAATTTTAGCCCACATAACTACCCATTCTTTTAAAAAGGTCTGCATAGTCGAGAACTTGAGATAAGGTGGGTGGATGTAAATCAATTTGGAATAAATAAATAATATTAAATCTTAAATTTTACTATAATGCCAACAATATACTACTTTCTATATTAGTTTCGATATTGGTAATTGGATTTAATGAGTGCAATTTTCATGCACTGTCGGCGGATTATAGCAAATTAACGGCCTTAGACCTTCGTATATAAATCAATGCTGCTTATTTCTGATTAGCGATAGTCGTGATTTCGAGCTAGCTTAGATAATTGGATATAACAAACGTACAGAACTGAGATTTTTTTACTGAATTAACGTAAAATCTACGATTCT
The DNA here is from genome assembly GCA_963669355.1 of Chorisops tibialis. Classification (NCBI taxonomy): domain Eukaryota; kingdom Metazoa; phylum Arthropoda; class Insecta; order Diptera; family Stratiomyidae; genus Chorisops; species Chorisops tibialis. The sequence continues at coordinate 11,962,836 of OY770262.1, read as the reverse complement.
GGTGTGAATGTTGAAAACAGTTGTGTGCAGTAGCCAGGGACCAACAGAGGGTTTTCGTGCCCTGGGGTATTGAAATTCAAGGTCTCTAATATTCTTTATATGTAAAGTGTAAGCAGCAGGGACCAACAAATGATTTGATTTGCGACGAACTTTATACTTGGACCACTGATGGTTATAAAGGGTGTATCAACAAGGTGTAGGATTTGTTTTTTGAATGAAACGAACAATCATTTGGATTTCTCTGAAATTTTTACTGCATTATACAGTAGATATATGGGTATTATGTATGGAACACAATATCTGTCAAATGGCCCCCTCGGCTTTACTTGTCCATTTCTCAAAATTTTTGTTCACTCTCTCGCATTGTTGGGGCTCTATTTCGACGATGGCGGCTTCAATGTTCGCTTTGAAAGTTGCAATTGTTTGCGGATGGTTAGCGGAGACCTTATCGATCAATCAATCAATCAAATTCCCCTATAGGAGCATAGGACAGAAACAACTCTTTTCCACATGGCGCGATCCTGAACATCGGCCGTAAGCTGTTGCCAGAACTTGTTAAGCCAATCATAGTCCGTTTTTGAATGCCAAAAGTCGTCACCGTAGAATCAGTCCGTATCCCAGGCGCTGTATCCGTTTCTCGTATCCGTTAGGATTTAGTGATCCAGTGAGTGACCACTTGCCATTTTTAGGGCAAGCAGGACTGGCTCTGGGGAAACTCTACTGCCCCCATCCCACAGGGGGAAAGTTTGCTCAGGTCCGTGGAGTTGCTAGTTTCCAAAGATAATTGCAGGAATTAGTAAAACCTCTTCCTACAACTATCCCCTTGCCCCGTAGACCCTATACTTAACATAACCCCAAAAGAAAAATTCTAACGGTGTTAAATCGCAAGATCTTGGTGGCCAATTGGTGTCTCCAAAAAACGAAATTACGCCCGACCAGGGAACTTTGTGTGCAATAACTCGATTGTTTCGGAACTTGTATGGCACGTAGCACTATCCTGTTGAAAGTAGAGGTTGTCTGTGTCCATATATTCCATATCCGGCCACAAAGTATTGTTTATCATGCGTCTGTAACGCACTCTATTGACTGTAACGGCTCTTCCGTCGTTACTTTCGAAAAAGTGTGGCCCTATAACGCCGCCGTCCCACAATCCGCAACAGTCACTCGATTTTAGTGTGTCGTCTTCTCCTGAATCACTCGTGGATTTTCAGATCTCCAAGTGAACCATTTTTTTTGATTAACGCAACCGCCAATGTGAAAATGAGCTTTGTCAGAAAACACGATTTTTTTTTTGCAAAAATAACCATCATCATTTATGTTTTTCAAGACCAAATCAGAGAACGTACGGCGATGCTGGTAGTCTGCCGGCTGCATTTCTTGAGTCAAATGGACTTTGTACGTATGTACAGGCAAATCTTTCGTCAATGTTCAATGCAGTGTGGACGTTGAGAGGTCGAGCTCTTGACCACAGTGACGAATTGAGGTGTTCGGGTCGTTTTCAACACTTTCCTTCACTGCGGCGATATTTTCGATCGGTGTTACTGAAACTCGATAGTCGAATTTATAGGTAGCTTTAAGGGGAAAGGGATAAAACAAGTTAATTGTTGTATCCGGTGAGGTCCGAAAAGAGGGGGTGGCTAAAAACCAACTGTCGGTCGAATTTCTTTTCTTTTTAATTATTATATCATCGGAATTACTACACACAAAAAGTTCATATTTTAGGACCGCAAAGGTGGTGTATTGATTTAAACGATGCCAACACTTGTAAGGGGAGGGGAAAGGGTTGGGGAGTGGGGGGTGTACAGAAAAACACTTAAAAATGAATGTCTCGACTATTTTTAAGCGATGTAGCGAAGGAGGACATATAGAGTTATACTTTTTTTTTTTTTTATTATTATAATTCAAGTTCTTATTTTAACACAATTTTTTTTTTAACATTTTAAACATTGAACCACTCCCCCTTGTAAGAAAAATTCTTGTGGTAGGGGTGAGGAGTAATGGCTTGCAGATTAAAAATGATGACGCTATATTGAGATACAATTATTATGTCAAACAAAATATAAGTATGTAAATAAAAAGACAAACTAGGTATACTAGAGTTTAAAAAACAAAAAAAAATAAAGAAAAATAACAAATGTAAGTAAAGAAAAGAAAAATAAAAAACAAAAGACCACTCGAAAATATCAGAAAAATCGCTTTGATTAGCCCGACTAATACAATTTCTTGATATATGATTTAAAAATGGCCAGATTCCTACTCTCTTTAATTGTACTTGGCAGATCATTAAAAAATTTGATCCCAATGTAAGTATAGTGGCATTGCCCTATATATGATTTCCTCTTTGGCAACAGTAATTCAGTACGAGCACCACCTCTAGTGTAGTTTGAATTAACTTCAATTACTCCAATTGTATATTCTTTGAAAATTTGGATATTTGTTATGAGTTTAAAAACACTCTTAATGCAGAGAACAGACAACAAGGGAAATAAACTATTTGTTGGAAATCTTACCGGTTTGTGCAATAGGATTTTTATAAGTAAGTTTTGCACAATCTCTAATGGTTTTATTATTGAAGGTGAGGCCGACCTCCAGGCTATAATACCATACTGAATTACCGAATGGATGATAGCAAAGTAAAAAGATCTTATTGCAACTCCGGTTAAAAAATTTCTGAATTCGAAACAATTGGTATTAGTTTTTTTTAATCTAGCTATTACATTTTGTACCTGTACTAGCGGAATATGAGAAAAATATAACTTTTGAAAGGAAAGATTTCTGGATTCTACACTGTTACGCTTTATTATTCGTGACAGTTCGGTGTCTGCTGAGACCTTTATCAAACTTAGCTTTCAATTCGAAATGCACTTTGTATTCACCAAACCAATATAACATTTGAGGTAGTAGGGGAAAATGCGAAGTATTTCAAAAATGGTGCACTTTTCAAAATTTCAAACCGTTATATGTATTGCAAAATCCCATATCGATATTGTGTTGGAATATTTTCAGATTGTAGAGCTATGTGAACTGTAATTTTGTTAAAAATTTAAGCGGTGGTGAGCCAAAATGTCTAAAACTTTGAGTGATTTTCTTAGGGCTCTGGTAAAAATTACAAAGTTCAAATTTTGCAGGTGCATTCGTTAGTTTAATATACATAAGGAAAAAATAATTATTTGAACCAGAACTGTTATGTACCGAAGCGGGCCTTAAGCTGCACGAGGTGTTTCATATGTAATGAAAAATAAAAAACCACAAATATTCAAAATTTCTGTTTGAAGTTTTAAGTTAGAAACTTCAAAATTTGCGAAATTAAAAAAAAAAAAAAATCGTGGAAGTTGAAGATATTAACTGGTCGAATACCTCCAAAACGTTTTTTTATGCAAAACTTTTTTTTTCGAATATTTTTGAGAAATCAATTATGTATCACCAAATCATTAAAATATTTAAAACAATGTTCCATCAAACGTTTTGAAATACCACTTTCACTTCTACCCTCTCCCATACAAAAGTATGATTTCAACAAATTTCAAGAAATTAACTAATAACCATCAAATTAAAAGCTACGAGCTTGAAATTTTGTTCGATAGGAACAAAATAAGACTGCGTCACAAATTTTATGATTACTTCGCCTCTTCTACCCCTCGCATAAAAATGTAAGAAAATGAATGTAAAATACACCGAATTGCAAAGAAATTCCATCATACTTCGTCTATGAAACTAACATTCTATATAGAGAATTTTGAACGTGATTCAAGCCTGTAATCTCCTGACTCCTTCTACTACCACCCTCTCCCCCAATCCAAATCCAAACTTGCATAAATAAACGAATGAAATATTGATTCTTTGTACTGGAGCTATTGATCGTAATTGAGGAGTGTTAAATAATTGACAATCACCCTAGCCTGCATATCGACTTTCCACGTATCCTCAACTAGCCCTAAGATTAATAAAGTTGCGCCCGACTTATTGGCAGATATTTTTTGTGTGTGCCCATGAAAGAATCGCTTGGAGGGGAGCGATTCGAAAATAATGATGACGTCGAGGAGCGTATGCACAATTTGCTGACGACGCGCCCTCAATTTTTTTTTTTTCAAAGAAGGAATGTTAATCTTCCAAATCGTTAGCACAAGTGTGTTGAACTTGAAGGTGTATGATTTACCCCCAATCATAATTCTATTATGTTTTTTATAAGGAGTTCACTATGTTTAATTTGTTTACATATTAATTGTAAGAACGGATAAATTCTTCGTATTTTAGGAGCACGTACACTACAAAAAAGAGTAACAAAAATTAATACCTATAGAGGTGATGAGGATTAAGAGAACACGAGAATAAAAAAGAAAAAAAAAATTAAAGAAAGGAAGAAAATGGAAACAGCTGATTTACAACTTAACATATTTCGAATTTGAATTGTTTTCTATTAGTTTTCGGCATCACGATCAAAGTAGCAGTATATCCTTAATCAGAAATCAGCAAAACTTTTAACAGGTGACGTCGATAGATCCTCAAATGATAAATTTCGTCAGCTCCCTAATAAAAAAATGATTCACTATTAAATCTGTCGATAGTGATTTCATTTGGAAAACCGTGTAAATTTTCTAAAAATGTGCACTGAACTTAATTTTTGCATTATTAATTAGTTCACAAAATTTTTTCCGCAATAAACAGTGCTCGGGGCTAGGGGGGTGGTGCTCTGAAAATTTCGCAGGAGGGCGCTGCTGCTCTTAGTTACGCCACTGCTATCAGGAGATATCTGATCCGTATGTTTTTGTATGAGAATGTTTCGAGTAAATCGAAATACGATAGTGGTCTCTTCGAGCCAAATATTTTAGAAAAAACGATTGAAATTACTCGTGAGACTTATTCGAACGTCAAGGCCCGCTAGTGAGTGTAATTTTCGGAAAAGTGTACTAAGTCTAAATCATAAAACTACACACATAATTCACACATTCTTTCTATCTTGCTTTCAATCTAATTTTCAATCTTATCATCAGCTTAAAACTTCTATCATCATATGTATAAACATTTCTGCAATTCAAAACAAAAAACAAACAACACCATCAAACATCATCCTATTTCATTATCTTCTAGCCAACACTTGACACCAAATTTCTTTTCACCGTTTGATGATTGGCGTAAAAGCTTTCCACCGCCATCAACATTCGATGGTTCATCCTCGTTTTGGCCCAATTTTCATAATGATGATGTTCCTGCTTTTAGGGACACCGAATTCGATGCTTTCTCCGGCGAAGAGCGAACTGAGGCGCCAACAGATGCGATCAATGAAAATCCATTTGGTAAGTAAATTTTATTAAATGAAATGTTAAAATTTGAATTTTGGCACCAATAAGTTATTTTTTTCAATTCTTTTGGATTTTTTTTCACCATTTTAATTGTTACTTTATTTTTCTGATTTTTTTTTTTAATTATTTATTTATTTATTTTTCTTTTTCAGATGTAGAGACTATTTCATCCGGAAATACCCCGGCACTCCATGAAACAGATCCTAGCTTCTTCTTCCAGCATTCGGTACCGTTTTTTGAAAATTATCCCTTCTTTTCGACATTCGGAGGATTCGGTTTTAATAAACGCAAGGAACCATGGTGGAAAGGGTAAGTTTTAATTTTTTTATTGACATTATTTGCATACCTAACCGAATTTGTCTGGAAAACTGATCTCAGCTCCATTCTTTTCCCGAATTTTGTTATCCCCATAAAATTCTTCCGTCTATGGATGTGTTTGCGGATATAGGCATAAAGGTAGAAGGACGCTAAGAAATTACCTACAACACGATGACCAATGACACAAAATTTGTAACTTTTGTCTTTTTGCTCCGTTGATTGTTTGTAACTGCAACACACACAACCTACTAAATGAGTTTTGGTGCGGTTTTCACCATCATTAATTTGGCCTAAAGCTGGAATATATATTATTTGATTTTCAAATGGCGTAATAGTTCAAGCAGGATATCATATTCCAATTCAACCGGATCAAGAAATGATGTAACACAAATTTCTAGAGCAACAGAATCGGAGCAATCATTATTAAATTCATTTTTTCGCTTTGACTTATCTATGCATATGAGTAAAAGTGTAGAGTATATCTGTTATTTGTTTATAAATGATTATAAGTTAGTGTTTTGCTTTAACTGGACAATAACTAAGCAGAAACACGCGTTTTTAAAATTCTTATCTGTCTGTCTGTCCGGCTTTCACACAGAAACGGCTGAACCAATTATAATGAAACTTTCACAGTTTATTAGGTAAGCTTCGAGATGTAATCGCCTTCTACTCCCTCCCATACAAAATGGCTCATTTTCAAAATATATAATATTCAAATTTTCTTGAAACCATAGCAGCGACTAATTTGAAATTTAGAATGCATTATTTTTATCATAAATGTGATCTAGGATACAAATTATTTGAATCCCCCCACTCCTTCCACCACCTCCCACACAAACTGCACTTTTTCATGAAATATTATAAACCAATTTGCTCAGTACGTATAACATTTATCGAGCTCGAATTTTGCACTTAATCCTTAATTAGTATTATAATTAATATCGAGGAAAAGTAAGCCGATTAGCTTCTCCCGTTCTACCCCCTCTCATACAATGTGACACAATAACACATCTTTTCCAAAATCCGATTTTCTTGAAAAGTATGAAAGTTACTAATTTGAAATTTAAAATATATCATTTGCATGAAAATTATAGTTGTTTCTTAAAAAATCATTAAAAAACCCCGCACTCCTTCTACCACCTCCAATACAAATTGCATACTTTCACTAAAACCAATGCACTCATTTTTTCAGTATCTATTCAACTTTTGAATCTTGAGTTTGGTACAAAATATTTTTATAGCTACTTTAGCATGATGTGAAACAAATTAGTTCAATGCCGTTGCTCCTTCTACTATTCCCCATCCAAAATTTCTTAAGATCACAAAAATTTCGATTTCATCTATAGTATCTTATGATTGGGCTTCACGTACAATCATAGTCCTCGTATGTTTTTAAGCTTAATGTTATTTTATTTGGGTTTTTTTAATTAACACAAGCTACAACTATTCAAATGTCTTTAACGCTCTTCAATACGTACATATATGATCACGGGATTGATTTGATTACGAGCCTGACCCATACAAATGCGAGTATCATGGTTTCATTCTTAATAATTTATGGTTCTGATTCCAACAAAATAGAAAGCAATGCACTCAAAGAGCCTTTAAACTAAGGAGATTATGTATCCCACATAATGTATTACTAAAAACATTCTCAAAAATTGCTTATTATTGCGATTCTTGCGCGGAAGGGTATCGCATACAATATATAGTTCAAAAAGTCCAGAAGGTCACATAAAGATATATAGGTGGCGAAACAAATCCTTATGATTTTCAAGGAGTACCAATATTTTATCACATTTCGATCATTACTTTACAATTTACATTGGTTTTAGTGACACTATGATTGCCGCAGTGAACCAAAAACAAATCTCGAAAATTTCTTTCCCAGGAGCATCTGGAGAATACAGTGGATATGGAAGCAATGCGAACTTCAATTTGTGTAATTTGACCATCCATCGACTTATGACACGGTGCATTATTTTGATGAAAGAGCACTTTTTATATTCTAGATGAAATCTGAGTGTATTATAAGTTTGCCACAAAGGCTCGGAAAAAAAATTAATGGTGCAGAAGTTCTTGTTATCACTCAAAAATCTCAAAACCGGATGTCCGTTCGTCTGTCCGTATGTCCGTCCGTCCGTGTCCTCTCTAGCTCGAGAACGCGTCGAGCTAAAAATTAAAATTTTGTACACGTCTTAACCCTCCCTTCGTCCCTCCCAATCAAAATGACACAATTTCGGAATTTCACAATAAGCTGATTTTATCAAAAAATGTAAAAGTCATTGATCTGAAATTTGGAACATATTATTTTTATGATAATTTTAATCTGCTGATCCCTCTACTCCTTCCACCACCTCCCATACATACTTCACTTTTTAATGAAACACTATAAACCCATTTACTCAGTACGCATAAAATTCATCGAGCTGAAATTGTGCACTAAATATTTATTTAGAATCATTAGTAAAACCAAAAACTATTTTGATGATTAGGTTTACCCCTTCTCCCCTCGCCCATAAAAAATGACATACTTTCGTAATATGGCAATATTCGGATTTGTTCGAAAAGTATAAATGCTATTGATCTGAAATTTGGAATGTACTACTTCGATGGTGATTCCAATCTATCGTATAAAAGTTATTTGAGTCCTCCCCTTCCTTCTACCACCTCCCATACAAGCTGCACTTTTTCATGAAATACTAAAAATAAATTTACTCAGTACGTATAAAATTTATCGAACTAAAATTGTGCACTAAATATTTATTTAGAATTATCAGTAAGACGAAAAAAAAATTCGACGATTAGTTTCAACTTCACAAAAAGTCGATTTTCCTGAAAAGTATGAATGCTACTGATTCGCAATTCAAAACATGTCAAAAAATGATGTTTTTAGTTATTTCTAAAAAGTCATTAAGAACTCGCCCCTCCTTCTACCACCTCCCATACAAACTGCACAATTTCACTAAATCCGATACACTAATTTTCTCAGAACCTAGTAAATTTTTTAATTCTAAATTTTCTATAAAACATTTTGGTGGCAACTCTAGCGTGATGTGAAAAAAGTAGTTCAATGTCGTCACCTCCTCCATCACTTCCCTTAAAAAATTTCTTAAAATCAAAAAATTTCTGTTTTACCTAGGACCTTTCACATGACTGGGCTTTACGCTCAATCGTAATCCTGTTATGTTTATACTCTAGATGAAATCTGAGAGTATTATAAGTTTGCTCTAAGGTTTGTAACGCCAAGAAATAAGCCTCGGAGAAAAAAATGATGAATACAGAAATTAATATTATCACTCAAAAATCTCAAAACCGGATGTCCGTCCGTCCGTCCGTCCGTCCGTCTGTGCGCGCTCTAGCTTGAGAACGCGTTGAGCTAGATAGTTCAAATTTTGTACACGTCGTTTTTGACAAAAAAGTAAGGTCAAGTTCGTGAACGGGCCAAATCGCTCCACCCCTTCTACCCCCTCCCATACAAAATGACACAATTGCGCAATTTGACAATAAACGGATTTGCACGAAAAGTATAAAAGCTATTGGCCTGAAATTTGGAATATGTTACTTTTATGATAATATCAATCTACCGTACGAAAATTATGCGTATCCTCCCCCTCCTTCTACCACCTCCCATACAAACTGTACTTGTCATGAATTACTCTAAGCCAATTTACTCATTGCGTATACAATTTAGAGAGCTGAAATTGTGCACCAAATATTTATTAGAAATTGTTAGTAAGCCCAAAAAAATTTAGACTATTAGCTTCACCCCTTCTACCCCCTCCCGTACAAAATGACACAATTTCGTAATTAGACAATAAACGGATTTACTCGAAAAGTATAAAAGCTATTAGTCTGAATTTTCGGATATGTTATTTTCATAGTAATTTTAATCTACAGTAGAAAAATTATTTGCTTCCTCCCTCTCCTTCCACCCCCTCCCATACAAACTACACTTTTTCATGAAATGCTCTAAGACGATTTTCTCAGAACATATAACATTTATGGAGCTCATATTTTGTAATAAATACTTAATTAGTATTAGCACTAACATCAGAAAAAAAATATTTGATTAGCTTCACTGCTTCTACCCCCTCCCATACAATATGACACAGTTTCACAACTTCACAAAAAATCGATTTTCTTGAAAAGTATAAATGGCACTAGTCTGAAATTTCAGGGATGTCAATTTTACAATATTCCTAGTTATTTCTGAAAAAAATCACTCTAATCGCCCCACTCTTTCTACCACCTCCCATACAAACTGCACATTTTCACTAAATCTAACTCACTAATTTTTTCAGTTCCCATTCAATTTTTGGAGTAAGCATTTTGTACAAAACATTTTTATAGCTACTTTAGCATGATGGGAAAAAATTAGTTCAATGCTGTCATCCCTTCTAATACTTCCCATGCGAAATTTCTTGGGATCACAAAAAATTCTATTTTATCTAGAGTATCGTAAGATTGCGCTTTACGCGCAATCGTAGCCCTATTATGTTTTTTATGATAATTTCAATCTGCTGATTTCTCTACTCCTTCCACCACCTCTCATACAACCCATTTACTCAGTACGCACAAAATTCATCGAGCTGAAATTGTGCACTAAATACTTAAAACATGTCAATTAAATGGTGTTTATAGTTATTTATGAAAAAGCTATTAGAAACTCCCCGCTCCTTCTACCACCTCCCATACAAACTGCACAATTTCACTAAATCCTATTAAGTACCTATTAAGTTTTTCATGCTTGAATTTTGTATAAAACATTTTGATAGCAACTCTAGCATGATGTGATAAATGTAGTTCAATGCAGTCATCATTTCTTTCACTTCCCTTCTTAAGGCTTAAAGCCCAATCATATGATACTCTAGATGAGATGGAAATGACTTTAATATATCGGAAAATATGTCATCTCAAATTCTCTCGAATACTGAATAGAGACTTTTGCATGGGAGGTGGTAGAATTAGAGGGGGAGGTTTGTATTTTTCGTGTATGATACCGAACATGGCATGCAAAATGTTTTTTGCTGGATTTAAAGTTTTTAGTTTTCATTATTTTTAAAGAAATTATTCATAGTTTTCCTGAAATTGGGGCATTTGTATGTGAGGTGGCAGAGGAAGTGGAGCGTTTAAGATGATTTTGAAACTGCTTATCATCATCCTTATCACCATGGTTTGATTAAATTTCAAAGTCGATAGCTCTCATATGTATACTTGAAAGAGAAATGCTTTTCTTGAATTTATAATACAGGTATTTGTATGGGAGGTGGTAGAAGGAGTGAAGCGAAGCTGATAATTTTTTCTACACTTATTTCAATTATTAAGAAATAAATTCTGGCAAAATTTGTAGTTCGTACTTTTTCTAGTTTGAAAGAAAATCGATAAAATACATTTAACAAAAACAATGCATTTGTATGGGAGAGGGTACAAGGAGTGTTCCGATCAAAATAATTTTTTTTCGCATTATTAATATTTCTATTTGTATACTTTATACAAAATATCAAGTTGCTACCCTTAACAGTTTCGAAGAAAAATAATTTAATTTAAATTTCAAAATTTCGTGAAATTTGTATGGGAGGGGGTAGAAGGAGTGAGGTGAAGTTAATAATTATTTCTAAAATAAATTGCAATTATAGTGGAATTATTTTTGACAAAGTTTTGTCTTTCCAGCTTTACTAGTTTCAATGAAAATCGAAAGTATGTATTTTTCAAAATTGTCCATTTGTATGGGAGGTGGTAGAAGGAGTAAGGGGATCGGGTCAATATTTTGTGATATTAATGACATTTATATTGTAATACTTTGACCTAAATTTCAAGTCGATAGCTTAAATAGTTTAAAAGAAAATTCAATTTCTTAATATTTGTATGGGAGGGGGTAGAAGGAGTGGAGGGATGTAGCCCATTCATTTTTGCTAAAAATGACATACAAAAATTTTTAGCACTATAGCTCAAAGCTTTCGAGAGTTATGCTGTAGACAGACGCACAGACAGATAGACGGACAGACGGTCACTCGGAATCGAGGTTTTTGAGCGACAACAAATATTTCTGTACCCTTGGCGGCTCTGTGCGAGCGTTATTTCTTAGCGTTACAAACGGTATGGCAAACACAATATACTCTCAGATTTCATCTAGAGTATAAAAAATGTCTTTCATCTGGAGTATCGCATGATTAGGCTTTACGCCCAATCGTAATCCTGTTATGTTTTCTTCTTCCGTTGGGGCAGATTTTAGGTAAATTGGTCTCTCAATCGCTGCATCAACGCTATGTAATATTCACTGTTGATGGTTTTTCCCTTGTCAGCATAATAAATGAACAATATTCCATGCGCATCCCAAAACGCTGAGACCAAAACCTTAACGGAGAACATATGCGTTTTTGGTTACTGGCTGCTCTCCACTCAGCTTTCTGCCAATGTGATTCCGGAGTCTAGTGATGGATCCTTGTTTTATCCATTGTCACATGTCGATGCAAAAATCCTGGTTATTCCGGCTAAACAGCTCCAAACAGCACTCTAAATTATCGACGCGTTGCTGTTTTAGGTCCACTGCGGCAACCATTGCTTCACTAAAATCACTGTAAATTGTAAAGTAATGGTCGAAATGTCATGAAATTTTGATATACAGTGGCTCACAGCTTATTTCGTGCAGTGCTATTTTTCAACTATAGAACACTGTATCTTAAAAACTGATTAGAAAAGCATGAAATTTTGAATGTAGATATAGAAAAACATGCTTATTGATTACAATAAATAAAAAAAAGTTTACAAAAATAAATTCTGACACTGAAAAGACCGATGGTGCAGCAGAAACGCAGGCCACAGCTTATTTCGTGCAGATACTTGTCTCCACTTCTGTCCCATCGTGTCGCGCTGTATAACGGAACTTTCCTTTTCTTTACTTTTTTTGAAGAATTGGCAACTAGCTGTAGTCAATATTTAGTGTGATATTTTACGTGTAAAGGACAAGAAGTGCGGGTCGTCGCACAACAATTGAGCAGCGATAATTAGTGATAAGTCATTTCAAGAACGGGCTGTTCCAGCGGAAAATTGCTCAATTTGTTAATTTGAGACCCACCACAGTGCAGAGTATCATTAAACGCCTCGTTTATGAAAATCGTATTCAAGATAAGGGCAGAAGCGCGCCAAACAAAATTTTCAACTCGTCTGACGAACGATTTATTGTACGTAAAATCAAGGCGAACCCAAAGTTAACGGCTCCAAAACTAGTCGCGGAGATACAGCAAGGACTAGGTAAGCCATGCAGTGCAGAAACTGTCCGCCGCGTGCTCCGAGACCACAACTTCAATGGTCGAGTACCTAGAAAAAAGCCATTCATAAGCAGAAAAAACCAGCTGAGTCGCCTTGCCTTTGCTAGAGAGCACTCCAATAAAAATGTGGACTTCTGGAACAGCGTCATAGTCTCAGACGAATCTAAATTTAATATCTTTGGCTCTGATGGCATGGCATACGTATGACGGAAACCGAATACTGACCTACAAAAGAAAATTTAAAGGCTACAGTGAAGCATGGCGGCGGAAGCGTAATGGTTTGGGCCTGTATATCGGCAGCCGGGTTTGGAAATTTGGAGTTCATTGAAGTTAACATGAACAAAACCATGTAATTCAACATTTTGAAAAGAAAAAATTTGCTCCAGAGTGCTGCAAATCTTGAAATTTGAAAAATATTTCGTTTCTACCAAGACAACGACCCTAAGCATAAGTCTGGTATTGTACAATCTTGGCTGATTTGGAACTGCCCGCATGTTATGTCCCCGCCGGCACAAACTCCAGATATGAATGTAATAGAAAATTTATGGGAAATTTTGGAAAATAATATTCGAAAACATAGTATTTTCAACAAGGAACAATTGAAAAAAACTATTTTGGAGGAGTGGACGAAAATCACCCGAGAAACTACCCAAAAACTTGTGGATTCTATGCCAAAGAGACTTAAAGATGTAATAAATGCAAAGGGCTACCATACCAAATACTGAATTTGGTATAAAATTTAACTTTTTTCTGTAAATTAGGGCCTAAGTTTATGTGCATGAAATAACCTGTGACATGGAATTAAGCAGTATTTTCATAATTTTTGTTAATTAAGTATTACAAACAACGATTGTGTTATTTTTGAAGTTCCAAACTTAAACAAAAAATATTTGTTTTAAACATGGCATTTAAATCTTGTCAATATTTTACTTAGTTTTCCAATAACAGCGTAACAAATTTCAAATTTTTTGCTGCACGAAATAAGCTGTTAGCCACTGTATATCAAGTGAAGGTTGGTATTTCTTGAATATCATAAGGATTTGTTCATAACAGTGCCACCTGTGATGCGCTCATCTCGTTTTACTCAGACATTCATACTGTGCAGGATTTAAAATCAACTACTTTAATGGGAATGAAAACAAAAATTTATTATCAATAAATTTTATTCCAAAGAAAACAAAATTGTATTTATACATATATGGTATGTATACAAAGACATATTCATGTTCCTTATGTAGAAAAATTAAAGCCTTACTTAATACATACATATGTATATCAACGTTACTCTGTTCTTCAGCTGAAGAATGTAATAACTGATTTGTGAAGATCTTTATCAATATTAAATGTGTCAAATTTAATATTTTTAAATTTAAACGGACCAGCAGCAGATCAGTATCAACCAGGAAATATGTCTGATCGTGGCTAAAAGAGCACCATTCTTCAAAATGACACAAGTTCGAGAGTATACAATAAAAATGGAAAAGGCTGTACTAAGGAAAATCTATTATTTATAAAGTTATTTTCATTTCGTTTTTATGTTTGCAATATTCTTTAAGTTTCTATTATTATTATTATTATTATTATTTTTTTTTTAAAGAAATGTAAACATAAAATGAATATTTTTTGTTATTTTCCTTGAAAATAACATTCAAAATCCAATATCTATTTTACTTATTTCATATGTATACACATTCAATAAAATATTTTAATTGCTATTGCAAACCCTTTATTTACCACGCGTGTTTTGCACTGAGAGTGCATCTTTATAAGTGTATAATAAATTGTTGCGTAGGATAATTAAATTGCAGTTAGATATTATTGAAGATTTGATGATTTTATGTATAAATTTAGCAACATCGGCTACCGGTAACCACTCTAGCTTTGCAACAGCGTATACCCTATGCTAGACTTACGACTACAGCCCTGGGTACACCTACATTCTCTACTCTACTCTACAATGGCGCTACAGCCGAAATCGGACCTTGGCCTCCTGACATTCAGGTTCCATAACATTTTCCATTACTGATTGTGGAAGGGTTGTTAGCCCTTCGCACAACCCTCTTTCTACGAATTTTTCATTTTCGTAGATTGAGGTGACCAAGGTATATCTAAGCAAGCAATATGCTGGAATTATATATTGCGTCGACCGGGATTTGAACTCACGACCTTCGCATTACAAGACCAACACACTACTCACTAGGCTACACCCTACATGAGGAAGCATATTTGCAACAATTTATTTTTGTTATTAAGTTACTAGCGAAGTACAGAGTCCTATTTCAATCTTTTCTATTTAATTTCTTACCATATTTCTCTGTGTATATATTATGATGTCAACATCAAGAATAAGTCGTAAAAATAAACTTTAAGTTGATAAACTTAGAGCGATTAAAAAAAACCGCCATAACATTTGTTTACAAATCCATTACGCTAAAAGCAAAATTAAATGATTCGATTTGAGAATAATGCAAAAATGTCGCCTGTCCGTTCGTATTCGCCAACATATACTCGTATGTACATATTTGAATTCATTTTTTAATGTCGGACGAACCATGATAAACAAGCGCTAAACGTGTTAACCACTCTTTTAATTTAAACGAAATTTAAACTCTCTCATCACATGCAAATCGTTTTAAATTGAGGAAATTAGTTAATAGCTCGATGGAGGAGGGTAGCTTCGCTTATAATTCCTCTACCGCGTTTTGCTTTTATGGCGACTCCAAACACTACGACAGATTGTGCCCATTGTTTATCTCGTATAAATTCAGGAAAATTCAGACTGCATTTTCACTTAATTTCCAATAAAATTATGAGTTTATAATGAAATGATGATGATGGCGATAGTTTTTTTTTTTAAAGTAGAAAGTTCTATTTTCTGATTTTTTAAAAATAAATTAATGATGGAATTTTATAAATTCAAGATTAGGATCGTCTTAGTGATCGTTTGGTCCATGATCTCGGTTCACAGATGGCGGATACAAAATTATTATTATTAAAATTATTGCGCACAGTTGATCAAACTTGACAGAGTCATAGGTCATTTTAATCGGGGAATTTTGTTGTGTTTAGTGGTGCTTATTATTTTATAGATATGAGGCCTGACTGCGAATTAAATAGATTAGATGGTTAATTCTTAGTATGTTGTGGTATGTATTATACTTTACGTCGTCTCGAGAGTGATGAGGACATATTGAATAGCTGAAGTCGGTCGGTATAAGGACGAAGATGAACTCTTTCGTTCCCATCAAGATGACTCAAAGCTATTCTTACAAATTTACGCTGAATAGATTGAATTCCGCCATTGTGCACATCATAATAAGGATTTAATGTGAGATCTAATGAAGTGGTGAATCCCAACATGGAATTACCGTATTGCACAATTTTATTTATTTGCAAACCAAAATCAATTTTTTGATCAAATGTAACTTCTATATAAGACAATAATGGAATTGACCCGATCCAAAATACAGTCATTGAGACTGTAAATTATTACAAACGGTGAGACTAAATAACATTCAATCAGTCAATCAAATTCCTGCCCATAGGGTCATAGGACAGAAACAACTCTCTCCCACAAGGCGCGATCCTGAGCATCGGCCTTAAGCTGTTGCCAGGACTTGTTTATTCCTCTGGCCTCCTGTTCAACTGCTCGCTTCCATGTGCTATATAGTCGACCAACCCGACGTCTTCCTTGAGGATTATAATCCAGAGCCTGTTTGGCGATGTTTCGTTCTGGTTTCCCCAAAGTGTGACCGATCCACTGCCACTTCCGCCTTTGG
The DNA here is from genome assembly GCA_963669355.1 of Chorisops tibialis. NCBI lineage: Eukaryota > Metazoa > Arthropoda > Insecta > Diptera > Stratiomyidae > Chorisops > Chorisops tibialis. Next base: position 11,946,168 of record OY770262.1, on the reverse strand, counting down.
ATCTCAATAACTATTTCAGTCTGTCCAGTTGTAATCCAAAGCTTTTTCGTTGGAGATCACTTCTGGCCAGAATATTCCTAAAATGCTTCGGAGCCATTGGTTTACGAAAGTTTGTAGTTTCATGGTAAGTCGAAGCATTTAGAATGCAACGAGCGAACATTTGACTCCGAACGGTTATGTGCAAGCAAACACACGTCTTCAAGGTGACTTAAGATGTTAAATAGTCTCCAAAGACCGTTACCTTCCCCCCCAGTGCAGCTTTCAAGATGTCATTTATTACCACCAGAAACAGGGCTGGTGATCATATGCAGCCTTGTCTGACACCCGTTCTCACAGGAAAGTTCTAGAACAGCTCTCCTCTATGCCAGACGCGACACCTTGCATTTTTGTAGGATTCTTTAATCATTGCTATGACCTTATCTGGAATACCTCTCCTACGCAAAGCATTCCATATGTAATCTCGCTTAACGCTGTCGAAAACCTTTTCGAAGTCCACAAACATGAGATGTAGTGGCGAACCCATTTCGGCTGACTGCTCCAATGTTATCCGTAGGGTATTTGTGTGGTCGGTACAAGACGACTCTTTACAGAATGCAGCCTGATAAATTTCGAGAGTGCTCTCGAAGACATCACTAATTCTATTGAGAATTACCTTAGCCATGTTTTTCGATACGGCAGTAAGTAATATACCACGCCAGTTGCCACAATCCCGAAGATCGCTCTTCTTCGTAATTTTCACAATTACGCCCTCATTCCATTCAGTCGGATGTCTGCCTTCATTCCGCACCTCAGTAAAGAGTGGGAGGAGTTTATTGGATATTATTTCCGGGTCCGCTTTGAGGAGTTCGGTTGGTAGTCCGTCTATACCAGGGGCTTTCCTTATCTGGGGGATCGTCCCTAATAGAAAATTGTTGCGGTTGGATGTTTGGTAGTTGTTCTGTTTCTGGAATATCTTTCTCTGACAAGATGTTTAAAATATCAGAGAAGTATTCCTTTCATCGTCGTAACTAGTGTTCCCCCATATTAAGGACAGTTCCGTTGACATCTCTCACCAGGTGGTTGGCGGTGAAATTCCTGTTCGTCAACTGTTTCATGATTTTGAATAGTGAACCTATATCCCAAAGGTAAGCCGCAGATTCTGCCTTGTTAGCCGAATCTTCAATAGCCTTTCTAACATTGCAAGATATTTATTCAAATTCAATCGAAAGTCATTATGGCGACACCAGTTACTAAAATTTATCAAATCCTCCTGAAGAAAATTATCAGAGTTGCAACTAAGATACCTAAAGATTTTAATATCATCAGCATAAACGAGTACTACTAAAAACAGAGGCAATATTGTTAATGACCTGGATAAACACACGTGACCCCAAATGGCTTCCTTGAGGGACCCTAGAATGCGCAGTAAATGGTGTAGAAGTACAATCCGAGAAAAATCTGCTCTGTTAAAATCAAAAGAAAGCTCTTTCTCAAGATGATGGTTGGCACCTCGTCAATTACAAGAAAAATTTTAGTAGGAGGGTACAAGAGATCAAAGTTAGAAATTGAAGTACAGCTTTTTCCACGGAGTAGGCACAGTAGTTAGAATAAAAAAACTTTTCCTTAGGTATTCCGAGCAAGGCTAAGTTAATGGAGTCCAAGTGCAAATAAACTATCAACAAAAAAACATTCAAGCGAAGACGAAGCATCAGAAACTAGGAGAGTAAAATCATCTAGGGTCAGCCTTATGTATATTAAAAATAAGAGGGAGAACTTACATCAAACTCTTCAGGAGACATGTTCCATTCAGAAAGTAGTGTAGAAATTGATTTCTTATTCTTCGGTCTATTTATTATAAAAAACATAAAAGAATTATGATTGGGCGTAAAGCCCAATCATATGATACTCTAGATGAAATGAGAAAGAGTTCAATGTACCGGAAAATATGTCACCTCCAATTCTTTTAATTAATTAATAGTGACTTTTGTATGGGAGGTGGTAGAAGGAGAGGAGGAAGGTTTGTAATTTCTGGATATGACATTTAATGTGGTATGCAAAATATTTCGTGCTGAATTTAAGGTTTGTAGCTTTCATTATTTTCAATTCGTCATAGTTTTCCTGATATTGAGGCATTTGTATGGGAGGTGGCAAAGGAAGTGGAGCGTTTAAGATGATTTTGAAACTGCTTATCATCATCCTTATCACCACGCTTTGATTCAATTTCAAATTCGATAGTTCTAATATATTCGAAGGAGAAATGCTTTTCTTGAATTTATAATATAGATATTTGTATGGGAGGGGGTAGAAGGAGTGAAGACGAGCTGATAATTTTTTTTAGCATTTATTGCAATTATTAAAAAACAAATTCTGGCAAAATTTCAAGTTTATACTTTTTCTAGTTTTAATGGAAATCGATATAATGCACTTAACAAAAATTATACATTTGTATGGGAGGGTGTAGAAGGAGTGTACGGATCAAAACACATTTTTTTCTCGTTATTGATATTTCTATTTGTATACTTCATGCAAAATATCAAGTTGATAGCTTTAACAGTTTCGAAGAAAAATAATTTAATTTAAATTTCAAAATTTCGTGAAATTTGTATGGGAGGGGGTAGAAGGAGTGAGGTGAAGTTGATAATTTTTTCAATTCTGGTTGAAATTATAATAAAATTCATTTTGGCAAAAATTCGTTTTTATAACTTTGCTAGTTTCAATGAAAATCGAAAAACTGCATTTTTCAAAATTATGCATTTGTATGGGAGGGGGTAGAAGGAGTGACAGGATCGGATCAATATTCCGTCATATTAATGACATTTATACCATAATAATTTAACCCAAATTTCAAATCGATAACATGAATAGTTTCAAAGAAAAATCAATTTCTAAAAATTTCGGAATTTCGTGAAATTTGTATGGGAGGGGGTAGAAGGAGTGAGGGGATGTGGCCCGTTCACGAACTTAAAGTTTCTTTTTTGCTAAAAATGACACACAACAAATTTCAGCACGATAGCTCAAAGCGTTCGAGAGTTATGCTGTAGACAGACGGACAGACAGCAACTCGGAATCGAAGTTTTTGAGCGACAACAAATATTTCTGTACCCTTGGCGGCTCTGTGCGAGCGTTATTTCTTAGCGTTACAAACGGTAAGGCAAACACAATATACTCTCAGATTTCATCTAGAGTATAAAACATAACAGAACTACGATTGTGCGTAAAGCGTTATCAACTTTAGGAAATTTTGTATGGGGAGTGGCGGAACGGGCGACGGTATTGAAGTAATTTTTTCACATCATGTTAGAGTTACTATCAAAATGTCTTCTACAAAATGTAAGCTTCAACAATTTAAAACGTACAGCGAAATTAGTGTTTTGGATTTAGTGAAATTGTGCATTTTGTATGGGAGGTGGTAGAGGAAATGGGGGCATTCGAATAATTTTTAAATGGCAATTATCGTAAAAGAAATATGTTCCAAATTTCAAATCAATGTCTCTTATAGTTTGCAAGAAAATCTGATTATTATAAATTTTCGAAAATGTATCATTTTGTATGAAGGAAGGTAGAAGGGATGGAACGATTTGATTCGTTCACGAACTTGACCTTTTTTTTGTCAAAAACGACGTATAAACAATTTGGACTTTCTAACTTAATGCGCTCTTGAGCTAGAGAGTATACGGACGGAGGCACATCCGGTCCTCCCCCACCCCAAGGGCATAGCACAGAAACAGTTGTCGATCACTGGCAGTGTATATACCGAGTGACCCAGTTCAACCTGTCATTCAATGTGCAAAATCCGTTTTCGAATGCCAAAAGGCGTTACTGAAGAATCCGTCTGTATCCGGGACGCTGTATCCTTTTCTCGTTCTCAGTTAGATTTTTAGATCACGAGCCCAGTAAGTGTCCATTTGCCATTTTAAGGGCAAGCGGGACTGGCTATGGCTGTGTATTCTACTGCCCACATTCCACGGGAAATATCCTCAGATTTTATTTAGAGTATAAAAATATTTATATTCTACTTAAAAAAAATGTTATTAATGTTGGTTAATAACATTATTCGCAAATAACAAAAAAAAAGGAAACAACATTATCATCATCATCAATCTCAATAAGTGGAACATTATAGTGTCAACGTCTTCAAGATAGAAACAAAATTAAGATGTTTAACATCTAACGTGGCAGTAAACGGTTAATTCCCTGTGCAAATTCACCGTATTCATCTTGGAATTGCACAAACAGCAGGTGATAATTCAAAATAAAACAAAGCTACCGCTGAGGTCTTGAGGTGTGAAGAAAGACCACATATACTGTCGTACTCCACTATGGGCATAATCTTAGAAAAAACCGTCCGTCACATTCCGCAAACCGTGTCAACTAGCAGAGAAATTTAATTAATGCCGCTTCGAGGCATTGCTATCTTGTTCTGCGTCACTGTGATGGCTAATTACCCACCTGCGCGAAGTCATGGTTGCAGAACGTGCATGTCGCCAAGAATTATGTGATGTCTTTCGCTCGCGCATTAGTGCTCCTAACACCCCCATTGTTTTCGTCCAGAAAGCATGCCCGCACTCTATGCGGTTATTATTAAGATGATTGTAATTGAGCGCGTTTAAGAATGCAATTTTCTACTTTTCCAGACCCAATGTGTGTACCGAACGCGAGGAGGACATCGAAGACGACAAAGAAACCGCAGGCGAAGAAGGAGGCGATGCGGAAATAATCGAGAAGCCCTCACAACTTTTTAGCGGATTGCTGTTCAGCGTTAATTCGTGCACAGAGAAGCCGCATAAGCATGTCTGTAAGCAAGTGTAAGTATCCTGCTAGAATAACAGCGATTGAGAATTAGCTAAGATTGAATTTGCAGTCTCAGCCAGAACGGATCGAAGAAGACCCTGACCGTAACGCATCAGTGCTGCCATGGGTACGGGCGCGCTCCAAACGCCGATGTTATCGCACCGTGCGAAAAGCTCGAATTGAAGTCGATCGTGGCTACTGCTGAAGAAATGGGGGCCAAGGAATTCGTTAAGAGTGCCAAGAACAACGGCCTGGAGGAGAAACTCCTTTCGAATGTGACGCTCTTCTTACCAACCGATAGCGCCTTCACCGAATTTTCGGAACAGATGTTTGAAAATGTAAGAGAAACTTAACTCGCACTTAGAATTTCTTATACCCTGTTATTTTTCAGAACTTGGTTGTCCTACCGTTGAAACGTTCTCGTCGTTCGGCCGACTCGTCCGGCATCTCGACTAAGGAACTAGCTCTGAATCACATGGTCGACGGTTGGATCAATATCGAAGACGTGAAGAACGAGGAGCTTCTTACTACCAATTTCGATAATTCCACGATCCGAATCAATGTGTTCCCACGACCACCGAACAATCACCAATACGAATACGCTTTCAGATACACGGCCAATTGCGCTCCAATCGTCAAGGCGAATAAGATCACGACCAATGGTATCGTTCATGTCGTCGGAAAGGTTCTAGCGCCAGTTACCAAGAATGTTATGGACATTATTCGGGAGCGAAGTGATATGGCTGTGCTCCGAACGATCCTTGAGAAGACGAAGATGAGTGAACTGTTGGAAGGCGACAAGCCAGTAACGATTTTCGCACCAACCGATAAGGCTTTCGAGAAATTGGAGACGCACTTGAGGAGGACATTGAAGGAGGGTCGTGGCTGTGCAACAAGTAAGTATTTTGCCGGTCCATTATCTTTAGGTCGCAGGCGATTCTGTTTTGGTTGCCCATATTATCGTCGCGGAATATTTCGACATCTGGTTTTTGAAGAACTCCTTTTAGTTGAGGTCCACGTCTGTCTGTGTATCTCAACAATGGCTCAATTAAACCTCATCAGAAAAGGGCGGCAATGGTGGCAAAAGATCGGGCACATCGCCGGACAGATCGGGATTGTTATTAGGAATGACCACGTGTCGGAACTGGAAGTCATTTTATCATTCATTCCTTTATCCAACAATAACAAATATTTAAGTATTTGGTTTTACCTGATCGAAGCATGTTGTAAAACACTTTAAAACAATTTTTTTACTTCGAGTATTTTCTTGTTTTAATGCAAGGCTGTTGAGATAAAAGATTTGCTGAACTGAGTGGACGCTGGAAATTTTGTAGCACATCAAAAGAGTATTTGGAATGGTAAAGACACAGCCACCATCGTGTGCACAGTTGCATCATTTGCTGGCGACGACGGCATAGAATGGTGTTGGCCATATGCATCATTGTGTATACTTACTTACGATGGTGCTACAATATAAATCGGGCCTTGGCCTCCTGTATACTACGCCTCCATCCTTCTCAGTTCAGTGACCGCGTTGAAAATCTTAGCAATAATTTGCTGTCTTCGTCAATAGAATCCTCCCAGTGCTTCCGTGGTTTTCCAACTGGTCTTTGTCCATCGATTTTGCCCTTTAGTGTGCGTTTGGGAATTCTTTCATAATCCATCCACTCCACATGGCTAGCCCATTGTAGCTTCCATTGTATATAGGGGCCTTTAAGCAGGGAACCATCAATTGGTAATCGCTCCCTAGGCCAGCTTCACGCTCCGCTCGCACATCAAGAAGAGATTTTCTCCAATGGCAACTTATGGCCAAATGGTCGATTTGGTTCTGAGAAACCCAAGATGTTGCAACATTTAAATGGGATGTGGGTGGTGAAATTTGCATAAGAAGTGACTGAAATCGCTGAGAAACTTGGTCCTTTAATGAATTTTCAACCAAATAAACTCAATGTGATTATGAATGTAATGTTTTTCATGTTGCTCTAAGCTATATACTCCAAAGGATAGGGTGTAGCCTAGTAGGTAGCGTGTTGATCTAGAATGCTAAGGTGAGTTCAAATTCCGATCGACGTATAATTCCAGCACGCTGCTTGCTTTGGTATACCTCGGTCAGCTCAATATACAAAAATGAAGAATTCGTAGATAGAGGGTTGTGCGAATGGCTAACTACCCTTCCACAATAAATAATGAAAATATTGCGGAACCTGAGAGTCAGAAGGCCAAGGCCCGATTCGGGCTGTAGTGCCATTGTTGATTATATAATCGAAATGTAATGCTAAAACGTTCATGCGACTTAATTGATCTTATGAAGGTCGTATTTTGACCAAATTAACCATCGTTATTAAGTTTATCTGATGATGTTTTGCATTGCTGCCAAACAAAACATTTATAAAGTGCTTTAAGTATGTTATCCACATCCCAGCATTTTACGGAGACTGAACGGTGTCACCTTACACAATCGATAATGGCAATCTAATTGTTGATACGAAAACAAAAATAATTTTGTAAATATTTTCCATCATGTCATAGTAACTCATAGGCTGCTAATCTTAATTTAGATAATAATTATAATTGGCGATAATATATTGTAGCAATCCATTGAACCATATCTGATTCGCTTTACGTGTACAGCCCGACATTAAGTCGCAAGTTCACGGTTATCTTTAGCAACACGAATTGATATTGTGACGACAATTATTAACGTATAAATCCATTGTGCTTAACGATAGTTGTAAGGACGACCACGTATCACAACGGAGTCTATGCTTCGTTGTGTGCTCAGCTCACTGGTTAGAGTAAGGATCACTGGTTAGAGCAAGGCCTATCTATTGCCTTTACCAATCGTTGGATCATACGATACGGTTGATACGCAACTCTACGTCGAGCACAAGGTTTGCACTAGGCATTCAAAGAACACCGAAATACTGTACAAAATAGAGTATCCTCTACCCGCGATGTAGATGGTAAACCAACAAGCCATTACGTGTACCCCGAAGGAACCTTACCCATGGAGGTATTGGTTTGCCCGTATCACGTAGCATCGATTTGTCTCAATTCCTGTTTTATCTTCGTAGGATCCTCAGTTGTTCAATTAATACTTTATTGCTAGTTTTCACTTATTGACCATTAACCATCAATTCATCTAATAACTTATTGTGTCTTCTTGCTTCAAATTAATTTCCATCCATCGTTACTCAGCCGTCCCGGCTATACCGAGCCCCTACTTTTCACATACTCCAGTCAGACTAATTATCAACAATCCTTATCACCTTACCAACATCAGCTAATTTCACATCCTTCAGTTTGCTACTAAGCCGTCCCGGCTATACCGAGCCCCTGCCTCTCGCATCCTTCCGTTTACAACTTTATCCTTCTCTTTTCATTTTTCCCCGAAATACTCGTCAAGCTAACCGCACACACGTCAACCGTCAACCCTATTCCTACTCGTACAGTGAAATATAGACAGTCATTCATCTCCCGAACGTCCAGACTTTGGAACGCATTGCCTTCTAGCATATTTCCAAGCAAGTATAACCTTCAGCGCTTCAAAAATAATGTCCATCGCCATTTCCGTGTCTCTCCCCCGAAATTCCCATAACACTACCAAATTTCATCCTCTACCTATACCGACATAACTGTGTAATGCATTAAAGGGTGACCCCCTAAATTATAGTCGGTGCCATAAAAAAAAAAAAATCACCCATTTTACATCAATTTCCTCATTACATCCTTCCGTCAGCTATACAGAGCCCCTGCCTCTCGCCTCCTTCAGTTTGCAACTTATCACCCGTTGGTCTTGCATCAATTTTTGCATCCGTCCATGTACTACCCGTCCCGGCTATACCGAACCCCTGCTTTTCGCATCCTTCAGTTTGCTACTTATTATACGTACCGTTAAGCCAATCCGCCAATTCCTACATTTCCTACTTCTGAAACCTATTGAGGCATAATCGGTACAACGTGGTACGAGATTGCCAAAACCTCCTCCCACAGTCTAAGTTCACACAGGACTTTGATACTAATCGAACAGCTCAGGTTCGTGGAGTCGCCACGCTCCAAAAGCAGTTACTGTAATCGCCGTACCTTTCTGGACCAGGACTTACTTCCCTGCGATAGCTCGAGTCCTCTTCATGCAACTACCCTCCCGTGTGGGGAATCCATGGAACCATCATAATCAATTAATTATTTTTCTCTTACAGATATTCTCAAGAACCACATCTTAGATTTGACCTTCTGCTCTGTGGCTGCTGTAGCAGATGCGAAAACAACCGCCTACAATTTAATGGGTCAAGCAATGATCTTTGAACGTGCCAGCATGAACGACGAACAAATGCAAGGTACAGAGATTTCCGATTTAAGCGGAGTGCAGGATATCATAATCAACGGACAGGCACGAATCATCGAAACGGATTTGATGGGAAGCAACGGTGTTGTTCATATCGTTGATACGATCATGCCAACGGAAACAGCTCTACCGATCACATCACTCCTGGAAAAGAAGAACCTGACAATTTTCAAGCGTCTCATTGAAGCATCCGATCTTGAAGATGAGTACGACGACTTGAACAACGTAACTTTCTTTGCACCAAGCGATAAGGCATTGCACGGCAGCTACTGGGCCGATCAATTGAAACAGAATCCCGAAGGACTGAAGGATAATGCCGAGCTGAAAGAATTCTTAGGATACCACGTTGTCGAGCCAATGATCAAAACTTGTGATCTGAGCGAGAAATCAATGCCAACACGATCTGGAACACCACTCAGGATCAATCTGTATTCAACCCATGCCTTATTCTCAAATGTAATGAATCGAGCTACGGTGAATTGCGCGCGATTGGTCCATTTCGATGATGAGAGCTGTGGATCGGTACTCCATCAAGTAGATAAGGTCCTGTCACCACCGAAAACAGTAAGTGAAATTTTCCTGATAGTAAGAACACTCTCTTAACAAACATTTTTTTCAGAATCTCCTGGAAATGCTCGAAACCAATCCAGAGTACAGCATGTTCTTCAAGCTCGTAACCGATGCCAACTTAACTGATCTCTTGGCCAACAATGAGGAGAGCTTTACATTGCTCGTACCTAAGAACGATGTCTTCCTCGAGGTCGAGGACTACTTTAACAGCTTGCCCGAAAGCAAGAATGAACTCGAAGCTTTGGTCAAGTCGCACATCGTTAACGATGTCGTCTGTTGTGCTGGAATTATCCCGACAAATTGGCCGTTCGTACGCACCATCGAGACGATCAACAACAAGCGATTGCGATTGAGTCGCGATCGGCGACCGAAGATCGAAAATGCTGGCGTTACAAAATGTGATATTGTTGCTAAGAATGGAATTATTCATGAAGTTAACGACATCATTCACGTGTCGAATCGACGAACCGTCGAGAACCATAATATTCATGATATTGAAGATATTCTATTCCAGTAGGATTACGAACTCTCTCTCTCTCTCCTTTTACAAATAAACAAATAATTTATTATCTCGATGACTATGATAAAGCAAAAGAACAGAAGAAGAAAAGCCGACCGATAAAAATAACTAACAATTGAGGGGTACTACTTTTTGATATTATTTACTACGTAATTTGAAAAAAAAAAAAAAAATTATAGAGTTTTGAAAGTGTGTACAGGAAGAAAATATGTTAGTATCCGATATGGATTTTGTCGAAATGTTGAGTGATTTTTTTTTTGTTTGAAATTATTTGGAAAACAAATTTTAATGTACGGCTCATTCAGTTTCAAATAAAGAAATATTTAAAATAAATTTTAGCTTCTAGTTTCTTTTTTTCTAAAAATTTCCCATTTAATTGTGTTCCTTTTTTGTGTCAAAAACCCTTCATTCAGGCTAATTCGCCCATTGGTCAATTCATCCGCTGGACAATTTATCTCTTCAGTTCAATTCGGTCTGCGTCTAAAATGAGTCAGTGGAAATGGATTAAAAGAAATTTCTTCTGACTATTCGAGCTGCAAAAAAAAATTATTAGTGATAAGTCTGTAGATTCCGATAACTAGAAAATTAATTTCAAAATTATCAATCTAGTGATTTTAAAAAATTTTATATAACAAAGAAGTTAACACGAAGCTCATTGGTTGACACATGAACTCCATGTATTTGAATGCTGCATATAGGATTTATTTACAAATCGATGAAAGATTTCATTTGCTGAAATCAAAACAAATCCCGCTCACTACTCGACGCCACCTCCCGGCCAATTCACGGATTCAATCATTCACTGACTATCTCAGTGGTGTAGCGTCCATTGATGAAAGGGAAGCCTATACTTTCCTTACGTTTTGACCTTTATTCAGTTTAGAAAATCTAAACTGAAATCAGCACGGATATGAAAATTTAATTAAAAATTTCTTCAAAAGAAAGCGGGCATTATTTTCGTCTACCACTGTTTACAGTATTTATGTGATCAGGACAGCTTTTTTTAAAAAATTAAAAAAAATCGATTTTTTTCTTATTTCCGATTAATAATGTAAACTGAATTCTAAATCGATTGCCGAAAACCGCACCCCTTTCGTATGAGTAGAAGTGTTTGAAATAATGATGTAAACTTGTGGAGTCATGCATGTTGACGCAGCGCTTGTAGCTTGGCGCAAAATAATTGCATCCCCTAGCTATAAAGTCACGCTACGCCACTGGTTATGACCCACACACTGGATGATATGTTAGATAGGTGTCGCATCCACCAGTATGAAAGTCAAACTGCAAACAAGTATAAACCACCAAAGGCGTTAATGTTTATCGTCATATAAACAATGCGTGTTGTTAAAAGCAATCGCGGCGTTAATCCTTCGTATGGGGGATTCACGTTAATCAATTGCAGAGGTTCTGTACAAGTTTATAATGCAAAAAATAAGGTTCTGTGCAAATTTTTACAAAATGCAACTGATTTTCGAAGTGAAATCCCTGTGGACAGGAGTAATAGTGAATATTTTTTTTATATCAGGAAGCTTATCATCTGCGGATATATCGACGTTAACAGTGAAGATGTATGGTAACTTCTGATTCAGGCGATATGCTACTACTAAGATCGTTACTATTAATTCTGTGTTTTATTTATGACTAAAATTTATGAAATTCTAAATAACAGACCGGAAAATTGCCGGAGGGAGATGCCGAAAACTAAACAAAAACGAAATAAGTGAAACAAGAAAATGTACAAAATTGTTCTTTCAAATGAATTACAAAAAATTTTGTTTTCTCGGTTCAAAATTCTTACGCTTGTTAAGGAGAATCAACGATTCCAAAGTTAAAGTATAACTTGTTTTCAACTTCCTTTGGGCACCGCCATCCCTCGGCGCCCTTGAACCCTGCAGCTCCCCCTCCCTCAACGCGGGAGTGCTATTTACGACACTTGATCTACGACTCCATAACATAAGTATTCATTAATTTATTTCTTGATTGATTTCTTTCTTATGCTAAATCGAGCTGTAGATAAAGACCCTGGTGAACTGGTTAAGAAGAGACAATCGATGAAAATATTACAAATTTCACTTTAATAGAAATATTGATGTCCATTTAGAAAGAAATCATGCTTGAAATTAATGGTGATCAACAGTCGTATGATCAGTGGTAAAGCATTGCTACAAACACAATACTTCAAGAATGGATTAAGACATCAATAAGCCTTCCATTAGTTCAATGGGTGGTAATGCAAAAAGTTGTCAGTGCACGATCCCGTTTACGATGTTTCCCAGTAGAAAGTAGCCAGTATGGGGGCTAAGTAACGATTACTGAATCTATGTGGTAATCATTACAGTTCCTATTAGGGTAGTATTTTGCATAACAAATATTATAGTGTTAACACTGTTGAATAAATTAGCGTTAGTGGTGGCACTTGTTTCACAGCTGTTTTAAATATTGAAGCAAATATGCGTTTCTCCTAAAACTATTGAATTGTAGAGATCACATACTTTCTCATCAACATTTAAAAATGAATTAGATAATATTCTATCCGCTATGCATGGTGAAATTTTTTATAATACGACGGCTTATATCACTAATAGATTATTTTCTTCGATCAGATATTTTGAGTTGGTCGAAATTATTGTGCCTATTGCTCAGTTGAGATTATGGGCGCCTGTTAGAGAGATATACTGGCAGTAATGAATTTCGTGACGTACAAAATTAATGGTTGAGTCGAGCCATTAGGCATATCCCTGTCAAAATCAATAACATGCACTTAGTCCAAACGCTCTTCAACACCGACGGCCGCCATCTTGAAGTTTTTGGAATTTGCATGGAGAAATGATTCATCAAATCACGCGGATTTGGACATTTTTCGCTATAAAAACTATGTAGGTATCAATGGCTTTGTCTATTCACACAAATTTGGCATGACCTACAGTTTTATTATTTACTGTTTTGGTTTGTTAGAAATCATGCCGGAAAAAACACGAATCTGACCCACCAATTTTTATCCACCTGAAACTTCGCGAACGAATTCCCTCTTTCTCCACTTTCCCGTGACGTACTCGTCAAGTTGAACACGCACAGGAGTATACCGTCAAACCTTCTTCATTCTGTACAGTGAAATATAGGCAATTTTTTATTTCTCGAGCTACAAAACTGTAGAGTGTGTCGAGTGTTAGTGCTCATTATACTCATCCCTATTCCGACTCAACTGTGCATAGCATTAAAGGGTATCTATGCATATTAATATAATTGTAGTGTCTGTCTGTTATTTATTTAGTAATTGCTCTAAGTTAGTTTTTTGCTTTATTTTAGCAATAACTAAGCAGAAACACGCGTTATTAAAATTCTTCTCTGTCTGTCTGTCTGTCCGGCTTTCACGCAAAAACGATTGTAACGAAACTTTCACAGTTTATTAGGTATGCTCCGAGATGTAATCTGCTCTTGGTCTTATGTCACTCCCTCACGCCTTCTACCCCCTCCCATTCAAAGTGACACATTTTCAAAAATATGTAATAATCGATTTTTTTCGAAACTATACGAGCTATTAATAGTTTAAAATATATTAATTCTATTATAAATGTAATCTTTTAGCTTACAAATTATTTGAATCCATCACATCCCATACAAACTGCACTTTTTCATTAAATACTACACCAATTTTCTCAATACGTATACCTTTCATCGAGCTAAAATTGTGTATCAAATCCTTAATAATCATCACATTAATCGGGAAAAAATTAACCGATTAGCTTCACTCCTTCTACCCCCTCCCATACAATGTGACACAATTCCACAGCTTTTCGAAAATTCGATTTTCTTCAAAAGTGTGAGTGTTACTGATCTAATATTTAAAATATATCAGAATATTAGTTGTTTGTCGAAAAATCACCAAAAACCCTCCACTCCTTCAACCATCTCCCATACAAATTGCAAAATTTTATTAAATCCAATGCACTAAGTTTCTCAGTAACTATTCAACTTTTCAAGCTTAAATTTGGTACACAAAATTTGTATAGCTCTCGCATGATGTGAAATAAGTTAGTTCAGTACTGTCACCCTTTCTACCACTCCCCATAAAAAATTTCGTAACATCTCAAAAATATCGATTTCTGTCTGTTATTTGTTTATAAGTGGCTATAAATTAGTTTTTTGCTTTATGTTAGCAATAACAAAGCAGAAACACACGTTTTTAAAATTCTTCTCTGTCTGTCTATCTGTCTGTCTGTCTGTCCGGCTTTCACTCAAAAACGGCTAAGCCGATTGTAATGAAACTTTCACAGTTTATTAGGTATGCTTCGAGATGCAAACACCTTCTACCCCCTCCTATACAAAGTGATTCATTTTCAAAAATATGTAATAATCAATTTCTCTTGGAAACCATAGGAGGAAATAACTTGAAATTTAGAATATATTATTTTTTACTATAAATTTGATCTATGCTATAAAAATTATTTGAATTCCACCACAAACTGCATACTTTCATGAAATACTATAAGCCAATTTACTCAGTACGTATGACATTTATCGAGCTCAAATTGTGAACTAGATCCTTAATTAGCATCATTATCAATATGGGGGAAAAGTGAACCGATTAGCTTCTCCCCGTTTACATCCTCTCATACAATGTGACACAATTTCATATTTTTCCAAAATTCGATTTTCTTGGAAAGTATAAAAGTTACTGATCTGAAATATAAAATATGTCAATTGCATTATAATTATAGTTGTTTTTAAAAAAAAATCACTAAAAACCCTCCATTCTTTCAACCACCTCCTGTACAAACTGCACAATTTCACTAAAAACAATGCAGTAGTTTTCTCAGTATCTATTCTATTCCTGAAGCTTAAATTTGGTACAAATCAGTGTTATAGCTACTTCAGCGTGATGTGAAACAAATTAGTTCAATGCTGTCACCCCTTCTATCACTCTCCATACAAAATTTCTTAAAATTACAAAAATTTCGATTTCATCTAATATCGTGTGGTTGGGTTTTATGCACTATCGTAATCCTGTTATGTTTTTAAGCTTAATGTTATTTTATTTGGGCATTTGTTTTTTAATTAACATAAGCTACAGCTATTCACATGCCATTAATGTTAGGATTCGTTTGTTTATTGGCTTAAAAGTCGTGGTTTTTTTTTTTTTTACGGAATGATCTGTGTTATAGGCAATTTCGGCCTTTATGTGCAATGCACAAACACAGCCATGGAGGGCAGGAATGGGATTTGGAAGGTAGGGGAAGAGGAGTGAGAACGACCGTAACGAGTGGAGAAGCTGATATATATTTTTCAGTTGTACTGGCTGCTACTGACAAATATTTGCAGATGTTATGGGGAACTGAATGATAGAAAGCGAACAGAATTCATCTACTGAGTATCTAGGCCTTCTTGAAGTGGAACTGTTTCACTTTTACACCGTTTGCCCATTTTATTTCGAATAATTTTTCATCGCCAGTAGCAACTGAAAAATTCGTGCTTAAAAAAATCCCGTCTGGAGTGGGAATCGAACCCACGACCTATTGACTGAAAAGCAAGTACTCTGCTCACTACGCCACGGAAGCCTCTGATATTAAAAAGAGCCAGACAATGGTTCATATTTATCATCTACATATATTTGCTGAAATAAGTGAATCGATTCGATAAGTCGAGTAAATTACTACAGCACCGGCTTTTGGCCGGTTTCTTCCTACGTCTCGTAGGCGAATGTATAAAACTCATAAGGGCTGTGTTTAATTACAAATAATTATGGTTGGCCTTGAATCTTTCGGGCACATCGGCTGCCTTGCTTCGCTGAAATTATATTTTGACTCTAGTGAAATCTTTAAAATAACATTTGAAAAATATATTTATAGATATTATAGATGGATAGAATGGATAGAAGGATTGTTTGTTCGTTACGAAGGTGGTCAGCATCACACCATCTTGTTTTCTGACGAGAAATTTTCACGGTCGAAGAGAAATTTTACTGCTTCCAGCTCTCGGGAAGCAGGGTAAAAGTTGAGCAGGTACAAAGGGGTCATCATCCTTCGTTATTGATGGTCTGGGTGGAAGTCAGCTATGAAGGCAACAGAGATCTTCATTTTTGTGGAAAAGTCGTCCAAACTATGGTTATCGAGGAGATATTTTACAGCGTATTGTGATGCATTTGAGCGATACCATGTGCTTGTAACATGTGATTTTGCTCCAACCCACAAGGCCAGATCAACTCAGTTTGAGGCTTGAGAAAAACTTTCCTGATCTTATAGGGGCTTCAGATTGGCCTTCTGGGAGCGCAGATCTGAATCCCTTGGACTACTCCTTCTTATCTACCTTGAGGAAGTGGCCAGCCAAAGACGGCACCCGAATTTGGAGAGTCAGAAGAGGTTCCTAATCAAGGCAAGAACCGGAAAAGGATCGTAATTCCATTGACGACTGTTCACGCCGACTCTGCGCTTATTTTGACACAAAAGGAGGTCATTTTAAATAATTTCTCTTTATAATGGTTTGTAATACAGTTCGAAAAATTTCTTGAAAACATAAATTTTCAAAGTGAAGCTCTTCGTTTTCTATTGAAAATTATCCTGTAACAGAACTTATAGCCCGACTAGATATAAGTAGGGATGGCAAAATTTGCTCTTTTTCAATATCTGTGAAAAAGAACAGCTCTTCTAATAGCAGCGTTTTTTTCACCTCTTTTCTCCATGCTAGTGCGCAAGGATGGCAGAAACTGCTATTGGAGTTATAAATATCTTCGAAAATAGCTACTAGCTATTTCGTTAATTTAGCAATGATTCAAATTGAAACAGAAAAACGAAATGAATTAAACGGAAGAGCACAGAAAACTGAAATGAAATCAAATCCGAAAAATTCAAACTATTTATTTACGTGTTGATTGAAATAATACAACTCAATTTAAAAAAAACAGACAAAACAGCAATTTTCCTGCATCTAATAATCAGGCAGACCCAATCTCATGCTCAGTACCACCAACCCAGTGAGCATAGTGAACATTTACCCCTCGGAATAAAAAGGTTTTCTTTTGTGAAAACAACGAATCGAGCGCAATCGAGTCAGGATGGCAAAAATGTCTATCGCATTGCACTTCACAAACCAAATAAAAAATAAAATACACCCTATTATAGAAAACCGAACCAAAAGGGTCGTATTTTTTTCTTTTTTTTTTCACACGATATTACTCACATAAGCAATTTCATCAATGAAGAACGTCAAGCTCTGAAATGCAATAACTTGTAATAGCCGCAACTCATATATCCACCACCAACAAAATCGGAACTCAGAACAAAGCCCACCAAACAAATCGCCAGCAAAGCACACCATTGACCACCCACCTCATCTATCAGGTCACGAAACCCAGCGATCAGTTCATAAAACCCACCGATCAGATCATAAAATCCACCGATTAGATCAAAATATCGCTAAACAAATCGCAGTCGCATTAGCAATAGCACTGAGAGCACGAACAGTGTGTAGATGGTGCTGATATCACCAAAGACTATTAAATAGGTTTGGAATAGCTTATATTATTGATAGTCTTTGATGTCACTGAGCTGAGCAGTGAACAGATATCGAAGAAAAACAATAAAATATTTTAGATGTAGCAGCAGTCGAGCAACGAAAGAGCTTCCATATGAACGACACGCTGGGGCTGGATTAAGTGCAACTGTGATTTGTTTAGCGAGCTTTGATCTGATCAATGGGTTTTGGGATCTGATAAAAGCTTTACGTTCTTCATGATGAAATTGCTTGTGTGAGCAATACATATCGTGTGAAAAAACAGAAAACAATGGACCCTTTTGATTCGGTTTTCTATAACCAGGTGTTTGTTTTTATTTGGTTTGTGTACATGCGATGAGTAAGCGGCGGTTTGTTTGGCGAACTTTGTTCTGAGTTACGATCTCGTCGATATGAAGTGGGATGTGGGTGTTGCGTGATTAATGTACGAGTGGGAACAAAAACTCTGGGATTTGTAGCGATGATTATTGCGGCAATATTATTGGCAATAGACCGTCAGAAGTGTTCATTTGATCTGCTCTTCAAATCGTAGTTCTTTTAAATTTTCTATCTTAATATGCGATTGCTCTTTTAAATAACAGTGAAAAAAATCCCAGGTATGCAAATTAGCATACCATCTCTAGGTATAAGCAACTTAAAAGCCCAAGAAAACAGAATCTGAAAACAGATTTCTTAATAAAAAGGAAGCCAACATCAGTGGGCGTTATTAAATAAAAGGAAGTCGTTAATAGGTTCAACCTCATCAAACGTGTTATACGTAGCAAGCGATAAAAGCAATGTTGCTCCAGTTAGCAATAAACATGCTGGCCTATTTTAAAGCAGTGATGATAGTTACTAAATAAGTTTTATGTTTCATTAAAATTTTGAATTTTTTTTATAGAATTAACATAATATGGGTTTTCTTTATTTTTTGCACGATTTTCTAAACAAGATGTAGTTGTTTTTTTCATCTTACACGTTTTTTTTTAAATTCTGGAACACATCTTCGATTTTACAATGAGTGGCATATCTTTTTTTACACGGTTTTTATACTCTAGATGAAATCTGAGAGTATTATAAGTTTGCTCTAAGGTTTGTAGCGCTAAGAAATAAGGCTTGGAGAAAAAAATGAATGATACAGAAGTTAATATTATCACTCAAAAATCTCAAAACCGGATGTCCGTCTGTCCGTCCGTCTGTTCGCTCTCTAGCTTGAGAACGCGTTGAGCTAGATAGTTCAAATTTTGTACACGTCGTTTTTGACAAAAAAGTAAGGTCAAGTTCGTGAACGGGCTAAATCGCTCCACCCCTTCTACCCGCTCCCATACAAAATGACACAATTGCGCAATTTGACAATTAACGGATTTGCTCAAAAAGTATAAAAGCTATTGACCTGAAATTTGGAATATTTTACTTTTATGATAATATCAATCTACCATATAAAAAAGATGCGTGTCCTCCCCCTGCTTCTACCACCTCCCATACAAAATGCACTTTTTCATGAATTACTCTAAGCCAAATTACTCAGTGCTTATAAAATTTAGCGGGCTGAAATTGTGCACCAATTATTTATTTAAAATTAATAGTAAGGCAAAAAAAAAATTAGACGATTAGCTTGACCCCTTCTACCCCCTCCTATACAAAATGACACGATTTCGCAATTTGACAATAAACGGATTTACTCGAAAAGTATAAAAGCTATTAGTCTGAATTTTGGAATATATTATTTCCATAATGATTTCAATCTACAGTATAAAATTTATGCATGTCCTTCTTCTCCTTCCACCCCCTCCCATACAAACTACACTTTTTCATGAAATGCTCTAAGACGATTTTCTCAGAATATATAACATTTATAGAGCTCACATTTTGTAATAAATACTTAATTAGTATTATCACTAAGATCAGAAAAAATATTTGATTAGCTTCACTGCTTCTACCCCCTCCTATACAATATGACACAGTTTCACAACTTCGATTTTCTTGAAAAGTATGAAAGGCACTAGTCTTTTTATAATATTTTTAGTTATTTCTAAATAATCATTAAAATCCTCTCACTCTTTCTACCACCTCCCATACAAACTGCACATTTTCACTAAATTTAACTCACTAATTTTCTCAGTTCCCATTCAATTTTTGGAGCAAGCATTTTGTATAAAACATTTGTATAGCTACTTTAGCATGATGGGGAAAAAATTAGTTCAATGCTATCATCCCTTCTAACACTCCCCATACAAAATTTCTTGGGATCACAAAAAGTTCTATTTCATCTAGAGTATCGTAAGATTGCACTTTACGCGCAATCGTAGTCCTGTTATGTTTTTTACTCGGTTTTCGCTGGAACGTATCTACCGTGTAAAAAAAAGAGTTGGGTGTATGTTAAATCCATCAAAAACATGTCGAGAATTTTCACGATTACCAAAGTTTCCTATTTTTATTTCATAATATGTGGAATTATAAATCAACCGATTATCTGCACTCCTTCTCCATTTTTCTCTTAATTATTTGTTATAATATATCTTTAATATTAAATTAAGTGACCCACGTAAAACCGCAGTATACTATATTCGTGGAGGTCACATTCGCTATATCGATTAGAAATTCTTTTAAATAATTGATACATATTCCTAGAGCATCTTTGCAGAGCGTTCACTCTTAAGTAACACACTAACACTTCTGGCCTAATAGAATTTGGACAATGCATGCACAGCGATTGCGCGGGAAATTTCGTCCGAAATTTGAATTTTCCAATTCTTTTATGAAGTAAACACAATCAAAATGAATTGTTATTTATGAAAGTCATATTTATTTTCGGTTTTAATGAGTATTCTATTCAAAAACTTGTAGTTTAACCCAAGTTTGTGCTCGTGTAAGTACATTTGAAATCGGTCAAACTCAAGTTTGGCTGTTTTTCACACTTCTTACGTTGCCTTCTTATGCTTCTAAACTCACTCTGAACTGTTGGTATTCGAGCATTGTTTAAACTCTTTAACGACAGAAGTGTTAATGTATATCGAGTATCTCTAGTATCAATTACTCCCTAGTCATAGTTTTCAAAAGGTAGACGCCAATTCTATCAAAGAAGCACAGAATATTATGGTGTACATAGAGATGATTTTACAAAATTAGCTTAGTACTGTAGCGAAACCAACATGATATTGAAAATTAAGCAATTTTTACACAATCATTTTATTTATTTTCATTAGATTTACTTTAAAGCACACACAATTATAACTCATATTAAAAAAAATCACTTGACTTAGATTACATCCTATTTTCCATTGATCGCTTCCCAGTAAGTCTTGATTTCAACACCTTCCCAATGTACTGGCTTCGTGAAGTATCTGAAAAAATATTTGAAAAAACCCATTGTTTGAAAATTGTTCGTAAAAAAACCATCCAACCGCAAGCTCGCATACTTCTCTTTCAGCAATTTCAGAATTTTCTCCTCCTTATCGGTTAGTCCATTAACGACAGCATCCAAATTCGAGTTCAATTGTTTTCGATTTTGCATGCCCACAAGGAAAACTGATGCCTCTTTCAACTGCATTGCATAGTGCATTGCAAGTTTGCCTAATTCAATGCCATTTTCTTTACAAATGTTGGATGCATCGCGACATAAGTCTTTGACTTCTTGCCGAACTGGATTTGCCGGTTGTGGTCCCTGATTGGTAAGCAAGCCTAGAGCATGCACTGAAGCACAAATTACAGCTAGTTTTTGTTCCTAAGAATTGGAAATTTATTACAAAGATGTACACGAAAGTTCCGAATTCAGGAAGCTACCTTGAAGAATGGAAGATAAGTTAGCAGCGCATCATCGAGCAGAGTATAGCGGGCGTAGCATAGAACGGTCTAAAGTTGAAACTAATTTAATACCGATTCATAAGGTTCTAGCAAAAATAACTTACATTAAAACGTCCTGGTGCTCGGGAAATAGCTTCCTTTAAAATCTCAATGGGATAAGCACTAACTCCAATGTAGCGCACTTTACCCTCCTTAACCAATGCTTCTACTGTCGGCAAAGCTTCGCCCAACACCTCATCCAAATTCGGTGCGAATTCGATATCGTGAATCTGCAGGACATCGACATAATCGACACCCAACAACTTCAGACTCTTCTCAATACTTTCACGTGTTTTCTTCGCCGAATAATCGAAAGCCCGTTTTGGGTCGCGCTCGTAACGACCGATTTTCGTTGCCAAGTAGTAAGCATTGCGGGGAATTCCCTTCAACGCTTTGCCAATTAATTCCTCGGATTTTCCTTGTCCGTAATACGGAGCCGTATCAACATAGTTGATTCCTTGCTTCAAAGCCCTGTGAACGGTTTCAATGCCCTCCTTTTCATCAACGGGGCTAGAAAATAAGAATCGAAATGGAATCTATAAATTTAATTAAATGAAAACGTAGTGATTTCAATTTTCGCGACCTCTAACTACTGAATTGAAAAATTTTTTATTTATCAACTAAATAAATTAATAATTTCAATAGTTGCGGCACTGTATCTCTTTTTTATACTCTAGATGAAATCTGAGAATATTATAAATTTGCTCTAAAGTTTGTAACGCTAAGAAATAAGGCTCGGAGAAAAAAAACGGATGATACAGAGGTTCATATAATCACTCAATTTCCAATTGTGCACCAAATGTTTATTTAAAATTATTAGTAAGACCGAAAAAAATTAGACGATTAGCCTTACCCCTTCTACTCCCTCCCATACAAAATGACGCAATTTCGGAAATCGACAATAAACGGATTTCCTCACAAAGTATAATAGCTACTAGTCTGAAATTTAGAATATATTATTTTTATAATAATTCAAATCTACGGTAAAAAAAAATATTTGTGTCCTCTCTCTCCTTCCACCCCCTCCCATACAAACTGCACTTTTTTCATGAAATGCTCTAAGCCAATTTACTCAGTACGTATAAAGTTTGTCAAGCTTAAATTGTGCATTAATCACTTATTTGGAATCATTAGTAAGATCAAAAAAATTAGACGATTAGCTTAACCCCTTCTACCCCCTCCCATACAAAATGATACAATTTTGCAATTCGACAATAAAAGGATTTGCTCTAAAAGTGTAGATGCTATTGATCTGAAATTTGGAATATATTACTTTTATTATAATTCCAAAATTATATACATACGTCCTTCCCTTCCTTCCACCACCTCCCATACAAACTGCACTTTTTCATGAAATACTCTAAACCAATTTACTCAGTGCATATAAAATTTATCGAGCTGAAATTGTGCACGTAATATTAATCTAGAATTACTAGTAAGACCAAAAAAGGATTAGACTATTAGCTTTACTCCTTCTACCCCTCCCATACAATCCGATACAATCTTACAACTTTACAAAAAGTGAATTTTTCTGAAAAATGTGAATGCTACGGATCTACAATTTAAATCATAACAAGTGTATGATGCTTGTAGTTATTTCCGTAAAATTTTTTAAGAACTCGGCCCTGCTTATATCACCTCCCATACAAACTGCACAGTTTCACTAAATCGAATACACTAATTTTCTCAGTACCTATGAAATTTCTGATTCTAAATTTTGTGTAAAACATTTTGATAGCAACTTTAGCTTGATGAGAAAAAATTAGTTCAATGTTCTCAACCCCTATACCATTTGTCCTACAAAATTTCTTGAAAAAAAAAGATTTCTCTTTCATCTAGAGTATCGCACGATTGGGCTTTATCGTATTCCTGTCATGTTTTTATTTTAGATTTCAATTTATCACAAAAGATTTCCAAACTTGTAGATTTTTGAGATAAGTAATCTAAATATTAATATTTAAAAAAAAAATATTAATCTTAAGATTAATATTTTATTAATATTAATCTTAAGATTAATATTTTAAATAAAAAAAAGTAATAAAAAATTGGAGCTGATTACCTAAAGCTAAATTCGAAAGCAACTGCACTTACCCAAATAATGTACTGAATGTTGCTCCACCAATGGCCAGCTTGGATACCTTCATGTCCGTAAAGCCAAAAGGCCGGTATTCCATCTTAGCCACGGCTTCCTCATCGTGAAATCCTTTAACGAAAGTAGCTGGGAGCGACATGTTTTCTTTGGTAGCAGGAATGGCACAACACTATCGTAATCACTTCTAGCTGAGAATAGAACTGAATGCTCTGCTAACGAACAAGCCCAATTTATAGCTGGCCCGGAGCGGCAGGCGCTGATTAGATATTAAACTTATTTTTCCACACTATCGCACTCTTAGATTTCGATTGTAGGCATGTATAGATTGCGTGGTAAGTTTTATTTTCTTAGCTAAAGCTTTACTAGCGAAGAGAGCACAATAAATAAGTAAATGCCGGCTCTTTTAAAAATTGCAATAATAATTACGAAACTACTTTCCTTTCGAGTGCAGGTTCCGGTTCAACTTTAGATATCACCCAAACGAAATTGCACAATCTAAGCCACATCGCTACCTAATACATAAGATATAGCGAGAATTTCTGATAAGACTAAAATGTATCGATTGATTTATTAGAAATTATATTCATGGCACTAGTGAGTATATTAGAGTGGAGCTTTTCGCTGATGTTTACATTCTGTTGGGATGGCATGAAATGATTGGGTGTTGGTTAACTTGAAATGTTGTACGGCTCTGACTGGTCAACTCGTTCGTGTGAAATGCTTATAATCACCTGACACGTTGGACTACAGCTGACGTAACAACGAACAGCTCTTAAATTGAAAGATTGTTTTCGTTTAACAACAAAAAAAAGCCGGTATACACAAATAATCGAGATAGTGTAAGCTTATATGAAATGGAAAAAATTTCGCGCTCCTGCTTGCATGGTTTAATTAAAAAAAAATTCTTTTCCGTTCACTCGTTCGTACTCTGGTTTGAGAATGCGCTGAGCTAGAAGGCTCTTTGAACACATTATTTGTATTCAAAAAGTAAGGTCAAGTTCATTAATCCCTCCACCACTTCTACCTTCTCCCAAAAAATCATAACGGAGTAGAGTGAAGTAGTCATTTAGCTATGAAAAGGGGGCTGTTATTAAAATGCAACGAAATGCGTTTTAAAGAATAAATGTAATACATGCAGCTGCGAAAAAAATAATAGCACCAACGTCACCAACAATCTTTCCAAAGGCATTGTAATTCTATTTGTTAGTTTAAACAACTAATGAACACATTTTTAAAATTAAAAAAGTTTTATAAAAATTGTGTAATAAAAATATTTAAGGTTTTGTTTAGCGTTTGAAAGATATTTAAACAAATCTTGTAAAAACATAAAAATAAGGCGTACAAAAAATTGTACCACAATTCCAAAGTGCACTTAAGGTTAAAAAAAGTAGATAAAATGAATTATGTAGTTTTATTAGTTTGCGATAGTTATCTGTTCCAGCTGATGACGTCCTTCAGTTTTAATATTTAGCTGCGTGACCTTTATTGTCAATAACGGCTGCACAACTTTTTGGCATTGAATCAACCGAGCTCTGGCATCGACTTAGCAGAATTTCGTTCCAGGACTCCTTAATCACATTCCAAAGTGATTCGTTGCTGGTTGGCTTGGCAGCAGCAACTGCTTTTTTTACATCAGCCCACAAATTCTCTATAAGGTTGAGATCTGGTGACTGCGCAGGCCACTCCATGACGTTCACAGAATGCTCTTTAAACCATTTCTTCGCTATCCTGCTGGTGTGTTTGGGGTCGTTGTCTTGTTGAAAGACCCACAGCAAAGGCATCTCGTACTCTGCATAAGGTAGCATAATTTTTTCAATTATTTCATCGTAAACGTGTTGGTCCATAAATGTTTTTATCCAATGTATTGGGCCTATGCCATAATGCGAAAAGCGAGCCCACACTATTACATTTGACCCCCATGTTTAATGGTCTTACATGTGTATTGAGAATTGTATTCGGAGGGCATCTGACGTATGAACGAGAGCCTTTTCCGCCATACAGAACAATTTTGCTCTCGTCTGACCCTAACGTCATTTCAGGTGTTGTTTTGCAAACTCAATACGTTTGGCTATATGGTTCGCACTTAGGAGTGAGAATTTTCTTGGGCTACAGGCTTTTAAAGTGTGATGTCTTAAACAATTACAAACTGTTTGCACCGTTACAGCTATATTGAGATCCTTTTTCAGTTCAGTTGCTGCCTTAAAAGGCTCCTTCTTGCTCTGGCGGATCAACCGATTTTCAAGCAACATCGATATGGCGCGTTTACGTCCACGTGTTTTAGCTTTTTCTTGGAAAGTTATGGCATTGCGTATCATTTTGTTTGAACATCCAACAAAATGACGCACTTCGCTATAAGTTTTGCCCTCTGAAATAAGTTTTCGAATAAAGTCTCTTTTTTCAGCACTACAGTGCTTTCCGCGTCCCATTTACTTTTAAATTTGTGTAAAAACTAACGAAAACCGAACAATAAAACTTTAAATTGTACAGGGGTCAAATTAATAAACTCAACTAATGTGCTCTTCAACGGAATTGTCAGCGGTGCTATTATTTTTTTCATTCTATTTTGCATTTTTCTCTGAAAATCGCTTAAATTGAAAAGAACCGTTATCATTATAAACAAAAAACTGTTTTCTGCGGAAAGAGAACATGTTGTGTGATATATTTATCAGCAATGTACAAAAAATTTTCGACACGAAATGTTTTTTTTTTAACAAATAGAAAAAATGTCGTGGTGGTGCTATTTTATATTTCGGCACTGTATATAATTTGTTAACACAGTATTCACTCGACATTCGCGAGGGTTACGCTACAGAAAACTCCGCGAAAGTCAAATTACCAAATTTCAAGTCTATTTTCCTGTGTAAATAGGGGAATTGCTTTCCGTGGTTAATAAGTAGTAACATGTTATATTCTTAGCTTCTTCAATCATCCATCAAATTCCTGTTAAGACCTATAGGGGCATAGGACAGAAACAACTCTCTTCCACAAGTCGCGATCCTGGGCATCGGCCTTAAGCTGTTCTTAGCTTCTTAGTACTGTTTAATTACGAGGAAGGACTTACATACATATACAGTAGAATCTCGAAAAAGTTAAGTCGCGTAAAAGTTAATCGCTCGGTTAAGTTAACCGAATTTCAGCTTCCACGTGCCGCTCAGAAAAGTTAACTGAAAAGTTAACTGAAAAGTGAATTTTTCAAACCAACCGCTTTTTTCGGTCACTAAAGTGGCAATTTGGCCCCTTTTTAAAAATTTTCAATGGCAACGCTGAGCTCTAATTTTGTTTATTGGGGTATTCCCCGAATTTCTTTTCTGTTTTGAGCTGTCATCGTCAAACAACATTGATTTAGTCAGTCGTGAGCCTTTCAATCTGTGAGTTCTGTATTGTTTATTTAAAAAATGTCAACAAAGCAGAAGAAATCATCGCAAATCAGATTAGATTTACAACAGAAAGTGGAGATTTTAAAAAAACTTGATCAAGGTATTCACGGAAAACGATTGGCGTTGGATTATGGTGTATCTAAAGTACCCATCTCCAAAATAAAGAAAAAACGTCATGAAATTTTCGAAGCTGTAGCGAACACATAAGCACAGAAGAAAACACTACATAAACCGGAATACGCTGATCTTGAGGCAAGCTTGTATAAATGGTTCTTGAACCAACGACAGCGTAATTGTCCAATGACTGGTCCAATTTTAAAATCAAGAACTAAGCACGAATTCGCCATATTGCACCCTGGAAAAAAATTTGATGCCAGAGATGGATGGCTGGCAAATTTTAAGAAAAGACATGATATTCGTCATCGCAAAATTTGTGGGGAAATCCTTTCAAGCGATACGTCGGATGTAACACCTTTCATTCATAATTTACGAGCAAAAATTGACGAAATGGACATCTCCGACTCGCAACTATATAACGCAGATGAATCTGGACTATTTTATCGCTTTTTACCGGATAAAACATTTGTCACAGCAAACGAAAAGACCGCACCGGGCCGAAAAATTGCAAAGGAAAGAATCAAACTTTTGTTGTGTGGTAACGCAGATGGTTCGCACAAGTTGAAGCCGTTGGTGATTGGTAAATCCGTAAATCCACATTGCTTTAAGGGATTTGAAAACCCATTGGAATACGCCAATTCGAAGAAGTCGTGGATGAATTCACAGTTATTCTTCAACTGGTTTCATCATTCATTTATAAAACAAAAATAAGTTTAATTTTTTGGGTTTCATTTTTAAATTTTCGCTTATGACATAAACATTTTGCAGGTTCGCAAATTTTCTGCTGAAAATATTTTACCACCAAAGGCGTTGTTGCTGATTGATAACTGCATTGCACATAAGCCAATTGACATGCTACAGTCTGATGATAGAAACATTGTAGCAATGCTTCTACCACCTAGCGTAACAGCGGTTTTGCAGCCCATAGATCAAAATCCAATAAAATTGGTCAAGTTAGGATATCGAACTAAATTGTTATGGCAACATTGTCGCACAAGAAAACGTTCCGGTTGAAAATATTTTGAAGACACATTCAATTCGTGATGCTATTTTGCTACTTAAATCAGTGTGGGATGAATTGCCGCAAGCTGTTCTTATAAAAGCGTGGAATAAGATAAAAAAAGTGGGATGGTGATCAATACGATAGTGAAGACGACATTCCGTTGTCTAAATTGATTAAATCAAATAGTGCTTACGACGATACACTTCGAGAAGTTCAATTGTTGATGTCGAAGTTGGGTGATAATGTTGACATCAGCATTGATGACATTGAAAATTGGAACAAGGATCAAATTGCGGAAGATAACGATGATTTCGAAGTTTCAGATTATGATAACGACGGGTAAATTATCGAGGAAGATATTCAACAACCAAAAGTGAGCTTCTCGAAAGCAGTTGAAAGCATCAATATCTTGATAAAATGGTTTGAAAACAATAACGATGCAAATCAAGTGGTGGCAGACCTTGTCCATATGCGTACGAAAATGATGAAGAGCTTTTATACAAAAGAAAAAAAACAAACAAGTCTCGACTGCTTCTTCAAACCACTCCACATAAATTAATTAATATATCGCACGAAAATGATCAAGAGTGACTGAGAACCTTAAACCAGCCGGTACAAGTTAAATCTAAGTTTCTTTTTTATAATGATGAAAAGTCATTGAAGTAAATTTAGCGTGTTATTTACGAAAAATGTATGTTTATTATTGTATTTTTTTTCAATTTTGAAAACCACTTAGAAAAGTTAATAGTTCGAAAAAGTTAATTACCCTTGGGACATTTCGGTTAACTTTTTCGAGATTCTACTGTACATATGAGTCGACCAGATACAAACCCTGCTAAATAAAAAAAAAAACATAACAGAATTATGATTGGGCGTAAAGCTGTAGATGAAATACTTACTTACCTTTTGTTTGGGAGGTGGTAAAAGCACGTAGTATATAAAATATTTCATGCTGAATTTAAAGTTTCTTGCTTTCATAATTTTCAAGGAAATTGAACAATTTTTGTCTGAATTTATGATATTTGTATGGGAGGTGGCAGAGAAAGTGGGAGATTTTGGATGATTTTGAATCTGCTTATCAACATCCTAATCGCATTGCTTTGTTACAGTTTTAATGTTGATAGCTCTCATATGTTCGAAGGAGAAAAACTTTTCTTGAACTAGCAATATAAAAATTTGTATGGGAGGTGGTAGGAGGAGTGAGGTGAAAGCGATATTTTTCTTAGCATTTATTACAATTAATAAGGGACAAATTCTGGCACAATTTCAAGTTTCTTTTTCTTCTTCTAGTTTCTATGAAAATCGGTTAAATGCATTTACCAAAATTCTGCATTTGTATGGGAGGGGATAGAAGGAATATCCGAATCAAAACCATATTTTTTGACATCAATTATACTTAAAATACTATACTTTTCTCAAAATTTAAAGTTGATGGCTTTGACGGTTTTGAAGAAAACTAATTTAATTGAAATTCCGAAATTTCGTAAAATTTGTACGGGGGTAGAAGGAGTGAGGTAAGGTTGATAGTTTTTCCAAAATTAGTTGCAATTAAAATAAAATTAATTATGAAAAAAATTAGTTCATTTAGCTTTGCTAGTTGCAGTGCAAACCGAATAAATGCATTTTTGAAAATTGTGCATTTGTATGGGAGGTGGTAGAAGGAGTAATGAGATCAGATCAATATTTCTTGAGGTTAGTGCTATATATATCATTATACTATGACCTAATTTTCAAGTCAATAGCTGAAATGGTTTCGGAGAAAAATTAATTTCTTTAAATTTCGAAATTTCATGAAATTTGAATGGGAGGGGGTAGAAGGAGTGGGGGATGTGGTCCGTTCACGAACTTAAAGTTACTTTTTTGCTAAAAATTACTCACAATAAATTTCATCACTGTAGCTCAAAGCGTTCGAAAGTTATGTTGTAGACAGACGGACAGACAGCAACTCGGAATCGAGGTTTTTGAGAGACAACAAATATTTCTGTACCCTTGGCGGCTCTGTACGAGAATTATTTCTTAGCGTTACAAACGGTAAGGCAAACACGATATACTCTCAGATTTCATCTAGAGCATAAAAATGGTATCAATGGATTTAGTTCTTCAATTGCTACACGTCTGAACTAAAATAAAGGATCAAAACCTGTAACAATTTCCTGAAAAATCAAAAATAAAACCTACTGTTATACTATGTAACACTGTTAAGTATGGCAACTCTATGTTCTAAACTAGAATGTAAATCAGGCGGTCTTAAATACACGCTCTAACGGTTTCAGCGCTCCCCCTTAAACCGTACAACCCCAAAAATGGGTGTCCGCCTGAGATCCAACCATCCGCAACCATCTACAATTCACCCAAAAATGAACTTTCTATCTTGAAGGGTTTAGGAGTTAATGTGCGCTGAGCGTATACGTCGGCGTACATACAGACGGATTTTTTGTTTTTTTTGCATTTTTTGGCTATTTTAGTCATGAAACACGAAAAAACAAAATTTCAGGGTAGCAAATATTTTTTTTTACAAGTCGATCACAATATTTTATTTTTAAATAATAAAGTAAAACTTAAATTGAAATTTCGCACTGGCAGTACTATACCCCCGATAAGGCACAAGTGCTCTTATGCTTTATCTCTAAGAATTTCCAAACAAACGCTTCAAAATTCTGTGAACTGTGATGTGAAGTCGAAGCAAATAAGACAATCTTGGTCGTAGTTCAGCCTTTTACGGTGCAGTTAGTTACTCGGTGGTTTTATAATAACGGTTCCGGTTATAGACGATATTTCTAGAGCTAAATATTCAATTATCTTATTATATTCCGAATATTTATCACGATTTTATAGCGCGGTGTGCTATTATTAGCTGGAAGTAGTAGTGCGGTTTTTTGTAAATAAAGAGAAAAAAATATGGAGCTTCCATCGACGTTTGTTAAAGGCTTTCATGATGAAGAAAGCTGCGCACGCATGGAGTATCGAACATTTGGAAAAACTGGTCTAAAAGTATCGAAAGTTTCTTTAGGTGGAGGCACATTTAGTCAGCTTTATGGGTTTGTATCTAGGGTTTTAAAGATTTTTAAATTGGTATAATAAAATGTAGTACAACAGTTCAAGCTGTAACTCAACTAGATTTAGATAAAGTAAATTTAAACACTCTCATATTCAGGATCCTGCAAAAGCTCAATGTTCACAAGTTCGCTGGCCATGATGGCATTCCCCCATTACCCTTAAAATGTGCTCCTCTTCTCTGGCTAAACCCCTTCGCAATCTTTTTCATCGGTCTTACTCTTCTGGGTGCTTTCCTCGATTGTGGAAAGTCGCGAATGTTCAGCCAATTCCCAAGAAAGGAAGCAAAGCGAACCCTGCTAACTACCGCCCGTTAGCCATCACTTCAGTGCTCTCGAAAGTGATGGAAACTGCTGTCAATCGCAAAATCATTCGTTATCTCGAAGATAAATAGCTTATCCACGATCGCCAATACGGTTTCCGTTCTGGAAGGTCGACGGGAGATCTCTTGGTCTACCTGACGGAACGTTGGAACTCTTGCTTGCACAAATACGGCGAAGGTCAAGTTCTTGCTCTTGACATTGCAAAAGCTTTTGACGGAGTTTGGCATGAATGTCTCCTTGTTAAGCTAAAGACAACCGGTCTCGATGCTATCCTCATTCGATGGATTGAGAGTTTCCTGCCTGAACGCACTATACGAGTCGTATTAGATGGCGTTACTTCTTCTTCTTTCCAACTTATTCTGGTGTCCCTCAGGGTTCTGTTCTATCACCTACTCTGTTCTTAGTATTCATTAACGACCTTTTGTCTTCTACTCTCAATCCAATCCATAGTTTTGCAGATGACAGTACTTTAGATAACACCTTTGAATTTAACTCTGCTGCGGATTCTCACAAGATATCTATTGCTGCCAAACGCAGGGAGCTGTTCAGTTCGCTGGACTCCGACCTCGACTTAATCCTGGAATGGGGCAGGAAAAATAGAGTAGAGTTCAACGCTGCTAAAACTCAGGCCTGTCATCTTTCCCTCAAACGTGATGTTCCAGCGTCGTCGACTAATTTAGCCTTTAATGGCGTACCAATTAACTCTTCAGATGAATTTATCGTTTTAGGCATAAAAGTTAATAACCATCTTGATTGGAGCAAACATATCTTTGATGTTGCTCTGGATACCTCCAAACGCCTTGGTATCCTTCGTAAATGCAAAAAATATCTTACGCCTCACGACTTAGCTACCATCTACAAGGCTTACATTCGACCTCGCCTGGAGTACAATTCGCATTTATGGGCTGGGGCACCCAAAACACACCTTGCGCTGCTCGATCGAATACAAAAACATGCGTTCCGATTAATTGGAGACGACACCATTACGATTTCTCTTGACTCCCTCGAGCATCGTAGGGACGTTGCAGTACTCAGCATTTACAACCGTTACTTTCATGGTAAATGTAGTGCGGAACTTAGATCACTTATTCCTCCACTTTACAGTTTTCCCCGAAATACTCGTCAAACTAAACGCGCGCACGAGTTTGCCATCAACCCTATTCCTACTCGTACAGTGAAATATAGGCAGTCATTCATCCTCCGAACGTCCAGACTCTGGAACGCATTGCCTGCTAGCATATTTCTAAGCAAGTATGACCTTCAGTGCTTCAAAAATAA
The DNA here is from genome assembly GCA_963669355.1 of Chorisops tibialis. Taxonomy (NCBI): domain Eukaryota; kingdom Metazoa; phylum Arthropoda; class Insecta; order Diptera; family Stratiomyidae; genus Chorisops; species Chorisops tibialis. The sequence continues at coordinate 11,913,391 of OY770262.1, read as the reverse complement.
TGTCCATCGGCACTTCCGTCTCTCTCTCCCAAAATTCCCATAACACTATCAAATTTCATCCTCTTCCTAAACCGACATAACTGTGCAATGCATTATAGGGTGACCCCCTAAGTTATAATCGGTGCTATAAAAAAAAAACACGTATGTGGTGGTATTTACCTTTCGTACCTAAAGATGGTTTGCTCTTTTACATATCTGCAATTTTTCACTGCTCTTTTAAAAGAGCTGCCATTAGGAAAGCAGAGCTATCTACAATATAAATATAATTGTAGTGTCTGTCTGTTATTTGCTTAGAAATGGCTATAAGTTAGTTTTTTGCTTTATTTTAGCACTAACTAAACAGAAACAGGCGTTTTCTCTAAAATTCTTCTCTGTCTGTCCGTCTGTCTGTCTGTCTATCTATACGGCTTTCACGCAAAAACGGCTGAACCGATTGTAACGAAACTTTCACAGTTTATTAGGTATGCTTTGAGATGTAATCTACTTTTGATTTTATGTCGCTCCCCCACGCCTTCTACGCCTTCTTCATATACAAAGTGACACATTTTAAAAAATATGTAATAATCGATTTTTTTTCGAAACTATACGAGCTATTAATTTGAAGTTTAAAATATATTAATTTTATTACAAAAGCAATCTTTTAGTTTACAAATTATTTGAATCCCCCCACTTTTTCCACCACCTCCCATACAAACTGCACTTTTTCATGAAATACTTTACACCAATTTTCTCAATACATATAACTTTCATCGAGCTAAAATTTTGTATCGAATCCTTAATAAGAATTATTGTTTATATCGGGAAAAAATTAAGCGATTAGCTTCACTCCTTCTACCCCCTCCCATGCAATGTGACATAATTCCACAATTAAAATTCGATTTTCTTCAAAAGTGTTAACGTTACTGATCTAATATTTAAAATATATCAATTTCATTATGATTATAGTTGTTTGTCGAAAAATCACCAAAAACCCCTCACTCCTTCTACCACCTCCCATACAAATTGCACAATTTCATTAAATCCAATGCACTAAGTTTCTCAGTACCTATTCAATTTTTCAAGCTTAAATTTGTTACAAAACATTTTTATAGCTACTCTTGCATGATGTGAAATAAATTAGCTCAGTACTGTCTCCCCACTCCCATATTACTTACTACATTCTCAAAAATTGCTTATTTTGCGATTCTTCGGCGGACAAAGTCGCGGGCGATCGCTAGTCGCCAATAAAATTATCGCAATAATTAACCCTATAAATCTCAGGGTTTTATTCGCATTCGCACATCAATCACGCAATTCACACCTCCCACCTTACCAGATCGTAGCTCAGATCAAAACTCGCCCATTAAATCGCCGCTTACCCATGAAAGCGCACGTTTCATTATCCACTTCACAAATCCCGCTGATCAGATCAAAGCTCGCTAAACAAATCGCAGTCGCACTTCATCGACTTTTTTAAAGCTTCAAACATCTCGCGCCAGCTCTAAGCTCACCGATCTGCTCATAGCTCGTAAAATCGTAAGTAAACCTGCTCATCTGCTCATTCATTGATATATCTGCTTAGTGTACAGCTATAGCATTGTACACTGAGCAGGTCGCGCCGTGCATGAGCTGCGATATCACTGAGCAGTAAACAGATATCGATACCTCTGAGCAGTGAGCTGATATCAATATCAGTGAGCAGTGAGCATATCACTGAGCACGAGCATTTACTGCCGCTACTTTCATGGTGAATTTAGTGAGATACTTTTTTTTCTACTTCTACTCCCTTTTGCCTATCCTGAAAATACTCTCCTAGCTTCACGCGCAGATGAAATTAGTATTCTCTGTTCAATGGCACTACAGCCCAAATCGCACTTTGGCTTCCTGACCTTCAGGTTCCTTAACATTTGCTATTTCGGAAGCGTTGCTAGCGAAGTATAACCCTATATCTACCTACTTTTCAGGTAGGACGCCTAAATAAAACAGACCTCCAATACGAAGAAAAGCACCCAATTATCATTCCTCACAAAGGACCTCTGACCACTATGCTCATCAATAAGACCCACATGGATACACTTCATGGAGGGATTAATATATGTTTGACTTTGCTTCGTCAAACATATTGAATAGTAAAGGGACAAAGTGCTGTCAAGTTTTGCTTGCATAAATGCACAACTCAAGACCTAAAGCGCAAATAAAAGCAGATCTTCCCAAACCAAGAGTCATGATATCACGACCATTCACTCACATAGGAGTAGACCATGGAGGCCCCGTCGATGCAAGAATTTCCAAGGGTAGAGGAACAAAAACGTACCAAGGTTATATATCAATCTTTATTTGCCTATCATCAAAAGCAGTACATATTGAGTTCGTTAGTGATCCAACAGCACAAGCATTTATAGCAGCAAAAGGATTACTAGTAGAAGAGGAACAGTATCACATCTGTACAGTGACAATGGCATAAATTTTATATTTGCCAACAAAACACTGCAAAAATTAAACCGTGCGGAAGCTGAACAGATAAACAATTCTGTTCTCAAGAAAATTGGTATCGGTGGAACAGAATGGCACTTCATTCCACCTGCTTCACCTCATTTCGGTGGCTTATAAACCTGACATTTGAAGAAATGACTACAGTTTTGACACAAATAGAAGCCAGCCTTAACTCAAGACCACTCTGTCCTGTAACAGATGATCCAGATGACTTAAATGTTCTAACTCCAGGCCACGTTCTGATTGGCACACCATTGCTCGCACCAAACAACCAACATTTACTAGAGCTAAACGTAAACCACTTGAACAGATGGCAATTGGTAGACCGCATCAACCAAGAGTTCTGGAAAAAATGGTCCACAGATTATCTTAATCGACTACAGCAAAGAGCAAAATGGACAACAAAAAGAAATGACACCAAACCTGGTGACATTGTGATTGTTCGAGACGAACAACTTTCTCCCTCCAAATGGAATCTGGGACGCATTTAAGAAGTACACCCAGGGTCAGATGGACTAATCAGAGTAGTGACAATTAATACTAAGTGCGGAATTTTCAAAAGACCTATAAACAAGATATCACCATTACCAATTATAGACAACCAAAGGGAGTTACAGTCAGTATATGCCCGTCAGCTAAAACAAAACACTGAAAACGGCAGAACTCAAAGACGCAACCTGCGGTCACAAACTAAATGATCAAACATTGCCGTAATCTGTGCACTGGCGACATTGATTCTACCCATCCTTTCGTCTCCAACACATAATCCAATCAAAATTCCAAACTCATCCAGGAATTTACTTCGAAGACATAGGAAGAGTTAAATTTACAAACAACGAATGGAATCTCATTGTATTTTATGATCTCACCAATTATTGGCGTGAGTACGATGGAGTAGCGACATGCATTATAAAAATGTTTGACTTATCGAACACTATTGGCAGCAACAAATACCATTGCGCTACAACCACCATTCCGTTCCAGCAAATGGAATTGGAGCATGAAAATGAGTGTCTACGTGCACCAAAGAAATTTCACAACATTGAAAGACGTTCACCATTAAACATTATTGGCACAATATCCAATAAATTATTCGGTATATTAGATGAAGAATTCGCTGAAAAATATAATGAAGATATCAATCAAGTAAGAGGAAACGAAAACTACTTGCTTGAATTGATTAAAAATCAGGCTAGCATTACTGAGTCAACCATTAATATCATCAAGAAGCAAGAAGTACAACATAAACAACCAACTAAACTTGTTTGATCAACAGATAACAGCCTTAAAGGAAAATTCAGTAGCAGAACAAAAGAAGCAGATGTCCTATTCTCTATCGATGCACATTATGATATCCATAGTAAGCCTGCAGAATATTCAACAAGCAATAATAAATGCACTAATGGACACTCATCAAGGCAAAATCAATTCGTTAATCTTAACGCCGGCTCAGCTACGGACTCAATTACATATTATAAGAGAGCATCTTCCACAACACCTACTTATACCACCATAATTGACCTATACAACCTTATGTCAATGCAAGTAAGACCAAGCCAAAATAAAATAATATTTGGCATTAAGATAAACGCTAAAGGAGTTAGAAAGGCAAGAATGTGGTTTTCTGACGAAGAAAGAGGTATACATCTGCAAGCAAGAACATCCCATCTACAACATGGTACCAAACGGCACCAACTGCGAAATAGACATTCTGAAACACAAAAAAGATCTATCACAATCCTGCGTAATCACTCAGACCATCCCAACCAAGCATTGGATTCAACTAAAAGCACCAAATACAAGGATATACGTCTTCAATGAAGAGGGGAGCATATTCTTAACAAAAACTTGAAAGATGATGGCTTGATACAAATTGAGCTTGATTGTGTGATTAAGCAAGGCGCAGTCACCATCAGTGCTCACTGTAGCTATACTGGGTACATCAGCAGTTCCTACTTACCAAACACAAACTTGTCATTGCAACTACAATCCGCAGTATATAAAAACCATGGAAAGTCCAACGTCATCAGACTAAACGTCAACAAAGAAGTAACAGCTATGGAAGAAGCCATCAAAATTCAATTGAGAGCGCATCTCTCAAACTAGATGACTACGCATGACAAACATCAGTATGCAGTAAGCTACACATTGGCGCCAATTCTTCTGGTAGCAATTCTGTGGAATGGAATACTGAAACTAAAAACCAGACATCAAAACACAAGAGAGACCGTCACCATTGTTCAAGCTGCCCAATCAAATCCGGTACCCGCATCCAGAGTACGCATCGCCGAGGACTTCGTCTTCGAACGCAACAAACTGAAACAATCAGCCAAGGAATCTAGCGGCAGCTCGATCGTACCTCAATAAAAACCGAGCAATATTTACAATTCGTATAATTGCACAAAGTTAAGCAACCAGCAACCAGATTGCACATGTCATCGTATTATCGAATGCAAATGTCAGCGACCTACGTACAAGGTAATAAACGCAAAGGTGCATTTATTAACGTGCGTGGGTCAATGACTAAAATAATTCTATGATATTTGTTCTTTACGCTGATGAGACACATTTCCAAAGTTCAAGCATACTTGGACTTTGGCGTATGCTCATCAGCAACAAATATGCAATCTATGCAATTATAGCTAAGAAATTTTGTATATACTTAGGATTAAGTAATAGCGAGAACTGCCTTTTGTTATAATAATAACAGTGACTATTAAGGTCGGTCGGAGATTTCATTTAGACCTTCTTTTCTAAAAAAGGCATTAAGAAAAAATTTACTAGAAAAGCCATTTTCTAATAACTTCATTAGATGAAATTTCTATGAAACCGACTAAATTTCGGCTGAATTTTGATTCAGTTATTTAAAGTATTGTTACAGATCTGGCAACCCCGCAATTTGATCTCTCTCGAATAGACAAGAATTATGTAGAACAGTATCCCTCAATATGTAAAAAGCCATAATTAAAGATCTAGAACTTTCCAGTATAGTGCAGACATACACCCGACGGAAGCATCGAGAACAGTTAAGAATAGGGGGAAAAATGTATAAAAGGCACGAAAGCTTTCAGTCGAGAACCAGTCTTTTTGATGACGGAGACGCGAACCAGTGCAGGAAAGCGATAGAACAGTACGCGGCGGTAGTGCCATGTAGTGCGACTTAAGTTAAAGTGCGAATAAATAAATTATCACTTATTTTTAAACGAATTGTGTTTTACTTGAAATCCCGCCGAACCCCTAGCTCGCAACAGTATGTTTATTAAGAGGCAATACCGCAAGTTTTGGTAGAATATTTTTTCTACAGTTCGCGGGATACTCATTTCTTTGTAAAAACCCTAATTCTTTGAAAATTGCCAAAAACGTCTTTGTAAACAGTATATTTCAGGTGTAGATAAATTAAATTAAACAACACTCAAATGAAAGGTTTAATTGTCTGCAATCGAACCTCATTTTTAGTTTTTAGATAGAGTTTAGTATAACTTCACAACACTCAAAAAACCTCTAAAACAGGCAAAAATTTGCAAATTTTGCAAAATTTTCGAAACCTTCTCCCACTCCCCTAGCGGCCGCAATATTTTTATCGTAATCTACACAAAAAATAATGAGGTTTTAAAAAAACATCGAGATCGCAGCATTTCGCCAAACAGACCTTTTTTTGATCTAACCCGACTGGACTATTGTCATACGACCGTTTACGTTTCAAACTCAACGTCCACCGACACATTAGGCTGTTCACTCCTTTTGATCCCGTCTAACTTCCAGTTTCTTTTGTTCCCCTTTGTACCGAAATGACCACGAATTGCATAAAGAATGATCCTCTAAGTTCTGATCGATGTAGTAACAAACAAATCTAATTCAACAATTTTAACTTTTTTTTACAGTGAGCTCGATGAAAAGGAAGCAATCGCTACGATACATGAAGCTATAAAATCGGGAATAAACTATATGGACACAGCACCCTGGTACGGACAAGGTAAATCCGAAGAAATCTACGGAAAAGCATTGAAGGATGTGCCCAGGGAAGCGTTTTACATTGCGACCAAGGTGGGCCGGTACGAACTTAACACCAAAGATATGTTTGATTTCTCAGCGAAAAAGACGAGAGAAAGTTTTGAGAAAAGCCTACGACTTCTGGGCTTGGACTACGTGGACGTGATTCAGGTGAACTAAACCACTCACAATTTTACTTCTAATAATAATTTCATATATTGTAGATTCATGACATTGAATTTGCACCCAATTTGGACATGGTAATCAACGAAACCCTTCCGGTACTCGAAGAGTTTGTGAAGGAGGGAAAGGCGAAATTCATTGGGATCACTGGTTACCCGTTGAAACCGTTGAAAGATTTCCTCCTGGCCACTCCTGGCCAAGTTGATGTAAAATGCGATCTATCCGATAGCAAAGAACTTACTTAATCATTCCCATAATTTCCTCAGATGATCTTGACCTACTGCCGCAATACCCTACTGGATAGCTCTCTCGAAGAGTACATGCCCTTCTTTCGCGACCAGAACTTGGGAATAGTGTGTGCTGCCGGCCATGCACTAGGTCTGCTGACCAATGCTGGTCCACAAAATTGGCACCCGGCATCGGAAGATCAGAAAGCGGTTTGTCGGAAGGCAGCATCAGCTTGCAAAGACGCCGGTCTCGAACTTGCCAAATTGGCAATGTACCATTTCAAGCAGCTCGAGGGCCCGTCCACTTTTCTAGTTGGAATGCAAACGAGAAAAATGCTGAAAGTAAACCTGAGCGCCTATGTCGACGGTCTGACCAAGGAGGAACAGGAAGTCTTGAAGCATCTCAAGGAAACGTAAGATTAACTTCGCTTATACAATTTTCTAGCCTGTTTGATACAAACTAACAAAACTGGATTTTCAATTTTCTTCTTGTATTTTATTAACAGTTTGTTTACTACGTCTTCGAACTGGGAAGGCATCGAGCTGGAAAGATATTGGTCTGAAATGAAGAAGCAATTGTAGCACGCGACCGGTTCGCTTCATTGCGTTTTGCAGTGAGCTTATCATAGTAATAAAAATAACACCAACAACAATAATAGCGCCGATCTAGCATTATTACCTGTAGCAAGTGAAGCACCTGACATCCGATTTGCCTGTCGTGCACGGTGCAGTGAGGAATCACGTCCGGTATCGTTTGCTGGTGATGACCGCGAATACCAAGCATAACTATACAACTCCATCACACAAGTCGTGGCGTAATTATTAAAGGAAAGTGAGAGCATTTTTTATGGTTTTTCTGTTTCTACGGCAAAACTCGATTATTGTTTAATATTTAGGATTTGTTTTCTAGGCTGCAATTATAACATACATTGTTATGGTCGTTGTGTTTATTTTTTTCTTTCTTCATGTTTTTAATAAATTGCTTATGTCGGCTGCTTATTTCTGTTTTCTTTTATTATTAAATTACCATACATGGAATTAAATGATATTTTATTCTTCCAGCTACGAGCGAGTGATAAGCAGTTACTTAAAAATCGATTTAATTCTGCACATTTTGCATCAATAGGTCAATTTTGTTATTTTTTCTTTTGTTTACTTACGGTCTTTACATATGTTATGGGCGTATTTTCCAAAAGTTAATTGTATTATCTTCATTTAACTATTTTTTTTTTAAATTGCGTAATTCATAAAATGGGCCATGAATTTCATAAAATCGCGTACACCTCATTTTTTGTAAAGTTATGAAATAGCAAGCATCTATGAAATTCGTAATTACCATGCATTAATGAAATCAACAATCATCGGTTGAAGATGGCAAAAAAATTGTGTTGATAGGTCTGATTATGAGTTTTGTTTTTATTGAACCAAAAATTTATATAAAAAAAAAACAGTTCCGAAAGAGAATTTGAATAAAAAAAAGTATTTTTTACTAATTTTTAGTATTATGCTGAGGGTATTATGCATTTGAAATAAGGCGCAGTGAGATTTGGATAGGTTAGTCTGTGGTATTAGAGAATCAGGTTAAGGGTTATCGACACCGACCAACTTCTTCTCTTGTAATATTGCGAAATTTGGCAGGTTTGTACATAGTTAAAATGTGTACTTGAAGCGATTTGGGTAAATTATATTAATTATTTCTATCGATTTAAAGTTTAATTCATTCGAAAGTAATAATTCATTAGGTTGCAATGCGAATTTTATTCAGATTCAAATCTAAGAATTTCACACTATGGCTATCCATAGTGCATTTTTCGAATTACTTTATCACGGCCGCAAGTAGTGCAGTCGAGAAAGAGAACGCATCTTAATTATGAATATGCTGGTTGCAATGATACAGTTGGTTGCAAAAGTATAGTCTTAAATAACAACAAGTACATGCACTATGCCATATCTTCTTTTCCAATGGCACTACAGCCCAAATCGAGCCTTGGCCTCCTTACTTTCACGTTCCTTAATATATTATTTGTTATTGCAAAAGGGTTTTTAGCCCTTCGCATAAATTTCTATCTACGAGTTTTAATTTTCGCAGATTGAGGTGGTCTACATATACCCCGCAAATAGTTTGTTGAAATTATACGTCGATCGAGATTTGAACTCCCGACCATCGCATTGTAGACCAACAGCCTAGTCACTAGACTACAGCCTAGGTTGCCATATGCATTAGACATATGTGTGTCCAATCGAAGTTAAAATATACTATTGATAATTCATAAAGAAGCTAGGGTGTAGCCCAGTAGGTAGCGTGTTGGTCTTGTAATTCGAAGGTCGTGAGTTCAAATCCTGGTCGGCGTAATATATAATTCTAGTGCATTGCCTTCTTGGATATACCTTGGTTACTTCAATCTACGAAAATGAAAAATTCGTAGATAGAGGCTTGTGCGAAGGGCTAACAACCTCTCCACAATAAGTAATGAAAAATGTTAAGAAACCTGAATGTCAGGAGGCCAAAGTCCGATTTGGGCTGTATTGCTATTGTGGAATTCATAAAGAATCCTTACTGCCCTTATTGAACTCCTTTCAGTACACATATGACTGATAAATCAATAATTGGAACGCAATGGGACGCTAGACATTTCACAAAGCGGACAAAAACAACAGAATTTTGAGTAGAAGCGACAAGTGAAGCATTATGAATATGCATTTAAAGAATTTAATAATTTTGCACTTTAAATTCTATTCCTACCTTATTGGAATGTGAAGGTGGAAAGGGTGTTCAGTGTAATGAATGCGGTAAAAACAAAATTAAGGAACAGGATGAAGTCAGAAATGGTGAACGCAATTTTAGACATACATACGTTCTGGATTAAAAAGGCGTGGAAAAGTTGTGATTCATACTATACTTGCCGGATAAAATAATTCATGACGTCGCATATTGAATCTCCTAGAACAACATAGGTGGGCAATAATGAATAATATTTTGTCGTTTTATTGAAAAATTACGCATATTTTTTGATAATTTAAAAGCTTGGTGAATGTTAAACTTAAGTATGGAATAAAAATTGGTTCAGTGCAAGACGTGAAGACACCGAAACGACTTCGCCCCGGACGTTCGACCGAAAATATCGCCTCAATAAAGGACAATGTTGAAAATGATCCAAACACCTCCTTTCGACACCGTGCTTAAGAACTCGTCCTCTCCACGGCCGCATTGCAGCAAATATTGACGAAAGACGATGAAGCTCTGCAAGCAAAATCGAGTCGGCTATTTGACAAATATTGTGCTCCACACATAATCCGCATGTGTCTACTTTATAATGGAATAAAAATTTCCGAGACATCCCAACAATTGTTCGTTTTATTCAAAAAACAAATCTTAGACCTCTTGTTGATACCTTGAATGAGTTGTGTTATTGCCAATTTCGGCCTTTATGTGCAATGCACAAACACAGTCATGGAAGGAAGGATTAATGAGAATGAGAAGGTGGGGGTAGGGGTAGGGGAATGATATCGACCGTTCAGATGTTATGGGAGACTGAATGATAGAAAGCGGATAAAACTTGAACATCAAACCAAATAAGACTGAGATAGTACCATTTACAAATAGAAGGAAAGTTCACATCATACCCCCTTCAATAAATGGAACACCAATACTCTTTTCAGATGTGGTAAAATATCTAGGTGTCATACTGGATAGCAAACTCGACTGGAACAAACATATAGAATGGACTCATGCCAAAGCACTTAATGCATTTTGGGCCTGTAAAAGCTTATTTGGCAGAAGATGGGGATTACAACCCAAGGTGTTACAGAACAATCATCCTCCCAATAGTCACATACGGATCAATGGTCTGGTGCACTAAAATATTACAACAAAAACACAGCTTACACTTCAAAAAATCCAGAGACTAGTTTGTCTGAGTTTCACAGGAGCAATGAAAACCTGTCCTAGGGCGGCAATGGAAATGTTCCTAAATATCCCTCCGATACGTCTCCAAATAAGAAAGGATGCTACCAAAGGGGTGTTACGCATACAGAAAGAAAACAAACACAAATCAAAGAATCTTAGAGGTCACCTCATAATTCTAAAAGACCCAAAAATAGAGGTTCTAACCTCCACATTATCGGACGCTATGCCGACAAAATTCTACTTTAAAACCCCCTTCAAAGTTATAATCAGAGAACGCAAGGACTGGCAATCCATGCTAACTGAAACAGAAGAGGAATCAACCATCTGGTATACAGATGGTTCGCGCACCTCTGAGGGGACTGGAGCCGGAGTTAAAGGTCCTGACTTCTCGGTTTCAAAACTACTCGACAAAGAAGACACAATCTTCCAGGCTGAACAATTGCAATGGAGATATGCATCCAAGAGAATATAAAGAGAGCTCTATTCAAATCTATTCAGACGATTCTCAAAGCCCTAGCATCTAATAAACACATATCGAGGATAGTTTGGGACTGTCTTCAAAAATTAATTATCCGGGGAAAAATGAACGACGTAACCTTAATGTAGGTACCAGGACATATGGAAATTGAGGGAAATGAAGAGGCTGATCGCATTGCAAAAACGGCGCAGAAACATGTGTGCTCAAGCAAATTTTATTGGACCAGCGCCATTCTGCGGAAACCAAAAGAACAGTCCTACCCTATACTTAGAAAATTGGTTGAACAAGACCATAAAATCTTCAGGAATAGACTTCCGGGCTTATCAATCTCAAAAAACTAATACGAGGGCGGATCGATAATGACGTGTAAAAATGAAGAAGGAGGGGGTAGGTAAGGAATTTGGTATTTTTTTTACCTGCTTCATCCTTAAATAGATCACCTGCAAAGGTTTAGCCTAATACCTTTCTTAGTTTTTGTGAAATTGCTGTCTAAGCAAGTCAACTTTTCATAAATTTCAAAAATGGATAAAAACGAATTTCGTGCGTTGATTAAACTTAACATTTTAAAAGCGAAAACAGCTAAAGTAACCAAAGAAAAATTAGACAAACATTGTTGGGACTCTGCACCATCGATTGCAATAACTTACAAGTGGTTTTCAGAATTCAACCGTGGTCGTACGAGCACAGAGACCATACAAATTCCAGGTCGTCCAAATGAGGTCACCGTGCCATAAATGATCGACAAAATCCATGATCTCGTGCTAGGAGATCGTCGAGTGAAAGCTAAGGTAGTAAGCATCTCATATGACTGTGATTGGAATATTTTGAAAAATCATATGGACATGCGGAAGCTATCCGCGAGATGGGCACAGCGTTTGCTCACAATCGACCAAAAACGCAATCGTGTGACAACTTCACAGCACAATTTGCAACTGTTTCAGCGTGATCCAAATGAATTTCTTCGTCGATTCATAACTGTTGATGAAACATGGATCCACCACTACACTTCAGAAACCAAACAACAGTCAAAACAATGGATGGAAGCCGGTTCAAGCGCACCGAAAAAAGCAAAAACCGTTCCATCGGCTGGAAAGATTATGGCGACAGTATTTTGGGAAAAGAATAATTTTCGACTACTTGGAGAACGGAAAAACAATAACGGGAGCATATTATACTCAGTTATTGGATCGACTGAATGCTGCAATCAAGGAAAAACGGCCGCATTTGGCGAAGAAAAGAGTGCTGTTTCATCACGACAACGCTCCAGCTCACATGTCTGCTATTGCAGTGGCAAAATGATTGGAACTACGCTAAGAATTGCTCACTCACTCACCGTATTCTCCAGATTTGGACTTTTTCTTGTTTCTAGGCTTGAAAAAATGGCTTACTGGAAAAAGATTCACCACGAATACGTCATCAATGAAACCAACGCATATTTTGAAGGGTTAGAGAAATCTTATTATTTGGAAGGGATCCAAAAATTGGAAAAAACGCTGGACTAAGTGTATCGAGCTAAAAGGAGACTAAGTTGAAAAATAAAATAAATTTTTGCCGAAGAAATTTTGTTTTCTTCATTTTTACACGTCATTATCGATCCGCCCTCGTACTACCACAAAAAAAAAACAAAGTGGAGGATATTCTAAAATTCAGCAAGAGTGATATTATTACTCTAATCAGCCCAATGACGGGTGGCAACATTGGTAGAACCGTGTTCGTCTTCTATGCTGCATCTTCGCCGGGTAGAGGTAGAGATACTCGATACACACTAACACTTCTGTCCTAATAGAGTTTGGACAATGCCCTTATACCAACAGTTAAGACTGCGTTTAGAAGCACAAGAAGGCAACATAAGAAATACGAAATTCGGCCAAACTTGAGTTTGGCCGATTTCAAATTTACGGATACGAGCGAAAACTTGCGTTAAACTACAAGTTTTTGAATGGAATTCTCATTAAAACCGATAATGAATATGACTTTCATAAATAACAATTCAATTTGATTGTGTTTACTTGATAAAAGAAAAAGAATTGAGAAAATTCAAATTTCGGACGAAATTTCCCGCGCAATCGGGGTACACCCCATGTCCAAACTCTATTAGGACAGAAGTGTTAGTGTGTATCGAGTATCTCTAGGTAGAGGTAACTGTTTTTACTGAGCCTGCATTTTCTTCCGGTGTATGTGCCGAATCTATGTTTTTCTGTTTATTCCGAATGCGCTTAAAATAGTTCAATAATGCTTCGAAGTTATCATTCGATTCCGGTTGATGTCCTCAGTTAGTTATTTACTCACTGAGGACATCATCTTGAAACCTAGAGCCGCGGATTGGCAGACTTTCAGAATCCACATAGAAAAGTTGTTGGGTCATTTACCCACACTTGCTACACAGGGTACCAATGCCATTAAGGAGTGCGTTAACTTCTTAACAACTGCAGTTATGAGGAGTTATGATATATTGCTTCATGAAAAGAGTAAATGGTAAACGAGCTAGTTTTTACTCGGACCGCCAAGCTGTACTGAAGATCAGTTGCCTGGCGTCCATTGATGCAAGGGAAGCATTGCTTCCCTTACATTTTTCCTTACATTGAGTCTAGAAATACTACACTAAAATCAGAACGAATACGTAAATTTATTAAAAAATTTCTAAAAGGAAACACGCATTATTTTCGTCTAACACTATAAACCACATTTACGTGTACAGGACAGCTTTTTGTAAACAAAAGCGTTCAAAGCCTTCTATAGGAAACACTCGTCGAGATGCAATTTTAAAAATTCATACAGAAGACTGTCCCAGTACGTGGCAAAATCTTCGTGCCCGACAAGCTCAAGTTCGACTTCAATAGGAAGGGGAGATGCGTTAAGGTGATTGCTTCCATTCAGTGCTTTTAGTCGCAAGCTCATTTCTTCGATCAAAGCCCGCATTGAAATTTTGGGACTGGCAGAAAATTTATCAGGAAGAAAAGCGTGAAAAGATACATTTGGCAATATTGCCTACATTTGTCGTGCTTTGAGTTTAAACCAGTTAAAACTTTTGGAGATGGGACGACATCTATCCGTCCATACTTTGTTTTTTTTTTATTCAATAAGTTGAAATTTAAGTTTAAATTAATTATACAGCATTATTAAAGATTATGTTTAATAAAAAAAAATCAACAAAAACATGTGTGCAGTGCACACGTGGTAGAAGTGAAACCTTCGGAAAACTGATGCAGTATCAGGACTGGGATAGTTATAGGGTTTATTTATTATAATATTGAAACAAAGTTTAAAAATTTTTCCACATTTTATTATTCAGTCTCCATGTTTTCGATTTCAATAAATGACACGAGGGGCTTATGATAACTAAAGTATGAAATGAATGGTTTGGTTTGAATTTGATCAATATATCTTTGAGATACAGCGTCAATTACTGTTTTCGATCTTGTTGTCGATTCAGTGCGACTGCTGCACATTTTTAAATTCAATTTGGTGTTGAGAAACTCAATCAAAGGGATCGCCGCATCCAATGCGAAATTCACATTAAAATCTGCACTCAGAATCATCGGAATTTTATCGTCATATTTTTTATGAATCCGCGATATTTCAGGTGTGTACTTTAGCAAATTCTCGTGGATGAATTCAATAATTGTGTTTATTGATTGGTTGGGAGAAATGTAGATTGCCACAATTATAACTGATTTATTATGTTCCAATCTACTTTCACAAGCACATATTTCTCCCACTTTAGGAAGCTGAACAGACGACACCACGACAAACATATTGACAGAAATGATACACGTGTATAATATGTGTATAATACACCACGCTGGCTATGACGCTTTTTTGTTTGTTTTTAGTCTCGCTTTTTCGTTTCATCAATTTTCAAATCACAACGAGGCTAAAGAAGTTTTCACTTCAAAAAGATGTTGAAGGTTTTATCAAAACAAGATATCGCTATAAAATTTGATTATTCACCCTAGTAAATGTAATGTCATCTGGTGGTAAGGGATTGAAATGTTTGTTTATTTATGATTTCAAACGTTTACTTATTATTAGTATTTCCAGGTTGAATTATTAGTATTGAAATTTATTCAATCGCTTTTAGCTTAGCTCTCAAGTAAGGCAATAATGTGCAATTACTTTATTATTTTTTAATAATAAAGTATTGTGATCGACACAGAAAAAAAAAAAATTTGCTACCCTGAAATTTTGTTTTTTCGCGTTTCATGACTAAATTAGCCTAAAAAAGCAAAAAAAAAATATCCGTCCCGCCGTACGCCGTCCGCCGTACGCCGTACATATGGACTCGTACCTCCAAGACCGTTAAAGGTAGAATGTTGGTTTTTGGGTGGATTGTTAATTTGGTAAGTGAGCTCCATTATCCAAATTTTGGGGAGTGTGGGGTGGAAGGGGGAGGCGGGGGGATGGAAAAAGTCGAAAAACACTTGCTAATATCTTCACCACGAATGCAGATAGAAAAATGAAAATCAGCATACATATAGAGAAGGTTGTGGGACATACTCCAAAAATATTTTAATTTTTTTATCCATTGGCGTCCGAAAAGGGGGGGCTAAAAACAAATTGTCGGCCGAATCTTTTTTTGAAATGGTTATATCTTCGAAACTACTTACCATAAAAAATTCATATTTTGGGACAATTAAGATAGCGTATAGATCCATCAGAATAAGCTTAGAAATAGGCGAATTATTGTAAGGGGGAGGGTCAGGGGGGGGTGCAAAGAAAAACACTTAAGAATTAATATCTCAACTATCTCTTAAGCTATGTAATTGAAATTTAAAACATATACTAAGCTATACTAGCGAAATATAAAAAAAATATAAAATTTGGTCATAATAGTAGTGGGGGGAAATGGAAAGCATTTGAAAAATGGTGCACTTTTCAAAATTAGAAATCGTTATATCTCAAAATTGAGTGCAGATATCAAATCAAAAATTCGTCAAATTATAGAACTATATAATTTATAATTTTGATAAAAATTTTAAGTTAGGGGGTGTAAAGGGAGGGAGGTGGTAAGCAAAAATGTCGAAAATTTTGAGTGATTTTCTTAGGACTCTGGTCAAAGATAGAAACTTTAAATTTTGCATGTGGATACATCTATTTTATATACACAGAAAAAAAATAATAAATATAATAAGGGGACAAGGTGTTTCATGTGCAGCGAAAAAAACACGAAAACTGAAAATTTTTGGATGTAATTTTAAGGTAGAAACTTGAAAATTTGGGAAATACATTTAAAAAAAATCCCGAAACGTATAAGATATTAACTGGTTGAATACCTTTGAAACTTCTACCCCCTCCCATACAAAATTATTTTTTCGACCATTTTTAAGAAATTAATTATCACCTAACTATTAAAAGCTATCAATTTGAAATTTTGCATATTATAAAAATATTTAAAATAAAATTATTTTAAAAGTTTCAAAATAGCACTTGCCCTTCTACCCCCTCCCATACAAAAGTATGATTTCGACCAATTTCATTAAATCAACTAATAAACAACAAATTAAAAGCTACGAACTTGAAATTTTGTACGAGCACCTTACTAGAGAAAGAAAAGAAAATTGCATCACAAATTTTGCAATTCCCTTACCTCTTCTACCCCCTCCCATACAACATTATTTTTTCGAGCATTTTTAAGAAATCGGTTATCAGCTAACTCTTAAAAGCTATCCATTTCAATTTTTGCCGGAAAACTTATAAAAATAATTGAAATGAAATTTTGTTAAAAGTTTTGCAATCACGCTTGCCCTTCTACCCCCTCCCATACAAAAGTATCATTTCTACCTATTTCATTGAACCAACTAATAACCAACAAGTTAAAAGCTGCGAACTTGAAATTTTGTACGAGAAGACTACAACAGAAAGGAAATAAAATTGCGTCACAATCTTTACGATTCCCCTACCTCCTCTACCCCCTCCCATACAAATGTTGGTTTCGTGAATGTAAAATACACAGAATCTTATTCTATGCAACTTCGTCTATGAAACTGACATTCTATACAGAGAATATTGGACGTCAATTAAAAAACTATTAACATCCACCGACCCTTACTATCAACCCTCATCCCTCCCCTCACAAAACTCAAACTTGCATAAATAAACGAACGAAATATTGGTTATATATACTGAAGCTTTTGAACGTTTCCGCAAAGTGTTGACAACTGTCCTGCCCAAGAACCCCCTTTCACTTAGTCTTCCCTAACCACTCTAACCTGCATATTGACTTTCCACGCATCCGCAACTTGTCCCAAGAATAATAAAGTTTCGCCCGACTTGTTGGCAGTTTATTTTTAGTGTGGCGTGCCGTAAAGTGCAATTATCATTGTTTGTTTTTTTTTTTTTTGCTGGTGCACGTAATTATTTTCAAATACATCTTTTAACATGGGGGATCATTGCTGCATTATTGATAACGTTTTCGAGTTACAAAAATTTATTTTGTTTGGCCACTTCTATTATTTTCTAATGACAAAAATGTTTGGCGACCCACGGGATTTTGCGACTTAAATAAATTACGTACAGTTGTTGACAATCATGGCACAAAAAGCGTTGATGATTTAAAATCAGTGTTCTAAATTTGGTTCAGGTTCCAGAACTGAAGAATTGGCTAAGCAACCAACATGAATCAGTAATTTCACAAAAAATAGAGGAATTATTAAAATTTTTATTGATATTGTGAACCATTTAGGATGTTAAGAAGAGGCAGTCCGTGGTTACAATGAAAATATAAATTCTTCAAATAGACCAAATTATATTGAACTTATAAATTTGTTATCTAATATCACGCCACGCCACTGCTGAAAGCCCTTTCTGCTTACAGCCGCAACTCAAGATGCTTGAACCATTCTATGGACATGTTGGAAGAATGGGGAAACGTGCACTTTTCAACTTTGTTGGATTTCGGGTCATCAAGATATTCCTGGAAACGAAATGGTGGGCAAGCTGGCCAGAAACAGATCTGCCGCTGCCACCGATGAGAAAACGGACAATGTTGGCATTGCCTTAAGAGTCATGAAGACCATTTACGTCAACAAGTAGATGCTATGGGGCGGGTTTGATCCTCAATCGAAATCAATTAAAATATTGAGCCTCCACAGAAACTCCCTCTGTCTTCTTAGAAAACACGCTAGAAGACTTCGCCTTACTACCGATGACATTTGCAGAGGCTGGAGTAAAGAGGATGAGAACGTAGAGCATTTTCTCTATCATTTCCTACGCCTCTGAACAATTCGAAGTCAAATTCTCGGAGAGTACTTCTTCAACGAGCAGAATGATCTCCGGTCGCTTGAACCGATGAAGATCATTAGTTTCACCAGTAGAACACGCCAACTTAATGATACGTAGTTTCACATGGTACAAATACAGAGGCGTACAATGGGTCCACTGATGGCCTATGTACATTGGTGTCTAATCCCTACACAAACCTAACCTAACATACTTTATGAAGAGGAAAGACCAAGACACCTGGTAATGAAGTTCGGTCAAGGTAATAACCAGCTTTTCCGTTAAATTTGAAAAGCGCACAACTAATTTCCTGCAAGTGGTGCTGCAAATGTAGTGCCTACAACAACAATTTCTCTGATCTTCACTTGCCGGTCTGCTAATGCGATATCATAGATTTTGTTGACCATTTCAACTATAGCCACTTCAGTTGGGCGATCTAGACGCTCTTCATCGAAAGCATATGTACGACCGCGCTTGAATGTCTTTGACCAAATGTGATAACTATCATTGGAGTATAAAGTTTTCATAACCGTTTTGGAACTTTTCATAAATTTCATTAGACGCCTTCCTGTCCTAAAGCAAGAATTCAATCATTGAACATTATAGCGCTTTCTTAGTTATAAAAAAATTTGAGCATGCTCCAACAGCTACCAAAAAAAAAGTACAGAATGAATTTATCTGGAATGTTGACAGTCGGTATTTGAAAGATAACACTAATTGAATAATTGAATAATTAGGATACCGTTTTTGATAAGTAACATTTTATTAAATTTTATTAACAAAAGATATTTTAATTTAATTTTTAGTAGCTTATAGGTGTAATGTTAAAAGAAATACAATAAGTCATGATTTATAAGTAAAAAAAAGTTTAGGCGCACATATGAAAAATTTGAATATAGGTCCAATTTTTGGACTTCTAACATTTGGTTGGACATCCATTGGCTTGAATAACTGCTTGTAAGCGTCTATGCATACTTCGAACGAAGTTGGCTGTCTCCTCTGGAGTTAGATTTACCCATTCTGTGGGTATGGCCTCGTTAAGTGAATTTTTTGAAGTTATTCGATGACTCCGTATTTTTTTCTCTAGTAAGTGCCAAATACCTATGTTGTATCGGATTCATATCTGGCGATTGTGGAAGTGTTTTGAATTGCTTGCAATGGTAGATTAGTCATTCCTGTACAAGAAACGATGAGTGTTTCGAAACGTTATCACGTTGGAATAAAAATGATTTCCCATTCAACCCCAACTTTTCAACACTAGATATCAAATTTTCCTTTAAGATGCTCACGTGTTTATCCATCTTCTTATCAATAAAGTGGAGATTTCCCACTCCAGATACCGCTACACTCCCATACCATCACATTACCGCCACCGTGTTTCACTGTTTTGATGATATTATTTTCCTGCAACTCTTTGTTTGGTTTTCGCCATATTTTTTGTTGTTTTGAGCTCACCAATTTGCGTGCAATCTTCACGCACACATGCGAACAATCTTCGTGTAAAATATGCCTTAGTAATCAGCTGTTTAAATTTTTGGGAGGTATAACCTTGAGCGAACCAATCAAAATCGTTCATTTGAGAGGTAAGCATTTGTAATGCGAAAAATTTTCTGATCTATGGGAAGCATGGCCAGTTTGTGCACTCAGTCTTCTTTCGCTCTGGGTTAAACTTTGATTCGTCAATAAATATCACGCTATTCCAAAATTATTCCGACTGATTAACATGGAGTTTGGCTCCTCTTTTCCTTATTCACAGCCTAAATGAACGGTTTACGCCGAGGAACTCGTCCATTATAATCAGCTCTATTTAGGGTATCCCGTATTGTTTGGGGATCGAAGTTTTCTTTAAATTTTTTCGGCATATCATGGCATAATTTGACAGCCGAAATCTTTGGATTTTTAGCCACTGCAGCTACTACAATCCGCTCCTGGCGCGATGTATTTTTTTTTGGCCATCCAGTTCTGCTGTCACTCTCTAATTTTCCAGTATTTCTGTAATGCTTTATAATGTTTCGTACACTTGAATATGGTCTCTGCACTATATTGCCAACATCGCGATAAGATTTATGCTGTTCGTGAAGATTAATAATAATTTTACGGACATCTACCGGAATTTCCGTACGACAGCCCATTTTGTCCATCCTATTACGAAAGCAAGATCAATACTAACTCGAACCTTTTAACAATTGGACAACTGTGCAATAATTATGTACAAAGTCAAGAAATAGAGCAAAGAACATTAAAAGATTACCGTTACATTAGCAAAAACATGACACTTAGAAGAATTGCCTAAACTTTTTTGATGTTTTTTTTTGGTTATTTTCTTTTCTTTTTCTTATTTTTCAAGTTGTGTATGAAGTATCGTGACATTTTTTGTGGCTTTTTTCTGGAAATGAACTAATGATACTAACTACATCAAAAAAATTTGTCGGGATAGTTATTACTACGAATCTTAGCACACGTTTACGCAAAAACGTTGCCTAAGCTTTTTTGATACACTCTATCCACGCGAGGAGTGTGCTGAAATTAAACGTCGACCGGGATTTGAACTTCTGACCTTCGCATTGTAGACCAACACGCTACACCCTATTTTTTTTTTTTATTTACCTTTCCTCTAGTCTACTTTATTGCTAATCTCTGCTCGCTGCTTAACTCATCAGGACTTTCCAAATCCGACTCCGAGAATTTAAAACCCTTTTCAGCGCATTAAATTTGTAGCTGCAAAGGAGATGAATCTTTCCACTCCCACCGAAGAGTGGAGCACGTGCAATGGTCACCAGTTTTCTCAATAGGCACGTTTTAGGATGCAGCCATCAAGTCTAAAAGAAGTGGTTGATTGACCTGAGGGCGGAAAAGTAATGCATTCATTATCGTAATTGCACATTAGTATTAATTACCTGAACTATTAAATTTTAATTCGCTGCAAAAGTAGAAGTTTTCGCTTTTTAATTTAAACGATTACACGAGTATCGAGTAACTGTGATCAGCGAACCTCACTGCCAATAATTCACTTTAAACTGCATCGCTATTAACTTAATTTTCATAGCCAATATAAACTGAAGGCACCATTTCCAGTTGAAACGTGCGCTTGCATCTTGAATTCAATAAGGAAAATTATTATTCAAGAAAAATTAATTGCTTCTTAATTTTCAGCCACCGGGTTCAATAAAACCACCCACCTCCATTGTTGTTCAGCTCGGCATCAACAGCACCACAGAGCTTCGCCGGAACCACAAAACGCCGTCTTGGTCATTCACGATGGGGATTCCATCTCTTTCGCTGTGCTTCAATGACCCGCCAGTCTGCCGTACGTGTAAAATTCCCATCCAGGTGAGTAAAGTACAGGCGGCACAGGTAAGCAGCGTTCTTAAGCTCACAGTCCGATCGATCGGTGGAGTCGGAAAGAGGCAGGGATACCGTTACTTAATAGCAACTCCGCGAGCTTCGAACCCATCAGTTGTTGTTCAGCCACGGTCCTAGTCATAGTTGGTACTCAAGTGCTGTCTACCGTAGTGAGTTTCAGTGAATCGCCATAGTTGTATCCCGGTACGGTCCATCTTCAAGAAGAATGCAAGCAATAAATTTCCAGCGCTTGATGCTAGCCTCGATCTTGGCGAACTTGGCATTGATGCAGGCGGTGCACGCCAAAGACAAGGCGGAAAAAGATGAAGGTACGTATCAAGGGCACAATAATTCCCGCCGGTAAACGTGTAAAGACGTTCGTCACATGGCCAAACCGGTTGCTGGCGAGCGCAATTGCTGCACCACCTACGTAATCGTCATGGAGTACGGACAAGTATCGATCTCAAGATGAGTACGTGCATTGCGTCATCGAGGTAATCGCACTTAGCCGAGTGAGTGAAGGTGCTTTGACCGCGCTTTCGTGTTTTCAAACATTTCGCGATACTCACTACCCGGAAATTAGCGATGTGTGACAAACTTGAGTCATCTCAAGATCGACTCAGTAAGGAGTCGCTTAACTTTCACCGGACTCATCCGGAAGTTACGATTTGTTCGCGTTCTTTTGTAGTGCTTCCTACGGCATACTCTGACCCATCAGTTACCGAATCGCTTTAACGGTTTCTTAAAAGCTGCCCAATCCTACTTTCAGATATTTGGCAACAAGATCTGAGCGACGCCTTCAACATCGACGCATCCTCGCAGGGCATTCAGAAAGTGAATTTGAAGTGCGGCTCGAATTCGATGGTTGTGCAACTCGAAACCGAGAAGGATTTCACGGGCGTCATGTATACGCGTGGCAGCTTCTACAAACAGGCAGAACCGTGCTTTGTTAAGCCGACGCAGGGCCGAGCACGATCGCTCGAAATGAGGTTCCCGTTCGATCAGTGCCAGACGATTCAGGATGGCGATAGCTTTTCGAATGTTGTTGTCGTTCAAAACGACCCGGAACTGGTAACGCCGGGCGATGCAGCGTTCTCGTTAGAATGCGACTTTCGGAAATCGCGAAGCTTATCGGTCGGTGCGGACTATCAGGCTCGCGATAGGTGAGTGATTGACATAGTACTATCGTTTATAGTGAATCTATTTTTTCTAAACTATCTTGAATCTTTCTTAACTCTTTTCTCTTGAATTCTTCCCTATTGTAGCGATCCAAAAAAAGTAGGGTCCCAACTTTTAAGGAGACGTGATCACAACGTATTACCGCTACGTCGATTCTATTGAACGAATTTTGTAAGAAATTGTTAGCTTTAGTTTTCGGGGCATACTAATACTGGTAATTAGTGATAGTGCACTTCTGGAATCACGTAAGGAGGATAATTTAATGCAGATGCCAAATGGTGAGATAACAAACCGTTGAGAGGTTGAGCATCATTTAGTTGCAGTTACGTTATGCCAGAACTGTTGCTTGGTTGAGTGAATTTGGAAAACAACTAACATTTCAAGTAGATAACATTTTACGTACATGTTGGTAAAAATTCGGAATAGATTTGAACTAATCTTTCTCGAGAAGTTTTATAGTATTGATGGCTTTACTTTGCCGCCCCCATATAAAAAAAAATTAGTTTCCCAGTCTTACGTGAGTTATAGTTAAAAGAATTTACGAAAACGTGATGGCTACTTCTACATAACCCTCTTATGCCGCAAAGCGGAGACTATAAAAGTCACCATAATCAATATTCGGACACTCCCTGCTGAGTTTTATAAGTTGGGTTTCTTATGTTTAATAATAAATCATTGTGCTTACCACTGTGTGTAGGTTAGCGCAATGATTTATTATTCTTTTGCAATGAAAGGTTTCAATGTTTTAATCCCTTTCCAATTGTTTATTATACTCAAGATAAAATCTAAGAGTTGTTGTAATTTACCTTACCGTTTGTAACACTAAGAAACAATGCTTACATAGAGCCGCTAACGGTACAGAAATATTTTTTGCCGCTCAAAAACCTTAATGTGACCGTCAGTCTGTCTGTCTGTATGTCCCCCTCTGCACAACATAACTTTCGAACGGTATGAACTAGCGCGCTGAAATTCAGTGTAATTCATTTTTAGCAAAAAAGAAACATTAAGTTCGAGAACGGACTACATTACCACACTCCTTCTGCCCTGTCTCACAGAAATTTCGAAATTTTAAGAAATTAATTTTTCTTCGAAACTATTCAAGCTATCGACTTGAAATTTGCGTCAAAGTATAATGATGTACATATTAATAATATCACGGAATATTGATCCGATCCCTCTCACTCCTTCTACCCCCTCCCATACAAATGCACAATTTTGAAAAATGCATTTTTTTTATTTCCAAACTAGCAATGCCAGAATCAGTTTTATTATAATTGCAATGAGTTTTAAAATAAACTGCCATCAAGTCGGGCGAAACTTTATTACTTTTGGGACAAGTTGCGGATGCGTTGAAAGTCAATATGAAGGTTAGAGTGGTTAGGGAAGACTAAGTGAAAGGGACTTCTTGGGCAGGGCAGTTCTCAATTTAATACTTTGCGGAAACGTTCAAAAGCTCCAGTACATATAAAAAAATAGTTCGTTCGTTTATTTATGTAAGTTTGAGTTTTCAGGGAGGGGTGAGGGGAAGGGGTGAGGGGTGATAGTAAGTGTGGGTGGATGTTAATAGATTTTTTAATTGATTGCTTGACACACGTCCAATATTGTCTGTATAGAATGTCAGTTTCATAGACGAAGCTGCATGAAATTTTCATATGATTCGGTGTATTTTACTTTCACGAAACCAAACATTTGTACGGGAGGAGGTAGAGGAATCGTAAAATTTTTGATACAATTTTATTTCCTTTATATTGTAAGGTGCTCGTACAAAATTTCAAGTCCGTAGTTTTTAATTTGTTGGTTTTTAGTTGATTTAATGAAATTGGTCGAAATCATACTTTTGTATGGGAGTGGGTAGAACTTTTAATGTAATTTCATTTCAACTATTTTTATAAGTTCTTACGCAAAATTTCAAATTGGTAGCTTTTAATAGTTAGGTGATAATTGATTTCTTAAAAATGGTCGAAAAAATAATTTTGTATGGGAGGGGGTAGAAGTCTTAAAGGTTTTCCACAAGTTAAAACGTCGTATATTTAAGGATTTTCGTTAAATGCATTTCGCAAATTTTCAAGTTTATACCTTAAAATTTTATTCAAAAATTTTCAGCTTATGTGTATTTTTCATTCATGAAACACCTTGTGCCCGTTAGGCCCCCACTTTGGTGCATAACAATTTTGGAACAAATTATTATTTTTCTTTTAAGTATGTATATCAATTTGTATTGACGTGCAAAATTTAAACTTTGTATTTTTTACCAGAGCCCTAAAAAAATCACTCAAAATTTTCAATATTTTTGCATTCCACCTCCCTCCCCAACTTAAATTTCTTACCAAAATTAAAGACTATATAGTTCTATAATCTGACAAATTTCTGATTTGATATCTGTACTTAATGTTGAGATATACCGATTTGTAATTTGAAAGTGTTTATACTCTAGATGGAATCTGAGAGTATTATAAGTTTGCTCTAAGGTTTGTAACGCCAAGAAATAAGGCTCGGAGAAAAAAATGATGAATACAGAAGTTAATATTATCACTCAAAAATCTCAAAACCGGATGTCCGTCCGTCCGTCCGTCCGTCCGTGCGCTCTCTAGCTTGAGAACGCGTTGAGCTAGATAGTTCAAATTTTGTACACGTCGTTTTTGACAAAAAAGTAAGGTCAAGTTCGTGAACGGGCCAAATCGCTCCACCCCTTCTACCCCCTCCCATACAAAATGACACAATTGCGCAATTTGACAATGAAGAGATTTGCTCGAAAAGTATATAAGCTATTCACCTGAAATTTGGAATACATTACTATTATGATAATATCAATCTACCGTATAAAAATTATGTGTGTCCTACCACTCCTTCTACCACCTCCCATACAAACTGTACTTTTCATGAATTATTCTAAGCCAATTTACTCAGTGCGTATAAAATTTAGCTAGCTGAAATTTTGCACCAAGTATTTATTTAAAATTGTTAGTAAGGCCAAAAAAAAAGTAGACGATTAGCTTCACCCCTTCTACCCCCACCCATACAAAATGACACAATTTCGCAATTTGACAATAAATGGATTTACTCGAAAAGTGTGAAAGCTATTAATCTGAATTTTTGGATATATTACATTCATAATAATATAAATCTACAGTACAAAAATTATTTGAGTCCTCCCTCTCCTTCCACCCCCTCCCATACAAACATCACTTTTTCGTGAAATGCTTTAAGACGATTTTCTCAGAACATATAACATTTATCGAGCTCATATTTTGTAATAAATTCTTAATTAGTATTATCACTAAGATCAGAAAAAAATATTTGATTAGCTCCACTGCTTCTACCCATACAATATGGCACAGTTTCACAACTTCACAAAAAATCGATTTTCTTGAAAAGTATGAATGGCACTAGTCTGAAATTTAAGGGATGTCAATTTTATAATATTCCTAGTTATTTTTGAAAAAATCACTAAAATTCCTCCACTCTTTCTACCCCCTCCCATACAAACTGCACATTTTCATTAAATCTAACTCACTAATTTTTTCAGTTCCCATTCAATTTTTGGAGTAAGCATTTTGAATAAAACATTTTTATAGCTACTTTAGCATGATGGGGAGAAAATTAGTTCAATGCTATCATCCCTTCTAACACTCCCCATACAAAATTTCTTGGGATCACAAAAAATTCTATTCCATCTAGAGTATCGTAAGATTGCGCTTTACGCGCAATCGTAGCCCTGTTATGTTTTTCTTTGCACTCCCCCTGACCCTCCCTCTTACAGTAAGCCTCTTTGTTTTTAGCCTCCCTTATAGGGGCATAGGACAGAAACCACTCTCTTTCACAAGGTGCGAGCCTGAGCATCGGCCTTTATCTGTTGCCAGGACTTGCTTATTCCTCTGGCCTCCTGCTCAACTGGACGCTTGCATGTGCTACATGGTCGACCAACCCGACGTCTTCCTTGAGGATTATAATCCAGAGCCTGTTTGGCGATGTTTCCTCAAAGTGTGACCGATCTACTGCCACTTCCGCTTTTGAATCTCAATGCCTATTTTAGTTTGTCCAGTTGTGCTCCAAAGTTCGTCGTTGGAGATCACTTCTGGTCACTCCTAAAATGCGTCGGAGGCATCGGTTCACGAAAGTTTGCACAACCATATAACAACACGGATTTGACGGCTTCTCAAAATAGCTATCAACCGCAGATTTCGTCTTTGCAGATCACACGAGCATAGACGAATTGTAAGCTCCCTAACCCTTTTGTATCGCTACTACAATGGAGATTGTTCGGACGAAATCTTTAATCTCTTGCCCCCATGTATACTTACTCCGTAATACTAGAGCTGCTTCACGCGCTCATAAGTATTCTCTCACCCCCATCTTCGGTCGCACTGTGAAATTCCGTGATTCGTTTTTAAACCGGACTGTTCGCTGCCCATCTCAGTATTCCCGCATGATTACAACATTCAACAATTCAAAAGAAATATTCATAGCCATCTCTAGCCCCATAATTGTCAAAAACCAACATCCTTCCCCCTTACCAGAGCTGTGCTTCAGTACAAAAGGCCAACCCCTCTAGTTCCGGTGTCACATAAAAAAAAAGATCTTTTACCACTGAACAATTTTTTCAAGTTTGGAAACAAAAAATAATCCGAAGGGGCCAAATCTGGCAAATAGGATGCGCAAGGAAGTAATTCAAACTTTAACTTACATTCTCTTTTTTCGCCAAATGTAGCCTTTTTTTTATTAGATCACTAATACGCTGCAATAAGTTTGAATAATATTCGCCGTTAATTGAAAATTGAAAATTTTGGCCATGGCCTTGCGTGCAGATAGAACTGTTTTCACCATCTTTGGAGCCGATTCTCCCCTCTCAGGCCATTGTTTTGACTATCCTTCGTTTCAGGTGTGAAGTGATGGACCCATGTTTATCAATGGTTATGAATCGATGCAAAATCTCAGCTTTATTGCTATGGATTTTTGCCAAACACTCGATTGGATCATCTCCACGACGCTGATTTTCTTCCGTTGTGAGTAATCGCGGCAGTCATCTTTCGAATAACTCTCTCATGTCAAATTTTCAGTCAATGTGCGATGTACAGCACTTTTTGAAAAGCCTACCATGTCTGCTAGCTCGGGCACTCATTAGATCGACCTTGCAATGTTCATCTTGGTAGGTCCTACGGCCTCGTTTAAAGTCTACCACCCAATATTTTACTATTCTAAACGAAGAAGCAGACTCTACCAGAGTAGAATCTAGCTCCACTTTGATATTGGGTGGACTAAGGTCTTTCAAATGAAAGCATTGTATCACCATGTTTTTTCACTGGGAGCGTTTACTAGTCATGGCTGTCAAACAAATACGAAGCAATTTAATACGTATGATGCACTGCTGGTAACAAGACGTCGCACCATATTTAATAAAAAGTGTGGACAATTGTACGCAATTTCTGCATTGAAATGTTCGCCACATACATTAAATCACTATTTCGCATGGCAACATTCGGTTCTGTTGATGATGGCAACGATTTTGACATTTGATAGCCCTTATCACGAATACACAGGATAATTTGGTTTAGATATTCACCAAATATAATCACAGCGGCGCAAAAAGGTTTAAGTACCTGCCATACGAGGGGTGTATGATAAGTACCCGTGAAAGGCAAGAGAACGCATTAAAAAATTTTTATTTTTATTTATTTCTCAATATAATCTCCTTTCAGCTCGATACATTTAGTCCAGCGATATTCTAACTTTTTCAAGCCATCCAAAAAATATGATTTGTCGAACTCCGCAGAATAGGCCTCTGTTGCGTCGATAGCCTCCTCAGTCGAGCCGAATTTCTTTCCTGCCAACGATTTCTTCTAGTTTGTAAAGAGGAAAAAGTCACAGGGGGTCAAATCAGGGGAATATGGTGGGTGAGGCAGCAATTCGTAGCGCAATTCGACCAGTGATTGCGGACGAGTGAGCAGGTGCTTTGTCATGGTGAAAAAGGACTTTTTTTTTCGCCAACTGAGGTCGTTTTTTTATCAATTCAGCATTGAATCGATCCAATAAATCAGCATAGTACTGCCCGTGATTGTCCTTCCTTTCTCCAAATAGTCGGTGAAGATGATGCCTTGCGAATCCCAAAAAACGGTGGACATGACTTTTCCGGCCGATGGAACCGTTTTCTCCTTCTTTGGAGCAGTTTCGCCGAGTGAAATCCACTGTTTTGACTGTTCTTTCGTTTCTGGCGTGTAGTAATGGATCCATGTTTCGTCAACAGTCACGTAACGCCGTAGAAATTCTTTCGGATTGTGTTTAAACATGCCCAAACAGTGCTCCGAAGTTGTCATGTGATTCCGTTTTTGCTCCACTGTTAGCAAACGCGGCACCCATCTCGCCTATAGCTTTCTCCTGCCCAATTTTTCGTATAGGATATTTTGTATGCGTTCAATTGAGATGTGTACAATGTCAGCAATCTCTCTGACCTTCATCCGACGATCTGCTAACACAATATCATGGATTTTATTAACCATATCCTCCGTAGTCATCTCAATCGGACGGCCTGGGCGCTCTTCATCAAAAACGGATGTTTGGCCAAGCTTGAATTCATTAAACCAATATCTGATGGTAGTGGTCGAAGGTGCATGGTCCTTATAAACGGCATTCAACTTCACTTTGATTTCCTCACACGTCTTCCTATCCAAAAAAAGAAATCGAATCACTGATCGATATTGCTCTTTCTCCATGATTGCAAATAACTTGATGAATTTCAACAGCTGTCAAAACAAAACTACTCGATAAATCTGTCTGAAATTTTCACAGTCGTCATTGTAAAGATGGCGCTACATGATGGCATAAACATTTTGCGTCAGTGTTGCCATCAGTTGGTAAACACGGGTACTTATCATACAGCCCTCGACATGTACTTAAACCCTTACTTTCATTTTTCGAATTTCGTATACCACGAAAGGTGTCAATACCACGTTTATATCAGATTGTAAGCCACGTATATACGTGGTATTGATACAGTGATGGTATTGTTCTACTTCTACAACGGCGCTACAAACCAAATCGGACCTTGGCCTCCTGACATTCAGGTTCCTTAGCAATTTTTATTTTCATTACTTATTGTGGAAGGGTTGTTAGCCCTTCGCACAACCCTCTTTCTACGAATCTTTCATTTTCGTAGATTGAGGTGACCAAGGTATATCCAATCAGGCAATGTGCTGGAATTATATATTGCGCCGACCGGGATTTGAACTCACGACCTCCGCATTACAATACCAACATGCTACCCACTAGGCTACACCCTAGCTATTGGTATTGTTAATACCAGCTATTGTATATCAGCAGTGCATCATAGGTATAGCGTCGTCAAACTTCAAAGTTAAGGTTATTAAGGTTGGTACTTTCTACCATAGACATTTTTTCAAACAATAGCCGCCATCTATACGTCAGGGCTGGGTACTTCTGGTACAGCCTACGCATGTTACTTCAACAGATTAAACAATCTCTGATCCATGTTTATTGAAAAATACTAATTTTGAATTTACTCATGTTTTGAGAATCTGCCGCCCTTCATGCTGAGGCCATGGTGTCGTGCATCACTTGCTCAACAACTCAAACTTACTCAATTTCAATAGCTTTTACTTCTTCTACAATGACACTACATTCCTCCCGATCTTCAGGTTCCTTAACATTTTAATTGCTTATTGTGAAAAGGTTGTTAGTCCTTCGCACAACTCTCTATCTACAAATATTTTCATATTCGTCGATTGAGGTGACCAAAGTATATTCAAGCAGGCATTATGCTGGAATTATGCGCCGTATTTCACGACCTTTGCATTGTAGACCAACACGTTGCAAACTACCTTTTTCAACAGCTACCAAAACAAAAATACATAAATGATTTAGTTAAAATTGTGACAATCGTTGTTTGAAAGATGGCACTAGACGATGATATATAAATTTAAGGTCAGTGATGCCATCTGTCTTCCAATACGGGTACTTACTAATTTCCTCCTATACCATGAAAGCCGCCTAACGCATTGTTTTGCTTCCATTGAATACCCAGATTATTCCGTGAAGCTTTCGATGCAACACCCCCCCCCCCCCCCCCACAATGGAACACACTATACAACGTAATTTTAGGAGAAATAACTTTCAAAAGTGCAAATTAAACATTAACCACTGCTTCCTATTTAATCCTTCCAATTCAAAATTCTCTTCTTCATCGCACCCATACATATGATGTGCACATATACACTTGTTAGTGTTTCTACTACTATAGAGGTTACAGTCGTCATTGAACTAGCACAGAATTCGGTTTAAGTTTCTTATTATTACTTTTTTTAATTAATTTTATCTAAAGATTTCATTTAACTAACACACTACAAAATGACACTATTTCACTATACACACAGTTATATTCAATTATTGCTTAGTTCCAATAGAACGGTTGAAAACTAGTAGGCTACTTTTTTAAGGAATCTGTTATAACGAGAACCGTGAAATAATAACATCGGGGCAGTGAAGTATATGGAATATTGAAACTTTTATTTCAAATTCTTCATTGTTTTTTTTTGTTCCACGGCTCCTCGTTTACATTACTATCATTTCATCGCTCTATTGGAAAAAAGAAAATTATAAACAGCAAACATTTTTTTTTTAAACAAAAACACACATTTAAATTCCACCAACCCAGAATTGCATCCGGTTCCCGCATTACACTAACAAGTCCAGATCCATCGACAGCTGATCATGTCGATAAGGATGGTCAGGATAGCGTACACAGCGATTCGGACACAGTAACATACATTCCACACGGTGAAGGCGGTACCGAGCAAAAAGTTATCGGTACTGTTGAAACACTTAACATCAATAGTGAAAAACACGATGAACTTTAGATCTAATTGATTTGCTTAGATCTGGCTCTTTCTTAGTTTTATTCAATTTTATTTAGAAATAAGGAGATTTTAAGGTGAGATTAGGTTGTAGCAAATTATTTACTTTGCTTATAAAATAACGTGCATTTATTTTGTATAAAATTGTGGGAGAAAAAAAATAAACTAGCAAATACTTTATTTCATTTTTAGGATCAATAACACAAAGGCCAACAGTGTGTCTGGAGAAGAAATCGAGATTACAAGCTCATAGGCATTTAGTTTTTTAAATTGTTTTATTTTTAGTGTTTAAGATTTTGTTGTATAAATTATTGAGAACGTAAAGTTTAAGGAGATGATTTAAATTTAATTGTGATATTGTAAATTTTTTTAAAAAAAAATGGTCAAATATTATTTTACCTTATTTAGTTTTACTAAAAAGCCATGATTAGTTCTGATAGTTGAGCCTGTGCAACCCGTTGGAGTTAGAGACTTTATCGGGAAAGGTTATAATTGGATTCCTAATAAACTTGTCCGACTTATAGTTATTGTTACATGTCAGCTCTACTTGCTCATCATCATCTACCACTGAACTACGATGTAAATAAGTGGGCGCGGACGAACACTACAAGGAACGACCAAATTCCGATCATGAACGCTGTGCAACTCGATTGGAATGTTCAAAGTCTCCAACAACAAAAACACGGGCAATGTAGAGAAGCAGCCGACAGCGATCGGACAATAAGGGTATGACTCGGACGAGAATGAAATGAGAACAGCTGTGAATTGTGAAGAAACCAACAACAACTACACGTATAGATTCGGGTGACAGGGAAGAGACTCGTACGATGAGGAAATGCCTTACAGAAGCAACTAACAGCGCTCGGCCGAGAAGGATAATTCGTACGATAAGTGCCTCATCTACTTCTACAATGGCAGTACGGCCTAAATCGGGCCTTGGCCTCCTGACCTTCAGGTTCCTTAATATTTTTTCATTATTTATTGTGGATGGGTTGTTAGCCCTTCGCACAACCCTCTATCTACATACAAATTTCTAATTTTCGTAGATTGAGGTAACCAAGCAAGTAGTATGCAATAATTATATTACGTTGACCGGGATTTGAGCTCACGACCTTCGCATTGTAAGACCCACTAAGCTCCACCCTAACTGCGATAAGTGCGATATAAATAAGCGACCGTTTTTGATAAACATTCAGTCCAGTTTGAGCGATCGACGGGTCAGCTATATATCGACTGACCCGTAGCGAAAGAGTCAAGATTGGCAAGCGATAAGCTATGAGCGTCTGAAGTGAAAAGTGTAAAGCGATTTACCAGGTGTATGAGCTTAAGTTCGCTGTTTGCTCATAGATGGCGTTAATGAGCGTATTAGGCTACCATTGACCCGCCATACCTTTTTTTATGAGCATCTGTCAACATTAATCAGTGCACATCGTCAGCAATTTCCTTTGGTAATCATGTCTAGCTTTGTGCCAGGGGAAGTGCATATGTGGGAAGCTCTGCTTTTCTGCTTCAATTTGAAGAAATCGGCTGCCGAATCGCATTGAATGTTAGTGGAGGCCTATTATGGCAGTGCTTTATCGCAAACAACGTGCATAGATTAGTTTCGTCGGTCCAAAGAAAGCAATTTTGACCTGAGTGACAAGAAGCGTGAATATAGGCTTAGAAAGTCACTTTTGGGCGAGGTCGATACCCAATCACAAAAAATCCTTGCCAAGCAATTGGGTGTTACTCAACCAGCCATTTCCATGCGTCTACGTGGGAAAGGTTCAAAAGAGCAGAAAATGGGTGCCGCATGAATTGAATGATAGGCAGATGGAGCGTTGCCGAAACACATGCGAAATCTTACTCGCCAGACAGAAAAAAAGTCAATCCACCATCCGCTGGCGATGAAAAGTGGATATAGGTCGAGAATTCTAAGCACAAGAAATCGTGGGTTGACGATGCTGTGCGTTTGGTGGGATTGTCTACTATGAAATGTTGAAACCAGGTGAAACTGTTAATGCCCACCGCTGTCATCAACAACTGAACAAATTGCACA
Source organism: Chorisops tibialis (assembly GCA_963669355.1). NCBI lineage: Eukaryota > Metazoa > Arthropoda > Insecta > Diptera > Stratiomyidae > Chorisops > Chorisops tibialis. Next base: position 11,879,493 of record OY770262.1, on the reverse strand, counting down.
GTGCTCTACATCAAAAAGGCCGGATTATCAACAAAGACATGAAAGGTTGATTTTCCTCCACGACAACGCACCATCGCAGACGTCGAAAATGGTCCGAAACTACTTGGAGACACTCAACAGGGAGATGGTGAGCCCTTGCCGCTTATTCACCAGACCTGGCCCCTTCCGACTACCACCTGTGTTCGAGGGTGGGCCACGCGCTCGCTGAGCAGCACTTCGATTCTTACGAAGACGTGCGAAAAAGGCTTGATGAGTGGTTTGCCTCGAAAGAGGAGAAATTTTTTTGGTGTGGTATTCACAAATTTCCCCGAGAGATGAAAAAAATGTGTAGCTAGCGAGTGCAAGTACTTTGAATAAATTTGTTTTTGATTCTATGAGAAGACATGTGTTTTTCTGACTAAAAAATAGCGGATTCGAGCTTATAAACCATTAGTTGAATTAAATAAAGTTTTGCGGTTAAATTAAAATGAACCTGAGCTAGAAGTTTTATTTTTACTTTGAATCTAGCGACCCCTGGCGCAATTCATTATTATCAATCTCTGTGTTGGTAGTGCATAACTTATGTGATCGTGGACGTATTTTAGCTAAAAGGCGATACGCAGCGGTAGTGCCAAATAGGCGAATTAAGTTAAAGTGTGAATTAAGTTAAAGTGCGAATTAAGTAATAGTGCGAATAAATAAATTATCCCTTATTTTTAAACGAATTGTGTTTTACTTGAAATCCCGGCGAACCCCTAGCTCGCAACAATATATATTTGGCAATAGAGATGGCAAAATCTGCTCTTTTCCAATCGCAGTGATTTACTGCGATAGCTCTTTTTCAATATCTGTGTTAAAATAGCAGTGAAAATATCGCAGGTATGTAAAATAGCATACCATCTCTAACTGGCAACAATCCTTCAAGGCAGAATACAGAACAAAATTGAACGTAAATTGCGCGACGATTAAGATGGCTTTCGTCCGTACCGCGCACAAAGAAGTTCACTTCAAAAATTCTAACTGAAACACTTGATAAACTGTTGCATTGATAATTCAATTTTATTATTATTATTATCTCTTTTTCTTTTTACTAATAATTTGATTTCTCTTGCTTGAATATCTTTTTCGAATTACTCAAGTATATAATTCATATTTAGTGTTGTTGTTTTTTATTAAATCCTGGAAAACTAAAAGGGATTTTGTTTATTTTTTTTCTTCTTCATTTTTACTATGATTATTTTTTAGACTAACGCTAAAGAAAGACCCCTTTTTGTTTGCATTCGTTATAACTTGTTCCGCTTAACTTTATACAATTTTAATTTTTGTTTTGTTTTAATTCAAATTACTATCAAGTTTTTTTTTTTATATAATTTCTGGTATCAATGTAAATTGTAAATTTTAAAGTTGTTTTTTTTTGTAAATTTTTCTTATACACATAAAATTATATAAAAAGCTTTACAAGATTATTTTAAACAGCAAGAAATTTTACACCACTTAAAGTTAATCTTTTTTTAGTATACTGCAAAACAATTTCAGTATTCATTAAATATAGAAAAGAAAAATAAAGTTGTAGAGAAAAAAACAAATGAAATTTATCTGTACATGTTATCTATTTCTGAAATTAATTACAATTATTATTATAATTCGTTTTATTAAGTTTGATCTTGTAAATTTTATTAAGTAACAACTTTTTTTTAGGTTTATAAGCAGGCAAAATGTCGTTATTTTTGTAGTTGTTGTTATGCGATTAATTACAGTTCTAGTAATGTTTCTAATGGCGCTATCACTTCGTATGGCTTGATATTAATAAGTTTTTATTTTGTTGTTAATTTAACTCTTATTTCTAGTTTAATTTTCTTTGTTTATTTTTTGCTTCGTACTGTTGTATTATTATTTTGTTACTATTTTGTTTTTATAAACTACTTTTGTGTGTATAAAAAATAATTTCTTTTGTAGCTATCTTCCATTCCGAGAAAAGGATATTTTCTGAAAAATTAGCTTTAGGCGCTTTAATTAAATATCGATTTGGAAATTATAGAAGGTTCATTTCTATCAAAAAAAAGGAAAATACATTTTTTTCCTAAATTTCTAAACAATTTACAAATAGAAAAGAAAATTGAAACACTGTTAAATGGCCATCGTAGCCATGGTTTAAACAATTTCTATTTGCCCGCGTGGTTTGAACAATTTGAAATAAATCAATATAATTAGAACATTGACTGTTAGGAAAGAAAACGAAAGCATTTTGCAAATTATGATGAGATTCAAATCGCTATATGCGACAAATGTTGAAATCCACATCAAGTTATAGAAAGAAAATTTAAAAGTTAAAATTTTTCTTCCAATTGAAAAGTCTAACCAACACGAAATTATGGAAATTCGAAAAAGTTATCAATTTCAAGCACACGGAAAATAAAAAAATAAATAAGTATTCAACTTTGTAACATTAAGCTCTTAGATCTACTCGCCAAAGGTCCAGGAAATAAATACTTTACAGTATTTTTATGTATGCATACTTTACGTTGTTGTTATATTTTTATCGTTCCAGGACTGTTGCTCTAGATTTTTTTTGGTAACAATTCATAGCAGAGCGCATTCACAACGATCTATGCGATGTACTGGCAACGCTATCACGGATTCCGATAGTCTTACTTGTCACATACCGTCTGGCAACACTACCAGACAATACTGTAAACAAGAACTGGAAATAAAGCAGTATGAATTCGTATCACAAGCGGCTCGGACGTGTTGTTCTTTAGTTCCACCTTCCGCAGGTCATCACATGGTGTCAGAAGTGAAAGTGAAAATTTAATGCTGGGACTCGAAAGTTCTGCCAAATTAGAGCATCGCGAGTGAAAGAAAAAAAAAAAAAAAAGAAAGAGCATCGCGAGTAAAAAAAAAAAGAAAAGCAACGATATCGGAGTGTCGAGAGTGTGAGTGAAGATACCAAACACAATCGCACAAGCACCGGAACAAAGTGAAAACGAGTCATACGAAATAAATGTTGCAGAACATTCGCGTACAAAGTGAAAACGAGTCAGACGAAATTAGTATTGCAGAACATTCGCCGGAACAAAGTGAAAACGAGTCATACGAAATGTCAATTAAACCGCCGAAACCATTGCTGGTCAACAGTGGACGGAATGGCTCGAAGTCTATGAAAACTACTTCACGGCGGCAAAAATTGGTAAAGAGGAAGCACCTGTTCAGACCGCTAATTTTCTGGCAATCATTGGTCGTGACGCGTTGAAAGTAATCAACAATCTGGGATTGACTGTTGAGGAAAGAAAAGATTTGGCCACAATTAAAGCTAGATTAACTCAACAGTTGTCACCATCAAAAAATAAAACATACGAACGTTGCCAATTTCATAGAATAGAACAGCAACAAAATGAACCATTTGAAGATTTTCTTCAAAAATTACAAACTCAGATTAAAAAGTGCTCGTACGGCGTACAAGCTGATGAATTTATAATGGATCAGATTGTGGTCGGCATATACTCTGAGACAACACGACAAAAACTATGGGTCGAGGACGACTTAGACTTCGAAAAAACGAAAAAAATTTGCCGTGCAGCAGAAAGAGCGACAAAACAAATGAAACAAATATCGGAACTCCAAAAAAGTTTTGCTACTACAAACGTAAATGCAATTAAAAAAGACAAGGAATTTGATTGTAAAAGATGTGGCAACAAACATGGACTAAAAAGTTGTCCAGCATTTAACAAAACATGTGAATTGTGTAGGAACAAAGGCCATTTCAAAGCAATGTGCAAAACGGGAAAATTTAAAAATCTTGATAACGAAAAAAATAAAAACAGAGTCAAAATGTTTAAAAAAATTAAAAAAGGTAAAAAATCAAAAAAAGTGTATTATATTGAATCAGATACAGAAAGTGATACAGCAGATGAGTCGGATGAAACCGACGATGATTCAGATGCCGAACCCAGGAAATACAAAGTAAGTTCAATCAAATTGAGCGATAAAAACAAATATCCAAAAGTGAATGTGTTAAGTGAAAGAGATAAATGGTCAGCAACGGTTAGGGTTGGCAACAAAGTCTTGAGTATGAAACTAGACACGGGCGCAGAGTGCAATGTGTTATCGCGACAAGATGCCAAAAAAGTGGACGCACAAATTGTCAAATCTGCGACCAAACGTATTATTGCCTACAACAATAAAGGCATTAAAGTAGTAGGCGAGGCAAAGGTATTGTGTGCGGTAGAAAATAAAATGGAATCAGTTGTGTTCAAAATAGTAGAAATGGACGTATCACCAATCTTAGGCAGCAAAATGTGCGAAAAGTTGGGACTGGTCCTTCGGGTACATCAAATTGATGAACGTTCAGATGATGTATTAAGTTTGGGATGCTGCAAGAATTTTGAATACGACATTGATTTCATAGATAATCCTAAATTCAGGATAATACCAGCACGTCGAATTGCACATTCACTCAGAGACAAAACTAAAAAAGAATTGGAAAAAATGGTTAAATTGAAAGTCATTGAATCAATTACAGAACCAACACCAGCAGTAAGTCCAATGGTTATTGTAACCAAAGGCGAAAAAATTCGCATTTGTCTGGATCCAACAGAACTAAATAAAAACATAAAGCGCAGATATTACCCATTAAAAACAGTGGAAGAAATTGCAGCAAGAGTTTGCAATGCAAAATATTTCACCAAATTAGATTGCCAGAAAGGGTTTTGGCAAATCAAAGTAACTAATAGAACGTCAAAATATTTAACATTTGCTACGCCATGGGATCGTTATCGGTATCTGCGACTACCATTTGGCATTTCATCAGTACCGGAAGTATTTTCGGAAGTGATGAATCGCACGTTGAGCGGAATTGAAAACTGCGAAATAGCTATGGATGATATTTTTATCTATGCCGCAACGAAAAAAGAACTGGAAAGTATAACAAAAACAGTTATCGATAGATTAACGCAAACTGGATTCAAGCTTAACAAAGAAAAATGCGAATTCAATCAAAAACGTATGAAATTTCTCGGGCATTTATTCACGCAAAATGGTTATGAAGCCGATAGCGAAAAAATTGCAGCAATCAAACAGCTCAAAACACCAACCTGTGTTAAAGAATTACAACGGTTGCTTGGAATGGTTAACTATTTAGGCAAATTCATACCGAATTTGTCAGAACTAACCGAACCACTGCGAAAGTTATTGCATAAAGATGTAGAATGGTTTTGGGATCAGGAGCAACAACAAGCAGTCGAAAACATTAAACAAGTATTGACATCGACCCCAGTATTGAAGTACTACGATGTCAATGATAAGGTGAAACTATCAGTCGACGCAAGTTCAAAGGCTATGGGTTCTTGCCTAATCCAAGGTGAGAGACCAGTAGCATATGCAACCAGAGCGTTCACAAAAGCGCAACAAAACTATCCACAAATTGAGAAAGAAGCGATGGCGATTAAGTTTGCGTGTAAAAAATTTCATGAATTCGTATACGGCAAACAACTGTTAATTGAGACTGACCACAAACCACTCGAAACAATTTTCAAAAAACCGTTACAAAATACACCATTGCGGTTGCAAAGAATTTTATGGGATGTGTTGCAATATTCACCATCGGTGAAATACATCAAAGGTACTCAAATTCCAATAGCCGATGCGCTTAGTCGTGATTGTGAAGCAAAAGATTTTGAAGAAGAAGAAGAATATGCAGTAAACGCATTACTATCAATAACAGATGAACTAAAAGAACGTTTCATCGAATCTACGAAAAACGACATCGAACTGCGTTTACTCAAAACAGTGATTCAACGAGGTTGGCCAGATGATGACAATGAACTACCCAAAGCAATCAGGAAATACGTTACGTTTAGAGAGGAAATAACATTTGATGAAAATGGTTTATTGTTCAAAGCGCATAAATTGATTGTACCTGAAGCTGAAATACCAAACATCATCAAACAGATACACACTGGACATGCAGGCATTACAAAAACATTAGCAAGGGCCAGAGTTTCTCTTTATTGGTATGGTCAAACGAACGACATAAAAAACTTTGTCGAAAGATGTTCAGTGTGCCAACAGACACAAAAAACCAACATTCGTGAGCCGTTGTTAATGAAAAGCATTCCGGAATACCCATTCCAAAACGTATCCAGCGACATTTTTTGCTTTAAGGGTGAGGATTTTTTATTGACTGCAGATCATTACTCGGGCTTCATCGATTTCCGTAAACTTAAATCGTCAACTTCGGCAGAAGTTATTCAATTCTTCAAACAATGGTTCTCAGTACATGGAATACCGGAAATTTTGGAGTCAGATGGTGGACCACAGTACTCATCGAAAAAATTTGCGGATTTCGCAAAAAATTGGAGCTTCAAACATCAAATATCATCTCCATACTTTCCAAGATCAAATGGTTTTGCGGAAAGAAACGTACAAACAGCAAAGAACTTAATGAAACAGGCCTTTTTGGATAATACAGACGTATATAAAGCCTTGTTAATGCTCAGAAACACTCCACGCAACGACACACTAAAATCACCGTGTCAACGCTTATTCAGCAGATCAACTCGAACCTTTATTCCAATGCCTAGGAGTCAACTCAAACCAAATATTGTTGCAAATGTTACCAGTGAATTGCGTCAGCTACGATTAAAGCAAAAAAAATATGGGGATAAAGGCGCAAGTGCATTTGAACAACTTAAAGTCGGAGACAACGTCAGAATGCAAACAGGACATCGAGAGTGGAAATCCGCTAAAGTCGTGGAAAACACTGAATATCCAAGATCGGTGATCGTTAAAACTAATGAAGGTAATCGTTATCGTCGTAATAATCATCATTTACACAAAACTAAGGCAATAATTCATCAACCCGAGTTAAATTGGCCAGTTGTTGATGGTGAAAAAACAACTAAAAATATCAGTCAGCCAAATAAAAACATCATTGAACCGACCATCGATCCGCCTGATACAATTTCTAGAGACGTACTTCAACAAACGCAAACAAATACAGCAACATCAAAGGAACCTCCCGTGAAGCTGCGCAGGTCCAGTCGTACTATCAAACCAGTCGTCAAATTTGATTCGGCAACTAATAATTAACTATACTATACATATATATTTTATTTTGTTTTATATTTGAACGTTTGTTTTTTTTGTTAGTGACATCCTTTAATTGTAATTGAATTGAAATTTTATAAAAAAAGGGGGATGTCACATACCGTCTGGCAGCACTACCAGACAATACTGTAAACAAGAACTGGAAATAAAGCAGTATGAATTCGTATCACAAGCGGCTCGGACGTGTTGTTCTTTAGTTCCACCTTCCGCAGGTCATCACATTACTCTTCGAGAGCTTTTAAATATGTAAGGATCTTGCAGTTTAGTTTATTGCGTAAATTGCAGACCGCAAAATTAATTGCTATAATCTATACATATTAATAAAATTGTAGTGTCTGTCTGTTATTTGCTTATAAATGGCTATAAGTTAGTTTTTTGAGTTATTTTAGCACTAACTAAGCATAAAAACACATTTTTGAAATTTTTGTCTGTCTGTATGTCTGTCTGTCCGACCGCTTTTCACGCACAAACGGTTGAACCGATTGTAATGAAACTTGCACAGTTTGTTAGGTGTACATCGGAATGAAATCTGCTTTTGGTCTCATTTCACTCCCCTCACGCCTTCTACCCCCTCCCATACAAAGTGACTCATTTTCAAAATATATATTCATCAAATTTTTCTTGGAAACTATAAAAGCTATTAATTTGAAATTTGGAATATATTATTTCTATTACAAATGCAGTCTTTTGGTATACAAATTGTTTGAGTTTCCTCACTCCTTTCACCACCTCCCATACAAACTACACTTATTCATGAATCACTTTACACCAAATTTCTCAGTACGTGTAACTTCCATCGAGCTAAAATGTTGTATTAAATCCTTAATTAGCATTATTATTAATATCGGGAAAAAATTAACCGATTAGCTTCACTCCTTCTACCCCCTCCCATACAATGTGACACAGTTCCACGACTTCACAAGAATTTGATTTTCTTGAAAAGTCTAAGTGTTACCGATCTGAAATTTAAAATATATCAATTGCATGATGATTATAGTTGTTTTTCAAAAAATCACCGAAAGCCCCCTTCTCCTTCCACCACCTCCCATATAAACCGCACTTTTTCATGAAATACTCTAAACGAATTTTCTCAGTACATTCAAATTTCATTGAGGTAAAAATTTGAGCTTAATCCTTAATTAGCATTATTATTAATATCGGGAAAAAAAATAACCGAGTAGCTTCACTCCTTCTACCCCCTCCCATACAATGAGACACATTCCACGACTATATGACAATTCGATTTTCTTGAAAAGTGTGAAGATACAGATCTGAAATTTAAAGTATATCAATTGCATGATAGTTATAGTTGTTTCTCGAAAAATCACCAAAAACCCCCCACTCCTTCTACCACCTCCCATACAAATTGCACAATTTCATAAAATTCAATACTCTAAGTTTCTCAGTACCAACTCAATTTTTGAAGTTTAAATTTGGTACAAAACATTTTTATAGCTACTCTAGCATGATGTGAAACAAATTAGTTCAGTGCTGTCACCCCCTCTACCACTCCCCATACAAAATTTCTTAACACCGCAAAAATTTCGATTTCATCTATACATAGTATCGTTTGATTGGGCTTTACGCACAATCGTAGTCCTGTTATGTTTTCAAGCTTAATGTTATTTTATTTGTTTTTTTTTTTAAATAACACCAGCTACAATTATTCACATGTCCTTAACGCTCTTCAACACGTATATGATTTCGAATCACGGGTTTGATTTGATCATGAGCCTGTCCCATAAAAATGGGAGTATCATGCTTTCATTCTTAATAATTGATGGTTCTGATTCCAACAATATACAAACCATTTTCTTCAAAGAGCTATTAAAGTAAGCAGATTATATGAGCCGTTTATTTTGAAAGTGGCCCAAGTCCATTTTTATCTTTTTTCAAGTTAACTGTGGTGACATTTATAATTTATGCTGAACTGTCAAAAAAATAAATCGGCATTGAAATATATTTAATACATTTGAAAATTTTTCAACACGTACATTTTCATAATAACATAAATACTGAAAACCATAATTTTGAAAGTGACCTAAGTGCACTTTTTATTGATAATGTCCACAACGATAATGTATACATGCACGCTTGGGATGAAACAAAAGCTTCTAGAGGTTCCCAAGAAGTGGCTTCATGCCTCTTCAGGTATACTTTCACACTAAATGAAATGAAACAAGAGGATTTTATATCAAAAGACTCTTAGAAGAAGCAATTTACAAAAGATCCAAAAATACCAAAGGGGAAAAAATAAACTGGCTGCAAATATGCTGGATGCGATTTGTAAGAAATAAACCATATAAAATTTTATATAAAACAACCATGGATGAGAATGCAGAGTTTAAAATTCTTGATTTATTGCCACGTCGGGGTAGACCTAAAAAATTTGGAAATATTGTATTGCCATCATTATACAAAAGTATAAGAAGCATCACATCACTAAAATACCGACACCATGATGGACTTACTGCGATATATACCTCCTGAACACCATAACTACTGTAAATTCCTTCCGAATACTGAGAATGTTAACGAATAACTTGTTATTAAATTTAATTTTTTTCTTCTAAAAATATAAAGTAAATAAAATGGTTTTTTTTTAATATTTTAAGCTATTTGTAACAAACTTAAGCTCTTCCACATTTTATAACAAAACAAATTTTTATTTTGAAAGTGACCTAAGTCCTTTCAACGTAAGCAAGGACATATTATACACTTAATAATAGCGATTTTTTAATAGGAATTATAAAATTAACTCCCTTAAATACGATTTAGCATTGCGAGTCAACCATATACCTTACGTATATTTTTAATTTTGTAAAAACGCAAAACCTTAAATATTTCAAATTAAAGATAAATGGACTTAGGCCACTTTCAAAATAAACGGCTCATATATCGCACATAATGTATTACTAACTACACTCTCAAAAATTGCTTATTATTGCTATTTTTACGCGGACGAAGTCGCGGGCGTTTGCTAGTTAGATAATATGATAGAGCGAACCTTGGCTCTTAATGCATTGCTAACAGCGTTACCTATATGTCGACAGACAATTCTTGCATCGTTTACGAGTCCCTCTATAATGCTATTGAGAGAATCTGCGATCTTATGCGTCCTTCTGATCTTTTTCTTACGATGGCGCTACAGCCCAAATCGGACTTTAGCTTCCTGAATACTTTGCTTCCATCCATCTCGGTTCAGTAGCCGCGTCCTCCAGTTAGAAAATCCTTTTTTTTATGTTTATCGAAATTAACCTAGGGGGCCACCCTTTAATGCGCGATGCACAGTTAATTCGACATAGGTAAGGGAAACAAGAGGAAATAGGGAAATCAGCAGGGAAACACAGGAGGGAAGAGTTTGAAGTGGCGGTGAGCATTGTTCTTAAACTGCTGAAGGTTTTACTTAGTGGGAACGAGATTGCCTGGTAATGAATTCCACAACATTGTCGTCCGAGGGATGAAGGACTGCCTAAACTTCACCGTTTTCCACGGCAAGGGCTTCACAGTGTAGTCGTGCGAGCGTGCAGCTTGGCGAGGATTTCGGGGGGCATTGAATATAGGTTGTATTAGGGCTTTTAGTTCCTTACTGCATTTACCATGAAAGTATTTATAGTAAATGCAGAGTACACCGATATTTCGACGGTGCTCGATGGAATCAACTGAGACTGATATAGCTTCATCTCCAATTAATCGGAATGCATGTTTCTGAATACGGTCAAGAAGAGACAGATGTGATTTTGGGGCCGCGGCCCAAGCATGCAAGTTGTACTCAAGACGTGGTCGGATATAAGCCTTATAGATGGTAGCTAGTTCGGTTTTCCGACTTTCCTTTTTGTACACGTATGGGAATTCTGTTCTTCATTCGCTGTATGTGACCATCTCACTGGAGCTATCGAAGTTTCTTCTTCTGGGTCCTCAAAGATGGAATACAATTCCTGATTGTATCGAATTTCCCATGCTCCTTGTTCTCTCACCGGTATTTTTCCTGATGCCAGTATCAAGGTGTACGTTTCACTGCTACAGCAGTGTACAGCACTTATAATTTTGTAGATTCGCAGTTTCATTTTTCTATGCACGTCTTTATATTTCATTTTTTTGGGAGTACCGAATAGTATGTCTTGTTCGCTACCATTATGCGTCTCTTGATTTCGTTGATTTCATTGCAGTCTTTGGCTCCTAGATATATCAATCTGTCCACGTTTTCTATGCTATAATCTGATATCGTTAGATTTTGTCTGTTTCTTCATGATTGCAACATAACTGTCGTTTTATTTTTGTTTATGCGTGGGCCTACTTCTCATGCTGCCGCGTCAAGATTAACGAAGACTTTCTTGGCGTATAGGTGTGATCGCGCCATTATGTTTATGCCGTCTTCGTAAGTTACTAGCTGCGATGATTTAAACAGTAGCGTCCCTCTGGTGTCAACTGGGATATTCCAAAGCCAGATTAAAAAGTATAGGTGCAAGGCCATCTCCTTGCTTCAGCCCGGAGAGTTTGGTATGTTATAAAGTCATTCTGGATCCTTACTTGGCATGTTGAGTTCATCATTGTAAGCCTTAACAATCGGATGAGTTTCGCTGGTATTCCTAAATCCAGCATTATGTTGCACAGTACAGTTCTATCGTTACTGTCGTAACGCGGAGAATTTTAACTATAGTGCATTTTTCAAAATTTCAAACCGTTAAACTATGCATCACCAAATTATTTGTACCATGGAAAAAAATCCCAATCTTCAAGTTAAGCCATGTTTAAAGTGCGCTTAACAGCTATTGTGAAAAATACGTTTGGAGGTAAAGGAAGCGACTAATATCCTTAAAATACCCAATAAAAAAGCAATGTTTTTTTTGCTTTTAATTTCTTTGCTTTAAATAAATTGCTATATGATTTATAATTTATGCAAAATTTTTAAGTGGGGGCTGTAAAGGGAGGGATGTGTCGACCCAAAATGTGGAAAAAAGCTTTCACTAATTTTTAAACTTTTCATATTTTTGCAGAGCCCTAAAACTCTGAAAAAATATGAAAAGGGCCTTAACGTGCACGAAAAAAAAACTGAAAAACGCAAAATATTTGATTGAAATATTAAGCTACGATCTTGAGAACTTGGTGAATTAATTTTAAAAAAATTGCATTGAAGTTGAATATATTGACTGGTCGAATACCTTCAACACCTGTACCCCGTACCCTAAAAAAGTATTTTTTCGTCTATCTTTAGTAAATCAATTATCACCAGCACATTAGAAGCTATTAACTTGAAAATCTGTAAAAATACTTTTAAAAATATGTGAAAGCGTGAAAAGTCTTACATTCCCTACGTTTCTTCTACCCCGTCCCATACAACAGTGTATGTAAGTTTGACCAAATTTAATAAATCAACTATTAACCAGCAAATTAACACCGTGCCAAAGAAACGAAAGAAAACTGCATTACAAATTTTACGATTCCAGCACCTCATTTACCCTCTCCCATACAACTGTTTGGTTTCATGAAAATAAAATACACAGAATTTAATAGAATTTACTTCGTCTGTGAAACTAACATTCTATATATGTTTGAGAATTTTGAATGTAATTCAGAGAATCAATCTGACAATTATTAACATCAAACCAATTCTGCTATCGACCCCCCATACAAATTCTCACGTATCTTCAACTTGTCCCAAAAATGATAAAGTTTCGCCAGATATGTTGGCAGATATTCTTTTTATTGATACGAAGAAGCGTTAGTATGAAAATCGGCCCTGACGCCATTCCTGCTGGTTGGTTTGTGAAATGACCTTCTGAATCCGAATAAGATCCCCGTTTTCTCACATCAATTACCGTTTTCGGATGAGGCCTCCACACCTATTTTTATCACTTTTCGATAATTTGGATGGATGAAAAGGATTATTGTAGCCTTTACATTTCCTCTGGAAAGAGTGGGAGAGGGGAAAAGTTCTAAAACATGAACATTTGTAGCAAGGAAGTAGATTTGGTAGGTGGCCCTTAAATTGTAAAAAATCAATAAAAATGATCGATTTTTTCCTTTTTTTTCGCAATTTTTTCTTCATATTCCAGCTTTCAACTCCCCTCAACACCCCCACACTAAAAATTTGCTAAGTGGGCGCTTTTCGTTTTATATGTGATACGTATGCATGTGGGTGAAATCTTGTGAGTTACTCTTTTGAAGCACTTTTTTAGATCGACTCAAGTGAATGAGTTGAAATGAGTTTGACACAACGGAATAAGTCAGATTTTCCATCGCTAATTAAAAGACAAAAATAATTACATCGCAAAAATTATAGAATTCTAGTTGAATTGACTTTGAGCTGCGCTCAATTTTGTCGCATAACATACTAAAGTAGGAGATGCGTCTAGAAATAGGTTCATTAAGTGATTTGTTCGGTGCGCGATGGGATAAAAAAATTTGCCTCGATGGTCCTTCTGGAGCATAAATCAGAAGATGACTTAGCAATTCCGAGCTATTAATGCAATAAACTTAGAACTATCGCCAATCTCAATTGATTCAACTTCTGAAATAACAGCTATGGCATCTTCATTCACAAATGAGCTGTGTTCAAGACTGGCAATTTGCTCAAAACCAACAGCCGTTCGAAAAATTAAGAAGTCCTACAATAAACCTTGGATAGACGATGAGCTGACGCAATGTTTTAACGCAAGAAATTATTGGTATAGTAAGTTTGCGAAGGACAAAAATAACATCATCTTACAAAGGGAGTTTAACTTCTGGAGGAACAAAACAACAATGCTCAAGAGAAATAAACGAACGCACTACTTTGCAAGTAAATTCAAAAGAAGTTTGGATCACCCCAAAGCTACCTGGTGTGCCATCAAAGAAAGCATTTACAACGGATCGGTACCAATAATGAAATGTCAACTTCTAAGTAACATGTCAGACAATTTCAAAACAAAGGCTGCTAACGACATTAACAATTACTTCATCTCAATTGTTAAAAATCTATCTATTTCGGACCGAAATACCTTTGTTCCATTTCATGAACGCTGTTCTATAACTCCCCTCTTCGAATTCGCGTTGACGGCGAAAGATGAGAAAGCGACTGTTATCGGTAAACTCAAAAATTCTCAATCTGTGGGACCTGATAACATATCGATCAGACTACTCAAATACTGTAAAGAAATCCTTTCATCACCAATTTCAACGATTGTTAATACATCTTTAGTCGAAGGAGTTGTGCCAAGCTGCTGGAAGATTAGCAAAGTCGTTCCATTACACAACTTATTTCTCAGAATCAGTATGGATTTAAACCCCAATCGAACACTAAAGGAGGATTATTCGATGTCGTGACTAAACTCCAGTCTTCTTGCGATAAAAAATTTCACACGGCTGCTGTTTTTATTGATTTATCTAAGGCGTTCGATACGGTAGATCACCAAATTCTACTCAAAAAACTTTTCGCAATTGAAATTCGTGGGACTCCCTACAGCTGGTTTGAAAACTACCTTACTGCCAGATCTCAATACGTCGTGGTTGACAATGTTAGCAGTGCTCCACTCCCTATCAGTAGTGGCATTCCGCAAGGAAGTGTATTGGGTCCTGTTCTGTACAACATTTACACGAACTCAATCGCAAAGCTTGATCTAAATGGTGCAATATCACTCTACGCAGACGACATAGCGCTAATATACACTTCAATTAGTATACCAGCGCTCCAAGATAATATAAACAAGGACCTCGACAAAATCAATGTATGGATCAATGCGCACAAATTGATTGCTAATTCGGAGAAAACCAAGCATATTTTCTTCAATAAGCCACCAGAAACTGAATTAAATATTGTTTTCAATGGACAAACTGTTAGTAGGGTAGTCAGCTTCAAGTATCTCGGAGTTCACCTCGACGAACAGCTATCTTGGGACCTACAACTAGATGCTGTGAGAAGAAAATTGGCCCCCATTGCCGGTATATTTAGGAAAGTACGAGCTGATGTTCCCGAAAATTTAAAAAAAGGCATATTTTCATCTCTATTTTTGAGCCAATTAAACTATGGCATAGCAATCTGGATCATGGGCTTATCACCCGTGATCTTAAGACATAAATGATACGAGAAACGGATACATCGCTTCGGATACGGACTGATCCTACGGTAACGACTTTTGGCATTCGAAAACGGACTATGATTGGCTTCTGGAACGTTCGAACATTGAATGACGGGGGAAGAGCTGGGGTTACTCGGTCCTTGCACCGCCAATCAGTGATCGACCGTGAAATGGAGCACTATAACATCCAAATCTTGGGCTTGAGCGAGGTCAGGTGGACAGGATCAGGAGAAGAACGAACCCCTAGCGGAAACACTATTCTGTACATTGGCCCTGAAAGTGAAGCCAGAAATGGCGTGGCGTTCGTCCTTACGCCGAGAGCGAGAAACAGTCTCATTAGCTGGGAACCAATCTCGGATAGGATTATCGTCGTCAGGCTCAGGACCAGTGTCAGAAACGTCACAATTCTGCAGTGCTACGCACCAACTAATACCGCAACATCTGGTGACAAAGAGGAGTTTTATAGCCAACTGAGTGCCACCTGCGAACGTGTTCCAAGAGGTGATATTATTATCATCTCGGGAGATATGAACGCCCAGGTTGGATCAGACAACACTGGACTAGAACACGTCATGGGGAGGCATGGTGACCCTTGGGTCGACGCTTCACGACCTTGAATTAAGAGACCCGAAAACGACGAATTATTTGTGGAGTTTTGTAGTACGCGGCAAATGGTCATCGGAGGGACCCATTTTCTACACAAGAATCACCATAAAAAATCTTGGGTTTCCCCTGATGGTGTTATTCAGAACCAGATCGACCATTTGGCTATAAGTCGCCGATGGAGAAGATGTCTCCTCGATGTGCGAGCGAAACGTGGAGCTGACGTGGGGAGCGATCACCACTTGATGGTTGCCTGCTTGAGATTGTGTACAGCAGCTATCCGACGACCACAAATTCTTCAAATGAAGCGCAGGCTTAATGTGGATAAACTCAGAGATCCCAACAAAAAACTCGAATACACCACCATTCTACGCGAAAAGTCATCCACATTGGGTGAATATGAAATGCGCACACTGGACGCCAATTGGGAGGCAACCAGAAACACTTTTCTAACTAGTGCTGAAGAATCTGTGGGATATGCGCAAAGCGGTGAGAAACCCTGGATGTCGCAAGACACATGGGACAAGGTTGGCAATCGGAAAAGGGCCAAATTGGCAATCATCTCTCAACCCGATGTCAACCAACGAACGCCCGACTTGAGGCAGAACTACCGCGATGCTCATATACAGCTTAAAAAGGCTGTTAGACGCGACAAGAGAAAGGCCATTGAAGATCTGGCAAACAAGGCAGAATCTGCGGCTTACCTTGGGGATATGGGTTCACTATTTAAAATCATGAAACAGTTGACGAACAGGAATTTCACCCCCAACCACCTGGTGAGAGATGTCAACGGAACTCTCCTTAATATGAGTGAACACCAGTTGCGACGATGGAAGGAATACTTCTCTGATATTTTAAACATCTTGTCAGATGAAGATATTCCGGAAACAGAACAACTTCCAAACATCCAACCGCAACAATCCTCTATTAGGGACGATCCCCCAGATAAGGAAGAGATAGTTTCCGCTATTCTGTCAATGGCGGGAAGGAAAGCTCCAGGTATAGACGGACTACCAACCGAACTCCTCAAAGCGGACCCGGAAATAACAGCCGATATACTCCTCCCACTCTTCACTAAGGTGTGGAATGATGGAAGATATCCGACTGAATGGAAGGAGGGCGTCATTGTGAAAATTCCGGGATTGTGGCAATTGGCGTGGTATATGTCTACTTACTGCCGTATCAAAAATTATGGCTAAGGTAATTCTCAATAGGATTAGTGATGTCGTCGAGAGCACTCTCGAAGTTTATCAGGCTGGATTCCGTAAAGGGTCGTCTTGTACCGACCACACAAATACCCTACGGATAATATTAGAGCAGTCAGCCGAAATGGGTTCGCCACTACATCTCATGTTTGTGGACTTCGAGAAGGCTTTCGACAGCGTGAAGCGAGATTACATATGGAATGCTTTGCGTAGGAGAGGTATTCGAGATAAGGTTATAGCTATTATTAAAGAATCCTACGAAGATGCAAGGTGTCGCGTCTTGAATAGAGGAGAGCTGTCCGAGAGCTTTCCTGTGCAAACGGGTGTCAGAAAAGGCAGCATATTATCACCAGCCCTGTTTCTGGTGGTAATAAATGACATCTTGAAAGCTGCCCTGGAAGGTGGGGAAGGTAAAGGTCTTCAATGGAGACTATTTAACATCTTAAGTCACCTTGATTATGCTGATGACGTGTGTTTGCTTGCACATACCCGTTCGGACTTATAGTCAAATGTTCGCTCGTTGCATTCTAAATGCAAAGAGGCGGGACTGAAAATAAATGTGCGTAAAACCAAGTACATGCACATGGGTTCGAACGCAAGCACACCGATTGTTCTTAATGGACAGGATATGGAAGAGGTGTAAGATTTTTGCTATCTCGGAAGCATTGTCAGCATGGACGGCGGAGCCGAAAAGGATGTTGAGGCTCGGCTAAATAAAGCTCGTCAGGCCTTCGGTATCCTTTCCCCTTTCTGGAGGTTAAGAGAGATCTCCCTTCGCACGAAGCTGCGAGTTTTTGACGCATGCGTCAAATCCGTGTTGTTATATGGTTGTACTACGTGGAAAGTGACCGTTCGACTCACCAAGAAACTACAGACTTTCGTAAACCAATGCCTCCGGCGCATTTTAGGAATATTCTGGCCAGAAGTAATCTCCAACGACGAACTTTGGAGTACAACTCGCCAGACTAAAATAGGTATTGAGATTCAACGGCGAAAGTGGCAGTGGATCGGTCATACTTTGAGGAAACCAGAGCAAAACATCGCAAAACAGGCTCTGGATTATAACCCTCAAGGAAGACGTCGGGTTGGTCGACCATGTAACACATGGAAGCGAGCAGTTGAGCAGGAGGCCAGAGGAATAAACAAGTCCTGGCAACAGCTTAAAGCCGATGCTCAGGATCGCGCCTTGTGGAAGAGAGTTGTTTCTGTCCTATGCCCCTATAGGGGGTCTTAACAGGAATTTGATTGATTGATAGCAATCTGGGGCTCCACCTTCGATTCCAAGCTGCAATGTATCCAAAGAATTCAGAACCGAGCAATAAAAAACCTGTACAATATCAACATGAGGGAGCGGACAAAAACGATTCACGAATCACTCCAGGTCCTAACTGTGGAACAACTATATCGCTTAGAGGCTTCTGCTCAAATTCATGACATTAAGCATCTTAAAACCAACAGCGACATAGTATTCACCTACTACTCCGACATACATCTATACAATACACGCCGAGCTGACAACATATATCCATCTGCCATCCGTACCTCGAAATACGGGTCCAATTCAGTGTTAAACAAGGCAATCTCGATCTACAACGAGCTACCGGATGATCTTCAAAAATCTACAAACAAGTTCAAGTCTAAATTAAGGCAATTCTTGTTATTACAATATATGTTCATGTTGAAAATAGTTCTCTTCGCTAAATAATGCATCTTAAATTTCTTATTTTGTAACGTTATTGAGTTTTATGTTCTCTTTTTTTTCCGCACATAACTATCATTGAATTTTATTTTATTTGTTTTACTTTCATACCCTTTTTTTTCTCCACTTTTGTCTCATTGCATTAAAACTATTACTTTTTATTTGATAAACTATTCTTTTTGATAATATTGTAAGAAAAAAAATGTATATAATTACTATCCTTACGAGCTTAGCTCATGGATTAATTGAAATAAATTTACTTTACTTTACTTTAAAACAGATAATATCCTTAATAAACATCGCGCATAAGACCCTTCTTCGTTGTACCAAAGATTGTAAGCCAATTAACTGGCGTCTGGTTTCATACGCTGGAATGTCAGCGCTCCAGTTACACTTGCGAAGAGGATATCTTGTAAAATTACGTTGATTCCGCTCAATTCCCAAGACATGAATCTGATAAACAGGATCCCAAATCACACAGAAATATTCCAGTCTCACAAGAGAAACAAAGAGTGCATTTACAGTCAAAGGGTCAAAGAAATATTTAGAATTGCGTTTTATAAAACCAAGATTTAGCTTTGGAGATTATGTAGTCATGTGAGAATCGAAATTAAAATTAGAATTGATTAACACGCCCAGATTTTCTCTATTTTCACACAAAAAACAAAAAAAAACACAAACCTATTCAAACCCATCCAAAAGAGCACACCGCCAAGTAATACATTCCACATAAAAAAAACTCAACTGCATACAATTCCTCATTTACAACTTAAGCAAAAATACAAAAATTAACCTAGCTACTAATTGTAAGACAGTTGATACGCATGCAGGCGAAAATGTGTTAATATATCGAATATTAACAGCTTAAAAAATAGAGAAAAAAAATTTCAATCCACTGTCTCAATCACAATTTTCTTTTAAAACAATTTAAATAAAATAATCTCTAAATAAATTTCAATTGTCATCGGAAGTTTTTTTTGCTCTTCATTAATTTAAAAAATGTCACGAGCAATGCTATTAACACCCGAAAAAAAACTCTGGAAATTTCCAGTTCTTTATTAAGACTTCAAAGATAATTAATAGCGCTAAAAACCAGCATGCTCCAACCTATTTCTCTAGAAATTTTCCTTCATTCGAACGCATTAGTAAATGTTAATTGTGTTAAGCGCGCAATAAACATACTGTTAGCAGCTTAACAAATTTGTAATATAAAGAAGCACTACAACTATTCTAGAAGTTCAACTTTTCTAGTCTGAATAAATAAAAGAATTATTGCAATAAGGTGATAAACAAATTACATAATATGAATTGATGATAATGATTCGTTGTAAACACAAAGGATCGTTTATTGCAATAATAAGAATTAATTGGAAACTTCCTAACTGAAAGTAGCTTAAACCATTCCGATTTTCAGCACCGTAACGTAAAGTAAAAATCAAAATAAAAATATTAATGACGATTTTTCGTTTCAATTCGAATTCCCAGAAAAGCAAGTGCCTTGTAAACAAAGTTTCACACTTTTTATTTTCATGATTCCTTCGTATAAAATTTTCCATATCATTGTTATTTATCAATAATTCTAATTAACATTTAAAATAGTAAAACAAATTTCAACGAAAAAAAAAACATCATCGAATCTATTGAATGTTTTTTTTTTGAGGTGCTATTTATCAATCAATTTCACACTTACTAAATAATTAAACTAAGAGAGAAAAAAAACTAATTTTCATATTCTTTTATTTTGTATTTCATAAATTGTTTATTTTTGTGTGTTGGTATTTTTCAATTAAGAGAAAAATAAATTAGAAAAATTAATTAATTAAAATAATATCTAAAAAAAAAAATTACATAGCGACAGAAATATTTTGCTAAAGAAAAAGGGAAAACTTTTTATGTTTTTATTTTCACTTTCTCTCTCATTCTCACATTATTTTTTTCTGTCTATCATATATTTTGTTTCTTATTGTTGTTGTTTTTTTTTTTTCTACTAATAATTTTTGTATATCGCGACAAAAATGAATGAAACTATTTATAATTAATTTATTTTTATTTTTTTTTTACTCGCTAACAATTGCTACTTCTCGAACATGCACGCCACTATTGAGTGACGTCTCATGATGGAGATTTGTATCGTCGCCGACTCCGCCGTTCAACGATTTAATGTCCGTGTCCGATTTGTCCTTTGTTAGTGCACAATTTTCGATCAACTGCAATGATGAATCCTTGGAATTATCATTATCGGCCGATTCATCGTTTGCATCAACATCATTTGTCGTCGTCACTTCTTCAGCGATCTCGACTGGTGTACTACTGCCCGAATCTTTTTCGTTGGTTTTAATATCCTTATCGGTGCTTGTATTAAGATCGTCACTGTCCTCATCCTTTTTCTGGACTTCTTCTTTTAAATCTTCCTCTTGAATGTCTTCGATTAAGCTTCTACTGCCTGATCCCGATGGGGTCTTATTATTATCGGTATCTTCGTCTTCGGACGATTTACTTTGTAGTTTCGGATCGGTAGCGCGTAACGAATGTTCGCTACCGCCCATACCTTCGCCACTCGGTCGTAAAACTAAATAGAGAAGAATGTCCGATAGCGATATGATACCGATGACTTTTTCGTTCTCGTCGACAACGACGAGTCGATGGACTTCGGCTCGAACGATTTTCTCCATTATTGTGAAGAGCGTATCGTCCAAATGGCAGCGTTGTACGCCCTCGAACCATTCGTTACGATGCTCGTTAGCCTTCCGTAGCGACACATCTAAATCGTTGTATGTTTTTTCCGCTGCTAAATTCTGAAAAAAAAACAGAGAACGAGAATAAGTACCGAAAATTCTGCTCTCAATTTCGTTCGATTACTTACAATGACGTCGAATTTTGCATAAATATCGACTAAACGTCCTTCGCTATCCACCAACGGTAGAGCCGAAACTCGTCGTTCGACGAATTTCCGTAAAGCTGTTATAATGCTAGTTGTGTCGTTAGCAGTCTCAATATTATCGTACGTTCCGATCTTCAGATCTCTTAACGTCTTCTGCATGTATGATGGCTTTGGTAATTCATTAATCTGAAACGAGTTCACGGATCAGTAAAGAAAATTGTTTACGGTAAATTTAAAATCACGATTGCTTACATATAAAAACAGGAACCTAAGTATTCTTTTATGTGTCAGTATGTACAAAACATTTCCCGTCAGCGGATCTATGACTGGCAACCGATGAATCCTATTGTGGATCAGGGTCTTAATCGCGTCGTAGAGTGACGCGTCAGGTCCAATGCTGACTAAAGGCATTACTTGGTTGTGGAGAACGTCTGGAAAGAAATTTCGAGAAATTAATTAGAATTGTAAATTTTTGGAATTGAAGTTAATACACAGGCTAAGGAGATTTTTTCATAGATATGGGCGAAATGAAATTCTCAACACTAACTTTGTGTATCATCGAATGAGAGTCTCCACGCAGAAGACAGGCGCATGGTGGTCTACAATTCGAAAGTCGTTAGTTCAAATCTCGATTCACGTTTCTTGGGTACACCTAAAACTTCGTAGGTAGAGTGTTGTGAGAAGGGCTAACCACACTTTAACAATAAATATTAAAAAAAAAAAAAAATTTAAAGAACCTGAAGGTTAGGCGACCAAGACCCGATTTGGGCTGTAGTACCATTGGCAATCAGCTCCTAGTCTAAACAAGAAATGGGTCTCGAATAGTTCCAGGTTAGGTGGGTAATGGCATGAGATTTCTGGAGAACACATCAGAGCATCTGAGGTCTAGGCTTCTTAGTTTTTTTTTTACGGAACCAAGAATAACCTAGAGGGCAAAGCACAGTTATGTGGATAAAGAAATTTGGAATGAGGCTAAGATGAAGAGAGTACGAAAATGGCGGTGGACATGGTTTTTAAAGCACCGCAGGTTGTAATCGTTGGGAAATAAATTAGCTGGGAATGCGTTCCAAACTCTCAACGTTCGGAAAATTAATAACTGCCTATATTTCACAGTGCATTCAGCTTGCCGAGTATTCCGAGTAAAGTATCAAGTGGAGCAATGAGTGCACCTAGCTCCACACTCCATTAACCATGGAAATAGCGATAATAAATGCTGAGAACTCTAACATTTCTGTGATGTTCGAGAGAGTCAACAGAAGTCGCGATGGTTTCATTTCCCAATAAGTCGGAACGCATGCTTTTGAATACGATGGAGCAACGCAAGGTGTGTTTGGATGCTCCAGCCCAAACATGTTAGTTGTACTTTAAACGTGGTTTAATCTATACCTTATAGATGGTTGCTTGGTCGTTGGACGTGAAATATTTTTTGCATTTTCGGAGAATATGATCATTAATTTGGACGCCTAGAAGTGTGAAATTATATGAAGTGGGAAACTGTGTCATATTGTGAGACGACAATGGAACATCACGTTCCAGGGATAGATGACAGGCGTTGGAGGCGTTGATCTCTACTCTAATTTCCCTGCCCCATTCCAGAATTAAGATGTGATCAGAGTTCAGTGAATTGGATTACTCCCTGCGATTGGAAGCAATAGACTGCTTGTTTGATTCTATAGCAGAGTCGAATTCATAGGTGTTGTCTAAATTACTGTCATCCCGACGACTATGCTTGGTTGGTATCGATATCAAAGGATTTAAGGTTTTCCGGTGATTGAGATCAATCTGAATTCGCCATTTGTTTTCGCTTACTTCGAGTGACGACTTGGACTTGTCGTTCTTTGACGGTGTCCTGCAACTGAGGGCGTCGGCATTCTGGTTTTGAGTACCAGGTTTATAGATGATTTTATAGTCGTACTCTTCAAGCTTGATTCTCCATCGCATGAGTCTAGAAGTAGGGTCCTTTAGATTCATGAGCCAGGTCAGAGACTTGTGGTCGGTGACTATCGAGAATCGGCGACCGCAGATGTATGGTCTCAACTGTTGAGTTGCGTATATGATACCAACAGTTCTTTCTCGATGGTAGAATATTTGCGCTCTGCAAGATTTAATGTGCGGCTGGCATAAGAAATAGGGAGGTCTTCAGCAATCTTATCTTGAGAGAGTACCGCTGCGATGGCTACGTCCGAAGCGTCCGTGGTGACCACGAATTCTCTCTCGAAATCAGGATACTGGAGTAAGGAAGCCGTAATTAGACTGCCTTTCAGTTTGTGGAATGCTTCGTCACAAAAAGCGTCCCATTTCCACTTGACGTCTTTTTTCAAAAGAGTCGTCAGTGGTTTGGCAATTTCTGCGAACTTGGGTATGAACTTGCGGTAGTATCCCACGAATCCCAGTCTTTGATATTCTTCTCTTTTTTTGGTACTGGGTAATTTTCCATCTTGGATGGATCGGATGATACTCCGTTCTCGCTTACTAAATGCTAAATATTGGATCTGCTTGTTTAGGGAGTGGCATTTGTCTGGTTGTAGCTTTAGACAATGCTGCCGAAGTCGATCGATGATTTTTCTTATCTTATGGTTATGATCGGCTAAGTCACAACCGTGGAGGACTATATCGTCCATATAAACAAAGCACTCGATGCATTGGATGCCGACTAGGACTAGGAGTCGTTGGAATGTAGCGGGGGCTCGTTTGAGTCCAAAAAGCATTCTATTGTACTCGTAATGTCCAAAGGGAGTACTGAAGGCTGTTTTTTGCTTATCTTCCTTTGACATGGGGATTTGGTGAAATCCATTCGCGAAGTCCAAGGTGCTAAAATATTTTGCCTTTCCTAGTTGGTCTAGGATGTCGGTAATATTTGGCAGGGGATAAGCGCCGCCGACTGTTATGTCTTTAATACGACGAAAGTTAATGACCATGCGCCATTGCTTGTTGCCTTCCAAATCCGGTTTCTTCGGAATTAGTATGAGTGGAGAGTTCCACGGACTATGGATTGAAATTAGAGTAGACGACAGGACGTTAAAAAAAAACTAAGAAAAGAGTTGAAGATAAAACAGAGCCTTGAGAGATTATGTAATACTACTCGTATAGTTCGTCCAGAGAGGAACCTCAATCCATTTAACAATGATAGCATTAAGACATATGACCGTAAGCTTAGCTAAAAGACATTCATGCCAAACTCTGTCAAAAACTTTTGCAATGTAAAATGCACGAAATTGACCTTCGCCACATTTTTGTATGAACAAGTTCTGTCAAGTAAATCAAAAGATCTCCCGTCGACCTTCCAGAACGGAACCCATATTGGCAATCGTGGCTTAGCTGATTTTCCTCGAGATATTAAACGATTTTGCAATTGATAGCAGTTTCCATTCCACATTCCACATTCGAGAGCACTGAAGTAATGTCTAGTGAGCGATAGTTGGCGGGATTCGATTTGCATTCTTTCTTGTGAATTGGTTGAACATTCGCAACTTTCCACATACGTGGAAAGCACCCAGAAGAGTAAGAAATTTAGCAAAGACTGTGAAGAGGTTTTACTAAAGAAGAGGCGTACTTTTTAATGGGTAATGGGGGGAAATACCATCCGGACCAGCAGATTTGTTGATATTGAGTTCTTCAAGAATTCTAGAAATAAGTCTCATGTGAAAATGTAGTGTGGGCAGTGAAAAACCACAATCATTTAGAGCGGGGGGCGATTGGTTTGAAGGTGGAAGGCGTGAATTGCTAGCAAAACTTGTTGCAAGTAAGTTAGCTTTTTCGACAGGGTAAAAAACGATACGGTCGCCTTCAGAAAGATGTGGTATTGACGAAGAAATGAAATTGTTGTTGACCATTTTGACGAATGACCAGTAAGATCTTTAGCCTTAAGAGCAGTGAAGGATCTTCCGTCGAAGTTTTTGGTCATGCTCAAATTTACCACACTTAAGTATGGATTTGCCAGCATTTCATGATACAAATTCTCTATTGGCAGGTGTTTTATTGTGATGTCACGAAATGTACACAGCCATCGATATACCCATCTCCTTAGTGCAACGCAGGCAGAAATAAACCATAACTTGCCTCAACTGATCGCTGACTTTCAGCATTAAGTAAAGAAATTTCAATGTCAAGCTACGGTCATTTAATACAAATGGTATGAACGTGCACTGGCATGGCCTCGAGCTTACATTTATGCAAAAAGTCTCCAGGTGAGATTCAATGTCTTGATTACATTTTCTAACATGGGAAGTGCAATCAGGAGAAATCGTAGTACGATATGAAAGATGATTTCGTGCTATCGCATTCGGTCAGTATTTTGGCCACTCGTCAGGCTAACGTGGTTGTAGCCTAGTGGATAGCGTGTTCGTCTACAATGCGAAGGTCATGAGTTCAAATCCCGGTCGACGCGTAATTTCAGCACACTGCCTGCTTGGGTATACATTAGTTACGTCAATCTGCACAAATGAAAATTCGTAGATAGACAGAATGACAGATAAAATGTTAAGGAACCTGATGGTCAGGAGGCCAAAGCCCGATTTGGGCTGGAGTGCCATTGTAAAAGAAGTAGAAGTGTAGAAGGCTAATGTGAAATGAATGCATTTAATACAAACAACCGTGGAAACGCATTTCATTGAGCAAAAAATTGTCAACTTATCAAAAAATTATGCTATAAAATAAATTAAAAGCTCAGTACTGTGCGGAAAAAGCGACAGTATTATTATAACCGTCCACCGAGCCCAAACAAAGAAAGGAAGGAATGTACACTAACACTAATACTCGTGTTTCTTTTTGAGTGACTGACATACGACAAGAATGACGGGGAAAACCTTCGGCTCCAGTCCGAAATTTGATGGGATCAACTCCAGCTCCATATAGCTGAGTAGTCGGCTCCTTAGAGCTAGGATCCCTCCGCTTCTACCTGGCTGGGATCAAATCCGAAGCTGATTGTTCGGCTTCTTAGAGTTGGAATCCTCCGCCTCTTCGAGATTTGGATCAAATCCGGCTCCTTGTAGGAATCCCACGCCTTTCTCAGATTGGAATCAAATCCGGCACCATAGAGCTGATTACAAGCTCCTTAGAGCTAGAATCCCCACCCTCACTCAACCGCGAGATAGTCCCCGTTTTCCGAGTCCAATCCTGGCATAGCCAGAATAGCGAGCTTCCCCTACATCTCGAGTCGAATCCCGGCATAAGAGCCTGGAATGCGAGCTCACCCCTACTTTCAAAGTCTAATTCTGGCATAAAAGCCAGAATAGCAATATCTCCCAACGTCCACCAAGTTGTTGGCGTTGTATTTAATTGCAATTAGTCTCAGCGTTACAAATTAACCCATAGAATTATGACGGCTTGGCTCTATTGTGATTGGAAGGTATAGCTCCATACCCTTTAGGATAATATCTGTGACAAGTTTACAGGCTTCATAGCAATCATTGAATCGATTCCAACACAACTTACAATCAAAGGAATTGAAGAAATCTTTCAGCGTCCCACCCAATAGGCTCTTTTAAAATGCCAAACATTTCGTCGAGATGCCTTGATTGTCAGCAGTATAAATGTTGCTACTGGGAATTGTGCACGAATCAAGAAATGATCGGTATTTCTAATTGGCGATGGGGATATGATAGTGACAGAATATTTCTCAGGTTGGTTGGTGCGAAATAAATCAACAAGGTTGGAAAAAAGTCCATCGATATCTTATAATCGAGTAGGTTCAACCAACTTCATCAACCTATGTTAAACTGTTTATAAACGTATAATGCTGAGTATCACACCCCCTTGGTCATGGTAGAGAAATATTTAAGCCAGGTGAAGTTATGAACATTGAAATCGCCCGTAATAACGATTTCAGCGCCAGGGTTTCCAGTGTATTTAGACTGGATAGAATGAGATAACCTATCTAGTTTTAATAAAGTGTTCATTGCAGTCAAGTACAAACATAGAATAGTAAAGGGTGCATCAACAAGAGGTGTAGGATTTGTTTCCAAGACCCAATCAGAGAACAGATGCTGGTGGTTCGCCAGCTGCAGTTCTTGAGTGAAATGGACTTTGTACGCATGCAGAGCCAAATCTCTTGTCCATATTCGCTGCAGTGTGGATTTGGAGAGGGCGAGTTCTTGAGCACGGTGACGAATGGAGGTATTTGGGTCGTTTTCAACACTTTCCTTCACTGCGGCGATATTTTCGGTCGAACGTCCGAGGTGAAGTCGTTTCGGTGTCTCCCCATCTTGCACTGAGCCAGTCTCTTGGAATTTTCTGATTAGATTGCTAACACACGTCTCAGAAGGCACGTGATTACGATCAAAATTTGCTCGAATTTCGCGCATCGTAACTGCGATTGAACGCGAATTTTCGTAATAAAATGCAACGACTGTATAGCGTTCAATGATAAATTTCTCGCGTTTATAGATGACAAATGTCAATATTTGGCAAGCGACCAGCAGGTAAATAAGAGGCCTTTTGCTCAAACACCCTATAGTTGGTCTCTTCACAATATACTGTCGTCTCAACAAACAGATGAAAAACATAGTTAAGTCTAAGAGGTTCGTGGTAATCGCATACAGTAGCACCCTGTAATCCCAAGTAACGAAAATTGCTTTCCGCCTAACACGAAACTGCGCTTGCTTGATATTCTTCTATCTGTGATAAGATGTGACACACAGTAGACCTTGTCATGGTCGCAGTGCGAATAGGACTAGATAGGCCTAGACCACTCTATACAAATCTAAGTTAATCTGTATCTACAATGCGATGATCCTTCCTACAAATCTGTAAGTATATCTGCGCCAAATATGAAACAATTGTTAAGAATCCTGAAGGTAACCTGGCTAATACTGCTTCCATTGAGCATAAACATTTGAGTGACTAGTGGACGCAGTAGTACTAAGGCCAGCAAATTAACAATTGGACCAACGCCAATGTTACAAACACAGAATATTTCTTGATTTTTAAATAATACGAAAAAATAAAAATAATATTAATGAAAATCTACTTACTTCTCCATGTATCTAACTTGTGCTCTTCCAATTGATCCATCGATGAATTTGGCGATGTGTAGTACATTTGTAAAATTTTAATAAAATCTGTAATAGTGAGCATTCCGACAAATTTTTGGTTATTTGAATCCCAGAGCGGCGCTGCTCGTACGCCATTATAAACTAGCGCGTAGAATGCCTTCTTAACAAGTAACTGAGTATCAAATACGACTAATTTAGCCGACGTGGGAATCAGATCATAGCACTTGTGAAAACGGAAAAATTTAACAAATATCTGTGATTCGTCTTCTTCTGTAAATAAAAAAAAAAAAATTTTAATGGACTATTAAGAAGGAATCGTAAAAAAAAATAATATAATAAGCAGGAATAAGGAAATCGGAAGGATTTTAATAATTAATTTCTAAATCGCTTAAAAAATTTATATTAAAATTTGAAATATTAACAATTCTTGTTTTATCATCGCTATAACGACTGTATGTCCTCAAACCTACTTTTGGTCGTACAGTAAAATTCCCTTTTTTTTAAAAACTTTTTGATGCAAATTTTGGAGAAAAAAAACAGTTCCAAGCAATGATTAGACGAAAATAACGAACAGGAAAATCAAAAGCAATTTTTAATTTGAAATTGCTTTTTTCAATTCCTCTCGTCCTATTGCATCGGCTAGTTCTAACGATATTTAAATAAAACCAGGTTGCTTATCATAACTACTTGACCACACGTCTAATGAGTTTAGGTTCAATGCTGAAGTCGAAAAAATAGAGTTGACAAGTGCATACCTCATGTTCTTACAACCTGATCACGGTTCAGAAATTTTATAGTACGACCAAAAGTTGGTTGGAGTAAAAAAATCATACAATTACGACCAGAAGAAATGAGAAAGGTGTTATTCCACAAGAAACTAATGCAAGACTTGAAGCGATAGTTAAATAAGATCCAGCTAAGATTTTGATTTCGAGTTTTCGCAATTTCGATGAGAAGTCGCGATTAATTGAAAGTAATAAGCGATTTAGAAATATCTAAAGATGAACGGAAATTCGATGGCTAACCTTTCCGAAGTAGTTCAGCTAGACAACGTTTCCAGGCCGACGAAACCGTTTCAAATTCTTTGATACTTGCTATTGGATAAATGTCCGATGACCACCAATCCGATGAGCCGCCACCAAGTACCAAACGGCCGGCATGATTCGAATAAAAGTGAAGTTGTAGCATTAGAAGGCCACAATTCTCGGATAATACATTGACGATGATTCGGACGCATTACAAAAAAAAAAACGGGCAGAACAGCAATAATTTAGGTTTTTCTCATCGCCAAAATCGTATTTTTTTTTAAACTCGATATTGAGACGTTAACTTGAATTCGCGCATATACCTATTCGATTTCGAAAATCACTAATTCACTTATAGATTTTCGATTTTCATTATTGTTTTTTTGGGCAGCTGGCATTTCGCGCACGTTTCTATCTTTAGATTTTTTGGCTTCGAATTAAATCGGAGCAAAATTTCTATGCATCCTTCTCGTCGTGAACATTGTTTACCTTTCGGTTTCCAATTTTTGGTTGTTGTGTAATATTGTTTGATTTGTGTTGTTGAGTTGTAGCGTCAGACAGAGAAAATACTTATTTAATTTAATTAATTACGGAGGATAGTTAATCTTTTTCAGTTTATCTGAATTGCGACAGGAAGAAAATAAATTTTATAGTTGTTCGTTTGATATACTTCGGATTGGTCAAATCGAGGTCGTGTTGATTATTTAAAGAATCGGCTGGTTATTATCAATACTTGTGATTTGCAAGAGGAATTCTTGAGTGATCTGTAAGGGGAATTTTTAGAGTTCGAAACATTTTTGATCAAAAACCTTTAGCAGAAAATGTTAAGAGCTAAAATTCCAAACAGTAGAAACCACCAATCTAAAACTAATTGCAGACCTTCAGTTCGCTTGATCTTGGACTGGCTGTAGCCAAGTCAAGCATATGGATACGCGCAAAAGTCACATCATCTAAATAAATATTATTAATGGAACTAGAGTTTTGTATAGACCTTCCTTCTTCTCTTTAATGAAGCTACATCCCAAATCGTACTTTGCCCTCTTGATCTTCAGGTTCTTTAGCATTTTTATACCCTAGAATGAAATCTGAGAGTATATTGTGTCTGCCTTACCGTTTGTAACGCTTAGAAATAATGCTTGCACAGATTCGCCAAGGGTACAGAAATATTTGTTGACGCTCAAAAACCTCGATTCCGAGTGACCGTCTGTCTGCAACATAACTCTCGAACACTTTGATCTATCGTGCTAAAAATTGTTGTGTGTCATGTCTAGCAAAAAAGTAACTTAAAATTATTGAACAACTAATATCCCCCCACTCCTTCTAAAATTTTAAGAAATTAATTTTTCTAACTTTCAAGCTAGCAACTAGAAATTCAGATAAAAGCATTATATAACGATGTAAAACATCATAACATCACAAAATATTGATCGGATCTTATAACTCCTTCTACCCCCTCCCATACAAATTTCACAAATTTTTGGAATTTCAGTTCAATTATTTTTCTTTCAAACGATCAAAGCTATCGACTTGAAGTTTTGTGGAAAATATGTATAACAATAGAAATATCATTGATGATCTGCCACCACCCCTACAAATGTTAATTTCAGGAAAACTATGTCCAATTTCTATGAAAATAATGAAAACCACAAAATTTAAATTCAGCACAGAACATTTTGCATGCCACGTTTGGTGTGAACTACAAAAATTACAAACCTCCTTCCTATGCTTCTACCACCTCCCATACAAAAGTCAATGTTCGCTATTCGAAAAAAATTTGAGATGAAATATTTTTGGCACAGTTTTTCATTAAACTCTTCCCATTTCATCTAGAGTATCATATGATTGGGCTTTACGCCTCCGATTGTCTAAAAGGGAATCGACAAATTTTCAGCAGGATGGTTCATTGAAATGCTAACCTACCGCGAAATTGACAAAATTACGTGTGTGAACTTGGCCCCCCAAAGTTTGATTTTGCTAAATTTTTTTGCCCCATCTTACAAATTTTACCAAAACTAAAGACTATATAGCTCTACAATCTGACAGAATTTCAGTTTGATATCTGTACCCAGATTTGAGATATAACGGTTTGAAATTTTGGAAAGTGTACCATTTTTGAAATGATCCCCATTTTCCCCCAGTACTAGTATGTTCAAATGTTATATTTTTTCGTATTTCGCTAGTATAAATATATGTTCCAAGTTTCAATTACATAGCTTAAGAGATAGTCGAGATATTCATTTTGAAGTGTTTTTCTCTGCATCCCTCCTGACGGCTCCCCTTACAATAATTAGCCTCTATCTAAGCTGATTCTGGTGGAGCTGTATGCCACTTTAATAGTTCCAAAATATGAATTTCTTATGGTAAGTAATTTTGAAGATATAATCATTTAAAAAAAAATCGGGCGACAATTTTTAGCCCCCGCCCCTTTTTCGGACCCCAATGGATTAAAAAAATTAAATTATTTTTTAAGTTTGTGCCACATTTGTGTTGATTTTCAGCTTCCTAGCTTTAACCATGGTTGAGATATTCGAATTCTTAGTTTTCGGTTTTAGCGCTCTCCGCGCGTTTTCTTTAACCCTTACTCCTCCCAAAATGGGAGTCCGCCTGAGATCCGCAAGCATTTAGAATCCACCCAAAAATGAACTTTCTATCTTGAAGGGTTTGGGAGTTAATGTGCGCTGAGCGTATACGTACGGCGTAAGGACAGACGATTTTTTTTTAATTTTTAGGCTATTTTAGTCATAGAACGCGAAAAAACATAATTTCGGGGTAGCAATTTTTTTTTTCCAAGTCGATTACAAAACTTTATTATTAAAATAATAAAGTAAAAATTGATCACGTCAAGTGAATGAACTTTATACCTAGAAATGAGAAAAAAACCGGATAGGTGTCCCAAAACGATCAAATTAAACTCCCAAAAATAATAACAACACCACTATTGTAATTTCAGATTAATTAAATGTTCATAATGATGCTGGTGGTTGATTTTTATAAGTAGCCTAATTAGCCACATTAATGTACTCTCGTCTGAATTGTCCACGTAAACCTCCCTCGGAAGTATGCGTAGGCGTCGTCGGTAACAAATAATTGAGTGGAAATTCTCTTTCATTTTCCCATAATTTCGCAAGGACATAAGAGCTCACTGGATCTATCCAAAAAAAAAAAACTAATCAAGAAATATACTATATTTGATACGTCACGCTGCTTTATTACACTCATTAATTCGATCGAGTAGACTGAAATTTTTCCAGGACAGAATAATTTCAAGTGTGCTACGACGAAATAACTATAATTTCGACATCGGCAAGGACGAAATTTATTAATAGTACATAAATTATGAGAAAATAATAAAGATTGACGGATTCGATTGTAGAATGGAAATTGAAAGGGGCACTTTGGAAATTAGCACAAACCTTGAATTCTATTCTTATTGACATTGTTAGAGGATATCTTACAAATAGATTTATCGCTTTGTTTAGACGCGAAATTTCCAATTGATAAGTGTGTTGGGTTGATGATTGAACCCGCCCCATTTTTATACTCTAGATGAAGTCTGAGAGTGTATTATGTTTGCCTTATCGTTTGTAACGCTAAGAAATAATGCTCCCACAGAGTCGCCAAGGGTACAGAAATATTTGTTGTAACTCGATTCCAAGTGACAATCTGTCCGTGTGTCTACAACATAACTCTCGAACGCTTTGACCTATCATGCTGAAATTTGTTTCATGCCATTTTTAGCAAAAAAGAAACTTTAAGTTTGTGAATGGGCTATATCTACCCCACTGCTTCTACCCACTCCCATACTAATTTCATAAAATTTCAAAGTTTTAAGAAATTGATTTTTCTCCGAAACTGTTTCATCTACGGACTTGAATGATATGAATATCATTACCGTCCAAAATTATTGATCCGATCCCCTTACTCCTTATACCCCCTCCCATAGAAATGCGACACTTTTGAAAAATGCATTTCTTCGATTTTAATTGAAACTAACAAAGTTAAAAAGACGATTTTCTGGCAGAATTATTTTATTGTAATTGCAATCAGTTTTGAAAAAGTTATCACCTCACTCCTTCTACCACCTCCCATACAAATTTCACGAAATTTCGAGATTTAAATCAAATCATTTTTCTTTGATACTGTCAAAGGTATTGACTTGATCAAAGTATTATAATGCAAATATCATTACCGTCGTCCTCCTCCTTGTATATCACGCTTGGTCTCATATACGAAATTAAAGTACAGACTCCCTCCCCTCACCACGCCCTCTGCATCAACCACCTCCCATACACAAATCACTAATCACTATATGAAAGAATTTGATATGACATATTTTCTGGTACATTAAACTCTTTCCCATTTCATCTAGAGTATCACAATCATAATTCTATTATGCTTTTAGGTAAAATAAAAACTACAGAATTACTCTGTACCAGTGAGATTTGAACGAAAACTTGAATGATGGGGTCGTAAATATTCGTCATAGCTTACAGTTGTTGTTATTCCCAGCGAGAAAATTGGTAATGCATTTCCTATTGATGGTCTAGGTAAGCATTACTTTTAAGAGAAACGTAGGGGAAATGTGCGCTTCTGTGTTCAATTTTGAAATGCGTTATTATCTTACTTGGAAAGAATGAAGAGAAACGTAATCCATAGTCGCATTTCATTCGAATATTTGAAATTAAATTTCATAAAAATGTAAAAATTGACGAGTACTGAAGACAAAACGCGGTTAATT
This sequence comes from Chorisops tibialis, assembly GCA_963669355.1. Taxonomy (NCBI): domain Eukaryota; kingdom Metazoa; phylum Arthropoda; class Insecta; order Diptera; family Stratiomyidae; genus Chorisops; species Chorisops tibialis. Next base: position 11,845,210 of record OY770262.1, on the reverse strand, counting down.
TTAAAATTTCAAAAATTGAAGCAATATTGCGAAGTGGAGTGAAATATTTTCTTTTACTTTACTACTGGAGTGTGTTTAAATCCATTAGGCCTGTTGATTTTGTAGAATTTTTACAATAAGAAAATTAAGATAGAACATCATGTCGTAAGTAGTCGCTATCAGGCATGGAACATTACTATCATTGAAACTAGTAGGGTATGTACACTAACGGTCAAAAGTTTGAGAACACTTCAACATTTTTTATAATCTATAAATACTCAAAAAATAATTGAAAATAAATTGCAAACTTCACCTGTACATCTTCTATAGTCCTTACTATAGTTACTCCATGATACACTAGAGGCGCTTTACTATAGTTTGGCAAAGGTGAAGCCCGATATTTGGAGCGAAATTAAAAAAAAAAGTTTCGACATTTTTTTTCGGTACGTTCTTAACATCAAGAACTGTGCGCAGTTTTTAATACTTAACTAAGAAGTCATAAGCAAAAATTTTAAAACAACAATTTACCTTAGGGCGGATAAAATTGGCAAAAAAACCACTAAACTCACCACTCCACGAATGATGAATTGGGGAAGGTGAATTCGCAGGTGTCGATTGTGACATTTCTGCCAGACTTTGATACAGTGCTTCTCCTCCTTGCGTGGAGTGACTCTAGTCCTTGCGGAATACCCAAAAAGCAAATTCTTTTGTTTAATTATCATGAAAGAGTGCAGTAAACGCATTGTTTCCAAACATCAACAAATGCCGACTATAAGCAAGTCAGGTAGAGTTAAAGTTATTTTTTTATGACTTCTTAGTAGTCACTTATTTAACCGTTGTTTTACTTTTATCAACATTTATGATTGAGATAGTGTCCAAAGCCAGGTGTTTCATATTACCTAGTCAAGTCATAAATATTGGTACACAACTAAACGCATTCATTACGAATGCAATATTGGGCGCATCCATTTCGTCTTGACTGCAATTTGACAGTTGACATTTCTGCTTCATTGCCACGTAAAAAGTTTTTGGCATCAATTGTTTACAATCATGGAATGGGGCGACATCGAAAATCGTATTGTTGTAGTTGGCCTACTAAAATGCAACATGGAAAAAGGCGATATCTTTCGGACGTTGCGACCGCTTGGAATCACTCGCAATTTTGTGTATCGTGCTGTGAAGTTGTTTGAGGATACTGGTGGAGTACGAGACCGTCAAAGATCCGGCCGTCCACGCACTGTGAGAACTCCGAAAGCGATCAAAGCAGCGAAGAAACGAATCGACCGAAAACCGCTGCGAAAACAGAAAATCTTGTCGCAGGAAATGCAAATTTCGCAAAAATCCATGTCTCGCATTATCAAAGAAGGTTTAAAGTCTCACATTGTAGGCAGATTCCTGTTGATACTTCTAGTCCTTACGATAATTTTGTGCGTGGTGACACTATAAACCCTTATCCACAAAATTCCTCTAGAGCTACATCCCTAGTTAATAATGCACCATTCCTAGACCCGGTTCTACCACCTGTTGTGAAGCTCACTATAAACTCTGAGGGTTCTACTGAAAATAGATACCTTCTGTCTCGGTTAAGAGATCACCGAATTTTTGATAATGTACGGCTGTATCTTGCCTATCTACATAATAAATCGGACTCGACATGCATAAATGGGAAAACTAGGACCACCACAATACTTTCCATACAGCAAGAAGGCCTTCCAACAGACTTTGAAAACTTGCGACTAATATATACACGCTTTCATGAGCAATTTAGTCTCTCTCCTGAGCAGGTTCAGAAAGATCTCGAAGCTTTTCGTTCGCATGTTTCTTCTAGGCACATCTCTGATCTTCAAAGAAGTCGTGAAGATCACAATAGATTTTTTCGTGCCTAAAGTTATTAATGATTTCAGTGCGGTTGCGCCTTCGAACTCTGTTAATGTTGATCTTTCGCGCGACCTTCGTCATAACATAGGCAGGAATTTGTGTAACCTTAGGCATGTAAGAACTAATCTTTTAATTAATGATAAAGAATTGAATTTTTATTTCCACAATATGTCTGGAATGAGAAGTTCTCTGCCTCAATTTCGTAATGATTTGGCTAACTGTCCATATGACATTACAATGATTACTGAAACTTGGCTCCTAGCTTCGCATTTAGACGCGGAGATCATCCCTTCTGGATGGTCTATTTTTCGGAAAGACAAATTTGAACCAATTCATCTGGCTGATCAGCGTGGAGGTGGTGTCTTTATTGCAGTAAACAATAAGCTCTCTAGCTATCCCATATCGGTTTAGTTGCCAACTAATGCTATTTTTCAGGTTTGCGCATGTAAAATTCAATTGCTAGATCGATATCTGGTGTTAGTCTGTTTTTACATACCACCTGATTCTACCGAGCAGCACTATGCTGATCTCGCAGCATCCATTAAACTTATACATTCATCTATCCTTCCCGGTGATGATTTCTTGTTGTATGGCGATGCAAACCTAAGTGGTATACGATGGGAGGTCAGTGAAATTTTTGAATCTGTGTTTGACCCACTTAACATAAGTAATCATCAAATTACATTTTTAACTGAAATTCACTCACTTGGTTTGTTTCAAATTTGTGATAAAATCAATAATTTCGGAAATGTATTGGATCTTATTTTCACTAGCTTTACTTCAAATTTTTCATTTGCTGAAGCAACATCCACATTGACTAAAAAGACGAGTATTTTGCACAAAATACTTACATTAAATTATTTCTCTTCAAAACATGTTTCTCGTAATGACTCTAACAAGACCATATCATACGATTTTACTAATGCAGACTATGAAATGATTAATTTTGAAATCTCCAACTTAAAATCTTCAGACAATATTACAGATGTGAATGTTATAGCCGATAACCTCATTGCCTCGTTAATACGTATAATAGATAAGCACACACCTAAGCGCATTAGTACAAAGTTATCTTGTTCTCCGCACATGGATAAAAGCCTTAGAGTACTGCGCAACAAGCGCAACAAGGCCTACAGGAAATGGACTAAATCTAAATCAGTTAATGATCATACTAAATTTCTGCATCTACGCGAACAATTCGAAATTTGTGAAACGGAAGCCTTAGCACTATATAACCGTAAAATAGTAAATAGCTTGATTGACCGCCCTAAATTGTTTTGGCAACACATCAACGACAAGCGCGGTACAAGTGGCTATCCGGCTTCTATGAAACTTGGTGTTCGCACATCTTCCGATCCTAAAATAATTGCAAATCTGTTCGCCAACCACTTTAAATCCAAACTTACCAAGCCTTTTAACTTTGATCCTGGCAAGTTTTCGCATATTCCTGTTCATGATGAAAAGATAAGTGATGTGATCCTAACTATTGATCAAATTACTTCAGCGTTGGTTGATCTAAATATTAATAAAGGTGCTGGACCTGATCTTATTCCCCCAATTTTCGTGAAAAAAACCGCTTATACTGTATCTCGGTTATTGTGTCCCTTATTCAATGCTTCCCTTCAACAATCTATATTTCCTATATGTTTTAAATCAGCGCATATAACGCCTATTTTGAAGTCTGGAGATAGATCGGACATTCGTAACTACAGGGGTATAAGCATTTTATCGTCTATTGGTAAGGTTTTTGAAAAACTAGTTGCGGAAATATTAGTTGATATCGTTAGTCCTATTATCCATCCTTGTCAACATGGTTTCTTAAAGGGCAAGTCAACTGTCTCTAATCTGTTGGAATATTCTACCTTCATTAGACAAAAATTGGGTAATAGAACCCAGGTTGATTCTGTCTACACTGATTTTTCTAGCGCTTTTGATGTTGTGGACCATGGTTTGCTACTTTTCAAGTTAGAGCGATATGGTATAAGAGGTGTTTTTTTGAAGTGGTTGCAGTCCTACTTGATGGATCGTACACAACAAGTTAAATTCTCATCACATCTGTCCAAAACGACTGCAGTCTCCTCTGGCGTTCCTCAAGGTAGCATTCTGGGCCCCCTGTTATTTATAGTTTTTATTAATGACGTGCCATTACTTTTGAACAATTGCAAAGTATCTTTTTACGCTGATGACTTAAAAATCTTCAGAACTATTGACTCAAATCAGGATTGTCTTATATTGCAAAACAATATTGACATCTTATCTGATTGGTGTTTGAATAACGCTATTCAGTTAAACGTTAAAAAATGTGCAGTAATAAGCTTTTCTAGAAAAATAGCCGGCTCTTTGAAGTTTGACTACAATATTAATAATGAAAACTTAAAACGAGTCTCTCAAATTAAAGATCTTGGAGTAATATTTGACGAAAAATTAAATTTTAAGTCCCACATAGATAAAATCTCAAATAGTGGCATGGCTATGTTGGGTTTCTTAAAAAGGAGAGTCAAGGAATTCAATGACCCGCATTTATGCAAAACTCTTTTCTGTACGCTGTTGTTGCCTCTGCTCGAGTATGCAAGTGTTATCTGGTCTCCTTCCACTCAGACTGACTCGTATAGGGTTGAAAGAGTGCAGGTTCAATTCCTTCTGTTTGCTTTAAGAAGTCTGCACTTTGATAGCTACTGCTTGCCTTCTTACAAGTGCAGGCTACTTTTGCTAAACATGACAACTCTCGAGAAGAGAAGAGAGCTTGTTTCGGCTACCCTTGCTTTTGATTTGATTAGGTGTAACATGATTTCTGACGAGCTCCTTTCGCGCTTTATTTTTGTTGACCATCGGTTCAGTTTTCGAGACAAAAGAATTTTGAAAGTGGAAATTCATTCTTCGAACTTTATGATGAATGATCCTATTTCTAGAGCCATAAATAACTTTAACTTACATTCTGACTGCTATAATAGTGTTTCAGCAAGAGATACATATAAAGAAAAAATTTTGACTAAATTTAAGACATTGTTTGTAAAATAATATATAAAATAATATGTATTAAGATATTTACTCATTAATGTCTCTTGTTCTGTATAATTTGATAATTTTTGCAAGTAGTGGTAAGATCTTCGTTTTAAATTTTTTAAATTTTATAGTATTAAGTGTTAAATACTATTAAGATATTTGTAAAATAGGCTTAATTTGTCTGTATATATAAAATAAAAAAAATAAATAATCGAGAAGCATCCCAACCCATCCCGAGGGTCCAAAGAGGCCACCACCCCGCGTCTGTAATGGTATGGTGGGGAGTGAGCTACGATGGCGTTACCAAGCTCCATTTTTGCAAGAAAGGTGTGAAAACATCGGCCAAAGTATATCAATCGACCGTCTTGGAACCCATTCTGAAGCCTCTCAACCAATCAATATTCGCCAACAAGCCGTGGACTTTCCAGCAAGACTCTGCTCCAGCTCACAAGGCAAAAACGACTCAACTGTGGCTCAAAAACAATGTTCCGGACTTCATATATGATTGGCCAGCTGGTAGTCCAAACCTCAACCCGTTGGATTACAAGTTGTGGTCCGTATTAGAGGGCATGGCTACTCGACACTCAAATATTGAGTCGTTGAAGCGAGCCCTTGTCCGTGCAGTGGACAATTTCCCCATGCATGAAGTGCGTCTTGCAATCGATGAGAGGCCAGATCGTCTCAAGTCGTGCTGGAAGGCAAATGGAAGTCATTTCGAATAAGTTGCTCTAAGATTTGTAGCCATTGAATAACCCAATAAAAAGAAAAAAAAAGTTTTGAAAAATATTAATTCGTTTTCATTTGGCGTCGATTTTTCTGTGTACCAATATTTATGACTTGACGAGGTAAAATACACCATTTTGTCCAAGTTCTCTGCACTTTTTTGTTTAGTCTGATTTTCTGGTTACTACTGTCACGACGTCTTAAGAATGGGGAAAGAAATAGGATATCAGGACATAATCAATGCAAATCTTAACGTGTGATTGCCGCTCAATTAAAATTATCGAAGACATTTGTTCATCGCTAAATCAATCGATACAAGGAAACTGGCATCGGGATCATCCAAGCTCAGGAAGGCCGAGAGCAACCATTTCTAACGTGGATCATTTCATTGCTGTTACCAACAAGCGGAATAGATGCCTAACAGTGCCAGAAATTAGCGCTGAAGTAAACAAATCTCGATCCAAACCTGTGTCACTTACTACTGTCAAAAGACGATTGAGAGACGCAAATTTGTTTGGCCGAGTTGCCGTCTGAAAGCCGCTATTAAGGCAGCAGAATAAGAAGAAACGAATGCAGTGGGTCCTTACCCATCGATATTGGACAGAAGAAGATTTTGAAAATGTTCTTTCGAGTGACGAATCCAAGTTCGAAATATTTGGATCAAAAAGGAGAAAAGATGCTGCCAGATTGCGTGGTGCTATCTTTGAGACACAGCAGTGGGTCTGCTATGGTCTGGGGTTGTAGCACTGTAACGAAGGACAAATTTAGGTTTTATGGGGGAAGATTACTTTAGACTGTTTACTTTTATCTTATTTTGAATTTAAAAAAAACGGGAAAGTAGAAGAAGTTTCAAGAAGTCCCCATTGCCTATAAGCTAACTTTAAACTCAGAGACCACTGAATTATTTTGGAACCGCCAAAAAACGGTTTAATGGCTCGAAATGGAGAAAGATCGCCAGGGTATAGTCAAATGTGGACCGTGTTATGCTACAATGCTTTCATTGATTCACAAGCATCTAAATTACATTTGCCTGGGAAAAACATTAATTTTGAAGAAGGTTAAAATTGAGTTTAGAATAAATTCTACATAAAATTGAATTTTTTACAAAATTGGAAATGGTAAATTTCCAATCACTTAAATTTTTGAATTTTTCTTCGAAAAGAAATTTATTATATTATAAAGAATGTCAAAAAAAAAAAAAACTTTTCCACCGTTCAGTTTTATTCTGCTTTAAATCAAAAGCTAAATTCTTTGAAAAGCCCATAAAACAAATTTTATTATTCTTGTTTTTTCCTTACGAAAATTCCAAATCCATTTTATCGGATTTTTCTGTGTTGGGTTAAGTTTGCTATGGTTTTTCCGATTTCAGAGAATTTATCTATTCTGCAGTTCTGCTTCGAGAAATCATTTTGAGGTAAGTTAAGTTATTCAAGTGTGGGGTACGATTAAGTGGGCTGCATGAAAATATAATTTTCCTCTTCTCGTAAAAGATTTATTTGTGTCCGTTAATAATATTTTCTTCTCCACGAGCGATTTTGTTTACGGAGGTTTTCCTGTTTTCAGGCTTTCGTAAATTTGAATAAAAATAATAAGAAGAAAATCGGATGATTCAGGGTATTACGGGATAGTTGGGTCTAAGAGAAATACCCGTAGGACTGGGATTAATTGGATTTCGAAGAAACAAACGACTGTTAATAGGTTCCATTCTTAGAACATGAAGTCCGACGATCAGGATCGCGTCTTGTGGAAGAGAGCTATTTTCATCCTATGAACCTATAGGAGGTCTTGATTAAAACATGATTTAATATAATTGTAAGATAATGCTTTAAGATTGCGTACTTTTTCTTAATCAGATATTTTTATATAGAAAATTGTTGCAAGTTTACACATTAAATTATGAAATTACGAAATTATGGGCGACCGGATTGCAGTTAGCAATTAGTCTCATAGCCTGGACACACCGAATCCAAAAATATCACAGAACGTGCTTTCGAGCCGATAACACTCCAAATCAGGTACTTTCGGTGTGCTTTGAAAACTTTATTCTCATCCGTGCGATTTTTATCGCAAATATACTATGTATTGGCCTCGTGTACGATGATGAACCTTCATCGCGCACTAAATATACGATTTGTCAATATTTGAATAGAAAATAATAAAATCATTCTAAATTTATAATTTGTAACATCATATAAATAAAATCACAGCCAAAATTCCTGGATTTTAATACTATTCTGGTTTATTAATCGTAAAGTTTCGGTCTCTGCTGAGACAATTATCAATTGTGAAGGGTCAGTTTGGTAAAGGTTTCAGCAGAGACCGAAACGTTACAATTAATAAATCGGAAAGGAGAAATAGGAGAAATGGAAGGTTCTGACCTTTAGGTTCCTTAACATTTAAACCTTACGCACGCTAAACAAATATGGCAATCCGATAGCCAGACAAGAAGAGAGCTGAGTGGCGAAAGAGGGTGACAGGAGACAGTCGAGGTGGGACGCTCAAGATAGTCGGCTTAATTTGTTGCGCGAGCTTGAATTTTTTTTCGAGATTTTAATTTTATTGCGATAATATACGTGGGCCGAGAAAAGATCGCGGCACTTCCCACCGTTACCACGAAAGACACAAGGGGAGGACAGTTAAGATTCTTCCCGACTTTTGCTTTAGCTTGCCGGTTCAGCTAAGTTTTTTTCATTAACGCCTAAATACAAGAATATTGACGCAACTTATAGTGCAGGCTCAGCAGCTCGTGCGCACTGTCCGTGCCCCGTGCGAGGCTATTTGACCAGGTTGAGAATCCGATAGCTGGCATTGGATAGCTGCGCCTTACGGAATAATACGACCTGTTCGCTCAATAGATGGGCGGCGTTTTGAGGCTTCAAGTGGTCGATCGACTGCTTATTAGGATATCACAGAAGCGGGATCAATTAATGACAGCTTTACCTTTGGCGGGCGGCCATATCTGTCGAAAGGGATAAGCAGCTTTTATCGTCAAGCATTGCTTGGACGAATCTAATTCGGGTCGTCGGTAAAATCGATACAACTGCCTCTTTGGACGGGCATTACAACTCTGCCAAAGTGTGCTAGGATACTTACGCCTACGGACCTAGAAATAAATACAAGTAGCCAGGATAGCCTACTGTTTTTTGCTGTTTTTGATTGTAGGCCATAGTATTACAAAAAAAAGGTTAAGGAGAAATAGGAGAAGTGGAAGAAGAAGAAGGAATTTTCGAACAAGTTCAATGTAATCTGTATACTCTAGATGAAATCTGAGAGTGTATTGTGTTTGCGTTACCGTTTGTAACGCTAAGAAATAATGCTCGCACAGAGCCGCTAAGAGTACAAACATATTTGTTGTCGCTCAAAAATCTCGATTACGAGTGACCATCTGTACGTCTGTGCGTCTGTCTATAACATAACTCTCTACCACTTTGAGCTATCGTGGTGAAATTTTTTTAAGAAGTTCGCGAACGGGCTATATCCCCCCACTCCTTCTACCCCCTCCCATACAAATTTTACGATATTCCGAAATTTTAAGATATTGATTTTTTTTCGAAACAAGTTAAGCTATCAACTTGAAATTTGAGTCAAAATAGAATGATGTATACATAATTACTGTTACACAATATTGAGCCGATATCCTCACTCCTTCTACCCCCTCCCATACAAATGCACAATTTTGGAAAAAACATTTTTTTGATTTTCAGTGAAACTAGCAAAATTATAAGGACGAATTTTTGCGAGAATTAATTTTATGATAATTGCAATCAGTTTTGAAAACATTATTAACATCACCTCACTCCTTCTACCCCCTCCCATACAAATTTCACGAAATTTTGAAATTTCAATTAAAGTAGTTTGCTTTGAAACTGCTAAAGCTATGAACTTGAAATTTTGTGAAAAGTGAAATAATAAATAAATAATAATAATAATTGACGACGGAAAAATTTTGATTTGATCTGCATACTCCTTCCACCCCCTGATTTTGGTAAATGCAATATATCGATTTCCTTTAAAACTAGAAAAAGTACAAACTTGAAATTTTGCCAGAATTTGTTTCTTAATAATTGCAATAAACGATAAAAAATATTATCAGCTTCGCTTCACTCCTTCTACCACCTCCCGTACATATATCTATATTATAAATTCCTGAAAAGCATTTCTTCTTCGAACACATGAGAGCTATCGAATTTGAAATTGAAACAGAGCATGACGATAAGCAGTTTCAAAATCATCTAAAACCCTATACTTCCTCTGCCACCTCCCATACAAATGTACCGATTTCACTAAAACTATGTATAATTTCATTGAAAATAATGAAAGCTTCAGACTAAATTAAGCATGCAATATTTTGCATACCACATTCAATGTCATATACAAAAATTTTTCTACCACCTCCCATACAAAAGTCACTACTAACTATTCGAAAGAATTTGAGATGACATATTTTCCAGTACATTAAACTCTTTCTTATTTCATCTAAAGTATCATATGATTGGACATTACGCCCAATCATAGTTGTTTTATTTTATTTTTTTTAAATTTTGTAGAAAAGGAGACTTAAAAATAATGTCGTGGCATCTATTGGTAGTTGTGTTGCGGTTTTCAGATAACATGATCTATAGAAAAAACAACTTGATTTGAAATTTGTAAATTTATGTCAAATCGAGAAAACTCTTGGGTGTAGCCTAGTGGGTAACGTGTTGATCTACCTATACAATGCGAAGGTCGTGAGTTCAAATTTCGGCCGACAAATAATTCTTTCACACTGCCTACGTGGATATATCTGGGTCACCCTAATCTACGAACATGAAAATTCGTACATAAAGGGTTATGCGAAGGGCTAACAACCCTTCCATAATAACAAATAATAATGTTAAGGAACCTGAAGATCAGGCGGCCAAAGCCCGATTTGGGACTACAGTGCCATTGAAGATGAAGAAGCAAATCAGATCAAAAATGCCCGTATTGAATTGAAACCAAAATTAATTCAAATACATTCAACATTCAAGGCCAAAATCATTTAATTTAATGTTGTCAAATTTTTAAATAAAATATGATTGACAGACACCAACAGTTTTGCATCAATTCAAGGGTTTGCCTGTATCTAAAATTTCGAGTTCACGATCAATGTGCGCACACTAATTTCACAAATATACCTTTCGTTTATATTTGTTTTTTTTTTTTTTTAACTCAACACACGCTAAAATTATACAAACACCAGAAAATTCCACTATACACATAAATGTTCTTTAGACATCGTTAAAGTTAAATTTGTAATAAAATAACAACACTTATTTGTTCGCGATTAGCTTTCGTGTAAACAACAACTCTCAAATCGCAATAATGCTGATTTAGTTTTTCGAATTCAATTACAGATGTTTCGTTATTAAATAGAACAGAAATCGCTCTCAGGCCGAATAAGAGAAGAAAGAAGGCATGGCATCCTTGAGCCAAATGTGCAGATTTAAACAGAAATTCTGGGTGACATGTTCGTGAACTTCTCTCTCGACAGCTTTCAATGTTCAAGAAGCAATCGCTGATGTACATTTCAAATAAACATCAATTTCACGACTTTCGGTTAGTTGAAGATTTATTAGGCAAGTTATATAATGATGATCGATGATTTTTAAAATTCAATTTGATGAGTTTTGGACGCGTTATTTTTAAATTTTATTTTGGTTCGATCAGCTGGGGATTTTAGCACGCTTTCTGATAGAGCAGTTTATGATCGATAACCTTACTGTTTAAGAGGGCGATAGTGATACGATCAGTTGACGATCACATCTATTGATTTCGATAACCATGCTAGTAAACATGCAGGGACGTGCGAATCGGGGATGGCAGAAGTGTAGCACCACTTCTGCCTTCATTGATTGGTACATCCCTGCATGCTTATTGACTTGGTTATCGAAATCAATCGATATGATCCTCCGCTGATCGTATCACTATCGCCCTTTTAAGCAGTAAGATTATCGATGGTCAAATGGTAATCGTAACATGATCGCTAGTGAATAATCTTGTTATGATAGTGAGTGCGATCATGGTGCGATCAGATGAGATAATAATCTTCGATTTTCAGGTGTATCAAGAACTTTGCTACTAATTACTAAAGATATTCACGACCATCTATCATCTAACGATCAAGATATCGATAATTTTGGTACGTAAAAGTATGATCGCTATACGATCAGAATATATGATCGATGGACTTTATTCGAAGAGTATGTATCGATCGATATTTTGTTGACCATATTTTATTTGCTGATAGCTGGATATTTCGGATAGCAATCCCGGAGAATATTCGTCGATCACTTTCGCACGGATCGGTGAATTAGTTCGAGGCTAAGTTAAAAACCATAAAACCGTGCTTTATGGATCATTTTCATCGACGAAGAAACCATAATTTTTGCGCGCTAATTACCGATCGATGATCTTGAGAAATATTTACCGATCGTCGTCAATACAATAAACTAAATAGCGGCGTCTGTCATTCAGTATAAAATTAGGCACAAAGTCACAATAGCTATAAACACGCGAAATTCGAAACTTAAAAATAAAACGCTTTACACATGCGCAATTTAAAATAATAATATTTTTGAATTATAATTTTTTTCTTTTTTTTTCTTCTTTCATTTTGGAATTTTTTTCATTTTAATTCATTTTGTTTTTTAGTTTTGCTTGCCAGCAAACTACACTTCCGTATCTTAATGTTCAAATAGAAATCGATTTTAAAAAATAACGCGATTTCTCGAGAAAAAAAAATCTCAAGAAAAAACCAAAACGATCACACGACGCACGATCGATCATTAAACTATGGAATTATTGAATCACAATAAATTGATCAACTCGAAAAAAAATTCCAATTCGATTGAAAGGACGATTGATCGATCACCGTTGCGATCCAAAAACAAACTCACAAAAGCGCGCGATCTTGAGGATCCTTTCAGCGATCGAAACATCAAAAATCGATCGCACTAAAAAAAAAAAACTCGCACACATGTTTATTGCGATCACTTCGGGAGCATTTCTAAGGGGAAATTTTTGCAGCTGAAATTATTCGGCAATCTTCGGGATCGAATATTTATTTTGGGAAAAAGCATCGGGCATCTTTCGCGCGATTAGAATAAAGGTAGCCAGTGGTCTGCACAGTACAGAGCGTGTATAGCTTTTTGTCGAAATCCGATTTATATTTTTGGTGTATCGATCGAGTATGAGCAATAATGAGGTTGATGAAATGTTTTCACCTTTTTTTTTTTAAAATAATTAGACGGTGATTCTATGTTTTTTTTTAAGGATTTCGAACATTTATCAACCGTACTTATCTTTCTCCACCTGCAAAAGATCTGTTCGCATGGCAAAACTTTTGGCAAAAAGCCGATAGTTAATTTTTTCTTAATTACGATGAAAATTTCCGTAAATTTTAAGTGATGCAGCGAGTTTTGACCGTTCGGTAGGTATAGATATCGGTTCTTGGCTTGGTCGTTTTACTGAATTGAACAGGTGTGGTTGGGAATTACGAAAACCAAACTATGAATTTATATCGTAGGTATCTACCATATTTTAATGTTAATAAAAAGAAAATTTTTGATTAGTTGTGCCCCGAAAATAAATCTTTCATTAATCTTTCTTGCGATGGTAAATGGGGTGTTTTAATTTTACTTTATTATTTTTTAATAATAAAGTATTGTGATCGACACAGAAAAAAAAAAAAATTTGCTACCCTGAAATTTTGTTTTTTCGCGTTTCATGACTAAATTAGCCTAAAAAAGCAAAAAAAAAAAATCCGTCCCGCCGTACGCCGTACGCCGTACATATGGACTCGTACCTCCAAAACCGTTAAAGGTAGAATGTTGGTTTTTGGATGGATTGTTAATTTGGTAAGTGAGCTCCATTATCCAAATTTTGGGGAGTGTGGGGTGGAAGGGGGAGGCGGGGGGATGGAAAAAGTCGAAAAATACACTTGCTAATATCTTCACCACGAATGCAGATAGAAAAATGAAAATCAGCATACATATAGAGAAGATTGTGGGACATACTCCAAAAATAATTTAATTTTTTTATCCATTGGCGTCCGAAAAGGGGGGGCTAAAAACAAATTGTCGGCCGAATCTTTTTTTGAAATGGTTATATCTTCGAAACTACTTACCATAAAAAATTCATATTTTGGGACAATTAAGATGGCGTATAGATCCATCAGAATAAGCTTAGAAATAGGCTAATTCTTGTAAGGGGGAGGGTCAGGGGGGGTGCAAAGAAAAACACTTAAGAATTAATATCTCAACTATCTCTTAAGCTATGTAATTGAAATTTAAAACATATACTAAGCTATACTAGCGAAATATAAAAAAAATATAAAATTTGGTCATAATAGTAGTGGGGGGAAATGGGGAGCATTTCAAAAATGGTGCACTTTTCAAAATTAGAAATCGTTATATCTCAAAATTGAGTGCAGATATCGAATCGAAAATTCGTCAGATTATAGAACTATATAATTTATAATTTTGATAAAAATTTTGAGTTAGGGGGTGTAAAGGGAGGGAGGTGGTAAGCAAAAATGTCGAAAATTTTGAGTGATTTTTTTAGGACTCTGGTCAAAGATAGAAACTTTAAATTTTGCATGTGGATACATCTATTTTATATACACAGAAAAAAAATAATAATTTGATCCACAATTGTTACGAACCGACCAGCACGGTCTAAGGGGCACAAGGTGTTTCATGTGCAGCGAAAAAAACACGAAAACTGAAAATTTTTGGATGTAATTTTAAGGTAGAAACTTGAAAATTTGGGAAATACATTTAAAAAAAATCCCCAAACGTATAAGATATTAACTGGTCGAATACCTTTGAAACTTCTACCCCCTCCCATACAAAATTATTTTTTCGACCATTTTTAAGAAATTAATTATCACCTAACTATTAAAAGCTATCAATTTGAAATTTTGCATAAGAACTTATAAAAATATTTAAAATAAAATTATTTTAAAAGTTTCAAAATAGCACTTGCCCTTCTACCCCCTCCCATACAAAAGTATGATTTCGACCAATTTCATTAAATCAACTAATAAACAACAAATTAGAAGCTACGAACTTGAAATTTTGTACGAGCACCTTACTAGAGAAAGAAAAGAAAATTGCATCACAAATTTTGCAATTCCCCTACCTCTTCTACCCCCTCCCATACAAAATTATTTTTTCGAGCATTTTTAAGAAATCGGTTATCAGGTAACTCTTAAAAGCTATCCATTTCAATTTTTGTCGGAAAACTTATAAAAATAATTGAAATGAAATTTTGTTAAAAGTTTTGCAATCACGCTTGCCCTTCTACCCCCTCCCATACAAAAGTATCATTTCTACCTATTTCATTGAACCAACTAATAACCAACAAGTTAAAAGCTGCGAACTTGAAATTTTGTACGAGAAGACTACAACAGAAAGGAAATAAAGTTGCGTCACAATCTTTACGATTCCCCTACCTTCTCTACCCCCTCCCATACAAATGTTGGTTTCGTGAATGTAAAATACACAGAATCTTATTCTATGCAACTTCGTCTATGAAACTGACATTCTATACAGAGAATATTGGACGTCAATTAAAAAACTATTAACATCCACCGACCCTTACTATCAACCCTCATCCCTCCCCTCAAAAAACTCAAACTTGCATAAATAAACGAACGAAATATTGGTTATATATACTGAAGCTTTTGAACGTTTCCGCAAAGTGTTGACAACTGTCCTGCCCAAGAACCCCCTTTCACTTAGTCTTCCCTAACCACTCTAACCTGCATATTGACTTTCCACGCATCCGCAACTTGTCCCAAGAATAATAAAGTTTCGCCCGACTTGTTGGCAGTTTATTTTTTTTTTATTTGTTGTATTCAAGGATAATTTTTGATTTGACTGAACTAAACTAAACTGCAACGCAAAATTGGCGTTGTTAATTAATTTTTCTGGGGAATGTTAATTATTAGTGTGTATTAGTGCAGTGGCGTAAATAGTACCCCTGTTGACCACGCATTGTGGGATGGGGAGGGGGAGGGGGGGGGGGGGGCTTGTATTTTTGAAGTGACACTTCTAGTACAAGCATATTCGTTTTTGCGTTACGCATTACCCTTTTGACGGGGTGAAGAGTCTGTGGGAGCGAGAGCCATTTGACGATATCGCTAGGCTGTTGGATATAGGCACGCGAGTTGCGGCCAATGGGCGGACGTAATGAATTTTAAGATTTATCGAAAAAGTTTGAAACACCCAAAGCGACACGGTTGTCGATTGAATCGGCCGCCCGTGTATAGCGACCACTGAGCGGGGATCATGAACTTTGAGTGTTTGTTTTTGATTAAGCTTAGCATAGTTAGCAGCGGGTCGTCATAGGAGCTTCACTAGAGCCCTTGAGAGCAAACAGCTCCGAGAGGGAAGATTGTCACCGCGCTTCTCCAGTTTAGCACCCCATATATTTTTTATTTTTTTTACGGCCATTGAAAATAACCTTTTAATGCGCGATGCACAGTTAAGGGGAGCACTTCTTAAAAAATTGAAAAAAATCAATTTTTTTTTATTTCCAATTAATAATGTAGATTGGATTCTAAATCGATTGCCGAAAACCGCACCCATCTCGGATAAGTAGAAGTGTCTCAAATAATGATGTAAGCTTGTGGAGTCGTGTATATTGACGCAGCGCTTGTAGCTTTGCACTCGGCTCACTTCCGGTCGCGCCCACCCAATAATCACCCCCTCCCCCCACCATACAACCAGTACCACTACACCAGCAAACCAGATTTTTTTTATTATAATAAATAATTTTGTATTACTTCATTATTTATATATTTACATTTATTAAATAAACTAAAAAAAACTTTTATTTGGTTTTTTGCTTCTCCTGAAAAGTAGTGTTTTTATTATTTAGGTGCACTTTTTTTAAAAAAAAAAACTACACAACCTATCTGCTTGAATTTTTTGTTGGAAAGGTGACACTACTGGCTATCAATTGAGTAGCGGGTTTTTTTTTTAAATTTTGACTATGATTTTTGCACGAGAAAATTACTAAACTTTGAAGCTTTATAGAAAATTTCATAAAAATTATTTTTAATCACTATTTACTCTATTTGCTAAGATATGGGTACGGGAAAACAAGTAGTTATAGGAAAATTAGTTGGGAAACACAGGAGGTGGCTCTTAAATTGTTGGAGGTTGCATCCCGTTGAAACGAAATCAAATAAACTGCCAACAAGTCGGGCGTAACTTTATTATTCTTGGGACAAGTTGCGGATGAGTGGAAAGTCAATATGCAGGTTAAAGTGGTTAGGGAAAGCTAAGCGCAAAGGGGTTTCTTGGGCAGGGCTGTTGTCATTTTAACAATATTTCATTCGTTTCTGCAAGTTTGGGTTTTTATGAGGGGAGGAGGAGGGGTAATAGTAAGTGTGGGTGGATGTTAATAGCTTTTTAATTAATTGCTTGAATCACGTCCAATATTATCTGTATAGAATGTATTTCATAGACGAAGTTGCATAGAATTTCCATAAAATTCGGTATATTTTACATTCACAAAACCGAACATTTGTATGGGAGGGGGTAGAGAAGGTAGGGGAATTGTAAAATTTGATATGTAGTTTTATATCGCTTCTGTTGTAAGGTGCTTGTATAAAATTTCAAGTTCGTAGCTTTTAGTTTGTTGGTTATTAGTTGATTTAATTAAATTGGTCGAAATCATAGTTTTGTATGGGAGGGGGTAGAAGGGCAAGCGCGATTTCAAAACTTTTAAAGCAACTTCATTTGAATTATTTTTAAAATTTTTTATGCAAAATTTGAAATTGATAGCCTTTAAGAGTTAGCTGATAACTGATTTCTTAAAAATGCTCGAAAAAATAATTTTGTATGGGAGGGGGTAGAGGAGGTAAGGGAATCGTAAAATTTGTGATGCAATTTTCTTTCTTTTCTATTGGTAGGTGCTCACACAAAATTTCAAGTTCATAGCTATCAATTTGTTGGTTATTAGTTGATTTAATGAAATTGGTCGAAATCATACTTTTGTATGGGAGGGGGTAGAAGGGCAAGCGCGATTTCAGAACTTTTAACGTAATTTCATTTCAATTATTTTTGTAACTTTTTATGCAAAATTTCAAATTGATAACTTTTAATATTTAAGTGATAATTGATTTCTTAAAAATGGTCGAAAAAATAATTTTGTATGGGAGGTGGTAGAAGTTTTAAAGATTTTCAACCAGTTATTATTTTGTATATTTAGAGTTTTTTTTTAAATGCATTTCGCAAATTTTCAAGTTTTTACCTTAAAATTTCACTCAAAAATTTTTAGTTTATGTGTTTTTTTCAATGCACATGAAACACCTTGTGCACGTTAGACC
This sequence comes from Chorisops tibialis, assembly GCA_963669355.1. Lineage (NCBI taxonomy): Eukaryota > Metazoa > Arthropoda > Insecta > Diptera > Stratiomyidae > Chorisops > Chorisops tibialis. The sequence continues at coordinate 11,827,266 of OY770262.1, read as the reverse complement.
GATGGGGTCGGTTTATAACAATTATGGATCAAGTTATTATTATTTTTGTATGTACATTAAATAAAGGTATTCACATGCAAAATTTCAACTTTGTATCTTCCACCAGAGCCCTAAAAAAATCACTCAAAATTTTCGACATTTTGGCTTATCACCTCCCTCCCCTTACACCTCCCAACTTAAAATTTTTATCAAAATTAACCATGATGTAGTTCTACAATCTGACAAATTTTCGATTGGATATCTGTACTCTTTTTTGAGATATAAGGATTTGTAATTTTGAAAAGTACGCCATTTTTGAAATGCTCCCCATTTCCCCCCACTACTATTTTGTCAAAATGTTATATTTTTTTTATATTTTGCTAGTAAAGCTTAGTACACGTTTTAAGTTTCAATTACATAGCTTAAGAGATAGTCGAGATATTAATTTTTAAGTGTTTTTCTTTGCATCTCCCCTGACCCTTCCCCTTACAATAATTAGCTTCTATCTAAACTGATTCTAACACATGCTTATGCCATCTTAATGGTCTCAAAATATCAATTTTTTATGGGAAGTAATTTCGAAGATATAATCATTTGAAAAAAAAATTCGGCCGATAATTGGTTCTTAGCCCCCCCTTTTCGCACCCCAATGGATAAAAAAATTAAATTATTTTTAAAAGTAGTCCTACAAACTTCTCTATATGTATGTTGATTTTTAGTTTCCTAGCTGTAACCATGGTTGAGATATTTGAATTCGTATTTTTCGGTTTAAGCGCTTCCCCTGTCTCCCCCTGAACTCGTACACCCCCCAAAATGAGTACCCGCCTGAGATCCGCAACTACCTATAATCCCTCCAAAAATGAACTTTCTATCTTGAAGGGTTTGGGAGTTAATGTGCGCTGAGCGTACACGTCGGCTTACGGCGGACGGCGTACGGCGTACAGACAGACGGATTTTTTTTTTTGCATTTTTAGGCTAATTTAGTCATGAAACGCGAAAAAAAAAATTTCAGGGTAGCAAAGTTTTTTTTTTTCTTGTGTCGATCACAATACTTTATTATTAGAATAATAAAGTAAAACTGTTGATGGCATTCTTTTCGTTTGTTTACACTCAACATTTGTTAGTTCCTAGCTATTTTTTAAATTAAAATAAAATTTTGCACCTAATGCACGTGTATAAAATGTTTCCCACAAGAGCCGCCAACAGATGTCAGTCATGTCAAAATTTAACCTCAATTGTATCGAAGCTTTCAAGTTCGTCTACTTCTACAATGGCGCTACAGCCCAAATCGGACCTTGGCCTCCTGATATTCAGGTTCCTTAACATTTTTCATTACTTATTGTAGAAGGGTTGTTAGCACTTCGTACAACCCTCTTTCTACGAATTTTTCATTTTCTTAGATTGAGGTGACCAAGGTATATCCAAGCAGGCAATATGCCGGAATTATATATTGCGCCGACCGGGATTCGAACTCATGAGTATGAGGAGCAAAAAAAAAAAATAATAATTTAAAAAACAAAATAAAAAGAAAAAAATATGTAGCGTGTCACGACACACGGATGAAGTAAAACTTATGGCACGAAACCAAAGCCATGAATTGATGAGAGAGAAAGGGTAAGAATAATGGAGAGGTTAGTGAGCAAAAGGGAGACAAAAAAAACAGCGATTCAATATTAAAGTAATATATATAAATATAAAGTTCTATTTTTCTGCAAACTGCAAAAGGAGGATGCTCTCCGCCTATGGAATAACTACAATTTGAATTGATGGTATCGATACGTTTGCAGTTTACAGAAAAACAAAACATAATTAAATCAAATGTCATATCGAGTCAAAGCTTAACGACTGCTTAGGTATAGTATAATATAACATTTTGTTGTTTCCCTATTACTACAAAAAAATAAAAAAAAAATAGATTTTAAGCCTCATTTGAAATCACTAATTAAGCTTAGTTTTGACTCGATCCAACATTTTATTTAATTATGTTTTTATTTCTGTAAACTACAAACGTATCGATACCATCGACTCGAATTGTAGCTATTCCATGGGTGAGCACCAGCCGATTCCATAGGCGAGAACCAGCTTATGGAATAGCTATAATTCGAGTAAATAGTATTGCTACGTTTGCAGTTTACAGAAAAAGAAAAATTGAATTTTGTTGCAATTGCTATACTTTGGATATTGAATCGCTGTTTTTTGCCTCCCTTTTGCCCACTAACCTCTTCAACATGTTTACCCTCCCCCTTCCATCGACTCATGGCTTTGTTTAGGATTTATGTGTAATCGGCACCTCAAATAGTAAATAATTTAAAAATATGAAATTATTTAACAAATTAATAATAAATAATTAAAACATGGACGAAATAAATCAGGGCAATAACGTAATAAATCTTTTAGACGCCAAAATAATCGACCAGAATGGGAAAACCCGGTTTTTTTTAATCTGCCCGCCAAAAAAAAAAAAAAACCAGAAAAATATTTGCCGCAGGAGTTGGTGGTGTGCACTGCCAACGAGCAGTAGCCAAAAACAATAATTGGTGAAAAAAGTTGTTTTTTTTAATAATTTCTTTTGAAAGCTAACAAAGAAAGAAAGTGGTGGACAACAATAAACTTGTAATGAAAAATAGAAAAAAAATATAACAGAACTACGATTGGGCGTAAAGACCAATCGCGCAATCTAAGATAAGATAAATTCTTTGATTTTAAGAAATTTTGTATGAGGAGTGGTAGAAGTAGTGACGGCATTGAAGCAATTTTTTCACATCATGCTAGAGTTGCTATCAAAATATTTTATACAAAATTTAAGCTTCAAAAATCTGATAGTACTGAGAAAAATTAGTGTACTGTATTTAGTGAAATTGTGCAGTTTGTATGGGAGGTGATGGAAGGAGTGAGAAGTTTTTAGTATATTTGTTCAGAAATAACTAATTGATACTTACGGAATTTTAGACCAGTAACATTCATACTTAAAATAAAACGATTTTTTGTCAAGTTGTAAAATTGTGTCATATTGTATAGGAGGGAGTAGAAGCAGTCAAGCCAATTAGTAATTTTTTCCGATCTTAATAATAATAATAATGTGTATTTTGTATAAAACTAGAGCCCGACAAATATACGTGTGCGTAGCTAGGGTGCAGCCTAGTCGATAACTTGTTGGTCTACAATGCGAAGTTCGCGAGTTCAAATCCCGGTCGATGCATAATTCCAAAACACTGCATACATCACCTCAATCTACGAAAGTGAAAAATTCGTAGAATGAGGGTTGTGAGAAGGGTTAACAACCATTTCACAATGACAAATAAAATGTTAAGGAACCTGAAAGTCAAAAGGCCAAGGCCCGAATTAGGCTGTAGTGCCATTGTAGAGAAGAGAAAAATTATACGTACTGGGAAAATTGGCTATAGTATTTCATGAAAAAGTGCAGTTTGTATGGGAGGTGGTGGAAGGAGTGGGAGGATTCACATTTATGATAAAAATAGGATATTCTAAATTTCAAATTGTTATCTTTTATAGTTTCCAAGAAAATTTGATTATTTTAAATGATTCAAAATGAGTATGGGAGGAGGTAGAAGGAGTGAAGATAATCGTTTAATTTTTTTAGGTCTTACAAATAATTCCAAATAAACATTTAGTGCACAATTTCAGCTCGATAAATTTTATACGTACTGAGTAAATTCGTTTATAGTATTGAAAAATGAAATGAAAAAGTGCAGTTTGTATGGGAGGTGGTAGAAGGAGTAGAGGGATTCGAATAATTTTATACCATAGTTTGAAACCGTTATAAAAATGATATATTCCAAATTTCAGATTAATAGCTTTCATACTTTTCGAGAAAATCCATTTGTCATATACTGAAATCGTGTCATTTTGTATGAGAGGGAGTAGAAGGGGTGGAAAGATTTGGCCCATTCATGAACTTGTTCTTACTTTTTTGCCAAAAACAAAGTGTTGTACACAATTTGATATTAAATAATAGTATGATAAAGCAGTAATAAGAAGGTAGTGCCCAAAGGAAAAAGTTATACTAGAACTTTGAGAACAGAGCTTCTCGTTTACAAGCGAAAGAATCACCCAGAAAAGAAAAATTTTACACATTTTCTTGTTCCGCTTATATCGAATTCGGATCGTTTTCTTTCAGATTTCGGCAATTGACGATTTTTCGATCAGTTATTCAGAATTTTATAAATTTCATACATCATAGTAGCAGCAGTATCGCCTGAATCTGTCAGTAAAGCTCTTCACAGTTGATGTTGATAGATCCGCAGATGATAAATTTCATAAACTCCGTGATTAACAAATATTTCACTAGTAAACCTATCGACAGGGATTTTACTTGGAAAATCGCGTATTTTTGCTAAATATTTGCACGGAGATTCATTCTTGCATTATAAAATTGTACACAAAATGTTAATACAATAGATAATTTAGGAGAGGGGAAGGACTAGTTAAATATAAAATTACAAAATACACATATAGAATTTGAACTTACCTAAATCGGATAGGCTGACTTTTTCTAAGAATGGATCAGCAACTGGTAACTGCAAAGAGAAAATTTTAAATGATTAGTTGATTTAAATTAATATAAAAACATAACAGGACTACGATTGCGCGTAAAGCACAATCATACGATAGTCTAGATGAAATACATGAAATAGAAATTTTTGTGAATTTTAGGAATTTTGTATGGGAAGTGATAGAAGGAGTGACACCATTAAACTACTTTTATTCACATCACGCTAGAATAGCTATAAAAATGTTTAGTACAAATTTACAGCTTCAAAAATTGAATAGGCACTGAGAAAGTGTATTAAATTTAATTAAATTGTGCAGTTTGTATGGGAGGTGGCAGAAGGAGTGGGGGATTTCACTGATTTACAAAAATAGCTTCGACTGTTATTTAATTGACATCCCTCAAATTTCAGACCGGTAACATTCATACTTTTCAAGAAAATCGATTTTTTGTAAAATTCTGAAAATGTGTCACTTTGTATGGGAGGGGGTAGAAGAAGTGAGACTAATCAGTTATTTTTTTTTTTTTTCAATCCTAATAATAATGCTAATTAGTCATTTACTGCAAAATTTAAACTTGATAAATATTAGACGTACTGAGAACATTGGTTTTTGCTGTTTTATGAAAAAGTGTTTGTATAGGAGGTGGTGGAAAGAGTTGAGGAATTCAAATAATTTTTATAGTGTAGATTAGAATCATCATAAAAATACTATATTCCAATTTTCAAATCAATAGCTTTTGCTCTTTTTGAGAAAATCAGTTAATTATCAATTACGAAATTTTGTAATTTTATGAGAGGGGTGGAAGAGGTTAAGCGATTTGGCATGTTCACGAACTTGACCTTACTTTTTCGTCAAAAATTACGTGTACAAAATTTGAACTTCTTAGCTCAACGTTGAGAACGCGTTGAGCTAAGACGTTCAAATCAAATTCAGCTAGAAAGCGGACAGACGGACGGACATCCGGTTTTAAGATTTTTGAGTAAATGAATGACACAGAAGTTAATATTAATTAATTTCTGTGTCATTCAGTTTTTTCTCCGCGCCTTATTTCTTAGCGTTACACAATGGATAGCCGACTTATAATACTCTCAGATTTCATCTAGAGTATAATTAAAATCTGGGTACATTAAGCACAGTTAAAAAGACACTTTAAAGTTTTTTTTCCCATTTGATATTTTTTTTTCTTATCCTGAAGTGAACTATTTCTGTCCTATGCCCCTAGGACAGAAATAGTTCACTTCCACAAGGAGCGATCCTGGGCATCGGTTTTTACTTATCGACGGGACTTATTAGTTCCTCAACTGCTCGTTTCCATGTGCTACATAGTCGAACAACCCGACGTCTCTCTTGAAGATTTTAATCTAGAGCTTTTCTGGCGATGTTTTGCAATGGTTTCCTCAAACTGTGACCGATCAAATGCCACTTCCGCTTTTAAATTTCAATGCCTATCTTAGTCTGTCCTTTTGTACTCCAAAATTCGTTGTTGGAGATCACAGTTGGCTAAAATATCCCTAAAATGCGGCGGAGGTATTGGTTCACGAAAGTCTATTTCTACTATTTCTTCTTTATCTGGAAATCGTCCCTAACAGAAGATTGTTGTGGTTGGATGTTTGGAAACTGTTCTGATTCTGGAATCTCTTCCTCTGTCAAGATGTTTAAAATATCATAGAAGTATTGCAGCAAATGGTGTTCACTCATATTAAGGAAAGTTCCGTTGACATCTCTTAACTGCTTTAGTTATGGTGTACCCTAGTAGGTGGCGTGTTGATCTACAATGCGAAGGTCGGGAGTTCAAATCCCGGTTGTCGTATAACTTCAGCACTCTACTTGCGTGGGTAAATCTTGGCCACCTTAATCTGAGAAAATATTCGTAGATAGAGAGTTGTGTGAAGGGATGAAAACCGTATCACATTAACAAAAAACAAATTTAAGGAACTTGAAGCTCAGGAAGCCAAAGCCTGATTTTGGGTGTAGTGTTATTGAAGAAGCACTGTTTAAGCTGCTTTATTGGCCCTTCTCCTGTAGGGTCTAACAGTCGCTTTAAGCTTTATATGAGCATCGTGTTAGTTCCATTTCAAGTCGGTAGTTCTTTTCTTAACTCCAGGCTGAGATATGATTGCCAATTTGGCTTTTTTACTATCGCCAATCTTGTCCCATGTAACATCCACTGCTTCGCACATAACCCACAGATTCGTCAGCACTTATTAGGAATATGTTTCCTGTGTGCGCATTTCATATTCGCCCAATGTGGATGACTTTTCGCATAGAATGTTGGTATACCCGTGTTTTTGTTGAGATCTTTAAGTTCATCCATATTAAGCTTGCGCTTCGCCTCAAGACGTCTGTGCCCATCTGACAATTGCTGTGCTCAATCTCAAACAGGCAATCATCAAGTGGTGATCGCTACCCACGTCAGCTCCACGCTTCGGTCGCATATCGAGGAGACATCTTCTCCACCGGCGACTACGGCGAAATGGTCGATTTGGTTCTGAGAAACACTATCAGGGAAAACCCACGATTTTTCATAGTGAGTCTTGTGTGGAAAAAGGATCCGTTCGATGACCATTTGCCGAGTATACCAGAACTCCAGAGATAATTCGCTGTTTTCGGGGCTATTCATTAAAGGTCGTGACGCGTCGACCCAAGGGTCACAATATTTCCCCATGACGTGTTCTAGTCAAGTATTATCAGAGCCAACCTAAGCATTCATATCTCCTGAGATGATGATAATATCAGCTCTTGGAACACTTTCGAAGGTGGCACTCAGTTGCCCATTAAACTCCTCTTTGCCACCAGGTGTTGTGGCACTGCAGAATTGTGACGTTTCTGACTTTGGTCCTGAGTCCGACGATAATAATCTTACCCAAAGCAATGAGACTGTTTTTCGCTCTCGGTGTAAGGACGAACACTACGTCATTTTTGGTTACACACTTTAGACCAACGGACAGAATAGTGTTTCCACTCTGGTTCGTTCTTCTCCTGATCCTGTCCCAAGATTTGAATATTGTAGTGCTCCATTTCACGGTCGATCACTGATTGGCGGTGTATGGATTAAGTGACCCAACCCCTTCCACCTTCATTCAATGTTTGAACATTCCAGAAGCCAATCATAGTCCAGAACTAGCTTTGGCTATATTCTACTGCCCCATCTCACGGGGTTTTTTTTCGTACGATATATTACTAATAGTTTATAAATAGGGTATTAGCGCGCTCCAGAATTACGCGATAGAAATTAATTCAACTTTTCTGAGTCTTTGACATCTACCAAACCACCGGACGAAAATTTAAGCAATTTCCATTTAAATTATTGACAATATCGAACATCAATAAACTCAAACAAAATTGTGATCTTCAAAACTTACAAAAGTCATATTGATATGCATACAAAAAAAAATATTACTCAAAATATCACCTCCACTACCACCACCACCCTAACAAAATTTGAAAATCCAAGAACCCAGTTGGACCAACTTAGATTAATGTCATTGGAATGCAGGATTTCATGGATGCAATTACATTAAAAAAAGTATGTTTTACAATGTAATGCTAAGTCAAAGGGAGCAGAAATCATTGTATAACAGAAATTAGTTCTGGTCCCACTGAGAAAGTCCCATTTTCTCTATCTCTACCTTCTCTATTATTATTAGCACGGATAAGTGATCAATAAACAAATAGTAATTGATTACCATCGCTGAGAAAGTATTGCAAAAGGTAGCTAAGCAACCTTGCTTTGGCGTCAAAACGGAAGAAATGACCCTCCCATTAGTCTTCTTCTTCTTCTTCAATGGCACTACGGCCGAAATCAAGCTTTGGCCTCCTGACCTTCAGGTTCTTTAACATTTTATTTGTGATTATGAAAGGGTTGTTAGCCCTTCGCACAACCCTCTATCTACGAGTTTTCCATTTTTGCAGATTGAGGTGACCACCACCCAAGCAGGCAGTGTGCTGAAATTATACGTCGGCCGGGATTTGAACTCCCGACCTTCGCATTGTAAACCAACACGCTACCTACAAGGCTACACCCTAACTTCCCATTAATGGTTTAAGCTATATGATATTGCAGAAAGTTCTCAGTATATACTCACTCCTAAGACATCGACATGTTCAAGGAAATTGCTGGGATAGGGATCAAGTAATCATTACAGTTCCTATGGAAGAAATGCTCTCCGCCATTCTGCCGACATACAAATTCAGCAAATTTTTAGAAAATACCATTTTTCATTTTTTTTAAAGTATAAAAGCTCTTTGTTGTTATTGTAGCAAATTAGTGGAATTTCAAAAGTATACAGAATTTTATAATAAAAGTAGGAAGATCTTAAAATCACGTCCTCGGCGAATTTAAAGATTTAATTTCAACAAATTTTCGTGCTGGTTCAGCCAACTGAAAAATATGTCAGACTCTAACCAAAGCACAGCACAAGAAACTTCTAACCTGTTTTCACTTCGTCGCACCAACACACAAAATCGCTTCCATTTAGATATAATAAAAAGGAATTTCGCTAAAAATTCATATTTACATATTTCTTGCATGAGAGTGATTTCAATTTAAACCCGTTCGAAATTGAAAACCTAAAGACAAATTTTACGTGGAATTCCGGAAAGAAAATTCTTTTCTAGGCAAATTTTCCATCAGAAAGAGTAACATCAAAGTGGGTGGGTGTATATGAAATTTAATGCAGTAGAGATTCAGTAGAAATTTATATCATTCAATTTCTAGTTAAGACCGCCCCACGCTGTAGTTAGTAATGTAAAAAGTAAATAAATTTGAACCAGTTTAGTATTTTACTGCAAGAAACTTGAAATTGTACTTGAGCAATTGAAAATACGTATCCAATTTATGTGTATCATATCTCCGACTTATTATTTTTTCTAAATAACAGAATTATGAATGGGCGTAATGCTCGATAATGCGATACTATAGATACAATGGAAAAGGGTTAAATTCACTCGAAAATTTTTCGTCTGAAATTTTTTAAAATAGTGAACAGTGACGATTTTATGGGAGGTGGTACAAGGCGTAGGGGAGGTTTACAAGGAGGTTTTTGAATTAATTACTGCACTGCGAAAATTTTCGTGCTGAATTCAGCCTTCAGTAATTTTCAATCAAATTGATAAATTTACTTTTCTGCAAAAGCAGCATTTGTATAGGAGGTGAACGACGGGCTGTTTGTCAAAAGGAAGAATCGAAATGTCTTCGTAGTAGTAACTCTGATGCCAAAGTAAGTTCAACCAACTGGACAACATTGACTTTAATATTATCAATAGTTACCGATGAAATTATTCTATTACCTGGAATGATCACATTTATATGAGAGGTGGTAGAAGGAGTGGTCGATTTTTGATTAACAATAAATTAAAAATTGATTTCCAAGATAAACGATTAAAATAATGGTATCACGTTCTTAGCTTTTTTACCAAATTCCCTTCTACCACTCCCACAGTAAAATCTAAAAAACTATTCAATGGGAGGTGGTACATGGTGATATGGCTTATGAATGAGCTTGGGAATGATCCAAATTAGGTTTAGGTTGAAAGAGGGTGGTTTCGTAGAACCACAATGCATTGGAGCTATCTATTACTCCCCTATTGATTATAAGATGGAAGTCACTCCTTTTGTTCTAACCACTTGGTTCGGTATGCGAACTGTAGCAGGCTCGAGTGTTGGACGCCTCTTAGGTCGTCTAGTTCTGAGAAGAATCTAGAGCCTAAAAGAAGAATCTAGAGCCTAAAAGAAGAATCTAGAGCCTAAACAAAGGAGACGACTGTTGGAGATTTGCGGACAGTGACAAAGATAATGTTCGATAGATTCTTCGTCATGATTTTAGTTAGGTTATCATGCAAAACAAACAAACAGACAAAAGAAAGACAGTTTAATTTAGGAGGTGGTGCTGACAGAGCTAAGATTATAAAAATATGGCCATTCCAGCTCTGCCTCCTTTTGGACTCTACAAACATTTCAATAATGTCGTGTTTGTTTTTTCCTAATTATTAAGAAAATTTTTTTTTCGCAATTATTCTATTCATATTCATATTTTCATCCATTAACAAACAAAAAAAGTAATTAAAATCCCTCTTCCACACTCCCTTTTCAAGAATTCCTGGAAAGATATGCCACAAACGAAAAGTTATCAATCAATATCGGACATATTCGATTATTTTTATTCGACTTTAATACCGTGGCAAGTAAGCCGCTGAAGTCCATTAGATTTAATATTGTCGGCTTTTCCTCTCCAATTTCCAGGCGTTTATTATTCATTCTCCATTATGATTAAAAATGACCAAGGCACTCAAGTTATGCCGTGCTTTTATCGATTCCATTGTTGAATCGTGCGCTTAAGAAAACACTTTCGATTTCTTATTTTTCCCATTATTAATCGTTTGCACAACAAGCCACACCAGACCACCACGATCATGAATACAATTGTGTGATTTATGCGGTTTATTTTGAATTTTAATTGAACGTATTTTACGCAATTGTCAAAGAAACGAACTTAAAATGTTGTTGAATTGGCAGGTATTTTGTTGTGTATGATGCAACATGAAACGAGTTCAACTGTTTGACTATGCATGAATACAATCAATTATCGATAGCAGTAAGGTGAAAAAAAATGGGGTAATAACATGATGACAATGAGATGGTAATGCATTCTGTTTAGCATGATAAATTTTTCTAATTTCTTATGATAAAATCCAAGCAAGGCAAAGACCCCGCAATTAATTTGCGATAGTTATAGGAACAACTTTCAAGGTTTTAATTGCCGAAACTGTTATTTAGTACTTTCTCCAAGAGTATTTTTTAATTGAAATAACTGATATGTTGTTGTGTATGGCGCAATTCGAAACCAGTTCAAATATTTGAAGTTCACACCATGATAAAATCAATTATCGATAGATAAGGTGAAAAAAAAAATGTGTTAATAACATGATGGCAATGAGATGGTAATGCATTCTGTTTAGCATGGTAGATTTTACTAATTTCAAAGAGATTTCCTTATCTTCAGTTACAATTGCGAGATTTTTAAGCATTCAAGTCAACGACCGCGTAACAACGTTTTGTTAGGAGCAATAGTGGAGTGATGGGCAATATCGTTTGTTTTTACTATTGATAGTGCTATCGAAAGTCAACTATAGAATATTTATCGATATTCAACTGAACTATCGAATAACTATCGATAGCTTTTATTTGAACAAAATTTTCGATTGTTATTTGACTAAAACCTATCCATTGTTAATTGAATGAAAGCTATCGATAGTTATTCAAACACAACTATCGATAGTTTTTATTCGAATCAAAACTCGATACTTTCAATAGTTATTTGAGAAAGTACTTGCGGATTTTAAAAAGGCAATGTTATCGATATTTTCGACCCGATTGATTGAGCAATATCTATACTACAAGGGAATGAAAGGAACAATTAGTATACATTATTAACCAGTGATTATATGCGTTTGGCAGTCGGCAAGTAAAGGATAAAGAACGAAACAAATCGGGGAAGATTTAACGAAAGTAATAGAACTTTCAAGATATTACTTTCGTATGAGCCACTTCCAAACACAATTCGTCGTCAGCAAGCAATTATATTGCAAAACGTCATTGTTGGCGAGTTAAGAGTTAAACAATTTTGCTAGCATCCAAATGAGTAATATCAGAACACAACCTGTTCAATAGTAAAATCTACAAAATATAATTTGTGACATTATTCCATTTATTAAGTGAAAAAAGTATCAAATACGAGATTGGTTCGGTGAATATTTTCACTGTGTATTTCGCATTGAAAGAAGAGATTTCCGGATTCTACACTGTTACGCTTTATTCTTCGTGACGTTTCGGTCTCTTCTGAGACAATCAGTTTGATAAAGGTCTCAGCAGAGATCGAAACGTCACGAATAATAAAGCGGAACAGTGTAGAATCCCGAAATCTTTTCTTTCAAATACGAGATTATTAATGGAAATAAATTATCTGTTGGGTAGATCGCCTCCTCGAGGTGCAGACTGGGTAATGCTAAAAGATCTACAGATAGGGGGCAACAATTCGAATAGCTTGCTGTCGACTCCGTTATTTTATCTACGGTCTTTGGCGGATGTGGTAGGGGGGATTGAAATCGTTCAGCTAGCTGTCGGTTCCTATCACAGGATTGATCCTCTTGAAATCTGGACTGGTCATATTTCAAGCAGATGTCAAGAGGTTCTATGGTTACAAGGCGATTTTTGAAATAATTCGTACGTGCTACCTATATGGTGACCACTATAAAGGACGTAGCTAGGAGTTAATGTCGGAAATAAAAATCCCCTAATCTACGGTGAAACAGCATATACCAACGATGAATGGTTAGTGGGAAACTAACCCTTAATTTGCGATTTCGGGATATCAGGTGCTCTCCAGTTTTAATCAGACTTCCCCTGGTAATGCGAAGCTCCGCCATGGGTAACCCTACTTTCTCCCGCTACTCGTAGGATTTTTATGAATAACTTAACCAAAACCAACCAAGGCGCAAATGCTTTCCAAGGCATCACAAACAGCGGCTAATGCCATAAAAGATGTGGTATGCGGAATTACCCCCAACAGAAACCGCGCTTGAAGTGACTGTAGAGGCAAATCCTTTAGTCGTTAAAAAGTTGAAGAGACCCCCAATTAGAGCGGACAGCAAAACCGTCAGCAAGCCTCAATCAGACGAATAGCAGTTGAGTTTTAAATAAAAGTAAAAAGAGGTTAAGCGGTGTCGCTAGAAGATTTTTTTTTTTTTACAGAATGATCTATGTTATAGGTAATTTCGGCCTTTATGTGCAATGCACAAATACAGTCATGGAGGGAAGGAATGGGATTAGGAAGATGGTACCATCGTAACCACGGGAAAACAGTGAACGAGGCATACGATCTTGCGTGCTGGCCAATGCAAGGTACCTTAGCACCGGCACAGAGTAAGGCGATGAAAGGAGGCAGAACGTCATCAACAACACTGTCATCTGTCGGAAATGATAATAATAATAATAATAATTAAGTGAAAGCGTCGTGGATAGACTTGCAAAAGAGGCTCCGCCCTGCACGTCGGGCACTAGCTATAGAGACGCGGTATGATACAGATTGAGCTTCCGCTCAAGATGCTAGCTCCGGGGCAGCTAGCTGGAATTCAAAAATCCATCTTGGCCATTCAGAATTTGGTGGTCTTAGTCTCAAGCTAGGGTAGGTGCTAGTTGTTTGCCTATATGAGCAAACTGCATCTTGGCTAGAACGAACAGCTGCGAGCATCAAGCCGGACGACTCCACTAACATCAAGGCTGTCCCGAAGGAAAATTTTCCACGATTAGAAATAATCACAGGATATTTTCCTCACGAAAAAGACTCGTTAGAGGAGATGCTCAAAATGCTGGTTTGTGCGCCTCGAATTGGAAAGTTCTCAGCTGGAGGAAAGATGACCCGAACACAATTACAACCTTTTTCATCAATGGCCAATCGATGGAAAAGGTTAAATAGAAGGGACACCGAGCATGCTTTAAATTCTCGAATGTGACTCTACGCTCTAAGGTCAAGGAGGTCAGAAGCGGTAAGACGCAGCCTACCGAATATGACCAAAAACCACTCCATCATGCAGCAGCGGCTATGAACGTACTGGCATGGAGATCCGCAAAGAAGGAATTGCAATTGGCCCTCCAACCAAGGGCCGCGAAGGGCAAAATTATAGGAATTCATCGAAAAATGGTAAAGTTAATTTTTGATAAAAGAAGCTGCAGGCCAAGAGCTAAATAAGCCACTTTTTATGCGAACAGATTTAGTAGTGGTCCTGATGAAAATTCCAACGGCAGGAGAGGTTCAAGAGCGATAATTGCCTCGGCCTACTTTTCGGGTAAGGAGTCCGATGCTCCACTTCAAGGCGTCAAGGAGCTAGTGAAATACAGCAAGATCCACAATATACCATTCATCCTGGGCTGTGATACACACCACACTACATGGGGAAGTAGTCATATAAATAAAAGAAATGAATCACTTTTAGAATGTCTTACTACTAACAATCTAGAGATTATAAATAAAGACAGCACTCCGACCTTCATGAATAGTGCCAGACAGGAAATACTTAACCTTACCATAAGAAGCCCTTGCCTGGCTGACAAGTGCGACAACTGGCACAAATCCAAAGAAGCATCACTTTCAGATCACAGGTATATCTATTTTAATATAAAGACTTCACTTAGCTATATAAAGAGGTTATCAAAAGGATGTTACGCATACATAGGAAAAACAAATACAAATCGGGGAATCTTAGAGATCACCTCAAAATTTTAAAAAACCCGAGAATTGAGGTTCTAACTTAAACTTTGTCAGACACTATGCCGACAAAATTCAACTTTGAAACCCCCTTCAAAGTTATAATCAGAGAACGCAAGGACTGACAATCCATGCTACCTGAAATGGAAGAGGGATCTACCATTTTTGTATACAAATCTCATTGCTCATTGCAATTATTTATACCTTATCGGATAGTCAGGCAGTGCTCTAGCCACCAACAAATAAGGACCGAAACTAGTTTGAAACTGCCTTTCAAACCTAATCATCTTGGGAAAAAAAGGAACAAAGTAACCTTAATGTAGGTGCCAGCACATACGGGGATTGAGGGAAATGAAGAGGCAGACCGCCTCGCAAAAAATGGCGCAGAAACGAATTTTATTGGACCATAGCCATTCTGCGGAAAATCAAAGGGACATTACAAACTTTTACTTAGAAAGTGGGTTATGCAAGAGCACAGAATCTACTGAAATAGACTTTCAGGTTTATCAATCTCAATAAAATTTATCCTACCACAAAAAAAGTAAATAAATAAAGTGGAGGATATTCTAAAATTCAGCAAGAGCGATATTTGTACTCTAATCGGCGTTATGACGGGCTACAGCAGAGTAAACCATCATCTTAAAAACATGGGTCTAGCTGAAACAGACATCTACCGCATCTGTCTGTAAAACTCAGAAATGACAGAGCACATATTATGTCACTGCGAAGCAGTAGCAAGAAAAAGAAAAAAATCTTCTAAAAAAAGGTTTTCTTACAGCTGATGAACCAGCCCACATGCCTCCTTTAAGATACTTAGATTAACCAAATTTATCGAGTTGTGGTAGGGTAAAGCAAGCAAGCTAAAAGCAGTAAATATACAATAGGCCGAGAAGGTCGCAGTGCTCTCACATGTTAAATAAATACTTATACAAATTTCATGAAGGAAAACAAACAAGTAGTAAAATATTTATTTTCAATAAATTCAAGAAAGAAATGTTTACGCAAATATATTCTGTAATACACGCGTTAATGTAAACAAAAGAGTACACTCCGCAGCAAGTCGAAAAGTCATGTCGAACTCAAAATTATGTGAAACTCTTTAAACTATCGAGAGTTCTTTATTTTATTCACTATTAGTCTAAAAACATTTCATTCGGATAAAGTTTATCAACAGCTTTCAGCATTCATAGTCATTTTCATTCATTCGAAAAAAGTAATTTGATAGCCACTATGGATAGAAGTGATCCAACATTTACTATCGATATTCTCGATTCATTTAAAAACTTATTCGATAAAAACGAAAGATTTCCGGATTTTACACACTGTTTTTCGGTCTCTACTGAGATCTTTATCAAAACTGAGGTTGATAAAGATTTCAGCAGAAATCGAGACATAACATATCAAACATTGTAAAATCCGGAAATATTTCGTTTTAATTCAAAATGCACTTAAACATTCATCACCAAACCACTTATTCGATAGTCATTTTCATTCATTCGGAAAATTATTCGATAGTCACTATCGATAGTAATTTTCATTCATTCGAAAAGTTATTCGATAGTCACTATCGATAGAAAAAACTATCGAATAATTTTTCGATAGCTATTCGATAGTGCCCAGTGATAGGAACAAATTTCAAAGTGATAATTGCCGACGCCGTTGTTAAGTATTTTTTTATAATTATGCGTAATTTGCCAAGAGTATTTTTCTTAAATTGAGTTTTTTTTATATTCTTGAAGTCGAGCTATTACAACTCGTATTTCATCGAGTACGGCAAAAAAAAACCATTTGAATCTAATCCGTCATCAAACCAATAGTTAAGTATTACACATCTGCTAATGAGTCAACAGGTAAATACCAACTAAAAATTCCACCTTACAAGCTGATCTGATCATAAACACGATCATGTTATGCATCAACATCATCTAGGAAAGAAAGCCCGGAAGAATACTGAAATTAATCTTAAACAGATATCGAGTGATGTAATTATCGCATAACAATCGCAATCAAAACAGGCTGCTGAATGCTAAAAACGCAAATAAACAAGGTTGAAAAGATCGCGATCGTGGAGAGAGAGAGATTCCATAAACGATAGAAACAGCTCCAATATTCAAAGCAAGTATGACGATGAGGTCAACAATACCAGATCTCAGGTAACCAACTCTTTCTCGCTCTGGTTGGGTGGTGATAGGCACGTAGAGTCTTATTTATAATAAGGCAGATCAATTTTCTTATACAAGCTGTGTGGAAAAATCGAGATAATGAGGAAAAACCATTCGATTGGGGTCAAAACTTACTCGACGTTCGCAGAAAACGTGACAAGCCCCCTTCCGAAGCCAACTTCGTTTCAGCGAATGGCTCAGTCTGGAGTACCAAGATGCAGTTATTCCTAAAGATGCTGGATTCAAGTTGCCGCCACTATTCGTCGTCGGCATACAGTTTTCCTTATTCTTATGGCACTGAGTTGGCGAAGAATTTAACGATCGTGCCTTGCGCTTTCCAATTTTCGCGGCAAGACGATCGATGGTTTGCCGATCGGGTGGCGGTGTACGCGACTGATATTTTCGCGGTACTATCGATAGAGTTGCGGATGGTGGAGTGGCAGGATCGACCAGAGAGAAGCGACGAAACATGATCCCGGCCGTTGATCCTGATCACTTTTAAAAATCAAACCGATCGTTTTGTTTAACGTTATCAAAGATCACGACTGACAATCAATGAAGCACTATTCAATTACTATCGTATTCACCGATAAATACTAATTGATCCTGATAGTAGATATTTCAAAAACTCTCACTGATCACTACCGAAAATTACGTCGAACACTCACGTGATCACTTTCAGAACGCCCAGTTTTGTCTCCGTAATACATTTTTTTCGTTTTATCTTTGCATGTAGCGATAAATTGCCATTCTTAAACTTGCAAATGTATCTTAGACGATTAAAATCGGAACAGAAATTCTAATTAAACGCACTGAATCCTCCGCGATAAGAGCGAATTTTACAGTCGAAATTGTCGACTATCAATACGTCTTTCCAAGCGGACTGAAACCAAGACGGAACACTTCGCACGCCGACTTAAAACAAACTGATCTGAAAAAAGTATCAGTGTACGAAGCTGGCACGGTATCGGTGCGATTACCTTCCATTGCGGAGCCCCCATCATACCACACCAGGCCCCAAATACCCCGGAGGTAAAGCACTGTGCCCCAGGTGTAAAGTTTTGTTTTATAGGCATTTAATATTGCTTTTAGCGAAACAGAAAGAAAAATCTCGTGACAATGTTTACTCACTTATGGTTAAGCCGCAAAACGCATATGGAAAACAAATTAAAACCCATGTTAAGGTCAAGTTGGTAATAATACACTATGGTTGGTTTTGTGCTTGCTTTCCGGGCGCCTTTATTATGCCGGATTTGAGGAAGATAATCTCTTTCGTGGCTGTAATTCATTGGACGGATGCCATCTAGCTGGCTTAGCTTGTAAGATGCAGTGAGCATACTAAATCTCGGGGAAGAAAAAAGACCAAAGATAAGGCTGTGCTGGTTGATGATTGTATCGACGATGAAGCGTGCACTTGAAGGTCTTGGAAGTGTGCTAGAAAGTCTTTCTTTTCAGTTAAAAGATTTCCGTATAGTAAGACAAGAGATTAAGATTCCACAAGACGGTTGCAAGATTTTTTAATGAACAGAGATATTTTCGAATGTAGGCCAGGAGGAAAGGTTACATTATTTATATAGAGCAGCAATTAGGAATCATTCAGGATACTGTCTGGAATGGTTTCCTAAATGTTAACATGGATATGTATAGCGATTGGACTCAAACAAAAATATTGTGCGTCCGAAATTCGCTACCGTGAGTTATCTCTGTAACAAGCGCCCATAATCTCAACTGAGCAGTAAGCAGAAAATTGCGAAATTTCTGGTCTAATTTTTTCGGAGTTTTTCTTGTATTAGGTTATACCGGGAATATATCAGTGGCGGCTCGTAACATTTTCATCTGATGAACCACTTCATCCATATTTACCTTGCCGGCTCTTATCCTCTACTTTAATGGCACTAAAGTTCAATTCTTGGCCTCGTGACCTTCAGTTTCCCCAACTGGTCTTATATGCTATTGAGGAATAGTTGTTGGCACTTCCAACGAACTATTTAAAGCAAAAAATCCGGGTCCGGAAAAACGATTGTCTTTTTCTTCTACAATGGCGCTACAGCCCAAATCGCACCTTGGTCTCCTGATATTCAGGTTCCTTAACACTTTTCATATTACTTATTGTGAAAGGGTTGTTAGCCCTTCGCACAACCCTTTTTCTACGAATTTCTTCATTTTCGTAGATTGAGGTGACCAAGGTATATCCAAGCAGGCAATGTGCTGGAATTATATATTGCGCCTACCGGGATTTGAACTCACGACCTTCGCAATACAAGATCAACACGCTACCTACTAGGCTACACCCTAGCTCGGAAAAACGATCGAGCTATATGAAATTTCGTATTCTCGATAACAATCCCCGGTCGCCAAATGTATATCAACAGTCACAATATGATTTTCTAAAGAAGCTCATTTGACGTGGCGCGTCACTGCCTCCTGTTGACTATCGGCATGAGAGAGAGAGAAAAAAAATGGTGAGTATCAGTAGACTGATGCTAATACTTTCGCTCTACGCAAGTACATAGGATCATGGATCATACTGCAGAAATGGCCGGGAGCTTCTATCTAAAGATACTTTTATGCATCAAACAATCAATCAAATTCTTGTTAAAACCCCTTACAGGGGCATAGGACAGAAACAGTTCCTTGCCACAAGGCGCAACCCTGAGCATAGCCCTTTAGTTGTCGCCAGGACTAGTCGATTCCTCTGGTCTCCTGCTCAAATGCTCGCTTCCATAAGCAACATAGTCGACAAACCCGACGTCATTCTTAAGGATTATAAACCAAAGCTTGTTTGGCGATTTTTCACTCTGGTTTTCTCAAAGTGCTAACGATTCACTGCCACTTCCGCCTTTGAGTCTCAATGCCTATTTTAGTCGGGCCAGTTGTACTCTAAAGTTCGTCATTGGAGATCACTTCTGGTCAGAATATTACTAAAATACGTCGGAGGCATTGGTTCACGAAAGTTTGCAGTTTCCTGGTAAGTCGAACGGTCACTTTCCATGTATTACAACCATATAACAACCTAGATTGACGCATGAGTCAAATACTCGCAGCTTCGTGCGAAGGAAGATCTCTCTCAACCTCTAGAATGGGGGAAGAATACCGAAGGGCTGATGAGCTTTATTTAGACGAGCCTCAATATCCTTTTTGGTTCCACCGACCATGCTGACAATGCTTCCGAGATAACAAAAATCTTGCACTCCTTCCACATCTTGTCCGATAAAAACAATCGATGTGCTTGTGTTCGAACTCTTGTGCATGTATTTGGTTTTCCACACATTTATTTTCAGTCCTGCCTCTTTTCATTTAGAATGAAAAAAGCGAACAATAACTTTTATCCATAGATACTTTTAACTATAGATACTTTTATCTATGGGTACTTTTATCTTTAGAAACATTTCATTTCGTTTACTTTTTTCAGTAGTTATCTATAGATGCATTTCATTTCGATATATTATGTATATATCGAAATATATATATTTTATTTTTCTTATATTCCGCTAGTATAGCTTAAGATATTGTTGCATGTCAGCTCTAGTCGCTTATCGCATGTTCGCAATCTTTGACTGTTCTCGAAAACAAATAAGTGCACGCATGCTAGTCATCGAATGTTCAAGGTCCCCAACAACAACACTGTGCTAATAAATAGAACACCTGTGAGTTCTTCACTGAGAACGAAACTAAGCAGCATAGAAGCAACTGACAGCGAGCAGTCGAAAAGGAAAAGATTCGTACGACAAGGGAATGATTCGGACGAGAAGGAACTGATTTATAGAACCGACCGACAAAAACGATATAAAAAGAGCGAGCGTTTTGAGGAATAGTCAGTCCGGATGAAGGAATCGAAATCAGAATATCGCGTGGTAAAGTCGCGATAGAGTGGAAAGCGATAGAGGAGTCGAGATCAGGTCTTCGCGTAGTCAGTCCAGATTGAACAGTTGACGGGTCAGTTGATGTTTGGAAAGCGAAAGAGTCAAGAGTAATAATTTGTGAGCGAGAAATTCTCAAGTGGAAGGTGTAAAGCGATTTAGTTGAAAGATAATTAAAAAGAGTTTTGCGGTTAAGTTAAAGTGAACTTGTTAAACTAGTAGTACTTTATTGTTACTTGAAATGCAGCGACCCCTTGCCCAGCCCACTTCAATATGTTCAAGTTTCAACTACATAGCCTAAGATATTCATTTTAAAGTTTTTTTCCTAGAATTCTTTTCTTTCCCCCTTACAAGTATTGGCCTCCCTCTTGAGTTGATTATGATACACCCAAACGTCACCGAAATGGCGCTAAACTATGTTAAGTAATTCCAAAGACATAATCTTTTTTATTTATTTTTTTACAGAATGACTTGTGTTATAGGCAATTTCGGCCTTTATGTGCAATGCACAAACACAGCCATGAGAGAAGGAATGGGATTGGGAAGATAGGGTAACGAATGGTGAAGTTCTACTGGCTGCTACTGATAAATATTTGCAGATGTTATAGGGCTGATGAAAGAAAGCGAACAGAACATCTACTGAGTATGGAAACCTTCTGGAAATGCAACTGATTCACTTTTACATCGTTTGCTCATTTTATTGCGAATAATTTGAATTGCCAGTAGCAACTGAAAGATTCTTGTTTTTTAAAAAATCCTATTGCCTGTGAAGAAGCACCCTGCCTACTACGCCACGAAGGCCTCAAAGTGAAGTGTGGCACAAAAAGTGCCGCACAAATATGAAAACTGACGCCGTTCTAATGGGTGCCAGATTTTTGGTTTTGTCAGAGCAAAAATATTAAACATAATATACAATAATAATAAGGAATTGAGGAGTTCATAATAAAAACAACCTTTGCAAAAAAAAAAAAAAATGTTCAGAAAGCTTAAAAAACTTCCGTACGATTCTTGACATAGGTTGTTCTTGATGAACCACCTAATTTTTTTGCCTTCATCTCTCAGAATTAGGACTATTTTTGTCCAAATTTGCGGTAGCATAGTGTTGGTTTCATAGAAGACCAATAGAATGTGCTGTTATCAGAATTTTTTTTTTTACAAAAGTAATTTTGTTATGAATTATAATAAATCGCTATTTTAATGAACGCTTTGAAACATTTGCCGTACAAGATTTAGTAATGCGATAAATGATGATATATTTTCGATTCATTTTATATTTCGACAGTTCCGACCGTGGCGTACTTGACGAGCCGCCACTGGAGCAAATTACTCGCTGAGCAAAAAAAATGATACTATTGATGTGGGATGGATGTTATCCTGGCAAAAAGCCCTAAAGTAAATCGAAATCTTCATCAAATTTCCGATAATTCACTTTTAATTGGCAACTATAATTGTGTCCCTGAATAAATGAATGATAAACGAGCTCCGATCAATCATAGGACCGAGCATACCCTAATTATACTTTCGCATAAACTTCACCTTAATTTATAAATCAGCATAAATATTTGCTTAGCAAAGGAATTTTCCCCAAAGTTTTCCCTACGACTAGAAAAAATGTGACTTAGTTGATTGTATTGTGATGATTACTTTATTGCCTTTCTCCGAGGAATACACTTAAATGTATTTATTGCTTACGAAACTTTAATGCGAAAAAGCGGATACTGGCTCCATTTATATTGAAATGATAGGAGTATACAGTTGATAGCTTCTGGAACTTTACGGAATCTGATTAAATCCGCTAGAAAACAAAAATATCACAAGGAGCTTAAAAACTACATAATCAAAAAATTGAGTGCAGAAGATAAAAAGGACCATATTCTAAGACCAGATTAATTCAATCAAAAACGTATCAAGTTTAGAAATTAAACCCTAATAACCAATGCAGCTTATTAACACGGTAAAAAGGAAATTGAGCCTATCACTTGTTCTTATAGAAAATCATCTCTGCTTTTAAGTTGCTCTGGGTTCCTTGCATTTTATTCGATTAATACTTCCAAGTATTTTCAGGGCTACTTTAAAAAAACCAGGGGAACCCAAAAACGGAGGACGATAAAGATGTCTACCCAAGTGTCGGTAGGATAGGAGTAGTATCGGATTGGGGGTTTTAAAGGTTCCTCTAGTCGGTAACTATCATAAACATACCGCCCGCACAGTGTCTAAGGCCGGTCGTGCGAGTGATGAGGCTACCGCTAGTATAACTAGTTCAGCAAGTGGATCAGACTGTTCCAGTGGTCTCACCACTGGTTCCAAACAACGCTTGGATACTTCCTATACTGATAAAGATCAGGAAAGTGGCAAAAACCTCAGCGAAAGCGAAGAGGAGAGGATACTAGGCTTCACTTGACCCTTGGGTAAGCTAGGGGTATTTGCAGCATTTTTTTATAGATACAAGGCTGTGCTTAGATATGATGCGAATCTCGGCAAAAGGATGATGTATCATTAGCTAGAAAAAAGCATCGCCGAAAGAATAGTCCAATTAGATAGATGAAAGGGTTTTGTTAGAAGAAATCCAAAAGTCTGCAATAAGATTGAAGAAGACACTCTTAACATAATTACCCAATTCAATCAAAAAGTCCAAAAAACTGCCAGCTACCAGGATAGTTTAATAGCCTGTTGATTTTTGAACTTCCCGCATCTGTCAATAGAGGACAAAATGGTGCTCTAAAAAAACCAACTTGGATCAAGCCCTTAATCGAAGGAGCAGGGTGGTTCAACGAGGTTAAAATCATAAGGTTCGCACTTGACTGGTGAGTAATGACGTTGGCACCCTAAAAAACCTATGAGATGGAGCCAATCTGGAGATAATGAAAAAAAAACATCCCAAAACTGAAGGTTTTTCTTCTGCCAACGATTTTATTAGTAGAAACTACTCTTGCTCCAACGTCGACAGTCCTACTACGGACTGGAAAGTCATGAAGGAACCGGTTTCAACGCATGGAAGTTATTCACCATATCAATGAGATACTGAAAATATACTCTACCCTTGTGTCGGTCAGTAAAATGGCGTGAGGACTCTTCCCCTTCAATGGCACAACAGCCCAAGTCGTCTACTGACTTCCAGGTTCCTTAACTTTTATTTGCTATTGTGGCAGGGTTGTTTGCCCTGGAAGCATTTATTTGCGCCTCAAGAAGCGATATCCAAAACAATCTCGAAGCCGACGAAATGAAAAAAAGGTTTTGGGTATCGAAACACTCACAGGAGCGGCACCAAACATAACAATTAACTCGGAGGAGTGCGATCTTGAGTTAGGTTTGACGCTACTTTCCAGGCGGTACTCTAATTTGGATCAGTCTCTAGGTCCCTAAAATGCTAAGTGATTCAGACAAACGTATGCCACAGCAGCTTGTCTTATCCTCACTCAAAAAAGTAGCTACGATGTGGCGTTAATCTAGAAACCCTGGCTCCCTTGCAGCAACCTCATATATTTTTCTCTCAAACTGGCGAAAAGAAATGAAAGATTCTGATCAAAAATAATCTTAACGTCTTTTTATAATCTAATTAGGGTGCAGGCGAGTTAAGGATGGCACTAATAGAGGGTACGGGTGGACCACAACTCCTATTTAAGACAAAAGTTTTATGATAAACGATCTCCACTAGAAGAGCTGACGATGCTAGCAAAATACACTAAGCAAAATGTGTTCAACCAATTTTCCGGCGACGAAGCAAACTTTCACCACACAATTCGGGATATTTGAGCATCAAAGATAGAGATTAGTCTTTATTACAATTTATACTCATCACTAACCAACTTTTTGATATTATTCAAGTACAGTCCGGAAGTACATCCCTTGCATACAACAAAATTACTGAATAAGACTCTTAATATCGCTATTCATAAGGCCTGCTCTCAGTGGAAACCGCTGAAAAAAGCTCCGTGGTCCGAATATAGGCATACTCTTAAAATCTTTAAGAAGGCATTGCGGATCGCCAAACGAAACAGCTAGAGAAACCTCTGATTGAAAAGATGCGAATCAAACTCATATTCTAAAGCACAACTCAGCCCGCTTCTGCAATGGCATTACAGTAGTGATGTCAAAAAAGTAACTATTCGTTACACGAGTACTTGTTATTGACCGAAATCCGAAGGAACGTGTACCGACACCGATTTATATTCGTTACTTAAGTAACTGAACTGTGAAAACGTTTCGTTACTTTTTCGTTACTCGAGTATTCGTTCCACATACAAAAAAATGTACCTATACCGAAAGTAACGTTTAGTTGCTTTTTTCCTCACCTACACTTGTGCATAACGTCGTACAGCCATTCCAAAGCAAGAACGAGAAGAAATACTTTTGCAAAGTCTAATCTAGTCTAATAAAATGTGTTTTTTTTTCGTTTCGTTCCTTTCAACACCAAGAATGTTGTCGATTAGAGTTGTGGAGTTCGCCTGGCGGGACAGGCAGTCGTTACTGGTGTTGGGGTTGATGAATCAGTGATACCAAATTGTAGAATTTTGTAAAGGGATTTTTATTGAAGAAAAATTCGATTTAATAAAAGTTATTTCCTTCACATTGTTGTTTTATTTGCGATAGTGTTTATAGGAATTTGTACTAAGAAGGGGAATAATTAAAAAAATCGAACTTGACACTTTTGTGTTGATACACGTACTAGGCCAACGAAATCAAGAGCAATTCTGTAGCGATTTCTTGTTGTATATAGTTACTGAATGGTGCACTAGAGGCGATTTCTTCTATTTGAATTTATGAGTTGCAAAACTGGCTAACCCATCCCTGCAACATGATATGGCGGTCATTTCAAATAAACGAGTACCTACTAACGAATAAAATGTAACGATTACTTTCCTTAAAGTAACGAATAGTTATTGGTACCGAAAAGTAACGAAACTTGACATCACTACATTATAGCCCAAATCGGACTTTGGCCATCTGACCTTCAAGTTCCCTAACATTTTATTTGTTATTTTCAAAGGTTTGTTAGGTTTTCTCACAACCTTCTATCTACGAATTTTCATTTTCGCAGATTGAGGTGGATTTGAGCTTCCGCCCTTCGCATTGTATACCGACACCCTACCCATTAGGCTACATCCTAGCTTCTTAACTCAACCCACGCTGCTTAGTAATGTGGATGGTAATTGGACTAACGACAGTGGAGGAAATACTTGAAGCGCTCCTAAGCACTAACCTCTCCGGATATCGGTACTCCATTACTTGAAGCTGCTCTATAGCCGGCGAAACGCAACAACAGAAAGCTTGAGAACTCTTTAACCTAAACGGGATGAAGTGGGCTACTATCTCCTTTGTTCTTTACAAATAGTCTGCACCAGACGGAATAGTATCGGCCGTTCTTCAAAATGTAGGGGATCCTGCAATTTTAGCTGATAGCGATTTTTAAAGGATGCCCCAAAATAAACTACGTTTTTCAATGTTAGTATTTATTTATCTACCGAAAGCTAAGCCTGACACATTAGGATTCTTCTGTTTAAATACAAGTAGTTTCGCTATGCACCCCAAAGAGTATAACTATGTGGTACTAACGCTGCCAGTAGAACCTAGCCTGATCGAATATTAGGGATATGTATTATAATATAATAAAATTTATATTCAATTTTTTGTAAGTATATTGCTTCCCCAGGTACAATATTTAGAATTTTATTTCCGACCAAAATAGTAGGACTAAAGTCCCTGAACGTAAATTAAAAATCATTTGATCTTTGACATTAATATTACTGAATAAATAAGATATACCCGGCTTATAATCATAATGTTGCCGGTTTAAATATCATTCGCCTCTCCAATGTTAAAGCAATAATTCTTCGATATAGGTAGCTCTCATGGAAAGATCATTGGCATCGCACTTAATCGATTTTTATTTATTAATAAAAATATTTTTAAAAACAATACAACCCAAGTAATATAAATAACATAAAACCGGTTATTTAAATTGTTAATAAACATTGTCATCTTTAATCACCAGCTTAAGATCCGATAACATTATAACTAGTTTGAAATTTATAGCCTGTGTGTTGTGCTCAATTTAATAATAAAAAATTTTTTCTCATTTTCTATTTTTAAAACTTACACGACTAATCTGATTGCATTTCACATCCATAAGGATTCCATTTAGTCTAGCGAAAATTAATGCAAAAAGACAAGTAGCTCTAAATGCAATAAACATGTGCTTCACGGTTGAATTGCTGGAAATCAGATGAGGCAGCTTGTGGTATCTAGCTACTATGGAATAAAATATCGTAAATAGTGTGTTGTGCACGTACACTGCAAAAAAGACAACTTTACCGCATTCGGATGCCAGCTATGACAATGATGACCATGAGAAGAGTTCGTATCTGATTGAAGCTATGGTCAAGAAAAATGAAACTTGTTTTGTTTACGGTATACTTGATGTAAATGAAACACCATGAACTCCGAATGGATTCCCATAGCAGTTAAGTCCTAATCTATGCCCCATAAGTTTTTAGATAGGTTCGTATTCCATATAAACAATTCTATGAAGGCCGAGATCTACTGAAATCTACAATAAGCGCGTCTATGCTATCGGATTGGGTGTGTGATGAAGTGCAATTTATTATGAATTATGTCTCTTGTGTAAAAGTTAATTGAGCTCAGTAGAGTAGTAGGAGTGGTTATTACCCGATTCATGACTAGGGAACTTCATAAAGATACACTTTAGCGATCTGAGAGATGCTTTATGTTTATAGGTAAGCTGGATTGAAAACAAATAATTTGGATTATAACGTACCGATTTTGGATTACTTTTTTGAATCAGAAAACCCTTTCGCCAAATTAGATTCTGTAGCTAAAGATGTCCCGGAGGTACAACTACTGACTTCAAACATAAACTCAAACTCTCGAAAAGCTCATTGGCAACTTCTGAACCTAATTCGGATCAGAAAAGTACCAAAACCCTTACCGAAGAAGAAGAGGACCGATTATTGCGGTCACCCTAATAAGGACAGGACACCAGAATGCGAAAATTACCTGGGTCCACAAACCCTCGCAGGAGTACTGTAGGCTGCTCGTCCAGTAGAAAGCCGCGCTTAGGCATAAAATGCAAATAAGAAGGATCACTCCGAAAGAGATGACGGATTTATCCTAAAGAAACCATAACGAAAAGCAGAGCGGAGTTTAAATGGAAAAGGGTCCTTCAAAGCTAGTACCCGATTTTTGCAACAAGGTTGCACACAAACCATCGCAGGAGTACTGTAGGCTGCTCGTCCAGTAGAAAGCCGCGCTTAGGCATAAAATGCTAATAAGAAGGATCACTCCGAAAAAGATGAAGGATCTATCGTGGACTAAAGAAACCATAGCGAAAAGCAGAGCGGAGTTTAAAGGGACAAGGGTCCTTGAAAGCTAGTACCCGATTTTTGCAACAAGGTCGAAAAAATGAATTTAATAGTAAGGAAACTAAGAGCAGTAAGAGACAGAGATCAAGCACCAACCCGGATCATTGCATAAAAGGACCAAATCCAGCCATAAAAATCCGAAGATTAAAGCAACAACGTCAAGGACTCAAAAAGGGTTGATGACAGATGTCACTAAAAACACATAATATTGCTCTTGTCGACCATAGTGACCACGGATGAATCTGGAAAAGTGGAAAATAGTGGAGGTGTAAATACTGGACGAAGTCATGAAGCACATCGAAACCAACGTGGATCAACCCATTCCCTTCTCCTTCAAACAAAGTGGAATGGTTCAACGAGGTCAAAGTGGCAACGACCAATTCACTTTAAACTGGTGTACGAAAACCGTGAGCACTCCTGATAATACGTGGGAGGGAGTGTGAAACTGGAGATAGTGGACAGAGCGAGTATATCTTCAATACCAAAGGCCAAGGCCCGTAGAGACCGCCCTGAAGCTACTCCAGCGGCAGAAACCCGGCATTGCGACTGGAGAGGTCTGCGAATCGCTGGCTGCAGCTAGTTGTCAAGAATTGATTCTATAAATAAACCAAAATTCCGAGGGCAGACTCTGCAATGTTTTACTTCGCGATTGAAGTTTGGTGTCCGCATAAACAGTCGTTCTATTCTTTATTTTGAAGAAAAATTCGTTGGAAAAGATAAATTTGTCAAATATCGAAAAGATTTAAGATAATGTTTAGAGGGATAGTTAAAAAATCGAACTTGGCATCATTGTGTTGATACACGCACTAGGTCAATGCAATCAAGAGCGATTCACAGGCGATTTCTTGTTGCAAATACTTACTGCATGATACACTAAAGGCGATTTCTTCTATTTGAATTTCTGATTTACAAATCTGGCTTTCCCATCCCTGATATGGCAGTCATTTCAAATAAACGAGTACCTAGTAACAAATAATACCTATGTAACGATTACTTTCCTTTAAGTAACGAAAGTTACTGGTGCCGAAAAGTGACGAAACTACAACATGATATGGTGGTCATTTAAAATAAACAAGTACCTAGTAACGAATAAAATGTAACGATTACTTTCCTTAAAATAACGAATATTTACTGGTACACAGCAGGGCTACAACTTCTGGCACACCAACTCTAAAGGACCACGTCCAAACTAGTGTCCATTTGTAGACACAATTTGAGTCACCTAGCGGCTACAACCGAAGAATTTTTAATTTGGATAACGAGTCATAGCGACCTGTTAGGAAACGACGCAGAAGACTGTACTCCTTATACTTTTTCAATTATATAATATATTAGGGTTGGGGGCTGCCTTGCCGCCTACTCAGACCCCATACCTTAAAATAATGAATTCCTACTAAACGAAAGGTTTCATTTCTTTACTCTAAATCCATCGACCCCTTGCGCACTTCAATACCCAAGAATGGACGACCTTCAGTTTTTGCTCGAGAGGCTTAACTTACAATAACCTACAATTTCATTTTAATGAATAATTTGATCATAACAAAAAAACAAAAAACGTATGCGGCCCACATACTATATCGCTTCATAAGTTCGTAGAATGACATATAGATGGCATTGACAAATCCATATGATTTTTAAGAAGTACCAACCTTCAAACGATACGTGTCAAAATTTCATGAAAATCTAACGTTTAGTTAGAAGTTACAGTGGTATAAATGACGCTACTCTTGTAATTTTCAAAACAATGGAAAAAACTGAATTTCGCATTGCTTTTTAATGGGACGAAAATACCATTCAACCAAAGCAATGGCTTGACAAGTGTTATACGGACTCTGCTCCATCGAGGCAAATGGTGGAAAAGTGGTTTGCAGATTTTAAACGCGGCCGTCCGATGTTGCTGAACGCAAATTCGGCAGTTGTTCCAGAAAACATAAAACAAGTTTACAAAATAGTTTTTGCCAATCGTAAATTGAAGTTGCGTAAAATAGCTGCCACCTTAGAGATATCAGAAGACAGTGTATTCAACATTTTGCATTTCTCGATGTTCGAAGTGGGTACCGCGTTTGCTCACAGTCGATCAAAAACAACAACGCGTCGACGATTCAGAGCGCTGCTTGAAGCTATTTGAGCGCAATAAAAAGAACTTTTTCATGCAGTATGTGACAATGCATGAAACATGGATCCATCACTACACTCCAGAGTGAAATCGGCAGTCAGCTGAGTGGCGAGAAGCCAGTGGAAGCCGTCCGAAGCGGCTAAAAACGTAAACGTCAGCCTGGAAGGTTATGGCCTCCGTTTTTTGGGACGCGCATGGTATAATGTTAATTTACTATTTTCAAAAAGGTAAAAGGATCAATAGCGAAGATATTATGGTGTTGTTGATGCGTTTGAATCAAGAAATTGCTAAAAAACGAACCCAAATGCAGAAGAAAAAAGTACTCTTGCAACAAGACAATGCACCGTGTCGATTGCAACAATGGCAAAATTCCACAAATTGCACTTTGAATTGCTTCCCCATCGACCGTATTCTCCGGATCTGACTCCCAGCGACTACCACTTGTTTGCAGACCTAAAAAGAATGCTCCAGGAAAAGAGGTTTGCCTTCAATGAAGAAATGATTGCCGAAACTGAAGCCTATAGGCCAAAGATTAATCGTTCTACAAAAAAGGCATCAAAATCTTAGAAAACAAATTCTCGAAGAGTACTTCTTCGCCGAGCTGAATGATCTCCGGTCCTTTGGACCGATGAAGCTCATTAGTTTCACCGGTAGAGCAGGCTGGCTAAATAATATGTTGGTTCACATGGTACAAATACGGAAGCGTACGATGGACGTACGTACATTGGTGTCCAACCCCTCCACAAACCGAACCTAACCTAGAGAAGCGTTGGAATAAATGTATTACTCATGAAGGAAACTATATTGAAGAGTATAGACGAATTTTGGCTAAAAGTTTATGTTTTATTATTCATCCTACGAACTTTTTGACGCTAAATTTATTTATTTAATATAATCATCTAGCGAGTCGAGCTCTACAGACTACAGGAAACAAATCATGTAGACATATAAATATAATTGTAGTGTCTGTCTGTTATTTGCTTAGAAATGGCTATAAGTTAGTTTTTTGCTTTATTTTAGCAATACCTAAGCAGAAACACGCGTTTTTAAAATTCTTCACTGTCTGTCCGGCTTTCACGTAAAAACAGCTGAACCGATTGTAACGAAACTTTCACAGTTTATTAGGTATGCTCCGAGATGTAATCGATTTCCATTCAAACTAGAAAAAGTACAAACTTCAAATTTTGCCAGAATTTGTTTCCTAATAATTGAAATAAGTGTTAGAAAAAATTTACAGCTCCACTTCACTCCTTCTACCACCTCCCATACAAATATCTGTATTATAAATTCAAGAAAAGCATTTCTCCTTCAAGTATATGAGAGCTATCTACTTTGAAATTGAATCAAAGCATGGTGATAAGGATGATTATAAGCAGTTTCAAAATCATCTTAAACGCTCCACTTCCTCTGCCACCTCCCATACAAATGTTCCAATTTCAGGAAAACTATGACCAATTTCTTTAAAAATAATGAAAACTAAAAACTTTAAATTCAGCAAAAAACATTTTGCATGCCATGTTCGGTGTCATATACGAAAAATACAAACCTCCCCCTCTACTTCTACCACCTCCCATGCAAAAGTCTCTATTCACTATTCAAAAGAATTTGAGATGACATATTTTCCGGTATATTAAAGTCATTTCCATCTCATCTAGAGTATCATATGATTGGGCTTTAAGCCCAATTATAATTCTGTTATGTTTATAGCTACTCTTGCATGATGTAAAATAAATTAGTTCAGTACTGTCACCCTTTCTACCACTCCCCATACAAAATTTAACATCACAAAAATTTCGATCGTATGATCGGGCTTTACGCACAATCGTAGTCCTGTTTTGGTTTTAAGCTAAATGTTATTTTATTTGGTCTTTTCTTTAAATAACACAAGCTACAACTATTCATATGTCCTTAAGGCTCTTCCATACTTATATGATCTCAAATCACGGGATTGATTTGATCACGAGCCTGTCCCATACAAATGCGAGTATCGTGGTTTCATTCTTAATAATTTATGGTTCTGATTCCAACAAAATGCAACCCATTATGTTTAAAGAGTCATTAAACTAAACAGGTTATATATCTCACATAATGTACTAATTACATTCTCAAAAATTGCTTATTTTGCGATTCTTCCGCGGGTAAAGTCGCGGGCGATCGCTAGTTAATACATATAAACATTTAAAAAAAATCAGGACTAAAAATTCTTATAAAAGATAAATGCTTCAAAAACTTCAGATTAAAATACCGTTCTAGTATTACTGAAGTCAATCTTATCACTTATAGAATTAAAATACTTTAGACATCTAGAAATTGGTTCATTACTACCATAATTCGTTCTATGAAACTCAACGTGGAAGAGGGATCGGGATCTTAAAGAGCGTTCTGGGACGCATATTGAAATAAATAACGACAATTCAGAGCAATTTATGTGAACAGATAAAATATCTTTAATGAACCTTATTCCAAGCATCTTTCGACGATGTGCAAGGGTGTGCAATGCTAGTAATTGGCATCACACTTCACATGGAGGTGCTTCAGCTGACCTGTTCAACCTACGTAAAGCGAAATTAGTAAAATTTCTTTGTACTCTCTTTCTTTCCTAGCAGCGAATTAGATTTCGAAATGCAACAGTCTATGTGAGAATTAAATGTTAACTGAGAGTTAACAATTTCACCAAGCTGTTTAACTTCAACTTTTCTTTGAAAAACTAAGTCATACATTTTGTAGTCGAAAAGTATCGGAGAAGAGAAAATTTTACATTTCGGAAAACTCAATTGTAGTGAACCATTTAACCATTCCAGAAATTGAAAAATGTCTTTTTGCATATTGATGCAGTGAAAAATATTAAGTACTCTAGAAAATATTTTCATATCATCAGCATATAAGAGACATTTACAATATTTCAAAGCTGAGGGCACAGCATTTATGAAAAGAAGGAACAGTAGAGGTGCAAGTGACTACCTTGAGGTACACCTGATTTAACATCAAATGGCGAAGAAATAACATTATTTATTTTAACCAATTGCATTCTGTTTTTTAAATAAGATAATATCCACGACAACGAATTTGAATGAAAGCCAAGTGCTTGTAATTTGATCGTTTTGTTCATGCCTTGGAAAATAGTAGAATTATTCGATAATTAGAATCGGTTAAGACTTTTTATTTCTATTTTTCAACGGCAGGTCTACTCGAATAATTTGAAAATGTTCAATAGCAAACAAGAATTAAATACTCTAAGCATTAAGGCGGCTGCATAAAAACAATAATCATTCACAGCAACAAAAATTCTCCCCAGCGACCAATAGCGCCATTAACTTAATTTATGAGATAGCTAGCTTTTAACCTAAGACCCGAACCAAAATTTAGCAAGGTAATAAAAATACAACTATTTTATTGGCTTCACTTACCCCTCGTGAATCTCGGAATAGAATTGCTGCATGATGTGGATCCATCGTACCATCTGATCGTAGACCACGACTAGCACCTAGTGAAGCTCTTCGCTTTTCTAATTCTGCCGAAGCTCTTCGCATATGTGCACCTGTAAGAATTATTTTCAATAAATTGAATTCGAATTTTTCGATATGAAATGAAATAACAATAAATATAAGTGATCGTGTTTAAAATTAGAGCAAGTATCAAGATCAGTATGGGTAGGAGGAAAGTTTAAAATTGGGTTAATGGCGAAATTCTGCAGACAGTTATGATATCGATATCGTCAAATTTTCATTACAGTGTGATGCTCGACTATCTATTTTCAAGTTGATTTGATTCTGATAATAGCGATAGCTCACTGTTTCCTTCAGTTCTTAGCTTTCGAATTGAAGATCACTCAATAAAAGAGGCGAACTGTTTCTAAACTTGGCGACATCGGTACCATTCGCGCAGATTCTCCACCAACAATTGCGAAAAAAATCACCTTCTTTGACAATTTTCTCATAAATTTTGTACGTTGCTTCGCAGTCCAGTTGGATTTTCTCCGTACTCCGAACATCCAAGCTTTTCGATCGGCTTCGAAAATTCTCCTGCGGATCGTTTGTAGGTGACGATACCAACGACATATTTGCAGTCGATCCGTGTCCTTTTCTCGACCACATATGGACTTTCTTTCCCAAATGTTTCAGCATTTCTTGTATCGAATGATGATGATGATGATGATTACTGCCATGATGTTTCGAGGACTGTGGAGATTTTTCATCATCACCGCCGCTCAGACTTTTCACAAAGCTACTATTGTCGAATCGATTCCGATAGCCGTGCTTCTCTTCCAAATTGTACTTGTTCGAAGTGCTCGATGCATGCGGTGAATATTCGTCCAACGAATGAGTATTATGCGTTCGATGAAAGATTGAAGTGATCGATGGACGATCCTTTGTCGGATAGGAGCCGGTATGTGTGTAGTATTGATGATCACTATTATTTTCATAGATATCATCGAGATCATGTGGGAAGAAGCCGATTTGAGAAGGTGGCGAGCCGTATCCGTCTGAAGTCCGTCGACCAGGCTAAAATAAAATAACACGATCAGTAGCGATCTTCATGTAATATAGTTAACAAAAAAAAAAAAAAAAAATACAAATGAATAGAAAGCTTACGCTATTGCATACTCCTGGGCTGACATTGCGACGATTCGAAGCGGACGACCGTCTGAAGCTGCCGCCACTGTTTTCGAACGATCGTGCGAACAAGTTTGTCGGCGAGATACCATGGTGGTTGCTGCTCGATTTCAATGAATCTGGAACTGGTTGCGGACTGGATACTGCTAGCTGCTCGAGAACCTTGTCTGTAAGTGAATTTTAGCGATTACGATGGAGATTACGACCAGAGATTAGGAGAACGAAAAGGTGATAGTGACCCTTACCTTGTGACCAATTTGGCGATTTTGAGATCGATGACGATGATCCATCGCTGTTTACTGAGCTGGCGCTACTTAGTCTCATATTCGGATAGTTGTGGTTTATATGGGCTTGATTCGAAAGCTGACTTTGTGCCGAGTGCCAACTCTCTGTACTGATCTGTTTCTCGACAGCATGCTGTCGATATAAGTGCTGAATGCCGTGCATATTACGTTGGGCACGACGAGACGGCTGCCGCTTTCGTAGCCAGTCGGTGGGTTTAATATATAGTAAATAATTTTTTTTTTCCTACACTAGACTATCACTCTCACTGATTTTCGAATTTTATAACACACACACCGCTTTGAATACAGAGCGCAAGATTCGTACGAAGCGTATGCTACTTTTACACTAAACTGAGTGATTTTGTTGAGTACTTCCAGGCTCTTTATCTTGCACTGTCACAATTACATTATTATGTGTATATTTCTGCTACGAATGAAATTACGAAGAATTACAGCGAAAAAAACTGTTTTTAGTGTTTTCGTATTCAAATTTTATTTTAGTCGACACGATGAGAAATGCCGACGATGATGATGATGACGACGATGCGACGATGTGCAGTGTGTAGTGCCGGCTAGGTGAACGGCCTAAAAGTAAGTCAAAGTTAAAATTGTTTCTATTTAATTAAAATGCAAGAAAGACAGCGATTGGTGAAGCAGAGATTCGTTGATGGCTTTTCGATTCAAAGTTCTAACAGCTTGTAAGATGTTCGTAGATAGAGGCTGATCTTGTCGGCGTTTGGGATAAGTTTTTGGCAAACCTTGATTGGGCGAAGTTTGATCGAATTCGACTTACCAGATGAATTACGTAACGTGGGAGATATTTCTTTAACGCTGTTCAATACATTTGTGATCTTATATCAAAAATCGTATAATGAAAAAGGTTCTAACTTACATCCCGCCCTCCCACCCTCCCTCACCGTACGTACGGGCCATAATGGACAGTGATACGAGTTTAGTTAAAAATAGCCTAGTGCGTCGTGACAGACAATGTTACCTAAATTGCTCGCCAGTTTCTTCTGACTGCCGCTAAGTATATCGAAATCGTGTAATAAAAAAGTTCTAACTTACATCCCCCCTCCCACAGGCCATAATGGACAGTGATACGACTTTAGATAAAAATAGCCTAGTGCGTCGTGACAGACAATGTTACCTGAATGGCTCGCCAGTTTCTTCTAATCGCCGCTAAGTAACCAATCGTATTTCCCACAGCATCCATATGGTATATTCTAATGATCGTTAAGAAATACACGATCGCCTCCATACTTTTAGAACTGTTAATTATTGAAACCGAATCTAGCTGGGTTTTTAAATCGATCTTTTTAGCGACAAGATCACTCTAATTGATTACACTTAACAGGTGCCATATGGCCGAAGCAGACCAGACTAGAGTCACTAATCTAAATAATAACCGCACAAACCAGAATCACATGTGAATATATTTTAATTTATTGATTTTTTATTCATATTATGTAATACTATTAGAATTTTAAGGTCACTAGGGATCTCGATATAATTGTTCACTTGAATTTTGATCAATTTTAGTAAACTTTCTTTCCAATTTAGCAGAAATATCGCAAATTGACCGTTGCTAACTGACGAGGACATTTTGATAACAATACCCCTGAAGGCCGAACCTTTTATAATGAATTTTAAATGACAGAAAAAAAACAACGAACAATAACAAAATATTATAGGATCGGATGATTGTAATGGAATGTAAATCGATTCGTTACATTACAGTGCGAGAAAAACAACAAAATCTTCAACTACCACTACAAAAAAAAAAAATGTTAAACGCTATTTTATAACAGAAAAATGATCATTGCAAAGGTTGTGTTTACCCATTTGAGTCGTCATAGCCGGTTGAATTGTGTTATTTAAATTTAAACTAACGACTTGTTGCCTGGAAAATCTATCACGGGACAGGCAGCTGCTGGGTAAACTACTGATCGTGTCCGATCTTACCACACGGTGATCTTGTTTTAAGGTCGCCATAGTAAAATGTTTAAATAGATTTATTGGTGTAAGCGAATTTTATCATTGAAGAATATCTAAAGCTAATTTGTATCTGATTTTCATTGAATTGATCCAAAATAAAATCGGAAATGAGTGACCAGTGCTTTAAGATTAGGTTAGATAATTAAATCAGAGCTACTTCTGACGCAATTCTGCTCCTCCGTATAGAAGAGCGAGGGTATTGATCCTTACTCGAAGCACACGTTCGACCACAGTACCGCTAATAGGATTCAGTTTGTCGTTAAATCACATATACATACCCTGTGATTTAACGACAATGGAATATTTCTTTGAATGGAATATTTTTTTTTGCGTTTCAATTGAGTTAAATAAAATGTAAGCATTACGTAGACAAAAAAAAAAGTCCGCAAAATTTTGTCATGGATATGTCTAATGGCTAGGGTATAGCCTAGTAGGTAGTGTGTTGGTCTTGTAATGCGAAGGTCCTGAGTTCAAATCCCGGTCGGCGCAATAAATAATTCCGGCACATTGCCTACTTGGATATACCTTGGTCACCTCAATCTAAGAAAATGAAAAATTCGTAGAAAGAGGGTTGTGCGAAGGGCTAACAACCCTTCCACAATAAGTAATAAAAAATGTTAAGGAACCTGAATATCAGGAGGCCAAGGTCCGATTTGGGCTGTAGCGCCATTGTAGAAGTAGAAGAAGATGTCTAATGGCTTGACTCAAGCAAAATTTTTAGGTGTCACGAAATTCGTTACCGTGGGCCTACCACTTTCCCAAGCGCCCATTATCTCAACTGAGCGATAGGCACAAAAATGTCGACCAATTCAAAATGTCCGTTCGAAAAAATCCGGAGTTGTGGGTGCCTGGTATTTCAGGTCGGTTTTGTATGAAAAATCGTGAAATTTTGCAATCCCTCAACCACGATCTGATGAAATTTAATCATTCGAAGATGAACGTAAACAGGGTAGCGACGGTGTCGGCGAAATTTGCTCTATCGAGACGACAATAAAAGTAAAACGCGCCCTTTTTATTTGTTTTAAGGCAACGATCACAACTTAGGGGATCACCCTTTAATGCATTGGACAGTTATGTCGGAAGAGGATGACATTTGGTAGTGTTATGGAAATTTTGGGGAGAGAGCCGAAAATGGCGATGGACATTATTTTTGAAGCGCTGAAGGTTATACTTGTTTGGAAATATGCTATCAGGCAATGCGTTCCAAAGTCTGGACGCTCGGGAGATGAATGACTGTCTATATTTCACTGTACGAGTAGGAATAGGGTTGACGGTAAGCTCGTGCGCGCGTTTAGTTTGACGAGTATTTCGGGGCAAACTGTAAAGTAATCTAAGTTCCGCACTACATTTACTATGAAAGTAGCGACAGTAAATGCTGAGTACTACAACGTTCCTACGATGCTCGAGGGAGTCAACAGAAATCGTACTGGTGTCATCTCCAATTAGTCGAAACGCGTGTTTTTGGATTCGATCGAGCAGCGCAAGATGTGTTTTGGGTGCCCCAGCCCACTCTAAACAAGGTCGAGTGTATACCTTGTAGATGGTAGCTAAGTCGTGAGGCGTAAAATATTTTTTGCATTTGTGAAGAATATCTAGGCGTTTGGAGATATCTCGGGCAACATCAAAGATAAGTTTGCTCCAATCAAGATGATTATTTAACTTTAGGCCTAATACGATAAATTCATCTAAAGAGCTAATTGGTCCACCATTAAAGGCTAAATTAGACAACGTTTAAAGGAAAGATGACAGGCCTGTGTCTTAGCAGCGTTGAACTCTACTCTTTTTTCTGCCTCATTCCAGGATTAATTCGAGGTCGGATTCCAGCGAACTGAATAACTCCCTGCGTTTGGAAGCAATAGATTGTTTGTGAGAATCCGCAGCAAAGTTAAATTCAAAGGTGTTATCTAAAGTACTGTCATCTGCAAAACTATGGATTGGATTGAGTGTAGAAGACAAAAGGTCGTTAATAAATACTAAGAACAGAGTAGACGATAGGACAGAACCCTGAGGAACACCATAATTAGTTGGAAAAGAGGAACAAGTAACGCTATCTTCGGACAGGAAGCTCTCAATCCATTGAATGAGGGTAGCATCGAGCTAGCTTAACAAGGAGAAATTCATGCCAAACCCTGTAAAAAGTTTTTGCAATGTCAAGAGCAAGAACTTAACCTTCGCCGTCTTTGTGCGAACAAGAGTTCCAAAGTTCCGTCAGCTAGACCAAGAGATCTCCCGTTGACCTTCCAGAACAGAAACCGTATTGGCGATCATGGATAAGCTGTTTATCCTCGAGATAGGGAATAATTTTGCGATTGATAGCAGTTTCCATCACTTTCGAGAGCATTGAAGTGGTCGCTATCGGGCCGGTAGTCAGCGGGATTCGCTTTTCTTCCTTTCTTGGGAATTGGCTGAACATTCGCGACTTTCCAATCGTGGAAAGCACCCAGAAGAGTAAGGCGTAGGCAGCCTCTAAAAATAGCGTCCAACCAGAGAATGATGATATCAGAGGTGTTTTGAAATTCGGCAGGTATTATGCCATCGGTCCAGGCGATTCATATGAGTTGAAGCTGTGTATTTGCGGATTCTGTTCCGCCTATTGAAGGCTTGAGCTGGTGCTCTTCTCGCTGCGGAGCGACTGTAGAGCTACCCGGAAAGAGAAGATCAATGATTTGACAGTTCGGATGTCTCTCCTACCATACTGCAAAAAACGTTCCAGGATTCATGCTGCTCTTTTTATAACAGCGAAGAGATTCCTTATAGGATACCCAGGCCTCTTTGGATTACTTGCCTTTATTAAAAAAAAAAAATCCCCTACAGTTTTTTGCGGGATCTTGAATTTTGTCGCTCCAACATGGTAGCTTCTGTTTACCTCTTGGCTTTCTAGTAGGATAAGAGCGTAACATTACCCCAATTGAAGCTCTTGGAGGGTAGGCATGATCCCATCAATTGGTTTTTGCCAGAATTCCATCGTCCCTAATTGCGAAAAAAGACGCATTAAACGGAGTGAGATGGAAATTCCAAGGAAAGAACCTCAACCCTTAGAAAAGTAACAAACACTAAATCCATTTAAAACAAATTTTTGGCAAGGTTCGACTTTAGCTGTGATAAAATACACAATATACAATGTCGGTCCAAAAAATTCCCGAACTTTTCAAAAATAAAGACAACTACAAATTAATTTGGCATAAACCATTTCTTGGCTTCCAGTGGTCCAAGTGTCATGAAATTTTGTCGGCAAAGGATGTACCTTTCCAACGCATCAAGTCACATACTGGTGGCGCCACCAGAAATGTCCTATTCTAGAAGTTTGAAAACTTTTGGGAAGAACCTTGTAAAGATTTGATCAGGAACTTTTTTTTATACATTTTTGTTTGTAACTTTTCCGCAGGGGAGCAAGTGTTGCTCGAGAAAGGCACGGCGATTCCAGTAAGAGCTTGTAGCGATAGGCCC
The DNA here is from genome assembly GCA_963669355.1 of Chorisops tibialis. Classification (NCBI taxonomy): domain Eukaryota; kingdom Metazoa; phylum Arthropoda; class Insecta; order Diptera; family Stratiomyidae; genus Chorisops; species Chorisops tibialis. Next base: position 11,786,654 of record OY770262.1, on the reverse strand, counting down.
CAAGGACCTGAGCTGTTCGATCGGTATCATGCTACTCAGAGCTAGAACGAAGCAATAAGCGGTCACAAACATGGTCATGTGAGTGTCCAATCTCGGCGATGCCCCAACAAAGGTTATCTGGTACCGCGGAGGCGGATTGTCTCTGCCGATTTCGTGCCCTGCAGTCGTCTTTTGCACACTGAAGCATGCGGCTTTATACAACTATGACATTGGCTACAGTGCATGGGTCGAAGAAAGATATTTCTGCTATAGTAAAGCCCCTTCGGGGAACACGTGGTGGTTGTGGTTGATGCCCGAGAATTATCCGTCTGCTGCGTGAGCAGTATTCGGGTTTATGGATTGCTGTTTTCTTAGGGAGTAATCCCATTTTCAGCGTGGACTTGCTAACAACCGGGTTTCTTGACCCAGAGATATGAAGATCTCGCACCTACTAGTGTGTACACGATTCCGGAGTAAGCGGTGTAGACTGGGACCGACTAGTTATTAGTACATATGTCTCTTGCATGTATACGGAAGACTTGGCAATTCGGAGGGAAGCAGTTCCTTGATAGTATCCCCATACTTGAATTGTACTTCCTGTAGTTCCTGAAGACTGGTTTTTCTGGGGGTGGCCAAATTGGTCGTATCAATGATCTGAAAAGGAATGTTCATTGGACAGCTTGCAGTCCCTAACCAAATGCCCGATATTCTCTGAGACTGAGGTAATGTCTAAGACTTCCTGTCCATTTCTACAAACAAAAGTGATTTGCCCCCTTCGGGGCAGAGCAGTAGATTGGTGCTCAAGAGGTATTCAAGCAACACCTCGCCTCATTGATGGCGAAGCTACCCCGTACTATACGATGATTTAGTACACATTATACTGTCAAATTTGACAGATGGTCTTTTTAAACATGACCGCTATAAACTGTCAATGATGAGCGCCTCCATTGGAAACCCCTTTCCTAAGAATTTCATTTGTAAGGTCGATGTGTATCTCTTCAAGTATCATTCGAATGGATGAGGCAATAAAATTGATTTTTTTTTTACTTTCCTAAGGGATAACATATCGCAAAAGAAACAAAATAAGAATTCAACTCGACATAATCAGACAACTCTTTGATTGTCACTAAACATATTGAATTTTTTTGTTTTATCTTTGAGAGAAATTTTTAATGCGACACTTCATTTTCCATTCTTTCTGGCGAAAGAAAAGAAATATGAACTTTTCGATTTCCCTAAGGAATCATACTTTCTTAAAGAAAATGTGTTTTTTTTCCTTTTAGAAATACAAATGGTAGCTATATTCGTTTTCTATCTAAACAATCATAAAGGTATCCTTAAAAAGATGACCATGAACTTTTACTAAAATAAAAATGACTATTTTGAGATATGATATCAAAAAAAAAAAAAAACGTAAATACAGACGTTTGACTCTATTCTTTGCTGGAATGAAAAAGAAAAATACGTATTCCTGTCACCTTGTATAAACCAGAAGTACGTCTTACTGTTCGCAGCATGTAGTGCTCAAATTGAGTGGTTGAAGTTTTTTTTTTCTGGTGAAAAAATCGTCGAAGAGGTAAATGCTACAGCAAGATTTGAATGGTCTAATAATAGACAAGTCTACATTTTTTTTTGAAACGATTAAAAGTTGGTATCAACTTTAACTTATTGTATTCCACACTAAACAAAAAATTCGTTCTGAGATACGTAAGACATTCTAACCGGTTACAGGAGCCAAACATACAATTTAACCGGATTAAAAACTGATTCTATCAATCTTACTCCAATCGTTTGGTGCATGTTTTCACAGTGCATTTCGAATTGAAAGAAAAGATTTCCGGATTCTGCTCTGTTACACTTTATTATTCGTGATGTTTCGGTCTCTGATAAGACCTTTATCAAGTGTTAAGATGCCAAATCACAGATAGCTTATCTTGGAACGATCATATATTTAACATTGCCAAGGAAGTATCTAAATGTTTGGGCTACCTAAAACGGTGTAAAAACTCGTTCACCGCTTCTGGGTTACTGACAATTTATAAGGCCTATACTAGACCACGTCTTAAATTTAATTCCCACCTATGGGCGGGAGCTGCAAGAACTTCTCTCTCCAATCTGGATGGTATCCAGTCTCGAACTATTAAAATTGTAGGAGATTCTGACATCACTTCATCGCTCAATTTACTCGAGCATAGACGAACTGTAAGCTCCCTAGCCTTTTTATATCTCAATTACAATGGAGGATGAAATTTCTAGTCTCTTGCCCCATGTATGTCCTTACCCCGTAAGAGCTGCTACACGCGCTCATAAGTATTCTCTCAACCCCATCTTCGGTCGCACTGTTAAATTTCGTGATTCGTTTTTAAATCAGACTGTTCGAATAAGGAACTCGTTGCCCATCTCAGTATTCCCGCATGACTACAACAATTCAAAAGAAATATTCATAACCACTTCCGTCTCTATCCCCTCAATTCCCAAAAACCAATATTCTTCCCCCCTCACCGGAGCTGTGCTTCAGTACAAAAGGGCAACCCCTCTAGTTCCGGTGTCACATAAAAAAAAACTGTTTCGATAAAGGTCTCAGCAGAGACCGGAATGTCACGAATAATAAGGCGTAACAGTGTAAATCGTTCCTAATTCTTACTCCAAGCAATATCAAAAGTAAATTAAACTCAATTTTGTTAATCAACTGGGAAATTTTAATTGTTCTAAACCAATGCGAAAGAAAAAATTTCCGAATTTCACACTGTTACGCCTTATTAAACGTGACATTTCGGTCATTGCTGAGAAGTTTATAAGAAATATACTATGAAAACATTATTCTTCAGTGGCACTACAGCCCAAATGGGGCCTTGGCCTCCTGACCTTCAGGTTCCTTAACATTTCTCTTATTTGTTATTGTGGAAGAGATGTTAGCCTTTCGGTCAACCCTCTACGAATTTTCTTGTTCACAGAATGAGGTAACCTAGATATACCCACGTAGACATTATATCCATGTTCTATTCTCCACGTACGATAATATTTCCCAAAGACATAAAAATCATTGAACTCATATGAATTGAACTAGCACAGCTCGCTGATTTCTGTCTTATCCTCGAATCGCACAAATATCCATAGAAAACTTCTCCATTTTCACATAATGGCTTCGTCGTATCGAATTCGATTGAACACTTTGCGACAGTAGACATAAAATGCTTGCCAATTATTTGGCATCGTACCGAACAAGAATTTGATTAAAGATCCTTTAGAAATGGACTTTGCCCTTGTCGAAATAAATCTTTATACAGTTTTTCACCTTGGTTACACCTATCATAATAGTTATACATAAGTTACCATGAAGAAAGTCCAATAAACTACAAATTGTAGCTTTGACCGTTGCACGTAGTTGGGTGTGTTAAGTATTGATTTTACTTTTTTTTTGTCAAAGTTTTTAAGAGTGCCGCCTTTACAATTATGTATATATTGATTTTTCTGGCAAGGAAAATCAGAAAGGACATATTGTAAACTTTCAGCAATTTGATTTGCAATCGGTACAAGCTGCTTGAAAATTACTTATTGTAAATTGAAAAGAATTATGTCGAGTGTAAGTACTTGGGACTGAGCGTCGCCATGATGATTGCATGGCAACATCCATGAAGAGGGTTTTAAGTAACATGTCCTTATTCGATTTAGAACTGTGAGCGGCGAAAGACTTTTGATTTGAGACTAATAACAAAAAATTTCTTCCTAAAAGTTAAGTCGGAAATGAAATTATAAATAAATTGTCGGATTGAATTCAGATCTATAGCAAATGAAATTTTCAGATTCGAATTATTTTTTCATGGCCTGGGTTTTTGGAGTAGCATGGTACGTTGTTGGTTTAAGAAATTCCACTGCGGAATTTTCAATCTCCAAGATGATCCACGTGGATGCAAGGTAGATAACGATGAGCTGAAAGCTTTAGTGGAGATAAATACATCTCATCATTACATAAATTTCAAACTTAATGAAAAACAATTTTTCAAAATTGTGCGGGGGGTAGAAGGAGTGAGTGGATCGGAACAGATTTATTTCGTTATAGTTTGATCAAAATTTAGGTTTAATAATTTCGAAGGAAATTCAAGTTCTTGAATTTTTTAAATTTCGTGAAGTTTGTATGGGAGGTGGTAGAAGGAGTGGGGAGACGTAGTGATAAACAAAAAAAATCAGCTCGATAGCGCAAAGGGTACGAGAGATATGATGTAGACAGACAGACGGTCATTCGGAAACGAAAATTTTTTCTCAGCGCTATAAACCTAAGAGTAACTCTCAGCTTTCATCTAGAGTATAAAAATTCCATGCTTGCCAATGTTCTCGCAATTCACGATGGAATGTACTTGCATGTGTTACCCATGTTATTTTTCTCGATGTATAATTTTTTTTTCTTTTTTTTTTTAAAAAAAATCTAAATTGATCGAATCAGGATAATGGTGGTGGTTACTCTGGGCTTCTCCTTGATTTGTTGAATTTTTTTTTGTGAGTTCTGGCTCTTTCTCTGAATACTTTTTTTTTATAATGTGGTTGTCAGGACAATAGGCTGTTTTCTTGATTTTTGAATTTATTTATTTTTAGAATGTGGAATGTGAACGATGGACTTGGCGCTTCGTGTTTTTTTCCTAGACTGTCCATTTTATTTTTATATTTTAACAGTGTCGCTGCCAGGACGATGGTGATGGTACTTCTACTTTTACAATGACACTACATCGAGCATCGCCGAAGAGCCGGAGTACTTAACTTAAGTTTGATGATACTGACACTACCTTTCCGCAAGAAAGGATTTTATCACGGATATATCCATTAGTGAGAGGGACATTATCTCTTTAGTTTCTAAAGCCGGTGGCGAACCGGATGGGATCCCGCCACTATCTCTCTTGTCCAATAAATTACTTGAAGAAGCCTTGTTTCCTGTTTTCTGAAAGCCAACGTAGTACCCATTTTAATGAAAGGAGATACTGATACCACCTTAAACTGCTTCGGCAAATTTTTTGAAGGATCAGGTCATAAGTTCAAATAAAACTTTGTCATTTGATATCACTCCTCGCGGGGGGGGGGGGGGGGGGGGGGGGGGGGGGGGGGGGGGGGTGGTAGTTGTAGGATACGGTTTTACCAATTTATGCAACTATCTATGGAGAATAGCGACTCCAGGGACCGGAGCTAACCATCTCCCTGAATGATTGGGACAGTAGAATTCACTCACAGCCAGTTCTGCTTGCCCTGAAAATGACAAGTGTACACTCACTGGATCATGGACTAATCACCCCTGATCTTAAAACCTAACTGATACGAGAAACGTTTACAGCGCCTCGGATACGGACGGATTCTACGGATTCTACGACTTTTGGTATTCGAAATCGGACTATAATTAACAAGTCCTGGCAACAGCTAAAGGTCGATGCTTAGTTTCTATCCTATGCCCCTAAAGGGGTTTTAACAGGAATTTGATTTGATTTGAACACCAGCCCCACATGGATTCGTTAAAGAAAGATCTACTTCCACCAATTTATGTGAATTCACTAATTTCGTTACTCAGTCTTTAGATCGTCATAATACTGCCCACATTATATATACCGACACTGGTAATTGTAAAATTCTTATTTCAAAACTTGAAAGGTTCAGTGGCTCTGGGTCTGCTCTGAACTGATTCAATTCTTACCTTACGAATTACGTTCAACGCATACTCTTCTACTGAGTTTCTTACTAAGTCTGGGGTCCCACAAGGATCGATCCATCGTTCTCTACTATTTCTTCTATTCATAAATGATCTGCCCCAATTTGTATCTTCTCTTATTCGCTAACGACTTCAAATTGTTACAGGAAATTGTCACTGCCATGCCAGTCCATGCTTTCCAGGCTGATTTGTCTAGTCTCTCTCGTTTGTGTTCAAACAATGAAATCTTTTTGGACATAGAGAAGAGCTTTGCTATGGAGTACTTAAATTCGTCAATCATTTTCCGAGATTATTAATAATGCATACGGACGTGCTGGTTTCGTTCTCCGTGCGACAGCCCAGTTTAACAGTCCAGGAAAAGCTGCTCTCCCATTCTCCACTCTTGTCCATAATATTTTAGAATACTATTCCATCTTCTGGAACCCTCGCCATTCTTGCCATGGTAGGACCATCGAATCTGTTTAGCGTAGATCCACTCCAACCCTTTTCTACAAATTAAGATGCTAAGAATGCAAAAGAACCATGATCGACACCCACTTAGCCACTTCTTTTCCTTTATTTAAAAATAAAGTACTAGGCGCAGGTTAATAATTTTTAAGTTTTTCTACCGATGCCATTGAAAACAAAGGTTGGTTCACAGTCTAACCTCTTAAGTAATTTTTTTTTTTTTGCTATGGCGGTACCTTTCAAGACGCAATTGATGTTTACACGACTTTCGGTTAGCGTCAAGGGTCGTATGGTAAGCATGTCAAATTTCGAGCCAAAAAAAGAGCAGTTGCAGCACGTACGTTTTAGTTGGAACTATTTTTGTTTGTTGGAGTTTTTTGCATCGGACCGTTACTGCAGTCGAAAAATTGAGAAATTTTCACAACCCAAGATGCAAAAAATCATGGGTTAGCCCAGGACAATCTTCAACATCGACACCTAGACCGAATGGCTTTGGAAGGAAGACAATGCTGTGGATTTGTTGGAATCGGAAGGGTATCGTGGATGGGTATAGATAGGGTAGGCATCTGATCGGTGTCATTACGTGTTGTAACTATCACATACACATCAATTGTGCTCATCCTATCTCCACGGGGTAGCCACCGGGTACTGGTCTTGTCCATCCGCACTTGAACTGATAAGCGGAACTGCTAATGAAACAGAAAAATTCTAGCACTATAATGTGGCACTCCAAGTTGGGGGTTGGGCGATGTGTTAACAACTCATCCTCGGAAAAACCAGACTTGTTTCGAAACCTGAAAACAGGAGGCCAAAGTCCGATTTGGGTAAGTCCCGGATCAGGAGCTTCTGAAACCAGGTGAAAAAGTTGAAACCGACGGTACTGAACGAAAACCAAGCGGAATGGAATACAAGACTTGGAAAAGTAATTTCCATCGCACACAGTGAAAGCGATCAAAGACACAATTTCTGTACTTGGCTGGGAACTCTTGCCCCACCCGCCGTACTCACCAGACTTGGCCTCTTCTGACTACAACTTGATTTCATCGATGTCTCACGCACTCTCCATGCAACACTTCAACAATTATGAAGATGTCCAAAAATGGCTTGATGATTGGACTACCTCAAAAGATGTACGATTTTTGCGGGATTTCATTCGCAAATCGCCAGCGAGATGAGGAGAATTAGTAACTAGCGATTGCGCATACTTTGAATAATTAATTTTTTACCCTTCTTCCAATTTTTACGTATTTTCTTGAAGAAAAAATTAAGAATTATTAACCGCCACACCTGGTAAAAATTATTATCTTTAATGATTAAATTTTGCACTTTGCTGTTCTTTTTTTTCTGTTTTTGTTTAATTGAAATTGTAATCTTCTTTGTTCAAGAGCTCAAATAAATAAATGAACAAATAAACAAATACTCTGCATTTATCATTAATCTTTCCATGGTGTTAATGTAGTAAAAAACTAAAGGGAAACGAAGAGGCTGATCGCCTTGCAAAAAACGGCGCGGAAAAAAACTTTATTGGTCCAGAGCCATTCAGCGGAAAATCCATCGATACTTCAGAAGTGGGTTGAACAAGAACACAAAGTCTACTGGAATAGACTTCCAGGCTTATCAACCTCAAAAAAACTAATCCTACCACAAAAAAAACAAAGTGGAGGATATCCTGAAATTAAGAAAGAGCGATATTAGTTCTCTAATCGGCCTAATGACGGGGCACAGTGGAGTGAACCACCACCTCAATAATATGGGCTTAGCTGAAACAGACATCTGCCGCCTCTGTCTTGAAGACACAGAAACGACAATACATATCCTATGCCACTGTGAAGCAGTAGCAAAGAAAAGGCATAATCTTCTTGGGAAGAGTTTCCTTTCCACCGAGGAACTAGCCAACATGGCTCCCTTACAGATACTCAGATTAGCCAAAGCTATTGAGTTATGGTAGGGTAAAGGGGCAATAGTCGCACAATAAGCCGGAAAGGCCGCAGTGCTCTCAAGTCTTCCCCTAATATAAATAAATAATAAATGAAAAGGGTCCAATACCTCCCCTCGTGCAAGCCCCTCGCAATCCTCACTAATCTGCACATGCTCACGGATGCATTGTAAAGCATCTGAGCGGAATACAATGAAATTTTGGCAATCCTTTATTTCTCGGATGTCAATGATGTGAAATGCATTAGCGGGTAATCTGTTTCCAGCGGCGTACAGTCCCCAACAATTAAGCAATGTCCACCGCCATTTTAGACTTATCCCTCTTACTTTGCCCTTCTTACTTGCCTATTTCCACTTGTTTCCCTCCCATGTCGATCTAAGTGTAAAGGGTTACCCCTAAGTTATTTCGGATACCATCAAAAAGACTACTACTGCTAATTTTCAGGTTCCTTAACATTTTTTCATTATTCATTGTACTCATTACCAGCCATAGTGTTTCCCAATGAATACAACATCCAGAGCTTCAAGAGAAATGTACACCGTCACTTCCGTCTTTCTCCACCTAATTTGAATTGATCCAACTTTTTCTCCAATTCCTTTACCGACACACCTGTGCATTGCATTAAAGGGTGGCTCCCTAAGTTGTGTTCGGCTCCTTAAAAAAAAAAGAGTTGTTGGCCTTTCGGGCAAACCTTTATTTACGAATTTTCATTTGCAAAGAGGTGATAAAGGTATACCAAAGTAGGCAGCGTGCTGGAATTATACGTCGATCGGGATTTGAGCTCACGACCGTCGCATTTTAGACAACACACTACCCACTAGGCTACACCTAGGTTCGTGGCGGGACCTCGGGTTTCTTTCATGATTTCTTAATTAATTTTTTTTTTATAAAGCAAATGCTGGCAGCTTCGCTAGGAATTTTTATAGATTTTTGAATCTATTTTCTTAAGAATGTGGCTGTCATAACGATGGCGGCGCGGCCCTGTGATATTTTTCTCAATTTCGTTTCTTTCTTTCTTTTTTTTGAGAATGTGATTGCTAGGACAATCATGACTTTTACCAGTGACACATAGCGGTTGTGATTATAATTTAACTAATTCGTAATTTAGCTCGTCTTTATCGTTAGTAAAGTGATGACACATACACTTTGCTAATCAAGAAAAGCCACTCACTCATCTGTCACATTTTAAAAGTTGAATTGCATCACCAATAGGCAAGAAAAGTTTGCATGGAAAGCCCCAAAAGAAGAAAAAGAATCCATAGTCCTGTATTGGAGTCGTTTGCAAGCCACTTATCATCTTCTCCTTCTACAATGGCACTACAGCCCTAATCGGGTCTTGGCCTCCTGACCTTCAGGTCCCTTAACATTTTGCAATATTTATTGTGGGAGGGTTGTAAGACCTTCGCACAACCTTATATCTTCGAATTTTTCATTTTCGTAGATTGAGGTGACGAAGGTATACCCAAGCAGGCAGTGTGCTGGAATTATGCGTCGACTGGGATTCGAACTCACGAAATTCGGTTTGTAGACCAACACGCTACATAAAATTACTATTCTTCTTCTCTCTGGCATGAGAACACACATATGAAAGGGGCAGCTCTAGTACATAATCATTATAGCCTAAATTCTGTGAGAAATGAGAACATTTAGCTGAGCTGATTTGCCTAATAAATGATCAATATTTGGTAATTTGATGTTCATTAGGCTAAATTAGTATATGACACATAGCCGGTAAATGATAATTTAGGCCTAATTAATAATTTAGCTGCGCTACGTGCCACTGGTATTAGTCTCGAGTTTTTTTTTTTGCTAGGAAGATGGAGGGGATTTATTTTCTAGAATTTGGTGGTGGTTGGGTTTGATTTTACGCCCAGATATGATAATATTTTAGAAAAAAATAACTACCTAAGACAACTACTTCTCTAATGGTAAATTCGAGATTGATCTCACTTCTCTTTTAGTATGACTTAGGATAAAAAAGTAATCTTTCCATTTTGTCATTACTTGAATAAAAAAAAAAACTCTTGAATTAGCTAAATTATAAGGATTTATTGTCAAGAATCTATAAAGTTTGTTGAAGGAAGGTTTAGAGGCTTCTGACTAAAGCAGAAATAAAATTTAGAGAATTACATAGGAATGATTTCAATGGAGTGAAGTCAGTCAATCAATTTCCTTGTAAGACCCCCGATAGGGACATAGGACTAAAACAGTTCTCTTCCACAATGCGCAATTAGTAGGACTTATTCCTCAGTCCATCTGCTCAACTCCTGATTTCCATGTGACCAACCCACCCGACGTCTTCCTTGACGATTATAATCCAGAGACTGTTTGGCGATGTTTCGCTCTGGTTTCCTCATAGTGTGACCGATCCACTGCCATTTCCGCCTTGGAATTTCAGTGCCTATTTTAGTCTTCCCAGGTGTACTCCAAGGTTCGTCGCTATAGATCACTACTACTACTACTACAATGGCGCTACAGCCCAAATCGGACCTTGGCCTCCTGATATTCAGGTTCTTTAACATTTTTCATTACTTATTGTGGAAGGGTTGTTAGCCCTTCGCACAACCCTCTTTTTACGAATTTTTCATTTTCTGAGATTGAGGTGACCAAGGTATATCCAAGCAGGCAATGTGCCGGAATTACATATTGCGCCGACCGAGATTTGAACTCACAACCTTCGCATTACAAGACCAACACACTAACTAATAGGCTATACCCTAGCTATAGATCACATCTGGCCAGAATTTCCCTACAAAGCCATGGGGGGGGGGCAATGTTTCACGAAATTTTGCAGTTTCTTGGTAAGCCAATCAGTCACTTTCCATATAAGACAACTATGCAACACGAATTTGACGTTAAATACTCGCAACTTCAGGCTCTTAACTTACAGAAAGAGAAAAGGATACCGAAGACCTGACGTGCTTTATTTATACGAGTCTTAATATCCTTTCGGCTCCGCCGTCCATGCTGACAATGCTTCCGAGGTAACAGAAATCTTGCACCTCTTTCACACTTTGTCAGTTAAAAAAAATTGGTTCCAACGGAGTGATGTAGTAACACGCTAAAAAGATAAACTCCCACTCAAAAATGTTTATAACAGTTTTTTTTCTGTATTCGTGAAAGTTTGTAAAAAAGAGGATTTTCACTAAGATCAAAGCTTCAATAGACAAAATTGGTAATTTCTTGCTATCCACCTATCTTTCATATAAAGCACAATCTTTAAAAAAAACCATGATCCCATATATTCTTCCTGTCGTACCTATTTCAACAAAATTTCTCCACTAAATGCGATAAAATTGGTGCGTAGTTTCATAACTTAGTTAATATCATACAAAACACATTTATGGATTAGGTACACATTAGACCAACAGAAAAGCTACACTCGCCACCAAGGTCATTAACGAAAAGCAAAAAAAAAACATCGAATTATACATACGATATATCTATACATTACACGAGGTAATATCGTTATACATAGCTATTTTCATATCAGTGACAAGATTTCTTATCTTCACTAAGAATTCCGCAAAAAAAATGTGACAAACTAAGCAATTTTAAGTGCGAAAAATGGTCGAGTCTTATAGAATTTGATGGACATGATGATGGGTAAGATAAAATATTATATTTTTGTTTTCATAAATATAACTAATTACTTTTTGCTTCATCTGGCTGGACGCGTGATGTTAAGTGATTTTCTTTGAAATTGAGATGAGAAAGCTTTGGTTTTTTTTGAAGCTACTACGATTCAAAAGATAAAAGTATTGGTTTAATGACTCTTTTGCATCCTTATGCCAGATTTACACGTGTGACTTCTTCATCTCTTTACCTTAAATGACAATACATCTCCCCGATCGGGCTTTGGTCGCCTGATCTTCGGATTTCTAAACATCCATTTATTATTGTGGAAGAATTTCAGCTCTTCGACCAACCCTCTGTCCAGAAATTTTTATTTTCGCTGATTGAGGTAGCGCAGATATTTACACGCAAGCAGTGTGCTGGATCCATTTGCCCTATTAGTCATTACTTAATATCATTACCGTGTAAGCATTTTTCCGGCGTTATTTTCTACAACTTAAGCAAGCCCAAATCGGGGCTTGGCCTACTGACCTTCAGTTTCCTTAATATTTTTTTTGATTACTTATTGTGGAAGAATTGTTAGCTCTTCGAATTCTATCTATGAATTTTCCATTGTTATAGATTGAGGTAACCAAGGTATATCCAAGCAGGTACTGTGCTGGTATTATACTCGTATGTTATGTACGTCGACCGGAATTTGAACTCCGATCTTCGCATTGTAAAACCAACACGCATTATTAGTTACTCAATATCTTCTACTTCAACTATGGCCCCAAATCGGGTCTTGGCCTCCTGACCTTTAGATTCCTTAACATCTTCATTGCTTATTGTGGAAGGATTGTTAACCATTCGCATAAACGATGTAAAAGTAAAACAGTTCCACTTCCAGAAGGTCTACATACTCTGTAGATGGTTTCTGTTCGCTTTCTATAATTCAGTCCTCCATAACATCTGGAAATATTTGTCAGTAGCAGTCAGTACAACTGAAAAATATATCAGCTTCTCCACTCGATACGGTCGTTCTCCCCTATCTTCCCAATTCCATTACTGTGTTTGTGCATTGCACATAAAGGCGAAATCATTCTGCAAAAAACAAAAACGCTCTATCTACGAGGTAGCCAAGGGATATCAAAGTAGGCAGTGCGCTTGAATTATGCGTCGACCGGGATTTGAACTCACGACCTTCGTATTTTAGACCAACACTCTACCAATTAGGTTACACTCTATTTCACTCAATTTATATCAATTTATATGGTACTAGCGATCCCCCGCGACTTTGTCCGCGTAAAAATCGCAATAATTAGCAATTTTTGAGAATGTAGTTAGAAATATATTATGTGGGATATATAATCTGCTTAATTTAATGGACCTTTGGGTAGAATGCTTTCTATTTTGTTGGTATAAGAACCATAAATTATTAAGAATGAAACCAAGTTACTCTTTGTCTGGGACAGGCTAGTGATCAAATCGATCCCGTGATTTGAGATCATATACGTATTGAAGAGCGCTAGAGACATGTGAATAGTTGTAGCTTGTGTTAATTAAAAAAAAAGCTCAAATAAAATAACATTAAGCTTAAAAACATAACAGGACTACGATTGTGCGTAAAGCCTAATCATACGATACTATGGATGAAACCGAAATTCTTGCGATCTTACGAAATTTTGTTTGGGGAGTGGTAGAAGGGGTAGCAGCATTGAAGTTATTTGTTTCACATCATGCTAGAGTAGCTATTGAAGTGTTTTGTAAACAATTTAAGCTTCAAAAATTGAATAAATACTGAGAAAATTTGGTTTTAGTGAAATTGTGCATTTTGTATGGGAGGTGGTAGAAGGAGAGTAGCTAATCTACTTAGTTTTCCCGGATATTAATTATAATACTAATTAAGGATTTAGTAAAAAATTCGGCTCAATATATGTTATGCGTACTGAGCAAATTGGTTTATAGTATTTCATGAAAAAGTGCAGTTTACATGGGAGATGGTGAAAGGTGGGGGGGAGGGAGAACTCAAGTAATTTGTATACCATAGATCAGATTTATGATAAGAATAATATTTTCCAAATTCAAATTTCCTATAGTTTTCACGAAAATTTGATTATTATATATTTTTGAAAGCCAGTCATTTTGTATGGGAGGTGGTAGAAGGCGTGGGGTTATTGAAATAAGACCAAGCGCAGATTACATCTCGAAGCATACCTAATAAACTCTGAAAGTTTAATTCTAATCGGTTCAGCCAATTTTGCGTGAAAGCCGAACAGACAGACAGATAGAGAAAAATTTTAAAAACGTGTGTTTCTGCTTAGTTATTTTCCAAATAAAGCAAAATACTAGCTTATAGACAGTTATAAAACAATAACAGGCAGATACTACAATTATATTTATATGTATAGATTAAATCTGTCACTCGCATAAGTCCGGCATTTTTCTTTTTCAATGGCACTACAACCCAAATCAGGCTTTAGCCTCCTGACCTTCAGGTTCCTTAACATTTATTTGTGAAAGAGTTGTTAGCTCTTCGCATTTTCACTTTCGCATATTAAGGTGGACAAGATATACCCACGCAAGTAGTGTGCTGAAAGTATATGTCGGCCGGGTTTTCAACTCCCGACCTTTGCATTGTAGCCTAACACGCTACTCACCTTAACATTATTTAAGTGAAAAAGGAAAACGAAAATGTAATATAACTTGCGTTTCCACGCGAGAACAAGGCATCCCTTAAAAAAGAAATCCTAAAATAACAAACCCCGATAAATTAGTTTTTGATGTATTCGAAATTTCACAACTTTGCTTTCCAATTAGCAAAACTTTCACATTAAAGTTAAAATAAAATTTAAGCCGTTCAAACTAAGTCCTCAAAAGATGTCCATTACTACAACTTTGAAGCCTTAATACATCCTACTTTTCTCCGCAGGGAACTGAAGCTCGAGGCCTTTTTGATGTTTCACGTATCAACACAAATAACACAGAAATGTATTTCATGAACCGCGTGTATAAAGATACAAACACTTCCTCCACAAATATAGATGAAATATTTAAGTCGCAATATTTTCTCGCTTGCTGCTAGAGTGAAAGGATCCATGTTTTGCGAAATACTACCGAAGATTGGCGTGTCCTTGTGAATTTTGTAATAAAAAAAAAGCTTCTACATCTTCTTATTTTGATGGCGATTTGTTTTTGTGTGCGGTGTGATATTCAAGCAAATATTTAAATATCCAAGAAACAACAAACTTCAAGGATTGAAGAGACCGTCGCTAGGCTTGTAAGAAAAATAGAGCATTCAAGATAAACAAGGTTCGGTTTATTAGATTTCGGATTAAATTTGTCTTTGAAGTAGTTTTTCGTGTTAAAAGGAAATTTGCGGATAGGAAATTATATCTTTGAAAATTCACTCTGTTCAATTCCAGTATGCGAAACGAATTTCATTCTTGCTTCCTATTCTAGGCAGGAATATTTGAAGTTCTATGCATGGTCATAGGGTGAACACGTGAAGCGCGATATTTAGAAATTTCCTTACTATATGGCTATGAGAGCAAAAGTGGCCTATTCAACCAACAAACCTATTAGGGCTAGGCCACTGTTGTTCTCATAGCCTCATACATAAGATATCTGAGAGATACTGGAATTCCGAATTATTTTCTACAAGTTCGCAAATGCGTAAAAAACAGAACACCGAAACGACATTCTGGAAAACTTAGGTGCCCACCGACGCATTACTTTCGACGAAAGTTGCTACTTTCAACAAAAGTGACTGCTTTGTGAATATTACAAGGCACAACGTACAGATGCGCAGAATTCAGCCCGTTCAACCAAATTCATCGGTTTTTAATTCCAATTTCAAAGCATTGCTTCAAATATTTACAACAGGAGTTTGGTGTGAACTACATAAATTTCGGGACAAAATTCGACACAAATTCAGATTCTTTCGTAAGCCGATGTAAATCTACTTTAACAGAATATTGGAATTCAATCGTTTTTTCTACAAAGAAGAAGAATTTATCTACCAGCAATCAAAATATTCACAGCGAATTCCATCTGCAATTCCGAAAGTATTCTCATAAAATACGATGCGTAATAGAAAGTTACGATTGTAATAAAAACAAAAAAAGAATTAAATTTTAGAATAAATTACACAACACAAAATTGACAACAAAGAAAACACTGACCAAAGATTTTAGTAGTTTTTACAAAGAAAAGGAAAACGCATACACCCCTATATTTCTACAAACGAGTTATGTCTGCAGTCACGTAAACAAACCACCCTCTTCACTGGGCGAAATTCCCATCTAAAGTTTTTCCCTTCCTTAAGTTTCTCACGCCTTACAACTTTTCCTCAATGAAAATATCCGGCAAAAATTACAGATTCGAGAATATTAAAAACGGGTTAATTTTTCGCGATATCCCTCATCAATCCGATATACGAGTACTTACAGCCATGAGGGTTGGGCTTTTGTCGAAAATTCCTTTGCACTGCCGGTCCTTTCACAGAAACTTTCTTTGTACTTTGTACGTAAAAAATGTTACGTCACACACGATTCACTCAGCGGAACGTGCGGCTCGAATACTCCAACGGAATGATGATTCTATTTTAAGGATACGCGGAAAATCATTTAAAAGCGCGGGCAATTCATTCAAACATTGAACTCAATGCAAATCAAACGCATTAGGTTTTAAGGGATGAAACAAAGTTCAATCATTAAATTCACTTCTGAAAATTATATGGAAAATTTCAATAAATTTTTCTTACAGGATTTTCCTTTCTTAAAGAAGGGATGAAAAATGACCGAGATGTATTTTCATAGAGGAAAACACGACGCGACTGAAACTGAAGCCACGCTAAATAGAGACGTAATGCGAACCGAAATTTCTATTCGGAGGGGTAGCAGAATTGAGGGATGAATGTACGTTATGGGAAAATAATTCTGTTTGGGAGAAAAGAGACCCGAAATGCGGTGGTAATGTTCTTCGTGAGGGAGTGAATTTGAAAAAGAGTTGCCAGATAGTTTTGTGAAGTGAAATAGGGGAGGAAAATTGTGTTTGCCATTTTAAAAGAATGTTGCATTTAGAACGGATGTAATTAGAAATGGAGGAAAGAGCACTACTTGTGTGAAAAATGTATCCAGGACGGACTCCAATATTAGGCATGAAAAGGGACAAAATTGTGGGTGGCATAGGCCGATTTCGAAAGCGTATTGAAGTAGCGATTAATCCTTAAAAACATAACAGAACTTCGATTGCGAGTAAACCCCGATCATGCAATACTCTAGATGAAATGGAAGTTTCAGTGACTTTAGATGGAATAATTTTCCTTATTAGTAACCAGCTTAATAAAAGTGAATTATGTTTAATTAGAGCACCATTGCCTTAAGAAATTTTAACGCGTTTCGTCAGTGACTTTTGTATGGGAGGTGGTAAAAGGAGTGGGAGAATTTCAACGATTTTTACAGAAGTAGCTAAGATCGATAGAGAAAAGATACGAGTTAAATTTTTTTTATGCTTTCCAAAAAAATTACCATATTACAAAGTTGTGAAATTTTTCCGTTTTGTATGGGAGGTGAAAGAAGATTACCAAACTTATTTTTTCACATCCCATTATAATCACTACCAAAATGTTTTCTATTAAATTTGAGTTTCATAGCTTTAATAGACACTGAGAAATTTGGTGTAATGTTAATCTTGAAATAGTGCAGTTTGCTTATGAGAGGGTAGAAGGAGTGAGATGATTTAATATTTTTTTCAATAAAATTAAATGATATAACTAATTTCGAAATTCCAGAGCATTATCCTTGATATTGTTACACATCAGCTCTACTTGTTCGCGTGCGAACATTATGCTACTCAGCGAGTATTCAAGGTTTCCAACAACAACACTGTGCTAAAGAGACTATCTGTGACCATTAACAAAATATTCGCGTGATCGTCGAATTTTCAATGTTTGAAGACATTGAACCAACCAACAACAATTACACGGGCGATGTAGGGAAGCAGTGGTCAGTGGACAAGGGAATAATTAGGACGAGAAGGAAATAATTCGAACGACAAGGGGATGCTTTGTAGAAGCAACTAACAGCAATCGGCCGAGGAAGAAATAATTCGAACGAGAAGGAAATGATTCGGATGACAAGGGAATGCTTTATAGAAGCAACTAACAGCGATCGGTCGAGAAAGAAATGATTCGTACGATAAGGGAATAATTCGAACGAGAAGGAAATGATTCAGACGACAAGTGAATGCTTTATAGAAGCAACTAACAGCGATCAACCGAAAAAGAAATAATTCGAACGAGAAAGAAATGATTCGTACGACAAGGGAATGATTCGAACGAAAAGAATATGATTCGGACTACAAGGGAATGCTTTATAGAAGCAACTAGCAGCGATCAGCCGAGAAAGAAATAATTCGACCGAGAAAGAAATGATTAGTACAACAAGGGAATAATTCGAACGAGAAGCAATTGATTCGAACGACAAGGGAATGATTTATAGAAGGAACTAACAGCGATCAGCTGAGAAAAAAATAATTGGAACGAGAAGCAAATGAATCAGACGACAAAGGAATAATTTGGACGAGAAGCAAATGATTCGAACGACAGGGGAATGCTTTATAGAAGCAACTAACAGCGATCGGCCGAGAAAGAAATAATTCGAACGAGAAAGAAATGACTCCTACGAGAAGGGAATGATTCGAACGAGAAGGAAATGATTCGGACGACAAGGGAATGCTTTATAGAAGCAACTAACAGCAATCGGTCGAGCAAGAAATAATTCGAACGAGAAGGAAATGATTCGTACGACAAGGGAATAATTCGAACGAGAGGGAAATAATTCGGACTAGGGAATGCTTTATAGAAGCAACAAACAGCAACCGACCCAGGAAGAAATAATTCGAACGAGAAGGAAATGATTCGTTCGACAAGGGAATAATTCGGACGAGAAAGAAATGATTTGGACGAGAAGGAAATGATTCGGACGACAAGGGAATGCTTTATAGAAGCGGCCTTGGGCGGCCGACAAAAACAATATAAAAAAGAGTGACCGTCTTGAGGAATACTGAGTCCGAATTGACCACGGCGAGTCCGCCAATGTTTGGAAAGCGAAAGAGTCAATATTGGAACGCGATAATATGTGAGCGAAAAAGTCGCAAGTGAGAAAATGAAAAGGCGACAAATAAAGTTGTAAAGTGTTTAATCAAATCAAAGTGAACTTGTTAAACTAGTAGTTTTATTGGTACTTGAAATCGAGCGACTCCTTGCGCACTTGAAAATGTTTCAAGTAAATTTGCGTATAATAAAGTTGTAAAATTGAGTCATTTTGTATGGGAGGTGATAGAAGAGTCGATGCGGTTAAACTCCTTCTCATATCACTATAATTACTACAAAAATACTTTATACCAAATTTCAGCATCATACATATTTACAGGTAGTGAAAACAAATTGAGTATTGTGTTTCGTGAAATTGTGCATTGTGTATGGGTGGTGGTAGAAGGAGTTGGGGGGATTTGAATGTTTTCCAGAGAAGTATATGTATTCAGCATAAATATGGAATGTTTAAATTTTCAGATAAGTAGCATTTAACATACTTTTATCATCCAATATAATTGACATAAAATAAAGTTGTGAAATTACGTCATTTCGTATGGGAGGGGTAGAAAGGGTGAAAGGATTTCGCTCGTCCACGAACTTGTCCTTACTTTTTCGCCAAAAATAACGTATACAAAATTTGAGCTTTCTAGTTTAACGAGTTTCCAAGCTAGAGAGCGCGCGGACAGACGAACGGACAGGCATCCGGTTTTGAGCGAAAAATATTTCTGTACCCTTGGCGATTCTGAGCAAGCATTGTCTTGGCTTACAAACTTTAGAGCAAACTTGTACAACAAACTAGTGTATAAACACATGATTAACCCATTGCCTTAAGCATAAGTATTGTCAAGCTTATTTCCCTTCTGTCGTCAACGTAATGTTTTTTGCATATTATAAAAAAAGTTGATGAATTCAAAGCAAATATTAAAATTTTCACTAGACTCTTCCACCCCCCTCTTCCCCCACCCTCGACTATTGAACACAGAATTATCAAGTTACAAACTAGATGGCAACCCTAAAATAGAAAAACAAAACTTCATATCACCAAGATTCACCCTACATCAGCAAATACGCTTTTCTATCGCTACCCTAAACGAAAAATCCTTTCACTTTCTTTACAATAACCCACAGTTCTCCAGCCTCATATGCACATTTATACTTTTCCCCACCAACTAAACCTCATTCGTACAAAATTACATAAATCCAGCGATGAAATCGAAAGGGATATTTTCACTTTTCTCCGATTTCAAACTAGATAGATAAGTCCTACCCCAAAAACGAGAATCGTATCCATTTTAACCCCCAATGACCTGCCGAGTCTACAATTTTCAATTTTTCCTCAGATAAAACAACGCATGCGTCTAAATTCAAATCATGTTTAGATACTCATTCTCTCTCTCGCGACATTTTCGAAAAAGTGGCGTAAACCTACCCCTGTACAGAGGCATTTAGCCCCTGGTTATATAACATCCGCAAAATTAGAATAAGGTCGTCGGGATATTTGGGGCTCGGTGAGGTTTTCTTTTATCGTAGAGTAATTTCAGAAATTCCAGACTCAAGAGTTACTCCTATGCGGAGATACAAACATTCGGATATTTACTATTACGTATTATTTAGAGCGGAAAATATCTCTTGGGAATTATTTCGTAGACAGAATTTCGTTGCCCCAGGAAGAGATACTTTCGTATTCGGAAAAGATATAAGGCTGTTCTTTTCGATATAAATGCTTAACTATGTGTGAAAAAAAAGTTTTGCGTGTTGGGAAAAGTTTTAATTGAAGCATGAAAAAAGTGATAGTCATATAGATTTTAAAATTTGTAGCTTTCATAGAGCCGAAAACAAATTCTAAATTGGTTGTATGCGAAAAATATTGGATGTTCGCTAAATCTTTTTAAATCATACAATTGTTCGGGAAATGAAAATTTTCTCCAAGGAGTCGTTTTTGTTCAAAGTGTTACATGTCAGCCTTAGTCGCTCACTGTGTTTTTTGGCGTCCTCAGTTATTCTCAGCCAACAATAAATATATAAAGAGAGCGGGTGTTTGTGATGAAGAGCAATTCATAGAGTCGAAAAAAAAAATGTAAATTGGTTGTATACGAAAAATATTGGATGTCCTTTATTGGGCTTGCTGAACTAAATTTTTAAATAATACAATAGTTCGGGAAATGAAAATTTTCTCCTAGAAGTCGTTTTTGTTCATAATGTTACATGCCAGCCCTAGTCGGTTGATATGTGCTTGCGTCTACAACAATAAATGTATGCACCCAAATTGCTCATCGAACGTTCAAGGTCTTCAACCAACAACAATTCTCTGCCGAGATCGACTCTCAGCGAGAGCTATTGAGGTTTCGACGAAGGCCGACGATGTTTGAACAGATCGGCGAGTATGTCGTAGTGCTGGGTATAAAAAGGGCGAGCGTTTGTGATGAAGAGCAGTCGTGAGTCGAGAAGTATTCAGTTGAGACTAGAACGCGATAGAGCAGTCGAAGTTTGGAAAGCGAAAGAGTGGAAGTTTCGGGAAGCGACACGGTGAACGAACAAAAAGTGTTTGCGAGAGTGATTAAAAAGCGATGAAATAAAGTTTCGACTTGTTTTATTTTTACTGGATATCCTGCGATCCCTTATGCACTTCAATATAAAATGTTTTATTGAGTTCAAAAATCTTCTGGAACTGCTCGGCAATAAAAATGCTCTACCTCGTTAATTTTTTTTTTTTTTTGAGAAAGTGAACTTGGCGTTTTTTTTTTAATTTGTTATCAACCTCAAATGATCATAAGATCGACTGCCAGATTCGGGTTCAATTCTTACGAAAATTTAAAAATCACCAAAAAATTTTGAAATGAGAGATGAACACTTTTGGCAGTTTCAACTGAAATGTTGTTTCGCAACATTGAATTATCGCCAATACATTATCATGTTCACGTAGTGCGTTTCGTCGGGTTGCGTTTAACTAAATGATCGAATGCATTTACACAAATCGTAAAAGTAGTATCTTACCAATAGCACTGTACCTGAACACGTACGGAAGATATACAGATAGTTACGTATCTTCAACTATCCTATTAAGACCCTCTATAGGGGCATAGGACAAAAACAGTTTTCTGTCACAAGGCGCGATTCTAAGCATCGCCAGAAATTAATTATTCCTCAATGCCCTGATCAACTGTGGAGTCTTCCTTGAGGGTCATAGTCCCGAACTTTTCTGAAGATGTTTGGTTCAGGCTTCCTCAAAGTCTGACCGATACATTGCCACTTCCGCCTTCGAATCTTAATGCATACCTTCGTTTATCCAGTTGTACTCCAAAGCTCGTCGTTGCAGATGATCGGAATATCTCTAAAAACCGTCACTTTCGTGAAAGTGCTTAACGATCATAAATCATGCAGTGCAACCATATCACAACATGAATTTGATGCAAGTATCAAACGCTCACAGCTTCGTGCGAAGAAAGATCTCTCTTAACCTCCAAAAAGAAAAGAAAGTAGAGGGCATAAATATCATAATAACCTTTTCCATAGATGATCCAATACTCGCAACAAAAATATTTACAAATCGGATAATCAGTTCTCAAAGCCCTAGCATCCAACAAACACGGATCAAGGCTGGTTTAGGACTGCCTTCAAAACCTAACCGTACTGGGAAAGAGGAAGTAGTAACCTTAATGTGGGTCCCAGGATATATAGGAATTGAGGGAAATGAATTGATAGATCGCCTTGCAAAAAATGGCACAGAAACAAATTTTATTGGACCATAGCCATACTGCAGACCATCAAAACGACATTACAACCTTACAGCTTAAAAAGTGGATTGAACAAGAGCATAGACTCTATTGAAACAGACTTCCAAGTTTATCAATCTCCATTAATCACGGCAAAAACAAAGTGGAGGAAATCCTAAAACTAAGCAGCTCTCTGATCGGCCTCATGACGAGCCACAGTGAAGTAAGCCACCACCTCAAAAATATGGGTCTACTTGAAACTGACATCTGCCGCCTCTGTCTTAAAGACTCAGAAACGACAGAATACATTCTAGTTCACTCTGCGAAGCAATAGCAAGGAAAAGACAAAATCTTCTAGGAAAAGGTTTCCCCACAACTGATGAACTAGCCAACATGTTTTCCATTAAACATACGTAAAAGCTAGGGTGTAGCCTAGTAGGCAGCGTGTTGGTCTTGTAATCCGAAGGTCGTGAGTTCAAATCCCGGTCGGCGCAATACATCATTCCAGCACATTGCCTGCTTGGATATACCTTGGTCACATCAATCTACGAAAATGAAAAAATTCGTAGAAAGAGGGTTGTGCGAAGGGCTAACAACCCTTCCACAATAAGTAATGAAAAAAATGTTAAGGAACCTGAATATCAGGAGGACAAGGTCCGATTTGGGCTGTAGCGCCATTGAAAAAAAAAAAAAAAACTTAAATTAGCCAAAGCTATCAAGTTGTTGTAGGGTAAAGGGGCAATAAACGGACAATGGGCCGAGAAGGTCGTAGTGTTCTCAATAAATAATAACAACCTCCAGAAAGGGGAAAGTACACCAAAGACCTCACAACTTCATTCATACAAGCCACAATATCTCTTTCAGCTCTGCTGTCCTTGCGGAAAATACTTCCGAGACAACAACAAATCTTGCATCTCTTCCACATCTTCTCCGTTAAGGACAATCGCACAGAACTTACTAGCATCAAAGGTTATCAACAATATTACCACGAGCATATGAGTTGTTATCCATTGAGATTGGTTGAAAAGGTTTGAAACACCCAAAAGGACAGTCGCCGATTGAATCGATTGGCTGTTGTATATGGGCGCGCGGGTAGCGGCCAATGAGCAGAAATCATGACCTTTGGGTGCTTGAAAACTTTTCCATTAATATTAACGTATCTCAACGAGGTAAAATTTTTTCAATAGGCTTAGAATATCTTACCGAGTATATTATAGCACCAAAACATGTTCCCATTTCAAACATTTTTGTACTCAATCCCTCACGTGATCTCTACAATTCATTTTTTTCCTACACCCATCTCATTAATAACTCGAAAACAAAAATCGCAACTGAACCGTCAGCATGAATCTAAAATAGAAATAAAATAATTGTATGATGCAAAAACTGCAGACACAAACAACAAAACGAAGAAGAAATTATCAAAAGAAAACCAGTTGAACTTGGTAATTGACTTTGTGGGAAGAAGACGAACAGCGTCACGTAGACGTAGCTAGATTTGTGAGTACGAATACAAAAAAAAAACGATCATAGCGAATCGTGCAATCTTATTTTTTCTTATCGAAATGTAGCTACTTTTCGTCAAAAGTACAAATCGAACTTTTCTATCCAGCACGCAATTGAACCTCATTTGCATGCCAATTGGAATTCCAATCAAGTTTTGTACTTTACCCCTATGAATCAGATAACTCGAATATTTAAAAAATAAAACTATAGCCTTATCTAGATACCTCTATATACGATTGTTTATACTAATCGACTGAATTTATTAGATACGTTTCCGTTTACTTTTTCTTACATTAATTACTGGCGCTTAGTAATTCACCGCAGCTTAGTATTAGCGGTGGGGTAATTTAAACCAGAGCTGTTATGAGGGAGCGCTCAGACTGAGCAACACAAAACCATAATGGAGATTTCGATAAATTATGTTGGTATTTGAAATATGATACTCCGAAACAAAGACGGTTCTCTTAATTACAGAGTTTGTTTACACTTTAACAATGCTAATTACAGTTGAATACAAGTTTATTTACATTAATTAAGTAACGTTAATTTGCTCGAGAAAAGCTCATTTATGGCTTGGAAAGAATCGAATCATTTCTATGTTTGATTGTGTTTTTTTTAGATAACGATTATTTGTTTTGGAATCAGTGAGTTTTTTTTAAGGTTCGAATGTCAGTAAGAATGTGAAATACGATTCCGACGCATGCTAATGAAAATCATGCCCACGTCATTGTGTTGGAGTATCTTTACAAGAATTTGGCACTTTTTAAACTGTCTTAAAATTTGCAATGGGCAATCTTTGTTGCATATCTGTCACTCGTCAAATTTTCATAATTCGACAAATGACTAGTGATGTGAAAAAAGTAACTATTCGTTACACGAGTACTCGTTACCAACCGAAATCCAAAGTAACGAGTACCGACGCAGATTTATACTCATTACTTAAGTAACGAACTGAGCTCCCGAAAAAGTAACTGAACTGTCAAAACGTTTCGTTACTCGAGTATTCGTTCCACATACAGAAAAAGTACCTACACCGAAAGTAACGTTTAAATGCTTTTTTCGTTACATCACAAGAGGGAAACCTACACTTGTGCCGTACCGCCATTCCAAAGCAAGAATGAGAAGAAATACTCTTACTCTACTTTACAGCAAAGTCTACTGAGAATTTTTTTTTTCGTTTCATTTCTTTCAACACCGAGAATGTCCGTTGACTGGAGTTGTGGCAGGGCAGGCAGTCGTTACTATGTAGTATTAGGGTTGTGGGATCAGTGATACCAGATTGTAGAATTTTTTAATGGTTGTTGTGATACAGGGACTTTTTTTTTATCAAATTGAGGGATTTTTGTTCACGAAAATTCCGATTTAATAATATTATTTATTTCACATTGCCGTTTTATCTACTTTAGGGTTTAAAGAGATTTTCTACTTAGAAGAGGGAGATTAAAAAAAATCTGACTTGGCATCATTGTTTCGATACACTACTAGGCCAACGAGCGATTCACAGCAGATTTTTTTTGCTTATGTAGTAGTTACTGCATGATGATTAGAGACGATTTCTTCTAATTGAATTTCTAATTTACAAAACTGGCTTGACCATCCCTGCAACATGATATCGCTGTCATTTCAAATAAACGAGTACCTAGTAACGAATAAAATGTAACGGTTAATTTCCTAAAAGTAACGAATAATTACTAATACTGAAAAGTAACGAAACTTGACATAACTACAAATGGCGGATCTTATACATATATATTAATAAGCATGTGTGGAAAGATTTTTTAGTCAGTAAATATGAAAATGGAAAAGTGTCTAATTAAAGAATGCTTAATATTAGGCGACGGCATACTGAAAGTGCTCATCGAATACAAGAACCGATAAAAGTAATCTTCAACGCGAACTTCCATTTCTGCTTAACTTACAAATCAAAAATTGGGACGGGAATGAAACTTATATCTAAATATAAGAAAAAACTGTGCATATATTTGAAGTCACGTGACTCACAGTAGATTACTAAGTTTTATCGAGATAATTTCGCCGGTATCGGTGGTACAGTGGAAAAACTCGCCTGCCACAGTTCGCGGCCAGATTTTTTTGCGAAAATTTCTTTTACGATTTGAATAAAGTAAAAGTATCATAATTTCAAATAAATTTTATTCCATGCATGAGTTAAAAAAAATCGATTTTTTTTTTTAGTTCGAAACTAACGGTTTGATGTCTAAAAGTGAATCTATTTGTCTCTAATTAAAAATCCAAAAATCGTGGCTAAATTTTGACGAAAAAAGTTCATCAGAATCGGTGGTTCAGTGGTGGAATGATCGCCTGCCATTTGGGCGGCCCGGGCTCGATTTTTGGCCGATGCAACTTTTTTTAAATATTTTTTTTTAGTGCAACGCAAATTAGAATTTTCCCAAAATGACAATGTACATTGTTACAATAAAGTATCGAGACTTTGTAATTAAAATTACTCTGGGAAATGATATTTCAAAATTTTTTTTGATAAGCAGGTAGGACTGTTTAATTATTATCCCAAAAATTATAGCGATCTGTTAATCAGTTTTTTTGCAGCAGCTGGTTGAATCGGTACACCTCAGTAGTCCACGGCGATTTTTACAATGGGTAAAAATGTGGAACAAGGAGTTTGTCTCAAATTTTATGTTTCCAACCAAATTTCGTGTGTGGAATCGTTGCGAATATTGGAAAAGGCTTACGGTGATTCAGCACAATTGAGCTTTGGCCTACTGACCCTCAGATTCCTAAACATTTTAATTGTTATTGTGAAAGTTTTGTTAGCCCTTCGCACAACCCTTTATCTACGAATTTTCTTTTTCACAGATCGAGGTGGTCAAGATATACCCACGCAAGTAGTGTGCTGAAATTATATGTCGACCGGGATTTGAACTCCCTTCGCATTATAGACTAACACGCTGCTACACCCTAGATTTTACACACAAACATTTGTTCGAATTTCGACCACAGGCGGTACTAGCCGAAATAAATAGTTGGATTTTAAAGGAGAAAAAGAAATGACCTTTACCATGTCAGGAGACTATGAATAGAATTGGCCTACTACTTCTGTTGAAAAGAAGATAGATTGCAGAAAATTTAACGTAAAAACAATATTAGGCATAAATCGCTATACTTTAACTACACTTAAAAGAAGTCCGTTCTACATAGAGATCGAATCTGTATAATTCTTTGGCGGTAACATATGCGACAAATCAACTTCAATAATAATTATGAACTCATTCATAAAACCACAGCTTTTTAAATAAATGCATTAACAATTTTTTTGTTTTGTTTACAAAATTTTTTTTTACGCCAAAAACCTGTCGTTTTACAAATGAGTTTATAATAATTGTTGAATTTGATATAAGCGTCAATTTTTTTTTTTTTAAATTAATTGACGCAAAAATTTGCCAAAAGCTGTCATTTATAATAATTGAGCTTTTACAATAATAATTTTTGTTGAATATGAGACCGCAAAAAAACAAGAATTCTTTTGGAACAAAATCCAAAAAAAAATTTGGCAACTCCTTTTGACATTAATAAATCATCTAATGAAATAATTCTTCATATTTATAACAAAAAAAATTGACTCTATTCCGATCTAAATTTAAGTATTTTCACACATTCAGCATCTTGTGCGTCAAATCAAATATAGTTAATATTTTGTGCTATATACTTTTTTTCTCATTTATTCATTTTATTTCCATTGAAAATAAGTAATATAAACAATCTATTCAGTTGTTGTTATCTGATAGATTATACCGCTATGAAATCTTTCAAATATTTGACGTGGCATCATATTTATTCGTATATGAAAAAAAAATTGATGAAATAAAAACAACAACCTCTAGAAATTCAATTTGCATTATCCGAAAATGAAGTGCAAATTTTGCATAATTAATAGCGAAAACAAATAACAGAGGCGTCTTATTTCAAAAAATATGTGAACTTTCTGAGTCAGCCATTTTAATAGTGTATGGTGTCTTGCAACGTGACTCGCTATATACCGTCAAAAAAAAAAAAAAAATAATAATAATAATAAAAAAAAATCAATGACTTGATTTATAGCCGAAAATTTACGATATGGTCACAATGAAATGTGTTCTTAAGGTTAGCAATAAATGTAGTTGAAAAACAAAAAATAAATAAACTCAAGTGGATGGTGTCGAATTTTTTGAAGGGCTCTGTTGCATGTTACACGCAAAGTTAAAAGTGAGAGCTTTTGTTTTCGCGCACATGCAGTAATAAATATCTAATATTAGGTTCGTTGAACGACACAATTTCTTTGGATCCGAAAATAAATGCGTTATTTTGAGTACACCTGTATGGAAAAAAATTTAAGACTTCGATTCCGGCATAAGTAATAAAAATAAAATGACGTACGCAATGAAAGTGCATAGTATGGCATTTTTATACTCTAGATAAAAGCTGAGAGTATTTTAAGATTGTCAAAAATTGAATGATACAGAAGTTCATATTATCACTGAAAAATCCGAAAACCGGATGTCCGTCCGTCTGTTCGTGTCCTCTCTAGCTCGAGAACGCGTTGGGCTAGAAAGTTCAAATTTTGCATTCGTTTTATTTGACGAAAAAGTAAGGCCAAAACGCGAAAGGGTCAAATTGCCCCAACTCTTCTATCCCCTCCCAAACTATAACACTAAATTTCGGAATTTCACAATGAAAAAATATTTTAGAATATATTATTTTTATGATGGCATCAATACACAGTATAACAATCATATTTGAATCGCCGTACTCTTTCTACCACCTCCCATACAAACTGCACTTTTTGTTGAAATACTATAAACCAATTTACTCAGTACGTATAAAATTTATCGAGCTGAAATTGTGCAGTAAATATTCATTCAGAAATATTAATTAGATCGGAAAAAAATTAACTGATTAGTTTCGCTCCTTCTACCCCCTTCCATACAAAGTGACACATTTCCAGAACATAAAATCGATTTTCTTGAAAAGTATGAATGTTATTGGTCTAAAATATGAGAGATGTCAATTGCATAGTCTTCACAGTTATTACTAAAAAAAAAAATGCTCCTTCTACCACCTCCCATACAAACTTACAATTTCACTAAATTGATGACACTAATTTTCTCAACACCTATCAAATTTTTGAAGCTTCAATTTGTTAGAAAACATTTTGATAGCAACTCTATCATGATGTGAAAAAAATAGTTCAATGCCATCATCCCTTCTACCACTCCCCATACAAAATTTTTTTAAAATCAATAAATTTTTCTTTCATCTAGAGTATCGCATGCTTGGGCTTTATGCCCAACCGCAGTGCTGCTATGTTGTATTTGACCGTTTTGACAAAAATTTGATGTCTATTTGAAGAATTCTGATACAGGTCAAGACGATAAATCGAAATGTAGTCTTAGCTCTTTGATATGGCATAATTAGGCTCGCTGTTATATCTTTTTTAAAGTAAGTTCGACATGATTATTTTATTTGTTTATTTACATAAATTACAGTTTTAACACAGATAGCTCCAATAATGAAAAGCCGACATTAATAAAAGTAGTGTGAAAATTTAACTCGAGAGTAGCCTAGTAAGTAGTTTGTTGGTTTACAATGCAAAGGTCGAGAGTTCAAATCCCGGTCGATATATAATTTCCGCATACTCCTTACGTGGGTGTAAATGGGTCCTCAATCTGCGAACATGAAAATTCGTAGATAGAGGGTTGGATAAAGGGCTAATAACCCTTCGACAATAATAAATAAAAATGTTAAGGAACCTGGGATGTAGTGCGATTGAAGAAGAGAATCTATAACATTTCTTTTGTTAAAAGGATAGATAATCTATCGTTTTTATTTCTTTATCGCATGACCCTTTACTTCTACTTCTCTCTTCTACAATGCCGCTACAGCCCAAATCGGACCTTGGTCTCCTGACATTCAGGTTCCTTAACATTTTTTTTTTTACTTATTGTAGAATTTGTACAGAATTTTAATTAAGATGATGTAGATGGAGAAAAATAAAAGTGATGGTGCACTTTGCTTGTATTCACCATAAAAGCAGCGATCGTAAATGGCGAGCGGCATAATTAATATAAGAATCAAGAGTGTTGGCAACACTAACAGACCACGCTGACATCTGTCATGACTTCATGTGATGATATGCGTATGAAATGAACACTGCAACGTATTTCTCAATTTAAAGTACTATAACTTTTCTCTTTACCTGAAGCCACCGCCAAACAGTCCGCCTTAAAAAATAATTAACGAGAATTTTTCCGATTCGAGCTTTCGCGAAAGTTGCTCAGTAACAATGGTAGCCAATTTATTAGTGCAATCATTCAGAAAATAACCTATTAGCTGGTGGATTGTTGGAAATGAAACCACGAATGAGAAAGACATCTTTCAGTTATTCGATTTGCAATGAATGCCGTAAAATAACAACCAGACTTTCGCCTTCGAGAGATAATTACCTTCACCGGATGATATTGGAAGACATTTAAGGCAGATGAAACAGTCTGAAAATGCGGTTCTTAAAATTATTTCATTCCTCTCCGCTTTGGCCGATAAACTTTACCAAGCCCGAGTATTTGTAGAAAAAAAGTAAAACCTGCGCAAGGAAGTAGCTGACGCGCCATGATAAAAGGGACCTTAGCTTGCCAAAACAAAATGTTCAATACAAGCCAAAACACAAATTTAGGTCAAAATTTCATGTTTGGGTTTTTTGAATTGCGGTGATGGGGGAACGGAGGTAAAAAATGATGGGTAATCTTCGGAGAGCTTTATTTGTTGGAATTTTAACACTAAATAGTTCTAAACTACTCCAATATATAAAGTATTGTTCCATGTCACCCCTGGTCGTTCGTTGGGTGTTCGCAGTATTTGGCTATTACGCCAACGCACACATATTTAATGGTAGAAACAACGGAGAAGGACGACTGTGGCCGATGAAAGCCGACAATGGCCGAAACAACGGAGAAGGCCGACTATGGCCGACGGGGGACGATAATGGCCGAAATTACGGAAAGGGCCGACTGTGACCGACAGGGGTAGACAATGGCCGAAACAACGGAGAAAACTGACTATGGCCGACGAGGGCGACGATGGATGAAATTGCCGAGAAGGCCGACTCTGGTCAACGGAGCCCAACAATGCCCGAAACAGCGGAGAAGGTTGACTGTTAACGATTGACGAACGAATAGCGAACGAGTAGCGAACGAGAAGCGAACGAGTAGCGAACGAGTAGCGAACGAGTAGCGAACGAGTGACAAGCACCCGAAAAGAGGAGTCTGACGATATTTAGAAAGCGGAAGATTGGCAAGCGATAATTTGTGAGCGAAATAGTCTCAAGTGGAAAGTATAAAGCAATTTAGTTGCAATTAAAATAAAATTTTGTGATTGAATTAAGCGAACCTATTAAACTGGTGGTTTTATTTCTACTTGAAATCCAGCGACCACTTGCATACTTCAGTATCATGACTTCTACATTTTCTCGCGGTTTTTTCCCTTCGCACAGCCCTCTTCAACGAATTTTTAATTTTTGCAGATTGAGGTGGCCCAGATATGCAATGTGCTGGAATTATACGTCGACCGGGATTTGAACTCACGACCTTCATATTGTATATCAACGCGCTACACACTAGGCTAGACCCAGGTGAATTGTTATGGGTCATACAAAAAGTAGAAAAGAGCGCAGCATGTCATTCTCTGTCCGGACCGGAAATAAAGTGAAGAGCCAATGAAACTAAAAATAAGATAAAAGATATTGTTATAGATCTGGCAACCACGCAATTTGATCTTTCTGGAATATTCCAGAATTATGTAGAACAGTATTCCCCAATATGTAAAAAGCCATAATTAAAGGTCTAGACCTTTCCAGTATAGTTGAGACACACAACCGACGACATACACCACGGAAGGTTCGAGAATTGGGGAAAAATGGTATAAAAGCACGAAACTTTCAGGCGGGAGTCAGTTATTCAGCTACAGTTATGTAAGACGCGAACCGGTGCAAGAAAGCGATATAGGCGATAGTGCCATATAAGTAATCGGGAAATTATATTAAAGTGCGAACTAAGTTAAATTGCAAACAAATAATCACTTATTTTTAAACGAATTGTGTTTTTCCTTGAAATCCCGGCGAACCTCTAGCTCGCAACAATATTAATTGAATTATATTGAATTGTTAAATATGTAACATTGTACCAAAACAGGTTTCAAAGTGCAGAAAATAAAAAGGGTTTTGTTTCACTAAGGAAAACTCGTTTCCAACAAACTTTCAAATTGCTAAGATGTCAAGCCGAGCAAGTGAGCGTTCAAATCATACGCCCTGGTAGTCCGCTTACCACCAACGGAGCCCCAGGCCCATGCTAAAGCCGCTTTCAGCTATCAGAATTCCGAGGAACCGGACGATGAACAGATGGTGCAATGCGGATACATGCGACCCTTGAATCCATTTTTTCTGCGCAAAGATTGGAATTGCACCAAATGTTCAGAAACATACATCAAAGCGACGAGAAGCGAACCAGGATTAGCGGGCGTCAATGTCACCCCCACACGATCAGCATCCTCAAGGTCAACAAGATCATCAGGTAGTCGAGTCCAGCTTGAACTGCGAAAGCTAGACGAAGAGCGTCAAATCGATAAGGCGTACCTTAAGAAAAAGTACGAGGTCCTCCTAAAGTACACCGATGGATCGATCTGTGATGGTAATACCGACGTTAAACCGACCGAACACGCGGAGCATACTAACCAGTGACTTCATGAGGAGATCACATGAGCACTGAAGCGACAGGAGGTTAAACCTAATGAAGCAGTAGCAGAGGAGGCATACTAACCTACGTTACCATGGACACCGAATGCGAAGAAACGCTCACTCCGAAACACCTTTTAATTGGATCGTCAGACGTAACAAAGCCTATAGGAGAATTCTCCGATGACGCGAAGCTATTGAAGAATAATTGGACAACCGCTCAGCAGTTTACCAACTCATTCTGGAGACGCTGGATAAGGGAATACTTGTCTACACATACGAGGCGTAGCAAGTGGTTCCAACCTGTTAAACCTATACATGTCGGCGATATCGTTCTAGTCGTAGATGAAAACCACTCCCGAAACTGCTGGCCAAAAGGTAAAGTTATTCAAACTCAAGCGAGTAAGGACGGACAAATCAGACAGACCACTGTTCAGACATCTTCAGGAATCTACGAAAGTGGGGCTAGTAGCCTTAAGCGTTCGTCTTGCTGCCGAAGTTGGTAAGTCGATATCAAAACAGGTTTTAAAGTGCAAATAAACCGTAAGAAAAGGAGTTTATTTCATTAATATTCGAAATTCTCTGTTTCAATCAATTCGATTTGATCACGAAGCAATTAATCATCTCCATCATTAAAAAGAAAATCTCGTAACGCATGATCTGGTAAGATCACATGAAAGCAACCTCGTTCACTCGAACAGAAAATAAAATTTCAATAAGATCAGTATAAACATTGAACATCAAAATTTTAGACATAAAATTTATGATTCTATAATTAAAATTCCGGCAATAGATCGAAATATTAGCCATAAGAACCATAGCAATTTTCCAATAAGGAAACTTTTATTAAAAATAATTTTTGCAATTTGTCTTGAGGATTTCCGGTTGAAATTCTCGCTGGCATGAATCTAAGTAAACTTCAGTTAATTTTATGCATAAGATATTTCCTCTACTTAGCGCGAAAAATGAATTCCAGCACTATTAGCATTATACGAGAGTAAATCTGCTTCGAGTTGGAATTATTATTTTATTCGTTCTTATTTTGATGGAGTGTCGCTTATTTGTTGCAAAGTATTTTGTTCAGTTTTTTGTTTTGTTATTTCTCACGGTCGTCCTAGAATAATCTACCGGTTTTCATTGCAATCTGTCTTGTTGCAATTTGTTTTTTTTTTTCGTTCTTTAAAATGTTGAATGTTGTCATTCATGCAGTCACGTATGAATGTAATCCAACATCGATTTTCTATTCAGAAAAAAAAAAAAAGATTTTAAAAGTATGCCGACAATAATTATAAAGACAAACTGGAAAAGCAATTGCTGAACTGAAATAATTTTTTCTTGGCTGAACATGCAACAATATTTAAACTTTAAATTAAATATTGTTGCACGTCAGCCCTATTCGTTCGTCGAGTCTTGTGATCGACAGGCGGCGTTCAACAAGCGACAGTAAGCGGTTAAGACCTGTGATCGACAGGACGGGGGAAGTCCTGTGACCAACAGGCGGAGTTCACAAGCAACAGTAAGTGGGTAATTCCTGTGATCAACAGCAGGAGTATGTCCTATGATCGACAGGCTCATTTCAGCAAATAAGTCCTGTCATCGACAGGGTCCTGTAAGTCTTATGATCGATAGGCAGAATTTGGTAAGCGAATACGGCGTGGGATCGACGGTAGAGATTAGCAGTCGAGATTAGGAGTCAAGATCAGGCGATCACGTAATGAAGTCGACGGCGGAAGCGATAGAGTCAGTTGAGATCGAGCCGTCGACGGAATCAGTCGACGTCTTTACAAAGCGAGAAAGAGTGGACGGATGGATTGCAAAAGAGCGGAATTTAGGAAGTATAAAGGGAAGTTGTATAAGCGATAAATAAAGTTTGTGGTGATTTTAAATCAATAGCGACTTAGTTTTATTTCTACTTGAAATACAGCGACCCCTTGCGCAATATGTTTGAAGAGCATATTAACAGAATCTATCAGAAAATACCTGTAGCCAATTTGGACATGTTTGAGTTACTTTTGGTCATGTGGAAGTACAAAGATCTAATAAAGGAAGCTCTTTGCTCATTCCAATAACGAATTTAATTTTCTTAAGAAATTGCAAGAGTAGATCCCTCCTTTTATAATTTTATATTTGCATGAGAAAAAAAAACAAATTTGTTGAAAACTAGCAATTACTCGTAGTTAAACAATTTGTTCTAATAATTATCAACATTTATTCAAATATTTGTTGATTAAAGCTAACTGCTAATTAACGAAAAGCAATAATTAGTCTTCAAAGCAAGACAGTTTAATCTCAGAATCGCTATTTGATCAAGCATTTTGCACAGTCCTACGATGGTAGCTAAATGAATGAATCATTTTTAAACAAGATTAAAGACAAGTAAATAATAATGTTGTTATTGACATTTCAAAATATGACCGAGCGAAAGTTTATTTTTTGTCGCGTTATGGAAAAAAAACTTCCAGCTGTAAGCATGAGAGGGATGTTTAACCAAAGACCTTAACAGAACTGCGATTGAGACGAGAACTCAAAAAATCATGTTTTTGTATCGAAAAATCAAAAGATTTGTATCGGAGGTCGTACTTGGAGTTTGAGGATCTTAATACATATAACTAAAGTTATCATAAAAATGAAATAAATTCAAGCTTAGATCACTCTAGCTTTTATACGATGGGAGGTCAAAAAGTTCGCAAGGGGATGAACGAGGGAGGGCGAGATATTTTTACCTGGGAGTATTCTAACACTCAATACAGGTACGAATTCAAAGTTTGTGTCAAATCGAATTACTAAAATTTTAGTTATCGTCAAATCAACAAGTTGATCGGAAAGAAAACGCTAACTATGGTAACAATTCAGTTCTGTACTGCCATAACGATCCTTCCCAGCAAAAAATTTAACTAACGCAAAAAAATTTAACGCTCGCAAATAACGATCTTAAAACGAGCATGAAGTGCAACGACAAAAATAAACTGCGTGATGATCATAAGCAGACCAAACAAAAAGGGTCGTTTCACTTCACAATGCGCATTAACAGAGCCAAAAATTATTTCGTACCGATATCTCAAAATATTGCAAACACAAACGGTGAAAAAATTGGAGTTTGCAGAGGTGTCTGCGTATGATTTGGACGTGTGTCTGTGAAATGTTCAAAAGCCAAAAAAACAACAGAAACATAACAAGAAGCAATTGCGATCTTCTCTTGTTTAGCTTTAAAAGTGAAGTTCTTTAATCGTTAATGTTTTATAAATAATATCGTTTATGAATCATTAATGACTCATTGATAACTACTGCCTATATACTCGTTTCTTGTAAGCGTTTTACAATTCATTAATGAACCGTTAAGATTAATTCATTAACGAGTGTCTATTTAGTCCGCTTGATGAATCGTTTTAACAAAGCTCGTTAACGATCAAATCGCTCGTTAATACGATTCATTAACGAATTATTTTGTTTGCTGGGTTACCAAGCAATGAAAAAAGCGACAAATGTCATCTGTTTACGGGGACTCTTGCCCTGGAAAAACGATGATTTGTAAGTGGCAAGGCAGAGAGTCAATTGAAGATGATGTACGCTCGGGCCGCACGATTGAGACCACTTCCTCAACAATCGTCAAAAAGGTGGAGAAACTTGTTCTCGAAGAAACAAATCGCAAAAATGGTTGGAGTATCAGATACAACCATTTTAAATATAATCCACGAACATCTCGGCATGTCTAAAGTCAGCGCAAGATGGGTACCGAGAATGTTCTCAGCGGTTCAGAAAAGGAAGCGCGTCGA
Source organism: Chorisops tibialis (assembly GCA_963669355.1). NCBI lineage: Eukaryota > Metazoa > Arthropoda > Insecta > Diptera > Stratiomyidae > Chorisops > Chorisops tibialis. The sequence continues at coordinate 11,750,226 of OY770262.1, read as the reverse complement.
GTGTTCACGTGAGTTTTTGGATCTCTGTAGCGAAAGCAGAGATGAAATCTTTGACCCGGATTGTTACTGGAGACGAAACTTGGGTTCATCATCATTAGCCTGAATGAAAACAGGATTCAATGCAGTGGCTCCGTAAAAGCGCTTCACACCACAAAAAGTACAAGGTCTCACAATCCGCCGAAAAAATCATGGCCACTATTTTTTGGGATACAGATGGGGTTTTGATGATCAACTATAAAGAAAAAGGACAAAATATCACAGGGAGATACTATGCCAACCTGCTACAAAAATTAATGGATTTCATCAAAGATAAAAGAAGAGAAAAGTGGACTCGAGGTGTGCTGTTCACAAGAGCCACGTTGTAATGGCTCAATCAAATCATATTCCTATTAAGGCCCCCTATAGGGGCATAGAGCAGAAACAGTTCTCTTCCACAAGGCGCGATCCTAAACACCGGCCTTTGGCTGTTGCCAGGACTTGTTTATTCCTCTGGGCCCCTGCTTAAATGCTCACAATGGTTGCCCTATAGAAATGCGGCTACGGAATATTGAACCACCCTTCTTATAGTCCAGATCTGGCCCCTTCCGATTACAATTTATTCCCAAAACTGTAGAACGAACTTCGGGAAAGAAAATTTGCCAACGATGAAGAGGTGAAGTCGGTAATTTTAGCCTATTTTGAAGGCCTCGATAAAACATTTTTTAGAAGGAATTAATAAACTTTGCATGAGAGATGTGATAAATGTATTCGGCTTAAGGCAGAATATAATACTGACAAATTATAACTTAAACCCCCGTCCCCCTTCCCTATCATTCCGTGAACTTTTTGACCGCCTTCCATACTACTAGAAGATCAAGTTATTGAAAAATTCTGTTATTTTGTATTGGAGGTGGTGGAAAGGGTGGAAGATTGGGGTGCTTTCACATGCTTCATTCTACTTTTTGGATCAATTTTTTTTTAATTTTGACTAAAGAACAGAGTTGGAAGGAAAGAAGGCCGGCAGGGGTTATTTCCGCACATTTTAAAATTGCGTAAATGAACAGAACTATTTCCTCAACCAAGAAAATGTAATTCCTGCCCTTCAACTGCTCGTTTCCATGTGTAACGCTGTCGACAAACTCGACGTCGTCCTCGAGGGCCATAATCCATAGCTTATTTGAAGATGTTTTGATGCGACCTCCTCGAAGTGTGACCGATCTACTGCCACTTTTACCTTTGTATCTCAATGACTATCTTCGGCTGTCTAGTTAGTTAGTAAGCTACATGCTTCCATGTAGTCCAACCAACTAATACGGATTAGACGCATGCGTCAAACACTACGAGTTTCAATATCTATTTCGGCTCTACTATCCACGCTTCCAAAGTAACAAAACTCTTACACCGTCCATGATTTTTAGATACTTGCAATAATACGGCATCTGGAAAAAAATCTCTAATTTTGCTTTATTTCATATTAAATTGTAAAACATTGAAAATTTTAAAAATTTCCCCTATTATCTCAAAAATCTCGACATGCATCACAAATTTTAATAGCAAAATTAGTGGTTGACAAGAACATTTGTTTCATCGTCGGCGGGCAGTTTATAAAACCAACATGTAGACACAAATTTAGTGCGTTTTTAATTGAGCAATTATTTTTAACGATTGCTTGTGTATGTCCAGTTTTGTGAAGTAGTGCAATTTTGCTTAAAATGTAATTTTATTCTAGTCTCCTATCACTTGTGGTTTAGCCATTAAAGCTATATATTACGTAATTTATGGTAATTTGCTTAATGTAAATATTATTCAAGATCAAATAAATTTAACGTACCGTAATAATTTGAATTGTTTTCGTTATCAATCCGAGTGTGAAATTATGAATGCAATTAAAAAATTTGATTTGGTTTCACACCAAATAAAATAGATAGTTTAGATACATGTCAGCTCTCATCTACCACTGAACACCGTTGCAAATTAATGTGCGCATACGAACACTATAAGGATCATTTGGATGAACGCTATGTGACTCGAACGGAATGCTCAAGGCCTCCAACAACAATTACAGGGGCAATGTAGAGAGAGATGACTCGGACGAGCAAGATATGCTTTATAGGTCTCAACAAACAGTAATGAAAGAACACTTAAACTCTAGAACGCGCGATCATCGAATGTTCAAGGTGTGAAAACCTTGAACATTCAACCAAGCAACAACGATTACACGGGCGATGTGGAGAAGCGGCCGATAGCGATCGAACGACGAGGGAATAAGTCGGACGAGAAGGAAATTATTCAAAGCACCTGCGAGTTCTTTACTAAGAAAGCAACAACAACCACACGTATAGACTCGGCCGACAGAGTAAAGATTCGGACGACGATGGAATACTTGATAAAAGCAATTAATAGCGCTCGGCCAAGAAGGAGCAGCGCTCGGCTAAGAAGGAAAGGATTCGAATGACAAGGGAATGATTCGGCCGGCAAGAGAGATATAAAAACGCAAGCTCTTTTGGTGAACATTCAGTCCGGACAGAACAGTAGAAAATAGAGTATCGCATAGTAAAGTCGCGAGAGAGTGAAAAGCGAGTCCAGTTTGAGCAGTCGACGAGTCAGTCGATGGTTAGAAAGCGAAAAAGTTTGAAGCGATTAGTTTGTGTTTTTTAAAATTTAAAGTGTTTATTTTCACTTGAAATCCAGCCCCTGCACACTTCAAAATGATTGAATAAAACGCCTTTTTTTCTAAAACTTTGAAAACGATTAAGAACATTTTTTTTTTGTGATAATTAAACATGACTATTTGTCCTCCACTGAAAGATATATGAAGGTTTTTTTTCCAGAATAACTTTCTGACCTCAAATTTTTATGCAACCATAAACTCAGAGATGAAATTTTTTTTTAAATCGTTTACTTGAGCCAACACAAATTCAGGACTTTTCGCAATTTCAATTTTATCCAAAATATCGAAACTCTATAAAAATACAAATAATCAAAAACCTATCAACAGCAAAAGTATTCGCAAAGTCAGTAAATTAAAAAAGAAGAACGTCATCTCATAAAGTTCTTAATGTCATTTCTGACTTTATGTCCCTACGAGATAAATTGTATTCATGTCCAAGATAAAGCGAAAACTTGATATCTTTTTAGAGCGAAATTTTTCAATCGTAATAAAAAGCAACACACATACGTCTACAGCATTCCAAAACAGAAGGCTACGAATCTCGTATAGTAAATTAACATCTTTTCATTTCAGGAAGATACTTTAGTTCAGTTTTATTTCTTATTGCCCATTTGGATTATGGTATCGCAACATTGTAGTAAAGTCATGGGACCAGAACTAATAAGATAGGCTCACATTAAGGAAGTGGTTGAATTGAATCTGTCGTTGTTTAAAATTTTTTTGTCTTTTACTTGTATTGCTAACAGAAATGGGTTCTTTATTTCGATTACGGAAAAGATTTGAACTAGTTGGAAGATTTTTGGAAACTCGGATGCATTTGCACATGGCGGAGACGAAAGGTATATTGAGGCTTGCATAAATTAAGGCAGACCTTTCGTGTAAAAATGCCAATATTCTGACCAGATTCCATCTCAACTTTTGAGTTAAATTAGACAGGCTACGATAGATGTTGAGATTCAAAAGCGAAAGTGGCAGTGGATCGACCATGCTTTGTGGAAGCCAGGAAAAACATCTGCAAACAAGCTTTGAATTATCCTAAAGGAAAACATCGACTGTGTAGCACATGGAAACAAGCAGCTGAAAGCGAGGACAGAAGAATAAATAAGTCCTGAAAACAGCGGAAGGCCTATGATCAGGATCCTGCCTATGCTCTAAAGAGGTTTTTACAGAAAATTGATTGATGTTTGATTTTGATTAATCCAATTTCGCAAAAATTACACAGAAGGTGGTAGAATGGGTTTGATACATTATAGGCCAGCATACAAGAAATCTCGAGGGTGTAGCCTGGTAGGTAGCGTGTTGGACTACAATGCGAAGGTCGTGATTTAAGATCCCGGTCGAAGCAATATATAATTCCAGCACATTGCCTGCTTGGATATACCTTGGTCACCTCTATCTACGAAAATTAAAAAAATTCGTAGATAGAGGGTTGTGCGAAGGGCTAACAACTCCTCCACAATAAGTAATGAAAAGTGTTAAGGAACTTGAATATCAGGAAGCCAAGGTCCGATTTGGGCTGTAGCGCCATTGTAGAAGTAGATACAAGAAATCTCGAGGATGTAGCCTAGTAGGTAGCGTGTTGGTCTACAATGCGAAGGTCGTGAGTTAAAATCCCGGTCCACGCATAACTCCAGCACACTGCCTGCTTGGGTATACCTTGGTCACCTCAATCTATGAAAATGAAAAATTCGTAGATAGAGGGTTGTGCGAAGGTCTAACAACCCTTCCACAATAAATAATGAAAAATGTAAAGGAACCTGAAGGTCAGTAGGCAAAGGCTCGATTTGGGCTGTAGTACCATTGTAGAAGGAGAATACACGAAATCGTCAAGTGTTTTTTTTTTAATTTTGATATTTCTATGGGAGGTGGTAAAAGGAGTCAAACAGTTTTGTTGAATGTGTAGTGATAGCTATTATTGTTTTCATAAAACTAGTTTTATGAACTTGTGCGAAATTCTTAAGTCTATTAAATTTATTCGGGAGGTCGTGTAAGGGGTCTAAGTTCGCTGAAGAAATTGATCTTATTTTTTCAGTAAGTACAATTCTATTCCAAAATTTAGTGAAATTTATCGAGGAGGTGGGAAAAGAGTTGAAAGTTTGTTAAAAAAAACTGCATGCTATTTTGTTCTAGACAAAAATTTACATACAATCATTGGCAACTCGCTACTGCAATGTATTCTTGAGTACTAAAATTTTGAAAATTTATATGAAAGTGGTAAAAGATGAAGCCTGGGTTTAGCCTAGTGGATAGCGTATCACTCTACAAAGCGAAGTTCGTGAGAGCAAACACCAATCGATGTAAATTCCAGCATAATCTACGAAAATGAAAATGCTAACAACTCTTCCATAATAAGAAACCTGAAGGTTAAGGGACCAAGGCCCTCGAGTTAGGACGTAGTGCCATTGAAAGCAAAGAATAAGTGGTGTGAACATCACGTTCGCAATTTATAAACCACTCTGTATAACTCATTTCTCCTTCCTCAAGCATAATTTCATGACCCTGAAATAATCAAAATTCCAAAAACAGTCGCTTAGAAAAAAAACCAACTACAGCGGAAGAATATCTTCCTACACTAATTTTCATCGCTTTTTGTTTTTCCCTAAACACCATCTGTCATAAATTTTTTTTTCCATCCATAAAATAAACAGCATCTGTTTTTTTTTTTGTTATGGTACTTCCAAAACTTATCATGGAAAATTTTCTCGTTATTCTCAATCCGTAATAATAGAACAGCAAAGCTATTCTTACTAATAAAAAAATAAAATATCTTCCCAGTTCTATAAATTGGCATGCCAGAAAAAAATATATAGTACGTCGATTTTTCTTATTTATATCGATTAAGATAGTCCCATTGATTGTCGTATACAAAACCTGAACAGGATCAACAATTAAATCGATTCACAAAACCATTAACTTTAATTCGTTGCCAACATATATGAATTATTAAGATAAATAAATAAAAATGTTTGCAGTGGGTGAAATTTGTTATTGAGATATGCAAAACTATATGTGACTACGTTTTAGAACTCTCTAAAATTTTGTATAAATATTATCGGAAATTATTGAACCGTGTTGCGTCTTAGAGATAAATAAAAAGGCCGGGCCGGGTCGGGCCGGTAGCAATAATACTACGAAACGTACATAATACATTACGTAGGCATATGAAGTAATAATTCTTGTAGACTGGGAATTAGATTCTTTGAGTGATAAGATTTTAGAGGAGAATACGACGTTGCGCAACACTTGAGTAATCATTTGTTTGAAGTGTATTGAGGTTGATGGTTAGACTGAGTTTGTACTTTGCGGTTTTAGCAGGTAAAACTGTACGACAGAGAAGTTTAGAAAATTTCTGCAATAGATTGATGGGATGGGGAAGGGGAGCATACATAAATTAAACTGTAGATAAAGTCCGAGAGTATTATGAGTTTTTTATAAAGTTTGTAACGCTTACGCCTCAGGAAACTCAATTTTACGCGACATATCTGGACATAGCGCAACGTATTCCGACATATTTAGCTCACAACTTAACAGTTCAATCATGCGATACTTGATGCTTCAAAACGTTTAGGTATTCTGCGGAAGTGTAAGAAATACTTTTCTGCCTCCAAAATAGCTACCGACCACGTTTTGAGTACAAGTCGATTGTTTGGGCTGCGGCCACAAAATCACATCTAACTTTGCTCAACCGTATTCAAAAGCATGAATTCCGATTACTTGAAAATGAGACTATATAGGTCTGAAGGATCGTCGAAATATCGGAGCACTCTGCATTTACTATAGATATTTCCATGGTAATTGCAGCAGGGAGCTAAAAGCCCTAATACCCCCTCAATTTAATGCCTCCTGAAACACTCGCCAAGCTGCACGCTCACACGAGTACACTGTGAAGCACTTACCGTGGAGGACAGTGAAATCTAGGCAATCCTTCATTCCTCGGACGATAGTGATGTGGAATTCATTACCAGGCAATCTCTTTCCAACGGGATACAACCTTCAACAATTTAAGAGCAACGTTCACCGCCAATTCAAACTTTTCCCTCCAGTGTTTCCCTACTAATTTTCCTATATCTACTTACTTCCCCACACTCATGTCGACTTAACTCTGCATCGCGCATTAAAGGGTGACCCCCTTAGTTATTTTCGATGGCCATAAAAAAAATTACTCTAAATGAAATTGAAAAGATTTTTTAGAAAAAATGTCATCGCAACTCCTATTACAAAACTTAAAAGTGACATTTGTATGTGAGGTGGGGAAGTTAATATTCAAACTGGTAGTTGAAATTATAATTTGAAAATTGCGCCCCGCTTCTTGATCACAGTTTCTAAGGAAATTTTTTTAGAGCACTTTCTAAAATTTGAACATTTTATATGGGATTAATAATAAACTATCGGCAAACCCAGGATTGGGGTGTTTATTGCAAATATCAAATATTACAAAATAAATTTTTGCACAATCCTATATTTTTCCGAAATTGTACAATAAATTTGTATGGGAGGCAGTAGCAGAAGAAGGCGGATCACAACATATTGTTATAGATCTGGCAACCACGCAATATTGATCTTCCCGAATATACCAGAACCATATAGAACAGTCCCCCAATATGTAAAAAGCAATAACCAAATATCTAGAATATTTTAGTTGAGACATACACCGAAACAGCATAAGGTAGGCAATTAAAGATCCAGAATAGTCTAGACACACACACACACCCAACGACACCTGACGGAAGCTTCGAGAACTGGGGGATTTGGTATAAATACACGGTAGCTCTCAGCGAGCAGGCAGTTTTAATGATCGAGACGCGAACCAGTGGAAGTGATATAGCGATACGCGGCGGTAGTGCCAGATAGGCGAATTAAGTAAAAGTGTGAACTAGTTAAAGTGAAAATTAAAGTAAAAGTGCGAATGAATAAATTATCACTTATTTTTAAACGAATTTTTGTTTTTACTTGAAATCCAGCAACAATATGATGGTATTTACATCGATAGAGTTTGGCTTAACTTTCAATTGATTAGCTTTGAAAGGTTCGAAGACACATTAATTTCTTTCAGTTTCGTAAGATTTTTGAAAGGGGTAGAAGAAATAGGGGAATTTGGCTCTCTTTTGCAAAAAAAGGGAAAACAAAATTTCAGCGTGATAGCACAAAGCGTTCGAGAGTTATTAAGTTAACTGAAAAAAGGACAGTCACTCGGATTCGTGGTTTTTGAGCGATAAGAAACATTTAAGGAACATGGGTCGCTCTATACAAAAATTCTTGCGTTACAAATGTTAAAGCAAAACAAAATACTCTCCGAATTCATCGAAAAAAAAAATGTTCACGTGTAAATTTAAATCAGCTACCTTTAGTTAAATCGATTTAGCAACCTATCGCTTATTCCAATCCGAAATTAACGACTTCTATATTCAAAGTTGAAAGTCTATCTACATTACGCTTAACTATGTTCAACTATGTTAAATGTACACTGTTAAAAAAATGTAAAATCGTAGCTACTTTACAGTCCCCGAATATGGAAAAATTACAATTTTCGTAACCCAAGACAATTTTACAGAACATTTACTGAAGTTTAGCAGTAATAAAATGAAATATTACTCCTCAGTACTGTGATTTTGTGGTACATGACCGAAGTATCTGAACTTTTCGGTAATGATGCTAGAATTTTTCAACTTTTATTATAAAAATTATAATACGCTATTGTATACTAAGTCGTTAGCGTTGAGAAAATTTCATAAGAAAATAATTCGCACAAGATGAATAATGCAGCGCACATAAAGTCTAATCCCCTTGTAGTATCTATGGGGTATATAAAATTTGTAAATTAATAATCAAATAACCATTTCATACACCTCCAATAGAATAAATAAAATTCGAAAAATATCGCTAATTTCGGAAAAAATTATTTCGCATCTGCACATAAATTGCATAGTAAATATGTAATGGAAAATTAAAGTACGCATATCTGAAAATTACAGTATTTGCTGTAACTCAAATAAGGGTACCGGCATAGAAATTTTGAGTGCATGTACTGTACTGTAATATTGCAGCACATGGGGAATAATTTTAAACTAGTATAACGTAAAAGATGTACTGTAAAATTACAGTACCGTACGTATTAAAAACTTTTAGTAGATTTGCTGTAATTTTACAAGTGTAGTTATGAGAAGTATTTTTGTTTTTGCATTTTCGAAAAAAAACTCCAATCAAGCTTCTTATCAATAGTCAAACCAAACAGGTTATCAAAGGTGAGATCAGGCAGGATCGAGGTCTGAATTTAATGAACCAAATAACTCATTGCGTTTGAAGGTCCCAAAGGTATAATGCAATTGAGTCGAAACTGAAAACGTTTCCAAGTATACTGTCTATTTGAAAAACTGTGATTAAAAACAGGGTTGGTGATTAAACTGAGCCTTGAGGGACACCGAAACGTATATGGAAAGGGGGCGAAGAAACTCCCTGTAATCTTCGATAGCAAGAGTCCACGCCAAACTCTGACAAAAGCTTTTGCAATATCTAATGTAAGTACTTGACCTTCACGAAATTAGTGTATACTTGCATTCCAGCGATCGGTCAAATGGATCAACTGGTCACACCTGTGGAACTACCCGACCCAAAACCACATTGGCGTCGTCATTAAGTTGGTTTTACTCCAACTCCAATTACTGCAAGATTCTGAGGTTATCAGTAGTTCCCATCATTTTAGATAGCACGGAAGTGATATCTATATGATGGTAATTGACGAAATACGTTTTACTTAGAATGACTTTTGTTATCGGCAATTTTATGTGCAATGCTCAAACACAGTCATACATGTAAAGATTAATGGGAATGGGAAGGTAAGGGGAATGAGAACGATCGTAACGAGTGGTGGAGCTGGTATATTTTTCAGTTGGCTGTTAGTGACAAAAATTTTCAGATGTTGTGGGGGACTGAATGACAGAAAGCGAACAGAAACCATCTACTAAGCATATTCACCTTCTAGAATTGGAACTGTTTCATTTTTAGGTACATCGTTTGCCCCTTCTTCTTCAGTTAGGGGTATCCACGACGAATAAGCAAGATGGAAAAGGGTCCGAAGCGGTTTAGCTAGTTAGAAATCATATGGAAAGCAGTGCAGTGCTTCTTGTAAATTCAGTTGGAATGGTTGCATTTGTAGCAAACCTCGGTGCAGATTGACTTTTTTAAATCAAAGACTATGCGATCGCAAACCGAAAGAGAAGGTGCAGAAAACGAAATAAAACTATTGCTGAAGGCTGTGGCGAATAACCATAAAGATTTAGATCCTTAAGGACATTTAAAAATCTTTTATTGTAACGTTTGGCCATGTTTTTCTTCTCCATGGCCAATAAATAGAAAACGTGGACAACTTCATACGTCTATCTGTCTAGAAACCAGTCTCTCCAAAGACGGCTAAGAAATCAACTTAATCTAAAGACGCATAATGCTGGCAAACAAGACACACTATTCGGTACTTCCGATAATAAAATGTAAAGACGTACATAGAAAAAGAAAGCTGCGAATCTGCCAAACTATAAGCCTTGTACTCTGATATGGCATCGAAACGTGGACCAAAAATGGTTAATGCCTTCGAGAAGAAGGTATTACGATGAATCCTCGGAACGGTGAGAGAACAAGGCGAATTCGATACTATCGGGAATTGTATACCATCTTTGAGTACCCAGAAGTATCTACTCTCATCAAATTTCGAAAGCTACAGTGTCCTGGTCACGTACAGTGAATGAAAGACGCAAGAATATCCACACGTGTACAAAAAGGAAAGGCGGAAGGAAAAACGGCAATCAGAAAACAAAGAAAATGCGGCAAGGATTCAATCGGCGATGCAAATCGCATCTGAAATTTTCGACATGAAGGACACGGTCATTGGACCGAGAAAATTGAAAACGAAGCATACGAGAGTCCAAGGCCCGACCTAGGCTATAGCGCCAATGGGTAGGCGCTTCCCAGCTGTGATAAGACGTTGATTGAAGTAAAAATACCAGTGCTACGACCTTTCTGGGCTGTACGGCTAGAATGTTAAAGACAAGCAGTGTTGTGCATATGGAAATCGTTCAAGACAACCATTTCAACGTCAAAAAATTGAATAAAATTGAGTTCATAATTTATGGGCATAGGACAGAAACACATCTCCTCCACAAGGCGCGATCGGCCAACGGCCTTTGGTAGTCGCCAGGACTTGGTTTATTCCACTGACCACCTGCTCAACTGCTCGATTCCACATACTACATGGTCGAACAATCCGACGATTTCCTTGAGGATTACAGTCCAGAGCTTGTTTGACGATGATTCGCTCTAGTTTCCTGAAAGTGTGACCGATCCACTGCCACTTCCGCATTTGAATCTCAATGTCTATTTTAAACTATCCAGTTGTACTCTGAAGTTCGCCGTTAGAGAACACATCTGGTTAGAATAAAAGAATAAAGTTTGCAGTTTAACGGTTATTTTCCATGTAGTACAACCGAAGAACAACATGGATTTGACGCATCAAAAACTCGCAGCTTTGTACGAAGGTAGATTTCTCTTAACCTCAAGAAAGGAGAAAGTGTACCGAAACCCTGAACAGCTTTATGTATACGAGCCTCAATATCCTTCTCGGCTCCGCCGTCCATGTTGACAATGCTTCCAAGGTAACAAAAAACTTGCACCTTCTCCACATTTTGTCCGTTATGAATAATAGGTGCGCTTCTGCTCGAACCCATGTGCTTGTACTTGACAACTTTAGAGTTCATTATTTTCACCATTTTTGACAATGAAAATAAATCACTTCATCTGACCCCATTTATTTGTTTATGTTTTTTCATTTCTGCATAAAATTTCACCTGTTTCATGTTAAAATTGTTAATGATAAAATATCCACAGCTTCTGTCTACCCTTGAAATCTTCTTGACCCAATAATAAACTATTTATTTTGAATTTTAATAAAATTCCGTCTCTTTGAAGTTTGTTTTTTTTGTCCACCCCATCCGGCCGATCTTGAAATTAACATAGTTGTAGTTTATTTAAAAATTTCAATAACTAAATAAGAACGTAATAAATTTTTCAAATTATCCAAAAAAATAATTGCAACTATTTTAAATATCATTTCATTGTGGGATATTGCTCAAAGTTAGCTCTGCCCACGACATCTAAGACGTCTCAATATCTCGTAAATTTTCTTGACTTCTCACAACAACAAGAAAAAAAAAACACTAATTTTATTTTCTGCAGTGTTGTGCGGCTAGAATAAAAATTACGTAAGTAAACATTACAGAAAAACAAAAATCATAGTGTTTTATTTTAGCCTCAGCCGTTCAAGTCTATCTCTTCGTGATTTTCTTAGAGTTTTTCAAATAAAGAAACAGAAAAAAAATGTAGATGCTATTTTCATTGCCATTGAATGTTTACAACAGATGGACAGATTGTTAATTGGGGTTTTACCCCTCGGCAAGTTGCAATTAAAGGACAACCAACAAATTTTTGTTTACTTGACATTTTAAAATGGGGCAATTTCCCTGTTTGTTTGCCAAAAACAAAAATTAACGAAAAATATATAGGGGAACCCGGGGCACATCGGGGTACCAGGGCGCAACGTAGTTCGATGTTTTTCGGTGTCAAAATAGTGCTTCCAGCGAGTGGCAATAAGTAGAACTAGAGTAGACTGGTACTGCACAACTATGGCAACCATGTTAGTCTAGTTTTCTTGAGCGTTGGTGCATGAAGTTTGCGTTCCATTTTTTCGCTCCTGTATTGAAACTTCTGGTGATTTTGTAACCACGGTAAAGTATACATGCCTGTATACATTACAACTTCAGTTAACTCAAGGTCAGTTGAAGGTTGAGTTGCTTGTTCCATGTACAAAAAGTGGGCACACAACTCTTGTGCGAGAACAGATAGCGCAAATGCTGAGGTTGTCCTAGCGAGTAAATTTTGTGAATATGTTCAAGAAAAAAACACAATCAATGAAAAGTGTAGTTAAACCTTTATACTTAGATGCTTAAAACTTGATAAATATAGGGCCAACTTATTTTTCTGCATTTTCACTAGCATTATACAAGCACATGCACCCGTTCTTCGCACGCGTATTTTGTACGAAAAGGAAGGACAAAAATTTGCCACTCCCTTAATAAGCCCTCCTGTGTTTTAAGACATATTTTCAACTTGGTACCCCGTCCTGTCCCGGGTTCCCCTACATTTTTTTTTTTTTTTTTTTGAAATTATACTTAAAATGTTTGCAGAACAAAGCAGTTAAAATTTTTTTTTTTTTTACAAATTGCCAAGGAAAGAGTATTAATTTTAATTCAGCGAAAATCTTCCTGCCAAAATGTTATTTGGAATGGCGGAAATCTTTTGTTGGTTTTATTTTCAAAATTGGTAATGTTAAGTAATTAAAAGAAAAGATTTCCGTTAAGTTTGATAAAGGTCTCAGCAGAGACCGAAACGTCACGAAAAATAAAGCGAAACAGTGAACAGAATTCGGAAATTTTTCTTTTTTCACTGTGAAAACATTCACCAAACCAATGTTAAGTAACTGTCAAAAATTCGTAAGTGGCTCGATGCGGAATATTACATTTGAAAATGCTGTGCAAAATACGAATATTGGGTAAATTAGGGGGTATTTGACCAAGAAGTGTAGGGTTGGAAAGGCCTATTACTTAACAGCTGGTCGCTTCGCAGTTTCAAATGTTGATCAACTTCAAAAAGGTCTTTATACAAACTAGTGGTTTCTGTTCGCTTTCTGTCATTCAATCATCCATAACATCTGCAAATATTTGTCAGCCAGTACAACTGAAAAAATACACCAGCTTCACCACTCGTTACGGTCGTTCTCACCCCTCTTCCCCTACCTTCCCAATCCTATTCCTTCCCTCCATGACTGTGTTTGTGCATTGCACATAAAGGCCGAAATTGCCTATAACACAGGTCATTCCATAAAAAAAAGTTGAGATTTATCATCTACAAACGCGGGAAATTTACCATGGAACGCTACACAATCATTGAATTTTATTACGAAAATTCGCGCTCAATCGCAGTTACGATGCGCAAAATTTGAGCAAATGTCGATCATAATCATGTGCCTCCTGAGATGTGTGTGAGCAATGTATTCAAAAAATTCCAAGAGACTAGCTCAGTGCAAGATGTGAAGACATCGACACGAGTTCGCCCCTGGACGTTCGACCGAAAATATCGCCGCGGTGAAGGACAGTGTTGAAAACGATCCAAACACCCCCATACGTCACCGTGCTCAAGAACTCGCTCTCTGCACGTCCCAATATTGACGAAAGATTCGGATCTGCAGGCGTACAAAGTCCATTTGACTCAAGACCTGCAGCCAGCGGACAACCAGTAGCGCCGTACGTTCGCTGATTGGGTCTTGGAAACAAATCCTACACTACTAGACAGTGAGACATGATCTCATGGAAACTGAATTCCGAATTAAGACTTTGTTGCATACCTCGAAGAAGTTTGACGATTACTTTCCCTCAGTTAATAAAGGCTACGCAGCTCATTCATCAGTATAATTTTGCAATAATATTGATCGTAAATGGAGGCATTCAGTCGGCGTTGGGCAGCAATGTTCATAATAGTTATTAACATAACTGATCAACATAATAAGCGTAGCTAAACTATTTGCATTTGCTTGCAACTATCTTGGAATCCATTACTGGGCATCGCTTCTAATCGTTTTCAACCAATGCAATATGAGTAACAAACATTATTACGAACAGCCTTGTATGCGATTATAGCTCCTCATTGAATTTGCTAATGAGTTAGTTCAAAGTTCTTGATTGATGTATCCGTGCTGTAAATTAAAAAAAAAAAAAAAATTAATCGCATTTGTTGCGTCTTAGTTGTTAACTTTTAATAAAGTCAAGTCAAGAGGCCGGTTCTATCAATATTAAGGCATCAGTAGGCGTGTTCAATGTGCACACCTTTATTTCTATGGAATCAAAACAAGTGCGACTTAGAACTGTTTATCAAATAAAAAAACAACCACAAATTAAAGTGATATTAAGCAAAAAAGCCGGGTTCTTGAACGTGCCCCTCTCAGACCAATTTATTCGAAAATCGTTTCGAAACATTTATTACGGCCGATAATCATAACTATTTGTTTATATTTTCATTGTAATAGCAACAATTTAAAACCGGGTGAATTGCTGATATTTTTAGTTGCAAAACGTGACAAATAGCACGATTGAAAGCAAGCTTTCTCGCTCTTGTCAGTCCGTTTCGTTTATATAGAGTAAATAGAATGCATTGTTATTGTGACTTGCAAACTTATAAATACACAAAAACATTAATAAATTATTGATAGCTCTAACATTAAAATAAAAATACAGAAATTATAATTCATTATGCATCGAGTCTGTTAGAATAACATTATAATAAAATTTAACTTTTATGGATAAACTGGCACCTTGAAAAGGTTGTTTATTATCAATTTTTATTTATTTTTTTATTATTATTTTTATTTTCCAAGCGAGCTGTAAGAAAAATAATATTGACTAAATTTCCTGTTTTTAATTTTAGACATTTTAATTATTGCTATTAATTTTTAGAGTTATAAGTGAATGGCTAAATTTGAGCCATTGTGCTAATACTGAAATTTATATTGTTATTGATGGATGGAATCGCAAACAATCTCGTCTTCAATTTGTTGTAAATCATTTGAATCATCTTTTTTTCATATTAATTGAATTTATTAGTGTTTTTATGGTATTTATCGTTCAAAACAATGAATTGGCTAATTTTTGAGTTTGTAATCTCGACATCTTTCCGAAAGAAAAATATATTATCTTTTTGACATGGATATGTCTAGTGTCTCGACTCAACCAAAAATTTTGTATCTCTCTAATAGGAGTTAATAATCTCTACTGAGTAGTAAGCAAATGAAATATTCAGTCACTGTGCATGCGCTCGCAGCCGGCCGAATAATCTGTATTTTTTCCCATACTGAAACAAATCTAATACCAGACACGCAGAACTGTGGTCAGCGGCTTGGTCATATTCAGTATGAAAATTGTGAGTGGAATTACAAAAGTGTTTATCTCGCCGAGAATTGTTGCCGACTTTTATGCTTGCAACTGAACTATGCCCCCCAGGGTCGGATTTTGTATGCAAAGCGGTCGAATTGCCGGTCGCATTTGTGCTCTGATTTTTCTCCAGAGAGGACGGTACTGTTCTTTTCACTATTGCTTCCTACTGCTCGGTTGAGATTATGAGCGTCTGTTGTTCGGAGCTCGTTTTGTGGGACTTTCATTTGCTGCTCAGGATTGCGCACTTTGCAGAGAAAGGAAGGGAGTGGTCTTAAATCTGTATCTACCTTTCTCACACTTGTGTGTGTATAGTCAAATCAATCAAATGCCTGTTAAGACCCCCTATAGGGGCATAGGACAGAAACAACTCTCTTCCACAAGGTGCGATCCTGAGTATCGGTCTTGTGTGTATAGTATTTAACCAACATTTTTCGAGTTCGTTTATAACGGTTTTATAGCTCCAAAATCTAAATTGATACACGATTCAGTTCAAGTGCTAGAGAAATTGAAAATCTTCAAGAATTTCTATTATTACGTATAAATTGCTCAGCCAAATATCTGTACAAGAACAACTAAAGTCATTTTTGCTAGAGGCCACCATTCTCTATTTTCGTAAATTCAGCTAGCCAAGGTATATCCAGGCGGGCAGTGTTCTGGAATTATATGTCGACCGGGATTTGAACTCACGGCCTTCGCACTAGGCTACACCCTAGCTTACATTATTTTACTTTTCTGTTACTTTGAGAATAAAATAGAAAAAAATACAATTTATCGACGCAGTTGTTTTCTAAATAAAACGATAAATTGATTGCCAAAAAGAAACGGCAAAAAAAAATTGCATCTGCAATGAACTTGTCTTCAGGCATGGCAAAGATCTTTTGAAATTGTCAAGCTTGTCTATTATTCATGAGATGATTGCATTTTTTTTTATGAGACTTCTTTTTGAACTTTGAGATACACGAGGCGCCAAATTAAGTATCAACTCGACTTGTTTGCTAGTCTGAAAATACAATTCTTCTGAATTCTTTTTTGCCAGATTATGTTATAGTGTAGGTTTATTGTGACGGATTTATGAGTCATCAGTCGGATGGCAATGATTTCAAAAACGAAGAAAATAGATACAGCTATAGCTATGAGCAATGTTACTTGAAACTGAGACGATGAAATCCTTGCAAAAAGTGCAATCACGATAAATTTCTTGTTGTGTTCCGGAATTACTGATTTCGTGTAGTATTGTATATAAAGCGAAAATCTTTTAATGTCGCAGCTGTCTGTGTTTATTATAAGCGGAGCCTCTTGAAACTCTTTTGAAACTTACACGTGACAGAACAATTAATAAGACTCAATGTCGTAAAAATATTGAACGTCTTAGGAACTCTGGAGACAATTTATCATTCGATAATTCCATTATGGAATTGTGCTTAGCACTTATTTGGTGTAGAGTAGACCGGGGTATGTCCATCCTATGAAAGGGAGGGAAGTAGTAGAATTTTATATGTAGTGGAAGGTAGCTTGGTCCTATTGCTGTTTTGACAAATTTAACGAGGTTCGGGAGCTTTTGGGAAGAACCTTGTGTGTCCCCCTTCTGAAGTAGCCAATACTTCGCACAGGAAGAAAAAATGGTTTCTCGGCGTCCAAAGTAAATTTTTTTTATAAATTTTTAGTGGAAGATCATGTACCTTGGTCCTATTGCTGTTTTCACAAATTTAACAACGAAGTTTGGTAAGTTTTGGGAAGGACCTTGGACCCGAAGTAGCCAATACTTCGTACACGAAGAAAAATAGTTTTTCGGCGTCCAAAATAATTTCTTTAAGTAGTTTAGGAAATAATTTACGAAACATTATGACTTCATCCTCGGTAATTTGTTCTGTCTTACTTGTTTGTCCTGTTTTGAATCCTTTTATTATTAGATTTATCGTTATTTTGTGTTAAAATAAGATACAAATGTTCGCTCGTTGCATTCATAATGCTGTGAAGCAGGAATGAAATTAAATGTTCGTAAAACCAGGTATATGCGTACGGGTTCGAATAAAAGCACAAATGGACAAGATGTGAAAGAGGTGCAAGATTTTTGTTACCTCGGAGGCATAGACGGCGGAGCCGAAAAAAATATTGAGGCTCGTATAATCGTCAGGCCTACGGTATCCTTTCCCCCTTCTGTAGGATCCAGCGAGTATTTGAGGCATGCGCCAGATCCCTGTTGTTATATGGCTATACTACAAGGAAAGTGACCGTTCGACTTACCAAGAAACTGCTAACGTTCGTAAGCTAATGCGTCCAACACATGTTAGGGATATTGTGGCCAGAAGTGATCTCCAACGACGAACTTTAGAGTACTACTGGACAGACTAGAATAGGCATTGAGATTCAAAGGCGGGAGTGGCAGTGGATCGGTCACACTTTGAGAAAACCAGAGCGAAACATCTTCAAACAGGCTCTGGATTATAATCCTCAACTATGGCGTCAGATTGGTCGACCATGTAGCACATAGAAGCGATCAAGAGGCTAGAGGAATAAACAAGACCTAGCAACAGCTAAAGGCGGATGCTCAGTATCACGCCTTGTAGAAGAGGCGTTCAAAAGCTATATACGCCAACTTCCGTGATATTTCGTAAAAGATCATTTTTGTAATTATTTGCTTGTTTGTCCTTATCCTTTCCAATATTGACTGAACTAACGTTAAAGGTGACCGAGCCAATCAAGACAATTTCAAGGCAACCAAAAAAAATCGCCAAAAGTTTGAATTATTATTTTTTATTTATTTATGGTATTTATTTATTGAGTCCATTGTTTATAAATAGTGCTCAATCTAGCAATGATACAGTGTTCAGACTTAACATCTTTTCAAATTTTAATGATAGTTATTGGCTTATGCCTTGAAGAGAGTTCTGATATTTTAGGTCAAGGAAAACAGTAAGCAAAAAATCTTGTTATATGTAGATATAAATAAAACTTAAAACTAGGGATGACTTAAAAACTATCTAATGAGAGATTTCATTTTAGTTCAACTTAGTGATTCAATTAATCAGGGGATTTTCTGAAAATTGTCATTATTCTTTGAACTTTGCGGTTTGTTTTAATAAGGTAAATTCGATTACAGGGGTATGAGCGATCTTGTGAAGTAGTGAAGAGGAGAAGGGTTACCAAGGTTTATTGAGGGTGATTTTGAGGCATTTATTTAGAATTGTTTGCAGTTTTTTCTTACCAGCGCAACTTTACCAGATTGGTGCGCCATATAATAACACAGGCCTCATGACTGATTTAAATAACAGCAGTTTATTTTCCACGGAAAGCTTTGATTTCCTAGATATTAAAGGATATAAGATGAGGAACGCCTTCGTGGATGTTGCATTTTGCATTTGAAATATGTTCGTGGAAGGTAAGCTTTTTATCAAAGAATAGACCGAGGCATTTGACTTTATTTGGCCAATCGGTAGACAAACCAAAAACAATGATATATGAGGGGGGAAGATATCTAGCAGCACGTCTCTTGTTGAAAAAATTAACTTGTGTTTTATTCCCATTGATCTTAATTTTCCAAGAGTTAAAATATTTTTCGAGATTATCAAGCAGTGTCGTCGGCTAATGTCGCCAAGTAGCAGTTAGTGTTGTTAGGAATAAAATAGGACTGAGCGAGGAGCCTTGGGGAACTCCTGCTGGTATCGGTAAGTTGACGAGGCGGCTTTGATTTTTACTTGGAAGGTTCCATTCATGAGGAAAGCCTGAATGATTTTTATTAAATAGACAGGAAAATAAGGGACTAATAAGCTTATAAAGAAGTCCGTCGTGCCAGACAGAGTCGAAAGCCTTCTCAATGTCTCGGGTGACCATTTCAACGGATTCTTTCTTGTTTATGGAATGTTTTATAAAACTAGCCACTCTAAGTAGGTGGTGATGAGTGACCCGGTCGAAATCTGAACTATATTATGATTCGCTTCGATGTAGTTCTGAATTCTCTCTAACATTATTTTCTCAAAAATTTTCCCCAATGAAGACATCAGACTTATTGGTCAATAACTCCCTGCATCAAAAGAATCCTTTCCTGGCTTGCGGATGGGAATAACTAGAGTCGATTTCCATTTGACGGGAAAGTAGCCTTATTTGAGGGAGCAGTTGTATATAGCACTCAGTGAAATAAGCCTTGATTTCAGCGTTGATCAATTTCTATAGTATATTGGCTTGAGTTTTGAATGATCTGATACCCGTTCTTTGCCATTTTGTCCTACAGGTATTTCTTGCAATTACAAGAGACTTGGTGAATTCTTTCAAAGCAGCAGATTTGCCTTTTACTTCGATTTTAGATGTACATCTATTTCAAGAATGTTTGTTGTGAAGGCTTCAACAGTTCTATCTATAATATATCACTGATAGTTATTAACATTTTTTCATTATTTATTGTGAATGGGTTGTTAGACCTTCGCACAACCCAATATCTACGAATTTTTCATTTTCGTACATGAAAGTAGGTATACCCAAACAGGCAGTGTGCTGCAATTATGCGTCGACCGGGATTTGAACTCACGACCTTCGCATTGTAGACCAACACACTACCCTCTAGGTTACACCCTAGTTCACTGGTAGTTACTTCTACAATATCAAGGTTAGCAAGGTTTATGGAGTTGTTACGTAATCTTTGGAACTTTAGCCAGTTGATTTTACTAAAGCACGGGACATTGGTGGAATGAATGTCAAGTTCAAGACGATTATTTATGCAGAATTCGACAGGTAAGTAGGGTAATGTGAGGGGTTGGCTGATATTAGATGTATTACCGGTGATATCAACAGGCTGTGTTAGGGGATGAACGACAAAATTGGTCTTGGTTATTTCATTGAATAAAAGCTTATCCGTTTTGTTCCCTTTGAGACAGCTCCAAATAGCGATGGGAAATCTGACTCTTTCCGTTGAGTCAACTCATTTCAACTCACTCACTTAATTGAGTCAATCTCAGAGTGCTTCAAAAGGATCATAATAAGATTTCAGCCACATGCATATGAAGCATACACACGAAAACGAAAAGCGCCCACTTTGACACGCTTACCAAACTTTCTGCGATGCCTTGCCCTCTCTTCTTCATAGAATAACTCTGGCATTTTGTGCCTTCCTTCACTCAGAACATCAACAGTCCAATATAATCGCTTAGGAATAAAAAATCATTATATTACGTTTGTATGCGCGGCCACTCATCAAAGCCCTGTACCTGTATCGACTCTTCAAGACTGTGAGAGAAAGAGTCATCACTGTGCCGATCAAAAGCAGCAACTCGTATTATCACATCAAGTGGATTTTGGCACAGACCACACCACTCGCACACAATGGCACTATATCGCAGCACAATAACAGTGGTGAGTGGATATAAAATTGTTGCCGACACAATCGATGCCATCCAACTCTTTTTTAGTGAGTCGCATTAGTCGCCTCAGTGCATTGATTGACTCACTCATGAGTTGCCTACCTCTAGTTCCAATGCATATGCTTGGCATATAGGTCACCACAAAAAATAAGATTAGGCTTATTTCTCGTAAGTAGTCGAAAATTCTCTTTGAATAATTCAAGTACTGCATCGTTTACGCGAGTACCAAGAAAATAAACTGCTGTTAATGATGTTTTGATATCGAAAAGTTTAATAGAGATGCACTCAATTACTTGGCTATTTTCCACAGGTAAAGCTGAATGATTTACGCGTTTGTTTACTAGAACGGCAACACTCCAACTCCCCGATTTATTCTATTTATCTTGATGAACATTGTCAAAAATCGTCAAAACTTTGAATTATAAAATACTTCATAATTAGAATTAATAAGTAAAATTATAAAATACTCATCCTGAAAGTATCTTTCCCTTTCAAGGTTATGGTTGACTCTCTTATTTCATGAAATAATTACATTTCTATGACGTGCACCACACATTCATTACAGAAAAAAATGCATTTTCATCGCCCATTAACCTAGATTCCGACTCTGAACCACTTAAAGATAGTTCATACGCGTAACTTTGCAACGATATTTGTTTTAAGTATTGAATGATGACATTCCAGTTGAACGAGGAGTGAAGGGAATCGAACATGGGAAGCGACCAAGGAGTGCTAGATGCTATATTGAACGCGAGAGCAAAAAACAAAGGGTTTCTTTTTCAAAGTTGCATCACTCTAGCACTTATATTGATGCACTTGTCTTCATACGGGTTTATAGTTTTCATAATTTATTCTGCACTACTTAATTAAAACTGCAGCATATGTGTTTAAAAGCCTTTTAATAGTTTGAAAACACGTAAAAAAGAATTTTTAATTAAATTTCTTTATCAGATCGATAATTTTTCTTGTTCTTTGGCGCGGCATTATTTTCAAATATTTAAAAAGACAAGAAGCTCAGTTTCGTTAAAATTCTGTAAGCGTAGCGAAATAATCGAAAAACCGATTAAAGGTAGATTATTCAAACTTAATCTTAAAACGGAATTTTCCACCAAATTTAAAAATTACGAAAGTTATTCTGTATCGTGACAGATAAAAAAAATTAAACTGATTTCTAGGAAAAAATAGATTGGTATTTTTGTACTCTAGAAGAAACCTGAGAGTATTATAAATTTGCCACAAAGTTTGTAACTCCAATATATAAGGCTTAGAGAAAAAAATTAATGATACAAAAGTTCATATTATCACTCGAAATTCTCAAAAACGGATGTCCGCCCGTCCGTCTCTCCGTCTGTCTATGTCCTCTCTAGCTAAAGAACGCGTTGAGCTAGAAACTTCAAATGTTTTACACGTCGATTTTGACGAAAAAGTAAGCCAAAGTTCGTAAACGGGCTAAATCGCTTCACCCCTTGTACCACCTCCCATACAAAATGATTCAATTTCGAAATTTAACAATAAACGGATTTTATAAAAGCTATAGATTTGAAATTTAGAATGTATTATTTTTTTTTATGAAGGGATCAATCTATAGAATAAAAATAATTTAAATCGCTTCACTCCTTCTACCACCTCCCATACAAACTGCACTTTTTGTTGAAATACTGTAAACCATTTTACTCAGTACGCATAAAATTTATCGAGCTGAAATTGTGCAGTAAATATTTATTTAGAATTACTAGTAAGATTGATAAAAATCACTCCTTCCACCCCTCCCACACAAAGTGACAAATTTCTAGAACTTTACATAAAATCGATTTTCCTGAAAAGCATTAATGTTATTGGTCTGAAATTCGAGAGATGTGATTTGCATAATCTTAATAGTTATTACTGAAAAAACAAACACTGAAAACCCCTCGGTCTTTCTACATCTACAATCGCGCTACAGCCCAAATGGGACCTTGGCCTCCTGATATTCACGTTCCTTAACATTTTTGGAAGGGTTGTTAGCCCTTCGCACAACCCTCCTTATACGAATTTTTTCATTTTCGTAGATTGAGGTGACCAAGATATATCCAAGCATGCAATGTGCTGGAATTATATATTGCGCCGACCGGGATTTGAACTCACGACCTTCGCATTACAAGACCAACACGCTACCTACTAGGCTACACCCGCTCTTTCTACCACCTCCCATACAAACTGCACAGTTTTACTAAATTCAATACAGTAATTTTCTCAAAACCTCTCAAATTTTTGAAGCTTAAATTTGTATAAGAGATTTTGATACCAACTATAGCGTGATGTGAAAAAATTAGTTTAAAGCCGTCACCCCTTTTACAAAATTTCTTAAAATCAACAAATTTCTCTTTCATCTAGAGTATCGCATAATTGGGCTTTACGACCAATCGTAGTCCCGTTTTTTTCTTTTGTGTTCAATCTGAAAAAAATTAAAATTCGTAGATTGCATCTAAAAAATTAACCCGTCCGCAAAAATAAATGCTTCGAAACTTGAAGCGAACGTATTAATATTCCAATTAGAACAAAATTGGCCCAATTTTTATTCCGTCAAAATTTTAATAATTATCAACTCTGATCCCGGACTTTTCATTTGATTTATTGCTCACATTATTCCATTAGCCTTAATCTATAAATAATTAAGTTTTTTAATCGCGATAACTTCTAAAAATTTTATTAATTACACTTTTGTTGTTATTTTTGGACAAAATTAAGGTCAGGTGCGTCCACCATTGATAGCCTTTTCTTATTTCGTTTCTTATCACAAAATCGAACTATCATGGCTTTGTTTTTTACAACAAACAATTCGATAAAAAAAAGCGAATTATTTTAAGGTTCATTTTAAATGAATCGGCCAAAAAAAAATATCTCAATCCTGAAATTTGGTTAAATCAAACCGAAAAAGAATTATGCAATATTTTTGCTCGGATTGAACTCATACGTGAGAATTATAAAATATAAGCATACTCTGATTAAAATATATTTTTAAATGTCAAAGCTAATAAACAACAACCCAATTTTATTGTCCGTACAAAATGAAAAATAATAAAAGCTAACGATAACGTTATCAACTCACAATGTACAAGTACATAATGACTTGATTTGTTATTGAAGTGTGTTGTATTTTTTTTTTACGAGTGACGATAAAAATATTTAAACAGTCAAATAATTGGAGTAAGTTCGTTATTATCGCAATTTCAAGGACTAACTTTCATAGCGTTTTGATGCAATTTTCTAGAGCATTGAACTATGCTTTTATCATAGATAGCAATAAAAAATGTCCCTGAATTTTATTTGGGTTTGTTTCCAGAGAGTTTTTTAATGTACAAGAAAATTCGAATCGATATCAATAGCTGATCATCTCCACATAACGATTTTGAAAAAAAAATAAATTCGGGTCTGTATTGAAACGTAGATAGTGCCATCGGCTCACTATATATCGATATTCTCGTTATATTTCACGAACTATTCTGATATCTTGATATTTATTGCCCAGAAAAAAAAAGATATCAAGTCATTCCTTAAAGGTCATCGATTTCATTATGTAAGTTATTTTCTACGCAGAAAAGATGGCTGGCGGTTGGAGGCTCGACTAGAAAAATATCAATAAGTCCGTTTACGTGTGTGTGTAAACAAAAAAATTTAACATAGCCGTTGAAAATTTCAACTTTTTTATTCGAATATCCTTAAATCAAAACATTGGTGAGGAAACTGGTTTAATTGCAATTTAATTGGTTGTGAAGTTATTAACAATTTTGTGCAAAAAGTTAGTACAAAAATATAAAATTGCAAATTTTATAATCAAAATTTTTTTTATACTTTATAACAAAGTGTTAATTTTTTTCCCATTACCAAAAAACAAAAGTTTTCACGGAGGGAACTGGTTAGAAAGTTAACCAATTTCAAAATTTTTATTAATAATATTACATTTTGAAATATCTCTTTTTTTTACTGAAAAGCTTGATTTTGATTTTTCAATTACTACAGTCATAAAATTGTCAGGAAATGATGAGAGCAGAGTCGATGCAAGCATCCTGTACGACATTTTACGGCAAGTCAGGGTTGCGGGCGTAAGTGTGGTGGGGAGGATTTAGTTTCCGGGAAAACACCATCCTCGAAGAACTGTGATGAAAGGGGAAAAAAGGGAGGACGGTAGGGTTTACGTTGCCTAATGGTTCATTTTTGAGCTTGCTTTGGGAAAATTGTTGTCAAGAAATCCTGTGAAGCAAGCCCGACGCCCTCATCGTGCTGTGAAGACTTTTTTACAGAATGACTTGTGTTAGAGGCAGTTTCGGCCTTTATGTGCAATGCACAAACACAGTCATGGAGGGAAGGAATGGAATTGGGAAGGTAGGGGAAGGGGAGTGAGAACGACCGTAACGAGTGGAGAAACTGGTATATTTTTCAGTTGGCTACTTCTGACAAATATTTGCAGATATTATGGGGGACTGAATGATAAGAAAGCGAACAATGAATTGGAACACTTTTACACCGTTTGCCCACTATGCCACGGAAGCCTGCTATCTATTGGCAGTTCTTTAAATCGTTAAAAAGGCGCCCAACGTGGGGCTTAAAATAGTACTGGTAGGCAACGTGAACCCCTATCGACATCCTTTTTCATTCATCACGACTTTTCAAGGATTTTGTCTCCCACGGAATGAATTCTCTCCCCACGCCCTGACTTGCTGCCTAAAATGCTGTGTGGTCCGGGAGAAGCCTATTTTCTGTTGGCGGCATGGATTACACTGATTTTAGCATTTCGGTCTTTTCATGATGTTTTCCCTTTTCAAACTTGTCCGCCCGGCGCAACTATTCCATTTGGTAGGGCCGATCCTGGATATTCCCATAATTTTTTGATTCGAAATCACCTCATCTTTAACGAAAATGCATTTTCGGTATACAGCGCCCCGTAAATCCTCGAGAGGATTCGTAGCTTTCGTTCGCAATCCTTGCGCCCAGAAGAAATGTGTTCTATGAATTCTATGAACGAGACTATTTCAAGGCTTCAAAAAAGAACTCGAAAATGTAAGAAATAAAATTCATAGCCTAAATAAAACTCCAGGTCTATCCGAAAGCGAGTTAATACAATTGGTAATCGGTGAGTTGCATGCAAGGCAAGTACGTTCATGAATCATAATTATCATTGGACTCGAAGAAATCCAAGCTTTGAATCGTAAAAGTGTGTACAAGATCGTCCAGGAAGTTCGTGGCATAGAAGTTTTAAAGGATGCAATACGCACTAAAAGAATTGAAAAGCCCAGAGTTGATTCTAAGCGTCCTACAGAAGTAATTTTGCAAAAACCTAGCGACGTTACAACGATTCTTATATCGAAGAAATTGAAAAGGGCTCAGGATGAAGGCAAAAAATCTGTTGATATCATCAGACCAAACACCTGAAACATCTACGAGAAGAACTACATCATGTTTCTGAATGGAATACCCCGAACTAAATTAATTATATCGACGGTCTACATCTCACCGAGATATTGGGTACAGCCTTACTCTAAACAAACACATACATAATATCAACGTCATATCAAAAACTTATGCGGGGGTCTACCTGACCGATCGTTGGAATTCCTGTATTCATAAATATGGCAAAGGGCAAATCCTTCCCTTAGACATCGCAAAGGCTTATGACAGAGTTTGACATAATTCCCTTTTAGTTAAGCTAACAGCTATGCTTTAACGCATCCCTAGTCCAGTGCATTAAGAGTTTACTCTTTAAGCGCTCTATTAGTTGTTTTAGATAGCGTTTCATCTTGTATTCCGGTGTCCCTCAAGGTTAAGTCTTATCTCCTATCCTATTTCTTATATTCATCAACGACCTTCTGTCGTCAACTCTTAATCCAATCCACAGATTTGCAGATGACAGTACACTTGATAACGTCTACAAATTTAACTCTCGTGCGGACTCACGCAGGCATTCTGTAACTTAAAACGCAGTGAGTTATTTGGTTTGCTGAACACAAACCTCAAGTTAGTTCTGGAGTGGGGCAGGAAAAACAGAGTAGTGTTTAACGCTACAAAAACACAGTCCTGTCATCTATCCCTCAAGCGTGAGTTTCCGGCGGTGTCCTACAAAGCTTACCTTGGCGGCGCACAACTTTGCTCTTCGGAAGATTTTACTCTCCTAGACTTGAAGATTAACAACCACCTTAATTGGAGCCAACACATGTTTGAAGTTGTTCTGCCTCCAAACATCTAGGTATTCTACGAAAACGTTTTTTTTTTTGCAGAATGACCTGTGTTATAAGCAATTTCGGCCTTTATGTGCAATGCACAAACACAGTCATGGAGGGAAGGAATGGGATTGGGAAGGGAGGGGAAGGGGAGTGAGAACGACCGTAACGAGTGGAGAAGCTGGTACATTTTCCAGTTTTACTGGCTGCTACTGACAAATATTTGCAGATGTTATGGGGGACTGAATGATAGAAAGCGAACAGAAATCATCTACTGAGTATATATACCTTCTTGAAGTGGAACTGTTTCACTTTTACATCGATTGCCCATTTTATTTCGACTAATTTTTCATTGCCAGTAGCAACTGAAAATTTGTGCTTAATAAAATCCCACTGTATGGAGTGGGAGTCGAACCCACTACCTGTTGACTGTGAAGCAAGCACGCTGCTCACTACGCCACGCTTCAAATGTAAAATGTAAAAAATATCTTACGCCTTCTGATCTTGCTAACATCTACAAAGCATTCATTCGACCTCGCTTAGAGTGCAATCCATTTGGGCTGGGGCACCCAAAACATATCTCGCGTTGCTCGAACGTGTCCATAAACATGCGTTTCTTCTGATTGGAGATGAGACCATCACGGCTTCTATAGACTCCTTAGAGCACCGTAGAAATGTAGCAGTACTCAGCATTTATTAACACTACTTTCACAGTAAATGCAGTATGGAACTCCGCGAATTATTTCTCTCCCTTTAAACTTTTCCACGTCGTACTCCTCAAGCTGATCGCGCACACGAATATACCCGTCCGTTTCGTATAGTGAAATATAGGCAATCTTTCATTTCACGAACAACAAAGCTGTGGAACGCGTTACCAGTTGGTGTTTTTCCCAAGGAGTATAACCTGCAATGCTTCAAGATTAACGTCCACCGACACTTTTGTGTCGCCCCGCCTAAACTCCTTTAGTGTGCACTCTTCCCTATTCCGACCCAACTGTGCATGGTATTAAAGGGTGACTCCCTAAATTGAGCTCGATGGCAGTTTATGTAAAGAAGACAAGAAGAACATCAGACGAAGGATTCTGGACGTGAGCTCGAGAAGAGAAGGTGGATGGAAAAGGATAAAACCGGTGGAGTGAGAAAATAACGAAAAAACACCTGAAGAGGGAAAAAAAGAGAGAGGAAGTGAATCAGGATCCGAAGAAAAATTCTGGGAAAATTGGATTACGGAGTATCCATCGGGATTGCTGAAGGCCGCATTTGGATTATCCAATAGGTACCCTTAACAATTTCGGAGTGCGTTCCTTTTTTGGTGGTCGCCACGCGGTGAAAGTGAGGGGTGCGAAAAGTCTGCAAGAAGAACGGCTCGACCAGTCGTGCTGTGTTGTTTTTTCTTCATCGATTCTACCGTTGTGAGAGGACAAGCTGATCCGCAAGGAGACACTATTCGATCACTACATCGCCCACGTTAGCGCAACAATGCTAACGTAGTACTCGTATCACAGCACCAGCGGAAAAGGGCTTTTTCGCATGGAGAACCCTTCAAGATCTCGCAGAGTAAATAAGCCGTTAGAACTTTAAGAAACTTTACTTTGATTTATTGACCTGTGGTATGGAATTGTTTTTTGAGGTTAAGGAAGGAAAGCGAATTTCTTAATTATACACTTGACACTTGCAGCGAACCCTTGACAGAATTGTAAATCTTAGAGCGACGTCGCTATACTGTAGATTGGTTTTATGGCGTTATATATTGAAGAGACACCTATCGACGGAATTAGGCTGCAACCCAATTTCTTTTTGTTCTTTTTTTTAATAAAAGGTAAATTAGAGAATTTGTATTACTGTAGAAGCGCTCCATAGATCGATACGTATAGCAGTGAATATTTTAGAATCGCCAGTAGATTTAATTTTATTAAATTAAAATTAGAAATTTTGTATTACTAAGTGTTTGCTTGCAAATAACCGGTCGGACTTAGAGTTAAATGTTCGCTCGTTGCATTCTAAATGCAAAGAGGTGGGTCTGAAAATAAATGTGCGTAAAACAAAGTACATACACATGGGTTCGAACACAAGCACATCGATTGTTCTTAACGGACAAGATGTGGAAGAGGTGCAAAATTTTTGTTATCTCCGAAGTATTGTCAGCATGGGCGGCGGAGCCGAAAAGAACATTGAGGCTCGTCTAAATAAAGCTCTTCAGGCCCCTTTCTGGAGGTTAAGAGAGATCTCCCTTCGCACGAAGTTGCGAGTTTTTGACCCATGCGTCAAATCCGTGTCGTTAAACAAGTCCTGGCTACAGCTAAAGGATCGCGCCCTATGGAAGAGAGTTGTTTCTGTCCTATGCCCCTATAGGGATTCTTAACAGAAATAGAAGATGGTAGGAACTCCCGCCGATATAAAAAGTGAATCCACAAGAGGTGTAGGGTTGGAAAGATCTATTATTTGACAGTTGGTCACTTGTTTTTCTCTTTGTTTGTTTAGAAATCTTTGTATTTTATAACAAAAATTCGCGGTCAATCGCAGTTTTGATGCGCTGAATTCGAGTAAATTTTGATCGTAATCATATGCCCTTTGAGGCGTTTCTGCGCAACCTACACAAAAAATTCCCAGAGACTGACTCAGTTCAAGATGAGAAGACACTGACACGATTACTTCGCCCCGGACGTTCGACCGAAAATATCGCCGCAGGGAAGGACAGTGTTGAAAATGACCCAAACATCTTCATTAGTAACCGCGCTCAATAACTCAACCTCTCCAACCTTTTTTCAATAATTTATTAATTAAATATAATGGTATTCGACAGTAAAAAAAAATAAAACAGACTTTCCCATACAAAATCCGATCTGAAATACTCGGCACCCATAATTCAGAAGCAAGTAAAAGTTTCGGTGTAGACTTGCGATCGGCAAAAGAAAAACAATCAAACGCAACCTAAAATTCGGCTGTTGCCCATACAAAATCCGGGCGGAAACACGCCTATAGTTCAGTAGCATGCAAGAATTTCGGTCAACTCGTTTTCTCGCCAAGAACGAAACAAACGTTGAAAAATATCACCCTCCCCGGCGAAAACTCAGCAGTAATGCGACCGGTAATTTGACCGCTTCGTATACAGAATCCTACCTGAAATACTAGGCGACCATAGTTCAGGACTAGTTTTTTTTTTAATCGAAGTGTTTGGCGAAGTGCAAACGGAGACGGTTAGGGCGCGTTTTTCTTTCATTGAGCAAATGTCGCCGACACCGTCTTGAGCTGTCACTACCCTCTTTATGTTGACTCATCACATTTCACCAAATCGTGGTTGAGGGATTGCAATATCTTACGATTTCTCATACAAATCCGACCTGAAATACCAGGCAACCAGATTTTATACGAACGAACAGTTTGAGTTGTTCGACATCCTTGTGCCTATTGCTCTGTTGAGATTATGGGCGCCCGTTAGAGAGATAGACTCACGGTAACGAAGTGACATAAAAAATGTTTGATTCAGTCGAGCCATTAGACATATCTAAGGCAAAACAAAAACAATAAAAATTACGCAACCAATTACATTTTACGACTTTTTAATGTTCATCTAATTTTCATGGTACCTTATCTTCAACGAAAAAGTATTTTCGGTATATACGGCACCGTAACTTTTTGAATAATTCATAACTTGAATTGTTTAATACTTTTCAATATTTTTTTTTTCGCTCAAATTAATTATAACAGCTTTCTGTAAATGAATTTTATATTATATTGCTGCATATCAGCCCTAGCCGCTCGCCATATATTTTAGTCTCCAGTTATTCTTGACCCACAACAAATATAGAGCCACAAATTCCGATCATGTTCAAGGTCTTCCACTATTCTCAACAACTACAATTCTGTACACACACACGCATACCTCGTCGTATAGGCGACGACCGAGCCGACGGTCAGGAATACATCGTCGTCCGCGTCGAAGTCCATGTCGTCGTCTACGTCGCGGTATGGGTGGAATCGTTCAGAAACACATCGTGGTCGTCCATCCGCGTAGTGTTTCATGTCATGGTCCACGTAGTAGTATGGGCGGAGTCAGTCGGAAGCACATCGTCGCATAGACGACGGCCGAGCCGACAGTCAGGGACATGTCATCGTCCAAGTCGCCATCCAGGTTGTCGTCGCCGTCCACGTTAGTTGTGTTGAGTATAAAAAGGACGAGCGTTCGTGAAAAGAGGCAGTCCAGACCAGGCGATAACGTAGTGAAGTCGACGGCGGAAGCGATAGCGGCAGATGAGATTGAGCAGTCGACGGAGTCAGTCGGCTTTTTAGAAATCGAAAGAGTGGACGGTTGGATCGCAAAGGAGCAGAAGTTCGGAAGTGTAAAACGAAATTGGAAAAAGCGATTAAATAAAGTTTGTGGTGATTTTAAATTAAAACCGACTTAAATCTCTAAGCCTATGTTTCACTAATTTCTTGCCCATATGCCGCCAATCGCAGAAAAAAACCTACCAAAAAATGTAAATCGGATTAGAGAAGCATCCTACACTCGAGAGAATCGAAGTCTCAATCAAACACGTGTCATTTTGAGTGATTACCATATTCAAATGTGGATTTAAATTTCCTTTTTGAGCGTTATTTCGAAACGATATTTCGTTCATGCGTTATTCGAAGTCAATTTCGATGACAATCTGCAAAATGTGTTATGTCAATCGAAACAGCAGGATTCGAAGTATGTGTAGAAAAATCGATTTATGAAATTCAAGCTTTAAGAAATTTACAAAGAGTTTCGTGGGATTAGGTGTTTAATTTCGGCAGAATTTATTGCCAATACTGGTCAATGCCGTGTAGATACTCAACACGTTGATCAAAACAGTTCATCAAAAATAATCATTATCATTTTTTTTAGTAATGGACTGGCGGTATAAACGCGATATCAATTTATTTTGAAAATAATCAATCGATTCATCAATACTGCCCATACTGACAAAATAAAATGAACATGTTTATTTTATTGACAATATATTAGTTCCGCTGTATCAGTCCAATGTCAGCATTGTCAGTGCAAATTTTGACAATATTGCCAGAAGTAGAAATCAGGAATTGTTGAGGATTAAAAATAGGATCCTGTTCAAGATAAGATTTTTAGAAGTGTTGAAAGTAAATATTAGCACAAATCAGAAAACACGAAAACAAATCTAGCACTGTGAGGCTTAAAAGATTGCTTCAAGCCTCACACTACTACTATTATATTTTTTTGTCAAAATAATCGAGCGATGTTTACAATCAAATTACACCAGTTTAGAACCGAAAGCTTATTGAAATAAATTAGATAAATAATTTCCAAGGTCTATTCTTAGATCAAAATTATAAGATAGCGCGAAACTCCGATTATTCTCTTGACTAAAAATATAATCGTTATGTCTCTCCAAAAACACGGACAAAACAACTAAAAATCAAATATTTCTATTCAATATATTTTGATAATGATAATGACCAGATAGTAATAAATTCAAAAAAAATAAAAAATATTCACAAAATCTGAACTTGATTCTAAGTACTGCGCATTTAGTGGATGATTTAGAAAATTACAAACAGAATATCGAATAATCTTATTAACTAGACATGACACCCGCAGCTATTTAAGGTCAATTTGAAGAGAAATTTAAATGTTATTCTTGTCTTGCTTTAAGATTTCATTTTCTTCAATTTGTTTTTCTGGATTGCACAGAAAAAAAGGGACGTGCACTAATGCTTTGTCTACAAAAAAATATTCTCTACTCTCTGTTTACAAACGAATGAATTTATAGAGATACAGCCGGTCAGTCCGTATCTTATCGCAAACCGCTCTATAACGAGTGTCACATTCGATCATAATGAAATCAATCTTATTTCGAACAATAAGTGTTAATGTGATAAGTAAAAACCATCAGAGTTTCAATTCTTTATCGAAATGTGAAATATTTAATTGCGCAGAAAAGTATTTTACAATGTATGAGAGCAAAGCAAGTTTTTATTTTGGTTTCCTTCTTGTTGGCAATTTTCGTTTTGAAATTATTAATGTTAGTGTACTAGCGATTTATTACTAACATTCATTTTTTTATTTTCAAATGTAGATAAGAATGATATAATTTTTATAGATATTCTGTGAGACTGTTGAGAAAAAAAACCACTAGCTAATTAGATTATATACATAGATACCCTATATCAATACAGCTGAGCTTAGTAATAAAAAAATTACAAAAATAAATCGCAATTAGAATTTATTTCGTCTTTGGAATATGAATAAAAGATATTCAAAGAAAAACTTATTATTCTGTCTCAAGGGGTTGGGTCTGCTGGAAAGTAATTGTCATGGTTTTTTTTTTTTTGTGGCGAAACTGTAGCAGATATGAGAAGAATTCTGTTTTATAAGTTTACTCGAAAAAATTGTAGTTTGAAAATATCACTGAATTGCGATTGATGGGATATATAAATATTGTTGCGTGTCAGCCCTTGTCGTTCATCGAATATTCGCGATCTCCAGCTATCTACAATTCTTATTACTCATCGACTCGGAGAAGGCCGACAATGTCCGACTGCCGATAGTCAGCGAAATACATCGACGACAGTCATCGAACACGTCGTAGCGCTGTTTATAAAAAGTGCGAGAATTCTTGAAAGCAGTCAGCTGTGAGTTGATATTTCGACAGAATAGTCGAAAGTGGGAAGTGAGTAGGTGAGTCGGCAGACGAGTATGATCGACGGGCGGGAGTAGGTTCTGTGATTGACAGGCGGAGTTCAGTAAGCGAGAAAGTTCTGTGATCGACAGGCGGAATTCAGTAAACTAATACGTTGTGTGATCGACGGTGGAGATTAGCAGTCGAGTTAAGATTGGAAAGCGAAAGAGTCGAAATCGAAGTTCAGAAGCGAAAGAGTGGAAGTTGGGGAAGCGATACAAAAAGTATGAAAATTAATGTACTTGCTAATAAAGTTTGCGGTTATTTTAAATCCAAAGCGACTTAGTTTCATTTTTACTTGAAGCGACCCCTTGCACACTTCAATATTTTAATAAAGTTGAAAAATTATTACAGTTTTAACGGAGAAATGGGGCGAGCGATTCTGGGTACTTCAGTACTCAATTTCAGTTGTCCAAAGAGGCTAAGAATGCATTAATTTTAATACAGCAAGACTACTGAAAGAATTGTGGAAATCAGTACAGAATAATGAAGAAATTAGGTAATGATCCAGTACTGCTACAGTACCAAATATTAGAATATCGTTTCCTCTAATCGTGTGTCTGTACTGAATTGATATTGAACAAGTACTGATTGTTTACAAAACGTTGGTACTAAACAAGGAAACTCTTCAGTAAAGCTTACCAAACAGGAAGATGGAAACCATACAAAAAAGCTCGAACAGAGTACAACAAGGATATTCAAAGGGCCAAAAGAAAGTTCTGGATAATCGGCATTCAAGAGGTATTGGATAGGTACTGCTATTTAATATTCATGCAAGACTTGTTCGATACGATAATGATACCACTTCTCAATACTTAGACTTATGTAATTGTTTCGGTACTCAAGCTTGATTTAATTGTAAAAAAATGTAATTTTTCGCTGATCATTTTGTGATGTCGTACAGGACACGTGCATGAACCTGAAATGTTTTTTGAGAAAAACAAGTACATTTCTTTTTGAGAATAAATAAACTCGCATGCGCGACACAAATGCTTGTAAAGACGAAAAAATAATTCAAATTTCATCACTGTATTGTATTTCATCCACGTATTCTTAAAGACACCCGAACATTAAGTCAAGAAAAAAATAAGATGTTTCAATAGTAGAACAACCCCTTAATTGCATAAAACTTTTGAAATACTGAAGTAATTTTTTTCCCTTTCTGTTTACTCAAAACCTGATCAATTTCAACCTCTAAATCACCTTATTTTGAGAAGAAGAAAAAAAACTGAAGAGTACTTCATCTATGCTTGAGCCTTGTGGTGTTCCACAATTCAATCCCCTTCCGTAGTGCAAAAAAGGTCGAAATGTTTTTCATTGAATGGTGAATGGTAAAAATAGCAATTATTTTAGGTAGTTAGATAAAAAACAGATGCAACTAAAGAAAAAAAAATTTGATTCGTGTGTAAAGAGTGTTGATAGATAAGTACCATAAGTCTTTAGATAAAAATTAAAGCCACTCATAAATACGACAGACGTGTAAAGTGATTGAATCTCTTTTATAGCGTTCTATGTGTGAAAATTTTTGTTTTTCTATTTTAGGCTGCTGCGAGCTAAATTGTTTTTTTGATTTTTTTTTTTTTATCATTTGAATTGAACATTTTATTTCAGAGGCGAACTATTGTAATTTCAATACGCAGTTTTTGAAGAATTTCTATTATTTGATATGTTCGCTCGTTGCATTCTAAATGCGTAAAACCAAGCACAGGTCCATGAGTTCAAACACAGGTGCACCGATTGTTCTTAACGGACACGATGTGGAAGAGGTGAAAGATTTTTGTTAGCACGGAAGCATTGTCAGCATGGACGGCGGAGCCGAAAAGGATATTGAGCCTCGTATAAAAAAAGCACGTCAGATGTTCGGTATCCTCTCCTCTTTCTGGAGATTAAGAGAAAATTTCCTTCGCAAGAAGTTACGAGTGTTTGACGCTGCGTCAAAGCCGCGTGGTTATATGGTTGTGCAATAAAAACAAAAATTTTGTTACTTATGTTATCACGAAGCTCGTATTATAAAAATCGCTAAAGCTTCGGGGAAAAGATCCTTTCTGGAGGCTAAGAAATATCTCCCTTCGCACGAAACTGCGAGTATTTAACGCATGCGTCAAATCCGGTTATATGAAGAATTCGCAAACTTTCGTGAACCAATACCACCGACGCATTTTATCAAACCATGCCCCTGTAATGAAATTTTAAATTTCCAATCAAGTTTCGAGTCTTTTTTATACTCGCTTCGAGTTGTTTGGGTACCATCAATATCAATCGAGTTGAAAACGAATAATGCACCAGATGGAGTCAACAATTTTGTGGTTTCCATAAAATCCGCAATTATCTGTGCAATTTTTTTGTGTCGTTTTGTTTGATTGAATATTGTTGCATGTTGGCCCTAGTCGTTAATCAAATATTCGCAATCTTCCACTGTTCTCGAAAACAACCGTAGTGAACAGTGCTACCAAATGCGACTAGATGGGAATGTTTAACGTCTTCTGCTATCCATTCTCATTGCACACACGCACATAACTGAAATATATAAGTTCTGATGCCGATTGGATTAATCATACAGCTTGCGAAATATTTCCAGCAACAAAACTGTGGTAATGAAAATAACAAGAACTACACGCGGGTACGAATTCTGATCATGAACGTTCCCATACTATGTCCCTCATCAAACGTTCGAGACCTTCAACCAGCAGCAGTTCTGCAATAGTGACGGAACACCGCACTATTTTCTTCGAATGAAAACAATAACAACTACACGCGGGTACGAATTCCGATCATGAACGTTTCCATACTGTATCGCTCATTGAACTTTCAAGGCCTTCAAACAGCAGCAGTTCTGCAGTAGTGACGGAACACCCGCACTATTTTCCTCGAATGAAAACAATAACAACTACACGTGGGCACGAATTCCGATCATGAACATTTCCACACTACATCGCTCATCAAGCTTTTGAGGCCATCAACCAGCTGCAGTTTTGCAGTAGTGACGCAATACTCGCACTATTTCCCTCGAATGTAAACAATAACAACTACACGCGGGCACGAAAGCCGTTTATGAACGTTCCCACGCTATGTATGATTTAGCCGACAAGAACGGTACAAAAGAAGAGCGAGCGTTGGTGGAGGAGTCAGTCTGGTTTGGAGCCGTCCACGAGTCAGTTTATGTTTAAAAAGCGACAGAGTTAATATTGGCAAGCGATAATTTGTGAGCGAAAAAGTCTCAGTGTAAAGCGATTTCAGTTAAATTAAATAATGTTTTGTGGTTAAACTAAAGTGAACCTATTCAACTGCTGGTTTTATTTTTACTTGAAAACCAGCGACCCCTTGCGCATTTCAAGTATGAAAAAAGAAAAAGTATGAATAAAAAAAAGTATGAAGTCGGCTCGAGAGTAGTGTTGGGTTACTCATACAAGAGGTGGTACAAATGTCCCATTCATGCACCTCAAATGTCCCATCACTACAAAAAATATTTTTGTCCCACTTCAAAGCTTTTGTCCCATCTGAATTAAAGTCATGCATTTGTATGGCTGCCGTACCTACACATTTGTACCACTCAAATCACACTCACTTCACAGTAAGAGAAGTAATGGTTTGCATGGGACATAGAGCTTTTGAATGGAACATTTGAGGCGGGACATTGTACCACCTCAAATTTCAAATGAGCTCCTCATACAAACATGGGACAAAAATTCTTGTCCTACCCAACACTACTCGAGAGAATCGAATTTATGGTCGGATCGAGTCGCTTAATTCCAGCCTTGATCCCAGAGTATGCAATTACCAGAGATCTTCTTTGCAATGGCACAACAGCAAAATCAGGACGCTGGCGTTAAATTTGTGTTGTTACATGGTTGTACAATATAGAAAGTCACCATTCGGCTTTACCAAAAAACAGCAAGCTTTCGTGAAACAATGTCTATGACGCATTTTAAGGATATTCTGGCCGGATGTGATCTCCAACGACAAACTTTGCAGTTCGACTGGATAGATTGAAATAGACACCGAGATTTAAAGGCGGAAATGGCAGTGGATCGGTCACACTTTGTGGAAATCAGAGCAAATCGTCGCAATACAAGATCTGGATTAAAATCCCCAAGGAAGACGTCGGATTGGTCGACCAAGTTACACATGGAAGCGAGCAGTTGAACAGAAAACCAGAGGATCGCGCCTTGAAGAAGAGCGCTGTTTCTATTCTATGTCCCTATAGAGGGTCTTGATTCAGCTATACTGTATTTCTTATTATGCTACTCCTTCAATTCAAAATATAGCTACATTCTTAAATAAACTGTAATTAAATCCAGCGTAGAATGCATCGATTTTTCTCGCATTAAGACTTCATGCTAATAAATATCGCATTTTCATTAAAAACCACTTTCGAAAAAAAACTTCGCTACATGCACATAAAGCCTGTGGTTTTTACGCTACTCCTACGCTTCAAATTTGATGCGAATAGAATACTCGCGCTTTGAAAATTGCCATTTGCCATCGCAGGTGCGCGCTCTCTATTTACCTGATAGCTGTTTTAAATTAAATAAGAAAAGAAGTATTCGAGTTGAAGGACGACGAAGGAGATTGATATTGATGGACGAAAACTTTGCTGCGGCGGTAGCGGCCATACATAAAATGAAAAAAAATGATACATTTTTTACTGAACGAGCTAATTTAACCAAAACGCAATAAAATTGGTAATTAAAGACTAACAAAAAAGAAGAGATTCGTTATCATGGAAAACGCTGGCTGATTTATAAGGACGATTTGGAAAATTATTTGAGCGCACCACATAGAATCAATTAACCTTCATTTCGCGGGTTTTCAACATGCACATTAAGATTAATCGATTTGCAGTAAGTTAATAAGAATATATTTGGCCACTTGATTGCCTCTTTTCGTTATTTATGAAAGCAATTTGTAGCTTTGGTTAAGAAAATTAGGACATTGAAAGTGATATACCGAAGAGTCACTCAATAGAGACTTTCCTCATAAAACAAAACGATTTATCTGCAGTGATGTTCAAGTTTAAGGTGACTCAAATGTTTAGGCTCATTTTCTGAGTGAACTCAATTTACGAAAATCGCAATTTCAAATTAGCCAATTTTTAGAAACAGCTGATTCGAAACATGCAAATCACAATCGAATACCAAATTTCGATAGAAGTAAATAAATAAATGGGCAAAATGAGCTAAATTCCGGCATATCTGTTAATCAATACCAATCTTACCATTAATTATAATTAATCTAAAAACCTGAGTTGATTGTGTAATAAATTCATAGCAGCTGCACACGTGCAGTTCAAAACAATTTCCAACACAAATATTGACTCAACTGAAATTTTGCGTTGCACGTTCGAATTACATTATTATTTCAATAATACTATTTATTACACCACAGTGTATTGACAGTCCTTGAACGTGACATCCTTTTCTACAATGTCGACAGGATCTTATGATATTGCTGCCATAATAGATGTCAATCAATCGGAAATACTATCGCATTACCTTGTATTGTTTTCGGCGTTGAAAACAAGAATATTAAGGACGTGACGCCAGGTATTAACTCGGATGATAAGTTTTATTAGTTAAAAGGATCGATGACAAAAACATGCGAATAGGTCATGAATGTGGGCTTTTCTTTCATATCTAAACAATACGAATAGACAAAACGATACGACTATTTTTGGTCACTATATGCGATAGCGGGTCAAAGATCAATTAGGCCAGAAAATGAAAACAAATTACGTTGTAAGAATTGAACTAAAATCTTGAACTGAAATCTATTAACGAAACGGCTAGAAAAAATCTAGACCTAGAATTCCATTGCTACGATGACCGAATCTGAGCTGATCGAGTGGGCTGGGCTGGGGAAACCCTGCGAGCCCCTCAGAAAAACTTATGTATATTTCAAATGGCATTCGGCCAAGCTTATAAAGAAGCACGTGAAAGAAAGCCACAATTTTATTTTTGTAAGACCGAAGACTGTAAGATTTGTCGCTGAACGAAATGTAAACAAGAACCGCATGGCGGAATATATTTAAATCTGATTAAGTAATTTTTTTCTTTGGTTTTTGATTTTCGTAACAACATAAGTTATACGGTAATAAGATTAACAAGTCGGTTTCGTGGAGTTGAATCACGTAGACTCTTCTTTTTAAATTTTTTTTTAGTAATTATCAGTCGACTGGTTTATTTTAGGTTTGGTAGTTCTAAGATGTAAGATGGTAATGAGGTTGGTAGTGATGAAATAGCTTACTTATACGAATTGTAACAGAATTTGTACTGGAAGTTACTGGATTGAATACGTTTGGAAAATAATAAGTGCACGATATAAAGAAGAAACTCATAACCTCGAAACAAGATACGAGATCGGCTCGAAAGAATCGAATTTCTGGTCGATTCGAGTTGCTTGATTCTAGCCCTGATCCCTGATTATGTGATTACCACAAATCTTCTTCTCCAATGGCACCACGACAAAATCAGGCCTTGGCCTCCTAAACTTCGAGTTTGTTCACTCTTCGCACAACCCTCTATCTATAAATTTTCATTTTCGTAGATTGATGTAGCCCAGATATATCCACGTAGGCAGTGTGCTAGAATTATACGTCGCCCGGGATTTGAACTCACGACTTTTGCATTGAAGACCAACACGCTACTCGCTAGGCTATACCTAGTTAAGATTCCGCCTCAGCACTATTTTCATAATATTGTGAATAGATACTTTACGGAAAGTGACAAAGGAACTATGATTATTTGCTGATATTCACAAAGAAATGTTCTATCAAAGTGATCACTTCTGAAGCATTTTTTAAGTATTGTTACATATCAGCTCTACTTGCTTATTATGTACCACTCAACACTGAAGCAAATTATTGCGCGCGTAAGAACACTTGATCGGAATGTTTAAGGTCTCAACATTCAGTAGTGAAAGAACACGTGCACACGGTAAGCAAATAGAACGCGCGATCATCGAATGTTCAAGGCATTGAACATTCAACCAACTAACAACAATTTACACGGACTGTATAGAGAAACAACAACCACACGTATGGGCTCGTATGAAAGGGAAAAGACTAGGTCTAGATGAGGCAATGCTTTATTGAAGACAAATAACAGCGCTCAGCGCCGAGAAGGAAAAGATTCACACGACAAGGAAAAGAATCGGACAACGAGGCAATTTTCTATAGAAAGCAACAACAACTACATGTAGAGACCTCGTACGACAGGGAAAAGATTCGGTCAACGAGGCAATGCTTTATATAGAAGCAAAAAACATCGTTTGACCGAGAAGGAAAAGATTCAGGAGATTGATTCGTACGACAAGGGCAACATAAAAAAGGCGAGCGTTTTTGATGAACAGCCAGTCTGGTTAGGAGCCGTCGACGAGTCAGTCGATATTTAGAAAGCGAAAGAGTCAAGATTAGCAAGCGATAAGTTGTGAGCGAGAAAGTTTCAAGTGAAAAATGTAAAGCGATTTAGTTAAATTAAATAAAGTTTTGCGGTTGAATTAAAGTGAGCTTTTATTAAACTGGTGATTTTATTTTCACTGGCAATCCAGCGTCTCTTTGCGCACTTCAGGTTGTATGGCTGTACGGCGTTTTTTGATGTGATAAGATGAGCTATACGTTTGCGATAAGAAAAGCTGACTTGATGCCATACGTCAGTTTGATAAAAGGCAGTTTAAACTAAATACATGTTTCCATCGTACCGTTTGAGCAACAAAAAAATAAACTTTGTATTGTTATGCTGCGTAATCACCGGAACCAAAAAAACATACAATATCTCTAATTGTTAAAATATTGATTTAGTAACCATTGACGGTAAAATAGTTCACAGAGTTTCAAGTTGATCGACAGTTGGACAACAGTTGAAGAATTTTCTACAACACTGATGATACCTATGCTGCACAAAGATTACATTGATTTCTTTAACATGTCAACTGCCAACTTTGAGCGATGGTGTGTCCTCGATAGTTTCAAGTTGAACGACAGTTGAGCAACCGTTGAAGAATTTTTTACGCTACTGACGATTTTATTGTATTCTCTAGCAAGTATTCTTGATCGCCAACCTCAAGTGAGGGTGTATCATCAAGATGTAAAATACCCTTCGCTTCATATTCAATTGCAAACAGTTGGGACGGTGAGGATGATGTATTCAAGGCTTTCCAAACCATTGACTGACTTTTTCAAATGTTTTTCATTGGTGGCACAATTCGGAAATTGACCAACCGTTGTATACTTCAATCATCTTTACGCTTTTCCTGTGAGTTTTCTTCCTTTTTCTAGGTTTAGATTTTAGGAGGGTGGTCTCGGAAAGAAGTAGTTGGGTCCATTGTACTCCCCCTATTTAAGAATATGAGATGAGTGCAACTCCTCTTGTCCTTTCCGCTTGGTTTGCTTAACGAAACAGGCTCGAATGTTTGACGGCTCTAAGGTCGTCAAGTTGTGAGAAGAACTTAGGGTCTAAACAAAGAAGACGCGGACAGTAACAAAGATAGTGTTCGAAAGATTCTTCGTCTTCCTCGTAACCTTTGCAAAAGCTGTCGCTCACGATTCGCAGCCTGAATGCGTGGAGCGTAAGTAGGCGATGTTCGGATGCTATAACGAACACGTTGCAACAGCTAAGTTCTACAATGGCACTACAGCCTAAGTCGAGCCTTGGCCTCCTGACCTTCAGGTTCCTTCACATTTTTCATTATTTATTTTTTGATTGGAAGGGTTGTTAGACCTTCACCCATCCCTCTATCAACGAATTATTCATTTTCGTAGATTGAGGTGACCAAAGTATACCTAAGCAGGCAGTGTGCTGGAATTATGCGTCGACCGGGATTTGAGCTCACGACCTTCGCATTGTAGACCAACACGCTACACCCTAGGCTGCGTTGTGAAGTTTTTCTTCGGCTATCCAGTTCCCATCATCCCGTCGAGAAAGAGTCCAAAATATTTTGAATGGAACTAGTTTGTAGCATTGCGAAATCGACTGACTCCCATATGGGTCAGCGATGTGGTACGAATAGCTGGCGACTCGATTAAGTCGTACCAGATAGTAGTCCTGAGTGTGTGTTTACCTGTATGCCGGTTTCAAAGTTGGTACAGGTAGTCATGGGTGCTTTGCAGTTGAATTTGGAGGTGACGCGTCGTACTATCACCTACAAAGTCCGGAAATGACTCTCATTGCTGGCTAACTTCGGAATATATTAGTGAGAGGAGCCTTCGCGAATGCAAAGAACTCCTCGAAATTAAGGTCACGTCATTGTGACAGGCCAAATGGGATAATAGCGAGAAGGGAAGAGTGATGCACAGATTTATTGGGGTCGCAGGCTTCGCGAGAGATAACCGAGACTTTGACTTCTCTCTCAGTCTGGGCTATATCTTTACGGGCCACAGCAGTATGAGTGTCTTGCTGCGAATGTGGAGCGCCGTTTGATAGCTGGCTGCATATCTTGATGGAGTCTCCAAGATATGCAGATCTCGGGCAGGTTGATGATATGGGCGTCGTGGGGAGTGAGGAAGGATTGGACGTAAGGAGATGCCTAGAGAATAGAGAAAGTTTTGAATGCTTTCGCGTCTTCGCACGGGAGGCAATGAAAAGAAGAAGGGCCGAAGCGGGATTATGGTTAGGTGATTGAGGAAGAATTTATTCTCTTATCTCCCATACGCAGAGAAGGCACACTACATAGTTATCACATACCGGGTGAACGTCCAAGTCAATTCCGGTATAACCTTTGGGGAATACCGACTCCATGTTACCCGGAGCAGAGTGCTATCAGTCACGGGTTTGCAAAGAGACCTAAACTGGAAATAATTTTTCATAATTGCGAAACCTGATCGGAAGATTTTTCTGATACCATGGGTATCGGGGAGCCCATGGCAGGTTGCTTCCTCCCCCGATAATGGAAGAAGCCACTTCGGGGAGTATCGTAGTGTATGAAGTTACGCCCACATCGCGGGCAGAGCTCCTAGGAGTTCAGAGTGGAGTGACACTTGGCATGCACCTCTCATTTTCCTCAGGGGTACAGGCCTAATAATTGACACGCAAAGCATTTGTGAGAATGCAATATCCCACGAGATCTGTATTTTTGTGGGAAGTTCCCGATACCGGGTTTATGGAGTAAACGTGTTGAGTGCTTGGAGCTCTAACAGCGTAATTACGTTAAAGTTTTTCATCATTTCGTTGTGCGAGTCGAGTGCCAATTATAAATAAGGGTTTCGCGACAAAACGCGGCATCTCTTAGATACTTCGCGTGCAAATGGCGACTCTTTAAAATTGTTGAATAGCAGTCTGC
Organism: Chorisops tibialis; assembly: GCA_963669355.1. Classification (NCBI taxonomy): domain Eukaryota; kingdom Metazoa; phylum Arthropoda; class Insecta; order Diptera; family Stratiomyidae; genus Chorisops; species Chorisops tibialis. Next base: position 11,706,054 of record OY770262.1, on the reverse strand, counting down.
GCGTGGGCGTAGCGATCATGATGGATAGGCGATTCGTCAAGGTGCTGGTCCTTGATTAGAGTGAATACCCAGCAAACTAATTAATTCGTTACAGAATCATTGGTGAATTATTTTAACGACCGATTTCATCGTTAAAGAGGACTTTACGATTCATCAAGCGGACTCGTTAATGAATCACTTTTAACAATTCACTAATGAATTGTAAAACGCTTACAAGAAACGAGTATATAAGCAAATATATAATCTATATCAATGAATCATTAATGTGTCGTTAATGATTTTTATTTTAATTCATTAATGAATATCGTTAACGATTCATAAACGATATTTGTTATAAAAGATTACCAATTAATTAAAGAACTTGACATACAAGCACACGCAGTCTCCTCAGCAAACTTCAGGTTTTTCACCGTTTAAATTTGAGATATCGACACGAAATGATTTTTGGCTCTGTTCATGCGCATGGTGAAATAACAGCTGCTGGTATATAACAAGATCGACGTTGAGCGAACCTTTTTCTTTGGTTTGCTTAAGATCATTATTTGTTTTGTGGCATTTTATGCTCGTTGTTTTAAGATCGTTATTGGCGAGAGCTCGCTAATTTGCTTGCTGGGTAATGTCTTTGTTGTGTTGCACTAAAACCCCGTAAACAATTTAACAAGCGCTCGCAAATAACGATCCTAAAATGAGCATGAAATGACACAAGACTAAAAAACTTCATCAACCCTGATAGCCAAAACTCGGAAAAAATCATGCCTTCTAATGTACGAACCAATCCAATAGATCTGAAAGTTAGCAAGTGTGCATGCCGACGTAAACAAAAGCAAGAAATCCTCAATTAGCATAGATATCTAATTTGCTTACACTCGATGAAAAAAGGGACAGAACTATTCAGTTCACTTTACATATTACCTTAAGGGTCTTCTCTTTACGGAATAAACAGTATCAATGGTAAATAGATAAAAGATTTCTTTGTTTTCGTTTTATATTTACTTTAGATCTTGTCCGGCAGTTTGAAGATCGATCTTCGTCTGATCAGACATACTCGCGGTACGGAAGCATCATTCTAATGTACAGAACCAAGAGGCATTTAAATATTTTATGCGACTTATCACCACCATTTATCTACAGAGAAATAAACCCTGATATCCAAACATTGATGAAACACTTGTGAATTTTCAATTACCGCTCATCGCTGATCGGTAATAGGAACTTCATACGAATTTAGGCAATATCCTTCATCGATGAATGGTAATGAAACATTTATTAATACTTATTAAGGGGCCATCCATACCGAAACGACGATTTCGTGAAAAAATGGCTATTTTCGCACAGACGTTCCTGACAAAGCACTCAATATAATGAAAATTTGTTTTTATAATTTTAATCCTTGTTAATTTTACAACAGCATGTTGGAAACAAATTTTTAAAATTATGTTTAGGAAAAAGTTTACAGCATAACTCCGAGTTTGGTTTTTTAAAAATGAGAAAAACAGTACTTTTCGATACGACTTATCACCTACAAGTCAGGCGACGACTATATATTATTTTTTGCAATAACAATAGAAAAAGGTTGCGACAAGTGCTTGACGGAAGAACATTTTCGATTTTTATAAGTTTTGTTAATAATAAATGGAGTTAAAAAAGAGCGTTTTTATTGATTTTTTTGCTCGAATTTATGTATTAAAACTGATGATTATGATTTTTTTAACTCTGATATCGAAGAATAGAATGTTGTTAAGCTTATTCAATGAGTTCGCAGATCAAAGTTCGTAGGTGGTGAATGATGAGAAATCCATTGACTTTCGATTTTAAATCGTAGGCAAAATGATTTGAAATCGATATCGGCCGATGGTAGGTACGGCCGCTTAATTATCGCTCAGTGCTACAAACATGCTTCTATCTCTTTCGCACTCACTGATTTTGCTATTCAATCATGAAATAGGAAGTACAATGCACCAATGAGTGCGATAGAGAGATCGCGATGTGGTTTATTACTGGTTAGAAAGAAAAGGCAACACTCTCATGTATTCACAGATATGAGATAAATTGGTGAATTTTCTCCAGGCTGATAATCTGTTTTCACCAAAAGGTTTTGAAACTGTTTATCGACTCTTCATAGGTGTTTCATCGATGTTTGGCTATCAGGGAAGATCTTAGGCAAACCAAACATTAGTGTAAGCAAGAAGGGTCACATAGCTTCGATCTTGTTATATACAAGTAGTTTTCATCTTACCATGCGCATTGACAGCGCCAAAAATGATTTCGTGGCGATATCTTAAGACATTGCAAGATCAGATTTAGATCGCAGGGGATCGTATTCGAGTGCGTATTTCCTTGAGTGTGAGCGCATCCGTGAAAAGTTCAACGGCATAGGCAACAGAATAGAAAAAGCATCTGCGAACTACTCTTATTTGGCATTAAAATTTCAGTTCTTCAAAATATCGTTAATGTTTCATAAATAATATCGTTTATGAATCTTAAACGATATTCGTAAATGAATTAAAATAAAAGTCATTCATTAATGATAGTTCGCTCGTTTTTTGTAATCGTTTTGCAATTCATTAATGAATTGTTGAAAATATCTCATTAACGAATGTCCATTTAGTCCGCTTGATGAATCGTTAATGTATCGTTAACGTTTCGTTAACGACGCTCGTGAACGATCAAATCGCTCGATTCATTAACGATTCTTTAATGAATTATTTTGTTTGCTGAGAAGTTAGGTTGCGTGATTGTGTTTCAATTGTTCATTTTTGGCGATCTCCACGGGTACTGAAGTATTGGATAAGCGTGTTGTTCTCCCCTTTCCTGTGTTTTTTTTCGATAGTTTTGGCATAATGTGTTATCCTCATTATGGCATTCCTCGTGCCATCTCCTTTGACAAATTTGATTACCGTAATTGGTGTTTTTGAAGTGCTCCCCTCATTGCGTCTATGAACAGCTTGATAATGTGTATGAATGTCCGAGTAATGAAAGAATACACCGGTCTTATTGTATTTTTCTTTATATTTTCAGAGCCAGCTGACCGTAATCACTCCGAAGAACACCGCCCGAGGGTATTTCGTAATGAGTACCAGATTATTCAAAATTGTTATGTTATAAGATTAAGATAAGTACGTTAATTCAAAATAATAAAAAAGATAAAAAGTTAGATGGATTATCCGCAATGGACGATGAAGTTCACCCGAACCCGTATTACCGATGTTCATGTGTACATTGCAATTAACATCGCATTAACGAATATTAATCTTCTTAATGGATTTGTCCACAATACAAGGATTGTTTCCCAGACAGCTACGAGCTGGGAAAATTGATAAACTTATTCATCAGGCTTATTGGCTAGCCAACTGATTGCACTTGCTAATCGCAGCCGCAATAATTATCATCTCCTTTATCAACCGCTTTGCAAACTCAAAGTCCACTCAGATTACGTGTGCACGTCTGCCTGGCTTTTATATCGGCATGTGGCCATCTTTATCTGCCATAACTCTGAATATCTTTAAAAACCTGTCTGTCTTAAAGTAAATAAGATTTGACAAAACGCTAGACAAGATTTGGATTGAACCATAACGTGACACACCTCTGCTTTCACCTTGGTTCTTCAAACATATCGGCCTCCGATACATACCCACTAATTAAAAAGTATTGTCCAGCAATCCTATCTGCTTTTTTGACACACACGTTCGAGGAACTGACACCGAAAAAAGTATGCTAGCTAAATGACACATGCCAAAAAAAATTACCAGTTCGCATCAACTACATACACTTGTTTGCATTTTTATTTAAATTTTTTTTTCTATTTAAAACAACTTTTTTTTTTAAAAACACTAAAACGACGCACAATCGCACTGCACTATCCATAGACGTGGTAAGAAAAGTCAGGATGTCGGTTACTCCTTATTCGTTTCTTGCCATATTTCAAAAGAAATTAACGAGCCACAAAAAAACGAAAGCAATTCCCGCAAAAAAAAAAAATTCAAAAGTTCTAAAATTCTTGACGAATTTCTTATTAAGGTCTTGAAAATCGATGCCGACAGAATAATAAACACGGCGTTAAAAAGTGCATGGATATAAAAATACAGAAAAAAAGAGCTCAGAAAATATATCGAACCGCACTATCGCACACCGTGTACACATGTGAACATGTTAAAATTGTAGAACCGACAAGAAACTTGAAAGGCCGCCTGTAGCCCCTATGGTCCCCTACTACTTTACCTACTGTGTGCGCGGCGCGCGGAGACGTAATCTTCATAAGTGGACGCAAGAAAAAAAAATTTCATATAGTAAAACACATAAGAAAATCTAAATGAAACCGAAGCCAAACGAAATGTTTTGGTATATGGGAAAAGATAATGCGTAGCGTTGCCAAGCTAACCGGGAAAAAAGTGAGAAAATTGTGGAAAATTTCTATTCTGTGTAGTTTTTGGTAAAAAATCTGATATTTCATATGATATTGTGTCTTAGAACTAGGGTGTAGCCTAGTGGGTAGCGTGTTGGTCTACAATGCGAAGATCGTGAGTTCAAATCCCGACTGACGTTGGGTATAAGTTGGTTCGTTCGAAAAAAATTCGACTGCCGAGTAATGGGTGCCTGGTATTTCAGGTCGGATTTGTATGAGAAATCATAAAATTTTGCAGTAGCGAGAAAGTGAACAGAAGACCATAGGAGTCGTGGGGTCGCACTGCTCAGGATCACGTGCTTTGCAGAAGATAGAGAAAGGAAGGGAAGTGGTCTTAACTATGAGCCTATCTCTTTCGTACTATATATATTTATTATTCCATCGCTAGCTACTACTTTTTTCGATCTTTCTGACTTCATACGAATTTCGCGACGAAAAAACTGCACTTTTTTTGAGCCGATCCACGAATCGACCCAATTTTTGGCTTTTTTTTGTAGAAATCGAAGTGCTGCTCAGCCATACCATCAGAGGCGGCTGGCCTGTAGGCTCATTCGTGCAATGAACCCCCTAAACTTTAATGTTATAAGCTGCGCTAAAAGATCAAAAAGATATTGCAAACATACCATATTCATTTAAGTTATTTTTCAAACAAAAAAAAATTCATTGCCCGATATGCGACATAAAGCCTGGTGGCGGTGCAATTCAGATATCGCACACGAAAATTCTCTCAAATCCCTTACAAAAATGAATTTCAGTCCTACGCGTGAAAATTGAATTATGTAGGCACTTTATATAGGCCATCGGTGCAGCGCACCGATGAACACGACGGATGAATGGAACTGAGAAAGCTTAGATTGCTTTTGTTTTTTTTTTCTTGTTTTGATTGAATATTTGACATTTCACCTAATTTCGACGTCTTGTCTGATTAGAATTCGTGCGGATTGCGGATTGTGTTTATTTACTAATGAGAATAGTTTTGTCGCCACTTTTGTACGATTTAATTAATATATTGCACTGAGATTTGGTTAATAGATTGCGTGAAATTTTGTGGCGCATTTGAGCTCGCATTACACGGTCATGATGAAACTTCGGAATCATTAAATCGTGGAGTGTACAGAGGTCTTATTGATTTCGTATCGGAAATAGATATGGCCATGAAGCAACATTTGCAATCAAACTCTGCATTTAAAGGAACATCTAAAACTATTCAGAACGATATCTTAGATGCTATTATTGCAGTGTGCCACGAAGAAATTAAAATTCAGGTCGCAAATACTTCATATCTCGCGATTCAAGTTGATGAAGCAACCGAAGCAGCAATTAGTTTTAATTTTAAGGTACGAGCAAAATGGTCAGCTACATGAACGTTTTTGGAAATTCTTGAAACCAAATTCATACTCTGCCAAGGATATTGCAGCTAATGATTTCAGGTATCTCGCCCGAAAAATTAGTTGGTCAAAGTTATGATGGCGCATCTGTTATGTCCGGAACAATTGGTGAAGTGCAAAGCATTATAAGATCAGAGTACCCATACGCGTTCTTCATACACTGCTACGCACATCAAATGAATCTGATTTTACAGAAAAGTTTATCAGTTAATAGAAACATTTAAAATTTCTTTGCCAATCTCCATGCTTTTCCTCCTTTTTTTCGCGATCCCCAAAGCGAATTTATATTTTAAATCTAGTTGTGAATAAACGAATTCCAACAGTCTCTCAAACAAGATGGAATTTCAATTCTCGTATAGTTGGCACAATTTTTGAAAATAAAGAAGCCCTAAAAGAATGTTTTCAGATCATTTTAGATACCGATGGAAATGATTATAATACAATAAATCAATCAGAATTGTTATTATCGCTTTTGAATGACAACATCTTTTTGTATTGGCTTAGTTTTTTTCTAAAGTTATGCCTCATTGTGAAATTTTATTTTAAGAATTTCAATCTCGTTCAATAGACCCTGTAAAAATGAACAATTTCGAACTAGCAATAGTCAAAATACGAGACAATTACTCCGCTGAATCACCTTTAAAAAAACGAAGACCAAACGATCTTCGATTTTCAGCGCAAATTAAAGAAGTCTTTGACATACTCATAAATCAAACAAGAGATCGATTTGAGTATAGAGATCATTTGATAGCATCAAAATTATTTTTCTCTGACAAATTTTATGCCTACAATAAATGTTTTCCAACATCTGATTTTGAATTAGTAGTCAAATTATACTCATTTTCGGACAAGCCTAAATTAAAAAGTGAACTTTCGGTAATATATAGTAGAGATGATTATCATAGTGCTTCAACTGCTTTGGCGATTTTACAACTTTTCATTGAAAGAAATTTAGTCAGTTGTTTTTGTGAAACTGTTAAATTATTAAGATTAATTTGCACTATTCCAATGACAAGTGTTGAAAGTGAAAGATGTTTTTCAAAACTTAAACGGGTCAAAAGTTTCATACGAAATATTATGGAACTGGAAATGATCCAGGCGATCCCTCCACTTTAACAATAAAGTTATTGAAGTTTTCGCCCAATCGAAAAATAGAAGAATGGACTTTTTATATAAATAAGAAGACACCAAATACCATTTTTTTCTGAGTGAACACCCACTTCTAAGTTGGACGAGCCGCCACTGCATACCATGTGTCATCGATTAGAATAGGTGGTAGTCAGCAGGGGTGATGTCTGGAGAATACGGCTGGTTGGGTAGGACGTCCCATATTTCATGGTAGGTTTTCATAACCTCTGGAACATGTGGCCAAAAGTGGTCGTGCAGCAAAATCACTTTGTCACGTCTCTCTTGGAACTGTGGCCGTTCCTCCTTCAAAGGTCGGCTCAAGTGCATCAATTGTAGTCGATAGTGATCTCCCAAGATGGTTTCACTCGGTTTCAACAGTTCATGAGATACCAAAACAATTTTCTCTCTTCCACCACCATGCCAGTCAGAGTACATTACACCGAGTAGGATCACTCTGTATATTGCCCGGGTTTTTACCTCTTCAAATTCAGGTTTTTACTTTTGGTGAAACATGTTCGCCGAGTCCGCGACACTTCTTATCTCTCATTCTCGTACATGGCGTTCTTACAGCTTTTGCTCGCGTCGTATTCAACTTGGACGGCGGGTGCGCGGGTCATGATCGGCGGGTGATCGACGATTCTCATTCCGCTCAATGTTTTCGATATTTTTCGCTTGCTCTTGTCTAATAAAAAAAAATCTTTGCGAGAATGAAATGGAAAGATCAGATTAAATGTTCACTGTAAGCTTGAGAGAGAGGAAGCACACGTATCGGAGATGAAACACGAGTGTGTTTTCGGCAATTTTCGGAGCCGGGTCGTATTTTTAACTGAGTTGTCCTACTATGTGTATACTATGATGCCAGTCCTCGACTTCAAAATCGCCGCTCTGGAAGCTTTAAAACCACTTACGACATGTTCTTCCACTAAGAGCAGCCACGACGTCTGTGCTTGAGAGCTTTCGACGCGCCTCAGCCGCAGATTTTTTTGAATTAAAGACGAAAAGCAAAACTTCCCGCAAATGACGAGCATTTAGCTCAAAATTCGACATATTTGCGCACAAAAATGTATTTGACGCTGATAAAACTTTATAAATCTAATGATGAGCAGTTGTTGACAGATGTCTAAGTTTACCACGTAACGTTTCTGATTCGCCACTGTTCATCATAATTTACTGCTGGCGCCATCTATTGGGAAACGGCAGGTTTCAATTTGCAATCCCGATAATAATGCGTGAGTGATGATCATCGACAAAATTTGCTCCTACTCTTTTTGGTTTCTTGTCCCAGTAGAACGTCAATAAGCTACCATGGTGAAGTGACGATGTTCGGGATCTCAGAAAAGGCTGTAGGCGACTTTGTAATAAGGCCAAGTGAACCAAAGAGGCTGGGAATCCTATAAGGAAGCTCTTCGCTGGTATAAAAATAACTTAAGGAAAAACAGCGTTTTTTAGGGTATGGTAGAAGAGACATCCGAAGCGTAAAAATTTCTCAAAATTCTCTCTACCTCCCTTAATGCCTAACTAACGAGTGTTTTTTTTTATAGTCGGAGAGCTTTAAATTGAAATAAAACACAGAAAAATGTTTCTAATATCCATGAGATTAACTTTATTCGAAAGATAAATTTATGGCATTAATGTTTGAATATGATTTCGGGTATGTGACCACCGCGGTTGACGCGTACATGGAAGTCCAATTTTCACTCACTCTTCGCAGTAAATCAGGCTGTATTTCGGCAATAACGCACCGAATGCTGGCTTCTAAGTGTTCAATAGTTTCTGGTTTTTCGGCGCAGACATGGGACTTTACAGATTCCCAGAGAAAAAAATCGAATGGCATCAAATCGCACGAACGAGGTGGCCAGTTAAGAGGTGCATTTCGTGAAATTAAAAGATCATCAAATGTTTCTTTCAGTAAATCAATTGTATTGCGCGCTGTGTGGCATGTGGCGCCGTCCTGTTGAAACCATGTGACATTAATGCCTTCCAATTGAGGCACGAAAAACTTAGTCTCTGTACCGCTCACCGTTGACTGTAACGTTCTGACCAACATCATTTTTGAATACATATGGGCCAATGATTCCACCGCCCCATAAAGCGCACTAAACGGTCACTTTTTCTGGATGTAATGGTGTTTCAACAATGACTTGTGAGTTATTATCGCTTAAATTGCGGCAAATTTGCTTGTTGACATAACCATTTTGCCAAAAGTGTGCTTCATTACAAAACAAAATTTTCCATAAAGTGGATGAACACAAGCTGAATTGACATTGTCATTTAGAGTAAACGTATTGCGAAAATTACCCATAGTTTCTCGAATTAATCGCTCATAATCGCACGTTATGCCAGATGAGTTTGTCGAATTGAACCATGGTTTTCAAAACAAATTTGAATAATTTCCAAACGTTGCTCCGGCGTGAGTCTATTCATGATGAATTGCCAAATCAAACGAACCCCGAAACAACCGGAAACTGTCAGATCGGCTGCCACAGAAAACATTGTTGCCAATTTAAAGTTTACCGCCTCTAAATAAAACACACATTACTTAAAGAAATTCGACGGGTCATGGAACTGCTCGAGAGACTGGATATCTCAACAGTTTCTGGATATCTCAACAGTTTTTTTATACTCTAGATGAAATCTGAGAGTATATTGTGTTTGCCTTACCGTTTGTAACACTACGAAACAAATTTTCGCACAGAGCGGCCAAGGGTACAGAAATATTTGTTGTCGCTCAAAAACCTCGATTCCGAGTGGCCGTCTGCCTACAACATAATTCTCGAACGCTTCGAGATATCGTGCTGAAATCTGTTGTCATTTTTTTTAGTTCGTGAACGGGCTATATCCTTCCACTCCTTGTACCCATACAAATTTCTTGAAATTTCAAAATTTTAAAAAATTGATTTTTCTTTGAAACTATTTAAGCTATAGACTTGAAATTTTGGTCAAAGTATAACGATGTAAATGTTATTAATATAAAAAAAATTGATATGGTCCCCTCACTCCTTCTACCCCCTCCCATACAAATGCACAATTTTTAAAAATTATTTTTTTCAATTTTCATTGAAACTAGCAAAGCGAAAAAGACGAATTTTTGCCAGAATTAATTTTATTATAATTTCAAGCTTCAAAATTATCAATTTCATCCCACTTCTTCTGCCCCCTCCCATACAAATTTCTCGAAAATATGAAATTTGAATTAAACTAATTTTCTTCGAAACTGCCAAAACTATCGACTTGACGTTTTGTGAAAAGTCTAATAATAGAAATGTCAATGACGACGAAAAATTTTGATTGATGCTCCTTCTACCTCCTCTAATACAAATGCGATTTCCGTTAAAACTACAAAAAGTCAAAACTTAAAATTTTGCCAGATTTAGTCCTTTAATAATTGTAATAGATGAAAAAAAAATTGTCAGCTTCGCTGCACTCCTTCTACCCCCTCCCATACAAATGTCTACATTATAAATTCAAGAAAAGCATTTCTCATTCGAACATATGAGAGCTATCAACTTTGAAATTGAACGTGATAAGGATGTTGATGTAATAAGCAGTTTCAAAATCATCTAAAACCCTCCAGTTCCTCTGCCACCTCCCATACAAATGTTCCATTTTCAGAAAAACTAAGTCCAAATTCTTTGAAAATAATTGAAACTACAAACTTTAAATTCAGCACAAAATATTTTGCATGTCACAAAAATGAAAAACCTCCCCTATCTGCTTCTACCACCTCCCACACAAAAGTCACATTTGAGGTGAAATATTTTTCGGTACATTAAACTCTTTCCGATTTCATCTAGAGCTTTACGCCCAATCATAATTCTGTTATATTTTTTTTAAGACACTGAGCTCAACTTATCTGCTTTCTAGCAAAGTCTTGATTCAATGGCAGGTTGTAAAATCAATGGGATGCCCTTCCGCAGCTTGATACATGCATTAACCGTATCATCGAATACCCCTTCTATAACGAGAAAGCAACCTACTGTGATTTCCTTGTCTTTTATCGACTTCTCAATTTTTGTTACAAAGTTTTGTAATGTGTAGGTTGTGCACTTTCCTGGTTGATAGGCATTTCAATGCCCCGTCTCCTTTATGTCAATCCAAAATGTCTATAGTGTTTTGGAGAACGGTCAGTTAGGTTAGAAATATAACTACCTTTACTAGAAAGCAGTGACGGCTCATCAAGTACGGCAGGATTGGCAGTGCACTTTCGGAGCGATAAAAGTAAAAATTTAGATATCAACCACATTCGTGAATCTTTTTTCACAAAATCTATACGATCTAGATATACGCAATAGAAACAAACAATGTCTTTTCAAGGCTTCGAAGCCCGTTCACGAACTAAAAATTACATGGAAGAAATTTCAGTTCGATAGTTCAAAGCGATCGAAAATTATTTAGTCGACAGACAGACAGAGATTTTCGGCCAACAACAAACATTTCTGTAACCTTGGCGACTCTGAACGAGCTTTATTTCTTAGTGCTACAAACGGTACAGCAAACACAATATACACTCAGATTTAATCTAGATTGTAATAATAAGACCCTAAGAAGTAGTGAAATTACTTTTTTTCTTTCCAAATTATTTTAATCATAATATCAGAAGGGTTATTTCGACAAATTACCAATCAGACAGCACAAAAACAAATACCCCGAACATTTTTCCTGTATAGCGAAACATTAAGAAAAAACCGCCCGACTAGTATTTTGTATCAGTACAACAACCCAAGAAATCTTTAAGAAAATTGCAATAAAAAACACAAGGAACGACTGTCCTAATTTCTTGCAGACAGAAGAACTTTCGTCAAGCGGACTTTACAAAGTTTTCTTGTACCATTCGAAACATTACTCTTCTTTCTTTCGAATAAATACGAAAGTTTGGCTATTCCGCTTCAACGAATTTTGTGAGAGGAAAAAAGGAATTCTTAAGAATGTCTAAGAGCATACAATTTCGAGAATTCATTATTATAATGTAACGTTACGAAAATAAAAACAAGAAATTCTTTCGTATAATCAATAATTGAATATAAATGAGAGATACTGTTTCGAATTAGATAATAGCGAAGATTATCAATAATGTAAGATATCCCAAGCTAAGGTGTAGCCTAGTGCGTAGCGTGCTGGTCTACAAAGCGAAGGTCCTGAGTTCAAATCCTGGTCGACGCATATTTCTAGTACACTGCCTGCTTGGATATACCTCAGTTACTTTAATCTATGGAGTTGAAAATTCGTAGATAGAGGGTTGTGCGATGGGCTAACAACCCATTCACAATGACAAAAAAAAAACTAAAATGTTAAGGAACCTAAGGGTCAGGAGGCCAAGGCCCGATTTGAGCTAAAGGGCCATTGTAGAAGAAGAAGATATCTCAAGCCTATGAAAGAAATTGTACCCATTGAGATACGTTGAGATTGAAGGAAAAGGTTTCAAACATCCCTACTCATTGGCCGCTACTCGCGCGCCCGTATCCAACAGCCAAGCAATTCAATCGGCAACCATCGCTTTGGGTGTTTGAAACCTTTTCAATAAATATCAACGTATCTCATGGATACAATGTCTTCCATAGGTTTGGGATATCTCATATTATTGATAAATTTTGATAACAGTAACAATTGAAATATTTATGAGTGGAAAAAATTTCAAAAAAATTTTAGTTCACTAAATGCATAAAATGAGTTCCGCGACTGAATTCTTAAACTTATACATATGTATATGTAAGTGTGGCTATCTATTGGCAGCAGACGAAAACACGAAGTTTCAATTCTCATACATAGAATGCACCAGTTCTGAGCATCTACGGTTCACCATTCAATGCGTACGATCGTGTATTGGTTTAAGAAATTAAACAAAAAGATGCATAAGTTCATATTATCACTCAAAAATCTCAAAACCGGATGTCCGTCCGTCTGCTCTCTAGCTCAAGTATGCGTTCAGGTAGAAAGTTTAAATTTTTTGCCGTTTTTAACGAAAAAGTAAGGTCAAGTTCGTGAACGGACCAAATCGCTTGGCCTCTTCTACTCTCTCCCACACATTTCAAAAAATTCCTATAATCACATTTTCTTTCTCTATAAGAGATGTCGATTTAAAATTTGGAACGAATTGATTTAATGATAACTAAGATCTACAGTAAAAAAATTATTTCAATCCCTCACTCCTTCCAACACCTCCCACACAAACTACCTTCATGAAATACTGTAACCCAATTTACTACGTACTTATTGTTGCATGTCAGCCCTAGTCGTTCATCGTGCTCGAGCGTACACAGAAACAGCGTAGACGGCCGACTGATGAATGAAAATCAGACAGACGAAAAGCAGACGAATAGCGACCGAAAAAACCATATAAAAAGGCGAGCTTTTGCAACAAAAAAGTCAGTCTGAATTGGGAACCGAAAGAGTCAAGATCTGAACATCGTGTGATAAAGTCGCGATAGATTCAGTGGAGAGGTGGAAAACGAAAGAAAAGAAAATAAAAAAGCGACAATTGGTGATTGGAAAAAGCGTTTGCGATAGTTAATAATAATAATAATAATAATAAAAAAAAATACAATTTTGCGGTTATTTTAAGAAAACTAGTTTCATACTTGAAATCCAGCGACCCCTTGCACACTTCAGTATGAAATTTATCGAGCTGAAATTATGCACTAAATATTTAATTAGCAATATGAGTGAGATCGAAAAAAAAATTAATAAATTCATTACGAATTACGAATTTTTATTTAATTTCATCGAAACTACGTAGCGCGGATTAAATGCGCTTAAATTCAGCACGTTAATTTAGTAATTCGTAGACATTTCTGATATTTGTCATAGTTTCCATAGCAAAAGGTGTCAAAACGAAATTATTGAGTTGGCAACTAAGTAAAAGCTAGGGTGTAGCCTAGTGGGTAGCATGTTGGTCTACAATGCGAAGGTCCTGAGTTCAAATCCCGGTCGACGCATAATTCAAGCACACTGCTTACATGGATGTACCTTGGTTACCTCAATCGCCGAAAATGAAAAATTCGTAGGTAGAGGGTTGTGCGAAGACCTAACAACCCTTCCACAATAAATAATGAAAATGTTAAGGAACCTGAAGATCGGGAGGCTAAGGCCCGATTTGGGCTGTAGCGCCATTGAAGAAGAAGAACTAAGTAATTGCCGATTTCACATGGCCATATTTTTAAATGGCTTCTGTCAATTATACATTTTTTTCCTTTTGACATTTGTTAGCTGTCAGTCTTACTTTACTTTAGAAGCAAATTGCGCGTATTTTTGGTAAAAGGTATTGCTTTGGCGTCAGTTTTAATATGAAAAGCATGGGAGCTAGACCATCTCCCTGCCTTAAACCGTATTTCGTTCAAAAGCTGGTTGTGGAATCGGCTTGAATTCTAAATTGAATATTGAACATTGAAGCCGCCATCGCCGAAATAGAGCCCTAATTATGCGAAAGAGTGATCGAAAATTTCGATCAAAGGATGAGGGTCCGCAAGCAAAGCGAAGGCGCCGATTTGACAGATAGTGTTTCAAACATAATTCACATGTGTCTACTTTATATTGCATTTAAAATTTCAGGGACATCCATATCATTCTATTCAAAAAATAAATCCTACACCTCTTGTTGATACACCCTTTACCTAATAGCTCGACTCAATCAAAAATTTTGTGCGTCACAAAATTCTTTACAGTGAGTTTATCTTTCTAAGCAGCGCCCATAATTTCAACTGAACAATAGGCACAATAATGCCGACCAACTCAGAATGTTCGTTCGAAAAAAATTCGGCTGCCGAGTAATGAGTGCCTGGTATATCAGGTCGGATTTGCATGAAAACTCGTAAAAATTTGCAATCCCGCACCCACAATTGGGTGAAATTTGTTGAGTCGAAGATGAACGCGAACTGAGTAGCGACAGCTACGGCTTCGGCGACATTTGCTCTGTCGAGATAACAATAAAAGGAAAACGCGTCCCCCTCATCTCCGTCTACAATTCGCCAAACACTTCAATAAAAAAAAAATACGTGAGGTTTTCGTCTTTTTCGTTTGTTTAATTTTACCTACTGCTCCGTTGAGATTATGGTCGCCTGTTGGTCGGAGCTCGCTTTGTAGAATTTTCACTTGTAGGCTGCCATAATACGCCGATAAAACGTCACAAATCTTATGATGAGGAGTTCTTGACAGATGCCTAAGTTTACCATGTGACGTTCGTGATTCGCCATTGTTGATCAGCATTTACTGCTGGCGGTGGCCAAATGGTAGTAAAAGGTCTCGGGTCTGCATTGGTTTACTGGTTTCCAATAAAGTATTAAAAGCCGAGAAAAGCCTACTGTAAGAACATCGTCAGCTCTGCTACCGAATCCTACCTACACCTCCTCGTGGTGGCCGCTGGGAACTCTCACTTGAGAATTGCTAACGTAGGAGGGTGAAGGCGAGTTTTCCGCGCCTGATAACGGAAACAACAATAATAACCACTCCTCCAGAGCGGAGGTTGGGCGAAGGGTTAACTCCCCTGTCACCGTAAAAAATCTTCATTGTTTTGGAACCCAAGACGAAGCCTCGGATAGGATTGGACCAACGGAAACGACCGCGCAAACGTACAACGGACTATGCTTTTGGATCCTGGAATGTCAGATCATTAAACAAACCTGGTGCTGTTAAAGAATTACTACAACAGGCCAGTCAGTACAAATTAAATGTGTTGGCAGTCCAGGAAACGAAATGGACTGGTAGAGAGATTCAGGACATGAGATCGCACACAATTTTTAAAAGTGGGAAGCCCTCAGGAAGCCGTGAATTTGGAGTCGCCTTTATTGTGGATAGGGAATTTAAATCACACGTCATCGACTTCAAGCCAATTAACGAACGGATGTGTGCGATCCGCATCAAAGCGAAATTCTTCAAAATATGGCTAATAAATGTACATGCCCCGACGGAAGAAAAAGATGAGGAAACGAAAGATGCCTTTTATACGAGCCTTGAAAGGCTATTCGACTCATTGCCCTCAAACGACGTTAAAATAATACTTGGCGACCTCAACGCTAAGGTCGGGAATGAAGAGACTCATCGTGGAACAACTGGAGGGCATAGCCTCCACGACGAAAGTAACGACAACGGCCAGCGCCTGATAGACTTTGCATGCAGCAGAGACATAGTTATAAGTTCGACATGCTTCCCACATCGACGCATCCATAAAAGAACATGGGCATCACCAGATGGCAATACCTTTAACCAAATAGACCATGTCCTTATACAGCGGAGATGGGCCTCCAGCATCATTGACGTTCGAACATTCAGAGGAGCAAATTGTGACTCGGACCACTACGTGGTCAAATCCAAATATCGATGTCGTATGTCAAAGGCGTATCAAACAAAGACCAGCCCTCTTCGTAAGTTCGACATCGAAAAGCTCCAAACGGCGTCAGTTGCGGAAAATTACGCAGCAGCACTTGAAAGAGAGCTCACTCCGATTCTGCAGGATGACATACCGAAGCCTGTGAACCAAGTTTGGATGGATATAAAGGCAACCATAAAGACCGTTGCGGAACAAGTGGTTGGGTATGAAGCTCGGCGCAAAAGAAATGACTGGTTCGACGACGAATGCCAGGATGCGTTAGATAAGAAAAATCAGGCGTACAGACAGTTTCTCGAAAGGAATACCAGAACGAAGAGAGAAAAATACGAAAATCTCCGACGAGTAGCAAATAAGGTCATTAGATGTAAGAAAAGAAAATATTATGACGACCAATTGAGAAATATCGATGACAATCTTGCGAGCAATAAAACAAGACAAGCCTACAAAGTAGTGAAAAGCCTAAGACGTGGATATCAGCCTAAGACAACCCTCTGTAAAGACAGAAATGGCACTATCATCGCCGAGGATAATCAGATTAAGGAAAGGTGGGCGTCATACTTTAAAGAACTCCTTAATCCCGCACACGGCTCCCGAACATCGGAGCTGATAGGTCTCCAAACCTCCGACGAATGTCCACTGGATCCTCCAACGTTGGAAGAAGTCGAATTTGCCATCAGAAGCCAGAAAAGCAATAAAGCGCCGGGCATCGACGAAATTCCAGCGGAATTAATTAAATATGGCGGAAGCTGCACCCGAAATGCCATCCATAAAGTGATTCAGTACATCTGGAATCAGGAGCAAATACCGGAGGAGTGGTGCCAATGCATTATTTGCCCTATCCACAAAAAGGGAGACAAACTGCAGTGCGAAAACTACAGAGGTATCTCACTACTTTGCACGTCATATAAGATACTGACAAAAATATTAGAAAATAAGATTAAAATTTACGCTGACAATGTGATTGGGGAGTACCAAGGCGGTTTTAGAGCTGGTCGATCAACGACTGATCAACTTTTTACGGTCAAACAAGTGCTTGAAAAATGCTGGGAATTCAACATCGACGTTCACCAGGTTTTTGTGGACTTTAAACAAGCATACGACAGTATCGATCGAAACGTACTGTACAAAATAATGCTGCATTTTGGCATCCCAGCAAAACTAGTCCGACTGACCAAAATGACGATGACATCAACAACATCACAAGTCAGAGTCAACAACCAACTAACTGATGCCTTTGACACAAATGTCGGACTAAAACAGGGTGATGGGCTGGCCCCTCTGCTTTTTAACCTAGCTTTAGAATACGTCATCAGAAAGTTACCCGTTGACACAAGAGGTACGCTGCTTTATAAATCCAGCCAGATAGTGGGTTATGCGGACGATATCAACATATTATCACGCTCTTTCACATCCGGAAAAGAAATTCTACTAAGCCTCGATCAAGCAGCAAAAGAAGTTGGCTTGAAAATTAATGAAACAAAAACGAAAATAATGACACAAACAAGGAAAAGGACCCCCAATAGACAAAACATTACAATTGACGAATATAATTTGGAAAATGTGGACGAATTCATATATTTAGGCACAAAATTGACAAAGAGTGGAAATGAAACGAATGAAATAAAAAGACGAATCCAGCTCGCAAATAAAACGTATTATTCAGTCTTAGCTATTCTTAAGGCCAGCTGCGTACACAGGAAGACCAAACTCCAAGTTTACAAATCAATAGTAAGACCTGTGCTTTGCTACGGATGCGAAACATGGACCCTTACACAAGCATCCGCAAATATGTTGAACGCTTTCGAAAGACGGGTCCTGAGACGAATAATTGGAGCGAAACGTGATGGTGACCGATGGCGAATTAGATACAACAGTGAGCTGTATGATATATTCGACGAACCGGAGGTTTCCACTATCATCAGACTGCGGAAGCTGCAATGGGCTGGCCATGTACAAAGGATGGACGAAACTCGAATACCTAAAAAGGTATTCGAGGGAAAAACGGAGGGCCGGAGGCCAGTGGGAAAACCCAGGAAACGCTGGTCCGACTCTGTTGACGAAGACTGTTCATCGCTGCTCGGATTTCAAAATTGGAGGACGCGGTCACTGGACCGAGATCGATGGAGACTTCGGTTACGGGAAGCCAAGGCCCGAAAGGGGCTGTAGCGCTGCGACGACGACGACGATTTACTGCTGGCGTCATCTATTGGGAAACATACACAGACGCCAGAACGAAACCTATGTCAAATAGTGGAAATCCGTTGAGCAACTACAGACATAAACGTCGCACATTTTCACTATGTAGTTATAGGATGACTACATTCATATGAGATGAGAGAAGTAGTTAAAATCACTCAAGAACTGTGGCGCCCATTTCTCTAAATTCAAATTAGAGACAGTGGAGTGCAGACATTACCGGACGGTATAGCATCACCCAGCTAGGGTGTAGCATAGTGGGTAGCGTGTTTGTCTTGTAATGCGAGGGTCGTTAGTTCAAATCCCGGTCGGATAAATTATATACTTCCAGCACATTGCCTGCTTGGATATACCTTGGTCACCTCAATCTACGAAAATGAAAAATTCGTAGAAAGGGGTTTGTGCGAAGGGTTAACAACCCTTCCAACCCTTGAAAAATGTTAAGGAACCTGAATGTCAGGAGGCCAAGGTCCGATTTGGGCTGTAGCGCCATTGTAGAAGAAGATAACATGATTACCTTGCTTAAAAGTATCCGAAACTTAGATCAAAAAAATGTTTATCAATGCTTTGCTTTTGTCTATCATTAAACTTAATTACCTAATGTTTATTTCAGAAAAAAACAAAAACATTACATAAAATTTCAACAACCTCCAGATCTATTTAACCACGCTCGACTGAGTCACGCTTATGTTTACAACATCAAAAAAAAAATCCGATTACGTCTGGCAACTTCAGAATTTTATTTACAAATTCAGATTATTTTACATCGCCCCCCTAGTTACAACACGTTACCTTCACCTGTTTTTTTTTTCTTACAACGTCCAAATCAAAATTGACCGATATCAGCTGATTCGTCAGCTGTTTGCCCGTATTACTTGTTTACCGTGAATCTTGTTTATTTCTATCTCGGTCTATTTCATCAGAATTTCGGATATTTCGAGTGGGACGGAAAAAAGCGGTGTGTCTACGAGACTTGAGGCACGCAAGCAATGTCCGCTGCCTCGATTCGCCACACAAAACCTCTCTAGGTTAGGTTTAGGCTCGAAAGAGGAAAAAACAAACGAATTAATGATGGCGCCACCATTGAAACAATAATTAAGAAATTCGGCGTAACATATTTTGAATTTCCCGAGTAGAAAAGAGTGACAAATGAAAAAAATTAGGAAAACAATAAGCACGTGGCAAAATTCAAAATGGCTGCCGATTCAAACTCACTCAAACATTTGACAGATCATTAGATTCAGTTCATATTGCGAAAGTTTTCCGCGCGATAGTTCTGATTGTGAGTCATTCGCGTATTCTTCACGACTGGCAGTGCCGAAAGATCGCACATTTTTCAGTGCGCAATTAAAGACCGGTTTGTTTGCACCATGCGGTCCGAAATTAGCAAAACAAAAAACAAAAAATGAATGGCCGCGAAAGTAGATGTATATAAAACGAGTATACATAATACATCATGGGGTATGTGTCAAAAAAAAACACACACTTCATGGTAGAATGGCTTCCATTTGTTTTGTTTTGTTTTCTTTTTTTTTAATAAGCAGGAAGGAAAAGAAGAAAGAAAAGAAATGTGTGTAGTGATGCGACCTTTTTGCCCTTGAATGCGGCGTTTTTCTCATATAATTCATCCCGATCAGGTATGTATGTATGTAGATATGCTGATAACGATCCAGTTATAGGTTAGGTAAATATTTAGGGTTAAGTTTTCTTTCCAATCGATTTGTTTACTTTTCACGCTTCAAATTATGTCATTTATTTATATTGCGTCAAGGTTATGTTATGGTGCCATCTGCTGGTCGCTTATCCGAGCTACGAATCAATCAAGAAGTTCTTCAACACGCTTGTGGTGTGGCCTTTATTTTTTATCGCTTGTTTTTATCCTGTTGAAAGTGCGAGTGAAGGGGACGAGATTATGCAAGCGAAAGGAATAGTGAGTATAGTGTTTTGCGTTTTGCGTTGTTTTTTTCTACTCTAAATTCCTCTCTCTAGCATGAGATTAAAGAAGGCATAAGTGGGTAGAGAGGAAAACTTGGTGTGCTGTGGTTCGAATTTTTGTTGTTCTTGTTGTTATGGGAACTGTGACTGATGATGATATTCGAAACTGACCAAGTCCACTGGAAGGAAGTGAACTCAACAACTAAAGGTTTATTCAAGCAAATCTCACGTCATTGTGGAATTCGCAATGGTTTTATGATTGGCAGAGTTAGGTTGCAATTTTTTTTTTATCATTAATTATTTGTATGAAACTAATGCGATCAAGTTACAGGAAGTGAAGATGGCGAATTAATTAGAGAATGAAAATTACGTCGTATCGGAAAAAGAAACCAATATCGCCATTGAGTGATTGATTTTGAAGACATGTTGGAATATAAGATGGCAAATCATAACGCAATTTTGATGTAATCGAATAAGGCATAAAAGTTTATTGATAAATTAAGAGCGAAATGACTTAGTTGACATCGGTAAAAATTGATC
The DNA here is from genome assembly GCA_963669355.1 of Chorisops tibialis. Lineage (NCBI taxonomy): Eukaryota > Metazoa > Arthropoda > Insecta > Diptera > Stratiomyidae > Chorisops > Chorisops tibialis. Next base: position 11,685,146 of record OY770262.1, on the reverse strand, counting down.
ACAGGCGATTGTAAACTAAGTTAGAATTGCTCCACGCAAAACGAAGAGGAATCGTAATCGAGTCGTAAATAGTAGTGTACTTAACAGTTTATACAAGAAAGCCAGATCAGAGCTTAAAAAGGTAACTAAACAATGTAAACAAGATGTCTTAGAGAACTTTGTAACAACACGAACGGCAACTTTTGGGATGGCGCATACAAGGTAGTGATTACGAAACTGAAAGAACCAAGGTGACTAGCACCAACTTGTCCGATATTTCTCGAGAAAGTTGTCAAATCGCTATTCTCGACCACGGGATGGATTTCGCAAATGGCGCTCTACAATCCACGCAATAAAGGCAATAGATAGAAAAATGGATCTAACGAATACTGCGCTATAATAACACTAGACGTCAAATATGTCTTCAATTCGAGGACATAGCCGCATATCATGAATGCTCTGCTAAGATTGTAAACTCCGTCATACCTCATCAGAAGCTATCTCACAGATAGAATATTACCATAAGATAGCGAAGGAGTGAAGAAGTACAGCATCACATGCGGAGTCTCACAGGGCTCAGTACTAGGACTCGTATTATGGAATATACAATATGATGGCATCTTTCAACTTTTAGTACTAAAAGGTGTAAAAATAATCGGCTACGCAGATGATATAGCGGTTACTGTGGTAGCGAAAGACTTGCAGAGTATCAACAACATAACCACCAACTTTATTTCTGACATTAAGAACTGGCGAAGCATCTAATCTAGAATAAGCTGCACAAAAAAAACCAGAAGTAGTTCTTATTACAAGCAGAAAACAAAGAGCATTTAACGTTGAATGTAGATGAACATTAAATTGTATCCCGACCCTCCATTAAATGCTTTGGACTTATGATTGATGCAAGATTATTGCGCAAAAGCAGGGTTTGTGAACGCCGTTTTATGCAGAACAATGGCCAACATTGGAGAGCACAGCCGAAGCAGGAAAATACTTCTGTCACGAGTGGCGCGAAATATAACATAAAATGTTTGCAGCACCGATATGGAGTGAAGCCCTACGAAACAAAACTCACGCGAATATATTAAAAAATATTCATAGAAAGATTGCTTGAACTGAATTTCGCACAATTTCATATGACCATTGGACATACTAGCTGGTGAACTTCAACGATTATACCACAAAAAGAATACGATAAACCGATGCTTAGCAGTGGAAGAAAAGAAAGAAGAGAAACGAATCAGTACTAACGCCTGACAGCTGCTATGGAACAACGTAAACAAATGCCGATGGACGCACAGACTCTTAAGAGACGTATATAAGTGCGACAGACGGAAGTACGGTGCAGTGGATTACTAGCTTAGCTCATGGATTCACATGAATAAATTCACTTTACTTCACTTTAAGAAATTTTGCACAGTTGTTATAGAAGTTATTTGCACAAATATGGTCATGGCTTCTCGGCGTCATATCTAACCTGCACAGATACGATGCAGAGCATGTATTTTTGCACTGTCCAATCTACGAAATAGACAGAAGGAGAGAAGAAGACATCGCGAGAGAGAATATTAGCCCCAACAACATTGTCCCACATATGCTGAACAGCAAGGAAATCTGGGACGGAGATATGCGCGACAATCCTCATCGAGCTACAGAGACTCGAAGGACCACGAATGGAACATCTAAGACAGAAGTGTTCACAGTAACTAGAACTGTTGACAGTTTAATAAAATAGGCAAAGTGACATAGTCAAGATGACAAAAGATATTACATGTGATAGAAAACTGAAGTTTGAGCTTTATGCTCCTCCTGACGTAACAAAATATAAATAAATACTAAAGCGACATATTGTGAACGAAAAGTGTTAAACTGATTTTAAAAAGGCAAATAATAAAGTTTGTGTCAATTAAAAGATGAACCCGTAATTTAAAAAATGAGCCCGTTTTAAACAGAAAACATATTTTTAACCTGTTCTTCTACAGAGCTAAATACCTTCAATTTCCTATTCAAATAAAAACCTGTAAATAATTTTATTGAATCCTGAAATAAATCACATTTTATTGTTATGTTAAAGCTGAAAAATAACGTAAATATATTTAAAGATTTTTCGAAAAGTTTGGAAAGATCTTGATACTTGCAACTTATCTTAAAAACAAAATCAAATAAAAAATAAATAAAAATCTTGTTTGTACTACTCACTTTGCGCCGCAAGCTGTTGTTGATGTGCAGCAGCACGCTGTAATAAAAAAAAAAATTTAATCATTTTCTTTTAATTATATTGAAACGATGGCATACTATGATAGTTCTCAAGAAATATTTAGAAAAATATTAACACTACGGTAGCTGGTGATTTTTTTAATTTTTTTAACTCTTATACCGATCGTGAATTACTATAGTTTTATTTCCATAGTTTAAGGCACCCAGTATAATGTAGGGAGTAACCTTTTCATGGATTGTACAGTAAAGTAGCCATGAGCATCAATAACCTTCAGCCCTTAAAAATAATGCATGTAAAATCCTAGCTAAACTTGCTGACCAAGGCGTATAGTCTCGTTAAGGAAAATGATTTCTCGACAGAGAAAACCCCCCACCGGCGCCATTTTTTCGACGAGGTGTACAGGCCAAAATTCATAAATATTGGCCTGTTCCTGTAGAGGAATTCATATGCCAGAAGTGTCAGGAGCTTGGCCACACCCAAACGTTGCTCAAGAAGCCACCGAGATACCGCGAATGCTATCAAGCAGAGTACGCGGATAAGCTTAAAACCATGGAAATAGGTTACAAAATAATAAGAAAGAGCCTATAAGGACAGCTATCACCCATCCTACATCAACAAAACCCTCTTGCTCAAAACCACATCCCACTTCGTCCAACTTTTATGAAAATTCCCCTTACATACCCAAACTACACCATCCGGATTCCCGAAACCAAAGAAAGAAACACAAATCCGCTCAAACCCACCCAAGACAATTCTGTGGACCCCAACCCCAAATTGAGAAAACGATAACCTTCTCTCAAACCATAAACCGCAACCATTAATTACACAATCACATTTGCTAACCCAATTATTGTCCTGCTTGTCACTTTACAATGAAATATTAAAGGTGGCCTCGAACACCTAGTCTCAGTCTACAAACCTGACGTCTTCGCCTTGCAGGAAACTTAAATTGTCCATTCCTTCAAGCTTCCTAATTATAAATCGTTTCACTTCAATCATACCTATCCTAATGCTCGAGATTGTATTGGCAAAACTACCATCCCAATTCTTCTGTCAACTCAACTTCCGACTCATTCACTTGACTGTCACAATTCTCTCCCAAATCCTCAATTTGACAATCAGCATCTCTTTTAGTACCAGAAATACAATGACTGCAATAGATGTGACACTCTCCACACCTGAACTCTCACCCATGCTTGAATAACCGCTTCACCCCAACTCCAGAAAGCAATGACCACTTTTCCGTCCTTCTTAGTACATTTCCGTCACTCCATCCTAATTCACAAACGCCGTCAGACGAATATATTCCTCACTTCAAAGAAAACTTAGCAAACTGGAAACAATTTGAATTCTTCACCCAATTCCTCTCAGATGAATCCCTTCCATCGTGTAATCATGACCAAGAGACTCCGAATCGATCCCTGTTACCCATCCTAATCAATTTTTGTACCAGCAACTTCTCTGGGTCACGGAGAGTGAAATTGTCGAAATCACTCAATCAAAGAACGCTTGCTGGAAACAGTTCAAGGGATCTCTCTCTCTTTACAACTAAATAGCCTATCGGAAAACCCAATCTATTCTTTACCGTGCATCGAAAATAGCTAAACGTGATTCTTTCACCATTGTAAACTGCTTTGATCCCACGCTTGACTCCCGTACTCTCTGGGGCGAAATCAAATCCCTTTAGACCAACAAATCCCAACCTCAACTTTTATTCATATAATCCATGAATCTTCCATTATTTCAGATCTTGCACAAATAGCAAACCTTCTCGCTACTAAATGGAGCTTGAATTCTTCCTTCCTTCCATACCTTATCCAAGAAAAACTGCAATTAAATCCCAAATTGCCTAAAAATGCCTCCAGGATCCATTCACAATATCTAAGTTGAACTATCAACTCAGCCTTGGAAAACAAACGGCACCCGGAAATGATAAAATATCTGATGTTGAAGCATTGCTCCCCGATTTTTAAATTCGTCCTCCACAAAAACATCATATCCACTAGCATCCTTTTTCAATCTTGGAAAACCGCTATTCTCAGACCCATCATAAAAAGTGGCCAGGGTATGCATATGCAAGATACCTACCGGGCCCTTCTTCCCGTCTTCTTCAAAGTCTGAGAAAAGATTTTGGCTAGAAGGATAACTTTCACAACAGAACTGCATTTGGAAGACGAGCAGCACGGGTTCCGCCCTGACCGCGGTGTCTATATTTTAATTGTTTTGCGTACTCCTGTCCATCGACATAGAAAAGGTATTTGGACCGTGTACTTTTAACTTCCGGAACTACCTACATGCCAGGGGAATCACCACTGCCCCCGTTCCACTGGCGATCTCCTTATCTATTTAACCGAGCGTTGGAATTCCTGCATCCACAAATTTGGAGGAGGTCTTGTATTTGCTCTTGACATTGCTAAAGCGTTCGACAGAGTTTGGCACAAATGTTTCTTGGCCAAGCTGAAGGTCTATGGTCTATGGTTTTAGCATAGCTTTTCTTAAATGGATTGAGAGTTTTCTCTGCGAGCGTGCTACACGCAGTAACTTCTGCACCCTTTTACATTGATTCTGACGTCCCTCAGGGGTCAGTTTTGTCTCTTACCCTCTTTTTAGTCTTCATAAACGACCTTCTATCATCTACTCTTTCTCAATCCTATTCATTGATTGATAACGCCTTCCAATTTGATTCCCCTGCGGAGGCACGTCCAACATCAGTGAACGCATGCCGTAATGGGTCAATACAGTCATTGAACTCTGACCACAGTTTAATTCTGGAATGAAACAGGAAAAACAGAGAAGAGCTTAATGCCTTAAAAACGCAGTCCTGTCATCTATCTCGTAAACATAACGGTCCGACGCCGGCCGCTAATATGTCCTTAAATGGGGTACAGAACCTTCTGAAGACTTCATGTTACTAGGAACAAAATTTAACAATCGCCTTGATTGGAGCCAACACATCTACGAAGTTTCTCTTGTCGGAGAAGTCCGTCGACACGTTTGAGCGAAACATTCTTCGGAAGGTGTACGCAGCAGTTAAGGAGGAAGATGAATGGCGAATTCGATACAACCATGAGCTGTATCAACTATTTGATGACCCACCTGGCCACGTGGAACGAATGCACGTCGAACGAATCCCAAAACGAGTGTTCAAGGGCAAAGCTCAAGGCAACCGAAAGCGTGGGAGGACTGAATCGACGCAGATTGCAGATCGCTTCTCGATTTTTTAAACTGGAGGACCGAGACAACTGGAGGAGGTGCATCCGGGAGGTCAAGGCTCGATATGAGCTATAGCGCCATTGCATCATTATCATAAGGCGTATATCCGACCAAGTCTTGAGCACAACTAGCATGTTTGGGCTGGGGTCCTAGAATCACATCTGGCTCTACTTGACTGTATCCAGGAACATGCATTCCGATTAATTGGAGATAAAGGTATATCGGCTTCAATTGACTCCCTTGAACATCATCGAAATATCGGATTACTCTGCATTTACTATAGATACTTTCATGGTAAATGCAGCAAGGAACTAAAATACTCGCCAAGCTGCACGCTCACACGAGTACACTGTGAAGCCCTTGCCGTGAATAACAGTGAAGTTTGGGCAGTCCTTCATCCCTCGAATGACATTGTTGTGGAATTCATTACCAGAAAATCTCTTTCCTACTGAATACAACCTTCAGCAATTTAAAAATAACGTTCACCGCCGCTTCCAACTCTTCCCTCCTGTGTTTCCCTGCTAATTTCCCTATTTCTACTTGTTTCCCTTACCCATGTCGAATTGACTGTACAAAGCGCATTAAAGGGTGACCGCCTAAGTTCATTCCGATAACCATAAAAAAAATCCGACATCTGCGAAACAGCGCAATCATTTCTCTCCCTAAAAAGGAAGCCACAAAACTTCCTGAACCTCTCATTCCATTGATCTCGATGAGATGACCATACCCCTCCTACCTAAGTTTCGCAACCTTGGATTAATATTCACCTTTAAACTATCATCAACCGTCTTCAAATCATCCACAATATCCTCCAGATGCTATGCATTGCAACCCTCAAACGGAGCACGTCGTTCGACTCCTATATCTTCCCTTCGCATGGAAGTGGAGCTTTCTTTCTTTGAAGCTTAGCCAGCAAACTAACTCTTCTACAATGGCGCTACAGCCCAAATCGGACCTTGGCCTCCTGATATTCAGGTTCCTTAACATTTTTCATTACTTATTGTGGAAGGGTTGTTAGTCATTCGCACAACCCTCTTTCTACGAATTTTTCATTTTCTTAGATTAAGGTGACCAAGGTATATCCAAGCAGGCAATGTGCCGGAATTATATATTGCGCCGACCGGGATTTGAACTCACGACCTTCGCATTACAAGACCAACACACTACCTACTAGGCTATACCCTAGCAAAGTAATTCCCTCACCATCAAATCCCTTGCACAATTCTATGCTAAGCGAATACGATTTCATCATATCCCCCTTCTTCACTCCTAGATAAGGCAAACTTACCTCTTCGCTATCTCACATTGCCTCCTACTAATGCACATAATTATTCTCTCTCAAATGTCTCACAGATCCAAAATATCACGCGAGTTTTCCCCTACTGTCCACCCGTTAATACCACTCTATCGGCTTACAGGAAAAACTCAAACTTGGTGGCCACAACTAGCGGCACCCTCCGCAAGCACTCCCTTCAATCATCCTCTAGCAAGCTCGTTCTTTACACTGATGGTTCCGATTCTAACTTCATTCCTTCTTACGTAGCGGTAAAACACTGTCTAAACAATCTCCTAATAATCCTCTACCATCCTTGCAGTAGAGATACTCAGGAAGCTAAGTGGCTGAGATGGCGGCTTTTTTGGCCGCTATACATATTTTTAACCTAAAGAACTTGGACACAGTCATATAGCAATTACCTTAGAATCCAGCACGCGTTTTCCAATCCCTTCAACAAATTCCTATCCGTTACAACCATCTCACGCTTCCTCTCCCCTTCCATCTCCCTTGCCTGGGTTCGGCATATCGGCATTACATGCAACGAAGTACTTAATGCAGTAGCTAGGGAGGCCCTAACAGTGCCCCTAACTACTGATTCCTTTAACATGCATATTATAATTCTCCACATCCACAAACGTCTTTCCGTCAATCTTTTACAATCTTCTTCTTGGCTAAATAACACCTCTTTACTATACGCTCATATACTGCCCGAAATCCAATCCTTCCTATTCCCGACTGGACTGTACATATATGTGTACTTCGGATGCGACTTGGACAAACATTATTCAGTGTTGAGCATTATTACAAGATCCCCCGAAGTTGTGCTCAAATTATGACATACATTGATACCGATTCCCAAGCCCACAGCTTAATTATACGTAAACAGTTTACAAAGTGGAGACTAACTTCTCGAAATGAACTCACCAGCATGCGTGCAATATTCACGCATACATGCGAACAATCTACGTGTAAAATATGCCTTAGTAATCAGCTGTTTAAATTTTTGGAAGGTATAACCTTGAGCGAACCAATCAAAATCGTTTATTTGAGAGGTAGGCATTTTTTATGCGAACATTTTTTTGGTCTATGGGCAAGATAGGAAGTCTGTCCACTTTGTCCTCTATTAATCTGCCCAAACCGCTCGTACTCTTGACCTCAGCTCCCTCTCCACAGTCCCAAATATAAAACACGCCCTAATCCCTCACGACATATGGCTTCAAAAATAAACCACTTAAAGATTTAAAACATAAAAAATAAATAAATCTTATTCGGTAATAAGAATACGACAAGCTCAACTCGACATGCCAACTTAGCTCGACACCGACTAAATAATCATCACATTCCGATGAGGAGTACTGAGAACAAGGATAACTAAGTTAGCGATCCTATAGATTAACCTACATTCTGATTCTGCAGTATCATTCGTATGCCAGACCTCTCCAAGGCCTGAACATCCAGCGATTGACTCCTGCCCCTTTGTCGAGCAACGACAGGATTTGGTGCAGACGAAGACGACGACGACGAGGACCCCGTTGAACCTCGGATCCATCTTCGTACAGCCGACATTTTCTATTTATTTATTTATTTCTTAATAATTATTTTAACTAAATATTAACAACTTGTATTTTATTATTATTATTATAATTTATTTCTGTTTTTATAATTTTTAATTAATTTCCTTTTTACATTTTTGGTTTAATTTTATTTTTTTATTTAAAATTGTTTTTCGATTTTTTTGTTTTTTTTTTTTATTATCACTGCCCACAAAAAAAACTTTAAATTATTGCGAATTGATTTTACGGGAGCACATTATAATAATATTTTCTGTTTTTGCACTCGTTGAACTATTGCACAATAGATGGCATACTCGTCGACAAAAAGATTTTCTTATCAACCGGCTATAAAAAAAAAATCGTTAATTACTCGTTTGAAGACACGACCGGCACAGAACGACGAAATAGAATTTTTATGAGATACCAGCGAGCGAATGCTTTAAGAGATTAGAGAGCGTGCGATTGAATCAAATTGAATAAATTTAGATACTTATTTTGTTTAGCAGTTTATCCTAGGTGATAAAATGTTTGTTTATTTGCCAGTGTAAACGCAATAAAATTTAACAAAAAAAATTAGAGATGATTTTTTTAGCAGATAATAAAAAGATGAGTTCTTTTTTTAGGATTGTTACGGCGAAGAAGAATAAATTTAAGATTAATTACGAGATTGACAAGATTGCAAATACTCGTATACATAATGGCTTTGACCTAGAAAATTTGTTCGGGGAAAAAAATCTTTTGCGAAGAAAATTGAGAGGAAAAAGGTGATAGCAACCGGAACTGGTTTATGATATTTGTGTGATTTTCGGATCATAAATTAAAGATGGATTCCATATTTAATTATTTGACACGGTTTTGGATTATTTGTGAATTTTGTGCACACATACATTTCAGGTCTCTCGGCCTGAACCTCAAACGAGAGCAAACCTTCTCGAAACAAGCTCAGGATTATAAACGCCAAGGAAAATGTCTAAGGGTGTAGGGTGTAGAGTAGTGGGTAGCGTGTTGGTCTACAATGCGAAGGTTGGGAGTTCAAATCCTTCAGCAACACTAATTGCTTGGATATATCTTGGCCACATTAATCTGCGAAAATGAAAATTCGTAGATAAAGAGTTGTGCGAAGGACTAGCAATCCTTTAACAAAAACAAATAAAATGTTAAGGAACTTCAAGACTGTTATTGATTGTTGCACATCTCTGAGGGAGATGGCTGAACAACTGGGAACCCATTGACCATTCTGGGAAACTGCAGGGCGGACGAACTCGCCCAGCAGGGAACCACCTTGCAGATTCAATCTGAGAGAAGCTGCTAGGATGTAGCCTAGTGGTTGCGTTTTGGTCTTATAATGCCAAGGTCGTCAACTCGATCGACGTAACATTTAATTCTTGCACACTGCCTGCTTGGATATACCTTGGTTACTTCTATGTGCGAAAATGAAAAATTCGTAGATAGAGGGTTGTGCGAAGGGCTAACATCCCATCCACAATAAATAATGAAAAGTAAAAACAAAAAGTGTTACGGAGCCTGAAGGTCAGGCGGCCAAGGCCCAATTTGGGCTGTAATGCCATTGTAGAAGAATATGTCTCTCGCAACTTATAAGTCGCAAGTTAAGATAGATGCAATTAGCAAAGCCAACAGATGGACAAACGGTGTTGCATGTAACACCACCATACAGATTTGGCCTGTACTGGATCTAAGACGCTCTGGTAGTCCGATCTAGCTAAGCAGGCAGACGATTAGCTCTGTAGTAGGAGTCGTTACAGGAAATCATCTGACAGGGAGACATGCTTAGGAGCTTGGCTTTTCGTTCAATGATTTTTGCGGGAGCTGCAAAGATGAGAAAGAGGAAGAGAGATTCTTCATCTGTTATGTACTTGCCCTGCTCCCTCTAGAAGAAGGAGATACCACCTAGGCGCACACTTCTACGATAGTCTCGGTAATCCAGCAAATACGTCAGGAGCCTTCCACGCTTCATAGAAAACTCCGGTTGGTTCACCGAGAAGGAGTCTCTTCTGAAATTCTGTGACATCACAACCGACCGGCTTATGGGCTATGCCTACCTCCCAAGAAGCCTCAAAGACAGGAGGCCAAAGCCCGATTTAGGCTGTAGTGCCATTGACGAAGAACGCAAACGTCGGGTTGGTCGATCACTTATCACATGGAAATGAGATGTTTAAGAGGACGCCAAAGATACAAACGAATCTTTCAGTGTTGCCCTTGGAACAACCCTATATCTTAGAATTTTAATATTCGCAGAATGAGGTTGTCCGAATATACCCTCGATTTTCGTATTGTAGAGATTGAACATGATTTAGATAGGAAAGTGTAATTTTCGCAGCGCTTGCCTAGAGGTGTAAGTTGTATTCAAGCCTTCACATTATAAAGAACTTGTAGATTAGCAGCAACTTGGAAGGACAAAAAGCTTTCGTGCATAGCCCAAGCGCAAACACTAAGATGTTCTCTTAGGAATGTTGAATATATCTTCGTTCCAGCCCAAATTTTCCGTAAGAATTATGTCAGGCTTGAAGACGTAGATAAGACCTCATTACCAAAAATCACTGAATGAGACGTGAGACAGCTTTGTATTTTCGAAGCATCTTCTTTTCATCCCATTCAAAAACATCTGAAGAGTTTTTGTTCAATGAATCATACTCCAACGTTTTATGACATGTTGTTGAAGTGGAAGGAGATATCCATCGAGCTATCATCAGGAAAACTGTTAATTTTGTTCAATGTTGATAAAACTAAGCTATTATTGAAAATTAAAAAGAGTACCGGAGAAAAAATTGAACTTTGCGGGAAGCCAGCGTTGATTACAGAGGGAGAAGAAATAACTCCATCCAATACGAAACGGATTGAACGGTTTTTATACCAATTGGTTTGAGCTTGGCTAGAACAGCGGAGTGCCATACCTGGAAATGTCCAGAGAGCAACAATGCAAGATTCACCAACAAGTTGAATACTGACGTTCAAATGCTTGGTTAAAAGTTGAACGTTTTTTGCGGAAACCATATTGGTGGTCACTAATGTTCAAGATATTCCATTACTCTTTGGTTAATAAGTTATTCTCATAACTTTTGATAGGACTGAAGTAATGGAAATTGGTCGAAGTTAGCGGGATTTTTGCGTTAACCTTTCTTGGTGATGACCTGGACATTAACGAGTTCGTTGGAGGAATCGTGGAATTCTACTGCTTTTCAGCCTGTAGGATAGATGCACGCACAGCCACTCCTGCCTGTCATAAAAATGACAAATGGACACTCACTGGATCATGGGCTTATCACCCATGATCTTAAAATGTAACTATTACGAATACAGACCCTCGGATACGGACGGATTCTACGGTAATGACTTGCGGCATTCAAAAACAGACTATGATTGGCTTCTGGAACGTTAATGATGTTATTAATCTAACTGAAACGGGACTAAACTGCAGCTTTTCCGACTGTGAACTCATTAGTGCAGACATCCAATTCGTTCGTAGTGATCGTTATATTCCGATCTGAGATTGCACGGTGGCGTAGTATTATTAGCAGTCCGAAGCTGCATTAATTGTGTAGTTGATCCTGAGACGAACCCTCACTCTCTGAAGACTTTTTGTGTTAAACTCGTGTTAGCAAGAAGGATATTTATGTCTTTTTGACATATATATTCCCCTATCAAGTCCTTGCACTTTATACGAAAAAACAGTTGACTGTATAACATTTGTTCATAGAACTATGAATATGTCTGACGAACTCATTTTACTGGATGATTCTAATATTCCAGGTCTTTCTTGGTCATTTTCTGACGAAGATTCTACTCTCTTAGTTTCTGATGCTTCGTCGTCGCTTGAATGTTTTTTGTAGATAGCATATTTGCACTTGGTCTCCAACAACTTAGTCTTGTTCGGAATTCCTATGAAAGACAGCTTGACGTAGTTTTTTATTCTGACTACTGTGCCTGTTTAGTGGAAGAGAGCTTATCATCAATTTCGATCATTGATGTCTTACACCCTCCTATTAACATATTTCTTATGATTGACGAGGAGCATATTTTTAGCCCTAGCGAAAAAAAGCTAACTTTTGATTTTAGCAAAGCCGATTTTTTACTGTGGGACTATCTTTTCTCTAATTTCAATTTTGATGAAATTTTTGACAATCCTGATTAGTAGTAGTTGAATTTCATTATATTCAGTACCAATTTTTTTTTTCTTCAGTTCTTTTTACTTATCGGAAGAATAACTCATTGTTGTATCCTTGGTAGACCAGTGAGTTGCGTGCGGTTCGCAACTCTCGTAATGCTGCGTGGAATAGGTATACTAGGACAAAGAATGACACTGATTTTCATTTGTATAAAGAATATTATGACTTATTCAAATATTAATCTCTTATATTCTGAATATTTACTTAAAGTGCAGTCGGATATTATTAAAGATCCCTTAAAGTTTTGGAAGTTTGTTAATTGCAAGCGTAAATCTGATGGTTACCCAGCTTCTTTTCAATTTCTTGGCAACAATAGTAATGATTAATTTACTATTTGTAATTTTTTTGGCACATTCTTCAGTGGATCTTTTTCTGATAGTAACTTTATGTCTGACATGTCGTACTTTGATAACTTTAGAAGTACTGCTTCAACTACTTTGTCTGTATAATGTATATATAATATATCTATAATGATATAATTAACCATATCTCTCGCCTTAAGGATGTTTCTTCTCCTGGCCCAGATGGTGTTCCTGCAGTTGTCCTTAAACGCTGCTGTCTCTCTACTGCTGAACCACTCTCCCTCCTCTTTCAAAGGTCGCTAAAAACTGGGATTTTTCTGAACATATGGAAGTCCTCCTTTATCATATCGACTCACAAAAGTGGTGCAAAATCTGCTGTTGTCATTTATCGACCAATAGCTGAACTGTCAGCTATTCCCAAGCTTTTTGAGTCTGTAGTGTATGAGTGCCTGTCGTTTCACTGTAAATTCAAGTAAACAATACAGTTTTGTCAAAAATAGGTCAACAGTAACTAATCTCATGAAGTTTACGAATAAATCCATTGTGAATATTGAGGACGGTAAGCAGGCGGATTGTATTTATACTGATTTTAGTAAGGCTTTCGATAAATTACCTCATTCCATTATTTTGTTGAAATTAGACATGTTGGGTTTTCCTACATAGTTTATTAATTGGATTAAGTCATATCTATTTAATAGAACCTATCATGTTATCTTTCTTGATTGTACTTCTAAGCTATTTACTGCGCATTCTGGGGTCCCTCAAGGAAGTCATTCGGGACCACTTCTATTTATCCTGGCCATTAATGATGTTGCCTCTATTCTTAAATACTCGGAAGCATTTATTTATGCGGACGACATTAAGATCTTAAGGTCTCTTAGTTCGATATTAGACAATTTTCTTCAAGATTTGATTAATTTTAGTAATTGGTGTCGCTACTATCTATTCACCGGACAAGCTATGGTATGAATGAACCGATTTCGCGTCTCGCGAGAGAAGTTAATAAAAATGCTGATGTATTCGACTTCTCTATTGATAAGCTGTGTTTAAAGCGTACACTTAATGGTATATGATACCAATTTTTTGTCAATTTTTTTTGTTTTATGTTATCTTTATTTGTGTACTTGGTGTAGGGATGTTGTTGTTTGTTTCGTCCCTTCACTAAATGATGAGCCAGAGAATAATTCGATTTCCATCTTTTAATTTGGAATCGATTTATGGCAATTTCTTGCAATAAGGAATTCCGATAGTGATATTACCACCAACCCTTTTCCTGGCAATAATAAATGAAATTGTGAAAGCTGCACTAGAAGGTGGTGATGAAAAAGGTCTTCAGTGCGGACTATTTAACATCTGAAGTCACCTTGATTATGCTCGGACTCAGAGTCAAAGTTTCTCTCGTTTTATTCTAAATGCAATGGAGGCAAGACTGAAAATAAATTTTCCCAGAATCAAGCACACGCGTATGGGTTCGAACACAAGCACATCGATTGTTCTTTGCGAACAAGATGTGAAAGAGGGTCAAGATTTTTGTTAACTCGGAAGCATTGTCAGCATGGACGCCGAAGCCGAGAAGTATATTGGATATTTGGAGATTTCTTTTTACTATATTTACCTTATTCTATAAGAAATCAGATCAACTTGCTTAAATAAATTTAAACAAAAAATAAAGCCGTTCAATTCAAATAATTAATGACGGGTCCCCTCAATTTACGAACTCGACCAATCTCTTTAAGATAGCAATCGAACAATAACCTATACGTAGTCAATACGAATAATTGAACAACTGTTTCACAATTTAATCATATTTTTCCAATTTTCATCTAATCACTAACTACTCCATGTGAAAAGATAAAGTATGATGTCAAGTGTTTTTTTGTATTATTATTATTCTTTTGCTCTTTCCAAATATAATAAGTTAATCAGCAAATCACATATAATTTTACTTGAAGTCATGCAATTGAAAATATTTATAACGAAATTTATTAATTATACTCCCTTAAACGCAATGATTTATCTGCTTTTAAATACCTATCGGAATTTCCAAATTACAGGAAAACAAAAGATAGGTTCAATTTTGAAAAGTATACAGAATAGTTTTGACGTGTCTCCGGCCAAAAACAAAAAAACTCGTATAAAAACAATGCAGGACTACGATTGCACGTAAAGCATAATCATATGATACTTTAGATGAAATAAAAATTTTTGTGATCTTAAGAAAATTTTTATAGGGGGTGGTAGAAGGAGTGACAGAAATGAGCTAATTTTGTTCACATCTTGCTAGACTAGCTATAAAAATGTTTTATTGAAAATTTAAGTTTCAAAAATTAAATAGGTACTGAGAAAATTAGTGTATTAAATTTAGTGTAATTGTGCAGTTTGTTTGGGAGGTAGTAGAAGTAGTGGGGGTTTTTAGTGATTTTTTGAGAAAGAACTATAATCATCATGCAATTAAAATATTTTAATTTGCAGATCAGTAACATTCATACTTTTCAAGAAAATCGTTTTTTTTTTACAATTGTGAAAATGTATGGGAGGGGGCAGAAGGAGTGAAAGCTAATCAGTTAATTTTTTTCCGATTTTAATAATAATGCTAATTAAGTATTTAAAACAACATTTTTAGCTCGATAAATGTTATATGTACTGAGAAAATTGGTTAATAATGTTTCATGAAAAAGAACAGTTTGTATGGGAGGTGGTGAAAGGAGTGGGGCGATTTAAATAATTTTTATAGCATAACATCATTTTCATGATAAAAAAGTTATATTCTAAATTTCAAATTATTAGCTATTGCAGTATTCAAGAAAATTTAATTATTGTAAATATTTGAAAATGGGTCATTTTTTGTATGAGAGGGGATAGAAGGGGTCGAGCGATTTAACCCATTCACGTACTTGACCTTACTCTTTTTTGTCAAAATTTAAACTATCTAGCTCAACGCGTGCTCAAGCTAGAGAGCGCGCGGACGGACGGACATGCAGTTTTGAGATTTTTGAGTAATAATATGAACTTCTGTACTATTAATTTTTTTTTTTTTTTGTATTATTCATTTTTTTCTTCGAGCCTTATTTCTCAGCGTTACAAACTTTGTGGGAAACTTATAATACTCTCAGATTTAATCTAGAGTATAAAAATTATAATTCCTCATATTAAGTTACAAGCTGTCTCCTTTCTATTCTTTAAACCACATTCTCGAAAAAAAAAACATGCGCTATTAAATTTTTTATTATTATTATTTTTTTTTTACTTTGTCAGTTTGAATGACCTCTGATGTCACATGATGTGATAAAAAATGCGCATACTCATTATTTCGATCATGTCTTAATTTTTTTTTTTTGTTCTTAATATTTTAATTTATTCATAAAAAATGTGCTTGTGAACTGGTTCAGCATGCCTCTAATAGTCGATTGCTTTAGAATTTGAGATCAAAATAATTTTTTTTTTAAGAATTGGATTTTCTATGTGGCTCTCAATGATTGCTTTTGTTTTAGCATATAGTGAAGAAAAAAAAAAAATAAAATCAATTTGGGATTAACTCAAGGAGGATATATAAAACGGAGTGCCTGATAAGCTGTCTCATGTGGGAATGCTTTTTGATTCGGAAATTTTCGAAAATTGTGTCCAAGCTTAACTTAGCTTCAAACTTTTACAAAAAAAATATTCTTTCTTGGTTGCTGATATTCAGTCAGCAATAAAATAATTTTCAGTAGAATGGAGTTTGCTGTTTTATTTCAGAAATCTTTATTTTTTGAATTTTTATTAGTTTTTGGTTCATGCCTAAGCTAAACACTTTAGCAACGGACAATTTAACGCGGGACAGAGATAGTTACTTTGGGTTTAAGTATGCCAAACAAGGATAGCGAAACAATTCTTTCGAAAATTTGACAATTGTTTCGAACAATTTAACGTGGGAAAGAGTTAGTTGCAATATTTTTAAGTGTGCCAGACAAAGATAGCGAAACGATTTTTTTTTCCAAAAATTTCGATCATTTCGCCAGTAAAGGAGGGGAAATACTTTCATTCCCATTTCCTTACAAGGCAAAGTATGCTCATAGTCACACCTTATTATATATCCTTCTTGGATTAACTGCGGAAATTCCAAAAAAAAGTGTTTTAAAAGAAATAGTTGGTTGGCTGAATGATTTTCAAAAATGCCAAAATCACAAGGAAATTGTCAAAATCACTCAAAATAATTTACACCGTTCTGCTACATTTTTATATTTTAGATGCAATCTGAGAGTATTATAAGTTTACTCTAAAGTTTTTAACGCCAAGAAGTAATGCTCACACAGATGCGCCAAAGGTATAGAAACATTTGTTGTTGCTCAAAAATTTCAAAACCACATGTCCGACCGTCCGTTCGTCCATCTGTGCGCGAGCTAGAGAACGCGCTGAGCTAGAAAGCTCAAATTTTGTACACGTCGTTTTTGACAAAAAGGGAAGGTCAAGTTCAAGGTCGAATCGCTCCACCCCTTCTACCACCTCGCATACAAAATCACAAATTTTCAGTTATTTACATTAATCAATTTTTCTTGGAAACTTTAAAAGCTAATCATTTGAAATTTGAAAAATATTATTTTTATTATAAATGTGATATATGGAATAAAATTTAATCGAATCCCCCCTCCTTGTACCACTTCCCATACAAAATGCACTTTTTCATTAATACGAGGGCGGTTCAAATATGATCGAGACAAACGCTGTAGATGGCGCGCCTGTAAGTTTTGAAGGTCGCGGCTTGAGTATGTGATAGCTGGGTCCCTTACGAATAGTGTGGCATAGTATTCGTCGCGGACGCACGTTTCACGCGCATGCTACGACCATGAGTGAATATCAAGTGCCGACCGCCGTTGCGCAACGTATTGTCATTCGTTTTTTGGTGTGGGAAGGCGTTAAAAACACGGAAATTCTTCGGCGTTTGCGAAATCAGTTCGGTAGTGAGTGCCTGAGTAGGTCTGCTGTGTTTAAATGGGCCAAAGCGTACAAAGATGGCCGCGAAACCGTCGAGAATGAGCCGCAGGTTCGTCGACCGCGAACCAGCATCACACCAGACAACTTCGCCGCGTAGAACAACTCATTTTGGAGGACCGTAGGGTGAATGTTCGAAACATTTCGGCTGAAGTCGGCATTAGTATTGGTAGTGTAAGTCTATCATCCACGAACACCTTCAATATCGCAAAATAACGGCGCGATGGGTTCCCAAACTGTTGAACTTCGAGCAAAAATTCATGCGGTTGGAAGTTTGTCGCCGCTTGCTGACGCGATACGAGGCGGAGGGGGATGGTTTTTTGACGCGAATCTTCACTACAGACGAGACATGGGTACACTATTACACTCCCGAAAGCAAGGTGTCGTCTAAAGAGTGGAGGAAGAAGGAGGAAGGGGCGCCAGTCAAAGCGAAGACAACCAGGTCCGCGGGTATGGTTATGAGTACTGTATTCTAGGACAGGCGGGGAGTGCTGTACGTTGACTTCCTGCGCACACAACGTTCCATCAATGCTGCATACTACTCTAACCTTCTTAAAACACACGTGAAACCCGCTTATCGCTCTAAACGGAGGAGCATCCCAGCGCGAAGTGCTATTCTTCTCCAAGATAACGCGCGCTCTCATACTGCGCGTCTCACGCTCGATACAATATCAGAAATTGGGTGGGAGGTACTAGAACACCCCCCTACAGTCCGGATTTATCACCCTGCGACTACCACATGTTTGGACCACTGAAAGAAGCCCTCGGAGGTCAAAGATTCAACACCGACGACGATGTAGAGGAGTTTGTGCGCACATGGCTGTCCAAGTTACCCAAGGAATTCTTCGATACCAGCATCAAAAAACTTCCGGAGAGGTGGCAAAAATGTGTAACTAGTGAAGGGAATTACCTAGAAAAACTGTAAATTTTTGTAAATATTTTCGACAATAAATAAATCTGTCAGAGCGTTTGTCTCGATCATATTTGAACCGCCCTCGTACTATAAACCAATTTTCTCAGTTCGTATAACATTTGGCGAGCTCAAATTTTGTAATAAATACTTAATTAGCATTAACATTAAGATCGGAAAAAATTAACTGATTAGCTTCCTTCTATCCATTCCCATACAATATCACTCATTTTCACAACTTTACAAAAAATCGATTTTCTTGAAAAGTATGAATGTTGCTGGTCTGAAATTTGAGAGAAGTCAATTTCATAATATTCGTAGTTATTTCTGAAAAAAATCACTAAAAACCCTCCGTTCCTTCTACCACCTCCCACACAAACTGCTATATTTCACTAAATTCAATACACTAATTTTCTCAAAACCTATCACATTTTTGAAGCTTAAATTTTGTATAAAACATTTTTATAGTAATTCTATGATGATGTGAAAAAATTAGTTCAATACCGTCACCCCTTCTATCTCCTCCCATTTTCAATCAGTAATCAAATTTTCTTGGAAACTATAAAAGCTAACAATTTGAAATTTAGAAAATATTATTTTTATCATAAATGTGATGTATGGTATAAAAGTTTTTCGAATCTCTCTACTCCTGCTACCACCTCCCATACAAACTGCAGAATTTTACAGAATCTAATACACTAATTTTCTCAGTACCTATTCAAATGTTGAAGCATGAATTTTGTACAAAACTTTTTATAGCCACTTGATCATGATGTGTGAACAATTATTTCAATGCTGCCACCTCTTCTACCAAATTTGTGATTGGGAAAATTTTTGATATTCAGTTTTTGATGATTTTGAGGTTCCAGGATTTGAAAAAAGTAGGTTTCTATTGTTAACGACTCCTTAGGTCACTGACACTGCCATAACATGTCAAATAAATAACAAGAAAAAAAAATAATTATGATGATTATTATATAGATTGCACTTCTCAATAAACAGTTTAATAAGGGTCTCAGCAGAGACCGAAACGTAACGAATAATAAAGCGTATACTTTCAATTCGAAATGCACTGTGAAATCATTCACCAAACCAATGAATTAAGTTTAGCGTAGAGTGTAATTGAATCGATTGCCAAAGTGTATTATTAATTACTTAGTCTTTTTTGCTCACTGATTGGCACAAGTTGGGGGTGTTGTGAACAGCGCTTTAGGTCGATCGTAGCGACACTTGTCGCTAACACTGCGGGGGATACGACAAACAAAAAATAATAAACATAATAATTTTTATAAGTACTGCACTTCTCAATAAAACATCGTCAAGTTTTTATTACAAATCGACTTTCCCAGAAGCCATCTACAATAGTTTCATTGAGACGTCGGTCTGTGTGTCTTGACGACAACTCGAGTACGTCTCAACTGAAAAGCATGGGAGCGGTCGCAAAAAAACGATCATATCGCTGGACAGATCGGGATTGTTTTTGGGAATGACGACCAGCCGGAAGTGGAAGTTATTAGCTTTAAAAAAAAAAACTTAAATATTTTTTTTTTATTTGCTCGAAAAATTTTGTATGACAACGTCTTAGGACTGCCCAACAAAATTTGTTTGCTCAATTTTATTTTTCGTTTATTATTTAATTTTTTACAAGTTTTAATGGCATTAATTTCTTCCAGTGTCATTGATATGTTAAATGACGGTGAAATTTATTTTTCATTGCATCACACGAATTTGATATAAGTGCGAAATTGTCTGAAAGTGCTCTCAGCATTTTTTCTCATATTCACAAAATCTCAATAAATAAACTCAGATCAATCAAAATCATACGATCGTATAAAATTGTAAACAATATCTCTTTATGTTTTTCAACGTGAATATGAAAAACAAATATGTATACACATTTTATTTTCTTACATTAACCAAATATGGGAAAATTTTCTCAAGAACAAAATTTACATATTAAAAGTTGCTGTATAGCTGCGAATAGCTCATACATACAGACAGACACACACTGCGAAAAAAAACGTGTAAACATGCGATGAGGCGATGAATTCTCGCCTCGCCACTTAGCGTTTTCATAGTAGCAATTACATGAAGGTACAATAAATTGAACAATAAACAGGTGTATTAGAAATTTAGAAATGCATAATAATAAATCATATTTACGTAAGCTTATTTCTTTTTTAAAGACCTGAGCTCTTTAAAAGCTATGATAACATAAAAACTGTAAAAGCTATGACTTTTATAGCTCTTAATACAATATTTCTCTATAGTTACATCCAACAACTAAGCAAAATAATAAAACTAAACTTTTTTTTTATTATTATATAAATTTATTAAAAGTGTTTTCAGTCGAGTGATAATATCGTACAAATATTTACTCGTTGTTATCGTAAGTGCAAGAGGCGCTGGTAATAAAAAAAAATGAAATAAAACAGAACCTTAAGTTTATTTTATTACTCTTTCGAGCCGATAATGATAATAAATTCGTGATATGGTTTTAATTATTTTATAGATAAAGCCGATGACATAGTAAATTAAGTATGCGTAACAGAAATTATAGTGCATAATTTTTAATAGTCCGTTTTCTTAACAGGGGCGGCTCAATAAATGCCGCAAAGTCGGTACTATCAATCTGCAAAATGAGTTTTTTATTAACATTATTTTTTAATCATATTGTAAAATTTGATTAAAATTACTACATATAACTTGAGCTCAATCAAATCAATTCAGAATTCAATTTCGCCTGGACGAAAATATTGTGCATGCAGATTTTCTTTTCGACCATTCGTCAACGAATTTGAAAAAAATTCAGATTCGACTGATCAAATACTCGAACAATATCTGGATCGCGACATAACGGAGCAAACGAGTCTTTTAGAAATCTCATAATCCCCTTTACCTCGCATTTAAATATCTTTGATAAAGAAATGTGTATGGGAGGTGTTAGAAGGAGTATTACACTAATTTTTTTAGTGACAATACGAACTATGATCATAGTATTTCGAGCGAAACCATTTTTTACATAATAGCAGCCAACAGTTATATAAAAAAGTATTGAACTCTCCCCACTTCATCTACCACCTCCCATACAAATATCACTATAGTATACGTTAAATAAATTTTTAAATTTTCTCAATACATTAGAAACAATTTTGTTCGATTTTCCTAAGACTGTCCTAAAGACGCAGAACAGGATGAAATTGAAAAAAAATGAGGTATTATTTTATAGCAACACAGATAATTTATTCATAGAGTTTAGCTACAAGAAAAAACTCCTTTACTAAATAAATATTAGTAAAAAAAAAATTAATTTTTTGATTTCATCGCTAAAATTAGCGATGAACTTAATCTCTCCCTGTTTACATCTGTTTAATAAAATCGAAAGCATTGAATGGCCCAAAAAAAGACCACGAATTCTGAGGCTTATCGCCAGATGTAATTGCTAAAATGCAGGCGTGTTTGCCTATCGCCAACAACATTTTCTTGCTATTTACGCATGCTAATTACTAAGACCGTAGTTTAAAAGTACACACAGAATTAAAACCAACCGCATTTTATGTGGGTGGCTGGTTGGCTGGCTTAGAAAAGAAGAAGTTGCGGCGAAGAAATTTAGCTACGATCAGAAGAGTAGACTTGGGTTTTATTTTTCACTACTTAGTTAGCCTGTTTGTAAAACGACTGGTTTCGGAGTTATACAAGTGGTAGTCGGGCGATATCATGCTATATGACGATTTGGCAGAGCTGGATTAAGTAATTTCAGGTGGAAGTAGGATTCGAGATGATATTAGAGGTATGAGCCCGGGAATTTTATTCGTTAATCAGTCGAGTTTGAAACTTGGGTTCAATTCGTATTGTTATATGGTTTTACTACGTGGAAGAAACTTTTATGAACCAATGCCACATTTTAGCAATATTTTCGGCCAGAAGTCATTCTCAACTACGAACAGACTAAGATAGGAATTGAGATTCAAACAGGTATGTGGCAGTGAGTCGGTCATGATACTCGAAACTAAAAACTACAAAAATAGGCCGACTCCACTAAACCCAACATGAATACAAAAAACAATCAATCAATAAATTTCCTTTCAAGAACCCTTCTACTTCTACAATGGCACTACAGCCCAAATCGGGCCTTGGCCTCCTGACCTTCAGATTGACGTAATCAAAGAATATTCAAGCAGGTAGTGTGCAGGAATTATATTACGTCGACTGGGATTTGAACTCACGACCTTCGCATTGCAAGGTCAACACGCTACTCACTGGGCTACACCCTAGCTTTTCAAGACCCCTTATATCTCCTGTCGGTTGGACAACCTATCAGGCACGTCCTCAGGTGGTGGATGGACGATGCCGCGATGTGTCGCAAGACCTTCGTCCGCGGTTAGCATAGTAATAGCAAGGAATTATGTTTGACAATGTACCTTCCTCAACGTGCTCATCGGACACACGTTGGCAAACGCCTCGTTGTGAGTCTGAATGAATGATCATGTTGAGGTGAATATAGCAGTAAACATTTTTCCTGTGAAAACCATGCCGCAAGCCAGCCCAAAAAAACTATGAGATGGAGTCCCCCGTATTGGCCCTCAGTCCCCGGCAAAAGAGAATGCTAAAATCACCGGGTCCGAACACGGTTCGGGAGCTACTAGAACGGTGCAACCAGGTTCTAGGTTGCTACTGGCAAATACACAGCGCACTGAGTCTTCCATGTCAGAGCTCAGCGACATTAGGCGATGCAACCTCAGAACCAAATAAGCCAATGGAGGTGGGTACAGATTTTGTTCATGCCTCGTCATCGACAATATCCTGCATAACTATCTCGGTTGGCCTTGGTACTAAGACCATCCAAATCCCTCAAGGTATTAGCAAACATGCCCGTCGCTGAGCTAAAACCAACGTAAAAAGAAAACCTGCCAAAGCAAGGTTTGATGATGCGGTAGAGGCTAAAGTGGCTGAAGTTCTGAGTCGACTGTCCTCTGGGACGAACCATTCATGAGCTGCAGAAGCTTCACGCCCAGCCAGCGTGCCGGCCGAAAGGTTTCAGTATCTAGCAACCTTTCTGATTAATAAAGCTAGCACTTCCAAAGCAAATATGGACAGATTGGTAAAGCCTCCTGCGAGAGAGTCTTTGCAAGCTCCGACCACTCCGCTGAAAGTAGTGTCAAACATTTCTACGGATAGCGCTGTAGTTCAGAAACTGTCGGCAACGAAAAGGAAGAGTATGCTCAGAAGGGCAGCCCAACGGAGTAAGACTCATAGCTTGACTCCGGGTCCCCAATCAGCTGCAACTCTCAATGTGCAACCGCCAGTGGAAAATGTCGAAGTGGTTCAAACACTTTCATCCCCGCTTGCTTCGGGACGATCAGTTCGCGGCACCGCCTCTGGCAATGCCAAAGAACCCTCTTCGTCCGCGTGCACAGTCGCCGATAATAAGCTCGAACCACTGAAGCAGAAATACATGCGCATCCGATCAGATGATAGTAATACGCCGATACCTGCAGCAAAAAAGAAACAGCCGAGATCGGCTATCTATAGCGACGTCACTAGAAATTCACTCCAGGCAGCAGTCATTAACACCAAAGACTTGTTAGGCGTTATACCAGAGTCGGTGAGGCTTCAGATCTACTCTTCATTGATAAACATTCTGAGGGAGCACTTCTTTGGTAATCCATTGGCGAAGTACTACTGAAGTACTACTTCGAACCATCTTAGGATAGCTTGTGCTGACCAAAACACTCTGGTCTTCCTTCAGAAGGCGGTTCCCAAGATGAATGATCTCTTGAATGACATTAAGCTACAGGTGGTGGAAGGTGCTTAGACTGACAAAAGTGCCCCGCAGAGATACAATTAGATTGTCATTCTCCCAAATAATGAAATGAATTTATATAATTTTTAATAATTTCCCATAAAAAAAAAATGTTCCTTCGGCGGGAAATTATGTAATACAACTTGGTTTTTGTGTAGGGCAGTACTAAATAATAGAACTGTCATTCGGAGTACGTGAAAACACCAAGAAGCCCGGACGTTTTTTTATTTTTGTATTAATTTTTGCCTTCCGGAAAGTTGAAAATATTTAATAAATAGTGATGGGTCGATCCAATAAGTGATTTTTTTTTTTCGTTATTCAGTTTTTTGGTTTCAAATCAGTATTTATAGTTAAAATCCCGCCGAGAAAAATGGCGAAATCGTTGTTTTAAAGGCTAAAAAATCAGTTTTTAAAACGCATTTTTCGTCATTTTCCGAGTGGAAAATTGGAAAAAAAATGTCGTCCGCGTCTAGAAATTTCTTCGTTTATTATTCGTTGCACATAATAAGTACCTTGAAATTTGTTTTTAGTGGATTTTGAGTTTGCCATTATAACGAAATTGTACCAAATCGAATAGTGAGGGAATACACTAGAGTGGCATTTACACTGAAAGATAAGTTTAAATACATGTAGAAAAAATTGAATGACTACTTCCACAAACCAAAACTAACAACATAGAAGTATGTAACTCTGTTCATGACTAAATATAAGTTGGAATCAGCATATACATATATTAGATCAGAATGGATACTCCGTCCTATACTATAAAAACAGATTTAATCTTATTAAGCTGCAATATTTCAAATTGTTTTATATCTTTGGTGTAGACAGTTATCCGTATGAAAAATGGATTATAATTTTTTTTGCCAACAAATTTGAATAATTTCGCTAACAAGCTAACACAAATCTTAAGTGGACTCAATTAAGCATTATTTCCTTTTGTTCGTTTTGAGCCACCATAAGAGACATTACATACATATTCGGTCTATTTGCAAAGAGCTAATTAGTTAGAGCTCGACAAAAGCGATAAGTATACCCCATCAATCACCCATATCACTTTCAATTTAATGTCACCTTT
Source organism: Chorisops tibialis (assembly GCA_963669355.1). Taxonomy (NCBI): domain Eukaryota; kingdom Metazoa; phylum Arthropoda; class Insecta; order Diptera; family Stratiomyidae; genus Chorisops; species Chorisops tibialis. Next base: position 11,659,662 of record OY770262.1, on the reverse strand, counting down.
TTTTTACACCTATCTTCACAAAAATAAAGTCAAGGCGTAGTTATTTAGCAAATCATTTCACGTAAATTCATATCTTACTGGCTAAAAAAGAAAAAAAAAATTTACTTTAAGATTCAGCCGTTGATTTCCACAATTGATCGTTAGTATTTGACGTAATTATTGACGCTTTTACGCCAGCATATATTTCTTTTCTGTCTGTTTTACGGACACACAAACTTTATAGTCTGCACATTGCAGATTAAGCTTGAAATAAGCTTTGCATATCAGCAGATACAATTGATTTTAATCGAACTTTAATTAGTAAAAAAATGTATAAAAGCAAATTAAAATCTTGATTATCAATACTTCGGTGTTTGTTTTTTTCGAAAATCTAACTGATAATACCCTATAATCATGCAGTTCAAGGGTATTCATTTAGAGAAAAAAAAATATATCAATTCAAATTATTATGTAGATTTCATGCGAATACTGTACACGCAGTTTGGGTTGCTTCCTGATCGATTTTATTAAGAAAAAACTCAATAAAGTCGATCAATAAATCAATTTTTACGATGAGATTTTAATTTGTTTTCTACTGGTCGACTTATTTGAGTCCGATGAAATTTTTATTTTTATTATATATAAAATAGATAATTTAATTACTTAGTCATTCATGTGATGAAGCGGTGGCAAAGAAATTTTCTAGACACGGTTAAAAAAAAAAAAATATAGAAAAATCAAATTAAAAAAATTGAACAAATAAAATTTAATTATAATTCGATTCGGAGCAGCATATCCCACCTCTGATATTATTTTGGGAAATGCCATTAGGACGTTATTACTCATGAAACTTTGAATTTGCGGTCTCATAAGTGGACAAGGTACGTGACTGTTTAAGTGTGTAAAATATTTTTTAGCGACATTAAGCAGAAAATAGTTGAGGGTCCACCATACGTTATAACACATCCAAAACAATCAAGACAGTCCAAATTACAAATTTTAAGTACACCAACATACATTTGATAACTAGATGAAAGATAATTACATAGGTAAGTCGCTAATAAAAAACAGAAAGAGTAGAGGCCCTAGGATGGACCCTTGTGGGCCACCGGAAATAACTTGCACCATTAAAACGAACAAACTTGACAGTTCTAGAAATTGAAATCGAAAATTAGGTTTATACTGTAAGTTTATTATATTTAAAATGAAATTTACAGCCGGGTTAAACTTCGACTGTGAACATTCATGAAAATTGATTCAAAAATACGATTGAAATATTCAAATACATCATCTACAGCGGGCTTCAAAAAAATGTAAGTGGAAATGAACAAATACTTTCTAAAGATGGTAGAAGCCGAAATTGTAGGAAATATCGACTGAGAAAGGATCCCATCTACGAAGCAATATGTCCTTGCCAATTTATATTCGGCAGGCGAAGAACATTACGTGCCTCAAGATCGCAGCAAAGAAGTACATACAGCAATCATGAAAATACAAAATTTTCTTTCTAACACTACTATACAACATCACAATAATCACGAAAAATTTTCCTTACACCAGTTTGCAGCTAGCGTGTAACCTAGTAGGTAGCATGTTGGTCAACAATGCGAAGATCGTGAGTTCACATCTCGGTCGACGCATAATTCCAGCACAATGCCTGCTTGGGTATACTCTTTGGTCACCTCAATCTACGAAAATGAAAAATTCGAAGAGGTTGTGCGAAGATCAACCAATTCCACAATAAATCATTATTTATTGTGGAAGGGTTGTTAAGGAACCTGAAGGTCAGGAGGGCAAGGCCCGATTTGGGCTGTAGTACCATTGTGGCAGTTTGCTATCTGGGGAACAATCCTCATATTCAAATCCAACAGTTTGATAAAGGTTTCAGCAGAGATCGAAACGTCACATTTAACAAAGCGTAACAGTGTGAAATCCGGTAAGCTTTCCTTTTAATTCAAATATCACTGTGAAAACATTCACCAAACCATTGGAGAGCTCTACGGAGAGCAAACTCTCCAATTTGAAAGGACCAACACCTAATCGACGCAATTCTTCGAAAAACGATGCAGAAACAAAAATCTATTCCCTAAAGGTTTCAAAAGTGTGGGCACAAGGGACAATCATCGCTATTTTAAAGAAAGCGAGTGAGTAGCTCTTGAGGAATGACATCAAGCTCAAGAGAGCTAAGCTGGACTGCCTCAATAACAAAGCCGCCCTATCACTTCACCTCCTCCTCAGTAGACTTTTACCGGCTCTTTAATTAGTTTGATTCTTTCATTTCAGAACGCAGAGAAGCCGGATTCATCATCATTATTTGCAAAATATTTGGCAATAGCAGCCAATACAACTGAAAAATATATATCAGCTTCTCCACTCGTTACGGTCGTTCTTACTCCTTTTCCCCTACCTTCCTAGTCCCATTCCTTCCCTCCATGATTGTGTTTGTGCATTATTTGCATTATTTCCTTTTGATTAATAAAGGCTGAAATTGCCTATAACACAAGTCATTCTGTAAAAAAAAATCAGGAGTTATTAGAAGCAACGCAACCAATGCAGACGAGAAGCCACAACGTAGTATCAATCTTTCATCAGAGGCGTTACCAAAGAACAAGATAAAATGTTAAACAAATGATTCAACTTCGCGCTTACTCCAACAAGTATTCCAATCGAAGTAATCATGCAGCAAATAGAGCAGGCAATCAGAGGTCTCCTCCACGCGTTAGAAATCAGACACGAGATCCCTCACATCATCAAGCGCTCAGTTCCTCCTGCGACTAATATTCCCTCGAAAGAACGCAAACCTTTAAAGGAACTTAAACGAATCAAGGAGACCGTAGCCCTCCACAGGATCTCATAAGAGACTGCTACTCGGTGAAGCATCCAAAACTTCCTATGAAGCGTTGAAGGCTCCTGGCTGCCGCATTTGCCAGATTACCGAAACTATTGAAGAAGTATGCGCCTAGTGGGCGTCTCCTTCTTCTAGAGAGAGCAGGGCGAGTACATAACAGATGAAGAATCGTCTTTTTTTTCCTGTTTTTTACGTCAACAAACACAAGTTAGGCAGCCACCCTTTAATGCAATTTACACGGTCATGCCGGTAAAGGGAGAAAAAAAGGAGCTAAGGTTAAATGGGATTAAAAGGAGGGAAAAGCCGAAAATGGGCGTTAAGTTTGAAACGTTGAAGGTCGCATGACTATATTTCACTGTACGTGGAATTGGAAGCTTAATAGTAAACTCGTGTCCGCTTCAAGCTAGACGAGTATTGCTTGAAAATGTGTAAAGAGGTGAAATAGTAAGTAGCGGTAGTAAATACTTAGTACTTCGACAATTCTGCGTTGTCCTAGAGAGTCTATAGAAACCGTGTTGACTTCATCCCCAATTAGTTGGAGCGCCTGCCTCTGGACACGGTCGAGCATCTCAAGTTGCATTTTGGGTGCCCCAGCCCATAAATGGGAATTGTACTTGAGGCGTGGTCTGATGTGGGCCTTATAGATATTTGCTAGGTCATTGGGAGTAAAATATTTTTTACACTTTCGGAAGACTCCTAGGCGTTTGAAAGCGCCAAGTGCTACGTCGAGTATGTGCTGGTTCCAATTAAGACGGTTATTTATTTTAATGTCAAGCAATGAGAAGTATTTAGAATAGTCTAGTCTAGACACCATCGAAGGCTACATTAGATACCGACGCTGGCGAACATCGTTTAAGGAAAGGTGCTATTGAGGTGTTGAACTCTACTCTATTGTAGTCTCTGCCCAATTCCACGATTATCCGCATCAAAACAAATTTTTTTAATGTTTGGCTTATTAGTGTCCATGCCCCAACGCAAGACAAAGACGACGAAGTTAAAGACGATTTCTACAGCACCTTAGAACCAACATTCGACTCCCTTCTGTAGATCGATATTGAAAAAGTATTAGGTGACTTTAACGCGAAAGAAGAGCAAAGAAGAGACTTACATAGGGACAATTGGAAGGCACAATCTGCATGACAATAATAACGTCAACGGACAGAAGCTGACTAATTTCGCCAGCAGCAAAAACCTTATTATAAGCTCGACATGCTTCCCGCATCGTGACATTCAAAAAAAAACGTGGGCATCACCCGACGGACAAATATTCAACAAAATAGACGACGCTCTAATAGATAAAAGGACGGCCTCCTGCATTCTCGACGTGCGTACATGTCGACGGGCTGATTGCGACACAGATCACTATTTGGTAAAGACCAAGTTTCGATGTCGAATCGCAAACCGAGGGCACACTCAACAACAATACCGACTCCTAAATTTGACATTGGAAAACTCAAAGATGAGAAAATAGTAGCGAAAAATGTATCAGCCTTGGAGAGGGACTTCGCGACAATGCTGGACAACAACGCCAGCATTCCAATAGAAGAAATGTGGCAAAACATCAAAGATGGCATTACATCTGCAGTAGAGGAGAGAATAGGACAACAACTCTGGCACAAAAGAAATGATTGGTTCGACAATTAATGCCAACATGCCTTAGAGCGAAAAAATCAAGGTTACAAAATATTAACAGAACGGCCGACACGAGCCAAACGAGACAAATATAATGATCTTAAACGATTTGAAAACAAAATATGCAAACAGAAAAAACGGAAGTACAATAATGACGAAATTAAAAACATGGACGAACATTTTAAATTACACAACATAAGAGTCGCGTATTCCCTAGTTAAAAGGTTGAAAGAGATACCAAACGACCACCTGCAAGGATGAAGAAAGCAACATTATAAGTAATGCGTAAGATATAAAACTAAGATGAGCACAATACTTTGAACACCTCCTCGATGCGAGCCCATCAACCGCTAGAACAGCTGATGAAGGATCATCTTTGAGTCTTCCCACACTCGAAGAAGTAAAAACGACCCTGAAGAATCACCCGAACAACAAAGTGCCGCGCACTGATCAAATTACAGCTGAGCTCCTAACGCACACTCAAACGGAAAGTTAATGGACAAAGACCGTCGCAAAACACGGAAGCGCTGGGACGATTCGATTAACGGAGACAGCAAACCACTGCTAAGATTTTCAAACTGGGGGACGCGGTCTATGAGCCGAAATGGATGGGGGCGAAGTATTCAGGAGTACAAAGTCCAATTTGGGCTGTAGCGCCATTGTAAATAAGTAAGTAATAATTTACCTACGTGACAGTAACAATAAATATATGTAAGCTTCAAACAATATGAACTAATAGCTGAGAATTTTCTCGCCATCCACCACATTTCTTCCAACTTGGACAGCATTCCTCTAGCGATTGAGAAGCATTTAAGACGTATGAAACTCGTTAAGAAGCTTAATATTTGGGTTCTACATGAATTGAAACAAATTCATTTAACGAAGCGCATCAACGCTTGCGATTTGCATCTTAGACGCAATGAATCCGAATCTTTTTTGAAACGTATCATCACTGGCGATCAAAAAACTCAAAACCTGATGTCCGTCCGTCTGTGTGCTCTTTAGAGCGAGAACGTGTTGAGCTGGAAAGCTCAAATTTACACAAAAAAAATAAAGCGAAGTTCGTGAACGGGCCAAATCGTTCCACCCCTTTTACCCTCTCTCTCTCATACAATACAATAAACGGTTTTGGTTGAAAAGTATAAAATCTATTGATCTGAAATTTGGAATATTTTACTCTTAGGATGACTTGATTTTACTAATAATTCTAAATAAATATTTAGTGCACAATTTCAGCTCGGTCAATTTTATACGCACTGAGTAAATTGGCTTAGAGCATTTCACGAAAAAGTGCAGTTTGTATGGGAGGTGGTGGAAGGAAGAGGAGGACTCAAATAACTTTTGTACAGTAGATTTATATCATCATAAAAGTAATATATTCCAAATTTCAGATCAATAGCATTTATATTTTTCGAGCAAATCTGTTTATTGTGAAATTAAGAAATTGTGTGATTTTGTATGGGAGGGCGTAGAAGGGGTACAGCTAATCGTCTCATTTTTTTTGGTCTTAATAATAATTTTAAATAAATATTTTTTACACAATTTCAGCTTGATAACTATTATACGCACTGAGTAAATTGGTATAGAGCATTTTATGAAAAAGTGCAGTTTGTATGGGAGGTGGTGGAAGGAGGGGGAAGACACAAATTGTTTTTATAGAGTAGATTGGAATCATCATAAAAGTATTACATTCCAAATTTCAGATCAATGTCATTTGTACTTTTCAAGGAAATCCGTTTATTGTCAGATTGCGAAATTGTGTCATTTTGTATGGGAGGGGGTAGAAGGGGTGGAGCGATTTGGCTCGTTCACGAACTTGACCTTACTTTTTTGTTAAAAACGACGTATACAAAATTTGAACTTTCTAGCTCAACGCGTTCTCAAGCTAGAGAGGACACGGACGGACGGACAGACAGACAGACAGACGGACGGACAGACATCCGGTTTTGAGATTTTTGAGTGATTATATGAACTTCTGTATCATTCATTTTTTTCTCCGAGCCTTATTTCTTGGCGTTACAAACTTTGTGGCAAACTTAATACTCTCAGATTTCATTTAGAGTATAAAAATAATAGACGATTAGCTTCACTTCTTCTACCTCTAATGGTTTGGTGAATGTTTTCACAGTGCATTTTGAATTAAAAGAAAAGATTTCCGGATTCTACACTGTTACGCTTTATTATTCGTGACGTTTCGGTCTCTGCTGAGACCTTTATCAAATTGTCGATCAGTTTGATAAAGGTCTCAGCAGAGACCGAAACGTCACGAATAATAAAGCGTAACAGTGTAGAATCCGGAAATCTTTTCTTTTAATTCTTCTACCTCCTTTCACAATCTGACACAATTTCACAGCTTTACAAAAAGTATATTTTCCTGAAAAGTATGTATGCTACTGATCTGCAAGACATATTAAAAGTATGATCGCCCCTCCTTCTAGCACCTCAAATACAAACTGCACAATTTCACTAAATCCAAGACACTAATTTTCTCAGTACCTATAAAATTTTTGAATCCTAAATTTTGTAAAAAACATTTTGATGTGAACAAATTAGTTTTAATGTCGTCGCCCCCTCAAAATCAAAAAAAAAATCTCTTTCATCTAGAGTATCGCACGATTGGGCTTTACGTAGTCCTGTTATGTTTCTACTGGAGAACTACACGCCAATACTCCACTAGTTAAGGGTATAGTAAACAGTATTGGTATCAATTTCACTGAGAAATGTAGTAAATCGGATAACCCTCTTATTCTCTCTATTTTATGTATCACCTGAAAAATGCCACACTGTTTTAGATATGGGAAATTTTCTTAATTTTGAATTCATACTAATGAAGTTTTTCTTTTAAATTCGCCGAATTAGTTTTATGTACGGAATCTATCATTAATTTCAAAATCATCACATCTACGCTAATAAAAAGAAAATTTTCAAAGAAGATTTCCTAAATTGAAATTAAACCCAACTTTATCAAGATTTATCTTTCTCGAAGTTAACCTTCAAATACAGTGGTGTTTGCCGGCCTCGTCTAAAATTCTTTAATCTTTCTAATTATTATGATTAGAATAATCAGCGAAAACACAAAGTTTCAAATCGCTGTTCGAAAATAATAGCAACAACAAACATATAAAACGATATTAATAATAATTAATTTTTTTTTTACATATACATAAATGTATATATGACTTTCGCATCAACAACAAATAAATCTAAAACAACATCTCAGAGTGTTTGCAGTTTATAAGCGAGTAAGTATGCGCCTTATATGTATAAAATCGAGATGGTATGTTCTGTACGAGCATCATCGCCAAAATAACACGTTCCGTAATGCGAATCTTTTCGACTTTTTAAATTCAAATTGTTACATAATTTTGCAGCAGGGGTGGAGGAAGGGAAACGGTAGAGAGGCAATGAACATGATGGACGGAACGACGCCGCTATTTAAAAGTGTGTGTTGATATTTCTGATAATAACAATAATTACGGAAAACAAAATTTTAAAATTCATAAATTTTGATGTTTCTTTTTTTTTAAAAAAAAAAAAGGTAAACAGAAAACATTTGAATTATGTTTAGGCACGTTGTCACGTCGTCAAACAGAAACGCAACAACTAAGATACGACTATCAATCTTACTACATATGTAAAAATGTATTTTCAGATACAATTGCAGAGAAAAACAAAAACAGTATCGCGATCAATTGACCTCGGCCTAGGAGACAACTGGACAAACGTATGCGAATAATAATAATCGGAATCAAAAACAACAACAACAAAATACAGATATGTGTATATAAATCGAGTGCATCTTAAGAAATCTTAACAAATATAGCATCCTCCTACGCGCGATCAATTGAAACAAGTCGGACAGGCTGAACGGAGCTGATGGCTTAAGTGTCTTCAGACGAGTAATATTGCGCGCGAAAGTTTTATGACATTTTTTCTAAGATTTTATTTTTTTAAAAATAAATGTTTAAACTCGATTGTTTAAGGTAAAAACAAAATAAAAAAAAAACTGATCCTGCTGCCAACAACTGATCTTCAAGTTCCCCAGTTCTTTGGAAACTGATTAAGCGATCTTGCAACATTATGAAGATCGCAATCGCACAAACACAGCTGATAAATAATCCGGTAATTTCAACAAATCGCGACTGTTGTTGTTGCGATCTAGAAAATCGAATAGCGCGATCTTGCACCGTTACTAGTGATCTTGCACAAAACGATCTTGCAACTTCATAAAATAATCTTGAACTTCACAAGTTTTCACCGACTATGATTGATACATTTAAATTGAACAAAACATGATTTTCATCACAGCTAAACAAATTCACTAAGTATCGCATTGTATTGAATAGATCGCGCGATCCTGATACTAAAAGATCACTTCCGATAGAAACAAATAGGGGAACACTACAATTAACACTTTTGTAGAGATGATCGTGCGGGTACTTCTAAGAAACTGATGCATCAAGATAAGTGAACACTTTACAAGAACAGGTGATCGCTGCAATCATCAAACAGATGATGACGGTCTCCATAAAACTTTGTATCTTATTTATTTTATCGAACCGATCGCGACGTCGCCCCGCAACACTCCCGATTTGGCGCGAATCCCGTAAATTTTAAATACGGTTTTATACCTACTGACGAAAAACCGATTCGAGTATTTTTCATCAACACGATCGTTCACTCTTCAATTGACGATCAAGTACACTACTGCGGAAAATCACTTTGGCATTCAGAGTTCAACCTGCGAGACATATTCGCCGAGTGTACGACTGTGACTTGATTCGATTCGTATTCGTACGAGGCACAGTGGTCGAGAAGCTTAGTTTCGAAAAGAAGCTCTCAACGCGGAGTGTTTTTTTTTCTGTTTTTTTGCTACTAATGGTGACATATGGACAGACAAAACCTACTACTAGTACATATTAATTCTGTGATAATAATGAGTCTCTATAGAGAAATGATGATAAACAGCGATAACAACTCGGCAGAGTACAAAATAAATTTTGTAATAGCATTAACCTACTATGACATTAATATGCCGAATCGAGTAGAAAATATGGCGCGCTAATATCAATGAGAAAAGCGTGTCGGAATTGTGTAGTGGGAGCGTGTGCGACAACCAGAAAATTGACTTTGCATATGCACAACTTGAAAATATGGACAGCATGAAGAAAAAAAACCGGATTACACCATCGAGACAAGATCGCAGCAAAAGATCATCAACATTGTAGTGCACAAATAGCAGGTGCGAAATCGTGTTGCCAAAGTTTAAATAATCCGTGAAGTTCGGTTTTATTCTAAAAATACGAAACAGTACAGGGAGTGAGACTAGAGCCTTGAGTAGTTTCACTTGAGAAAGTTTTGTGCAATTTTTTTTCTCTTCTGTATCCAAACTTTGACGGAACTTCTAATACTTTTGGCACCATCGAGAGAGAAAAAAAAAACAGCAGAATTAAGATTGGGTCCAAATCATGCGATACTCTAGATGAAATGGGAAATTGTTTAAAGTACCAGAAAAAGTGTCATTTCAAATTCGTTCGGATAATAATGAGTGACTTTTGTATGGGAGGTGGTAGAAGCAGAGGGGAAGGATTGGTTTGTAATTCTTGTATATGCCACCGAATATTGTATGCAAAATGTTTCGCGCCGATTTTAAAGTTTGTATCTTTCACAATAGTTCCATGCCTATGGATATTATTTTTCTGAAATCGGGGGATTTGTATGGAAGGTGGCAGAGGAAGTGGCAGGTTCCGGAAGATTTTGAAACTGCTTATCAATATCCTTGTATGCATCTTCAATTCCATGCTTTATTCCAATTTTAAGGTCGATAGCTCTCATATGTTTAAAGGAGAAATGCTCTTCTTGAATTTATTCTATAGAAATTTGTATGGGAGGGGGTAAAAGGAGTTAAGCAAAGTTGATAAATTTTTTAGCATTTATAGCAATTATTAAGCGACAAACTCTGGCAAAGTTTCAAACTCTGGCAAAGTCTTTATACTTTTTCCAGTTTTAATGGAAATTGGGGTAATGCATTTACCAAAATTATTCATTTGTATTGGAAGAGGTAGAAGGAGTGAAGCAATGTTGATAATTTTTTTTAAGCATTTATAGAAATTACTAAGGGACAAACTGCGGCAAAATTTCAAGTTTCTAATTTTTCTAGTTTTAATGAAATACGATTAAATGCATTTACCAAAATTATGCATTTGTATGGGACGGGGTGGAAGAAGTATACGGATCAAAAAAAAATTTTTTGGCATTGAAGATATTTGCACCATGCACTCAAAATTTCAAGTCGTTAGCTTTGACGTTTTTGAAGAAAAATGATTTAATTGAAATGACGAAATTTCGTAAGATTTGTATGAGAGGTGGTAGAAGGAGTGAGGTGAAGTTAATATTTTTTTTTTTTCAAAATTAAGTGCAATTATAATAAAATTAATTCTGTCAATTTGTTCTTTTAGCTTTACTAGTTACAATGAAAATCGAATATATACATTCTTAAACATAACAGGACGACGTGCGATACTCCTGATGAAAGAGAACTTTTCTGATTTTAAGAAATTTTGTAGGGGAAGTGGTGGAGGGGGTGACGACATTAAACAAATTTTTTCACATCACGCTAGAGTTGTCATCAAAATGTTTTATACAAAAGGTACTGTGAAAATGGATTTACTGGATTTAGCGAAATTGTGCAATTTGTATGGGAGGTGTTAGAAGAAGGGACGAGTTCTTAGTGACTTTTTCAGAAATAACTAAAAACATCATCAACATCATGTTTTTGACATGTTTTAAACTGCAGATCAGTAGCATTCAAACTTTTCAGGAAAATCGACTTTCTCTAAAGTTGTGAAATTGTGTCAGATTGTATGGGAGGGGGTAGAAGGAGTAAAACTAATCGTCTAATTTTTATTTTGCCTTACTCATAATTCTAAATAAATATTCAGTGCAAAATTTCAGCTCGATCAATTTGATACGTACTGAGTAAATTGGTTTAAAGCATTTCATGAAAAAGTGCAGTTTGTGTGGGAGGTGGTGGAAGGAGGGGGAGGACACAAATAAGTTTTATACAGTAGATTGAAATCATCATAAAAGTATTACATTCCAAATTTCAGATCAATAGTACTAATACTTTTCGAGCAAATCCGTTTATTGTGAAATTGCCAAATTGTGTAATTTTGTATGGGAGCGGTGGAGCGATTTGGCCCGTTCACGAACTTGACCTTACTTTTTTGTCAAAAACGATGTATACAAAATTTGAGCTCTTTAGCTCAGCGCGTTCTCAAGCTAAAGAGGACACGGACGGACATCCGGTTTTGAGATTTTTGAGTGATTATATGAACTTCTGTATCATTCGTTTTTTTCCCGATCCTTATTTCTTGGCGTTACAAACTTTGTGTCAAACTTATAATACTCTCAGATCTCATCTAAAGTATAAAAATTGTACATTTGATGGGAGGGGGTAGAAGTGAAGGGATGGCATCAATATTTTTTCAAGTTAATGATATTCACATCGTTGGTGAAAGTATCATCTAATTTTAAAGTCGATAGCTTAAATAGTATCGGAAAAAAATCAATTTCTTTAAATTTCGAAACTACATGAAATTTGTATAAGAGGAAGTAGAAAGAGTGGAAGGATAAAAAATGACATAAAATAAACTTTAGAGTATTATATCTTAACGATACAAATGATAAGGCAAACACAATATACTCTCAGATTTCATCTAGAGTGTACATTAATAGGGTCAAAAGTCAACTATGAATATTTTTGTGTGGAAATTCTTCTAGTATCGGAATCAATACAAAATAGCGAAACCAGAACAGTTTACTGCTCATAAAAAAATCAATTAGTCTGGGTGTAACCTAGTGGTTGGCGTGTTTGTCTACAATGCAAAGGTCGTGAGTTCAAATCCCAGTCGACGTACAGTCAGACAAAAAACTCTGCGAACACCAACATTCTTTGAAAATAATTGTAAATAAGTTTGGTTATAAATTTATAATAATGTACATATGTATATGAAATTTCACTAAAATTTATTTCAATCAATACACAACAATCCTCGAAGGAATAAAGAAAAAAAAATATCGAGGAAAATTAGTGGAAGATTGAATTTCATTTTTTGTTATTAATCTCAACAAGAACGCCACCAACTTGCATCGATCTAACATTCGTTCTCACAGCACTAGCTCCTACATATATGTACCTGGAAAACTTTCACCAGCCCAGAACACAGTGATCACAAACCGATACTTATTAAAACTTGCATTGATGTAGGCACGTCACTATACCATTCACCCTTTGCGATAAATCAGGCTATCGGGCCAAAGTTCCAAATTAAGGCAGCAGCTTCCCAAGCTTTCAACTTTCACTCAAAAACGTAGCGATCCCCCACAGATAAACAGTACTATCACTTCGCAAATAAAAAAGAAAGAAAGAAGTGGCGTGGAAGAACTTCAAACGATTTCTTTCGACAGCCAGATTGATTGCTTATTGCAAAGAGTCTGCAATAGCAAAGCGCCTAAAAAAACGCCAAAAGAAATTCTTGGGACGTCTACGCCTCTTTAATAAGCCCCAGTACCAGCATTAAAGAGGCTTGGTAAACGGTAAGAGTGTTATCCAGTAACTTAAGTCGCAAAACGAAAACGAACCTTTTAACACCAAAAAGAAACTTGACTTGCTTTAAGGAAATTGCCGGTGAGTTTGCAAAAATATGGTCAAATTATTCCTCTGATAGCCTGCTCAAAATAAGAGGTCTTTTTCCCTTCCTACAAACTGTCAGCTCAAGATACAATTTATCATATCCCATATCCCTTGGCTAGCTTGATGCAGCATTGAGCACGCTAGGCTACATACCAGGACGGGATAAGATTCCCTACAGTATAGCTAAATAGAGTCCCAAAGAGATTGAAAGACGTATCCAACACAATTCTAAAACCCACAACATTTTCACATGAATGAAAAAAAGCCAAGCTAATTGCCCTTCCAAAAACCAACAAACCACTACAAGCAATTACAGGCCAATTTTCCTCATAACTTGTCTCTGGAGAAGATTTTGGGTTTGAGACTAAAGCAAGTCATCGAAGAAAATCTAAACCCGGAACAACATGGTTCCAGAAACGATAGAAGTACAATATTTCTTCTTCACCAATTAGAAGCTGACATGACTAAAGCTTTTTCCGCAAGACAGCCTTCTGGTATATTAAGCATTGACCTAGAAAAAGCCTTTAATCGAGTGGGAAGACACATAATAGGAAAGCAACTTTCGAATTGGTCCTTAGACCGAAACTTCGTGTAGCTGATCCTAAATTTCATGACAAATCGAAATATAGTAGCATGTGTTAAGGGTTTCAATTCAATCCCTTTTCCACTATAGAATGAAATTCCCCTGGGCTCGCCCTACCTACTCTACTTTTTAATACTTACATCCATTCACTCTCCAAAACCCTTACACCCACCCCAAACTGTTTCCATCTTACATATACCGACAACACTTCTTTAATGGTACTGTAGCCCAAATCGGGCCTTGGTCTCCTGACCTTCAGGAACCTTCACAATTTTATTTGTTATTGTGAAAGAGTTGTTAGCCCTTATACACGCAGGCAGTGTGGTAGAATGATGCGTCGAGCGGGATTTGAATTCACGACCATCGCATTGAAGACCAACACGCTACCCACTAGGCTACACCCAAGCCGACAACACTTACTTATTTCTTTACTTTATTCATCAGGTAATAATGCAGCAGTCGAATGCATAGAAATTCTTGGACTAGTATTTTCGAAATCGTAAACTAGAACCACCTTCAACACCTTCGTAAAAAACTAATAAAAATAAACCAGCTGGTAAAGTGTATCTCTGGCCTGTTCTAGAATTGCGAAAGCCATCACTGAAGATACACTGAACTATGGCTTTACCCTATACGGAACTGCATGTCAAGTAGACCTATCAAAGCTTCAAACATCATGAAACGCCATACAGAACTAAATTAGGCGCTGTTCGCTCAACACCGATTCCAGCTTCAAAAGCTGAAAGCGGTAGACTTCAATAAAAAAGGCAGCTGGAACTCGTAGCCAATATTATTTGTTACCCCTACAATACGTATCACGACACCCTTTGGTCTGAAGACCTTGAACATTCCACCAACCAACAAAAATTACACAGGCGATATAAAGAAGCCGCCGACAGCTATCGTACGACAAGGGAATAATTCGGACGAGAAGGAAATGATTCGGACGACATGCCTGCATTACCTTTACTGATTTGAAATCTTCAATCGCAGCAATTTCAAATCACATCGATAAAACATACAGACCAATGGCTTTAAGAGCTCATATACCCTTGAAATTTTTATTTTTTATACTTTTAAGAATTGGTAAAAAAAATTATGAGAAAATTCTACTCCGTTACAAAGTTATAGCAATAAATGTGATCGGATATCTGGTGTGATCGACTATCTACCTAATTGGCGCCCCCTCCCGACATCTGCGTTGCGTATTTGTTTTGCTCACGAAACTTGGGTTTCTTTTGCAGAAAACTATATTTAAGGAAACTATAAAGCCCAATCATGATGAAAGCAGTTTGTTAATTTTAATAAATTTCCTATAGGGAGTGGTAGAAGGGATGACGGTATTGAACTTATTGTTTCACATCATGCTATCAAAACTTTTTATTGAAAATTTAAGCTTTGAAAATAAAAAGTTACTTATAAAATTAGTCTATTGGATGTAGTGAAATTGTGCAGTTTGTATGAGAGGTGGTAAAAGGAGTGAGGAGTTGTTAATGGATTTTTCATAAATAACTGTAAACATCATTCAATTTACATGTTTTAAATTGTATATCAGTAGCATTCATACTTTTCCAGAAAAGCAACCTTTTGTCAAGTTGTGAAAATGTGTTATATTTTATGGGAGGGGGTAGAAGGGGTGAATTTAATCGTCTCTTTTTTTTTTTTTGGTCTTACTAATAATTAATAAAAAAAAATTTTGTGTACAATTTTAGCTCGATTAATTTTGTAGGTACTGGGAAATTGGATTATATAATATTTGTTGAGTGCAGTTTGTAGGAGGAGGTGGTGGAAGGAATAGAGGGATTCAAATAATTTTGAAACAGTAGATTGAAGTTATAATAAATTTAAATTTAAGATCAATAGCTTTTATATTTTCTGAAAATCCGCTTATTGTCCAATTCCGAAATTGTAACATTTTGTATGGGAGGGGGTGGGTTGAGCGATGTGGCCCATTGTACAAAATTTGAGCTTCCTAGCTTAACGCGTTCTCAGAATAGCTTTCATATTTTTCGAAAATATTGGCAAATTCCGAAATTGTGTCATTGTCATTGTGTCGTTGTATGGAAGGGGTAGAAGAGGTGGAGCGATTTGGCCCGTGCATCAACTTGGCCTTCCCTTTTTACCAAAAACAACGTGTACAAAATTTGAGAGCGTCTTACCTTAACGCGTCCTCAAGCTATAGAACGAACAGACGGACGAACGAACGGACAGACAGACGGACGGACATCCGATTTGATTTTTGAGCGACAACAAATATTTCTAAAATAAAAAATATTTTTTTTTTCTTATAGTTCAAAAGTTAATAAAAAATGTGAAATCAACAATATAGTTTTTTCCACCATAAAACCTTTATTAAAATTCTTCAAATTTACTCGGTTCTCACCGCGCGCAGGAGTATGTGAGCCCTTTAGACATCCTCAGAAAAATTTCTTGCTCTGCAAAACTCAAACCTTCATTTGCCTGTCTATACCCCACCTTCAGTAAACTTTTTTCTTGAGCAAATTAAGAGAAGATAGAATTATGGAAAAATAGCACAACATTGGTCCTCTCAGTATGCGCACATCTTCAATATCGCATTGCCACGAAGGTTAGTAACCAAAATTTCGCGTATCAGATTAGGTCATACCTTCTGGCTTACAAAAGGCCGCTATATAACGAAAAAATCCACCCACGTGCACAAATTGTGGCTCTGAGCTAACTATATTGCATATCCTCATAGCTTGTCCAGCAATCTTCTCCTTCTTCAACAACAATTCCGAATTTCTGAGTCCTTCACAAGACCAAAACTCTCTCCTCTTTCAACTTCTGTCACATTTGAATATAACTAAACTCATTTGAACTTTTTTCGTTTTTTTTCCATTCTCCTTCACTCAACCTTTTGAAATTGATTAACTTGTAACACCAGTATGTAAATATAAGCTAGGGTGCAGCCTAGTGGGTTGGTCTACAATGAGACGGTCGGGAGTTCAAATCCCGGTCGACGTATAATTTCACCACTCTACATGCGTGGGTATATCATGGCCATCTCAATCTGCGAAAATAAAAAATTCGCAGATAGAGGATTGCGCGAAGGACTAACAACCCTTTCACAACATGAAATAAAATGTTCAGGAGCCTGAAGGTCAGGAGACCAAAGCCCGATTTAAGCTATAGTGCCATCGAAAGAGTATGTAAATATGAATCATGTAAAAATAGTCTCCATTTAAATTGAATCTATTGTAATGTAAATTAATTAAAATAAAGCATCTATAGGGTGTTGGAGTAAGAGGGGTAGGGTTGGAAAGGCCTATTATTTAACAGCTGGTCGCTTGACAGTTGTCATCTACCTATATAAACGCGAGAAATTTACCATGGAACGTTACATCTCGCTACATCTGTCTACATCTACAATGGCGCTACAGCCCAAATCGGGTCTTGGCCTCCTGAACTTCAGGCTTCTTAAGATTTTTTCATTATTTATTGTGGAAGGGTTGTTAGACCTTCGCACAATCCTCTATCTACGAACTTTTCATGTTCGTAGATTGAGGTGACCAAGGTATATCCAAGTAGGCAGAGTGCTGGAATTATGCGTTGACCGGGATTTGAACTCACGACCTTCGCATTATAGACCAACACGCTACCCGCTAGGCTACGCCCTAGGAACGCTACACAGTCATTGAATTTTATTACGAAAATTCCCGTACAATTGCAGTTACGATGCGCAAAATTCGAGCAAATTTTGATCGTAATCATGTGCCTTTTGAGACGTGTTCACAAGCTAGTCAGAAAATTTCAAGAGACTGGATCAGTGCAAGATGTGAAGACACCGAAACGACTTCGCCCCAGACGTTCATGCGAAAATATCGCCGTAGTTAAGGAC
Organism: Chorisops tibialis; assembly: GCA_963669355.1. Lineage (NCBI taxonomy): Eukaryota > Metazoa > Arthropoda > Insecta > Diptera > Stratiomyidae > Chorisops > Chorisops tibialis. The sequence goes on along the minus strand of OY770262.1, from coordinate 11,642,066 downwards.
AGTGTTGAAAACGACCCAAGCACCTCCATTCGTCACCGTACTCAAGAACTCGACCTCTCCACGTCCACACTGCAGCGAATATTGACGAAAGATTTTGCTCTGGTTACGTACAAGATCCAATTGACTCAAGAACTGCAGCCGGCGAAACACCAGCAGCGCCGTACGTTCTCTGATTGGGTCTTAAAAACAAATCCTTCAACTCTTGTTGATACACCCCATATAATGAAAAAAATGCACCGAATGGACCATCAGGTCGCTCGTACGTTCCTTAGACTCTGTTAAATTTATTTAATAGCAGACCAATAACAATACCATTAAATAAATAAACAAATAGATCTTTAGAAACTTCAAGAAGAAGAAAAAAATCAATCTATTCCCAACAATCCAATTCATAGAACAGGAAAAATCATTCAAGTCTCCATCAGTCTAAGCGATGTCATCAGAAGTCCTCGACAAACATCTAAGCTAAGCCCCCTCTTAGTTTCGAATTCTTCTTCTCGTTCCCACGTCATAGTTATTTTCGACAAATAGTGCTATTATAGAAAAATCAATTCAGTGACTTTCCTCCCGATTCTATTTTTAAACCGCGAAAATTCAAAAACAGAAACAAAGTAATTAAACATCCGAGTAGTTCGCTATTAAAAGTAACAAACTTTCGGTCACTTCCCGTAATTTCGCCAGCCCCTAAACAAAATTGTATCGATTTTGGCAACCGGAATTCTCAATTCGATCATTATTGTTTATATTCCGTTTCGAAAATCGGAAGTTATTTGAAAATGTTGCGGAAAACTTGAAAGCAATTTAAAGAAGTTCATCTGGATTTTAATTGTGTTAAAATCGAGTTTGCTCCAATCGAATATCAATTGCGGTGTTTAAGTAAACATTGGTCGATAAAAAACAAATTGGAAAAGATCAACGATATACGATGAATCATCTGTTTTGTGCGCCTTGGCGTAAACACCTACGATTCCGAATTCGAATTTCGAAAATTTCTCGACTTTACCCACATTTCGTGTTTTGATCACCAACCTTACGTGTAGGTACGAGTTGTATGGAAAAAAAAAAACAATTTTCATGATCAGAATAATGAGGACACAATGTCTTTTGTTGTTGTTGTTTGGGGGTCGAGATTGTCGGTTGAGTGGAAAATTTATTTCATTTTTCTAGACATTAAGAAAACAAATAAAATCTGTCATCCAAGTGTGTTGCAAAAGATGTGAAGGAGAAAATCGGCGAAAAATGTTCGTAGTAATTGTGAATAGGATGGAGATATTTATTGTTTTTTGCCACTGAGATTTACGACTAAATGACAATAAAATTTTCGGATTTTCTGTGCGCGGCACAGCACTTTTAGATCAGAACGAACGAATTTTATCAGTTTCGACCCCGAAATGTGTTATAAATTCGAGTTATTTTAGATTTGCGTCCATTGAACTGGGAAGAAAATATTCAGAAATGTTTAAAGTTTCATGAATTTTGGTGAACCGCAACCCAGATGTGTCGTAAATCGTTTATCTTTCGCCAAGAAAAAAGGCCGAATTAAAAAATAATTTGACTTCTACTTCTACAATGGCACTACAGCCCTGGCCTCCTGACCTTAAGGTTCTTAAAAAAAAATCTTACTTATTGTGGAAGGGTTGTTAGCCTTTCACACAACCCTCTAATTTCTCTTTTTTCCCAGATTGTAGTAGCCCAGAAATACCCAAGGAGGCAGTGTGCTGGAATCATATGTTGACCGGGATTTGAAGTCACGACCTTCGCATTGTAGACCAACACGCTAACCACGCACTAGCTTAAAAATTAATTACTTTTTTGAAATCGGAAAAAAGGAAAGAATTAAGACAGGTGGAACCCAATCATACTATACTTTCAATCAATTGATTTCTTGTTAAGGCCTCCTACAGGGCATAGGACAGAAACAGTTCTCTTCTACAAGGCGCGATCCTGAGTTGTCGCCAGAACTTGTTTATTCCTCGGGCCTGCTCGCCTGCTCAACTGCTCGCTTCCATGTTCTACATGGTCCTACATTATCCATGAGCATTATAATTCAGAGTTTGTTTGACGATGTTCCGCTCTGATTCCCTCAAAGTGTGACCGATTCATCGCCACTTCCGCCTTTGAATCTCAATGCCCATTTTAGTTTGTCCAGTAGTACTCCAAAGTTGGCTGTTGCAGATCACTTCTAGCCAAAATATCCCTAAAATACGTCGGAGGCATTGGTTCACGAAAGATTCCCGTTTATTGGTAAGTCGAACGGTCACTTGTCATGTGGTACAATCAAATACTCGCAGCTTTGTGCGAAGGTAGAGCTCTATTTACCTCCAGAAAGGGGAGAAGGCCTGACAAGCTTTATTTATACGAGCCTCAATATCCTTTTCGTCTCCGCCGTCCATGCTGACAATGCTTCCGCGGGAACAAAAATCCCGCAACTCTTCCACATCTTCCACGTTAAGAACAATCGGTGTGCTTGTGTTCGAACCCATGTTAATGTTCTTGGTTTTACGCACATTTCTTCTCAGTCCGATAACTCTTCGACAGGGACACGATCGAAGAAATGATGAACACCGACATCACAACTCGAAGCGAAACAGCAAAGATTCTCGCGGAACAACTCATCCACACTATCATCCCAGCATGCGATGCAGCGATGCCCAGAAGGGCAACTAGTGGTAGAGGTGCACCTACTACTGGTGGAACGAAGAAATAAAGATACTCAGGGAAAAGTGCTTCCAAGCCCGATGCAGAGCCTAACGATTAAGGGGAAGATCAGATTTTCAGGACCGATTAGACACTTTTATAGTGGCAAGACGAGGCGATTAAACAGAGTAAGACAATTTGTTTCTAAAATCTCTGTAACGAAGCGGATATAAATCTGTGAGGTACAGCATACAGGATGGTGATTGCAAGGCTGAAGGGTTATAGGTTCCCACAAATAACTTGCCCAATAGTGCAAAAATCAGCAGTAGAGAACCTGTTCCCCAAAGGCCAACAACTATGTGAATTATAATCAGAGAGATCAGCATAGAGCTCATTCCTGCAATTACGTCGGAGGAAAATTTTAAGGAATATAGGAAGCAACAAGGCACCTGGACCCGATGACATCCCAAATATGGCAGAAAAAATTACTGTTCAAAAGAGGCCCGACATCTTTATAACAACGATGCAAAAATGTTGAGAGGAAGAAGTCTTTCCGGAACCATGGAAACTCCAAAACTTGGTACTGTTACCAAAAGGAAACAAGCCTCCTGGAGAACCATCATCATATCGCCCTATATGTTTACTTGACACGTTGGGAAAGATCCCTAATCGAATTATAAACAACAGACTGGTCGTAATAGCAGAGGAGAAACGAGCACTATCCGACCCCCAGTTCGGATTTAGGAAATCGCGTTCAACTATTGACGCCATAAAAGTGGCAGTCGATACTGCAGCTAAGGCGATACAAGGAAAAAGGTGGCGATGGGGGACAAAGAAATATTGTGGATATCAATAATACCTTTAACTCGGCAGATTGGTCACTTATAAACAGATCGTTAGCCAGGATGGATACACCATACTATAATACTTGTTGAGATTATACTTCACCAACAGGAACTACAACGTCACCGCAGGAGTCCCACAAGGATCGGTACTGGGTCCTCTCCTGTAGAATATCATGTACGATGGAGTTCTTCCAGCAAGGAGTGAAATTAATCGGGTTCGCTGACGACATCGCCGTTGTTACCGTGGCCAGTCACATCCACGAAATAAGAGTCAGCAACAAACGAAGCAGTATCAAAAATTAAGGACTGGCTAGAGTCCGCTGACTACAAAACGTAGGCTGTTCTAATAACAAGTAGAAAGAAAATTGAATACGTGAACATTCAGGTCGGCAGTCGAACCATCAGATCCAAGGAAATAATTAAATATCTAGGAGTTATGTTCGATAATAGATTAAAATTTAAAGTTCACGTGGACTTCGCGAGCAAAAAGGCGTCACAAATGCAGGCAGCCCTTTCCCGAATGCTGCCAAACATCGGCGAACCTGGATATGCCAGAAGGATTCTACTTTCCAGATTAGTCAGCTCGGTCCTCCTCTACGTTGCTTCGGTTTAAGCGACGGCATTAGCGACAAAGAAAACAAGGAAAAAGATGTCATCAACGTACAGGCTCTGCGCGATAAGAGCAATCAACGGTTTCCGAAAAATATCGGATGCAGCAGCCTGTGTCATAGCCTGAATGATCCACATTGATATTCTCGCGAATGAGATGCTAAGGATCTATGAAAGAAGATCCTCGATCCACCAACAGCTGTTGCCAGAAAAATAAAAGAAGAGGAAAAGGCAACATCAATAACTATGTGGCAAGCCAGGTGGGTCAACACTACAAAAGGTAATCCCCGCAATTGAGGTTTGGACAAAGCGAGTGTATGGAGAGTGCAACTATCACCTCACGCAGTTCCTATGAGGTCACGGCAACTACCGAACATACCTACATAGGTTCGGACACGATAACTCGCCTCTTTGTCCAAATTGCCCAGATGAAGAAGACACAGAACACAACTGCAGTCGCTTTGCAGAATGGAGAAATAATATGCCGTGGTCACTATTCATCACAGAATATATGATGGAATCAGAGGAAAAGGATCTTCGGAGAATCGAGAGAAGCAATATAAGGAGCACAGCATAAAATGCTAGCCAGCCCCGCGAAGTAATACCTAACGGCCTTCCCGTGGAGAAAAAGGTTGAAGTCTGTGTGCGGTGGTGTTTAGTACGTACGCAGGCACATATCGGCTGACAGTTCTCTACCAGGAGCAGGCATGTGAATCGTGTATACCAATGGCACGGGCTAATGGAGATTCTACACCTCCTTGGCGTAACCAGAAAAAAAGTCCCCCTCTTTGCATTTGGAACAGTTATGTGCAAGCCAACACACGTCATCAGCATAATTAAGGTGACTTAAGATGTTAAACAGTCCCCACTGAAGACGTTTATTTTCCCCACCTTCTAGTGCAGCTTTCATTTTGTCATTTATTACCACCAGAAAGGCTGGTGATAATATGCAGCCTTTTCTGACACCCGTTCGCACAGAGGGAAGCTCACGAACAGCTCTCCTCTATGTAAGACGCGAGATCTTGCATCTTCGTCAGATTATTTCATCATAGCTATGATCTTATCTAGCATACCTCTCCTACGCAAAGCCTTCTACATGTAATCTCCCAGAACACAGTCGAAAGCTTTCTCGAAGTCTACAATCTTGAGATGCAGTGGCAAACACATTTGAGCTGACTGCTCTCATATTAGCCGTAGGGTATTTGTATGACCTGTACAAGACGACCCTTTAAACCCTTCTTGTCACAATGTCTCCACGGCACATGTGTCTGTGCATTAAAGGCATATTGTCACGGAATTTAGAAAATTTTAGAAAAGCTAAACTGAAATCAGCACGAATATGAAAATTTATTAAAAAAATTCTTTAAAAGAGATCGCGCATTATTTTCGTCTTCCACTGTTAACAGCATTTACGTGCTCAGGACAGCTTTTGTTCTGACGTTTTTCCTGACCAACGAAAGTTGTAGGCCTTCCACAGGGAAAAAGATGCGATTTTGAAAACGCATACACAAGACCGCCGGCCAATACGAGCAAGATTTTCTCGCGCGACGAGCGCAAGTTTGACTTCAATAGGAAGGGGAGATGCGTCGCATTAAAATGCTTTCACCTTTCCTCTCATTGCTTTTAGTCGTATATATAATACAACAGAACAAGACTGTCGGCTAATACGAGTAAAATTTTCGCTCGCGGCGAGCACAAATTCGATTTCTATAGGAAGGAGAGATGCGTTAACGCAATTGCTTCCAGTCAGTGCTTTCAGTCGCAAGCTCTGGCTCTCGATCAAAGTATTGCAAGTATTGAAATTTCTGTACTAGCCGAAAATGTCAGGAAGAAAAATGTGAAGAGGTAGATTTGGCAATATTGCCCATATTTGTCGTGCGTTGAGTGGAAACGAATCGATTTAAACTTCGGCAGATCGGGCGACATCTTTTTTTGGACATCTTTACTTTATTTATTAAGAAAATAAAAACTAGAAGCTTAAACTAATGCTTGGATTATTTAATTATTCAAATTTTTAAAGCGCGAATAATAAAAAAAAAATTCTTAAATTTGCCGTTACCAACCTAGCAAATAGAATGCCATCCATTGGAGGGATTGAACAATATAGACTGTCCGTTAATTTATTGATTCAGACGCTTTAAGCTACTGTGTGGTAGTAGGGGTAAAAATGAATCTTTTGTTTTTTTTATATCACGCTCGTGATTCCTGGGTGCTCTCAACATTAATAATGTTTCAAGCAGCTGACGAGACAGGTTTTAGTAATATTCATGATATATTGCTTAAGCGTAATAAACCAATATATTTAAAAAATAATTGCTTCCCCTAGCTATAGTCACGCCATGCCATTGACTCTCAGATCGTTATTGATCTTTGATCATCTGCTGGCATATGGTGACAAGGTCCTAAGAACTTATTTCCCGGATGAAACAACATTCGATCGCCTGATATGGCGCTCTAAAATCGTTAAGTAGCATGGGGCGAAATGTCAGAGCTTCGAAAATGGTTCCTTCGTACTGCCAAATCATTTAGTCATTTTCTTCTTTGCCCTTCGTCACGCCCATTAATGAGGTGCTCCTTATTGATTGCCTTACCTTCTGTGTGGATCTTCTCATGGATTTTCGTTGTCTTCCATTTCTCATAGATATTTTTTTTTTATTCCTGGCTAAACAGAAGAGAATAGGGAGCGGGAGAACCTATCCCCCAAATCTCTTCAGCCAACCCTTTGATACACAATGTACCGTGGAGACATTGTGACAAAATCCCCTCACCTTCCCACCACCACCCCTCCCCCCCCTCCCCACTGAAAGCTAGGTGCATCACAACCACGAAAAACTCTTGTACAACTGGTACACTCGCTAAGAAATTGAGATTCGGCAACTTAATTTTCAGTGAACTGCATCAGGAAGGACCTGCTAAGTATGAAAGCCAAAGCAAAAGGTTCGGTATGCATCGTGTCCACAGAACTTTCGCTACAAAAGGTATATGCTGATCTGAGAAGACTATGGGTGTTTGCTACCCATGCAAACCAGATTGAAGCTCGTGAAATCTCCAATTACACATTTCTTCACTTACGGTAGTCTAGTATTTTCTCGATATAGTTCCAACTGTCAGCACGCTTTGTATTTGGACACTAAGGCGTTATGTCCATTCTATGTTGCATATTACCCTCTTTCCCGAACCGCATAAAAATGCACAATTTTGAAAAATACATTACTTCGATTTTCATTAAAACTAGAAACGATAAGACAGGAAATTTTGCCCGAATTTATCTTTGAATAATTGCAATAGAAATTGTCAACATTGCCAGACTTCTTCTACCACCTCCCAATAAATTTCGTGAAATTAATCGATCATCAAATGTTTCTTTCAGTAAATTAATTGTATCGCGCGCTATATGGCATGTGGTGCTGTCCTGTTGAAACCACATATTATTGCCTTCCAATTGAAGCACCAAAGAGTTAGTAATCATGTCTCTGTAGCGCTCACCGTTGACTGTAACGTTCTGACCATCATCATTTTTCCAGACATATGGATCAATAAATTTTACGGTGTAAAAGTGAAACATTTTCACTTCAAGAAGGTCTGTATAGTCTATAGAGTGATTCTGTTCGCTTTCTATCATGCAGTCCCCCATAACATCTGCAAATATCTGTCAGTAGCAGCCAGTTCAACTGCAAAATATAGCAGCTTCTCCACTCCATTACGGTCATCTACTTCCCTTACCATCCCATTCCCTCCCTCCATGTGTTTGTGCATTGCACATAAAGGCCGAAATTGCCTATAACACAGGTCATTCTGTAAAAAAAAAAATATTCCACCGGCCTATAAAGCGCATCAAACGGTGACTTTTTCTGGATGTAATGGTGTTTCGAGATGACATATTTTCCAGTGCATTAAACTATTTTTCATTTCGTCTAACGTATCACATTAAAGAAGAAGAGAAAATAAATTATTAGTAAATTTTTAATATTTGTTAATTATTATATGATTAGATTTAAAGTGAAGTAGATGGAAATTTGGAACACTTTTCTAAATTTCAGCATCATCTCGTAAAGAATTCAATTTTGAACAATTCCATACAATATAAAAGTAGTTACTGCTTAAAAATTAAGTCATCATCTTGCCAGATGCCCGCCTAAATACATTTAACTTGCATATTTCGAAACAAAGATCATCCTGACACCGCACATGTACGTGTAAGTCATTAACAGAATTTCGCTAACATTGGTCAGCCTAGGCTTATCTATCACGCCACCTAATACGACTGTTTATTATCACTTCCACGGTAACGTTGAGTTTGGTGTGTAAACGTTTCCATTGTCGTCTTGAGATATCGGCGTCTAAGAATGTGAGCAGAAAAAATTACTATCGAATACGATCGGGCCTCGATCGACGCAAGGTCAACTTGAAAGGTCGCCAAATAACTCGGCATTACCCAATCTGTAATATCTTGGATTTTGGATTAATGGAATTTCGTTAATTGCATGATATACTTTCTTGAACAAAACACCGAGTTCAGTATTCAGAAGCGTTTAATCATAACATCTTGAATTATTGTGTAACGTTTCGAGTAGTCGCTAATTCGCGTATCATTTAGTGTCGTCGTAACTTACTTCGTCGCTATCAGTGAAATTTCGTACTTGAAAGTTACGATTACAACCTCGACTTTTGCGATTGCTGAAATAATTTCCGAACTGAATGTTCTAAACTTTTCCGCATATTTACCTCACACACCTAGAGAGGTATGGCGTTCTTATCAAATATGTGATTCATTTTCCTAATCGGACATTTTAGCAAATATTTTCTCAGAGTTGATCCATAATTGCTATTTTATTCGTAATGAAAATGTTGCGCAGTTGATTTGAAAAAGGCATTGTATGCAAAATCTTAGTATACAATGGGACAGATAGTTCAGCTACAAAAATCTTTTCTGAAAATATTTTGAAGCGTAGTTTTTATTCGGAATCGGGCATAAAAATTTCTTTACTAAACTTCGAAATGAGTCAGTCAATCCTTTAATCGAATGAATTCTCGCTGTAATTGGCGCTACATCAACCCCGGTTATTTCAAGTTCATGTGTTGGCCCCGCTGAACGTAAACAGAAAAGAGACAAGCAAATAAATAATAATAATAATATTAAGAAGAAGAATAAGACGTTCCAAATCTGTCCGGCTTTTTTTTTCTTCTGGCCCGGAATTTTAGTTTGATATGCGTAATATACGATGTGAAAGATGATATGTCAATATTAACTGGATGGTTGATTATGAATTAATTTTGTGTAATTGTTTTTAATGAACAGAAAGAAGCGTTGAACTATCGGGAATTTTAGGTTAATTCAATATAGCTCGCACCTAAGAACGTTTTTTTTTCAGAATTCATCTTTAGAGATACACGCTTTGATTCCTTTCATTCTCCCTAATCTTCAAAGGCGCTGCAACTCTTGTTATGGAAAATCATTAATTCGACAGAAACAATTTCATGTTTCAATGTTTCTTGAAATTAGTTTATATTCCTACATTTGCATGGACAACAAATTTCTCCAATACTTTCGAAAAGATGCAGAAAATGCTGTTTGGACGGAAATCATTAAAATTTTCATTTGTTGAGATAGGCATCACGGCGGTAATCTTCCAAGCGAGTGAAAAAAAGAACTCATAGCTTAGTTCATATTATGAAGAATATATTTCCATGAATATAAAAAAAGAATTCGTAAAAAGCAGGATACTGTTGCATGCTAGCCCGTGTCAAATATGCCTAATCTTCCACTGTACGCGAAAGCAACAAGTCTCATCGCACACACACATACGCGCATATACACACAAGTTCTACTACGTTGATGAAGTCACCATAAAAGATGACATAATCGAAGCAATCAAAGCCCAGTTTGGAGTCGAAGGAGTTGGATGGAGGACGTCGCGGAGTGTCGCAAGACCCTCGTTCGCAGTTAGAATGGTAATAGCAAGGAATTAAGTTTGACAGTTGTACCTTCCTCAACGTGCTCATCGAACAAACGTTGGCAACCACCTCGTTGTGAGCCTAAAAGAATGAGCAAGTTGAGGTGGATATGGCAGCAAACATTTTCCTGCGAAAACGTTCCGCAAACCAGCCCAAAAAACTATGAGATGGAGTCCACCCGTATTGGCCCTCAGTCCCAGGCAAAAGAAGATGCTAAAATCACCGGGTTCGAACGCGGTTCGGGAGCTACTAGAAAGGTGCAACCGGGTTCTAGTAGTACTTTGCTACTGGCAAACACCCAGCGCACTGAGTCTTCCATGTCAGAGCTCAGTGATCTCGCTTCCATAATGACATTAGGGGATGCACCCTCAGAGCCAAATAAGCTGATGGAGGTGGGTACAAATGTTATTCATGCTTCAACGTCGACAATATCCTGCACAACTATCTCGGCTGGCCTTGGTACTGAGACCATCCAAACCCCTCAAGGTGGTATTAGCAACCGTGCACGTCGCCGTGCTTAAACCAACTTAAAAACATAAAAGAATTATGATTGGGCGTAAAGCACAATAAAGCAATATTTCGTGCTGAATTTAAAGTTTGTAGCTTTCATTATTTTCAATTGGACATAGTTTTCCTGAAATTGAGGCATGTGTAAGGGAGGTGGCAGAGGAAGTGGAGCGTTTAAGATGATTTTGAAACTGCTTATCATCATCCTTATCACCACGCTTTGATTCAATTTCAAATTCGATAGTTCTAATATATTCGAAGGAGAAATGCTTTTCTTGAATTTATAATACAGATATTTGTATGAGAGGGGGTAGAAGGAGTGAAGAGGAGCTGATAATTTTTTTTAGCATTTATTGCAATTATTAAAAAACAAATTCTGGCAAAATGTTAAGTTTATACTTTTTCTAGTTTTAATGGAAATCAATATAATGCACTTAACAAAAATTACACATTTGTATGGGAGGGGGTAGAAGGAGTGTACGGATCAAAACACATTTTTTTCCTGTTATTGCTATTTCTATTTTTATACTTTATGCAAAATATCAAGCTGATAGCTTTAACAATTTCGAAGAAAAATAATTTAATTTAAATTTCAAAATTTCGTGAAATTTGTATGGGAGGGGGTAGAAGGAGTGAGGTGAAATTGATAATTTTTTCAATGCTGATTGGAATTATACCAAAATTAATTCTGGCAAAAATTCGTTTTTATAACTTTGCTAGTTTGAATGAAAATCGAAAAACTGCATTTCTTGAAATTGTGCATTTGTATGGGAGGGGGTAGAAGGAGTAACGGGATCGGATCAATATTCAGTCATATTAATGACATCTATATCATAATACTTTAACCCAAATTTCAAATCGATAGCTTAAATAGTTTCAAAGACATATCAATTTCTGAAAATTTCGGAATTTCGTGAAATTTGTATGGGAGGGGGTAGAAGGAGTGGGGGGATGCAGCCCGTTCACGAACTTGAAGTTACTTTTTTGCTAAAAATGACACACAACAAATTTCAGCACGATAGCTCAAAGCGTTCGAGAGTTATGCTGTAGACAGACGGACAGACAGCAACTCGGAATCGAAGTTTTTGAGCGACAACAAATATTTCTGTACCCTTAGCGGCTCTGTGCGAGCATTATTTCTTAGCGTTACAAACGGTAAGGCAAACACAATATACTTTCAGATTTCATCTAGAGTATAAAAAGAAAAGCTACCAAAGCAAGGTTTGACGATGCGGTAGAGGCTAGAGTTGCTGCCGTACTGAGTCGACTGTCCTCTGGGACGGACGATTCACGAGCTGCAGAAGCTTCACGCCCAGCCGAAGTAATCAGAGTTGAGGCGAAAGGTCTCAGTATCCCAGCAACCTCTCTGATTTATAAAGCTGGCACTTCCGATGCGAATTTGGGCAGAGTAGTAAAGCCTCCTGCGAAAGATTTTTTGCAAGCTCCGACCACTCCGCCGAAAGTAGTGTCAAACATTTCTACGGATAGCGCTGTGGTTCCAAAACTGTCGACAACGAAAAGGGGAGCATGCTCTGAAGGGCAACCCAACGGAGTAAGACTCATAGCTTGACTCCGGGTTCCCAATCAGCTGCTACTCCCAATTTGCAGCCGTCAGTGGAAAATGTCGAAGTGGTTCAGACACTTTCATTCCCGCTTGCTTCGGGACGATCGGTTCACGGCACCGCCTCTGGCAATGCCAAAGAACCCTCTTCGTCCGCGTGCACAGTCGCCGATAATAAGCTCGAATCACTGAAGCAGAAATACATGTGCATCCGATCGGATGATAGTAATACGCCGATACCTGCAGCAAAAAAGAAACAGCCGAGATCGGCTACCTATAGCGACGTCACTAGAAGTTTCCTCCAGGCAGCAGTCATTAACACCAACGACTTGCTAGGTATTATACCAGAGTCGGAGAGGCCTCAGATCTACTCTTCATTGAGGAACATTCTGAAGGAACACCTCTTTGGTCCACTGGCTAAACCAAGCCAGGTTATCTTAGGATAACTTGTGCTGACCAAAACACTCTGGTCTTCGTTCAGAAGGCGGATCCCAAGATGAACGATCTCTTGAAGGACATTAAGCTACAGATGGTGGAAGGTGCTGAGGCTCCGAGACTGACAAAAATGTATGTATGGATCCCGGGTATCATTGAAGACCCTGGACTCCTCTTGCAGGACATTAAGCTGCAAAACAATCTTTCCACGGAGGAAGCTTTTCCATAGAGATCAAAATGACACGGGGCCAACTTCTTGTTCTCGAAATCGACCAAAGCTCCATGGAAAGGTTGTCTGTAGCGAAAGGTTTCGCGGATTGTGGACTCAACAAGGTCCACTTCAAACTACCGAAACCAAATACGGCCAACCTCAAAACCTGGCAAACTCAGAGTGGTTGAAGCCAATCTACCACCACTCTCCAACGACACCTCTTAAAAAGCTACTCGGATGTTGCACTTGTCCAGGAACCGTGGTTGAGCGGCTCTAACCACATTCTAAGATGGTGCAACAAAACTTTTACAGTCCTTCATGGACCCAACACAGGTTAGCTACGGACATGTGTCGGTTCATAAAAAGCACTAAAATTGACATTAATTCCGCAATTCAGCAGCCCAGGCCAAACAACGACCCTCTGGGAGAGGTCATTTAACGGAACACCGCAGCCTGTTAAGCTGGTTTCATCATACCAGCCATACGACACATGGAATGTTCCAACGACTAACCTGTGCCAGCTTGTCCAGTCAAACACAGGAGTCTTGGTAATAGGTTGTGATGTCAATGCCCATCACACCTACTGGTCTAGCACAGACTGTAACAATCGCGTTAAGTCAATTCTAGAATTTCTTAGCAAGAACAGTCTAAATGTTTGTAATGTTGGTAATAGTCCCACCTTCATAAATAGAGCAAGAAGCGAGGTTATTGACCTGACTCTTGCAACTAACTCTAAATCACTAGTGGTCCGCAACTGGAGAGTTTCAAAAGAACTATCCTTGTCAGACCACATGTGGATAAGATTTGAAATAGTGGGATCAGCAAAAAATAGCCGGTTTTACAGGAGTCCAGCAATAACGGATTGGGTTAAATATCGGGAGCTAATAAACCGTAAACTACCGGCAATAGTCCTTATCCAATAAAAACACCAGATTCCTTAGATAAAAGAGTTTGTATGTTAACAAATATACTAACAAACTCATGCAAGAGTTCCTGCCCTTAGAATGGCGCCAAAGATAGTAAGGACGCTGTCTGGTGGATTAACGATCTGGATATTCTGAAAAAACGAACAAGGAAACTTTAACAAAGCTAATTCCAGCAAACGTGACACAAACTGGGACGAATACCAAGCAGCACTTACACTGTATAAAAAACAGCTAAGAGCCGTCTGTGAAGAAATCGATAACGTCAACGATACCGCTAGGATAAAGAGGAGCCTAACTAATGACCCATACATGCCTAAACTACTGGATACAAGCGATGGTTCATGAACGGGGTCTAGCGGCGAGTCACTTCAACTTTTAATTCAAACGCATTTCCCCCGATGCTTTCAGCCCCCGCAACAAAGTTCATGCGTCGATCGTATTCTAGTCAACTCAGAGCTAGTAGATACAGTCGTGACGCCAGAAAGATAGGAATTGCGGTCAGTTTCTTCAAACCTTACAAGTCATCAGGAGTGGACGAAGTCTTTTTTTGTTTTTTTACAGAATGATCTGTGTTATAGGCAATTTCGGCCTTTATGTGCAATGCTCAAACACAGTCATGGAGGGAAGGAATGGAATTGGGAAGGTTGGGGAAGGGGAGTGAGAACGACCGTAGCGAGTGGAGAAGCTGGTATATTGCTCAGTTGTACTGGCTGCTTACTGACAAATATTTGCAGATGTTATGGGGGACTGAATGATAGAAAACGAACAGAAATCATCTACTGAGTATCTAGGCCTTCTTGAAGTGGAACTGTTTCACTTTTACACCGTTTCCCCATTTTATTGCGAATAATTTTTTATCACCAATAGCAACTGAAAAATTTGCGCCTAAGAAAATGCCGTCTGGAGTGGGAATCGAACCCACGACCTATTGACTGAGAAGCAAGCACGCTGCCCACTACGCCACGGAAGCCTCAGGGTCTATCCCGCAATGATCCAGAATGCGGATGAAACAATAATTCAGTACCTGGTTGACATACAGGGTGTTTGGTACTCCGTACATAACCTTGTAAGGGGTTATTCCTGGATATATTTTGAGCAAAAAATTGTTCTACGGAGATGGTCAATTTTCAATATCCACGGAGATACAGGGTGATCAAGAAAAGTCCTTCGGACCTGTACCCTCACTCACTCAAAACGCTATATCTTGAAAACTAATAATCACAATTCAAAGTGTTATAGCTTGTTTTTTAGGGAATCAAATTACCTTTCATTTGGTGTAATAGTCCGCATTGTAACTGTATCCAATTCTGAGATATTTGCTTCAGAACACAAATTTTTGACAGTTTGACCGTCAAAATTCTAAGATCAATGTAGTTTTTCTCTAAAAAACCCATTATAAAAATGTCATTTTATTGTTGTTTTCTTTTGTGTCATATTATTGCCTACAAAAGACGCATACACTTGCATTGCATAAGTTTTATAGTTTAGAAGAAATTATCATTCCAATAATTTAGCACTTTTGTCAAAAAAGCAAGAAAAGGTTGATCAACACTCTCCGCTTGAACTAAAAGAACTTAAGAATGGTTTTTACGGTTTATTTCAAATTTCCTTAATTACAATAAATGTTCAAAATGGCTACCTTCATTTTGAATGCACGCTAAAGCTCGTTTTGCCAGTGTTCTCTTTGTGTTCATACTCCTCAACTGCTGCCTTACTTCTGTTGCTGCCGCATCGATTCTGGTGTTTAGATCCTGCAACGTTACTACTTCCGTTGCGTAGACAAGGTCCTTCATCCGTCCCCATACAAAGAAATCCATAATAGTTAAATCAGGGGATCTTGCAGGCCAGTGTATCGGTCCATTTCTACCGATCCAGCGATTGCTATAATTGGAATTTAACCAATCTCTGATCTGTCGGCCGTAATGAGCTGGAGCACCATCGTGTTGGTAAAACATGGAAGCCAATCGTTGCAGTGGCATATCATCCAATAACTCCTGTAGATCATTTGTCAAAAAATGCAAGTAATTGGAACTATTTAAGGTAGGCGGAAGCCTAATAGGACCAATAAAATCGTTGCCAATCACACCTGCCCATAAATTGACACTGAATCTGTGCTGAAATGATGCCTCTCTTCTTGTATGTGGATTGCTCTCAGCCCATGTGTGTAAGTTGTGGAAGTTTGTGATACCGTCCCTGGTGAATTGGGACTCATCCGTCCAAAGAATGTTGCTGATAAAATTCTCGTCAGTTATTTGTCGTTCAAGGAGCCAATTGCAAAATTCCATCCTTTTGGGTAAATCAATGGGTAACAGCTCCTGCACTGGTGTGTGGTGGTAGGGATGCAAACGTTCTGCTTTCAGGACACTCCAAACTTTCTACGTAGAGAAACCGCAATGCCAAGCGTCGTATACTAGTTGATGGATCATTTTGAACTGCAGCTAGGATTCGTTGATCAATTGAAACAGCGATTACCGGCGCAGGATTTGCATTCACTCTGCTTGTCCTAACACTGCCTGTTTCCCTAATCCTTCCGTAAGCGTCTTGAAATACTCTCGGGTATGGTATTCGACGATTGGGAAATCTGTGATGATACAAAGATCGCGCCGCTTGCTCATTTCCCTGACACTCTCCATAGAGGAAAATTATGTCTGCATATTCTTCGTTCGTGAACTCAGGCATTTCGAAATTCTTTTCTAAATTTTAGTGACACCTTGTTCTTTTACAAATTTAACTCAAACTGATAAAAATATGAAGTATGGTTTGCTTTTATAGGCTTTTCATTTTGTTAGGTAACCCATTAAAAAGGGCAAAGTGCTGCACCTAGTTGTGTTGAAACTCATTTTAATTTAATTCATTTTCTCGATAATTTTAATACTACCTAAAGGACATTCATTGATAATTTAAATAGTAATTAAAGGACACAAAGAATATTTCTGTTTAACAACATTTCAGGTAGTTTTTTTAGAACGAGGGTTGGTTTATGGCATATTTTATTTTTAAGCCATATGTATTTTCGCTTATTACCTGGAAAACGGGAAAACCTAAGTCATAAGTATGTGTGCATCTTTTGTAGGCAATAATATGGCACATAAAAAAACAACATTAAAATGACATTTTTATAATGCGTTTTCTTGAGAAAAACTACATTGATCACAGAATTTTGAGGGTCAGAGTATCAAAAATTTGTGGTCTGAAGGAAATACCTCAGGATTGGGTACAGGTACAATACAGACTATTACACTAAATGAAAGATAATTTGATTCCCTAAAAAACAAGCTATAACACTTTGAAATGCGATTATTGGTTTTCAAGATATAGCGTTTTGAGTGAGTGAGGGTACAGGTCCGAAGGACTTTTCTTGATCACCCTGTATCTCCGTGGATATTGAAAATTGGCCATCTCCGTAGAACAATTTTTTGCTCGAAATATATCCAGGAATAACCCCTTACAAGGTTATGTACGGAGTACCAAACACCCTGTATATAAAGACATACTAAAGCTATGGCAAGAGGTTAAGGTGGTTTTCATACCTAAACCAGGCAGAGCCTCCCACAACATCCCGAAGGCATTCTAACCCTTC
Source organism: Chorisops tibialis (assembly GCA_963669355.1). Classification (NCBI taxonomy): domain Eukaryota; kingdom Metazoa; phylum Arthropoda; class Insecta; order Diptera; family Stratiomyidae; genus Chorisops; species Chorisops tibialis. Next base: position 11,624,800 of record OY770262.1, on the reverse strand, counting down.
AGCGTGGCGTCGTTCCTTCTTAAAGGCCTGGAAAGACTGTTGGACAGCTACCTATGTACTGAATCTGAACCTCTCGGTCAGATGCTCCCACCAACACGCCTATCTGAAAGGTAGGTCCGATGACCACGCTTTGCGTGTGATGGTAACCGCCGTAAAGAAAACTTTTCATCATAAAGAGGTTGCACTCGGTGCCTTCCTAGACGTGGATGGCGCTTTTAACCACGTCAACATTGATGCCATACTTGAGGCCTTGCGCAGCCATAGTGTGGAATCTCTTCTGATTGCATGGATAGCTAAGCTTCTTCGCGCACGAAAAATCGTAGCACGGATAGGTGACGGGGCAAGAAAAGGCTCAATCCACGTAGGAACGCCACAGGGCGGCTTAATATCGACTCTCCTGTGGGTTCTAACAGGGAATGAAACCCTTTCCATTTTAAATCGGAACGGCTACCCCACAATAGCATATGCAGATGATCTTGTCATCATGCTAACTGGTAAGTTTGAACAAGCTCTAGAGGACCTTATGCAGTCCGCTTTAAAACAGCTGTGCACTAGATAAAGGACTTACCATCAATCCTCAAGAAACAGATCTGGTCCTCTTCTCCAGAAGAAGAAGACCGTATGTTTTCAATTCACCAAACATTCGGGGTATCACTATAGTCCTCTTGAACCAAGTTTAATACTAAGCCCTTATTCTTGATAATAAATTATCCTGGAAGGCCAACATTCCAGAACGAGCAAAAAAGGCTACCGTAGCCTTCTTCGCTTGCAAAAAGACATTCGGTTTGAGATGTGGCCTTAAGCTGCATCTCATCCACTGGATGTATACCAGTATTGTCAAACCAATTATTTGCTATGGCGCGCTGGTGTGGTGGCCAGTGGTAGTACTACCTTTACAGCTAATCCAACGGATGGCATGTCTGTGTAAAACAGGTGATATTAGAACCACACCAACTGCAGCCCTGGAGGTAATTCTCTCACTACTTGATCTTTTTATAAAACTAACAGCGGGCCTAGCTGCCATTAGATTAAAAACCACTAATTCGTGGTCAGAGCCCTCCTACAACCTAAACTTAATCCTAAACCTATTACGTATGCATCTAATTGAGATGTCCTTTTCGCTTGCATCAACTTTGGGAAGAAGAAACTGGATCTGGTGCTACATTATATTGTCTCAAAGTCTTCTAGCTAGGGTGTAGCCTAAAGGCTAGCGTGTTGATCTTATAATGCGAAGGTCGTGAGTCCAAATCCCCGTCGACGCAATTTATAATTCCAGCACATTGCCTGCTTGGATATACCTTGGTCATCTCAATCTACGAAAAATGAAAAATTCGTAGATAGAGGGTTGTGCGAAGGGCTAACAACAATTCCACAATAAGTAATGAAAAAATGTTAAGGAACCTGAATTCAGGAGGCCAAGGTTCGATTTGAGCTGTACCGCCATTGTAGAAGTAGAAGTAGAAAGTCTTCTATGACTGAACATGTAAGCTACGTTCGCGCCATAGATGATGATATAATTATATTTGGAGATTTTAATCATCCGCGGCTTGTCTGGGAACTATCTGAATGTGAAGAATACTTCTGCACCAAGAACGTTTGCTTCGAAAAGGAATTCTTTACTCTTGACAACCTCGTGGTTGGTCAGGGATTATAACAAGTTAATAGGATCAAAAACCATCGTGGTCGATTGTTGGACATTTCCTTTACGTCGGACTATTCGAGTACATTCACTGCCAGGGTTGATGTTCGTCCACTGAACGAAGTTACTGATCATCCAGGCTTTTTGCTTACCTTCAATTGTAGTGTAAAATCAGTAGAATTTTACGCTCCAATCTACAAATTTGATTTTAAAAGAGCTTTACTCAATAACTTTTTATTTTATTTCATTTGACTGGATCTCATTGATTTCTGAGACATCCAAGATTGGCTGGTTTCGTTCCACTAAATTAATAGAAAATAAATAAAATCGTTCAATTTTGCGCATGCGTCAAGCATATACAGCAACGCAAGAGAATGGTGCACAATTTGCTTGTGCGCGGTAACACATCATCTCCATCTCAATGCGTTTGCGCTATATCATTGTATGCGCTTAACGCATGCATGTCTGTCGTCCATCTTAATGCTTGCGCTTTTATTCTAGAAGACATGCGCTTAGCGCACGAAAATACCGTAACGTGTGTGCGTAGCTAAGCCGCTCTTGCACAGAACATCAAATGTTCTATAATTCCCAATAAAATTGAGGATATTTTCTTTGCTTTTCATTTTACTTTATTTTTTATTATTCGATTGTAAAGAGTAAATACCGCGTACAAGCAAATCGCCCTCAATAGCGCACGCCATCCCTATATCCAGATTGCCTTGCGCTATTGCCCGAGTCATAAAATTTCAAGAAAAAGCACTTCCGCTTGAGGCAAGATTCTCATGCGCTGCTGCTTGCATTGAAGATTCAGAAAAGTTGATACGTACGAAGATTTGCCCAATGGCTTCACTTATGATGCAGACCAATTTCGTTGCTGGCAAACGATGGTCGTACTGCCAGCAGTACTCCGTCGCGACGTAGCTAGCCGGAGAATAGTTGGAGAAGAAAAAAAATTCGACGATGATGGAAAAAGTTCATTGATTTATTCGTGTCCCACCAAACCGAGCAGTGGGAGGAGCTGAGCTCTGTTCACTGTGACTGATCAGATAGCAGAATTCAAATCATTTGCTAGTTACGTTAGCTATGATATTGGAAACGGCAGCAAGTAGACTTAGACCACGCCAGTTGCCACAATCCCAAAGGTTAACCTTCTTCGGGATCTTGCCAAAGAAGCCTGGATATCTTCCTTGAACCCACACCTCCATAAACCGTGGGCGAAATAAATCAGCTGTTAATTCACTTTGAAGAGTTGAGCTGGTAGTCCATCTCTATCTGGGACTTTCTTTCCCGTCATTGAATTAAGGGCGACTCTAAAACTAATTATAGGAATTTCGTCTTGTGATTCTAAAATTTGAATTGCTAGCATCGGATTTGAAATTAAATATCCCAGACGACTAACTAACACATTCTCAGACGGATACGCACTCAGGACCCCACCAATAATGGAATACATGATTTTCTTACATAATTAGCTTGGGACATAACTGTACAAGGTAATAGCAGAATATTATCAATTTATTAAAATAACGGACCTAAAAAATTGATTTAAAATCACTCAAATATCACCATATCGAATGGACTGCCACCTGGTGTCGCATAGCCACACTAACAAACAATTCAGCAAAATATATGTATTCGACCGATAACGGTTCGTAAATTTAATTTAACCCTAGACACTTACCGCTTTCCGCTTATCAGCCTCCGAAACTGCTGAATTCGACCGATGCCGGAACAAATCCATAACTTTAGTCATAGGCGACCGTGAAACGTCCGCTCTTCGAACAGCCGTAACCGTGTGATAGTACTAAAATAAAAAAAAAATAACAAATGAACAATTTCATTAGAAATGCAAACGATAAGAAAAATTACCTGAGCATCACTTCCACTCCCCGCATGAGGATGCGCCGATCCATCTTTGTACTTTGGTGCTGCGGCACTATTACCACTATTATTGCCACTATGCCTATGCCCGCTGATTGTATTTTGCATGGCGGTCTTCATTGTGTGCATGATCCCGCCCGAACCGCTATGATTGCTACTTGTACTGCTATTGTCCTTGTCCGAACTGCTCGATGCCGGAACATCTTTATCTTTGCGAATCTGTTTCGTATCCGGTTTCGTACGCGGTCGGAACAATTCGAATATCGTTGGCCGTCGATTCGGACTCGCTATACCGTGCACTGTGGACTGATTTAGTACGGGCGAATCTTCGCCACTTCGTCGCCTTTCAAGCGAACCGGATCGCGGAGCCATTCGTTCCGTACTACGAGTCATTTTCTCAACGTGTCGACTATTGATCTTTTCGATTTTGGCCGCTTCACGTTCCAAACGACGAGCGGTTTCCCGTTCAATTTTCCGTGCTTCTTTTTCCGTTCGGCGCATTTCTTTCTCTTGACGCCTGCAACGAATTTTCGAAATAGCAATTAAAATTTTATCTAAATTAACGACACATACCTTGCCTCCTTTTCCATTCGCTTCGACTCCTTTCGAGCTGCTTTTGCATTCGGTTCGGCCGGCGCACTTGACGGTCGTACTGCTCCATGTAATTTATGGCTACCATCTTTATCCTAAAAATAAAATAAACAAATAACTTAGATTAATATCTTGTTGCAATGAAATTTATACTGAAGTCAGATTATGCTGGTCACAGGAATTTGCTGACCTGCATCGTTCCGACCGTTTATCCGGTGCTCATTAACTTGATTGGAGCGCTGTTTGCTGGTAGGAAAGGTCATGGTGGAAGAGGAATGTTTGCTGTGTAAACAATTTGATGCGATGGGCTCGCTTGGGGATTCTTTACTATTACGGAAATTATGGAGGAAGTTTGGTGTCAAGTTTTATCCAAATCATCACGACTGAAATGTTCAGTTTAATTGAAATGACGATGTAGTGATGACATATTTCCGATTTTTTTTTGTTGAAAAATGCGAATCGGCAGAAAAAATCGGAGCTGTGGTTTCGAATGTTAAATGAGTTCTTCATCGAACCATCACACAGCAAAGACTAGAACCACATAACCTTAAGCACGAAGCCGATTGGGATGTGAATTGGAAGGGTGAGGAAGTGGTATGCATGTTAGCAGTATTTTAAAACTAAAATTTTCCTATCGAACTGATTGATTTCCACCACCATATGCTTACAAACCCTTCGAAACTTACCTCATCGGTACTGCTCGTCGAACTTTCCTCAGCACCTTTCGCTCTGGGCCGTGGTATCCATACATTGTCATCTCGGACAACACTATCACATTGATCTAAGGATTTCGTACTATCATTTGGCGGTCGAATCTCCACGAGAGATGTATCAAAGAACCGCTTATCTAAATGTGGCGTTAAATTGCCCTGTGGTGAAAATAAATTTCGCACGGACGAATATCCTGCGCTTCCGGAACTGCACGGAAAATGAATCGTCATAGCATTCTGTTTCGGCACCATCTTTCGCAGATTCTCCGCCTCGGGACGAAGTTCTTTCGTCTCGAGCGTTTTGGTGATTGTAAATTTTCCCTTGACCACTGTCGAAGACGGCGACTCGGGCGTGCTGGGCATTTCGCCGGCCGAATTATGACGATATCGCGATCCAGATCCGTCCAAATGAAGCTTCGACAATCTTTCCAGTTTCTCGGAATGCTGCTGTTGCTGTTGTTGATGCTTATCGCATCCGTCCTCGTACTCGTCGTCTTCCTCCTTGCACTGCGACAAGCGACGACGCTCCTGAAACGGAAGAAGTAAATACGGCCGCAACTGCATCATATTGGGATTTGTCGTATCCAACGGAAGCAATTGTGGTGTTTCGTTGATTGCCGATATGATTTTCTCCTTGTGCAGATACTCTTCGTCGTCGTCATCATCCTCCGCGTAGCAGTCTGTTCTCGGCGGAGAAATATCTTTGACTCGAACCTTTTTCTTGATCTTTTGCGAACTAATCGATAGCGCTTTGGGATTATGATCGGATGAATCATCGGTTATATAGAAATCACTATCGGAATCGAAACTCTGAATTCCGACTTCGAGATCGTCCATCGAAAGGTCGAACTGCTTCGAGAAATCATCGTGCAGTCCTTCGACACTGCTATTTAATTTGCTATTGTGATGATTTTCGTTGTTATTGCTGGCTTTCTTTTCCGCCTCTTGTGCAACATTTTGGAGTAGCGCACGGTTCGTTTTTGTGGCCATTTATGTTTTCGCGCGGAATTTTGGATTTGGACAGGGCTGCGATTTGGTCGCGCGATACTTTTGAAAATGATGTACACGCGTTTTATTTTGTTTCGATTGAAATAGTTATCGATTTTTTTTTAACGACTAATTATAAAGTTTTCAAAGCATAAAAAAGATTAAATAAAAAATTTATTTTTAACAATTTTGTACTTTTTTCTATCACACATTGAAAAAATTATCAACTTTTGTAAAACAAAAAAAAAACCGTTGAAATTTTTTTCTATTTTAAGTAACACTTTGGATTAACATCACAATTTGTTGGTATTCTGATTTGCATGCGAATTTTTCAGGGAATTTTGTGATGATCCGTACGACATCAATGATTTGATCTGTAAAAAAAAATAAGTTTTGTCGGTTTTTAATATAATTCAAAGTTAAATTCTTTTTTCAGTTGAGATTCCGTGACGAGCTGTTTGAGTTGATTGCAATGCCGTATATGTAGCAATAAACAATTCTTAAGGCTCATCTTTACGAGTCTTCTTCTTATTCTTGAGAGTTGTTTGCTAAATATTACACCTCTAATGTTTAAATTTGTACTATCGGTTATTCTTGCATATTCTACACTAGATAAAGATATTTTGGGGTTTAATTCATTGTCATTGTATACTTTTAAATTTTAAATTTAGGAATTAAATTCACTCGGAATCTAGATTTCAAATTACGGCGCAGTTGATTCAATTTCGCCGTGAATAATATTGTTGCATGCCAGCCCTCGTCGTTCATCGAATATCCGCGATCATCAATTGGTTGAGACCTCAAAACCAGCATAGAGGGCCGACTGACAGACGAAAAGCAGATAAATAGCGGACAAATCGAACCATATAAAAAGGCGAGCATTTTCGGCGAAACAGTCAGTCTGAATTGGCAAGTGAAAGAGTGAGTATCGGTTCGGTGCGTGGTACAGTCGCGATAGTTAGTATCGATTGAAAATCGATAGAGTAGAGATCAAGTGATCGCGTGGTACAGTGACGATTGAAAAGCGATAGAGTAGAGATCAAGTGATCGCGTGGTACAGTCGCGATAGTTAGTGACGATTGAAAAGCGATAGAGTAGAGATCAAGTGATCGCGTGGTACAGTCGCGGTAGAGTCAGCGTTTAGAAGGCGATAGAGTTGGAAATTTTTTCGCGACCAATTAGCGCGAATATATGTAAAAGGCGACATAGGAAATAAAAAGTGTAAAAGTGATTTAATAAAAATATGCGGTTATTTTAATTAAACGAAAACCAGTTTAATTTTTTTCGTAAAATCCAGCGATAGCTTCCGCACTTCAATTGGATTTCAAGTAAAAAATTCTAAAAAAATGAAAGTGAGAATTTTCTGAAATAATGATTAAATGATCACGGATTCGCGATTGTGAAATTCTCTCTCAGACAGAAGGAGAATTATCGAAAAAGTTTTACCGCGAAACAAGTGACCGCGAGGAAAATTCTCGAGCGGGTTTTTGTGTTTGAAATCGACATCGGCAGAGAATTCCCGAACAAATAAAGTGCGGATTTGGGTAATTTGTTCCGCAGCGTGGTTTTTCTACAATAATAACCCAAGATATTAGGCGAAACCGAAACATTTTGTGTAGTAGAATAAATAAAAAACTGTGGCGTTACGTAAAAGACTTAAAAGTGCCCGAATAGAAAGAGAAATTCAGTAAACGTGAGATGCCTGTGGCCGGAAACAAGGCACAACTTATAAGCCGGATGATGGACGCGTTTGAAGCTAAGGGATACAGTATCGAAAACTATAAGTTCCCCATCGAACAGGAGACCGAACAGCTGATCGATTAAGAAATCGCACAGCAAAGTGTAGCAGAAAGTTCTAAATCGTGATGGAACTGATGCAACAAATGATGATGAAGAAGGATCAATAGAGCACGAAGATGGACCAGCAAGGCCAAAGAGCTGAAAGAAGATCTCAATCAGCTAAAACAGGAAATGGGCTAACAAACGACTGGACTAGGTAAGAAAATTAGGCGACGGCCTTAATGTTGGCGTTACGAGGATCTGCGGCTGAGATTTTTCAGATAGCCACAGCCGAACAAGAAAGCGGCTTTCCGTTCCTGGCGCAGACCTTGGACCTTCGTTACGATGGAGATCACATGCGGGAAATTTATAAAACGTAATTTCTCAATCGTATGCAGAGGTCTGGTGAAACCCTGCAACAAGTGGCACAGTGACGTGGCATTCATTGATGTAAAGGAAGCAATGCTTCTCTTATGTTTTGCCTTTTATTCGGTTTAGAAAAACCAAACTGAAATTTGCACGAATATGAAAATTTATTTAATTTTTTTTAAAGAAAGCGCGCATTATTTTCTTCTACACGTTTCTGACGCTTTTTCTTACCAGCGAAAGTTCAAAGCCTTGCACACGGAAAAACCGGTAAGATACGATTTGAAAAATGCATATACGAGACCGCCGGCCAATAAGAGTAAAATTTTCGCTCGCGACGAGTGCAAGTTCGACTTCTACAGGAAGGGGAGATGCGTCGCAGTAATTGCTTTTCACCTAATGGTCTCAATCGCAAGCCATCGCATTCCTGCGATCAAAATACAGCCAGTATTAAAATTTCGGTTTATTTTTCGTTCTGTGAGAGGTAACGAATCGGTTGAAACTTTTGCAGTTCAGCGATATCTGTTTTTGGATGTCTTTACTTTTTTTTGTTAAGAAAATAAAAACTATAAGTTTAAACGAAATCTTGTATTAATTAATTATTCAACATTTTTAAAGTTTATATTTAATAAAAAAAATGGTTGAAGGGTCTGTCAAAGCAAAACACCACTATATGATTTCTTCAAATTTCGTTCCGTTACCACCCTAGCAAATAAAATGCCATCTCTTGTAGGGGATGGAATAATATGAATTGTCCGTTAATATATGAATTCAGACGCTTTAAACTCCTGTGTGGTATTAGGGGTGAAAGTGGATCATTTTTGTATATATAATTTGTTTGTGCAAGTATATATTTGTTTTTAGATTGTAACATGTCTAGCAGCTGACGAGAGAGGTTGTAGTAATATTTATAATATATTCTGCACTCCTACAATGGAACTACAACCCAAATCGGGCCTGACCTTCAGGTTCCTTAACATTTTTCATTATTTATTGTGGAACTTTCGCACAACCCAATTGAGGTGCGTTGGAATTATGCATCGACCGGGATTTGAACTCACGACCTTCGCATTGTAGATCAACATGCTACCCATTAGGCTACACCCCTATAATATATTGCTTAAGCGTAATAAGCCAATATATTTAGGAATTAATTGCTTTCCCTAGATATTAAGTCACGCCACGCCACTGAAGTGACGTTATTGTCCTTGTAACGGATAGTACACGTTAGTAACGGATAGCGAACGCATTTGTCAATGCTCTGCTGGAAAGAGAGCTACAACAGGCATTAAGATTGGCGGGTAAGAGAAGGCTTTGGTGAACGCTCTAACCCCTGAAGCTGCAAAACAAGTGTCACAAGGTAATTGTCGGGTCCGAGGCATTAACGTGGAGACCGAGGAATGCGTTTGCCAGAGAGCGGATTTAGCTAGGCAGAGCGAAGGGCGCAGAGTTCCACGTTGCTGGAATTGTGGACAGACAGGACATCTACAACATGATTGTCGCACACCACGCCTAATGCCAAGTTCTTACCTTGCCCTAAAAGCGCCAAACCGGGGGATACAAGAGGCGTGAATTCGCAGCAGTGCACCTCATCTGCTAACAGCACCAGGAAATGAGTCAAAGTCAATCTCAACGGGCATAGGTTGGCTGGTGGAATCGAGGCCCCTGGAACCATCATCGCCGTCTCCAGACTTCATCGCGGCGAAAATGACCTACGCATGAGTGAACAAATTGGAAATGTCGGACATAAAAGATGTAAATGCAGACGAAGTCAGCGAAAAAGATTGAATTGCTCAGGCTGTGTCGCCAAGCAAATGTCGCCAAATGATTGGCGAATCCGGAGAGTTAGTGTCAGAACCGTGCAAAGATTGTGCCAGAGGAAAGAACCCAATAAGCCGAGCGTGAACAACAAAGGTTCATGATGTTGGAATTGCAGACAGACGAGACACTTACGACGCGATTGCTGCAAACCAAGCAGAATATCAGTTTATTGTGCAGAACGCGCCTCCAGAACTACTACTACTACAATGGCGCTACAGTCCAAATCGGACCTTGGCCTCCTGAGATACAGGTTCCTTAACATTTTTTTTCATAACTTATTGTGGAAGGGTTGTTAGTCCTTCACACAACCCTCTTTCTACGAATTTTTCATTTTCGTAGATTAAGGTGACCAAGGTATATCCAAGCAGGCAATGTGCTGGAATTATATATTGCGTCGACCGGGATTTGAGCTCACGACCTTCGCATTACAAGACCAACAAGCTACCTACTAGGCTACACCCTAGCGCCTCCAGAACAGTTTTGCGAAATGATAAGCGAGATCAGGGAGACATGGATAGGTCAGATGAAAGCCCTAGAGTGAAGCTAGCAAGGCAGAATTTAAGACCTGGAGCTCCACGATGTTGGGATTATGGACGCGCGGGGAATTTAAGACGTGACGGCCGCAGTCCAAGAACGTCACCGAAGGATTATTCGAAATATGCTGCTCATCCCGGTGCGCGGTGCAGGAGACGCGGTCGCCATCCAGAGAATAGTTTATAGCGGATAACGGCGAGCACATCTGTTGACGCGAATGAGCGCAAGTTGGGTGATACTTCACGCAGCTTGGAAGAACCGCAGTAGAAAAGTGACCAGACTAGAAATAGAAGCTGCTTGAATGCGCAGTCAATAACATGTAGTTGACAAGAAGACGATTTGGAACCACTTTTGAATCATCAATACTACAGGGAAAGATCGCCGAGCCTACAGCGAAATTGTGAAGGACTATGCCAATTTATCAACGGAGTGGATGATGTGAAGTACCGGAAGCCTAGCGCAAACATGAAGGTAATAGACAGAGTGGCGAAGTACCATGACTCCATTACCGACAGTGAAAACTTTGTTCGAAACGAACAGGAGCTAAGGAGGGGGGTAATATTGCATGTCAGCCCTAGTAGTTCATCGAATACCCGCGATCATCAAACACTTGTGATCTTGAACTGCTCGAGCGTACTCGGAGACAGCATAGAAGGCAAACTGACGGACGAAAAGCAGACAAATAGTCAGTCTGAATTGGGAAGCGAAAGAGTCAAGATCGGATCGTCGCATGGGAAAGTTGAGATGGAGTCAGTCGAGAAATTGGACAGCGAAAGAACCAAAGATAGAAAAGCAATAATTAGTAAACGAGTGAACAAAAAGTCTGATCGCTTCCACTTGTTCGCAGACCCAAAGTCTTTTTTGGGGATTTCCCACTACGTTATAATACTGTTATAGATCTGGCAATGATCTTTCCCGAATATGCCAGAATTTTACAGAACAGTCCTCTAATATGTAAAAACCCATAATCAAAGATCTAGAACCTTCCCGTATAGTTAAGACACACCCAGTATAGTTGAGACACACCATAGAAGGTTCGAGAATTGGGAAAAAAGTATATAAAAGCACGAAGCTTTCAGTCGGGAGTCAGTCATTTTTAATGATCGAGACGCGAACCAGTGCAAGCGAAACGCGGCGGTAGTGCCAAATAGGCGAATTAAGTTAAAGTGTGAATTAAGTTAAATTGCGAATTAAGTAAAAGGTGCGAATAAAGAAATTATCCCTTATTTTTAAACGAATTGTGTTTTACTTGAAATCCCGGCGAACCCCTAGCTCGCAACAATACTTTTCCCAACCCTTTCACCATATTCGGGATTCTCGTAGTATGAAATCCATCTAAAATTGTCGAAATTTATAGTAAAACAACAGAATGGGAACTTGATCCGAAGGACGAAACTAATGTTGAAAGTATCCTCCATAATCGATCCTCAGACATAAAGATCGAAATGTGCACCGTTTTCGAGAAAAAAATATTGAAACCGTCGTAGCTCACCTGTGAAGCTTTGACAGTTGATAGCAAAAAAAACAGCAGATTTGGTGGGGGGTATGTTCCTTCGTGAAAAAGTTTTTCTAGACCCCAAAGAATCCACAAATTAACATGGGATTCTTGCTACAGAAGTTGACCCTCAAATTGTCGCACAGTGTTATTATTATTAAACGAAAACTAGTTTCAGTTTTTACTTGAAATCCAGCGACCTCTTGTGCATACTTCAATATATTCAATACAAACCCTATTCGTGACATTCTTCTATTGTTATAGCAAAAAATAGTAGCCATCTTTTGATATATACATAGGTAATAAAATTTTTGGAAAATGGCAATTTTTTGCACTTTTTAAAAACTATAAACAAATTCGGTCATCATTGTCGACATATTTCACTTTCAAAACAATATTTTCCAAATATATTCTATACAAACCCTAGTTAATTTCTTAACGATTAAAATGAAAAATAAATGGTTTCATTATATTGTACCATTAATCAGAAATATTCGTTCGAAAACACTATTTACGAAGAAAATCACTTTTTGATACACACATCCATATTTTGAAACCGATCTTATATTTGGCTTGATGCGGTTCATTTACTCAATTGTCAGAGGTTTGTGTGGAAATGAAACAGAGATGCCAATCTTGAAAATCTTGGTTATACAGTGAGGTCAACTCCTGATTAAGCTGTCGTGTCACCGTAGAATAATAAAATAACAAAATGAACCCAACGACAATACAAACTATTACTCCTGAATATTTTAACGACGTCCGTAACATCACAATAACATCAATTTTCGATTTCCTGTCCGGATCGAATTTTACACCTCATCAAGCTCGTTCGACTCGTTATAATTGAAAATTCAATTTTAATTCTATTACTTATCCGACAGACACAAATAAGCCATAAACCGCTCCCCATAATGTCGGCGATAAAATCTCAAGTCAAATTAATAATCCATCATGAGATACGGCTCTATAAAACGGAAGTACACATAATCCGAAAAAGAGCGCCTTGCGCCAAATTTTGATTTCAATTCACGATCGATGCGGGGGTGGCATGCGGTATGTGAAGTAATGAATTTAAGAATTCGAAGAACTTGGAGATTAATCGAACCGACTTCGAATTTGCATACAAACGATCATTTCAGGCGTACTCTTAACTGATTCGATGTTGTGGGATTATCGCTAAAAACGTTGTATGATCATGTCGCGAGATTGACATGATCGGGAAACAACAAAACTGCCTACAATTAGCACATAGACCTTGCATTCTTATTCTCTGCTAAGGAATTTTTAATGCATTGCAGAAACATGCGAATAGTTGTTGTTGTTGTTCTCAAGAAGTACATATTAACATCCGGACGTTTCTCTTAATTGTAATAACAAATTGCACAAGCCAGCTGGCATTATGAGAATTGAAATCACATGGATGCTTTTTTCTAGCAACAATATCGATGTCAATAGAAACTATTTGGGTTGATTATCACCATCAGAAATCTCCTTCCGCCCTCTGTACCCTCCACTCCTAGATAGCGAACTATCAACAACGTGAACCAATCAGCCGAGTGTAATTCGAGACATCGAGGCATAGTGTGAGCATTTAATTGATGATAATTAGGAACAAGAGACACTATCGTACCGCCTAGCCGACCAACAGCCACCCGGGGGTAAGCTATACTCGTATCTTAAGTAAGTAGATTCAGTCATATGATCTTAAATGCTTATTTTGTGTTCGGTTGACTTTAATTGCTCCCCATCAACTAACTAAGGCAACAAGTAACTAATCGAAAAGTCATTTTCTAAAGAATCGGGGAGCGTCTTAGAATTGAAATTGAGTTTCATTAAGTTCCAAGCAATTAATTGTGTCTTTTTTTTTTAGCGTAATCGCGACTATTTTCAATGTCAGCCAGTGTAGGAATGGCCGGTTGTCCGGATAATGAAATGGAATCTCGTACATATTGAGGAAGTCAACGAAAAAGTTTCAACTGAGCCGAATGACATTGATTGAAGTCAAGAGCATTACAGATAGATACAAGTAAAATGAGTATAAAATCCTCTACAATGGCGCTATAGCCCAAATCGGGCCTTGACCTCCTGACCTTCAGGTTCCTTAACATTTGTTCATTATTTATTGTGGAATTTACGAATTTTTCATTTTCGTAGATTGAGGTGACCACGGTATATCCAAGCAGGCAGTGTGTTGGAATTATGCGTCGGCCGGGACTTGAATTCACGACCTTCGCATTGTAGACCAAAAAGCTACCCGCTAGGCTACACCCTAGCTGAGTATAAAATCTATGTACATCAAATGTCTCCAAGTGTGGTCTAACCACGAAAAGAATAGTTGCCTGTCAGTTCGGATGTACATATCAGTACCGTTTATAGCAAAGCACCTCGACGAATGAAGTACTCCCAACCAAATAAAAGTACCACTTACCCTTCAAAAATCGCACATGTAAGAAAATATGCAGATAATATGCAAATATGGTAAAAGTAAATATGACAAAAAGATTTTTTTGGAAGCTCTAAAACTTTTATATAAGCTTTTTTTTTTGGTCCGATTCAAAACACGGCGAATCGGGGTCCAATATAACCAAAAAGTCATTTATTTCAAAACAAGAAAACTTATTCAGATAAAAGTTGTTTTAAGCTATTCTACAGCTTCGTAATAAAAAAATATTAGATTTGGAAGAATCCCGTTTTTTAATGTTCATAATTTCGGTTTTTGGTTGTTTGTATTTGTCTGTGTGTCTCGACGATAACTCGAATAAGCGTCAACAGAAAAAATTGGTAGTGGTCTTGATAATTGTGCACAACGCTGGAAGAAACTGTATTGTTTTTGGAAATGGTAGGAATGATTCCCAAAAACAATACAGGTGCGGCTACGCTTTTTCGGCGATGGAGTTGTCTTGGCTATTTTTCAGCTTTCTGCTGCAAATCAGACCGTTTTTCTGTCATTGCCAAAATTGTGCACTTCATTGCTATTCGACCACGATTTGAATTTTCTATGGAAGCAGCGAAACTCATTGGCCCAATATCAACCAACGACTCCCCCTCCAGAAACTCTTTTGTATCAACCTACCCTATACCGAATTGACTGTGCCTCCAATGCGGGTGACCCCCTAAATTACGTTCGGTGCTAATAAAAAAAAAACGAAGCTGATGTTGAAACAGCACAGCTGACGTGCTGGCGACCTCAAAGGTTGATGTCACCTTTTCGGTGACACCGGTGTCTTCATCGAGATCTTTGTGTATGAATTCTTCGACCATTAGAATTTTCTCACTAATGTTTTCCGCAATGAAGTCGTATTCCGTGAAGATGTCAGCATTTAGCGGAGAGATGCTCGTTGTTTCGAGCTTCGATTGAATATTTTTTTTTTAACTATCCCGACCTTGTCAGCAATTTCAGCCACATGAAGTATTTCTAAAAATCGACCCACATTCTTAACGTTTCGCCCCGTAAACTTTTCTTCTTCTTCAATGGCACTACAGCCCAAATCGAGCTTCAGCCTCCTGATCTTCAGGTTCCTTACATTTGATTTTATTATTGTGGATGAGTTGCTAAGTCTTCGCACAACCCTCTATTTGCCTATTTTCATTTTTGGAGGTAGCCCAGATATACCCACGTAGGCAGTGCGTTGGAGTTAAGCGTCGAGCGGGATTTGAACTCACGAGCTTTGCATTGTAGATCAACACGCTACCCCCTAGGCTACACCTAAGGGGGTAGCGTGGCCGAAATACACTCCGGAGAAGCGTAGCTACTGGGCGAGAAAGGTCAAAAAGACTGACTTCAGCAGTTTCGCCTTCGGACCCAGCCGTTCGATGAGCAACAAAGGCTTGCTAGGATTGAGACTGAAGTGGGGCGCGGAGATCCCCGACGACCGGACCAAAGGTCTAAAATCTGGTTCTAAGGGGGAGTTGTTGAGGACACCCACCATATCGTATCGGCAGTATAAAAGACGGTGTACTAAGGGTAGGGTTGATTTGCTTGTCACAGGTCTGTAAATCTGCCGCAGCCACGGAACAAAATGTAACGCTGTTAGTAGCAAGAGGAGGATGAAAGCAGGGATCTGCGGGGCTGCCTCCATTCAAAGGGACCGAAATCGAGAATGAAGATACATGATGAACAAATACGAGCAGCAAAAGTTTAAGGCGAATAGTGTCGGAGGCACGCAGAGGTACGTAGATGCATGTGGGTGGTTTCCATTCTATTCTACAATGGCTCTACAGCCCAAATTCATCCCTCTATCTTCGAATTTCTACGTACGTAGATGCATGTGGGTGGTTTCCATTCTATTCTACAATGGCACTACAGCCCAAATTTATCCCTCTATCTTCGAATTTTTCATTTTCGTAGATTGAGGTGACCAAGGTTTGGGTATACCTTGGTGGCAGTGTGCTGGAGTTATGCGTCGACCGGGATTTGAACTCACGACCTTCGCATTGTAGACCAACACGCTACCCACTAGGCTACACCCTAGCATGTGGTGGTTTACGGAATCGAAATTGTAGGTAGTAGCGAGCTGAAGTGATCGAAAGTGGAAGTTAACGGGTCTGATGCAGGATCGTGGGAGATAAGCAGGATGGTGGGTTTTTCAAAAGAAAGTAGTGATCAGAGGCGAGGGAAAAACTTCCCCGGCAATCCGGGCGTAAAAAAGTAAAAGTAAGAGTACATAAGAGCCAAAGGGATCGAAATCGGAGGAAAACTTTTCGTTGGAGGAAGACAGGATGATGGGTTTGTCCAGAACAAAGTAGTGATTAGAAGCTAGGGAAATGCTTGCCAAAGTACCGAAGACCCAAAGGGCGAATCAACGCAGCCACAGTTAAGATCCCTTCGGGGTACACGTAGTAACTGTGGTCACATCACGGGCAAAGGATTTAGTGGGTTTACTGCATTATGTTACATGCAGTATCCAGATTTCACTTGCTGCTTCGCAAAAAAAACAACCGAGTTCCCAGCGTGGAGTTGCGTTATCAACCGGGTGCGAAAGATTTAGATAAGTCTTGCACTCATCAGTGTAAATGCTGATCTGACAAGTCAGAATAAAATCGGAACCGTCATGGGATACTTCTACACTTCTACAATGGCGCTACAGCCCAAATCGGACCTTGGCCTCCGGATATTCAGGTTCCTTAACATTTTTTTCATTACTTATTGTGAAAGGATTGTTAGCCCTTCGCACAACCCTCTTTCTACGAATTTTTCATTTTCGTAGATTGAGGTGACCAGGTATATCCAAGCAGGCAATGTGCTAGAATTATATATTGCGCCGACCGGGATTTGAACTCACGACCTTCGCATTACAAGACCAACACGCTACCCACTAGGCTATATCCTAGCGTCGTGGGATACGCTTTCGCATATTAGTACAACTCGTTTTGTTCAAGGCAACCGGGGTAGTTACATCTAAAAAGGTTCGCCGATTTCAGCAATTTGCTTTTGGAGTTTGGCAACTCTACAGACCCGAGCTGATCGATCAAAGTTATGCAAGAACTTAGACTGAAGTTGGTGGCAGTCCACCAAGACCGGACCAAAGGTCTAAAGCCGGGTGATGGCTGTGTCGAGGACCCCAAGTCATGTCGTATTGGTAGTATACAACAGAGGTATACGGGCTCTGTGGGACTACTGGCAGAGTAAAAACTGTTGAACAGACGAAATAAGTGAATTGGAGAAATCGAAGAAATAGATGTACCGATGCAAGAGGTTTTGGTTGTTGCGTAGTTGGATTGGACCCCTCCAGAGTATATCCCGTGGGATGGGTCGTGAAAGTAGTGAAATCGGAGGTAAATGGAAGACTAAATGTTGACTGGTACATGCAGAAGAAAATAGTGACTAAGGTAAGCAAAAAGCATTGATTCGGTATGGCCGGGAGCGAGCTAAGGAAAGAAAATCGGATGCTTACAGATGACTTGATAGAACATGGTAGACCAGCCGAGTAGTGGCCGAGGTGAACGAAATGAGAGAGATGCAGATGTTGAAGTAGTGACCCGAATGGATCGAAATGCAGGGGTTCAGTATAGGTTGGACGGCATAGCAGCGAGCTAAAGAGAATGAAATTTGAGGATTTGGTTGTTGCGTTGTTGGATTGGATCCGTCTAGAGTATATCCCCTGGGATGGGTCGTGAAAGTAGTGATCTGAAGATAGTGAAATCGGAGGTAAACGGAAGACTAAATGTTGACTGGTACTGGTTAATGACTTTCGTCACAAAAACAATTCGTATTGATAAAAGCAACCGTGGAGTTAAACCCTTGTGGTAGAAGCATTCGGTCTGTGAACTCACGATAATCCCTCATCGAGATTTTGACCCAAATACAGAAACATATAACGGCTGCTTGCGGGGCTGTAGTGATGGAAACGTTTCAAACGTGATGCCGTGTTCTACGCACAAGCCCACGCCCTCACCCGGTTGTTGTTGTTTATCAAAACCAGCAACGGATTATCTTTCGAAGCAGATACATGAGTTTGCTTGATAAAATGTTGCATAAATGTGACGAAATCGACTGTCGTCATCCAGCCAGATTCATTGGCAAAGTCATCTTGATCAGGTGATGAACTTTCCATAAAAATCGACTTCAAAACGGTGGAATAGATCAACCAGCTGCAATCACACCAATCGCTATCGTCACATTTCTGCCACGCTCAGCAGATGAAAACTGTCCGCCCTTTGACACTTTTTTTGCAACAACTTTTGGAGCTTTTGTCGAGACGGTAAGAAACCCGGTTTCGTCAACATAACACATCGAAGGTGTAATTCTAATACCTCAGAACCCGCGTTTTCGATCCTGGGGTCACAAGCCATTCCCATTGTGGAGGGTGCGCAGAATCGATTGGAAAATACGAGGTATTTTTCAATTGATTTAGCGCATCATGAGAATAGCTCGTCATCTCAGGATCGAAAAAGTGAGTTACGAGGTATTAGAATTACACCGCCAATATACGCGTCTGCGTGAATGACATTTCGTTCAATTTCAAGTGGTCAAAAATTTGCTAGGGTGTAGCCTAGTGGGTAGCGTGTTGGTCTACAATGCAAAGATCGTGAGATCAAATCCCGGTCAACGCATAATTCTAGCACACTACTTGCTTGGGTATACCTTAGTTACCTCAATATACGAAAATTAAAATTTATAGATAGAGGGTTATGCGAAGGGCTAACAACCCTTCCATAATAAGCAATGAAAAATGTTAAGGAACCTGAAGATCAGGAGGCCAAGGTCCGATTTGGGCTGTAGCGCTATTTTAGAATAGAATAGAATAGAAAAAATTTGTCAAAATTCTTTTTACAAGGAGATACTGCTGTGCGATCACTGTTTCTCTCATAAGGCCGTAGTAGTGACTTCTCTGGGTTCGTTCCACCGCCTAGATCTGCGAAATGACATTTTTTGGCATATTCGAATGCCAAATACTGAATATTGTTGATGCTTAGACCGTTATTCATCTTGGAAAATTTGATGATGTACTGCAATGAAATATCTTCTTGAGCACCGAAAAAAATCTGTCAAAAGCCAGACTAATGAAGAAAAGCATTAGTAATATGTCAAGAAATTTTGCTGGATTTAATGACGATTTTAGTTTAAACTTTATTAAATGTCTCCACATTCTTCTTCAATAGCACTAAAGCCTAAATCAGGCCTTCTGACCTTCAGGTTCCTTTGTTTTGTGATTGTGAAAGGGTTGTAAGCCCTTCACACAACCCTTTATCTACGAATTTTTATTTTCATAGATTGAGGTAGCCCAGATATGTCCACGTAGGCAGTTTGCTAGAATTATAAGCCAACCGGGATTTGAACTCACGACCTTCACATTATAGACCAACACGCTACCTACTAGACTACATCCTGTCTCTACATTACCAGCTCATTATTTGCATAACCCATAATTACGTCCACTAAAAATATGAAAAAAAAATGTCATCTCTCCCTGGGATTGAGCATCTGGGATCGAACTCCTGAGCTCGCGAACGCCAAGTCGCTTCCTTCAAAACAAATTTCAAGCATGTTCAGAACGTACTTCGCTTGAAACAGCTTTGAAGCTCACTTCGAATTTGCTTTCTTTGAAGCACTTTTGAAGTATGCACACTTTACTAGCAGCTTTCCGTCCATGTGATGGCATGGTTTACTTTGGTGAATGTTTTCACAATGCATTTCGAATTGGAAGGAAGGTTTTCTGGATTTTACACTGTTGTGTTTTATTAAACGTGACGATTCGATCTCTGCTGAAATAAAGGTCTCAGTAGAGACCGAAACGTCTAATTTAACAAAGCACAACAGTGTAAAAATCGGAAATCATTCCTTTCAATTCGAAATCATAGTACTTTTGACAAAATGCGATTATTCCTCATCGGAGACTTTCAAGAAATCAAGTTGTCTTTGTATTCGTTTTGCCGATTTTATAGATTTTACCAACAAAGTGTTGCGATTTGCCTTCCATCGCAAGGTCTTTGAAGGTTTCCACATAATTTTTGTGGTTAATTTCGGGTTTTTGCCCATCAGATTTGGGAGTTTTAGCAATGGGGTAGTAAAACATATTTTTGATGATTTTTTAGAAGTTGATACAAAAATGGTTTGGGGAATGCTTTCACAGTGCATTTCGAATTCAAAGAAAAGATTTCCGGATTCTACACTGATACGCTTTACTATTCGTGACGTTTCGGTCTCTGCTGAGACAATCAGTTTGATAAAGGTCTCAGCAGAATTCGGAAATCTTTTCTTTCAATATAAAAATATTCCAGAATCTATCGTACCAACGATTTCAAAGTGCAATTTCGAAAGTCAGTACAATTACGTTTGATGACCAGAAGCATAGAATATGCTTTAGCAATACAGTAATCCAGATGTGACTTGAAAAAAAGGTCCAGTTCCTGCTCTTATTCCTCCCCTATTTTTATCAAAGTGTGCCCATCAACTTTTAAGACCTTTACATTTTCTCTTCAACAAGTCACTGTCATTAGGAACTTTCCCCTCTGCTTGGAAATCGTCGCATCTCACACCCATCCACAAACGAAAAGTTGAGAACTACAGAGGCATAGCAATTGTATCAGCTATACCGAAATTATTCGAAAAAATTATCTGCGATAAATTGACCAATATGATCAACCCTATTCTTAATGACGAGCAGCATGGCTTTAGAAAAGGTCGCTCGACCACAACGAATCTCATGATTCTTGTATCTGATACGCTCTGCGCACTTGAAAGTGGGCATCAAATCGACACAATATACACGGACTTTAGCAAAGCGTTCGACCGAGTTGATCATAATGTCCTGATTTTAAAGTTAAAAAAAATTGGTGTGACAGGATCCTTACTTGACTGGCTTAAATCCTATCTTAGTGATAGAACTCAATTTGTTAAATTTCAAGGTTTTATTTCCAAGGAAATATTAGTGTCCTCTGGGGTACCCTAAGGGAGTCACTTGAGACCTCTCTTATTTAATGTTTTCATCTCAGATCTATCAGAAGTATTGGATAATGTTTCACATCTGATGTACGCTGATGATCTAAAAATATAGCATGCCATAACCTAACCCGCAGATGCCGAATTCTTGCAATCTAAGCTTATTGCGCTAGATCATTGGTGTAGTCAGAACAAATTAGAGCTTAATGTCAGTAAATGCCACGTCATAAGCTTCTCACGTAAATCATCATCATACCACCATGACTATATCCTAAGTGGAACTCAACTACACCGTGTTGATCAAATTGAGGACCTCGGCTTATTACTGGACATAAACTGTGCTTCAAATCTCACTATAATCGAATAATTTCAAAAGTCAATAAACTTCTTGGGTTCATTAAAAGAAGAGCCAAAGAGTTTAAGAATGTATGGGTCACCAAATCTTTATTCTGTTCTCTTGACCGCCCTATTCTGGAATGTATGTATGTCCCATTTGGGACCCCTTCTTCCAATTATACAGCAACAGAATAGAGTCAATCCAGAAGCAATTCCTTCTTTTTGCTCTCAGGGACTTGTATGATTCTAGAGACTTTGAAAACCTTCCACCCTACGCAGTTAGGCTGCAATTATTAAATCTTTTACCGCTTGGTTCTAGAAGATCTATGCTCACATCCTGTTTTACCTTAGATGTTTTGAATGGCGATATTAAGGTTGAGCATATCTGAAATAAATTCAGACTCAATGACAATGTCAGACTGACGAGACATTCAAAACCACTTAAGGAATATGCACATCGTACTGATTACGGACAAAACGAACCTCTTAACAGATGCTGTAGGGTATTTAACAAATTCAGCACTATACACCCCCAAAAAATAAGCTGACATATAAACTGAGACTACGCTCCGTTTTATAAGGTATCCACATCCCGCTTGACCCTTCTACCAGTGCCTATCATATATCATATAAGTATATTAAATTGTGTTAATTAATTAAGGTAAATTTAACTATACTAGGTTATACTAAATTAAATTAAATTAAGCAATTTATTATTATTTAAACTGTCTTGTTATGATAAATAAATAAACTGAATTTATGATCAATTAAAATCCCAAGATCCTTAACTTCATCCACTCGAATTAATGGAATGTATATTCAAACAATATTAGAGTAGAGGATCTATTAGTAATAAAAATTATGCATTTGTTGAAGATAAGTTCCAGTGAGTTCGAGCTGCATCATTTTATAAATAAATCAATGTCCTGTTGAATTTGAAAACAATCCTCCAAGTAGGTGATATTTGAAAAAAAAAACGTTGATGTCGTCAGCATAGAACGGACAATTTGATTATTTAAAAATCGAAGAAACATCATTTACGAAGAGGATAAACAACAATGAACCCAAATGACTACCCTGAGGCACACCAGATGGTATACTGAAAAAAGATGAATTTGTGCTGTTGATTTTCATACAAATTGTTCCCTGTCCCATTTCAGGATATTTGAGTGTCAACCAAGGACTTTAAATTTTTCAATTATGATCCCGTGATGAATTCTGTCGAATGCTTTTTTGAAGTCAGTGTATATAACATTTAATTTGCTTTTATATTTCTAGAGAAAAAAATCTGAAAAAAGTTATCATAAGAATTTAATACATGTTGTCGCAATAGATCATCGAAAATTGACTACAAATTTTTTTAGTCGACATCAATTTCGTCAAAATAAATTAATGCTCACATAAATTAATATTCACAATTGAACGCCATTTGACGATTAGTTTTGAAGTAAAAAAGCGCTTAGCATTTGGAAACAAGCCAAGGGGGTGCGACTTCAAAGTTTTTTAACTGATTCATAACAGGTGTGGCCAAAAATTCGTGTGCTTGACTTCGACACCAACAGCTGGTTTAATTCTCGGACCGCTTCGTATATTCATATGCCCATCTAATATGATTCAACAAATCAAAACCAATAATCTAGAGATAAGCCATCCGAATAACTAAAAAACTTTCGTACGGTCAAAATCTGCGCTAAGCCAAAATTTTCAAAATCTTATTTCGACATAAAGTTTACTTAATCGTAAGGAAGAAAAAATCTTAGAGGCAGGAATATTTGATGGCGTTTCCACTCCAAACCCTTTTTCATCGCCATATGAAATAAAAAAACCTTTGTTTGCGAGAATTTATTTCTAATTAGCCCAGTGGAGCAGAGACAACCTAATTACAGTTATAGAGAATTTGGAAACTTTCAACTCACAATTTTTGGACCAACATAATTTTGGCTGCAACTTTTCAAAGAAAATCGTTGAAAAAATCTTATTTGCATAATTTTAAAAAGCATTTTGTATAATACCTTTGTTCTAATCGAATCCTGAACACGATTAAATAAAGGTCTCAGCAGAGACCGAAACGTCACGAATAATAAAGCGTAACAGTGTAGAATCCGGCAATCTATCTTTTCAATTCGAAATACACTGTGAAAACATTCACCAAACCACGATTAAATATTTCTTAAGAATTTACTAGACGTGCACACATCCGGAAACCACAAAACAGACTTAAAGCACACTTCTGGAAGGAAACCATACTCATATGTTATAAAACTTTATCGGCACCTTCACAACATAGGACAGCCCTGATACACATTTCCAAGCCTTTGTTTAGCATACTAAGAATAGCATTCGTTTTGCACCCTGTGTGTACGAGTACATGTCTGAACACACAAAGCACTTTTAATCGCTTTGCGTAAAATAAAAATAGAATATGCGAAATAAGAAGAAAACGAACTATAGGCAATTTGAGATACAAGTGTCAATACAAATTGTTTATTTTTTCTTTTCATCACCTCTATCAGAATAATTATACCGGCAGACACTGCATACTCATGAACATAATGGCGGTAAATTAGCAACAATTGTTGATTTTCCCGCAGTTTATTTTGCGACATTTTTCTAATCTAATTCGACTCTGAACTCGTTCAAAATTGAAACAAAATAGATATTCCATTGTTTAGGATTAAAAGTGAAAAAAGTAAAAAATGAACTCACAAATAGATAGACAAGAGAATAAAACACGACCAAACATATAAAGAAAATGAATTGCTTAAAAAATATACTAATTGATAAAATATTAACATCCCGATCCCCCCCCCCAAACTATCTTTTATTTTTGTTTATTGTCTAAGTTTTATGGATTAACCACCATTTTATAATAACCTCTCTCTCTCTCTCGCACATGTTTGATATTATCATCTACAATAATTTATCAAGAAATTTGCAAAAAAAAAAATATTAATTTAAATGATAAGATAAGTAAATAAATCACATAAAATGAAAAAAAAAACTTTCGTCATATATTTCATTGCGTACTTGTTGGGGAAACAACCAGCACATGTCTGAATCATAGGTGAGAACATCTACCGAAATTATCAATTTGATCGCATAGCACAGTTTAGATTTGTATATTTTTTGTTACAAGGTCTGATAATTGATAAATCGCTAGATAAGCAAATTACAATCGACCTTATTATGTGTTAACATTAAGGGGTCTGTGGTTCAGTCAGAACGGCTAAGAAATCTAAGTTTTTACGATTTTTATACTCTAGATTAAATCTGCGAGTTAATTGTGTCGCAAAGAGTCTGAAAGAAATATTTGTTGTCGCTCAAAAACCTCGAATTCAAGTGACCGCCTGTCCCTCCACTAAATAACTATCGAAGGCTTTGAGCTATCAAGCTGAAAAGAATTCCAAGTCATTTTTCGCAAAGAAGGAAGTAGATGTCCATATTCATAAGCTCCTTCCACCACCTCCACAACAAATTTCACGAAATTTCTTCGAAACTATCGACTTTTTACTAAAGTATAGCAATGGTATTTACCATTAACGTCGAATTCTGTTCGGATATGAAAGCATTTAAGAAACCCAAACCTTCCACTCTCTCTACCACCTCCCATACAAATGAAATAAATTAAAAAACGTCGATTTCTCAATATATTTGAAAATTATTATTATTATGAAAAATGGATTAAAAAAAAAGATTGAGCTAGACCCCTTAATCTCAGTGGAAATTTATTTTAAATTACGCGCTATTTATAATTTTTGGAAAATACCAAGATATTCTGTAAATCAGATTTATTGAATCTGCCTTTTTAAAATCGTTCACACTAATGTTCTTGATACACGATGCGATCTAATCACATAACTCGGCTTTCGATCGAAAAGTTAAAACGTATGACCAGGAGTTTTGTTGCAATTATTAAATTATACGTAGGATATCCCAGAAGTACCCAGCCCTGACGTAAAGATGGCGGTTGTTGTTTAAAAAAATGCGTTTCGTAGAAAGTACCAACTCCAGAAAGTTTAAGATTGCAGTTTGAAGACGTTCAGTCGTTTAGTATTTGTTTGGCAGCCATGAATAGTGAACCCTCTTAATGAAAAACATGGAAAAATCGATTATCTTTATGTGACCTTTACTTTAATTTGAAAAACCTTAATCCAACCAATATCAAGACATTGACATTGAAGGCGCTACAGCCCAAATCAGGCCTTGACTTCCTGTATGTTTCGCTTTCATCGATCTCGGCCCAGTGACCGCGTCCTCCAGTTTGAGAATCTTAGCAGTGATTTGTTGTCTGCGTCAATGGAATCCTCCCAGCGCTTCCGTGGTTTTCCAACCGGTCTTTGTCATTTTCCTTTTAGTTTGGGAATTCTCCCGTCATCTATCCGCTCCACATGACCAGCCCATTGTAGCCAATATCAAAGCGGAGCTAGATTCTACTCTGGTGGAGTCTGCTCCTTCGTTTACAATAGCAAAATATTGAGAGGCAGAGTTTAAACGAGCTGGGGTGTAGGTGTAGCCTAGTGGGTAGCGTGTTTGGTTTACAATGCGAAGTTCATGAGTTCAAATCTCGGTCGACGCATAATTCCAGCACACTTCCTGCTTGAATATACCTTAGTTAACATCAATCTACGAAAATTAAAAATTCGTAGATAGATAGTTGTGCGAAAAGTTAACAACTCTTTCGCAATAAATAATGAAAATGTTAAGGAACCTGAAGGTCAGGACACCAAGGCCCGATTTGGGCTCTAGCGCCATTGAAGAAGAGTTTAAACGAGGCCGTAGGAGCTGCCAAGTCGACCTGATAAGCTAGCTAAAACAGAAATAGTAAAAAAGACACAAAATGGTATTGGATGACTGAAAGTGCCTGAGCTAGCAGACATGGTAGGCATTTCAAAAAGTCCTGTACATTGCATATTGACTGAAAATTAGACATGAGAGAGCTGTTAATAATATGGCTGCCGGGATTGGTCACAATGGAAGAAAAACAGAGCCGTTAATAGAGATGGTATGCTATTTTACATACCTGAGATTTTTTCACTGCTCTTTTAAGCCAGGAATCGCATATTGCGATTGAAAATTTAAAAGTGCTGCGATTAGAAGAGCAGAGTAAATGCATACTGCTTACGGTCTATTGCCAAGGAAATTGCAGCAATGATCATCGCTACAAATCCCAGAGTTTTTGTTCCCACTCGTACATTAATTGCGCAACACCCACACATCCCACCTCACTCCGACGAGATCGTAGCTCAGAGCAAAACTCACCAAACAAATCGCCGCTTACCCACGAAAGCGCACCTTATTGACCACTTCGTCCCCACGTCCCACCTCACCGAACTGATCAAAGCTCGCTAAACAAATCGCAGTCGCACTACACCGACCGACCTGTTCATAGAACATCAATCAGCTCGCTTCAGCTTTAAGCTCGAGCAACAAAAGTGCTTTCATATGAACGTCATTAGGACATCTGATATATTCTATGTTCCATATGTTCATTGCTCGCACTCAGCGATATCTGCAAACTGTTCACTGCTCAGCTCAGTGATATCAAAGACAATCAATCATGTAAAATATCCCAAGCCTAATTGATAGTCTTTGGTGATATATACCTAGTCTTGCCATAAGTTCTGTCACATAATTTCTCACATTGGCAACAACTTTATTTTATGAGTGACATTTCAATATCGGCCAGTTTTATAAACGTCATAATGTTGTTGACAGTTGATGGTCATTTAAAGTGTGTTCGTTAACGTGTGAAGATGGAATGGGGTGTAATAGAAAACCGAACTGCAGTGATTGCACTACATAAGTGTGGAAAATCCGCGAGTGAAATTTTCAAGTTGTTGTGCCCGTTAAAAATAACGCAAAGATTTGTGTATCGTGCGATCCAGAGATATAACGCGATCCAGACTATTGAAGATCGACCTCGTTCTGGACGTCCGCGTGATGTACGTTCTTCTGCTGCCATCAAAGCGGTCGAGAGTCGAATTCGTCGAAATCCGCTTCGTAAACAACGAATCATGGCTCGAGAGATGAACATCTCCACCCGAAGTATGTCTCGCATCATAAAATCTGACTTCGGGATGAGTGCCTTTCGACGATCAACGGGACATTTGCTGACTGAGCAGTTGAAGCAAATTAGGAGCACCAGATCGAAAGAGCTCCTTCGGCGGTACGGCAACAACAAACATCGAGAAATTCTATTTACCGATGAAAAAATTTTTACGGTGGAGGAACATTTCAACCGCCAAAATGATAAGGTGTATGCCCACAGCTCCGCAGAAGCCCGAGAAGTTGCCACTAGGGTACAGCGAGGACATCATCCAGCATCAGTCATGGTATGGTGGGGTGTCAGCTACGAAGGGGTCACCGAGCTTCATTTTTGCGAAAAAGGCGTAAAACCTGCAGCGAAAAATTATCAAACGGACATCCTGGAGGGATGTGTGAAGCCGCTGAACTCTACGCTATTCAACAATCGACATTGGGTTTTCCAGCAAGATTCTGCGCCAGCCCACAAAGCTCGAACCACACAAGCGTGGTTGGAAACCAATATTCCACAGTTTATAAGGGCGACGAAATGGCCTTCTGGGAGCCTAGATTTGAGTCCCCTGGACTACAAACTGTGGGCGGAGTTAGAGTCCATGGTGTGCACGAGACGACACCCAAATATCGAGAGCCTTAAGCGATCTTTGACAGAAGCAGTAGCTAATTTTCCGCTAGAAACAGTGCGTACTGCTATCGATGACTGGCCCAACAGATTAAAGAGCTGTGTTAAGGCTAAAGGCGGCCACTTTGAATAATTTGTTGCTTATTTTACTTCCATTAGTATGCCAAAATAAAATATATTTTCCTTTGTCAAAAACTCTTTTTCATTTATACAAAAATTGCCCATATACGTGTGACAGAACTTATGGCACGACTAGGTACACACTACTCGTGCTCTGTGCTATTGCCTTACACTGATGAATTATAGTAATGAATGAACAGATGAACAGGTCGTAGGTGAAGTGCGACTGCGATTTGTTTAGCGAGCTTTGATCTGATCGGTGGGTTTTATGATCTGATCGGTGAGGTGGGATGCGCGAAGTGGTCAATGAGGTGCGCTTTCCTGGGTTAGCGGCGATTTGTTTGGCGAGCTTTGTTCTGAGTTACGATTTCGTCGGGGTGAGGTGGGACATGTGGGACATGTGGGCTAATGCAAGTTACGCCGATTTATGTTGCAGTCCACTGTATCGATAAGAGCTTTACGTACTTCATTGATTTAATTGCTTGTGCGAGTAATATCGTGTGAAAAAAGAAAACAATAGACCCTTTTGGTTTGGGTTTCTATGACCGGGTATTTTGTTTTTATTTGGTTTGTGTACATGCAATGCGATTGACATTTTTGCCATCCTGACTCGAAGAGGGAAATAGAGGAAATGTTCACTATGCGCACTGAGCTGGTAGTGCTGAGCGTGAGATTTGGTCTGCCAGATTGTTAGATGCAGATTTTCGCAGAAAATTGCTGTTTTGTCTGGTATTTTGCGCATTAGAATGGAGAAAAGTAAGAGCTTCTCTTTTCCACATATACTGGAAAAGAGCAGATTTTGCCATCCCTAGTTGTGATGTTTTAATCAAGTGTTTGGCGAAGTTCACAGCAATAAAGCCGAGGTTTTGGGTCGATTTATAAACAATCATGAAACATAGGTCCATCACTTCACACATGAGACGAAGGAAAGTCAAAATAATGGACTGAGAGGGGAGAATCGACTCCAAAGACGGTTCCAGCGGCAGGCAAGGCCATGGCGTTTATTATTTTCAGAAAATAAAAACAATCAACGGCGAGTATTATGCGAACTTATTGCAGCGTTTGAGTGATCAAATGAAAAAAAAAAAACGGCAGCATTTTGCGAAAAATAAGGTTTTGTTTCATCAAGACAATGCACCAGTTCACTCATCCATAATCACGATGCCCAAACTCAATGAGTTAAGGTTCGAATTGCTTCCTAACGCACCCCATTCGCCAGATTTAGGGGAAAGTGAAGGTCTTCAGTGGGAATTGTTTAACATCTTAAGTTACCTTGATTATGCTGATGACGAGAGTTGGCTTGCACATAACCATTCTGACTTAAGAGTCAAATGTTCGCTGGCTGCATGCTTAATGCGAAGAGGTAGGACTAAATGTAAATTTGCATTTTTAAACCGTAGATTGAAGTCATAATAAAAATAAAATATTCTAAATTTCAGATCAATAGCTCATTTTGATGGGAGGGGGCAGAAGGGGTGGCGTGAATTGGCCCGTTCCAAACTTGACCTCACTTTTTCGTCACAAACGACGGTGTAAAAAATTTGAACCTTCTAGCTCAACGCGTTCTCAAGCTAGAGAGGAGACGGACGGACATCCGGTTTTGCGATTTTTGAGTGATAATATGAACTTCTGTAACATTCATTTTTTTCTCCGCACCTTATTTAGCGTTACAAACTTTCTGGCAAGCTTATAATAGTCTCAGTTTCCATCGAGAGTATAAAAAAGCACACCGATTACTCTTATTGGACAAGATGTGAAAGAGGTGCAAGATTTTTGTTATCTCGGAAGCATTGTTCGTATGGACGGCGGAGCCGAAAAGGATATTAAGGCTCGAATAAATAAAGCTCATCAGACCTTCGGTATCCTTTCCACTTTCTGGAGGTTAATAGAGCTCTCTGTTCACATGAAACTACGAGTGTTTCATGCATGCGTCAAATCTGTGATGTAATATGATTGTACTACATGAAAATAGACCGTTAGGCTTACCAAGAAATTGAAAACTTTCGCCAAGCAATACCTTCGACGCATTTTATTGATCTGCTGGCCAGCTCCAACGATAAAGTTGGACAGAAAAAATAGGCACTGAGAATCTAAGGCGGAAGAGGCAGTGGATCGGTAATACTTTGAGGAATCCTATGCAAAACATCGCCAAACCAGCTCTGGATTATAATCATCAAGGAAAGCTCAGGTTGGTCGACCAGCACATGGAAGCGAGCAGATGAGGAGACCAAAGGAATAAACAAGTCCTGGCAACAACTTAAGGCCGATACTCAGAATCGTGCATTGTGGAAGCCCAGCAAACAATTTAACAAGCGCTCGCAAATAACGATCTTAAAACGAGCATGAAAAGCCCACAAAACAAATAAACTACGTGATGATTAAAGCAAACCAAACAAAAAGGGTCGCACTACGTCGATCTTGTTATAAAAAAGCAGTTTTCATTTCACCATGCGCATTAACAGAGTGAAAAATTATTCCGTGTCGATATTTCAAAATATTGCAAACGCAAACGGTGAAAAACCTGGAGTTTGCAGACGTTTTCTGCGTGTGCTTCAAAGTCATAAACAACAAAAACATAATAAGAACCAATCGCGATCGTCTCTTGTTTAGCTATAAAAGCAGAGTTTTTTAATAAATCGTTAATGGTTCATTAATAATATCCTTTATGAATCGTTAACGATATTCATTAAACAATTAGAATAAAAAATAATTAAATAATAATTCATTAATGAATGTCCATTTAGTCTCGCTTGATGAATCGTTAATGACTCGTTAATGACACGTTAACGACGCTCGTTAACGATCAAATCGCTCGTTAATATAATTCATCAACGATTCTTTAACGAATTATTTCGTTTACCGGGAGAGAACTGTTCTGTCCCATATCCCTATAGGAAATCTTAACACGAAAATTATAATTGTAAAAAAATTGTTAGAACAAATACATCTAGAGCTATACCACGTCTGACATATTTGCAAATCACTTTTGATTCGTAGTAATCTTCGCGTTAGGTAGACGATATAATGCCCGAAGTGGTTAACATTTTGTTTTAATTCATCATTGTAATAATTTTGAAAAAATCTATACCTTCTTCGTTGAACCGTTTACTTAAAGCAATCAATAAAAAATTAGGTATATCATTATGAGCCGTAACCTTAAAATACGTATATATGGAAACGGTGGCCCTATAAGGCCAACTGAAGCATTTCCAATACATAAATAAACTGATCCGTACCTGTCGCCGATCGCTCTCAGATACCCTAAAACCAGCAAATTCGCTCTCTGACTGACGAAAAAACAAGCAAAAGAGCAATTATCATCTCTTTTTACTCTATCGTAAATCATTCACCCTGCATTTTACTTCCGCAAGTTCCTACAAAAGCGGTTTATTTTTAGCCGTTCAGGTCCCGCCTTTTCTTTTTGTTGGTATGATCCACATGGTACGAAGTATTGACTGATCTAGTGAACGAAATAACATTTTCTTAAAGTGAATATTTTTTTAAATAAATATTAAAGAGGTAAAAGCGGTCCTAGCTGGTTTTGTGCTTATTGTTTTCCTTTAGATTTAATTGAAGAATAACGAAATCAATTTGTGAGATGACTCTCTGTCTCTGCCATTTTTGTCAAAATAAAAGGCGTGGCTTAATATTAGTGGAGTCAAATTCCTGTTAAGACCCCCTATAGGGGCATAGGACAGAAACAACTCTCTTCCACAAGGCGCGATCCTGAGCATCGGCTTTAAGCTGTTGCCAGGACTTGTTTATTCCTCTGGCCTCCTGCTCAACTGCTCGCTTCCATGTGTTACATGGTCGACCAACCCGACGTCTTCCTTGAGGGTTATAATCCAGAGCCTGTTTTGCGATGTTTTGCTCTGGTTTCCTCAAAGTATGACCGATCCACTGCCACTTTTGCCGTTGAATCTCAATACCTATTTTAGTTTGGCGAGTTGTACTCCAAAGTTCGTCGTTGGAGATCACTTCTGGCCAGAATATTCCTAAAATGCGTCGGAGGCATTGGTTTACGAAAGTCTGTAGTTTCTTGGTAAGTCGAACGGTCACTTTCCACGTAGTACAACCATATAACAACACGGATTTGACGCATGCGTCAAAAACTCGCAGCTTCGTGCGAAGGGAGATCTCTCTTAACCTCCAGAAAGGGGAAAGGATACCGAAGGCCTGACGAGCTTTATTTAGCCGAGCCTCAACATCCTTTTCGGCTCCGCCGTCCATGCTGACAATGCTTCCGAGATAGCAAAAATCTTGCACCTCTTCCACATCCTGTCCATTAAGAACAATCGGTGTGCTTGCGTTCGAACCCATGTGCATGTACTTGGTTTTACGCACATTTATTTTCAGTCCCGCCTCTTTGCATTTAGAATGCAACGAGCGAACATTTGACTCTAAGTCCGAACGGGTATGTGCAAGCAAACACACGTCATCAGCATAATCAAGGTGACTTAAGATGTTAAATAGTCTCCATTGAAGACCTTTACCTTCCCCACCTTCCAGTGCAGCTTTCAAGATGTCATTTATTACCACCAGAAACAGGGCTGGTGATAATATGCAGCCTTGTCTGACACCCGTTCGCACAGGAAAGCTCTCGGACAGCTCTCCTCTATGCAAGACGCGACACCTTGCATCTTCGTAGGATTCTTTAATCATAGCTATGACCTTATTTGGAATACCTCTCCTACGCAAAGCATTCCATATGTAATCTCGCTTAACGCTGTCGAAAGCCTTCTCGAAGTCCACAAACATGAGATGTAGTGGCGAACCCATTTCGGCTGACTGCTCTAATATTATCCGTAGGGTATTTGTGTGGTCGGTACAAGACGACCCTTTACGGAATCCAGCCTGATAAACTTCGAGAGTGCTCTCGACGACATCACTAATCCTATTGAGAATTACCTTAGCCATAATTTTTGATACGGCAGTAAGTAGACATATACCACGCCAATTGCCACAATCCCGAAGGTCGCCCTTCTTCGGAATTTTCACAATGACGCCCTCCTTCCATTCAGCCGGATATCCTCCATCATTCCACACCTTAGTGAAGAGTGGGAGGAGTATATCGGCTGTTATTTCCGGGTCCGCTTTGAGGAGTTCGGTTGGTAGTCCGTCTATACCTGGAGCTTTCCTTCCCGCCATTGACCGAATGGCGGAAACTATCTCTTCCTTATCTGGGGAATCGTCCCTAATAGAGGATTGTTGCGGTTGGATGTTTGGAAGTTGTTCTGTTTCCGGAATATCTTCATCTGACAAGATGTTTAAAATATCAGAGAAGTATTCCTTCCATCGTCGCAACTGGTGTTCACTCATATTAAGGAGAGTTCCGTTGACATCTCTCACCAGGTGGTTGGCGGTGAAATTCCTGTTCGTCAACTGTTTCATGATTTTAAATAGTGAACCCATATCCCCAAGGTAAGCCGCAGATTCTGCCTTGTTTGCCAGATCTTCAATGGCCTTTCTCTTGTCGCGTCTAACAGCCTTTTTAAGCTGTATATGAGCATCGCGGTAGTTCTGCCTCAAGTCGGGCGTTCGTTGGTTGACATCGGGTTGAGAGATGA
This sequence comes from Chorisops tibialis, assembly GCA_963669355.1. Classification (NCBI taxonomy): domain Eukaryota; kingdom Metazoa; phylum Arthropoda; class Insecta; order Diptera; family Stratiomyidae; genus Chorisops; species Chorisops tibialis. Next base: position 11,590,928 of record OY770262.1, on the reverse strand, counting down.
TTGCCAATTTGGCTTTTTTCCGATTGTCAACCTTGTCCCATGTGTCTTGCGACATCCAGGGTTTCTCACCGCTCTGCGCATATCCCACAGATTCTTCAGCACTAGTTAGAAAAGTGTTTCTGGTTGCCTCCCAATTGGCGTCCAGTGTGCGCATTTCATGTTCACCCAATGTGGATGACTTTTCGCGTAGAATGGTGGTGTATTCGAGTTTTTTGTTGGGATCTCTGAGTTTATCCACATTAAGCTTGCGCTTCATTTGAAGAATTTGTGGTCGTCGGATAGCTGCTGTACACAATCTCAAGCAGGCAACCATCAAGTGGTGATCGCTCCCCACGTCAGCTCCACGTTTCGCTCGCACATCGAGGAGACATCTTCTCCATCGGCGACTTATAGCCAAATGGTCGATCTGGTTCTGAGTAACACCATCAGGGGAAACCCAAGATGTTTTATGATGACTCTTGTGTGGAAAAAGGGTCCCTCCGATGACCATTTGCCGAGTACTACAGAACTCCACAAATAATTCGCCGTTTTCGGGTCTCTTAATCCAAGGTCGTGAAGGGTCGACCCAAGGGTCACCATGCCTCCCCATGACGTGTTCTAGTCCAGTGTTGTCTGATCCAACCTGGGCGTTCATATCTCCCGAGATGATAATAATATCACCTCTTGGAACACGTTCGAAGGTGGCACTCAGTTGACTATAAAACTCCTCTTTGTCACCAGATGTTGCGGTTTTAGTTGGTGCGTAGCACTGCAGAATTGTGACGTTTCTGACACTGGTCCTGAGCCTGACGACGATAATCCTATCCGAGATTGGTTCCCAGCTAATGAGACTGTTTCTCGCTCTCGGCGTAAGGACGAACGCCACGCCATTTCTGGCTTCACTTTCAGGGCCAATGTACAGAATAGTGTTTCCGCTAGGGGTTCGTTCTTCTCCTGATCCTGTCCACCTGACCTCGCTCAAGCCCAAGATTTGGATGTTATAGTGCTCCATTTCACGGTCGATCACTGATTGGCGGTGCAAGGACCGAGTAACCCCAGCTCTTCCCCCGTCATTCAATGTTCGAACGTTCCAGAAGCCAATCATAGTCCGTTTTCGAATGCCAAAAGTCGTTACCGTAGAATCAGTCCGTATCCGAGGCGATGTATCCGTTTCTCGTATCATTTAGGTCTTAAGAACACGGGTGATAAGCCCATGATCCAGTGAGTGTCCATTTGCCATTTTTAGGGCAAGCAGGACTGGCTGTGGGTGAATTCTACAGCCCCCATCCCAGAGGGGGATAGTTAGCTCAGGTCCGTGGAGTCGCTAACTCCAAAGATAGTTGCAGGAATTGGTAAAACCTCATACTACAACTACCCCCTTGCGGGTAATATTAGTGGAGTGGCATAGTAAAAAGAGTTGTGATGCTGGGGAAAAAAGGGACTGAAGTAGGCACACAGCTTACTCAAACTTTAACGCCGGCACTGGGATTCAAAACCGTTTTTTTTAACCATTAGAATAGCTTTGATTCTCTTTCAGATTTAGTATTACTTTACATGTATATTCAAGGCCATGACTGAATTCTTTTAATCCCTGTTCATTATAATATGAATTAGTTTCCGTATTTTTTTTTAAAGAGCACATCAATTCCTTTCTTTTCTGTTAATTTCAAAGTTCAGCTACTTTTCTTTAAATATGTAGGACCTGAACTTCAAGTACACTCAAGGAAGCAGGAAGCTTTCTTAGCAGGATGCTCGCACAATTTGCTTTTACAGAAAAACAGACTAAGTGGTCGCAATTACGTAAATATTATGTAGCTATATAGTATATTCTTAGTGTCTCTCAATGGTATCATTAAGAACTTTTTCTTGATTTTTTTTCTAGATGAAACAACAAACAAAGTTCATTTCCGATTTATAATCAAACAGAATGACCTGCTTTTCGATTTAATTCTGACAACTTCTTAAATCAGTCAACAGTGACTTGCTTTTATTTTAAATTCATTAAAGAAAATTCAAAAATAAAGGTGACTCAGAAAACTGTGTTGTCTTAAAAATTAAATTCTATTTTACTTTCGAATAAGCATTCAACGTAACTAGGGTTATTAAGATTACGGGAAAGATTTAATAGCTCCTCAATGGATTTGTTACATGTCAGCTATACTTTCTCATCGCATGAATGCCGATGGAAATAAGTGCACGCGTACAAACACTATGCTAGGAAATAAAGAACATCTGTGACCAACACCAAAATATATACAAGTCGGATGTTCAAGGTCTAAGGGCCTTGAACATTAGACCAACCAACAACAATTACACGAACGATGTAGGGAAGCGGCCGATAGCGATCATACGACAAGGGCATAGGGCATAGGAGAAAGATATAATTCTGACGAGAACGAAATGACTCGAACGACAAATGAATGCCTTATTGAAGCAACTAGCAGCCGAGAAGGAAATAATTCTGTACTAATGAAAAGAACACCAGCGAGTTCTTTGCCGGCCGAAAGGAAATGGTTCGGACAACAAGGAAATGATTCGGACTGGATTTATAGAAGCCGCCGACAGCGACCTTCCGACAAGGAAAAGAAAGAAATGATTTGGCCGACAAGAGCGATATGAAAAGGCGAGCGTTTTTGATGAAGAGTCAGTCCCGATTGAACAGTCGACGAGTCAGTCGATGTTTAAAAAGCGAAAGATTCGAGATTGGAACGCGAAAAAGACTTAAGTGAAAGCTGTAAAGCGATTTAGTGGAAATTGCGCACTTCACATTGAAGTTTAAGTTAAACGACAGTGAATTCTGAATTAATGAAAATTTCTACGGCATTTTTGTGAATCCAAAGAGATTGTTTTTTTTTTTTTTTTTTGCAGTGAAGAACATTCTTTTGCTTTATTTATTTATTTATTTGGGCTCTTGAACAAAAAGATTACAATTTCAATTTTTAAACAAAAGCGGAAAATAAAAGAATAGCAATGAGGAAAATTTAAACATCGAAGATGATAGTTTATAATATACGCTAAAAAATAAATAAATAGTAAAGATAAAAATTTAAACATTAAATATGATAGATTTAATTCTATTCTTCAATAATGGAAAAGAAGAAGCTAAAAAACCAAATTGGAGTCGGTCATGGTTTCTTTTTATACTCTAGATGAAATCTGAGAGTATTATAAGTTTGCTCTAAAGTTTGTAACGCCAAGAAATAAGGGTCGGAGAAAAAAATGAATGATATAGAAGATAATATTATCACTCAAAAATCTCAAAACCGGATGTCCGTCCGTCCGTCCGTGCGCTCTCTAGCTTGAGAACGCGTTGAGCTAGAAAGCTCAAATTTTGTACACGTCATTTTTGATAAAAAAGTAAGGTCAAGTTCGTGAACGGGCCAAAACGCTCCACCCCTTCTACCCCCTCCCATACAAAATGACACGATTGCGCAACTTGACAATAAACGGATTTGCTCGAAAAGTATTAAAGCTATTGACCTGAAATTTTGAATATATTACTTTTATGATAATATCAATCTACTGTAGAAAAATTATTTGCGTCCTCCCTCTCCTTCCACCCCCTCCCATACAAACTACACTTTTTCATGAAATGCTCTAAGACGATTTTCTCAGAACATATAACATTTATTGAGCTCATATTTTGTAATAAATACTTAATTAGTATTATCACTAAGATCAGAAAAAACATTTGATTAGCTTCACTGCTTCTACTCCCTCCCATACAATATGACACAGTTTCACAACTTTACAAAAAATCGATTTTCTTAAAAAGTAAGAATGGGACTAGTCTGAAATTTAAGGGATGTCAATTTTATAATATTCCTAGTTATTTCTGAAAAAATCATTAGAATTCCCTCACTCTTTCTACCACCTCCCATACAAACTGCACATTTTCACTAAATTTAACTCACTAATTTTCTTAGTTCGCATTCAATTTTTCGGAGTAAGCATTTTGTATAAAACATTTTTGTAGCTACTTTAGCATGATGGGGATAAAATTAGTTCAATGCTATCATCCCTTCTAACACTTTCCATACAAAATTTCCTGGGATCACAAACAATTCTATTTCATCTAGAGTATCGTAATATTGCGCTTTACGCGCAATCGTAGCCCTGTTATGTTCATTCTTAGCATCGGAGAGTGATGGTATACATAGAGAGAGGCTCGTGAAGGATTGAAGATGTCTGAATTCCTTGTTGAGACTATTCCTGGTCTAAAGTTCAGGTCGTCACAGAGGTGGGTATTGAGCAGGTAGTTGCACAGCTTGAAGAGGAAGCAAGCATCGCGGAAGGTCCACCTTAAATGCAGTGGCTGTAGTTCTTCAAGTCTGCCATTGTAGTCGATATGAGGCTTCCTTAGTCTGTAGAAAAGGGTTCGAATGAATCTACGCTGAACAGATTCAATGGTCCGAACATGGCAAGAATGGTGTGGGTTCCAGACGGTGGAACAGTATTCCAAAATACTACGGACGAGTGTGGAAAATAGGAGAGCAGCTGTTCCTGGACGATTAAACTGGACGGTCGTGCGGAGGACGAAGCCAGCAAGTCTGTATGCCTTATAAGTAATCTCGGAGAAATGATTGACGAATTTAAGTTCACGATCAAAGACCACTCCTAGATCCTTTATTATGGTTACTGCTGTAAGGATGGATCCATTAATAGAGTAAGAGAGAACAGGGGAGGTAGTTTTATACGAGTACTCCACAGTAAAACACTTTTCAATGTTCAAAGAGATATCGTTGTTTGAACACCAACGAGAAACAGCAGACAAATCAGCCTGGAGAATCATGCCATCAGAAACGGAGGAAATTTCCCGGAACATTTTGAGGTCATCAGCGAATAAGAGACAGTTCGAAGATACAAATTGGGGCAAATCATTTATGAAGAGAGTAAATAATAGAGGACCAAGGATCGATCCCTGCGGGACACCAGAGTTAGCAAGAAACTCAGTAGAGGAGTATCCGTTGAACGTAATTCGGAGACGACGGTCCGTAAGGTAGAGAGCCAGAGACACCGTACCTTTCAAGTTTTGAGATTAGAATTTTACAATTAACAGTGTCGAAAGCTTTTGAAACATCGGTATATATGACTTGGACAGTATTATGACGATCTAAGGATTGAGCAACGAAATTAGTGAATTCACATAAATTAGTAGAAGTAGATCTACCTTTCACGAATCCATGTTGTACTGGTGATATCAAGTGATGAAGTTTTTCCCATATTACATTATGAACTAATCTTTCAAAAACCTTTCCAAAACAGTTCAAGGTGGAAATCGGGCGATAATTCAAGACATTTTCGGTATCTCCTTTCGTTAAAATGGGTACTATGTTAGCTAACTTCCAGCATGCAGGAAACGAGCCTTCTTCAAGAGACTTATTTTCTTCCTTGAAACCAGGACTTAGCTGACACTTCAGGTTCCTTTTGTTTCTAAATGGATTTTAAACACAGGTATGAATCTTTTATCTTCGCAACTTCATTAAAGAAAGTGGGTGATAAGACAGATCCTTGATGGGCGCCAAATTTAGTGTTGATATACCGATAAAGGGGAGATAGGTATTGCTTAATTTTCAACTCATTTGACGAGAATAGCTCCGAAAATTTTGAGGAACACAGCAGTAGGGGAATTGCACTTAAGTCGGTAGAACCCAAAATTTTAACAGGCAAGGACTAAAATATATACGGCAACAATTAGCACGAAAAATTAACGAAAAATTTTTTCTTTAATTCTAAAAAACAAAAAACATTTAATCGCACAATGCAGAGCAATCAACGACGTACACTGCCGGTGTAAACTGATAAGCTAATTTAATTAGCATAAACAAAAGTACACTTGATTACGATGCGATCGCGATGAAAACAGAAATTGGACTGTGCATTTAATGAAAAATTAAGTGAAAATTCAATTTTCAGACGTCCCAATCGCGTGGTAAACATAATTTGTGTAAAGGTTTAATCCGTTCTTAAACGACTGAATTTTGCCGGCTTTCTACCGGCAAGAAAACATATTTATCTTCGATTTTTCTCATCGTTGCCACGAAGAGGGAATTCGCAATAATTAATTTAATGATGTAATCATGCATATCAACACTGGCGACGACAAATGGCTGGACTTATCGAGAAATGTTCGCGTATTAATGCCATTTCGCAGCGATTCGAATTTTAATTCAATTGTATTTTTTTTAAATCCATGACCACAAGGGGCAATAAATCGCATTCTATAGATTTTCTTTACAACTGTGTACTATTGCGGCTTGACCAACACCAAAATTTTTAATAAAATTGAGTTTTCTTTGTCGAAGAAATCCATAGTGGTCAAGACCTTCAGATGACTTCAAACGAATCGAAACTTACATAAGTCCTATTAAATAATTCAGCCTTCAGAACTGGGGCGATTATGTATATGAATTTTCATAAAGCTGGGAGCTGTTGGTTTACATATCGATTTTCTGTTTTAATACTTCTCTACAAAGATTCTGCCATTTTCATTTCTCCAATCATGTTTTTAACATGTCAACCAAACTCTAATTTATTTTCATCTTAACATTACCGAATATTTTTTTTGGCCAAAATTTGAATATTAACCTATTTGGCTAATTAAGCAAGGCCAAAGTAAACTGGAAAAATGCTTAAAAAAAAATCCATCGAACCGTGAAAATTAGGAAAAATGGAAAATGCAGTGGGATACATTATCCAATTGTATTTTCAACTGGGATAATATATCCCTTTGATATTCAGATTACAAAAATGCAAAGTACCTAGTCCTGCCATAAGTTCTGTCACATAATTTCTCACATTGGCAACAACTTTATTTTATGAGTGACATTTCAATATCGGCCAGTTTTATAAACGTCATAATGTTGTTGACAGTTGATGGTCATTTAAAGTGTGTTCGTTAACGTGTGAAGATGGAATGGGGTGTAATAGAAAACCGAACTGCAGTGATTGCACTACATAAGTGTGGAAAATCCGCGAGTGAAATTTTCAAGTTGTTGTGCCCGTTAAAAATAACGCAAAGATTTGTGTATCGTGCGATCCAGAGATATAACGCGATCCAGACTATTGAAGATCGACCTCGTTCTGGACGTCCGCGTGATGTACGTTCTTCTGGTGCCATCAAAGCGGTCGAGAGTCGAATTCGTCGAAATCCGCTTCGTAAACAACGAATCATGGCTCGAGAGATGAACATCTCCACCCGAAGTATGTCTCGCATCATAAAATCTGACCTCGGGATGAGTGCCTTTCGACGATCAACGGGACATTTGCTGACTGAGCAGTTGAAGCAAATTAGGAGCACCAGATCGAAAGAGCTCCTTCGGCGGTACGGCAACAACAAACATCGAGAAATTTTATTTACCGATGAAAAAATTTTTACGGTGGAGGAACATTTCAACCGCCAAAATGATAAGGTGTATGCCCACAGCTCCGCAGAAGCCCGAGAAGTTGCCACTAGGGTACAGCGAGGACATCATCCAGCATCAGTCATGGTATGGTGGGGTGTCAGCTACGAAGGGGTCACCGAGCATCATTTTTGCGAAAAAGGCGTAAAAACTGCAGCGAAAAATTATCAAACGGACATCCTGGAGAGATGTGTGAAGCCGCTGAACTCTACGCTATTCAACAATCGACATTGGGTTTTCCAGCAAGATTCTGCGCCAGCCCACAAAGCTCGAACCACACAAGCGTGGTTGGAAACCAATATTCCACAGTTTATAAGGGCGACGGAATGGCCTTCTGGGAGCCCAGATTTGAATCCCCTGGACTACAAACTGTGGGCGGAGTTAGAGTCCATGGTGTGCACGAGACGACACCCAAATATCGAGAGCCTTAAGCGATCTTTGACAGAAGCAGTAGCTAATTTTCCGCTAGAAACAGTGCGTACTGCTATCGATGACTGGCCCAACAGATTAAAGAGCTGTGTTAAGGCTAAAGGCGGCCACTTTGAATAATTTGTTGCTTATTTTACTTCCATTAGTATGCCAAAATAAAATATATTTTCCTTTGTCAAAAACTCTTTTTCATTTATACAAAAATTGCCCATATACGTGTGACAGAACTTATGGCACGACTAGGTATATACGTAGATACAAAAAAGGGATTAATTTCTAAAACATACATACATAGTGACCTTCACAAAATTAGTAAACCTATAAATTTACTAATTACAATTATAATTAGTAAATTTATGAATGCTATGGGCTAAAGCAAATTGTGCACAGCGGAATATGACGAACAATTTTACCTCGTTCATTAATTTTTTTTTTCCCCTGTGCACATTTTGTGCAACTACGATCCCCAATATCCCGGAAAAGTTTGGCCCTCTTTAATCGAGGACCGCTTGACCACCAATCTTCCTCGTGACTTTGGCTGCCTGTCGTCTAGTCGAAACCATCTGTTCAAAAACAATGACAAGAAAGTTAAGAAATTTTGCGTTGAAAGGAAAGATTTCCGGATTCTACACTGTTACGTTTTATTATTCGTGACGTTTTGGTCTCTGCTGAGACTTTTAACTTTATCAGTTTGATAAAGGTCTCAGCAGAGACCGAAACATCACGAACAATAAAGCATAACAGTATAGAATCCGGAAATCTTTTCTTCCAACTATTATTTTATACAGAATGGGGTTAATTGGGTGTGGGAAGGGTAATTTTTCTGGAATCTTTCCTTTCAATTCGAAATGCACTATGAAAACATTCACCAAACCAAATTTTGCATTTCTTACAACCTCTTGGTGGATTATATGGCCATTTACAGCTGCTGCCATAATAGATTTTTAAAAAATGTTCCGCCACTTGCCAAATTTTCTGTCGAAGTGATATATCTAAATTATCAAATCAGAATAACAAAGATTGAAGGTCAAAAGCTGATTTTACGTCATTGTATAGACATGGGACGAATAAGAATGCACTTTAAAGTGACTGTTGCCCCACTGGAGCTGATTGTATAATCTGTAGGACGCATTGTCCTGTTGGAAGTGAAAAGATTAAAGCAATAATGCGGAAACATGCGGAAAGCTGTAGTAAGATTTTGATAACGCAAAAAAATTACACTAATCCATCTTTAATATGTATGCCAGATGTTAGTACTGGGTGACTATGACGTCAGAGTTATAAATTTGATGGATGCATCATTCGTTTTTAGAATGGCTGATGTCTTGGCGGATTCCTCAGTTGATTACAGGAAATGATTCAGATTTTGTGTAGCTTTTACATTTCTGTTTATGTTTCAAATGGATCGTTTTTGGAGGAATATCGTGTCGTCATTATTGAGCAATAGATACGATTTATTAATGGCATCCATCATAAGTCGAGAATTGTTTAGGAAGAAGTAGATGTTTTCGTTTTTCATTACCATTTATTCACCTTCGAACGCGTCAAGATACTCAAGGAGCACAATATTCACAAATCTACCATCAGGTATCCCGCCTATTACACTTAAGAAATTTTTTTCCTCTCTGACTAAGCCCCTTCGTAATCTAGTTTACTTGTCATTCTCGTCAGTATATTTCCCATACATATGGTAAATGGCGAATGTCCAGCCAATCCCTAAGGCAGGAAACAAAGCGATTCCCTTGAACTACCACCGTATAACTATCACTTCAGTGCTGTCGAAAATGATGGAAACGGTTTTCAATCGCAAACTAATTCGTTGGAAATAACCATCTTATCCATGATCGCAAATATACCTATGTAGGTTCCCTCCCGGACATTCCACTGGAGATCTCGCAGTTCGGCATTTTTTTTACTGAACAGTGTGGTTCAAGTGATGGTAGGAGGATGCTCCCCCAAGAAAAAGAGGGCCAAGCCGACGAAGGAGGTAGATGTTTTCTGTTGCGGAGAGGGAGAAGGTGAGGGCTAGAAGGGATGAACCGGCTCGGAAAGTGAAATGAGGTCGGAAAGTGAAATGAGGTCGGAAAGTGAAATGGCAAGTGGTGAAGAGATTCTGAGTAGACCTTAAGAAGATCTTGGCAGAAAATTAGGGAACAGCAGAGAATAGGAGTTCTGTGGTTGCGGGCATTAGCGGAAACAAGGGGGTTGCCTTCACTAAGACTAAGGCGCCAAGACGCAGGCAATAGTTGATTAAGAAGGGTGCCCTAAGATGATAAGAAATGAACATCTATTGGCCGGCCGAACTTATCGCTGAGTGGGACAGCTAAATTTAAATTGGAAAGGGAGGTTTGGGATCTCCACAGGGATGTTTGGGATCTCCACAGGGAGATTTGGAATCTCCACAGAGAGATTAGGGCGCTCGGATATAAAAGTGTAATTGGGCAAAAACAACCAGCGACCGTGGATCAATCGATCCCGGAACTGGCTCAACCTCCTATGGAGAAACCGGTTAAGACCTGGTCACTGGTCGAAATGAGTCCGCTGCGCCTAAACCGGTGGCGACGAAGGTTGTATCGGAGATTGAACCTGCTCTAAGTGTTTGGGTGGACGGGGTTGATCCTATTAAAAGCGGCGAGGCAGTCATTCGAGTTCTTTCGGTGAAGGAGCGAAAGAAAGTTGTCACCAATAAAAAGTTTGAGAAGTGCGGTTTGGAAGTTTCGGTTAGGGACAAACTGGGATTGACAATGGTAATCCAGAACGCTGACGGACATATTAACACAGACGAACTGATGACTGAAATCTAAAATGGTAAAATGGTATTAGTACAGGACAAAACTGCAGGACGCCCTTCAACACTGTTATAAGTGCTTAGGGTTCGATCACGTTTCGAGGGATTGCAGATCGAAGGCTTAAGTCAGTATGAACTACTTCAAGATGGGACATTTAATTATTGAATGCCCGAACGAGGGTAATGGTCTCCTCTCAAATTTGCACAGGTTGTGAGGGACATGCAAAATTGGGATGGACGCCAATGTTCTCTCCCCGATGTGGTTCAACAAGATTGCTGACGGTACTTCAAGCTATCATGGACTGCGTCGTGGTAAGGACCTTGTCGATTGGATACTAGCGAATGAAATGTATGCCCTGAACGAGCCCATTGACTCGTATACGTTTAACGGACTGTGCGGTGTGTGCGATATTGATGTGACCTCGGCCAATTGGTGGAGCATCAGTGCGGAATGGGGAATTAGAGATCACAGCCTGACTGTTGTCGAGATTTCTTACCACAGTGCTGTATGTGAATGCTATCCCCTCCGCGAAATCGCTTGGTCTAAGGGCTGACACGGACAGGATTCCTCCATGCGATATAACGCTGCTCGACAATCAAAGAGTGGGTAATGCGGGTTAATGATGGCATGTTTCGAAGAATTCGCAAGGTGAATCGAAGCGTGTCAAGTGATGGAGCGCAAAATTGGCGGTAAGGCGCGCACGAGTACGGGTTCTGAGATAGAAATTCCAAAGGGCTCGCGAAAGTGGTCAATCAAATGCGCCCCAACTTTAACTCGACTACCAGTGCGGCATTTACGAGTACAAGTATCATGAATTGATTACGTCATCCAAGGAGGACAATTGGAGACGTTTCGTCTGCGAAAATTATCGTGAACCCAAGGGTCAAGATCTGCAGGGAAAAGCGATCAGGGCCTAAGATGTCTGACATCAATGTTGACGGCAACATTATGTAAGCATGGAATGAGTGTGTAAAAGCACTATTGGATGATTTTTTTCCCGCTCCCGAACTGAGGGAACTTATTTATGATGGGGCAATAGCAGAGGAAGAAGTTCCCGAGCTCGAATCCAAGGAGATTGAACATAGTTTCGGTAGGGTGACATCGGTAAAGGCGCCTGGGGTCGACACCATTACTGAGCACTTAACTTGAATTTTTAACCAGTGCTTTCGTGTTTTCCTGCATATTGGAAAATAGTACGTGTAGTCATGCTCCTTAAGTCTCCAGAGAAAGTCAGGAGTAACCCCAGGTCTCATGGGGGAATATCTCTTCTGGAAAGGATTATAGTCCATAAACTGGAAATAAAACTGGCTCATCTGACATCCGAATAAAAGTTCGGCATCCGAGCCGAAAAATGCGTGGATGCCCGTGAAAGACTGCGTTACGAGGAATACTACCATGTACGTCCTTGGAATCTTTGTAGATTTCAAAGACCCATTGGACTATTTAAGCTGGTTAAGCTGACATGTAGTGATAAATAAGCTGCGGTCTTGTGACTGCCAAGAAATCGCCCTTTCTACTTCTACAATGGTATTACAGCCCAAATCGGACCTTGGCCTCCTAACATTCAGGTTCCTTAACATTTTTCATTACTTATTATGGAAGGGTTGTTAGCCCTTCGCACAACTCTCTACGAATTTTTCATTTTCGTAGATTGAGGGGACCAAGGTATATCCAAGCAGGCAATGTGCTGGAATTATGTATTGCGTCGACCGGGATTTGAACTGAATTTGACCTTCGCATTACAAAACCAACATGCTACCCACTAAGCTACATCCTAGCTATGGAACAGCTATTTTTCTGACAGGTTAGCATACGTGAAGGGTTTGCGCGATACTGTGTGAACAGTTGTGGAGCGTAGTTGTCCACAAGGCTCCATCAGTGGTCCATTCATACGGAACCTAATGATGACCTTCTGGTACAGTTTGCGTGTTCGTGCAACGTCGCGCCGTATGCTGACGATCTGCTAATACTGGTGGAGGGAAACCGTTTTGGAATGGGGATCAAAAATGGAAGTAGGAACCATATCGAAGGACATGACGATGATAATGATGCTCAAGGGCTTATTGTCACAAACACGCCAGCCTGCGGTAAAGTTAGAGGAGAGAGGACTCAAGTACATTGATGACACCTAGACAATGCTTCCGAGGTAACAAAAATCTTGCACCTATTCCACATCTTGTCCGTTAAGAACAATCGGTTGTGCTTGTGCTTGAGCCCATGAGCATGCACTTGGTTAACGCACATTTATTTGCAGTTCTGCCTGTGGTGCGCGTACGAACACCACAAAGAACGCTATGAGACTTAACCGGAATGTCAAGGTCTTCAAACAAAAATATACGCGCGGTCATCGAACAAGAACGAAATAATCCCGACCACCTTCTAGGCCCTTACCAAGGCAACGACAGCAATCGGGCGACAGAAGAATGCTTTATAGGTCTCGACCAACGCGTGCAACCTAAATCAACCGACAACAACCACACGTATGGGCGAGAAAAGATTCGGCTAACGATGAAATACTTTATAGAAGCAATGAACAGAGATTAACACAAGGGAAATGATTTAGTGAAACGAAGATGGCCGACGGGTGCCGGAAGAAGAAGGACGATTGTAAGCGAAGGGCACCGGCTATGGACGAAATAACGAAGAAGGCCGACGGCGAACGAATGGAAAGCAATATAAATAGGCGAGCATTTTTGGTGAATATTTAGTCTGGTTTGGACCGGTCGACGAGTGAGTCGTATGGAGAGTTTGAAGCGAAAGATTTAGAAGCGATAATTTGTGAGCGAAGAAGTTTTGAGTGCAAAGCTAATTAAAATTAGTTCAGTTAAATAAAGTTTTGCGGTGCTCTAATAAAACTGATACTTTTTTTTTTTTTTACTGGAAATTCAGCGATCCCTTGCATACTTCAATACCATAAATTCATGGATCGAGTTCTGATTAAATTTTGAAAGAAACTTTTGTACAAATAAGAAATTTTCTAGCAAACAGCGATTGTTTGGAAAAGTCCAAATAAGTTATATATAAAAGCACGGGGTTTTCGAAATTGAACTATGGCCGCGATTACGGAATTGAATGCATTAGTATGTATGCATACAAATTTTAATGAATGTCAATAAATTTGATTGATTGGCACACAAATTTGAGTGAATGCACACGAATTCAACCCAAACTTGAGTGAATGAACGAAAATTGCACACAAATTTGAGTGAATGCACCCAAATTTGAGTAAATGCGCTCAAATCTCACACAAATTTGTCTGAATACACGCATGCGAATGTATTAATTTTGATAATAATTGTTACACTGTAACAGAAAAAAAAATACAAATTACTTTATAAACATTTTCAGTGAAAACCTAATCGGTCTTATCACGGATATTAAATGAGTTTTGACGAAAGGAATTATGAAATATCAAGTTATAGAAATGTCAATCAAAAATAATTATTATTGGTTTTTTTTCCTTTTTGTTTAAATTGACCGATCATTAATGATCGCTCATCTCGTCTGTCTTATGTCTTGAACTTGGTCAAGACTTATTATTTTCCTTATCGAAATTGTCGACATGAGACAGTTCTTATATATGAAAGAAAGAAATGAATGAAAAAATTCGAAGATTGTATGTAATTTAATTTTAAAAATTTTATCAGTAGGAACATTTTTTTTTTATCAAGCGGATTTGTCAAAATTATTTTATTGTTTTGAGAAACATATCTAAATTGAATATAAGTATTTTGGTTTTTGATTATTACTGCTGATTAGAATTAAGTTTATATGAGTGAATAATTAGGGCGACATTTTTAAACCGAATATCTTAAACCCCCTTTTTCTCAATTCATTCAATCTCGCAATTGTCGTTTCCGCTATTGGTTGTTTCAAATAGTACAAAATTTCGACGATCGGTTCCAATGAGTGCCAAAATTTTCTAAAAGTATATGACAAAGTACTAGGGACGCACTTTTGGTATAGTGAGCCTTCTTCTTCTTCTTCTTTTACAATGGCGCTACAGCCCAAATCGGACCTTGGCCTCCTGACATTCAGGTTCCTCAACACTTTTCATTATTTATTGTGGAGGGATTGTTAGCTCTTCGCACAACCCTCTATCTACGAATTTTTCATTTTCGTAGATTGAGGTAATCAAGGTATATCCAAGCAGGCAATGTGCTGGAATTATATATTGCGTCGACCGGGATTTGAACTCACGACCTTCGCATTACAAGACCAACACACTAACTGAGTTTGATAAAGGTCTCCGCAGAGACTCAGTTTGGTAAAGGTCTCAGCAGAGATTGATACGTCACGATTAATAAAGCGTAACAGTGTAGAATCCGAAAATTCGAAATTGATAAAGAAAACAGTAGTTACATCATTTATAACCAAGAAAGTAGTGTGTCACCCTAACTTGGTTTACTTGGTGTCCCCACTATAAGCCAGTAAAATGAAATAAAATTGTCAAAACATTAGACACTTAACATGTCATAATACAAAGAGTTAAATTGGCAATTATTTGAACACTCAAACCTAGCTCGACAATCTATTGATTAATTAGAAACTTGCTTACTACGATCTAATTTGAACAACAAAACGATTTTACTTAAGTAGGCTGATATAATCGTAATCACAGGTTATGAATTCTGAAGGTCGTACTGAATTCAACGCATTTAATATGAATTTGAAGTCGAATTTTTTTTACTTCCTTTCACTACAACCGCGCAACAATAGGAACTTGATTCATGTTTTGCAGTCGAAAGTTGATCTCTTCTAATTGCCAGAAAGTGCCAAAACAGACAAACTTACACATATTGGCACAGGGTAACTATTTGGTATATTTCTATCCGATGCAGATCTCGACATAGTTTTTGTTTTAAATTCAACAAATGCCACAAAATTCCGACACCAATGCCACAAAAAAAAAACATTGTTTTTCGACAGAATTGTGTGACAAAAGAGTTTAAATGTGTGACTTTGAGTTTAAATTTGTGGCATTTTTTGCCAGAAATTGTTTGGATTCGCCAAGTTACAACTGGCAAAGAAAAGATGACAGTGCTCCGAGACACATTAACTACAAATTTCTGTGACAATAAGAAACTAGTCATTTTTTAATTTTCCGACAAATTTTTGAACAATAAATTTCGAACCATTATTGTGTGAAAAACTGCCGATTTGAAAGTCATGGCAAATTTTGAATACAGGCCGGACGATATTTTAATGGAAGTATGACAGAACTTTGACCATTTTGTTTCAATTACGACAAAGTCACAAAATTATAATGAAATGGTGAGCGCAGTTTTCTGTCTGGAACGAAATTGTATGAAAAATCAGGGCTAAGGGCGTGATGAGGAGGATTTAAACGCCAGCGAATACACCATCCTTGAAGGGCTATGATAAAAAGGAGAAAAAAAGAAAGACGGTAGGGATTCACGTTGCCTATCGGTACATTCTTAAGCAAATCATTGCCAGAACTTTCTATGAAGCTCTTGGTAATGAGTGGTGGTTTCTTCATGCACAGTGGCGCCCAACGTGGGGCTTAACATTGTGCCGGTAGGACTCGTGTATCTACACCGTTTTTTCCGCCTCTTTCAATACGGCTATTATAGCGAATCACTTTCGCACTTTTTTATTTCTTGCTTTATTGCATTTTTTTTGTTTTTGTGGTTTTACTTTTCACCCTCGTTCCCCTTATATTTAGACGCGTTTTTTTTATGTAAATTGCAAAAAAAAAAAATAAATAAATAAGAAATAATAATAAAAAAAAAAAAATAACTAAACAAAAATAGACAAAAAAAAACGTGGACAAAATTATTTAGGGCAACACTGCAATAAATCTTTTTGGCGCCGAAATATCGACCAGAATAGGGAAAAAACCGTTTTTTTTCTGGTCTGCCCGCCAAAAAAAAGGAAAGCAGGAAAAATTTGACCGGGAATTAGTTCTGGGGTTTGTCGGCGAGTAGTTGGCGACGGGGAAAAAAATTTTTTTTTTAAAGAAGTTTTTTTTTGATATAAGAAAAAAGATGGCGTAATGAAAAAAAATTTAATTAGAATACATTTTTTTTTAAATGAAATGAAAATGAAAAAATAAGAACCTAACGAAATAATAATAACAAAAACCAATCAAGAATAAATAAAGTAATTAATGTAAAATTAAAAACAATAAAATAAAATTGTTCGAGGCAGAGGATGCGGAATTTGGGGGCAGCAACGGGCTCCACCGAAATAAAGATTTTATATGTTTAAAATTTTTCATTTCTTGTTTATTTCTATTATATAGGGTATTTGTGCAAGAGGTGTACGGTTAGAAAGACCTATTACTTGACAGCTGGTCGCTTGATAGTTGTCAAATGCTAACATTTGCCATCTATAAACGTGGGCAAATTACCATGGAAAGCTAAACAGTCATTAAATTTTATTATGAGAATTCGCGTTCAATCGCAATTACGATGCGCAAAATTTGAGCAAATTTTGATCGTAATCGTGTGCCTTCTGAGACGTGTGTGCGCAACCGGCTCAAGAAATTCCGAGAGACTGGCTCAGCGAGACGACTTCGTCGAGGATGTTACCGAAAATATCGCTGCAGTGAAGGTTCAGTGTTGAAAACAACCTAAACACCTCCATTTGTCACCGTGTTCAAGGACTCGACCTCTCCACGTCCATACGAATATTGACGAAAAATTTGGCTCTGCATGCGTACAAGGTCGACCCAAGAACTGCAGCCGGCGGACCACCAGCAGGTCCGTACCTTCCCTGATTGGGTATTGGAAACACATCTAACACCTCTTGTTGATACACCTCATATTATCTCATTCTTTTTATGTTCTATAAATGTTCAGATTCATGTGCCCTCTTTAGGAACTTTGTCACTCGTATATAGTTCTTTCGTCGTTCCCTTATTTCTACGATATTTGGGTAACGATGGGTGAAGAATAGAAAGTTGCCATATGGGAGCTCTGGGACTGCTCATCATCGACATGTACTCTCGCCTACTCCTTACGCGCGGTTAATTGCAACACTCAACATCAAGGATGGGTGGTTCAATTTTTTTGGGTCAATTTTTGTTCCACCCAACGCTTCTGAGCAGCCAGCAAGAGGTGCTGTCCGAATCGGGGAAGCCCCATTAAAAATCTGTGGAGGGAGCCCATTAACAATTGGCGCAATGGCATCCTCCATTTCATTACACTAGTTGTAACATTTTGGTATTTTGATGATGTTACCCACTTAAGCATGCCGCCGCCGGTGCAACTGCTCCATTTGCAGCTTCATAGGACCTGCCCTGCGGACTATGAATATAGAAAACGTAGACAATTTCATCTCCAAAGACGGAATTGAAAGCAACGAAATCAAAAGGCGCATAATGGTAGCAAACAAGACACACTATTCGTTACTTCCAATAATCAAATGTAAAGGCGAAGCTGCGAATTTACAAAACCATAATAAGGCGTGTTCTCTACAATGGTTATGAAATGCAGACCTTAATACAGGAATCAAAACAAAATGGTTTATGTCTTCGAGAAGAAGGTATTGCGACGAATCCTCGGACCGGTGAGATGGCCAATTCGATACAATCAGGAATTGGATACCATCTTTGAGGACACAGAAGTCTCTACTCTCATCAAACTTCGAAAGCTACAGTCTGGTCACGTACAGCGAAGGGAGGACAGAACAATACCCAAACGTGTACAAAAAGGTATGGAAGGAAAAAAAGGCGTCGGAAACGCGAGAAAACGCTGAGAGGATTCAATCGACGAAGACTGTAAATCGTTTCTGAAATTTTCAACATGGAGGACGCGATCATTGGGCCGAGAAAATTGGAGACGAAGCATACAGGAGGCCAAGGCCCGACTTGGGCTGCAGCGCTGATGATGATGATAAAGATCTTGACCGATTCCTATTCACAGTAATTTTAGGTAGAGCAAAATTTTAAGTAGCTTATTATGTTATTGTGGGTAGCGTGTTGGTCTACAATGCGAAGGTCGTGAGTTCAAATCCCGGTCGACGCATAATTCCAGCACACTACCTGCTTGGGTATACCTTGGGTACCTCAATCTACGAAAATGAAAAAATCATAGATAGAGGGTTGTGCGATAGGCTAACAACCCTTCCGCAATTAATAATGGTAATGTTAAGGAACCTGAGGGTCAGGAGGCAAAGACCCATTGCCATTGAAGAGGAAAGTAATAAAAGGGGAGTTGTCGTTAGTAAGTAAATTAATTAGAAAATCCTCCGTATTCAGTTAAGAGATGCCTCGATAAAATTTATTTCATATCTGAAATCTGTACAAGAAGTGGTAGAAGGAATAAAAAAAAATTTGAATATTCAAAATTTTAAATCTTGTGATGCACAAACTTTGAAATCAAATTCAAGTTTGTACGTTACATAAATCTGATAATAATTTATTTTCTGAAGATTATGCCAGATGATATCAGGAGCTAGATTGGCTATAGCCTAGTGGGTAGCGCGTGAATTTACAATGCGGAGATCGTGAATTCGAATCCCAGTCGATATATAATTGAATCACACTGCCTAGGAGGTACATTTGGGCCACTTCAACCTGCGATAATAGAAATATTTAGATAGATGGTTGTGTGAAGGACTAACAAACCTTGCTCAATAACAAATACGGTAAGTTAAGGTACCTGAAGATGAAGCCTTGGCAAAAGCTAAAGGCCGATGCTCAGGATCGCGCCTTGTGGAAGAGAGTTGTTTTTGTCCTATGCCCCTATAGGGGGTCTTAACAGGAACTGATTGGTTGAACCTGAAGATCAGGAGGCCAAAGCCCGATTTGGGCTGTAGGACAATTGAAGGAAAGGGGAACTAGGAACTAGAGATGAGTGCACTTGAACTGAATAATTTTTTTAATAGCACCGAGCGTAACTTAGGGGGTTGCCCTTTAATGCATTTGATGCACAGCCATGTCGGTATAGGGAATGTGAAAGATGGGGTTACAAGGGAGTTTCAAGTGGACGTTGTTCTTGAAAAACTGAATGCTGTAAGTTGCTGGGAGCACGTGGGTGATGAAAGACTGCCTATATTTCACTGTACGCGATGGTAAATGCTTAACACTGAACTCATGGGTGCGTGCAGCCTGCGGTGTATTCCTGGGATAGTTGAAAAGAGAAGGGATGAAGTTGGACAGTTCTTCGCTGCATTTACCATGAAAGTATCGATAGTAAACGCTAAGTACCCCGACGTTTCTGCGATGCTCGAGAGAGTCTGTTATAGTCTCATCTCCAATAAGACGAAATTCATGCTTTTGGATTCGATACAGTGCCGCAAGTTGAGTTTTGGGTGCCCCAGACTATATGTGCGAGTTGTACTCGAAACGAGGATGAATGTATGCTTTGTACATATTTGCTAGATCTCGAGGCGTAAAATACTTTTTACATCTTCGAATAACACCAAGGAGTTTAAGGATAGATGACAGAACTGAGTTTTAGAGGCATTCTACTCTATTTTTCCTGCCCAAACCAGGATTAAGTTGAGGTCTGAGTTGAATATGCCGTACAATTCGTAGCGTTTAGAATCCACCAAAGTTCGACGAGCTTCAGTAACAAAGTCGAATTTAAAGGTATTGTCCAGAGTGCTGTCATCTGCAAAGCTATGAATTTGATTGAGTGTTGGTGACAGAAGGTCATTAATGAAGATCAGAAAGAGACTGGGGGATAGAACAGAGCCTTGAGGGACGCCGAAATCGATCGGGAACGGTAAGTATGATATCCCATCCATTACGACGCATATCGAGCGTTTAAAACGGAAACTCTCAATCCATTTTACCAGTAGACCTTTGTGCCAAACTTTATCAACCTTCGCCGAATTTGTGAATGCACGAGTTCCAACGTTCGACCAGATATACTAGGAGGTGCCCAATCAATCATGGATAAGATGGTTATCCTCATGGTAACCGTTTTCACATGGATGGAAAGTACCTTGAAGAGATTGACAGGTAAAGTAGACTGCGAAGGGGTTTAGCCGGAGAGGAAAAATTTCTTAAAAGTAATGGGTGGATACCATCTGGAACAGCAGATTTGTGAATATTGAGCTCCTTGAGTATCCTGAAGGTGAGACGCGTTCGAAAGTGAATAGGCTATAGGGAAAACCCACAATGGGGGAGATTGACTTTATACTCCGAGGAAGCCGCAGCCAGAAGATTAGCTTTCTCAACAGGATTCGTAATAGTACGTCCACCGTCAAGAAAATAAGGTATAGAAGATCTTATGAAGTTTCGGTTGACCGTTTTATCGAATGACCAAAAACATTTTGAGCCTTTTGAGGTTTCAAGGATCTTTCGTCGAAGCTTTTGGTCATGTTGCAATTTAGCACTTTCGCGAATTAATTTACAGGTATTCCTTGACAAGTTATTGGAGCAGGTTCCCAACTGAGAACTAATTGGAAAGCAACATCGTCGCGTATATGTGTTGCGATTCCCCGCTGTCGAAAAAAGGTCGGAAGAAGATGGTAGCCAGGGACAGTATGGAACTGTCCGCTACCAGGCAACACTTTGGTTTCGCAAAGTGCTAAATCAGGTCTGGCTGTTCGGGTATAGATGTACCGGGAAAGATAATTTTTCACAACAGAAGTAGTAATGATGTTCTTCGTATTTCGATGTCGCAAAGAGCGGGTTGGAATTAATCAATTCCAAGAAACGTTTAGGATTTGTAAAATAGGCCCTAATTTCGCTTCAAAAGAAAATAATGCCACCAATAAAATCATTTAAATTAATATCTAGAGAAACATAAAATTATTATCTATAATGAAAATAATTAACTTTGAAAGAAAAGATTTCCGGATTCTACACTGTTACGCTTTATTATTCGTGACGTTTCGGTCTCCGCTGAGACCTTTATCAAAACTCAGCAGAGACCGAAACGTCAATTCGAAATGCACTGTGAAAACATTCACCAAACAATTTTAACTTTCTAATATGCTCGCTGCTATAAATATTTTTACAATTTCCATTAATTTAACAAATGCGGTAGCTCTTAATTGAAATAATGATGAGATCAATAGCGCGCGATCAGATCAGAATAAATTTTCCATATAATTCCAATCATAATGTCTATAAATAGGAGTCTCTCTTATTCTGAGATCAACCAAAAATTTTCCGTAATGGTTGTGAATCTTATTATTACGGCCGCGATGTTTTCAATTTGAACAGGCGCTAGAAACAACACATTTTTCATTTTTCTATCTAGAGATAAATCTTCAAAAGTTTTCCGAAGATAGTGTGAACAAACTACGCAAAAATTGATTGGAACAATTTTAAGCAATTTAATTCGAACTGATGTTTTGCGTCATGTTCATGCGACCATCGCATAACAATACACACAATGGAGAAAAGATATTTTTGACTTCGTGATATATTGATATGTTGAACACTTTGCAATGTAAATGCTTTAATAAATTAACACCTTGTTAAATTATTGTATATGTTATACGGATAAGGAGAGCAGAGATGATTTATTTATATAAGAAAAAAATGTCAAAATTAGAAATTGGCATTTTGGTTTGAATATTTTGACAGTGTCTAATGTTGATTTTGACAATTCCAAGCAATCGAAAGGGAACGTACGAAAGTTTAATGTGAAAAAATGTACATTAACGTTTACAAAAAAAATCTATACTTCTAATTAAATTTGATCTTTGAATTTCCAAAAAAAAAAAAAAATTGTCAAATATATCGTCAAAAAACGTTAAAATCGTTAAATGGCGCAAAAACAGTCAAACAAATTTGACTATTGCAGTGCACACTTCAAAATAGTTTTCTCAGCAGCGGAAACAACATAATTTAGTTAATAGCAGCGACATTTCGAAATAAAAAAATATTTTGGAAGCAAAAGACTCGGCTCAAACACAATTTGAAAACGCTGATTTTGTAAGATTATTTTGTTGCGAAAATAATTTGATTTGTCAAAATTTCGATCAACAACACATACCTCGTGTGACATTTCATCACATCGATCTGAAATTAGAACTTCTGATTTTTGTTCTTAAAATAAAACCAAACTGAGCCTTTGAAAAGGCACCGAAATAAGCTTCTTAGAAAGTCACAAGATGATCAAAACTAAATATACATCGGAAATTCTTACAGATTTGATTATCTTGTAATTTTCTTCGAACTTTTTTGTTTTTCTGCGATGATGACAAAACTCAATTTCACATGTTTTAATAGCACAGACCGAACATCTGTGCTTAAAGACGATTTCTAAAATTAACCAAACTTTGAAACACCTGAAATGAACTCGGCATTTCTTCAATAAATACTCGCGTACTTAAATATTGTTCTTCTATGACCGAATACACACTTAGTAGGTTTTTTTTTGTATACCGAAATAATTAAGTACCCGTGAATGTTTCTCTAGTTCACGTTTATCGTACCGTGACCAGAGCTAATTACACACATGAAAGCCAGCTGCGAATTTCTCAAAATTTTCATATGATTTTGTTATAAACGTTGCGTATAAATATTTATTTACTCCTACAATATTTGAACTCGCCGAAATCTCTTTTGGCTTCAGATCAAATGTATAGTATGTGTGTGCGTGTGTAAATATAAGTTGTTGCGATTAGTGATCATGCCAAATTCCATGTCCGGTGAATCAGCGTTTCGCTCTAATCAGTTGAGACAGAGTATTGCTTCAAGTGATGAGGTGATTAACATAATTATTTAAGGGGCAACCAAGCCGATCCTCTTCTCCCTTTATACTTTTGTGAAATTTTAGATTTTTACAGGTAAAATGTAAACTTTTATTGCGGATCAGGTGAATTTTAGTACAATTAATAATTACCATCGGTTTAAAGTTTAATTTAATAATCTACATATTTAAAAAAATAAGCATTTTCGTAAACGCACTACAGCCCAAACCAATGATCCAAAATAAACAAATTAAATACCATTGGAAAAGTATTTTCGTCAAGAAGTGCCATTTCTGGGTTCCAGGTCCCTACCTGTTCCGGTTCCGGATTTTCATTGAAATACGGCAACATGATGAAAGACAAGATGAAAGGAAAATTGATAACTTCTCCCGTAATCACGACAAGCCTACAAGAACTTCAAGCCGGAGCGAGGCAAAGACATAAAGCATAAACGCCGTTCAGTGGTACCGCATACCAATCTTGCTTTTCATATCCATACATTCAACAAGTAAACAATCGCTACCTCCATACCATTTGTCAGTAGCAGTACAACTACAAAATATACCAGCTTTGCCGTTTGTTATGATCGCTCTCACTACCCTTCACAATCACATTCCATTCCCTCCATGACTGTGTTTTTGCATAAAGACCGAAATTGCCTATAAGATAAGTCGTTCTGTAAAAAAAAGCTTGAAAAGGGGCAGGACAAAACGCAATTTTTTTTAGTACTCCAATGTTTTTTTGAAGCACAGTGATCGACATAAAGAATGGACATTTTTCTTACTTTGTTGTTAGCATATGATGTTTCCATTTCAGTTGCACATAATACCTTCGCGGCTTTATTGACTCACAAGAAACCATTATTATGGCCCCTATTCTTCATACCGGCTCGCGTCGTTCGGCACAATTTTATGCCAAAAGTCTGTTCAGAATCTACCGGTTAGTATCTGTCCAACATTTTGTAACGCGTATTGTCCATTTGTTCGCCATGCTTTTCTTTATTGTAAATAATAGATACAAGAAACCATGAAAGAAAAAAGCATAAGCCCAACGGAAAATAAAGTGCTTCAAAAATACGGTTCCAGTTGCATTCATTGCTTTGTTTCACATGATCCCAAACTTTTTATTCATCTGTTCCAATTTTTTATTGACGCCATTTTAAAATTGCGCCACTTGCTTCTCTCCAGCCAAATAGAGCGTCTTGATTTTAAATTTCTAAGCTTTTAAATTTAGCAATACTGAAGCATTTTTCCTCACTTTCAGAGCCTTTTAATTTTTCCCGGTAGATAGGATATATTTACAATACAACACTCTGTCGCAGTATATGAGGGCGGATCTTACTAAGTAAATATTTATCGTGGACGTTTCACTCCATAACTATCCCGGTGGGAAAAAAGAAGCGGTTGTGAAGTATTTTAAATGTGCTTAGTTTATCGCGAAGTGCTTCGAACATTATATGTCCGCTGAAGTAAGCTCTCCGCTTCAACTTTAATAGAAGCAATTTTAAAGCGTATTTTTTGTATTGAGCAAAAAGTGCGATTTAGAGGTCATAAGTGTGTAACGAATAAGCAAGCTAGTGTGTAGCCTAGTGGGTAGCGTGTTGGTCTACAATGCGAAGGTCGTGAGTTCAAATCCCGGTCGACGCATAATTCTAGCACACTGTCTGTTTCGGGTATACCTTGATCGCCTCAATCTACGAAAATGAAAAATTTGAAGATAGAGGGTTTTGCGAAGGTCTAACAACCCTTACACAATAAATAATGAAAAAATGTTAAGGAACCTGAAAGCCAGGAGGCCAAGGCCCGATTTGGGCTGTAAGGCCATTGTAGAAGTAGAAGTAGAATAAGCAGGTGATTTTTTTTTCATGTCGAGAAGATTTGAACGTGAGATCCTAGAATCTTCACCCAACATTTAAGTCGGCCAAAAGCGTGTGACCATAAGCCGCTATTAAAGTGTTTTCCCTAACATCTTTAGACGCGATCGCTGTCCTGCTGTTTGTAAAAGAGAGGATCAGATCAGCATTTACAGATCACTGGTGACTAATGAATAATACGGTATTGTAGAGATTCATTCAGTCTCTTAAGGTCTGCTGGTTTCTAGTTAATTATTAAATTAATTGCTAAAGCTGCACGCGTTCAGGCTGCGGATCGCGAGCGACAGCCTTTGCAGAGGTTGCGAGGAAGACGAAGAATCTATCGAGCATTGACTTCGTCACTGTCCGCAAATCTCCAACAGTTGTCTTCTTCATTTATGCTCTAGATTATTCTCAGAACTAGACAACCTCAGAGGCGTCAAACATTCGAGCCTGCTTCGGTTCGCAAATCGAACCAAGTGGCTAGAACAAGTGGAGTAATCAATAGGGGGAGTACAATGGGCCCAACTAGATGGCCCCAGTGCATTATGATGCTTCGTAACCACCCTCCTTCAACCTAAACCTATTAAATTTAAATCCGGAATACATACTATTGATCGGATAACTAGGATGTAGTCTAGTGGGTAGCATTGATCTCCAATGCGAAGGTCGTGAGTTCAAATCGTAAAATATGATTCCAGCATGCTGCCTGCTTGGTTACCTCAATCTACGAAAATGAAAATTCGTGAAAAGAGGGTTATGCGAAGAGCTAAAAACAAGCCTTCCACAATAGCAAATAAAAACGTTAAGAAACCTGAAGACCAAGACGCCAAGTCCCAAGGATTTGGGCTGTAGAATATCGTGTAGCTAAAACTGAGGAAGGATATGATCGAAATGAAAGATTTTAAAATAGAGAACGATTTGACCTATGGAATGAATTGGGACCGGAAATCGTTTTACATTGGTGCAATCGGGATCTTAAAACATGACAACCCTCAATAGCTGGTCGACTGTTGCGATCTTCGATTGTTAAAGACCTTGAACTTCTTCGTGCGTATACACACATATGCGAGTGAGAATGAGTATAGAGAGTAGATCAATAGGCACACTCTGTGGAACAGCAGAGAACCTTCAGAAATGGACGTTCGGATACATAAAGGAAGCATGTGCGGCACATTCGTAATTCAGAAGCGCGATTTAGTCGTGCGTTCGACAGGGATAACAGTGCAAATAGTTAAGCGATAGTGTAAATAAAAAGTGTTCTTGTAGTTTTTAAAACTTTGATTTTACTTGAGATCCAGCGACCCCAAGTGCAATTTTTAGTATGTATTAGTATTAGAAGGTATCGCCGGTCGCCAGCACAACTTGTTGCTCTACACCTTGCCAACAGAAATGATCGGAAATCAAAAATTTGGTAAGATTGTAACCGTTATCAACATGTTTTGAAAGGAAAGATTTCCAGATTTTACACTGTTACGCTTTATTATTCGTGACGTTTTGGTATCTGCTGAGTCCTTTATCAAATAGTTTGAGCAGAGATCGAAACGTCACGAATAACAAAGCGTAACAGTGTAGAATCCGGAAATCTTTCCTTTCAATTTTAAATACATTGTAAAAACATTCACCAAACACTTATCAACATGTCTATGGAATTTTTCCAAATATTAAAAAGCTTAGTGAGCGCAACCAGCCTCCCCAGATTTTAGAGTGATTCGTATGCAATGTATCTTCTTGATTTTTAGCACTATCACGCCCCCAATCATGAAGTAGTTGGCTCGCTCCAGCTGGGCCGGTCCTATCAAGGTGCAAATAGAGCAGTTGCACCGGGGCGGCAAGCTTGAAGGGGGTAACATCATGAAAAGACCGAAATGTAGGACCACATGCCGCCAACAGATAATGGGCTTCTTCCGGACCCTACAGCATGAAAGGTAGCAATTCAGGGCGTGGGGGAAGAATTTGGTCTGTGGGAGATACCGTCCTTGAAAAGCCGTGATGAAAGGAGCGAAAAAAGGAAGACGAGTTTCCGTTGCCTGCAGGTACAATTTTGAACCCCACGTTGGGCGCCATTGCAACGAAATAAAGAACTCTCCTCCACCAATAAATACTTCCTAACGACTCATCATAATGGGCGGGTCCGCTTCACAGGACTTTCTGGCAATGATTTTCCCAAAGCAGGCTCAAGAATGTCCCATCCCAGTAGGCAACGTAAGCCCCTACCGTCCACCCTTTTTTCCCCTTTCAACACAGCTCTTCAAGGAAGGAGACGGAGAAAAACAAAAAATGTCAAAATTTTGTCGAAACTATTTTCCATAAGAAGTTTCCTCAACATTGTATACGCGTTGCTATTAGGCTTTTGTAATTCTATTAGAATATCACCCGCGCTGTACTTAAAGTTTGTCATGACTTTTAAATGCGACACTTTTTCACAAAATGGTTCAAAATTTATTGTTCAGAAATTTGTCGCAAAATTTTATTGCGTATGTTTAAAAAATTTCAATTTCCTTATATGTATGTATTCGCAGAACTTTGTAGTTAAGATTTGCTGCGACATTGTCGTATTTTTTGCGCCAATTGTAACTCTATAACATTTCTTAGAATAATTTCCGAGGACAAATTTAATATGAAATGTCACTTATTACACTCTTTTGTCAGACATATTTGTCGAAAAACAATATGTGGCATTTCTGTCGGAATTTTGTGGATATTCGATACAAAACTATTACGAGATCTGCGTCGGATAGATATGCACGAGTTTCTAATGTCCTTTAACAATATGTGGAAGAATAATTTTGTTGTTATGGGATTTTTTTCCCGCGATTAAAAGAGATGAACCTTTGAGTGAAATTATGTATCACATCCTTATTGTTGTGCGTAACAATGAATGAGTCACAACATAGCTTGAAGACATAAAACAGGCCCTCGGCTATATGAAAAGTTATTTTTAAGGGCGCGCTATCAATAAAATGATCCAAGCGGCTAATTAACTTAAACCGGCGCTGCGTTTCTGCCCACAACCTAAATCGAAACCTATAGGGACCCCAACATGAAAGCGTGTTCGTCTCATAATGCGAAGGTCGTGAGTTTGAATCCCGGTCGACGCATAATTCCAGCACACTGCCTGCTTTTTTATACCTTGGACATCTCAATCTACGAAAATGAAAATTTTGAAGATAGAGGGTTGTGCGAAGGTCTAACAACTCTTCCACAATAAATAATGAAAGATGTTAAGGAACCTGAAGGTCAAGAGGATTTAGGGAGTAGATAGCCTTTCGATGTTGGTAAAATACATTTTTTAACAACAAAATCATCATGACTAAGGGAAGTGATCTACGATTGATCTTACCAGACCAAAATCAAAAATATCGCATTAAAAATTAGAAATTTCATTCATTATCTTAAAATCTATAAAATTATAAACACTGTAAACGATTGTACAATTGTTCAAAATAATCTTAATTACCTGTATGATTGGTGTATCACAAATCGTCTTCCATTGAATATTTCAAAGTGTAATTACATTGCGTTCAGCAGACGTCGTGAGCGGGTCAATATTAACTATTACCTTAATACTTGCGATTTACCAGTGGTTGATGTTATCAATGACTTGGGTCTATTACTTGACTCTAAATTGACATTCGTGCCTCACTACAACAAAATTTGTAGATCAGCTCGGAGAATGCTGGGTTTCGCTATACGCAATAGTCAAGATTTCAAAAATATTTATTCCCTGAAAACTCTTTACTGCTCATTGGTGCGTCCACATCTGGAATATTTATCTGTCATTTGGAACCCCTTTTTCCATATTCACTCCGCCCATATTGAAACTGTTCAACACAAATTCCTGCGGTACATTGCCTTTAAACTTCGCATACCTGTCGAAACAATTGACTATGACTGTTTGCTCACTACCTTGAATCTGGAGCCACTGTCTAAACGACGTGAACGATATGAGCTAATAGCTTTATTTAAAATTGTTAATGATAAGTTGGATTGCTCTGAATTTCTTGAAGTTTTAAACTTTCGGGTTCCAAGTCATGCATCACGCTCTACCGATAGTTTTTATGTCACGCGTCATGTTACTAGTTATGCTAACAATAGTCCGGCCACTCGCTTGATGAGAACTGCTAACAAGCACTCATATATGTTGGACATATTCTCTACTAATATCGACTGCCTTAAGGCAATACAATTATTATGATTTTCTTTGTTATTTCGTTTTTAAAATATTATTTACTTTTGTCTTACTTTTCATTTCCTTTTTTACTCTTTTTTTTTCATATATTTATGTTATTACCTTTATATTATTATTATGTCCTCTTTTACATTTACATTTATATTTTTATTATGTTCTCTTTTACATTTATATTTATAAGTTTGTAACTTTCATTTGAGGGTTTGGTACCCGTAAATAAATAAATAAATAAATAAATAAATAAATTATTCTGGATCTCTCTCCAGATCTCTCTCGATTCTCAATCCGATCAATAATCGATCTAACCGACCTTAACTGATGAGAATAAATTAAATCTGTTGAAGATTTTGACAAGAACATTGGTCGTTAAGCGATTCGATTCGATTAAAAC
Organism: Chorisops tibialis; assembly: GCA_963669355.1. Taxonomy (NCBI): domain Eukaryota; kingdom Metazoa; phylum Arthropoda; class Insecta; order Diptera; family Stratiomyidae; genus Chorisops; species Chorisops tibialis. Next base: position 11,561,269 of record OY770262.1, on the reverse strand, counting down.
CATGAATTAAAATTCTTTTGAAATTTTAACACAAATTTAAAGAGCGTGCAAGGTCATTTTGTCCCTTTATAATGTTCTCGCTTCAAATATCTTTGAGAAATTCCATACATGCGCAAGTAACTTAGAATACTTAAGATATTGCATTCATACTCTAAAGCTATAATATGTGCTATTTGTAAATATAGTTTTGTTTCAGTTATAGCAACATAGCTCGTATATATGTATATATATATATATATATATACATAGAGCGAAATTTGCCCCACCCCCCTCACTATGAAAATCTAGAGAAAGGACCTTAACCAAATCGGAGTATTTCAATCAAATCAATTTCCTATTAAGACTTCGTATACAGCATAAAACAGCAACAGTCCTCTTCCTAAGGTACGATCTTGAGCATCGACCTTTAGTTGTTGCCAGAGCTTGTTTACTTCTCTGGCTTCCCCTAAAACTGGTCGGTTGCCTGCTTTACATGGTCGACCAACCCGACATCTGCCTTGAGGGTTATAGTCCAGAGATTGTTTGGAGAGGTTTTGCTTTAGCTTCCTAAAACTGTGACCGATCCTCCACCACTCCTGCCTTTTAATTCTCATCCTAATCTGTTCTATTGTACTCAGAAATATCCTGAATATCCTGAAAATGCGTCGGAGGCATTGCTTCTAGAAAGTTTGGAGTCTCTTGTCAAGCTGAAAGGAATGTAGTACAAACATATCTTCTTCTTTAAGAGAACTACTTCCTGAATCGGTCTTTGGGCTCCTGACCTTTAGGTTTCTTTTGTTATTGTGAAAGAGTTGAGATACACCCACTAACTCATGCAGTGTGTTTTAATTATACATTATATATTGACCAATATATATGTTATATTGACTAACACGCTACCAACTAGATTACACCCAAATTCTTCCAGGTAAGACAGCCATGCATTATAAATTTGTAAAGTTCCTATATGAGGGTATTACGTGCACACAATTGCCACGAGGGCTTTATTCCACGGTTGCCTTTAACAACACGGAATGTTTTTATGGCGACAATCTTTAACGCCTCTGGTGGTACCACTTTATATTTATTGAAGTTTGGCATTCGTACTGGTGGATGCGAGAGCTATCTAAAACCTCTGCCAGTCTTTGGTTTATGATGCCCGGTCGTAAAACGCAACTCCACGCCGAGAAACGAGGAACAAGCTCCAAGATTTCTGCCCAAAGTGGACATAACTAACAGCACTACATGAACCCTGAAGGAGCCTCAACCATGGCAGTGACGAATTGTCCTTTCCATGCGCATCAGAGAAACCTCTCTTTCACTCGGTGCCTTTAGACCAGTTCGCTCCTTCCCAAAATGGTATTTCGTTCCGCCTTTCGCTACTTTCTTCAACTCCGATGCTATTCTCGCATCTGACTGATACAATTGTATCCTCATTGCTTGCACATCCTTTCGCTCATTGCTTGGTCTCACATTTCTTCTCATTTACATAACTTCTATACACATTTAGTACTCCTTTTTATGCTGATGGGACTGCACAGTTTTGGGCAAACTCACTATGCACTATGGCTCGCAAAATACGTTGTAGGACGATAGCTACAACGCGTTCGTCCTAGTGTTGGGTTACTCATACAAGAAGTGGTACAAATGTCCCATTCATGCACGTCAAAATGTCCCATCACTACAAAAAATATTGTTGTCCCACTTCAAAGTTTTTGTCCCACTTCAGAGCTTTTGTCGCATCTGAATTAAAAACATGCATTTGTATGGCTGCTGTACCAATTCATTTGTAACACTCAAATCACACTCACTTCACCGGGTTTTGTCCCATGCATTTGTATGGCTGAAAGCAAAGCTCTCAGCACGGAAATATTACGAACCGGAGAACTCTGCACATGAATGACAGATTCTCTTCGATGGGAGGGAGAAACCGAGATTTAACTTTCATCGCACTTTTTTCAATTAAAAATCTATTGCACTGATATCAACGTGTAGTAATTACATGCTGAGCAATATTAATAAAGTATTTTGGAAAACTGAACTATTTTTAACACTGCATTTAAGAATAAACGCGATTCTTACGAAGCCCGCCGTGTCCGCTACATACAAAAGCTGGCGAACGGAACTGTCATTTTTATTGTGACTACAACTTGTTATTGTTGGATTGACTTACATGGCTAGTATAGTGTTTTAACCCTAGTGAAACCGAATAAGTGTAAATAAGAATAACTGAAATAAATAAGAATGTATTTTTTTGTGATATTAATTAAGGAGATTTTGTATTTTAATTTTTAAAATTAAATAATTGTGTTTATAATATACATTCTTTTTTATATTATAAACACAACCCACAAATGCCACACCTAATAATACGTCATTTTACTACCGCATCTCAATAAGAAACGGTGTTAGTAGGGTTAAAATACTCTACGCGCACACATAAAAGCGCAATATACGTAATTTTTCGCTCATTTGCTACCATTGCTCCTCAAAAAGGCAAATTGTATGAATGGGACGGACATTGTATGTATGAATGGGACATGGAGCTTTTGAATGGGACATTTGAGATGGGACATTGTACCACCTCAAATTTCAAATGAGCCCCTCATACAAACATGGGACAAAAATTCTTGTCCTACCCAACACTAGTTCGTCCACCTACAGCCCTGGTTCCCATAGGTTTGCCCAAGCCTACAGAGCTACAAATGATTCGCACTTCATTTCATGCAAACTGATACGACATGGTAGGGGTCCGCCCCCGTAGTACCAGATTTCCGCTGATGATGCTGTACAGGTTTTAGCTCATAAATGGTTGAGGCAGTATGCTGCACCGCCACCGTCTTCACTCTAGCATTCTGTATTGATTGATACCGATGATCAAACCCAAGCTCGTGGAGTCTCCAAGCTCCAAAAGCAAACTACTGGAATCCTCGAACCTTTCTAAGCCAGTAGCTAATCCCCTGCGGGTATACACAAAATTTTACCACACTAAGTGTGACTCTGGGGAGGGGGAGCTGCTGCTCTTAGTTACGCCACTGCTGACGAGCTTGATTTATACGAGCCTCAATATCCCTCGCGGCTCTACCGTCCATGCTGCCGAGGTAACAATCGGGGTACGTGTGCTCGCAGTCCATTTGACTCTAAGTCCGAAAGGCTATGCTATAAGTGAGAGAGGAGTTTGACCTGTAAAATTTTTCTGTTATGATTCATACCTTACTCCTGTCCAAGTGGAGCAGCTGTTGGGTTCGTTTGGCAGAAAGAATTGGTAAAAATGGCTTAGCCTGACTAACTTTATAATGGCTTTACTGTCGTTCTGTAAATTTCATGTTTATTTTTATGGAGCAGGTTCGAACGCCAAGGAAGGGTTCTGAGCCCACAGGGTAGGTTGAGGATCGTTCCCTTGTAAGCTGGTCTCCAGTTTCGTTCTCTTCTATACTTTGACGACTTACGTACTTACGACGGCGCTACAGCCTAGGCCTCCAGTATAATACGCCTTGATTTCCTACGCTCTTTTACGAAAATTCTGAAAAAACATCTTTTCCTCTAACATATTTTTAATCGAACCATAAAAATCAATTAAAATCAGATTTAATTAACAATTTTTTGGAATATTCCGTAAAATTTCTATTTGACTTTTAAATTACCATAATCGTTGTAAAAAACATATTTTAAATTTCCATCTCCTGAGTATTGCCAATATTTACTTAACCGATAGCGAAAATTTCCAAGAATTCTAAACAAAAAACTTGATTTATGTTTTTTTTTTGTTTTGTATGAAAGAAACTTGTTTCCAGTTAATTTATGCTGCCTGAAATAAATACACAAATTAAAAAAAAAAATCGCGAAACAAATGCTTAAAACATTCGAAAAACATGTCAGTAGAGCGTTTTGTATTAGCAGAGTTTAGCACTAAATTTAGTTATGCCTATGCCTTCAATATTAAATTAGAATGTGAGTTTAAATTAAATTAATGCCACGATGCATAGCAATAATAGCTGGACATAGATATTCGAATAAGTCGGACGAGTAATTTACTTCGATCATTTTCGCTTAAATACTCTGTAGAGCAAGAATTTCGTTGTTTTGGCTGGCGATTACAAAGGATGAAGCTTTGAGTGCATGAAATCCTTATTGTTGTGCGTAACAATGAATGTGTCACCACATAGCTAGAAGATACACAATGGTCTCTCGGCAATGAGAAAAGGCGCACTATCAATAAAAATAATCCGGGCGGCAAATCAACTAAAACCGGCTCTGGCTACAGATTCAGCTCTACGTTTTCAGGATTTGATTCAGAACAAAGTCTTGAAGTCATCCTATTGACCATACTGAATTGCACAAGAGGTTGCTGGATTTTAAGTAAAATTAAAACCACCTATTAAATAATTTCTCTTTAATTTAACAGCAAAACTTTATTAAATTATCCTTCCACATTTCACTTCAGGCTTCTTCGTTAAGAACTTATTGCTTGCCAATCTTAACTTCTTTTGAAACATCGGCTGACTCGTCGTCGACTCCAAACCAGACTGACCTGTTCACTAACAACGGTCGTCTTTTACATTGCTCTTGTCGGTCGAATCATTCCCGTTGTCGTACGACTTTTCCTTCTACGCCGACTGTGAACTGTTTCTATAAAGCATTATCTCGTCGGTTGAGTTTTATTTCTTTCGCCCGTGTGGTTGTTGTTGCTGAACATTCTGATTGGCTCGCATTTGGTGGCAGATGTTCTACACACTGGTTTTGTTATCGCTCTTCTTGTCGCTGCTAATTCCTTCTATCAAGCATTTCCTCTTCGGTCGAAATTTTTCTCTGTTGCCCGTGTGGTTGTTGTTGCTTACTTGGTCTAATTCGTTGGTTGGTTGAATGCTCAAGTTCTCCACACCCCGATCACGCGATGATCGTGCGTTCTATAGTACAGGTGTTCATTAAAGTGCTCGCACGCGCGCATTAATTTGATTCAGTGTTGAGTGGTAAATGATAAGTAGAGCTGTCATGTAACAATACTTTACAAAAATTGTTTGTTATTAATTAGTACGATTCTTAGAATACGCATCAAATGGATATTCAAATTTTGCTGGTACTTATAGCCAATGCGGCTCTTCACCAGGAACGATTTTAAAACTTTCCAAAATTCGGGAGAACTGTTTTGTGTCGTTTCAAAAGCGAATCGATGTAAGAAATTTTCAATTGAACAGATGACAGCCGCAAACATGATCGTCAATCAACGTAACTAAAAAGATCTAACACAAGCACATAATTTAAGAAAAAATAGAACTCCCTGGGAATGGGATTTTCATGTATACACAGTGATGAGTAGGTTACCATGGGATCTCGCGACGTTTCTTCGATACTCGTTTCACAATTAAATGATGGAGTCAGATTTTTTGATGCGTTATTAATACATGCATAAATACAAACATAAGTATCTACATCTAAAAAAATATGCGGGACAAGCTACTTCTATAAAAAAATATGCGGGACAAGCTACTTCTATGAAAAAACACAGGATATGCAACGTGTATAACAGCGTATACCATCGTACACAGCCTTGTTACCATACGCTTTTTCCAGCAAATGAGGAGAGGATATTCGACAGCCCTATAACTAGGGAGTCCATCAGGTCAATCAGTCTGAGTGTCTCACAAACATGTAGGATAGTTTCGCCCTCAGCCATCAATCAATTAATCAAAAAATTCTCTGTTAAGACTCCTTATAGGGGCATAGGACAGAAACAGACCTCTACCACAAGACGCGATTATAGTCCAGAGCTTGTTTGGTGATGTTTCGCTCTGGTTTCCTAAGAAAGTGACCGATCCATTGCCATCTCCGCCTTAGAATCTCAATGCTCAGTTGTACTCCAAAGTTCGCAGTTGGAGATCAATTCTGGCCAAAATATCCCTAAAATGCGTCGGAGGCATTGGTTCATGAAAGTTTGTATTTTCTTGGTAAGTTGAACGGAACTTTAAATGTAGTACAAGCACATAACAACATAGGTATGACACATGCATCAAATACTCGTAGCTTCGTGTGAAATGAGATCTCTCTTAACCTTCGGAAAAGTGAAGGGATACCGAAGGCCTGACGAGCTTTATTTATACGAGCCTCAATATTCTTTTCGGTTTCGCCGTCCATGCTGACAAGGTTGCCGAGGTAACAAAAATCATGCACCTCTTCCACATCTTGTCCGATAAGAATAATCGGTGTGCTTGAGCTCGAACCATTTGCATGTATACTTGGCTTAACGCACATTTATTTTCAGTCCTGCCTCAGCCATCAATCAATCAAATTCCTGTTAAGACCTTCTATGGGGCATAGGACAGAAACAACTGTCTTCCATAAGGTGCGATTCTGAGCATCGGCCTTAAGCTGTTGCCAGAACTTGTTTATTCCTCTGGCCTCCTGCTCAACTGCTCGTTTCCATGTGTTACATGGTCGACCAACCCGACGCTTTCCTTGAGGATTATAATACAGAGCCTGTTTGCCAATGTTTCGCTTTCCGCCTTTGAATCTCAATACCTATTTTAGTCTGGCCAGCTGTACTCCAAAGTTAGTAGGATATCATATTGCTTTTTGACAATTTTAAAGTCGATAGTTCTTATATGTTCCATGGAGAAATACTTTACTTGAATTTCCAATACAAAAATTTGTTTGGGAGGTGTTAGAAGGAGTGAAGCGAAATTTATATTTTTTTAGAATTCATTGCAATTATTAAGGAACAAATTGTGGCGAAATTTTAAGTTTGTAATTTTCTAGTTTTAATGAAAATCGATTATATGCATTTATCAAAATTATGCATTTGTATGGGAAGGGGTAGAAGGAGTATTCGAATCAAAACTAAATTTTTCGATAGCAATGATATTTTTAATAGTATACTTTTCTCAAAATTTAAAGGTGATAGCTTTGACTGCTTTGAAGAAAAATATTAGGGGTTGGAATTAATTCGTAGCGTTTTACAAAAGGTGGCGTTACTCAAGTATCCGTAGTCACATATACAAAAGCAAATATTCTGCATAAAGTTACTGTCATGGCGCATCTAGTCCACTGAACGACATTTCTTTATCGAGTTTATAACATTTTGTTGTGCGTCATCAAACATGTCAACGTTCGTGCCCGAAAATCTGTTTTTGCGGGGAGTGTTGCTTCATTACTTCCTGCATTCTGCATGAAGAAAAGTGCCGCGGAAAGTCATCGCATTTTAGTAGACGTTTATGGTGGATATGCTCTAGCTGAGCAAACGTGCAGAAAGTGGTTCGCTCGGTTCAAAAATGGAAATTTCGGCTTGTTAGAAAAGGAGCGTCCCGGACAGTTTGGACAAGTTTGAAGATGAAGAATTGGTGACAATGCTCGATGAAGACCCGTGTCAAACGCTTGCACAATTGTCAGAATCGCTTGGAGTTGACAATAATACCCACTGTAATAATATTTTCAGAATAAACCATCAAACTTTGCAAAACAACGCTACGAATTAATTCCAACCCCCAATAATTTAATTGAAATTCCGAAATTTCGAGAAATTTGTATGGGAGGGGGTAGAAAGAGTGCTTTGCTAATTGCATTTTTGAAAATTTTGCATTCGTATGGGAGGGGGTAGAAGGAGTAAAGCGATCAGATCAATATTTTTTGACGTTAATGATATTCAAATCAGTATACTATGACCTAATTTTCAAGTCGATAGCTGAAATGCTTTTGGAATAAAATCAATTTCTTTAAATTTCGTAATTTCACAAAATTTGTATGGGAGGAGGTAGAAGGAGTTAGGAGATATAACCCGTTCATGAGCTTAAAGTTACACTTTTTTGCTAAAAATAGTATATGGCAAATTTCAGCACGATAGGTTAAAGCTTTCGAGAGTTATTTTGTAGACAGACGGTCACTCGGAATCGATGTTTTTGAGCGATAACAAATATTTCTGTACCCTTGATGACTCCGTGCGAGCGGGGAGACAAACACTCTTAGATTTTATCTATTCTTCTACATAATTTAGTAATTCAGCCGAGTCTGTATCGACACACGATAACTATCTGGATTATTAACATTTTTGAGAAATTCCTTTTTCACAATACTTTTAAGCTGTCCCTCTTCAATGGATTTACAGATCAGCTCGCTATGCGTAACTCTTACAGCCAAGCCTGCCGAATTGACGAGATCAGCTGAATTCAGCCGGTCCCACTCCGCTGCTAGCTAGCAGCTACAATATGCAAAAGACCTCACTCATATTAATAACTACAAGGCCAGCTGAACTGCATCACATTTCAATCATCATTTCAAAACGATCCGATATAATTCACACTATTGTTGAAACTTTCCACTCGGTGACAGCTCATTTGTAACCGAGAATAACATCCCCTGTACATTCTTCCCATCCACCAAAACCTCTCATAGCATTCGCCAACTTTCCTATTTCGAAAAGAATAGCGATTAATCGATGCCAAGTTCAACGAAACGTACTAGACAAATTGGAACCAATCGCCACAAGTATTGCTTGCATAAATCTTAGAAATACTAAAGCCTGTCTACAAGGCGATTTCCTATATCTTAGCGTGTGTGGGGTTCACATCTGATAGTTTTTACATCATCGGAACGTAATGCAATCCGCTCGTTTCTCAAAGTTCATTTTAGCAGTCGTCAAGTCTCTGGTTGTTTCTACACAAGTGTAAATAACGTCACGTAATAGCAACATTACTTCTTATTTTTATTTTCTTAATTATATTCAAGAATTGAATAAAGTTTCTTGAATTATCTTGGCTTGGTAAAATGTTTACATAATAGCGCGTGCAATGCATTCTTCACCAGAATATTCCGCAAAAGATCACCCCCTCACGATCGTTATTAATTATTTTTTTCTACACACTCAGCAAAAAGAGAGACTGAGATTTTTTTCATTTTAGAACACAACTCAATAATAAATTTAATGACATTCTAATTGCGGTGATAGCAGCGCAATAATAAACAAAAAATTTATTTAAATTATTAAATAAATTATAGACGATCGATTTGCTTTCAATGTGGATATCATTGACCTAGTCGATAGAATGATTGGTTAGTGCAATCTAGGTCTTAAAAATTATAGAGTGTGATCTGCGGTCAAAACTTCCTGCTTCGCGTCAATACTTAACTAGAATCTAGACTAGCAGAAAATTGATGGTTGATTGATCGTGGCCAGATCGCTGATCACATGATCGCTAAAAAATTCAGATATTACGAATTCTATGGATGGGAATCCGTGACAAATTTAACCTGAGGTGATACTGATCATTAGCACGGCTTGGAGCTAAGAAATTAGCGAAAAGGATCGTGCGTCTTAAAGAACGCGATCAGCTCGCGGTTTTTTTTCTGTTCCGCTCTGTATGTATGATAACCATGTGATCCGCGCTCTGAATGACGTGAAACTAACAGTTGGAGGAGTGGTTTTTTTTTTTAAACATTTTAAATATTTTTTTTGCTTTGCAAACAAGTCTGACAAGATCAAGGCTGAAGTTTTTCACCAAGATGTAGCGAAAAAAAATGAGTTGTAAGATCGTCTAGTCGAAAACATAGATGAGTGATGATGAGAATTAGTAGCGTGAAGCAATAGAGTGATCAGCTTGAAAGTTATTTAGATTTATTATTTGAGTTCGATGAGATCACTGATCGTCCAAAGAGGTTTCAGGTTATCGAAAGATCACTTTGAAAACTAAAACTGAAATTTCAGTCATATATAAGTGAATTGCAGTAAATAAGAGTCTAGTACCGTCAGTGAAGTGGGATCACTCAGTTTGCTTATGTTTATTCAAGTTATCAGCATTTGCATATGCATGATCAGTAGTCGAAAAAAATAGTTTTTCTGATTTTCAACGCATAATAATTTAACTGGAACATCAAATATTAATCAATTATTATATAATGATGTTGTCAATTCTTCTAATTGTTCATCCATATTGTAGAGATGTGTAGTTCATGAACTAACTAGTACACACGAACTATTCACTTCATTGAACCAAACGAACTATTCACTAAAATTTTCACACTTAGTTCGAACTGAACTGATAGTGAGCTGACCGAATGCAAAGTATACGAAGGCGGCTAAAGTTCACAATTCACATTCATCGTCCATCAGTGAGCCGATAATCCACTGGAAAGAAAGCCCTATCCTCGCTTATATCAGTTTTCCAAAAGAAGACTGTGTGTAGCCGCTGCATCAATGCCTTGCAAACGCATTTTTTCAAAAGCTGGACAAACATTGACAGCTAGGATGTAGCCTAGTGGGTAGCGTGTTGGTCTTGTAATGCGAAGGTCGTGAGTTCAAATCCCGGTCGACGCAATATATAATTTCAGCACATTGCCTGCTTCGATATACCTTGGTCACCTCAATCTACAAAATAAAAAAAAATTCGTAGATAGAGGGTTGTGCGAAGGGCTAACAACCCTCCCACAATAAGTAATGAAAAATGTTAAGGAACCTGAATGTCAGGAGGCCAAGGTCCGATTTGGGCTATAGCGCCATTGTAGAAGAAGGACAAACATTGACAACGAAAAGATCTCAGCTTACGTCAAGAAAAATGGAAGATAATAATGTTAATATATAATAATATTAGAACACTTTATTTTGAATTTTTGTTTAAGTTATTATTTAGATATTTATTTATGCTTGCCGCACCTTATTATAATAAAGAGTACCTATTTGCGGACGTGGAATTGTTTACTTTCTGTTTTCTAACTACTTTTACTACTTACTACAGTTAACTATCAATTTTGCAATTTTTTTTTTTTTTTTTGAAATAATAAAAATGTTGATTTGTGTAATAAAATAATTTCGTTTTATTTTAGTATTTTTTTAGTTGTGTGGTGCTGAAAACAGTAATTTTCACTATCATTTACCATTAAATATACAATCGATCGTGTGTCATGCCCTACAACGAAGCTGAACTAAACGAACTAAGATAAAGAACTATGCCTTTTTGATAAACTAGAATTAATGAACTAGTTCACCGAAATGAACTAATTTGGCCACCTCTAGCATATTGCAGACCAACACGCTACGGATTTTTCCAGATAGACACTTTTTTGTTCTGCTACAACTTTTCTTTCCAAATTTAAGAAGATATCCAATTATGGCAGAAACTAATATGAAAAAAAGTTTAAATTTTTGAAATTTTGATCGGATTGAAAATACGGCGAATTGGGCCTTAGTATAAACAAAACGAAAAATCACATTAAGTAAAACAAATTGTTTTAAGTTGATCTATAGAATTGTCACACAAAGTCTTTAGTTCAAGTAAAAACACAATACATATATTTTTTTTTTGTGAATTCCAAAAGATGCACTGAACGTTATCTCCCTTCTATGTATATGGGAATTGAGCGAAATGAAGGGGCTGATCACATTACAGAAAACGGCACAGAGACAAATTTTATAGGACTAGAGCCATTCTGTGGAATACCAAAAGACCACTCCAACCCAGTGGCGTGGCGTGACTTTATAGCTAGAGGAAGCAATTATTTTGCGTGAAGCTACAAGCACGCTGCGTCAATATGCATGACTCCACAAGTTTACATCATATTTGCAACAATTCTACTCATCGTAGGGGGGTTTCAGCAATCGATTTAGAATCCAGTATACATTATTAATCGGAAATAAAAAATAGACTTTTTTTCAATTTTTTAGGTAGTGCTCCCCTAAATCCGACTCTTTTCACTAAAAGCACGACAAATATGGGCAATATTGCCAGATCTACCTCTTCACATTTTTCTTCCTGATAATTTTTCAGCTAGTACAAAAATTTCAATACTGGCAATACTTCGATCGAGAGCCAGAGCTTGCGACTAAAAGCACTGGCTGGAAGCAATTACGTTAACGCATCTTTCCTTCGTATAGAAGTGGAACTTGCGCTCGCTGCGAACGAAAATTTTACTGGTATTGGCCGGCGGTCTCGTTCTCTTGTATATGCGACTAAAAGCAATAAGAGGAAGAGTTGAAGCATTTTAATGCGACGCATCTCCCCTTCATATTGAAGTCGAACTTGCACTCGTCGCGCGAGAAAATTTTGCTCGTATTGGTCGGCGGTCTTGTAAATGCATTTTTTAAATCGCATTTTTTTCCCCTCTGGTAGGCTTTCAACTTTCGTTGGTCAGAAAAAGCGTGAGAAAAGCTGCCCTGATCACGTAAATGCTGTAAACAATGGTAGACGAAAATAATTTGCGCTTTCTTTTAAAGAAATTTTCATATCAATGCTGATTTCAGTTTAAACTGAATAAAGGGCAAAACGTAAGGGAAGCATTGCTTCCCTTACATCAATGGACGCCCCGCCACTGCTCCAACCCTACACTTAGAGTTTTAACAAGAGCATACAACCTATTGGAATAGATCTCAAAAAAAAAAATCCTACCACAAAAAAAAAAAAACAAAGTGAAGAATATTAGTACTCTAATTGGTGGAGTAAACCAGCACCTCAAAAATATGGGTTTAGCTGAAACCCACATCTGCCGCCCCTGCCTCGAAGATTCAAAAACTACAGAACACATCCTATGTCATTGTGAAGCAGTAGCTAGAGAAAGACACGATCTTCTCGGAAAAGGTTTCCTTTCTACCGAGGAACTTGATAACATGGTTCGCTTAAAGATACTCAGATTAGCTATAGAGTTATGGTAGGGTAAAGGGGCAATAAATGTACAATAGGCCAGGAAGGTCGCAGTGGTCTCACGTGTTCAAATAATAATAAGGAGGAGGATTCCCAATACAAGTCAAAGTTCCATTCTACCTCATTAGAGATGAAAGATTTTCATATTTGAAGCTTATTTCAAGCATCGCGGATAGTTTTTCTAGAGGTCCAAATGGCATCCCTGCTGCCATATTAAAGCGTTGTAGCACTTTTCTAGTTCTACATTGATTTCATCTCAAATCCTAGTTTTTGGAAATACTCCACTATCAGACCATTGCTCAAGAAAGGGAAAAGAGTTGACGTGTGTAACTATCGACCTATTGCTAATCTTTCTTGCATTCCTAAGTTGTTCGAGGCTGTTGTTTGTGATATAATGAATTTTCATTATGAGGCAACCATTAGTCCAGTCCAAAAGGGGTTTACCAAAGGTAGGTCCACCACAACAAATCTAATGCAATTTTCCAATTCCACTATTTCAGTGATTGAAGGCGGTAAGCAGGTTGACTGCATATATACCGACTATAGCAAAGCTTTTAATAAAGTGGACCATGCTATTCTTGCTTACAGTCTATACGCACTTGGATTTCCTTGTACTTTCATAGATTGAATCAGATCTTACCCAAAAAGTGATTTTTCGAGGAGCCCATTCCTCTGCTATACCAAATACATCTGGTGTACCACAGGGAAGCCATCTTGGAGCACTGTTATTTATTACGTGAGTTGGGTTATTTTTCACTCGAAAATTTTGCTCAACGCTGACGACACGACATTGTTTCGTGATATTTCGAATCAGAGTGATTGCACACTGCTTCAAAGTGATTTGCAAGGTTTTTTTTTGGAATGGTGTACATTAAACTGTATGCCTTTGAAGATTAGTAAATGTGCAAGCGTTTCATTCTTTAGGAACAAATCTCCCCTACATTTCGATTATGTCCTAAAAGGTAGCACAGGAAGCCAAGGCCTGACTTGGGCTATAGCGCTACGGATGATGTTGAACTCCGTTTGGGGCTTCGTTAAAATATGGTGCAAGGACTTCAATGATCCTTATAAAACTAAGACCTACGCTTCTATTCTTGAGTATGCTTATCAGGTGTGGGCACCGTTTTACGAGGAACATAAAAGAAGGATCAAGTCTGTACAGCGAAGGTTCTTAAGGTTTGCCCTAAGGAACCTTCGCTTGTCTGATTTGTAACGTCTTCCTCCTTACGAACAGCGCCTTAAGCTCCTTTCTCTATAGACGCTTGAGAATAGACGGATTCTTCTTAGGGCTGCTGTAGCGTTTAAATTAATTTTAGGAGAAATTGATTCCATACATTTGCTCGAAGCCATGACTTTTAGTATTCCACGTAGATCCTTGAGAAACTATGCGCCACTTCTCATTCCTCATTATCGTATCAACTATGGACAAAACGAATCAATCGCATCTCTTTCGCGTATTTTCAATAATATTTACTGTCGAATTGAGTATAATTTATCTAGCATGCAGTTAAAGTCAGCTTCATGCGATAAATAATGTGTTGATTGTTAATTGTTTTAAATTTTAAATATTTTACTCCTATGTTTTATGTACATTTTTTTTACTAATATCGGGATTGGAAATTGAAACCCACCGTTTTCCAATAGATGCCGCCAGCAGTGAATGATGATCAACAATGGCGGATATCAGAAACGTCACGTGGTAGGCTTAGACATCTGTCAACAACTGCTCATCATTAGATTTGGGAAGTTTTATCGGCGTCATATACTTTTTTGTGCGAGAATACGTCGAAGTTTGAGCTAAATTCTCGTCATTTGCGTGAAGTTTTGGTTTTTGTCTTCACTTCAAAAAAAAATCTGCGGCTGAGGCGCTTCGAATGCTCTCAAGCACATACATCGAGGCTGCTCTTAGTGGAAGAACATGTAGTGAGTGGTTTTAAAGCTTCAAGAGCGGTGATTTTGACGTCGAAGGCCAGCATGATGGTGGAAGAGAGAAAATTGTTATTGTATCTCATGAGCTGCTGAAACCGAGTGAAACCATCTTGGGAGATCACTATCGACTACAATTAATGCGTTTGAACCGAGCATTAAAGGAGAAACAACCACAGTACCGAAAGAGACACGACAAAGTGATTTTGCTACACGGCAATGCTCGGCCACAGGTGCTTAGGTTGGAAAACCTACTTGGAAACACTGAAATGAGACATCCTACCCTCCCCGTTGTATTCTCCAGATATCATCATTCTGACTACCTACAAAAACTATGAATAATATAAGATATCCCAAAAAATTCTACCCAATTCTACTGCGTTGAGATCGACGAAAAGGTTTTAAGCAACCAATACATGATCCTCGCCCATTGGCTTCTACCCGCGCGCCCATATCCAAGAGCCAATCGATTCAAACGGCGGCCATCGCTATGAGTGTTTAAAACTTTTTTTTTTCATTACTCTCAACGCAGTAGAATTTTTTCCCAATAGCTTGGAATATCTTATATTATTCATAGTCCTTACTCGCACCTATACCGATCGATGTTGCATAGTCTGGCTGAGCAGCACTTCGATTTTTACGAAAAGGCTACAAATTGAGTCGATCGGCTCAAAAGAAGAGCAGTTTTTTCGACGCGAAATGCCAGAAATATGGGAAAAAAGAGTGTAGCTAGCGATGGGCATTTCTATGAATAATAAATATTTAACAGTTTTTGCAAAATAGAGGCTTGAATTTTGAAAAAAAACGGCAGTTTTCAATTTGCACTTCCAATACGTGTAAGTAAACAAGTAATCATTTTTTTGATGAATTTCGAAACAAATAAATGCTAATAACTTCTGGTTCCGGTTGATGATCATTTCCCGAAAACGAAGCAGATCTGTTTAGCGATGTGACCGATCTTTTGCGATCACTTCCACCATTTTCGGTTGAGGTTTACTTGAGTTATTATCGAGACACATAGACAGACGTCACAATGCAAGTCAAATTTCTGGATTTGGACTATCAAAATATTCTATAATTGAGCTCGATAATCATTTCAATTTACCTCACTTAATTCGCAATTTATTCCCTTCAGTTCCAATATAATTTCAGGCCTTTCAATTGCATTTTATCTTGCAAACAAAAAGACCACATTTAACTTAAATCTTATCAATTTCGAAACACAAGCAAACAACTTGAAATCTTTGCCATTTCAAAGTTACATAAAGTATAAATGAACATACACATAATAAAAACGGAAAAATAACTCTCTAAACTTACTCTATTATACGAGTACCACATATGTATTTATTCTCAAGCACTATACATAAGTTTGAGACTGAGCCGAACACAATAAGAGCCGGCATTGATATTTGACTTAGTGATAAGAAAAACCGACAATCGCAAACACAATTCATCATGACGATGAACCCTTTCAAAAATATGGGAAATATACATTTAAATGAAATATTTTAAGTTTCAAAAGTATCATGTTGAATTAAATTAAAATTAAGGTCAATTTGATTATAAAGTTTTAAGGGTTAGCAAAGAAAAATTGTTTGTCTGAAGGATCAGATAAAGGGTTATCTTTTCTATAGTGTT
This sequence comes from Chorisops tibialis, assembly GCA_963669355.1. Lineage (NCBI taxonomy): Eukaryota > Metazoa > Arthropoda > Insecta > Diptera > Stratiomyidae > Chorisops > Chorisops tibialis. The sequence continues at coordinate 11,545,106 of OY770262.1, read as the reverse complement.
GACCACTTTTGAAGTTGAACGAAATCGATCGCCATAACAAGTTGACTTTAGATTTAATATTTTACCGCCAATTCACGACCAGTGAGGCTCGCATTACAATCATATCTAGTTTGGATTAAGATGGACAACTGTCTTTAAGGCTTTATCCCACGGTTCTCTATAAATACGGACTGGTTTTTGTAACGCAATTAGCGCTTCTTCATTAGCTTGAAGCTACCAATTCATACCGAATGTAAGTCCGGCATTCACCCTAGTTCGTGCGAGACCTATCTAGAGGGCACTCGATGGGTAAACGCACTAAGGTCGCCTCACAATTGCAAGGGGTTGAAGCCACCGCCAATTAGCTTTCTCACATCCGTGGTAACGAAAAATGTCCGATCAGATTATAAAACGTATAAGTCTGTTTAATTATTAATTCAATTTATATTATTATACTAGCAAACGCCCGCGACTTCGTCCGCATAAAAATCGCAATAGTAAGCAATTTTTGAGAATGTAGTTAGTAATACATTATGTGGGATGTAAAATCTGCTTACTTTAATGGCTCTTTGAACACAATGTTTTGTATTTTGTTGGAATCAGAACCATAAATTATTAAGAATGATACCATGATACTCGTATTTGAATGGGAGAGGCTCGTGATCAAATCAATCCCGTGATTTGAGATCATATAATGTTTTGTACCAAATTTAAGCTTCAAAAATTGAGTAGGTACTGAGAAATTTAGTGCAATTTAATGAAATTGTGCAATTTGTATGGGAGGTGGTAGAAGGAAAGGGGGTTTTTAGTGATATTTCGAGAAACAACTGTAATCATTATGCAATTGATATATTTTAAATTTCAGGTCTGTATCATTCACGCTTTTCAAGAAAATTTTTGTAAAGTCGTGGAATTGTGTCATATTGTATTGGAGGGGGTAGAAGAAGTGAAGCTACTCGGTTAATTTTTTTCCGATATTAATAATGATTCTAATTTAGGATAGAGTAATAAATTTGAGCTCGATGAAAGTTATATGTACTGAGAAAATTAGTTTAGAATATTTCATGAAAAAGTGCAGTTTGTATGGGAGGTGGTGAAAGGAGTGGGGGATTTTAAGTGATTTTTTGAGAAACAACTATAATTAATTTACAATTGACATATTTTAAATTTTAGATCAGTAACATTTACAGTTTTCAAGAAAATCGAATTTAAGTCATGTCGTGGAATTGTATTGCATTGTATGGGAGGGGGTAGAAGGAGTGAAGCTACTCGGTTAATTTTTTTCCCAATATTAATCACCGAAGTCAAACAGCTGTTGTATGTTCCCACTTTAATGTACTTGCATTAACGGCAACATACAAACATGATTTTTGGTTTGTGCGCTTCTATGGCACTGTACCCTTTTAATGTAATAAATTTCATTCCCATCCTTTTATAATAAATATAAGAGGGGTCCGGAATTTGAAATGCTCACCTATCATTATATAAGAAGACAAATTCCCGATATACAGTGGCGGACAAAAGTCTACGGCAGCACCTTATATTGAGGTTCTGGTTAATTGGAAGCTTTCATCAAAAATCCATTGATACACATTTTTTCAGTAACGTAAATATATTTATAAAAAATGGAGACAAACGAAAAGTTGAGAACTGCAAAGGTAGAGAAATTCTATCAGCTATACTCAAATTATTCGAAAAAAATTATCTGCGATAAATTGGCCAATATGATCAACCCTGTTCTTAATGACGAGCAGCACGGCTTTCGAAAATGTCGCTCGACCACAACGAATCTCATGATTCTTGTATCTAATACGCTCTGCGCACTTACAAATGGGCATCAAATCGACAAATATACACCGACTTTAGCAAAGCGTTCGACCGAGTTGATAACAATGTCCTAATTTTAAAGTTAAAACAAATTGGTGTGACAGGATCCTTACTTGACTTGCTTAATTCCTATCTTAATAATAGAACTCAATTTGTTAAGTTTCAAGGTCTTATTTGGAAATATTAGTGTCCTCTGGGATACTCCAAGGAAGTCACTTGGAACCTCTCTTATTTAATGTTTTCATCTCAGATCTATCAGAAGTATTGGCAAATGTTTCAATTCTGATATACGATGATGATCTAAAAATATATCATACCATAACCTCGACCGCAGATGCCGCATTCTTGCAATCCAAGCTTATTGCGCTAGATCATTGGTGCAGTCAGAACAAATTAGAGCTTAATGTCAGTAAATGCCACGTGATAAGCTTCTCACGTAATATATCCTCATATCACCATGACTATGTCCTAAGTGGAACTCAACTACACCGTGTTGATCAAATTGAGGACTTCGGTTTACTAATGGACAACAAACTGTGCTTCAAATCTCACTATAATCGAATAATTTCAAAAGCCAATAAACTTCTTGGGTTCATTAAGAGAAGAGCCAAAAAGTTTAAGAATGTATGGGTTACCAAATCTTTATTCTGTTCTCTTGTCCGCCTTATTCTGGAATATGTATGTCCCATTTGGGACCCCTTTTTTCAGTTATACAGCAACAGAATAGAGTCAATCCAGAAGCAATTCCTTCTTTCACCCTACACAGTTAGGCTCCAATTATTAAATCTTTTACCTCTTGGTTCTAGAAGAACTATGCTCACATCCTGTTCTACCTTAGATGTTTAGAATGGCGATATTAAGGTTGACCATATCTAAAATACATTCAGACTCAATGACAATGTCAGGCTGGCGAGACATTCAAAACCACTTAAGGAATATCCACATCGTACAGATTACGGACAAATTGAACCTATTAACAGATGCTGTAGAGTATTTAACAAATTCAGCGCACACTATACACCTCCAATAAATAAGCTGACATATAAACTGAGACTACGCAAGTGTTATATTTTTCTCATAATTCGCTTGTATAACTTAATATATTTATGTTCCAAGTTTCAATTACATAGCTTAAGAGATAGTCGAGATATTAATTTTTCTTTGCACCCTTCCTGACCCTCCCCGTTACAATAATTAGTCTCCCTCTAAGCTGATTCTGGTGGATCTGTATGCCAACTTAATGGTTCCAAAATATGCATTTTTTTATGGTAAGTAATTTCGAAGATATAATCATTTAAAAAAAAATCCGCCGACAATTTGGTTTTTGCCTCTCCCCTTTTCGGACCCCAATCGATAAAAAAATTAAATTATTTTTTAAGTTTGTCCCACATACCCCTTTATATATGTGTTGATTTTCAGCTTCCTAGCATCCAAATTTTGACAGAGGGCCCGAAATGTTGTGTTATTTGATTTCGATTCTACGAGCAGTCACTAGTTCAATTGAGAATACTTCGTTCTGTAAATAAGCACATATCTTTACGCTCCTGTCTAGTCTATCAAGTGCCATAAAACAATTTTTTTTCAGTTTTATTTTCCGAGGCCAACCATTGTTTTTCCTCTTATTCATTTAAAACCGCTTATTAATCAGTAATCACAAATACATATCTCAAAAATTGCGATTATTTATTGTCTCCCGCGAGAAGTGGGTCAACCAATTTATCTAAAGGCGTCGTATAAACAAAGGCACAATGCGGTCTGTCATCTTAGCAAATTGTAGCAATAAAAGACTGTAAAAATTGTAAAATAGTACGTCTTGGGACCCCCCTGGCAGATGCTAGAATCCAAACAATAAGCCGTGCAAATCGCTAGATGGGAAAGTAAGTACTGCTGGCTCACAATGGTTGTGGTCTAAAACTGGTATGTTGCCTTTAATGCTATTAACTCATCGGGCCAAAGCAAGCAAAACGTGAATTTTGTTGTGGCGTCACTTTAACTGGACCTGAAGAATCTTAAATGAATGTAAAATAAAAGACAAGAAATAAATAAATCTTCAAAAGAAATGAACACGATAAACCAGTTCTTGAGAAGGCTTAGAGCGTGTTTTTTTTATAGTTTACGCGTTATGCCATTTGAACAAAAGTTCGAGATTCGTGCGCGATCTAGGAAACAAGAGCTAGAATCGCTACTAGCACGGGTGCACAACATACGTCATACTTCCGTGGGAAATTCACTCGTGCAATGAAAGAAAATGTGATGCGGTTTTGAGAAAAAATTAATCACCTGAGGCCAGTGATTTAATAACTTTTCTTTTGAAATATGATCAAGGACGGACAAGGACTACAAAACAGATTCCTATAAATCTTTCGAATTTTTAAGATACTGATGCAAATAAGTGCACACGTACAAACATTATGCTATGAACATATGCGACCAACAACAAAATATACACACGATCACCGAATGTTCAAGGTCTGAAGACCTTGAAAATTCAACCAACCAACAACAATTACACGGGCGATGTAAAGAAGCGGCCGACAGCGATCGGACGAAAAGTAAATGATCCGGCTGACAAGAGCGATATAAAAAGGCGAGCGTTATTGGTGAAGAGTCTGTTCGGATTGAACAGTTAAAGGGTCAGTCGATGTTTGGAAAGCAAAAGATAAAGATTGGAACGCGATAATTTGTGAGCGAAAAAGTCTCAAGTAAAAAGTAAAAAGCGAAAATTAAACTGAACTTTTTAAACTAGCAGTTTTATTTTTACTTGAAATTCAGCAACAACTTGCGTACTATAACATAAATGTGTATGTCGATAAATTATACTTAATTACAAACTAGCTGATTAACGAACAAAAACATTAAAAAAGAATTAAATTTGGCAGGGAGATCATTCATTAGACTAACACTGCGCAATGAACGCAGTCCCTAATGCAACATCAACCGAACGAACTGATGAATGCGAAATTCGGCTCTACATGTCGCCGATGTGATCAAAAGAACGAACAAAACTCCAGTTTTGATAAGAGCCACAATTTTGTTTACAACACAAAAAAGTCATTGAGATTTATCAAACGGAGAGATAAGAAAATTCTGAAGTATTATTTTAGATACATAAGGCTTATTTTCAATCCATTAAACTTACAGATAATCCCGTCTAATAAATTTTGGAAGCACTACAAATTGTTATTAAAAAAATGATAAAAAAAAAACATTTAATTCGATCTGATTAGGCTCATTGTGCACCGTTGGGTGTGGCACAAATTAATTTTTATGAAATGCGCTTCTCTGAAATCGTACCTGATCACAATTTCGAGATATCGAATTTTTCACTTTGAATTAACTCAAAATGTACCTACCCGCAGATTTCATGAAAAAAAAATTCACGAGGATAGTCTAAATCGTTTCCAGAATAGATATAATCTACCACTGAACACCGATGCAAACAAGTATGAACACAATAATGATCACCCGCAACCAAATTCCAATTATGATCGCGACTTGATCAGAATGATCAAGGTCTGCAACAACAATTACACGGGCAATGTAAAGAAGCGGCCGACAGCGATCGGACGACAAGCGAATGACTCGAACGAGAAAGAAATGCTTCATAGAAAGAACCAATAACAATTCTACTAGGGAGCACCTGTGAGTTCTTTACCAAGAAAACAACAATAACTACACGTATAGATTCGACCGACAGGATAAAGACTCGAACGACGAGGAAATGCTTTGTAGGCGCAACTAACACCGCTTGGCCGAGAAGAAAAATTCGTACGACAAGGGAATGATTCGGCCGACAAGAGCGATATAAAAAAGTGAGCTTTTTTGATGAACAGGCAGTCCGGTTTGAGCGATCAACGGGGCAGTCGATATTTAGAAAGTGAAATAGTCAAGATTGGCAAGCCATAAGTTGTGAGCGAAAAAGTCTCAAGTGGAAAATGTAAAGCGGTTTAGTTGAATGAAATAAAGTTTTGCGTTTAAATTAGAGTGAACTTGTTAAGCTAGTAGTTTCATTTTTTCTTGAAATCCAGTGACCCCTTGCGCACTTCATTAGAAATAAGTATTGTTTTGCCAAATTCGGTGTTATCTCTCAATATAGTCTCCTCTCCTTGCAAGCTGTTACATTTTTTTCAGCAAAAGTCCCATCTCTTTAACCCGTTGTAATGGCAGCTGGAGTATGGATGTTGCACGCTGGCCCGGCTTAGCTCGTCGGCAACCGGGTAAATCGTTGCCATCTCCTCCATTACACAAAATTTCGCGCATCTTTTATACCAACAAAAAAAAACTGTAAGCCGGAGTCTTAAGGACCATAAGTATTGTTGGCTGAGGTCCTGGATGAAAATACACCAAAAAGACAGAAATCCCCAGAAGGAGAATAGTGGTAGGTTTGATCATAGCGAGAGGACTGGGAATTCGGACTTAGTACTTAAGCTCCGACGCGACTGAAGGTGGGTTTCCAATAAGCAACCGTCTTCTTCCGAAATTTATTTTTTGCCTACAATTCCTGAAAAGGGGATGGAAGTGCTGAGTCCAAAACCGGAGAAGTTTAGTTACAAATCATATTAAATTGTATTTTATTTTGGAGCAATTAATTTCGTATTGATTGGAGTCGATTATGCTAGGGTGTGGCCTAGTGGGTAGCGTGTCGGTCTACAAATGCGAAGGTCGTGAGTTAAAATCCCGGTCGGTGTATAATTCTAGCACACTGCTTGCTTGGGTATACCTTCTTTCCATCTACAATAGCGCTACAGCCCAAATCGGCGCTGGTGGTATTTCCTCGTCGATGAAGCGTCGTCTTGTTCACTAGCTCAGCAGAAATAGCTTTTATTATTTTATTGAAACTCGCTTGTAGTCCCAACAACTGTCAACAACACCTGTCGGAAGTATGTCAATCTATTTTTGTGTGTTTTGACACAAAATGACAGCCTTGAGTGGTCTGTGTCAACGTTCTATGGTGCCATTGGGAGCTGGGTGATAAACCGTTGTCCTCGTTTGCGTGCTTCCGATCAGTTTACTAAGAATCTCAAAGAGCTGCGATTCGAATTGCGCACCGAAGTGATAGTTGATGGTCCTCTAAATCGTGATACCCAGTCAGATCATGAAAGACGTCGACGAATGTATCTATAGTAATATCCTAGATTGATACAGCTTGTGACCAGCGTTTCAATTTATCTATCATCGTCAATATATATCGATATCCTTTGGACGGCTGGAATACGACAATATCAATGTGGACGTGATGATGAAATCGATCACTTGGCATAGGGATGTGCTGCGGAACATTTATGAAGGTAAGCAGGATCCGGTCAATTCGAGAATTTCCTGGTTCATCCTCAGGCAAACGAAACTTTTGCTGATAGGCTTCTTCGTGGAACATCCACTGTAGTGCGATACTTTATGTACGTTATCGAATGCTTTTCTTCGCAGTAGTTTCGGTACGTACGGACGTGGTTGGTTCCTGATATGTCGCAGAATATGACAGCCGTTGCACCATCGATTTCTAAACCTCGATGTTGAAGAGAGGTGTCTTCAGTAGCTTCGATGAGTCTTTCGTCGTTCTTCTGTACGTCGGCAAGCTCTTGAGCGCTGCTCCAATCGAGATGTCTGAAGCGTCACATCGTAAAACTAAGGGGACGTCTGCTCGAGGATGTGTCAGCTTGATGGCGTTCTTCGGTTTGGCTTTACACTTTTCTGCTTGAAGTGCCCATAGTACCAGACGCTTGTCCTTCTTTCTCGCTCCGACATTAAGTTTGAAAGGCGGAACTTGAATTTGCGGTGCCTTCGCCACACAACTACGGTAAAAATTCCAAGAGACAAGGAATTTCCTCAATCCTTATCGATCGCATTGGGTTTTGGATAATTTGAGATGACCTGGACTCGCTTCTCAGGAGGTTCCTATGTATTTGGTTTAACGTGAATGCTCAAGCCGAGGCCTCCTTCCATTACGGATTTATGTCACGGTGGTCTTTAGCAAAACGACGAATCCGTTTAATATTATTCTACGACCACAAATAAGGCATACAGACTTGCTGGTTTCGTCCTCCGTACGACAGTCCAGTTCACCGTCCAAGAACAGCTGCCCTGCTGTTATCCACTCTCGTCCGTAGTTTTTCAGAATACTGCTCCATAGTGTGGAACACACCATATTGAGGCCATCGAATCCGTTCAGCGTAAATTTACCCTTTTCTACAAAAAAGTCTCACATCAACAACAATGACAGACTTGTAGCACTTAAACTCCAGTCTTTGCATCTACGATCGGCTTTTCTTGATGGTGGTTTCCTCTTCAAAATTTACAAATACTTCTTCTTCAATGGCACTACGGATCAAATCGGGGTTTAGCCTCCTGGCTTTCAGGTTCCTTAACATTTCATTTCTATAAGGTCGTATCGTCACCTGAGTCTTTCCATGCCGCCCTATTGCAGTCGGCTGCTTCTCTACGTAGCCTGTGTTTTTTTTGTTAGAGAGTCAATTAAAATGTGCTAGTCAATGCATTGAAGCAGCTGATGCGATTCAATACAAAAGATTTGGAACGCATCAATTTTTTATTTTTTTTTTCTACAGAATGACCTGTGTTATAGGCAATTTCGGCCTTTATGTGCAATGCACAAACACAGTCATGCAGGGAAGGAATGGGATTGGGAAGGTTGGGGAAGGGGAGTGAGAACGACCGTAGCGAGTGGAGAAGCTGGTATGTTGCTCAGTTGTACTGGCTGCTTACTGACAAATATTTGCAGATGTTATGGGGGACTGAATGATAGAAACCGAACAGAAACCATCTACTGAGTATCTAGGCCTTCTTGAAGTGGAACTGTTTCACTTTTACACCGTTTCCCCATTTTATTTCGAATAATTTTTTATCACCAGAAGCAACTGAAAAATTTGCGCTTAAAAAAATCCCATCTGGAGTGGGAATCGAACCCACGACCTATTGACTGAGAAGCAAGCACGCTGCCAACTACGCCACGGAAGCCTCATTGTGTCGATAACAATTTATCCACCACACAATACGATGATGCGCATCGCATTTGATATGACACAGTAAGTGTGCAAGTGTTATTGCGCTGCGACACAATGTCGTTGAGTGCAAGTCGCCGAAATCCATTGCGTGCTGTGGTCGGATGATGTGATAATGTGATGTGCTACTTTTAATCGGTGCAATTATGGCTCTCTGGCTGAAATCTGGTCACTCTTTTGAAGCACTCTTTTAGATCGACTCAATTAAGTGAGTGAGTTGAAATGAGATGACTCAACGGTAAGAGTCAGGTGTAGAAATATACTCTACAAAAACTGTTTGTTATTAATTGATACGATTCTTGGATTACGCACGAAAGAGATATTCTTTATTTATTTTGGCTGGTTTTTACAGTCAACGCGGTTTTTTCACCAGGGACGGTTCCACCACTTTCCAAAATTCGAGGGGAACTGTTTCGTCTCGTTTCATAACCGAGTTTATGTAAGAAATTTCTAATTAAACAGACGAAAACCGCAAACATGACCGAATTTGCAATAAACGCAACTAGAAGGATCTAGAACAATCCACACAAACACATAATTTAAGAAAAAAATTGAGCTGCATGCGATGGGATATGTATGTGCAATGAGTGATAACTAGACGACCTGGGTACTCGCGACGTTTCTTCGATACTCGTTTGTTATAGACTTTCTCATTTCATAAATTTTAAATAAATTAAATTAATAAACTGATACATATATACATATGTATGTCCATGTAAGAAAATATGCGTTACAAGCTACTTCCATGAAAAAACCTAGGGTATACGACGTATGTAACAGCAAATACCATCGTATACAGCTCTGGTACCAGAGGGTATGTATACGGTGTATACCCCGTATACCCTAGGTCGACAGCACTGCCTAGAACCCCCTTTCACTCAGTCTGCACTTACCATTCAAACCTGCATATTGCCTTTCCACGCATCCTCAATTTGTTCCAAGAATAATACAGTTTCGCCCAACTTGTTGGCAGTTTATTTTTAACTGTTTCTTGACAATCTCGAAGAACGTCCCTTTCGCACCTCTAAGGGTAAAAATCAAAATTGTGACTCTGAATTTGTACGCACCAAACTTATGTGATGGTTCTACATTTGGAAACGTTTAACAATTTGCTAGTAGAGACCATCAACTATGCAATTAAGATGAAATTGAAATTCATTAAAGTCGAAACAATCCTGCTGGAACCCAATAGTGCATCATTGCTAGATCATCCATTTTCCAATTTCAAAGTTCAATTTCGTTTTCAAATAAGCTAAATTGGCAGTGGGCTTCACACAATTATGTAGAAAATATTATTTTATTTTTATTTTCCTGAATATTTTTATTATCCTGAATATTTTTATTTTTATCGCTCCCAACAAACACCCAACAATTCACCTCTTATCTTCATTTTTATTAACAATATCGTTTTTTATATGTGGTTAACTATATTACGCTCGCGGTTCGTAATATACTCGTATATTATAGAAGCGTAATGTTAATTAACTTAAGAGTCCGGCAATCTATCACTTTTTGCTGTCATCATTTAGTGACTGTGCAAACGCGAAGATTTCGCAATATTTGCTCAAAAGTTCAGATAGAGGATGTTGTTTCTACAATTAAAACGAAAAATTTTCACAAAAAAGAGGTCATCACTCTTAGCATAGCTCCTAAACACCAGGAAAAAATTACGTTAGAGATTAATACGGAATTAGCACAACTACTTGTGCGAAGAATCCAACAAATCCAAATAAACTATAGGTACCTATGCTGACGATTAATTTATCGGCGATTCATTCGAAAGATAAAAGCTGTCCTAATTTTATCGACGAAGTAAAAATGTTAATTGGAGTTTTATGAGAATTTTTTGTAGCATTTTAAGTGTTTTTTTTAGTGTTTAGTGAAAATAATAAAACAGTAAAAAAGATCAAAATTAAGAGACAGGCACAATGTGTGAAATAAATTATTGCTTTGATGACCTAGTGAGATTGCATTACCTCCTTTTCTGATGGTTATGGCAAAATCTATGCTTAGTTTCAGGTTTTCATAAAATTGGAAAAAATAAATAAATGCGGAGCGATTTCTAACTTAATTCACTACACTTAGCATTCTTTTTTTTACGATCATCGAAAATAACGTAGGGGATCACCCTTTAATGCGCGATGCGCAGTTAAGTCAACATGGGTACGGGGAAACAGATGGATATAGGAAAATTAGTAGAGAAACAGAGAAGTAGCAGTGAACGTTGCTCTTGAATTGTTGGAGGTTGTATCCCATTGCAAAGATATTGCCTGGGAATGAATTCCACATCACTGTTGCCAGAGGAATGAAGGACTACCTAAATTTCACTGCTCTCCACGACAAGGGCTTCACAGTGTACTCGTTTGAGCGTGCACCTTGGCGAGTATTACGGGGGTATTAAATAGAGGGGGTGTTAGGGCTTTTAGTTCCTTGCTGCAATCACCATGAAAATATCTATAGTAAATGTAGAGTGCTGCGATATTTCGACGATGCTCGAGTCTATTGAGGCCGATATAGCCTCATCTCCAATTAATCGGAATGCATGTTTTCGAGCAAAGCAACAGTGTGATTTTGGGGCCCCAGCCCAAACATGCGAGTTATTCAATTGGATTTGATTTGATTAAAATTGGTTTAATGTGAAAGATTGTCATGCAATCGATATCATAGCCGTGCCCCTTTCAACACATCTTATACGCGATATAGCAGTAAGACAATCGTTATTAGCGATTTCTATTGTAACGAATTAATTCAGCTGATTGAAATGCAAAGCAGAAGTACTACACCATCACGATAGTTAATCATGGAAACTAGATAAGCCACTTCGAACCCACAAATTACGTACAAAAGCTAGCGCACCGTCTTCAAGCAATCAAGCTCATTCGGAAAAGCAGAAAATTTTCTCCTTAAAGCGCTTTTCAGAGCGAACGAGAAGGTTAAAATGGTCACGACTTTTCCACATTCGTTTCCATCGATTTGCAAAATAGATTTATTTATCTGTTTGTGTTTTCGTGTTTTCTGTAAATAAATAAACCTATCGGCGGCGTTTCGAAGCGTTTTAAACTGCAATTTCGCGCGCCAGGCTTTTGTAATCGGATGTGTGTGCAAACGCGAGATTTGATCACACACCTCGCCGCGGTAAAATATAAAAATCGAAATGAAACATTTTGATTTGTACGCGCCATACAAAGTTGTTGGCGAATTGAACGCGAATCATTTTTTATTCATAGTTGTTGTCATTGTATGTCAACAGGCACATACAGAACGCTTAAAATACACTTAAATACGTTGAAGTGTTATTAAAGACGATTATATTGCTTTAAATTGAGCATGGTGGAGCAATAGAGTTATGCAAATGTAAAATAGAGAAAATTTTATAGCGAAACAATTTTGATGTTCAATGATTGGCATCGGTTTTCTTTAATGGTTTTCGAAATCAAAGGAAAAACATACTCTAAATGAAATGGGAAAGAGTTTATTGTGCCGGAAAATATGTCATGTCAAATTTGTTCGAATAGTGAATAGAGACTTTTGTATGGGAGGTGGTAAAAGCAGAGGGAAGGGGGGGGGGGGGGGAAGTTTTTAATTCTTGTTTATGCAATTGCATGCAAAATATTTCGCGCTGGTTTTAAAGTTTGTAGCTTTCATAATTTTCTGTTTATATGAAAGCCAGGGACTTGTATGGGATGTGCAGAGGAAGTGGAAGATTTTGAAACTGTTTATCAATATCCTCGTCGACATCCTCATCGTCTTTCTTTATTTATTACTTTTGAAGTCGATAGCTCTCATACATTCGAAGGAGAAATGCAATATAGCAATTTGTATGGGACGGGGTAGAAGAAGTGAAGCAAAGTTAATAATTTTTTTTTTTTTTGAGCATTTATAGCAATGATTAAGGAATAAATTCTAAGTTTCCACTGTTTTTAGTTTTACTGAAATTCGATATAATGCTTTTAGTAAAATTTCGCATTTGTATGGGAGGTGGTAGAAGGAGTATACGGATCAAAACAAGATTTGTTTGGCATTGAAGATATTTACACTATTATACTTTTACTTTTTACAATTCGATAGCCTTGACGGTTTTAATGAAAAATGATTTAATTAAAATGTCGAAATTTCGTGAGATTTGTATGGGAGCGGGTAGAAGGAGGGAAGTGAAGTTGATTATATTTTTAAAATTAGTTGCAATTATAATAAAACTAATTCTGGCAAGAATTTGTTCTTTTAACTTTACTAGTTAAAACGAAAATGGAATAAATGCATTCTTAAAAATTGTGCATTTGTGTGGGAGGGGGTAAAAAAAAAATTTTTTTAAATCGAGAAAAACCACTTTTTTAAATTTGTAAATTTCATGAAATTTGTATGAGAATGGGGTGGGAAGAGTGCAGGCATATAGCCCATTCACGAACTTAGAGACACTTTTTTGCTAAAAATTACATAAAAGAAATTTCGCCACGTCAGCTTAAAGCGTTCGAAGACAGCAGACGTACTGACAAACAGACGGTCACTCGGATTTGAGATTTTTGACAACAAATATTTCTGTACCCTTGGCCACTCTGTGCGAGCATTATTTCTTAGAGTATAAATATTTGCCTGTTCAAAAAAGTTACCGACTTTTGTGTAATCGCGGAAATTCAAATGGGATAGCATAGGTTACGTTTCATCGTAATAGTGTCATAATATTGTTATATGCAGACCTGGCATCACCGCAACTTGATCTCTCTCGAATAGACAAGAATTATGTAGAACAGTATACCCAACTATGTAGAAAGCCATAATTAAAGATCTAGAGTTTTCCAGTATAGTTCAGACATAAACCCCGACGGAAGATTCGAGAATAGTCATGAATAGGGGGAGAAATATATAAAAGCACGAAAGCTCTCAGTCGGGAACCAGTCATTTGATGACCAAGACGCGAACCAGTGCAAGCGATAGAAAAAGTACGCGGCGGTAGTGCCATATAGTGCGAATTAAGTTAAAGTGCGAATAGCCAGTACAACTGAGCAATATACCAGCTTCTCCACTCGCTACGGTCGTTCTCACTCCCCTTCCCCAACCTTCCCAATCCCATTCCTTCCCTCCATGACTGTGAAAAAAAATGCATTGCACATAAAGGCCGAAATTGCCTGTAACACAGGTCATTCTGTAAAAAAAAAAAAAAAATTATCACTTATTTTTAAACGAATTGTGTTTTTTACTTGAAATCCCGGCGAACCCCTAGCTCGCAACAATATCGATCGTGGACGCATTTATCTGCTATGTTTAAAGGAGTGAAACTACTTTTTGGTACTTCACGGCGATTTTTACGATGGACAAAAAGCATATCTGCTTAGAATTTTGCCAACAAATTGATAAAACTCCACCTGAAATGTTTCATTGATTGCAGATGGCCTTCGGCGAGGACAATCCACCCTTAACAAATTTACCAACTTATTTTGTATTGTTGTTACGTTGTAGCGATCTAGCGTAAGCGCCACTAGCGTAGAGGGACCACAGTGCCGCGAGAAGAAGGTAAGAAAAAAAATACAAGTCCATCAGTTCTAGTCGCAGTCAGATCGAGTAAAGATCATTCTTGTGGAAAATTAAGACGTTTATATTTTCGCTGTTATTAAAAAGTGTAAGATTAAACCACGCAAGTTACATCCCCCCACAAATGGTGACCCCGACGTGATCATGACCTCGATCGATGAAAAAATCGTTGTTTATCCAGATCGAGACGGTAATTGAAAATAACCAACGAAATAACAAAACTCCATGTTTTGCCGAATTTGGAACCGTCATTCCTTTGCTACGTCGCAGACATAGTTCGCACGCCACCACTAGAAAATCCCTACGGCTCGTTTAAAGCCAGAATCGTCAGCAGCCTAGAAAAGTCTGACGACGAGCGGAAGAGCCAATTGCTTCGCTGGCAGGATACCTACGACGGAAAGCCTTCCCACCTCCTCGCCCAGATTCAAATGTTAGAGGTGGCTCAGTGCCCAGATACTGGCTACACACATTTTTTTTTTGGAGCACTTGCCGCCAAGCATCCGGACCGCCATCGCAGCTAGCGAAACATCTGACCTAGCCGAGTTGGCGGACATAGGCGACCGTGTCTGGCTAGTCACCCAGGCGCACGCTCCAGAAATCAGTGAAACAATTTTGCAACCAGAGCAGATTGAGGCATTACGCAGCCGCACCGAAAACTGGGAAGGGAAAAGAATGTCCAACACGCCAGGAAACAATATTCAAAATCCAGTGTGTTTTTACCAGCGGCAATTTGGCAGGGAACCGAAGACGGTGGTAATTGGAGGCGGTAAACAATCACAAACCAAACAAATACCTCTAACACATTTTCAATCGTTCAACTGGAAGGCGTTTCCTGGTCGATACTGGGTTAGAAATTTCGGTGATACGTTTGGTAACATCCGGCCCATTTAGAAAGTCAAACTACAGCCTCTATGCAGCGAACGGATCGTCTTCCAAAACGTTTGGGAACCGTACCCTCTCAGTCAACGTGGGACTATGGGAACTTTGTGTGACGAACGTGGAACGGCCGATGCTTGGGGTCAATTTCCTGACTACTAGTGGAATAGATGTATTGTCGACAACAGAACGAGAACGTCAGGGAGTGGCAGGTTCTTTCCAGATGCAGCGAGCGTGTCTGCAGTAGCCCGAGGAAACTTGCACCACGCGCTACTCACCAATTACCCCGAACTAGCTTCTCCGCGACGAAGAATCGTCGAAGCGAAACACTCTGTCAAACATTTCATCACAACAATTGGACCTCCGGTATCGGAACGTCCTAGCAGATTGGCTCTTGATAAGCTGCGCGCAGCTAAGGTAGAATTCGACCTAACGACAGAGCAGGGAATTTGTCGTGCGTCCAAAAGCCAATACGCCAGCCAGTTGCACATGGCGATAAAGAAATCAAGAGGTTGGATACCATGTGGCGATTATCGTCGACTAAATGCCTCCCTGTATCAACATCCAACACATAGTGGGAATGAATAACTGTGTGACTGACACTTTTTCTCGAATTGACACCCTAAGCGACGATTTCTAACAAAAAGGAACTTGCTAAAGAGCAGAAGTAGAATCAAAATCAAATACGTCTCTCTACCTAAGAGCAGTACCCATCGACGAATCAACAATTACCATCTCCGGCGCTTTCTCCACCGAAACGGTACGACCTTACATCCCAACAATTCTACGGAAATGTATTTTCGAGATGACACACAATTTGCCCCACCCGTGGAGACGGGTACCGAATCAAATGATCCATGGCCCGGTATGAAGAAGGAAATTCATCAGTGCTTGCGTTGCCAATTGAGCAAAATAAATCGTCACGTTAAGACAGCCGACACTGATTTTCCTGTTGCTAGCGAAAGATTTCAGCATGTTCCTGTTGCTGGCGAATGATTTCAGCATGTTCACCTGGATATCGTCGGGACCCTCAAAACATCATACAATTACCGCTATTGTCTCACCTTCATTGATCGGATTACAAGATGACGCTAAGCTGAAGCTTTAAAAGAAGCAACAGTTGATGCAATAGCATCAGCGTTCTATAAATATTAGGTATGCTGGTTCGGAGTCCGGAAACAGTCACAACCGACCAAGGATCTCAATTTAAATGACAAAATTGGTCGGGTGCAACAAAACACGATCCACTGCATATCATCCGCAAACCAACGGCATAATCGAGCGTTGGCACCGCTCCTTCAATACAGCTGTGATGTGTCGTGGAGGCGAAGACTGGACGGATTAAGAACGGTAAAAAAAGATCTCCAATATTCAACGACTGAGTTGGAGTTCGAAACACCGCTAAGAATCCCTTGAGAATTAATTTTTTCGAATCTTGCCAAACCGCAGGTATTTGTCGAGAAATTTCGACGCCAGATGAAACTCTTGCAACCAACACCGCTCGCCATCGGAAGCATAGCGTATCCGTTTACAAACACCTCCACACCTGCGAAACAGTATAACCCTTTGAGTACCTTCCCCACGTACCTGAGGTTAGTCGCACACCTCACGAATTGCAAGGAATTCACTGGAGTAACTTCGGTTACGAAGCCTGGCCAGAGGTTTTCTGGTACCGCGGGAGCCTGGAGCGCCTGGAAGATTGCTTCCACCTCCGACTATGGTTGAGATCGGCTTAACGGAACACGTGTTGATTCTGGTCGCCCATACCGCGGGCAGAGTTCTTCGGAGTTCGGCGTGGAGATGCGTTTTTCCAACCTGGTGCCATGACCAACAGACTGGCAGAGATTTAGATAGTGGTTATCAGCTCGTCAAATATGATCTATGTAATGGAAATTATTCGAATCTCCCAACGTTCGGAAGCCTTCTCGATGTCTAGAAACATGAGATGTTAAGATGAACCACTCCATTTCAGCGGACTGCTCCCATATTATCCGTACACTATTTATATCGAATTAATACAACACGACCTTTTACGAAATTAAGCCTGATACTCTTCGAGAGTGCTCTCTATAACATCATCAATCTTATTGAGAATTACCTTGGCCATGAGTTTCGATATAGCAGTGAGTAGACACAATTCCGAGGGTCGCTCTTTTGCCGGGGTTTGGATAATGACGCTCGACTTCCATTCAGCCGAATAGCTTGCTTCATCCTACACCCCAATAAAGAGTGGAAGGAGTATATAACTGTTAGTTCCGTGTCTGCTTTAAGGAGTTTAGCTGATAGTCCATCTACACCTGGGGCTTTCTTTCCTGCAATTGACCAAATAGGAGAAACAGTTTCAAGTTCATTAATTTTTTTTAATGACCCCGGAACTAGAGGGATTTCCATTTTGAACTGAAATATAGCTCCGGTAAGGTGGCAAAGATTTTGGTTTTTGGGGAATTAGAGAGACGAAAGTGGCAATGAATACTTTACTTGAATTGTTGAGTATTGTAGTCTTCCGGGAATACTTAGATGGGTTTCCGAATAGTAAGGTTTAAAAACGAATCACGAAATTTTGACAATGTAACCAAAGATAAGTTTAAGAGAATACTCATGAACGCGTGAAGCCGCTCGTGTATTACGGGTAAAGTTTAGGTAGTAGGAGGGTGGTTTCGAAGAAGAACGTGTTGCGGCACAGTACTGAGGCAAGTTCTCTGCTGGGCAGCAGATTCCAGGTGGTGGCGCTGATGTTCGAGGTCTCTCCTCTACCACTACTCTGTGGTTGACAGCTGAAGTTGAAAGAAGAAGAGGATCATGAAATTTGGTGGTGGCTAAAAAGGAACGCGGTTTTCTTTCTGGATCATAAAGTTTTTCTTAATCTTGTTATTTAAATAATAGTATTGAAATTAGTGAATTTTTTTCCAAAACAAAGATTGTATTTTAGTTCAGATATTGTTCAGAACACTGGGACCATCTAGTTGAGCCCATTGTACTCCCCTATTTATAATGAGATGGATTTTACTCCTCTTGTGTTAGCCACTTGGTATTCGAACCGAAGCAGGGTCGAATGTTTGACGCCTCTGAGGTCGTCTAGTTCTGAGAAGAATTTAGAACCTAAGCAGAGGAGATGACTGTAGGAGATTTGCGAAAAGTGTTCGATAGATTGTTCGCCTTCCTTTCAACACCTGCAAAGTGATCCGTCCATGACCAATTGTATAAGTTGATGTTTAATTGATTCAAATGGTTTCTTATGGCTTCGGATTGCAGGTGCAAACCTTTGCCAATTGGTTAGAATCATTTTGAAAAGAGTGTTGAGTTCTTTATCGTAAATCTGTTAGTTGCACGATTATAAAGTTTTCAAAGATTATGAAGACCAGAGATCGATCGATACAGCCATTGTTGATTTAAACTGCTTGGGCCTGTACATTTGATCATCTAAAGTCATCATTGGATCTATCGAAGAATATCACAGAAAAAGACTGCCACCATTGGCAGCTTTGGTTGCCTGATCGGGAAAGAGAAAAATGATTTTTTAGTAGGTGAAAAATTGAATTAAAATTTTTTTTTTTTTTTTAATTATAGAACCAAGCTCCAACACACGTTGCTATCAACTCAAACACGTCACGTTCTCGACCGCACATAGCTCTCCAGAAAATTCCAAAGTTCGATCGCTTACCAATTGATCGTTCCGATTAGAAAGAAACTCTCGTTCTCTACCAGAGGGTACTCCAAGTTCGAATGGGGCGATCGGGCAAATCCCGTGCGAATCAAAAACAAATCGCTGTCGTAGATCGATGAACGCTATTTTCACTTTTGAGATTTTTGTTTCCGCTGGTACAAATTTTGCAGGAATCTTATTGACACTCGACACTTTTTTCTCTTTTAATTTTTTTTCGAAGACAACCAAAAAAGGGGTTTTCACAATTCCAAGTGGAGCATAGGCGAACGAGCAGCAAAACAAGGCGAAGCGAATCACTTAAAATCGGCGCCAATTGATTTTTTATTACACAACACAAGAGACACTGAAAAAACGCGCTTGGATTTCGCGATTTTTTATTTCTTTCCGCGGCCCGAACTGCAGTGGCACGGTCAACGGAGCACCGCGCGATCAAGTTGAGTGGAAAATTTTCAAAAACTAGCGCTGAACAAATAATGGGGGCGCGCACAAAGCAACGAACAACGCGAAGACAAGGAGTGCATGCAGCGCACGGCGCTTTTCTTTCTTTCGATACGGAAAGTGCACTTTTCCGGGATTCGCGATTTTCCAGCAAAGCAGGGACGGGGCAAGCGAACCGCGCGAAATTAACGCAACGAACTAGAGTGTGAATCGACCAGCTGACGGCAAGGGGCCTTTGGTAATCGCGGCACACACAAAAGCGCAAACTGAACCCACACGGAATAGGCGGAGGGCAAAATTCTGTTTTTGTTTACTAAGCGCGGAAATTTTGTTTGAAGAAAGAAATTGCGTGCGCGCCAAGCAAAAAGAAAACAATAAAAACCTGCCGATTGCTCCGGGCACAGATGATTTCTACGGCGGCGATGACACTTACTTTGACAGACCGAGAATTGTGCGCTGTCAAAAAACGGCGCAAGACGCGAAACAGACATGCACAAACGACGACAACCGAACAACTGAGCGGAATGGAAAGCGAATGAAAGATGGCGATCCGACTGGAAAATCACGCAGCAGTTTTCCAGCTGGCGATGCTACCAGCTGGCATGTAAGCAGTTTCAGCGGGATACGAGTGATATGTCGGAAATGGATAAAAACGTTTTATTAAATCAGCAATAGGATAATGTGGCAGTATGTTCGGTAAGAAGAAAAAAAATGCCTTGGCTGCCGTCGTTTTGACGTCGAAAATGTGCCGCAACGGCTGAAAAAAGAAATTTCGTGTTTTTTGCGGGTGTTTTGTTTTTTTCTGTCCAGTGCTCTAGCCATCGGCGCATATTTGAAGGCGGTAGCCGACTAGCAAAGTCATCAGACGGTGATAATAAAAACAAAAACAAGAATAATCATCTCTGCGAGTTTTGTGACCGAAATTTTAACGCTGCTGCAAAAGGCGAGAATTGCAATAGCAGCATACAGTTGAGTGAAATGCAGCAACACTAACGCTAGAGTCACTGTATAACTGAGCTACTCGGTCCAGGAGTCTGGCAGATAGCTATTTTAGTACAAAAATCGAACGTGCTAAAAAATTTGGTACTAAAAATCGAACGTTCGAAAGATCAAAGTGTTGGTGAAAATAGGTGTAGACTGTGTAGTCATTCTGACATATCCCAGTTGGGAGTGAAATCATTACCGCGCCGATGATTCTTACCATGAAGCTATTACAGCTACTTCCTGTCGTAAAACATAGATTATTTTAACATTGCAATGTCATAGGCAAGCATTCGTTTTTTCTACTTTCTGCATTACAAAGAATCGACATTGGAATCTAGGGAAACGAATGAATAATGTAATGATTGGAAAAAAAATCGACAATATAATGGTCGCAATAGAATCTACGATGGAATGGTTGCAAAAGAATAGAAAGCAAATTAATCTTTGAGGAGGTATTCTAACATTGAGGGAGCGATTCATTTTGAATTAATATTGAAAAATGTGATGAAATGGGATCCTGCTTTTAATATGAATTCAGTATTTTAAATTCTGTTGCTATAATTTAACTAATTTTGTTGCTGGAAAAGTACGGTGTAACTTAAGATTTTTTTCTTGCAACGAACAACTTGTAAAATTTTACGGGAATATTAGAAACCAAACGGAATATGACATTAATGTTTTCTATTAATAATCTTTCGTTTTGTGCGCGGCACGTTTTGACGATGATCATTTATTTTATGCAATCTCCTCACATTACCTTGCAATGCATATCAAATTCCCTAAATAAACTGCTACGTTATGCAATGCCTTCACATTACTTTAGAATGCATTGCAAATTCCTTAGGTCGATTTGAATGATTTCTCAATTTGAATGATTTTCAATAAAAGGGAATGGATTGCAAAAATCCCTGTTGGGATGTTTTTCCGCCATGTGTAAACAAACAGAATCATAAACTAGACTAAAAACCTGTTTGGTAAAGATGTGTGGGTGCAGAAAATTGCAAAATAAGATTGAATTTTTGGCTGTTTCTAATGGAATGGCACAATGATATTAATTTTTCAGGGCACATAATCGAATTCCAATTACATTTTGATAAATACCTAACCGAATATGTATATACACCAAAAAATTCAAACTTAACGGTTTCAACTCTAATACGCATCTGCCAGACTCCTGGACCGAGTAGCTCAGTTATACAGTGACTCTAATTTACAACATCATCGTTGCGGCTGTGTGCGAGCAGTTGCCAAATTACATTGCTTTTCTTCGCACGTCAATTAATTCATAAAAGAAATAATTGAAAAGTCAACGGTTGCGAAATATTTTTGAATTTCTCAAACAACAGAAATTTCTCATGTCGACATGCCGAACAAGGATGTCAAAAGTGGAAGTGTTAAATGCGGAAAATGCAAAAAGATTGTTAAAGAAAGAGATTCAGCAGTCCATTGCGATGGTTCCTGCAATGGTTTCATGCTAAGTGCATAAAAGTTAGTGATGAGGATTATGCTAGGATGCAAAAGTTGGAGGTGAAACTTCTTTGGCTCTGCTCGGAGGACCAGCTGCTCTTTGAAAGGCTGATAAACAATCAGTTTGGAAAATCTTTAAAGTTCTGTCAAAATCAGTCCGATGGACTCAACAAAATCATCAAGATGGCGGAAAAAATAAACGAAAACGTATGTAATCTTGAAAAGAAAATCAGTCACACCGAAAATAATAAGGGAAAGTTAACATACGCAACGGTTGCTAAAGCGGCAACAGTACCTACAGACAAACGAACAAAATATTATAATGGCGGAATGGTTGTCAAACCGAAGACACAGCAAAACTCAAATTGCACCATATTGCTGATTCGAAATGAAATAAGACCCTCGAGTTTGAAGACCCCAATTGTCTTCAGAAAGCCACTATCCAATGGAGTAATCCTAATAAAAACTGATATTAAAGTGAATAATGCGATTCTTCTTAAGATAATGGAAGCGAAACTTGGACATCTCTGTATTATCGATCCAATGAACCCCATGGACTCGATAGGGAGTACTCTATCGAATTCCTGTCAAAACCCTCTTTAGGGGGCTCTCTTCCACAAGGCGCGATCCTGAGCATCGGCCTTAAGCTGTTGCCAGGACTTGTCTGAGTACTCCAGTGAAGAATTGTTGTCTCATATCAAGTCCCTTAATCAAGATGTAGATCCTGATTCAGAAATAAAAGTAGTTCACACTAAAACTAATACAAAAATATCACGTTTGTGGAAGTAAACGGATATTTATATGTATAACCGTATTGTCTTCGCGTCAGAATGTGGATTTGAAGTGGACGAAGAGGGTGCATCGGTGATTGATCATTTGAACTACGACATGAACTTTGATTTTGTTGTGGGGTTGGTTGGTTGGTTGGCTGGGGGGGGGGGGGGAAAGAAAAATTAATTAATTAATGCATCAAAAACGCAGTTCGTATCATCTTTCTTTTGAAATCCTTTTTCTAGCCATTATTTTAAGTAGCAAGCCTGTTCATATGTTTTATGCGGACATGTCAATTTGAATTTGATAGTCAAAGGACCACTTTCACATTGGACAAAATAATAAATGCAGTGTTTTTAAATAAATACTTACGGGCTACTTTTTAATTTTTTTTTTCCAAATTTATTTTCTTTCGAGTAAGCTAAGTGAAAAATTTTCTAACAAGTTCAAATTATCTGATTTTGTAATAATTCTTTAGTTCAAACATGGGCCGAAATAATCACTGTTCCGCAGAAAAGAGGATCGAAATGCAACGCCTAAGGGACGACGGCTACTCTCTTCGACAGATTGCACAAATTTCTCACTGCTCTTTGGGAATGGTCCAGAATGCCATGAAGGAGAAGAATGATAAAGAAAATCGCGGCCGACCATCTTGGATCGAACAATTGTACGCGTCTCTAAAAGGAACCCTTTCCTATCTTCGGTCGTGATTTTGCGGGAAACAAATGCTAAAGTCAGTGCTAGAACAATTCGTAGAAGATTATTGGACGCAGACTTACCAGCCCGATCACCAAGAAAAGTGCCTCTCCTAAGTAAAAAAAACATACGGAACCGACTAAATTTTGCAAGGGCCTATTTAGATTGGAGCGGAGAAGAAGGCACGAGAAAATGGCGAAATATTCTCTGGAGTGACGAGTGCAAGTTCAACATCTTCGGATCGGACGGAAATGAATATGTTAGGCGTCCTCCCAACACACCATTTGATCCACAATATACCAAAAAGACCGTTAAGCATGGGGGAGGTAGCATAATGCTGTGGCCAGCATTTTCTTGGTATGGTTTAGGCCCAATTCAGTTGATTGACGGGATTATGACCAAAGAAAGTTATTTGGTCATACTAAAGGACATAATGCTGCCATTTGCAGAGAAAGACATGCCACTTCGATGAACATTTCAACACGATAATGAAGGAGTGGTTGCGGCGCAAAAAAATGTCGGTTCTCGATTGACCAGCGCAGTCAACGGACTGTAATCCTATTGAGAACTTGTGGAAGCAAGTCAAGGATAAGGTTTATGTACATGAACCCAGAAATAAGTTCGAATTGTGGATGCCGGCTCGTTGCAAAGAAATTCTTAAAAATAAGGGTCACGCAATAAATTACTAAGTTGAAATTATAAAAAAAATAAAACTGAAAGCTTCTCTTGAACAGAATTAAATTTTTCAATATAATTTTTCATACTGTATTTATTATTTTGTCCACTCTATAATTAGGATAATGAATCCAAATCGGAATATATTAAAAACCCTTAACAGGTAAGACGCTTTTTTTCCTACTAATATGTTCTACACATTTCAACGTATCGTTTCAATAGACTGGCTTAATTTACAAAAAAAAACGCAGCAGTGTATTTATTATTTTGACCACCAGTGTATATAAAAATAGACTTTAGTAGTAACTACTGCAAGGAACATTTCAACTTACTGAGGTGTTTCAGGTGTCAAAGATATGGTCACTCTTCGAAAAAGTGTACACAATCATAAGATACATCTGCGAAATGTACAGGATCGCATAGAACAGGTGAATGTAATCAGCTCACTGTCAAATGCAGTAGTTGTTCTTCCAAGAGGTCTGGCAATTGTCTCCACAGAGCCAACAGTGTAGAATGTCCGGAATATCAAAAAGCTTTATATGTTGTGCATAATGAAACTGATTATTTCTGTATAAAATTGTAAATGCATGAAAATCATATATGTCAATCTACGAAGCATCAGAAATAAAATGACAGTTCTACTTCTCCTACTACAATGGCACTACAGCCCAAATCGGGCCTTGGCCTCCTGACCTTTAGGTTCCTTAACATTTTTTCATTATTTATTGTGGAAGGGTTGTTAGAACTTCGCACAACCGTCTATCTACAATTTTTTCATTTTCGTAGATTGAGGTGCTGGAATTATGCGTCCACCGAACTCACGATCTTCGCATTGTAAACGCTCCCACAAATTAGTAGCACACCTTTTGCAAAACCCTGACATCCAAGTTTTAATATTCGCCGAAACAAGATTATGCAACTCAGGACAGCAATACTTTAATCTAAAGGGTTATACTGCTGTATACAACTGCCGTGATTCTGGTCAAGGAGGGAGCACTGCTATTTATATTAGGAAAGATATCATATTTCGAACTATCCTGATTGATGGTGCTTACCACACAATTAACCATTAACACTAGCGACTTTTTATGATTCACCTTCTTCCTCAAAGGATCCATTTGTTGAATACCTTGATGCAATCTATTCAAAATATCCAAGGACTTTATCAGCGGCTGACATTAATATTGACATACTAAAAAGAACCAACCATCACAAAACTATCACGAAATTCAACAACATTGAGATTCTAAATTGGGTCTCTCCAGCAATATGCACGGTACAATCTGGCACATTACTAGACCATGTATCCACAAACATTCTAAAAATTATGGTTTGGTGAATGATTTCACAGTATATTTCGAATTGAAAGAAAAGTTTCCGGATTCTACACTGTACTGCTTTATTATTCGTAACGTTTCGGTCTCTGCTGAGACCTTTATCAAACTGATCGACAATTACAAAAGAAAATTATTATATAGAAATGGGGGGTTAATTGAGTGTGGGAAGGGCAATTAAGGTTAATTAATTAGTAACAGGTAGTTAAATTAGTTAAGGATTTCTGGGTACGGATTTTGTTCTTACCAAATTTTAAGGAACATAGCAAATAGATACAAAACGAGCGAAATTAACAAGGCGTGAAGACCGAACCATCCAAGAACAACAGAACGGGACGACGCTGAAGAAGGAAATACAGACAAACGATGGGTAAAAGTACCTTACATCCAGGGCACGACGGATAAGATAGGAAAAATCCTTCGAAAATCCAACATCAAGACAACATTCACTACCCCGACTACTATCCGAGTAATTTCAGGAAACCAGAAGGACAAAAAACCATTGGAGACCGTGCGGCTCATGCGATAAAATATACATAGGAGAAACGGGACACCCAGTCCAAACAAGGATCAACGAGCATCAACGATGCACACGGAAAAACCAGATACAGTCATCAGCGATCACGGAACATGCAACGACAGAGGACCATACAATCAATTTCGACAATGTGCAAATTCTGGCCAGGACAAATCAATATTATCAACGAATAGTACGAGAAGCAATAGAAATTTCCAAACATCCACAGAACTTCAACCGAGACACAGGATACAAGTTATCAGCATGGTTCGGTGAATGTTTTCATAGTGCATTTTGAATTGAAAGAAAAGATTTCCGGATTCTACACGTCACGAATAATAAAGCGTAACAGTGTAGAATCCGGAAATCTTTTCTTTCAAGTTATCAGCAGTTTGGTTACCTGCCTTCAGAAATCCTTAACTAATTTAACTACTTGATACTAATTAATTAACCTTAATTACCGTTCCCACTTTCAATTAACCCCCCTTTTCTACATAATAATTGTCGATCAGTTTGATAAAGGTCTCAGCAGAGACCGAAACGTCTCGTTTTATGCGACACCGGAACTCTTTTGTACTGAAGCACAGCACAGCAATATTTCTTTTGAATGTTGTAGTCATGGGGGAATACTAAGATAGGAAGGAAATTTCCAAACATCCACAGAACTTCAACCGAGACACAGGATACAAGTTATCAGCATGGTTCGGTGAATGTTTTCACAGTGCATTTTGAATTGAAAGAAAAGATTTCCGGATTCTACACGTCACGAATAATAAAGCGTAACAGTGTAGAATCCGGAAATCTTTTCTTTCAAGTTATCAGCAGTTTGGTTACCTGCCTTCAGAAATCCTTAACTAATTTAACTACTTGATACTAATTAATTAACCTTAATTACCGTTCCCACTTTCAATTAACCCCCCTTTTCTACATAATAATTGTCGATCAGTTTGATAAAGGTCTCAGCAGAGACCGAAACGTCTCGTTTTATGCGACACCGGAACTCTTTTGTACTGAAGCACAGCACAGCAATATTTCTTTTGAATGTTGTAGTCATGCGGGAATACTAAGATAGGAAGCGAGTTCCATATTCAAACAGTCCCGTTTAAAAAGGAACCACGAAATTTGACAGTGCGACCGAGGATAGGTTTGAGAGAATACTTATGAGCGCGTGAATCAGCTCGAATTTTACTGGGTAAGGGCATATATGATGGTAGAAGATTAGAGATTTCGTCCGAATAATCTCCATTGTAGAAGCGATACAAGGGTTAGGGAGCTTACAATTCGTCTATGATCGAGAGAATCGAGCGCTGAAGTGATGTCAGAATCTCCTATGATTTTAATGATCCGAGACTGGATACTATCCAGATAGGAGAAAGAAATTTTTGCAGCTCCCGCCCTTAGGTGGGAATTAAATTCAAGACGTGGTCTAATATTAATCAATCAAATTCCTGCTAAGACCCCCTATAGTGCCAAAGTATAAAAATAGCTCTCTTTCACAAGGCGCGATCAACGGATGCAAAACAAGTGGAATGAACTAGACGAGGACGAAAGGAAAGCAGTTGCAGCACAACCTCAAGCCGGCAAAACTGACGAAACCGGGGAAGATACTGCTGAAAAATGCAGCTTAAATGAGGATGGACAGCGCTCCCATCATCACAAGCTGCTAAGAACGTAAGCAGAGATGATGCGGTTGTTGGAGAGATTGCTGGAATCTGAAGATACCGCAACGGAGAATACGTCAAAATTTTTCTATCAGCATAGACTTAATTCCATCCAAGTCTACTGGGCGAAAATTTGCAATAATCACTCTGAAATTATTGCCGACTCCAGTTCTGTTTTCTCAGAGTACTTGAGCCAACAGAAATATGAGAAAATGGAGAATCGTTAAAAAGAAGTGATGGTAAATTTATTAGAGAAATTTGAAGCTACAAAATACATCCGGAGTGATACTAAATTGCCTCGATTAGATTAACACTTCCAATCTTTGACGGGGAATAATCGGCGAGGACTTCCTTCCATGACATA
Organism: Chorisops tibialis; assembly: GCA_963669355.1. Classification (NCBI taxonomy): domain Eukaryota; kingdom Metazoa; phylum Arthropoda; class Insecta; order Diptera; family Stratiomyidae; genus Chorisops; species Chorisops tibialis. The sequence goes on along the minus strand of OY770262.1, from coordinate 11,517,314 downwards.
TTTTCGAGATTATTCCACACCAATGACATGTTGGAAAAGGCTGAGAAGATGCAGTATCTTAAGACTCATCTTAGAAAAGATGCTGCCAGCCTATGCATTTCCGAGGCTAATTACGACGCAGCCTGGAAGCAACTCGGTGACAGGTGTGACAATAAGCGCAAACTTATCTCGATTCAAGTTTAGGCTCTGATGAACCAGCCAAAACTAGAACACGAATCGGAGATAAATATACGCAAGCTTTATGACGCTCTTCGATGTCTACACGCGCTCGAAAACTTAGGAGTTGATACGACAACCTGGGCGCCTATTATTGGCCACATTATGATTCAAAAACTCGACATTGAAAGTCACAAGTCTTACGAATAACTCGAGAAGCCACGAGAGCCACCAACATATGAACAAATCTACCGATTTCTGGAGACTAGGTTCAAATCATTGGAATCTTTTAGAGACTCTAAATGGAATACACCTTCTATCTACAAAAAAACAAGAGAAGAACGGCGGAAACAAGTTTAAGATGTACCACGCAACATCTTCGCTTGCAAGCAAAAGTAAACCTTGCCATCAGGAGCATAAGCTATTCAATTGCCTGAAATTGCAAACGGTCAATGTGCCGCAACGCAGAAACTTCATTCGGCAGAGTAAAATTTGTTTCAACTGCTTAAGTCACCCGTCAAACGACATCACTTGGTTTTCGAAGAATTAAATTCCCCAGCTAAGAATTTTAGCAAAGTCGTCATTCAAAGATTGAACCATGTACCTACGTTATTCTACTAAGCTAGTACATCGGGCTAAGGACGCAGTGTTGAAATGATAGGAAAATTTTATGTGCTGTCATTAGCAAAGCTATGTATAGGATTGGAAGTTGAAGATAGCAAGTCATTAATAAACATTAGAAAAATGGTGGGAGAAAGAATCGAGCCCTGAGGGACACCAGCGTTAATTTTAGAAGGGGAAACCACACCACCCAATACAGCACCATTGAACGATTGGCTAAAAGAAACTTTCAATCCAGAAAATAAGGTTGTAAGTTACACAAACTAATAGCTTTAAATTTGATTAAAAGGGCGCTGTGCCATACTCTGTCTAAAGCCTTGGAAATATCGAGAGCGATAATACAAGATTCGTCACACTGGTGAATGCTCTTGTTCCAACGTTCGGTGAGGGTGGTTACAAGGTCTCCTGTGGAACGTTTTCGGCGGAATCCATACTGTTTGTCGTCAATAATATCATTAATATTGAGATATTCTATAGCTCTATTGTTGATGATTGTTTCCATGACCTTCGACAGAAGTGAGGTTATTGTTATTGGGCGATAATTAACTGAATTGATGCGTTATATTTTTTTTTGGGACTGGCTGAACATTTGCATGAAGTTCCATGAAGATGGGACAAAGGGGGACGATAAGGAGAAACGGTATAGTTTGCATAGAGGTTTATCAAGTGAAGCGCAGCATATTTCAAGGACAAGGGCAGGGATGCGCGGGCGAATGTTAATTTATCCTAAGGAGGAATCGAGCGCAATATACGCTGGTTAGGTTAGAGTTCGATGGTGGTAAAGTTGAGTTGGCAGCAAATTGAACCGCTAATAACCTCATTGTTGTAGATTAAAGATGGAATTGATGATGCAGAACTACCTATCATAGAACAAGTGAGGGACCAGAAACTTTAGCTGAACTTAGGACATCTCAAAATTTTTTGAATCAGTTTCTGGTCATGCAAATATTTATACTCTAGATGAAATCTGAGAGTATTATAAGTTTGCTCTAAAGTTTGTAACGCCAAGAAATAAGGCTCGGAGAAAAAAATGATGAATACAGAAATTAATATTATCACTCAAAAATCTCAAAACCGGATGTCCGTCCGTCCGTCCGTCCGTCTGTGCGCGCTCTAGCTTGAGAACGCGTTGAGCTAGAAAGCTTAAATTTCGTACACGTCGTTTTTGACAAAAAAGTAAGGTCAAGTTCGTCAATGGGCCAAATCGCTCCACCCATTCTACCCCCTCCCATACAAAATGACACAAATGCGCAATTTGACAATGAACGGATCTGCTCGAAAAGTATAAAAGCTATTGGCCTGAAATTTGGAATATATTACTTTTATGATAATATCAATCTACCGTATAAAAATTATGCGTGTCCGCCCCCTCCTTCTACCACCTCCCATACAAACTCTACTTATCATGAATTACTATAAGCCAATTTACTCAGTGCGTATAAAATTTAGCGAGCTGAAATTGTGCACTAAATATTTATTTAAAATTGTTAGTAAGGCTAAAAAAAATTAGACGATTAGCTTCACCCCTTCTACCCCCTCCCATACAAAATGACACAATTTCGCAATTCGACTATAAATAGATTTGCTCGAAAAGTATAAAAGTTTTTAGTCTGAATTTCGGGATATATTACTTTTATAATAATTTCAATATACTGTGTAAAAATTATTTGCGTCCTCCCTCTCCTTCCAACCCCTCCCATACAAACTGCACTTTTTCATGAAATGCTCTAAGCCGATTTTCTCAGAACATATAACATGTATCGAGCTCATATTTCGTAATAAATACTTATTTAGCATTATCACTAAGATCAGAATTTTGATTAGCTTTACTGCTTCTACCCCCTCCTATACAATATGACGCAGTTTCACAACTTCACAAAAAATCTATTTTCTTGAAAAGTATGAATGTTACCAGTGTCAAATTTAAGAAATGTCAATTTTATGATATTCTTAGTTATTTCTGAAAAAATCACTAAAATCCCCCCACTCTTTCTACCACCTCCCATACAAACTGCACATTTTCACTAAATCTAACACACTAATTTTCTCAGCTCCTATTCAATTTTTGGTGTAAGCATTTTGTATAAAACATTTTTATAGTTACTTTAGCATGATGGGGAAAAAAATAGTTCAATGCTATCACCCCTTCTAACACTCCTCATACAAAATTTCTTGGGATCACAAAAAATTCTATTTCATCTAGAGTATCGTAAGATTGCGCTTTACGCGCAATCGTAGCCCTGTTATGTTTTTCTCCTTTTTCGTTTTTCATTATGCCTCTCCCATTTTGATATATTATAAAGAATGAGATTTTGACTTTAAGAAATAGCAAAAGCTAGCTGCCTTTTCGAAAGTTATAGCACTTTTACTAGACGGTGAATTTTCAAAATTTTTAAAACTGAAATTCTAAGAGCTCATTGTATAGGGTGAAGTAAAACTTTTATCGTATTTTACAGACAGATGTCTTTGAAGTCGATTATCTCTGGTAATACCAAACAGAACAGTTTTCGTCCAGAAAGGGCGCAATTTCAATCAGCTCTTCTTCTTCTACAATGGCGCTACAGCCCAAATCGGACCTTGGCCTCCTGATATTCAGGTTCAATAACATTTTTTATTACTTATTGTGGAAGGGTTGTTAGCCCTTTTTCTACGAATTTTTCATTTTCTTAGATTGAGGTGACCAAGGTATATCCAAGCAGGCAATGTGCCGGAATTATATATTGCGCCGACCGGGATTTGAACTCACGACCTTCGCATAACAAGACCAACACACTACCTACTAGGCTATACCCTAGCTTTCAATCAACTACTTAAAAGCTATACAAGCTTGAAAATGGAAGAAATTCGTGCCATTTCTGCGATCTATTTAATTTTTCGGCAGGAGTTACAAGGAGTTGTTTGCGAAATCATAAGATATATAAACGGAATGCTGAATTGACGTGCTAAATTCAAAAATATGAGTGTATTTAATCCGCGCAACGTAATCTTTCTTCTTTCTATTTTTCAATGACACTACAGCCCAAATCGGGACTTGGCCTTCTGACCTTCAAGTTTCTTAACATTTGTATTTGTTATTGTCGAAGGGTTGATAGCTCTTCACACAACCCTCTATCTACGAATTTTCATGCTCGCACATTATATACCCACGTAAGCAGTGTGTGGGGTTTGACCTTCCCACCATCGTATTTTTACCAACATGCTATTCACTAGGCTACATCCGGATGCAACGTAACAATGGACGTAATTTCGTTGAAATTACATAAAAATTCACAATTTCGAAATGACTTCATCGTATGGAAAATTATGTAATTTCGACGATTTGGACGTAATTGCGGCCAAGCGAAAACGTGCCATATTGATAGATGCATGCCGAGTGGGCATTTCTTGAATAATTCCTAAATGACGGCTTATAATCGAGACTATTACGCTTTTCTTGAAACACCACTTGAATCCTTTATTCCAAATGTCTCCTATTCTTGAAAATAAGCCCAATCAATAAATTTCAACTTCTTGTTGTCTGTTGTCTCTGCTCTCTGCCGAGTTGCTTTTGATACGAAAGAATAACGCATTCACTTGGATTGGTAATAGTTATAGGGATTCCGATGAAAACTGAAGCCATCTGAAAGAAGCTTTGTGCAAAGTCCTTGTACAACTCGAAATACTAGTGTACCCACTTAATAGGGAACACAAAGGATTTGGCAAAAGTCGTTGTGCAATTTGGGACCGATTATTCTGAGCTCGTATTGAAGGAAACATTTCTGAATGGAAAGTGGTCCATTACCCGTAAAGTAGGTCTAACAGCTGCTCTCCAAGTGTACAACATTTCACTATCATCGATTGACGCCATTCACAAATTTGATGTAGTAAACATCTCAATGTCATAATCGCTTATTCATAGTTCAATCGCCTATAATCCGATTTGTATTTATTTATTTAATCTCACGAAAAAAAATCATCGTCATCGGATCAGCAGTCCAAGTTATAAAATCCTTGGTAAATAATTCACACATTGTGGCACCGAAATACAAATAACTACGTTACACATACGCGGTCGAAGCCTAGCACTAACACTTCTGTAAAAATAAACTTTAGCGCAACTTCGATTGCCAATTACACGCTAATTGTTTCGATCCACCTGTGTACATAGCAAAGGTAAATTTCATACCGGCAATAATTTAGTGCACACATGAAAAACCAACCGAATAAACCTTAATGCGACGGTGGAAATCAATCAGAAACTTAATTTTAAGAATAATTAGCGTAATGTACACCACACCTACCTCAATATCGAAATCCCATTCAGGTGATGGCGAACGATCATGTTGACCGGATCGCGAAGAAGCTCCTTGTGCCGGCGAACCTTGTGGCTCTTCCGGTATTACAGCAAACCTTCCCCGTTGTAGCATTGGCGACGTTGGACCATAGTTGCCTGAAAAAAAAAGATGAAAATTATGAATCAGATATTTTGGTAAAAACTTTAATAGATAGAAAAATAATTTATCAGAATTTTTTTAAATCATAACACAAAAAACAAAAAAAAATTACAATTTCAGAATATTCATTTGACTGGAACGTGGAAACTTATGCATGTATTGTTGAAATAATGGTCACAAGATAATATTTAGCATTTTGTTAATAAAGGGTTTTCGAATAGGTGCGCTCCAACTTTTTTCCAATAGGGACGGCGAACGACGCCATACTTTTTTTCATTCTCTTGACATTTATAAACTTCATTAGTATACATTTCATCATGGACCGATACACACTTGAACAACGTTTGCAAATTATCCCAATTTTCTATCTAAATAATCGTTCGGTCGTTGCAACTTTAAGAGCATTACGGCCAAATTTTTGGTGCATTTAATAATCCCGCCCGCTCGACAATTAACCGTTTAGTGCAAAAATTTGAATCAACATTCTCGATTAATGATGTTCCAGTGCCATTGAGACAAAGAAGTGCACGAAGTGAAGAAACTATTGCGGCCGCTAGCGCATCTGTTCAAGATGATCCAAATCAGTCGCTCACACACCGTTCTCAAGGATTGGGCCTGTCTGTAACGTCATTGTGGCAAATTTTGCGAAAAGATCTTGGCTTACATCCATACAAGATCAAGTTGACACAAGAACTGAAGCCGCTCGACCATGTGAAACGTCGTAGATTCGTCAATTGGGCTCAGGAAAAATTTGAAAATGATCCTGAATTTCATCGAAAAATCATCTTCAGCGACGAGGCTCATTTTTGGCTCAATGGCTTTGTCAACAAGCATAATATGCGTTATTGGGCAGGCAGAAATCCACATGAGTCCCATGAGTCACCATTGCATCCCCAAAAAATAACTGTTTGGTGCGTACTTCATGCCGGCGGCGTCATTGAGCCATATTTTTTTGTTGATGATGCTGACCGTCACGTTACTGTGAATGGAAATCGCTATCGCAGCATGATAACTGATTATTTTTGGCATCAATTGAATGGTATGGACTTGGACCGTATGTTGTTACAACAGGACGGTGCCACAAGCCACATAGCACACATTATAATCGCTTTATTGAAGAGCAAATTTGATGAGCGTGTTATTTCCAGAAATGGACCAGTTGAATGGCCGCCAAGATCGTGCGATTTGACACCTTCGGACTGTTTTCTTTGGGGCCATATTACTTTATTATTTTAATAATAAAGTATTGTGATCGACTTGGGAAAAAAAAAATTTGCTACCCTGAAATTTTTTTTTTTTCGCGTATCATGACTAAAATAGCTCAAAAATGCAACAAAAAAAAATCCGTCTGTCTGTACGCCGTCCGCCGTACGCCGACGTGTACGCTCAGCGCACATTAACTCCCAAACCCTTCAAGATAGAAAGTTCATTTTTGGAGGGATTGTAGGGAGTTGCAGATCTCAGGCGTATACCCATTTTCGGGGGTGTACGGGTTCAGGGGGAGGCAGGGGGAACGCTTAAACCGAAAAATACGAATTCAAATATCTCAACCATGGTTACAGCTAGGAAGCTAAAAATCAACATACATATAAACTTTTAAAAATAATTTAATTTTTTTATCCATTGGGGTGCTAAAAGGGGGGGGCTAAGAACCAATTGGCGGCCGAATTTTTTTTTCAAATGATTATATCTTCGAAATTACTTCCCATAAAAAATTTGATATTTTGAGATCATTAAGATGGCATCAAGATCTACTAGAATGAGTTTAGATAGAAGCTAATTATTGTAAGGGGGAGGGTCAGGGGGGGTGCAAAGAAAAACACTTAAAAATTAATATCTCGACTGTCTCTTAAGCTATGTAATTGAAACTTGAAATAAATACTAAGCTTTACTAGCGACATATGAAAAAAATATAATATATGGACATAATAGTAGTGGGGGGAAATGGGGAGCATTTCAAAAATGGCGCTCTTTCGAAAACTACAAATCACCAAATCTCAAAATTGAGTTCAGACATCAAATCAAAAATTTGTCAGATTGTAGAGCTATATAGTCTTTAATTTTGGTAAAAAATTTAAGTTGGGGGGTGTAAGGGGAGGGAGGTGGAAAGCGAAAATGTTGAAAATTTTGAGTGATTTTTTTATGGCTCTGGTAAAAGATACAAAGTTTAAATTTTGCACGTCGACACATCTATTTAATGTACACAGAAAAAAATAATAATTTGTTCCAAAATTGTTATGCACCGAAGTGGGGGTCTAACGTGCACAAAGTGTTTCATGTGCAATGAAAAAAACACATAAACTGAAAATTTTTGAATGAAATTTTTAGGTAGAAACTTGAAAATTTGCGAAATGCATTTGAAAAAAATTTCTAAGAGTTTAAAATATTAACTGGTCGAATATCTTTAAAACTTCTACCCCCTCCCATACAAGATTATTTTTTCGACCATTTTTAAGAAATCAATTATCACTTAACTATTATTATCAATTTGAAATTTTGCACAAGAACTTACAAAAATAGTTGAAATAAAATTACGTTAAAAGTTTTGAGATAGCACTTGCCCTTTTACCCCCTCCCACATAAAAGTACATATCATTTCGACCAATTTCATTAAATCAACTAATAACTAACAAATTAAAAGCTACAAACTTGAAATTTTGTACAAGCACCTTACAAAAGAAAAGAAATAAAACTGCATCACAAATTTTACGAATTCCCTACCTCCTCTACCCCCTCCCATACAAATGTTTGGTTTCGTGAATTACAAATACACCGAATCCAATGAAAATTCGATGCAATTTCGTCTATGAAATTGATATTCTATACAAAGAATATTGGATTTGATTCAAGCAATCAATTAAGAAACTATTAACATCCACCCACCCTTACTATCACCCTCCCCCCTCCCTTCATGAAAACTCAAACTTGCATAAATAAACCAATGAAATATGGAGCTTTTGAACGTTTCTGGAAAGTGTTAAATTGAGAACTGCCCTGCCCAAGAAGCTCCTTTCACTTAGTCTTCCCTAACCACTCTAACCTGCATATTGACTTTCTACGCATGCGCATTTTGTCCCAAAAATAATAAAGTTTCGCCCGACTTGTTGGCAGTTTATTAAGTCATTGGTCTACACCAATAAGCCGACGACGTTAGAAGAGCTCAGAGCAAATATTGAACTCGAAATTGCTGCTGTATCGGTCGAATTATGTGAAAAAGTGGTCGAAAATTAGGTTCAGCGATTGGACTTCTGTAAGCGTGCTCGTGGTGGTCATGCGAAGGAAATTGAATTTCATACATAAATGTACATGTTTGAACAAAATAATAATATAAAAAAAATTCGTTGAAATCTCAAACCGTTTTTGTTTTATTTAAAAAAAAAGTTGGAGCGCTCTTATTGAAAAACCCTTTAGTTCTAAAGGAAATTCGTAAATTTGATTTCAAAAAAACTGGAGGAAAATTCAAAACCGAAAGGGAGTGAAAAATTGAAATTTATATAAAGCATAACAGAATTATGATTGTGTGTAAAGCCCAATCATATGAAACTCTAGATGAAATAGGAAAGAGTTTATTGTGCCGGAAAAAATGTCATCTAAATTCTTTCGAATAGTCACTTTTGTATGGGAGGTGGCGAAAGCAACACCGAACGTAGTAAACAAAATGTTTCATGCTGAAATTAAAGTTTGTAGCTTTCATAATTTTCGGGGAAATCGAACAATTTTTGTCTGAATTTATGGCATTTGTATGTATGGTAGGTGGCAGAGAAAGTGAGAGATTTAGGATGATTTTAAATCTGCTTATCAACATCCTAATCATATCAATCAATCAAATTCCTGTTAAGACCCCCTATAGGGGCATAGGACAAAAACAACTCTCTTCCACAAGGCGCGGTCCTGAGCATCGGCTTTAAGCTGTTGCCAGGACTTGTTTATTCCTCTGGCCTCCTGCTCAACTGCTCGCTTCCATGTGTTACATGGTCGACCAACCCGACGTCTTCCTTGAGGGTTATAATCCAGAGCCTGTTTTGCGATGTTTTGCTCTGGTTTCCTCAAAGTATGACCGATCCACTGCCACTTTCGCCGTTGAATCTCAATACCTATTTTAGTCTGGCGAGTTGTACTCCAAAGTTCGTCGTTGGAGATTACTTCTGGCCAGAATATTCCTAAAATGCGCCGGAGGCATTGGTTTACGAAAGTCTGTAGTTTCTTGGTAAGTCGAACGGTCACTTTCCACGTAGTACAACCATATAACAACACGGATTTGACGCATGCGTCAAAAACTCGCAGCTTCGTGCGAAGGGAGATCTCTCTTAACCTCCAGAAAGGGGAAAGGATACCGAAGGCCTGTCGGGCTTTATTTAGCCGAGCCTCAACATCCTTTTCGGCTCCGCCGTCCATGCTGACAATGCTTCCGAGATAGCAAAAATCTTGCACCTCTTCCACATCCTGTCCATTAAGAACAATCGGTGTGCTTGCGTTCGAACCCATGTGCATGTACTTGGTTTTACGCACATTTATTTTCAGTCCCGCCTCTTTGCATTTAGAATGCAACGAGCGAACATTTGACTCTAAGTCCGAACGGGTATGTGCAAGCAAACACACGTCATCAGCATAATCAAGGTGACTTAAGATGTTAAATAGTCTCCATTGAAGACCTTTACCTTCCCCACCTTCCAGTGCAGCTTTTAAGATGTCATTTATTACCACCAGAAACAGGGCTGGTGATAATATGCAGCCTTGTCTGACACCCGTTCGCACAGGAAAGCTCTCGGGCAGCTCTCCTCTATGCAAGACACGACACCTTGCATCTTCGTAGGATTCTTTAATCATAGCTATGACCTTATCTGGAATACCTCTCCTACGCAAAGCATTCCATATGTAATCTCGCTTAACGTTGTCGAAAGCCTTCTCGAAGTCCACAAACATGAGATGTAGTGGCGAACCCATTTCGGCTGACTGCTCTAATATTATCCGTAGGGTATTTGTGTGGTCGGTACAAGACGACCCTTTACGGAATCCAGCCTGATAAACTTCGAGAGTGCTCTCGACGACATCACTAATCCTATTGAGAATTACCTTAGCCATAATTTTTGATACGGCAGTAAGTAGACATATACCACGCCAATTGCCACAATCCCGAAGGTCGCCCTTCTTCGGAATTTGCACAATGACGCCCTCCTTCCATTCAGTCGGATATCTTCCCTCATTCCACACCTTAGTGAAGAGTGGGAGGAGTATATCGGCTGTTATTTCTGGGTCCGCTTTGAGGAGTTCGGTTGGTAGTCCGTCTATACCTGGAGCTTTCCTTCCCGCCATTGACCGAATGGCGGAAACTATCTCTTCCTTATCTGGGGGATCGTCTCTAATAGAGGATTGTTGCGGTTGGATGTTTGGAAGTTGTTCTGTTTCCGGAATATCTTCATCTGACAAGATGTTTAAAATATCAGAGAAGTATTCCTTCCATCGTCGCAACTGGTGTTCACTCATATTAAGGAGAGATCCGTTGACATCTCTCACCAGGTGGTTGGCGGTGAAATTCCTGTTCGTCAACTGTTTCATGATTTTGAAAAGTGAACCCATATCCCCAAGGTAAGCCGCAGATTCTGCCTTGTTTGCCAGATCTTCAATGGCCTTTCTCTTGTCGCGTCTAACAGCCTTTTTAAGCTGTATATGAGCATCGCGGTAGTTCTGCCTCAAGTCGGGCGTTCGTTGGTTGACATCGGGTTGAGAGATGATTGCCAATTTGGCTTTTTTCCGATTGCCAACCTTGTCCCATGTGTCTTGTGACATCCAGGGTTTCTCACCGCTTTGCACATATCCCACAGATTCTTCAGCACTAGTTAGAAAAGTGTTTCTGGTTGCCTCCCAATTGGCGTCCAGTGTGCGCATTTCATGTTCACCCAATGTGGATGACTTTTCGCGTAGAATGGTGGTGTATTCGCGTTTTTTGTTGGGATCTCTGAGTTTATCCACATTAAGCTTGCGCTTCATTTGAAGAATTTGTGGTCGTCGGATAGCTGCTGTACACAATCTCAAGCAGGCAACCATCAAGTGGTGATCGCTCCCCACGTCAGCTCCACGTTTCGCTCGCACATCGAGGAGACATCTTCTTCCTAATCATATAGCTTGTTACAATTTTAAAGTCGATAGCTCTAATATGTCCAAAGGAGAAATACTTTTCTTGAATTTCTTGCATATATTATTATTATTATAGCAGCTAGTTCAATACGATATATTGAGCTACCTTTTTTTAGAGAGCACTGGCTGCTAAGGCCTTCGGCTCGTTTGTATTATATTCATATTTATTTATTGATTATTTTTTTATCCGTTTTACGTTATGTTATGTTTTAAATGGATTTGGACAGGTTTGAGGAGTTTATGAAGGATAGTATTTGTTTTAGTTTTGATAACTCAGGAGGATTGTGTAGCAGAGAGGAGAGACGAGTCGTGGGAGATATTTGCATTCTTGTAGGCTGGTACAGGGCGCATTCGTTGAGGATATGTAAGGTTGTTAGGCGCGTATTGCAGTTTTGACACACTGGAGGGTTCGAGGAGTTGTCGAGTAGGTGTTCGTGGGTGATCTTACAGTGTCCCAGTCTGAGTCTAGTAATGATTTTGCATTCGAATCTTGTTAGCTCAGGTGGCAGTGTTGCTGACTGTAGTAGTGGGTTTACTGTCTGTGCATAGAAGTTTTGGTTACTTTTCCATGATTCTTTCTGTTTCTCGTTGTAGTACGTGTATATTTGCCGCAGGTAATCCGAATGCATCATAGCTTGGTTAAGAAATAGAGGTGATGTTACGGCATTATTATCCTCTTTGTCTGCCAGTATGTTGCCTGTTATGCCGCAGTGGCCTGGTGTCCACATTAATTTTATTCTGTCTTTGTATGTGGTGAAAGTATCTCTTATTTTGTTGATTATTGGGGTTGTGTAGCTTGGATTTCTTACAGCCTTCAGGACTGATAGGCTGTCGGTACATATACAGAAGCTACTCTTATTTTTCTTGCAGTAGCGTATGGCAGTTAAGATCGCTGTTGCTTCGGCGGTAAATATTGAGATGAAGTCGAATAACAGTTTACATTCGATTATGGTACCATTCGAGAAGAAGCAGGCATAGCCTGTGGTGCTGTGAGTTTTTGAGGCATCGCAAAATATGATATTCCAGCCTGAGGCATGGAGTGGGTTGATTGTTTCAAGGAATTGTTGTTGGTACATAGAGTCTGAGGTAGAGGCTTTGGGGAAGGTTGAAATTTTAAGGATGATATTGCTTAGGGGAACGGTCCACGGTGGGTTTGAAGGATTATAGTTGGAATGGCGAGTAGTGAGAGGATCGTATATTTTGGATAGCTTTATTGCCTTTTCAAGTGTGGATGGGTAGCGATTTGAGGTTTTTCGTTTCAGCAAGTTGTGAAACGATTTGGAGTTGAGGTTGTGAGGAGAAAATCTTTTGATTGATATTTTTGCTTGGGCTATCTCTATTCTTTTAGAAAGTGGGTAAAGGTTGGTTTCTGCTAAAAGGTTTTGAATAGTAGTGGTTTGGAAAGCGAAGATGCTAATTCGTGCAGTTGCGTGGTATAGACTACATAGTTTGATCAATGTCGATTTTGGGGAGTTACCGTAGATGGGAAGGCCATAATCGATTTTGGAAATTATTAGCGCCTTTGAGATTTCTAGCAGGGTTTTCGGATGAGCTTGACTTTTGTTGTATGCAATGCATTTTAGTAGAGATATTCGTTTTTGGAGCGAAATGCATAGATCTTGGATGCGGTCTTTCCAGTTAAGTTTATTGTTGAACGTTAAATCTAAGATTTTCAGTTTGGTACAGGAATGTATGGTTGAGTTTCCTAGTGTCACCGGGTTCTGGTTGCAGTTTCGTTTACGGCAGACATGAAGCTGCTTGCATTTGGTTTCTGATATCTTAGCACCGGAAGTTATTGACCATTGGTGTATTTCTGTGAGTAGAGAAGAAATGTTATTGGCCTGGGAGTTATCCTTTGGGATTTTGAAGAGGATTATTAGGTCGTCAGCGTAAAGGGAGTGTTTGCAGAATTTATGATTTTTAATTAGCTTACTTAGTGGATTGAATGCGATAAGAAACAGAATGGTGGATTTTGGGGAGCCTTGTGGAATACCGTTGTGAAGTGTGTAAGTATCGGAATAAGTCTGATTTGCTTTGACGCGAAATTTTCGATTCGATATGAATGCCAGGACATACTTAAAAATTAAGGGGACTATCTGCCAAGCTTGTAGTTCTTGAGCAATGGAGTGTAAGCCGATTCGGTCAAAAGCCTTTTCGAAGTCTATTGATAGTACAGTAGCGTGAGAGTGGTGTGAGATACAATCAGCTAGGAAGTGGTCGGTCATTAATAAGTTATCTAGTGCGCTTTTGCCACCCTTGGAAGGCTGTTTGTTCGTCTGTTAGCAAATGGTTATTTTTTGCTATCCAGGATATGCGATATGTGATAATCTTCATCTAATAGATTTGCAAGACACGGCAGAAGAGATATAGGTCTATATCCGTAGATATCATTGGGCTTGCCATTTGGTTTTCATATTGGAATCGTTGTTGATATCTTCCATTCATTTGGGATTACACCAGTTTCAAATATTTTGTTGTATAGTTCGATAAGTCGATTTTTGGTAGTTGTTGACAGGTTCATGATCATGGCGTGATATCTATATCACGGCACACTACGGTAAATTCCGTTATTCACTTATTTTCGGTAATCAACTGGCTAGAAAAAACACGACCGTCGCCTATGGAGGCTAGTTGAGAACTATTCTTGCATATAATTTTGTATGGAAGGGGGTAAAAGGAGTGAAGCGAAGCTAATAATTTTTTTAATATGTATTGCAATTATTATGGCCAAAATTTTAAGTTTGCACTTTTTCTAATTTTAGTGGAAATCGATATAATGCATTTACCAAATTTATGCATTTGTATGGGAGGTGGTAGAAGGAGTATATGGATCAAGACAAAATTTTTCGTCGTCGATGATATTTCTATTATTTTAACAAAACTTCAAATCGATAGCTTTGACAGATTCAAAGAAAAATAATTTAATTGAAATTTTAAAATTTCGTGAAATTTGTGTGGGAAGGGGTAGAAGCAGTGCGGTTAAGTTTGTGATTTTTTTAAAACTGGTTGCTATTATAATTAAACTAACACTGGCAAAAATTTGTTCGATTATCTTCACTAGCTTCAATGAAAATCGAATAAATACGTTTTTAGAAATTGTGCAGTTGTATGTGGGGGGGGGGGGGGGGGGGGGGTAGAAGCAGCGATCAACATTCTGTGATATTTATGATATATACATTTTTATACTTTGATACAAATTTTAAGTTGATACCTTAAATAGTTTCGAAGAAAAACAAATTTCTTAAAATTTCATGGAATTTGTACGTTCACGAATTTAAAGTTACTTTTTCTCTAAAAGTAACACACAAAAAATTTCAATACGAAAGCTCAAAACGTTCGAGAGTTATGTTATAGACAGACTGACAGACACACAGGTTGACGGACTGACGGTTACTCGGATTCGAGGCCTTTGAGCGACAACAAATATTTCTGTTCCCTTGGTGGTTCTGTGCGAGCATTATTTCCTAGAGTTACAAACGGTAAGGCAAATACAAATCACAAAGATTCTCATTATTTGTACTTTCGCGATTGTCACTCACGATTTTTGCCTGAAATCCCACTTCTGACACTAACTGAAGTACGTAAGGGGTAGCTGGATATGAAGTAAGAATAAAACTACAAGCTTAGCAAGTTCACCTCAATTTAATCGCAAAACTTTATTTAATTATCTTTCCACATTTTACTTTTTAGCTCACAAATTACCGCTTAACTTCACTTTATAAACATCGAAAAAGGAGACTACAGCGGCGGAAGCAGCTGTCCTGAGCTCTGATGAGCTGGTGGGAGAAGAAACTCGATATTGCCAAACTGGCACTGGAATCAAAGGGACCGAGTAAGATGTCGGTTTGGGTTATGGAAAAAAGGTGACGGACCAAATGAAGTGGCGCGATAAGTACTACCGCGAGGTCGCTGCATAATTTCGATGGAAGCAAACTGGTTGGCATTTATCTCATTTTATTATCTCTCCGCTGACTACCTCATCAGGGATCTGTCACACCTATTCGACGCATTTTTTTCATGTGTTCGAAGGAGAGGAAGCGATCGTCTCCCCGACGCGCTTAGTACTAGTTAAGAGCTAGATATACCACCACCTTTCTTGTTAGGTACTTCACAGGATATTGCCATGAAAAACAAACAGGTTTATATGAGTAAAATTCGAAAATCTATCCAAATTGTATGGGACGCAATGATCCAAAATTAAAAATTTTAAAAGTTGTACAAAGAAGTATAAAAATATGGGAATGCATAAGGCAGAGACACCTAGGGTGTAGCCTAGTGGGTAGCGTTTTGGTCTTGTAATGCGAAGGTCGTGAGTTCAAATCCCGGTCGACGTAATATGTAATTTCAGCACACTGACTGCTAAGATAAACCTTGGTTTCCTCAATCGTCGAAAATAATAAATAGGGTTGTGCGAAGGGCTAACAACCCTTCCACAATAAGTAAAGAAAAAAAATGTTAAGAAACTAGAAGGTCAGGCCAATGCCCGATTTGGACTGTAGTGCCATTGTAAAATAAGGCAGAGCTTATAACTTTCCGGGCACCCAGTTAATGGTTGAAGTCTAACAAATTTAGCAATACAGCTTGGGTTCGCAATTATTAAAGTAATTTTTATTTCACCTAGTGCCATCTATTTGTGAACTTCTTCAATCTTCAGATCCACCTTGGTAGAATTCAATACAAACTCACCTGACTGGGGAACCAGACGAAATCGGCCCAATGTCGTTTCAGGTGGCCCCGATGATGGCGGCGTTACACGGAACCGACCGCGCCGTGCATCCGCTACCTCATCGAGACCACCACCGACAGCACCATCTGCGGCCACATCTGCAAATACAAAAAAAGAGAAAAACTAATTTAATATACTACATAACATATGTTATTCAAATCTGTCAAAATCATTTTCTCTAAACACTCTCACTGCAAAATTAGTCATTCTTCCCAAACATATTTTTTTTATATATAAAAATCTTTTTTATAAAACACACAAGATCACAAAAAACAAAGAAAAAAAAATTTCAAGATGCAATGCCAAGATCTTTTAGCGGTCGAATCATGTGAGGAAATTGACCATTCTGTTATTATTATTATTACAAAAATTTCGATTCTTTCATCGAAACGTTTCAGGATGTTTTCCGAGATGAGTGCGGGAGAAGCGGAAGTCACATATGAGCGATTATTTTCGACTGAAATTTTGAATAATTGATGTAATTAAGATTTTGCGCGAAACCGAGAGAAAATTCATCGGTAGAAAGCGCAAAACTTAATTAGCTGGAGTCGCGCCAACATTTACAAAATAGATTAAATTTATGCTAACAAGGTACAAAATTCTACACACAATCGGGAGGACATACAGTTATTCCAGAGACGTACAATCAAGCCGAATTGAGCATTTCATTATGCTGTAAACAAAATGGTGTCAAAAGTGGGATATTATTGTATGAATGGAATTGTTTCAGGGACGATAAGTATACGAAAATAGAATAAACTAAGGCAAGTGTAATAATTAAAAGAAATTGCTTACTTTAAAATTTTTTTTAAATTGGTATCAGAAGTGGAACTTTATTATCTTCTATCTATCCGTGATTGGTAGTACGTTTTATGGCGCTAGTAAAGTGGGTATAAGATGCTCCGTAATAACGAACAGATCGATATTTCAACAATGAAAGCCAAGATGATCCCATTATCTATCAGACGTTAATATTTAATTTCGTAAGTATCTTATTTCGTTCATTGCGTCAGTAATTATCCTAGCTAAATGGAAATATCTAAAAATATCCGTCCACTAATAACTTGGCAATGCTACGAAAAGATATCCTTCGCTCTAAACCAAGTGGAACGAACTTATAATCCAAGAAGCCAAAGTACCTGTCGGTATAGCATTATCGATAGATGAAGGACATTGCTGGCACACGAAATTTGGTAAAGAACTTAATAGGACACCGTAAAGGATATTCAACTTTTCCGACAACAATTTGGCGAATTAATTACGCAAGTGTACTACAATAGAACAACATTGAAATTATTTTCATAATCGTTTCGCAGCATTTGAATTAAAGAAGATATCATCAAGGAAAAATAGCATTAAATTATATTTTCCAGGATATCGGAACATGAAAATGACGTTAATTTGAAAATTTATCATACACAATATAGCAAAAGGCTGCTATGAAATTTCGGAGTAGCTGGGGGTTTGCATAATAACAATGACCCAGCAAAGAGAGCACTGATAAAAGGATACACAATTTTCTCGGTTACTATTGAACGATGAAAACTACGAATAGTTAACATCACGTTTCGAAAACAATATGAAAAGTTGACATCACATGTTTGACAGGAATTTATTTTCACGTTTATGGTAACATGGGTTATGTGACTAATTAAATATTGGTTCTGTTTTGTATACGAAAATAAGTGAAAAACTTTTCTTTGACATAATTTGAATTATTTGTGTGACATTCGTATGAGAAGTCCTTTAGAAATGATTTTAATTAAGCTTTCTATTAGCTTTTATCCTTTCAGAGTGAATTTTAATGTTTTCAAGGGAGATTATTTAAGGAAGTAAAACACTTTATCAGACTTCTTTATAACTAGCTTATAACAGCCTGGCAAATAAAAGTGTATGGAGAGTCTGGCAAATGTGGGGTCTCAGATGGTTTATTTATTTATTTAAACGCTTTTGAACAAAATAGATAACATTTTAATTTGTACAAAGAATTGGCGAAAAGAATTCAAGCATTACAGAGTAAAGTTTTTACTCTAATTTTTAAATAAAACGAAAGAAGTAGTTAAACATCCAACCCAGCAAACAATTTAACAAGCGCTCGCAAATAACGATCTTTAAACGAGCATAAAATGCCAAAAAACAAATATATTGCGTGCTGATCTTAAACGAACCAAATGAAAAGGGTCGCTCAACGTCGATCTTCTTATATTATACCAGCAGTTTACATTTCACCATACACATAAACAGAGCCAAAAATCATTTCGTGTCGATATCTCAAATGCAAACGGTGAAAAACTTCGTTTATGAATCGTTAACGATATTCATTATTGAAACAAAATAAGAATCATTAACGACACATTAATGATTCATTGATGACTCGTTAACGATCAAATCGCTCGTTAATGTAGTTCATTAACGATTCTTTAACGAATTAATTTGTTTGCTGGGAAGTTGAAGTTGATCGTGGTTCTTTTGCATTCTTAACATCGGGGTGTGATAGTAAATATCGAGTGAATCTCGAGGAAGGTAGAAAATATCTGAGCTCTTGGTTGAGACTGTTACGTGCCGTTCAGGTCATTGCAGAGGTCGGCATTAAAGAAGTATTTTTTTTTGTTTTAGTTGTGTTCGGCCCAACTTAGTTGGTTCTCCTTTAATGCAATTTACACAGTCATGCCGGTAAGGGAGAAAAAAATGAATTAAGGTTAAATGGGATTTAAAGGATGGAAAAGACTGAAATGCCGGTGGACGTAAAGTTTGAAGCTTCGAAGGTCGTATTTCAATGGGAATACAGCTTCTGGCAATACCAGAATTCCAAAGCTTTGAAGTTCGGGGTATGAATGACTGCATATATTTCACTGTATGGAAAGTTGGAAGCTTAGCAGTAAAATCGTGTGCCCTTGAAGCTAGGCGAGTATTTCTAGGAAATGTGTAAAGAACTTATTACTAAAACTTATCCTACGTTTAGCAAGTTCCTCACAGCATTTACCAGGAAAGAGCGGTAGAAAATACGACATTTCTGCGATGCTCTAGGGAGTCTATAGAAACCGTGTTAGCTTCATCTCCAATTAGTCGGAACGCCTGCCTCTGGACACGGTCGAGCATCGCAAGTTGCGTTTTGAGTACTCCAGCCCATAAATGCGAATTGTACTCAAGGCGTGGTCTATTGTAGGCATTATAGATATTTGCTGGGTCACAGGGAGTAAATATTTTTTTACATCTTCGGAGAACTCCTAGGAGTTTTGAAGCCTCAAGTGCTACGTCAAGTATGTGCTGGTTCCAATTAAGATGGTTATTTATCTTAATGCAGAGCGAGAAGTATTCGTAAGAGTCTAGTTGGACACCACAAGGTTACATGAGAGACCGACGCTGGAACATCACGTTTAAGAGAAACGCTACTCTATTTACCCTGCCCCATTCCAAGATTAGGTTCAGGTCAAAGTTCAATGATCCAAATAGATCGGCACGTTTAGATGCTGCCGGGACTCGGTGAGCTTTAGTAATCGAGTCGATTTTATAGATGTTATCCAGGGTACTGTGATCTGCAAAGTAATGTATCGAATTGAGCGTTGACGACAGAAGGTCATTAATAAACATAACAGAACTACGATTGCACGTAAGGCGCTAGAGCGCTAGAGTAGCTATAAAAATGTTTTATACAAAGGGAAGTTGCATGCCGTTTATAAGGACCATGCACCTTCGATGACTACCATCAGATATTGGTTTAATGAATTCAAGCGTGGCCGAACATCCGTTTTTGATGAAGAGCGCCCAGGCCACCCGATTGAGGTGACTACGGAGGATATGGTTGATAAAATCCATGATATTGTGTTAGCACATTGTCGGATGAAGGTCAGAGAGATTGCTGACATTGTACAGATCTCAATTGAATGCATATAAAATATCCTTCACGAAAAATTGGGCATGAGAAAGCTATCGGCGAGATGGGTGCCGCGTTTGCTAACAGTGGAGCAAAAACGGAATCGCATGACAACTTCGGAGCCCTGTTTGGACATGTTCAAGCGCAATCCGAAAGAATTTCTATGGCGTTTCGTGACTGTTGACGAAACATCTATCCATCACTACACGCCAGAAACGAAAGAACAGTCAAAACAGTGGATTTCACCTGGCGAAACTGCTCCAAAGAAGGCGAAAACGGTTCCATCGGCCGGAAAAGTTATGGCCACCGTTTTTTGGGATTCGCAAGGCATCATCTTCACCGACTATTTGGAGAAAGGAAGGACAATCACCGGGAAGTACTATACTGATTTATTGGATCGATTTAATGCTGAATTGATAAAAAAACGGACTCACTTGGCGAAAAAAAATTCCTTTTTCACCATGACAACGCACCTGCTCACTCGTCCGCAATCGCTACAGCACAACTGGTTGAATTGCGCTACGAATTGCTGCCTCACCCGCCATATTCCCCTGATTTGGCCCCCTGTGACTTTTTTCTCTTTCTAAACTTGAAGAAATCGTTGGCAGGAAAGAAATTCGGCTCGAAGAAGAAAATCGATTTTTTTGTGAAGTTGTGCCATATTGTATGGGAGGGGGTAGAAGGAGTAAAGCTAAACAATTGATTTCTTCAGTCTTAATTATAATGCTAATTAAATATTTAATGCAAAATTTGAGCTCGACAAATATTATACGTACTGAAAAAATTGGTTTGCAGTTTGTATGGGAGGTGGTTGAAGGCGCGAGGGATTAGAATAATTTTTATACCGTACATAACATTTATGATAAAAATAATATTTTCTAAATTTCAAATCAGTAGCTTATATGGTTTTCAAGAAAATTTGATTCATGTGAACGATTGAAAATGAGTCATTTTGTGTGGGAGGGGGTAGAGGGGGAGATTTGACCCGTTCACGAACTGGACCCTACTTTTTCGTCAAAAATGATGTGTACAAAATTTGAGCTTTCTTCTTCTCAAGCTACAGAGCGCACAGACGGACGAATGGAAGGATAGATGGACGGACATCCGGTTTTGAGATTTTTGAGCGGGAACAAATATTTTTGTACCCTTGGCGCCTTTGTGCGAGCATTGTTTCTTGGCGGTACAAACTTTAGAGCAAACTTATAATACTCTCAGGTTTCATCTAGTTTCATATAAGAAACTCTCCATCGATTTTACGAAGTTATTATTAAAGTCGACTGCTTTGAGCTTCACTAGGAAATGTTTGTGCCAAACTCTGTCAAGCGTTCTAGCGATGTCAAGCGCCAGAATTTGACCTTCGCCAAATCTATGGATGCAAGAGTTGAAACGATCAGTCAGATATACCAAGAGGTCACCTGTAGGACGTCCAGAACGGAATCCGTATTGGTGATCAATGATAAGTTTGTTATCTTTTATTTTGCGATTCACAGCCGTTTCTATCACTTTCTACAAAACGGAAGTAATGTAGTTGGCGGGTAACACTTTGTTTCCTTTCTTGGGAATTGACTGAACATTCGCCACTTTCCACGTACGCGAAAAGTGCCCAGAAGAATAAGAGAGATGGATTAAATCGCAGGGAAGAAAAACAATTTTTAAGGACTAATGGGGAAATACCATCGGGATCTGCAGATTTTTGAACATTGAGCTCACGAAGAACTCTGGAGATAAGATTGGCCAGCGACAAGCAGCCTGGAGTTACGTGCGAAACTTCCTTCTCCTTCTACGATGGCACTACAGCCCAAATCGGGCACTGGCCTCCTGACCTTCAGGTTCCTTAACATTTTTCATTATTTATTGTGCTAGGATTGTTAGACCTTCGCACAACCCAATATCTTCGAATTTTTCATTTTCGTAGATTGAGGTGACCAAGTTATAACCAAGCAGGCAACGTGCTAGAATTATGCGTCGATCGGGATTTGAACTCACGACCTTCGCATTATAGACCAACACGCTACACCCTAGCTACGTGTGAAACTTGCTGCAAGAATATTGGATTTCTCAACAGGATGGACTTCAATTCGGTCTCCATCTAGAAGAGTGGGTGTAAAATGATTTTACAAGGTTGTTGACCGAGTCTTTTGGTGTTTGAAGAATCTTCCGTCGAAGTTTTTGGTCGTGTTGAAACTTATTACTTTTCAAAATAGACTTGCAGGTATTTCTGGATGACCGTAAGACAATCTTTAGTGAACCACGAGTCATTCGACGGTTTGATTCGTTTATAACTAAATGGTGTGAAGAGTTACATGCCCCTAAGGATGTTTCGGTTATAAGCTGACAAGTTGTATCACAATTATTAGACTTGAAACGCAATTTCCGGTTTAATGTTCTCCAGTCTGCTTTTTTGTTTTCTTCGAGGCAGTTTGTCTTTTAATGTATTTACTGTTGTATTCGGAAATTGTGCTCGAATTAGGATGTGGTCAGTATTCCCAACTGGGGATGGCAATATTACAGAAACAGAATATTTATCGAGATGATTTGTTAGAAAAATGTCAAGCAAGTTTGAAGCATGATTTGCTATTTCAGGTAATCGAGTTGGTTCGGTTACTAATTGCACTGGAGCGAAGAGTTCAGTGTCCAGACCCTATTGGTCCATATTGGTAGAATGTTCAACCCAGGTATTATAATGAACGTTAAAATCGCCCGCCATAACGATTTCAACTTCAGGGTTTGCATCACACAATGCTTGAATAGAGTCAGACAACTTATCCAATTCCGTTCTTGTGCTTGCTACAGTCAATGTCGGACCTGAAGTTTTACCCAAGAGTAGTTAAATTCTGGATTGGCGGTGCCTAGATGGGAAATAACTTGAAAAGGTACATCATCGGGTATATATTGTTATAGATCTGGCAGCAACGCAATATTGATCTTTCCCGAATATGCCAGAATTTTATAGAACAGTCCCCCAATATGTAAAAAGCCATAATCAAAGATCTAGAACCTTCCAGTATAGTCGAGACACACACCCGACGAATACACCATGGAAGGTTCGAGAATTGGGAAAATGGTATAAAAGTACAAAGCTTTCAGACGGCAGCAGTCATTCAGCGACATCTATGGAAGGCGCGAACTGGTGCAAGAACGTGATAGAACAATATCGGCGGCGGTGCCATGTAGTGCGAATTAAGTTAAAGTGCGAATTAAGTTAAAGTGCGAATAAATAAATTATCACTTGTTTTTAAACGAATTGTGTTTTACTTGAAATCCCGGCGAACCCCTAGCTCGCAACAATATATAGCGATACTCCGCTACCGAAAAAATGTTGGCATGAGATGGTAATCAGGGATAGTAAGAAACTGTTCGCTACTTGGTAGCACTTTGGTCTCACAAAGTGCTAATACATCTGGTCTAGCGATTTGGGTATGGATGTACAGAAATAAATAAGAACCACCCAGACCGCGAACATTCCGTTGCTCAATGGTAAAATTTACCATAGCAACGCAATATAATAGAAGACGAAAAAAAAAGTTTGTAGAGGAAGCAAGCATTAAGAAAAGTCTGTCGTAGATGCAAAGGCTGGAGTTGAATTCGACGGCATCAATATGCCAAGCATGGTGAGGGTTCCACACGATAAAACAGTATTCTAAGATACTACGGACGAAGTGGGAAATTGCAGTACTGCTGTTCTTGGACGGTTAAACTGGACTGTCGTACGAAGGACGAACCCAGCAAGTCTGTATGCCTTATTTGTAATCTCAGAACAAGGATTGACGAATTTAGGTTTGCGATCGAAGGTTACTCCTAGATCCTTTCTTGTAGATACTGCTACAAGGTTGGATCCGTTAATAGAATAAGGGAGGACAAGAGAGGTAATCTTATACGAAAACTCCATAGCAAAACACTTCTCCATGTTCAAACAAATATCATTGTTAGAACACCAACGGGACAAAGTAGACAAGCCAGTCTGGAGGTCCAAGCTGGCGGAGTAAGAGGAAATTTTACGGAAAATTTTGAGGTCGTCCGCGTATAAGAGACAATTTGAAGATCAAAATTGGGGCAGATCATTAATGAAGAGCGCGAATAATAGCGGACCAAGAATAGATCCCTGTGGAATACCAGAGTTAGCTAGAAACTCAGCAGATGTATGTCCATTGAACGATCAATGAGGTAAGAAATAAACCAATTCAGGAGAGAGCCAGTGACACCGTACCTTTCAAGTTTTGCGATAAGAATTTTAGCACTAACAGTATCGAAAGCTTTCGAAAAATCAGTGACATGAACAGTGTTATGATGGTCCAAAGGTTGTGCTACGAAGTCAGTGAATTCACATAAATTGGCTGAAGTTGATCTTCCTGCAACGAATTTATGCTGGACGGGTGATATTCAATGATTAAGTTTCTCCCAGACCACATTGTGGGCTTATCTTTCAAAATGTTTACCGAAGCAGTTTAAAGTAGAAATTGGGCGATAATTGGTGTTTCCTTTCTTTAAAATAGGTACAACGTTAGCTAACTTCCAGCAAACGGGAGAAGAGCATTCCAAGAGAGAAAGTGGCACCGAGAGCTTCGATGAGGCAAATTTCATGAAGAAATTAGAAATCCAATCCCGCCCGCCACTGGTCTTTGGATCTAGGGGATTGATAATATTGTTATGAATCTGGTAACCACGCAATTCGATCTCTCTTTTCGAATGGTCGAGAATGACGTAGAACATTATCCCCTACTGTGTAAAACGCCATCTAGAACGTTCAAGCAAAACCCGGAACATTCTAGTATAGACACACACCCAGAATTGCCTCGAATAGTCCCAAACATTCTAGTTAAGACACACGCCTAAAATCGCCTGACGGATGTTTACTATAAAAAGAATGCAACTACCAGATAGCAGTCAGTCTTTGAACGAAGTTCATGGAAGACACCAACCGGTGTGTTACTGGGTTGTGCGAATTAAGTTTTTAGAGCGAATTAAGTGAAGTGATCGGGAAATTGTGTAAAAGTGCAATAAATAAATTATCCTTATATTTTAAAACGAATTGAGTTTTCTTTGAAATCTGGCGAACCCCTAGCTCGCAACAATATAGATAATATCACTCTCGCTAATGGACAATTTTCTGATGGAGTTCTGTGGTAGGATGAAAAAGCCATATGATAGGTCTTTGTTGGAGGAGCCACACACAGAGGTAAAGCATTTGACAAAAAGTTCAAATATTAGTTGAGGAGTGCAAGTTGTAATATCACCAAACTTAAATTGGGAGGAAAAATAATGATTTTTCCTACGCTTTCTAACGTGTGACCAGAATGGTTTGGTTTCATTACATGACAGAGACGCCTCACGCTGTGAAATGTATGCAGAGAAAGTTTTCTTGATATCCGATTATACCTGTTTATCCTGAGAGGAAAAGTTATGATAGTCAGGTAGGAGGGAAGAACGTTTATATTTTTCTATAGACGTTTTTTCTTATGGAGAACTTTCCTAACCATAGGGAACATTCCAATGAATTAATTCATCAAGAATGGATATAGTTGCATAGAAGATTCCTCAGAGCTTTTGGTTAAAGAGTTCGACCCAATCGATATTACCAATTTCACGACAAATTTGTTTATAATTATCCTTGTAGTAGTTGTATTTTTTGATCGCACTATTAAGAGAGGGAATAGAGAATTGTATGCCATCTTCGACAATCCAGAAGTGTCAACCCTCTCAAAATTTAAGAAACTTCAATAGGCTGGTCATGTGGAGCGGATGTATGACGGAAGAATTTGGATAAAGATCGGTCGGAAAACCACGAAAGCGCTGGGAGGATTCTATTGACGCAGACATCAAATCACTGCTAAGATTTTCAAACTAGAGGACGCGGTCACCGAACCGAGAAGAATGAAGGCGAAGTATTCAGGAGGCCAAAATCCGATTTGGGCTGTAACGCCATCGTAAATCAAATCAAAAATTAAGAGAGGGAATCGATAATTCAATTTGCACATTGACCTGGAGAGGACGATGATAAGGGTCAGGAGGCACTTATCCAATGGAGGTGTCAATACCGATTTGAGAAACACTAACATTGGAAAAACTTAGGTCAAGAATATTTCCACGATGATTAGTGCTTTTGTTGTGTTGAGTAATGGACGTAGGTTCACAAAGTGATCGCAGCAATATGTGAAATAGGAACAAAAAATATAGAGGTATCGACCGCGATAGGCCTTAATTTTGAGAAGAAGGTGTTCAATAAGAAAAGCATCGAAGTCCAGACAACGTGACGATGGCATGATGCTTTCAACAGCAATGAGTACTCTACCTCCATCTTTTTTGATTGAGCGTATAAGATCACGGTCATTCCTAAAAACTGTGTAGCAATTTGGGGAAAATTCAGAGTCAAGCACAGAAGGAATCAACAAGGTTTCAGTAACACATAGAATATCAGGCATACTTTCGAGAGAGGATACCAGAAAGTCATTCAACTTAGTTCTTAGACCACATACATTTCGATAGAGAATTGTAAGCTCCGAAAAATTATTTTTAGCTGAGGTTGAATTACAGCTAGGGTGTAGCCTAGTGGGTAGCGTGTTGATCTACGATGCGGAGGTCGGGAGTTCAAATCCCGGTCGACGCATAATTCCAGCAAACTGCCTGCTTGTATATAATAAAATCTTTCAAACGCGAAAAGAAAAAAAAAATAAAATAAAAAACAACAAAATTATTATCTCAAAAAAAAACGCAACTTTATTAGAAGATTTTATTTATTGTTAGATGCGGCCAACTGAGCGAAGCGCGGACGTAAGACTGGCTTACTTTTTTATTCCCGAGTTAAATTTCAGATTTCGATAAGGTGCTGCCACGTGACTTTATGTCGGTGCGAAAGGAATGTTTCCCACGGACGATTTTCTGCTGCGTCTGCTGGGAAATTGTCTTGCAGCGATTTTCCGTCGTGTCAGCTATGCGAAATCTCATTTTACGCGAATGGAGAGGTTGTTTTCTCGGATGACTTATCCGGTGACTTAACCCCTCCCTCCTTAGGTATCGACTCCGGACGATTATTCTTTAGCGTGACCATGACCTTTGTTTGGTTTTTACGCCGTATGAAAAGGTAAGCAGATGCACATATTATGATGATACCAATGATGATCATGTCAGTGGTTATGTTTACGTACCATTTCAAATTCGAATCGTATTTAACCTCTTGAATGTGTTTTGTGTTGTTAATGTTTTGCAGGTGCATTTCTTCTAAAAGGAATTTTCTTTCGATGTTCGCTATTGTAATATTCCTGTTTATGTTTGGCAGCACCATTTCGGGATAAAAACGTTCTGAATTTTCGTAATTAAAGTTTTCGATTGAAATTTTGCAATTTTTAATTTTAATAATGTTATTTTTCCTAATCTTTATTTCGCTTGGTTGCCCGCAGGTATTTGACAATATTTTTTCTTTCAAGTTTTTTGTTACTACAATACTATTTGATACAATTTTGATTTCCTCCTTGATATTTTTATAGTAGTTACAATTCATTTCTCTTGTGTTTAAAATATTGGAAATACATTGATCTTTATGGAGCACTAGGTCGTCTTTCAAAATGTGTTTTTTGTTTATATTGACAAAAATATTTTGCTTACATGTAATTACTTTACTAACATTAGTGCTTATTTCTAATGAACCATTTTTATTTGGAATTTTTTCAATATGCATTCTAAAATATGAATTTTGTACAAAATTTGGTATGGATAATACAAAAATTATAGAGTTATCTTTAAATAATACACACGACTTTATATAAGGTAATTTATCTGTAGTAATGTTATTGAATCTTATTTCTTCTTGTGTTAGAATATCTCTAGGTAAAATTTCTAACTTACTAGCTAAAATTATTTCTTTTACATTTGTAATTTGCTTTGACAATATGTTGATATTTTCATTAATTTCTGTAATGATCATAAACATTTTTAGTTTTTCATTTATTTCGTCGACATGATGCTCGACTTTATTTATTTCAACAGCTATCCTGTTTTGAACATTATTTACATGATTCGTTATGTTTCTAATCTGATCCGAAATTTGGCTATTTATCGTAACTTGATTGTTCAAATTCGCGATAATATTTCTATTATTTCTTTCTACTACTTCGAAGTGTTTCTCAATGTCCTCGCGGTCATTGTTATCCATTACACCGGCTACAAATCGTAAACTATTGCCCCAAATATTAATTAATCCCCTTTTATTTACGTGATGAGGAATGATATTATTAAGATTTTCGCGAAGGTGTTTAAGATTATACAGTAAGGTTATAGGTATTTCTATTTTTCCGTTAAGTTGAACTAAATTTGATTCTATTTTATTTGTACTGTCCTCGTATTGGGTTAAATTTATTAAGTGCATGATTCTATTATAATTACTAATTATTTTTATTTCCGATTCCTGTAGAAGAAAGTATCCATTTCCAAAGGGTATTTCCTCTATCTCGATTGATGGCTTGACAAATGTGAGGTGTAAGATTAATAAAAAGATGATGATTCCTGTAAGAAAATATTAATTTTGATATTTCAGTTGTCTTTGGAATTGGCTAATGTATCGAGGTAAGTTTTCTTGATTTACTTTAAGGTGGTCTTCCCCAGATTTTTCTACATGTACTTTCTTATGGTGTGGTTGAAGTTTAGTAATTCTATTAAGCTTAAGATAATTTGAGGGTTTTCCTTTGTGTCTTCCCCAGTTGCAAGTTTTAATTCTTTTTGTTTTGTTAGCATGGAGAGTTGTATGTATTGCCTGGTATTCTTCCGGTCTAATTTTTCCATTTAGGAAGTCTAAGGGTTTCCTGTTTGTGGATGAGTGAGTTGTTTCATTGTAAATTTTCAAGGCTTTGGTGATCGGATCATCATCAGGTGGTAGCCCTTCTTCTTTCTCAATAACGTTAAGTATACGTAAATGTTCATTTAGAGTGTTGTGGAATCTCTCTATGTCTCCATTACTCGTGTGATTATTAGGGGTGGTGAAGTGAATATCAATTCCTTCGTTATTCAAGAAATTAATGAAATTTCGACTATTAAATCCTCTTTCTCTATCTGTAATGATCTTTGCGGGTTTTCCGAAAGACGCCAGATATTGCATTAGGCCATTTTTTAAGTCTGACCAGTTTCTAGATTTAATTGGGATTATTTGCGCGTGTTTAGAAAATTTATCGATTATGGTGATATATGGGTTACCTTTGCTTTTAAACCAAATATCCATATGAATCACTTCCAAAGGTTTCTTGGGTGTTTCTGTAACTTTGTAGGGAAGTTTGAGGGGGTGCCTTTCGTATTTGGCGGTATTACAAATATGACAGTTATTTATTACTCTTTGTATTTCTAGTTTTAATTTTGGAAAATAATATTTCCTTTTTATTTCGAAATAAGCGTCGTTGATACCTCTATGGTTCGTTCTATGATGTTGCTCTAATATTCTCTCCTGCAATTCCTGGCGATTTAAAATATCTTCCAGTAGTATAGAGCATTTATTTAGTTTCAGCGCTTTATTTTTCGAAAAATGCTTTAGGTATGTATTTTGGAATTCGCGGTAAATGTTAATGTCATCGATCATAATACCTACTATTCCTTTAGGAGGGACATGTTTTTTCATGATATCGATGAAATAATTTTCTCCAGGATTGGGATGTGTAAAGGTTTTTCTAGTCCTGCCGTGAAATTTTTGAATATTTACTTCTAATTCGGAATCTTTTCTTATAATGATCTGTGTTTTATAAAAATTTAAAGGAGATTCTGAGATTGGGATATATTCTGTATTGTCTTCATCAGCTGAGTGTATTGTTGCATCTGTCGAATTAATTTCGTCAGCCTCCATTTCGTTCGAATGGATTTCTATTCTTGATAGAGCGTCAGCGACTTTATTTTCTCGGCCTTCTAAATACTCGATGTCGAAGTTGAATTCTTCTAGTTTAACTTTCCACCTTTGCAATTTCGCATTAGGTTCTTTCAAGTTATGCAACCACTGTAAGGGTTTATGGTCTGTTTTAATCAAGAATTTCCTACCATAAAGATATGGCCGAAAGTATTTGGTAGCCCAAACTATCGCAAGCAATTCTTTCTCGATTGTTGAATATCTGCACTCATGTTCATTGAGTGTTCGAGAAGCATAGCAAGTTGGATGACTATCCTGGGAAAGTACAGCACCAATAGCAAAGTTACTAGCGTCCGTAGTTAGAGTAAACTTTTTTGCGAAATCGGGATAAACTAGTATAGGATCTGTGGTGATCAAATGTTTTAATTTATTAAAGGATTCTTTGTATTCAGGATTATTCACGTCGATGCGTTTGTTCTTCTTTAAATAGTTCGTCATGGGTTTCGCAACCTTGGCGAAATCTTTAATGAATTTGCGGTAATACCCGACTAAACCTAAAAAGGATTTAATTTCTTTTGGGGTTTTCGGTATTGGAAATTTGTTGATTGCGTGAATTTTGGTAGGGTTAGGTTTTATTCCGCCGACAGTGATTATGTGACCGAGGAATTCGGTCTCTTGTTTAAAAAATTCGCTTTTATCTAACTGAATCTTCAGGTTCGCTTCCTGAAGTCTGTTTAATATTTTTTGTAGGGAATCGAAGTGTTCCTCTTTGCTAGTACTAAAGATAATGATATCGTCTAGGTAGACGTAGCAGATCTTGCCGATGTATTCCTTGAGTATCGAATTCATGAGCCGTTGGAAAGTTGCCGGGGCATTTTTTAGCCCAAATGGCATCCTGGCAAACTCATAATGTCCGTTGTCGGTGCTGAAGGCTGTCTTTTTTATGTCTTCTTTGGCGATTTCGATCTGGTGGAAACCCTTTGCCAGATCCAAAGTTGTAAAATACATGGCTCGCCCTAATTTGTCCAAAATATCGTCAATATTTGGGATAGGGTATTTGTCATCGATAGTGACGTTGTTTAGTTTCCTGTAATCGATGACGATACGCCACTTTTCTTCGCCTGACGCGTCCTTCTTCTTCGGAACAACCCAAATTGGGGAAGAATAAGGAGAGTCACTGGGTTTAATGATACCTTGCCTTAGCATGTCGTCGATTTGTTTGTGGACTTCTTGACGGTGGATCTCAGGATATCGATAGAGTTTTGTAAAAATTGGAACTTCGTCGGAGGTATTAATTTTATGCTTGATTTCATGCGTAAATGTAAGGTCATCGCCTTCACGATAGAAAGCTTTGTCGAATCTTCTCACTAACTTTAAAAGGTCGACTTTAGTTGATTGATCTAAATGATCACATCTTATCTCGTTTGCATCGAGAAATATTTCGTTTTGGAAAACTGTCAATTCTTCGAAAGGTACAGGGACAGCATATTCCCTTTCTTCATTTTCGTTGAAGAAAAGAGGAATTTCGTTTCCTGTTTTTAATTTCAGAATTTTATTTTTGTAATTAATTTCGGCTTCAAGTGGGAGCATAATATTGTTTCCTATTAGTCCATCGAAGTCGTCGTGGAACTCCATTTCTAGGAACTCAATTTTTTCCACTGAATCGAATTCAACAAAAGGGTCGATTAATAATTTAGTGTCACACGCGATCACATTTTTAAGGGTTTTAACATTCACAGGATTTATTTTATTTTTATAAATGGGGTTGCAGATACCCGTATTCAGGATACTCATAGTTGCGCCAGAATCCACTATGAGCCTTAAGGGTCTTCCTCTAGTTTGAACTTTTATATAAGGAAGTGATTGCTGTTTTCCGAGGCTGCTAAGGGAAAATTTCTTACTGTATTTTCAGTTTCTAAAGAGTTAATTCTGGAATTGATGGATGCATCGACATCCATGGGCTCTTGTCTATTGTTTCTATTGTTATTATAGTAGTTATTATTTTGTCTGGTATTTTGTGATCGATTGGGGTTAAATGGTCTAGAGTTTGAACTTTGTGGATTTCGCCTGTTATCAGATTGGTGGTTTCGATTAGGGTTAGTAGAGTGATTGTTATCGGTAGGTGTATGAAAGTTGTTATAGTGGCTATTTCGGTTTTTATTATAATTTGGGCTAGTAGAGTGATTATTATAGCGACTATTTTGGTTTTTATTGTTGTTGTTTCTGAAGGGATTAAAGTGTGCATAGTTTCCTTCAAATAGAATATCAATGGCTTCTTCTAAAGTTCTTGGGTTTCTACTGAAGAGGATTGATCTCATTGGCTCTGGTAATTTGCTTTTGAAAACAGTTAGAGCCGTTGCGATATTTGCTCTAATAGTAAGGGCTGAATTAGCTTCATCCTTAGCTTTATTATTCAATCTTCTAAGAATGCCTTTGATTTTATTGTAGAGGTCGACACTGTCCGTACAGAAAGTAACACCTCGAAGTTCGTCGAGAATTTGCAAACTACTTTTTTTATCACTAAAATTGTTAAGTAGCACTATTTTAATTTCGGACCAGGTTTTCACATGATTATTTATTTCAATAATTTCTCTAGCTTCATTAATTAATTTACTTTTAATTTTATTATAGAGAATTGTTTGGCTAGGTACATCATATCTTAAAACTAATGGAAGGATCTCTTCAATTAGATCTATAAAAGTAAAGAGGTCCTCACCCTTTCCTCCAAATTCCGGGAGTTGTCCAATATATTTGAGAGGATCGATGTTGAGACTCAATGGCTGTTGTTGTTGCATCGTTGTTGTATTGGTTGCAAGATTTCCTTCAAGTTGCAGCAGACTTCCTTCTTCTTCTTCCAAAATGATTTCCCCGTCGAAATAGCGTTGTTCTAATCGGTGAGTTCGTCGTCGTTGCTCCAGTTTGGTCGCACTTTTCAATTATTCACAAAATTTCTCACTATTGCTCTGCTTTTTTTTTCTTTATATCACTAAAATTTTTTTTTTTTTTCAAATTCACGTTTTTTATCACTGGATCCCTTTATTCGGGATCCTACCGACTGCGCCAATAAAATCTTTCAAACGCGAAAAGAAAAAAAAAATAAAATAAAAAACAACAAAATTATTATCTCAAAAAAAAACGCAACTTTATTAGAAGATTTTATTTATTGTTAGATGCGGCCAACTGAGCGAAGCGCGGACGTAAGACTGGCTTACTTTTTTATTCCCGAGTTAAATTTCAGATTTCGATAAGGTGCTGCCACGTGACTTTATGTCGGTGCGAAAGGAATGTTTCCCACGGACGATTTTCTGCTGCGTCTGCTGGGAAATTGTCTTGCAGCGATTTTCCGTCGTGTCAGCTATGCGAAATCTCATTTTACGCGAATGGAGAGGTTGTTTTCTCGGATGACTTATCCGGTGACTTAACCATATATATACCTTGGTCACCTCAACTTACGAAAATGAAAAATTCGAAGATAGAGAGTTGTGCGAAGGTCTAACAACCCTTCCACAATAAATAATGAAAAATATTAAGGAACCTGAAGATCAGGAGGCCAAGGCCCTATTTAGGTTGTGGTACCATTGTAGAAGAAGCATAAGAATTTCAGCCAACGCTAGACATATTGATGAGTTCATTCGAAGTTGACGCGTTGTTGCAAATCTGTAGATTTAGGTTTAGAAGATCTTCTTGATTTCCATGTACTTAGATATTGTTTTTTTTTCTTTACGGCCGTCGAAAATAACTTAGGGGGTCACCCTTTGATGCGCGATGCACAGTTAAGTCGACACGGGTACGGGGAAACAAGTGAATAGAGGAAAATTAGTAGGGAAACACAGGAGGGGAGATTTTGAAGTGGCAGTGAACGTTGTTCTTAAATTGCTGGAGGTTGTATCCCGTTGGAAGGAGATTGCCTGGTAATGAATTCCACAACACTGTCGTCCGAGGGATGAAGGACTGGGACTGCCTAAACTTCACTGTTCTCCACGGCAAGGGCTTCACGTTGTACTCGTGTGAGCGTGCAGCTTGGCGAGTATTTCGAGGGGCATTGAATGTAGGTGGTATAAGGGCTCTTAGTTCCTTGCTGCATTTACCATGGAAA
The DNA here is from genome assembly GCA_963669355.1 of Chorisops tibialis. Lineage (NCBI taxonomy): Eukaryota > Metazoa > Arthropoda > Insecta > Diptera > Stratiomyidae > Chorisops > Chorisops tibialis. Next base: position 11,483,459 of record OY770262.1, on the reverse strand, counting down.
TATCTATAGTAAATGCAGAGTGCACCGATATTTCGACGATGCTCGAGGGAGTCAATTGAGGCCGATATAGCTTCATTTCCAATTAATCGGAATGCATACTTCTGGATACGGTGTCAAGGAGGGCCAGATGTGATTTTGGGGCCCCAGCCCAAACATGCGAGTTGTACTCCAGACGTGGTCGGATATAAGCCTTATAGATAGTAGCTAGTTCGGTGGCAGAGAAGTATTTCTTACACTTCCGCAGAATACCTAGGCGTTTCGAAGCATCGAGAGCGACTTCGTAAATGTGTTGGCTCCAATCTAGGCGATTGTTAAGTTTTACACCTAGTAATGTAAAATCTGCAGAAGGTGGAATCTGTACGCCATTCAAGGACATATTAGTGACCGACGTCGGAACGTTATGTTTAAGAGATAGATGACACGACTGCGTTTTTAAGGCATTAAACTCTACTCTGTTGTTCCTGCCCCATTCCAGGATTTAACTGAGGTCAGAGTTCAATGACTGTATCGACTCATTACGACAAGAGGCCACCGATATCGGACGAGCGTCCGCAGGAGAGTCGAATTGGTAGGTGTTATCTAAAGTGCTGTCATCTGCGAAACAGTGAATAGGATTGAGAGTAGACGACAGAAGGTGGTTTATGAAGACTAAAAAGAGAGTGGGAGATAAAACTGAGCTCTGACGGACGCCGGAGTCAATAGGAAAGGGTGCAGAAGTTACTCCGTCTAGTACGACTCGAATAGAGCGCTCGGAGAGGAAACTCTCAATCCATTGAAGAAATAGTGTTTAAACCAAAGGCCTTTAGCGTGGCTAGGAGACATTTGTGTCAAACTCTGTCAAACGCTTTGGCGATGTCAAGAGCAAGAACTTGACCTTCACCACATTTGTGGATGCAGGAATTCCAACTCGGTAAGATAGATCAGGAGATCGCCTGTAGAGCGAGCCGAGCAAAATCCATATTGGCGATCATGAATGAGATTTTTATCCAGAAGAAATTTGACGAGCCTGCGATTGACAGCAGTCTCCATTACCTTTGAAAGCACTGAGGTAATGGCTATGGGACGGTAATTGGCGGGGTTTGCTTTGCTTCCTTCCTTTGGAATTAGCTGAACATTCGCGACCTTCCAGATCTTAGGAAAGCACCCTGAAGAGTATGAAAGATGGTAGAGATTACGAAGAGGCTAGAGAGGAAGCGCAGTTTTTAAGGACAATACGGGGATGCCATCAGGCCCAGCAGACTTGTGAATATTGAGCACTTGCAGGATCCTGGAAATAACCCTAGTTCGAAAACGAAGAGGTGGCAGCGAGAAACCAGAGTTTTCTGTTCAGTATGACGCTAAGGGACTACTATATCGTTATGTTAAAAAAAAAATAGCAAAAAAATTAATCGTAACCACACATTAAGTAATTGGGTGATAAAATTTTTGCTGAGTGGCGGCTAACTTATGCTATAAAAATAGCAAACACATTTCGAATGAAAATGAGTTCACACATAATTTTCCTAGAACTATTTTTAAAAGTAGCGTGATATCTCTGGTGACTTGCTTCAAAATGTTTAGCATACTTAAAATACGAGTATTTGCATAAAAACGAGCATTACTCTGCCGAAAATTTATTTGATTTATGCCTGAGTTCGAGATTAATCCGCAAGAAAAAAAAAATTAAAAGAGATTTCACCTTTTTCTTGGCAATACTACAAATTTATTTTTGTTGCAATTAAAACGTGACCGTTTGGAAATTGTTTTTGTCTTCATTTGATATGTTCCGTAAGACAGGCCCAGATCCTACGATCCAAGGAGGATATATAAAATGGAGTGCCTGATAGGCTGTCTCATGTGGCAACACTTTTTGATTCGGAAATTTTCAAAAATTGTGTCCCTGCTTAAGATGGCTTGAAATTTGTACAAAAAAATACCATAATTTGTATTCTATGTTGGTCGCTAATATTCAATCAACAATAAAGTAATTTTCAGTACAATGGAGTTTACTATTTTATTTCAGAAATCTTTATTTTTTCAATTTTTATTAGTTTTGGTTCGTGTCTAAGCTAAGTACTTTAGCAACGGACAATTTAACGCGGGACAGAGATAGTTACTTTGGGTTTAAGTATGCCAAACAAGGAGAGCGAAACAATTCTTTCGAAAATTTGACAACTGTTTCGAAAAATTTATCGTGGGAAAGAGTTAGTTGCAATATTTTTAAGTGTGCCAGACAAAGAAAGCGAAACGATTTTTTTCGAAAAATTTCGATCATTTCGCCAGTAAGGGAGGGAAATACTTTCATTCCCATTTTCTTACACGGCAAAGCATGCTCATAGTCACTTCTTATTATATATCCTCCTTGCTACAATCCTACGAATTTTGATAGGACATATTTCAATTAAGGAGAAAAAACATTGCTTTGGATTTTTGGTATCCAAAGTGGTAATCCAACGTCAGGACATAAATCCCTGGACTACAAATATAGTGAATCATTTGGACGCAAATCCTCACCTTGGTTATGCGTTTGAATCGAAAGTAAGTAGTATGAAAGAACATAAACTTATAAATGAACAAGACGAAGCAAACTTGCGCCAAAGATACATCAAATTTGTACTAATATGAATACAAGAATTGCGATCGAGACTCCCTGACAACATTGAAGTATTGGAGAAAACTGACTAACTGCTATGTAAAAATGTACTAAAAATTCATAAAGAATCCTTACTGCTCTTATTGACTTCCTTCCAGTATACTGATAATGTCATATCCTTAATTGAAACTGAATGGGATGCTATACATTTTACAAAATTGTCAAAAACAACAAATACTGTTGAATTTTGGAAAGAAGTAAAAGATGCAACGGATTTAGATCCATTTAAAGAATTAAGTGATTTTGCATTTTCAATTTTACTTCAGTGTAAGAAATAAGGGAAAAACAAAATTAAGGAACAGGATGATGTCAGAAATGGTGAACGAATTTTTAGACATACGTTCTGGATTAAAAAGATTAAATTTGTGATTCATACGACTTGCCGGATAAAATAACTCATGACGTTGGAACATTTAAAATCTATAATAGGAATATCAAAACTCAACCATCGACCTTTTCTTCCGTGCCCTTGGAAACGGAAGAAGATGAAAGTGAAAGTGAAGACGAAATAGTCTTATTTCCTAATAAAAGAGCAAAAATTAATATTCATCTATAAAAGCACGGATTCCTCTAGCTAGAGGAGTAAACCTCGTATATAAAAATCCACGGTGGAACAGCATATGCCAATGAATGAATGGTTAGTGGGTAACTAACCATTAATATGCGAACTCTGGATACCTGGTGACCTCCAGTTTTAATTAGCCTTCCCCTAGTAATGCAGAGCTCTGCTAGGGGTGACTCTACTTTCTTGCGCTACTCGTGGGAACATGAATAAAAATTTTAATAACAAAAACAAACAAGGGGCTGATGCTTCCCCCAATGCATCACAAACAGCGGTTAATAACGCAACGGAAGTGGGTAGTAAAGCATATAAGACCACCACTAAGAGCGGATAGCAAAACCGCAAAAAAACCACAATCGGACGAACAACTGCTATTAGCAGAGCTAAAGCAGTTGAGTCTGACAGAAGAAAAAAAGAGGTTAAGCGGGGCCGCTAGAAGAAGGTATATGTACCACCGCAACCACGTGAAAAACCCAAACGAGGCATACGACCTTGCCTGCATGCCAATGCAAAGCACATTGGAACCGGCACAGAAAATGGCGACAAAAAGAGGTAGAACCTCATCAACAACACCGCCAGCCGCCTGAAATGTAAATAAAAAGCAGAAGACCGCGAATAGAATCATGCATAGACCGGCAGAAGATACTCAGCCATCCACGTCGGGCATAAGCTACAGGGACGCGGTCAAAGAAGTAAAGGTGGGTATTATACACACCGAGCATCCGCTCAAAATACTTACTCCAGAGCAGCTAGCTGCAATCCAAAAATCCATCCTGGACAGCATTCCAACAGCAGCCATAGAAGGAATAAGGCCACAATTTTGTGGAATTAGCCTCAAGCCAGGATGGATGCTAATTGTGTGCGGAGATGAACAAACCGCATCGTGGCTTGAAACAACAGCCAAAAACATTAAGCCGGATGACTCCACCACCATCAGGGCGGTTCCGGAGGAGGATATTCCGCGATTAGAGATAGTCACGGGATATTTCCCCCAAGAAGAAGACTCGACAGAGAAAATCACAACCCTCATCGACTCTCAAAACGTAGGTTTGTGCGCCTCAAATTGGAAAGTCCTTAGTAGAAAGATAGAGGGAACAAATACAATCATAACCTTCTCCATCGACGGCCAATCGATGGAGGGGCTTAAACAGAAGGGGCACCGAGTCTGGTATAAGTTCTCGAGTGTGACTCTACGCCCCTAAGGCTAAGGAGGTCAGAAGCGGCAAGCTGCAATCTACCGACGATGGCCAAAAGCCTGAATAGCATTAAAGTTATTCAGGCAAATCTTCATCGTGCAGCAGCGGCCATGGACGTACTGACGTGGAGATTTCAATTCAAATTCCTGTTAAGGCCCCCAATAGGGGCATAGGACAGAAACAACTCTCTTCCACAAGGCGCGATCCTGAGAAGCGGCTTTAAGCTGTTGCCAGGACTTGTTTATTCCTCTGGCCTCCTGCTCAACTGCTCGCTTCCATGTGTTACATGGTCGACCAACCCGACGTCTTCCTTGAGGGTTATAATCCAGAGCCAAAGTTCGTCGTTGGAGATCACTTCTGGCCAGAATATTCCTAAAATGCGTCGGAGGCATTGGTTTACGAAAGTCTGTAGTTTCTTGGTAAGTCGAACGGTCACTTTCCACGTAGTACAACCATACAACAACACGGATTTGACGCATGCGTCAAAAACTCTCAGCTTCGTGCGAAGGGAGATCTCTCTTAACCTCCAGAAAGGGGAAAGGATACCGAAGGCCTGACGAGCTTCATTCAGCCGAGCCTCAACATCCTTTTCGGCTCCGCCGTCCATGCTGACAATGCTTCCGAGATAGCAAAAATCTTGCACCTCTTCCACATCCTGTCCATTAAGAACAATTGGTGTGCTTGCGTTCGAACCCATGTGCATGTACTTGGTTATGCGAAATAGTGATATCAACAAAAGAGGTGAGTCAGTTTTGGAGTTCCTTACTACTAACAACCTAGATATAATAAATAAAGATAACACACCGACCTTCATAAATTCAGTAAGGCAGGAAGTACTTGACCTAACCATAACAAGCCCCTGCCTGGTTGACAAGTGTGAAAATTGGCACGTATCAAAACAACCTTCATTATCAGACCACAGGCACATCTGTTTTGATATTAAGACTTCATTTAGTTACATAGAACAATACAGAAACCCTAAACGTACCAACTGGAATCTCTACCAGTCAGTCCTAGAGTACGAAATAGGTATCGAGGAGGAAACAATAAACAGCCCAGACTGCATTGATAAAATCACAAATAAACTCGTAAGCAATATTATCAATGCTTACGAGCAAAGTTGTCATGTTCTACACAAAAAAAGAGCCAAACAAACGCCTTGGTGGAACGAGGAATTAGCGGCAAAACGCAAACAAACTAGAAAATTGTTCAATATAGCAAAAACCTTTGGTACCTGGGACGAATACAGAGAGTCCCTTACTGAATATAATAAACTTCTAGAAAAGTTAAAAAAAAGAAATTTGGAGAAGATTCTGTGAAGAGATAGATGATCTCCCAACGATCTCAAGACTCCAAAAGGTGTTGTCAAAAGACACCCCGACAGACATCGGACTATTAGAGAGACCAGATGGGTCCTTAACCAAAAGCAGCATGGAAACTCTTGAAGTGTTATTGGCAACGCATTTCCCAGGCTGCAAGTTAATTAACAATAATGAAGATTTAGAGGTAGAGGAAAGGATGTATCGTCAAACTCCATTTAGGATACATCCCAAAAATCTGGAGGAAAGCGAGAGTGGTATTTTAAACCGAAGGCAGGGAACCGTCCCAGCGAACAGCCAAAGTCATATCGCCCTATAAGTCTTACCTCCTTCTTTGTCAAAACGATGGAGAAATTAATGGACATTTACATAAGAACGGGACCTAACAAGGTCTGTCTTAATAACAACCAACATGCCTACCAAAAAAACAAATCAACAGAGTCAGCCCTTCATGGTTTGGTAAGACAAATCGAAAAGGCAGAAGACTATAAAGAAATTGCCCTTTGTGCGTTCCTAGATATAGAAGGAGCATTTGACAATACTCCCCATGAAGCCATAAGAGCGGCAGCTAGGAAAAAGGGTTTGGAAACGGCCACGATAAAATGGATACACGCCATGCTGAAGAGCCGAATGACAACCACGGATCTAGGTGATAGCACAGTGACTGCACAGACCTATAGAGGATGTCCTCAAGGTGGGGTACTATCCCCACTACTTTGGTCAATTGTAGTAGATGAGCTTCTGGACCGTCTAACAGACCAGGGATACGAGACAATAGGATTTGCTGATGACCTTGTCATTATCATTAGAGGCAAATATGATTCAATAATATCGGAAAGAATACAATCAGCCTTAGAGGTGATAATGAACTGGTGTCAGTCTAAGAACTTGAACATTAACCCAAGTAAGATCTCAGTCTTAGCTAGTACCATTCACAAATAGAAGGAAAAACCACATTGTACCTCCTTCAATAAATGGAACAATAATACCCTTTCAGATGAGGTAAAATATCTAGGTGTTATACTGGATAGCAAACTCAACTGGAACAAACATTTAGAATGGACTCATGCCAAAGCACTAAAGGCATTTTGGGCCTGTAAAAGCTTATTTGGCAGAAAATGGGGATTAAAGCCCAAAATGATTTACCGGTGTTACAGAACAATCATTCTCCCAATAGTCACATACGGATCAACGATATGGTGGACTAAAATATTACAAAAGAAAGCACAGCTTACGCTATAAAAAATCCAAAGGCTAGCTTGCCTTGGTATCACAGGTGCAATGAAAACCTGTCCGACAGCGGCAATGGAAATGTTCCTTAACATCCCTCCGATACATATCCAAATAAAAAAGGAAGCTATCAAAGGAGTGTTACGCATACAGGAGAAAAACAATTATAAGTCAGGGGATTTTAGAGGTCACCTCAAAATCCTAAGAGACCCAAAAATAGAGGTTATAACTTCCACATTATCAGGCGCGATGCCGACAAAATTCAACTTTGAAACCCCCTTCAAAGTTATAATCAGAGAACGCAAGGACTGGCAATCCATGCTACCTGAAATAGTAGAGGGATCAACCATCTGGTATAGAGATGGCTCTCGCACCTCTGAGGGGACAGGAGCCGGAGTCAAAGGTCCTAACTTCTGGGTGTCAAAATCACTCGGTAAAGAAGCCACAATCTTCCAGGCCGAACTAATTGCAATGGAGCTATGCATCCAAGAAAATATAAGGAGAGCTCATCGCAATAAAACTATTTATATCCTATCGGATAGTCTGACGGTTCTCAAAGCTCTAGCATCCAATAAACACGGATCGAAGATAGTATGGGAATGCCTTCAAAACCTAATCTCCCTGGGGAAAAGGAATGATGTAACCTTAATGTGGGTACCAGGACACATGGGAATTGAGGGAAATGAAGAGGCTGATCGCCTTGCAAAAAACGGCGCAGAAACAAATTTTATTGGTCCAGAGCCATTCTGCGGAAAACCAAAAGGGTATTCCAACCCCATACTCAAAAAGTGGGTAGAAAAAGAAAATAAGATCTACTGGAATAGACTTCCAGGCTTGTCAATTTCAAAAAAACTGGTCCCACCAAAAAAAAAACAAAGTGGAGGATATTCTAAAATTCAGCAAGAAGGATATTAGTACTCTAATCGGCCTAATGACGGGGCGCAGTGGAGTAAGCCACCACCTCAAAAATATGGGCTTAGCTGAAACCGACATTTGTCGCCTTTGTCTCGAGGACTCAGAAACGACAGTACACATCCTATGTCACTGTGAAGCAGTAGCTAGGAAAAGACACAGTCTTCTTGGAAAGGGTTTCCTTTCTACGGAGGAACTAGCCAATACGGCTCCCTTAAAGATTCTCAAATTAGCTAAAGCTATTGAAATATAATAGGGTGAAGGGGCTATAAACGCACAATAGGCCAAGAAGGTCGCAGTGCTCTCACGCGTTCCCCTAATAGTAATAGTAATAATGTGTAAAACCGATAGATTTAGTAATTTTATAGCGCGGATGATACTATTATTAACGATTTTCCGCCTGGAAAATGAGGAAAATTTCATTTCAAAATCTCATTTTTGAAGTTCTAAAATGTTTGTCGCCGAGGGAAAATGTTTCTTTGGGAAATTATGGTTTATAATAATATTATAATTTTTTGGAAAATTTAAATCCCAAAACGTAGTTCTTTTTAGTTTGATACGAAAAAGAGGGTTTAATGATAAAAAGCCCCGCAGGGCTACCCATAACGTAGTTCTATGCGGAGCCGTAGTTGGATACGAAAAAAGGGGTTTAATGATAAAAGCCCCGCAGGCCTAACCAAAACGCAGTTCTTTGCGTAGCCATAGTTGGAAACGAAAAAGAGGGTTTAATGATAAAAACCCCGCAGGGCCACCCAAAACGTAGTTCTATGCCGAGAATTTTTTTTGCAAATAATATTATTAGATTTAGATTTAAATTTTCCAGAAAATTATTAAAAAATTATAATTTTAATATAAACTATAATTTCCCAAAGAAACATTTTCCCTAGGCGGCAAATTATATAATCCCAACCAAGGAGGATATATAAAACGGAGTGCCTGATAGGCTGTCTCATGTGGGAATGCTTTTCGATTCGAAAATTTTCGAAAATTGTGTCCAAGCTCAACTTGGCTTCAAAATTTTACAAAAAAAAAAATACCATAATTTGTATTCTCTCTTGGTTGCTAATATTCAATCAACAATAAAGTAATTTTCAGTACAATGGAGTTTGCTATTTTATTTCAGAAATCTTTATTTTTTCAATTCTTATTAGTTTTGGTTCGTGCCTAAGCTAAGCACTTTAGCAACGGACAATTTAACGCGGGGCAGAGATAGTTACTTTGGGTTTAAGTGTGCCAAACAAGGATAGCGAAACAATTCTTTCGAAAATTTGACAATTGTTTCGAACAATTTAACGTGCGAAAGAATTAGTTGCAATATTTTCAAGTGAGCCAGACAAAGATAGCGAAACGATTATTTTCGAAAAATTTCGAGCATTTCGCCAGTAAAGGAGGGAAATACTTTCATTCCCATTTTCTTACAAGGCAAAGCATGCTCATAGTCACTCCTTATTATATATCCTCCTTAATCTCAACTGATTTTTGTGTATGACATTACTAAATAATGTAAATGTCAGTCGAAGAACATGGAAACTTTAATTCGTTCGGGTTTACTTACACGCGACAAGTAATTTTAATGTTTTGCCTTACGGAAGGCTCGGATTAACAAACTGATTGTGTAGTTCGAGTGATCGTGTATTTTTATGAAAATTCCGCCGGGGAAAACGAAAAAATTTCCATTTTAGAACCTCAAAAATGAGATTTTGAAATGCGATTTTCCTCATTTTCCAGTCGGAAAATCGCTAAAAATAGTATCATCCGCACTCTAAAATTACGAAATCTATCGTTTTTACACATAATTACTTAGTAAAAAAATGTTTTGTGAATTTTAAAAAAATCCACGATTCACTACTTATTCCCTCTTCTATTATACAAGGCACATTATTACGATCAAAATTTGATCGAATTTTGCACATCGTAACTGCGATTGAACGCGAATATTCAACATTTTCTATTTTTTTTTCACTGTGTACCATTCTATGGAAAATCTTTGGCGCTTATAGATGACAACTATCAACATTTGACAACTGTAAAGCAAATATTTGTCAAATAATAGGCCATTCAAGCCCTACACTTCTTGTTGATACACCCTTTGTAAAAATAATAAAAAAAAAAACTATTTGAAAAAAACAATTTGAAAAAAAACAATTTGAAAAAAATTTCAGCTTACCATTTCGATGTGATCGCCACACTGACTTTTGGGAAGCCGTTGTTAAAAAATTATTTTAAAAGTAATTAACTCAAAAAGAAATACACAAACTTTTTATTTTTTACTTAAACTTTTCTTTTTTTTAAATTTGCGATTTATATTATTTCAATTACGCGCGTTTTTTAAATAGAAAAAAAATATAAACACACGCGTCACTGTAAAAATAAAAAAAAAAAAACTTAAAATTATTTCTATTTATTATTTCTAGCTAAAAAAAATAAAAAAAAAAAACACTTTCGAAACAAAACAAAAAAAAATTTAATTCAAGAATAAATATTTAGGTATAAATTTTTAAAATGAAAATTTTGATGAATTTGGGAAACACTTTTGGATATTTTCATTATTTTTTTAATTTTTGAGGCAGTGCTTCATTTAACACTACTGCCTTACGTTTTAATTAATTGCACACTTTTAGGACATTTTTATTTTTTTACTGAATAACAAAAACCAAAAATTGGTGTTAAATTTTCTCTGAAAAAATAAATGGTTTTGAAAATTCGATATTTTCGAATTTTCTTTTTTCGATGATTATTATGAAGGCCACGTTTTTTGACGAAGATATTCTCGATGAAAAAAAACACTACACTTGCAAATCCACTCAAAGTGAATTAATTTCGAATTAATTCGCAATTTTCAATAATTAATCTCGGTACATACGAGCGCCATGTATCCAAGGACTCCGATTATGGCAATAAAATCAAAGGAAAATCTCGGACATCGTTCAGTTAAATGTCAATCGCATTTTCAACCCTGGCCGGCGCTTTTTGAAGGAGGAGATCTGGGAGGGGCTCATGCGCATCGCGTTTCAGTGCGGCCGCGACAGGAAACTTAACGAAGGGATGATGATTCAGTTTTGCTGCAGTTCGAAGCGTGCTTGATTGCACTAAAGCGCCTCACACACACACAATCCACCACACTCCGAAATGCACTAAAAGCGCGCGCAAATTTCACCGATTTTCCGATTCGTTTTTATCAAACGGACATAAATCCCATCGAAACTTTACTTTATAGAACGCGACGACGAATTTCATCAAATAGGAGGAGCACACGTCACACAGTTCGATTCTAGTAATCGACTTTCAATAATTCAAGGTCATCGGGCGATTTACACTCCTCCTCCTCCTTCGCTGAGGTCAATGTGTAACATAAATTTTTTGGGGTGTCGTGTGTTGTTGGGCCGGTTCAACTACTGCAGCTGCAGCGAACTTTCAGAGCTTTCGATTGTAACAAAACATTTAAAAATAAGAACCACCCGATCGCCACCCCCCGGACCACCGCGCGACTGACCATCACACCGAACGTACAACCCAGAGTGGAGCTTGTTTCTCCGAAACGGTCATTGATGGTACTGAAGCACTCGATTGTGGGCCCCAAAACGAATGCGGGGGGGGGGGGGAGGGGGCTCTAGAACAACACAAGGCAGCAGAAAATTAGTCGTGATTCGGAACAAGCAATAAAACAGCAATAAAACTAATAGAACTGCGATATACGTTAGGCTTCGCACGAGCGCAAATTAGCGAAACTTGCCACCAGATGACCAACCAGCTGCCCTGGCGTCCGATAACGAAGTTCGTTAGCTCGCTTCGAAAGCCCATAATTACAGTGGGCTGGCTGCTAACCCACTTAACATGAACAGAGAAGAATCTGCACTATCGTAAACACGTGGAAATTGATTGACCTCACCTGGAATGCGTTACTTATATCCCTGGACCCCGATAGAACTAATTGCCCTAAAACTTTGCCCACTAAAACAGAACAATTCGACAGAATAGATCGCACTTTATCTAGAATCTAGACCGCCTCGAATAGCGTGCATTTGATTCTGTTCCGCTAGCGATTGGCGCGTCAGTCTTAGCTCATAACGATAAAAATAAGAAAAGCGATTTTTAAGTATACAAGCACATAAGTACGGGTAATTCTCCTCATTATAATTTCTATGAGATACGACTGAACACACCTGATTTCTCTGTAATCAAAAAGGCCATAAAAATCTCAACCGAGAATAAAACTATTTTGTTAATTTACACAATCGAGTGATAACGTCATGAGAAACATTAGATAACTTGAAAAAAGAACGTGAAGAGTCAACGGCGCAGCATTTAAAGTTGTCAATTATGAAATCGGCAGCGGAATACTGTTCTTCGGTCCTACTAATTCAGGTGTGGCTGGGTATGTCTGTCGCGATACACGATAACACTCTGAATTTCTAATGTTTTTAACAATATTTTCTTTTTACAATACTTCTGAGCTATCTACCTTTAATTAGTTTGCAGATCAGCTTGATACGAGTATGGGATATTGAGATATGAGTTGACTTAATGTTTGCTCTTGAAGAGTTTCTGATCTTTGATAACGGTCATGTTTGCAAAGATTTATACTTCAAATTGGACAGAGGTGTTTTTTAACGTTTGGCAAATTATCGTGGAGAGCACCGTTCATTCGCGGACTGCAATTTGGATCAATTGTAAGTGAACACTGATTTTGAACGAATTTTTGATTCATATTGCAGGACGATTTTGCATATCGTACAGCGCTCGCTGCATACAAAGCGGGTGGGATTTAAGTTGGAACTGGTGGAGCCTCATTAATGTGATTTGAAACGGATTTGAGTGGTGAATGCTGGTAAAGAGTCCCAGGGGATATCATTCCCTACGTGTTATCTGTAAAAACTGGGTAGCACTCACTGATATTCAGCAAAAACAGCTCCGTCAGCGAATGCTACTATCCCTCTCCAAGAAGGTCGTTTACTCGACGGAATACCACTCGGAACTTCATTGAGATGGTGCACGCAAGTAACCAGCGCGTTAACTGGATCTACTATCAAATGTAGGGTTAGTCCTCCAAATTGGGGATTGGGCGATGTGTTAACCACTCATCCTCGGAAAAACCAGACTTGCTTCGACACCTGAAGCATCACCTCGGGCTAGATTGCTTCAACGACAACGACCACGCAAATGAAAAATGGACTATTCCTTTGAATGCGCTCTTAAAACATGCAAGCAAATACAATACGAACATCATTGCACTCCAAGAAACTAAATTGTTAGATAGGGAGTTTACTGACATTGGATCGCACATAATTTTCAAAAGTGGATAAAAATCGGGAAGCCGGAAGTTTGGAGTTGCGTTTATCGTTGACAGGACGTTTAAACACCAAGTTACCAACTTCAAACCCGCCAATGAACGATTGTGTGCAATCCGCATCAAAACAAAATTCTTTAATATTTGGCTTATTAATGTCCATGTCCCAACGGAAGACAAAGACGACGAAGTTAAAGATGATTTTTACAGCACCTTAGAATCAACATTCGACTCCCTTTCGTCGAACGATATTAAAATAGTACTAGCAACCAGCAGTCCCTACGTGATTTAATGAGTCTATACAATACCTTATTATGCATTAATCAGGATCTGATCCTCTCTTTTACAAACAGCGGGACATGCGCTTTAAGATCGCTTCTAAAGATGTTGAGGAAAAGCAATTTAATAGCACATTGACCGACTTAAACGTTGGGCTAAGATAGCTCAGTGGTTAACGTGTCTACTTTGCGATGCAGGATTCTAGAATCAAATCTACTTCTCAACTTGAGAAAAAATCACTTGCCTATTCATTATACACTTATGACCTCTAAATCGCACTTTTTCCTCTATACAAAATAAATCGCAAGCGCTTTTTTTCCACTGGGATATTAAAAAAGTGAAGTGCGCAGGAACAAACGTTACGTTTTTTACGTTTACATCTCACCCAGCGGGGAAAATTAGAAGAGGCGCAATTTTAAAATGGCTTCAATAAAAAAAACGATTTGGATCATTCAAAAGAAAGCAATTAATGCTACTATAACCGTATTTTATTGATGATTTTGAAGCGCTTTGTTTTCAGATGGGTATGTATATTTTTCTTTCATGGTTTGACATATCTACATATTTTTAACAAAAAATGCATGGAGAACAAATGGACAGTACGCATTACAAAATGTTGGACAGAATCTAAACCTTAGATTTGAAACAGACTTTTAACACAAAGTTGTTCCGAACGACGTGTGCTGCCATTGGAAAATATCAAATTCCTGTTAAGACCCCCTATAGGGGCATAGGACAGAAACAACTCTCTTCCACAAGGTGCGACCCTGAGCATCGGCCTTAAGCTGTTGCCAGGACTTGTTTATTCCTCTGGCCTCCTGCTCAACTGCTCGCTTCCATGTGTTACATGGTTGACCAACCCGACGTCTTCCTTGAGGATTATAGTCCAGAGCCTGTTTGGCGATGTTTCGCTCTGGTTTCCTCAAAGTATGACCGATCCACTGCCACTTCCGCCTTTGAAAAGGAGAACAGGGAAATGTTTTTTTTTTTGAGTCAAAACAGAAACGAAAGCATGTGTACGTAAAACGATCGCACAACTGAAAAAGAAACGTTATTTACTATCAACAAAGTAAGAACTCTAAATGTTCTACTCTTGATGTTGATCACTGTGATTTATCTGTATAAATAAAAAAAACGTTCGAGTAGTACGCATGAACAATATTGCATTTGTCCTGCTCTTTTTCAAGGTCTTGTGTGCTTGTCGAATGCATGAATATCACGCTCGTGAATGAAACATCGATAGACGGTACCACTGAATGGCGTTTGTGCTTTATGTTTCTGTCTTGCTCTGTCTTCTGTTATTTAAGCGGAAATCCAGAACCGGAATAGGTAGTGATCTGAAACCCAGAAAAGGCACAGCTTGATGAAAATACCTTTCCAATGGTATCTAATTTCTTTATTTTGGATCATTGGTTTGGGCTGTAGTGCGTTTACAAAAAAACGCTTATTCTTTTAAATATGTACATCAGGCGACTTTAACGCGAAAGGAGATTTACATAGGGACAATAGGAAGGCACAGTCTCCATGGCACTAGTAACGACAACGGCCAAAAGCTCACTGATTTCGCCGGCAGCAAAAACCTTATTGTGAGCGTGATATGTTTCCCGCATCGTGACATTCATAAAAAACACATCACCCAAATAGACGACTTTCTAATAGAGAAACGGACGGCCTCCAAAATTCTCGACGTGCGTACATGTCGAAGGACTAATTGCGACACAGACCACTATTTGGTAAAGGCCAAGTTCCGATGACGAATCGCAAGCCGAGAACACCCAAAAACACAACCGGTTCCTAAATTCGACATTGGAAAGCTCAAGGATGAGAAACTAGTTACGAAGTACGAAAGTTCGTTATTGGTATTACCAATTCGAAAGTCTCGATTAAGGACCTTAACGTACGTCCAGACGAAGCGCTTTTTCATTCAATTTTGCGCATGCAGCAACGCAAGAGAATCTTGCCTCAAGCGCAAGCGCTTTTTCATGAAATTTTAAGACTCGTACTATAGCGTAACAGATATGGGGATCACGTACGCTATTTAGAGCGTTTGATTGCAATCAAGTAGCTATATTTATAAAATAAAGTAAAATGAAAAGCAAAGAAAAAATATTCTCAATTTTATTGAGAGTTATAGAACATTTGGTGTTCAGTGGACACACGTTACGTCATTTTCGTGCGATAAGCGCATGCCTTCTAGAATAAAAGCGCAAACATTAAGATGAAGAATTCACATTCGACGACTTAACGCAAACGCATTAAGTGTTACTGGCTATCGTCGGAAATGATGTGCTACCGCGCACAAGTAAATCGTCCTCAATAGCGCACGTGATCCCCATATCAGCGCTATTGCATGCGTCATAAAATTTCAAGAAAGAGCTCATGTACTTGAGGGACCATTCTCTTGCATTGCGTTAAAATTGAATGAAAAAGCGCATCGTGTGGACGCATTTTTATATTCATTCAACTTAAGGCATGCGCTTTTATTCTAGATGACATGCGCTTACCGCACGAAAATTGAGCATCGTCTGATTGTGCCTTGAGACTGATTATCGGGTAACGTCAAGAAAAGGCGAGAAAAATTTCAGCTAACGAAAAAGTCCGATGAAGCGGTATTTCGAGGAGGCTGACGGGATACTTTTTGGATGGATTGCGAGACAAAAGGTTGTGGTAAAAATATTTTTCAGAAGTTTTTTTTTAAATTTTTCATAAGCTAATTTTATTTTCCGTAGTTTTTTTGAATTTAGTTTTTTTGAATTTAGTTTTTTTTTTTTGGTGTACGAAAAAAATTTAAAGAACAAAAAGTATGTAAGTTGAGAGTTCGTTCAAGATATGGAATAAGGTTCTTGTTTAAACCTTTTACTCAACCATTTTCTTGGAAAAAATGAATTAGGATTTAGCGAAGGTGCCTCCAGGGGAGACCGCACACGCTTCCGAACTAGAGTAAATGTCAGCACTGATCAAAATCCAGCTGAGCTTCTGAAAGTCGGCTTTACCTGCACAGGACATCTCCTACACAGATTAATCACGAACATACAGACGCAGGAAATACTTCCTGAAGATTGGCGCAGCAGTATTATATGTGCAATTTATAAAAAAAGCTGACAGACTCCGCTGTGAAAACTACTGAGGACTATCTTTGTTGTGTACGTCTTATAAGACCTTAACGAATATTCTGGAAAACAGAATTAAGTCTTATGCTGACAAAGTAATTGGTGAATACTAAGGCGGGTTTAGAGCTGGAAGATTCTTGAAACTCCTGGCTGCCGGCGACAAACCAGTCTCCCACGCATGTAATGCCATCTGGATGTCGTCTCTGCAGTTCCCGACGGTATTTCCCCACCGCCCTCAAAATTTGTTTTTCATCTCTGACTAAGTCGGTTGTTGATTTGTTTCATCTCTCTTACTCTTCTGGGCACTTTCTGCACGCGTGGAAAGGGGCGAATGTTCAGTCGATTCCCAAGAAAGGAAACAAAGAGCTACCCGCTAATCACCGCCCCATTGCCATTACTTCGGTTCTGTCGAAAGTATTAGGGACCTGAAGCCGAGGAAAGGTCAAGTCCTTACACTTGACTTCGCTAAAGCGTTTGACAGAGTTTGACGTAAACGCCTCCTGGTGGAGCTCAAAGCAGTTGACTAATTTCGTAAAATTGATTGAGAGTTTCTTATATGAGCACACCATACAAGTCGTAATGGATGGGGTGGCATCTTCCACATTTCCCATAGATTCCAGCGTCCCGCAAGCCTCTGTTTTATCATCCACACTTTTTCTTATTTTTATTTATTCTTTCATCAATCCGATACCGCTTTTCAGATGACAGTACCGTGGGTAACGTCTATGTATTCGACACGATTACTATAGCTCGCAGTGTCCCAGAAGCATCTAAGCGTGCCGAATTATTGAAGTCTGGATTATTGAACTCTGACCTGAACCTAATCTTAGAATGCGGCAGGATAAATAGAGTAGAGTTGAACGTCTCGAAAACACAGACCTGTCATCTTTCCCTTAAACGTGATCTTGCGGCAACGGTCTTTAATGTAGCCTTCGGTGTTATGCAACTTGACTCTTCCGAATACGCCTCCAAAGGCCTAGGAGTCGTCCGAAGGAGTCCTACTGACTAGCCATCATCTATAAGACCCACATTAAACCACGCCTCAAGTATAATTCGTATGAATGGGCTGGGGCACCCAAAACGCAGTTCGACCGTGTCCAGGGACGGGCGTTCTGACTAATTGGAGATGAAGCCAACACGGCTGCTATAAACTCCCTAGAGCATCGCTGAAATGTCGAAGTACTCAGCATTTACGGCCGCTACTTCCATGGTAAATGCAGTGAGGCACTTTCTAACCTTAGTCCATACCTTTTCACATTTCCTAGAAATGTTCATCTAGCGAAACTCGTGTGCGTGAGCTTACTGTTAAGCTTCCAACTTCTTGTACAGTGTAATTTAGGCAGTCATTCATACCCCGATCTTCAAAGCTTTAGAGTGCATTGCCAGAGATCGTATTCCCATCATCACACAACCTTTGACGTTTCAAACTCAACGTCCACCGGCATTTTAGTCTTTTTCCTCCTTTTAATCCCGTTTGACCTCCTATACCGACATGGCTGTGTAAATTTTGGGCGACTTCCTCCACACGAGGTGTCTGAGTGGAACTCTTCCTGAATATTTTGGTCGAATGTCCAAGATATGCAGATATCAAGTAGCTGGAAGATATGGAGGTCTCGAAAAGTGGGCGGGGCTGGTTATTAGTAGTTGCATCGCGAATAGGGAGTCTTCTCTATGCCTTCGCGCGCGAGGCATTTAAGAGAAAGAGGGCTGGATGGTTTGGTGCATGTTTTCACAGTGCATTTCGAATTGAAAGGAAAGATTTCCGGATTCTACACTGTTGCGCAATATTATTCGTGACGTTTCAGTCTCTGCTAAGACATTTATAAAGTAGAGCCTTTGGAGAATACCGTCTCTACGTACCTGAGTAGTGTTACCAGTCACCAATTACAAAAACTGAATTGGCAGTAAGCCGTTGAGTTATGAAACGGTTTTCGGTACCACGAGTGTCGGAGTACCCACGCGGGTAGAGTTCCTCGGAATTCGACGTGAAGTAGCATTTATCAACCGGCTGTAGGCAAATATTTAGATAGTTCTCGCTCCTAATAGTATAAATAGTGAACTTGCTTTCGGTATGAACTGGTATCTTCACTTTGTGAAGGGAGCGCTGATTGTCGTTACAAAATCAATCTGTGTCCTTGAGAATTGCACTTGAGGCAGGTGTTCATCCGACGAGATATGGTTCTTTGGCAACGTACAATGGGTGGAGGAAAGAAGTATATTCAATACGTGAACAAAACAGAAAGGAGGAAACAAAAGGACCATTTAAGAAGCTAGGAAAAGTCTGGGACTATGACTGCAAATCGCTACTGAAATTTTATTATTATATTATATTATAGATATTTATAGGTACTCCAGATAAGAATAAGATTAAGGATTTAGAGCGACATCAAATCCCCTCTATAGATGTTTTCTATAATTTCAAAACTGTTTGATTTTTTTAATTCAAACTTGTTTCAATTCACGAAGTTCACGACTAATTTGTTCACATTTACCCGTGTAGAAATTATATTTCTTGATGTAATGCAATAAGAAAGGAAATCGATAATTTAATTTGCAGATTGATCTGAAGTGGAGGATGATAAAGGTCGGGTGGCACTAATCCTAGGAGAAAGGAATGAAAAATATGTTATTGCCACTCTTTTTGGCAGAACTTGTTTCTTCCCCTGGCCTCCAGGAGTTATCCTCACTTCCGTGTGCAACATATTCGACAAACCCAACGTCTTCCTTGGTGCTAGGATGTAGCCTAGTGAGTAGTGTGTTGGTCTACAATGCGAAGGTCGTGAGTCAAATCTCGGTCGATAGTTCCAGGACACTGCCTGCTTGGTTATACCGTTACCCCAATCTATGAAAATGAAAATTCATAGATAGAGGGTTGTGCGAAGGGCTAACAACCCTTTCACAATGACAAAAAAATTTTAAGGAACCTGAAGGTCAGGTGGCCAAGGCCTGATTTGGGCTGTAGTGCCATTGAAGGTAATAACCCATTGCTTGTTTGGAGATGTTTTAGCTTTCTCAAAGTGTGACCGATTCACTTCCACATCCACCTTTGAATGTCAATGCGTATCTTTGTTAGTCCTGTTGTACTACAAAGTTGGTCGTTGGAGAGCATATCTGGCCAGAAAATACGTTGGCATTAGTTCTCAAAAGTTTGCAGTTTCTTGATAAGCTTAATGGCCATACTCGTAGGCTCGTGCTTAGGCAGATTGATTTTTACTCCTAGAAAGGGGAAGGCTTACGGACATTTTTTTTGCGTGCATCCTTTTCGGCTACTTCCGAGATAACAAAAATATTACTCCTTTTTCACATCTTGTCCGTTGTTTATTTTCAGTCCTGCTTCTAAGAAAGCAAAATGCGGACATTTGACTCCAAATCTTGGACAGCTCTCCTTTATGTAAGAAGCGACATCTTGCATTCTCGTAGGATTCTTGAATCATAGCTTTAACCTTATCTGAAATACTTCTCCTTATGCTAAGCATTTAAAATGTAATCTTACCATACGTACTGGTACTACGTAATTCGCTTTTGACCCCAGCCAGGCTTGCGAAGTAGACTCACCTCCGCGTGATGCAAGCTGGATAGTGCTAAGAGGTCTACAGATGGGGGGGGGGGGAATCCGTCGGTAATAGTTGCCTTGAGTTCAGTTCTTATTGCAATATATTACGCCGGCTCCGCAACCCATCCTGATAGGGGAGGACATTGTCCAAACCTATTGGCCGAGGAACTGAGGGACTGAGGAACCGAGGTGCTGCCGTCACAGACTTAAGGTAGGCCGAGGAACTGATGAGCTGCGGAACTGAGGAACAGAGGACAGTATGGAAATCTGGTATGATGTATTCTAAGTAGATGCAAGTAGGGGGGAGTAAGTCGATGGTAGGTATATTGAATTGTTCTGAGGCAATTTATTATACTATATTACCATCGACTCCGAAACCTACATAGATAGGGGGGAACCAAGTTGAATTGACCGTCAGATCCGAAACCCATTTAGGTGGGGGGGACAAAGTTGAACGGTCGGTCAGCTCCGAATCCTATCTATCACAGGGAAGTAAGTGCTGGTCTAGAACGCTACGGCGATTCCAGTAACTGCTTTTGGACCGTGGCAACTCCATGAACCCGAGCTGTTTGATCGGTATCAAGTTGCGTGTGAACTAAGACCGAAGTGAAGCTTGCTTCACGAAGCAAGGACTTGAAACTTGGTACTACGGGAGGATGTATTGGCAACCCTGTACCAAGTTGTATCGATCATGTCTCAATGAGTAAATGAATGAACGAATATAACATCCAAACATCAAGAAACCGCGGATAGTAGTAGCTGAATGAAGGAGGCGAAAAACAGGTGTCCGGTATAGCCGGCACGGCCCAGTAGCTAACGGAAGGATGCGAAAATTGAAGCAATAATAAAGAATATAAGATGTTAACAGTTTGAAAGTTGGTAGTTGAATGTTGTATTTGATGTCGATGGTGGATTTTAGTAGCAGACTTAAGCTAGGTGAAAACGAGAGTAGCCCCGCTAAGTATTGTGAAAAATGAAGCAAGAAGAATGTTGAATATGGGCGAATGTTGTTACGGGTGATTGTAGTAGCGGACTGAGGAAGGCGAGAAGTCGAGGTGGACTGCGTAACCGACCGAAGGAAGTGAAATCTGATCCTTAAATGCGGATATTAGGCTCGCTGTAAGTGTGTGAGGGGCAGGAGCTCGGTATAGCCGGGACGGCCGTCGTAGCAACCTTTACGAAAGCTAATTGAAGCTATAACTAAGCTGAACTGACATTGTATTAATGGTATTAATGGTAGTATATGGTATTTTGCGTAGGAAAGTAGCGATCCTGTGTTCGAGGTGACACTGGCCCTCCCCCGGTGTCATAGTAGAACACAGGAGAGCAAAATCTTACGCAGCACAGACGGTATGATCGAACATCGTCGATTGATCATTTGTAGAGCATGAGTGATTTGAGACTTGATCGATGCGACGGGGTATGGGCAAACCAATACAGCCATGGATGAGGTCCCTGCGGGGTTCACGTAGTGGCTGTGGTTTACCAACTACATCGCGGGTAGAGCATCTACTGTTTTGGTGTACTTGTACAGCATACAGGTCCTTGGAATGCCTTGGCAAACCTTGTGCTCGGCGTGGAGTTGCTTTTCCCATGATCCAAAGATTGGGAAAGGTTTTAGATAGGCCTTGCTCTTACCAGTGTGATTGCAGAACACACGAAGAAGCGTAGACTGGTACCATCTGCCGAGATACGTTGGTCAATGACTAGCGTTAAGCTTGGAGGATGCAGGCGGTAATGATTGTCGTCATAAACAATCCGTGACTGCTAAAGACAGCCGTGAACTCGTGGCTTTCTGTCGCTACGTTCACGTTAAGCGTTCAAGGTATGGTCCTATGACCCCAGCCAGTACTGACGAGAATTAGTTCCAATCAGTGCTGGAGTCGTAAATGGAGTTGTTAGTTTCATGTCTTCAATTTTTTTATGGCTATCGAAATAAACTTAAGGGGTTACCCTTTCATGCGCAATGCCCAGTTTAGTCGACATGGGTAAGGGAAACAAGTGGGTATAGGGAAATTAGCAGGGAAACACAAAAGCGAAGAGCTTGAAGTGGAGATGGAGCTTGTTCTTGAACTGCTAGAGGTTGTATTCCGCTGGAAAGAGTTTGCATGGTAATAAATTACACAATACTTTCGTCCGAGGGATGAAAAACTGCCAAAATTTCACTGTTCTCCACAGCAAGGGCTTCACAGTATACTTGTGTGAGCGTGCAACTTGGTGAGTATTAGGGCTTTCAGTTCCTTGCTGCATTTAACGTGGAAGTTTATTTACTATGAAATACTCCGATATTTGAACGATACTCGAGGAAGTCGACTAAAGCCGATATAGCCTCATCTTCAATTAATCGGAATGCGTGTTTCTGGATACGATCGAGTAGAGCCATATATGATTTTGGGGCCCCAGGCCAAACATGCGAGTTATACTCAAGACGTAGTCGTACATACATAATTCTTATAGATGGTTGTTAGTTCTAAGGCAGAGAAATATTTTTTACACTTTCACAAAATACCTAGACGTTTCGAGGTATCAAGATATAGCATGTCTCTTTAGTATGAAGTACCCATGCTTCTGAAGGTTCGCTTCCTATCATTCAATCAAAAGCACTTGCATATCCCTATCAGCTTTACCATTGACAATGGTCGGTCTCACTCCCATTTACCAGATAACACCAGCATGAACCATATGGTCAAAATCCGCTTAAGAAAGGTCAGTTCTAAAGTTTATGACCACAAACTCTAATCTCACGCAACTCTTGCAAGCTCGGAAAAGACTGGCGAAAGTTGGTTGCACAATCCGCTTCTGAAACAAAATGTTCGAACAGGCCAGGATACCAAGACATTCGTATCAAACTGTAGTACCATTCGAAGAAGAAAAATCACCAATAACATCAGCTCAAAAATTTATTTTATTTCTTGAATTACAGCGTTATTTCTGCGGAAAATGATTTAAATAACAATTCTCCACAAGTCAGTGGCTTTTCCGTCCGAAAATTACACGTTCCTTGGCATTTGCCATGACGACTTTCGTAATTGCACGGCAACAAGGATGGGCCTTTTACAAGAGTTACTATGGATTCCAATTTTCATAACACTGAAATTATTTCCTTCCTTCGGAGTATTTTGCACTCAATTTCCAATCGAGACCCGGAAATCCCTCCCGTGGTGGACTATTTCGCAAAGAACAGCTCTCTACCAATCAAATCCATTTCATTTGCAATAAAAATAAAATTTACTTTACTTTCGAATTTTATGAAGGCACTAAAAGTCGCGTCTTAGCGAACCTCTTAATGTCCGAAATCGAAAGCATTTATTTCAGTATACTTTCTTGATTTTCTCGAAACAAAGGAATAAAAAAAATCGCAATCGTGAACGATTTTCTTTAAGATCTTGGCAAAGTCTACACGATACACGAGTGTTTTTCAGTCGACTTTAAGAGCTTAGGAAATGGAAAACTCTTTATTGCACTTCGATTTTTCTTAAGAAAAAATCCGTTTCCCTTTGAATCGAATTACCCGGCTATTTCCGTGATTCCCCAAGAGCAGCAGCATTCCGAGAGTATCGGCAACGATTTTCAACTGTAGAAAACTGCAGCGAAAATCTCCGCGCAATCCAGTTTTCCACCTGAAACAAAAATACGTTTTCATTCAAGAAAACTGCCATAACGCAGTCCCCCTCAACGAGTTTCACACTCCCGAAACCCCCTGAACGTGGTCGTCACCAGCACCGTCGTCAACACATTCGAAACTCATCTCCCCGCGTGTCGAGTTCGCCCATCGTGCGACACAAACGAAGAAAATTCCTGAAGAAAATCGAAGGGAATTATTATGTCATCCGAAACACGAATTTTCCACCATTTCGTAGCCGACCGAGTCAACAAACAGCACAACTGACGAGCAAAACGACCGACTCGAATTTTACAATTTTTCTTCACACCCGATGAATTTTTTCCCGGAAAATTCTCTTTTCAACCGAATTTATAGCACTTCATTGTTTCTTTTTTTCGAAAGCGCGCGCGTTTCCAACTAAATAATTACAGGAAAAAGAAAATTACGGCGATTTTCCAACGATAGAAAAATATCTATTGGAAAAAAAATACATTTTTCTTTTCAGTTGGGAAAAAACTGATTTTCACTTACATTTCCCGTCCCGCAGTTTGACGACTAACGACGGCAGACGATGAGAATTTTCTTTGGCAAACTGCGGTTCGCAAGAGCTTTTCTTCGTTAAGAAATTTTCCCGAAAAGCTCGCGATGATTTTCGCCGCGCTGTGAAAGTCGCGTCGCAGAGATCTTATCCGACTTTCAACCAACTCAGTCGCCCACCCCTTCCCAACCAGCCGAAGCGAATTATTTGTCCGGTTTTCCTTAAATTTTCAATGCAGTCAGTGCGGAATGTTATTGTTTCGTCTCAACTCTGACCGTTTGGGCGGCAAGGAGAAAGGATATGTGGCATAATCGGTGACGCGTTAAGTGCAGTTGGGCGAAATCGTCGAAATGGTGTAAGAAGTGGGATAGGTACTCGTTTCGCTCGGAATATGGTGCCAAACTAATTTTCAGATGTGTCGAAAAGTTTTGCAGAGGTAAAAGACGGCTCATTGCATGAATTTGCAGATATGTGAGTTAGTCCTGTTCGAGAGTGATGGACTCTACATGTTTCTGAAAGGAAGAAATTGTTTTTAGATTTGTGGAAGCAATTGCGACGTGGATGGTTTTTTGACTTAAGATTGTGTTGTGTATTGAAGGCCTAGGACGGTGATTTCAATACCGAAATATCGAAATAACCCAAAAGGAAAATATTGTTCGGAATTTAGAATGGACGTCCATCCCGGTGGCAGTATCGGACTGGAGCGACGTGCTAGCGTGATGCTGAATCTAGGTATGGGAGTCGTGCTCCGATACCTGTAACAACAAAACGAACTTTAGAGCTCATCACGCCAACTTACCCTGGAACAGGTATTCAACAAAAAGTAGGACTTTCTCTGATCGCGGTATTGTCCCGATTAGATGCCTCGACGATGGCGACTGGTGTTAGGTCGCCTTACCCTGCCCACCCTGCCTAAGCCATACAGTCTCCAAAAAAGTCTGCTTCGAATGGTCCCATGAAGAGAGGAGGAAGAATTTGTGGTAGAGGTTTGGGAGTCTTCAAATTAAAGTTTTAGCAATTCATTTGAACGATTTCCAACTTTCTTAATTCATTTCTTATCTGTACAGGTTCTCGTTTAAAGTTGTGTAGTTGATTTATTTATTTTTCTAACTTTCTCTTTACTAAAAAAAAGTAACAATATAGTGCTCTCCATCATTTGACGCTACTTAAAGCGGGTAAGCCCTCCTCTTAATGTACTCTCGTGAGAATACTCTCCTGGTAGCTCATCTCCTACCCCACGGAGGATAATATAAAATTTACCGAGAATTCTTCTTATAAATTAAAACAAATTAAATGGAAGTGGTAAAAGGAAAGTACTTCCTCTTGTTTCTCTGATGCTGATGCTGTTGCCGTTGGTTAGTCTTACCATGTGCTTGTTGTTAACTTCATTGTTATTGATGACTTTCTTAATGCTGCAAAAGTTGAATTCCCGATGACATTCTGGTGGTCATTGAAGTTGAATTTTGTTCTTGTTGAAGTTTGTAATGTTTTATAGAAAAACGCATATTATTTCGATAGTTAATTTATTATATGAATAACGAACTAGACGATGTGACGGCCAACAGATTAGTGGCTTGTACGGTACGAGAGCTGCCGCATCGGTTCACGGTAAATAGTGGGATACACAATTCATTACATATAGTCGGTTATAAAATTCATTACAAAGTTGAAAATGTTATTGCTAAAGTTGAATCTTCTTCATGCTGAAGCTGAAGTTATTGTTATTCAAGTTGAATTTGGTGTAGATAAAACTGGATCTAATGATATATATGTGTCTCTTGTTGTTGTCAACGTAGGATTCTAGGCTATTATTGTGAATTTTACAATATTTATTTCACTAATTTAAATTATTTAGTAATTTTTTTAATCATTCTTGTGATTATTTATTTATTACTATTAGGGGAACGCGTGAAAGCACTGCGACCTTCTTGGCCTATTGTGCATTTATAGCCCCTTCACGCTATTATAATTCAATAGCTTTAGCTAATTTGAGAATCTTTACGGGAGCCGTATTGGCTAGTTCCTCCTTAGAAAGGAAACCCTTTCCCAGATGACTGTGCCTTTTCCTAGCTACTGCTTCACAGTGACATAGGATTGTACTGTCGTTTCTGAGTCCTCGAGACAAAGGCGACAAATGTCGGTTTCAGCTAAGCCCATATTTTTGAGATGGTGATTTACTCCACTGTACCCCGTCAATAGGCCGATTAGAGTTCTAATATCCTTCTTGCTGAATTTTAGAATATCCTCCACTTTGTTTTTTTTGTGGTAGGATCAGTTTTACTTTATTATTTTAATAATAAAGTATTGTGATCGACTTGGGAAAAAAAAAAAAATTTGCTACCCTGAAATTTTGTTTTTTCGCGTTTCATGACTAAATTAGCCTAAAAATGCAAAAAAAAAAAAATCCGTCTGTCTGTACGCCGTCCGCCGTACGCCGACGTGTACGCTCAGCGCACATTAACTCCCATACCTTTCAAGATAGAAAGTTCATTTTTGGGGGATTGTAGATAGTTGCGGATCTCAGGCGGGTACCCATTTTACGGGGTGTATGAGTTCAGGGGGAGGCAGGGGGAGCGCTTAAGCCGAAAAATACGAGTTCAAATATCTCAACCATGGTAACAGCTAGGAAGCTAAAACTTAACATACGTATAAAGGGGCTTATGGGACAACTCTTAAAAATAATTTAATTTTTTTATCCATTGAGGTGCCAAAAGGGGGGGCTAAGAACCAATTATCGGCCTAATTTTTTTTTCAAATGATTATATCTTCGAAATTACTTCCCATAAAAAATTGATATTTTGAGACCATTAGGATGGTATCAAGTTCTACTAGAATCAGTTTAGATAGAAGCTAATTATTGTAAGAGGGAGGGTCAGAGGGGGTGCAAAGAAAAACACTTAAAAATTAATATCTCAACTATTCCATAAGCTATGTAATTGAAACTTAAAACGTATATTAAGCTATACTAGGCAAATACAAAAAAAATATAACATGATGAAATAATAGTAGTGGGGGGAAATGGGGAGCATTTCAAAAATGGCGCACTTTTCAAAATTACAAATCCTTATATCTCACAAAATAATACAGATATCAAATCAAAAAATTGTCAGATTGTAGAACTACATAATGGTTAATTTTGGTAAATTTTAAGTTGGGAGGTGTAAGGGGAGGGAGGTGATAAGCGAAAATGTTGAAAACTTTGAGTGATTTTTTTAGGGCTCTGGTAAAAGATACAAAGTTAAAATTTTGCATGTGAATACTTATATTTAATGTACATAGAAAAATAATAATAACTTGATCCATATTTATTATAAACCGACCCCCCCGGTCTAACGTGCACAAGGTGTTTCATGTGCATTGAAAAAAACACATAAGCTGAAAATTTGAAATTTTAAGGTAGAAACTTGAAAATTTGCGAAATGCATTTAAAAAAAATCCCTAAATATACGAAATATTAACTGGTCGAAAACCTTTAACACTTCTACCCCCTCCCATACAAAATTATTTTTTCGTCCATTTTCAAGAAATCAATTATCACCTAACTATTAAAAGCTATCAATTTGAAATTTTGCACAGCAGCTTACAAAAATAATTAAAACGAAATTGCGTTAAAAGATTTAAAATCGCGCTCGCCCTTCTACCCCCTCCCATACAAAAGTATGACTTCGACTAATTTCATTAAATCCACTAATAACCAACAAATTAAAAGCTACGAACTTGAAATTTCGTACGAACATCTTACGAAAAAAATGAAAGAAAATTGCATCACAAGTTTTACGACTCCCCTACCTCCTCTACCCCCTCCCATACAAAATTATTTTTTCGAGCATTTTTAAGAAATCAGTTATCAGCTAACTCTTAAAAGCTATCAATTTCAAATTTGGCATAAAAACTTATAAAAATAATTCAAATGAAGTTGCTTTAAAAGTTTTGAAATCGCGCTTGCGCTTCTACCCCCTCCCATACAAAACTATGATTTCGACCAATTTCATTAAATCAACTAATAACCAACAAACTAAAAGCTACGAACTTGAAATTCTATACAAGCACCTTACAAGAGACGCGAAATAAAACTGCGTATCAAATTTTACGATTCCCCTATATTCTCTACCCCCCCCCATACAAATGTTCGGTTTCATGAATGTAAAATACACCGAATTTTATGAAAATTCTAAGCAACTTCGTCTATGAAACACATTCTATACAGAGAATATTGGACGTGATTCAAGCAATTAATTAAAAAGCTATTAACATCCATCCACCCTTACTATTACCCCTACTCCTCCCCTCATAACAACCCAAACTTACAGAAACGAATGAAATATTGTTAACAGTCCTGCCCAAGAACTCCCTTTCACTAAGCCTTCCCTAACCACTCTAACCTGCAATATCCGCAACTTGTCCCAAGAATAATAAAGTTTCGCCCGACTTGTTGGCAGTTTATTTTTGAAATTGTCAAGCCTGGAAATCTATTCCAGTAGATTTTATGTTGTTGTTCTACCCACTTTTTGAGTATAGGGTTGGAGTACCCTTTTGGTCATTCTTGTGAAGTACGGTTTAATTATTTATTTCACTACTTTAATTTATTTTCGTGCATTGCATTTTTTACGTTTATTTCGCTAATTAAAAAAAAAAAAAAAAACGTTTATATTGTATAATTTTTTTTTTTCAATTTCAAACAATATTTATTTCTAATAATTCAAAATGCATTAACAGAACAATAATGTTTTAGAGATTTTAGACTTATCATCTTAACAGCTAAGTTGTAAAATTTATAGCACTAAGCAATGACGAGAAGAAGTAATTGAATTATGTATTATTATAATTTGCCAAGGAAAAGTAAAGAGCAAAAACCTTGCCTGTTTAAAATTAAGCTACTTAAAACAAACTTAGAACTAGAGGATTACCAAGTTATTTGCATGATTGCCAGGCTATAATTATGTGTGACAAACTGCAGGATATAATGAAAAGATGGAAGAATGCATTGTGAGGTATGATCTATAGGAACGATGCAACCAGCGGGTTACGTATATATTGGCATCGCTTTAGAAAAGACTCAAATCTTTTTCGGCCAGTGCTTTTATGTTATGCACGTTAGCTATTTTATGTAGGCGTTGAGTTGAAAAGTCGAAGGGTAAATTCAACAGTATTTTTAGGCATTTGTTCTGGGTGACGACTGGAACGTTTTTTGGAGTGTAGCGGATCTTTGACGCCATATAGGAGCGCCATACGATATTATAGTTTGGATGACCTGCTTGAAAATCAGGAGTTTGTTATGCATGTTATGCACCGAAAGCTTAGAATTACTGTTAATTAGGGGGTAGAGAGCATGAATGCTTTTTGAGACCTTGGAGCACGTCATTTCTACAAGGTCTTTGTAGATAAGCTTTTTGTCTAGGATCACGCCAAGATATTTTATAGAGTCACTCCAGTCGATGGTTTGTCCGATGAAATTGATAGGGTGGCTTGGAAGATTACTCAATCAAATTCCTGTTAAGACCCCCTATAGGGGCATAGGACAGAACCAACTCAACTTCCACAAGACGCGATCCTGAGCATCGGCCTTAAGCTGTTGCCAGGACTTGTTTATTCCTCTGGCCTCCTGCTCAACTGCTCGCTTCCCTGTGTTACATGGTCGACCAACCCGACGTCTTCCTTGAGGATTATAATCCAGAGCCTGTGTGGCGGTGTTTCGCTCTGGTTTCCTCAAAGTATTACCCATCCACTGGCACTTCCACCTTTGAATCTCAATACATATTTTAGTCTGGCGAGTTGTACTCTAAAGTTCGTCGTTGGAGATCACTTCTGGCCAGAATATTTCTAAAATGCGTCGGAGGCATTGGTTCACGAAAGTCTGTAGCTTCTTGGTAAGTCTAACGGTCACTTTCCACGTAGTTCAACCATATAACAAGACAGATTTGACGCATGCGTCAAAAACTCGCAGCTTCGTGCGAAGGGAGATCTCTCTTAACCTCCAGGAAGTGGAAAGGATACCGAAGCCCTGACGAGCTTTATTTAGCCGAGCCTCAACATCCTTTTCGGCTCCGCCGTCCATGCTGACAATGCTTCCGAGATGGCAAAAATCTTGCACCTCTTCCACATCCTGTCCGTTAAGAACAATCGGTGTGCTTACGTTCGAACCCATATGCATGTACTTGGTTTTACGCACATTTATTTTCAATCCCGCCTCTTTGCATTTAGAATGCAACAAGCGAACATTTGACTCTAAGTCCGAACGGTTATGTGCAAGCAGACATACGTCATCAGTATAATCAAGGTGACTTAAGATGTTAAATAGTCTCCATTGAAGACCTTTACCTTCCCCACCTTCCAGTTCAGCTTTCAAGATGTCATTTATTACCACCAGAAACAGGGCTGGTGATAATATGCAGCCTTGTATGACACCCGTTGGCACAGGGAAGCTCTCGGACAGCTCTCCTCTATGCAAGACGCGACACCTTGCATCTTCGTAGGATTCTTTAATCATAGCTATGACCTTATCTGGAATACCTCTCCTACGCAAAGCATTCCATATGTAATCTCGCTTAACGCTGCTCTAATATTATCCGTAGGGTATTTGTGTGGTCGGTACAAGACGACCCTTTAAGGAATCCAGCCTGATAAACTTCGAGAGTGCTCTCGACGACATCACTAATCCTATTGAGAATTACCTTTGCCACAATCCCGAAGGTCGCCCTTCTTCGGAATTTTCACAATGACGCCCTCTTTCCATTCAGTCGGATATCTTCCCTCACTCCACACCTTAGTGAAGAGTGGTAGGAGTATATCGGCTGTTATATCCGGGTCCGCTTTGAGGAGTTCGGTTGGTAGTCCGTCTATACCTGGAGCTTTCCTTCCCGCCATTGACCGAATGGCGGA
Organism: Chorisops tibialis; assembly: GCA_963669355.1. NCBI lineage: Eukaryota > Metazoa > Arthropoda > Insecta > Diptera > Stratiomyidae > Chorisops > Chorisops tibialis. The sequence goes on along the minus strand of OY770262.1, from coordinate 11,452,358 downwards.
AATTATCTCTTCCTTATCTGGCGGATCGTCCCTAATAGAGGATTGTTGCGGTTGGATGTTTGGAAGTTGTTTTGTTTCCGGAATATCTTCCTCTGACAAGATGTTTAAAATATCAGAGAAGTATTCCTTCCATCGTCGCAAGTGGTGTTCACTCATATTAAGGAGAGTTCCGTTGACATCTCTCACCAGGTGGTTGGCGCTGAAATTCCTGTTCGTCAACTGTTTCATGATTTTAAATAGTGAGCCCATACCCCCAAGGTAAGCCGCAGATTCTGCCTTGTTTGCCAGATCTTCAATGGCCTTACTCTTGTCGCGTCTAACGGCCTTTTTAAGCTGTATATGAGCATAGCGGTAGTTCTGCCTCAAGTCGGGCGTTCGTTGGTTGACATCGGGTTGAGAGATGATTGCCAATTTGGATTTTTTCCGATTGCCAACCTTGTCCCAGGTGTCTTGCGACATCCAGGGTTTCTCACCGCTTTGCACATATCCCACAGATTCGTCAGCACTAGTTAGAAAAGTGTTTCTGGTTGCCTCCCAATTGGCGTCCAGTGTGCGCATTTCATATTCACCCAATGTGGATGACTTTTCGCGTAGAATAGTGGTGTATTCGCGTTGTTTGTTGGGATCTCTGAGTTTATCCACATTAAGCTTGCGCTTCATTTGAAGAATTTGTGGTCGTCGGATAGCTGCTGTACAGAATCTCAAGCAGGCAACCATCAAGTGGTGATCGCTCCCCACGTCAGCTCAACGTTTCGCTTGCACATCGAGGAGACATCTTCTCCATCGGCGACTTATAGCCAAATGGTCGATCTGGTTCTGAGTAACACCATCAGGGGAAACCCAAGATGTTTTATGATGACTCTTATGTGGAAAAAGGGTCCCTCCGATGACCATTTGCCGAGTACTACAAAACTCCACAAATAATTCGCCGTTTTCGGGTCTCTTAATCCAAGGTCGTGATGCGTCGACCCAAGGGTCACCATGCCTCCCCATGACGTGGTCTAGTCCAGTGTTGTCTGATCCAACCTGGGCGTTCATATCTCCTGAGATAAAATAAAACTCCTCTTTGTCACCAGTTGTTGCGGTAGTTGGTGCGTAGCACTGCAGAATTGTGACGTTTCTGACACTGGTCCTGAGCCTGACGACGATAATCCTATCCGAGATTGGTTCCCAGCTAATGAGACTGTTTCTCGCTCTCGGCGTAAGGACGAACGCCACGCCATTTCTGGCTTCACTTTCAGGGCCAATGTACAGAATAGCGTTTCCGCTAGGGGTTCATTCTTCTCCTGATCCTGTCCACCTGACCTCGCTCAAGCCCAAGATTTGGATGTTATAGTGCTCCATTTCACGGTTGATCACTGATTGGCAGTGCAAGGATCGAGTAACCCCAGCTCTTCCCCCGTCATTCAATGTTCGAACGTTCCAGAAGCCAATCATAGTCCGTTTTCGAATGCCAAAAGCCGTTACCGTAGAATCAGTCCGTATCCGTTTCTCGTATCGTTTAGGTCTTAAGATCACGGGTGATAAGCCCATGATCCAGTGAGTGTCCATTTGCCATTTTTAGGGCAAGCAGGACTGGCTGTGGGTGAATTCTCCAGCCCCCATCCCACAGGGGGATAGTTAGCTCAAGTCCGTGGAGTCGCTAGTCTCCAAAGATAGTTGCAGGAATTGGTAAAACCTCATCCTACAACTACCCCCTTGCGGGAAAGATGTTAGTTAGTCGATATTGTTTCTTTTTTCATTTAACATTCAATTTTCAAAATTTATTACTGTAGTCTTGGATCGAAGAATTTTTTTGAATTGGATTACGATTTAAATTTATAATGAATAATTTGTAAAAATATTTGTAAACCGATTAATGTAACTTAAACTTGTGTATTAATTTTGAATATAAGTATTTACTTATTCATATCGAATGGGTCGATGAAATTCATATTTATATTGTCAATTGAAAATCAATTAATTTATATTCTTGTATATTATTCTTAAATTTATATACGTTACAAATCATAGGAAATAGTTTGATGAATATTATGTTAATATTTATTGAAATAAAGTTGAAATAGATTAATAGTAATTTTTTTTTTTAATTATGTACACTCCTAATCATAATATAATACTCAAAATTTTATAATAGCTATCGACAAATTACCCCTAACACAAGAATAATTCTTAAAAAGGGGAGTAGTGCATGAATTTAATCAATTTGTAATAATGCTAAATCAACAAAATTGTAAGAAAAAAATAATAATTTCAAAATTCAAATGAAAGCATTATGAAGGAATGCAATTATAAAACAATAAATTTTAATAATGTTCTTAATTAATTTCAAATTTCAGATGATGAAACTGAAGACAAGTTTGAAAGTCGTCGGTTCGACATTATCGTCGGCCGCATCACCGTCATTTAAAACAACGGCTTCATCGTCATCCACAACAGCGGTATCAGATGAAGTATCCCGAACTACGACAGGACCTTCAACTTCATCATTAATTATCAAAAGATCTAAAAAGAACAAAAAAAAAAACTCATAAAATAAGGCAACCGCAAAACTAACTGAAGTAATCGAAAAACTTATTAGCAAATTTGTTGAAATAAACTCTTCGTACGACGCGCGATTAATTGTAGCTTACAGGACTTAACGACATATTCGAACAAAAAAAATTCAACCCGTATGCATGGCCAACGTTTAAGTATGTAAACTTTATAGTAAAAATATTTATTCATTCATCAAATGCTGTAAGTAGTACTTACAGTTTAAAATCATTACCGATTCCATAATAATAGAATTCATTTAAATATTTAAAAATACTAATATGTAAATATGTTTGGAATTATAATAACAAATAAAACATTAAAAATTTGCAAAAATTTTAAGAATAAAAAAATGCAAAATAAAATTTTGTAAAATTATTACGAAATAAAAATAAAATAAGCAATAATAATGTTACATGTCAGCTCTACTTGCTTATCAACGACCCCTGAACACTGATGCAAATTAATGCGCGCGTACGAACACTGTAAAGCCTGAAGAACCAAATAAAAATAAATTACATGAGCAATGTAGAGAAGCAACGACGAACATACGTAAGGGCTAGTACGGTAGGGAAGAGATTCGGATAATGAGGAAATACATTTTAGAAAGCAATAACAACTACACGTGGTCACTCGTACGACAGTGAAAAGACTCGTTCGACGAGGTAATATTTTATGGAAGCAATTAAGAGCGCTTGGCCGAGAAGGAAATTATTCACACGGCAAGGTGAAAGATTCGTTCGACAAGAGCAATATAAAAAGGCGAACGTTTTTCATGAACAGTCAATCAGGAAGAGATAAAAGTGGAGGAACCAACGCTGGAACGCTTAAATTCTACGCGAACGTATTTCACAAAACGGGCTGCAGACAATGAAGTATATTTCACAATGAGACGGACAAGAAAACAATATAACGTTAATGAAATCTGACGATTTTTTGAATGACGTGACCATCATTTGACAAAGCCCAGAGTGGAATTTGCTCGATAAAAAATTATATCGATATGCCTCCGAAAAGATAACACATAGTCAAAAGTAACACCAAGATCCTTAAAAACATAAAACACAATAATTATTCAAAATAGATGACTTGTTATACAAACTACGACAAGCATACAAAAAAATTTGATTTTTTTAATAGCAGTTAGATAGCGAAACAATATCAGAAGCAAATAAAGCGCAATTGTAATGAAAAGAACAAATAAAATGGGACCCAGTTGGCTGCTTTGAGGAACTCCTGCGGTAACATATAGTTGACCAATGATGTCAAAGGAATTGAACTTGAAAAACAATTAAATAAATAAATATAGAAAACATCCATTTTTTGTGGTCAAGAGACTTACATGATTCAAATACGCCCAATTTAAAATCTTCAGTTTTTCAGATATAAGATTAAAATTAGCTTTTCTAAAATTAAATTCGAACTTATTTTTAGAACTAGCAATCTTAATATGATGATTAGTGTTTATTATGATAGGTAATGCTGGATGATGTCTATCTTCGGGTACCAGAGTTTCAGCATATTGTTACAGCCCAATCCAGTACGACTGCTCGATAATTTGTTAAATTTTTCTATTGATACATTGGCAAGGCAGCAAGTCCATCAATTACAGCAGCTTCCTTTGAAGAAGAAATGTTCGAAGGTAGAATAACTCCATCCGTTGCACATTTGGACCAGGATAGTATGGGCAAATTAAAATCTCCGATACATAGAACTCCGTCTATACAACTAATGTCGTTAAAAATTGACTCCACTCTGGATATTGCATGTTCATAGATTGAGGTAGAAGAATCTGATCGAACATAAATGCAGATGATATGAAGGAAAGATGATACACAAAATTTCGTCGATACCATTCGTTGAAGAATCGAAACTAGTACAGATGAGGTGAGATTTGACGACAATAAGTAAACTAACACCTACCTTGTCGTTATGAGTACCCGCTTGTCGATCATAACGTACGACTTCCTTGTCTTTGATTTTATGACATAACAAGGATTCAGTCAAAATGATGACATCGTGAGGTAAGTTGTCTTTAATATTGAATACTTCAGAAGTTTAAGTCCGAACTCCATTTACGTTTCGGTATTTCATAGTGAAGCGCACAAGGGGTCGCTGGATTTCTAGTAAAAAAAAAAAGTTCACTTAAATTTAAATTGCGTAGAAATTTTATTTACTTTAAACTAAATCGCTTTTAAAGCTAGAGTGTAGCCTAGCGGGTAGCGTGTTGGTCTACAATGCGAAGGTCGTGAGTTCAAATCCCGGTCGACGCATAATTCCAGCACACTGCTGTGATGACGCGAAACTGGGGCATTGACCAAAAGAACCGTCGTTATCAGACAAACATTCGCTATCGCAGGGAAGGTCGCGGTTCTGACGTAACCCATTCAGGGGCATAAGGAATCTGCCATAACCCAACGTTGTTGCAATAACAGAATTTCGATGTCGGGCTACATGTCTGTTGTTTGGTCACCTGATCTCTGTAAACAATGACAAGCGCTATGCCCGAGCTCGAGATTATGAGATTTTGTATACAAAAACCAGAACAAATGCCCCATGCGCATACTATGTATGTATATCAGCATGTGCGGCTAAGAATGAGCCGTAAGAACGTAAGCGTACCTTGCAATGCGAAAAAAAAAAATGTGTGTACGAAGAAGAGGAAGACAATGAAGTGACGGTCAAGGTTGTCACACCCACCATTTTGTCGGGAGGAAGATACACTGAAGATAATTCGAAATTTGCTGACTGGGCAAATCTTACAGCGCAAGCACTTTGCAATTGATGGTACTAGCTCATCCGAGGCAAAGATTGTTTATTGAAAAAATAGCTAGCCTCAGCTAAAATAGTGTTGCGAGCTAGGGGTTCGCCGGATTTCAAGTAAAACACAAATTCGTTTAAAAATAAAAGGATAATTTATTTATTCGCACGTTTATTCAATTTGCATTTAATTCTTACTATACGGCACCACTGATATCGCGTTCTTGCACCAGTTCACGCCTTCTATAATGTCGCCGGCTGAATGACTGCTGCTGTCTGAAAGTTGCGAATATTTATACCAAATCTCCCAGTTCTCGAAGCTTCCGTCAGGTGTCGTTGGTTGTGTCTCGACTATTCTCGAACTTCAATTGCCTACATTTTGGAGTATACAGTTCCGTCGGGTGTTTACTTGAATGTTCTAGATGGCGTTTTACATATTCGGGGATACTGTTCTTGTATATTCCAGAAAGAGCAATTACGTGGTTGCCAGATCTATAACATTACCCTCTCCTTAGTCCCTGTTCGCCCCGAACAGAGTTGTTCACTTCCTCAATGGCACCATGGTACTTTGTTAGTCGGTCGAGATGTACCACTTTCATTTTAGTACGAGGTTTTTGATGTAGCTGAATCCGATAGACGACATCATTTAACCGGTTGATGATCTGGTAAGGGCCTTCCCAGTTGCGCTGTAGTTTCGGAGATCTGCCCTTCTGTCGTTTGGGATTGTATAACCAAACCAAATCGCCCTTTTGGAATCCTGATGAATTCGCCCGTTGATCATACCTCGTCTTCATGCGGCCGGTCGCCAAATCAATTTTATCTCTGACCAGGTTATAAATTGTATTTAGTCGACATCGAAGATCCGAGACGTAATCTTTGGCATTGGCTGGTTAGTCTGGTGGCACTCCAAACATTAGTTCCGCAGGGACTCGAATATTTCTTCCGAAAATGACTCGGGAGGGAGTTTCTCCTGTTGTTGAATGTACCGATGTTCTGTAGGCCATTAAAAATAGAGGGATGTGCTGATCCCAGTCCTGTTGCCTCTCGCTGACGAGTTTGGGTAGGTTTGAGTTCAATGTCCTATTGAAACTTTCCACCATTCCATCGGACTGTGGATGCAATGGAGTTGTCCTGGTTTTGTTTATTCCCAGCATTTGACACACGTGTTTGAATATCTGAGATTCAAAATTGCGCCCTTGATCGGAGTGTAGTTCACGTGGAGCTCCAAATCTGCTCACCCAGTTGGTAACGATTTGTTCGGTGACGGTTACTGCTTCTTGATTTGGAATTGTGTAGGCTTCAGGCCATTTGCTGAAATAATCAATGACCACTAGAATGAAGCCGCAATATAAACTATCTCTTGTACTTGTAACCTCCAACGAGAACGGTCGTTAAGTGTTCGACTGGTGTATTTATACGAAGACATCAGAAGCAAACAGTCATCATAGCTCTTTACATAGATGATGGTTTAATTGCGTCTACCACGAAAGAAGATGCAATGCAAGTTATTAAGCACATCCAGTCTCAATTTGAAACCAAAGTATGTGATGTGGGATATTATCTAGGCCTTCAAATAAACACAAAACCAGACGGTTCAATTCATATTCATCAGTCATGTTACATCGATCGGTTATTACATACATTTAACATGATAAACTGCCGAGAAGTCAGTACACCAGCCGAAGTGTCTAAGGAAGTGCTCAAGGAAAATATATCGGCCTCAACCGATTTTCCGTATCGAGAAGCTGTTGGCAGTCTTATGTACCTCATGACAGCAACTAGACCGGACATAGCCTATGCTGTTGGTGTCGTTAGTCGCTACATGGAACGGCCAACAACGGAGAATGTTATCGCTGTTAAACGTATTTTTAAATACATTCAGGGAACAAGGAATTATGGTATAATTTTTGGTAAAAATAATAATTACTCACTTATCAGTTACAGTGATGCTGATTTTGCCGGAGACATTAACACTAGAAGATCGACGAGCGGTAATGTTTTCTTTCTGGACACCAGTGTTATTTCATGGTCATCACAAAGGCAAAAAAGCGTATCACTTTCTACAACGGAAGCTGAATATATTGCGGCTTCAGAAGCTATCAAAGAAATGATTTGGCTGGACTCTTTGATGAAGGACGTCCTCAACCCGAGCATTAGTGTAAAGCGTTTTTTACTAATGGATAACCAAGGGGCAATGAAACTCATCAAAAACCCAGAGTTCCATAAAAGAACTAAACACATAGACGTAAGGTTCCATTTCATCAGAGAGAAATATAGCAGCGGTTTGTTCGAACTAATTTACGTCTCGACAGAGAAGCAAATCGCAGATATTCTAACAAAGCCGTTGTCGAAGAAAATCTTCCAGAATCTACGAGTTATGATGAACGTAACGTAATTATTTTGGATTGTATTTGTAATATAAAAATTGTTAATTGAATTCCTATGTACAATTTTGTATTGAAATTACACTCACCCTTTTGAATTAGATTATACAATTAATATGCATTCAGATTATGGAGTTGATAAATAGTAAAAATAACGATAAGTGGGAGTGTTAGAAATATGTATCATACTTTTTACTACAACTGTACTCACAGAAGTACTCTATTACAATTTTATACTGAAGACTATTACTATCTGTCAATAAACTATCTCTTGTACTTATAACCTCCAACGAGAACGGTCGTGTTTATTTCATCCTCTTGCCGAAATCCCAACAGGTTATGGGCCCATAATTTAATGTTAATGTACTGTTTTAATCCATATAAACTTTTTTCAAGTTTACAAACACGTCCACTACCATCGTCATAACCTTTTGGCTGAGCCATATAAATTTCATCGGTTAGAATGCCATTTAAAAAAGCTGTCTTTATATCAAATTGTTTTAAATAAAGACCTTCGGTGGCTGCAATTGCTAGGATTAGTCGGATTGATGTGAATCTCGCAACTAGACTGAATGTTTCCGTATAGTCTATTCCTTGTTCTTGGGTAAATCCTCTAACAACAAGGCGTGCTTTATAGTTTTGTTCCACGCTTTCAGGGCTCGACTTAATCTTATATACCCACTTGTTGTCAATTTTCTTATGATTTTTCGGTAGGGTTGACAATTTCCAGGTTTTGTTTCTCTGCAATGCTGAAATTTCTTCGTCCATCGCTGCTTGCCATTCTTCCGCATTATCTGAATTCATTGCATCCTCGTAACTAGCTGGCTCAAACGAACTTGCAACAAACGCGTATCCTTCAGAAATGTTGGATAGGAAACTTGAAACAGAACTGCTTTTAGGTTTACGATTGCTACGTAGCCTTTCTCGAATCGGTGTCACTTGGTCACTGTAATTTTCTTCACCAACTTCTGTACCTTCTTCAGCTTCCTTATCTTCTTCAGATTCAGGTGAATCTATCATATTAGCATTATTTTCCGAGTCATATTCTTCACTTCGAAACTCGCCTATTCTGTCCTCTACCCTTTCATCAATATAATGCTGTACTGTTTTTTCTGGATGTTCAGTATCTGTCAGGCTTTCTTTTCTTTCATTGAAAACTACATCTCGTGAAATTTCAATTCTTTTCGTACCTTTGATCCAAACACGAAAACCTTTTTGGTTTGTTGGATACCCGACGAAATAACCTTTCATTGACTTCTTGTCCCATTTCCTTCGCTTTTGTTTGGGAACGTGAACATAAACTTCGGTACCAAATATCTGCAGATTATCAATCGACGGCTTCTGATCAAACCAAAGATCATACGGGGTTTTTCCTTTAATTGGGCTTGTCCCGAAACAATTAAGCATGCGCACGGCAGTATTTACAGCCTCTGCCCATAAGAAAATAGGCTTTCCTTTTGAATGGAGCATGGTTCTCGCAATATCCACAATAGTACGATTGTCCCTTTCTGCACGTCCGTTTTGCTGAGGTGTGTATGGTACGGTTGTTTGATGACGTATACCATTTTCTTGAAGAATTTCGGACATATCTTTATTTTTAAACTCCAATCCATTATCTGTCCTAAGTGTCTTTATCTGGACTGCAGTATCAATCTTCACTTGATTTAAGAAGTTTTTGAACACCGCTGCAACTTCGGATTTTTCTCGAATAAAGAACACGTATCTGAAATTTGAGAAATCATCCTTAAACAGAACGAAATATTTCGACCCTGCCAAAGAGTCACTTTGCATTGGACCGTTAAGGTCGCTGTGAATTAATTCGCCACAACATGAAGCCCTTCGTGTGCTATCATGAAAAATTGATCGATGCTGCTTTCCGTACGCGCAAGATTCACAAAAGAAATTTTCAATGTCTATAAATTCTATATTTCGCGCCCTTAAAACACATCTGATTTGAGCAATGGACTGATGCCCTAATCTTTCATGCCACGTTGCTATAGAGTCACACGATTTATTACAATAAAAAGTTTCTTTCTGCGCGGAAATAATAACGCGAAATTGCATTTTATAGAGTTTTTTACTGCGGACTCCCACTGCAACGATATCACCGTTTTTAATTATTTCGCATTTATTGTTATCGGACAACAGTTTATAACCCTTATCAAGAGTGCTACCCGAAGAAAACAAATTTACCTTTATGTCAGGTACAAAATATACATTGACCAAAGTCTTTTTAGCCCACTGTTTATTATTGTATGCCGAAATTTGTATATTGCCTTTACCGTAAGCATATATTTTCTGTCCGTTACCAATAGTTACAGGCATAGCTTCCTGCAACTCAATAAAATCTACGAACCACTCGCGACGGAAGGACATGTGGTCGCTTGCACCCGAATCTAAAATCCAGTCCTCCTCACTAATAACCGTTTCTAATTTATTGATCGAAAACGCATCACATATTAAAGCTTCACCGGCATCAAGATTACTTGCAAAATTTACCTGTCTTTTATCTTTATTTGGACAATTCCGTTTCCAATGACCTGGCTGATTACAGAGGAAACATTTCCCTGAAGTTCCAAAAGATTTTTCGCCCTTGCGTTCACCTGGTTTTTGCTCCTTACGTCCAACACGTTTCTTCACACCAATAAACGCACTTTCATCCCCTTTCGTGGCTGCTTGTGACGCCATCCGCGTCTCCTCCATTATTAGCCGCGATGTAAGATTGCCGATGGTCTGCTGTTCGACTGGTGTCGATTCCCATGCGCTGGAAAAATGAGCAAAACTCGATGGTAAAGTCATTAGAATCTTCGTAACAATCATTGCTTGCGAAATACTTTCGCCTGCTTCCTTCAGTTGTTGAACAATTGACTCAAGCCTTGCAATATGTGTAGCAATGTCATCATTTACGGCCATCGTAAAGCTGTAGAAACGCTGATGCAAAATGTGCAGGCTTGTTTCAGACTTCTGTTCATACACAGCTGACAATTTTGTCCACATTTCTTTTGACGTTGTACAGCTCAAAATATGGAGTAACGGTTTCTGGCCAATTGCGGTGGCAATGGTTCTCTGCGCTTTACGATCTTTTGTTTGCCATTTCTTCAGGTTAATTAAAAAATTACCTTCAGTCATACCTTCACTTTTCGTTGGTTCGGGCTCGTCGCCAGTAACCACATCGAAAGAATCGCTAGCGTTCAATAATACCTTAATTTGAAACTTCCAGCTTGTCCACTGATCACCATTCTGCAACTTGTCAATTTTTACCGATTCGCTTTCCATATCGATTGCAAATTAAAAATTCACTTTTAACCTTTTACACCGTTTTAATTTAAAAAATTTTGAGTCACCGATTACCTCAATTTTATCGGATTAATTTCGACCACGAGTTCTGATTATTGTCGGTCTGGGCCCATAACCTGTTGGGATTTCGGCAAGAGGATGAAATAAACACGACCGTTCTCGTTGGAGGTTATAAGTACAAGAGATAGTTTATTGACAGATAGTAATAGTCTTCAGTATAAAATTGTAATAGAGTACTTCTGTGAGTACAGTTGTAGTAAAAAGTATGATACATATTTCTAACAGTAGCGATTACCATTTTCTGATTCCGGGAATGGTCCAGCAATGTCCACAGCAATTCTCTCGAATGGGACTCCCACGTTGTATTGTTGCATTTCTCCCTTTGATCTGCGGTGTGGGCCCTGACTCGATGCACACGTAGTACATTTACGGCACCAATTTTCGACATCATCTCGGAGATAGATCCAATAGAACCTTTCTCGTATCTTTGCCAAGGTTCTATTTACACCCAAATGCCCACCGGAGGTACCTCCATGATATTCCTTCAAAACCTCCTCGACTTTACAATGCGGGACGATGGTTTGCATGTGATACGACTTTCCATCAGCATCCTCCCATTTCCGTTTTAATAATCCGCCGTCTAGGTGAAGGGAGTTCCATTGTGCCCAATAACACTTTAAGGTTTCGCTGAATTGTGAGATGTCTTTCCACTCAGGCCGTTTCATTTCGTCCTTCCATGCCATGATCGGTGAAATATCTGGATCTTTACGTTGGGCATCTTCCAGCTCTTGCTGATTCCATCCATCCTTTGGTTCGGTCGTTATCCAATTTCAAAATCGTAGGATTCGAGTCTTTCTATCCATCTGGTTACTTAACCTTCGGGGTTCTTAAACTGAAGTAGCCATTTAAGCGATGCGTGATCCGTTCGAAGAAGGAACTTTTGACCATAGAGATATTTGTGAAAATGTTTTGTTGCTTCTACAATGGCTAATAGCTCTCGGCGAGTTACGCAATAGTTCCTTTCTGATTTTGAGAGTACTCGGCTGTAGTATGATAACACTCTGTCCTGCCCGTCAATCTATTGTGATAGTACTGCTCCGATACCGACATTGCTGGTTTTGGATACGCCAGAACTGGGGAGTCGCAGAGTTGGTCTTTTATTTTCTCAAATGCTTCCTGGCACTGTTGACTCCATTTAAATGGCTTTCCTTTTACTATTAGCTGATGCAGACATTTCGCCGTGTTGGCAAAGTCTTTTACGAATCGACGGTAATATGTCGCTAAGCCTAGGAAGCTGCGCAACTGGTGTTTAACACTCGGAGTAGGCCAATTTTTCACCGCCAGTACATTTTCCGGATCCGTCTTTACGCCATCAGCTGAAACGATGTGACCCAAGTACTTGACTTCTGCACTAAACAAGAAGACTTCCTGTAGATTTTTTAGATGTCCATTGAATGTTTTGCCGATAACGATCACATCATCCAGGTAAACTAGACAAGTTTTTCAACTCAGGCCACGCAAAACGAATTCCATTAGTCTTTCAAACGTAGCTGGAGCATTGCACAGGCCAAATGGCATTACGATGAACTGCCACAGTCCACTGCCGACAGAGAATGCTGTCTTCTCTCTATCTTTTTCATCTATCTCCACATGCCAGTAACCACTTTTCAGATCCAACGTTGAGAACCATTTAGCATCAGTCAGGGTGTCCATGATATCGTCGATTCTAGGTAGTGGATAGCTATCCTTTTTCGTAACATCATTCAGTTGCCTGTAGTCCACACAAAAACGGGTACTGCCGTCCTTCTTCTTTACCAGCACCAGTGGCGATATCCACGGGCTCTTTGATTCTTCGATGATTCCCTGATGCTCCATAGTTTTGACCATTGAATTGACTTCTCCTTGTTTCGCTAATGGTACTCTTCTTGGAGGATGACGTATAGGTGTAGCACTTCCGGTATCTATACGATGTTTCACTAAGTTTGTTCTGCCATATGTGTCATCACCGGTGGAAAAGACTTCGCTGAATCTTTCGATTAGATCTACTGCTTGCTTGTATTGTTCTCCTCTAAGGTTGCTTGACTGAAGAAGTGTTGATGTTACATTGTCCTTCCTTCTTGGATTATTTTTAGAGGGTACGTCATGTGATTCTGCCTTGTCGATACTCGTCACCGCCGATATTGATTCACAGCTGCCAATTATATCTCCTTTCTTTACACTGGTAATGCTGTCCAAAACTCTTATTGGTACCATCATCTTCTCATTCCTTTTTACGAGCGTTTTTCCTAGTATTAGACTTCGTAATGCAGGTTTCGTCTCTGGTTCTATGAGGTAGAATCGGTGGTTCCCGGGATCACCATCGAGCTCTGCCGGTATATCCGAATCTTCGCACAATATAACTCGCAGCTTTGTTGTGTTGGAGGATGTTATTTCCATCGGGATTTCAATATTCCGTCACTTCATTATTCGTTGTCCTAAGTCCAGCTGGATACCGTGTGGTTTCAGAAAATCCATTCCAGGGATACACTCATCAGTAATGTCAGCTACCACGAATACATGCGAGAACGTCAAATCCTCAAGCTGTATGTCACGAGCTATTTCTCCGTGGACCGTTGTAGTTTCTCCTGTGGCCGTGCGAAGTGCGTACTTCTTGGTGTTGTAAAGCCAAGTACGGTCTACGAGGTCAGATCTTAGCACTGACCGTGTGGCGCCTGTGTCAACTGTTATGATGCAATTTAATTTTCCGACTCGACCATTCATGCATAAATCGTTTTCACAACGATGTAGTCGAGAAACTGCGATGATGGTTCCGGGGGCGTCGATTCTACCAGCCAACTTCTGCCCCATGAAGTTAGCCTTTACTCATTTCCCGGACTGTCATTAGGCGAAGCGTGCTCTCGTGACGGTTCGCCCCTTCCTCCCCTTTGTTTAGCAGCGCAGCCGGAACAAAGTTGGTCGCTTTTCTGGGTTTACGGCAGTCGCGTCTTAAGTGTCCTGCCTGTCCACAATTCCAGCATCGGGGAGCACCAGATCCTTCGCTCCGCTTGGTGTACTCTGCTCTCTAGCAAACACACTCTTCTGCTATTTCTCGGACTCGATAATTACTCCGCGAGCTTTGCTTGGCAGCTTCGAACGTCAGCCCATATGTATACTAAGGCTTCGCCAATCGTTTTCTTACCTGCCAATTTTAACGCCTGTTGCAGCTCTCTGTCCTGTACAGCATTGTTAAATGCGAAAACAGCTGTATCGTTGCGCTGCTCTGTTTGCGCATTGGGAAGCGATAATAGTGTGAGTCGTTCAATATCGCGTGCCAGCTCTTGAAGTGTTTCACCATTCTTTTGGGTTCGGTTGTACAGGTGTGTTTTGTAGATCTCTCGCATTTGGTCGCTGCCGTAATGAAGATCCAATGTCTGAACTAACGTTGAAAAATCTTATTGTTGCTCCTGCGGAATCGTTTGAAGAACCTCTGCTGGTGGACCTCTTAGCGCCAATATAAGAGCCGTTCCTCGTTCCAGATCATTCCAATGATTGTTTCTTACGGCAGCCTCAAATTGGGTCTTATAGATAGCCCACGGTGTTTGTTCATCGAAGATTGGAGCTTTAAGACCCTTGTGCGTAACGTGTTCTATCTTGATGACTCCAGTCGCTTTCACGTTATCGAAGTCCCTTTTTAGGCGTTCAACTTCTTCTACAATCCCGGATGTCTTTTCCGTAATTTGTTCTTCGAAGATTCGAAGTTTCTTCTCTACGTTTTCTTCTATTGCCTTACCCATGGTGTCTATTTTATTATTTTGCAGCTCCAATTTTTGGTTGAGGTCCTTTGAGGTCTGATCTAATTTTTCATTTTCCGCTGACAGCTGACTTTGTTGGTCTAATTTCTGACTATTGTCCGCTGATTGTTGCGCTAATTTCTGATTAATGTCCGCAGATTGTTGATCTAATTTCTGATTCATGTCCGTTGTCACAGCTGATTGTTGTTTAATGTCCACTGATTGTTGTTTAATGTCCACTGATTGTTGATCTAATTTGTTCATCATTTGTTGCATTAACTGTGTCAGAGCATCCGATGTACCAGAACACTCCTCTTCACGAGCTTCTTCGATTTGGAACTCAAAACTATCTGCATCCTTACCCTCAGCCTCAAGTATCTCGATCATACGGCTGACAAGTTCAGACTTGTTCCCTGTCGTAGATAACTCGCGTCTACCGAGCTCTTCCTTCAGCTCCGTTAATTTGAAGTCCTTTGGATTTTCACTACCGATTATTTCAAGTTTTTCCGCGATTCGAATTCACTTAAATTTACTTCACATACATACATTTAAAGCACTCGAGAATATTCGATTTCACAAAATTCTCCCTGTCCGTTCGAGAATTATAGTTTAACTTTTTCTCTCTCACAAAATTATCCGTTCGCGAATTTTAGTTTCACTCGCGATTTTTAACCCGAATTTATCCTTGAAATCTCACTACTGACACCAATTGTTGCGAGCTAGGGGTTCGCCGGGATTTCAAGTAAAACACAATTCGTTTAAAAATAAATGAAAATTTATTTATTCGCACTATATGGCACTACCGCCGGGTATCGCTTTCCTGCACTGGTTCGCGTCTCCGTCATGAAAAAGACTGGTTCCTGACTGAAAGCTTCGTGCTTTTATACATTTTTCCCCCTAGTCTCGAACTTTCCGTCGTGTGTATGTCTCAACTATACTGGAAAGTTCTAGATCTTTGATTATGGCTTTTTACATATTGGGGGACTGTTCTATAAAATTCTGGCATATTCGAGAAAGATCAATATTGCGTGGTTGCCAGATCTACCAAAGTCCACAATTTGTAGAATAGTTAAAAAAAAAGTAGAGACAATTCTCAAAGGAGGCGACCTAGAAAAACTACCCAAAGAGATTTAAACGTCAAAATAAAAAAAATCCTGAAATATCATCCAAACAGTTAAAGAACGAACTGAATTTCGAGCTGTTGAATTTGGACTTAAAAGGTACCGACCAGCAAAGAAGCCATTGATTTCTAAAAAAAAATCTGAAGGCCAGACTAGAATTTGCCAGAAATCATATCAATTGCAATTAAGAAAAGTGGAAGACCGTGCTTTTTTCGGACGAAAGTAAATTTAACTTAAGAGGTACTGATGGGTTAAGTTATGTAAGAAAGCCTAAATGTGAAAGACTAAATCCTCGGTGTACAAATAAAACAGTGAAATTTGGTGGAGGTAATTTCATGTTCTGGGGATGTTTTTATGGCCACGGCCTTGGACCTCTTTTTAAAATTGATGGTATAATGAATTCCGCTAAGTACAAAGAAGAAGGAAGAAAGAGGAAACGATGTTGCAGTATGCTTATGAGCATCTGCCTTTATTGTGGGCGTTTCAACATGACAACGATCTTAAACACACTTCAAAATTGGTGAAGAGTTGGATTAGGAATAATGGAGTCAGACTTTTGGATTGACCAGCACAATCCCCAGATTTCAATCCGATTGAGAATCTTTGGGAGATTGTAAAATATAATCTTCGCAAGCAAAATTTCTCGAAGAGATTGGACCTATACACAGCCGTTAAAGAAGAGTGTGAAAGAATTCCAAAGTGCATTATCGATCACTTGATTTCATCTATGCCCAGAAGATGTGCACAAGTCATGGCCATTCAAGTAAATATTTAAAAAATGAAACATTTAAAATAAAAGTTGTTTTGTCCAACTAAAAGTGTGACTCAATTGACATTTTTATTTTTCTGTGGATGCGAAGCTAGTAAGCGTTATTTTACTTGCTGTGACTTCTCTCTTGTACGTAGTGAGACTTATTTATGGCATCACTTACCTCTGATTTCGTCCACCTTACGAATCGTACTTTCGTAGCTGTTCCACAATTAAACAACTAAATGTGTCTCGGCTAAAACTCGAACAGTTTTCCCGCCATTTAATTCAAATCTCATTTTTCTCTATTAAATTATTTAAGGTAATAAATTTCATTTTGTACATCACAATGACTATGATAAAAATTCGCACACCAAATCGCAATTATTTGGAAAAGTGGAAAAAGTAATTTATCTCGTTTTCAATTTTCCAATAGAATGAACGAAATTTTAGTTTGAAAGTTCCGATCGATGATGAATCTTAGGAGAGCCACTTTTGCCTTTCTTCTCTTCATCATGTTTCGGAATTGATGGTTTTTTCAATGCGGACGAACCTTGCTTGCCGAAAATCATGTCGGCAAAGAGTCCAACGAAAACCATTACCGCACCAAACCATTGGCGTGGTATCAAAACATTTCCGAAGAACAGCACCGAGCAAAGGACCGTGAAGAATTTTCGCGTTGTTGTCACTACGGAGCAGGCGAGCGGACCGAAACCGGACACCATTAGGAATATGAAAAGTTGTCCGAATGCGCCGGCCAATGCTAAGGAGCTCAAGTGAATGAGAAGCTGCGGATGTTTGATGGCGAATCCAACGAATTCCTTTCCTTCGCCTGGGGAGATAAAATAGAGTAAATAATTCGTTGGATCAAAGTCAACCGAAGAACTTACCTGTCAGTAAAATAGCTACACCCAAAATAACTGTACTCCACCAGTTCATGGCCAGCATCATTTGCTGCCCGGACGGAGCACTTGATGATCGCATTCGTTCCTGGATCGCGCCCAACAGTCCGTCCATCGAAAGACTGAGGAATAGAAGAAGCTCTCCGAGTCCGGTTTTGTCTTGATTGCCGCTGGGATTCGCCACTTTTCCCTCCTTGTACATGAACAAAACTACGCCGAGGACAATGAGAAGGACACAGCCGTAACGTAGCCATGGGTACGTTTTTCGTCCAAGTAGAACTCCCAGAATCATCACCGGAATCGGTTTTGCCGATTTACCAACGACCTGCGTTGGATACGGCACCCATCGAAGCGCCATATTCGAGCTAACCATCGCCAGAAGGTAGATTAGAGCGGCGCTGGCATAGTACCCCGTGTGGGTAGTGTCCTCCTTCTGCGGCTTGGCCAGCAGCATTCCTGCAATGGAATTTACTTGAGTCGGTCCAAGGACTGGAAAAATGCCACTTACCTTTTGCGAAAATCCAATTGCAAAGGCATTGAACACAAACGAGTGCCAACGCAAACGTAAACCGCTCTCCGATTGTGCCGTCGTCGTTAACCTCTTCGCCGTACCGGCCACGCGTTATTTTCTCCTGGATTATTCCATAGTAGAAATAACAGAAGAATATTCCTAGCGCATAAACAATAAATTTCGTCCTTTCGTTCATCTTTTCTACTCGCGAACGGGATTCTCAGTCGGCAGCTTCCCTGTTTGTTTCGCGCACTTTTCTAACTAAAAACTACGGAAGATCTCGTTCAAAACACTTGCGTTCTAATTATTTCGAATTATTTGCATAAATTTGCATTTTGATTACGTCCGTCGTGCGTGTAACAAGTGGTGAAGCTGCGGCAATATGAAAGCACAGATGCAGCATATTCACTTCGACACGTCAGTTAAAAGTTCTGTTGACGTTTTTGACGTTTATTTCAGAACGCGAGAATTGGTGTGCTTGCAATCGCCACCAGGTGATGCTCAGTGTTTCCGGGTATTTCCCTGTTTTGAATTATTGTCAAGTTATAAAGTTTTTCTTTGAAAATGGTATTGGATGTGTGTGTTATTGAAATAAATTCGATTATTACGCGTTCTAAATGATTTGTAGAAATTGTAAAATTTAAATATTAATGGTTTGCTTGATATTTCCTTTAGAGAATGCAGAGTCATCTAGCGATATATTTGAACTTTTTCCATGGAATGTTTAAGGAGAAAAAATCAGTTGAGATGACCGCAAGTAGAGTCACTGTATAACTGAGCTACTCGGTCCAGGAGTCTGGCAGATGCGTATCAGAGTTGAAACCGTTAAGTTTGAATTTTTTGGTGTATATACATATTCGGTTAGATATTTATCAAAATGCAATTGGAATTCGATTATGTGCCCTGAAAAATTAATATCATTGTGCCATTCCATTAGAAACAGCCAAAAATTCAATTTCATTTTGCAATTTTCTGCACCCACACATCTTTACCAAACAGGTTTTTAGTCTAGTTTATGATTCTGTTTGTTGACACATGGCGGAAAAACATCCCAACAGGGATTTTTGCAATCCATTCCCTTTTATTGAAAATCATTCAAATCGAGAAATCATTCAAATCGACCTAAGGAATTTGCAATGCATTCTAAAGTAATGTGAAGGCATGATCATCGTCAAAACGTGCCGCGCACAAAACGAAAGATTATTAATAGAAAACATTAGTGTCATATTCCGTTTGCTTTCTAATATTCCCGTAAAATTTTACAAGTTGTGCGTTGCAAGAAAAAAATCTTAAGTTACACCGTACTTTTCCAGCAACAAAATTAGTTAAATTATAGCAACAGAATTTAAAATACTGAATTCATATTAAAAGCAGGATCCAATTTCATCACATTTTTCAATATTAATTCAAAATGAATCGCTCCCTCAATATTAGAATACCTTCTCAAAGATTAATTTGCTTTCTATTCTTTTGTAACCATTCCATCGTAGATTCTATTGCGACCATTATATTGTCGATTTTTTTTCCAATCATTACAATATTCATTCGTTTCCCTAGATTCCAATGTCGATTCTTTGTAATGCAGAAAGTAGAAAAAAACGAATGCTTGCCTATGACATTGCAATGTTAAAATAATCTGTTTTACGACAGGAAGTAGCTGTAATAGCTTCATGGTAAGAATCATCGGCGCGGTAATGATTCCACTCCCTACTGGGATATGTCAGAATGACTACACAGTCTACACTTATTTTCACCAACACTTTGATCTTTCGAACGTTCGATTTTTAGTACCAAATTTTTTAGCACGTTCGATTTTTGTACTAAAATAGCTATCTGCCAGACTCCTGGACCGAGTAGCTCAGTTATACAGTGACTCTAACAGCAACAAGCTGGAAAAATGCGGCTTAAGATTTTTTTTCTCGCAATGAACAACTTGTAAAATTTTACGGGAATATTAGAAAGCAAACGGGTTATGATAATAATAATGTTTTCTATTATTAATCTTTCGTTTTGTGCGCGGCACGTTTTGAAGATGATCATTTATTTTATGCAATCTCCTCACATTACCTTTCAATGCATATCAAATTCCCTAAATAAACTGCTACTTTATGTAATGCCTTCACATTATTTCAGAATGCATTGCAAATTTCTTAGGTCGATTTGAATGATTTCTCAATTTGAATGATTTTCAATAAAAGGGAATGGATTGCAAAAATCCCTGTTGGGATGTTTTTCCGCCAAGTGTCAACAAACAGAATCATAAACTAGACTAAAAACCTGTTTGGTAAAGATGTGTGGGTGCAGATAATTGCAAAATAAAATTGAATTTTTGGCTGTTTCTAATGGAATGGCACAATGATATTAATTTTTCAGGGCACATAATCGAATTCCAATTGCATTTTGATAAATATCTAACCGAATATGTATATACACCAAAAAATTCAAACTTAACGGTTTCAACTCTGATACGCATCTGCCAGACTCCTTTACCGAGTTGCTCAGCTATACAGTGACTCTAGTTGCTGTTAGTTAAATTATAGCAACAGAATTTAAAATACTGAATTCATATCAAAAGCAGGATCCAATTTCATCACATTTTTCAATATTAATTCAAAATGAATCGCTCCCTCAATGTTAGAATACCTTCTCAAAGATTAATTTGCTTTCTATTCTTTTGCAACCATTCCATCATAGATTCTATTGCGACCATTATATTGTCGATTTTTTTTCCAATCATTACATTATTCATTCGTTTCCCTAGATTCCAATGTCGATTCTTTGTAATGCAGAAAGTAGAAAAAAACGAATGCTTGCCTATGACATTGCAATGTTAAAATAATCTATGTTTTACGACAGGAAGTAGCTGTAATAGCTTCATGGTAAGAATCATCGGCGCGGTAATGATTCCACTCCCAACTGGGATATGTCAGAATGACTACACAGTCTACACCTATTTTCACCAACACTTTGATCTTTCGAACGTTCGATTTTTAGTACCAAATTTTTTAGCACGTTCGATTTTTGTACTAAAATAGCTATCTGCCAGACTCCTGGACCGAGTAGCTCAGTTATACAGTGACTCTAACCGCAAGTGGCAATGACCGCAAGTGAGATGACCGCAAGTGGCAATGACCGCAAGTGAAATGGATGCAAGTGAGATGACCGCAAGTGAGATGACCGCAAGTGGCAATGACCGCAAGTGAGATGACCGCAAGTGGCAATGACCGCAAGTGAGATGACCGCAAGTGGCAATGACCGCAAGTGAAATGGATGCAAGTGAGATGACCGCAAGTGAGATGACCGCAAGTGAGATGACCGCAAGTGGCAATGACCGCAAGTGAGATGACCGCAAGTGGCAATGACCGCAAGTGAGATGACCGCAAGTGAGATGACCGCAAGTGAGATGACCGCAAGTGGCAATGACCGCAAGTGGCAATGACCGCAAGTGAGATGACCGCAAGTGGCAATGACCGCAAGTGAGATGACCGCAAGTGAGATGACCGCAAGTGAGATGACCGCAAGTGGCAATGACCGCAAGTGAGATGACCGCAAGTGGCAATGACCGCAAGTGAGATGACCGCAAGTGAAATGGATGCAAGTGAGATGACCGCAAGTGAGATGACCGCAAGTGGCAATGACCGCAAGTGAGATGACCGCAAGTGGCAATGACCGCAAGTGAGATGACCGCAAGTGAGATGACCGCAAGTGGCAATGACCGCAAGTGAGATGACCGCAAGTGAAATGGATGCAAGTGAGATGACCGCAAGTGAGATGACCGCAAGTGGCAATGACCGCAAGTGAGATGACCGCAAGTGGCAATGACCGCAAGTGAGATGACCGCAAGTGGCAATGACCGCAAGTGAAATGGATGCAAGTGAGATGACCGCAAGTGAGATGACCGCAAGTGGCAATGACCGCAAGTGAAATGGATGCAAGTGAGATGACCGCAAGTGAGATGACCGCAAGTGGCAATGACCGCAAGTGAAATGGATGCAAGTGAGATGACCGCAAGTGAGATGACCGCAAGTGGCAATGACCGCAAGTGAAATGGATGCAAGTGAGATGACCGCAAGTGAGATGACCGCAAGTGGCAATGACCGCAAGTGAGATGACCGCAAGTGGCAATGACCGCAAGTGAGATGACCGCAAGTGGCAATGACCGCAAGTGAGATGACCTTTCATGAAAAAGTCCAGTTTGTATGGGAGGTGGTGGAAGGAGTAGGGGGATTCAAATAATTTGTATACCATAGATCACATTTCTGATAAAAATAGTATGTTCTAAATTTCAAATGATTTGCTCCAATCGTTTTGAAGGAAATTTGATTATTATATATTTTTGAAAATGAGTCATTTTGTATGGGAGGGGGTGGAAGGCGTGGGGGTATTGAAATAAGACCACACACAGATTACATCTCGGTGCACATCTAACAAACTGTGAAAGTTTCATTACAATCGGTTTAGCCGTTTTTGCGTAAAAACTGGAAAGACAGACACACAGACAAAGAAATTTTTTAAAAACGTTTGTTTCTGCCTAGTCATTGCTAAAATAAAGCAAAAAACTTATTTATAGCCATTTATAAACAAATAACAGACAGACACTACAATTATATTTATATGTATAGATACCCTTTAATGGAAAATTGCTAAATTAAAATTGGAATACTACTGTGCCCAAGAACTAGTCGGAATTTTTCGATTTAAATTACGCGGGTAAATATTTTCGCTCAATATATTTTTTTAAGTTAGTACAACTGTTACTGACTTCCATGCCAAATTATATGTGAAAATATTCATTAGTGTTTGAGTTACGCTGCGACACAAAAAGTGAATTTGGCGATTTTTACAATGTCTGAAATTATTCAACAAGGAAGTGTGATCAAATTTTGTTTCCTGAATGGAATAAATGCTGCAGAAACGTTGAAAATGTTGGAGAAGGCTTACGGGGACCAAGCTCTACCAAAATCAACAACATATGATTGGTATAAATTGTTCAAAGAAGGTGAGGCAAGACCGAAAAGACCGCGTCAAAGTCGCTCAAAAATCAAGGTGATGTTGACTGTTTTCTTCGATTTTCGTGGTGTAGTGCATTATGAATTCCTTCCGCCCGGTCAAACTGTCAACAAGGAATACTATTTGAGTTTTATGCGTCGTTTGCGTGAAGCTATTCGTAAAAAGAGGCCGGAATTATGGAAAGACAACTCTTGGTTTTTACACCACGATAATGCGCCATCTCACACTGCACTGATTCTTCGTGACTTTTTCGCCAAAAATGCAACCAATATCGTTCCGCAACCACCTTATTCACCTGATTTGGCTCCGTGTGACTTCTGGCTATTTCCAAAACTCAAAAGACCACTCCGAGGAAACCGTTTTGAGTCGATTGAAGACATTCAACGAGAATCGGCGCGCGCTCTGAAGGCTATACTGGAAGAAGACTTTTTGGCATGCTTCGAGGACTGGAAAAAGCGGTGGCATAAGTCTATTATATCGAGAGGGGACTATTTTGAAGGGGACGAAATTGATTTGAAAGAATAAATAAAGATTTTTTTATTTATAAAAAAATTCCGACTAGTTTTTGGGCACAGTGGTATGTTGGTTCTATGTAGTGAAATCGACTAAAATAATAAAAATTCACTGCACTTATTACATATCGTAAACGAAAGCTAAACTAATTTTAAGGCGCGGACGATACGATGTTTCGAATTTTGAGATATAATGGTTTGAAATTTTGAAAAGTACACAATTTTTGAAATGTTCCCCATTTCCTCCCACTACTATAATGAAGAAATTTTCTATTTTCCTTGTATTTCGCTAGAACAGCTTAACATATTTTTTAAGTTTCAATTGCATAGCTTGAGATATAGTTGAGATATTAATTTTTAAGTATTTTTTTTTGCATCAAATCCCTTACAATTATTGGCCCACCATTTAGTTGATTATAATGGAACTGTAAACTACCTAATTGGTCTTAAGATAAGAATTTTTTGGATCGAGTAATTCCGAACGTTAGTAGATTGTTCGACTAGTACAGACAGTCCAACTTTGGTTGATGCTTCGACTTCGAGTGATGATTGCAATTCGGTGGGAATGGATAGCAATATTGATAGTCTTGCATTTCATCCACGTCCTACCCGCAAAAAGACTCGAGTGAATAAATCTACATCTCCTAATATTAGCCAAGCTTCTGCTAAAGTATCTGGTAATAATAATTCTGCGCCCTCGAAATATACACCTTCTAATATTGGCCAACCCTCTTCGAAGGCATCCGTTAGTAAAAACTCTGCACCCTTGAAATCTACCCGAGTTTTCTCGAATAGCTCTCAAACGCCTCTTACTGATGCTAGTTCCACTGGGTCTTCTTCTTCTATTCTAACACAGCCACATCTGCTTACTATTGTTCCTCGTCCAAAAGCCATTTTCGTTTCTAGACTTGATCCCCGAACATCCCCGGATGATGTCATAAGCTATTTGCTTTCTAAAACATTTATTTCAACAAGATCAGCAGTTAAATGTGATAAAATTAGTAAAGAAACCAGTTCCATTGCCTCCTTTAAAATTGTTTTGACTAATACTGATCTTTTCAATCAGTTATTAAATATTGATTCGTGGCCTTCTGGAGTATTTCTTAAAGAATTTATTTCTCGTCGTAATAATGCTCCTGGTTCTGGTCCAAAAAACTTAGACAATTGTCCCTTTACTATCAAAACGTAAATGGACTGCGTACCAAAACCCAGGCGCTATTTGCCTCGTCTCAGAATTCTTCCTATGATGTTATTGCTCTAACTGAAACGGGGCTAAATTGCAGTTTCTCTGACTGTGAACTTTTTAGTTCAGACTTTGAAGTCTTTCGTAGGGATCGCTATGTTTCCGATCTGAGATTGAAGGGTGGTGGAGTGTTATTAGCAGTCCGAAGCTGCATTAATTGTGTAGTTGTTCCTGTCCCGAACCCTCACGGTCTGGAGATCTTGTGTGTTAAACTTGTATTTAGCAATAAGGATATTTATGTCTTTTTGACATATATTCCTCCGTCGTGTATTTTATACGAAAGAACAGTTGACTGTATAACTTTTGTTCATAATAATATGAATATCTCTGACGAACTCATTTTACTGGGTGATTTTAATATTCCAAGTCTTTCTTGGTCTCTCTCTGACGATGATTCTACTCTCTTAGTTTCTGATTCTTCGTCCTCGCTTGAATGTTTCTTTTTAGATAGTATAACTGCACTTGGTCTCCATCAACTTAGCCTTGTTCGGAATTCCTATGGAAGACAGCTTGACCTAATTTTTTATTCTGACTACTGTGCATGTTCCGTGGATGAGAGCTTAACTTCAATTACTACCGTTGATGTCTTGCACCCTCCTATTAATATTTTTGTTATGGTTGATGAGGAGCATATTGTTAGCCCTAGTGAGAAGGAGCTTTCTTTTGATTGCGTCAACAACAAAACGGATATTGTGCATGAATCTTCGACTACGTCAATAGACTTTCGCTGCACTTTACGAGCCGCTGAACAGCCAAAGCTTCTTTTTGTATCGCACTTAGCATCTGACACAACGGAGAAGGAAATTACTGACAACGTTCTTGGTATCTTACGCTGTGCAAGAGTTGACTTATCACCGGACTTAGTATCTTGTAAAAAGATTACTCCTATATCCCGCGATGGTGGCGCGAGAGTGTCTTCGTTCAAGGTTGTTCTGCCGGACGCATGCTTTGCCCATGTTGTGTCATCGAAACTATGGCCGAAATCTGCTATCGTCCGTGAATTTTTACCCCGAAATCGTCTTTCGCGGTTATCATCTCAAAATCCATCGTCAAAAAACGGGCAAGCTCTATCTCGATATCTTACAGCAACGTAAGCGGGATGCGTACGAAAACTCAGGATCTGTATCTCGCTGCTGCTGTTTGTTCCTTTGATATCGTGTGCATTTGTGAGACATGGTTGTCGTGTCAGTTCAGAGATTCTGAGCTTTTCGATTCCGACTTTGAAGTTTTTCGTCGTGACCGCCACCCCAACTTACTTGATCCACCGGTTGGGGGTGGAGTCCTCTGCGCCGTTCGTCGCCAGTTTGCTTCTACGATAATCGATGTCCCAGGAACCGAGAATCTAGAGTTCTTGTGTGTAGCTGTAACACTTGGGAACCGTAAGCTATACGTTGTGACTGTATACATCACATCGCCTTCACCTTCATCAGTTTACGATGCGGTTTATAATGCGTTTGAAACATTGCTTGGTCTTCTTCATCCATCAGACGATATTTTAATTCTGGGCGACTTTAATTTACCGCAAATACAGTGGCTACGCTCTGATGATAATGAGGTTTGTATGACGCCTTCGTATTCCTCCTGTGCCCGACACGAAATACAATTTGTGGACAACATGCTTGCTACAGGACTTTTCCAAGTGTGTCCGATTTCGAATGATCATGGTAGATTTTTGGATCTGATCTTCTCATCTGATGCCAGCCTTACGACGATTGATAAATGTCACAGCCCTTTGCTGCCTGACTTGCCTATTCATCCTGCGCTTCACGCAACATTCAACTCTCACACAGAATTTACGAACTCGAAATGCATTGCTAGTAATTATTTTAATTTCGCCAAAGCTGATTTTGAAACTTTAAATCTTGACATATCCAATTGCGATTGGTCGTCTGTGTTGAATGAATCTGATGTTGACAAAGCCACTTCTAATTTTTACACGATTTTAAATGGCTGCTTTCTGCGTTGTGTCCCTGTAGTTTGTTCGAAACCTACTAGGAGGTTTCCCTGGTTTGACGATGATTTAATCAATTTGAAAAATCGGAAAACGAAAGCTTGGAAAACTTACTCGCTCTCAAGGAGTGATACGGACTACATTATTTACATAAACCTATGTAATTGTTTTATAAGTCAGTCTCGAGCTGCATATAACCAATACCTTTTTAGAATTAAAAACTCTTTTAAAGATAAACCGAAACAATTTTGGAATTTTGTCAACTCTAAGAAAAACTCTGATGGTTATCCTTCCAGTATGTTTTTTAATGATGTAGTCAGTGCTGATCCTACTACAATTAGCAACTTATTTTCCAACCACTTCCGCACCGCCTTCAATTGCAGTACGCCGCTAACATCCGTTGGTAACTTTGAATACATGTCAAAGTTTCCTTCTTCGTCCTTGGTTCCTAAGGATCTTTTCATTGACGACTCCACTATTTTGAAATACATTGATGAACTTGCTATTAATTTCTCAAGAGGACCAGATGGTGTTCCTTCTTCTGTGATTAAAAAGTGCAGTTTATCCCTTTTACCTATCCTTGGGTATCTTTTTAATACATCGCTTCGTAGTGGAGTTTTTCCTATGTCATGGAAATACTCAACTATAATGCCATTACTTAAGTCTGGTAAAAGAGACAATGTAACTAATTATAGGCCTATAGCGAATCTTCCATGTGTTGCTAAGCTATTTGAATCCATTGTGTGTGATGTAATGTATTTCCATTCCAAGTCGATTATTGGATCATTCCAGCATGGCTTTGTCAAAGGCAGATCTACTGTAACTAATCTTATGGAATTTTCGAACTTCTGTCTTTCTGCTATCGAAAACGGGCAGCAGGTCGATTGCATATACACTGACTTCAGTAAAGCCTTTGACAAAATTGACCATAACATTCTTGTGCATAAACTCCGCCTGCTTGGTTTTCCTGATATTTTCGTCCTTTGGATTAAGTCTTATCTTAGTGATCGCATTCAGAAAGTATACTTTCGTGGAGCCTTATCTTCTGAAATATATAATACTTCTGGCGTTCCGCAAGGTAGCCATCTGGGTCCACTTCTATTCCTTCTCTTTATTAATGACGTGAGTTCGTTTATCTCTAACTCGAACATTCTTCTCTATGCCGATGATGCGAAAATCTTTAAGATTATCTCCAGCAGCAATGATTGTCTATTATTGCAAAGTGATATCTTGCGTTTTCATGACTGGTGCTTACTTAACAATTTACATCTCAACATTAATAAGTGCACTGCTGTTTCGTATTCTAAGAAGAGAATATCAATGAATTTTGACTATGTTGTAGATGGATGCTCTTTACTTCGTTCTGACAAAGTACGTGATTTGGGCGTACTATTCAACTGTAATTTTACCTTTGATGATCACGTGAATCACATTGCTGGTAAAGCGAACGCTATCCTCGGTTTTGTTAGGAGACAATCGAAAGAATTCAATGATTTCTTTACAACGAAAATGTTGTATTGTGCATTTGTCCGATCTATCCTAGAATATGCTAGTCCTATCTGGTCACCATTTTATTCCATTCACATAGATAGGATCGAAGCAGTTCAGCGTCGGTTCTTAAGGTTTGTCCTTCAGGGCCTTCCCTGGTCCGATCCACTCAGGTTATCACCATATGTTGATCGTTTAAATCTGCTGTCTATGGATTCCCTTGAGAAAAGGCGGATACATGCCAGAGTTGTTTTTTGGTTTTAAAGTCATTTCAGGTATAATTGACTCTGACAAATTGCTGTCTATGATTAAATTCAACGTTCCATGTCGTCCTTTGCGAAATTATGAGCTTTGTAGAATTCCGCAGCATCGCACAAACTACGGGTTGTATGAACCAGTTTCATTCATGTTAAGAGATTTCAATAACTACTTCTCGCAATTGGATTTTCACATGAGTGTCCCACAAGTAAAAAGTCAGCTTTCGTGATGTTCATAATGTTTGATTTTGTATAAAGTTTAAATTTCTGTGTACCTAATTCTGTTTAATTGTTATTAATTATATTATTAATTTATATTATTATAACTGTTGTTAAATGTAGTAATCAATTTTTTGA
Organism: Chorisops tibialis; assembly: GCA_963669355.1. Taxonomy (NCBI): domain Eukaryota; kingdom Metazoa; phylum Arthropoda; class Insecta; order Diptera; family Stratiomyidae; genus Chorisops; species Chorisops tibialis. The sequence continues at coordinate 11,423,512 of OY770262.1, read as the reverse complement.
TGAATAAATTATTATTATTATATTTTAATAAAGCAGATTTTTCTCCTTATATCAAACTTCAACTTTAATGAAATTCTTGACAATCCTGATTTTGAAGGTGCTGTAGTTGAGTTTTATTATGTTCTGTATCAATTTTTTGTTGCTACAGTTCCTTTTACCTATCGCAGGAACATCTCATCGTCGTACCCTTGGTATACTAGCGAGTTTCGCGTAATTCGCAATGCTCGTAATGCTGCCTGGAAGAGGTATACTAGGACGAAGAATGATACTGATTTTTGTCTGTATATGGAATATTATGACCTTTTTAAGGATTTATCTACTCGCTTATATTCTGAGTATTTAATTAAAATGCAGTCGGATATTATGAGAAATCCCCTGAAGTTTTGGAAATTTGTTAATTGTAAGCGTAAATCAGATGGTTATCCAGCTTCTTTTCAATTCCTGGGCAACGATAGTAATGATCAAGTTACTATTTGTAATTTTTTTGCCACATTCTTCAGTGGATCTTTTAATAGTAGTAGCTTTTCCCCTGATATGGCGTATTTTGATGACTTTAGAGAAACTACTTCGACTACTTTGTCTGATTTACCAATTTTCTATAATGATATGGTCAATCACATCTCCCGCCTTAAAGATGTGTCTTCTCCTGGCCCAGATGGTGTTCCTGCTGTTGTCCTTAAGTGTTGTTGTCACTCTCTTGCTGAACCACTCTCTCATCTCTTTCAAAGATCCCTAATAACGGGGATTTTTCCAAATGTGTGGAAGTCGTCCTTCATCATACCTACTCATAAAAGTGGTGCAAAATCTGCTGTTGAAAATTATCGGCCAATAGCTAAACTGTCGGCTATTCCTAAACTATTTGAGTCTATAGTGTTTTGAGGCTTCCGTGGCGTAGTGGGCAGCGTGCTTGCTTCTCAGTCGATAGGTCGTGGGTTCGATTCCCACTCCAGACGGGATTTTTTTAAGCGCAAATTTTTCAGTTGCTACTGGTGATAAAAAATTATTCGCAATAAAATGGGGAAACGGTGTAAAAGTGAAACAGTTCCACTTCAAGAAGGCCTAGATACTCAGTAGATGGTTTCTGTTCGCTTTCTATCATTCAGTCCCCCCATAACATCTGCAAATAATTGTCAGTAAGCAGCCAGTACAACTGAGCAATATACCAGCTTTTCTCCACTCGCTACGGTCGTTCTCACTCCCCTTCCCCGACCTTCCCAATCCCATTCCTTCCCTCCATGACTGTGTTTGTGCATTGCACATAAAGGCCGAAATTGCCTATAACACAGGTCATTCTGTAAAAAAAAAAAAAAAAAAAAAAATAGTGTATGAATGCATGTCGTTTCACTGTAAATCAATAATTTCGAGTAAACAACATGGTTTTGTTAGGAATAGATCCACTGTTACTAATCTGATGGAGTTTACGAATAAATCTATTTTGGCTATTGAGGATGGTAAGTAGGTGGATTGTGTATACACTGATTTTAGTAAGGCCTTTGATAAATTACCCCATTCAATAATTTTGTTAAAACTAAGACTGTTGGGTTTTCCGACATGGTTTATAAATTGGATTAAGTCTTATCTATTTGATAGGACCTACCAGGTTATCTTTCGTGATTGTACGTCTAAGCCATTTACTGCGCTTTCTGGGGTCCCTCAAGGAAGTCATTTGGGACCACTTCTATTTATCCTGGCCATTAACGATGTAGCCTCTGTTTTCAAATATTCGGAAGTACTTATCTATGCTGATGACATTAAAATCTTTAGGTCTATTAGTTCTAACTCAGATAATCTTCTTCAGGAGGATTTGTTAAATTTTAGTAACTGGTGTCGCAATAATGGCCTTCGCTTAAATTTGGATAAATGTCATGTAATGTCATTTACTCGGAAATTCTCACCGTTCGTAGTAACTTACAGTCTCAATGACTGTATTTTAGATCGTGTTAACTCAGTTATTGACTTAGGCATTACATTTGACCAAAAGATTGATTTTGGCTTGCATATAAATAAGATTGTGCAAAAGGGTAATTCTATGCTGGGTTTTACCACTCGCTTATCCAAGGAATTTAACAATTCCTTTGTTAGGTTGAGTCTGTATAACACCTTTGTCAGATCTCATCTTGAGTATGCTTCTCAAGTTTGGTCTCCCTATTATGATGTACATATTGGTAGAATTGAATCTATTCAGCGCAAATTTGTAAGAATAGCATTATGTCACCTTAATTGGAATGACAGAGTTCGTCTTCCTCCTTATATTGACCGGCTTCAGTTGCTAAATATGTCATCACTCTCGAGACGACTTGAAGTTGCTGACGTAGTTTTTGCTCATCAACTTCTCACTGGGGTGGTTGATTCCTCCTCACTATATTTATTTTGTGCTCTGTTTATTAATGTGTTGGTGTAGGGATATTGACGTTTGTTTTGTCCCTTCACTAAATGATGAGCCAAAGGATAAGATGATTTCCATCTTTTATACTTGGAATCCATTTTATGGCAATTCCTTGCATTAAGAATCCTGATAGTGATAACGGCCGACGACTTGTTTTTAGCCCCCAATTTTCGGAAGCCAATGGATAAAGAAAATTAAATTATTAGGGGTTGGAATTAATTCGTAGCGTTTTTTTGCAAAGTTTATTCTGAAAATATTATTACAGTGGTATTATTGAAAGTATAGTCCATCGTTTTTTACTACCTTTTTCCATCTTTCTGGCAAAGCACGAATACCACGTCGAAAGAATTCTTCGTCTTTAGATTCGATGAATGAATCGATCCAATTCTTGGTACTTTCGTAGTTGTCGAAGTGCTGCTCTGGCAAGCCATTCGCCATGGACCGGAACAAGTGGAAATCTGATGGAGCTGGTGAATATGGCGGGTGGGATAAAACTTCCCATTTCAGCGTTTCTAAATAAGTTTTCACCACTTTTGCAACATGGGGTCTGGCATTGTCGTGGAGCAAAATCACCTTGTCATGTCGATCCTTAAATTGGGGGCGCTTTTCTTTTAATGCTTTGCTAAAACGCATCAGTTGACGTATGTAGAGGTCCTCAGTGATGGTTTCACTCGGTTGAAGCAGCTCGTAATAGATTACGCCCAGCTGGTCCCACCATATGCACAGCATGATCTTCATTCCATGAATATTCTGCTTTGGCGATGATGTTGATGCATGACCGGGCAAACCCCACGATTTTTTGCGCTTAGAATTGAAGTAACTCACCCAATTTTCGTCGCCAGTGACGATTCGATGCAAAAACCCCTTCCTTGCCTGCCGTTGAAGCAGTTGCTTACAGATGACTAAACGCCGTTCGACGTCCCTCGACTTCAACTCATGTGGGATCCACGTTCCTTGCTTTTGTATCATTCCAAGGGCTTTGAGGCGTTTTTCAACCGTCGACGAGTCAACTCCAAGCGATTCTATAACTATGCAAGCGTTTGATACGGGTCTTCATCGAGCATTGTCACCAATTCTTGATCTTCAAACTTTTTCGGCTGTCCGGGACGCTCCTTGTCTTCCAAGCCAAAATTTCAATTTTTGAACCGAGCGAACCACTTTCTGCACGTTTGCTCAGCTAGAGCATATTCACCATAAACGTCTACTAAAATGCGATGACTTTCCGCGACACTTTTCTTCATGTGGAAGTAATAAAGCAGCACTCCCCGCAAAAACAGATTTTCGGGCACGAACGTTGCAATGTTTGATGACGCACAACAAAATGTTATAAACTCGATGAAGAAATTTCGTTCAGTGGACTAGATGCGCCATGATAGTAGCTTTATGGAGACTATTTGCTTTTGTATATGTGACTCCGGATACTTGAGTAACTCCACCTTTTGTAAAATGCTACGAATTAATTCCAACCCCTAATATTCTTAGAGTTTGTCCTACAACCTTCTCAATACTTATGCTGATTTTCAGCTTCCTATCTGCATTTGTAATGGAGATATTAGCGTAGCGTGTAGTTTTTGACTCTCCCACTCCCCGCCTCCCCTTCCACCTGACACTCCCAAAATTTATGTAATAAAGCTCATTTACCCAATCAAAAATCCACCCAAAAACGAACATTCTACATATGTGCGGCGTACGATTAGACGGATATTTTTTTTTGTATTTTTAGGCTAATTTAGTCATGAAACGGGAAAAAACAAAATTTCAGGATAGCAAATTTTTTTTTCTGTGTCATTCACAATGCTTTATTATGAGAATAATAAAGTAAAATCGATGTCCATAAGGGATTTATCCAATTACAAACCTATTAGTTTAACTGTCTAATGTTGGAAAATCATCTAACCTCAGCTAACAGAGAGCTCTACATTAAACCATGAAATACCTCAAAAGTGTTAAATTTGATTACGACCTAAAACTTCAGCGGAAGATCCTCCAGAGTCCAAAAGGTTCAAAATCTTTCTGGTCTTTTGTAAAAACGGTCAACAATAATTTCATCTCTTCATCAACACCGTAACTCGTAGATGGTGACCGTACCGTAGTTGATCCTGTTGATAAAGCTAACCTATTGGCAGCAAGCTTCGCGAGAAACTCCATACTAACACTTTCAAACCAAACGCCTCTATCGCAATACCCTCTGGTTTTTCGTAGCCTTCGCTACATTTTCGCACACGTCTCATTTCAAAGATTCTACAACAGGTCAATATTAACAAGTCCACTGGCCCTGATGGCATTTCCTCCATTACCCTTAAAATGTGCTCCTCTTCTCTTGCTAAGCCTCTTCACAATCTTTTCCATATATCATATTCTTATGGGTGCTTTCCAAAATTGTGAAAAGTCGCGAATGTTCAGCCAATTCCGAAGAAGGGAAGCAAAGCAAACCCCGCCAACTACCGCCCAAAAGCCATTACTTCAGTGCTCTTGAATGTAATGGAAACTGCTGTCAATCGCAAAAATTATCTCGAGGATAAACAGCTTACCCACGATCGCCAATACGGTTTCCGTGCTGGAAGGTCAACGGGAGATCTCTTGGTCTACCTGATAGAACATTGGAACTCCTGCTTGCACAAAAACGGCGAAGTTCTTGCTCTTGACATTGCAAAAGCTTTTGACAGTGTTTGGCACAAATGTCTTTTTGTTAAGCTCAAGGCCATTGACTTACTCAAAGGATTGAGAGTTTCTTGTCCAATCGCACTATACGAGTCGTATTAGATGGCGTTACTTCCTCCCCCTTCTCAATCAACTCCGGTGTCCGTCAGGGTTCTGTATTATCGCCTACTCTGTTTTTGGTATTTATTAATGACCTTTTGTTTTCTACTGTCAATCCAATCCATAGTTTTGCAGGTGACAGTACTTTAAATAGCACCTTTGGATGCGACTCCGTAGCGGAGTATCACAACCAATCTGTTGCTTCCAAACGTAGGGAGTTATTCGGTTCGCTGAAAGTCGACCTCGACTAATCCTGGAATCGCGCGGGAAAAATATAGTAGAATTCAACGCCGGCAAAACACAGATCTGTCATCTTTCTTGTAAAGTTAAATAACCATCTTGATTAAAGCAAACACATCTTTGATGTTGCCCTTGATACCTCCAAACACCTAGATATTCTTCGCAAATGCAAGAAATATCTTACGCCTCCCGACATACATAGCTACCATCTATAAAGCCTACATTCGACCTCGTTTAGAGTACAATTCGCATTTATGGGTTGGAGCTCCCAAAACACACCTTGACCTGCTCGATCGAATCCAAAAACTTACCTTCCGTCTAATTGGAGATGAAACCATTACGATTTCTATTGACTCCCTCGAGCATCGCAGAAACGTCGAAAAACTCAGCATTTACTATAGCTACTTTCATGGTAAATGTAGTGCGGAACTTAGATCACTCATTTGTCCACGAAATACTCGCCAAGCTAAACGCGCGCACAAGTATGCAGTCAACCCTATTCCTGCTCGTGCGGTGAAACATAAACAGTCATTCATCTCCCGAACGTCCAAACTTTAGAATGCATTGCCGGCTAACGTTTTCCCAAGTAGGTATAACCTCCAGTCCTTCAAGAATAATCTTCACCGTCATTTCCGTCTCCCTCCAACCCTAATTTCCATAATACACCCAAATTTTATCCACTTTCCCCTAAATTAGGAAAAAAAATTTAGAAGTATTAGTAAAGAATCAACTCCCAGAACACTTAAGGTCTCACTAAATTATTTTTCATAAACAGTATGGATTTAAGCTCCAATCGGATACTAAAGGAAAGGAAAGGAAAGTCTTCTTGTGATAAAAAAATTCACACGGCCGCTGTTTTTATTGATTTATACAAGGATACAGTAGATAATCAAATTCAACTTACAAAACTTTTCGCGATTGGAATTCGTGGGATGCCGTCCGTATAGCTAGTTTGAAAGCCATCTTACGTCCATATCTCAATAGGACATGGTGGATAATGTTAGCAGTGCTCCACTCCCTAGCACTAGTGCTGTCCCACAGCGTATTGGGTCCAGTTCTGTATAACATTTACACGAATTCTATTGCAAAACTTCTATGATAAAGCGACTGTAGTATCCTTTGGAGTAACTTTAGTTGTGTCCAACTGTGTGGAACATCATGGCTGAGCACAATGCGCTGATGTGGTTGCAGCACTAAACGACATGCTTTTGTATTCGTAATACCCAATTGACGTTTTGAATTTTGTGTAGCTTCCAGATTGCTTTCCACTGGTATCTAGTGAAAACTATTCTATATATTCAGTGCTGAGAAGGAGACTCCTCCACTCAAAGGATCTATCTGATCTTAAATGATAGAGTGATAGCAAATTGCAATACCTTACTGTGTAAAGGTCTCGCCAGTCGATGCATTTACGCGTATCTCTGTTTTTTTTTTTTCTATACCGATAGGGCGGCCATAGGGAGAGCAGCTTGGCTGGATGTCTTGCTCAATTAATTGTGAATGAGCCGCAATGTCTTCTGAATGAACTTATTATCTCGGCCTCTACGCCACTGGCCCCTTATTGTCCATTTGGATGCGGATTACGTGTGAAGGCGCAGAGCTTGTACTATATTATTATGATTACGATTACTAATGATAAGTCGTTCTAAAGAATTATGAATGAATCATTATTTTATTATATGCTTCGAATTATGTGCAGTACAAGTAATGCAATAAAACTGTGCAATTTTGATTATAAAATAATGATATTCATTTAATTAATTTTATGGTACGACAGTTTAGACCCTGCCGTACTTGAAGAGCCGCCACCAAAGTCGATTTATTAATGTTTTCTTTGACTGATGTAAATGTTTTTCCTTTTTGTGATTTTATTACGTTATGTGACTGCAGAATTCATTCATAGACGAGTTTCGTATTGATCCAATAGCCTGCGTGTCTTTCACGTTCGACTTACATTGCAAATAATTGCAACTTGCTTAACTCATTTCACATAATATAAGTTCAAATTCTGATAAATTTCATGTCCATATTGTGAATGGAGTGGATGCAAAACTATCTAATTATTGTGCATTAGAGCATGCTCTGTATCTCTGCTATTAGTGTATAAGTGTTGAAAAATTAAAATATATTTTCATAACCTTGCACCATGTTTTTTTGGTCAACAGCAAGCTAAAAGGGCGATAATACACTTTGGGTCGAGTTCTTCAGAATGCAGACAAAATTTCTAACCCCTCTCAATATTAATTGTGATATTGGAAAAAAAATATCTCCAGTAAAAAGCCATCTGTAAGGGATTTTTTTTTTTAATTCGAAATTAAAAACAGAGTACCAAGCCAGTAACTGGGTGTTTATAAAAGGAATTACGCAAAGTACGCATGACAGGATTTAAACCGAGATTAGTTTCGAAAAAATAACCCCAGTTCGATTGATCATGAAACCTACAAAAGGTTATCATTGCAAGGGGATCTTGAGAGTGTTATAATACCTTCAAACCCCTAATTTTTTTTTTTCGAAATCCTCTTTGTAATTAATTTTATACTGCTCTTCTTGGGATAGGTATGAGTAGAGAGAACTCAGACCACTTGATAATGTCCTTTAACTGTATGATATAACAGCAAGGATCAGACAACTCACAGATATCGACTTAATCCCTTTCGAGTGAATATCAAATCTGCAGTCTTCATTTCGGCAGGATCAAGAAATCAACGTACGATCAATTAAATACCAGTACTGTGGAATTAATTCGATCAACGGAGATCCTGATTAATGAATTGTTGTTGTCGATTAAAATGTTAAAGAAGAAGATGAAGTAAAAAAAGATTGAGCTGAATTTACGGAGGGGTTGATTTTCAATTATGTTCTTGTGTCGAAAAACCGAGAACTGAAAATTTAATCCTGAATAAATATTTGATGGTTACCCGCACATTTCTAGTATGTTAGGCTTTTTACGATAAGGTCCTGCTTTGAAAGTGTGACGAATGCCGATCAACTTGACAGTCTTGATTTTTCGTCGCGCGGAGGGTTGATTCGCTTCTATGCAGCTGGATAAACAAATTTTGCGTTCATTAATGCAAAATTTTCATTCAGCTTGATGTTTTAGGTCTTAAGTAATGGTTACCGGTTTTTAATTGAATAAAACCAGGGTGTCAATATTTAGGGAGCAGAATACGATCCGTATTTACGAAAGTTTTTCTTATTTTTTAACTTATTTTTTAGAACCGAAACTATTTTCGAAACCCAAGGGTTCCTTAAGATTTATGTTTTCCAACGATTTCGAAACCCGTATCTCAGTCCTCCTTTACAAATTCATTCCGATTGCACTTGTCTCGAATTGAATAAAACTCTTAATTGTCGATAATGATCACGGAGTAGTCAACCTGCATGTATAGAAAAGTATTCAACCCCCCACAAAGACAAGGGTCAGATTTGATCACCTCCCTAAAATACTTTATCGATTTTTATTTTATCGCCTTTCATCGATAGTTCACTCACTATACAGCTCGGTCGCTAGTCTCGAAGGCTCAAACCATTTTGCCTCCCTGAGTCCTTGTACCCCACATTGATATACTACGTAGAAAATTACCGGAAGTTATTTTAAGGGTCAATTTTCTGTTCGATATGAAAACGAAAGTACAAATTAGCGGAAATTCCCAGGTGCAAGTTATTTTAACCCTATTTACCGCACAATTCTTTATGCCGAAGGACATTTTATAGCACCATTGATGGGGTAGAAAGTTGCTGTGTTGCAGTAGTTAACGTGACAGGGAAAAGGTGAATCCCGATTTGCAGGTGGTTGATTTATTATAGCTCTATCGAATCGAGTCGCGAATGGAACGGATAGAGGGGGGTTTAGGGGTTGCGGCTGGTCTTGTTTGCATTTGATGCAGAAAGCTTAAATCGGTGGATTCTACAAAGATGGTAAAAGAAAGCCATTGGCCTTGGAAGAATTTGTGGTTTTGCGATTTCACAAATCTAAAATCGAAAAATCATAAGTTTAAATTTTACATTAGAAGAACGTTATGCGGACCAGAATGGAATGTATAAATATGCACAGTGTCGGTCAATTAAAAAAGGAGTAAATGACCTGCACCGCACGGAAGTAGGAGAACCCGGGGCAGAACGGGGTATTAAGTTGAAAATATGTCGTAAAACCTTAAAAGGGTTAGTTAAGGGAGCTGTAAATTTTTCTATAAACACATTATAATGTAATAACCACAAAGACACAATAATATTGTAAGAAAACAAAAGAACAGTATTTTTGTTTTCAAAAACAGAAAATAAAATAACGTCATTTACCCCGTTCTGCCCTAAGTACGGGGCAGAATGGGGTGGAAAGGTTAAGTAATTATAAAAACATATAATACTAGTGGAAATGCAGAAAAAATAAGTTGGGCCTTTATTTATTACGTTTTAAGTGATTATTAAGGTTTAACTACACTTTTCATTGATTGTGTCCTTTTCTTAAACCTATTCACAAAATTCTAACGCTAGGACAGCCTAATCATTTTCGCTATCTGTTCTCGCACAAGAATTGTGTGCCCTTTTTTTGTACAAGGAACAAGCGATCCAACCTTTAACTGACCTTAAGTAAAATTAACCGCAATATAAATATTCGCAGTAGGAATGGGGTACTTCCCCATTCCGCGCCCCACCCGTTCCGTCCCAGGGACACGAATTATATGGGGAAGATAAGGCTACTCGAGAAAAATACGTAAACTGTAATAACATTTAACTACACGAAACTAAAGACAATTAAATGTGCTTCAAGCATTATTAACTATAGTAGTAATGTATACAAGCATGTATCTTTTAGCGTGGTTAGAAAATCATGAGAAATTCCAATCAAATTCAAATCAAATTCCTGTTAAGACTCCTTAGGGGCATAGCACAGAAACAACTCTCTTCCACAAGGCGCGATCTTGAGCATCAGCCTTAATCTATTGCCAGGACTTGTTTATTCCTCTGGCCTCCTGCTCAACTGCTCGCTTCCATGTATTACATGGGCGACCAACCCGACGTCTTCTTTGAGGATTATAATCCAGAGCCTGTTTGGCGATGTTTCGCTCTGGTTTCCTCAAAGTATGATCGATCCACTGCAACTTCCGCCTTTGAATCGTAATACCTATCTTAGTCTGGCCAGTTGTACTCCAAAGTTCGTCGTTGGAGATCACTTTTGGCTAGAATATTCTTGGAATGCGTCAAAGGCATTGGTTCATGAAAGTCTGTAGTTTCTTGGTAAGTCGAACGGTCACTTTCCACATAGTACAACCATATAACAACACGGATTTGACGCATGAGTCAAAAACTCGCAGTTTCGTGCGAAGGGAGATGTCTCTTAACCTTCAGAAAGGGGAAAGAATACCGAAGGCCTGACGAGCTTTATTTAGACGAGCCTCAATATAATTTTTGGCTCCGCCGTCCATGCTGAGAATGCTTCCGCCCTATAAAAAATGCCGCCCAGTGCAACTGTTCCATTTGCACCTTAGCAGAACCGGCCCTGGCAGTCGCCAAAAGAAAATTTATCAATAAATAAGATCTCAAGGAAATAAATACCTTTTATCCATATTCATACTTTTTCAAGCCAATTATTAGAAAACTTTGCAAAAATCAATCTTTCTCACCGTTTGAATCGATGAGTCGGCTTAACCCATTTTTGATAAGGGATCTGTAAACATCAAAAAGTTTTTATAAATATATTTTAATATAAATACGAGGAACGATATTAAATGTAAATAAATAGATATAAATATAAGATGACTAATTTTTCTGAAATATATTCCTATACTTACTATGGTTAGAGTTTTTTTTCTCTTTATTTGCATTTTGTTCTTGGATTGGCAAATTCGGAGCGTAATAAAAGACTCGATATTTAAATAAACTATTGCAGCTGGATAAGAAAAACTTTCTGTATTGATTTTCGATTTAAAATCCACAATTATTTCGTAAGCTCCAGTCAGTCTTTTGAAAACATTTGAGAGATTCGTTCTTATTTCATCACTTAGAATGAAGAGTTGGTTCGCTGTTTTACTCGTTTTAATTATATTTTTAGGTTTAAAAATAGCGGCGAGTCAAGGTACGTACAAAGCGATAATTTTCTGGAGAAAAAGTGTTAAAAATAAAATGATAAAATCCTGAAAATTTTAGTTTTGTGTATACCCTCAAGAAAGTGCAATTATAGTATAATCACGTCGGCTTTCGAAAATATCTTCTTTTTTCATCAATGGCACTACAGGCCAAATTGAAACTGAGCCTTTTGACCTTCAGGTTTCTCAATGTTTATGTTTTATTGTAAAAGGGTTGTTAGCCGCACAGCTCTCTATCTTCACTTTTGCAGATAACCACGTAAGTAGTGTGCTGAAATCATACGTTGACTGAGATTTAAATTCTCGACCTTCGTATCGCTACCCACTAGGCTACACCCTAACCTCGAAAGTATCTGAAGTTATTGAATCTCATCTTCAAAATCGCGTAGCTCACAGCAAGTTCCTGTTATGAATATTTGAAGTGCTGAAAATGCATTGAGAAACGAACTGATGCTTTTTGACTGTACGGAACTTTCGTCCGAATTAGTGCATTTCAAAGAAACTAAATTTCGTTGAAAGTAGTGATTTTCATCGAAATTATTAACTTTCGTTGTATGGAAAATATGCACATTTGCATCGAAAGCCGTCGATATATATGTATAGACTTTTACTGAAATTGTTTTTTTTTTCGCGAAGAATTGAAATAATATTTCCAACTAAATTTCTGGTTATCAGACCAACTACAATTCCCAAACTCTTTTTTAATTCAAAAGCTGGTAGAATTTTCGAAGAATAATTCGAATTGTAATTAATGAAGAAATGAATTAAAACGTTTTTGAAGAAATTTTGGTGAATGTTTTCACAGTGCATTTCGAATTAAAAGGATAGAATTCCGGATTTCATACTGTTTTGCTTTATTGAACGTTATGTTTCAGTCTCTGCTGAAACCTTTGTTACAAATCAAGAAAACAGTTCGAAATATTGGAGATTTTTGGAAATAAAATAATCGCTTCAGTAGCCAATTATTTCTATTGAAAAATTATAGTATCTTTATCGTTAAATTAAATCAGAATTTTGCCACCAATTTCACAAACATTTTTGGATTTCTTTCTCTTTTCTCAAGCTAGGGAGCGCACAGACGGACGCGTTGATCTAGATAGTTCAAATTTTGTACACGTCATTTTTGACAAAAAAGTAAGGTCAAGTTCGTGAACGGGCCAAATCACACCACCCCTTCTACCCCCTCCCATAAAAAATTACATAATTTCGCAATTTGATAATAAACAAATTTGCTCAAAAAGTATAAAAGCGATTGGTCTGAAATTTGGAATATATTGCTTTTAAGATGATTTCAATGTACCTTATGTACCAACCTCTCCATCCTTCCACCACCTCCCATACAAAGTGGGCTTTTTCATTTGTTGACAAAAATTATGTTGTATTTTATTGGCAATATAAAAGAAAATACATTCAGAAACTGTTTAACAAAACTGTCGGCAAGAGAATGAAAGAAAAACGTTTAAGAACGCTGAAGGCGCCGTCCGTTGGAGAGTTCTGGAAAAACCCGCTTCAAAGGTTGGATCGCATTTGTAGAATTACCAGCTCCAACACTTCCCCTCGAGACAACCCCTGAATTTCTCGCTGGCAGTTGCTTCAGTCCCATTAGATTGACATACCGGTCATGCTTTGGTCCTATCAAAGCCTTAGTTAAAACGTCGGCAGGCATGTCGTTCGGTGCTATGTGCTCCAGGACTACTTGCCCAGATTCGATGACTTCGCGCACAAAATGATGACGAATGTCGATATGTTTTGTTCGCCCGTGAAAAACTGGATTACTTGCCAATTTCTGCGCACTGAAATTATCGTTGCACAACTAGATGGGTGGCCCATCCGCAGCTTCAACCTCTGCTAAAAAACGTCGCAGGTGCACAGCCTCTTTCGCTGCCTCGCTCAATGCCATATAATCGGCCTCAGTCGTTGAAAGCGCGACTGTGCGTTGTTTTCTGGAGTCCCAGGATATAACTCCACCACTCATGATAAAAGCGTATCCAGTGAAAAATCTTCCCAATCAATCACGTAACCTTCAATCGAATCTACCTGTTTATTGTAGTAAATTCCCTGGTATGCTGTGCCCTTGAGGTACCGCATCACACGCTTCGCTGCATTCCAGTGATTTTTGTTAAAACAATCGTTGTACTGACTCAATATACCCGTCGCATGAGCTATATCCGGACGTGTTGCTACCGACAGATAGAGTAAAGTTCCAATCAACTCTCGGTAGGGTGGTTTCTCCCGGTCTAAATTAGACCATGCTTCTCCTTTGAAAAGCTTATTCGCGACGTCCAAAGGTGTAGATATAGGATTACAGACCTGCATCCCAAATCGATGAAGTATTTCTATGACATACGTCTTTTAATTGATGAAAATTCCTCCGTTTTCTATGGTGAAATCCATTCCCAAACATCGATTCAGATTTCCGAGATCCTTTATTGCGAATGATTTCGACAACGTTTCCGCAAAATTCGCTATGTTCTTGGAATTTTGACTCATCACCAGAATATCATCGACGTAAATAACGATAATCATTAAGTCCATTTGATGCTTTAAGTAATCGCAAGCATCTTCGTTTGTTGGCTTTGCGCCCAACGCACGCAATTCTTTATCGAGGCGTTTATGCCAAGCGCGACCGGCTTGCTTTAAACCATACAAGGCCTTTTTCATGTGGCAAACTTTTTCACCCGATTTTAACTGTTGCAACATTGTTTTAGCTTGGATAATCAGATGATCCGTACTTGATTTATCATCGACAATGTATTGCAAAACTTCCATTGCACAATCCGGTATTTCCATAAATACCTCTTCCTCTAGGATACCATTTAGATACGCCGTCGTGACGTCGTACTGTCATACGCTGTATATACATACATCCCGTTTCGCGCTGCGAGCGCAATCATCATGCGTATGGATCCAAGACGTGCTACTTGAGCATAAGTTTCGTGGAAATCTCTTCCGTGCATTTGAGAATAACCCTTGGCCACTACTCTGGCTTTTCGATTTTCTAGGATACCCTTAGCTCCATATTTATTACGCAGTACAAATCGACTACCAAGCGCTTTTGCGGCTTCAGATCTATTTACCAGATCCCAGGTATCCTTTGCTAGAATCGACTTCATCTCATCTGCCATGGCAGCCATCCATTCCTCAGATTCTGGACTTGTCAATGCTCTAGATATAGGAACTTCTGCCATCAAGCCGAAACTATTTTCGGTTACCCCGGCTTGTTTCGCCGTTGCGTATACCTTACGTAGCCTTCCTGGACAACCAGTATGTATCAACTTCGGTCTGCCAGGATCTTGTCTTTCAGCAGCTAGAGGATCAGAATCTGCTTCCTCGGCATCGTTTGGTAGTGCTTCCTGTACGCCCTTCTCGGGTTGCTGACCTGTATCGAACTAGGAGTATAGGCTAATCTCGCTGGAAAATTCGTCGCAATCTGCCTTAAAGAAATCCGTATAAATCTCGTTCGATTGAGGTAAACTGTTTTCTAAAAATTCTACGTCTCTTGATATTACGACCTTACCACAATGAAGTAACCAAACCCTGAATGGCTTGAATTCCAAGCTGTATCCGATGAAAACGCCCTGCGTCGATCGCGGATCTAGTTTTCCTTTACCTGGTGTTCTATTCATAACGAAAACTGTACTTCCGAATGGCTTGAAATCTGCTACATCTGGAGCATTTCCGTACCATAGTTCGTACGGGGTTTTTCCATTCAATTTTCAAGTTGGCGATCTATTCCGAATAAAATTGGCTGTATTTATAGCATCTGCCCAAAAAACCGCTGGTAATTTAGACTGAATTAAAAGGCACCTCGCCATATCCAATAGCGTCCTATTTCGTCTCTCGGCAACACCATTCTGCTCGGGGCTGTATGGAACCGTTAAACGCCGCATTATCCCGTGCCTCTGGAGTAATTCGTCGAAATCTTTGTTGACATACTCCCCTCTTCTGTGTACTCATGAGCTTCCTAAAATTTTCAAACTCACTTAGTAATTCATTCTTTTGTTCAATAAATCTAATTTCACACCATCCGGAACTTTCGTCGATAAATGTTGTGAAATATCGTTTCCCTCCGTGAGAAACGATGCGCATCGGGCCGCAAGAGTGTATAAGTTCGCCCACACTCGATAATCTCTTCGAAGCTTTCGGGAATTGAGTACGACACATCTTCCCCTGGAGACAGACCGTGCATTCGAAATCTTCCGCGGTTCCATCAATTTCAATGCCTTTGACTGATCCCGTTTTCGCAGCTTCACGAAGTGACTGTTCAAATGTCCCATTCGAATGTGCCAATCCATTAGAGAGTTCTTCGATACCCGAAGCGCGTTGTTTACCTCGACGATCTTTTTACACTTGATATCGATTGAGCCTCGAAGGTAGTAAAGTCCGTCTTTCCGTTCTGCGGTGAGTCTACATTTTATTTAAATTCCGAATTGCATAAAGTAAATTTATGGACACTGGAGGTTTTTCTTCCTCCATGTGTGTTAAAATATTCATCAATATTCGCTTTCTATAATGTTGTTTAATGTTATAGATAATACCCTGATCCATCGGTTGTAGTTCATCTGTACGTGTTAGGAGAAAAATATACTAGCTCAATATTTTATAATTTGTCTTGAACACTTTTGGGATGTGCCGTGCAGTTATCCACGAACAGTAAAATCTTGCTTTTCTGGCAAGAAAATTGTTTGTCCAGCTTCAAAAGTCATCTTTTAAAAATTTCAGAGGTCATCCATTATTTTGAATTGTATTAATAATCCACCACCAGCGTTTTGATGCCTATGAAGCAACGTGAATTTTTGGCTTTGCGATAACGAGCTTCTCCAATCCAGTCATATTACATCCAGCCATCACTGTAATCCTCTCTTTGATCCTTTTTCCACCAAAACATTTTTCATTTTTGAATGCTAGTGTTTTAATCGGTAGGCATTTAGAATATAGGCCTGTCTCATCGGCATTGAAGATATTCCTTTTGTCATATTTCTCCAATAATTTTGGCAAAACGCTATCCAACCACTCATCACGATTTTGCAAGTTTACGTCAGCACTTTCTCCACACAGTGTTTTTTCGACAATACCATACCGTTTTTTGAAGTCATCCAACCAACCAGAACTGCTTTTAAAATCCGGGTGTCCTAATGCTTCAGCAAATTCTTTGGCTTTTTCACTCATAATTGGCTCAGATAAAGCAAATTTTTTTTCACGAGCAGCAACTGTCCATTTGCGCATAGCTTCGTCGACGTCTTCGAAAATACACGGACGACACTTTTTACGCGTAGAATTTAACTCTTCAACCTTTGCATATTCCAAAATCTGTTCTTTATTCTTTAAAATTGTTGATAACGTGCTGACGGAAATTCTAAATTTTTTAGCAATATCTTTCTTCTGTAACTCTCCCTTTCCCAATTTGTTTATAATAACTAACTTTTGTTTTAGTGTAAAGCTTTTACGTTTCACTTTGGAAAAGTCCGTGAACAAAACTGAACTCGTAATTATTATGCCACTGTTTGACTGTCCGTTCATAGTATTCGTGGGGTTCCCCTAAATACATTTGAATGTTCCGCTATAGCAATCAATTCTTGTATGTATACATATTACATATGCATAAAGGTATATCTCCTAATTTTAATTTCAGCCGGTGTTTGCGTTGCGTTTCCCATAATTGTTTAGAAAAAACTTCGTTAGAGAAGTTAAAATTGCCTGAAAGCAAATGTTGAGACTGGAAAACAATTCGTAATAGAGAAAAATTCACTATTAAGAAAATTCGTAATAAGGAGATGAAATCGTTTCGGGAATTCAGCGAAAAAGCAGAGTTCATCGAATCAATTCGTTATATGGCAAAATTCGTTATAAAGCAGTTCGTTATAGGCAAGTTTGACTGTACATATATCGATTTTTAGCTTCCTAGCTGTAACCATGTTTGAGATATTTGAATTCTTAGTTTTCGGTTTAAGTGCTCCCCAGGCCTCCCCCTGAACCCTTACACCCCACAAAATGGGTGTCCGCCTGAGATCCGCAGCTATCTAAAATCCCTCCAAAAATGAACTTTCGATCTTGAAGGGCTTGGGAGTTAATATGCGCTGAGCGTACACACCGGCGTACGACGGACGGCGTACAGACAGACGGATTTTTTTTTTTGCATTTTTGAGCTAATTTAGCCATGAAACGCGAAAAAACAAAATTTCAGGGTAGCAAATTTTTTTTTCAAATCGATCACAATACTTTATTATTAAAATAATAAAGTAAAATCCGTCCCGCCGTATGCCGCATATATGGACTCATATCTCCTAGAACGTTAAAGGTAGTATGTTCGTTTTTGGGTAGATTGTTAATAGGGTAAGTGAGTTCCATTATCTAAGGTTTGTGGAGTGTCAGGTGGAAGCGGGGGGGGGGGGGGGGGGGGGATTCAAAAACTACACTTGCTAATATCTCCACCACGAATGCAGATAAGAAGCTGAGAATCAGCATAGGTATAGAGAGAGTTGTGAGACAAATTCTAAAAATAATTTAATTTTTTTATTAATCGGTTTTCAATTTGTATATCTTCGAAACTTTAATACTTGGTACAATTTTTCAATTAGGTAACATACAGTTCTACCATAATCTACTAAAATGGACGCCAATAATTGTAAGGGGGATGGTCAGGGGGAAGGGAGTACAAAGAGAAACACTTAAAAATGAATATCTCAACTATCTCTCAAGCTATTCAAACTTATAATAATAATTTATTTCATCAAAAATTGATTACTACATTTACAGATGTATAGAAACAATAAAAAAGAATCAGATACACAAATATTAAAAAATTTTAAATAATCAAACATAATTAATCTCAAGAAACCTGATCTTTTACTTGCGGAACACTCATGTGGAAATCCAATTGCGAGAAGTAGTTATTGAAATCTCTTAACATGCATGAAACCGGTTCATAAAACCCGTAGTTTGTGCGATGCTGCGGAATCTGGATGTAATGGCTCCAAATGCAGCAATTCTGCTTATTGACGTAGCCACGTAGCTAAAAGTGTGCTTCATCACTGAACAAGATTTTCAAATGAAATTATGGATCAATAGCAATGCTTCCTTCGGCCCATTCACAAGTTTAATTGTTGAGCACGATGACGAATTGACACATTTGGATCATCATCAACACTACGTTGCACACCATCAATCGCTATCGCTTGTTGTGTGCGCACTGTACGACATCTTACGGGATGTGTATTTTCATTTAGACGTTTATTGCGAAGACGACTCACAGTTTCTCGTATTAATTGCTCTGATGGACGATTACGAGCACCACCAAATGCAAGTTATGCCCGGTGAGTTTCTCGAATTGAGCCATGGTTTTTAAAATAAATTTGAACAATTTGCAAACGTTGCTCCGGCGTGAGTCTATTGATGATTTGGATGATTTTTTGTCATTTTTTTTTCGACAACATTTTAAGATATCGAAAAAAAGTAACAGTAGTATGATTTTTACGGCGATTTTTGTCAATCATACGTTTACATTTTTTTAACGAATTTTTATTTTAAATTGTTGAAAAATTTCTGAGTATAATTTTTGACATCATTATTGTGGCAAAAATACGATACTTGACTACAGGGAAAACAATATCAAGATTCCTTGATCCAATCACCTTCAGAGGCCAGTCATTAACAAACTCTTCAAGTGTTAAGATGTTAGGTATCCAAATCACAGATAACTTATCTTGGAACGATCATATATTTAACATCGCCAAGGGAGTATCTAAATGTTTGGGTTACCTAAAACGTTATAAAAACTCCTTCTGGGCTACTGACAATTTATAAGGCTTGTATTAGACCACGTCTTGAATTTAATGCCCACCTGTGGGCAGGAGCTGCAAAAACTTCTCTCTCCTATCTGGATAGTATCCTGTCTCGGACTTTTAAAATTATAGGAGATTCTAACATCACTTCTTCGATCGATTCACTCGAGCATAGACGAACTGTAAGCCCCCTAACCCTTTTGTATATTGTTCGGACGAAATCTCTAATCTCTTGCCCCCATGTATTCCCTTACCACGTAATACTAGAGCTGCTTCACGCGCTCATAAGAATTCTCTCAACCCCATCTCCGGTCGCACTGATTCGTTTTTAAACCGGACTGTTCGAATATGGAACTCGCTGCCCATCTCAGTTATCCCTTATGACTACAACAATCAACAACTCAAAAGAAATATGCATAGCCACTTCCGTCTCTATTCCCTTAATTCCCAAATACCAATATCCTTCCCCCTCACCGGAGCTGTGGTTTGTTACAAAAGGGCAAACTCTCTAGTTCTGGTGTCACATAAAAAAAAGAGCTGCAGCAATAGCACATTTTTATACTATCAGGACTAGACTAGAGTTTTAGCGTAGTAAAGTCTTGAAAACCATTTAAAATAACATCTTATTAATTTTTCAGAACCAGTTGCACTCAAACCATACTTCTATGATTTAACGGACAGCATATGTGAAGATAATGAACCGAATCATTTTATTTTCGATGCGATAGAAGAATGTAAAGCTTATACTCGTAATCATTAATTTTTCGTAGATCAAAGATTTTCTTAAATATCATTTATGTATTGCACAATATAAAAAAATAGAAAATAAGAGAGTTATTAATATGTTTTAGTACGAAAAATGTATAAAAAATGGTAACGCTATTGTAACACAAAATAAATAATATTATTGTACATATTCACTAATTTGGTTTCTTTGATCTTTAAACTTTATTAGTTTCCATGAGGTAATAATTTACACCATTGGTTTCTAGAGATACTTTATCATAATTTGGCGGTGTTGAAATCCTAGATTTGGTGCGAAATTTAATTATTTAATTTTAAATTTAACTTAAGTTTTGAAATTTTTTCTCAATAGGTTCCTAAATATAGATTAAATTATAAGTTTGCCACAATGTTTGGAATGCGCAGAAATAAGACTCGGAGAAAAAATGAATGAATCGGGAGCATAAATTGAAACCCGTCGTTTCCCAATAGATGGCGAATCGGAAACATGGTAAGGTGAGGCATCTGTCAGCAACTTCTCATCATTAAATTTGTCAACTATTGTCGATGTCATTTACTTTTTTGTGAGCAAATATGTCGAAGTTTGAGCTAAGTAAGCGTCATTTGCGTAAAATTTTGCTTTTTGCCTTCAATTCAAAAAAATCTACGGTTGAGGCGCATCGAATGATTATTGAAACTTATGGTGAGGGTGTAATTAGTGAAAGAACGTATCGCGCTACAAAATGGGTAATTTTGGCGTGGAATACAAGGAGCGTCCCGGAACGGTGAAAAGTTGGAAGACGCAGAATAGGAGGCATTGCTGGACGAAGATTCATGCCAAAAGCAACAGCAACTTGCAGTGACTCAACCAGTCATTTTACAACGTTTGAAGAGCTTGGGAATGATGCAAAAGCAAGGAAACTGAGTGCCATATGAGTTGAAGCCTAGCATCGTCGCTTTTTCCACATGCGAACAGATGCTTCAATGGCTAAAATGGAATGCATCGCATTGGCACTGGGGATGAAAAGTGAATCCATTACGATAATCCAAAGCGAAAAAAAAGGAAAACACAAATTATTATCACGAAAAAACACAAAAACTCAAAATTTTTGAGTGAAACTTTAAGGTACAAACTTGAAAATTTGTAAAATTCATTAAAAAAAATGCTTAAAAGATTAAAATATTAACTGGTCAAAAACCTTCGAAATTTCTATCCCCTCCCATACGAAAGTATTTCTCCGACCATTTTGAAGAAATCAATTATCACCAAACCATTAAAACCTATCAACTTGAAACTTTCTACAAACACTACTAAAAATATTTAAAATAAAAATGCATCAAAAGTTTTGAAATTTCCCATGGAAAAGTACGATTTCGACCAATTCCAATATATCTACTTATAACCAACGAATTAAAAGTTCAATCAAATTCCTGTTATTATATGGTTGTACTACGTGGAAAGTGATGATCGATCGACTTACCCAAAAAATGCGAACTTTCGTGAACCAATGCCTCCGACACATTTTAGGAATATTCTGGCCAGAAGTGATCTCCAACGACGAACTTTGGAGGACAACTGGACAGACTAAAATATTAAAAGAATTAAAAGAAAAGATTTTAAGATTCTATATACCGAAACGTCACGAATAATAAAGCGTATAAGTGTAGAATCCGGAAATCTTTTCTTTTAATTCGAAATGCACTGTGAAAACATTCACCAGACTAAAATAGTTATTGAGATTAAAAGGCCGAGGTGGCAGTGGATCGGTCACACTTTTAGGAAACCAGAGCGAAACATCGCCGAACAGGTTCTGGATTATAATCCCTAAGGAAGTCGTCGGGTTGGTCGACCATATATCACATGGAAGCAAGCAGTTGAGCAGGAGGCCAGAGGAAATAACAAGTCCTGGAAACAGCTAAAGGCCGATGCTCAGAATCGCGCCTTGTGGAAAAGAATAGTTTCTGTCCTATGCCGCTATAGGGGGTCTTCAATCAAATCAATCAAATTCCTGTTAAGACCCCCTATAGGGGCATAGGACAGAAACAACTCTCTTCCACAAGGCGCGATCCTGCGCATCGGCTTTAAGCTGTTGCCAGGACTTGTTTATTCCTCTGGCCTCCTGCTCAACTGCTCGCTTCCATGTGTTACATGGTCGACCAACCCGACGTCTTCCTTGAGGGTTATAATCCAGAGCCTGTTTTGCGATGTTTTGCTCTGGTTTCCTCAAAGTATGACCGATCCACTGCCACTTTCGCCGTTGAATCTCAATACCTATTTTAGTCTGGCGAGTTGTACTCCAAAGTTCGTCGTTGGAGATCACTTCTGGCCAGAATATTCCTAAAATGCGTCGGAGGCATTGGTTTACGAAAGTCTGTAGTTTCTTGGTAAGTCGAACGGTCACTTTCCACGTAGTACAACCATATAACAACACGGATTTGACGCATGCGTCAAAAACTCGCAGCTTCGTGCGAAGGGAGATCTCTCTTAACCTCCAGAAAGGGAAAAGGATACCGAAGGCCTGACGAGCTTTATTTAGCCGAGCCTCAACATCCTTTTCGGCTCCACCGTCCATGCTGACAATGCTTCCGAGATAGCAAAAATCTTGCACCTCTTCCACATCCTGTCCATTAAGAAAAATCGGTGTGCTTGCGTTCGAACCCATGTGCATGTACTTGGTTTTACGCACATTTATTTTCAGTCCAGCCTCTTTGCATTTAGAATGCAACGAGCGAACATTTGACTCTAAGTCCGAACGGGTATGTGCAAGCAAACACACGTCATCAGCATAATCAAGGTGACTTAAGATGTTAAATAGTCTCCATTGAAGACCTTTACCTTCCCCACCTTCCAGTGCAGCTTTCAAGATGTCATTTATTACCACCAGAAACAGGGCTGGTGATAATATGCAGCCTTGTCTGACACCCGTTCGCACAGGAAAGCTCTCGGACAGCTCTCCTTTATGCAAGACGCGACACCTTGCATCTTCGTAGGATTCTTTAATCATAGCTATGACCTTATTTGGAATACCTCTCCTACGCAAAGCATTCCATATGTAATCTCGCTTAACGCTGTCGAAAGCCTTCTCGAAGTCCACAAACATGAGATGTAGTGGCGAACCCATTTCGGCTGACTGCTCTAATATTATCCGTAGGGTATTTGTGTGGTCGGTACAAGACGACCCTTTACGGAATCCAGCCTGATAAACTTCGAGAGTGCTCTCGACGACATCACTAATCCTATTGAGAATTACCTTAGCCATAATTTTTGATACGGCAGTAAGTAGACATATACCACGCCAATTGCCACAATCCCGAAGGTCGCCCTTCTTCGGAATTTTCACAATGACGCCCTCCTTCCATTCAGTCGGATATCTTCCATCATTCCACACCTTAGTGAAGAGTGGGAGGAGTATATCGGCTGTTATTTCCGGGTCCGCTTTGAGGAGTTCGCTTGGTAGTCCGTCTACACCTGGAGCTTTCCTTCCCGCCATTGACCGAATGGCGGAAACTATCTCTTCCTTATCTGGGGGATCGTCCCTAATAGAGGATTGTTGCGGTTGGATGTTTGGAAGTTGTTCTGTTTCCGGAATATCTTCATCTGACAAGATGTTTAAAATATCAGAGAAGTATTCCTTCCATCGTCGCAACTGGTGTTTACTCATATTAAGGAGAGTTCCGTTGACATCTCTCACCAGGTGGTTGGCGGTGAAATTCCTGTTCGTCAACTGTTTCATGATTTTAAATAGTGAACCCGTATCCCCAAGGTAAGCCGCAGATTCTGCCTTGTTTGCCAGATCTTCAATGGCCTTTCTCTTGTCGCGTCTAACAGCCTTTTTAAGCTGTATATGAGCATCGCGGTAGTTCTGCCTCAAGTCGGGCGTTCGTTGGTTGACATCGGGTTGAGAGATGATTGCCAATTTGGCTTTTTTCCGATTGTCAACCTTGTCCCATGTGTCTTCCGACATCCAGGGTTTCTCACCGCTTTGCGCATATCCCACAGATTCTTCAGCACTAGTTAGAAAAGTGTTTCTGGTTGCCTCCCAATTGGAGTCCAGTGTGCGCATTTCATGTTCACCCAATGTGGATGACTTTTCGCGTAGAATGGTGGTGTATTCGAGTTTTTTGTTGGGATCTTTGAGTTTATCCACATTAAGCTTGCGCTTCATTTGAAGAATTTGTGGTCGTCGGATAGCTGCTGTACACAATCTCAAGCAGGCAACCATCAAGTGGTGATCGCTCCCCACGTCAGCTCCACGTTTCGCTCGCACATCGAGGAGACATCTTCTCCATCGGCGACTTATAGCCAAATGGTCGATCTGGTTCTGAGTAACACCGTCAGGGGAAACCCAAGATGTTTTATGATGACTCTTGTGTGGAAAAAGGGTCCCTCCGATGACCATTTGCCGAGTACTACAGAACTCCACAAATAATTCGCCGTTTTCGGGTCTCTTAATCCAAGGTCGTGAAGCGTCGACCCAAGGGTCACCATGCCTCCCCATGACGTGTTCTAGTCCAGTGTTGTCTGATCCAACCTGGGCGTTCATATCTCCCGAGATGATAATAATATCACCTCTTGGAACACGTTCGAAGGTGGCACTCAGTTGGCTATAAAACTCCTCTTTGTCACCAGATGTTGCGGTATTAGTTGGTGCGTAGCACTGCAGAATTGTGACGTTTCTGACACTGGTCCTGAGCCTGACGACGATAATCCTATCCGAGATATGTTCCCAGCTAATGAGACTGTTTCTCGCTCTCGGCGTAAGGACGAACGCCACGCCATTTCTGGCTTCACTTTCAGGGCCAATGTACAGAATAGTGTTTCCGCTAGGGGTTCGTTCTTCTCCTGATCCTGTCCACCTGACCTCGCTCAAGCCCAAGATTTGGATGTTATAGTGCTCCATTTCACGGTCGATCACCGATTGGCGGTGCAAGGACCGAGTAACCCCAGCTCTTCCCCCGTCATTCAATGTTCGAACGTTCCAGAAGCCAATCATAGTCCGTTTTCGAATGCCAAAAGTCGTTACCGTAGAATCAGTCCGTATCCGAGGCGATGTATCTGTTTCTCGTATCATTTAGGTCTTAAGATCACGGGTGATAAGCCCATGGTCTTAAGAAAACTTAAAAGTTAAAAACTTGAAATTTTGTATGAACACTTTTCAAAGTAAACGAAATAATACTACATAGCAAATTTTACGATTCCCTCAACTCCTCTACCCCGTCCCGTACACATGTATGGTTTGAAGACTATAAAAATACCAAATTGCATGGAATTTACTTCGTCTATGAAACTAACATTACACTATATGTATAACTATACAACGAATTTTGAACGTGATTCAAGCAATCAATTAAAACATTATTAACATCAACCCACTCCTTATAACGCTGCCGCCCGCCCATACAATCCAAAATTTGCATAAGGAATTCAATGAAATATTGATACTACGTACTGGAGCTATTGATCGTAATTGCAGTTAAGTGGTTATTAATTGACAACTGTCCTGCTCTAGAACCTCCATTCACTTAGCCTTTCCTATCCACCTCACCTGCATATTGACTTCACACATATCCTCAACTTGTCCCAAGAATAATAAAGTTGCGCCCGACTTGTTAGCAGATTTTTTACCTTGTTTACACATTTCCAAAAGCTTTTCAAATTTACAAAACGATCATTAAAAAATTTATTGAAATTTAGACAGGACAACATCTGTCGGGTCAGCTAGTAAGTAGTAAAAAACTGTTAAAGAACCTGAAGGTCAGGAGGCCAAGTTCCGATTTGGACTGTAGTGCCATTGTAGAAGTAGATCTGCAATTTGAATCACGTCATTTGCATAACGTTCACAGTTCTTCATGAAAAAATAGCTACGATTCCCCACACCTTCTACCACCTCACATAAAAATTGCACAATTTCACTAAATCCAAAACATTAATTTTGTCTGTTCCTATCAAATTTTTGTGTTAAACATTTTGAGCGAGAAGTGGAAAATGTTCAGTTCCGTCATCCCTTCTACCACTCCCGATGCAAATTTTCTCAGAGTCACAAAATTTTGTAACGCGCAATTGTAAATTGTAGTCCTGCTGTGTATAGTGCGAGTACCAAACAAGAACTGTTTAAAATTAATTTTGCTATCGCTTTTCAGTTTCACGCACGCAATCCGCAAACGTCGGAGTATTGAAAACCATGTCAGAGCAATGGAAACTTACCTTTATGGCGTAATTTAAATAATTTTATGTATATATACATAAAATATATATATCGGGGATGTTTGGTTAAATATGGATAATTAAATACGGCTGATGGAATGCTTTATTGAGTACGAACCAAAACCCTTTCTGAAATTGTGCACTCTCATTGGGTGAAAATATATTTTTCCATTTTCTTTATGTACAAATTCATCTAAATACTTATCGAGGCATTTGCATGTAGTGAAAGCTTGGGAATTTCGCCACCTGTAGTTAAATACCTTCAATGCTATATACCTTGATGATAAATATATCATGAAACGTATTACGTTGTTATTTAACATCAATGGTGCAATCACAAAATAAAGGATAAGTGGAACTGTAAATTCGATAAGAAAGTCGTATCTTTCGAGAGTATCTATTTTAACTAGTATTCACCTGTGGCTGACATAGTTAATTGGAATTTAGTTGTATGCGAATTCTTCATTCGTAGATATAAGTTTCATCTCCCTCCTTTAAATACTAAAAAAAATTACCACAATTTTTGATTTTCACGTTTTAAGTCAAGCAGCAATGGACGCAAATGGAAGTTCGCCTTGGAGATTGCAGTTGTTGGTTTTTGCCTTCGAAGAATACTATCAGTATGTCTTCGCCTAATATCATGCATTCTTTAATTAGTCATTTTTTCATTTCCACAGTTCTTACCTAAAAGCCCGTTCCGCCCCTGTTGTGCAAGCGCTTCCCATTACGTTTCTCAATCGGAGGAATTGTAATAAAACTTCCATTTTACTAATTGGAGAGAGTTTATTAAATCTAAATATAATTATTTACAAAAACTCATGCAAAATGAAAAGACCATCTCCGAAAATGACTAGAAATTTTTACGAGCCGTAAATTTTAAATTAAATAAATAAAATCTGTAAAAGAAAAGAAAAAAAAAAATACCACAGTTTATAAGGAATGAAAAATATACAAGAATTGTTAAAATGCGAGTTGGTTCCCGAACAATTCCTCTCTGAACGAGTTAGGACCATGACTAATGAAAACTTTAATTACAACCCGGTCGCGGAATACAAGCCACCACTCGTTGGATTAGCGCAGCTATTACTTTCAGTACTACCGCCACTATTGCCACCACTACCACTACTGCTAAACGAGCCGCCGCTACTGCTTCGTTGATTCACTCTAGGATCCTCAGGTGTCCAGACGCGAGCGTACAATTTGCTTCCGGGATAACGATCGCCCTTTCGATGCCACGATAGCGAATGTGAGATTCCACCACCTGAAACAATTGTTATTTTAAAATTAGGGTGAAATATTATTTTAAGCATATAGGGATGAGAAATCGAAGAAAAAATTATTGTCCTTTATAATGGGGTTGTAATGAATGTTGTTTTTCGAAGTTGCAATGAAATGGGAACGGAATTATTAAGGGCTTGAATTCGTTTTACGGAAGACCCGATGTAAGAGGTGATTTGTTTGGACATTTTCCATTCTAACTTGAGGGTATTGAGGCTCTTCCATACCCATCTTCTTCGTGTTTGGTGTTTTTTCGCGAAATTCTGTACTTTCGAGGTTTAAATGTGGGCTTTCGGGTGTCTTACGCGTTCGCACATTAGTTACTGAGGTTTTGGTTTTGCAGTTTAACTAATCACGAAAGCAGAAGTATACTAATTATAAATATATATAATAATTTGAAATTGATTTGAATCCATTTATTTCAGCTTTCGCAGTGAATGAAATTACAGAAATTCTGTAACTTTTGTGAGAACGAGTTAGACTGGCCGAAAGTGCACATTTATACTTAAAAAGTGTAAAATTGAGCAAAAACCCCAAAACAATAATATATTGTGCATAAGCTCCGCCTGCTTGGTTTTCTTGATATTTTCGTCCTTTGGACTAAGTCGTATCTTAGTGATCGCATTCAGAAAGTACACTCTCCTCGAGCCTTATCTTCTGAAATATTTAATACTTCAGGCGTTCCGCAAGGTAGCCATCTGGGTCTATTCCTTCTCTTTATTAATGACGTGAGTTCGTTTATCTCTAACTCGAACATTCTTCTCTATGCCGATGATGCGAAAATCTTTGAGATTATCTCCAGCAGCAATGATTGTCTATTATTGCAAAGTGATATCTCACGTTTTCATGACTGGTGCTTACTTGACAATTTACATCTCAACATTAATAAGTGCACTGCTGTTTCGTATTCTAAGAAGAGAATATCAATGAATTTTGACTTCGTTCTGACAAAGTACGAGATTTGGGCGTACTATTCAACTGTAATTTTACCTTTGATGATCACGCGAATCACATTGCTGGTAAAGCGAATGCTATCCTCGGTTTTGTTAGGAGACAATCGAAAGAATTCAATGATTTCTTTACAACGAAAATGTTATATGGTGCATTCGTCCGATCTATCCTAGGATATGCTAATCCTATTTGGTCGCCATTTTATTCCATTCACATAGATAGGATCGAATCGATTCAGCGTCGGTTCTTAAGGTTTGTCTTTCAGGGCCTTCCCTGGTCCGATCCACTCAGGTTGCCGGCATATGCTGATCGTTTAAATCTGCTGTCTATGGATTCCCTTGAGAAAATGCGGATTCATGCCAGAGTTGTTTTTGGTTTTAAAGTTATTTCAGGTATCTAACAAATTGCTGTCTATGATTAAATTCAACGTCATTTGCGAAATTTGTAGTTATGTAGAATTCCGCAGCATCGCACGAATTATGGGTTTTATGAACCAATCTCATTCATGTTAAGAGATTTCAATGACTTTTTCTCGCAAATGAATTTTCACTTGAGTGTTCCACAAGTTAAAAGTCAGCTTTCTTGAGGTTAATTATGATTGATTTTGTAAAAAGGTTAAAATTTTTGTGTACCTAATTCTGTTTTATTCTTTTTTTATTGTTTCCAACTGTTCATAAATGTAGTAATCAATTTTTTTTTTGATGAAATAAATTGTTATTATTATTAAGAGTCTTAACCAATAAATATTAGAAGATCTTAGAACTGAAATTTAGCTTGCCCCAAAAAATAGTATAGATGAGAAAATGAGTGAACTGAATATTCTAAATGATTTCGAAAAGCTATCCAAAACGGAAAGAAAGAGCTTAGACCAGAAATATAAATGGTTTGGTCAATGTTTCCACAGTGCATTTTGAATTAAATCGAAAGATTTCCAGATTGGACACTTGTAGGGTAATTAGGGTTAAATTTTTAAACTAAGGTGAATTAATTAGTATCAGTAACAAATTTAACCCGAATTACTCTTCTCACACCCAATAAACCCCATTCTGTATAAAATAAAAGTCTTTTGTAATTTGTCGATAAGTTTGATAAAAGTCTCAGCAGAGACCGAAACGTCCCACATAAGAAATCAAACAGTGTAAAATAAAACAAAAAAAATGAAAATGCACTAAGAAAACATTCACCAAACCATTGAAAGCTCTACGGAGAGCAAGCTCTCCAATTAGCTCGGCGATTGAAATCAACAAAATACAAAATCGACCATTCTCAACCAAATAACCTTCGAAAAAGATTCAGAGATATTAGCTTCGTCCCTAAGAGGGTTCAATGGGACAGCAAGACTATCCCTTCACCTCCTCCTTGGTAGTTTTCCACCGAGGGATATCTTTAATTATTTGATTCTTTCATTTCATAACGCAGAGAAGCAGAATTCATCAAAAAGAAAACGACATAGGAACGGAAATTCAAGAATCAACATTAGAAGCAACAACAACATAGTAGTCAACCTGTCGTCAATGCTAAAGATACTCGATACACACTTCTCTCCTAACAGAGTTTGGACAATGCACGTATAGCAATTGCTATATATATATATAAATTTGAAGTTTAATGAATAATGAATTGTTATTTACGAAAGTCATATTTATTTCGATTATAATAATTTAACGTAAGTTTGTGCTCGTGTCCATTCATTTGAAAACCGTTAAACTCAATCAAACTACAAGTTTGCCTGTTTTTCATATTCTTATGTTGCCTTCTTTTACTTCTAAGCTCACGCTGTTGGTATTATTGCATTGTCCAAACTCTATTAGGAGAGTAATGTTAGTGTGTATCGAGTATCTCTAGTCAATGCTGTTAATCATCCAGCAAATAGATCAGGCAATCAGAGGTCTGCCCCAAGCGATTGAAAGCAGACACGAGATATCTCACACCTGTGCCACCTGCGACTAATATTCCCCCGAAAGAACGGAAAACTGTATAGGATCTTAACGACATGAAGGAGCTAATGATTATGCGAGCGAACAACAGAAACACAACTGTAGTTATGGATAAGAAACAATACTAAATATTCTAGAAACAGGACCCTATGCCGAAATTAAGAGAGATCAAACCGCTGGCATCCATTGGACCTATCCTTCAGACTTGCATACCCCAAAAATGTACGGGCTTCCAAAAAAAAATTCATAGGGAGAATACCCCGCCTCGACCCATCGCCATTTCGGTATAATCTCTTACACAAAAACTTGCCAAGGCGCTCGCGACGGAGTTATGCCCACTAGTAGGTCTTCTTCAATGGTGCAACAGCCCAAATCAAGTCTAGGCTTCCTGACCTTCAGGTTCCTTAAAAATTTTCATTATATATGACGGAAGGGTTGTTAGCCCTTCGCACGATTTTTGCATTTTCGTAGATTGAGGTAACCAAGGTTATACCCAAGCCGGTAGTGTGTTGGAATTATGCGTCAACCGGGATTTGAACTCACAACCTTCGCATTGTATACCAACACGCTACCCACTAGGCTACACCCTAACCCACTAGTAGGTAACACATCGCAATTAGTAAGATTCCGCTCATTTAGTAGAGATTATTTATTTATTTATTTGGGCTCTCGAACAAAAAGATTTTGTAATCTTTTTATTTTTTCAATTAAACTAAAGCGGAAAATAAATGAATAATAAAGATAAAAATTTAAACATTAAATATGATAGATTTAACTCTTTATTTAAGAATATAAAGGAAAAGAAGAAGCTAAAGAACCAAGTTGGAGTCGATCATGGTTCCTTTGCATTCTTAGCATCGGAGAGTGATGATATATATCGAGAAAGGTGGAGGATTGAAGATGTCTGAAATCCTTGTTGAGACTATTCCTGGTCTAAAGTTCAGGTCGTCACAGAGGTGGGTATCAAGCACAGCTTGAAGAGGAAGCAAGAATCGAGGAAGGTCCGCCTCAAATGCACTGGCTGTAGGTAAAGTACTTCAAGTCTACTATTGTAGTCGATTTGAGGCTTCCTTAATCTGTAGAAAAGGGTTCGAGTGAATCTACGCTGAACAGATTCGATGGCCCGAACATGACAAGAATGGTGAGGGTTCCAGACGGTGGAACAGTATTCCAAAATACTACGGACGAGAGTGGAAAATAGGAGAGCAGCTGTTCCTGGACGGTTAAACTGGACTGTTGTGCGGAGGACGAAACCAGCAAGTCTGTATGCCTTATTAGTAGTCTCGGAGAAATGATTGACGAATTTAAATTTGCGATCAAAGACCTGATCCTTTATTGTGGTTACGGCTGTAAGGATGGATCCATTTATAGAGTAGGAGAGAACAGAGGAGGTAGTCTTATACGAGTACTCCATAGTAAAACACTTTTCTATGTTCAAAAAGATATCGTTGTTTGAACACCAACGAGAGACAGCAGACAAGTCATCCTGGAGAATCATGCCATTAGAGACGGAGGAAATTTCCCGTAACAATTTGAGGTTATCAGTGAATAAGAGACAGTTCGAATATACAAACTGGGGCAAATCATTTATGAAGAGAGTAAATAATAGAGGACCAAGTATCGATCCCTGCGGGACACCAGAGTTAGCAAGAAACTCAGTAGAGGGGTATCTGTCTGTTGTAGTGTACTACCGTCTAGGACATAATCGAAATGTATGGGAGATTTGGTCCTAAAGAATGAAACGCTTGCACATTTGCTAATATTCAAGGCATACAGTTTAATGTATACCAGTCAAAAAAACGCGCAAATCACTTTGAAGTATTGCGCAATCATTCTGATTCAAAATATCGCGAAACAATTTCGCGTCGTCAGCACGTCACATCGTTAATAAATAAAATAAATAACAGTGGTCGTAGATGGCTTCCCTGTGGCACACCAGATGTGTTGGGTATAGCAGAGGAATAAACTTCTCGAAAAATCACTTTTTGGGTACGATTAGATAGGTAAGATCTGATCCAATCTATGAAAGTAAAAGGAAATCCAAGTGCGTATAGCTTGTAAGCAAGAATAGTATGGTCAACTTTATCAAAAGCTTTGGTAAAGTCGATATATATGCAAGCAACCTGCTTACCGCCTTGAATCACTGGGATAGTGAAATTTTAAAATTCCATTAGATTTGTTTTGGTCGACCTACCTTTGGTAAACCCATTTTGGACTGGACTAATGATTGATTTACATTGAAAACTCATTATATCACAAACAACATCCCCGAACAACTTAGGAATGCAAGAAAGATTAGCAATAAGACGATAGTTACACACATCACTTCTTTTACCTTTCTTAAGCAATGGTCTGATAGTGGAGTATTTCCACAAACTAGGAAATATCCCCGATCTGAGAAAAGCGTTAAATATATGGCATAAATATATCATGGTTTCATTCTTAAAAATTGATGGATCTGATCCCAACAATATAGAAAGCATTCTGTCCAAAGAGCCATTACATTAAGCAGATTATATATCTCACATAATGTATTGCTAAATACATTCTCAAAAATTTGCTTATTATAACGATTCTTACGCGGATAAAGTCGCGGGGGATTGCTAGTCTAAGGTAAAACTTTAAAGAAAAACTAAAAGAACAAAGCAGGGCTGTAAGAGAAAAGTGCAAAATTAAAAAAACATGGTTTTAGAACTCCGCAAAAGAACTGGCTATTTAGGTAAAAGGAAAAAAACCTGAAGAGAATGAATCTAGCAGGACTCCGGAAAAAGTCAGGAGGAAGATGCTGACAAGGAGAGATAGGTTTTGAATTTGAATTAATTCTTTTTGTGGCTATAAATGAAACAGCTCGGCAGAGAAGATCTCTCAGTGTTGTTAGGTTACTTCCGGAAACAAATTTCCATAGTGATGGTTGGAGGATCAAAAGGAAGAAATTGAAACAAAACAATATAAAAACAAACTAATAAAAATATGGGCACCACAAAACTGATGAGCAAGAATAGGAAATTCTTTCCCACTCGAAAGACACCCTCGTTCGTACCAACATCCCTCAAGAAACGCCCATGCAGTTCATTACGGTTGTTGAACATCATCAAACATCCATTAACAGACGAATTACTTGTCGCATCAGCTGCATCCCTGCAAGTTTTTCCAATGTAAATAAGAAATACATCGCATAAGCTCTCCCCGCCAAATAATTCCCTTAAGGCAGGGTATCAGAAACGAAAGGATACTGTGCTCCTTGAGAGATCAATTTGTAACATTTGCTCTGCTTTTTTTTTTTGTGAGTGTAAAGAATGTTGAGTGGGTTGGTTGGTGTGAAAAATTGCCATACGTTGAGGATTTGTAGAATTCCTTTCGAAACGACAAGAAATAACATTGCTGGGGTGATGGCATTACATTCAAATTGTATAGACGGCTTTCGTTCTTCGGGAAATCCCCGGTTAAAACGTCTCTCATGAACATGCACGGAAACTTTCAGACCCACCCCTCCTAGTACACGACGAACCGTGGACATAAATGCCAGCTGCAGAAGCGTAACAAATTTCTCACGGGGTGATTATGTTTGGGAAATGGTTTGATGGATACTTTAGCCTCGGTTATGGATTTTTGACATGGAAATGGAAAATCATGTTGGAGAAAATTGGTTTTGGAAGTTTTTCGATGGAAATATAAACAAAAGGGAGAAAAAAGGCTTAAGAAACGCGTAGTAATACCAAATTCTGTCGATACATCCCTGCCTACAATATGTATCACTCGTAGTTTTCGAGCGGCCCGGATTCAATTCCAGATTGGTTTTCGTTACGAATATTTTCTTTAAGGTTTGATGAGGGTGACCAAACATACTCTTTTAAGAGAATTCATACTCTTTCAGCTCTACTCTTATTTATTCTTTCTTTTTTAGTTGTGATACTCTTTTTTATAAAGAATTGTCATTGCAAACAAAATAAAAAATTAGTGCTGCCTATGACTACTTCGCAAATTATAACATTTTCTTAATTTCATTTTTGTTTCAATTCCACCAATTGCCGATAGTTCCAATACTGCCAATAGTTCAACACTGCAACTGGAAAATTTCGTTAGAATTCTTGCAAAATATTCAGTGTGTTGGCGTTATTCGTCCTGATTCGTTAGGGGAGCTACGTAGTTTTGATGGAGTCATAACACAAAATTGAAACAACAATTTTGATAACACTGAACGTAATGTGCTTAGTCGGATAAATGATGCTTTTCCATCCGGGAGATTTTTGAACTTTTTTGGAATTTCCAGGACATACATTAAACACTACCTCTCATCATGCTATAGACTTTTGGGTTTTCGACATTGAATGTGTACAAAGCTAAAGTATGCAATTACTTTTCAATTTATGCAGTGCGCGTTGAATCGCTAAAGCAATTTTGTAACTCATCTGGAGTCGATTAGCCCCATCTATTAAGCCATTCAAAAATACAATGGATGTATCATCCTCTAAACCACGTTCTTATTGAGAAAAGGGCTGCTTCCAGCATACTTGATGTACGAACTCTCCGCGGTGCGAATTGTGACTCTGATCACTATCTAGTCAGAGCTAAGTATCGATGCAAAATAGCTTGTCGTGAGTATTCGAAAACGAGTAGAGCTCGCAAATTCAATGTCGACAAGCTTAACGACGAATCGGTGGCGCAGGCTTACACGCTAGCATGTAATAAACACCTGACACCAATATATGAAAATATCCAAAATATGCCAGTGGATAATGCGTGGATGAAAATACGAGACGGCATCAAATCCTCCGCGGAAGAGGTATTAGGATATCAAGCACGGCGAAAAAGTAATGACTGGTTCGACCAAGAATGTCGCGACGCAATAGATAGAAAGAACGAAGCTTACAAAATTTTTACTGAACGACCAACACGAGCCAAAAAAGAAAGATATGACGAGCTTAGGCGATATGCGAAAAAGACCTGCAGACGAAAACAAAGGAAGTACCATAATGACAAGATACAAAAAATGGACGACGACATGAGAAAAAATAATACGCGGGACGCATACGCCATAGTAAAAGACTTGAAAAAGGGATATAAACCAAAAACCAGTCTCTGCAAAGACGCAGAGGGCAATATCATCAGCGACACAGAAGAAATCAAAAGGAGATGGGCTTCATACTTCGAACATCTTTTGAATCCCATCCCAGTAGCACCGATAACGACAGACAACATTTCAATTCAAGCCTCAACTGACGAAGATGAACCATCATCGACACCACCCACGCTTCCTGAAATCAAAGCAGCCCTATGTGATCAAAAACGAAACAAAGCGCCGGGAATTGACGAAATACCAGTTGAACTTCTGAAAAACGGTGGAAACTGTGTCGCTGAAATACTGCACAGCATGATATGCAAAATTTGGACAGAGGAAATCATACCCGACGACTGGCGAAAAAGCATTATATGTCCAATTTACAAGAAAGGAGACAAACTCTGCTGTGAGAACTACAGAGGTATATCATTGTTGTGTACGTCCTATAAAATACTGACAAAAATAATTGAACGTCGTCTTAAGCCCTATACTAATCAAATAATTGGCGAATACCAAGGCGGATTCAGAACCGGACGATCTACAACAGACCAGATATTCTCGGTGAAACAGGTGCTTGAGAAATGCTGGGAGTATAACACAGACGTGCACCAAATATTCGTAGATTTTAAACAAGCATACGACAGTATCGACAGGAGCGTACTGTACCAAATCATGCTTGACTTTGGAATTCCTCCAAAACTAGTCCGACTAACAAGACTCACAATGACGAACACTGAATCCCAGGTGAGAATACAAACCGATTCCACAACCAGCTTTCGAACGGAATGTGGTTTAAAGCAGGGAGATGGTCTAGCTCCTATGCTTTTCAACTTGGCACTAGAGTATGTCGTCCGAAAAATCCCAGTCGACACCAACGGGACACTACTATTCAAGTCCACCCAACTAGTAGCATATGCTGACGACATTAACATTCTAGCAAGATCCTTCCCTAGTGCTAAGGAGGTATTTGTCAATCTTGACTCCGCCGCAAAAGAAGTCGGGTTGCGCATTAATGAAAACAAAACAAAAGTAATGACGCAAACAAGAAGGAGAACGCCAATCAGACAAAACATAACAATTGCGGAATATAATTTGGAGAGTGTGGACAACTTCATATATCTTGGGGCTAATCTAGCAAAGGACGGTAATGAAACAGACGAAATCAAACGACGGATAATACTAGCTAATAAGACGTATTATTCGGTACTTCCAATAATGAAATCGAAGAAAGTGCACAGGAACAATAAGCTGCGGATTTATAAAACTATTATACGACCTGTGCTCTGTTATGGCAGCGAGACGTGGACATTAACGCGAACTTCCGAAAAAGCAGTTAACGCATTCGAAAGAAAGGTCCTCCGAAGAATTTTGGGACCTGTGAAGGAAGGAACGGAATGGCGAATAAGATACAACCATGAGTTGTATCAACTCTACGACGAGCCAGAAGCTTCAACGTTCATCAAGTTACGTAAACTGCAGTGGGCTGGCCATGTAGAGCGAATGGAAGACAGAAGAATCCCCAAACGTGCTCTTAAAGGCAAAGCGAGTGGTAACCGGCCAGTAGGCAAACCACGCAAGCGATGGGAAGACTCGGTTGATGAAGACAGCAAAGCCATTCTAAAAATTAGCAGCTGGAGGACGCGGTCTTTGGATCGAGACGATTGGAGGCGACGACTTCAGGAGGCCAGGGCCCGATTTGGGCTGTCGCGCCATTGATGATGATCATCCTCTAAAGGCATATTTCTTGCCATTATCAATATTTCCAGTAGTTTTACAACAGTTTTTTCAAAAATCCTTGAAATGGAAGCTATTTATTTTACTCACACATTCTTTAGTCAGTGTTTTTTATTTGATGATGATGATGCAATGGTGCTACAGCCCATGTCGAGCCTTGGCCTCCCGGATGCACCTCCTCCAGTTTTCTCGGTCCCACGACCGCATCCTCCAGTTTGAAAAATCGAGAAGCGATCTGCAATCTGCATCGACCGAGTCTTCCCATCGCTTTCGTGGCTTCCCTTGCGGTCGGTTGCCTTGCCATTGCCTTTGCCATTGAGCACTCGTTTTGGGATTCGTTTCTCGTGTATTCGTTCCACGTGGCCAGCCCATTGCAGCTTGCGCAGTTTGATCACGATAGATACTGGTGGGTCATCAAATAGTTGATACAGCTCATGGTTGTATCGAATTCGCCAATCATCTCCTTCCTTAATTGCTGTACATCTTCCGAAGAATTTTCGCTCAAACGTGTCGATTACCTTCTCCGACATTCGCGTCAAGGTCCATGTTTCGCATCCATATAGCAGCACAGGACGAATTAATATCTTGTAGATGCGTAGTTTATTGTTTCGATGAACCTTTCTTGATTTCATTATGGGGAGGACCGCATAAAATGCTTTGTTAGCTGCCGGGACTCTTCTTTGGATTTCATGTCGCTCATTGCCGTCCTTTGTGAGAAGGGCTCCGAACTCGTCCACCTGCTCGAAGTTGCATTCGTTTATAGTAATGTTCTGCCTCTCTGGGACAGTTCTTCGTGTCTGGGTCATGTATTTAGTTTTCGCTTCATTGACCCTGAGCCCTACTTCACCCGCTACCGACTCCAACTCCTGGAATACTTCCTTAACGCACAGTATTGATCGGGCCAGAATATCCACATCGTCTGCGTACGCCACCAACCGTGCGGATTTTACGAGTAGCGTACCTCTGGAGTCCACTGAAGCTACTGAAGTTGCCTTCCTGACGACATACTCGAGCACCAAGTTAAAGAGCATGGGGGTGAGACCATCTCCTTGTTTGAGACCTGACTCCATTGGAAAGCTCTAAGTCAACTCGTTTTGAATTTTTATTTGGCACTCATTGTTATCCATCGTGGCTCTTATTAACCGAACTAGTTCCGGTGGGACACCTAGTTCAGCCGGTATTCTGTACAGAGCATTACGGTCGACACTATCGTATGCTTGGCAAAAATCGACGAACAGTTGGTGCACATTAATATCATATTTCCAGCATTTTGCTAGCACCTGTTTTACTGAGAATAACTGGACCGTTGTCGATCGTCCGGAACTAAAGCCACCTTGATATTCTCCGATGATGTTGTTAGCGTATTCACTGAGTCTTCGTTCGATAATTTTCGTCAAAATTTTGTAACACGTACACAACAATGAAACTCCTCTGTAATTTTCGCAACGCAGACGATCACCCTTTTTGCATACCGGACATATAATGCTCTTCCGCCAGTCATCGAGTAATTTTTCAGTTGTCCAGATTTTAGCAATTAATTTAAATATTCGACTGGTAAGCTCTGTTCCACCTTCTTTCAAGAGCTCTGCAGGGATTCCGTCAATTCCAGGCGCCTTATTCGACTTTAAATTGTGTAGGGCTGTCTCTAATCCTAAGTTGTAGCAAAGGGCAGTTCATCTCCATCTGGATCTTCCGGAATTATAAACGGTTCAGTCTGTGATGTCGTTATATTTAACAACGTTCGGAAGTACTGAACCCATCGTGCATTGATTTCGGTAGTGACGGTTATGATATTGACGTCTTCGTCCTTACAGAGGGTAGTTTGCGGTTTGTAACCTTGTCTCATTTCTTTCACGGTATTAAATGCTGCTCGCACGTAATTTTTCTTCAGGTTTTTATTTGACTATTTAAAAATTGGGAAGAGATTTAAACTCTCTGGCTATTTAAACAAATACAAAGCAGGTAGCTTTCGTGCTAAACTCTTTTTATAATCTCTTTTAATTTTTTTCTCTGTTTCCTCAAAGTTAGTCGCCCTAGGTTTGACTAGAATAAAAATATCTTAATTTCAGCGAAACATGGTAGCAGATGTACTCGTGCGATTCAAGGCCATCAATAATTATTCGTAATTAAACACAGTCCATATGAGTTTTATACATTCGTCTACTATATGCTCGTAGAGTGTGTTGGAGTTCTTGGAGTATAAGTTAGGGGGTCACACCCTTTAATGGATTGCACAGGTAAGTGGGTAAAGGAAGTGGGTTAAAATTTGGCGTATTATGGAAATTCGGATGAAGAGAGACGGAAATGATGGTGAACATTATTCTTGAAGGACTAGAGGTTATACCCGTTTGGAAAAAACGTTAGCCTGCAATGCGTTCCAGAGTCTGGATGTTTGGGAAATGAATGACCGCCTAAATTCCACTATACGGGAAGATACAAGTTTGACAGTATATTCGTGCGCATGTTCCACTTGACGAGTGGGAAAGTGCAAAGTGGAAGAATAGGTGCGCATAGTTCCGAACTGCATTTACTATGGAAGTAGGGATGGTAAATGCTGAGCACTCCGATATTTCTGAAATGCTCCGGGGAGTCAATAGAAGCCGTAATGGTTTCATCTCCAATAAGTCGCAACGTATGTTTTTGGTTTCGATCGAGCAGCGCAAGGTGAGTTTCGGGTGCCCTCAGCCCAAAGATGAAAGTTGTACTCTAAGCGAGGTTTGTAAGCCTTGTAGATAGTAGCTAAGTCGTGAGGCGTACCTTTTGTTTTTACGAAGAATACCTTGGCGTTTAGAGGCGTCAAGGGCAACTTCAAAGATGTGTTGACTCCAATCGAGATGGTTATTGCACTTTACGCCTAAAGAATAAAATCTTCGGAAGAGCAGAGTTGTACACCATTAAAGGCTACATTAGAAGACGACGCTGGAACATTACGTTTAAGGGAAAGATGACAGGCCTGTGTCTTAGTGACATTGAACTCTGCTCTATTTTTCCCGCCCCACTCCAGGATTAAATCAAGATCTGAGATCAGCGAACGGAATAACTCTCTGCGATTGAAAGTTGTTTGATTCCGCAGCAGAGTCAAATTCATAGATGTTATCTAAAGTACTGTCATCCGCAAAACTATGTATTGGATTGAGAGTAGAAGACAAGAGATCGTTAATAAATACTAAGAATAGAGTCGGCGATAAGACAGAACCCTGAGGGACACCGGAATTGATTGGAAAGGAGGAAGAAGTAACGCCATCTAAAACTGCTCGTATAGTGCGTTTGGGCAAGAAACTCTCAATCCATTGAATCAGGGTAGCATCAAGGCCAATAGCCGTGAGCTTAACAAGAAGACATTCATGCCAAACTCTGTCAAAAGCATTTGCTATGTCAAGCGCAAGAACTCACCTTCGCCATATTTATGCACGGAAGAGTTCCAGCGTTCCGTCAGATAGATCAAAAGATCTTCCAGAACACAAACCGCAATGGCGATCGTGTATAAGCTGGTTATCATCGAGATATTTAACGATTTTCCGATTGATAGCGGTTTCCATCACTTTCGAGAGCACTGAAGTAATAGCTATTGGGCGGTAGTTGGCGGGGTTTGCTTTGCTTCCTTTCTTCGGAAATGGCTGAACATTCGCGACTTACCATAATTGTGGAAAGCACCAATAAGAGTAGGATAGATGGAAAAAATTGCGTTTAGCCAGAGAAGAGGAGCACATTTTAAGGGTAATGGGTGGAATGCCATCAGGGCCAGTAGATTGGTGAATATTGAGCTTTTGCAGAATCCTGGATATGAGACGAGTGCGAAAGTGTAGCAGAGACAGCGAAAAATCAGATGGTGTTTGCGATAGGAGGGATTTATTTTGAAAATGGTAGATGGTAGTGTGAAGTTTCAGCTAGTTATTAATATTGCTGGAAAAGCATAAAAAATGCCAACATCCAATGCAGTTAAAATTGTTAAGAAAGTGTCCGAGGTAAGTGAAAAAATTATTGGTGCTAATACCAATCAAAGAGCCTTACATAGCCGCGGTTTGTACGGTCGGGATCCGAGAAAGAAAACTTTTGTTAGTGCTGCCGACGAAAGAAAACGCATGGCATTCGCAAAATCGCATAAAAATTTGCTCACAAGAATCCTGGAACAAAATTATTTTCACCGACTAAAGTAAATTCCAAGTATTTGGTGTCGAAAAGAAATAAAATATGACGTTCGCGAGACAATGAATTACAATCAATTAAATTCTTGTTAATACCCCCTATAGGGCCATAGGACAGAAACAATTCTCTTTCGTAAGGCACAATCCCGAGCATCGGCATTTAACTATTGCCAGGACTTGTTTATTCTTCTGGCTCCCTGCTGAACTGCTCGGTTCCATGTGCTACATGGTCGACCAACCCCACATCTTTCTTGAGGACTATAATCCAGAGCCTGTTTGGCGATGTTTTACACTGGTTTCCTCAAAGTATGACCGATTCACTGCCACTTCCGCCTTTGAATCTCAATACCTATTTTAGTCTGGCCAGTTGTACTCCAAAGTTCGTCATTGGAGATCACTCCTGGCCAGAATATTGCTAATATGCGTCTGAGGCATTGGTTCACGAAAGTTTGCAATTTCTTGTTAAGTCGAACGATCACTTTCTACGTAGTACAACCATATAACAACACGGAGACAGTGAATTAGCATACCAAAATTAGAGTTACTTTATACGAACGAGCCTTCTTCGGCTGTCTCGAGTTTGGTCACGGAGCCACTTGATCGAGCTGTCACTCGGCGATATTTAAAAAGTCGACGACTAACAGCTCGTACTGAAAAAATGATAAAAACTTGCGATTTCA
The DNA here is from genome assembly GCA_963669355.1 of Chorisops tibialis. Taxonomy (NCBI): domain Eukaryota; kingdom Metazoa; phylum Arthropoda; class Insecta; order Diptera; family Stratiomyidae; genus Chorisops; species Chorisops tibialis. Next base: position 11,381,550 of record OY770262.1, on the reverse strand, counting down.
CCAGAAATAACTTGAAACATAATTCTCATCATCATCAATGGCGCGACAGCCCAAATCGGGCCCTGGCCTCCTGAAGTCGTCGCCTCCAATCGTCTCGATCCAAAGACCGCGTCCTCCAGCTGCTAATTTTTAGAATGGCTTTGCTGTCTTCATCAACCGAGTCTTCCCATCGCTTGCGTGGTTTGCCTACTGGCCGGTTACCACTCGCTTTGCCTTTAAGAGCACGTTTGGGGATTCTTCTGTCTTCCATTCGCTCTACATGGCCAGCCCACTGCAGTTTACGTAACTTGATGAACGTTGAAGCTTCTGGCTCGTCGTAGAGTTGATACAACTCATGGTTGTATCTTATTCGCCATTCCGTTCCTTCCTTCACAGGTCCCAAAATTCTTCGGAGGACCTTTCTTTCGAATGCGTTAACTGCTTTTTCGGAAGTTCGCGTTAATGTCCACGTCTCGCTGCCATAACAGAGCACAGGTCGTATAATAGTTTTATAAATCCGCAGCTTATTGTTCCTGTGCACTTTCTTGGATTTCATTATTGGAAGTACCGAATAATACGTCTTATTTGCTAGTATTATCCGTCGTTTGATTTCGTCTGTTTCATTACCGTCCTTTGCTAGATTAGCCCCAAGATATATGAAGTTGTCCACACTCTCCAAATTATATTCCGCAATTGTTATGTTTTGTCTGATTGGTGTTCTCCTTCTTGTTTGCGTCATTACTTTTGTTTTGCTTTCATTAATGCGCAACCCGACTTCTTTTGCGGCGGAGTCAAGATTGACAAATACCTCCTTAGCACTAGGGAAGGATCTTGCTAGAATGTTAATGTCGTCAGCGTATGCTACTAGTTGGGTGGACTTGAATAGTAGTGTCCCGTTGGTGTCGACTGGGATTTTTCGGACGACATACTCTAGTGCCAAGTTGAAAAGCATAGGAGCTAGACCATCTCCCTGCTTTAAACCACATTCCGTTCGAAAGCTGGTTGTGGAATCGGTTTGTATTCTCACTTGGGATTCAGTGTTCGTCATTGTGAGTCTTGTTAGTCGGACTAGTTTTGGAGGAATTCCAAAGTCAAGCATGATTTGGTACAGTACGCTCCTGTCGATACTGTCGTATGCTTGTTTAAAATCTACGAATATTTGGTGCACGTCTGTGTTATATTCCCAGCATTTCTCAAGCACCTGTTTCACCGAGAATATCTGGTCTGTTGTAGATCGTCCGGTTCTGAATCCGCCTTGGTATTCGCCAATTATTTGATTAGTATAGGGCTTAAGACGACGTTCAATTATTTTTGTCAGTATTTTATAGGACGTACACAACAATGATATACCTCTGTAGTTCTCACAGCAGAGTTTGTCTCCTTTCTTGTAAATTGGACATATAATGCTTTTTCGCCAGTCGTCGGGTATGATTTCCTCTGTCCAAATTTTGCATATCATGCTGTGCAGTATTTCAGCGACACAGTTTCCACCGTTTTTCAGAAGTTCAACTGGTATTTCGTCAATTCCCGGCGCTTTGTTTCGTTTTTGGTCACATAGGGCTGCTTTGATTTCAGGAAGCGTGGGTGGTGTCGATGATGGTTCATCTTCGTCAGTTGAGGCTTGAATTGAAATGTTGTCTGTCGTTATCGGTGCTACTGGGATGGGATTCAAAAGATGTTCGAAGTATGAAGCCCATCTCCTTTTGATTTCTTCTGTGTCGCTGATGATATTGCCCTCTGCGTCTTTGCAGAGACTGGTTTTTGGTTTATATCCCTTTTTCAAGTCTTTTACTATGGCGTATGCGTCCCGCGTATTATTTTTTCTCATGTCGTCGTCCATTTTTTGTATCTTGTCATTATGGTACTTCCTTTGTTTTCGTCTGCAGGTCTTTTTCGCATATCGCCTAAGCTCGTCATATTTTTCTTTTTTGGCTCGTGTTGGTCGTTCAGTAAAAATTTTGTAAGCTTCGTTCTTTCTATCTATTGCGTCGCGACATTCTTGGTCGAACCAATCATTACTTTTTCGCCGTGCTTGATATCCTAATACCTCTTCCGCGGAGGATTTGATGCCGTCTCGTATTTTCATCCACGCATTATCCACTGGCATATTTTGGATATTTTCATATATTGGTGTCAGGTGTTTATTACATGCTAGCATGTAAGCCTGCGCCACCGTTTCGTCGTTAAGCTTGTCGACATTGAATTTGCGAGCTCTACTCGTTTTCGAATACCCACGACAAGCTATTTTGCATCGATACTTAGCTCTGACTAGATAGTGATCAGAGTCACAATTCGCACCGCGGAGAGTTCGTACATCAAGTATGCTGGAAGCAGCCCTTTTCTCAATAAGAACGTGGTCTATTTGGTTGAAGGTGTGACCATCTGGTGATGCCCACGTTCGTTTGTGAATATCGCGATGTGGGAAGCACGTAGAGCTTACTATGATATTTTTGCTGCTTGCGAAATCAATCAGACGTTGGCCATTGTCGTTGGTTATGTCATGGAGACTGTGCCCTCCTGTTGTTCCTCTATGAGCCTCCTCCTTTCCGACTTTTGCATTAAAATCCCCTAAGACAATTTTTAGGTCATTCGAGGGCAGTGAGTCATAGGTTGTCTCTAGGGTGGCATAAAATTCGTCTTTAGTTACATCGTCCTTGTCTTCTGTTGGTGCGTGAACGTTGATCAACCAAGTGTTGAAAAATTTAGTCTTTATTCGGATTGCACACAATCTTTCACTTATTGGTTTGAAGCTCGTGACCTGCTGTTTAAATTTTTTGTCAACGACAAAAGCGACTCCAAACTCTCTGCTTCCCGACAATTTTCCACTTGGATAGATTGTGTGTGATCTCATGTCCATGATTTCGCTACCGAGCCATTTCGTTTCTTGGATGGCAGTTATGTTGATGTTGTGTTTTGCCACTTCTTCGAGAAACTCTTTCAGAGCTCCTGTCCTAAATAAGGATCGAACATTCCAAGATCCAATAGAGTAGTCCATTTTTCGTTTGCGGGGTCGTTGCCGTTGAGTCCATCCTTTCCGAGGCTGTTCTTCAGGTTTCTGGACAGTGTTCTTTTTCCGGTGATGCGTTGTCGGCGCCTCGCCCAACCCCCGACCTGGAGGACCGGTCCTACTTATTTATTACACCCTAGTAGAAAAAGGGTGGGAGTTTTGAGCTAAATATGACATGCTGGAGTTCTCACAGCTATGCTGCAAGTCCAACTATGTCATACTTTTTGCCTACTTCCTGAGACGCACTGGTGTTACTGGCCATTCAGGTTAACTCCATTTACCCTCCTCCTTTCTCAACTCGGGCTTGGGACCGTCTATGGCGGAGTTATAAACATAATTCTCGGGAGTTTAAATTCATACTTAGACTAAAACAAGATCGATCGCAGAAAATAAGGTAAGAAGCTTGGCGTAAGATCTTCGATTTGAAAATTTCCCGCTCTGTGCTGGAACCTGAGTCTAAACTCTAATAAAAGAGGGTCTCTTCCTATACAGTAAGTAACTCTAGCTCTCTCTCTCTAGCTAGAGTGTAGCCTAGTGGGTAGCGTGTTGGTCTTGTAATGCGAAGGTTGTGAGTTTAAATCTCGGTCGACGCAATATATAATTCCAGTACATTGCCTGCTTGGATATATCTTGGTCCCCTCAATCTACGAAAATGAAAAATTCGTAGAAAGAGGGTTTTGCGAATAAGTTTTCCCCAATAAGTAATGGAAAATGTTAAGGAGCCTGAATGTCAGGAGGCCAAGGTCCGATTTGGGCTGTAGTGCTATTGTAGAAGAGAAGAAGTAAAAGTAACTCTAGCCAAAATCAACTTTGTACTGTGAAATATGGTACCGGAAAATGATGCTAAGGGGATCCATGTCAGCGACTGAAGACGTAGACTTAGTCTTTATTGAAACAACAATCGATATGGGCATTAAAACATTTAAAATGAGCTTTTACAGAACAGTGCTTTTAAACTAGAGCTGTCAAGTCAAATTTCGTTACTTTCCAGTACCAGTAACTATTCGTTACTTTAAGGAAAGTAATCGTTACATTTTATTCATTACTAGGTACTCATTGATTTGAAATGACAGCCATATCATGTTGCAGGGATGAACAAGACAGTTTTTCAAATCATAAATGCAATTAGAAGAAATCGCCTCTTGTCCCCATGTAGTAACTACTATATAAGCAAAAAGAAATCGCTTGTGAATCGCTCTTGATTTCGTTGGCTTAGTATGTGTATCAGCACAATGATTCCAAGTCCAATTTTTTTAATTATCGCTCTTCTAAGTAGAAAATCCCTTTGACCTCTACCGGAAATTAAACGACATTGTGAATAAATCGAAATTTTCTTCAACAAAAATGCCTCAAATTGATAAAAGAAAATCCCTTTATCAACAACGATTAAAAAATTCTTCAATCTGTTATCACTGATCCCACAACCATAACACTAGTAAAGACTGTTGCTGAAAAAAACGAAATGAAAAAAACCTCATTTTCTCAAAAGACTTTACTGTAAGGTAGAGTAAGAGTATTTCTTCTCGTTTTTGCTTTGGAATGCCGGTACGGTGCTATGCACAAGTACAGGTTTCCCTCCTGTGATGTAACGCAAAAAGCAACGTTCGGTACAGGTACTTTTTTGTATGTGGAACGAATACTCGAGTAACGAAACAGTAACGAAACGTTTTGATAGTTCAGTTCAGTCTCTGCTGAGACCTTTATCAAACTGTGTGATAAAGGTCTCAGCAGAGACCGAAACGTCACGAATAATAAAGCGTAACAGTGTAGAATCCGGAAATCTTTTCTTTCAATAAGAAATCTCGATTTTTTTTATTTTAAATTGCTAAGTATATTAAATACCAGATTTTGCAGTTTGTGATTTTGTATCACGAAATTTTGGGTCATTATTCTTCAAATAGAAAATTTCGGAACACGAAATTTCATAGACAACTTCTCCAAACTACTGTACAAGAAAAAAAACATAAAAACAATTTTCTGTAAGCCCTCAATCCAAAAATTATTTCAATTTATGCCTTATTTTGACAAACTAAAACCAAGAAATATAAAAACATTTAGAAAAAACATTAATGTTAAAAAAAAATTTCACATTTCTCGCCCAGCATGTTCACAATAGGAACTCATTAAAATCCATTTGTGGTTCAACCCCTAATTCCGTACTCCTTGGTAGAAATGAAAATATCATACATCAACATCACTATTCCGATCAACCCCTAAATAGTCGAATCGCAATGTGATAAGGAGTATCGCGCCCGGCATGTAGCGTCTGAACCCGTCCCAACCACATCCTTTCTCCTTTGAATCACCCGAAAACCGGAACTAAACGAATGTTTTATCCCATTTTATGATCCTTTTGATGGATGATCCACTTTTTTTCGAAGCGATACCATCCTTCAATACCGCAAGGAAAAGTGTAAAAATTCCTATTAGTTACGGACAGCCGGCAGCAAATTCGAGGTCGATTCCTTTTGATCGCTTCCCTATTGTTCTTGTATTTCATTTAAATGTGAATGTAAATGCGATAACTATATAAATGCCTGCTGCCGGTTTTTGCATCAAACCATACATTTATTAAATTATCAAATCGCCGAGATCACGTAATATTTCCGGTTGATTGATCGTCGTCGATTGGAGGACCGCAAGGTTCATGTTTAGGTCCGGCAATGCATTCTCTAGATTGCACGCAACCGATAGGTAAATGTTCATGTTTAGTCACCCCACAGGTTGACCGTTGTCGAGTTAGTTAATGACTGTGTTTAGTTAGAAATGTCGGTAGTAGACTGCGATTATTTTAATTGCTATCCTTATCAGTTTTATGAAATTCGGGCCAGGTGCTGTCGACTAAAAGATAATCAAGGGCTGGCGTTCGGCGAGAATTGCGAGAAAGTAAATCGAATGACTCAAAGACCAGGGAGTTGCATTGGCTACTTAAGCTCTCGACTGAGTTAGATGCATGTAGCAGTGTAAAAAGGACGATGAAACAGTTTTTTTATTTTTTAGAATCGCAATTGAAATTGAAAAATTTTTTTGCCATTACTTACTTCGATCCCGTAAAATTATCTTCTTCGGCGGTTCCTTCAGGCAATTCCTTTGCAAACCGCTCAATCCTGTATCATTTCCGTTCTTATCCTTTCGCACCATTTCACTGAGAAATCCGATATAGCTGATGGCCAGTTTCAATGTATCGACCTTACTCAAGCGCTTCTCGTACGGAAGAGTTGGAATATGCGACCGAAGTCCTTCGAATGCTTCGTTTATGCTTTGCATACGTCGACGTTCTCGGAGATTAGCTGCCTGACGCTGTTGGGCCTGTTGCGAAGCGCATTTCATTCGTCTCGATTTCGGCGTCCTAAAATACAGAAAAACGTGAATTTAAAAAATTTCAAGGACTCTCCGAAAATCCTACCTTTTCTCCTCCGTATTCTCTTGATCGCTATTAAAACCGCTATACGTATCGCTATCCGAACTGTTGTCATCGCAAAGGAAGAAGTCCGAGCCACTCGACGAAGATCCATTCGTGACTGGTGATCCTTCGAAGAAATGTCGAGCCATCGTCGACTCGAAGTCGAAGTGATCCATGCAGAACATTTTCACTAATTTTTTGTTTAAGATTTTCCCGACATAAATCAACGTATATCACAGGTTCCGCGGATGACTAGAGGATCCACCGAAATGTTCGCAATTGTTTACGAGCCAGTGTCGTAGGACACACACATTTAAATCAAGCGTTGATAGTGACCTTATCAGTCGTGAGTGGGGTTTAATTTTCACTTAGCATTTATTCGGCGGCTTGTGCGGTGCACGTGTTCAAAACAAGTGTTTCGTGTCGTCTGGCTTAGGGGGGTTGCGACACCATATAGGGTTGTTATTTATCGTAATCTAGAAAATAGATGATTACTAAATATTTAGTGTGGAACTTAAGTGTTTATGTTAATATTTGATAATAGATAAGTGTTTTATTGATGTTAGGGATCGATTGATAATGAACTCAGGATTAAGGTGTATGTTACTCATATTTGCTTAAACCGAGCAGATTTATTGTGTAGTATTTAGATTAAAGGAGGCAAATGAAGAAGTCATGAGTTCGTTCTTGGAATAATAATGGCATACATGTCCATACAATTTTTCAAATGGAAACTCCTACCCTAAATACTGCTATTAACAAATCCTTCAATCGTGAGGCTGGATTGTTCTTATTTCACTCGGACTTTTCGTAGAACGAAGTATGATTTGAACAACAACGAGATTTTATGCCCGAGAGTGAATGCTATGACCTCACCCAATAGGTTAATTCAATTTTCTAAAACTCTTTTGATTCGCTTATTTTTTCCGTGAGCAATTTATAATATTTTTATTTATTTAGTTGATCTAGTTTATTTTGTTATTTGTTTTTGCAGTTGAAGCTATCTCAAACAATGCCACTTTATGGTTGATCTTAAGATATGTAGGCCTCGTCCCTCCCCCCCTCCCCCCGGTGCAAAAGACATGAAATTTTGTTCCATACTCATATTTAGGCTTGCGCTGGGGGTTCCGCCTTGACAGGCCGGAGTTCCTTCCCCCAGCTTGCGTCACATGTATTTCCGGTGCCCTCTTCTTTAGCGTTAGCTTATTTTTGGCTAGTACCCTCCAATTTACCCTCCCATGTGGATTAGTCAAGAGTTCACTGGTACTCCTCATAAACAAAATTTCAGGATAATTTCGAAGCCTTTGAAGTCCATTAGCACCTTAGATTGTCTAGTGACCCGAGTGTGAAGCGTAAAAACCGGTTAAGCAGGTATAATTATCTCTGCATTTATACAAAAATTAATTCTATGACCCCGGAACTTTTACGCCACCAATAGCGGAAATTCAGAATAAGTTTCAAGGCCCTAGAATGATACTAACACGCTAAATTTTCTGGTGACCTGAGAGTGACGCATAATACGCGGTTAAGCAGGTACGAGGGCGGATCAAAGCTTTCTACATACCAAGCTAGGCATAACTGACGCAGCGGCCATCTAGAATGACTCCAATGGGTGTGACGTCATGGATTTTTCCATTTCAAAAGACCACCTGTATTATTTTTGTACAATCTTGTCATAAAAACACGTTTTACCGAGAACAACACAAAAGCATAATTAAATCGAATTCAGCACAGAAATATTACGAGGGTGCATACTTTTTCGTAATAACTGAAATTCTACAGTTTTCTGTGTGAAAAATAACCGGAGAACTCTGCACAATATGAGTGACAGTTTTTCTTCGGTGTTAGAAACCGAGATTTAACTTTGATCGCACTTTTTTCAATTAAAAATCTACTGCACTGATATCAACGTGTAATAGTTACATGGCGAACACTATTAATAAAGTGCCTTGGAAAGCTGAACTATTTTTAACGCTGCATTTAAGAAAAACCGCGTTTTCAAAATATGCGTTGGTTGCATTGATGACGTCACTATTCGTGACGAATCTCTTTCCAACAAGCTGTTTTTTCAAGTCTGGAAACAAGAAAAAGTCATACGGGGCCAAATCTGTAGAATACGGTCGGTGAGGAAGCAATTCGTAGCATAATTCCAATAATTTTGCCACTGCAACAGCAGACATGTGAGCTGGAGCGTTGTCGTGATGAAACAGCAATTTTTTCTTCGCCAAATGCGGCCATTTTTCCTTGATTGCAGCATTCAGTCGATCCAATAACTGAGTATAATATTCATATATTCATATTCATATTCATTTATTTCATGTAAAGGTACTACAAGATGATATCTTAAATCAGTACTAATAATTAATGCAAAAAAAAAATTAAAACAGTAGAAAATAAAAAAAATAAAAATAATATTAAGATTCTTATGAGGAAATAGAAAATAAGATAATAAGGAATTAATATCGACAATAATAAAAAAAAATAAAAATTAAGAGAACAAAAATAAAATAGCAAGCAAAATAGAAAGAAAACATGCTAAGTTATTGGTCTTACAAAAGAAAAGAAAACATGCTAAGAAAGAAAACATGCTAAGTTATTGGTCTTACAAAATAAGCACTCAAAAGAATAATTAAAAAGAGTACTCAGACAACAGTCTACGAAATGCATCCACACTGATTCCAAGAGTAACATGAAATGGTAAATTATTCCATAGCTTAAAGGAATGAACATAGAAGGACATCTCCATAATCCTACCTTTATGATGAGGAATAAGCAATTTACAACAACGAGAAGATTTTAGGAAACGTATATCATCAAGTAAATAGGTCGGACAACTCTTCGAAATAACACTAAAAAGAAAAATCAATATTCTCTTTTTGTAATAGGTTTCCAGGGAACAACCTAAGATAGCATTATTATATATTGAAATGTGATCAAAACGTCTTAAGCCAAAAATAAATTGAGTGCAATCATTAAAAGCTACCTTTAATTTACGCTGGCAGAAGGAATCAAGTTTGGGAAAAATTATACATCCAAAGGTAAAGAACGGCAGAATTAGAGATTTAATTAGAGCCATGCGCAAGCTAGAAGGTAAAACATCAGCATATAGCCACAGCCTACGTAGAGGGGCATAGATTTTTCTTAACATACTAGCGATATGAACAGCTCATATTATAATTTAATGTAATGCCAAGACTACGTACCTGTGACTGGAAAGCGACTTTAGTGTTATTCAGTTCAATTGGAGGCATAATGGAGTAATTAAATTCATCCATATTAGCAGAAAAAACGATACATTGTGATTTGCTAGGATTAAGAGTAAGACCGTTTGCATGGGACCATTTCGAAATATTCGCTAGATCCGATGATACACGAGCCGCGCAGTCTTCAATCAACCCTATAGGCCTACTCAAATACAGCTGAACGTCATCAGCATACATATGGATACTACAATCACACACTACATTAGGAAGGTCATTTATAAACATGCTGAAGAGTAATGGACCTAAGATAGAGCCCTGAGGAACACCAGACAAAAGGCCACAAAGAGAAGAAAACCCCGTTATTGTTTTTTCTTTCTCCAAGTAGTCGGTGAAAATTATTCTTTTGGAATCCCAAAATACTGTCGCCATAACTTTTCCAGCCGATGGAACGGTTTTCGTCTTCTTCGGTGCACTTGAACGGGCTTCCATTCATTGTTTTGACTGTTGTTTGGTTTCTGTAGTGTAGTGGTGGATCCATGTTTCATCAACAGTTATGAATCGATGAAGAAATTTATTTGGATCACGCTGAAACAGTTGCAAATTGCGCTGTGAAGTTGTCACACGATTGCGTTTTTGGTCGATTGTGAGCAAACGCGTCAGCCATCTTACGGATAGCTTCCGCATGTCCAAATGATTTTTCAAAATATTCCAAACACATTCATATGAGATGCTTATTGCCTTAGCTATCTCACGCATTTTCACTCGACGATTTCATTGCACGAGATCAGGGATTTTGTCGATCATTTCTGGCATGGTGACCTCATTTCGACGACCTGGACTTTGTATGGCCTCTGTGCTCGTACGAACACGCTTGAATTCTGAAACTACTTGTAAATCTTTGCAATCGATGGTGCAGAGTCCCCATAATGTTTATCTAATTTTTCTTTGGTTACTTCAGCTGTTTTCCCTTTTAAAACTTATGTTTAATCAACACACGAAATTCGTTTTTATCCATTTTTGAAATTTATTAAAAGTTGACTTGCTTAGACAGCAGTTTCACAAAAACTATAAAAGGTATCGGGCTAAGCCTTTGCAGGTAATCTATTTAAGGATGAAGGAAATTAAAAAAAATCATTTACCCATTCCTCCCTTCTCACAGCAGTTTCCAAGTCCAACTTACATTCGCCCTGGGTATCCACAAATGGTTCAGACGCAGGTATCTAACAACTATAAAAATAATAATAGGAACAATACTAAATTTAATCAAAATAATACATATAATAACAGTAAGAACAAAAAAATTAAAAATAACAATAATAATAACAATAAAAAAAGTAATAATAATCACATTGACAAAAAAACTAAAAGAGTAAATAGTAACAATGAAAATAGTTCTAGAAGTAAAAGCAAAAATACTACCATGAGCCAAGCTGATCACACAATAATGAAAAGCAATAATATTATATTAAAGCCAAATTATGATGCAAGCAATAGCACCAACAAAATCAATAGAGTCCCCCAAAGTGTTGAGAAATCTCTTCCTATCCCTGAGTCTGCTACTGGGGCTTATGATAATTTTGTGAGTGGAGACACACTTAATCCATACACGCATACTTCGAACGATCCTCAAGTTAACAATAGGGATGGTAGTACACCTAATTGCACTTCATTTCTGGACCCGCTCCTTCCGCCAGTTGTGAAGCTCACAATAAACTCTGAGGGTTCCTCTGAAAATAGATACTTGCTATCGCGGTTAAGAGATCATAGAATTTTCGACAACGTGCGGGTTTATCTCGCCTATCTGCACAACAAATCTGACACGACCTGCATATATGGCAAAACTAAGCCCAGTACGATACTGTATATTCAACAATAGGGACTTCCAACTGATATTAAGAGCTTACGACAAATTTATACACGCTTTCATGAACAATTTAGCCTTTCTCTTGAGCAAGTTCAGAAAGATCTCGATGCTTATGGCTCGCACGTTTCTTCAAGGCACATCTCTGATCTCCAAAGAGCACGTGAAGATCATAACAGGTTTTTTCGTGCCTAATAGTCTACCCCCTAATGACCATAATTCTAACACTATCACTACTGTTAACTCATCTCATAATTCTGGCAATCAGCTGCGTATCCTAAAGCAAGTTAAAACTAATCCAGATCTTGTCAATAATGCTAATGAACTGAATTCCTATTTTCATAATATGTCAGGAATGGGAGGCTCTCTGCCTTAGTTTCGTAATGATTTGGCAAACTGTCCTTATGACATTGCAATGATTACTGAGACTTGGCTCCTCACAATGCACTTGGATGCGGAAATCATCCCTCCTGGATGGTATATTTTTCGAAATGATAAAATTAAACCATCCTTTTTGGTCATGATCAACGAGGAGGTGGTGTCTTTATCGCAGTTAACAATAAACTTTCTAGCTGTCTCATACCGGTTCAAGTATCCAATAATGCAGTTTTTGAAGTTTCTGCATGTAAAGTTCAGTTGAAGGATAGAAATCTGGTCTTAGTCTGCTTCTACATCCCTCCTGACTCTGTTGAGCAGCAGTATGCTGATCTTGCGGAATCCATCTCGTTGATACATTCATCTATCCTTCCGGGTGATGAATTCTTATTGTATGGCGACGCAAATCTCAGGGGCGTTAAATGGGAGCCCAGCGAATTTTGCAGTTCCGTTTTTGACCCATCTAATATCAAAAAGCATCATGTTACATTTTTATCCGAAATTCACTCGCTTGGTTTGTTCCAATTATGTGATAAAATTAATAAATTCGGAAATGTTCTGGACCTCGTTTTCACTAGTTTCACTTCAAACTTTTCTTTAATAGAGGCTTTCTCTACTTTGACAAAAAAGACGAGTGTTTACCACAATATTCTTGCCTTAACTTATTTCTCTTCCAACCATGAGTTTCGTAGTGACTCTAATAAGATCATAACCTATGATTTTATCAACGCTGACTATGAAATGATAAATTTTAAAATTTCTAATTTAGATGATTAGATTTAGAATAGATAAATACACCCCCAAACGTATTAATACCAAGTTATCTTGTCCCCCGCATATGGATAAAAGCCTTAGAATATTGCGTAACAAGCGCAACAAGGCCTACAGAAAATGGACAAAATCTAAATCAGTTGGTGACCATACTAGATTTCTGCATCTGCGCGAGCAATTTGAAATTAGTGAAGCGGAAGCCATTGCACTTTATGACCGTAAAATAGTAAATAGTTTGATTGATCGTCCTAAAATGTTTTGGCAACACATTAATGACAAGCGCGGTACAAGTGGCTATCCGGCTTCTATGAATCTCGGTGATCGCTCATCTTCCGATCCTAAAATAATTGCAGATTTGTTCGCCAATCACTTTAAATCCAAACTAGCTAAGCCATTCAAGTTTGATCCTAGCAGGTTTTCTCATATTCCTGTTCATGATCAGAAACTTACTGATGTGGTCCTAACTATTGATCAAATAACTTCAGCGTTGGTTGACCTAAATACTAATAAAGGTGCTGGCCCAGATCTCATTCCCCCAATTTATTTAAAAAAAACTGCCCATACTGTATCTCGGCTATTATCACCCTTACTCAATGCTTCCCTTCAGCAATCAATATTTCCTTTATGTTTTAAATCAGCGCATATAATACCTATTTTTATGTCTGTCAGACATTCGAAATTACAGAGGAATAAGCATTTTATCCTCTATTGGTAAAATTTTCGAAAAATTGGTTGCGGAAATATTAGTGGATATCGTTAGTCCAATAATCCATCCGTGTCAACATGGTTTCTTAAAGGGTAAGTCAACTGTCTCTAGCCTGTTGGAATATTATACCTTCATTAGGCAAAAATGGTGTAACAGAACTCAAGTAGATTCTATCTACACTGATTTTTCTAGCGCTTTTGATGTTGTAGACCACGGTCTGCTACTTTTCAAGTTGACCGTTATGGTATAAGAGGTGTTTTTTTGAAGTGGTTGAGGTCTTACTTGATGGATCGTACACAACAAGTTAAATTCTCATCACATCTTTCTAAAACGACTACAGTCTCCTCTGGCGTTCCTCAAGGTAGTATATTGGGACCCCTTTTATTTATAATTTTCATTAATGACGTGCCATTACTCTTGAACGATTGCAAAATATCCTTTTACGCTGTTGACTTAAAAATCTTCAGAGCTATTGACTCAAATCAGGATTGTCTTATATTGCAAAACAATATTGACATTTTATCTGATTGGTGTTTGAACAACGCTATGCAATTAAACGTAAAAAAATGTGCAGTAATAACATTTTCTAGAAAAATAGCTGGTTCTTTGCAGTATGACTACAATATTAGCAATGAAAAGTTAAAACGTGTCTCTCAAATTAAGGATCTTGGGGTAATATTTGACACAAATTTTACCTTCAAGTCCCACATAGATAAAATTTCGAACAGTGGTATGGCTATGTTGGGTTTCTTAAAAAGGAGAGTCAAGGAATTCAATAATCCACATTTGTGTAAAACTCTTTTCTGTACGTTGTTGTTGCCTCTGCTTGAATATGCAAGTGTTGTCTGGTCACCTTCCACTCAGGTCGACTCATACACGGTTGAAAGAGTACAAGTGCAATTCCTACTGTTTGTTTTACGAAGCCTTCAGTTTAGTAGCTACCGTTTGCCTTCTTACAAATGTAGGCTACTTTTGCTTGATATGACCACGCTTGAGAGAAGAAGAGAGCTTGCTTCGGCAACCCTTGCATTCGATTTAATTAATTATAATTTAATTTCGGACGAGCTCCTTTCCGCTTTATATTTGTTGATCATAGGTTTAGTCTTCGAAACAATAGAATTCTGAAAATGGAGAATCATTCTTCTAATTTCATGTTGAATGATCCTATTGCTTGTGCCATAAAAAACTTTAATTTGCATTCAGATTGCTTCAACAGTTCTGTAAGCAGAAATACTTACAAAAACAAAATAATGACTAAATTTAAGACTTTATTTGTAAGATAATATGTAAGATATTATTAAAATTATTAGGTCTAATACAATCATATTTTGTTTTTTTTATGTATTTCTAATTTAGAATTAAGAATGATTGTTATTTATTCTATTATTAATATTATTTTTCTTTGTAAAATAGACTTTAGTTGTCTATATATATAAATAAATAAAAATAAATAAATAAAAACTAATCGGCAACCGCGGGAGCGTGCCAACTTATAATGACCCCACTAGCGAAAGCGTTCTCGTTCTAACACTCTATACGGACTCGGAAGGATGTAAGTTGGAAATTTGGAACTTTCTTGAAAAACCACTCTCCAACCACTAATACATAAGAGTTTCGATATGGAGCTTAGTGTAAAAGCGTATAGAAATCCGGCAAAAGCGGAATGGAATCTGTACTCGGATATATTCAAAAGCAAAGTAGAGAAAAGAGAGCCCAACTATATTTGAAATACACATAAGCTGGATCACACCACAACCTTCCTAACTAACACTCTGAAACAAGCCTTTGAAAAGGCATGCCCGTTGGAACACCCGTCTCAAAAGTCTCAACTACCATGGTGGAACAGGGAGCTGGGCGAAATACGTAAAAAAGTTCATACGCTGCTTAGCACCGCGAAGCGCACTGGCAAAACAGAAGCCTGGGATGAATATAGGAATTCCTTAAAGGTCTTTAAACGGGAACTGGAGAAAGGTAAAAGAGAAAGCTGGAGAAAATTCTACAGCCAGATAGGGCAAACCTCAAATGCCACTAACTAGCCTTACTTAGGAACACAGATGGAAGCTGGACAAAGGACAGCAAGGAAACGCTTGAGGTGTTTTTAAGCACTCACTTCACCGGCTACCGGGCCCCCCAAATCCCCGTCTCAGAAGCAAACAACACGCGACTGGAGAGTGTTCCAGGACTTTTCACAATAAACAGACTGAGATGGACAATAAGCTCGTTCGACCCTTACAACCCGCCGGGACAAAGTGGAATAATACCACCCATGATACAAAATGTGGAAAAACCGGTGATTTCGTAGCTGATAGCGGTATTTAAGGATTGTCTCGAATTAAACTACATGCACCTAATATGGAGGGAAGCTCGAGTGGTATTCATACCTAGAGCTGGTAAGGGCAGCCACGTTGGCCCTACGGACTACTGACCTATAAGTCCACTTGTTTCCTCGTATTCATATCGACTTAACTGTGCATCTCGCATTAAAGGGTAACCCCCTAAGTTATTTTCGATGGCCGTAAAAAATAGTCTTACGTCCTTTTTTCTGAAAACGCTGGAAAGGGTACTAGATGTATTCATCAGAGATAGCCTAGACCCAGAGCATCTCTCGCAAGAACAACACGCATACATAAATGGGAATCGGTAGATTCAGCCATTCATTCCTACAGTATATGGAGTACACTCTAGGCACTTTTCTAGACATAGAGGGAGCTTTCAACAATGCAAGAAACTGCAACATCAATAGCGTTGGAATGAGATAAAGCACAATCCTGCAAACGCACCAGTAGAGGAACGCCACAAGGAGGGGTTTTATCTCCACTTCTGTGAGTAGTGACTCTGAATGGCATACTCAAGGATCTGAGAAGTTCGGGAGTAAATGTTGTAGCTTATACTGACGACGTAGCGATACTAGTATCAAGTACATACATACATAAGTATGCACAAGGCTCACGGACGCAGCACTCAAAAACTACACAACTGGGCAAAAAGTACCGGACTTAACGTAAACTCGTAAAAAACTCGTGCTCATTACTACAAAACAAAAACTCAGGAGTTTCGGCTACCGAAAATAGGAAGCACGGAACTGGCTCTGTCCAACCATGCAAAATATCTAGGAATAATGAAAAATCTAAGAACACGTTGAGTCCCAATTTAAACCCGATTTGGACATTGAACTGCAGTAGTTTAATAAAGGTCTCAGCAGAGACCGAAACGTCACGAATAATAAAGCGTAACAGTACAGAATCTGGAAATCTTTCCTTTCAAAGACGAATTGCATTAAATTTAAAACTTAGACTGAGTTCATCACCAACGGAACGAAAAAAAAGAAAAAATCTCTACAATTTTACGAATTAATAAGAGATCCTTCATACCTTCTCACTATTATGTATATTTTATAATTGTTCCATTATGAAATTAGGCTCACTCATGATCACTTACACTTGCCACTCGGCCACTTTGTATAAATCGTAATTGATTCACTTAACATCGGCACGTGTCCCTGTTGAAGAACGACGGCAGCCTGTTTCGCACCCACCCGCGTACTTGTACTCAATTAAGTCATGTTTAACACTATTCATATGTAACTTCCGATTGCAAATACATATGTTGACGGAACGACCGCAGGAAATCAGAGCGGAAAACGAGCAACTAAACTACAGTCGTCCTAATTCGAGAAACGTGTTCGTTATTATTCGACCGCACGCCGCTATTGTTCCGAGTGAACTAATCTCTTCGTCCGTTCGATATAGCAACCCTCCTGCAGACAGACAGGCGTATTAAGGATATCGCACTTGTATGGTCGAATTTCTCAAGATGAGGGCAGAACATGGCCGAAGGGCGGAACCGTTTGCGACGGAAAGGACCAATGAAATTTAGAGATAGGGTCGTCAATGGCGACGGGATGAACTGGATGGGGTCTTCTTTTATCTGGGAGCCGGTTTGGAGCCATTTTGAATGTGATGAGTTTGCTTGTTGAGCGGCAATTTTTGTTTGCGACCTGAAGGCATTTAAAATATTGTTAACCAAAAAGTTGTATAAGGGTAGTTGAATAGTTTTAAATGAGTCCTTACTTCATTGATTTCTTAAAAGCATTTATTAAGTTATATTATTCAAATTTTTTGAGGTAAAGGTGTGTGCTCTTATGAATACGAATTTACCTACACGACGCCATCTATAAAAAACAAGAATAATAGGACTTAGTTTGAAGAATACATCACCTTCGTCAAATACTATGGTCACTTTCCATTTCATTCACGATAAGTCTCCCTTCTTGCCTAAACTGTCGTTGTCGAGCACTATTATTAACTAGTATCGCCGGTGCTAGGGTTTAGCCTAGCATTAAAGTTGCTCCTAATATTATTCGTTTTAAAATCGATCAATAAAAAGGTGACGAATATCTAAATTGTTGCAGAAATCATCTTTAACGTGGCCGTTTTCGTCTTCCGTTGATGATCTACTTTCCAAATTATACTCTGGAAGTTTTATAAAATGAATTTTGCATAAGAAAAAATGTTTCACTTTTAATTTATTATCTATCTGTGTATATAAATATAATTGTAGTGTCTGTCTGTTATTTGTTTATAAATGGCTATAAATAATTTTTTTGCTTCATTTTAGCAATAACTAAGCTGAATCAAACGTTTTTAAAAAATTTCTCTGTCTGTCTGTCTGTCTGTCTTTCCGGCTTTCACGCAAAAACGGCTGCACCGATTTCAATGAAACTTTCACAGATTATTAGGTCTGCCTCGGGGAGTAATCTGCTTTAGGTTTTATTTTTCTCCCCTCACGCCTTCTACCCCCTCCCATACAAAGTGACTCATTTTCAAAAACTTATAATAATCTCATTTTCATGGAAACTATGAAAGCTATTAATTTGAAATTTAAAATATAGTATTTCTATTATAAATGCAATCTTCAAGTATATAAATAGTTTGAATCTCCCAACTCCATCCACCACCTCCCATACAAACTAAACTTTTCCATGAAATACTATACTCCAATTTTCTCAGTACGTATAACTTTGATCGAGCTAAGATTTTGCATTAAATCCTTAATTAGCATTTTTATTAATGTCAGGAAAAACTAACCAATTAGGTTTACTCCTTCTACCCCCTGCCATACAATCTGACACAAATCCACGTCTTTGCGAAAATTCGATTTTCATGAAAAGTGTGAATGTTACTGTTCTGAAATATAAAATATATCAATTCAATGATAATTTTAGTTGCTTCTCAAAAAATAACTAAAAACCCTCCACTCCTTGCACCACCTCCTATACAAACTGCACTTTTTCATGAAATATTCTAAACCAATTTTCTCAGTACGTATAGCTTTGATCGAGCTAAACTTTTATATTAAATATTTAATTAGCATAATTATTATTATCGGGAAAAATTAACCAATTAGCTTTACTCCTTCTACCCCCTCCCATACAATGTGGCACAATTCCACGACTTTGCAAAAACTCGATTTTCTTGAAAAGTGTGAATCTAACTGATCTAAAATTTAAAACACATCAATTGCATGGTAAGTAGTTGTTTCTAGAAAAATTACCAAAAACCCTCCACTCCTTCTACCACCTCCCATACAAACTGCACTTTTTCATGAAATACTCTAAACCTATTTTCTCAGTACGTATAACTTTGATCGAGCTAAAATTTTCTGATGAATCCATAATTAGTATTATTATTATTATCGGGAAAAATTAACCGATTAGCTCCACTCCTTCTACCCCCTCCCTTACAATATGACACAATTTCACGACTTTGCAAAAACTCGATTTTCTTGAAAAGTGTGAATCTAACTGGTCTGAAATTTAAAAGATATCAATTGCATGGTGATGATAGTTGTTTCTAGAAAAATTACCAAAAACCCCCCACTCCTTCTACCACCTCCCATACAAATATCTGTATTATAAATTCAAGAAAAACATTTCTCCTTCAAGTATATGAGAGCTATCGCCTTTGAAATTGAATCAAAGCATGGTGATAAGGATGATGATAAGCAGTTTCAAAATCATATTCACTATTCGAAAGAATTTGAGATGACATATTTTCCTATTAAAGTCATTTCCATCTCATCTAGAGTATCATATGATTGGGCGTTTTTTTGAGAAAAACTACATTGATCCCAGAATTTTGAGGATCAAAGTATCAAAAATTTGTGTTCTGAGGCAAATACCTCAGGATTGGGTACAGTTGCAATGCGGACTATTACACCAAATGAAAGGTAATTTGATTCCCTAAAAAACAAGCTATAACAGTTTGAATTGCGTTTTGAGTGAGTGAGAGTACAGGTCCGAAACACTTTTCTTGATCACCCTGTATCTCCGCGGATATTGAAAATGGACCATCTCCGTGGAACAATTTTTTTCTCAAAATATATCTAGGAATAACTCCTTACAAGGTGGCACACGGAGTACCAAACACCCTGTATACACACAACTCACTTATTTTTATAAGTGCTTGACGAAATGTAGATGGGACGAGTAGGGTGCGTTTTCTTTTTATTGTCGTCTCGTGCCTTTTGCTTAGTTGAGTTTATGGGCGTCTATTAGAGAGACGGACTCACGGTAACAAATTGTCGATGCACAAAATTTTTGGTTGAGTCGAACCACTAAACATGTCCATGTCAAAATAATTTAAATAAATGCTAATCATATTCAAATAAAAAACAATTCTTAATCTTCTAATGCCATAGTCTCAGTCTATGTCAATAGAAAGCTTAATCTTATCTGGCACACGATCCGACATCCGATAGCCTCAAGCAGTTTAGCGCAATCTTTGCTAGTGAGAAGTTCAAAAGTGCAGGAAGAAATGCGATCGAAAAAGAGTCTGGGTACAATTTTAAATGGTATAATTTGGAAATTAACAATGAAGAAATAACAGTTTTTTGAGACCATTCTAATATCGATTTCCAGGTGAAATCGAAATTTTATCACTCACTGAAGACGATCTTGATGGAGCACTACATGTAAGTATATAGTGCATAGATATTTATATTTTGTGTTAAAAATCAGTGATCAGGTTTTCATTAATATTAATTGAAAAGTAGCCGCGTTAATCATAGTCAAGTTTTGTTTTAATCTAATCTTTGTCTATGGTTCTAAGATAAGTTTTATTAAGTCTGTTAATGAAAAAAAAAATTGTAAAATAAATGTGCTAAACAATTTGTGAAATTCTGTCTGTGTATCTTAAAAATGAGATGCATTGGGAATAATTAAATAAACTAGAAGACAAGATCAAACAGAAAGGTCAATCAGCAGTATTCAAGATAAGCCATCATTTTCAATTTTTAATTTATTTACAGAGCTTCATGTTGGATTTATTGTACTTTAATTTGTTTTAGTAAGTAGACGTATAATTACAAATTTCACGAACGCTTTGAGCCTATCGATCTGCATCTGTTCCATGAAAATTTTTGCAAAAAAGTAAAGTGAACGGCCAAATAAAATATAGTTTATCCGATTTTACTCCATCTCATTAAAATCCCCAAAAATTACCCGATAGTTACTTTATCATTTAATAATAAAGTATTTTGATGGACTTGGGGAAAAAAATTGCTACCCTGAAATTTTGTTTTTTTCGCGTTTCATGACTAATAGTGATTTCTATTCTGAAAAAAAAATGCTGTATCTTGCTTTGATAGGAGAGGACCAATTTTACAAGCAATGAAAATCAGCGGGTTTCATTCTTAAAAATTCGAAAATTTCACTGTATCTCTATACTGAGCTCAGATATTAATTGACTGTAGGCACCTAATTTTTCACGTCTCAAAATCCATTCTCGAGCCCACACTGAAAGTATTTTCGTTTTTTTCAACATTTTCAAAATAATTACACACACCGCGATTTTTCGTTTCGATGCTTTCATGATGACCACATAAAATGAACTGTAGAATGGAAGATATGTACGATACGTGTGTCATTATGTACAAAGTAAACGGGTCGTACATTTATTCCAAATTTTAGCATTTCGAGAACTGTTGGATGTATATATCCATGACATATGTAGGTGTCTGGTAATTTCTGTCAGATGTAAACAGTCAAAGCGAATTTTTGTTTGATACTTGACTTCTCCAGACATATGAGAGAGAAGTGTCAGATGTAAACGTACCTTAATAGTAATTTCTGTTCTGAAAAAAATGTGACCCGTTCTTGCCCTTGAAATTTTTTCTAGTAGTTCCTATGTTCTATTGTAAAAAAAAACATTCTGACCTGTTGGAAAAACGGTTTACGCACTAGGTAAAACTTGACTTGAAAATGCGCATTTCTTGCTCCGAATTTTTCGGCAGTGCAACTCAATTGGCCTGTTATGTACGACAACATGGAAAAATAAAAATTCTCTGACAGCAGCGGCAACAGACTCTTCTTCTAGCAAATAAAAATAACCGTTAAGAGTTGTTAAGAGTTTTTAAGAAATATAAAGCAACTTGTGCATCAACACCAATAGTAAATAGTTTGAAGATAACAAGACAAATAAAACCGATCCAACATGTTCGCAGTTTTGTTTTGACAGTTTCGGAAGGCAACCAGCTGTTCGGATCGTTTTAACCAACATAATAAAAATAAACTGCCAACAAGGCGGACGAAACTTTATTATTCTTGGGACAAGTTGCGGATGAGTGGAAAGTCAATATGCAGGTTAGAGTGGTTAGGGAAGACTAAATGAAAGGGAGTTCTTGGGCAGGGCTGTTGTTAATTTAACAATATTTCATTCGTTTCTGCAAGTTTGGGTTTTTATGAGAGGAGGAGGAGGGGTAATAGCAAGGGTGGGTAGATGTTAGAAGCTTTTTAATTAATAGCTTGAATCACGCCCAATATTCTCTGTATAGAATTTGTTTCATAGACGAAGTTGCGTAGAATTTTCATAAAATTGGGGGGGGGGGATGCAATTTTCTTTCTTTTCTGTTGTTTTCGTACAAAATTTCAAGTTCGTAGCTTTTAATTTGTAGGTTATTAGTTGATTTAATGAAATTGATCGAAAACATACTTCTGTATGGGAGGGGGTAGAAGGGCAAGCGCGATTTCAAAACTTTTAACGTAATTTCATCTCAATTATTTTTGTAAGTTTTTGTGCAAAATTTCAAATTGATAGCTTTTAATAGTTAGGTGATAATTGATTTCTTGAAAATGGTCGAAAAAATAATTTTGTATGGGGTAGAAGTTTTAAAGATTTTCGACCAGTTAATATTTCGTTTATTTAGGGATTTTTTTTAAATGTATTTCGCAAATTTTCAAGTTAAGGTACAAAATTTCACTCAAAAATTTTCAGTTTTTGTGTTTTTTTCAATGAAACACCTTGTGCACGTTAGACCGGGGGGTCGGTTTATAACAATTATGGAACAAGTTATCATTATTTCTCTATTTACATCAAATAGATGTATTCACATGCAAAATTTTTTTGCACATGCAAAATATTTTTTTTTCAGTACAAACACAAGTAGTTCTTATTACAAGCATAACGTTAAATATAGATGGACTTGAAATCGTATCCCAACCCTCCATCAAATACTTGGGTTAAGATTATCCTTGAAGACGAACATCGAAACAGTCTGCGAAAAAGCAGGACGAGTGAACTCCGCCCTATGCAGAACAATGGCGAACATTGGAGGACCCAGCCAAAACAGGAGGATACTTCTTTCAAGAGTGACGCGAAGTATCATAATGTATGCTGCGAAGCACTGCGATACAAATCTTACGCGAATATTTTAAAAAAAACCCCATAGAGTAAGTGCGTTAAGGGTATGCAGTGGATTTCGCACAATTTCATATGACGCCGCGAATGTCATAGCTGGTTTACTGCCGCCAGACATATTAGCTGCTGGAGCACAACGATTATATCACAAAAAGAATACGATAAACCGATGCTTAACAGTGGAAGAGAAAAAAGAAGAGCAACGGATAAGTACCAATGCCTGGCAACTGCAATGGAACACCGTAAATAAAGGCCGCTGGACGTATAGACTCATAAGAGACGTAGATAAGTGGGTCGGACGGAAGCATGGTCAAGTGGATTACTACATGACCCAATTTATGTCAGGGCATGGCTGTTATAGAAGCTATTTGCACAAATATGGCCAAGATTCCTCTGCGTCATGTCCAAGTTGTACAGATGCCATAGAAAAGGCAGAGCATGTATTCTTTCACTGCCCAGTCTACGAAATGGAAAGAAGGAGAGTCGAGAACATCGTTGGAGAAAATATTAACCCCGATAACATAGTTCCACATATGCTGAGCAGCAGCGAGGCCTGGAATGCGGTGACTCAGATGTGCGTGAAAGTTCTCACCGAGCTGAGGAGACTCGAAAGACTACGTAGAGAACCATCTGAGATAGAAGTGCCTATAACAGCTAGAACAGTTGGTAGTTAAATGAGATAGGTATACAGGGTTACATAAGACACTTTGACAGTAAATTGACGTTTGAGCTTTATGCTCCTCCCTCCTCTTGACGAAATATTTAGTGGGTTAGGCGAGGAGTTTTTAGCGGGTTCAAGTCCCGCACTTTAAGGTTTTCGATGCTTTTCCCCGCGTTAAAAAAAAAAACATGCAAAATTTAAACTTTGTATCTTTCACCAGAGCCCTAAAAAAATCACTCAAAATTAAAATTTTTACCAAAATTAACGACTATGTAGTTCTAAAATCTGACAAATTTTCGATTTGATATCTGTACTCAGTTTTGAGATATAAGGATTTGTAGTTTTGAAAACTGCGAAATGCTTCGAAATGCTTCCTATTTCTCCCCAATTCTTTTATTTCAACATGTTATATTTTTTTCGTATTTTCCTAGTATAGCTTAATATATGTTTTAAGTTTCAATTAGATAGCTTAAGAGATAGTTGAGATATTCATTTTTAAGTGTTTTTCTTTGCACCGCCTCCCGGACCCTCCCCCTTACAATAATTAGCCACTCTCTAAGCTCATTCCGGTGGAGCTATATGTCACCTTAATGATCCCAAAATATGATTTTTTTACGATAAGTAAGTTCGAAGATACAATCATTTGAAAAAACGATTCGACCGACAATTTGTTTTTAGCCCCCCTTTTTCGGACGCCAATGGATAAAAAAATTTAATTTTTTTAAGTTTGTCCCACAGCCCTCTCTATATCTCTACTGAATTTCAACTTCCTATCTGCATTCGTAGTGGAGATATTAGCAAGTGTAGTTTTCGACTTTTTCCCTCCCCCCGCCTCTCCCTTCCACCTAACACCCACCAAAATTTAGAAAATTGAGTTCACTTACCCAATCAACAATTTACCCAAAAGCAACATTCTACCTTTAACGGTCTCGGAGTTATGAGTCCATATGTACGGCGGACGGCGTACGGAGGGACGGATTTTTTTTTTTGCTTTTTTAGGCTAATTTAGTCATGAAACGCGAAAAAACAAAATTTCAGGGTAGCAAATTTTTTTTGTCTGTGTCGATTACAATACTTTATTATTAGAATAATAAAGTAAAAATGCGAGAAACAAATTGTTGCTCGATTTTTTTTTCAGAATTACTTAATATAAAAAGTTCGTATTTTAGAACCAATTAGGTGGAACATAGATCCGCCATGATCATAAAAGGTGGGCAATGTTTTTAAGGGAGAGCGTCAGAAGGGTGCAAAGAAAAGTACTTAAAAATGAATATCTCGACTATATCTTAAGATGTGTAATTGAAACTTGGAAAATATATTAAGCTATACTAGCGAAATATGAGAAAATATAACATTTGGACATAACAGTAGTGTGGGGAAATGGGGACGTGAAATTATCATTGTTTATGGTAATTAAGAAAAAATAGGAGTTGTTATTACTTGAATTGTACACGAGAGCCATATATCAAGTATAACATTTGTCTATATGTCCTGCAGGCGCATTACCCTGCAAACAATTTAACGAGCGCTCGCAAATAACGATCCTAAAACGAGCGTGGAACGACTCATGAGAAATAAACTGCGTTATGATCTTAGGTAAACCAATTATAAGTATGAGCATGAAGAATCACACGATTTCGATCTAGTTATATACAAGCAGTTTTCATCTCAACATAAGCATTGACAGTGCCAACAATTATTTGGTGAAATTTAGTTTGCAGAGGATCGTACTCGAGTGAGAACTGAAATTGAAAAAGCATCTACGATCTTCCCTTGTTTGGCTTTAAAATTCCACTTCGTTAATAAATTGTTCAGTTTTCAATATCATTTATGAATCTTGAACAATGTTCGTTAATGAATTAGAATAAAAATCATTAATGATACTTTAATGATTCATTGATAATGATTATATAAATACCAACATACCCAACGAGATCAAATGAATTATTTCGAATCGAACAGCATAGAACAAATTATGGTAGGAACTCTATAATTGGCAGACTAATGCTCTTGGGAAACAAGCATTCTAATTCTTTTGATCTATTTAATACATCTAAGGTTGAAATTAGGAACTATATGCTTGACCAGCGATAAAAATTGTTAAAATTGTAAAATAACATTGTAAAGCGATGATTCTAATTTTATTAATTAAGTAATATGAACTTTCAATTTAATTTAAAATGTTGTAATTAATTAATTATCTTATCTTTATATTGAATTGTAACAATCACATGTAATAATATTTAAGATTATGGGCAGTTTGTCCGTTTATAAATAAATAAATAATATACACTCGTTTATTGTAAACGTTTTAAGATTCATTAATGAATCGTTAAAAGTAATTCATTTATTTATTTATGTATTTAGCCTACCGTACAAAGTCCTTACAGGGCATCAATAAAATTTGCAACCGAATTAAAATTAAATATGCTGCGAGTTAAGGGCTCATTGTATCCATAAGCTGTCTTATGAGCGGGATATGCCAAAAAATCACGAATACGTAGAGATCTCTCAGGAACATAAATGGAGATTTTATAAAGCAGCTCAGGAGAATTAATTATATTACAAAGAATATCTCGTAAAAACACCAGCGAGCAAAAAAGTGATTTCAAAGTATATGGATCTTGAAAATCAACTGAATTTCTCTTAACAAAACCCAAACGAGAATTAGCTCTTGCAGCCATGCGATCGATATGAGTGACCAAACTTAATTCATGGTCCAATAATATACCTAGATCATTTGCTTCCTGGGATCGATGTAGTTTTGTAGTTTTGTATTGTCCAGAAAATAGCAATTCAAAATGACAACGATAAATGGACATTATTTTACGTTTGGAAAAATTTAAATTTAAAAGATTAAATTTAAATTAAATTAAAATTAATTCATTTCACTTTGAAATTTTTGGCAAACATCTAGATTTTTAACTCGAATGAAAATCTTCAAATCGTCGGCATAGCCCAAACAAGAACAATACTGGAAAATGGAGAAGATATCATTTATGAACAATATGAACAAAAGTGGCCCTAAGTGGCTACCTTGAGGAACCCCCGAGTTGACACAAGTACTTCTAGATACAAAAGAATCAATCTTGACATATTGGGTTCTATTGATCAGTTAAGAAGTAAGCCAAACAAGCATTTTGGGATGAAGTCAAGGGCATATAACTTAGAAAAATGCAGATTGACATTCACTCTATCAAATGCCTTGACGAAGTCCGTGTACAGAACATCAACTTGACACCCTGCTTCAAGTGAATTAGTGAAAAAATTACGAAATAGAGTAAGGTTAGTTAAAGTTTACCTTCCAGCAACAAAACCATGTTGACAGGTTGAGATGTGTTCTCGAACTAAAAAATAAAGTTTATCTTTTACAATACTTTCAAAAAGTATGGGAATCGCAGATAGTTTAGAGATAGTTCTGTAATTTTCAACTAGATGATACTGATTTATAAATGGCAGTGATATAGGAAATTTTGCACTGGTCTAGAAATTCACCGTTTTGCAAAGAGAGATTAAATATAATTTTTAATGTAATTAGCAGAAATAAGAATTCAATAACGAATGTCCATTTAGTCCGCTTTATGAATCATTAATGTATCGTTAACGACGCTCGACAATGATCAAATCTCTCGTTAATATAATTCATTAACGATTCTTAAACGAATTATTTTGTTCTCTGGGTACATTCAATTCTGCAGTACAAAAAGATTTCAATAAAATGCTCCACTGAAAAGTTAAATA
This sequence comes from Chorisops tibialis, assembly GCA_963669355.1. Taxonomy (NCBI): domain Eukaryota; kingdom Metazoa; phylum Arthropoda; class Insecta; order Diptera; family Stratiomyidae; genus Chorisops; species Chorisops tibialis. The sequence goes on along the minus strand of OY770262.1, from coordinate 11,354,148 downwards.
AAGTAACATAGCGCGCTTTAGCTCCGAGATCCAGATATAATCTTTACTAAAAAAAAAATTTGTAGAAATAGAGTTCAAACATTTGACTCTAATGTTTGTTTTTAACTGAGCCTCAAGGAAGTAAAAAAAGTAAGTTGTTTTGTACTCTTAAAGAATGGCTCTACAGCGTAGATCGGGGCTAGCCCTCCTGACGATCAGGTCCCTTAACAAGTTCAATTGTTATTGTAAAAGGGTAGCCCTTCGCACAACCACCTACATATCTACGAATTTTTAATTTCGTAAATTGAAGGGTTTTCAACCCACGAGCTTCGCATTGTACACAAAAACGCAACCCATATTACATCAAGTTTTAATAAATGTTACCTTTTATTTTAAACTTTTTTTTTCTTAGGTAATTACCAACTCATTTCTTGTCAACGAAAGTGCTGTAATCGGTGCCGAAATAAATTTACCAGGATCGGAGCAAGCCCGCAAAGATCTTCTTGAACTTTGTCGTGAAGTTTTCACTGATGGCGTATCACTGGTTGCCAAGCACACTGCCACCAACAAAATTGTTTCGGTAGCTTTCAATAAAATCCAGGTAAATATCAAACTTATTGCCAATCGCCATCCATCTTAATCATTGAAACATTTGAAAACAGGTCGCTGGCAGTCCAACGGATTTACCATATTTCGCAGAATTCATTAAGCGAAAATGTCGTTCGCCAAATTCCACAACGCTAATCAATTTCATGATCGAAATGGACAAACAGTACGATCTTTTCGGAAATCTCGAAATCGAGTGCCTCCTGGAGATCATGTTTTTGGCCACACTGCCCGAATTCGAAGGACGAACAATTGGCCGGGCTCTTTGTCAATCCTCGATCGATTTGGCTCGACAATTGGGACAAGGAAGCGGTTTAGAATGCGTAAAAGAGGAGCATCGTGATCGGCGAATTCAAGCGATCAGTGCAATTATGACGTGTCGTGCTTCTCAGATTATTGGAGTGAAGTTGAATATGATGAATTTAATTGAAGTTCCATACACTAGATTTGCGTTTAACGGTAAGACCTTTGCCGAACGATTGGGACCGACAGAACCGTTAGCGCGATTAGTTGCGATAAAATTTTAGAACTAGTTCTTAAGGATAAATTAAAGTTTTTTTTTCCTACTTTGTTAACTTTGCTTATATTTCAAGTGTTCTAAGACACTTCATGATATTGACTTTTCTTAATGCCTATTTCTTAATTTTATAGATAGATAGATAGCTTCGAATACATACAGTGGCCGACAAAAGTCTGCATATTGTAACTGCACAAAATAATTCTTCCGTTTTCAAAATATCGACTTACTCGTCGACGGCTCCAAATCAGACTAGCCGTTCCAAAAAACGTTCGCTGTTTTTATTTCGTTCGGTCGATCAAGGGCGCTTCTATGAATTATTCCATTTCCTTCTCTCCCGCATTATTCCCTGCAGTTGTTGTTGTTGAACATTCCGATCGAATCGCATTTGGTAGCAGATGTTGTCCACCGTATTTTTGTTATCGCTCTTCTCGGACGAGCACTGTTTTTTCCCTCTATCAAGCATTCCCTCGTCGGTCGAGTCTTTCCGTGTGGTTGTTGTTGCTTCTATCAAATATCTCGCAGGTGTTCAGAATTATTCCCTCGTCATACGATCGCTGTCGGCGCTTCTCTACGTTGCCCGTTGTGCGCATTTCAGAGTGCATGAGCTCTTTCATTCTGTTTGTTAAGACCTTGAACATTTCACAGCGACCAGCGCTGAATGATTAGTTCAATGTCTAAGCATCTGAACTTGTGTATGGTTGCGCGCCAGCGCGCACGCAGATCAATTATGTGCAAGTGTGTGCTATCAGAAGAATGGATAGCAGATGTTCTTTATGTTTGTGTTCGAGAACAGTAGAAGATTGTTAATATTTGATGAACGGCTAATGCTAATGATACACTGCTGGTATATAAATCATAATATCGTCAATACCAGCAGTGTGTCACCCAATACTATGTATATACGAGATAAACGAGCTAGTGTAAACGTCGAAGCCCTTACGTGGTATCATGGATATAACGTGGTATTGAAATTCGATAATTTTACCTAATATCTATGATACCCTGCTAGTATACAAATCATGGTATTGAAATCATAATGTACGAAACCATATAATACACTGCCTATACCTGGTATAGTTTGACATTAGCTGTCAACAACAACAACCGTTAGAAAACTTGATTATCGGACTCACCCTGCGCTGGAAATGGCGCTGATGGCAATAAAATGACCGCCGTATTAGGTACAATTATCGTAGTTCAATACCACGTAAGGGCTTCGATATTACGTATATACTAGCTCGTTTATCTCGTATATACATAGTATTGGGTGATACACTGATGTTATTGACGATATTATGATTTATATACTAGCAGTGTATCATTATTATTATTATCGGAGTCATTTTACTGCCATCAGCGCCATTTTCAGCGCGCGGTGAGACTGATAAAGAAGTTTTCCGATGTCTTGTTTAATTATCAACGTATCAGCTGTCAAATAGGTAGATAAATAAATGTTTATTCAAAATCAATTTTTATTTCGAAGTGCATTATATTAGTGGTTACTTTCAATAAAAACCGCACAAAATTTGGGAAATCCATTTTTAAAACTTCTCGACAAAAAATCGTACAAACAACTGACGCTTCGAAAATTTACGTTGTCAAAGTATACCACGTATGGGCGGTGTATCGCCCGAAGTAGTTAGTCATTCAGCGAAATCTATGGGAGACGCGAACCGGTGCAAGAACGCGATAGAACAATATCGGTGGTAGTGCCATATAGAGTGAATTAAGTTAAAATGCGAATTAAGTTAAAGTGCGAATAAATAAATTATCACTTATTTTTAAACGAATTGTGTTTTACTTGAAATCCCGGCGAACCCCTAGCTCACAACAATATTATATGGCGGTTATTTTACTGCCAGCCGATAAACAAGTTGTCCAATGTTTTACTTACCTATTAAAGTGTCAGCTAACAGATAGGTAGATAAATAAAAGTTTCTTGGCAAACTTCAAAATATTTACATCATCCATATTCATTCTTTTTAAATTGACGCTTCAAAAGAGGAATCATTGCACCGGCCCTGTGCAGTTTCGGCCTTCGTCCAACAGCAATAAATGGCCTTCTGCCGAATTTGGATTTTTTTAATGAATTTCGCAAAGTTTGAAGTTTATATCTTAAATTTTCATTCAAAAATTTTGAGCTGTTTTTCAAAACACATGAAACATCTCGTGCAAATTAGGATGCATCGTCCGTACATAACAGCTTTGGTTCAAATCATTATTTTTTCTTTATGCATACACCTGCAAAATTTGAACTTTGTATCTTTTACCAGAGTCTTAAAATTTATAGCGAAATTTTTCGATATTTTGGCTCACTACCTTCCTCCTCTAACACCCCAAACTTGAAAATCATAAACTATATAGGTCTTCAATCTGCCAAATTTCAACTTAATACCTGTATTGAATTTTGAGATATAATGGTGTGAAAAGTAGACCATTTTCGTAATGCTCCCCACTTCAGTCCGATTCTATAATGTGCAAATATTCTATTTTTCTAATATCCCGCTAGAATAGCTTAAAGACAAGTTTTCGTTGCAATTACATAGCTTAAGAGATAATCGAGATGTTAAATTTTTAAGTGCTTTTCCTTGCACCGTCTGGCCCTCTCCTTACAATTATTGACCTTCCTCCAAGTTAATTATAGCTAAGGTGTAGCCTAGCGGGTAACGTGTTGGTGTACAATGCGAAGCTCGTGAGTTCAAATCCCGGTCGATGCATATTTCCAGCACACTGACTGCTTGAGTATACCTTGGTCACCTCAATATACGAAAATGAAAAATTCTTAGATAGAGGGTTGTGTGAAGGTCTAACAACCCTTCCACAATAAATAATGAAAAAATGTTAAGGATCCTGAAGGTCAGGAGGCCAAGACCCGATTTGGGCTGTAGCGCCATTGTAGAATATAATAGAATAGAAGTTAATTATGCTTTAATCTTCCAGAAAAGAGCTCAAAATTTGCATTAGGGTTCCTATATAAGCTAAGATAACACGCCGTACTCAACTAGGGTTCCTGCATAAGCTAAGCAGAACACGCCGTACTCAGAGTTTGGCCTTACACCTGTTGGAGAGCGAAAATTTTGAATATTTTTACTTCTGTATAGGATTAACTAGCCGAATGTCAGCTAATCACCAGTCAAAAATGTTACCCATGGCAATTATCTCAAAATAACTAAGCGAGCATCAGCTGCTTGGGTATACTTTTGTGATGACACGAAATCGGGTCATTGAGCCGGCGTTATCACGTAAATATTCGCCATCGCAAAGATTCATTCATTATACGAACAAAATTTCTATAACGAGCGGCATATCTATCGTTTGGTCATCTGATATAAGTAAACAATGACAAGCGCTATGCCCGAGCTCGAAATTATGAAATTTCGTATACAAAAAAAAAAGAAGACAAGAATCTCCATGCGCATACGTATGTATATCAGCATGTGTAGCTAAGACTTAGCCACAAGTGGCTAAATGCAGTCTAGTATAGAGAAAAAAAAAGAAGACAAGAAGCCCCGTGCACATACTATGTATGTATATCTGCATATGCGGGTAAGAATGAATCACAAAGTGCATTTGGCGATGCGAAAAAGAAAAAAGAATGAAACGACGGTCAAGGCAACTTGCGGTCTCGTGTTACCGCACTCTTCATGCTTTTCCGAAATTAGGGAAATACACTGATGATGGGAGTTTAGTATATGAGCTTCGAAATTTGCTTACTAGGCAAATTTGGAAGCTATGCATTTTGCATTTTTTTTTTGGTTGTTGGAAATTAGTGCATTTGAGGCAAATGCACCTAATGAAAAAAATAGCTAGCCTAAGCAGAATTTATGTATAAAATAAGGCACCGATCTAAGGACGGCGTCTTTGACTCTAATACTGGCAGCAGTGAGCATCTTGGGTGCTCGAGTCATAGAATAGTTGAGCGGCTTCAAGAAGGCCCTAAAGTGAAAGTATATTAAAGTGGCTACTCGAAGGCCTAGTTTGCTAATAAAGAATATAATCTCAGGAAAAAATCATGGAGGTATAGTAATTTAATTAACCCTTTATTTGCCAGTTTTCAGGTATTACAACGGCAACACTGATCCGCCTCTGGCTCCATAGAGCCAATTGTGCGCCAGGCCCTTTTCGGGCCCAAGATCAGGAGGCCTTGACCCCAAAAGAAACGGCAACACCGATCCGCCTCTGGCTCCATAGAGCCAATTGTGCGCCAGGCCCTTTTCGGGCCCAAGATCAGGAGGCCTTGACCCCAAAAGAAACGGCAACACCGATCCGCCTCTGGCTCCATAGAGCCAATCGTGCGTCGGGCCCTTTTCGGGCCCACGATCAGGAGACAAACCCAACTTTCTCTCAGCCCCCCCCCCCCTTTCAAAGTAACACAAAAAAAAAATGTTACACTTTGGTCACTCAATCTACGAAAATGAAAATTCGTAGATAGAGGGTTATGCGAAGGGCTAACAAATCTTCCACAATGTGTAATGAAAAATGTTAAGGAATCTGAAGGTCAGGGAGCCAAGACCCTGGCAAACATTCCGTTCGTAATCGATATTTACCTTTTCAATTTAAGAGAAGGCGATCTTTTCCAGCTTATGCATTGCTATCGCCCCTACTGTTACGCATAATGGGAATCTTATTGCGAAATTTTGAAAGAGATGTGACCCGCACGTTTCATTGTAAGACCGAGCATAATGCGAAAATCTCAAAATTTATCGAATGGCCCAGTATCCAAAAGGTACATTTTATATTCGATTATTTTTAACAATTTTTCAGGTTCATTTCCCGTCTTTTCAGAGCTAATTCCAAGGCCTAAAGGAACCGATACTCACTTAGACAATATCAGACTTCAATTATTGCGCTGGAAAATTTCGTCGAAATTAAATTCAAACGAGATACAAAAACTGCCAAAAGATAATCTAAAGAATATTCTATGCCTGTTTTATCTCTGCGATGTGAGAATACAGATCAATTAAGCAATTATTAATTAAAATGCGAAACTTTGCGTTAGAATGGAAAAATCACGAAAGACGAAGCTGACTGTATACTGCTGGCTTGCATGAGCCATGGAACAAATGCGCCAGAAATTGATCGTGTTCAAACGGTCGATGGACGAAATTCTCGAATTGCATTTCTATTTTCTACATTTCGTCAATACATCAAATGTGCGATTTGTGCCGTTGGTCTTAAAGCCTTGCGCATATCTGAGCTTTGAAGGTCTGCACTATCATTATATTCGACAACGGAATATACCCCTATAAAATAGTAAGGCTACAGTTTTAATTTGACAAGAACTCTAAAATATCTACATATACAGGGTATTTGGTACTCCGTGCGCCACCTTATAAGGGGTTATTCCTCGATATATTTTGAGAAAAAAATTGTTCTACGGAGATGGTAAATTTTCAATATCCGCGGAGATACAGGGTGATCAAGAAAATTGTTTCGGACCTGTACCCTCACTTACTCAAAACGCTATATCTTGAGAACTAATAATCGCAATTCAAATTGTTATAACTTGTTTTTAGAGAATCAAATTACCTTTTATTTGGTGTAATAGTCCGCATTGTAACTGTACATAATCCTGAGGTATTTGCTTCAGAACACAAATTTTTGATACTTTGGCCCTCAAAATTCTGGGATCAATGTAGTTTTTCTCAAAAAAACGCATAACAAAAATGTCATCTTAATGTTGTTTTCTTATGACCCATATTATTGCCTATAAAAGATGCACACAAACTTATGACTTAGGTTTTCCCGTTTTCCAGGTAATAAGCGAAAATACATATGGCTTAAAAATAAAATATGCCATAAAGAAACCCTCGTTCTAAAAAAACTACCTGAAATGTTGTTAAACTGAAATATTCTTTGTGTCCTTTAATTACTATTGAAATTATCGAGGAATGTCCTTTAATTAGTATTAAATTATCGAGGAATTGAATTAAATTAAAATGAGTTTCAACACAACTAGGTGCAGCACTTTGCCTTTTTTAATGGTGTACCTAACAAAATGAAAAGCGTATAAAAGCAAATCTTACTTCATATTTTTACCAGTTTTAGTTACATTGTTAAAAGTACAAGGTGTCACTAAAATTAAGAAAATAATTTCGAAATGCCGAATGAAGAATATGCAGACATCATTTTCATTTATGGAGAGTGTCAGGCAAATACATGAGCGGCGCGATCTTTGTATCATCAGAGATTTCCTAATCGTCTGATACCTGACAGGAGAGTATTTCAAGACGTTTACAGAAGGATTCGGGAAACAGGCAGCGTTAGGACAAGCAGAGTAAATGCAAATCCTGCGCCGATAATCGCTGTTCCAATCGATGAAGGAATACTACATGCAGTTCAAAATGATCCATCAATCAGTATCCGACGTTTGGCATTGCAGTTAAACGTCTCTACGTGGAAAGTTTGGAGTGTCCTAAAAGCAGAGCGGTTGCATCCCTATCACCACACACCAGTGCAGGAGCTGTTACCCATTGATTTGCCCAAAAGGATGGAGTTTTGCAATTGGCTCCTTGAACGAATTTTATGAACAACATTCTTTGGACGGATGAGTCCCAATTCACCAGGGACGGTATCACAAACTTCCACAACTTACACACATGGGCTGAGAGCAATCCACATACAAGAAGAGAGGCATCATTTCAGCACAGATTCAGTGTCAATTTATGGGCAGGTGTGATTGGTGACGATTTCATTGGTCCTATTAGGCTTCCGCCTATCCTAAATAGTTCCAATTACTTGCATTTTTTGACAAATGATCTAGAGGAGTTATTATATGATGTGCCACTGCAACGATTGGCTTCCATGTTTTACCAACACGATGGTGCTCCAGCTTATTACGGCCGACAAATCAGAGATTGGTTAAATTCCAATTGTAGCAATCGCTGGATCGGTAGAAATGGACCGATACACTGGCCTGCAAGATCTCCTGATTTAACTATTATGGATTTCTTTGTATGGGGACGGATGAAGGACCTTGTCTACGCAACGGAAGTAGTAACGTTGCAGGATCTAAACCCCAGAATCGATGAGGCAGCAACAGAATTAAGGCAGCAGTTGAGGAGTATGAACACAAGGAGAACACTGGCAAAACGAGCTTTAGCGTGCATTCAAAATGAAGGTGGTCATTTTGAACATTTATTGTAATTAAGAAAATTTGAAATTAACCATAAAAACTATTTTTAAGTTCTTTTAGTTCAAGCGGAGAGTGTTGATCAACATATTCTTGTTTTTTGATAAAAGTGCTATACTATTGGAATGATATTTTTTTCTAAACTATGAAATTTATGCAACGCAAGCGTGTACATCGTTTGTAGGCAATAATATCGCACATAAAAAAAAAACATTAAAATGACATTTTTATAATGCGTTTTTTTGAGAAAAACTACATTGACCCCAGAATTTTGAGGGTCAAAGTGTCAAAAATTTGTTTTTTGAAGCAAATACCTCACGATTGAGTACAGTTGCAATGCGGACTATTACACCAGATAAAAGGTGATTTGATTCCCCAAAAAACAAGTTATAACACTTTGAATTGCGATTATTAGTTTTCAAGATATAGCGTTTTGAGTGAGTGAGTATACAGGTCCGAACCCTTTTCTTAATCACCCTGTATCTCCGCGGATATTGAAAATTTACCATCTCCGTAGAACAATTTTTTTCTCAAAATATATCTAGGAATAACCCATTACAAGGAGGCGCACGGAGTACCAAACACCCTGTATATCTATATCTACTCAATACTATATTCAAGAGAATCTTAATTAATTTTGAAACAAAGAAATTTTTTTTAAACAATTTCTATAACTACTAAAAGAGAAAAACTCATTTAATTTGTTTGTCCAAACTTTTACTTATTCAAAATAAAATAAATTTATGACATCGAGTATACAAATATTTATCTTTCTAGACAGCGTAATTTACTGCTGGTCAAAATATAGACTAAAGGGAACGCTGTAATATTTTATGAAAGGTGGTTCGTGTCTTGCATAACTTCCGCTAGAGAAAATTGCTATTAGTATCCAGATGGCGTATGCGTTTGTTTTTCCATTTAATTCTAGGCCATCTGTAGTATTAGGGAATTTCCCGAATTATGATGATACTTACACATTGTAATAAAACGCAATTGCGGTACGATGTGTGAGTCAGTCTCGTGTTGATATGCACTTAATATTAATAAGTATTTGTGATCCCGTGATGCAAGACCACTTAAGCGTGATGAAATTGAGTAAGAGAATTCATACACTGATAGTAAGTAAGAATGTGTTAGCTGCGTATTTCAAATAATATCTGTAGTGAATCTCCTGTTGCACATAGTTAAGTAGATTCTTAATAAATTTCGGATTTCTTCTAGGAGGTTGAAAATCATATCAGTATTCAAATCGATCGAGCGAATTAAATATCTTATGGTGAATCGCGTCTGAACTTGTCGATAAGTTTAATAAAAAATCAGTAGTCGAGTGCGGTTAAACATATGACATTCCCGAATAGACAGTAATTAAGTGAATTATCGAAATGGGGATTCGTGGTATGCATTATTTTATGACGAAAATTGTACCAAATGGCGTAACTGATATTTATATGAAGCGCGAAATCGACGAATATAAAAGGTAGGAAATAATTTGAAATTTGAATTTCTTTCAAAATTTTGAAATCTGCAAAGTTCGCGAGACCAAAAAATAAATGGGCATAATTCCGAAGTGATCTTATCAGCAAGTCGACGACTTTACTATTCATAATCACATTAGTCCAAAACTAATTTTCCTATCCTTATTTTTAGCAATAAATAGAGATAAAAAAAAAACATTTTTGTTCTAATTTCATCATACTTGAAATCAGGTGTGTGGGTGTGCTTCGATTCGAGCGCAGTATTGCCAAACGTAGAATTTTATCGCAGCTTATTGGACTGTCTCGAGCTATTACGCGATTTTATGTACAGTGGCGGACAAAAGTCTACATATGGCCCGTATTTTCGCTGCTTGACGAGCCCAACAGCACTATTTGAAAAAGTAATGACGTAGTCTTGTTATTACTCTAGATGAAATCTGAGAATATTATAAGTTTGCTTTAAAGTTTGTAACGCCAAGAAATAAGGCTTGGAGAAAAAAATGAATGATACAGAAGTTAATATTATCACTCAAAACCGGATGTCTGTCCGTCCCTCCGTCCGTTCGCTCTCTAGCTTGAGAACGCTTTGAGCTAGAAAACTCAAATTTCGAACACGTCGTTTTTGACAGAAAAGTAAGATCGTAAACGGGCCAAATCGCACCACTCCTTCTACCCCCTCCCATACAAAAGGACACAATTGCGCAATTTGACAATAAACGGATTTGCTCGAAAAGTATAAAAGCTATTGGCCTGAAATTTGAAATATATTACTTTTATGATAATATCAATCTACCGTATAAAAATGATGCGTGTCCTCCCCCACCTTCTACCACCTCCCATACAAACTGTTCTTGTCATGAATTACTCTAAGCCAATTTACTCAGTGCATATAGGTAAAATTTAGCGGGCTGAAATTGTGCTCTAAATATTTATTTAAAATCGTCAGTAAGGCGAAAAAAAAATTAGACGATTAGCTTCACCCCTTCTAACCCCTCCCATACAAAATGACACAATTTTGCAATTCGAAAATAAATGGATTTACTCGAAAAGTATAAAAGCTATTAGTCTAAATTTTAGGATATATTAGTACTTCCATAATGATTTCAATCTGCAGTAGAAAAATTATGTGCGTCCTCCCTCTCCTTCCACCCCCTCCCTCTCCTTCCACCCCCCTCCCTCTCCTTCCACCCCCCTCCCTCTCCTTCCACCCCCCTCCCTCTCCTTCCACCCCCTCCCTCTCCTTCCACCCCCTCCCTCTCCTTCCACCCCCTCCCATACAAACTACACTTTTTCATGACATGCTCTGAGCCGATTTTCTCAGAACATAACATTTATCGAGCTCACATTTTGTAATAAATACTTAATTAGCATTATCACTAAGATCAGAAAAAAATAATTGATTAGCTTCACTACTTCTACCCCCTCCCATACAATATGACACAGTTTCACAACTTCACAAAAAATCTATTTTTTTTTGAAAAGTATGAATGTTACTAGTCTAAAATTTAAGAGATGTCAATTTTATGATATTCGTAGTTATTTCTGAAAAAATCATTAAAATCCTCCCACTCTTTCTACCACCTCCCATACAAACTGCAGAAAAATTATTTTACTAAATTTAACACACTCACTTTCTCAGTTCCTATTCAATTTTTGGAGTAAGCATTTTGTATAAAACATTTTTATAGCTATTTTAGCATGATGGGGGGGGGGGGGGGATCACAAAAAATGCTATTTCATCTAGAGTATCGTAAGATTGCGCTTTACGCGCAATCGTAGCCCTGTTATGTTTTTAGTTATGTATGATTGACTTGTAAAGTTTATATTGCAGAAATGATTTTTTTGTTAAATATCAATTAAAATAGACTTAGAATATAATACAGGCTTCCGTGGCGTAGTGGGCAGCGTGCTTGCTGCTCAGTCAATAGGTCGTGGGTTCGATTCCCACTCCCGACGGGATTTTTTTAAGCGCAAATTTTTCAGTTGCTACTGGTTTATTCGCATTATAATGGGGAAACGATGTAAAAGTGAAACAGTTCCACTTCTAGAAGGCCTAGTAGATGGTTTCTGTTCACTTTCTATCATTCAGTCCCCCATAACATCTGCAAATATTTGTTAGTAAGCAGCCAGTACAACTGAGCAATATACCAGCTTCTCCACTCGCTACAGTCGTTCTCACTCCCCTTCCCCAACCTTCCCAATCCCATTCCTTCCCTCCATGACTGTGTTTGTGCATTGCACATAAAGTCCGAAATTGCCTATAACACAGGTCATTCTGTAAAAAAAAAAAAAACTGTATCGTTACTTTTTTATTAGTGCCATGGGGCTCGTCAAGTAGTGAAAATAGGGGTCGTATGTAGACTTCTGTTGGTCACTGTAGATTGTTAATTCAAAGGAATAATAAAATTTATTTGATATTTATGAGCTCTTGTCGAAAGTTCTTATTCATCATCATCATCAATGGAGCGTCAGCTCAGATCGGATGAACCCATCGCATTCAATCGTCTCTAGCTGCTAATTTTAGAATGGCTTTGTTGTCTTCATCAACCGAGTCTTCTTATCGCTTGCCTGGTTTGCCTACTGGCCGGTTACTACTCGCTTTGCCTTTAAGAGCACGTTCGGAGATTCTTCTGTCTTCCATTCGCTCTACATGGCCAGCCCACTGCAGTTTATGTAGCTTGATGAACGTTGAAGCTTCTGGCTCGTCGTAGAGTTGATACAACTCATGATTGTATCTTATTCGCCATTTCGTTCCTTCCTTCACAGGTCCCAAAATTCTTCGTCTGTTCCATTACCGTCCTTTGCTAGATTAGCTCCAAGATAAATTAAGTTGTCCACACTCTCCAAATTATATTCCGCAATTGTTATGTTTTGTCTGATAGGCGTTCTCCTTCTTGTTTGCGTCATTACTTCTGTTTTGCTTTCGTTAATGCGCAACCCGACTTCTTTTGCGGCGGAGTCAAGATTGACAAATACCTCCTTAGCACTAGGGAAGGATCTTGCTAATATGTTAATGTTGTCAGCGTATGCTACTAGTTGGGTGGACTTGAAGAGTAGTGTCCCGTTGGTGTCGATTGGCATTTTTCCGACGACATACTCTAATGCCAAGTTGAAAAGCATGGGGGCTAGAGCATCTCCCTGCTTTAAACCCTATTCGGTTCGAAAGCTGGTTGTGGAATCGGTTTGTATTCTCACTTGGGATTCAGTATTCGTTATTGCGAGTCTTGTTAGTCGAACTAGTTTTGGGGAATTCCGAAGTCAAGCATGATTTGGTACAATACGCTCCTGTCGTACGCTTGTTTAAAATCTACGAAGATTTGGTGCACGTATGTGTTATATTCCCAGCATTTCTCAAGCATCTTTTTCACCGAGAATATCTGGTCTATTGTAGATCGTCCGGTTTTGAATCCACCTTGGTATTCGCCAATTATTTCATTAGTATAGGGCTTAAGACGACGTGTAATTATTTTTGTCAGTATTTTATAGGACGTACACAACGATAAAATTCTTCTGTAATTCTCACAGCAGAGTTTGTCTCCTTTCTTGTAAATTGGACATATGATTCTTTTTCGCCAATCGTCGGGTATGATTTCCTCTGTCCAAATTTTGCATATCATGTTGTGCAGTATTTCAGCGACACAGTTTTCACCGTTTTTCAGAAGTTCAGCTGGTAATTCGTCAATTCCCAGCGCTTTGTTTAGTTTTTGGTCACATAGGGCTGCTTTGATTTCAGCAAGTGTGGGTAGTGTCGATGATGCTTCTTCTTCATCAGTTGAGGCCTCAATTGAAATGTCTGTCGTGATCGTTGCTAATGGGCTTAATGTTCGTCTCTATTTCTGAAAATGTTTTATAATTATTACGGAAACACCGGAGCTCACTTTTTAAATCCAATCTTTATTCTCACTTTTAAATCCAATCTTTATTCTCGCGTCATTACTGGTCTACGTCCGAAAGTCAAGTGAAGTGTCAGATATAACAGTGGCTTATTCCATTTCTTATTCTCTAAAACGGTATGCAGTGGCATACATAACACCTCTCCCCCTTTTACTTTAAGCTAAGTTATTTAATCAACTTTACTTATTACAAACTTATTGTATTTATTTATAATTTTTTATATCTTCGTCGAGTTCTTAAAGGATATCGTCGAACAGGAGTATCGATAGTAGCGTCCTTAGGTTCACCAGAATTTGATTGAGGACTGCTGCTTGAAGAATCATCGATAACTAGCAAATGAGTTTTGAATTCTTGAATACTAACATCGGAATCACTAGCGTCTGTAACATTATCAATTATACTTTTCTTCATTTTTACAATATTTTCCTTTACATCATTATGTTTAGCAATTGGATGATAATCGTCTTTTAATTGAGATTTTCTTATTTGGGATGAGTAAACAATTCTTAAATTATTGTCTGCAAATAGGATCTTATAACGACAATTACTTCAGATTTCATAAATGACAGCAGGAATCCATTTTAAATAATTCTTGAAATGATTTCTATATAATACTTTCTCTCCCTTTTTATAAGAATTGTTCATTCTTCCATAATTTACATTTTCTGAATCATTCATGTAATCATTTTTTCTAAAATTTAACTTGTTATTTTTAATTTTTTGAAATCTATTTTTATAAATGTTCTTATTTTCATAATAGATATTGTTTTTCAAATCAAAATTTACTTTTCTCTTATTATTTATTAAGTCTAATAACATTTGTGGCTTATGTCTAAAAATTATTTCTGCAGGACAAACCCCAGTTACGGTTGAAGGGGTATTCCTTTGGTTAATTAAGAAATTGTCAACTTTTTCTTGAATAGTTAATTTTTCATATTTTTTGTCGATTAGATATTTATATTTACTATAAGTGATAAGCTGTAAAATGAAAGGGTCTTGGGATGAATATTTTTGAATTTCTAATTTGGTGAGGGGTAATTTATCTGAAAAATTAAATGAATTAATTGAATATCCTTCAACTTTTGTTTCGACATCCAAAGGTAATCTACTTAAGGCGTCTGCATGAGCCTGTTTCGTAGGTTTTCTGTACTTGATTGTGTACATACAGGGTGTTTGGTACTCCGTGCATAATAAAAAAAATATCATTCCAATAGTATAGCACTTTTATCAAAAAACAAGAATATGTTGATCAACACTCTCCGCTTGAACTAAAAGAACTTAAGAATGGTTTTTATGGTTTATTTCAAATTTCCTTAATTACAATAAATGTTCAAAATGGCCACCTTCATTTTGAATGCACGCTAAAGCTCGTTTTGCCAGTGTTCTCTTTGTGTTCATACTCCTCAACTACTGCCTTACTTCTGTTGCTGCCGCATCGATTCTGGTGTTTAGATCCTGCAACGTACTACTTCCGTTGCGTAGACAAGGTCCTTCATTCGTCCCCATACAAAGAAATCCATAATAGTTAGATCAGGAGATCTTGCAGGCCAGTGTATCGGTCCATTTCTACCGATCCAGCGATTGCTATAATTGGAATTTAACCAATCTCTGATTTGTCGGCCGTAATGAGCTGGAGCACCATCGTGTTGGTAAAACATGGAAGCCAATCGTTGCAGTGGCACATCATCCAATAACTCATGTAGATCATTTGTCAAAAACTGCAAGTAATTGGAACTATTTAGGGTAGGCGGAAGCCTAATAGGACCAATAAAATCGTTGCCAATCACACCTGCCCATAAATTGACACTGAATCTGTGCTGAAATTATGCCTCTCTTCTTGTATGTGCTCTCAGCCCATGTGTGTAAGTTGTGGAAGTTTGTGATACCGTCCCTGGTGAATTGGGACTCATCACTCCAAAGAATGTTGTTCATAAAATTCTCGTCACTTAGTTGTCGTTCAAGGAGCCAATTGCAAAACTCCATCCTTTTGGGCAAATCAATGGGTACCAGCTCCTGCACTGGTGTGTGGTGGTAGGGATGCAACCGCTCTGCTTTTAGGACACTCCAAACTTTCCACGTAGAGACGTTTAACTGCAATGCCAAGCGTCGGACAGCGTCGTTGTGTTAAAACTCATTTTAATTTAATTCATTTCCTCGATAATTTAAATACTACTTAAAGGACATTCATCGATAATTTAAATAGTAATTAAAGGACACAAAGAATATTTCAGTTTAACAACATTTCAGGTAGTTTTTTTTAGAAGAGGGTTGGTTTATGGCATATTTTATTTTTAAGCCATATGTATTTTCGCTTATTACCTGGAAAACGGGAAAACCTAAGTCATAAGTATGTATGCATCTTTTGTATGCAATGATATGGCACATAAAACAACAACATTAAAATGACATTTTTATAATGCGTTTTTTTGAGAAAAACTACATTGATCACAGAATTTTGAGGGTCAAAGTATCAAAAATTTGTGGTCTGAAGCAAATACCTCAGGATTGGGTAAAGGTACAATACGGACTATTACTCCAAATGAAAGGTAATTTGATTCCCTAAAAAACAAGCTATAACACTTTGAAATGCGATTATTAGTTTTTAAGATATAGCGTTTTGAGTGAGTGAGGGTACAGGTCCGAAACACTTTTCTTGGTCACCCTGTATCTCCGCGGATATTGAAAATTGACCATCTCCGTGGAACAATTTTTTGCTCAAAATATATCCAGGAATAACCCCTTACAAGGTTATGCACGGAGTACCAAACACCCTGTATACATAGAGAGAGTAATGGACCAGCGATGTAATCATGCTACGGCAACTGCAGGCGTTCCTTTTGAGGGATTAAAAATCATTTGCAGTGGTTGGTGATCTGTATAAATAATGAATTCATGTCCAAATAAATATTTGTCAAATTTTTTTACACCAAACATGATCGCTAAAGCTTCGCGATGTAATTGTGAGTAATTACGTTCTGCAGGAGATAGAGTAGAAGATGCAAAGCAAATTGGTTTTTCGAAACCATCAACTATATGTGAAAGAACTGCACCTACCCCATATGGTGATGCATCACATGACAGGACCAAAGGTTTATTCGAATCGAATAATTCTAAAATATTATGTTTCAATAGGAAATTTTTACAGCGGTCAAAACATTTTTGACACTCAGTCCAAACGTATTTTACGTTTTTCTCAATTAATGAATAAAGAACTGATAATTCAGTACTTAAATTTGGTATAAACCTCCGATAGTAGTTTAACAAGCCTAAGAATGATTGCAGTTCTATTACGTTCTTTGGTACAGGCGCTTTCAATATTGCATCTAACTTGTTTTGTTGAGGGCTGATTCCATCTTGTGAAATCACATGACCAAAGTAGTTAACTGACTGTGAAAAAAAAACACATTTGTCTACATTTACATGTACGTTAAACTCTTGAAGTCTTTGCAAAACTACTAATAGGTTTTCGAAACACTCTGACTTCGTTGATCCTCCTATCAATATATCGTCTTGATAGCTCGAAACTATTTTTATTTTAATCAGTATTTGATCCATAACTGACTGAAAAATACTCGGTGCGCTGGATACTCCAAAACATAGACGCTGAAACTGAAATAATCCTTTGTGAGTAGTAATCGTCTGGAATTTTATTGAATTTTCAGTTAATTCGAGTTGCTCGTATGCACCTTTCAGATCAAGAATGCAAAACCAAGAACATCCAGCAATATTTGCAAAGATGTCATCTACTCTAGGAAGAGGATAGTGATCAGTTTGAATTTGTCTGTTAATAGTGACCTTGCAGTCGACACGTAGTCTAATTGAGCCATTCGCCTTTGGAACTACAACAATTGGACTTGCATACGCACTGTATCGAATTGGTTTAATTATATTGTTTTTTTACTAAGGTATCCAGTTCTTGTTCTACCCTTTTACGAGTATTTAATGGAAGAGTGTACGCTTTGTGGCTTATTCAATTTCTTATTCTTTAAAATGGTATGCAGTGGCATACAAAACAATGGAGTGGGATTGAAAAGATGTTCAAAGTAGGAAGACCATCTCCTTTTGATTTCTTGTGTGTCGCTGATGATGTTGCCCTCTGCGTCTTTGCAGAGACTGGTTTTTGGCATATATTGTTTTTTTTTATGTCTTTTACTACAGATTGATATAGATATTGATCCAATAGAGTAGTCCATTTTTCGTTTGCGGGGTCGTTGCCGGGGTCGTTCTGTTCTTCAGGTTTCTGGACAATGTTATTTTTTCTGTTGATGCGTTTTCGGCGCTCCGTGAAATCCGTTTTCAGCTGGTCGAGGACATAAAACAAAAATCGCCGTGAACTACTAAGATGTACTCATTTAACCAGCTGCTGTAAGCAAACTGATAAACAGACCGCGCTGATTTTCGGGATGATAATAAAGGACAGTCGTACCTGCTTACCACAATTTAGATAGGCATTCAGATTCAAAGACGGACTAGGCAACAGATTGGACACATCTTGAAGAAGCTAAAGCGAAACATCTTTAAACAATTTCTTGCTTATTATTATTATTGATATGTAATCTTTAGTTACTATTTGTTTTTCTTCTTTTTCAGAAAAAATAATGGAGAAGCACCAACAGTTGTGGTCGATCTTTCAAATCTTGATCAAAAATTCTACTCAAACAACCACGAGATTCTTTTGGGTGGTCGAGCTCATCTTTATGCAGATCGTGTTAAGGCAGTTCTTGAAAAGTTTCAATCAATTGGAGCAAACTTAGTATTTTTCTTCGACGGTCCGCTACAAAGTAATAAAATTAAAACAAATATAAACAAAAAAAATAAGAGTTACGATGAGTCCATGAAAGTATTCGACGCCATCTATCAGGGTAAAAATTTATCGAAAAATTTCGAAAATTTTTATTTACGACAAGCTGCACAATTTTTCTCTGTGCTAATTTCGACTGCACGACAATTTGGCGAAGTTCATATCGCGATTTCGAACGAATGTGATTTCGAACTGGCGAAATATGCGACGGAACATGATGCTTTGGCGATTATGTCGAACGATGGTGATTTCTTAATTTTCAAGGGTAATTGGCAACTATGGTCGCTGGACATTGACTTTTCGCTGATGAAAACCAATCGGTTTAACAAAATAAGCTTGCGCAACGAACTGCAATTGTCTAGCGATCAAATGCCGATCTTCGCAACATTAGCGGGAAATGATATTGTGGAGTTTGACATGTTATATGTAAGTACTTTTATGATAGCTTCGATTTTTTTTACTCCTTTCACCTCTCATACAAAATTATCGATTTTAGAAATTCTGTATTCAATATTTCGGAAAACACAAATAGAATTAAGTAAACAGTTTCGAAAATGCTTCAAACTTCTTCTACCATTTCCTATACAATAGAATATGTTGAATTGGGTGATATTAGTCCAAATCATTGACACAATTTTTAAATTCTACACATTTAGTCTTATGGACCTTGTGTTGTTCGTTTTAGCAATATCGCAGAAGTATACCGAAGAAGAAAGGTTCTCATTTTTATGGAATAGCCGAACATGTTAAAAAGATATCTTCCAATTATCGAAGAATAACACCTGAGGACTTACAGCGATTATCCCGTTTAGCCCTTCCCACGTGCCATATTGTCAAAGGCATAGCTTTAATACAGGCCAGCTTGGATTCATACGATTATGTAAGTATCTAATCATTTTCTGACTACCTCGAGCCATAGCAATTCAGAGGAGTGATAACATTTTCTGGCAATGTTCGTCTCCTCTTATAGTTAGCAAGAGCCCTAGAACAAAAAATAACAACGAAAAGCGACAAGGGTATGAAGTACATATAATGATAATACACTGTGTAACTTATAGTGATTTCTATTCGCCAAAAAAATGTGACCCGTTTTTGCCCTTAACATTTTTTCTAGCAGTTCCTATGTTCTATTGGAAAAAAAATTCTGCCCTGCTAGAAAAATGGTTTGCGCACTAGGTAAAACTTGACCTGAAAATGCACATTTCTTGCCCCGAATTTTTCGGCGGCGCAACTCAATTGACCTGTAATGTACAACAACATGAAAAAAATAAATCATCTGTCAACATCGGTAACAGATTCTAACGGATAGATCATACTTAAAAGGACTTAAAACTTTACATGAAGTATGCAATATGAGTGCATACGTAACTTTTCTTAATTTTCCCAAAATCTTCACAGGACCATTTAGAGACAACAAGACAAATTAAAACGCTTTGTTTTGACAGTTTCGAAAGGCAATCAGCTGTTCGGTATACAGACAACATGATAAAAAAAAAATGCAAAAAACTTGCACTTAGTTTGTTCTATCAAGGCCCTCTAGAAATACCAGGCCGTAATGCTGAGCTGTTTTACAGCAGCTGCAGGAAATATAGCAGGTTTTTGATGACGTCAGTGATGACGTTGTGCTTTGACAGTTCTCTTGACTGACATTTTGCGGAGAACTTTGGTGTTGGATTCGCACCAATATGAAAGATAAGTATAAGAACAGGTAAATTAATTTAAAATTAATAGTTTTTAATTTTACACACTGAAAACAAGAAAAATGGCGAATAAATGTCCGGAATGGGAACGGGAATGTTCAGCAAATGTAGAATATATTAGTGCTGGACCATGTACGCCGTCCCCCGATGATTCAATACGGATCGAACTCATGAATAATGCTCTCAAATCGGCGGATCAAAGCAAACAGGAGCGACGCAAATCCTGATAGTTAGAAAACATACTGCAACAACATGTCAAATCGAATTGTCAAACTGACAAATCTCGTACTTGGGTGAGCTCCGACTTGCTCGGACACCTTAGGTTTAGTTCAGAAAAACCTGGTATTCTTCGTCATCGTTTTCAGCATTACGGCCTGGTAGTTCTAGAGGGCCTTGGTTCTATTGTAAATTGACCTAACTGACGGAACTGAGAAAAATGAGTGCAAAACTGCAATAATTTTGCATTTTAAAGGGCAAAAACGGGTCACATTTTTTTGGCGAATAGAAATCACTATAAGACACAGGAAGAAAAATTAATTTTCAAATCTGGTTGCAAACGGGTCCAGTGTAGTGGAACGTAAAAATAATTCGAAGATATCAACACCCGGTGTCAATAGAAAGCCAGTGAGGAGCTCTATACGAATATCAAATTTTTTCTCGCAGCTACAAACATTTTTGTAACAATTTCACATAATATTTTATTAAATTTACAAATTTGTGTCGAAGAAATTATATTTTCCTAAAATGCTCAGCAAGACCTTCCGAATGATGCCAAGTTTGTGTCTACCTTGAAATTAGTTAGTTGTCCCATTACGCGGGACCCGTTTGGCACCGGTTTTGGAAATTCAATTTTCATCCTTTATCTTAAATACACTGTGTTGAGTTTTTTTTTAAGTTCAAGTCTTTCTTTTAGTTTAATTCAACTTTATTAGAGATAGAGAGATAGACTGTAATTTATTGTGTTGTTTTCCCAACATACTTTTAAAACATCAAAAAAAAAAATCCGACTTAAGTTGGGTACGGTTCGTTGGATTTCATTTGGTGCGTTTAATGCACCGTCGGTGCATTTTGACGCAACACAATTCAATTCAATTGTGATACAACGACCCATTTTACAACAGCTTCAGAATTATGGTACTTGGGCTTGCATGATCCCGATAAAAATGAACCAAAACAATGTCCAAACACAATCAAAAATAAGGATTAATGTTGCAACAAATTAAAGTCTATTCGCACGGAATTGTCTGTATCAAATAAGCTGTGAGTCGCGTTTCTGCTGCGTAAGTTGTATTTCTCTTCTGCTTGAAGCGGAGGAATAATTTTGGGAACCCCCTTGTTCGCATTATATTCATTAAATATGCATCTATACATCTACGTTTAAATTTTTTCGATAAGCTTCCTAATTTAGAAGTTACAGTGCATTTAAAAATAGACACTATCAAATAAGCTGTAAGCCACTGTATTTCGTAATAAGAGGATTCAAAACAGGACAAACAAGCAAGATGCAGAGCAAACTACACAGGAAAAAGTCACAAGGCTTGTACATATTACGACAAAAGCAATTTCATTTAAAATCAATTACTTTTGGCACCATCTTCCTGTACGGCTACTTCAAAAGGATGACATATGTATATTGAAAATTGACTAAAACCAAAGGGCAAAAAATTAGTGAAAATCTTTTTTTTTTTTTTAAAAAAACGTTAAATTCGTCAAAACAGCGATAGGAGCAAGGTACAATAGGTCCAAGGTACATGATCTTCTCCTACCCATCCAGCCACGCCAATCTGTTTAAAGTTGTGATTCGTATTGCAAAACTCCGAAAAGGGATGCGTATGATAGTTTTGATATGGAGTAAATGCTGTTAGAGTGACTGATTCTCTGCTGGCCACTATAAATAATCGTGGCTGAATCTGGATCAGAATGCTGCTCATTTCAGCTACGTGACTTCTGCAGTAATCGATACGAATGCTTTTATGAAGAGTGATGAGAGATTCTTTACGAATAATGTTAGTATGATGAGCAAGAAGTGTCGATAGGGACTAATTTCAGGATCGATGGTTATCAAACCAGAGGAACAGTGTGCAAAATAATTAATTAAGGGTGTGGCCTAGTGGGTAGTGTGTTGGTCTACAAATGCGAAGGACGTGAGCTCAAGTCCCGATTGACCTATATTTCCAGCACCCAACCTACGAAAATGAAAATTCGTGGATGAAGGGTTATGCGAAGGGCTAACAACCCTTCCACAATATCTAATGAAAAATATTAAGGAGCCTGAAGTTCAGGAGGCCAAGTCCCGATTTGGGCTATAATGCCATTGTAGACGTAGATAATAGTTAATTAATTAATTTATATTTTCTAGTCAAAGTATGTACCGCGAACTAAAGATAAATTATTGCGCGAAGCCGAAAGTTCGAAATTCAACTACATCATTCTGGCAAACATACCGTTCGTAATCGATATTTACCTTTTCGATTTGAGAAAAGGCGATCTTTTGCCATTTTATACATTGCTATCGCCCTTACTGAGACGCATTATGGGCATCTTATTACGAAACGTTGAAGGGGATGTGACCCGGACGTTTTATTGTAAGACTGAGCATAATGCAAAATACGAAAAATTTATCGAATGGCCGCAATATCCAGAAGGTACATTTTATAAACATTGAAATAAAGGTCTAATTAATTCGATTATTTTTAACAAATTTTCAGGTTCATTTCCCGTCTTTTCGGAGCTTATTTCAAAGCCTTATGGAAACGATACGCATCTGGACAATATCAAATTTCAATTGTTGTGCTGGCAAATTTCGTCGAAATTAAATTCAAACGAGATACAAAAACTGCCAAAAGATAATCTGATGAATATTCTTTGCCTGTTTTATCTCTGCGATGTGAGTATACAGATCGATTAAACAATTATTAATTAAAATGCGAAACTTTGCTTTAGAATGGACAAATCACGAAAGACGAAGCTGACTGTATACTGCTTGCTTGCATGAGCCATGGAAAAAATACGCCAGAAATTGATCGTGTTCAAACGATCGATGGACGAAATGCTCGAATTGCATTTCTATTTTCTACATTTCGACAATACATCAAATGTGCTATTTGTGCCGTTGGTCTTAAAGACGAAAAGATTTGCGCATATCCGACTTTCGATGGTCTACACTTTCATCATATTCGGCAAGCATTGAGACTAAGTGATTTTCAGATGAAGTTTTTAAGGGAACACAATAATTTGCGGATATACAAGGAATTAAAAAACAATCTCAACCCATGTACTATAAAAAAGTAAAGCTACAGTTTCAATTTCACAAGAAATCTAAAATATTTATCTACTCAATACTATATTCAAGAGAATCTTAATTAATATTGAAATAAAGAAATTTTAAACAATTTCGACAACTACTAACACAGAGAAATACTACCTTATCGTTATTTTTGCAAAATAAATTTATAAAATCGAATATATGTATTACTAGCTTTATCTAGCCAGGCGTTGCTGCTGTAACGGCGAGAATTTTTAGGTTATGGGTTTACTCAATGTTAGAGTCACTGTATAACTGAGCTACTCGGTCCAGGAGTCTGGCAGATAGCTATTTTAGTACAAAAATCGAACGTGCTAAAAAATTTGGTACTAAAAATCGAACGTTCGAAAGATCAAAGTGTTGGTGAAAATAAGTGTAGACTGTGTAGTCATTCTGACATATCCCAGTAGGGAGTGGAATCATTACCGCGCCGATGATTCTTACCATGAAGCTATTACAGCTACTTCCTGTCGTAAAACAGATTATTTTAACATTGCAATGTCATAGGCAAGCATTCGTTTTTTTCTACTTTCTGCATTACAAAGAATCGACATTGGAATCTAGGGAAACGAATGAATATTGTAATGATTGGAAAAAAAATCGACAATATAATGGTCGCAATAGAATCTACGATGGAATGGTTACAAAAGAATAGAAAGCAAATTAATCTTTGAGAAGGTATTCTAATATTGAGGGAGCGAATCATTTTGAATTAATATTGAAAAATGTGATGAAATTGGATCCTGCTTTTGATATGAATTCAGTATTTTAAATTCTGTTGCTATAATTTAACTAACAGCAACTAGAGTCACTGTATAGCTGAGCAACTCGGTAAAGGAGTCTGGCAGATGCGTATCAGAGTTGAAACCGTTAAGTTTGAATTTTTTGGTGTATATACATATTCGGTTAGATATTTATCAAAATGCAATTGGAATTCGATTATGTGCCCTGAAAAATTAATATCATTGTGCCATTCCATTAGAAACAGCCAAAAATTCAATTTTATTTTGCAATTATCTGCACCCACACATCTTTACCAAACAGGTTTTTAGTCTAGTTTATGATTCTGTTTGTTGACACTTGGCGGAAAAACATCCCAACAGGGATTTTTGCAATCCATTCCCTTTTATTGAAAATCATTCAAATTGAGAAATCATTCAAATCGACCTAAGAAATTTGCAATGCATTCTGAAATAATGTGAAGGCATTACATAAAGTAGCAGTTTATTTAGGGAATTTGATATGCATTGAAAGGTAATGTGAGGAGATTGCATAAAATAAATGATCATCTTCAAAACGTGCCGCGCACAAAACGAAAGATTAATAATAGAAAACATTATTATTATCATAACCCGTTTGCTTTCTAATATTCCCGTAAAATTTTACAAGTTGTTCATTGCGAGAAAAAAAATCTTATGTCGCATTTTTCAAGCTTGTTGCTGTTAGTTAAATTATAGCAACAGAATTTAAAATACTGAATTCATATCAAAAGCAGGATCCAATTTCATCACATTTTTCAATATTAATTCAAAATGAATCGCTCCCTCAATATTAGAATACCTTCTCAAAGATTAATTTGCTTTCTATTCTTTTGTCACCATTCCATCGTAGATTCTATTGCGACCATTACATTGTCGATTTTTTTTCCAATCATTACATTATTCATTCGTTTCCCTAGATTCCAATGTCGATCCTTTGTAATGCAGAAAGTAGCAAAAATGAATGCTTGCCTATGACATTGCAATGTTAAAGTAATCTATGTTTTACGACAGGAAGTAGCTGTAATAGCTTCATGGTAAGAATCATCGGCGCGGTAATGATTCCACTCCCTACTGGGATATGTCAGAATGACTACACAGTCTACACTTATTTTCACCAACACTTTGATCTTTCGAACGTTCGATTTTTAGTACCAAATTTTTTAGCACGTTCGATTTTTGTACTAAAATAGCTATCTGCCAGACTCCTGGACCGAGTAGCTCAGTTATACAGTGACTCTAACAGCAACAAGCTGGAAAAATGCGGCTTAAGATTTTTTTTCTCGCAATGAACAACTTGTAAAATTTTACGGGAATATTAGAAAGCAAACGGGTTATGATAATAATAATGTTTTCTATTATTAATCTTTCGTTTTGTGCGCGGCACGTTTTGAAGATGATCATTTATTTTATGCAATCTCCTCACATTACCTTTCAATGCATATCAAATTCCCTAAATAAACTGCTACTTTATGTAATGCCTTCACATTATTTCAGAATGCATTGCAAATTTCTTAGGTCGATTTGAATGATTTCTCAATTTGAATGATTTTCAATAAAAGGGAATGGATTGCAAAAATCCCTGTTGGGATGTTTTTCCGCCAAGTGTCAACAAACAGAATCATAAACTAGACTAAAAACCTGTTTGGTAAAGATGTGTGGGTGCAGATAATTGCAAAATAAAATTGAATTTTTGGCTGTTTCTAATGGAATGGCACAATGATATTAATTTTTCAGGGCACATAATCGAATTCCAATTGCATTTTGATAAATATCTAACCGAATATGTATATACACCAAAAAATTCAAACTTAACGGTTTCAACTCTGATACGCATCTGCCAGACTCCTTTACCGAGTTGCTCAGCTATACAGTGACTCTACTCAATGTAAACCCATAACTAATTTATAATTTTTTCGTATAACACTCGTTACTTGTTCGTCTATGAATTTGCCCGGTGCAAATCCATAGTTCTCCAAAAAGGAGTAGTATGAAGTTCTTGGTTCATCAGAACCAAACAAGTAGTTAACGGAACGTAAAAGGAAGAACTACGAATGATGACTAAAGCGTTGAAGTGGGAATTTTCTAGCCGGTCAGCTCTCGGAGGAGCTAACCCCGTACACTCAGCCTTGTGGGGCCGCGGACGTGCTAGTATTTATAAGACCCTGAAAATTAGAAATTTGATTAGTGAATTTACCTCCATTGTATGATAATTATACCTTTCTTCGCATAATAATTTTTGTCGTATCAAAACATTGCCGCTGCATTTCATTGAGTCATAATCGTAATTCATGTGTCGGGCCGCATAGATATGTATATCTACAAACTGATATACATACATCATGTGCCGGCCGCATAGCTAGCCGTTCATGTTGATATACATACTTATAGGTATACTTGATCGCATGGGCTTGAATTGCTATTGTACTTTCTTTGCGTTGAGCTAGAATACACATATTTTTGATAAGCAGCTCGACATTGAAATTTTTGTTATTGGGATCATGTTCGGTTAAGGCAGGTTATTTCTGTCTTACCGAACATGATATGGATTTCCCACACGATTATGACTCGTATGCATTTAGTTTGTTTTTTGCAATGATTTTGTTTAAGCGAAAGTTCTGATGAATAAAACGGCCAGATTTCGTGTCACAACACTGCGGCTCAGTCTGATATGATATGAATGGAAAAGTAAATAAAAGTATTCTAGCGAACATAGATTCACAGAGAAAACACGTCATTCAATTCAATACCCTGCCTTGCGTTGCTGTGGCTATGCTGTGCAATGAAAGGAAAGAAAGACAAAAGATGTTTCACAGAAAATCATTTTGAAATCTGAGAGTATATTGTATTTGCCTTATCGCTTGTAACGCTAAGAAATAATGCTTAAGAGTCGCCAAGGATTTAGAAATATTTGTTGTCGCTCAAAACCCTTGTTTCCGAGTAACCGTCTGCCCACCGCTTTGAGCTTAGCAAAAAAGAAAGTTCATGAAAGGACTATATTCCACCATTCCTTCTACCACCTTCCATACAAATTTCGAAATTTTAAGAAATTGATTTTTCTGCGAAACTTTTTAAGCTATCGACTATCCACTTCATGCGACCACCTGTATCATTTGTACGCTTTTGTCGTAAAAACACAATTTACCGTAAACAACATAAAAGTATAATAGTGATGTCAAAAAAGTAACTATTCGTTACACGAATACTCGTTACCGACCGAATTCCGAAGTAACGAGTATCGACGCAGATTTATATTCGTTACTTAAGTAACGAAATGAGCTCCCGAAAAAATAACTGAACTGGCAAAACGTTTCGTTATTCGAATATTTGTTCCACATACAAAATAAGTACTGTAGGGATTCCTTTTTTCTTTTCTTAAATTGAACAACACTCTTTTTTAGTATAATTTTATTTCTCCCAAAACAACAAGTCACAATCTGTTCGAATGCCGGAACATTTCCGAAGCAAAACAAACCGCATTGCCCTGTTCAAGTTAAAGTGTGACCAAAGCGTATTTTTAATAGACAATATTAGTTTTCGTTAAGTAAAAAAGTGTGGCCAAAGCTTATTTTATTAGACAATATTACACTAAAATAAGTCTACAGTACCTAAACCTACACTTGTGCACAACGCCGTACCGCCATTCCAAAGCAAGAACGAGAAGGAATTGTCTTACTCTACCTTACAGCAAAGTAGGTAAACTAAGAAACATTTTTTCGTTTCTTCACATCAACATCGAGTAGAGTTGTAGCGCTCGACTCGACTGGCAGGGCAGGGGCAGGCAATCGTTCATTATTAGTGTTAGGTCTGTGATACCAGATTGTGGAATTTTTTAATGTTTGGAATGATAAAGGGATTTGGCTTTATCAATTTGAGGGAATTTTGTTGAAGAAAACTTCAATTTAATAAAAGTTATTTCTTAAACTAAAGTAAAGTTAATTGATTTCATTTAGTTCATGAGCTAAGCTCGTCAGGATAGTAATTATATACAGTACCGAGCAAAACTGAGTGGATGATTGCTTCTGCTGCGTGTTTGAGTCTATAAAAAGCTTAATACTTAAGTAAATTAAAAAAAGCAATAATTTTTAATTTTTTATTCACTTTGAAATGTAAAACGTAATATTTCAAAAAAGAAAACAAATACTTTTTTTAAAGAAGAAGAAATTAAAAATAAAACACATCTGTTCAGTTTTGCACGTTTCGTGGTTAGTCCAAAGATTTGACAATTACTCGTATATTCTAGTATTAGGTCTAAAGTCCTTTATTTTTAATAACGCTATTTATGCGTTTAGGCATACTTTCGACAAGGTTTTCAATAATTTCACTTGAAATTTTTTTCCATTCATCTTGAGCGCGTTGCCACAGCTCGTTCAAGTTTGTGGGTTACTTTTCGTAGTTTCCCAATCGTCTTTTCATTATTGCTCATAAGTTTTCGATTGGGTTGTGATCAAAGCTTTGAGCAGGCCACTCCATTCTCAAAAATTTTTAATTGGCCAACCATTCTTTCACTATTTTTGCAGCGTGTTTTGGGTCACCATCCTGCTGAAACACTACTTCCTCTTCAGGGTAATCGCTTTTATCTACGAAATCGGGCAAGTTTGTCTGCAGTATGTGTAGATAGTCCACTTTTTTCATAATGCCGTCGATTTTATGGAGTGGCCCAAGGTGCCATCATGTAAAACAACCCCACGTCATCAAACTGCCTCCACCATGCTTAACAGTTTGCTTCACATGGTGTTTTTGAATTGAGTCGTAACGTCGTCGCCAGTAATACGACTTTCCATCGGACTGGAAACGATTTATTTTGACCTCGTCTGACCAAATCACACGCTTCCAGTCATCAAGAGTCCAATTTTTGTAGTTTTGACAGAATTTTAACCGAGTTTTTATGTGTTTGGCGGACAAAGCCGGTTTTTTTTTCTTTTTTATTGCTGATTCAAACCCGATTCTATTTAAGGCTCTATGCGCAGTCCATTCACTGGCAATCTTGTTTAGTCCTTCCAAAGCCTTTTTTGGTGTTTGCATTTCCCGTATGATTAGGCGTCCATCTGCGTCCGCAAGTAACTTTGGACGGCCACCTAAGTTCGGTGCTCTGATAGCATTTCGCTTTTTCGCACATCTAGCACAGTGGTTTGACTTATATATAAATTTTGTGCGATTTTCCTTGATGACTCACCATTTTCTGTCATTAGCACGATGCTGCTTTCGACTTCTTCATATTTATTTAATTATTCGCGTTCACTGATATTATCAATTCGGCCACTTCTTAAAAAGTAAAAATACAAACTGAAAACAATGGATATGCATAAAGAAGCATTTACATTGAAAACTCTAACGATTAACGGTAAATACCCGTTAGCTTGAGCATCGCTAGTGTTGTTCTCTTTAGATTGTACAAAACGTGCAAAACTGAGTGGCTGTATCTGATTTTTGCTATTAATTTCTTTCTTCAAATTTTTTTTTTAAATGTTATGAATATTTTTTTTTTTTTTTCAAGATAAATAGTATTTGAAAGTTTTATTCGTTTTGGTTCAGTATTGAGGTTTTTACTGAACAAAACATACAGCAGTAGTAATCATCCACTCAGTTTTGCACAGTACTGTATATTTTTGTTTACAATATTAATAATTTTAGTTCTATGAGACAAGTGGAGAAGAAGGATAAGTACGAAAGTAAAACAAATAAAATTCAGTGATAGTGATGTGCGGAATAAGAGAACATAAAACTCAATACCGTTATAAAATAAGAGATTTAAAATACATTAATAAAATTATATATTTAACGAAGTAAACGATTTTAAAAATTCAAATATTGTAATAACAAAAATTGCCTTAATTTCCGAGGTACTGCAAGCTGACAACCCTACAGTTTGTTTACTTCAGTTTCTAGTAGCTTATTGAAGAAAATATGCTTGGTTTTCTCCGAATTAGCAATCAATTTGTGCGCATTGATCCATACATTGATTTTGTCGAGGTCCTTTTTTATACTATCTTGGAGCGCTGGTATACTAGTTGAAGTGTATATTAGCGCTATGATGTCTGCGTACAGTGATATTGCACCATTTAAATCAAGTTTTGCGATTGAGCTCTTGTAAATGTTACTTCCTTGTGGAATGCCACTAATAATAGGGAGTGGAGCACTGCTAACATTGTCAACCACGACGTATTGAGATCTGGAAGGAAGATAGCTTTCAAACCAGCTGTAGGTAGTCCCACGAACTCCAATCGCGAAAAGTTTTTTTGAGTAGAATTTGGTGATCTACTGTATCGAACGCCTTAGAGAAATCAATAAATAAGTTAATTTTTATCGCAAGAAGACTTGAGTTTAGTCACGACATAAAATAATGCTCCTTTAGTATTCCATTGGGGCTTAAATCCATACTGATTCTGAGAGATAGTTTGTTGAGTCGTTAAGTGTTCTTGGAGTTGATTCTTCACAATTACTTCGAAAAATTTTCCGACATTCGACAGTAAGCTAATTGGTCTATAATTAGATATATCGCTCGTGGATCCCGATTTGTGTACTGGAATCTAATCTTCCTGCAACTAGGCACTACTCCTTCGGCTAAAGATGAATTAACAATCGTTGAAATAGGTAATGATAGCATTTCTTTACAGTATTTGAGTAGTCTGATCGATATGTTATCAGGTCCCACAGATTGAGAATTTTTTAGTTTCACGATAACAGTCGCTATCGCATCTTTCGCCGTCAACGCGAATGCGAAGAGGGGAGTTATAGAACAGCGTTCATGAAATGGAAAAAAGGTATTTCGGTCCGAAATAGATAGATTTTTAACAGTTGAGATGTAGTAATTGTTAATGTCGTTAGCAGCCTTTGTTTTGGAATCTTTGTCTGACATGTTACTTAGAAGTTGAAATTTTTTTATTGGTGGCACACCAGGTAGCTTTGGGGTGGTCCAAATTTCTTTCGAATTTACTTGCAAAGTAGTGCGTTCGTTTATTTCTCTTGAGCGTTGTTGTTTTTTTCCTCCAGAAGTTAAACTCCCTTTGTAAGGTGATGTTATTTTTATCCTTTGCAAATTTAATATACCAATAGTTTCTTGCGCAAAGACATTGTGTTAGCTCATCATCTATTCAGGGTTTATTGCAAGACTTCTTAATTTTTCGAACGGCTGTTGATTTTGAGCAAGTTGCCAGTCTTGAACACAGCTCATTTGTGTATGAAGACGCCATAGCTGTAGTTTCAGAAGTTGAATCAATTGAGATTGGCGATAGTTCTATGTTGTGTAGCAGTTTTCTGTAGTTCGTTTTGCATCGGTGTCTGCTATCTACTCTTTACAAGCAGTGATATTTTCTACTTCTACAAATATAATTTTATTTCGTCTAGAGTATCGCTTGATTGGTTTTTACGCCCAATCGTAGTCCTGTTATGTTTAAGCCGTAGATGAAATCTTGTTTGCTCTAAAAATTTTAACGCTTAGAAAAAAGGTTCGGAGAATAAAATGGATGACACGGAAGTTAATATTATCGCTCAAGAATCTCAAAACCGGATATTAGTTCTTTCGCTCTCCTACTTGAGAACGCGTTGAGCTAGAAAGTTCAAATTTTGTACGCATCGTTTTTTCTGAAGAAGATCAAGTTCGTCATACAAAATGATTCATTTTAAATAATTGAGAATAATCAAATTTTCTTGGAAACTATAGAAGCTTATAACTTGAAATTTAAAACATTACGTTTTTATCATTTTTGTTTGCAGAATGACTTGTATTATAGGCAATTTCGGCCTTTATGTGCAATGCACAAACACAGTCATGGAGGGAAGGTAGGGGAAGGGGAGTGAGAACGATCGTAACGAGTGGAGAAGCTGGAATATATTTTTCAGTGTTACTGATAGAAAGCGGACAGAAACCATCGTCTACTGAGTATATAGATCTTCTTGAAGTGGAACTGTTTCACTTTTACACCTTTTGAACCTTTTATTTCGAATCATTTTTCATCGCAAGTAACAACTGAAAAATCGTGCTTAAAAAAATCCCACTGTCTGGAGTGGCAATCGAACCCACGACCTATTGATTGTGAAGCAAGCACACTGCCCACTACGCCACGGAAGCTGATCTATGGTATAATAATTATTCGAATCTCGTAGTTCCTTCCACCACTTCCCATGCAAACTGCACTTTTTCATGAAATACTATAAACCAATTTCAACAGCATGTATGACATTTATCGAGCTCAAATTTTGCACTGACTACTTAATTACCATTGTTATTAAGATCGGACAAAATTTACTGATTAGCTTCATTACTTCCCTCCCATTACAAGTGACACAATTTCACAAATTTACAAAAAATCCATTTTCTTCAAACGTACGTTACTGACCTGAAATTTGAGTGATGTTCATTGCATAATGTTCGTATTTATTTCTAAAAAAAATCACTGAAAACCCATCACTCCTTCTACCACCCCCCATACAAACTGCACAAAAATTTTCTCAGTACCAATTTTTGAAGCTACAATTTCGAATAAAACATTTTTGTAGCTACTCTAACATGATGTGAAAAAAATAATTCAATGCTATCACCTTCTATCACTGCCCATACAAAATTTCTTAATGAAAGAAAAGATTTCCGGATTCTACACTGTTACGCTTTATTATTCGTGACGTTTCGGTCTCTGCTGAGACCTTTATCAAACTGATCGACAATTACAAAATACAATTATTATACAGGGTGTTTGGTACTCCGTGCATAACCTTGTAAGGGGTTATTCCTGGATATATTTTGAGCAAAAAATTGTTCTACGGAGATAGTCCATTTTCAATATCCGCGGAGATACAGGGTGACCAAGAAAAGTGTTTCGGACCTGTACCCTCACTCACTCAAAACGATATATCTTGAAAACTAATAATCGCATTTCAAACTGTTATAGCTTGTTTTTTAGGGAATCAAATTACCTTTCATTTGGTGTAATAGTCCGTATTGTACCTGTACCCAATTCTGAGGTATTTGCTTCAGACCACAAATTTTTGATACTTTGACCCTCAAAATTCTGCGATCAATGTAGTTTTTCTCAAAAAAACGCATTATAAAAATGTCATTTTAATATTGTTGTTTTATGTGCCATATTATTGCCTACAAAAGATGCATACATACTTATGACTTAGGTTTTCCCGTTTTCCAGGTAATAAGCGAAAATACATATGGCTTAAAAATAAAATATGCCATAAACCAACCCTGGTTGGATGGGTATAGACAGGGTAGGCATCTGATCGGCGTCATTAGGCGACGCCCAGTGTTGTAACTGTCATATACACATCAATTGTGCTCATCATACCTCCTCGTGGTAGCCACCGGATCCTGGTCTTGTCCATCCGGACTTGACTTGCTGAACTGATGGGCGCGAGTGCTAATGAAACAGAAAAATTCTAGCACTATAATAACATGGCCCTCCAAGTTGGGGGTTGGGCGATGTGTTAACAACTCATCCTCGAAAAAAACACACCCGTTTCGAAACCTGAAGCAACGCCTCGGACTGGATTGATTCAACGGCAACGACCACGCAAACGAAAAATGGACTATTCCTTCGGATCTTGGAACGTGCGATCCCTGTACAGAGCAGGAGCAGTGAGAGAGCTTCTGGAACAGGCAGTCAAATACAATATAAACATAATTGCACTCCAAGAAACTAAATTGTTAGGTAACGAGATTAATGACTTAAGATCGCACACAATTTTCAAAAGTGGGAAATCATCGGGAAGCCGGGAATTTGGAGTTGCGTTTATCGTCGACAAGAAGTTTAAACACCAAGTTACCAACTTCAAATCCGTCAATGAACGATTGTGTGCAATCCGCATCAAAACAAGTTTTTTTAATGTTTGGCTTATTAATGTCCACGCCCCAACGGAAGACAAAGACGACGAAGTTAAAGACGATTTCTACAGCACCTTAGAATCAACATTCGACTCCCTTCCGTCGAATGATATTAAAATAGTATTAGGTGACTTTAACGCGAAAGTGGGCAAAGAAGAAGCATACATAGGGACAATTGGAAGGCATAGTCTCCATGATATTAGTAACGACAACGGCCAGAGGCTGACTGATTTCGCCAGCAGCAAAAACCTTATTGTAAGCTCGACATGCTTCCCGCATCGTGACATTCATAAGAGAACGTGGGCTTCACCCGACGGAAGAACATTCAATCAAATAGACCATGTTCTAATAGAGAAAAGGACGGCCTCCTGCATTCTCGACGTGCGTACATGTCGAGGGGCTAATTGCGACACAGACCACTATTTGGTAAAGACCAAGTTTCGATGTCGAATCGCAAACCGAGGACACTCAAAAATACAACCGGTTCCTAAATTCGACATAGGGAAACTCAAAAACGAGAAAATAGTTGCGAAATATGCGTTAGCCTTGGAGAGGCACTTCACGACAATGCTGAATACCACTGTCAGCATGCCAATAAATCAAAGATGGCATTACATCTGTCGCAGAGGAGGTGATAGGACAACAACCCCGGCGCAAAAGAAATGATTGGTTCGACAAAGAATGCCAAGATGCCTTAGAACGAAAAAATGAAGCTTACAAAATATTAACGGAACGGCCGACACGAGCCAAACAAGACAAGTACAAGGATCTTAGACGATTTGCAAACAAAATATGCAGACAAAAAAAACGGAAGTACAATAATGACGAAATTAAAAACATGGACGAACAATTTAAATTACACAACACAAGAGCCGCGTATTCCCTTGTCAAAAGGATGAAAGAAGGTTACAAACCGAAAACGACCCTATGCAAGGATGCGGAAGGGAACATTATAAGTAACGCGGAAGATATAAAACTAAGATGGGCACAATATTTTGAACACCTTCTTAACCCGAGCCCATCACCTACACGAACAGCAGCAGCAGATACAATAGCAGGTATAACTGATGTAACAGCTGATGAAGGATCCGCTTTGAGTCCTCCCACACTCGAAGAAGTAAAAACAGCCCTAAGGAACCACCCAAACAACAAAGCGCCGGGCACTGATCAAATCCCAGCTGAACTTCTGAAAGCCGGCGACACCTGCATAGCGCATCTCCTACATAGATTAGTCGCGGACATATGGACGCAGGAAATACTTCCTGAAGATTGGCGCAAGAGCATCATATGTCCAATTTATAAAAAAGGTGACAAACTCTGCTGCGAAAACTACCGAGGAATATCTCTGTTGTGTACGTCTTATAAGATTTTGACGAAAATTCTAGAAAAGAGAATTAAGCCCTATGCTGATAAAGTAATTGGTGAATACCAAGGCGGATTTAGAGCTGGACGCTCAACCACGGACCAGATATTCTCAGTTAAACAGGTGCTGGAAAAGTGCTGGGAATATAATATTGATGTGCACCAGATATTTGTTGACTTCAAACAAGCATACGACAGTATCGACAGGCGCGTACTGTATAAAATCATGTTGGAGTTTGGAGTCCAACCGAAACTGGTTCGACTGACAAGAATGACAATGACTGAGTCTTTGTCACAAGTCAGAGTAGAAAACGATCTGACTTCCAGTTTTAAAACAGACAACGGCCTTAAACAAGGTGACGGCCTCGCACCAATGCTTTTCAACTTAACACTCGAATATGTTGTTCGGAAACTTCCCGTTGACACCAAGGGAACACTATGCTTCAAATCCACACAACTCGTAGCATATGCCGACGACATAGATATCCTTGCAAGATCTCTGGAGAGTGCTAAGGAAGTATTTGTAAACCTTGACTCGGTAGCAAGGGAAGTTGGACTACGCATTAATGAAAACAAAACAAAAATTATGACGCAAACTAGGAAAAAGACGCCAATCAGACAAAATATTACAGTAGGAGACTATAACCTAGAAAACGTAGACAACTTCATATATCTAGGGGCAAATCTATCGAAGGATGGAAGCGAACCCATCGAAATTAAAAGAAGGATAATGATGGCAAACAAGACTTATTATTCGGTACTTCCAATAATCAAAAACAAGAACGTGCACAGGAAAACAAAACTTAAGCTATACAAAACAATCATAAGACCTGTGCTATGCTATGGCAGCGAAACGTGGACATTAACTCAGGATCCGAAAAACGACTTAACGCCTTTGAAAGGAAGGTCCTCAGAAGAATCCTCGGACCTGTGAGGGAAGACTCAATCTGGAGAATACGATACAATAGAGAATTGTATGCCATCTTCGACAATCCAGAAGTGTCAACCCTCATAAAATTTAAAAAATTACAATGGGCTGGTCATGTGGAGCGGATGGATGACGGAAGAATTCCCAAACGCACACTAAAAGGGAAAGTCAACGGACAAAGACCGGTCGGAAAACCACGAAAGCGCTGGGAGGATTCGATTGACGCAGACAGCAAATCACTGCTAAGATTTTCAAACTGGAGGACGCGGTCACTGAACCGAGATGGATGGAGGCAAAGCATTCAGGAGGCCAAAGTCCGATTTGGGCTGTAGCGCCATCGTAAGTAAGTAAGTATAAACCAACCCTCGTTCTAAAAAAAACTACCTGAAATGTTGTTAAACTGAAATATTCTTTGTGTCCTTTAATTACTATTCAAATTATCGATGAATGTCCTTTAAGTAGTATTTAAATTATCGAGGAAATGAATTAAATTAAAATGAGTTTCAACAGAACGACGCTGTCCGACGCTTGGCATTGCAGTTAAACGTCTCTACGTGGAAAGTTTGAAGTGTCCTCAAAGCAGAGCGGTTGCATTCCTACCACCACACACCAGTGCAGGAGCTGGTACCCATTGATTTGCCCAAAAGGATGGAGTTTTGCAATTGGCTCCTTGAACGACAACTAAGTGACGAGAATTTTATGAACAACATTCTTTGGACTGATGAGTCCCAATTCACCAGGGACGGTATCACAAACTTCCACAACTTACACACATGGGCTGAGAGCAATCCACATACAAGAAGAGAGGCATCATTTCAGCACAGATTCAGTGTCAATTTATGGGCAGGTGTGATTGGCAACGATTTTATTGGTCCTATTAGGCTTCCGCCTACCCTAAATAGTTCCAATTACTTGCAGTTTTTGACAAATGATCTACAAGAGTTATTGGATGATGTGCCACTGCAACGATTGGCTTCCATGTTTTACCAACACGATGGTGCTCCAGCTCATTACGGCCGACAAATCAGAGATTGGTTAAATTCCAATTATAGCAATCGCTGGATCGGTAGAAATGGACCGATACACTGGCCTGCAAGATCTCCTGATTTAACTATTATGGATTTCTTTGTATGGGGAC
This sequence comes from Chorisops tibialis, assembly GCA_963669355.1. NCBI lineage: Eukaryota > Metazoa > Arthropoda > Insecta > Diptera > Stratiomyidae > Chorisops > Chorisops tibialis. The sequence continues at coordinate 11,316,722 of OY770262.1, read as the reverse complement.
GGATGAAGGACCTTGTCTACGCAACGGAAGTAGTAACGTTGCAGGATCTAAACACCAGAATCGATGCGGCAGCAACAGAAGTAAGGCAGCAGTTGAGCAAAGAGAACACTGGCAACACGAGCTTTAGCGTGCATTCAAAATGAAGGGAGCTATTTTGAACATTTATTGTAATTAAGGCAATTTGAAATAAACCGTAAAAACCATTCTTAAGTTCTTTTAGTTCAAGCGGAGAGTGTTGATCAATCTATTCTTGCTTTTTTGACAAAAGTGCTACATTATTGGAATGATAATTTCTTCTAAACTATAAAACTTATGCAATGCAAGTGTATGCATCTTTTGTAGGCAATAATATGGTACATAAGAAAACAACATTAAAATGACATTTTTATAATGGGTTTTTTAGAGAAAAACTACATTGATCCTAGAATTTTGAGGGTCAAAGTGTCAAAAATTTGTGTTCTGAAGCAAATATCTCAGAATTGGATACAGTTACAATGCGGACTATTACAGCAAATGAAAGGTAATTTGATTCCCTAAAAAACAAGCTATAACACTTTGAATTGTGATTATTAGTTTTCAAGATATAGCGTTTTGAGTGAGTGAGGGTACAGGTCCGAAGGACTTTTCTTGATCACCCTGTATCTCCGTGGATATTGAAAATTGACCATCTCCGTAGAACAATTTTTTGCTCAAAATATATCCAGGAATAACCCCTTACAAGGTTATGCACGGAGTACCAAACACCCTGTATAGAAGGAAGGGTAATTAAGGTTAAATTAGTTAATTAAGGTTAATTAATTAGTATCAGGTAGTTAAATTAGTCAAGGATTTGTGGGTACGAATTTTGTTCTTACCAAATTTTAAGGCAGGTAGCCAAACTGCTGATAACTTATATCCGGTGTCTCGGTTGAAGTTCTGTGGATGCTTCGAAATTTCTATTGCTTCTCGTACTATTCGTTGATAATATTGACTTGTCCTGGCCAGAATTTGCACATTGCCGAAATCGATTGTATGGTCCTCTGTCGTTGCATGTTCCGCGATCGCAGATGACTGTATTTGATTTTTCCGTGTGCATCATTGGTGCTCGTTGATCCTTGTTTGGACTGTGCGTCCCGTTTCTCCTATGTATACTTTACCGCATGAGCCGCATGGTACCTTGTATACTCCTTCAGTCTCCAATGGTTTTTTGTCCTTCTGGTTCCCTAAAATTCCTCGGATAGTAGTCGGGGTAGTGAATGTTGTTTTAATGTTGGATTTTCGAAGGATTTTTCCAATCTTATCCGTCGTACCCTGGATGTAAGGTAGTTTTACCCATCGTTCGTCTGCATTTCCTTCTTCAGTGTCTTCTCGTTCTGTTGTCCTTGGATGCTTCGGTTTCCACGCCTTGTTTATTTCGCTCGCCTTGTATGCATTTGCTGTGAATGCGCGATTCAACTGTTCCTTTCGTAGACTGCCCGGATTTCCTTCAGTTATACGTCGAGCTCTGTGTATTAGGGTCTTTAGTACGCCTGTTTTCTGGCTTGGGTGGTGATGTGAATGAGCGTGGAGATACCTGTTGGTGTGAGTTGGTTTCCTGTATACCCCGAAGCTTACCGCCGTATCATTCCTTTCGACGAGTACATCCAAGAATGGCAGTTTCCCGTTGCTTGTTTCCATGGTGAACTTAATTTTCTCGTGGTGTGAGTTCAGGTGTGCTAAGAATTTGTCAAGCTCTTCCTTCCCACGTTGCCAAATGATGAACGTGTCGTCCACATACCGTAGATATAATTTCAGTGTTAATGGAGCTGAGTCCAGGTCGTTCTTTTCGAAATCCTCCATGAAAATTTCCGCTACCACCGGTGAAATTGGAGATCCTACTGCCGCTCCTTCCGTTTGCTTGTAGAGTTTCCCTAGAGCCAAACCAAAATTTCTTAAGATCACAAAAATTTCTTATTCATCTTGAGTATCGTACGACTGGGCTTTGCATCTCTCGATTAAGTAAGACGCCTAAATAATTTTAAACTTCTTTATTTTGTACAAATAATTTATGACTTAAAATAACGAACAAGCGATGGCAAAAACGCACTGAGAAAACAAACCAAAATAAAAGGTTTATGCGCATCGAAAAAGTACTCGAGCCCTAAGAATATCCTTTCTTCCACTACATATTCCACTTACTCTAAAGGAAATAGTGTTCATCTGTCGAGCAAGAAGACGTCGGCCATTCTCAATACCACATCTGCCCTAAACATTCTCCACGACCAGATTCATCTTGAACACGGTGCTATCGTCCTCCAGAATCCCGACAATGTTGTTCTCGAATTTCTGATGAATGTACGAAAAGTCCATGATGCTCTTCGGCTTCGAGTCCATCCAGAAGCGATCAAACTCGAAGAACAGGTAGCAATAGAACTTGTGGAAATGTTCGAGCGTGGTGGAGTGTTTCGTCACGTTATAGAAATGGTTTTTGGCTTGGCCCGACTTAAGGAGTTTGTACGCGAGCGAGGTCAAATTGATGCCGACGATTGCAAAGGTGTAGCCATGATTGGGATGGTGCGAATGGAGAAGAACGTGGCGCGCGGCACTGCTGTACTCCTGAGCGAAATACAAAAGATTCTCGAGACCTAAAATTCCCATTCCCCGGAAATCAGTTTTGGGATCGTCGCCCTGCAACGCGAAACGGAGTGATTACATATTCCTACAAATGTCGAGGCTTACCTGAAACCCAATTTCCTGCCATTGCTTCGTGATTCGCGATTCGAGTTGATCGTTCGGCATGAGCAGCGTCCACAAGTGCAGCAATCGTTTCTCGTGCTGCAAATCGTCAGGATCGTACAGCGTTGTTCGCATCGCCTCTACGCAATGCACCAGACGCTAAAAATTAAAAAACAGAAAATAACGGTTAACAACGAAATACTGCAATATTCATTGCACTTCTATCACAAAGCATATTCTCGAATATGGTAGATACCAATTCCTACCTTATAGCTCCAAATCTGCTCGACACATTTCGCGAAGAGACGGCCAAAGTCCGGGTGATTTTTCGGCTTAATTCTTTTCGCAGCCATCACTGTGCCCACGGCGCGCTTGACCAGCTCCCGAAACTCCTCGTCCGTGCAGAACTCAGCTTCCTCGTCCATGATTTTTATCATCTCCTGGATGTCAGGACGCCGCGACAACGACAATGAGATTTCAACTTGACGGGCGCGCGGAGCACCCGACTGCTTGCCATAGCAAATTCGTTGAAGCTCACAAAGCCTCGTAAACCGATTTAGGAACCACTTAATGAACGGCCGAAAATAGAAATATAAAAAGGTCAGGATATTCTTTATAAACATGATGAGAAACAGCGCGGAGAATTTCGGTTCGTCGTCGTCCTGTTCGGAATTGTTTACACGTACGAGCGCCATGGAAACGGCTTCATTGTGAACTCGATTGTATAAATTGAGGTTAGACAACCGTTTTCTTGGCAATGTTCAATGAGATTGAGTGTTTTGCAGCTTGCGAAGTTACAAATTGAATTTATAAACGACAACGGTTCAGAAATGATGCAAATTAGGCGAACGATGACTTCACAGGCCGGAAATGGACAAAAACATTGAGGATTTGGCAGTAAACAAACTTGACAGCTTGACAGTTTGATGGACTGCACCAATTGGTAATCACGGATGATTCTTGCAAATTTACATCGGCTCCCACGGATAGCAAATACTCGAGAATGTCGGCAGAAAGCCCGCTCCCGTCTAATGTATTCAAGTCACCCGGTAGCGTGACCTTCAATCTGGCCATATTTCGCTCCTTAACGTAATCGAAGGCAGTCTTGTCCGCTTCTTGAATATCATCATCCTCGACTTCCGTTTGATGAATCGACTGACAAACCCACTGTCTTCGTTGTTTGGCGAATGCACCCTGTTTTTTTGTCGAAAACGACGCTGGCAGATAGTACTTTGCCAAACTCTTGGCACAGCGCACAGTTCTAACACAGCGCACAGTTCTAACGAGGACTAAGACAACTTATTTCTGCGTTTGCTCTGAATTTGACGGGCGCTTTATGGACAAGGTCTGTGAGAATCACAAACTGGCATATAAAGGGTTCAGTGGAGAGTAATTTACTCAGTGGAGTGGTAAGTAATTTAAGTAAAACATATTCCAGGCTACGGCCAGAGCAAAACACAGTCCGCATTCGTTACAGCTCTGGTTCACTCGTCAAACTCGGCCAAATAGAGCTGCTTCGGTCAATTGAAAAGCGCTGATGTTTACTACGATGTAAGCTAGAACTCCTTCCCAACTTGATGAAATTCATTCACCTATAAATTTCCAGTTCTTCCACGAAATGTATGAACAAGACACATACACTCCATCCATGGAGAAGAAAGAAAAAGACACCTGATATCGCCCAAGAGTTTTCAATTCGCTCTGTGTCTCAATTTTGATCCAAAGAAATTTTCAATTTCGCCCTTTGTCTCAATTTTGGTCCAAAAAATTTTTTCAATTCGCCGAAGAAATTCATTCAGCAATTCGCCTGATCCAAAGAAGTTTTTCAAATCGAAGGCGAAAACACATACGATTAATCAATGTATGCGACTATTAAATATATACAGGGTGTTTGGTACTCCGTACATAACCTTGTAAGGGGTTATTCCTGGATATATTTTGAGCAAAAAATTGTTCTACGGAGATGGTCAATTTTCAATATCCACGGAGATACAGGGTGATCAAGAAAAGTCCTTCGGACCTGTACCCTCACTCACTCAAAACGCTATATCTTGAAAACTAATAATCACAATTCAAAGTGTTATAGCTTGTTTTTTAGGGAATCAAATTGCCTTTCATTTGGTGTAATAGTCCGCATTGTAACTGTATCCAATTCTGAGATATTTGCTTCAGAACACAAATTTTTGACAGTTTGACCGTCAAAATTCTAAGATCAATGTAGTTTTTCTCTAAAAAACCCATTATAAAAATGTCATTTTATTGTTGTTTTCTTTTGTGTCATATTATTGCCTACAAAAGACGCATACACTTGCATTGCATAAGTTTTATAGTTTAGAAGAAATTATCATTCCAATAATTTAGCACTTTTGTCAAAAAAGCAAGAATAGGTTGATCAACACTCTCCGCTTGAACTAAAAGAACTTAAGAATGGTTTTTACGGTTTATTTCAAATTTCCTTAATTACAATAAATGTTCAAAATGGCTACCTTCATTTTGAATGCACACTAAAGCTCGTTTTGCCAGTGTTCTCTTTGTGTTCATACTCCTCAACTGCTGCCTTACTTCTGTTGCTGCCGCATCGATTCTGGTGTTTAGATCCTGCAACGTTACTACTTCCGTTGCGTAGACAAGGTCCTTCATCCGTCCTCATACAAAGAAATCCATAATAGTTAAATCAGGGGATCTTGCAGGCCAGTGTATCGGTCCATTTCTACCGATCCAGCGATTGCTATAATTGGAATTTAACCAATCTCTGATCTGTCGGCCGTAATGAGCTGGAGCACCATCGTGTTGGTAAAACATGGAAGCCAATCGTTGCAGTGGCATATCATCCAATAACTCCTGTAGATCATTTGTCAAAAAATGCAAGTAATTGGAACTATTTAGGGTAGGCGGAAGCCTAATAGGACCAATAAAATCGTTGCCAATCACACCTGCCCATAAATTGACACTGAATCTGTGCTGAAATGATGCCTCTCTTCTTGTATGTGGATTTTTCTTAGCCCAAGTGTGTAAGTTGTGGAAGTTTGTGATACCGTCCCTGGTGAATTGGGACTCATCCGTCCAAAGAATGTTGCTGATAAAACTCTCGTCACTTATTTGTCGTTCAAGGAGCCAATTGCAAATCTCCATCCTTTTGGGTAAATCAATGGGTAACAGCTCCTGCACTGGTGTATGGTGGTAGGGATGCAAACGTTCTGCTTTCAGGACACTCCAAACTTTCCACGTAGAGACGTTAAACCGCAATGCCAAGCGTCGTATACTAGTTGATGGATCATTTTGAACTGCAGCTAGGATTCGTTGATCAATTGAAACAGCGATTACCGGCGCAGGATTTGCATTCACTCTGCTTGTCCTAACACTGCCTGTTTCCCTAATCCTTCTGTAAACGTCTTTGAATACTCTCGCGTAAGGTATTCGACGATTGGGAAATCTGTGATGATACAAAGATCGCGCCGCTTGCTCATTTCCCTGACACTCTCCATAGAGGAAAATTATGTCTGCATATTCTTCGTTCGTGAACTCAGGCATTTCAAAATTCTTTTCTAAATTTTAGTGACACCTTGTTCTTTTACAAATTTAACTAAAACTGATAAAAATAAGAAGTATGGTTTGCTTTTATAGGCTTTTTATTTTGTTAGGTAACCCATTAAAAAGGGCAAAGTGCTGCACTTAGTTGTGTTGAAACTCATTTTAATTTAATTCATTTTCTCGATAATTTTAATACTACCTAAAGGACATTCATTGATAATTTAAATAGTAATTAAAGGACACAAAGAATATTTCAGTTTAACAACATTTCAGGTAGTTTTTTTTAGAACGAGGGTTGGTTTATGGCATATTTTATTTTTAAGCCATATGTATTTTCGCTTATTACCTGGAAAACGGGAAAACCGAAGTCATAAGTATGTATGCATCTTTTGTAGGCAATAATATGGCACATAAAACAACAACATTAAAATGACATTTTTATAATGCGTTTTCTTGAGAAAAACTACATTGATCCCAGAATTTTGAGGGTCAAAGTATCAAAAATTTGTGGTCTGAAGGAAATACCTCAGGATTGGGTACAGGTACAATACGGACTATTACACTAAATGAAAGATAATTTGATTCCCTAAAAAACAAGCTATAACACTTTGAAATGCAATTATTGGTTTTCAAGATATAGCGTTTTGAGTGAGTGAGGGTACAGGCCCGAAGGACTTTTCTTGATCACCCTGTATCTCCGTGGATATTGAAAATTGGCCATCTCCGTAGAACAATTTTTTGCTCGAAATATATCCAGGAATAACCCCTTACAAGGTTATGTACGGAGTACCAAACACCCTGTATAGTACTAAAATAGCAGCTTTTCCGTTAATATTTGAAAAGCGCCCACCTATTTTCCAGCATGCGATAAATAAGCAAATGTGATTGCAAACCGTTCATTAGTACGTAAGAGCTACTAAACCAATTTTTCATCACTTAAAAGTTATGCAAATGAAAGATATTTCCAAAATAATACAACTAAAAACTTTGCCGCACACGTTGCACGCATACATATGAAAATAACAAGCACCCAATCTGACAGGTTGACCTAACTCTTTCAAGTTCCTTGATATTTCTTCATAGAGTAACTCTCGTCTTGTGAACACAGTAGAACCTCTCAAACTCGACCCTCCAAAACCCGACCAAAATTTGCCTACATAAAAAAAACATTGCAATTTGGGAATTAGTTGTGAAATTGTTCTCGTGAAGTGGAAGCAAGTGTTTCTTTCTTAAGATGTCAACCGTGAATAAAAAAAGGAACAATGTTCCTTCATCATTGAAAACAAAACTTGAAGCACTTGAAAGGCTGGATAAAGGTGAAAGCCTTCAGAGTGTTGCGCGAAGCAATAATGTCGGCAATACTACTCTTAAAGAGAAGAAAAAAATCGTGTAAAACTGCAATCGGCTTCGGTTTCTATAGATTCGGAAAGCGGTCTTAAAGTGCGAAAAACTATTAAAACACCAAGGTTGGAAGCGGTTGATGAAGCGAAGAGCTTTTCAACAGTAGAATTTCATAAAATTTGTTTTGCTTACGTATGTTATTAATGTCTGTTGGTTTGGATCTGGTTTAACCAGGAGAGATAAAAGGAAACTCCTTTAATAGACCCTTTTGCCAAAGAGAAAGCGATGGTATTCTACGAACGGTTAAGACCTGCGAAGCCATTCTCAGCTCAGATTGGCTGGAAAAGTGGAAAAAAAGGCACGGAATCCACCAAATAACCATCTCTGGAGAAAACCGATCTTCAGATCACCTTGCCGCCGAAAATTTCATTAAAAAACTTTCCGGCATTGTTAGAGAAAATAAACTAACTCTCGAACAGCTATACAATATCGACGAAACAGGTCTTAACTACAAAATGCTCCCACGGAAAACTCTTGTTTCTTGGCAGGAGAAAGATGTGAGTGGATATAAGCAGTCTAAAGAGAAGTTGAGCATAGCTCCGTGTAGTAACGCAAGTGGGAGCCACAAGTTGTCCCTGTTTTGTGATAGGTAAATCACGGAAGCCAAGGGCTGACTATTGGGCTCAAAAATCCGCATGAATGGACGGTGCACTTTTTATAGAATGGTTCGACGTAGTGTTTGTACATGAAGTCTCTGCACATTCGAAATTAAAAAATCTTCCACAAAAAGCCCTTATTGTTTTGGAAAATGCTCCGTCACATTCGAATGAGAAAGATTTGAAGAAAGAGGGAATACGTGCAATTTTCTTACCAACTAATGTAACATATTTGATTTAACCAATGGATCAAGGTGTTATATAATAGAATGCTTGAAAAGAAAATATCGGCGGAAGCTTTTGACTTTGTTACTCGAAAAAATGGAAAATAGAGTTGAATTAATTGAAGCAACGTAATCCCTTAACATCAAAGACATAATTTACATAGTAGCACGTGCTTGGGATAAGATTAACGCCACCACTTTACTCAAATCGTAAAGGAAAATTTTGCCTGATGCCGAAGATGATGATATCGAGGTGGATGTTGACCCTGATATTTTGCCGTTGCTGAATGAGATACAGACTCTGCAAAGTGGTAAAATATTGGATATGCTGATATTCAAGAGTGGTACACTACAAACGACGATCCATTTGGTGACTTGGACGAGGAAGAAATTTTGGAATACGCTCTTGGATGAGCTCAAGAATCGCTAGCCGCTGCAACTACTACTGACTCTGATTCTGACAAGGAGACTTCTTAAGTTAGCCATTCTATGGCAGTTGAGGCTTTTGAAACATTGCTTAAGTACATCGAACGACAAGATTCAGCTAAGGCGATGGACATCCTTTGGTTAAAAAAATGGTGGGACTACGCTGCATACAACCGGAAATTAAATTTTAAGCAAAGTAAAATAACATATTTTTTGAAATAAAAAACATGACATACAGAAATAGAGTCGTTTTTCTTTAAAATTCCAATGTCTCTCCCAAACCCGACTTTCTCCCAAGCCCGACGCCGCTTCGATTTCATGGTGGTCGGGTTTGAAGGTTCTACTGCATAATCTTCGTCTTCAACGGCACTACAGCCGAAACCATTCGTTGGCCCCTTGACTTTCAGGTCCCATAACATTTTTATTTGTTACTAGCGATCACCCGCGACTTTATCTGCGGAAGAATCACAAAATATACAATTTTTCAGAATGTAGTTAGTAATATGTACATTATGTGAGATATATAATCTGTTTAGTTTAATGACTCTTTAAACACAATGGTTTGAATTTTGTTGGAATCAGAACCATAAATTATTTAGAATGAAACCACGATACTCGCATTTGTATGGGACAGGCACGTGATCAAATCAATCCCGTGATTTGAGATCATACAAGTATGGAAGAGCGTTAAGGACATGTGAATAGTGTTAGGTTGTGTTAATTAAAAAAAAAGACCAAATAAAATAATGTTAAGCTAAAAACCATAACAGGGACTACGATTGTGCGTAAATCCCAATCATACGATACTATAGATGAAATCAAAATTTTTATGATATTAAAAAATTTTGTATGGGGATATTAGAAATGGTTACAGTACTGAACTAATTTATTTCACATCATGCAAGAGTAGCTATAAAAATGTTTTGTACTAAATTTAGCTTGAAAAATTGAATAAGTACTGAGAAACTTTAATGAAATTGTGCAATTTGTATGGGAGGTGGTAGAAGGACGGGAGGGTTTTTTGGTGATTTTTCAAGAAACAAAACTGGTATATTTTAAATTTTAGCTCAGTAACATTCACACTTTTCAAGAAAATAGAATTTTTGAAAAGTTATGAAATTGTGTCACATTGTATGGGAGGGGGTAGCAGAAGTGAAGCTAATCGGTTAATTTTTTCCCCGATTTTAATAATATTGCTAATTAAGAATTCTATACAAAATTTTAGCTCGATGAAAGCTACACGTATTGGGAAAATCGGTTTAGAGTATTTCATGAAAAAGTGCAGTTTGTATGGGAGGTGGTGGAAGGAGTGATGGATTTTTAATGATTCTTCGAAAAACAACTACAATCATTATGCAATTGATATGTTTTATATTTTAGATGTGTGGCTTTCACACTTTTCAAGAAAATCGAATTCTTGTAAAGTCGTGGAATCGTGTCACATTGTACAGGAGGGGGTGCAATAGTGAAGATATCGGTTAGTTGTTTTCCCGATATTATTAATAATGCTAATTAAGGATTTGGTACAAAATTTTAGCCCGAAGGAATTTATACGTACTGAGAAAATTGAAGTATAGTATTTAATGAAAAAGTGTAGTTTGTATGGAAGGAGGGCGAAGGAGTGGGGGGATTTAAATAATTTGTAAGCTTAAAGATTGCATTTATAATAGAAATAATATATTCTAAATTTCAAATTAATAGCTCTTATAATTTCCAAGAAAATTTGATTATTACTTATTATTAAAAATGAGTCACTTTGTATGGGAGGGGGTAGAAAGCGTGAGGGAAAGGAAATAAAACCAAAAGCACTGTGAAACTAAACTAAACTGTGAAAGTTTCATTAAAATCGGCTTAGCAGTTTTTGCGTGAAAGCCGGACAGACAAACAGACAGAGAAGAATTTGCAAAACGTGAGTTTCTGCTTGGTAATTGCTAAAATAAAGCTAAGAAGTAACTTATAGCCATTTCTAAACAAATAACAGACAGACACTACAATTATACATATGTATTTATATGTATAGATGATGGTTAGAGGTTGTGCTAACGAAGACGAGCATTTTTTTAGAAATATGGCTGGAATTAAATCACATCCAGCTTTAGTACTATCATTTAATTTAAATCATTCCAACATTACACTTTCCAATGTCAGCGATTGGTAGCAGAGAACGATACCTTTCTGAGACGTATTGGTTATGAAGAGTGTCGGAATTGAAAGCGGATTTAAAAAAAAAGTAGCTAAAAGTTCGCAATTGTCTTGAATGATACTGGATATCACTCCATAAAGTTCAAGGGTCTTTGGAAAATATGACTGTTTTCTCTTGGAATTAAGAAACAACCAGAATAATTTGCTATCTGATTTGATTTTCAACTCGATAGTTGCAATGTATGATTTATATAAGAAAGAGTTAAGGTAGGTATATTCCTTCCTAATGTGGAAATAATTTGATCGATCGTAGATACTATTAGTTCTTCTGTACTCCTTAAACGCTTTATTTTTACGGCTTTTTAAGTTAATAAGCCTTGATTCGACCATCGTTGCCTAGAACGTTCTTTCTCTTTTACTAACGGGACCATATTATCAAATAATTCATATAGCTTCTCGCGGAAGGCTGAATAGCAATCAAGTAGGTTCAAGTCGGAAAAAAGCGCGTACCAATCTACTGTCAATAAATAGTTGTTTACAGTGACATAATTGACTTTAGCGAAATCAAATACCTTTTTTACTTCATTGCAACAATTGTTTTGAAAAATGTAAAATTCGAACCTAAAAGTAATGGCCTTATGATTTATTGAGTTTTTTCAAAAATCGACAAGTTACTTTAAATAAATTTGTACTGATTATTACTAACAAATATTAATTCTAAGATCCGATTACGACTATTGTTAACAAAGTTAATTTGAAATAGTTCAAGGCTGTATAATGTGTCACTAACTAGACGCTCACAATCTTTTTTAACATTGAAAGTTCCACTCCAAATTAATCCGCACATGATTTTTTACGACCTGTCGTGTCCAGCGGAGCACTTGACATGCCCAACTGGCGCACACTGAGAGAAATCCACTCACTTTTTCGCGTGAGACTCCAAAGGCTGAATTGCCGCACTGTACTACCGCACCGCCAAAGCCCTCTATAGTAGAAAGCCGAGTAACTGAATCCAACAACAACACGTTGGAGTCATAACAAACATGACAGTTCCATACAAATTCGCGTGCTTTTGTATGGAGCAGACACAGCGGGCTTCGTAAGAATCGCGTTTATTCTTAAATGCAGCGTTAAAGATAGTTCAGCTTTCTAAGGTACTTTAATAATAGTGCTCGGCATGTAATTATTACACGTTGATATGAGTGCAATTGATTCTTAATTGAAAAAGTGCGATCAAAGTTAAATCTCGGCTTTTCACACTGAAGAAAATCTGTCACTCATATTGTGCAGAGTTCTCCGGTTAATTTTCACACAGAAAATTGTAGAATTTTAGTTATTGCGAAAAAGTGTGCACTCGCGTAATATTTTCGTGCTTAATTTGAACTAATTATGCTCTTTTCTTGTTTTCGGTAAAACGTGTTTTTACGACAAGTTCGTCAAAAATAATACTGGTGGTCCTTTGGAATGGAAAAATCTATGACGTCACACCCGCTGGAGTCATTCAAGATGGCCGCTACGTCAGTTCTGCCCAGCTTGAGATGTAGAAAGCTTTGGCACCGCGCATCTTACACAAGACCAATGCCTTCTATAGTAGAAAGCCGAGTAACTGAATCCAACAACAACACGTTGGAGTCATAACAAACATGACAGTTCTATACAAATTCGAGCGCTTTTGTATGGAGCAGACACGGCGGGCTTCGTAAGAATCACGTTTATTCTTGAATGCAGTGTTAAAGATAGTTCAGCTTTCTAAGGCACTTTATGGATAGTGCTCGGCATGTAATTATGACACGTTGATATTAGTGCAATTGATTTTTAATTGAAAAAAGTGCGATCAAAGTTAAATCTCGGCTTCTCACACCGAAGAAAATCTGTCACTCATATTGTGCAGAGTTCTCCGGTTAATTTTCACACAGAAAATTGTAGAATTTTAGTTATTGCGAAAAAGTGTGCACTCGCGTAATATTTTCGTGCTTAATTTGAACTAATTATGCTCTTTTCTTGTTTTCGGCAAAACGTGTTTTTACGACAAGCTCGTCAAAAATAATACAGGTGGTCCTTTGGAATGGAAAAATCCATGACGTCATACCCACTGGAGTCATTCAAGATGGCCGCTACGTCAGTTCTGCCCAGCTTGAGATGTAGAAAGCATTGACAAGACCCGAAGGCGGACGGAAAATTCGAACAAAAAATAAATAACCGAAAAAACAGAAGACGAAGAAAAACACTGGAATTTCTGTACCACAGAAAAACAAACTGCTGGGTCTTTGTTGCTTTTCTCAATTTCCTACCGGCCCAGAAAATTCGCGTGCATTTTTGTTTTTCGGGGGCTCTCGATTTTCGATCTTGTACACTTTCTGAAAAACATTGCAACTGTTCCTCACATTCTGTTTACGCGAATTACTTGTATTTTTCCCGTCGTCGTCCTGTGTTTTTCACCACAAAAAAAGGCGAGAATACACACGAATTGCGCGTGTGAAAAATTCTGGTCCTTCACGAAAATATTTGAAAGTAAAATTTTCTAAGACCTGAATTGACAATGTTATTCTAAAAATTCAAAAGCACCATAACTTGATGCTAGGAGGAATCATTTTCGTCCACGTAAATGCGCTAAGACACCAAAATTTACCAAGTGTTGTTTTTATACGAAGTTGGCTCAGTATGTGTTAGTAGACAAAAATTAACCACACATTTATCCTATGTTCGAACCGTCCAATCTCTGCAAAAAAGCTCGATCTACTGCAAAAAAGCTCGATCCATCCCATGAAGTCAATGGAAAGCAGCATTACTACAGCCACTGAACGGAATTGCTTAGTACAGTAAATGTTCAAGAGCAGCCAACTTAAAGGAATTAAAATAAAATTTGACATTTACGCTAGCGCTGTGAGCCAGTCACTTACAGTATATTTCCGAAATGCCTTTTGTTTGAAACAAATTTAAGTATCTATCGTTTCGACTCGCCTTTTCAGCATCGGTAAGCTATAATGCCTGAGTAGAAGTGCGGACAGTTAAAACTCGGCCCAGTTCTAGTAGCGTTCGAGCTCCCAATTTTCCCGAAATACATGCCGAAATATTTGGTTGGAGTTCAAGTTATAATGGGATCATGCATTGGTATCCAAAGCAACGACAACGAGACAATTAGCGTATCATCTACAAATGTTACCAGGCCACCTTCAGGTACCGGAACCATCGCTACTGCATTGCTTGATAAACTCAACACTTATGTTTGTTTCAGGAGCAAGCACCGGAATTCCCAGAAAAAATCACCCACTCTGCCATGAAACTATTCGATGGCGAAGCGATGTTCCACTTACCGAAGGTCAGTTAACCCCCTCCACCCCCGCTTTCGGAAAGCGAAGAACACGAACTAGTTTAGCTTTACGTATCGGGACAATTCTGTTTGATTACGAGCAGTCGAAAATGTTTTATGTGTACATATTAAATTTGTTTCATCCATATGACAGGGCAATTGCGTTCGAAAAGAGATGAGTTCTGGGACACCGCGCCCGCCTTCGATGGACGAAAGGAGATTTGGGATGCACTTCGAGCGGCAACAGTGGCCGCCGAAACACTGGATTTTCAAATGGCCCAAGTGATCTTAAATGGTGCAAGTATTTCCGTGCCCAACGGGTAAGTAACGCGACGATAGAATCGCTTAATAAACCACTGTGCGAAATCAATGTATCGTTGTAGTTATCTCACCGAATGCTACGATGAGTTCGGAACACAATACAAAGTGCCCATTTACTGCTTGTCGTATCCCATAAATATCGTTAAGGAGGAAACGGACTCTCCTGCGGAATATTCCGAGCCCGTGGACGGCGGTGTTGAGGTCATGCTGAAATTAAGACTTTCGTCGACGTGTACCGATATCAAAATTCTTGTGTACTCGAAAGACACAATAGGACAGTGCAAGAAGAAAATTCAGGTAACTTAGTACAATGGAGTGCAAGGTGAATGTTGCGATTGAAATGCATTTTTCCAATCAAATAGGCAACAGAGGGAATCAATGCTTGCTGCCAGCGATGGTTCTTTGGCGGCAAACTACTCGGTGATAAGATGTTCGTAGAAGATGCTCATATACAAAACGGCTACATAGTACAAGTCATTGTCAATACCGAACATTATAGTCATGATCACGACCATCACGCCATCATGGACAGCTAACCAACATTATCACCTCTAAGTAATTTATTGTATAGACTAAGCATTCTACACACACAAATATATATTTTGGGATTGGCCCAGTACGTTCTTGTTTACCTCAAAGCTTTTAAAGTTCTAAAAAACGCAGAAAATTATTTAAGTTATGTATGGTCTCAAATTTGCACTTACAGTGTCAACATGCCGGGTTTTTTTTTGTTATGTATAATACCGGTAATAGAAACGGCATGGTTTCACACGGAAGTATCGTTGTGTGTCTTGAATTTCTGACTGTGTAGCCGAAGCGCAACATAAACCTAATAAAGTTTTCAAATATACATTTCTATATTTTCAGTATGATTCTAAAATATTTCATTCGCAGAAAAACACAATTTCCAGGACTGGGCGTACGATTTAGTCATTTAAAACCAGTATACTGACGAAATACTCTTTATAATATGCTTGAGCATAGGATGCAGCTGACTCGCTTGGTCTCAAAATGGACACTAACTAGAACATGGGAATGTTACCCACCCACCTGTGTTATAAAATATCAACTATTACTAGAAACAATTTCTCCGATACCGAAGGAATGAAGTGAATCCCTGGCGACAGAGAAGTATTGTATAACCAACTGAGGACCTGTTTCGCAAGGTGGTACTATTATCATCTTCGGAAACATGAACACCTTTGTTGGCCCTGATATTATTGCCACACGATGTGGAGAAATAGGTTTGATATGGATGTTAAAGAGTTAATGATTATCGAGAACTTTCTCACAGGGCTGATACATAATATCTCCGGGGTGTTCTTTCATCTCGACAGGTGAATCTGTCCGGAAATGGTAACCATTTTTGAACCCATGTGCTATGCGGTCGACAAACCCGACGTCTTCCTTGAGGGTTTTGCTCTGGAGTCCTCAAAGTGCTACTGATCCATTGCCAATCTTGGAATCCTAATTGCTATCTTAGTCACTTAGTCACTCTGTACTCGAAAGTGTTGTTGAATATGGCATCTGACCAGAATATCCCTAAAATGCGTCGAAGGCATTGATGCACGAAAGTTTATGATTTTTTCGTAAGCTTAACGGTCACTTTCTATGTATATAACAACAGTAGCAACTTCGTGCCAAGGAAGATCTCTCTGAACTTCCAGCAATGATGAGTTCATAAATTTACAATTTCTGTATACTATTTTTTATATGCTAATCCTCCCTCAATGGCACTACAGTCCAAATCAAACTTTGCCCTCCTGGCTTCAGGTTCCTTAACATTTTATTTGTTATTTGGAAAGGGTTCTTAGACAGAGGGTGGTGCGAAGCCCTCTGTCTACGAAATTTCATTTTTGCAGATTGAGGTGGCCAGAGTATACCCATATATTTGGCATTTCAAAAGAGCCAATTGGGGGGCGCTAAATTACTTTTTTAATGCCTTTAATTGGAAATTGTGCTTTGATTCCAATGACTGCAATGAAGCTTGTAGACTTGTCACCGAGATTATCCTGAAAGGTATGAAGCTCTACATACCTTCCAGCCATAAGAGAGTCAGACCGTCGAAGGACTCTTGGTTCAATAAAGAATGTCTCGATGCAATTCAGACCAAGAAACAAGCATTTGAAACCTTTAAAGGCAATAAAACACCTGCAAACAGAGGAATTTTTAATGCGTCAAGAAATGCCTGCAAATCAATACTCAATCGTGTTAAATTTGAGCATGACCAAAAGCTTCGACGGAAGATCCTTCAGTGCCCTAAAGGCTCAAGATCTTACTGGTCATTTGTCAAAACGGTCAACAATAATTTCATATCTTCTCCAATACCACCTCTTGTTGATGGCGACCGTGCCGTTATTGATCCTGTCGAAAAAGCTAACTTACTAGCAGCAAGTTTTGCTAGAAACTCACGTCTTCCACCTTCAAATCTATCGCCTCCCACTCAAACTGATTCTGGTTTCTCATTGCTTAAATTACATTTTCGCACGAGACTTATTTCTAGGATCCTGCAAGAGCTCAATATTCACAAATCTGCTGGTCCTGACGGTATTGCCCCCATTACCCTTAAAATGTGCGCCTCTTCTTTAGCTAAACCTCTTCGCAATCTTTTCTATCTTTCCTACTCTTCTGGGTGCTTTCCATGTATGTGGAAAGTTGCGAATGTTCAGCCAATTCCCAAGAAAGGAAGCAAAGCGAACGCCGCTAACTACCGCCCGATAGCCATTACTTCAGTGTTCTCGAAAGTAATGGAAACTGCTGTCAATCGCAAAATCGTTGAATATCTCGAGGATAACCAGCTAATCCACGATCGTCATGGATGGATTCCGTTCTGGAAGGTCGACCGGAGATCTTTTGGTCTACTTGACAACGGTGGAGCTCATGTATACATAAACACGGCGAAGGTCAAGTTCTCGCACTTGACATTGAAAAAGCATTTGACAGAGTTTGGCATGATTGTTTCATAGTTAAGCTTAGGGCCATTGGCCTTAATGCTACCCTTCTTCAATGGATTGAGAGTTTTCTTTCTAAACGCACTATACGAGTAGTACTAGATGACGTTACTTCTTCCTCTTTCCCAATAGATTCCGGCGTCCCTTTAGGCTCTGTTTTATCTCCAACTCTATTCCTAGTTTTTATCAACGACCTTCTGTCGTCCACTTTCAATCCAATCTATAGTTTTGCGGATGACAGTACGTTAGATAACACCTACATATGAATTTAACTCTGCTGCGGAATCTCACAAGCATTCTATTGCTTCCAATCGCGTGGAGTTATTCCGTTCGCTGAACTCGTATCTCAACTTAATCCTGGAATGGGGCAGGAAAAATAGAGTAGAGTTCAACGCCTCCAAAACACAGGTCTGTGATCTATCCCTCAAACGTGATGATCCAGTGTTATCTCAAAATGTGACCATTGGTGGCGCACTACTATGCACATCGGAAAACTTCACACTTCTTGGCGTTAAAATTAATGACCACCTGAATTGGGCCCAGCACATCTTTGATGTTGCCCTCGACGCCTCGAAACGTCTTGGTGTTCTCCGAAAGTGCAAAAAGTATTTCACGCCGAACGACCCAGTAACCATCTATAAGGCATACATTAGACCACGCTTAGAGTACAATTCTCATGTTTGGGCTGGGGCACCCAAATCACACGTTGCGTTGCTCGACCGTGTTGAAAAACATGCGTTCCGACTGATTGGAGACGAAACCATCACGTCTTCTATAGATTCTCTTGAGCATCGCAGAAATGTCGGAGTACTCAGCATTTACTATCGCTACTTCCATGGTAAATGCAGTGCAGAATTAAGCGCACTCATTCCTCCAGTCTATAATTTCCCCCGTGATACTCGTCAAGCTGAACGCGCCCACAAGTACAACGTTAAACTCATGCCTTCTCATACAGTGAAATTTAGGCAGTAATTCATTTCCCGAACATCAAGACTGTGGAACGCATTGCCAGCCAAAGTGTTTCCCAATTATTACAACTTCCAGTGCTTCAAAGGCAAAGTACACAGTCACTTTCGCCTTTCCCCACCCGAATTTAATTGACTCAACTTTAGTTTTTTGGTTTTTTTCCCTTTTTCTCCAACTCCTATACTGACACAGCTGTGCATTGCATTATAGGGTAGCTCCCTAAGTTGTCCTTAAAAAAAAAACGAATCAGATGGATTATGATGGAATCGATTCTTATTACCTCTGCAGCATCATATAGCACCCGGTTTGAAATGTACTATGTATCACAAAATTATTTGTACCATTGAAATTTATTTACAAAATTATTTGTACTTCATATAATAATACTGGAAAATACCAGAAATGAAAAGAAAAAGTCATTCTTATTATTGCTGCCTGCAGTCGCCTTGGAACTGATTCCACTAAATTCATTTCATTTCCTTGGGAATATTATTCCAAAATTCAATTATTTCATTGCAGGTAGCTCGTTGCGATTTTCCGATTTCATGTTTGATTTGTTGTTTTACGTAATGCCAAAGGTTCTCAATCACATTCAAATCTGGGCTAGGCAGAAGCACTTGTTGAATTTTGTTAAAAAATAAAGTGATTGTGGATAGGAGCATTATCTTGCTCCAGTATAAAGTCGTCCCCAATCAAGGCCTTTGCTGACTGGAAGGCGTTATCATTAACAGTTGCCAAATAAACGAACAGAGAAAAATTGGATGGAAATTTGCACACTCGTATCGAATGTGCAAAAGGAGAAGCAATAAAAGGAGCACAGCATACAATGCTAGCCAGCCCCGCAAAGTAATACCTAACGGCCGTCCGCGGAGAGAGTGCTTGAAGTCTGTATGCGGAGTGTGGTTTAGTACACAGGCACATATCGGCTAGCAGTTCTCTGGCAGGATCACGTATGTAAATCATGCATACCAATGGCAGGGGCTATTGGTATCTAATGAAGATTCTACACCTCCCTTGCGCAACCAGAAAAAAAATCATCGAATGTTCAAGGTCTCCAACAACAACACTGTTCTAACAAAAAAGATCACCTATGAATTTCTCATCGAGAACGAAACCTAGCAGCAGAAGAAAGGGATTCGATCGACAAGGGAATGATTCAGACGAGGAGAAAATGATTTAAAGAAGCGAGCGGCCGAGAAGGAAAAGATGCGTACGACAAGGGAATGTTTCGGACGAGGAGGAAATGATTTAGAGAACCAACTGACAGCGAGTCGCTACGAAGGGAAAGATTCGGACGAGGAGGAAATGAGTTATATAAGCGAGCGACCGAGAAGGAAAAGATGTGCACGACAAGAGAATGATTCTTGCGCACACGAATACACGGTCAAACCCTTGCCTTTTCGTACAGTGAAATATAGGCAGTTATTCATTTCCCGAATGTCAAAACTTTGGAACGATTTGCCAGCTAGTTTGTTTCTCAACAAGTACAACCTGCGGTGTTTTAATAACAATGTCCACCGTCATTTTCGTCTCACTCCACCTTAATACCTCCACTTCCTATATCGACATGTGCATTGCATTAAAATTATACTCGGTGCCGCAAAAAAAAAAGAAAAGATAATGAAATGATTTAAAGAAGCGAGCGGCCGAAAAGGAAAAGATTCGAACGACAAGAGAATGATTCGGATGAGGAGGAAATGATTTATAGAAGCGATCAACCGAGAAGGAAAAGATTCGCACGACAAAAACGATATAAAAAGGACGAGCCTTTTGAGGAATTGCCAGTCCGGATTGAACAGTTGACAGGTAAAGTCGATGTTTGGAAAGCGAAAGAGTCATGATTGGAACGCAATAATTGGTAAGCGAAAAAGTCTCAAGTGAAAAGCGATTTAGTTGAAAGATAATTAAGTACTTTTTTGCGGCTAAATTAAAGTGAACTTAATAAAACTTGTAGACTTATTTTTACTTGAAATCCAGCGACTCCCTGCGCAATTCAATATGTTTGCGTACTGACACGCTGCTTAAGTTTCTATCGTAATAAGAATTACTCTGTCAGCATACGCTAGAAGTTGTGAGGATTGAAAGCATAGTGCATAGTGGTGGAAACGGGATGCCCAGATGCTAGGCCGTTGTCAGTCCTAAAGTTGGAAGCCAGGTGATTTTCCTCCGAAGCGACGCCGGTCTCGAGCTCCGCCTGCACTCAAACCCAAAATAAGTGAAAAACTAAGCTATAATAAAGTTTATTTTATTTTCGATTCAGACAACATTTTGTTTAATAAGTAAAGTGGGAGTATAAATAAAAGACACGCTTCGCAGCTCGATCACGGCTCTCTCTCAAACATCCACGTCCGCTTGCTTTTTCCGCTGTAACTTCTCCTCGAGCTTGTCAAGCCGTTCGTTCATAGCCCGCAACGATTCGGTTATGCCACTCTGAATCTCGCTGTACCGCTGCATCGCCAGTATCAAGCTCTCCTCGACCAGTTCGTTCCGCTGGTTCAGTTCCGACGCGGATTCCGTCATTTCCTGCAGCTTGTCCGTGGCATTCGGGATATTCCGGAAATACTCCGCTCCCAGTGCCGGTTCGAGCGTCTTGATTTTATCGAGCATTTCGAAGTTGGCCGCCAACTCGGGCGCCACTGTGTTCACGTAGACCTCCTTCGATTTCGCGTCCTGCGTACTCTCCAGGTAGCTCGGATCCAAATAGCGATCGAGCTCTTCGCTTCGCTCGACAACTTTTGCGATATTTTCGCGGCCGCTAATCGAACTGGCGATTAACGTGTTAGCGGAAAGCAGGGAATCGACGAGATTTTCGGCACCCTTCATTTCGGCTTCTGGGAGTGGCCCCAAAATGCGGCTCAGGCTGTCGATTCGCTTTTCAATCAGGTCGAGGGCTTGCATGACTGTCGCTGGTGTGATTTTTGCAGAATAATGTTTCGACGATTTATTTATTCGAGATGAAATTTCACGAAAACAAATGTATGACGCGATCGGAGGAAACTTCACAAATGTCAAAATTTGCATTGACAGTTTGCTGGCCGATATTAATTATTAATGCTGCTGCCCAAAAATTTCCTTCACAAATCGAAAATATCCCCAGAAAGAAATGTCATGAACGATGTAAACATTTAGACAGCCGCGGTGGGAACTGTAAAAATTTCGACGACAAAGAAAATTTCGTTTTTCAGTAATTTGCTGTTGTGAGCCCGGACCAACCCCTGTTTGTGACCGTTATAAAAGAAATTCGATTCGAGTTCGTGAGTTTTTGTCTGATACATGCACTTCTTTACGAAGGCCAATCGACCAATCGCGACGGCTATAAAGGAAGTTCTTTCCTCCTCGGCTTCGCTGTACCGTTACGAGCGTGTCTAGTGCTAGTCGTGTTTTTCCTGGGCGAGCCAATGAAACAAAGAACTACGCGTAGAAATACTGCAACGAATCGGTGAGAAAATCAGTGAAGAAAATGTCGGTAAAGGACAGTCCGAGCCGCGAATCAACTTCATCGAGTGCCCGAGTAAGTTTGCTCGCGGACGAATCGTTGACCCGCGATTTGAGCATGGTTAGCCTGACATCGGCCGGCAGTAGCCAGGAGGAGTACTTCCGGTGCCGCGACCATTCCGAGAGCATCCTGAAACGCATGCAGAACTATTTGGAAAGCGAGCAGCTGTGCGATGTTGTTCTGATCGCCGGAATCGATGGTAGACGGTGAGTTGCCTTGAAATGTCTTTGTTTTGATTTTTGTGTAGGAGACACGCATCCCTTATTTGGTGCTGTGCAAGATTTCTGCCTCGACTCATCGCCCTGCACCAATAGCGTCTTAACAGGCTTGCAAAAAAGTTCGCTCGTCATGCCCGGACTCTGATTTATTATTTGTTTTTGTCTCTGAGCGTGGGCCAGCCAGAAAATCAATCGTCACTTTGTATACGTTTCTCGAACCCACATCGCCCGTGCGGACTGAATCGTGCTCTCTTATTCACTTCTGATCTCAAGACGTGCAGAACAGCTGCCGCGACGGCTGCCTTTCAACTTTGTTGTCTTTTCCCACACACAAAAATTTGATTTGAATTTAGCGCTTGCTACTTAAATCGCAGCGACATTGTGCAGCGTAACCATTCGCGCGAACAACCTTGTCAGAAGTTTTCCTTAATTAATTTACTCGACTTGTATTTATTTATTTATTAATCTCGCAATCGGTTTTCTCGAGAATCGAGCGAGTTCTGCGCTGCGATTTCGATCGCCAGATAGAAAATGCTGATACGCTTGTCGCGCGCGTGTTCTTTTCATGGAACAAAGACGTTAAAAGTCCTTGACTCCGAAATAGAGAAATTGCTGGAATGACTCATTTCGGTGTCTTTTCTTCGGTATAATTTTCTTTTTTGGCGGATTTGCTTATCGTTTTATGTTTACAAACATAAAGCGTATTGCGTTTTCCTTATCGTTTGATCGCGTGTCATCGTTTTTCCCCATTTCGGCTGAAAGAGAAACGTAGATCGAGATTACGCGCCGTAGTTCTACTTGGAAAATAGCTCGGCCTGTGGGGAAATGGGGTGATGCCCAGATAGGGTTGAAATTTTTTCGTTTTTAGGGAAAAGTTAAAATTATTGTTTGTAGTCTCTGTTTTTTTTTTTTTTTTTTTTTTAAAGCCGAACACAACTTAGGGGGTCACCCTTTAATGTAAATTACACAGTCATGTCGGTAAGGGAAAAAAAGGTGTAAGGAGTTGAGGTTAGTCGGGATTAAAAGGAGGGAAAAGCCTAAAATGCCGGTGGACGTTGAGTTTGAAACGTCGAAGGTCGTATGCAATGGGAATACATCTTTAGGCAATGCATTCCAGAGCTTAGAAGTTCGGGGTATGAATGACCGCCTATATTTCACTGTGCGGGAGGTCGGAAGCTTAACAGTTAAGTCGTGCGCGCTTGATGATAGGCGTGTGTTTCTAGGAAATGAGTACAGAGGAGGAATAAGTTTAGCAAGTTCTTCACTGCATTTACCATGAAAGTAGCGGTAGTAAATGCTTAATACTCCGACATCTCTGCGATGCTCTAGGGAGCCTATAGGAACCGTGTTGGCTTCATCTCGAATTAGTCGGAACGCCTGTTTCTGGACACGGTCGAGCATCGCAAGTTGCGTTTTGGGTGCCCAGCCCATAAATGCGAATTGTACTCGAGGTGTGGTCTAATGTAGGCATTATAGATATTTGCTAGGTCACTGGGAGTAAAATATTTTTTACATCTTTGGAGAACTCCTAGGCGTTTGGAAGCGTCAAGTGCTACGTCAAGTATGTGCTGGTTCCAATTAAGGTGGTTATTTATTTTGATGGCAAGGCGTGAGAAGTATTCGGAGGAGTTTAGTGGGACACCACCGAAGGTTACATTAGGAACCGACGCCGGGACATCACGTTTAAGGGAAAGATGACAGGCCTGCGTTTTTGAAGTGTTGAACTCTACTCTATTTATCCTCCCCCATTCCAAGATTAGATTCAGGTCAGAGTTCAATGATCCAAATAGTTCGGCACGTTTAGATGCTACCGGGACACGGTGAGCGTTAGTAATCGAGTCGAATTCATAGATGTTATCCAGGGTACTGTCATCTGCAAAGCAATGAATCGGGTTGAGCGTTGACGACAGAAGGTCATTGATAAAAATAAGAAAGAGTGTGGGTGATAAAACATAGCCTTGGTTGGTTGTTCATGTTCAAATTTCTAAAGCAGATACAATGGCAACTGTGCATTTCAATCTGAATGAAATTGTTTGTTTTTTTTAATTCGTGTCGGACAACCTTCCCAATGTTTCGGACTCTTCAGTTTTTACCTCATTATTTCAATTTACAGTCAATTATTTTTGTTTGTAAGGTATCTGCTAATTATCGTGGGCTATAAAACCAAGACGAACAGACTAGACTGGGCTGGCTATAAACCCAAGGTTGGGGCTCTCAAAAGCCCTGAGAGTTTACAACGATGAAGTATATTGTGTCGCTCAAATCGAGAGAGTTTTTAAGGACTTGGTGGTGGAATGCTCTCCATGGATACTGCTCCTGACCGTTATGAAACTGACGCCTGGAAGCCAATGGAGTTATACCCTCACGTACGCACTAAAAGTTTCAGATTTAATAGAGTAGGATTGCAGGGCTTTTTTTAGGAACACGTGAGAGCACCGTGACCGTTTATTGCCCCCTTTACGCTACCATAACTCAATAGCTTTGGCTAATCTAAGTATCTTTAATGGAGCCATGTTGGCTAGTTCCTCAGTAGAAAGGAAACAAAGGAATCAAATCAATCCACTCTCGAAGTATAGGGTTGAAGTGTCCTTTTGGTTTTCCATAGAATGACTCTAGTCCAATAAAATTTGTTTCTGCACCATTTTTTTTCGAGGCAGTCTGCCTCTTCATTTCCCTCAATCCCCGTATGTGTCCTGGAACCCACATTAATGTTACTTTATTCCTTTATCCCAGGATGATTAGGTTTTGAAGGCAGTCCCAAAAAAGCCTCGATCCGTGTTTGATGGATGCAAGAGCTTTGAGAATTGCCTGAGTATCCGATAAGATGTACAGTTGCTCACAAAATTATTTAGTCACTCTGGAATGCGAGCGAAATTCGTCATTTTAATACACTAAAATGAAATATTTGAAAAAAGTAAAAACTAGAATTTGATGTAAATAAAAAAACAATACTTTTTATAATTTAAGTAGTTCAAATAAATTTATTAAATTAAAAAGAAAATAAAAGATTGGAAATTCATCTCACAAAATTATTTGGTCATTTTTACTGTATACTGTCTTTAATCGCCCGTTATAATTTTTCGGGTTAATTCCGGCTGATGTAATACTTAAACGAGTTTCCTGAAGAAGTTATTTCATCAAAATGGGTCGTGGTAAAGAATTGGAAAATGATTTACGGAAATCAATAATAAGTTTAGCTTTAAAGAGAAAATCTTATCGCGAAATTGTAGGAATTGTTGAACGAAATTCGAAAATATCCAAAGATTTTTTCGAATTTCATTCACTATACTTAACTACTAACTTAACCATGAAAATGTGGGAAACTACAGGACGACAAGTGGCTGATGGAACGGTGCGCAGAATTCATCGCCGACAAGGGTATAACGGAAGAGTCGCTAGAAAAAAAACCATACATATCAGCTGCAAATCGATTCAAACGATTGGAATTCGCTAAAAAATATTTAGAGAAGCATAATTCATTTTGGGAGACTGTTATTTGGAGTGACGAGTCCAAATTCAATATTTTCGGCGCAGATAGAAATCAAAAAGTGTGCAGAAAAACAAATACTTCGCTGAATAAAGAAAATTTAGTCCCAACGGTGAAACATGGTGACGGTTCTCTTATGGTTTGGGGCTGTATGGCGGCAAACGGCGTGGGACACCTGCATTTTATTGATAGAATAATGAATAAATGGGTGTATTTAGACATATTAAAAAAAATATTAAGAATAGTGCTATGAAATTGAGAATGCCAAGTGTCTGGAAATTCCAGCAAGACAATGACCCAAAGCACATGGCTTTTGTAGTCAAAAGTTAGCTGCTGTAAAACGTACCTTAACAACTCAAAACGCCTGCACAGTGTCCAGACCTAAATTCTATTGAGCACCTGTGGTCAATTTTGAAAAAAAAGGATTCAGGGTCATAACATAAAAAACAAAAATCAGCTGAAAACTGTTTTTAAAGGAGTGGGACGAAATAGATGTTTTACTTACTTACGATGGCGCTACAGCCCAAATCGGACTTTGGCCTCCTGAATGCTTTGCCTCCATCCATCTCGGTTCAGTGACCGCGTCCTCCAGTTTGAAAATCTTAGCAGTGATTTGCTGTCTGCGTCAATCGAATCCTCCCAGCGCTTTCGTGGTTTTCCGACCGGTCTTTGTCCGTTGACTTTCCCTTTTAGTGTGCGTTTGGGAATTCTTCCGTCATCCATCCGCTCCACATGACCAGCCCATTGTAATTTTTTAAATTTGATGAGGGTTGACACTTCTGGATTGTCGAAGATGGCATACAATTCTCTATTGTATCGTATTCTCCAGATCGAGTCTTCCCTCACAGGTCCGAGGATTCTTCTGAGGACCTTCCTTTCAAAGGCGTTAAGTCGTTTTTCGGACGCCTGAGTTAATGTCCACGTTTCGCTGCCATAGCATAGCACAGGTCTTATGATTGTTTTGTATAGCTTAAGTTTTGTTTTCCTGTGCACGTTCTTGTTTTTGATTATTGGAAGTACCGAATAATAAGTCTTGTTTGCCATCATTATCCTTCTTTTAATTTCGATGGGTTCGCTTCCATCCTTCGATAGATTTGCCCCTAGATATATGAAGTTGTCTACGTTTTCTAGGTTATAGTCTCCTACTGTAATATTTTGTCTGATTGGCGTCTTTTTCCTAGTTTGCGTCATAATTTTTGTTTTGTTTTCATTAATGCGTAGTCCAACTTCCCTTGCTACCGAGTCAAGGTTTACAAATACTTCCTTAGCACTCTCCAGAGATCTTGCAAGGATATCTATGTCGTCGGCATATGCTACGAGTTGTGTGGATTTGAAGCATAGTGTTCCCTTGGTGTCAACGGGAAGTTTCCGAACAACATATTCGAGTGTTAAGTTGAAAAGCATTGGTGCGAGGCCGTCACCTTGTTTAAGGCCGTTGTCTGTTTTAAAACTGGAAGTCAGATCGTTTTCTACTCTGACTTGTGACAAAGACTCAGTCATTGTCATTCTTGTCAGTCGAACCAGTTTCGGTGGGACTCCAAACTCCAACATGATTTTATACAGTACGCGCCTGTCGATACTGTCGTATGCTTGCTTGAAGTCAATAAATATCTGGTGCACATCAATATTATATTCCCAGCACTTTTCCAGCACCTGTTCAACTGAGAATATCTGGTCCGTGGTCGAGCGTCCAGCTCTAAATCCGCTTTGGTATTCACCAATTACTTTATCAGCATAGGGCTTAATTCTCTTTTCTAGAATTTTCGCCAAAATCTTATAAGACGTACACAACAGAGATATTCCTCGGTAGTTTTCGCAGCAGAGTTTGTCACCTTTTTTATAAATTGGACATATGATGCTCTTGCGCCAATCTTCAGGAAGTATTTCCTGCGTCCATATGTCCGCGACTAATCTATGTAGGAGATGCGCTATGCAGGTGTCGCCGGCTTTCAGAAGTTCAGCTGGGATTTGATCAGTGCCCGGCGCTTTGTTGTTTGGGTGGTTCCTTAGGGCTGTTTTTACTTCTTCGAGTGTGGGAGGACTCAAAGCGGATCCTTCATCAGCTGTTACATCAGTTATACCTGCTATTGTATCTGCTGCTGCTGTTCGTGTAGGTGATGGGCTCGGGTTAAGAAGGTGTTCAAAATATTGTGCCCATCTTAGTTTTATATCTTCCGCGTTACTTATAATGTTCCCTTCCGCATCCTTGCATAGGGTCGTTTTCGGTTTGTAACCTTCTTTCATCCTTTTGACAAGGGAATACGCGGCTCTTGTGTTGTGTAATTTAAATTGTTCGTCCATGTTTTTAATTTCGTCATTATTGTACTTCCGTTTTTTTTGTCTGCAAATCGTCTAAGATCCTTGTACTTGTCTTGCTTGGCTCGTGTCGGCCGTTCCGTTAATATTTTGTAAGCTTCATTTTTTCGTTCTAAGGCATCTTGGCATTCTTTGTCGAACCAATCATTTCTTTTGCGCCGGGGTTGTTGTCCTATCACCTCCTCTGCGACAGATGTAATGCCATCTTTGATTTTTTGCCACATTTCTTCTATTGGCATGCTGACAGTGGTATTCAGCATTGTCGTGAAGTGCCTCTCCTAGGCTAACGCATATTTCGCAACTATTTTCTCGTTTTTGAGTTTCCCTATGTCGAATTTAGGAACCGGTTGTATTTTTGAGTGTCCTCGGTTTGCGATTCGACATCGAAACTTGGTCTTTACCAAATAGTGGTCTGTGTCGCAATTAGCCCCTCGACATGTACGCACGTCGAGAATGCAGGAGGCCGTCCTTTTCTCTATTAGAACATGGTCTATTTGATTGAATGTTCTTCCGTCGGGTGAAGCCCACGTTCTCTTATGAATGTCACGATGCGGGAAGCATGTCGAGCTTACAATAAGGTTTTTGCTGCTGGCGAAATCAGTCAGCCTCTGGCCGTTGTCGTTACTAATATCATGGAGACTATGCCTTCCAATTGTCCCTATGTATGCTTCTTCTTTGCCCACTTCCGCGTTAAAGTCACCTAATACTATTTTAATATCATTCGACGGAAGGGAGTCGAATGTTGATTCTAAGGTGCTGTAGAAATCGTCTTTAACTTCGTCGTCTTTGTCTTCCGTTGGGGCGTGGACATTAATAAGCCAAACATTAAAAAAACTTGTTTTGATGCGGATTGCACACAATCGTTCATTGACGTATTTGAAGTTGGTAACTTGGTGTTTAAACTTCTTGTCGACGATAAACGCAACTCCAAATTCCCGGCTTCCCGATGATTTCCCACTTTTGAAAATTGTGTGCGATCTTAAGTCATTAATCTCGTTACCTAATAATTTAGTTTCTTGGAGTGCAATTATGTTTATATTGTATTTGACTGCCTGTTCCAGAAGCTCTCTCACTGCTCCTGCTCTGTACAGGGATCGCACGTTCCAAGATCCGAAGGAATAGTCCATTTTTCGTTTGCGTGGTCGTTGCCGTTGAATCAATCCAGTCCGAGGCGTTGCTTCAGGTTTCGAAACGGGTGTGTTTTTTCCGAGGATGAGTTGTTAACACATCGCCCAACCCCCAACTTGGAGGGCCATATTATTATAGTGCTAGAATTTTTCTGTTTCATTAGCACTCGCGCCCATCAGTTCAGCAAGTCAAGTCCGGATGGACAAGACCAGGATCCGGTGGCTACCACGAGGAGGTATGATGAGCACAATTGATGTGTATATGACAGCTACAACACTGGGCGTCGCCTAATGACGCCGATCAGATGCCTACCCTGTCTATACCCATCCAACCACCATAGATGTTTCTACCACTGCTAATTTAGTAAAAGATGTGCAGAATAGACTAAAAGCTGTTATTAAAGCGAACGGATACCCCACCAAGTATTAAATAGGTTTAGTTAAAAAGAATTAAATACATATATTAAAACTAATATAAATAATTTTGTGAGATGAATTTCCAATCTTTTATTTTCTTTTTAATTTAATAAATTTATTTGAACTACTTAATTTATAACAAATATTGTCTTTTTATTTATAATATCCCGACATCAAATCCTAGTTTTTACTTTTTTTTCAAATATTGCATTTTAGTGTCTGAAAATGATGAATTTAACTCGCATTCCAGAGTGACCGAATAATTTTGTGAGCAACTGTAAATAGATTTGTTGCGATCAGCTCTCCTAATATTCTCTTGGATACATAGCTCCATTGCAATAAGTTCGGCTTGGAAGATTGTAGCTTCCTTACCAAGAGGTTACGAAACCGAGAAGTTAGGACCTGTGACGACGGCTCCGGGGTGCGCGAGCCATCTGTGTACTAGATGGTTGATCCCTCTTCCATTTCACGTAGCTTGGATTGCCATTCCTTGCGATCTCCGGTTATTACTTTGAATGGGGTTTCAAAGTTGAATTTTGTCGGCATAGTGTCTGACAATTTCGAGGTTAGAACCTCAATTCATGGGTTTTTTAAGATTTGAAGGTGACCTCTAAAATCCCCCGACTTGTAGTTGTTATCCCACTGTATGCGTATAGTTTGATATCCTCATTTTTTATTTGGAGATGTATCGGAGGGATGTTTAGGAATATAATTGCCGCAGTAAGGCAGATTTTCTTTGCACCTGTGATACAAAGAAGCTAGGGTGTAGCCTAGTGGGTAGCGTGTCGGTATTATAATGCGGAGGTCGTGAGTTCAAATCCCGGTCGGCGCAATATATAATTCCAGCACATTGCCTGCTTGGATATACCTTGGTCACCTCAATCTACGAAAATGAAACATTCGTAGAAAGAGGGTTGTGCGAAGGACTAACAACCCTTACACAATAAGTAATGAAAAAAATGTTAAGGAACCTGAATATCAGGAGGCCAAGGTCCGATTTGGGCTGTAGCGCCATTGTAGAAGTAGAAGTGATACAAAGAAACGCTAGTCTTTGAATTTTTTGTAGTATAAGCTGCGCTTTTTGTTGTAGTAGTTTAGTCCACCAGACTGTGATCCGTATGTGACTGTTGGGAGGATGATTGTTCTGAAGCACCAGTAAATCATCTTGAGCTGTAGTAGTCTATCGGCTCCATAGCATGGCATGCATTCATTTTATCGTGACCGATTCAAGTCCTTTTTTCCTAGCTGCCGCTATAATAGCGTTATGTGGGGTATTGTCGAAAGCTCCTTTAATATCTACGAATGCACAAAGTACAATTTCTTTGTAGTCTTTAGCCTTTTCTGCTTGTCAAAACCGTGAAGGGTTGACTCTGTTGATTTGCTTTTCTGGTAGGCATGTTGATTCTTATTAAGACATACTTTGCTAGGTCCTGTTCTTATGTAAAGGTCCACTAGTTTCTCCATCGTCTTGACAGAGAAAGAGGTGCTACTTATAGGGCGATATCACTTAGGCTAATTAATTGGACGGTTTCCTTAGCCCACCCTCGCTTTGCTCCAAATAATTGGGATATATCACCCATGTAAAACTTGCTTTAAAGATCTTTCTGCAGTAAAGCCCCTTTTTTGTCGTACGTCTTTTCCTTCTCGGCTGAATCATTCCCTTGTCGCATGAATTGCCGTCCGAGTCTTTTCTTTCTCGGCCGAGTCATTCCCTTGTCATATGAATAAATCATTCCCTTGTTGTATGAATCTTTTCTTTCTCGACCGAGCGCTGTTAGTTGCTGTAATAAATCGCCTCACGATATATTACCCACTCTTCTACTTAACTTAAACACCAAAATCACGTATCACGTGTCCCGAGCATAACCCATTCGTCACATAATGTGCCAGCGCTATGGCATTTGATATCGAAACAATAACAATTACATAAAAGGATGAGATGACAGCTGGGCACACGTGACTGTTTTCGAGTAATTAAAGATCGTACGAATGATACATGTTTTTATTGCATAACATACATGGTATCTTCTTCTACAATGGCGCTACAGCCCAAATCGGACCTTGGCCTCCTGACATTCAGGTTACTTAACATTTTTCATTACTAATTGTGGAAGAGTTGTTAGCCCTTCGCACAAGACACATACATACATGGTATGCTAGAGTAGAATTAGTGACTTTTCTTTAACGGAGAAACAACCGAAGGACCCAGACATCCTTTCAGACGAGACGATCCCCATTCGTAACATTGCTTCTATAAAGCATTTCCTTCTCGTATAAATCTTATCCTTCTCGGTCTCGCTGTTAGTTGCTTCGTCGTCCTACTCTTCTCCCTGTCGGCTGAGTCTATACATGTTAATGATGTTGCTTTTTTGGTAAAGGACTCACAGGTGTGTTCTCCTATTAGAATTTTCGTTGGTTGATTTAATGTTCAAGGTCTTCACATTTTCAACATTCGATGCTCGCGCGTTCTACAGTGCAGGTGTTTTACATTTGTTGAGACCTTGGATTAATGTTATGCTTGCAAATGTAATGTCTATTACGGAACCTCTTCCATTTTTGGTGTGAGTGTGTTTTTGCGCCCACTATTTAAAATTATGACGTCAAGCGTCTGCATTTGCTTCTCCATTTTGTGGCCCATGTGTTAAAGTCGCCAGCAATTATATTTTGGCTTGTTGACTTAACATCAATCGTGAGTCCATCTAGGATCCTTTCATATTCATCGTTGCCAAGTGGTGTATAGCAGCTATATATATTTATTCCACCAATCTTTGCTCTTGTGTGGCCGTATATTTATTGTTGGTTGAGAATATCTGAAGACGAGAACGGTGAGCAACTAGGGCTGATATGTAACAATACGAAATTTTTGATGAAATGTGGTGAACATCATATGGCTTTCGAACTGAGCCCTGCAATGCGCCAAAAAAATTTTTAATTCAAATTTTCCATTTCATTTCAGAATATCCGCTCATCGTTTAGTTTTATGTGCCTCGAGTGCCTACTTTTCAGCTATGTTTACCGGCTCATTACGCGAAACAAACGAAGAAGAAGTCACCCTTGGTGAAGTTCACGGCGATGCACTTCAGATTTTAATTCAATACTGCTATACAGGTATCTCTGAATTCACGCAACAATATTTACTTTAGATCCAATGCAATCTAACACGTTTCGTTTCAGGTTACATCGAATTGAGAGAAGACACGGTCGAAACACTTCTCGCTACCGCTTGTCTTCTGCAATTGAATGCTGTTGTTACGGCATGCTGTAATTTCCTAGCACGTCAATTACATCCGTCCAATTGTCTTGGTTTTGCATTTTTTGCCGAACAACAAAGCTGTGGAACTTTACTAAAATTAGCTAGTTCGTATACTTGCCAACATTTTATGCAGGTAAGCGGAACAATTTCGAAATTGATTTTGTTTCCTTTGAAAATGGATTTTTTTTTAGGTTTGCAAAAATCAAGAATTTTTTCAATTAAATGCCGAACAATTAGGTAAATTATTATCGAGCGATGAGCTCAATGTTCCCTCCGAACAAGATGTCTTCCATGCTTTAATGTCCTGGATTCAGCACGATCCAACAAATCGCGATAAATTTGTGCCCGATTTACTTGCACTTGTTCGTCTGCCATTGTTGCAACCATCGGTAATTAAATAATAAAAAAACAGAAAAATGCAAGTGCTTAACGATCTGTTTTCCCACATCCAGTTTATTGCTGATCATGTTGAAACACTGTGCGGAACAAATGGCTGCCAGCAGTTGATAATGGAGGCATTGAAATGGCATCTGTTACCGGAAAGACGATCTCAAATTTCAACGGAACGTACGCGACCTCGGAAGTCAACAGTCGGACGATTATTGGCTGTCGGCGGAATGGATGCACATAAAGTACGTAGCCAATACTCAATTACTAATTTTATTGTTGACCCCTAATTTCGTTTACATCAGGGAGCAATAAGTATCGAAGCATACTGTCCGCGTCTTGATAAATGGTCGACCCTGAAAAATATGACTGCCAGACGTTTGCAATTTGGGGTTGCAGTTATGGATGATAAATTGATAATTGTTGGCGGTCGTGATGGATTGAAAACTTTAAATACGGTAGAATGGGAAATTAGTGAGCAAAACAAAAGAACTAATAAACTTTTAATTAGGTTGAAAGTTTAGACATGAATACAATGAGCTGGAGCCAATTGAATCCAATGGGAACGCACAGACACGGGCTAGGAGTGGCGATTCTCGAAGGACCGCTGTATGCTGTTGGAGGACACGATGGATGGAGTTATTTAAGCACCGTTGAGAGGTAATTCGAATTCTATGAAAATTATGAGACAGTTAGAGTTTTTTTTTTAAGTGAAACCTCTAGTACAAGCATATTCGTTTTTGCGTTATTGCATTACCGTCACCCTTCTGACATGGTGAAGAGTTCGTGGAAGCGAGAGATGGTGACGATATCGCTGTCTTGTTGGATATGGGCACGTGGTTTGCGGCCAATGTGAGCGGGAATCATGTGATATGCCAAAAAAGTTTCACACTCCCAGAGCGACACGATTGTCGTTTAAATCGCTGGATGTGGCCGCGCGGCCAATGAGCGGGGTTCATGAGCTTTGGGTGCTTGAAACCCTTTCGATCAACCTCAGGCAATTTACAAATTCGCTCGCTTTTATATGGAGCTGACACCGCGGGCATCCTAAGAACCGCGTTCATTTTTAAATACAGTTAAAGAAAATTAAGTGTTTGTAAAATACTTTATTTATACTGCTCGGCGTGTAATTATTATACGTTGGTATCGGTGCAATAGTTTTATAATTGGAAATGTTCAAAGTTATATCTCAGTTTCTCGGATCGAAGATAATCTGTCACTCATATTTTGCAAATTTGCCGGTTAAGTTTCACACATAAAACTGTAGGCTTTTAGTTATTACGAAAAAGTTTGCACTATTTTTTCTATAAACTACAAACCATCAAGTCGAATTGTAGCTATTCCATAGGCGAGGAGCAGCCTATGAAATAGCTACAATTCGAGTCAATAGTACACTACATATTTTTTTTTTTTTAAACAGATGGGATCCAATTGCACGAACTTGGAATTATGTTGCTTCAATGTCGGCAATGCGATCAACAGCTGGCGTTGCCGTGCTCGGAGGACGATTGTATGTTGTTGGTGGGCGTGACGGATCTGTTTGTCATAAGTCTGTTGAATGTTACGATCCGCATACGAATAAATGGACATTACGCGCTCCAATGAACAAGCGTAGAGGCGGTGTTGGAGTAAGAATTTCAGTTTCGAAGGGAAAAAAAGTATCGCGTCTAACTTGGTATTTTTTCAGGTTGGTGTTGCAAATGGCTTTCTTTATGCATTGGGAGGTCACGATTGTCCGGCCAGTAATCCTTCAGTTTGCCGAACCGAAACTGTGGAACGCTACGATCCTGGAACCGATACGTGGACACTGGTATGCCATAGAATCTTGCATTAACTTCAATCACATTGGTTTATTCCGAATTTTTCAGATTGCATCTTTAAGTATAGGACGTGATGCAATCGGTGTCGCATTGCTTGGTGATCGATTAATCGCTGCCGGTGGTTATGATGGTAATCAATATTTGAAGACAGTCGAAGAGTACGATCCGGAAACGAACGAATGGTCACAAATTGCACAATTGAATTTCAGCCGAGCTGGATCTTGTGTTGTTACAATTCCCAATGCTTTACCCACGGCACCGATTTGTTCAGTGGTTTAGTGAAATTTTTTTCTGTTTAGTTTTTCAATATTTTTTTCTCCGATCAAATATTTATGCTTTTACTAATCTCTCGCATGTCTAAATGACGCCAAATTGTGTTTATTTTTCTAAGATAATTTATGTGTGTTATTATTTTTTATTTTTATTATTAATTTTTTTTGTGAGACGAAACTCAATTTGATTGAAATTTACTACTGAAAAGGATATTTTTTTCCTGTGTAATTTTGCAAGATTTTTTGATTTATTTTGTTGTAATTTGATTTTCTGAAAACAATTTAATATTTTTATTAACGAATTTGAAGAGGCATGACTACAAATTGAGTGAGAAATCGTCCGGGCAGATCCTTGTTTGGTGAGTAATTTTTTTTTACATTTACTAAAAAAATCAAGAAATGTTTCTGAAGCAGTTTTTAATTAGTGCTCTATTTCAACAGAAATGTTTAGAATTTTAATGTATCTTAAAGGCCTTGTGTAATGAGAGTTCGCCAGCGATACCACTTATGTATTTAGTAAGAAACATTCCTCTCTCCAAGAAGATTGCGATTTTTTTGTCCTGGACAGCTTAACGGTTTCACTAGACATCGCAAGGCAGTTCTGCAATCATCGTTACATGTTTCCAGCTGAGCGGCTACTGCGCTTTGTTGCGTATCGTCCCAGGACTGCTTACGATGGACTCTTCAGTAAGGCTTGTGGAAGCAGGCCCTGTCTTAGACGCTAAGGGAATACCGTGCGGGTAGTGGGATTAGAACCCGGGGATTTCGAGTTGCAAAGCAGTCGTGCTGTCCACTGAGCTATCTAGACTCCACGACTTAGTCGGTTATTAGCGTGGCAAATAGGAGGCAAATGTGCACGGGTCTGCGACGGTATTGCTGTGCAGTTTTGTTATTGTAAGAGCGCGGTGCTGTAGCTTGTTGCTATAAGAGCGAAGTATGGGTGCAGTGTGAAAAAGAATTGTGCTGTGTGCCAGCGAGACGAAACTGATCACGTCGGGGTCACCAATGTAGCGAGTGAGCGGCTACTGCGCTTTGTTGCGTTTCGTCCCAGGCTAGCTTATGACGGACTCTCTAGTAAGGCTTGTGTAAGCAAGCCCTGCCTTAGACGCTAAGGGAATACCGAACAGGTAGTGAGAACAGAACTCGGGGATTTAGCTTAGTCGGTTATTAGCGTTGTTGTAGCATAAGCCGCCACATACTATGATCAGAAAGCAACGCCTATAACAGATCCAGTATTATTTTTTCTCGAGTTGGTAGACTCTTAAGTATAATTTTTGGGTAGTATCTGAAATTAAGGCCATGCTCAGAGTTTTCGTCGATTATAGAGGTGAGAATTCGTGCGCTATGAGTTTTTGCTACCAGATCAGACCGTCAATAAGTAGTGTTATCTGTCCTGTAGTTCAGAGTATGAATGACCTGAATTTCGCTGTTCAAGGTTTAACAGTGAAGAAGCCGACATTTCTGCGAAGCTTTAGGGAGTCCATAAAAGCCGTGATTGTCTCATCTTCAATCGGTCAGAACGACTGTATCTGGATACAGCTGAGCATCGTGAGAGTTTTTGTGGGTGTTCCAACCCATATATGAGAATTGAATCTTAGGTGCGGTTTAATGTAGGCACTGTAGATATCGGCTAGGTAAATAGGAGTGAAATATTTTGTACATGTTCAGTGACGCTTAGACGTTCCAGGAGGTTTCCAGGTTTCAACTCTTATCTATTTATCCTTCCACATTTCAAGATTATGTTCAAGTCTGCATACAATGAAACAAATAATTGCGCACGTTTAGTTTGTTTTCTTCAAGATAGTAAACTGTTTTGCGATTCAAAGCCATTCCTTTCAGCAGAACCAAAGTAATGGCAATATGGCGGTAGTTAGTGGGTAATGTTTTGTTTCCTTCCTTGGGAATCGGCTGAACATTTGCCCTGAAGAGTATTGTTGTATGCCTAGGCTTGGGATGAACTATTTCGACACCGTAATATCGAAATAATCCAAAGGGGAATAACGTTCGGGGATTGAGTGGGCCAGAATCAAAAAGAAGTTCAATTCTGTTGACAATATCTGCACTGAATAGCGATGGAGGGTAGGGGGAGGAGGAGGGTCATAACCACTAAGCACGTCCAACAAAAATCTCGCGTCGACTTACCGTGGAAGATTGAATCTTCCACAAAAGGATGGTCGCGACTATTAACCCGGTCGCGACTATTAAGTACGGAGGATGCACTAGCGGAACTAACATCTTTCATTTACAAAGAAATGGATACCGGTTTAAAGCCAATGGCCGTATTCATGGACCTAGAAAAGGCATTTGACACGGTCTCATTCAAGCTGCTCATATCTAAACTGTCAAGAATCGGCATTCAAAATAACTATTTGAAGCTGTTTGAAGATTATTTATCAAACCGTAGTCAGCAGGTAAAAGTAAATCAAACATTAAGTGAAATAGAGTATAACTCGACGTATGGCCTTCCACAAGGAACAGTTTTGTCCCCCATTCTTTTCCTTATCTATATTAATGAATTGAGCGACATGAAAGTCCCTAATGGCAAAATACTCTCCTTCGCGGATGACACAGTCCTTCTAGTATCTGGTAGATCTTGGATTGATACGCAATCAAACATAACGGAGTCATTAGTCAAAATCAAAAACTGGCTCGATAGAAATTTGCTCAAGTTGAATGTAAGCAAAACTAAAGCAATTGCGTTCTCTAATAGCGATATAGGTTTACCCCAATCGACATCAATAAGTCTACGAAGACAAGGCAACTCGGATAGTAGTCAAATCATTCAAATTGTGAAATCCATTAAATACCTTGGTATAAACATTGATTCCAAACTCTCTTGGAGAGACCATATCAATCTTCTTGCTAAGAAAATTCGAAAAGCAATTCCTATTTTTTGTTTTATCAGGAATATTCTCGCCTTCAAAGAACTCAAAACGATTTATCATGGATTAGTCCAATCAATTGTGCAATATGGAATAGCTTGGGGTGGTACATATGAGGCACATATCGACGTACTAATGAGAACCCATAGATGTATCTTAAAA
This sequence comes from Chorisops tibialis, assembly GCA_963669355.1. Lineage (NCBI taxonomy): Eukaryota > Metazoa > Arthropoda > Insecta > Diptera > Stratiomyidae > Chorisops > Chorisops tibialis. The sequence goes on along the minus strand of OY770262.1, from coordinate 11,278,323 downwards.
ATAATGTTGAATTTGCCCCCTTGGTTCCCTTCAGAAGATTTATATTCCATAACTAACGTACTAGGACCAAGAGCTTTGTACGTTAAAGCTGTTATGCTGTATATGTCAAAAAACAATAACTCCATTTTTGTTAATCATAATCACAACACTAGAAATAGAACAAACATGGCAGTACTAAAAGTAAATCGAACCCTAACGCAAAAACATTTTCTGTATCTCGGCCCCAAATTTTATAATTCCTTACCTGCAGATCTACGTCAGAGCTACACCCACCAAAATTTTAAAATTAAGCTGAAATGGTGGTTACAGGATCTAAGCATGCGTGAATTTCATACAATATTCCACTATCTATAATTGATGTATATCTAAAAAAGATAAAGGAAAAAAGATACTGTGAAACTAATTAGTATTACTTGCTTTTAATGTTGTAACTTAATTTTCTTTTTGGTTAATACTTTTTAGTTTAATCAATTTTTACTTTTACAGTGTAATTTCTCTAGTTTTTAGATTTTTTATTATTATTATTTAATATGTAATGATTTATAACTTTTGTATAATTTAATATTATTTAATACTGTCACCCAATACAAGCATTGCTTACAGGGTGACAGAATGGCAAACATCAACCAAGTAAACATCAACCAAGTAAACGAGGCGTTATGGTGTTATTAAAGCCACCTTGCCTAAGCCATACAGTTTCCAATAAAGTTCTTGGTATAGCACCAGGAAGAGAGGGGGGGGGGATATGTGGAAGTTAAATTCCGGAGAGCCCTTTCAAATAAATTAGCAAATTATGTCAGTTGTTTTTATTTTCTTTTGTTCTTCCACATGGATTCCAGAAAAAAAAAAAAAAAAAATTCGTGTTCAAGAAAAAAAATAAAATCTGAATTTTTTAACTATGCAGTCCTTACGTGCTATTAGATTACCGGTTCAAAATTGTTTACTTACATAATAGTGGCCTACCCGATTGATTCCGTAACTGAATAACTTAATTCATTTTGGCCCTTATTCAATACGAGAGAGCAATAATTGCGTGCTCGAAATGATGAAGTTGTAGCAAAGACTCACAAATTTGCACCCCAAAATTACGGAGGAGCATGTGCGCCACAACAATTGACACGGGAGCATTCTTCACAAAAGACTCGCAATTCCAAACGATAAGCAGGTAGCAGCTTCCGGAACTATTTCACCAGCAGTGTCCTCAGATTGCATGTATTTCCCATATCAAAGCGGTGAAAAAAAACAATAATCACTATAGCAAAAAACTCCGAAAAAAAACATGGAAACAATACGCAAGAGGTATTCTTTGTTCTTTCTTTTTCGGAGCGCGAAATCGTGGAGTTCTCGTAAGCGGATTAAAATTAAAAAAAAAAAAAAACGTGGGACGTAACTGAATTACGGACATGAGAGGAGTGAACAAGAATTGTACTATCGGTGCGAACTCTTGACTCTTCTTGAAATTACCGTTCATGTCAAGGGACGACTTCACTGATTCCCATTCCGTCGTCGAAACTATTGAAATTTTGCAAGAAACAATTTTTAGGAAACTTTGCTGCCCAGTTGCGACATGAACGACGCGGCGTTCCTTCACCCTGTTTCTTTTCCTGGAATGGTATTTCTCCACGCGAGCAAAGCTATTGCGTGTCAATTGATACGACTACCGAACCTACGGGAGGTTTTATTCGTTTTGTAATCGCTAGGTAGCGTTCTAATTGAAAATTTCAACAAAAAACCAAAAATATTGAAGTGCGCTAGGAGTCGCTGAATTTCAAGTAAAAATGAAACTAGTTCACTTTTTTGAAATAACCACAAACTTTATTTATCGCTTTTCAATTACATCCAATTACATTACATTGAGAGCGAAGTACTCTCAATATATCGCTTTTACTTTTCACACCATTCGTGCTCTCGATACACGACTTGTTCGCCTTCTAAATTGCGACTGACTGGCTCACAATATATCGCCTCGACCCGCGCACTAATCGCGCTCTGTCGATCACACGACTCGACCGGCTTCTCAATCTCGACCGACTTTATCACAAGCGCTCGCTATTTTTATTTCGTTTTATTCTGTCGTTTTTCGTCTTCATATGATGTTTCTATGAATCATTTCCTATTCAGATAATTTCGCTGTTTCCACGAAGCCTAGTCTATGAGTAATATGTGTGCGTAAATATGTGCAAACTAGTAGATAGCTGGCGACCGCGAATATTGGATGAACAACTGGGGCCAACATGTAACAATATTTTTTTGGCGAACCTCGTGCCTAGTCGTCTCGTGCACGCTCAACCCAAAAACTCTCGTTTTTTTTCTGCATCCAGCCTTACCGATCTAACTATCCGTTTTCTTCGTTAAGTTCAGCTACCAGAAATGCTGCCTTAATCATTTCCTTTTTATGTCGATTGGTAGATGACACGACGTTATCTCAATTAACAGTAAGAGAGATGAAATTAATCGCGAGTGATTTTGACAGAACCTAGGGTGTAGCCTAGCGTGTTGGTCTACAATGCGAAAGTCGTTAGTTCAAATCCCGTTCGACGCATAATTCGAGCATACTGCCTGCTTTGGGTATACCTTGCCCACCTCAATCTACGAAAATGAAAATAATCGATGATAGAGGGTTGTACGAAGGTCTAACAACCCTTCCACAATAAATAATGAAAATAAAGAACCTGAAAGTCAGGAGGCCAAGGCCCGATTTGGGTTGTAGTGCCATTGTAGAAAAAGAAGATTTTGCCAGAGAAAATAAAAAACAATTTTTGGGGACTATGCAGGGAATACCATCGGAACCAGCAGATGTATAAATATTGATTTTATGAAGAATCCTGCGAAAATGAATCGAAGGTAGACGAAATCTAGATGGTCTTATAGGCGGTTGTCCGAGAGCTGTGCGAACGGGTGTCAGACAAGGCAGCATATTATCACCAACCCGGTTTCTGGTGGTACTAAACGACATCTTGAAAGCTGCAAAAAAGTTTTCAGTGGGGACTCTTAAGTCACATTGATCATGCTGATAACATGTGTTTGCTTGCACATAACCGTTCGTACTTAGAGCCAAATGTTGCACTCTAAATGGAAAGAGGCCGGACTGAAAATAAATGTGAGTAAAACCAAGTATATACATGCTAATGAACTCGAACACTAGCGCATCGATTGTTCTTAGTGCACAAGGAAGAGGTGCAAGATTCTTGTTACCTCGGAAGCATTGTCAGCATAGACGGCGGAGGAAAAAAGGATATTGAAGCTCGTATAAATAAAGCTCAGACCTTCGGTATCCTTTCCTTTTTCTGGAGGTTAAGAAAGATCTTCCTTCGCACGAAGCTACAAGTGGTTTTATGCTTATACTACATGGAAAGTGACCGTAAAGCTAACCGAGAAACTGCAAGCTTTCGTAAACCAATGCCTCCGACGCATATTCTGGTCAGATATGATTTCCAATGACGAACTTTAGAGTACTGAGCACTGGACAGACTAAAATAGGCACTGAGATTCAAAGGCGGAAATGGCAGTGGATCGGTCACACTTTGAGGATAGCAGAGCAGAGCAGAGCAAAACATTGCAAGACAAGCTTTGGATTATAATCATCAAAGAAGACGTCGGATTGTTCGAGCAGTAGCACAGGGAACCGTCACTGAACCGACATGGATGGAGGCAAAGCATTCAGGAGGCCAGGGTCCGATTTGGGATGTAGCGCCATCGTAAGTAAGTAAGTAAGTAGCACAGGGAAGCAAATAATTGAGCAGGAGGCTATAAACAACTCCTGGCGACAACTAAAGGACGACGCCTTCTGGAATAGAACTGTTTATGTCCTATGCCCCTATAGGGGGTCTTAACAGCAAATTGATTGATTATCGGGAGGGATTGGTTGGTTGCAGACAGTTTGTAGTTTCGTTCGGAACTTGCTGCGAGACAATTTGCTTTCTCAACAGGTTGGACTGCAAACTCCACTTACATCTAGAAGTGGTGTTTTGTTGCTGTCCGTATTAAAAAATGTTCAAGAAATTTTCGAACTTTTTGCTGTTTTGAGAATTTTTCACCCAAGTTTTTGGTCATTTTAAAACTAATCACTTTGCAGGAATATTTTTTGACACTTTGACTTAAAGAGATCTATTGGTAAGTGGGGTGTTGCACTTAAAAATTTAGAAAGCATTTTTCTTATTCTAAATGGCCGCATAACAAGCCTTACTAAACGACGAATCTTTCGTCAGTTTGATTCGATTATAACTGAAGGGTTTGAAAAGCTTTATACCGTTCAGGATAGTCTCGGTTATAATATTTGTGAACTAAAGCATACATTTCTTATTATGTCACCACTATACTGATGGTATTTTTGAATCAATAGATAATCAACATATGTTCAGTTGTCCGCCTTTTCATTTGCGAACGATTGCGATATAAAACGGGAATCCCATGGCAAGAAATAACAACGCCTAAAACATCTACTAGGCCCTAACTTGCATGGCTCAATTCTGTTTTCAATAATCCAAATCTTTACATCTATCAAAACTTTTTTAATAGAAACATTTCATCAATTTTCTCATTTTTTTTTTTATAGAAAAAATGGAAGCCTGTTCGTCTAAATCCGTACTGCTACAGACGAAATCTTGAAATCGCCGATTACTCAATCTAAAGACTTTACTATTAGATGAAACAGCTCCTCCCCCATTAATTCGATTATATATAATTTTTTGCTGGAAAATATTTTTTTTTTTTTTTTAAGAAATCAAAAGTGATAAATTTAGTGAAGTAAAACTAACGCGAAAACAAAATCAATCCTAAACTAAAAACACTGAGTAGATTTAAGTTTAACCCACAGAAGATGGGAAAAAATATACACAGGAGATTATTCTTAATTGCGATATTTAATTTTATTTTCTCCCACATTTAACAATTAATTCATGTTTATGTTTTTTTTTTTCACAAAACGATCATTTTCCTAGACAAATTTTTACATTTAATTTTTTTTTCCAGTTATTAATCATTTCTATTCTATGATATAGTGATAAGATAAAGTGATAAAAATAAATAAAACAAATTCCTTAAGTCGGTTAGGTTAACAAAAATACAAAAAAACAAAAATTTTCAATGATCTAAAATAAAATATTTATCAGAATTTATTTTTATATGAAAACACAGCGTCTTCCCATTTTCATAATCTTTATAAGAAAAAAAAAAGCAAATTACGCAATTGAAATTCAAAAATAATGAAATGATCATTGAAATTAGTTAACACGTTGTCTGATTACGATCATCAAGACTGACAGAGAGAATGCATGCACTTTATAAAGCCAAATTACTGTTTTATTATTATTATATTTTTTTAAATTTAGATTTAAGAGTTCTGTATTAAAACATTAAAGAAATTAAACAAATAAAAAAAGAAAACAAGTGAAGGCAACCTAGATTTTATAAGGTCTTCAGTTCAATGTGTGGTTTAGTTTTAATAGATAGAATAAAACGCGATACATTTATATATAAATATTTTATTATGTGATTCATATCTCATTTATATTTTTCTTCAATAAAAAAAAAAAGTTTATACATATTTTATGAAATGCTGTTTTTTTTAATTAATAAAGTTTCTTTATTATCTTAAGAAAGGTCAAGTAAAATAGAAACCAGTGCACTTTAAAAATCGCTCACTATCGCACTGTTATCGCTATATATCATCATATGGCCACTCCTTGCACTTGTATACACCGCGTATTTCACATTTTAATCATTAAACGCACACAAGAATGAATCTTTAGTTTGTACTCTAAATAGAAAGACTCAAATTCTGAAATAGGGAAAGAAGATAAGAGTACGAGAGGATATATCATACAATGTTAATAACGAGGTTTTACTTTGCCTATATACACACCCAACTGTTTTTTTACAAGGTCTCTTTTTTGCATGATTTTGAAATAACACACAAAAGAACAAACACCACTTTTTTCGTTCTAATAAAAAAAAATTTTTCGAAATAAATTCAAAATTTTTGGTGTCTTACATAAAATGCAGACGATACAAAAACAAAATACAGTTGAAAAGTCCCGAATTTTATTATATCAGTTGCATTTTACATTTTTATATCCTGTCCTGGTTTAATTTGCGAGGTTTTGAAATTTGCTGCAAGTATAGAGTAAAATCTGCTCTTTTCCAATCGCAGTGATTCACTGTGATTGCTCTTTTTCAATATCTGTGAAAAAGAGCAGCTCTTCCAATAGCAGTGATTTTTTTACCTCTATTCTCCAAGCTAGTGCGCAATTAGAAAAAAACGGACAAACGAACTAAGCAGCAATTTTCTGCGAAATCCTACATCTTTCAATCAGGCAGACCCAATCTCATGCTCAGCACCACCAGCTCAGTACGCATAGTGAACAGTTCCTCCATTTCCCCTGGGAATGAAAAGGTTTTCTTGTACTATCCAAAGTGCGAAAAAATGATCGAGCGCAATCGAGTCAGGATGGCAAAAATGTCAATAGCATCGCATATACACAAGACAAATAAAAAAACGGGTGCGGGTGGTCATAGAAAATCAAACCAAAAGGGTCTATTTTTTTTCTTTTTTCACACGATATTACCTCACACAAGCAATTTCATCATGAAGAACGTAAATCTCTTATCGACTCGGTGGACTGCAACATAAATTGGCGGAACTTGCAATAGTCGCATCTTACATGTCCCACCACCGACGAGATCGAAACTTAGAACAAAACCCGCCAAACAAATAGCCAGCAAAGCGCACCATTGACCACTTCGCACGTCCCACCTTACCTATCAGAACAGATCTCACCGATCAAAATATCGCTAAACAAATCGCAGTCGTACTTCATCCAGCTCCAATTCCATTCATTCATTACTCTACTCCTCAGTTTAAAGCAATATCACTTAGAGCACGAGCAGTGTGTAGATAGATGGTGTGTGTCGACTATCAATTAGGTTTGGAATAGCTTATATGATTGATAGTCTTTGATATCACAGAGCTGAGAAGTGAACAGATATCGCTGAGCGCTAGCGATATAACAGATTCGAAGACAATGGAATATATCAGGTGTCCCAAGCGACAGTCGAGCAACGAAAGAGCCATATGCTGTATGAGCGACGTTCTTTTTTTTTTAAGTAGCCGAACACAACTTAGGGGGTCACCCTTTAATGTAAATTACACAGTCAAGGTTAGACGGGATTAAAAGGGGGGAAAAGCCTAAAATGCCGGTGGACGTTGAGTTTGAAACGTCGAAGGTCGTATGACTATGGGAATACAGCTTCAGGCAATGCATTCCAGAGCTTAGAAATTCGGGGTATGACTGACTGCTTATATTTCACTGTGCGGGAAGTTGGAAGCTCAACAGTTAACTCGTGTGCGCTTGAAGGTAGGCGAGTGTTTCTAGGAAATGAGTACAGAGGTGGAATAAGTTTAGCAAGTCCCTCACTGCATTTACCATGAAAGCAGCGGTAGTAAATGCTTAATACTCCGACATCTCTGCGATGCTCTAGGGAGCCTATAGGAACCGTGTTGGCTTCATCTCGAATTAGTCGGTCCGCCTGTTTCTGGACACGGTCGAGCATCGCAAGTTGCGTTTTGGGTGCCCAGCCCATAAATGCGAATTGTACTCGAGGTGTGGTCTAATGTAGGCATTATAGATATTTGCTAGGTCACTGGGAGTAAAATATTTTTTACATCTTTGGAGAACTCCTAGGCGTTTGGAAGCGTCAAGTGCTACGGTTCCAATTAAGATGGTTATTTATTTTGATGCCAAGGAGTGAGAAGTATTCAGAAGAGTTTAGTAGGACACCATCGAAGGTTACATTAGAAGCCGACGTCGGGACATCACATTTAAGGGAAAGATGAGAGGCCTGTGTTTTTGAGGTGTTGAAATCTACGCTATTTATCCTGCTCCATTCAAAGATTAGGTTCAGATCGGAGTTCAATGATTCAAATAGTTCGGCACGTTTAGATGCTGCCGGGACATGGTGAGCGTTAGTAATCGAGTCGATTTCATAGATGTTATTCAGGGTACTGTCATCTGCAAAGCAATGTATCGGATTGAGCGTTGACGACAGAAGGTCATTTATAAAAATAAGAAAGAGTGTGGGTGATAAAACAGAGCATTGGAGGACTCCAGAATCTATGGGAAAGGGAGAAGATGCCAAGCCATCCAATACGACTTGTATGGTGCGTTCATATAAGAAACTCTTGATCCATTTTATGAGGTTATTATTAAAGCCGACTGCTTTGAGCTTCACTAGGAGACAATTGTGCCAAATTCTGTCAAACGCTTTAGCGATGTCAAGCGCCAGAACTTGACCTTCGCCAAATTTATGGATGCAAGAGTTCCAACGGTCAGTAAGATAAGCCAAGAGGTCACCTGTAGATCGTCCGGAACGGAATCCGTATTGGCGATCATTGATAAGTTTGTTATCTTCAAGATAGCGGACTATTTTGCGATTCACAGCCGTTTCCATCACTTTCGACAGAACGGAAGTAATGGCGATGGGGCAATAGTTGGCGGACAACGCTTTGTTTCCTTTCTTGGGAATCGGCTGAACATTCGCCATTTTCCACGTGCGCGGAAAGTGTCCAGAAGAGTAAGAGAGATGGAATAAATCGCGCAGCGGCTTAGCCAGGGACGCAAAACAATTTTTAGGACTAAGGGGGTAATACCATCGGGACCTGCAGATTTCTGAACGTTGAGCTCACAAAGAATTCTGGAGATAAATCGTGTGCGAAAATGAATAATATTAATAATAATAATTTATTTCATCAAAAAATTGATTACTACAGTTATCCACAGCTATGCACAGTTGGAAACAATAAAAAAGAATAAAAATAATTAAACAGAATTAGGTACACAAAAATTTAAACTTTTTACAAAATCAAACATTATTAACCTCAAGAAAGCTGACTTTTTACTTGTGGGACACTCATGTGAAAATCCAATTGCGAGAAGAAGGTAGACGAAATCCAGATGGTGATACAAGCGGGGGAGACTGGTTTGTCGCTGGCAGCCTGGAGTTTCGTGCGAAACTAGCTGCGAGAAGATTGACTTTCTCAACAGGATGGACTACAATTCGGTCCCCATCTAGAAGAGGTGGTGTAGATGATTTTACATGGTTGCTGTTGACCGTTTTAACAAATGACCAAAAAGATCTCGAGCCATTTGGTGTTTCGAGAATTTTCCGTCGAAGGTTTTGGTCGTGTTAAAACTTAGCACTTTTCAAAATCGACTTGCATGTATTTCTTGACACGTTGTAAAGAGATCTGTTGGCAAACGTTGGGTTGCTCTTAAAAATTTAAAAATATTTTTTCTTGTTCCGGATGGCCGTAAGACAATCTTTAGTCAACCACGAATCCTTCGACGGTTTGATACCTTTATAATTAAAGGGTATGAAGAGTTCCATACCCTTAAGGATGGTTTCGGTTACAAGCTGACAAGCTGTATCACAATTATTAGACTCAAAACACAATTTCCAATTAAAGGCCTTGAAAAACTATTTTAATGCTCCCCAGTCTGCTTTTTTGTAACAACAGATGGTTCTTCGAGGCACTTTGACTTTTAATGTATTTACAGCTGTAATCGGAAATTGTGCTCGAATCAGGAAGTTGTCAGTATTCCCAACTGGGGATGGCGATATCACAGAAGCAGAATATTTGTCGGGATGATTCGTTAGAAAAATGTCAAGCAAGTTTGAAGCATGGTTTGCTATTTCAGGCAATCGATTTGGTTTGGTTACCAACTGCACTAGTCCATTTAGTGAAGCGAAGAGCTCAGTGTCTTGACCCTGTTGGTCCGTATTGGTAGAATGCTTCAGGCAGACATTATTATGAACGTTGAAATCGCCCGCTATAACGATTTCAATGTCAGGGTTTGCATCATACAATGCCTGAATATACTCAGACAACTTATCCAATGTTCTAGTGTTTGCTACAGTCAATGTCGAACTTCTGTAAGCATAGCAAGAAAATAATTTGCCTTTGGACCTGAAGTTTCACCCAGGAGTAGTTAAACTCTAGATTGGTGCAGGTGCCTAGATGGAAAACAACTTGAAAAGCTACATCATCGCGCATATATATATAGCGACAAAAGAGACAGAATAAATTAATAAAATTAAATTGACTAGTATTAGGGTATAGCCTAGTAGGTAGTGTGTTGGTCTTGTAATGCGAAGGTCGTGAGTTCAAATCCCGGCCGGCGCAACATATAATTCTGGCACATTACCTGCTTGGGTATATCTTGGTCACCTTAATCTAAGAAAATGAAAAAAATTCGTAGAAAGAGGGTTGTTCGAAGGGCTAACAACCCTTCCACAATAAATAATGAAAACTGTTAAGAAACCTGAATATCAGGAGGCCTAGGTCCGATTTGGGCTGTAGCGCCATTGTAGAATTAGTAGGGACACTTCAAGATGTCAAACGCATAGTGTGTACTACAATATATAACTATATTTAACAGCAGTCAATAATATAAAAAAAAGGAACGAAGACAAAGTCAAACAAATTTGCTATAAAATTATATGTAAACGAAAAATAAAAAGTAATAATAAATAAACAAAACTAAAGAAAAAACAAAAACAAAACAAATGCATACAACCATGTCATACGGCACTCCACAGTTTCAATACACCTCTACGGGTCGGGGATTGCAAAAAAGCAATGGGTGCAATGTACCCGCCAGTACTAGGCCTTAACAGGTACATGCATCCACAGCCCACGACCCTTTAGCCAACAGTTAGGAACTTAGCTGATGGATTGGATGGTAGGTAGCCGTCCATTTATGATGAGATGATGCTGGATTCTTTGGCGCCCAAAAAAAAAAAAAAACTCGCGCACAATATGCTTTAACTTCTTTTTCTCTTTTGTTAGACGTATTCGAATAGAAAAATAAAACCACTAGAGAACAAAAAAAAAAACATAACAATGCGATTTTGGACATTTTTGCTTACCACTTCCCTTCCCTTACACCTCCCAACTTAAAACTTTTACCAAAATTTAAAATTATGTAGTTCTATAATCTGACGATTTGATATCTGTACTCTGTTTTGAGTTATAACGGTTTGAAATTTTGGAAAGTGCACCATTTTTGAAATGCTTCCTATTTCCCCCCACTACTTCTATGACAAAATTTTATATTTTTTTTTTGTATTTTGCTGGTATAGCTTAATGTGTGTACTAATTTTTAATTACGTAGCTTAAGAGATAGTTGAGATATTCATTTTAAGTGTTTTTCTTTGCATCCCTCCTCCTGACCCTCCTCCTTACAGTAATTAGCCTCTTACTGAGCTGATTTTGGTGGATCTTTATGGTCCCAAAATATGTTTTTTATGGTAAGTAATTTCGAAGATATGTATAATCATTTGAAAAAAAATTCGGCCGACAATTTGTTTTTAGCCCCCACCCCTTTTCAGATGCCAATGGAAAAGAAATAAAATTATTTTTAAAGTTTGTCCCACAATCCTCTCTACATTTATAGTTCCAACCTGCATTCGTAGTGGAGATATTAGAAAGTGTTGTTTTTTACTTTTTCCCTCTCCCCGCCTCCCCCTTCCACTTGACACTCGCCAAAATTTAGATAATGGAGCTCACTTACTCAATCAACGATCCACCCAAAAACAAACATTCTATCTTTAACGGTCTCGGAGATATGAGTCCATATGTACGGCGTACGACGGGACGGATTTTTTTTTTGCATTATTAGGCTAATTTAGTCATGAAACACGAAACGGTTATTAATAAAGTTTTCAAACAATATGATAAAATTTATAAGACAATACTAGGCATTCACTTGATAGCTCTGATAATGCCTTTTTAACCAAAATTTCTAGATGCGGTATTCTTAGAGATTTCAGCACGACAGTTTGGACATGTAGCGAATTGATCTCTTAGCCTTAACTCAATTAATATAAATAATTAAGTGTTAAATAAAAATATTCATTATATGAACGTTGGAAAGAAAAAAATAATAATAATTACAATATTGTATGAGGGGAAGAAAGAAAGAACTTTATCGGTTTACTTTTATTTATTTTAATTATACAGTGTGACCCAACTAAAAGTGTCGATTTAAAAATTAATTAAAAAAAAACCGTTTAATATTTTTCCAAATTTTTTTTATTTGAAAGTACAATCCTTCCGGTTAATTATGGAAAATTATTTCATTCAAATGGCTGCCGCAGCTGGCCTTACAGTAGGCCATTCTGTTGGCCCAATTTCGAAGCACATTTTGGAATGTTTGCGGCTCTATATCGGCAATGGCTGCTTCAATATTGGCCCTCAAATGGTTAATTGTTTGTGATTGTCCGCATAACACTTGTTCTTCACTGCTCTCCACAAATAAAAATCCAAACGTGTCAAATCGCAGCTCCTTGGCGGCCAACTGACATCGCCATTTCGACTGATAATGCGACCATCGAATTTTTCACGCACTTCGGCTATTGTTTGGCCCGCTGTGTGGCACGGAGCACCGTCTTGTTGGAACCAAAGATCGTCCAAATCAATATCTTCAAGATATGGCCACAAAAAAGATGTTAACATGTGGCGGTAACGCTCGCCATTGACCGTAACGGTCGCACCGGACTCATTTTCGAAAAAATACGGGCCAATGATGCCGCCGCGCAACAATCCACACCACACAGTCACACGCAATGGATGCATTGGCTTCTCTTCATATGCCTGAGAATTTTCAGATCCCCAAATGCGACAATTTTGCTTGTTTACGTCGCCGCCGCCGAAATGGAAATGAGCTTCGTCCGAAAAGATGATTTTTTGAGCAAAATCTTCATCAATTTCAAGTTGGTCGGAAGCCCACACAGCGAATCGATATCGAAGTGGATGGTCTGGGGCCTTCAATTGCTGGACTAATTGAACTTTATAGGGCCACAAACCAAGATCATTACGCAAAACTCGTTGCATGGAAGAGCGGCTGATGCCCATTTCTAATCTACGACGGCGATACGATGTTCTCGGCTGTCGGCGCACATTCTCGGCCACCGCGGCGATATTTTCGGGCAAACGAACGGGATGAACACGGGAACGTGTTGGTGCGTCAATAATCATGCCCGTTTCATGAATTTTTGCACTTTCTCGACCGAATTTCGTACGACATTTTCTTGCAATTTCGGTCCAATTGTCTTCGTTTTGGAAATAAATTTTCAATACTTCCCAGCGTTGTTCAAGCGTAAATCGACTCATTTCGTTCAGCGGAGATATGATGCTGAATTTCTGTCAAAGTTAGAATGACATTAGTGTTGCCAGGTGCAAAAAAAACGGTAATTTAAAAACACACCGATAGCTCGGTCACCCTGTAATGCTAATTAAGGATTAAGTACAAAATTTGAGCTCGATAAATGTTATACGTACTGAGCAAATTGGTTTAAAGTATTTCATGAAAAAGTGCAGTTTGTATGGGAGGTGGTGGAAGGAGAGAGGAGATTCAAATGATTTTTATACTGTGGATTGGTGCCGTCATAGAAATAATATGTTCTAAGATTCAGATTTATAGCTTTCATACTTTTTGAGAAAATTCGTTTATTGTAAAATTCCGAAATTTGATCATTTTGTATGGGAGGTGGTAGAAGGAGTGGGGTTATTGAAATAAGACCAAACGCAGATTACCTCTCGAAGCATACCCAAAAAACTGTGAAAGTTTCTTTATAATCGGTTTAGCCGCTATTGCGTGAATGCTGGACAGACAGACGGACAGAGAAGAATTTTAAAAACGTATGTTTCTGCTTAGTTATTTCCCAAATAAAGCAAAATACTTATAGTAACTTAAAATACTTATACTAACCGACAGACACCACAATTAGACTCCTCATATACTTCTACCAACTTTGAATGAATTTCTGTTGGCGATAAACCATCCTAAAAGAATTTTTTGACAAAACGGTTTTCAAGTTTATTCATTTTCAACACACAACACGTTTACTTTAAACAGCTGCATGTATATGTCTAATGAAATTCACATTTGGCATTTACTTTTGCAACAAGTGTAGTAATTTGATTTGTAGCAGTGCCATCCATAGGCTGGACCGAGTATGTATGTACATGCACATCATTTGTTTATGTTTACATGGGTGAAATAACCACGTGATTGATACGCATGCATCGAGGACATACATAGTGTTGTGATTTATTTAAATGAAAAACGATGTGGACTCTTTGACAACTTATATTCAACTGCGTATTACAATAAAGCTCTTATTTCTAGACTTACTAATACATACATATAACATCTCCCTTTATAGATAATATTATTTTGTTTTAAGTTCCTTTAAATAAACCAATTTCATCTGATTATAAAAATAATAGTATTAATCTAAAAGTTTCAAAATTAATTCTTAAAATAAATAATTCAGAAAATATAAATGTATTTCATACAAAGGTAGAAATTTAAATTATTATTATTTTAAGTTCTTTAAAGAAGTCAAATTCATTTGCTTATAAAATTAATAGTATAGCTAATTCAAAAATAATTCACTTAATTAAACAATAGTGACATTTTCAAATTACCTTTTTATGTGATCTACTGGATAAGTGAATTTATTTGGAGTTAAAATAGTTCTTCCGTAACGACTAGTTTGAGGTACATTTTTACCTTTATTACATTCATTGTTTTGAAGATCATTGTTTGTATTATTAATTTCATGATTTGTTTTTTGTTGCAAGGTTGAATTCAAAGACTGTTCGATATGAAGGTTTGTTTTTGGTGACTCGATTATATGTTGCCTATTGCGTCTATATATACCTGAACCAATACTATCCCTTATTATATAAGATCTCGGCTCTCTACAATTTTCTATTATTGTGCCTGGTTGCCAATTAGAATTTGGGGTTTTTTGAAAATAGATTTGTTTCTTCTCCCTAATTGGTTTTAGTACTTTAGCTCCGCGATTATAGTATGATTTAGTTCGACTTAATTTGTTATTAATAGTTTTCTTATGTTTTTTAAAGTCAATAATTTTGGGTTTTAAATTTTTTGGGACTGTTGGAATTTTAGTTCTAAGCGATCGAGACATTAAAAGTTGAGCTGGTGAGTTTGTGTTACCTTTAGGAGTTGTACGATAATGTAAAAGAGCAGTGTAAGGATCTGTTGCAGATTCATGACATTTTTTCAACAGTTTCTTAATTGTTTGTACACTTCGTTCTACAAGACCATTAGACCGCGCCAAGTATGGACTAGAAGTAAAGTGTTCAATATTCCATTCTTGACAAAATAATTTAAATTCTGTAGAACTGAAAGGAGGACCATTATCTGTTATTAAGACTGCAGGTATCCCATGTCTCGCAGAGAATGATTTTAAGTGATTTGTAACTATGGTACAAGAATAGCTTTTATTTAGTTTGGCAATTTCGAAGTATTTCGAGTAATAGTCAACAGCCAAAATATATATTGCTTTATTGAACTCAAAAAAGTCTACCGCCACTTTATACCAAGGAATGGCTACTATTTCGTGAGGCTTTAATGGTTCCTTTTGATTAGAGCACCTATTTTGAAGACATGATTCACAATTTTGTACCACATTTGTTATATCTTGATTAATATTAGGCCTGTATACCAGACTTTTGGCTAGATTTTTACATCTTTCTATCCCCATATGACCCTCGTGAATAAGCAAAAGAATTTTTTGTCGCATAACTTGTGGTATAATTATCCGATTATTTTTAAATATTATCCCATTTATTATATGAAGTTCATCTTTTATACTGGCATAAGGTGCTGCGAGTTCATGCATAACTTTTTTATTGTTTGGCCAGCCATTCATAATGTAGTTTTTAACTTCCATTAGAGACTTATCACTATTGGTACAGTTTTTAATTTCTTCAAGCTTTGCGTCGGTAACGGATAGACTTGATACAAGCATATTACAATGTAATGCAAGGTCTTTGTCAAAGTCCGTTAGTGCTTGATCCGGCAATGCTGCGCGTGAAAGAGTATCTGCTATGTAAAGATATTTTCCTGGTTTATATATTACATTTATGTCGTACGCTTGCAAACGAAGCATGAACCGCTGAAGTCTGGCAGGAATTTTGTACAAAGGTTTTTCAAAAAGAGGTATGAGCGGTTTGTGATCTGATTCAACAGTGACGGATTTTCCATATATGTATTGATGGAATTTGGTGCAACGGAACAAAATTGCAAATAACTCCTTTTCAATTTGTGCGTAATTCTGTTGACAATTTGTTAGCGTGGCTGATGCATATGCAATTGGATTTGAATTATGCATTATTACCGCACCTACTGCATTTTTTGAAGCATCAACTGATAAGATTAATGGTTTATTTTGATCGAAGTATACTAAGATAGGAGTATTGGACAATAAAGACTTTAGTTTCAGAAATTCTTTTTCATGAACTTCGGACCAATGCCACATTATTTCTTTTTTAAGTAAGTTTCTTAAGTTAGAATTTTGCTCTGAGAGATTTTTGATAAATGCCCCCAAGTAGTTGACCATTCCTAAAAAACGTTGAAGATCATTGACATTATTTGGTTTTGGCATTGCACAAATTGCTTCTATTTTCGATGGATCTGGTTTGACTCCTTCTTTATTAAAAATATGGCCAATAAATTTTATTTCTTGAACACAGAATTTTGACTTAGACTTATTGAATTTCAGACCCAAACTTTTACTTCTCTCTAAAACTAGTTTTAAAGTTCTATCATGTTCTTCTCTAGTCTTACCATGTATTAAAAAATCGTCTATGTAGATTATGACATTTGGAATATCAGCGAAACTTTTCACCATCTCCGCGTGAAAGATTTCTGGAGCGGCATTTATTCCAAATGGTAGGCGCTTAAAGCAATATTTACCAAATGGAGTGATAAACGTACATAGTTTAGATGATTCTTCGTCCAATTGCATCATCCAAAAACCCGAATTAGCGTCTAAATTGCTAAAAAATTTGGCATTAGTTAATTTCGATCTACAATCATCTAGGGTTGGGAATTGATAATGAGAGCGTAGTATAGCTTTAGTTAAGTTTCTGGGATCTAAACATAGTCTTAATTTACCATTAGGTTTACGTACCAAAACAATCGAATTCACCCATTCTGTTGATTCTTCAACTTTCTCAATAACATTTAATTTCTCCATATTTTCGAGTTCATTTTTTAACTCCGTTAACAAACTGAAAGGAATTTTTCTAGGCAAATCTACTACTGGTTTTATATTTGGTCTTAACTGAAAATGACACTTGTTTTTTAAACAGCCTAATCCGTTGAATACATCTTTATAGTCATTAATAATATTTAAATTACAAATATTTAAATGTGGACTTACAGTTTTTACATTATTATTAACGTTAATTAATTCCATTGCCAAGCATGCTCTGCGACCTAATACCGCCTGACAGTCCATGTCCGATATTGTAAAGTTGTGTAAATAGTCCTTATTATTCCAATTACATTTTAGTATGCACGTTCCAATTGCTGGTAGTTGCTGCCCGTTGAATGTTTTTAGTTTGTATTTAGCAGCTTTTATTTTAGTTGGTTCTATTTTTAATAGTTTACTATGTTGACGAGAAATCACATTAGTTTGTGCACCCGTGTCTAATTGAAAAGAAAGACGCTTGTCATTAATGTTAACGTCTACGGCCCAAATACAGCTGTCATCATCTATTTCTTCGTTTATCGTTCCAATGAAGAGAGTATCCATGTTTGTATATGGAGCGGAATCTGTTGAAGTATTTGATTCCATTTCTATATTCCTTATATATATTTTTGAGCGACACATTTTTGCGAAATGATTTTTCTTCTTGCACTTATGACACACTACACCTATTGCGGGGCACTTGTATTTGTGCTCTTCTCCACATCGATCACATTTTCTGTTGTTGCCTGACTGCCGATTGAATCTTCTGTCTCTGTTCCAATTGTCGTCTGTATTTCTTCGTTTACCGTGTTTGTTTTGTCTTTGGTTGTATTTGTCGTTGCTAGTGTGACCGTGAAATTTATTTGAACGTTTTTTGTATGTATGCGCTGTATTTATAGTGCCAACGAAATGAGAGACATTTCCCTGTTGCAGTGTATGTGCTTGCTCCTTTGCTATTTCTGAAGCTTTTGCAATATCAAAAGCTTTGGAGAGTCTTAAGTCATTTTCGTTTAGAAGTCTTTCTTTAATTTTTGAAAATTTATTCGAAAGACCACAGACAAAAATGTCGCGAACAAGATCTTCGCGAAGCGATCCAAATTCACAGGATAGGCTTAAATTTTTTAGCGTAGTTATGTACTCTTCGATAGATTCGTCCGGGCTTTGAATTCTAGTAAAAAACTTATGCCTTTCCATTACTAAATTTACTTTCGGTAAAAAATACGCGTCCATAAATTCTGTTAATTCCTTCATTGTTATTTCGTCCAAATCTCTGTTAAAAGAAGAGAAAATATCCAAAGCCTCGGGACCCATGCTGTGTAATAATATCGCCACCTTTCTCGAATCCTCTAAATTTTCCAAATTACCTGCCCTCATATAAATCTTAAACTGGTTTTTCCACCTGCACCATGCCGCTGGGAGGTTCGAATTTTTGAAATCCATTCGTGGAATCGTTGCTATTCCATCGCTAGTACAAACCACGTTGTTCGACATTTTCGCTATATCGGTAGATGCGCCGCTAGATTTACCGTTAGATGTGCCTTTCGAATCGTCTGCACCACTGCCGTTGACCATTGTATTTATTTTGTTTAGTTAAAACTTTATTTATTTGTCTCTATTTATTAAACTTTATTTATTAGATTTTAATCACTTGGCCTCCATTATCTGACTTTATTAATTTGACTTATTTGTCTTCCCATACCTGACACCATGTTGTGATTTATTTAAATGAAAAACGATGTGGACTCTTTGACAACTTATATTCAACTGCGTATTACAATAAAGCTCTTATTTCTAGACTTACTAATACATACATATAACACATAGCTGAACGATATCGTAATGCTTTCGCAGTGCTAACTGATAATTCAAAATAATTTTCGTTTTAAACATGCAGTCCAAATGTTAACTCTGTTTACTGGATTCGTTGAAAACATGAAATATCTCCACAATTTCCGTCTATCAAACCAAATTATAGCTGGGGTGTAGCCTAGTGGATAACGTGTTGGTCTTGTAATGCGAAGGTCGTGAGTTCAAATCCCGGTCGACGCAATATATAATTCCAGCACATTGCCTGCTTGAATATACCTTGTCACCTCAATCTACGAAAATTAAAAAAAATCGTAGATAGAGGGTTGTGCGAAGGGCTAACAACTCCTCCACAATAAGTAATGAAAAGTGTTAAGGAACCTGAATATCAGGAGGCCAAGGTCTGATTTGGGCTGTAGCACCATTGTAGAAACCAAATTATTGTGATAAAAAAAAACATCCAATTTAAAATTTTCAATTATTTAATATTGATAGTTCGTTATCAAC
This sequence comes from Chorisops tibialis, assembly GCA_963669355.1. NCBI lineage: Eukaryota > Metazoa > Arthropoda > Insecta > Diptera > Stratiomyidae > Chorisops > Chorisops tibialis. The sequence goes on along the minus strand of OY770262.1, from coordinate 11,258,940 downwards.
AATAAAAAAAAACACTTTTTTAAAAGTTTTCTTCTCTATCTCTCTAACAATAAAATTGAATGCTTAACAATCTTAATTAAAAAATAAAATAAAAACGAATTATTCTAATACTAATTGCATCCTCCGTTAGTTAACTGTTTCTCAATCGCCGATGGAATGTCATCTTTTGTCTTTGAATTATTTCCGTGTCCTAAAAGTTCCGGACATGAAATATTTCCCTCCTGAATATCTTTTGCCTTCTTTAAAAGATCGTAATTGATTTTTTCGCTAACAATTGAATCTTTTCTGTAATTGCAATCAATTAAATTAAATTATTAGTTCCACTAGAATCGATTAAATCAACAACACTTACTTGTAGTCTGAATGATTAAGTACCTCCTGACGAATCCACGATGCGGTCGTTAATAATTCGCCAGATGCACGTCGTTGTATCAGACGTAAATACTGTTGAATCGTGCAATGAGTGTCGGTATCGACATCCATTGATGCGAGGTAACTATGAATAAGCGGAACCAGACCTGGGAATGTGCCCTGCAAGTACGTTCCGTATCGAAAACCATATTTTCCAAATAGAAAAAAAAACTCACCTTTCCATTAATAATTTGATCGATTGTCATTAATTCGTATTCGCATTGCGTATCACATTCGGCATCACAATTTTCTTCATCTTTACACAGCTCCTCATTTGTAGAATTGCTTCCCTTCTTCGTTATGTGCTTTCGAAACCAGAATTTTTCCTCTCGACATGCATTTCGTTTTTGCGCCTTTTGCATATTTTCGTCCACCTGGAATGCGCATAGACTGTGAATATCGAAAGATTCTCGTTCACAAAAAACTTTCGATGTCTCTTACCTTACTGATTGGTACCAAAAAATTCAATTGATACGACAGAATAACTCTGGTCAACAGAACTACGAAACAAACGATGGCAGCATTCTCGAAATCGGTCAATTGAAGCTCGCACGGTCGAAATTCGACGCGCCAGCCGATCGGTGAATTGGGCGGTGGCGGTTTAAATCGCATTGTTTGCCAATTTGTCGATTGGATATTTTCGAAATGATCGGTATCTTCCAAGTCGTTTTGATCGACCTTTTCGCTAAACAACGATATGGAATCGCGAATAAATAAATGCGCAACATGCTGTGCTAGCAAATGATCAATATCGCCTTCACGTAAACGCTGATAAACTGCTTCATCGTAAATCAGTGGTACATCGTTGAATCTAAAAACGAAGTAGAAATAATAATTGTTTCGCCAAAAAACACAGTAAACTTTTGCAATCTTACTTCTCACCGGCTTCCGATAGATACGAATCAATCGAATCGTATCGGGATTTTGGAATTCTTCTTTCATCCGGCTTCAGCGGAGCTTCGCCCCGTTCTGACGGCGTTCTACAATCGACCGAAGCACTTATCACATTCCAACGGCAATCCGATTCGGTTAGATATCCCCGATAGGCCGGCGATGCAGCCGTCAGCGCCAACATAATCGGACAGAGCGGTGCCAATTGATCGTACAAGGTACGAGCTTCGTTTATATTACACGCCTGGAAAGTCAATTGAAGGCAACAGCATCCCATACCGAAACCCATAGCGTCCATAAGTACAACATCAGGTTCACCGGGCGGACTACCATCTACTGGAATTTTTGTCTTTTCATCTTTAAAAACTGGGGAAAAAAATTTCTTAATTTTAGAAAAAAAAACTGAAATTTTTCGAGAATAGAAAAATCACCTTTCAATTTTATTGCGACTTTTTCGCCACGACGCTCTCGTATATTTCGTGTGAGTGTCGTGAATCTCGGATGGAAGGTACAAATTGCTTCGTCCGGGAAATATAGCGATCGTGCGGCACAATTTTCATCGTTCGGTCGCGTCTTGAATTCGGGAAAGGTGAACGAAGGACTTCCGAGTCGCGGAAAATTCGTTATGGACATAACTGCTTCGTTGGCTGGCAGTAAGCTGCTGACTTCTTGTCGTCGATATCGCATATTTGCTTCAACAACATTGAAATGAGCGAGAAGTCCACCGAAAGGTTTACCGGGCGTTCCTTCTATCATGTAGGAACTGTATTCGGGTCGCCACAGTGATTTCACACCTGAATTAATAATTTCAAATTAATCAATATTCGATTTTAAGGAGAGTAGAGTATAGTGTTGTAATGCTACGAAATAGTGCTCGCATAAAGCGTGTGGCCGTCTACCTACACCATAACTCCTGAACATTTTTTTTTCATGTAAATTTTAACAAAAAAGAAACTTTGAGTTCGTACGCGAGACACACCCCCCAATGCTTCTACCACCTACCATATTGTTGCATACCCTAGTCGTTCGTCGAGTGTTCGCGGTTTTCAGTTCTTCTACACACACGCGCGCGCACATATTGCTCATCGTGTAGGCTTCGCGAACAGTGGACGAACAGCAGACGAAAAGCAAACAAAAAGCAGACGAATAGCGGTCGAATAAAACCACATAAAAAGCCGAGCTTTTACGACGCAAGTCTGAATTGTGAAGCGAAAGAGTGAAGAGCGAGTCATCGCGTGGAAAATCGCGATAGACAGTTATGAGTTGATACTCGAGTAGGAGTGTCGACAGACGAGTGCAATCGACGGTCGGAGCGGGGTTCAGAACCAAGCCACAGTAAGCGTGTAAGTCCTGTGATCGACAGACGGAGTTCAGCAAGTGACAGTAAACGGGTAAGTCCTGTGGACGGCAGGAGTAAGTCCTGTGATCGACAGGCGGAGTTCAGGAAGCGACAGTAAGCGGGTAAATCCTGTGATCGACAGGCGGAGTTCAGCAAGTGACATTAAACGGGTAAGTTCTGTGGACGGCAGGAGTAAGTCCTGTGGACGACAGGCAGGAGTAAGTCCTGTGGACGACAGGCAGGAGTAAGACCTGTGATAGACAGGCGGAGCTCAGCAAGCGAGAGTAAACGGGTAAGTCCTCTGATCGACAGGCGGAGTTCAACAAGCGACATTATGCGGGAGAGGCCTGTGCCCAACACGCGCAGATAGAGAAGCGACAATTGGCGAACGAGTATCGAACAAATAGCGAACGAAAGGCGAACGAGCGGTGGCGAACGAATAGCGAACGAATAGCGAACGAGCAGCGAACGAGTAGAGTAGCGAACGAATGGCAAACGAATGACGAACAAATAGCAAACGAGTAGCAAACGAATGGCGAGCGGTTAATGCTAATATTAAAGATGCTAGAGTTAACAAAAAGTGGAAAAGTGATTTAAATAAAAGTTTTCGGTTGCTTTAAATTAAAGTGAAAATGCACACTGGTGTGAATTATTAATCGTGACTTTTCAGTATGTCCTGAGACTTTTACCAAACTGATCAGACCGATAAACTGCCACTTTCGCCTTTGAATCTCAATCCCTATCCTAGTCTGTCTAGTTTTACTGCAAAGTTCGTCACAGGAGGTTGTATCTGGCCAACATATTCCTAAAATGCCACGGTTCCTGGACAACTGCGAGTGTCCTTTTAAGAGGTGTTGTTGTAGAGTGGTGGTAGCCACACTACTGTAATGTAGATTACCTTGAACCACTCTGAGGCCTCGGCATCTTTCACGACCTGTAGCTTGATGGCCCTCAAGACGTCTATCATTTTGGGAACCGCCCCTTGAATGAACTTGCATTTAGTAAGTTCAGGACACACCCCACACTCAGCCACAGAGATCTGTATATCAAAGCAAGGAATTCCTGCAACACCATAATTTACCACACAAAAAAACAGCATGACTTAAAATTAAGACGAAAGGTCGTTGCATGCCCTAAGGAATCCAAATCCTTTTGATCATTTGCTAAGGCCGTCAGTAATACTTTTATTTCATCGTCTACCTCACCTCTTTCTGACGACAGCCGCGCAGTCGTTGATCCGGTTGAAAAGGCAAATTTACTAACAGCGAGTTTTGTGAAAAATCAGTCACCCCCAACTGTATCGCCTACAGGCACCATATTGCATGCCATAAAGTTTCGCACTCGCGTCATTGCTAAAATTCTTCAGGATTTCAATATCAATAAATCCTCTGGTCCGGACGGTATTCCCCCCTTAACCCTCAAAAAATGCTTCTCATCTTTGGCTAAACCTCTTTGCAACCTTTTCCACCTGTCCTACTCTTCAGGAAAATTCCCAAATAGCTGGCAGCCTATACCCAAGAAGGGTAGCAAGGGTCCGACCTCGCAAATTATCGTCCAATAGCCATCACTTCCGTGCTGTCAAAATTTATGGAAACTGCCGTCAACCGCAAGGTCATGCAATACTTGGAGAACAATCAACTCATAGATGATCGCCGGTCGGAAAGATCCGCAGGTGATCTGTTGGTTTACCTAACCGAACGCTGGAGCACTTGCATACAGAAATTTGGATTGATAGTTTCCTATCGAAGCGCACCATACAAGTTGTTTTAGATGTTGTCTCTTCGTCTCCCTTTCCTATCAATTCCGGCGTCCCTCAAGGCTCCGTTTTATCACCTACTTTATTTCTAATCTTTATTAACGACCTTCTGTCGTCGACTCTCAACCCAATTCACAGCTTCGCAGATAACAGTACATTTGAAAACGCTTACAGCTTCGACTCAATTGCTTAGGCGCACCAGTCTTCTGTGCCCATTAAGCGCCGGGAGTTATTTAATTCATTAAATACTGGCCTCAACACAATCCTTCAATGGTGCAGAGCGAATCGAGTAGAGTTTAATGCCACTAAAACACAAACCTGTCATTTCTCTTAAATACGACATGTCGATACCTGACCTAATCTTTGATGGTCTAATACTTGATCATTCGGAGAATTTCCACCTGCTGGGTATGCACATTAATAAAAAACTTGACTGGAGCCAGCACATCCACAATGTAGCTTTATACGCTTCCAAGTGCTTAGGCTTTCTCCGAAGCCGCAAGAAATATTTAACACCATCCGATCTTGACAACCATCTACAAGTCATATATCAGGCCCCGATTCCAGTACAACTCGCATATCTGGGCTGGAGCACCCAAAGCGTTTTGCGCTTCAACTTATTGGAGATGATACCATAACAGCATCTTTAGATTCCGTTGAACATCGCAGAAATGTCGAAGTACTCACCCTCTACTACAAATATTTCCATGGCCGCTGTAGCCATGAATTTAGTCGTCTTATCCCCCCTTATATAAGTTCACGCGCAATACTCGTGCTGCAGAACGCGCTCTTGAGTATACGGTTGAGCCACCCAAATCACGTACTGTGAAATTTAGGCAGTCGTTCATTCCTTGAACATCCAAAATGTGGAATGCGCGACCGCTTTTCCTAGTGATTATAACATCGCGCAATTTAAAGGCAACATTCACCGCTTTCTTTTATACTGTCCATCCGTAATTGTTTGTTTTGTTGATTTTCATTTTGTTTCATCCCTTCCTAAACCGACTGGACTGTTCGCTACAGTATTAAAGAGTGACCCCTAAGTTCAACTTGGTGCCATAAAAAAAAACAGCGATTTGGTCAGCAAAAGTTATCCTAAGATAACCTGGCTCGAAGTCGTACTTCAAAAAGCTCGGTTTATAGTGGATTACCTAAGAGGTGTTACCCCAGAATGTTTCTCAATGAAGACTAGATCTGAAGTCTCCCCGACTCTGGTATGGTGCCTAGCAAGTGGTTAGTTTTGATGACTGCTGCCTGGAGGATATTCCTAGCGAAGTCGCTGTAGATAGCTGATCTCGGCTGTTTCTTTTTCGCTGCAGGGAAGGGCGTATTGCTATCAACCAATCGGAAGCGCTTATGCTTCAGTGATTCGAGCTTGTTCGCTTGTTACTCTGCACGCGGACGGTGAAGGTTTTTGACATTGCCAGCAGCTGACGGCTGCGAACTAGGAGTAGCAATTGTTTGGGGACCCGAAGTCAAGCTATAAGTCTTTTTCCGTTGGGCTAACCTTCTGAATATGTATAGAGCGACAGCACCAACAGGAGCAATCTTGGACGCTACCTTCAGCGGTGTGACCACATTCGCTTCAGAAGTGTTAGCTTTAGTAAGTCAGAGAAGTGGCTGGGATGCTAGGACATTTCGCCTCAATTTTAACTACCTCGGCTGGCACTGGGCGGGAAGCTTCTGCAACCGATTCGCCAGTCCCGGAAGACAATGGACTCAGAATTGCAGCCTCTACCGCATCGTCAAATCTTGCTTTGGCAGCTATCCTTTTTAGCTTGGTCTTAGCTCGGCGAAGGGCACGATTGCTAAGACTAACATTTAGAGATTCCGTGGCGTAGTGGTTGCTTCACAGTAAATAGGTCGTGGGCTCGATTCCCGCTCCAGAAAGTGGGATTTTTTTAAGCATGAATTTTCAGTTGCTACTGGCGATGAAAAATTATTAGAAATAAAATGGGCAAACGGTGTAAAATTGAACGGTTCCACTTCAAGAAGGTCTGCATACTCAGTAGATGGTTTCTGTTCGCTTTCTATTATTCAGCCTCCCATAACATCTCCAAATATTTGCCAGTAGCAGCCAGTAAAACTGAAAAATATACCAGCTTCTCTACTCGTTACGGTCGCTCTCACTCCCCTTCTCAATCCATTCCTTCCCTCCAAGACTGTGTTTGTGCATTGCACATAACGGCCAAAATTGCCTATAACACAGGTTATTCTGTAAAAAAAAAACTTGAGGGGTTAGGATCATCTCACTGCCAAGGCTAGCAGAGATAGATGTGCAGGGTACACCTCGATCGGCTTAATCGGTTCTGAGGCTTCATAAATTAGTGTCATTAATCACTGGTCGAGGTCACTGAGCTTGGACACGGAAGACTCAGTGAGCTGGGTGTTTGCCACTAGCATAGCACTACTAGCACCTGGTTGCGCCGTTCTTGTAGCTGAACCGTATTCGAACCCGGTGATTTTCACAGTTTTTTGGTCTGGTTCGCAGCATCGATTTTACCGAAAGAATGTTTGCTGCTATTTCCACCTCAACGTCATCATCAATTTTGGCTAATAACGAGGCGGTTGACGACGTGTGTCCGATGAGCACATTGAGAAAAGAACAACTGCAAAATTTAATTTCTCACTATTGCCATGCTCACCGCGGCGTCATCTACCCATCACCTGAGGACGCGCTTGATAGGTTGCGCAACCCAAAATTTTACTTGAAATTTTCCGATGCATTCAAATCTTTCCCGTTTCATCTAGAGTATCACATAACTGTTATTGATCTTTGTTCGTATCTGAAAAATAAAACAAAATTCGACTCACCTGTAGGATCGACTCGTTCTTTTTCATTCAATTCCTTTAAAATTTCCTGTGCTCGTAGCGAAACCTGAGCTGTTTTCTTTTCATCGTCGAACTTAACTAAAATATATTCAACCTGAAAATTAAAATCAATTGATTGTTTAAGAAAAAAAAACCAGATAATGTAAATTAACATACCTCATCGCCCCATTTCAGAATATCACCTTGTCTGTCGCGAAGCCGAGCGTACATATGTATAAACTGTTCGATTCCATGTGTCCGAACGTGTGGTGAAAGTTTTTTTGTTTCCTCCCAACTAAGTGGACTGCCTTCAGTTAATAATCCCATTTTTTTTAATATCCTGGAATTAAAAAAATAAACACAACAAATAAGAACTCAACACTTTACGTTCTCCAGGAGACTACAAATAAACTCTTAATCGTTCGAAGCTACGACATTTTATACCACAATTCTCAAAATTTCCCACTCAATTTCACTGTAACGAATTCCATATTGACTTTCGATTAGGGCCGTTTCGTGGTTTCGAAATTAGAAATAAATCGTGGGAAATTACACGGGGGGCAAGTAATTGCTTCGGGTGAAAAATCTTGACGTCATCGTTTATTTATTTCGTGTGCAAGAATGTTTTATTTAAAGTTGGGACAGGATTGGTGGTAGGCGGACACAATTGTGTAATAATATTTTAGATAATTGCGATAGGTAATCTAATGTTATTGTTTCAGATTCTGCTATCATGGTCACATTCGTTCTTATCACGGTTGTAAAAATTGTATTCGTACTCGAATTCAATATTTTATAACTTTGTGATAATATTAAAAGCATTTTGAAAATGCAAACTCTATCACACACGGATATGGTTTATGTGCATATCTAGAAACTATTAGATAAGGGTTAGATAAGATAAAAAGATGAAAACGAGTCATAGCGTGACAATGGAAAATTACATGCATTTCTAGAAGCGTCCATTGCGATTTCGCAATTGGATCATGTTTAAGGGGACAATAATTGGAAAATGTAATGCTTGGGGGGTGGGTATCGATGAGAAACAAATGAATTTCGAATCCCTAACTTTTCAATTTCGCATTATTATTTCCTACCTTGAGCCTAAGTGAAACAGAAAATTGAGTGATGCATCAATAAAGGAGTTTTGTTCCCGATTTTGCTATTAGAAATGGAATTTCTAAAAAATTCTAAACTTTCTATTTATAAGCGCTATTGTGGGAAGTTTTGAAATTACCGATCAAAGAATTGCAAAGCTACGGCGTTGATTTCATGAATTTGAGAGAAAAAAAGAAGAAAAAAATGCCGCTGTGGATACCATGATACTGTCACATGTTAGCTCTGCGCATGAATCACCGATGCAAATAACTGCACGCGTGCCACTCATCGAATGTTCAAGGTCTCCAACAACAACACCATGCTAAGAAATAAGAAACACCTGAGACTAATATACAACCACATAAATTCCGATCAAGCGACTCGATCAAATGTTCAGAGTCTTCAACCAAAAACAAATATGCGGTCACATACAGGAAAAGCAAAAACAGTATCACGCACACATTCCGATGCCGAAACAAATTGGATTACTCATTGACATTTGACAAACAAATAATTCGGCATGAAGGTCCGACAAAAACGATATAAAAAGGGGCGAGCGTTCGTGACAAATTAAGTCTGAATTGGGAAGCGAAAGAGTGGAGATCGGACCGTCATGTAGTTAGTTGAAATCGAGCAGTCGACGTTTTGAAAAGCGAAAGAGTGAACTTTCGAAAGAGTGAACTTTCGGAAGCGAAAAGGGAAAAGGGAAAGTGGTATATTGAACGAAAAGTGTCTGTAATAGTTAAAGCGATTAAATAAAGTTTGTGATGATTTTAATTCAAAAGCGAATTGTTTTATTTTTACCTGAAATCCAGCGACCCCTTGCGCACTTCAATACCAACCAGGCAATCACATTATCCTAGCTAGAGTGTAGCTAGTGGGTAGCGTGTTGGTCTTACAATACGAAGGTCGTGAGTTCAAATCCCGGTCGATGTAATATAATTCCCGAACGCTACCTGCTTGAATATACTCTGGTTACTTCAATCTACGAAAATGAAAAATGATAGAGAGTTGTGCGAAGGGCTAACAACCTTTTTTTTTATATAATTTGGAGAGCACTGCGACCTTTTCGGCCGACTGTGCGTTTATTGTCCTTTTACCCTACTATAACTCAATAGGTTTGGCTAATCTAAGTATCTTTAAGGGAGCCATGTAGGCTAGTTCCTCGGTAAAAAGCAAACCTTTCCTTCTTCGAGACAGAGGCGACAGATATCGGTTTCAGCTAAGCCCATATTTTTGAGGTGGTGGTTTACTCCAGTGTGCCCCGTCATTAGGCCGATTAGATACTAATATAACTCTTGTTGAATTTTAGAATATCCTCCATTTTGGTTTTTTGTGGTAGGATTAGATTTTTTGAGATTGATAAGCCTAGAAGTCTATTCCAGTAGATTTTATGTTCTTGTTCAACCCACTTTCTAAGTATAGAATTGAAGTGCCCTTTTGGTTTTCCGCAGAAATTTGTTTCTGCGCCGTTTTTTGCAAGGCGATCAGCCTCTTCATTTCTCTCAATTCACATATGTCCTGGTACCCACATTAAGGTTACATCGTTCCTTTTTCCAAGATAATTTTGTTTTGAAGGCAGTCCCAAACTATCCTTGATCCGTGTTTATTGGATGCTAGGGCTTTCAGAACCGCCTGACTATCCGATAGGATATAAATAGATTTGTTCCGATGAGGTCTCCTTATATTCTCCTGGATGCATAACTCCATTGCAATTAGTTCAGCCTGGAAGATTGTGGCTTCTTTGGCGAGTGGTTTTGAAACCGAGAAGTTAGGACTCCGGCTCCTGTCCCCTCAGAGGTGCGCGAGCCATCTGTATACCATATGGTTGATTCCTCTTCTACACAACCCATTCACAAGAAATAATGAAAAATATGTTCAGGCATCTGAAGGTTAGGAGGTCAAGGCCCGATTTCGGCTGTCGTGCCATTGTAGAAGTAGAATCACATTATCCGCAGAGGCATTACTAGCAGAAGTCTATAAAGACAACCATTATGCGGAGGGCGATTGATAAGTATTCGTGCTCGAAAACAGACAGCGTCACTGACATCAAAACCCTGACGAGCGGGTGAAGGATTTGTGTACGTATCAGCGAACCCGTACTTGGCATTCATGGACACAGTTGTCCAAAAGGTACGTGGCGCGCCTGCTATCATTGGGAAGGACGCCAATACCCTCTCTCCGATGTGGTCCAGTAAGATTACTGACGGTACGTACAACCATCATGGACTGCGCCGTAGAGCGGATCTTGTTCATTGGATACTCGCGAATGAAATGTAGGTCATGGACGAGCCAAGTGTCTTGGTTGAGCATCAGTGCGGGCTGGGGGACTAGCGATCACAGCCTAATTGTCGTCGAGCTTTCTTACGACAGGGCTATATAAGAAGGCGGTCCCCACTCAAAATCATATGGCATATCAAAGGGTGCTCCTGGACGTCTGAGGGCTGGGGACGGAAAGAATTCCTCTAAGCGATTTCGCGCTGCTCGACTTGGATAGTCAAATCTGGACTATCCAAGAGTGGGTGGTGCGGGTTAATGATGTTATGTTTCAGAAAATCCGCAATGTTAATCAAAAGCGTGTCAATTGGTGAAACGTGGAATTTGCGCGTGAGCGCGTATCAGCACGGGGCTCTGAGCAGGAAATTCAAAAGGGCTCTGCAAGTAGTCAATCAAATGGCACCAGCTTAAACTCGACTACCAGCGAGGCCATATACGAGTTGATCATGTCATCCATGGAGGGCGATTAGAGCCATTTCGTTCGTGCAAATTCTCGTGATCCCTGGGGTCCAGTCCATAAGATCTGCAGAGGAAAGGGATCATGGCCTGATATGTTTGGCATTAATGTTGGATGCAAAATAATGTCGACATGGAATGAGTGCGGAGCCGAAAAGGATATTGAGACTCGTATATAATAAAGCTCGTGAGGCCTTCGGTATCCTTTCCGCTTTTTGGAAGTTAAGACAAATCTGTTTGACGAATGCATTAAATCCGTGTTAATATGTTTTGTAAAGATCTCAGCAAAGACCGAAATGTCACGTGAAATAAATCCGGAAATTTTTCCTTTGAATTAAAAACACTATTGGAAGAATTCTTTCCAGGGCCGGAACCGATGGAACATGTTCATGATCGGGTACCAGCAGAGGGAGAAATCCCGAGCTTGAAACCAAGGAGATTGAAGCAATTTTTATTAGAGTCAAAATCGGCAGAGCGCCTTGGGTCGACGCAATGACGGTCGAGATGTGTAAAAAATCTGACGCGCCATTGTCGAATACGTAACTTATGTTTTCAGTCGATGCTTGAGAGATCGTGTCTTCCCAGCAGGTTGCAAGATAGCACGGATAGTCGTGCTCCTAAAGTCTCTGGAGATAGTCAGGAGTAACCTCCGATCCTATCGGGGCATATCTCTTCTCCTGGTCCTTTGCAAGGTCCTGGAGAGGATTGTGGTCCATTAACTGAAGGAGAAACTGACTCAACGGATTCCGAGCCGGGAAATGTACGGAGGATGCGTGGATCGACGTGATGGATTGGATTGCTAGGAGTGCTAGCAAGTACGCTCTTGGAATCTATGCAGGGTGCATTTGACTATTTAAGTTGGGATGTAGTAATTGATACGCTACTATCTTGTGACTGTTAAGAAACAACCCTGTGGTGGAGATATATTTTTGACAGATAAACATACGTTAGGGGTTTGCGCGATACTGTTTGGAGCGTGGCTGTCCACAAGACTCCATCGGTGATCCATTCATATGGAACTTAATGATGGATAACCTTCTGATACAGCTCGCGGCTTAATGCAGTGTCATAGCGAATGCTGACGATCTGATAACACTTCTACTTCTACAATGGCACTACAGCCCAAATCGATCCTTGGCCTCCTGACCTTCAGGTTCCTTAACATTTTTCATTATTTATTGTGGAAGGGTTGTTAGACCTTCGCACAACCCTCTATCTACGAATTTTTCATTTTCGTAGATTGAGGTGACCAAGGTATACCCAAGCAGGCAGTGTGCTGGAATTATATGACGAACGGGATTTGAACTCACGACCTTCGCATTGTAGACCAACACGCTACCCACTAGGCTACAACCTAGGTGCTAATACCTGTGGAAGGAAACTTCAGTATTGAGCTTGAGCGCAAGAGTGAAACCCTAATGGCAACCGTTCAGGAATGGGGATTAAGAGTGGGAGTGGCGATATCGAAGAATGAGACGATGACAATAATGCTGAAGGGCTCATTGTCACAAATACGTCACCCTTCAGGCAAGATAGAGGGGTGAGGTCTTAGATACGCTTCTGACGGAAAATACCTAGCCATCAATATTTCCGAACGTTTGAGATTCGGGCTTCATCTGCGAGACTTTAGCGTCTACTCACCAGTAGGGTCGCAGTTGTTGCAACCAAGCCGCTAGAGCGTCCGTACTATTTTCGGTCTGACTACAAGTCATTGCTTTCTTAAGCTCCACACATTCAGTCTGCGGATCGCGAGTGACAGCCTTTGCAGAGATTGCAATGAAGACGAAGAATCTATCAAACACTATCTTTGTCACTGTCTGCAAATTTCCAACAGTCAAGTCTGCTACGGTTCGCAAACCTTCCTGCGCAGGTCAAAGATATGGAACGAATCGTTGGCGACTGGGCACTCGTTTGATTAACTCATGCCAAAGATCAGTCTTGATTGAATGTTTACCTGCCTGCTGTACACATTCCACTGACGCCATGCGGGTGCTCATAGGTGTTCTGCCGTTGGATTTGGAGGTGAAGCGTCGTGATATCAGCCACAAAATCCAGAAAGGAACCCCATTGCTGGTTAACGATTATTTAACCTCGGAAGAGGTTATTGAGTGGATCCTTCGCGAATACAAAGAACTGAACTCCTCGTACTTAAGGTTACGTCAATGTGGCAGGCCAGGTGAGACAAAAGTGAAAAAGCTAGGGTGACGCCCACATTTATTGGGGGTTGCAAACTTCGCGAGAGATAACCTAGGCTTTGATTTTTTTGATGGGCCGCGGCAACGTGAATCCTCAACAGGGTGGAGCGAAGCGAGTCGACGGGTTTCGCCTGTGGAGCGTCGTTTAAAAGCGTATTTTAGCCGAATGTCCAATTAGAGAACCATTTCAAACCAATGTTTGGACCTGTTTAAGCGCAAGCTGAATAATTTTTTGCGTCGTTTCGTGAATGGTGATGAAACATGAATCCATGACTACTCGCCAGAAATGAAGGAACAGTTAAGAAATTAAACTTCAACCGGCGAAATAAAGGCGGAGACGATAGAACCAGAAAGTTCATGACTACAATTCGAAACGCATAATCTTGGACATGAAAAAATAATTGAGAAGGATATCGCTGAATCTGAAGCCTATTTCGCAAAGTTCACCAAATTCTTTTTTTGATGCATTGAACCGATGAGCATGTAATCGGTTCGAACACAAGCGCGCCGATTGTTCTTAACGGACAAGATATGGAAAAAGTGCAAGATTTTTGTTACCTCGGAAGCATCGCTACCATGGACAGTGGAGCCGAAAAGATTATTGAGGATAATATAAATAAAGCTCGTCAAGCCTTCGGTATCCTTTCCTCTTTCTGGAGGTTAAGAAAGATCTGTTTAACGTATGCATCAAACCCATTTTAATATGTTTGATAAAGGTCTCAGCAAAGATCGAAACGTCACGTTAAATAAATCCGGAAATCTTTCTTTGAATTCGGTATCCTTTATCTAAAAAAGGCAACAATCTGTCGCATCTATTTATTTCTACAATATTGATATATCGATATCTGAAATATTCATATGGACGAATTACGTAATCTCTAATGACTGTCCTGAATTCAAGTGTAGGCGAAATCGATATTATCCATTTATAATGAATGAGCGTGAATATCAAGAGTAAAAGTGGACATTAGTAAGCAGCCGGTCAAGAACTGAATGACTAGCAGCCAATAAGTCGTCCTTCAACTTAAGTACTGTCATCCGTCTTTGGAACGGAAAATGGATGTCTCATGTTTAATACATTTCCGAGCATAAATAATTGATGAAGTAAATTATCAGTTATCAGAAAGGTTACAAAATTCGGAACCATATGTTTTAACAGATGGTAAATGGTGAACTTAACTAAGATTGCTTGGATTTGATTTCACTGCAAACGTTTTCATCAGAATTGGAAAATTGCGTATTTTATTTGCGTCTGGGAAAAGAAGTCAGCAACATGTTTTTGAGGTATCGAATTTCAGTCCTACCCTCAGGAAAATGTAGAGATTCATGGGAATTGTTAGATTTCGAAAACCTTGAGGATCAAATTTATTGCACTCAATAATTGAGTGTTTAGACACATGCTTAATTTTCTTGAAGCATTAGTTGACATTAATGAAGCAATCAAACAATCGAAACTCCATTAACAGTCGCCTGGTGGTCGCTTTCATCTCTTCTAGCCAGAAGTCATTTACATTTAGACAGACTAAGACAAACATTGAATTTCAGAGGTGAAAGTGGCATTGAATCGGTCACACTTCGAGGAAGCGCGAGGAAACATCTTCAGAAAAGCTCTGGATTACAACCTCTAAAGAAGATAGCAAGTCATTAATAAATACTAGAACAAGGGTGGGAGAAAGAACCGAGCCCTGAGGGACACCAGCGTTAATTTTATAACAAGAGAAAAACCACACCATCCAATATTTTTTTATTTATTTAAATAGGGGAACATGAGAGAGCACTGCGACCTTCTCGGCCTATTGTGCGTTTATAGCCCCTTCACCCTACCATACCTCAATAGCTTCAGCTAATTTGAGGATCTTTAAGGCAACCATGTTAGCTAGTTCTTTGGATGAAAGGAACCCTTTCCCTGTAAGATTATGTCTTTTCCTAGCTACTGCTTCACAGTGACATAGGATGTGTTCAGTCGTTTCTGATTCTTCGAGACAGAGGCGACAGATGTCGGTTTCAGCTAAGCCCATGTTTTTGAGGTGGTGGTTTACTCCACTGTGCCCCGTCATTAGGCCGATTAGAGTACTAATATCCTTCTTGCTGAGTTTTAGTATATCCTCCACTTTGTTTTTTTGTGGTAGAATCAATTGTTTTGAGATTGACAAGCCTGGATGTTTATTCCAGTAGATTTTATGTTCTTGTTCTACCCATTGTCTAATAATAGGGTTGAAGTACCCTTTCGGTTTTCCGCAGAAAGGTTCTGGACCAATAAAATTTGCTTGAGCGCCGTTTTTTGCTAGGCGATCAGCCTCTTCGTTTCCCTCTATTCCCATATGTCCTGGTACCCACATTAAGGTAACCTTATTCCTTTTCCCCAGGATTATTAGGTTTTGAAGGCAGTCCCATACTATCCTTGATCCTTGTTTATTGGATGCTAGAGCTTTGAGAACCGCCTGACTATCCGATAGGATATAAATAGATTTGTTCCGATGAGCTCTCCTTATATTTTCTTGGATGCATAGCTCCATTGCAATTAGTTCGGCCTGAAAGATTGTGGCTTCTTTGCCGAGTGGTTTTGAGACCGCGAAGTTAGCTCCTTTGACTCCGGCTCCTGTCCCCTCAGATGTGCGCGATCCATCTGTATACCAGATGGTTGACCCTTCTACTATTTCAGATAGCATGGATTGCCAGTGCTTGCGTTCCCTGATAATAACTTTGAAAGGGGCTTCGAAGTTGAATTTTATCGGCATGACGTCCGATAGAGTGGAAGTTAGAACCTCCATTTTTGGGTCTTTTAGGATTTTGAGGTGACCTCTAAAATCCCCTGGTTTGTAATTATTTTTCTCCTGTAAGCGTATCACTCCTTTAATAGCCTCCTTTTTTATTTGGAGATGTATAGGAGGGATGTTTAGGAACATTTCCATTGCCGCTGAAGGACAGGTTTTTATTGCACCTGTAATACCTAGGCAAGCTAGCCTTTGGATTTTTTGTAACGTAAGCTGTGCTTTACGTTGTAAGATCTTAGTACACCATACTGTTGATCCGTATGTGACTTTAGGGGGAATGATTGTTCTGTAGCACCAGTAAATCATTTTGGGCTTTAGTCCCCATTTTCTGCCAAACAAGCTTTTACAGGCCCAAAATGCCTTTAGTGCTTTGGCATGAGTCCTTTCTATATGTTTATTCCAGTTGAGTTTGCCATCCAGTATAATACCCAGATACTTTACCTCATCTGAAAGGGGTATTGGTGTTTCATTTATTGAAGGAGGTATAATATGGACTTCCCTTCTGTTTGTAAATGGTACTATCTCAGTCTTACTTGGGTTAATGTTCAAGTTCTTAGACTGACACCAGTTCATTATCACTTCTAACGCTGATTGAATTCTTTCCGAAATTATTGAATCGTATTTGCCTCTTATGATAATGACTATATCATCAGCATATCCTATTGCCTCGTATCCTTGGTTTTCTAGACGGTCCAGAAGCTCATCCACTACGATTGACCAAAGAAGCGGAGATAGTACCCCACCTTGGGGGCAGCCCCTATAGGTCTGTACAGTCAATGTGCTATCACCTAGATCCGTGGTTGTCGTTCGGCTCTTTAGCATGGCATGTATCCATTTTAATGTGGCCGTTTCCAAACCCTTTTTCCTAGCTGCCGCTATAATGGCTTCATGGGGAGTGTTATCAAACGCTCCTTCAATATCTAGGAATGCGCAAAGGGCACACGCATTGAACGATTGGCTAAAAAAAAAACTTTCGATCCAGGAAATAAGAGATTCGCCCAAACCAATAGCTTTAAGTTTGATTAAAAGGGCACTGGGCCATATTCTGTCAAAAGCCTTGGAAATATCAAGAGCGATAATACAAGATTCACCAAACTGGTGAATGCTCTTGTTCAAACGTTCAGTGAGGGTGGTTCAAAGGTCTCCTGTGGAACGTTTTTTGCGGAGCCCATACTGTTTGTCGTCAATAATATCATTGATGTTGAGATATTCTATTACTCTATTGTTGATGATTGTTTCTATGACCTTTGACAGAATTGCAGTTATTTGCTATTGGGCGATAATAAGCGGAATTGATGTGTTCTCCTTTTTTTGGGACTGGCTGAACATTTGCAAGCTTCCATGAATATGGGACAGTGGAGGACGATAAGGAGAGACGGTAAAGTTTGCATAGAGGTTAAGCAAGAGAAGCGCAGTAATTTTTAAGACAAGGGCAGGGATTTCATCTGGAATTTTTTCTTCGTTTCTCGGCGTGGAGTTGCGTTTATAGCCGGGCGTCATGACCCATAGACTGGTAAATATTTAGATAGGTCTCGCAGTATGAATGCCGAACTGCAAATACGTATAAACTGCGACTTCCGCAGGCGTTCATGATTGTCGTCACAAAAACAATCGGTGTTGGTAAGACAACCTTGAAGTTGAACTCTCGTGGTAGGAGCCTTCGAACGGCGCATTCACTTAAATCTCATACATATGTTAGAGCTGCACTAATGAGCCAACTAAACAAAACTAAATTCAAAGAAACAACAGAAAGGCCACGACAGATCTCAAATGATAACTTCATTGGAATCTAAAATAAACGTACCTACCACAACTAAAGATATTTCACATAAAGTGCAAGTCATGAATAAAATTACGTAAAATGAAAAGCACATGGGCAATTGCGATCCTTGACGTAATTTATCAATCGTTTCTATGAATTTGTCGAGAGAATGAACTCGTATTCTGTCTTTTCGAATTAAAATCATAGCGCGCCGCATTTCTTTTTTCCTGTCTTTCTGCCGTAGTCGTTAAATTCGTTCGAGAAGATAACGCCAAGAGTAATTACACAACGCAAGACTTGTTCCGACAGAATAATTTACATAAAAGTCGATTTAATGTGATTTATACTAAAGCTGAACAAGGTCGTTTTTATATTGAACACATGCTTGTGCACCAACATAATTTTTTGTAATTATCGACGATTTCGTTGTAATGAGAATTTGTGAGAATCGAAGCAATAAGTTAGTTATTGTTATGGCTGGTGGGATTTATTGATTCCTTGGTGACAATTTGGGGTCTCCCTCCCACCGAGCTGTGCGGTCGTTACGAGAATCGTTTGCTATCGCATTAAATATGGAAGTCTATTGAGAAGCGTCCATTAATCATGAAAAGGCTTGATGGCGTATTATTTAGAAAAATTCAATTAAATTTGCAGTGTAAAACTTGATAGAAATTGAATCATAGTTATAAAAAATATCAAAAAACATAACAGGGCTTTACGCCCAATCGTGCGATACTCTAGATGAAAGAGAAATTGTTTGATTTTAAGAAATTTTGTGGGGAAATGGTAGAGGGGGTGACGACATTGAACTAATTTGTTCCCATCACGCTAGAGTTCCTATCAAAATGTTTTATACAAAATTTTGAATTCAAAAATTTCATAGGTACTGAGAAAATTAGTGTATTGGATTTAGTGAAATTGATCAATTTGTATGGGAGGTGGTAGAAGGAGAGGCGAGTTCTTAATGACTTTTTCACAAATAACTATAAACATCATGCTTTTCACATATTTTAAATTTCAGATCAGTAGCATTCATACTTTTTAGGAAAATTCACTTTTTGTAAAGTTGTGAAACTGTGTCAGATTGTATGGGAGGGGGTAGAAGGGGTAAAACTAATCGTATAATTTCTTTTTTTTCTTACTAACAATTCTAAATAAGCTATTAATGCACAATTTCTGCTCGATAAATTTTATACGAACTGAGTAAATTGGTTTAGAGCATTTCATGAAAAAGTGTAGTTTGTATGGGAGGTGGTGGAAGGAAAGGGAGGACTCGAATTTTTACACAGCAGATTGAATCATCATAAAAGTAATACATTCCAAATTTCGGATCAATAGATTTTGTGCTTATTGTCAACTTGCGAAATTGCGTCATTTTGTATGGGAGGGAGTAGAAGGGGTCGAGCGATTTCGCCCGTTCACGAACTTGACCTTAATTTTTCGTCAAAAGTGACGTGCACGAAATTTGAACTTTCTAGCTCAACGCAGAGCGCACAGACGGACGGATGGTCATCCGGTTTTGAGATTTTTGAGCAACAACAGATATTTTTGATCGATCCAATTTTTAGCTTCTTCGTAAGAATGGAAGTGCTGCTCAGCCAGGCCATGCGTCATCGATCAGCATAGGTGGTAGTCGGAAGGGGCGATGTCTGTTAAATACGGCGAGTGGGGTATGACATCCCATTTCAGTGTTTCCAAGTAGGTTTTCAAAGCGTAAGCAATATGTAGACGAGCGTTGTTATCCAGCAAAATCACTTTATCGTGTCTCTCATTGTATTACCGTTTTTCCTTCAATGCTCGGCTCAAACGCATTAGTTGCTTTTTTGTAGCGATCTCCCGTAATGGTTTCACCCGGTTGCAGTAGCTCATAATACACCAAGCCGAGCTGGTACCACCAAACACACAGCGTGAATTTCGAATCATGGATGTTGGACTTGGCCGTCGATGCTGATGTATGGCTGCGGTATTCCCACGATTTTTTTTTCGCTTTAGATTATCGTTATGGATCCACTCCTTATCTCCAGTGACAATGCCATGCAAAAAACCCTTCCTTTTTAGCCGTTGGAGCATGTGAAAAAAGATGTTCGATGCTGCTTGGCTTCAACTCGTACGGTACCTAATATCCTTGCTTTTGAAACGAAAGGTTGTAAAACGATATGAAATGACTGGTTGAGTCACGCACAATGAATCTGCAAGTTCTTGTTGCGTTTGATATGAATCTTCGTCCAGTAATGACTCCAATTCTGCATCTTTCAACTTTTTCACGGTCCCGAGACGCTCCTTGTCTTCCACGCTGAAATCACCCATTTTGTAGCGTTGAAACCATTCGCGACACGGTCTTTCACTAAACGCACTCGCACCATAAGTTTCAACAATCATTCGACGAGCCTCAACTGTAGATTTTTTGGAATTATAGACAAAAAGCAAAACTTCCCGCAAATGTAGCTCAAACTTCTACATATTCGCACACAAAAAAGTATATAAGGCCGATAAAAGTTGACAAATTTAATGATGAGTAGTTGTCGACAGATGCCTAACCTTACCATGTGACGTTTCCAATCCGCCATTTTAAACCAGAATTTACTGCTGGCGCCATCTATTAGGAAACGGCGACTTCCAATTTATACTCCCGATGTCTGCCAAAAAGCGGGCGCAACATTATTATTCTTGGGTCAAGTTGAGGATGCGTGGGAAGTCAAGATGCAAATTAGGGTGGTATCAGATAGGGAAGACTAAGGAGTGACATGGCTGTTGTCAATTATTGAACACTAAACTGGGATTGCGATCAACATAAAATCAATATTTCATCCGGGTCGGTGAATGTTTCCACAGTGCATTTCGAATTGAAAGAAAAGATTTCCGGATTCTACATTGTTACGCTTTATTATTCGTGACGTTTCGGTCTCTGCTGTGTGGCATCCGGAAATCTTTATCAAACCAGTTCGATAAAGGTCTCAGCAGAGACCGAAACGTCACGAATAATAAAGCGTAATAGTGTAGAATCCGGAAATCTTTTCTTTCAATATTTCGTACGTTTATTTATGCGAGAATTTGAAGGAAGAGGGGGGGGTGGATAGAAGAATTGGGTGGATGTTAATGTTTGTTTGATTGATTGTTTGATTGATTGCTTGAATACTTTCAAATTTCTCTATATCGAATTGTGTAACGGAATGAAGATAATCCTTCATTCCTCTAACAGAATAATGAAGATTTCTTAGGTCGGGGCTTCATACTTCGAACATCGTCTGAATCTCACTCCATTACCACCGATCACAACATCTCAATTGAGGTTTCAATTGACGAAGAGGAACCAGCATCGACACTACCCACGCTTGACGAAATCAAAGCAGCTCTATGTAACCGAAAACTAAACAAAGCGACGGGAATTGACGAAATACCAGTAGAACTTCTGAAAAAAAGGTGGGAACTATGTCGCTAAAATATTACACAAGATGATATGCAAAATTAGGACGGAAGAAAACATTCCCAACCATTGGCGAAAAATCATCATATGTCCAATTTACTAGAAAGGCTGCTGTGAGAATTACAGACGGATTCAGCGTCAAAAAAACTGCTCTTCTTTTGAGCCGATCCACGAATCGACTCAATTTTTGGCTTCTTCGTAAGAATGGAAGTGCTGCTCAGCCAGGTCATGCGTCATCGATCGGAATAGGTGGTAGTCGGAAGGGGCAATGCCGTTTTTTCCACAAATTTCGACATATTCGCGCTCAAAAAAGTATAAGACGCCGATAAAACTTCACAAATGTAATGAGGAGGTGTTGTTGACAGACGCCTAAGTTTACCATGTGACGCTTTTTATCCGCCATTTTCGATCAGCATTTACTGCTGGCGCCATATGAACGGCGGGTTTCAATTTGTACTCCCGATAGGACATTGGAACGATTAGTTCGGAAAATTTCGAGCGAATAGTTTCATTCCTCTTCGCTTACAAGGCAAAGCATACAAATAATGCCTCCTTGACACAGACTTGTTATTTGTTTTTAATTATTGCTTGAATTCCAACAGGTGTTACTGCTTTTTTTTTTGAAAAATATTCATAAGACCACCTCTCCTAAAATCCACTAAAACGAATTTCACTGCATTTATTATGTAGTAAAACCGATTGATAAAGTGGTTTTAGAGTGCGTACGGCACTATTTTTTATGATTTTCCACCTGGAAAATGAGGAAAATTGCGTTTTAAAATCTCATTTTTGCGGTCATATAGTAATTGTTAGAGATGTGTAGTTCACGAACGACCTAGTTCATTTGAACTATTCATATCATTGAACTATACGAAATATTCACTAAAATGTGAGCGGAATGTAAAATTCTATAGAACGAACTGAATGAAAGTTAGTACGATATATAAACATACATATATATATAATAAGCTGATCAGACTGGTGCTCTGGATTGCTCTAATGTATATGTTTAGTTCACGAACGAACTATAACCTCAATATGATCGTACCTCGCGAAGAAATGTAAGCAATTAGTTCGAAGACAAACTACTGAATTGTTTGTGGATCGAACTAATCAGACTGGTGTAATTTTTTCCAATTTGATATATTTAATTCATGAATGAGCTTTTTTTTTACCCTTCTCTACTAATTTGTATGTATCTCCGGAACGAATGTTCGAATTGAGTCGGGTGCACCATTTTCCCCTTTTTTGACTCGAGATATCTGTAAAATTCAGTTAACGAGATTCAGTTTGACTCGATTATCTGCAAAAAAAAATATTTATTTTGTATTTAAGCTCGGGTTGAATCAGGTGTGAATTTTTTTCCTATTACCTCCTTTTTCGACAACTTAATTAAGCATTTTCCCCCGATATCTTAAGAATGTCTGCTTGAATCGATTGGGGTGTGATTTTTATCCATCTTATTCCTTTTTTGGTCGGGGAGTCTGCGAAAAACCGTGTTTGCAGATTTTTTCATATAACTCGAGAACAGCTGCTCGTATTCTTCTTCAACATATTTCATTACTTATTGTAAAAGAGTTGTTAGACTTTCGCACAATCCTTTGTCTATGAATTTTTTCATTTTCGTAGATTGAGGTGACCAAGGTATTCCCAAGCAGGCAGTGTGCTAGAATTATGCGTCGACCGGGATTTGAACCCACGACCTTCGCATTGTAGACAAACACGCTACCCACTAGGCTTATACCACAGCTACTCGTATTAAAACGAGTGGGGTTTTTTTTTTTTGTTCTCTTTTTTGACTCGAGCTATTTTGCATAAAGCTGAATTTCGCATTTTTTAGACATCTCGGAAACGGCTGCTTGAATCTCAAATCAAACAATCAAGTTCCTGTTAAAACCCCTTTAGGGACAGAAACAACTCTCTTCCTTAAGGCGCGATCCTGAGCATCGGCCTTTAGCTGTTGCCAGGACTTATTTATTCCTCTGGCCTCCTGCTCAACTGCTCGCTGCCTTGTGCTACATGGTCGACCAATTCGACGTCTTCCTTGAGGATTATAATCCAGAGCCTGTTTGGCAATGTTTCGCTCTGGTTTCCTCATAGTTTGACCGATCCACTGCCACTTCCTCCTTTGAATCTCATTGCCTATTTTAGTCTGTCCAGTTGTACTCCAAAGTTCGTCGTGGGAGATCACTTCTGGCCAGAATATTCATTCCTAAAATGCGTCGGACGCGGATTTGAAAACTCTCAACTTCTTGCGAAGGGAGATATCTCTTAACCTCCAGGAAGGTGAAAGGATAGCGAAGGCCAGACGAGCGTTATTTAGACGAACCCCAATTTTCTTTTCGGTTCCGCCGTCCATGCTGACAATGCTTCCGAGATAACAGAAATCTTGCACCTCTTCCACATCTTGTCCGTTAAGAACAATCGGTGTGCTTGTGTTCGAACCCATGTGCATATACTTGGTTTTACGTACATTTATTTTCAGTCCCTCCTCTTTGCATTTAGAATCTCGCTTAAAGCTGTCGAAAGCCTTCTCCAAGTCCACAAACATGAGATGTAGTGGCGAAACCATCTCTACATCTACAATGGCGCTACAGCCCAAATCGGACCTTGGCCTCCTGACATTCAGGTTCCTTAACATTTTTCATTACTTATTGTGGAAGGGTTGTTAGCCCTTCACACAACCCTCTATCTACGAATTTATTTATTTATTTTTTTTTTTTCGTAAATTGAGGTGACCAAGATATATCCAAGCAGGCAATGTGCTGGAATTATATATTGCGTCGACCGGGATTTGAACTCACGACCTTCGCATTACAAGACCAACACACCACCTACAAGGATACACCCTAGCTGTAGTGGCGAAACCATTGCCCCAATATTATCCGTAAGGTATTCGTGTGGTCGGTACAAGATGACCCTTTACGGAATCCAGTCTGATAAACTTCGAGGTGCTCTCCACAACATCACTAATGCTATTGAGAATAACCTTAGCCATGATTTTCGAGCTAGAGTGTAGCCTAGTGGGTAGCGTGTTCGTCTACAATGCGTAGGTCGTGAGTTCAAATCCCGGTCGGCGCATAATTCATCACACTGCCTGCTCGAGTATACCTTGGTCACCTCAATCTACAAAAATGAAAAATTCGTAGATAGAGGGTTGGGCGAAGGTTTAGCAACCCTTCCACAAAATGAAAAACTGTTAGGGATCCTGAAGGTCAGGACGCCAAGGCCCGATTTGGGCTGTAGCGCCATTGTAGAAGAAATAGATGATTTTCGATACGGCAATAAGTAGACATATACCACGTCAATTGCCACAATGAAGGTCGCCCTTCTTCGGAATTTTCACAATGACGCCCTCCTTCCATTCAGTCGGATATCTCCCTTCATTCCACACCTCAGTAAAGAGTGGGAGGAGTATATCGGCTGTTATTTCCGGGTCCGCTTTGAGGAGTTCGGTTGGTAGTCCGTCTATACTTGGGGCTTATAATATTATAATGAATTGTTATTTACGAAAGTCATATTTATTTTGTAATGAGTGAATCTATACAAAAACTTGTGTGGTGTTTCGGACTCTTCCTTTTTGGCGATCTCCACGAGTGCTGAGACCTGTGGCATTTGATGAGGATGTTGTTCTACGATTCCCCGTATTCTCATAGTTTTGGCACAATGAGTGATGGTGCTCTCCTCATTATTGGCCGCCAGAAAATTGGTGATGGTTTGCTCCCCATTCTTAAGCATGAGTGATGGTTTTCTCTTCGTGCTATCTCCTTTGTCAATGGTATTCTTGACGTGTTTCCCTCGTTGAATTTATGAACCGCTTGAGGGTTGTGTTGAATGATCGAGTATTGAAAAGGCTTATTGGAATTTAATTTTTATTTTCAGAGCCAGCCAGATCGTAACCACTCCGGAGAACACTGCACGAGAGTACATCGCGACGAGTACCAAATTATTCAAAATTATTTTGTTATCCAGGTAAAGCCAAAAATCGTAAGAAAGTTCCTAATAATTTCTTTTATGCGCCTTTAAAGTGTCTGCAGCCATACATCAATAGGAAAGAGAGGATTAAGGGAAAGATTTCCCGGGCCTTACACTGTTCTGATTTATTAATCGTGACGTTTCGATCTCTGCTGAGGCTTTTGTCGATTTGGTAAAGTTCTTACTGGAAACCGAAACTTGACGATTAATTATTCAGATCAGTGTGAAACCCGGAATTCTTTTTTTAACTCTGGTATTCTTGTTTAGATTCTAAGACGCATATTCTCCTAAAATTTTTTAGTGCGCGTGGAAAGCATTTTCGGTGCGTTTTTTAAAAACCGATTGCCAAAAGATTTGCTGTCTAAATTTGAACCAAGGACATTGCTAAATGTGTTGCCTAAACAAAATTCCACTGAGAAGGGGGCACGCTTATTGGAAGCGACTACGAGGCGTCTTTTTTTGGGAAGATTTTTCTAGGAGATGAAACTCAACCGATTGGATCAATCACCCACTACAGAGGCCGGATGCTTCGCATGAAGTCATCCATAAAGTAATTTATGCTTCGAGTAAGTTCTAAGTAAATGATTTCCATCTCCGTTCCGCTATAATTCCGCCGACATTGAAAATCCACGATGATGCAAGAACGAATGTCACAGCTGATAAGAAAACATGCTGCTGCCGTCATGAAGCGTGAGTGAATGAATGGCATTCTTCGAATTAGGTGGGGGCGAACAGAAACCGCCAAGTCACGATGAGATGTTAGAAACGTGTGAACACAAAAAAAAAACCGGTGGATCTCAGTTTCGCAACTCAAATTCAAATCTAATAATTTCGTAACAACGAGCAAACGCCACTCAGAATTTTTTTCAGACCCGGTCACGATTCCAGCAAGGACTAGAAGGCTGTTTTACGCCTCTGGACATTATCGCCCTCCCTTGGAACTAGCTGGAACTCTAGGCGACGGACTTAGAGCTCAAACAGAAATTCGAAGAAAAATTATTGAAAACTTACCGCCCTGACTGTGTCCCAACGATGCCTGCAAACTTTTCCTTCCGTGGATAATAATAAATAAACAGCACTTCCAGAAATCGATGAAAAAACCACACGACACCAACCGTAACGAGTTTTACTCGAAACTTGTGTAGCACTCCGAAACGGTCGAATGAAAAGAAATCCGACCGGTCTTGTTTTCAAATGCGTAATTGAAAAGAATGCAAAAAAAAACACTTCAAGTACACAGGTTTCGATTTACTAGCGCGCGGATTTCTGATTTTATCGCGAGGTAATTGCACAACAATTTGAAAGAAAATTCACGCGAGTCACACGCTCGGACAGTTCGAACGAAATGATCATCCGCCGCGTGAATTCGCTGCTTTTTATTGTTTTTTAGGAACTTTTGCGAAACCGCTTTATCGCGAGATTAATTCAAGATAAGTTTTATCGGCGGGCTGTGTTGCTTTCCACACAAAAAATTAAAACCGAAACACACAAACTATTTATTTAGGGGAAGAAAAATCGGGAATGACAATGACAAGCTGTCATGTGACAGGAATATAGAGTTGCCACACGTAAACGCGAGTCGCCATTAGCAGCAAATGTTGCAGTAGCAGCAAATGTTGCAGTAGCAATGTTGCAGTAGCAGCAAAATGTGACTTCGCTCAATTTTTGATGTCTATCTGATTTTTGACATAGTCAAAGATACGTGAATATCTTTTTCAGATTTTTGTATTAAATTCAAAAATAGACGGTAGTCGTTGCTCCGCTTGGCACATGTTGTCTCCGATGGAGTGGTCTTGGTTCGAATCTCGGACAACTGACAAAAAAAAAATCATTATCCGAGGCACCAAATGTTGCAGTATCACCAAATGTACATTGTACAATCCAAGTGAAAAGTTTCTCAATTTATTCGTTTTAAGCGGTCACAATTTTAAAAACGAAATTTAAAAAAAGTAACGAGCCGATAAAGCTTATTGCGAGTATTTCGTAGTACAATACTACTTTTTTCTTTTTTTTTGTAATTGACCGCCTTACAGTACAGTCGTGTTTCCATTTAGCTCCGCGAAATATTAATTATTTGCCTATAGCGATCAATTATTACGTTCCATTTTTTTTCGGTCGTCTTGTGCTTGTTTTTTTTAATATATATATATTTTTTATATATAATAGTATTGTTATAACTTGTTTTGTGTGCCGCTTACCTGTGCGTTTTGGTTGACTCTGCAGTTATTGACTGATAAAACTAAATTAAAGTAATTGCATAACAGTGAACTATCGGAAATCATTTCTGCAAACTTGACCTAGTTCTTCTATTCGATTTCGATGACTTTTATTAAACGATTGCATATAAAATAATAACAGTGGACTCTTTTTAATTACTTGAGCGAAAAACTTGACCTAATTTATCTAAATACGTTGTGTTTCCCTAACCCAGAGACTCTAAATTTGAATTGCGATATGTCTTCTTCATCATCATCTTTTGAGTTATGTGGTGTTTGCGCGAAGATTCTGAACAATGACAATCGTATCACATGTGATGGAATTTGTGAGCATAGCTTCCATATTGGTTGTGTCACAACTTCTCGGATCCCGAAAAATTCAAGTAGTTATACATGCACCGAGTGTAGTGCTATTAAACCGTGTCACGTTCTGAGATTGCTTAATATTACTTCATCGCGGATTGACTCGAACAACACTGCTTTAGAAGATCTAAAAAGTGTTTGTTCTTTCATAGCAAATAATGTTAATAGCCTGAATGATACTATATCGAGCCTTAGCGATTGTATCGAAGAATTTCGTGATTACGGATCTCAACTGGACAAGCTACACTCATGTTGCAATTTAATACAACACGACTCATCCAAATTGCAGAAGAAGTGGACGCAATCTGATTCAAAATTGACGACGATAATAAATAGTTTATCGGACAACATCTCTGCGACGTTAACAGACAACGTCTCGCTTCCGGACGGGCATGCTGTTACATCCAAGCTCAACAACATTTATGACGAAGTCAAGTCAATTAAGGTGCTTGTTGCCAATGCCGACAAATCTCTTGTGACCGTGTCAAATCAACTACGTCACACTTCTGGATTCGAAATCAGGCAGCCAGACGATTTAGCAACAAAACTTGCTGATTTTGAACGCGAAGTGGCCATCACCCGTTTTGTTTGTGGGGACAAAACTGATGAATTACGAGACCCCTCTTCACCTCAGCTCTCGCAAAATAATCTTCATATTCAGACAGTTTCGTTATCACCTGTTCAACCGTTCTCGCTGCCAAAAGTACATCTACCGGAAAATGATCTTGACACACCGAAGACATCGCTGGTCAAATTCAACACAACTTGGTCTCTAGCTGATTGGGATGCAAGAATCAAGAAGCTCAACAGTATTAATAAGGAAATGAAAAAATCACCAGACACATTTACTTATTTTGTCACGGGAGCTCCACCGAACTCGAATGAATCATGGCTGTGTAAAACCCTTATAGATCAATTTTCTATATCGGGCTGTAAATGCGAGAAGCTACCGACCCGCAGACCTAGTGGTATTAAGTACACAAATTTCAAACTGTACATGCCCAAGCAGTATGACTGGATCTTCTTCAGCACGAAATCGGGCGTCTTCAAATGGAACAACATGGAAATCAGCCACTGGAAGTCAAATTTGAAGCGCAATAAGTATGGTAATAACAATTGTAGTAATCAAAATAACAAAAATAATAGCCAAAAAATTAGTAATAGGAATAACAATAGTCAAAAAATTATTAGTAACAATAAATCTAGGAATAAAATAGATACGAACACAAGTAAGAAAAACACTTCTCCCAATTCTTTGCCCCGAAAGCCTAATACTAACACTACCTCTAAAACCAGTACTAATCGCATGAACTCTGGTAAAAATTCTTTGCCTCATTCAAAGAACCATCCTATTTTGAATCCATTACTTAATTCAAATCCAGTCCCAGTTCCCACTTCGATTCCACTTCCTACCTCAAATTTAGCCCCAATCCTTACTTCGAATCCTGCCCTAGCTTCTGGTCCGTACAATAGTTTCGTGCGTGGAGAAACAATTAATCCTTACCCTTCATCGTCAAAAACATATATTAAGGATAAAAATGCAAAGTCTTCTAACGTAAATCTTAAATCTGCAGTTACTGGTCACAATAACCCCCCTTTCCTTGACCCACTTTTTCCTCCAGTCGTAAAGCTCTCGATGAACTCTGCAAATTCTGAGGAGAATAGATATTTATTATCACGATTGAGAGAGCACAGAATATTTGACAACGTGCGGCTGTATCTTGCGTATATGCACAACAAATCTGATTCAACCTGCATTAACGGCAAAACAAAAACCAGTCTGATCCTATCCATTCAACAAGAAGGGCTTCCAACGGATTTAAAAGCGTTGCAGCTGATCTACACACGCTTCCACGAGCAGTTCAATCTTTCTCCTGACCAAGTTCATAAGGATCTCGCAACGTACGGTTCCCATGTTTCCTCGAAGCATATTTCTGATATGCAAAAAAGCCGGGAAGATCAAAATCGGTTTTTTCGTTCCTAACTCAAAAAGTGACCTACGTTTTTTTTACCACAACGCAGGTGGCATTAGAGGGAAGATAAATAATCTCTTCATTGACGCGAAATCTTGTCACTTTAATGTCATAATTATTACGGAAACTGGGCTAAACGACTCCTTCAAAAATGAAGAAATTCTGGACAACGACTGGACCATATACAGAAATGACAGGAATTACAGCGCAACAGGTCTTTCAAAAGGAGGAGGCGTCCTGATTGCAGTTCATAAATCTCTATCTAGCGAGATTGTTAACACAACACCATCAACACTTTTTGAACATAAATTTATCAGAATCAAACTGATAAATAAATATATTTACATAGGTGTTGTATATATCCAGCCTAACTCTGAAGACCAAAAATACCACGACATTCTTGACATTTTTCATACTGTCTACTGCTCTTTGGCAGAAAATGACAATATTTTCCTTCTCGGCGATTTTAATCGCCCAAGTATCTCTTTTCACACGAATCATTCGGATAACACTATTATACCGGGGAATCTCACGTCTGATATTGACACAACTATTATCGACACTCTGTATAATAACGACTTACATCAGGTAGTAAATTTACCCAATAAAAATGGGAGAAGGCTTGATATGATTTTTACCGACGCATATGATGAAGTGATTGTTGGCCATGCCTCTGACGCTGAGAATCTTTTCTCTAATACTCAACATCACTCTGCCACATTAGTAGATCTACCATACGATCACACTAATTTTGTTCACTCTTACAATAATAATATTGTATTTGACTTCCGTAATGCTGATTTTAATGGCATTAATAATGAATTGTCCACGATAGACTGGACAGCCCTGTTCTCATCTAATGATCTTGACAATGCCATAACAGCATTCTACGATGTGATCTTTGAAATTGCTATCAAGTACGTCCCTGTAATAAAGCAAAAAGATAAATTATCGGAACCCTGGTTAGATAAAAACCTAAGATCACTGCGGAATAGAAGAAATAAACTATTCAAAAAACTTAAGAAAGTGGGCGCAATCTCCCCAAATCTCCAAAAAAAATATGACACGCTGGCTTCAGAGTTCTCTTCTGAGTCCCGGACTGCATATGAAGGTTATGTAAAAAAAATCGGTGAAGATATCTTAACAGAACCAAAAAAAAAATAGAACTCAATTTGTCAAGTTCCAAGGCTCTATTTCCAAGAAAATCGTAGTGTCCTCTGGGGTACCCCAAGGAAGCCACTTGGGACCTCTCTTATTTAATATTTTCATCTCAGATCTATCAGAAGTATTAAAAAATGTCTCGCATCTGTTGTACGCTGATGATCTGAAAATTTATCATACTGTTACCTCACCCGCTGATGCCGCATTTTTGCAATCCAAGCTTATTGCACTAGATGAGTGGTGTAGTCAGAACAAGTTAGAGCTTAATGTCGGTAAATGCCACGTGATAAGCTTCTCACATAAAAGATCCACATACCTACATGACTATTTCCTGAGTGGATCTCAACTACATCGTGTAGATCAAATTGAGGACCTCGGCATTCTACTCGACAATAAACTGTGCTTTAAATATCACTACAACCGATTAAGCTCAAAAGCCAATAGACTTCTTGAATTTATTAAGAGAAGAGCCAAAGAGTTTAAGAATGTATGGGTCACTAAAACATTATTCTGTTCCCTTGTCCGTCCTCTTCTGGAATATGCATGTCCCATCTGGGACTCCTCTTTCCAGTTATATAGCAACAGAATAGAGTCAATACAGAAGCAATTCCTTCTCTTTGCTCTTAGGGACTTGCATGATCCTAGAGACTTTGAGAACCTTCCACCGTACGCAACTAGGCTCCAAATATTAAATCGTTTACCTCTTAGTTCTAGAAGAACTATGCTCACATCCTGTTTTACCTTAGATGTTTTGAATGGCGATATTATGGTAGATCACATATCAGATAAATTCAGACTCAATGACAATGTCAGGCTGACGAGACATTCAAGACTACTAAAGGAATATCCGCATAGTACAGTTTACGGACAAAATGAGCCTATTAACAGATGTTGTAGAGTATTTAACAAATTCAGTGTACACTACACACCTCCAATGAGTAAATTGACATACAAACTAAGACTGCGCTCTGTTTTATAAAGTATCCCAAACCCTGTATAACCATCCTTCTACCAGTGTCCATCTTACTAGTTAGATTAAGTTACGTAAGTTAAATTGTCTTAAGTTACATTAAATTAAATTAAATAATATAAGTTAATTATTATGTAACTAAATATCTTGTTATGATAAATAAATAAATAAATAAATAAGCAAGGGTTTTTGAAAAAAAAAAAAATATATTGTTGCGAGCTAGGGGTTCGCCAGATTCCAAAGAAAACTCAATTCGTTTTAAAAACAACGAATAATTTATTTATTGCACTTTATACACAATTTCCCGATCACTTCACTAAATTCGCTCTAAAAACTTAATTCGCACAATCCAGGAACACCGGCGATCTATCACTTTCGCTTATTTACACCGATAGGTGTTTCCCATGAAACTGTCACTAAGTAACTGCATTCCTTGTCGTGAGCTCTGGCTATTTATAATGGTTTTATCCGAGTCTCGAACCTTCTCTGGTGTATGTTTTTCTTCTGCGTCTGGACTATTCTGGAAGTTACTAGATGGCGTCGGGTGTCATTGTCTGTGTCTTTGAGAAATTACTAGAAGCCCTCTACATGTTGGAAGAATATTCTAAATAGTTCTGGCAGATTTGAGAGAGATCATTGCCAGATCTATAACATTACCCTCTCCTTAGTCCCTGTTCGTCCCGAACAGAGTCGTTCACTTCCGCAATGGCACCGTGGTACTTTGTTAGTCGGTCGAGATGTACCACTTTCATTTTTGTACGGGGTTTTCGCTGATTCCACCCATCCTCTGGTTCGATCGTTAACCTCCGAATGGTTTTTCCGGCTTCTTTTTCCTTCTCACGTTCGCGTTCTTTCTCCGTTTCCTTTTCGCGCTCATTCCCCTCCTTAGCGGCACGTTTACTTCCCTTTTCTCGTTCCGCATTCTTCCTTTCGCGATCTTCTCGATCATATCGCTTCCCATGTTTGGTCTTGTCACGATTATTCGCATGAAGTACTTGACCGTCACAACTTCTACCCGTTCGTTCGCGATCCTTATTCGATTGTCCATCTTTGCTTCCATGATCTTTCCCGATGTATTGTTCTTGTTGCAATCGAGCTTGCCGACTCGGGGTTTTCGATCGACTCCGGCGTCTTTTATCAAAACCGTGTGTAAGATTTGAACTCTGACGACTAGTTCTTGACCACGAACTACCTGCCCGATTTCCATCTTCGCATTGGTTAGCAGCGCAGCCGGAACAATAGTTGGTCACTTTTCGGCAGTCGAGTCTCAAGTGTCCTGCCTGTCCACAATTCCAGCATCGGGGGGCACCAAATCTTTCGCTCCGTTTGGTGTACTCTGCTTTCTGACACATACACTCTTTTGCTCTTTCTCGGCCTCGATAATTACTCCGTGAGCTTTGCTTGGCAGCTTCGAACGTCAGCCCATATACCAAGGCTTCGCCTATCGTTTTCTTACCTGCCAATTTCAACGCCTGTTGCAGCTGTCTGTCCAGTACAGCATTGTTGAATGCGAAAACAGCCGTATCGTTGCGTTGCTCTGTTTGCGCATTGGGCAGCGATAATAATGTGAGTCGTTCAATATCGCGTGCCAGCTCCTGAAGTGTTTCACCATTCTTTTGAGTTCGGTTGTACAGCTCTATTTTATAGATCTCTTTCATGCGGTCACTGCCGTAATGAAGATCCAATGTTTGGACTAACGTTGAAAAATCTTGTTGTTGCTCCTGCGGAATCGTTTGAAGAACCTCCGCTGGTGGACCTCTTAACGCCAATATAAGAGCCGTTCCTCGTTCGAGATCATTCCAATGGTTGTTTCTGGCGGCAGCCTCAAATTGGATCTTATAAATAGCCCACGGTGTCTGTCCATCGAAGATTGGAGCTTTGAAACCCTTATGCGTAACGTGCTCTGCTTTCATGACTCCGACTGCTTTCACGTTATCCAAGTCCCTTTTTAGGCGTTCGACTTCTTGTACAATCCCGGATATCTTTTCCGTAATTTGCTCTTCGAAGATTCGAAGTTTCTTTTCAACGTTTTCTTCTATGGCCTTACCCATGGTGTCTATTTTATTATTTTGTAGTTCCAATTTATGGTTGAGGTCCCTTGAGGTCTCATCTAATTTCTGGTTAATGTCTGCAGATTGTTGCTCTAGTTTCTGGTTAATGTCCGCAGATTGTTGCTCTAATTTCTGATTAATGTCCGCTGATTGTTGTTTAATGTCCGCAGATTGTTGTTTAATGTCCACCGATTGTTGTTCAAATTTCTGATGCATGTCCGCTGATTGTTGTTCTAATTTCTGATTAATGTCTGCTGATTGTTGATCCAATTTGTGCATCATTTGTTGCATTAACTGTGTCAGAGCATTCGATGCACCAGAACACTCCTCTGCACGAGTTTCTTCGGTTTGGAACTCAAAACTATCTGCATTCTCACCCTCAGCCTCAAGTGTCTCGATCATACGGCTGACAAGTTCAGACTTGCTCCCTGTCGTAGGTAACTCGCGTCTACTGAGCTCTTTCTTCAGCTCCGTTACTTTTAAGTCTTTTAAATAACGCGGCATTCTCACTACCGATTATTTTCCGCGATCGAATTCACTTAAATTTACGTCACTAATTAAAGTCACTGCTCACTCGAGAATATTCGTTTTCACAAAATTCTCACTGTCCGTTCGAGAATTTTAGTTCCGCGATTTTACTTCGCTAATTTACGTCACTGCTCACTAAATTACCCGAGAATATTCGATTTCACAAAATTCTCACTGTCCGTTCGAGAATTTTAGTTCCGCGATTTTACTTCGCTAATTTACGTCACTGCTCACTAAATTACCCGAGAATATTCGATTTCACAAAATTCTCACTGTCCGTTCGAGAATTTTAGTTCCGCGATTTTACTTCGCTAATTTACGTCACTGCTCACTAAATTACCCGAGAATATTCGATTTCACAAAATTCTCACTGTCCGTTCGAGAATTTTAGTTCCGCGATTTTACTTCGCTAATTTACGTCACTGCTCACTAAATTACCCGAGAATATTCGATTTCACAAAATTCTCACTGTCCGTTCGAGAATTTTAGTTCCGCGATTTTACTTCGCTTAATTAAAGTCACTGTTCACTAGAGCACTCGAGAATATTCGGTTTCACCAAATTCTCACTGTCCGTTCGAGAATTTTAGTTTCACTTTTCCGCTCTCACAAAATTATCCGTTCCGAGAATTTTTAATTTCACTCGCGATTTTTAACCCGAATTTATCCTTGGAATCCCACTCTTCTGACACCAATTGTTGCGAGCTAGGGGTTCGCCAGATTCCAAAGAAAACTCAATTCGTTTTAAAAACAACGAATAATTTATTTATTGCACTTTATACACAATTTCCCGATCACTTCACTAAATTCGCTCTAAAAACTTAATTCGCACAATCCAGGAACACCGGCGATCTATCACTTTCGCTTATTTACACCGATAGGTGTTTCCCATGAAACTGTCACTAAGTAACTGCATTCCTTGTCGTGAGCTCTGGCTATTTATAATGGTTTTATCCGAGTCTCGAACCTTCTCTGGTGTATGTTTTTCTTCTGCGTCTGGACTATTCTGGAAGTTACTAGATGGCGTCGGGTGTCATTGTCTGTGTCTTTGAGAAATTACTAGAAGCCCTCTACATGTTGGAAGAATATTCTAAATAGTTCTGGCAGATTTGAGAGAGATCATTGCCAGATCTATAACAATATATATATATATTTTAACGTTTTACTCAGTGTTTGCTTCTTAAGTCGAAGAACAGCGAACGTTTTGCAACTGATTTTTTAGAGGTAGGCAATGGAATGCGATTTACATGCTCCAATCCAGAATTAAATTTTATCTCAATAAAATCATTTTGTATCTTTATTACGTTTTTAGAAGTCCGACAATGAGTCCGTCCGTCCAGTCAAAACAACTAGTGAGATGCATAATTTGTCACAGTTTATCCAGAATGTAGCGAGTGAGCATCGTATTTTTTTATAGTAGGTGAGAGTTTGTTGTTGTGTTTCGAGGCCAACGGATTATTTCGATACCAAGATACCGAAATAATCAAAAAGAGGAAGGAAAAATCAGGGTACGGGGAATAAACTGGTCCGACATCCACCAACATCCATCTCGGTGGAAGTATCGGGATGGAGCGACGTGCTACCGTGTTGGCAGGTCTAGCTACGGGAGTCGTTGGTGGGTTCGTTGCTCCGATACTGACCATAGAAACCGTGGCCTATAACAACAAATCGAGCTTTAGAGATCGTCACGTCGACTTACCCCAGAATAAGTACATCAACAAAAAACAGATGTTGACCCGATCAGATGCCTTACCCTGCCCACCCTGCCTCAGCCATACAGTCTCCATCATATCTTTTTATGTATGGTCCCATGGAGAGGAGGAGGAAGTGTGGAGGTTAGAGGGGCTCCTTTATTGAAAAGATCACCAATTCATCATAATTATCTCTTAATTTTAATTAATTGTAATAAAATCTCATACAAAATTGTATACAATTACCAAAATCTCGTAAAAACTCGAAGAGTTTAAATCAAAAAAAATCTAGTTCAATATTTCAAATTATTTCTCTTCAGATAATCCAAAAAAAAAACCAAATTAAGCTTCTCTTTTCTAGGATCAGTTTCATTACAAATTATAATAATACAATAATAATAATTCTTTATTTGCCATGATTACAATATTTGTTTTACAACGAAAAATCGTTCTGAGTTCAGTCAGAGACTATACAGCTGGTGAAAGTGAGTAATATATATATTGTTATGAATCTGGCAACCACGCAATTCGATCTCTCTTTTCGAATGGTCGAGAATGACGTAGAACATTATCCCCTACTGTGTAAAACGTCATCTAGAACGTTCAAGCAAAACCCGGAACATTCTAGTATAGACACACACCCAGAATTGCCTCGAATAGTCCCAAACATTCTAGTTAAGACACACGAAAGTGCAATAAATAAATTATCCTTATATTTTAAAACGAATTGAGTTTTCTTTGAAATCTGGCGAACCCCTAGCTCGCAACAATATAATAATAAATTCTTTAAAGTCGTTTAAATAGGTATTTGTAGGAAAATGGCAGAAAACCTCTTTGATGAACTTATTCTTATACTTATAACTAAACTTAACCTACATTTAAAAAAAAAAGGAAAAATAAAAGAAAAAAAAAAAGAAACTATAATATAAAAAACTTAAAGTTCTATTTCATTTACTAATCTATTGTCAGTGAGCTCTAATCTATTGAAGAATTTTGCACATAATGCTTCCGCTTTAGTTTGAATAGAATCAACTTTAGTTAAAGAATGTAGTCCAATTGTGGAATAGTACCTTGGTAGATTATAAATCATTTTGAGGATCTTGTTCTGGGCAATTTGTAGTTTTTCTACATGACTCCGAGCAAAATCTTTCCAGACTATGGCTCCATATAGAAGCACACGTTGAAAAATCATTGTGAAGATTAGAAGCTTGTTTTCTAAGTTCAACTCCGATTTTCTATTAATAAATGGGTACATTATTTTGATAAGCGTGTTGACTTTTTTGACTGTTTCGGATATGTGTTCGCTGAAAGTGAGCTTCTTGTCGAAGTAGAAGCCGAGGTATTTTATACTGTGACTTCATGGTACTTCTAATTCGTTTACAATGAGATAGTCAGCCGCTGGAGTGTATGGACTAGATCTGCGTTTAGTAAAATAAATGGCTTGAGTTTTAGAAGTGTTTATTTTTATTTTCCACTTGTGCAAATAATTTATTACTTTATCTAAGGCGCAATTTAGCGTATTGCATATATCTGCAGCTAAGATACTGTTACAGATCTGGCAACCACGCAATTCGATCTCTCTTTCGAATCGTCGAGAATGACGTAGAACATTATCCCCTACTGTGTAAAACGCCATCTAGAACGTTCAAGCTAAACCTGGAATAGTCTAGACACACACACATACCCACCCGAAGAATACACCACAAGGTTCGAGAATTGGGAAAAACACAATATAAATACCGCAGCTTTCAGACAAGTTATTAGTTATTGAGCGACACCTATCGGTGGAAGAACGCGAACCGGTACAAGAAAGCGATAGTAAAACACGCGACAGTGTTGTGAAAAAGGCGAAGTGATCGGGAAATTGTATAAAAGTGCAATAAATAAATTATCCTTATTTTTAAAGCGAATTGTGTTTTTCTTTGAAATCGGCGAACCTCTAGCTCGCAACAATACCTTTACAGTAAATTGCTGTGTCATCGGCAAAGAGGGCTGACTCACAGTTTTCAAGATGGGGAAAGTCAGCAGTAAATATAAGATAGAGAATAGGACCAAGAACTGAACCTTGAGGTACTCCTGCTTGCTGATTGATAGTTTTGTACCGATACCTTGAAGGTTCTACCTTGAAGAAAGCTTATAATCATATTTATAATATACTTTGGAAATTTATATTCAATAAATTTGTAAATCAGAGCCTTGTGCCAGACTCTATCAAATGCATTTTCTATGTCCAGAGACACTACGGCTAATGACTGTTTTGAACTTAGACAATTGTGAACTGACTGCTTAATTCTCATAAGTTGATGTATCGTCGAGTGGTTTTTCTAAAGCCGAATTGTTCATCCGGCAGAATATTAGTGCTGGCAATGAAGCTAAGAATTCTCTCTTTTAAAATGCGTTCGAATACTTTCCCTAAATTGCTGAGAAGGCTGATTGGTCTGTAGCTGTTGCCAAGATTTGCAGGTTTTTTTGGTTTCAAGATGGGAAAATTTTTTGCAGTTTTCCCTGCTGAGGGAAAGTATTTTAACTTAAGACATCCATTGAAAATAATGTGTAAGAAGTATTATACCTTTACGGGACGTATTTTTCAAGCATTGATTTGAGATATTATCAAAGCCAGTTGATTTTTTTGGTTGGATATGTCGAAGTATTTCTTTAACACTCTTAGGTTTAATAAGTTCAACTATCTCTAAGTCAGTTGCGTTGTGAAATTGTTTTAGGCAATTTTCCGCTATCTCTTCGGTGTTTTTGTCTGAGAGGTTATTATTTACCCTGAAATTATCACTAAAAATATTAGATAAATGTTCAGACTTTTCTTCTCTTGTGACAAATTGCAAACTACCTTCTTTAAGGAGTGGCAGAGATACTT
Source organism: Chorisops tibialis (assembly GCA_963669355.1). NCBI lineage: Eukaryota > Metazoa > Arthropoda > Insecta > Diptera > Stratiomyidae > Chorisops > Chorisops tibialis. Next base: position 11,219,951 of record OY770262.1, on the reverse strand, counting down.
TTCGTGTTTTGATAACTTTGATTATATTCCAAAATGGTTTTGATCCTTTATTAAGTTCCGCTAATGTGCGATTCCAGCTGTTGTTTCTGAAAATATTAATCATTTCATTTACGAGAGTATTTAGGCATTTCCAAGATGACTTGTGAGCGATGTTTCTAGTTCTCTGCGAGTTTCTCCTTGCGGTATTCCTTCGCTGAATCAAGAGTTTTATTTCAGCAGTTAGAGGCTTACCAATAGTTTTTTTATTTGAAATTTTAGGGGCGCTTCGATCGACAGCTGAGAGTCCAATTCCATTGAATTCATTAATTAAATAGTCAATGTCATCTGTGATTCTAATAGATTCTGAAGATAAGTTAGCGAGATCTATTTTAGAATTCATAACTTTTTGAAATAAGGTCCAGTTAGCTTTGTTAAAGTCGTAGAAAAAAGAGTGATTCTTTATTTGCTGTGAAGAATTCAGACTGGAAGGTGATCTGAGGAAAGCTCATGAAGCACACTTAATTCAGTAAACATATTAGGATTAAAGCAGAGTACTATGTCCAATGTTGAAGCAAGCATTTTTTGCAGCTGGGTATATATGTAGGATCATTCGGAAATAAAATATAGATTGGTTGAGATTGTAGTAGAGTATGAAGAATACCTCCACAGTGATTTCTTCTAACACAACCCCATGCTTGGTGTCTGCAGTTTAGATCTCCACCTATTAGAAAGTTGTCTTTTATACTAAGTAGTTTGCGTAAGTCGGATTTAAAATCAAAAGTCTTACTGTTGTTGTCACCACGTTTCCCACCGGGAAAGTATGCTGCAATTACTGTAATAGTTTTATGCTGAGCTAGATTCAGCTCGATACCTATTGTTTCTATCACTGTTGTGTTAAGAGAAGGAATTAACTTATGAGATATTCTCTTAGGTATAGCTATGGCGACACCACCACATTTAGAATGGGTACGATCGAGTCTGTAAATTGAATAGTTACTATCCCTAAATGAACTAGCATTCTTTAACCAGGTTTCGCTAATTAAGGCAATGTCGATTTTCTCTCTTGACAATAGATCGAAGAATTCTAATTTATTATTATTAATACTTCTATAGTTCCAAATTAGAAAATTATGTACATTATAATTATTTGCCATTATAAATATGTTTAATTGCTAATTCCGTAATAACCTTGAACTGGTCATTTTTATTTGAACAAGTTGATAAATTACAGACTACGTCGTCTAGAAGCGAATAGATCTCATCCAGAGTAAACAGATTGGGATTACTGTTACCGTTGACCCATGCTGCACGTTTCGGCGGCAGTTGATGAAATGATTGAGTTGGCTCTCGTCGAGTGCTGGATAAATGCGGAAAGGTGTTCAAATTTAACAGGAAACCTTAATTTATTTTTTTGTTTTGCTATTGCTCCTGCGTGGTTTTGCGCCTGGTTGTCATACGTGCCTAGAGTTCTATGTAAGAAGCTCGATTTGGACAGATAGGGTCCGTAGCTTTGTGTGGACCCTGAAAATTGATGCATTTCATCACTCCTTGTACACAATCCGTAGTGTTGTGCTGGGCAGAACAGTTTGCACAGAAGGTTTTGACGTTGCAATACGCTGCTCTATGTCCATACATAAGACAATTATAGCATTGGGTGACACTTTTCGGTTTTTTACGCTGATACTCCCAGCGCACAATTGTGTGAAAAAGTGCTTTTATTTTTTTAACGTCGGAGAGTTTGGTGCCATGCGCAAAGTGCACTGTGTATAATGATGACCGTGGTTCTTTAAAGGACATCTTTCTGATGTTTTCAACGTCGAGAATGGAGTCCATATAAAACAATTTTAGTAGGTCTACTAGCCTTGTCGCCATGGGAGTAGAATTCCCAATTGTTATTTGATAGAACCGTAGTAACAGAGTCATAGGTCGAGTTGGTACTACAGTTAACTTTAATGCCTATTGACATTAACTTGATCACGTAATCGCTAATATTAACTGATTTTAGCAGATTATGAATACTCGCACTAGTTTGTTTAAGAACAACGATTTGTTTAACTGGTTCTTTTCGATGTGTTACATTATTATTAAGTGGTTTATTACCATCCTGTATTGCATCACTAGTATCTTCATTTTGGCATTGCAATGGAAGATCACTGAAGAAGTTGCGACGCACTGCAACATGCTTTTTCGCCGTAGGTTCCGGCCTAATCACTTTTCTGCTTTTACCCATTTGGGTCAAGATGTGGTCATTGCCAAGGTGTACACTATGCCTTTTACGAGATATTATGAGGAAAGAGGTGTAATCGATCCAATTTCGCGACGTCAATACCGTACAGATTTAGACACAATGTGAATAACGGCGAATCGCTCGGGCGCTTGAGCACTATAGGAGGCACTTGAAAAACAAAAACACGACCGGTCAGCTCAAAAGCAGAACAGCAACTACAAATTATGAATTTTCCTTTTTTCTCTGTTTGTTTCAGTTGCTATCATACTTAATTAAATACGTTACTTGTATGACGTTTGAGTCCGTAGTAAAAGGAAAACAAAGTTCAAAATAGATAAAAAAGATCGGCAAATAAATTTTCGATTTGTTGTTTCAATTTTCTTTTAAGACCAAATATTGATTAGGTTATTTCCTTTTGAAAGAGAAAAAAATATAGTGTATTGAATAAAAAATTAAGGATCAAAGAAATAATAGGATAAGGAGCTCTCGTTTTCTTTTCATGTAAATTCTGTGTTGCTTTGAAGAATTCGTAAGTTTTCTTTCTTTCAAATTTCAGGTTATTTTTAATTCGAAAAGGAATAAAATAGATAGGTTGATTAGAAGAAAATACTATAGTGCCTCTATTTTTTTTAAATTCTAATAGTAGAGTGAAGCGGGTGCGCTTACATTCCTACATTCTCCCATTTACACACACACATATATATATATAATTAATTTTAGTAAAGAATAGAGCAATAGAAACCATCTCCAGTTTAATTAGTTTAGCATGCCCATTTTAGTATAAAGTTACATTTTTTTTTTAAAGATGTTTTCCTTGTTAATATTATTTAATTATTTTTTATCTTCCTATATTGTAATTCAATTTCAATTAATTATTTATTCAACCTATCAATTATAGGTTTATTAATAGCAATATCTTGATTTTATTTTTGTTTTTCTTTTAACTAATTAATCGTGCTTCTCGTTTGCTTGTTAGTTTGTCTTTAAAATTCACCCAGTTTTGTCGAAGCTATCTAATATTTGGTAAAAGTCTATTCTCCCTCTATCTTGCTTATTGGCTGCTACAACTATATTTTCTTAAATTGAAGGTATTTCTTGTTTTTTTTTTCTTTTTTTGTGAATGAAAATTACAATTAATTAAACAAAACAAGAAGAAGATTAAAAATAGTGGATGCACTTAGTGTGTAGGAAAGTATTATAGAGCATTGCATTGAAATTCAGGATTAATTTTCAAGCACCTGAATATCATCCGGTTTGTTTTCTCGTTGAAGTACAGCCACGGCGGTATTACCAGGAAGATAGAGGCATTGAGTTTGTCATTGTCGTCTCGAAGAATGCCACACGATTTGATTTTCATGTTGAGATCAATGTTTACGTGGTTCGTTACCCACAAATCGGAACCGGAAAATTATCTTCCAGATCAAAGAAAAATCTTTGAGAAAGTTTGTCTCCCTTGAACCAAGCTGATTGACTAATTAGCGCGGATGATTCTACGTCCTGCACCCTTAGAAGGTTTTGCGTAATCGTCACTTCCCTCTCGAAACATCAGGAAAAAAAATTAAATTCGAAATATTCTCTACTTAGCTCATTTATCTGAATAACGTGCGGCGGCCGTTCGCCGTCACGACGAAGAGGACTCCAATTCGGGTTTTCGCCTTTCTGATTTCCAATCTCTCGTGGATCTTTCGTCTTCTTTGTCGACTTCAGCCGGGGAAGCGTGGATCCAACCGCCGATTGCACAGATCAAAGGATGGATGCGTGACCTGCCCGTTTCGTCCGTATTCTAGATTTCTATTACTATGTGGCCACTGGCATGCATGGCACTTTCCCTTGAACTTCCGATCGAGCAGTTTTAATAAATTCTACATCTAGATTTCCTTGCGTTTCCTTTGTTAAGATTGTTAAGATTTACTGAGTACTGAGTTGTGAAATTCGCTCAATCGTCAAAATTTAGGAATTGAGCAATTTATTACTCTAATTCTGGTGTTGTAAATTCTCGCATAAGTTCACCGGATTCGTTACATTTACGTCCTATTCTAGTGCTGGGATTTTCGCACTACTCGTTACACAACGTGCTAGGATTCGTCACACGCATTCCAGGAGGTGATAGGATAACAATCCCGACGATAACGAATGCCAAGATGCCTTAAACCGAAAAAATCGAGCTTACAAAATATTAATGGAACGACCAACACGAGCCAAACAGAACAAATATAATGATCTTAGACGGTTTGCAAACAAAATATGCAGACAGAAAAAACGGAAGTACAATAATGACGAAATTAAAAACATGGACGAACATTTTAAATTACACAACACAAGAGCCGCGTATTCTCTAGTTGAAAGGATGAAAAAGGGATCCCAACGACCCCCTGCAAGGATGCAGAAGGCAACATTATAAGTAATGCAGAAGATATAAGACTAAGATGGGCGCAATACTTTGAACACCTTCTAAATTCGAGCCTATCACCGCACGAACAGCAGCAGCAGACACAATTGCAGGTATAACTGAGGTAACAGCTGAAGAAGGCTCCGCTTTGAGTCATCCCACACTCGAAGAAGTAAAAACAGCTCTGAGGAACCAACCAAACAACAAAGCGCCGGGCACTGATCAAATTCCAGCTGAGCTTCTGAAAGCCGGTGACACCTGCATAGCGCATCTCCTACATAGATTAGTCACGGACATATAGACGCAGGAAACACTTCCTGTAGAGCAAGATCATCATATGTCCAATTTATAAAAAAGGTGATAAACTCTGCTGCGAAAACTACCGAGGAATATCTCTGTTGTGTACGTCTTATAAAATCTTGACGAAAATTCTGGAAAAGAGAATTAAGCCCTATGCTGACAAAGTAATTGGTGAATACCAAGGCGGATTTAGAGCTGAACGATCGACCACGGACGAGATATTCTCAGTTGAACAGGTGCTGGAAAAGTGCTGGGAATATAATATTGATGTGCACCAGATATTTATTGACTTCAAACAAGCATTCGACAGTATCGACAGGCTCGTACTATATAAAATTATGTTGGAATTTGAAGTCCCACCGGAACTGGTTCGGCTTACAAGAATGAAAATCACCGAGTTTTTGTCACGAGTCAGAGTAGAAAACGATCTGACTTCCAGCTTTAAAACAGACAACGGCCTTAAACAAGGAGACGGCCTCGCACCATTGCTTTTCAACTTGACACTCGAATATGTTGTTCGAAAGCTTCCCGTTGACACTGAGGGAACACTATGCTTCAAATCTACACAACTACTCGTAGCACATGTCGATAACATAGATATCCTTGCACAAGATCTCTGCAGAGTGCTAAAGAGGTATTTGTAAACCTTGACTCGATAGCGAGGGAAGTTGGACTACGTATTAACAAAAACAAAACCAATGTTATGACAAAACTAGGAAAAACAGACAAAATGTTACAGTAGGATATTATAACCTAGAAAACGTAGACAACTTTGTTTACCTAGGGGCAAACCTATCGAAGGAAGCGAACCCATCGAAATCAGAATTAGGATTATGATAGCAAATAAGACGTATTATTCGGTACTTCCAATAATCAAAAACAAGAACGTACAGAGGAAAATTTAACCAAAAATGTAGAAAAAAATTATAATACCTGTGCTATGCTATGGCACCGAAACGGACATTAACTCATCATCCGAAGAGTTAATTACCGCTTTTGAGAGAAAGGTCCTCAGATGAATCCTAGGACCTGTAAGGTAAGACTCGATCTAAAGAACACGTTACAATAGAGAATTGTATGCCATCTTCGACAATCCAGAAGTGTCAGCCCTCATAAAATTTAAGAAACTACAATGGGCTGGTCGTATGGAGCGGATGGGTGACGAAAGAATTCCCAAACGCACACTAAAAGGGAAAGTTAATTGAGAAAGACCAGTCGGAAAACCATGGAAGCAATGGGAGGATTCGATTGACGCAGACAGCAAATCACTGCTGAAATTCACAAACTGGAGGATGCCTGAGCCGAAATGGATGGAGGCAAAGTATTCAGAAGGCCATGGCCCGATTTGAGCTGTAGCGCCATCGTAGGTTTAGGTTTAGGTTGCAGGAGAGTTGTTCTGTAGAATCACAATGCACTGGTACCATCTATAATAGTTGGGCTCATTGTACTCTTGTTCTAGCCACTTGGTTCGGTTTGCGAACCTTAGCAGGCTCGAATGTTTTACGCCTCTGAGAAGATTCTAGAGCCTAAGCAAAGGAGACGACTGTTGGAGATTTGCGAACAGTGACAAAGATAATGTTCGATAGATTCTTTGTCTTCCTCGCAACCTCTGCAAAGGCTGTAGCTCGATGCGTGCAGCTTTAGCAAGCAATGACCTGTGGTCAGGTTAACAATAGTTCGAGCGCTACAGCGATTACGTTGTAACAGCTGAATTGTAATATTTTTATTCAGTTCTTCCCAAAAGGATTTGGACGCTCAGTAACTGTACAGCTGCCGCCACCCCGCCAAGAAAGAATCCCAAATAGTTTGTTTGAAATTAGCCTTCAGCACTGTTGGCGCTACATCGACTGACTTCCTAGTGGAGTTAATGTTTGTAGATCTTTGCTGCGCATGTGTGTCTGCTGTGTCGCTATCCAAATTAAAAATTCTTCGGTTATAGCCGCTAGGAGATTCAAATTGTGTCTATAAATGGACATTAGTTTGGACGTGGTCCTGTAGGATTGGAGTGCCAGAAGTGCACCCTGCTGTCCGAGAAAATGTAACAATTTCCGAGACAGATCCGTATGACTAAAATAATTTTTGTGTACTCGTTAATAGCTAATACTTTCGCTTGGAACACAGTCGCGTGTTCTGGAAGATGAAATGAAGTGTGGATGCCGAGATCGTGGGAATAAATTACCTGCAGGATACCACTGGCCACCACACCAGCGCGCCATAGCAAATAATTGTTCTGGCAATACTGGTATACATTCAGTGGATGAGGTGCGGCTGAAGGCCCCATCTCAAAACGAATGTCTTTTCGCAAGCGAAGAAGGCTACGGTAGCCTTTTTTGCTCGTTCTTGAATGTTGGCCTTCTAGGATAACTTACTATCAAGAATAAACCTAAGTATTTAACTTGATTCGAGAGGGCCATAGTGATACCCCGAATGCTTGGTGGATTGAAAGCATATGGTGTTCTTCTTCTGGAGAAGAGGACCAGATCTGTTTTTTGTGGGTTAATAGTAAGTCCTTTATCTAGTGCCCAGCTGTCTAACAGTTGTAAAGCGGATTGCATGAGGTCTCCTAGAACTTGCTCAAACTTACCAGTTAGCATGATGATAAGATCGTCTACATATGCTATTGTGGGGTAGGCGTTCCGATTTAAAATGGAAAAGGGTTCATTTACTGTTAGGGACCCACAGGAGAGGCAATATTATGCCACCCTGTGGCGTTCCTTTGTGGACAGAACCTTTTCATATCTCGTCAACCATCCGTGCTACGATTTTTCGTGAGCGAAAAAGCTTAGCTATCCATGCAGTCAGGAGAGGTTCCACACTATGGCTGCTCAAGGCTTCAAGTATAGCATCAATGTTGACGTGGCTAAAAGCGCCTTCCACGTCTAGAAAGGCACCGAGTGCAACCTCTTTATGATGGAAAGCTTTCTCTACGGCGGCTACCGTCAAGGTGGTGTCAGTGGAACTACCTTTCAGATAGGCGTGCTGGTGGGGCATCTGACCGAGAGGTTTAGATTTGCCCGTAGGTAGCTGTCCACCAGTCTTTCGAGGCCCTTAAGAAGGAACGAAGTGAGTTTAATGGGTCGACAAGCCTTCGAGATATTGTGGAAGGGTGGCAAAGACTGATGCATGCTTTATATATGTCAACCAGGTACTGAATTATTGTTTCATTCGTATTCTGGATCATTGCGGGATAGACTTCGTCCAGTCGCAATTCCTCTGTTTTCTGGCGTCACGACTGTATCTACTAATTCTGAGTTGGCTAGAATACGATTGACACATGAGCTTTGTGGCGGGGACTCAAAGCATCCGGGGAAATGCGTTTGAATTGAAAGTTCAAGTGGCTCGCCGCAAGACCCCGGTCTTCAGAATACTAGATAGGGTCCTCTTTATCCTAGCAATATAGTTGACGTTATCGATTTCTTCGCAGAATCTCTTTCATGAATTTGGTTTGACTGATCTTAGCTGTTTTTTATACAGTGTAAGTGCTGCTTGGTATTTGTCCCAGTCTGTATCACGTTTGCTGAAATTAGCTTTGTTAAAGAGTTTCTTGCTCCTTTTTTTCAGAATATCGAGATCGTTATGCCACCAGACAGGGTTCTTACTATCTTTGGCGGACTTCTGAGGGCAGGAACTCTTGTATGAGTTCGTTAGTATATTTTTTAACGTACCCACTCTTTTATCTAAGGAATCTGATGTTTTTATTGGGTAAAGAACTATTACCGGTAGTTTACGGTTTATTAGCTCCTGATATTTAACCCAATCCATTACTGCTGGATTCCTGTAAAACCGGCTATTTTTTGCTGATCCCACTATTTCAAATCGTATCCACATGTAGTCTGACAAGGATGGTTCTTTCAAAACTCTCCAGTTGCGGACTACTTGTGATTTAGAGTTAGTTGCAACAGTCAGATCGATAACCTCGCTTCTTACTCTATTTATGATCGTGGGACTATTACCAACATTACAAACATTTAGATTGTTCATGCTAAGAAATTCTGGAATTGACTTATCGCTATCGTTGCAGTCGGTGTGATGGCCATTGGCATCACAACTATTAACAAGTCTCCTATGTTCAGTCGTTGGAACATCCCTTGCATCGTAGGGCTGGTATGATAAGCCAGCTTAACAAGCTGTAGCGCGTAAGTAATTAGGTGAACAAAAGTTACTCGTGTTATGTAAAAACAATTAGATTGAAATCTTTCCTATAATTTGAAATGAAAACATTCACCAAACCATTAGCTAAATATTTTTAATTTAATAGGAAAAAGTAATTCTGTCGCAACTTTATCAGCGTTCGTTATTACGGACTTTGATCCCAGAATCCGAGATTTCCCGGGGCTTAAGGCGCAAGCAGCATACATGGATATCTGATTTAAAACTTGCGTTAATTTTGATTTATGTCATTGCTGCATTTAATGAGCGATAATTATTCTAACATGCGCTTTCCGAATTTGCATTTTCCCCGCACGATACTAAATTAAACGAACTTCATTAAATCTATTGCTCCTGATGCCATTCTTTAAAATTCCACAGCATCTCATAAATCATCTTAAATTTGTCCAGCATGCTCACGTCCATTTCAATTCACAAACGCATACTGGACTTCGAAATGGTGGTCATTTGATCTTGTTCACCCCAAACCGAGAGATTCATCATACTCGCTAATTATTTCGGCATTTAAGATCATTGAAATGGACGTGAAAGAGCTGACCCCTTAAAAAGAAGCCTACCTCTAGCGAAACTCATAAATACTTAAATTTCAAAAAAAAAATGGCGCATTCACAACAATCTCTTGACGCGGTCATTCCTAGGTCTTCAATATGCCTCATCAGAGTTCAATAATTCAGTTAACCTCTTTTTACTTCGTTAATTGAGTTAAACGTTTGATTGAACGAAATTTACGTGGGATATTTATTGGTTCAGTGCACATTTTTTGATGACAATCGGGCGCAAATCGGCCGACAGTTGTTGATGTATCTTTACCGCTCGCCCTGTCATCGTAAATATCAACGGTCATCAATGTCACCTCGAACAATCGTAAATTGATTGACTCGACAGAAATTGATTTTTCAATCAAAATCATAATAAATCTCACGTGATATCCTCGGTCGATTAATTCAGTTAATTTTTTTATTATTGTCTGATTTTTAATGTGCTTCAGTGTTGTGGAAAGAAAATAAAGATGGGTGAGACCATAAAACGAAATAATTTTGCACAGTGTAAGATGCATCGAAAATATATTTAAAAAAAAAACTATTTTTATAATAGAAGAAATTTTTCCACAAATACTTTTAATATTGATATGCGGCTTTAAGAAAATATGAAGGAATTGCAGTACTGCTATTAATTTCTGATGAATCAATCAATTTCCTGTTAAAACCCCCCTCCCCCCCCCCCCCTGTAGGTGCATAGGACAGAAACAGTTCTCTTCCATAAGGCGCGATCCTCAGCATCGGCCTTTAGCTGTTGCCAGGACTTGTTTATTCCTCTTAGAGTTCCTCTATGAAAAAGAAAGAACAAGACTGGTACTAGAGTTCGGCCAAGGTGATGATAACCAGCTTTTCCGTTAAATTTGAAAAAGCGCCCTGCTATTTTCCAGCGTGCGATAAGTAAGCAAATGTGATTGCAATCCGTTCATTAGTACGTGAAACCTACCAAATTAAATTTTCACCATTTAAAAGTACTGCAAATTAAAGATATTCGCGAGTTAAAATCAGAAAAATTTGCACTCACACATACGCATCAGGACTGTAATTTCGAATTTCGAACTTTAGTTTTGTTCTTTTTTTAGTAAAGAAATGTCAAGAGAACTGTCACGATGACAATTCATTTTGTACATTCGGCGAAGGTAAGTGTAAAACTCCATTCCAGGAAACCGAAGTGGAGACCATCCGGAATTGATGGGGATCACCCCGCGAAAGTGGAAATCTGTTCATTGTCTTAGACATCTCAATGCTGGAAATCGAGACGTTTTGGCCGTTGGACTATTTACACATTAAACCACTAAGAGGACGTCACTAAGAATTTTCCAAAGCCTAGTGACATAACCGATCCGAGAAATATGAAGCTTGTGTTCGTTGTGCTAAAATTCGATTCGCGAGAGATCGACGAGCCATCCTTTTTGTAACGATTAACGCTCTAGTATGCAGAACTCCCGAGGATGACATTCGAACCGATTAACTAAATAAATAAATAAATATTAAACGTATGTTAAAAGAATAAGTGTTGTGTTCTCTAATTTCGTCAGCAATATCACTCTAATTCAGAAAAAAACAAATAACTAATTGCATTAACCCTAACCCTAGCTGAAATAATTGAAAAAGCCCGCCAGATGTCAAATTTCGAAATTGCACCATGCATACTACATGCATTCTCACCCACACTTAAGTATCGGTTTTCGAACTCGAAAATAAAAAACGCCCTATCTGACAAGGTGGCCCAACTCTTTTACCAGGTGCCTTGTTCTTTCTTTTTCATAGAGTGACTCTAATTCCTCTGGCCTCCTGCTTAACTGCTCGCTTCCACCAATCCGACGTCCTCCTCCTTGAGGATTATAATCCAGAGATTATTTGGCGCAGAGTCACTGTATAACTGACCAACTTGGTATTAGAAGTTTGGCAGATGCGTTCCAGGGTTACCGTTACGTTTGAATTTTTTGGTATACATACAGATTCGGTTTGATATTTAACAAAATGCAAATGATTCGAATATGTGCCATGAAAAATTAATACCATTATGCCAATCCATTAGAACCAGCCAAAAAATTATTTTTATTTTGCAATTTCCTCCATCCACACATCTTCAACAAACAGCTGTTTGCTGCAGTTGACGCTTCTGTCAGTTGACACTTGGCAGAAAAACATCCCAATAGCGATTTTTGCAATCCGTTCCTTTTTCAAAGCAAGAAATCATTCATTTCGACCTAAGAAAAATGCATTGCATTCTAAAGTAATGTGAAATAAACTAAAGTAGCAGTGCAATAAAGTAGCAGTGTTCGCACGATAGCGGTAACTTCTATTTATCCGAAAATAAAAAAAAAGCTAAATTAAATCGAAAATTTACTTCTTTATTTGTTGACGGTTAGTAAAAAATAGCGGGTAATACATAGTCAATTTAGTATATTTACTATTGCTGTATGAACTTCTTTGCTGCGATCTTGAGACACTTGATGTTCTTCGCCTGTCGAATATATATTGGGAAGGAGTTGTAATATCGTAATTGCTTTGTAGATGGGATCCTTCCTTAGACAATTCGTCCTACAATTTCGATTTCTTATCGAAGTTGCATTCCATGTATTGAAATTGTGAATATCTGCGTTATACGTTATGACTATTGAAGATTTTAGTCCTTGGTTTATTATAATGTACATTAATTTTGTTCTCTCCAGGTTTAATGTTTGCTGCAGGTTTAGCTTGTTGTAGGTTACGTAAAGATCTGCTGAAGGTGTCAGATGTGGTAAATTGTACACGGCCTTAATGCTTTTGTTAATAATCCTCGATATTCGTTCCATGTTATGCATAGATGTTTGGGTCCATATTACAATTCCATAGGTTAAATTTGGTAAAATAAATGAATTATACAAAATTTCTTTTATTGGTGTTGGTAGAAAATTGTTACGCCGTAGGACTCCAGTGATGGGTGATATTTTCTTGCGAACGTTATTAATGTGAGGAGAACATGTTAGTTTTTCATCGATCGTTAATCCTAAATACTTGGTTTGTTTTGTTCTAGGTAATTCGATTCCATCTATGTTGAGTTTTAGTTAGGTCAATATCAGCTTTGTTTAATTGGTTAAATATCATGAAATTCGTCTTCGATGCATTTAGGGTTAACCCATTGCCCAACAGCCATTTCTTAAAGAGCTTGAGGTCGTTGTTGATAAGGTATTCCAATTCTGGCTGATTTCTTGCTTTATAGAGCAATAGTGTGTCATCCGCATAAACTATACAGGGTGTTTGGTACTCCGTACATAACCTTGTAAGGAGTTATTCCTGGATATATTTTGAGCAAAAAATTGTTCTAAGGAGATGGTCAATTTTCAATATCCACGGAGATACAGGGTGATCAAGAAAAGTCCTTCGGACGTGTATCCTCACTCACTCAAAACGCTATATCTTGAAAACCAATAATCGCATTTCAAAGTGTTCTAGCTTGTTTTTTAGGGAATCAAATTATCTTTCATTTAGTGTAATAGTCCGTATTGTACCTGTACCCAATCCTGAGGTATTTCCTTCAGACCACAAATTTTTGATACTTTGACCCTCAAAATTCTGTGATCAATGTAGTTTTTCTCAAGAAAACGCATTGTAAAAATGTCATTTTAATGTTGTTTTTTTATGTGCCATATTATTGCCTACAAAAGATGCACACATACTTATGACTTAGGTTTTCCCGTTTTCCAGGTAATAAGCGAAAATACATATGGCTTAAAAATAAAATATGCCATAAACCAACCCTCGTTCTAAAAAAACTACCTGAAATGTTGTTAAACTGAAATATTCTTTGTGTCCTTTAACTACTATTTAAATTATCAATGAATGTCCTTTAGGTAGTATTAAAATTATCGAGAAAATGAATTAAATTAAAATGAGTTTCAACACAACTAGGTGCAGCACTTTGCCCTTTTTAATGGGTTACCTAACAAAATGAAAAGCCTATAAAAGCAAACCATACTTCATATTTTTATCAGTTTTAGTTAAATTTGTAAAAGAACAAGGTGTCACTAAAATTTAGAAAAGAATTTCGAAATGCCTGAGTTCACGAACGAAGAATATGCAGACATAATTTTCCTCTATGGAGAGTGTCAGGGAAATGAGCAAGCGGCGCGATCTTTGTATCATCACAGATTTCCCAATCGTCGAATACCTTACCCGAGAGTATTCCAAGACGTTTACAGAAGGATTAGGGAAACAGGCAGTGTTAGGACAAGCAGAGTGAATGCAAATCCTGCGCCGGTAATCGCTGTTTCAATTCATCAACGAATCCTAGCTGCAGTTCAAAAAGATCCATCAACTAGTATACGACGCTTGGCATTGCGGTTTAACGTCTCTACGTGGAAAGTTTGGAGTGTCCTGAAAGCAGAACGTTTGCATCCCTACCACCACACACCAGTGCAGGAGCTGTTACCCATTGATTTACCCAAAAGGATGGAGTATTGCAATTGGCTCCTTGAACGACAAATAAGTGACGAGAATTTTATCAGCAACATTCTTTGGACGGATGAGTCCCAATTCACCAGGGACGGTATCACAAACTTCCACAACTTACACACATGGACTGAGAGCAATCCACATACAAGAAGAGAGGCATCATTTCAGCACAGATTCAGTGTCAATTTATGGGCAGGTGTGATTGGCAACGATTTTATTGGTCCTATTAGGTTTCCGCCTACCTTAAATAGTTCCAATTACTTGCATTTTTTGACAAATGATCTACAGGAGTTATTGGATGATATGCCACTGCAACGATTGGCTTCCATGTTTTACCAACACGATGGTGCTCCAGCTCATTACGGCCGACAGATCAGAGATTGGTTAAATTCCAATTATAGCAATCGCTGGATCGGTAGAAATGGACCGATACACTGGCCTGCAAGATCCCCTGATTTAGCTATTATGGATTTCTTTGTATGGGGACGGATGAAGGACCTTGTCTACGCAACGGAAGTAGTAACGTTGCAGGATCTAAACACCAGAATCGATGCGGCAGCAACAGAAGTAAGGCAGCAGTTGAGGAGTATGAACACAAAGAGAACACTGGCAAAACGAGCTTTAGCGTGCATTCAAAATGAAGGTAGCCATTTTGAACATTTATTGTAATTAAGGAAATTTGAAATAAACCGTAAAAACCATTCTTAAGTTCTTTTAGTTCAAGCGGAGAGTGTTGATCAACCTATTCTTGCTTTTTTGACAAAAGTGCTAAATTATTGGAATGATAATTTCTTCTAAACTATAAAACTTATGCAATGCAAGTGTATGCGTCTTTTGTAGGCAATAATATGACACAAAAGAAAACAACAATAAAATGACATTTTTATAATGGGTTTTTTAGAGAAAAACTACATTGATCTTAGAATTTTGACGGACAAACTGTCAAAAATTTGTGTTCTGAAGCAAATATCTCAGAATTGGATACAGTTACAATTCAGACTATTACACCAAATGAAAGGTAATTTGATTCCCTAAAAAACAAGCTATAACACTTTGAATTGTGATTATTAGTTTTCAAGATATAGCGTTTTGAGTGAGTGAGGGTACAGGTCCGAAGGACTTTTCTTGATCACCCTGTATCTCCGTGGATATTGAAAATTGACCATCTCCGTAGAACAATTTTTTGCTCAAAATATATCCAGGAATAACCCCTTACAAGGTTATGTACGGAGTACCAAACACCCTGTATATTTCACACTTAGACCTATGTACTGGATGTTATGAATGTAAAGTAGGTAAGGAGTAGGGCCAAGAATTGAACCCTGTAGAATTCCAATGTTAATGGGCTTAGGATCACTGAATTTGTCCACTTTTTTTGTTATGTAAGTACGTCCTAGGAGATAATTTTTTATTACATCGTTAGCTTTTTCTCTTATACCTAGTTTATTTAGACCTTGAAGCAATATTTTATGGTCTACCGTGTCAAATGCCTTCTTAAGGTCTATAAAGACTGACGAAACGTAGAAGCCTTTGTCAAGTCCATCATATATGAATTGCATCGCTTCGATCAGTGCTGATGTTGTGTTACTCTTTTCCTGGAAGCCATACTGATTCCGATCAAATCCACTATTTTTTCTTATAAATTTTATTATTCTTTTGTTGATCACTTTTTCAAAGATTTTGCTGATAGAGCATGTCAGAGCGATCGGCCTATAATTGTTGGGGTCTGTATTAGAACCACTTTTGAACACTGGAGTGATCAATGATGTCTTTAAGCAGGAACGAAATGTACCATCAGCCATATGAGCGTTAATCGCTTTAGAGAATGGCGACGATATAAACGATGCCAAAGCTTTTAAGTCATTTGTTGTTATTCCGTCAGGACCTGGAGCTATGTTGTTCTTAAGCTCTGCTATTATTGTACTTATTTCCTTAGTGCTGGTGGGATATAAAAACATAGTATTGGCATTTACACGACAGCCGTATTTCGGATAATACTCTCCATTAGAATTTTTCAAGTCTTTCGCAAGGGTGTCTGCTATCGAGACGAAGTGATCGTTGAGCCGATTTCCAATTACGGTATGGTCAGTCGTTAATCCTGTATTCATGTCCAATTCGTGGATTCCCGGTTGGTAATGGGAGCTGTCGTTTTGACCGAGAGTCTTCTCTTTGATAAGAGTCCATAGTTTCCTTGGATTACCGGCTGTCGACGCAAAGTGAAAATTATAAAACTTCTCTTTGGTCAGCCGTATCATTTTGGTCGTCCATTTTTGATTCGTGTGTATTCTGCTCTTAAGATTTGATTTAAAGGGTCTTTCACCATTCTCTTGTATGATCTACGTTTCTTATTTGGGATAACACCTCATCCGTTATCCAATTAGAATTGCGCGTACGCCTCTTTTTGAGTCTGGTTGCTTTTTCCTTTGCTATTGTAATAGCGTTGATTATCGCTTTTATTGACAAATCATTTATTTTGTTAATATTCAAGTTTTCCTCAGATTTAAAAGCATCAATATCGAGTAATTTGATGTGTCTTTTTTCCATTTTAATCCTTTCAATTTTAGTATGCTTGATTGTCAGTGTCAGCACTTTGTGGTCAAGTTCTGGCCAGTCATCGTATTGGATGCTATGATTGTAAATAATTTTTAGAATATTTGTAGGTACATGGTCTAGTAATGTGCCAGATTGTACCGTGCAACTTGTTGGAGAGACCCGATTTAGAATCTCAGTGTGTTGTCTGGTTCTCTTTGAGTTTATCGATATTAATGTCCGCCACTGATAGAATCCTTGGATATTTTGAGTAGATTGCATCAAGATATTCAACAAATTGATCCTTTGAGGCAGAAGGTGGCTCACAAAATGTCGCTAGCATTAATGGTGAGTTGTCATTAATTAACTCGACTATTATTGTATGGTAAGTATCATCAATCCGGATAGTTCAAAAATTGATATCTTTCCTAATATAGGTAGCAGTGCTCCTTCCTTGACCAGAACTACGGCAGTTGTGTACAGCAGTAAGACCCTTCAGATTAACGTATTCTGTTCTGAATTGTATAATCACGTTTCAGCGAATATTAAAACCTGGATGTCGTTGTTTTGCAAAAGGTGTGCTTCTAATTCTGTTATTTTATTTCTGATGTTTCATAGATTAGCATATATGATTTTCATGCATTTATCCATGTTCATAATTTTATACAGAAATAATCAGTTTTATTTCGCACAACCTTTAGAGCTTTTTGATATTCCGGACATTCTGCACTGTCGGCTCTGTGGAGACAATTGACAGACCTTTTGGAAAAACAACTACTGCATTTGACTGTGGCCTGAATACAATCACTTGCTCTATGCGATCCTATACATTTCGCACATGTATCGTGTGATTGCTTACATGTTTACGAAGAGTGATCATAACTTTGACATCTGAAACACCTCAGTAAGTTGAAGTCTTCTTTGCAGTAGTGACTACTAAAGTTTATTGACCATACGGTTATATAAAAGCCGTTTACTTCCACAAACGTGATATTTTTGTTTGATTTTGTATTAGTTTTAGTGTGAACTAATTTTATCTCTGAATCAGGAACTATATACATCTTGATTAAGGGACTTGATATGAGACAATAACTCTCCATTTTCAAGTCCGTGGATTATTATACGTGAGCCTCGTTGCCTTGTCTGCTCAATAATACAGAAGTGATCAAGTTTGGCTTCCATTTCTTTAAGAAGTATCTTATTATTCGCTTTGCTGTCCGTTTTTATTAGGATTGCTCCATTGGATAGTGGCTTTCTGAAGACTATTGGAGTCTTATTTCATTACGAATCAGCGACATGGTGCAATCTATGTTTTGTTGTGTCTTCGGTTTGACAACTATTCCACCATTATAATATTTTGTTCGTTTGTCTGTAGGTACTGATGCCGCTTTAGCAACCGTTGCGTAAGATAGCTTTCCATTATTATTATGTTCAGTGTGACTTATTTTCTTTTCGAGATTACAAACCTTCTCATTTATTATTTCCGTCATCTCTATGATTTTGTTGAGACCATCTGCTTGATTTTGACAGAATTTTAAAGAAGAATCTTGACTGCTTATCAGCCTATCGAAAAGCAACTGATCCTCCGAGCAGAGCCAAAGGAGTTTTACCTCCGACTTTTGCATTCGGGCATAATCCACATCATTCACTTTAATGCATTTAGCATGGAACCATTTCTTGCAGCGACCATCGCTGCAATAACTCGCGATATATGTATGTCATACTTTTTGCCTACTTCCTGAGACGGACTGGTGTTACTGGTCATTCAGGTTAACTCCATGCTCCCTCCTCCTTTCTCAACCGGTCTTGGGGCCGGCTACGGCAGAGTTTTATAAATTATATACAAGGTAAGAAATTTAATTTATTAACAACAAATGCAGCGACGTATATAATAAAATTTAAGATATTTTTTGAATTGAGATAAAAAAAAGAAACTAACTAAACTGCGATTCCAATTTGCCCTTTCGAATTACGACAATGTCCAATTCTTGGTGTCGATCACTGTGTTTTATCTTCCTGCCTGTGTGTTAAGAATAAACTAACGCGAATAAAATTGCAGTCATTATGGAATTAAAATAAGAAATCATGCCTTAAAAGCCCTGCAACATTTGGTGATACAACACGGATACTGCAACATTTGGTGATACTGCAACTTCTTTCTCTGAAACAACGTTTGGTCGCCGTTTTTGAGACAACTTTCCAGTTTAGCACTTTTTCCCCTTCAATCAAATATTTTCTATTTTATCTTTTGTCCCTCCTCTTTTGACAAATCAAAACTGAAATTTTTCCGAATAATTTGAAATCGCACTAAGCTAGGAACACTGGTAGTGAAGCACAACTTGCGTTGAGCCTGGCAACGTCTCTCAGCCGATCCCCAGACAAAGAGAAAACCGTTAAGAGTACAGTTTCTCCTGACAGTTTTTTTCCCTCAGCAACTAATTTTCCTCGAAAGCAGAAAGTCAGTCGCAAATAAACGTCGGTGAGGTGAAGTTGCGTTGTCAAGGCCGTGATTTCGCGCAAATTTTCTCTAAATAAAAACAAAAACAGTGCCATTTTAACTCGACGGCACCGAACCAAGAAAATCGAAATTTCCAAAGAAAACTGCTCCGCATCGCCCGAAAAATCCGTGCGTTTTGTGGCGGTGTGTTCGTTTTTCCGTCGTCAGTGCTCGTTTCGCCCGATAATTTCGGTCGGTATATAAAAAAAATGTAAATAACGTGGTTTCGAAAATTCGGGAAAAAAAAAACTTAGTCCCTTCACTACTTCTCCCAACAGAAAAAAAAACGAAATATTTCTGCACGCAAGTCCCTAAGTGGTTTAGAGCTGTACAAAAAAAAAAAAAATTCCGCTACGCGTTTTTCGCCGTTCGTCGTATCTCAGGTGCGTTGAAGAGTGCGGGAGGAACGCGCGCGGCCAATTTTCTCCCCGCCCCGATCAAAACAAAAATACGGAATCGGCGGCGACAGAAAAAAATTCTGACGTAATAACAAAACGTAAAGCACAAAAACATAAACAAAATTCGTGTGTGCTTTTCCTCCGGGGTGCGTGGAAATTGTCGAATCGAAAATTCCGAGTTCGGCGAGTGAAATCCAATTCGTCGGCGGCTTAAAGTGAGGGTGCGAATCACTTGTTAGGAAATTTCCCGGCGTCCAAGTAAAAGTGAAAACGTAAAAGAAAATTTCGTTAAAGTGTGACAGTGTTCCGTATTTTTCTTAATTTTTTGTTCGTTTTCCGTATTTGGTGTTGTTTTTCTGTTTTGTGTGCCGCAGTCAGTTTTCTCGTCGTGCGTTCGTGAAGTTTTCGGTTGAGGAGCAGATTGCTGTCAACATTACGGAGAACAGAAACTTGGTCGCTCCGGCACTGTCGCTAGCGGTAAAGCAACATTAACCAACCGTAAAAGGTAAGCAAAAGCATGTGCGTGGATGAGATTAATTTTGGTTCTATTTTCTGAAGGGCTTTATTTCTATTTAAGATTTAATTAGATGCACACTTCCCGACGTACTAACACACTAACAGAGAAGAGTTCCATGTTTGAGTTTGACCTGACGGGAAAGGACGGCTCTTCTGATCCTGCAACGATCCATCTTCCGTCATGGTGACTCGAGCTCTCCAACAGAGCTATTGGGCTCCATAAATCTGCTGGTTTGGACGGTATTTTCCCCATTACCCATAAAAAGTGTTCCTCTTCTTTAGCTAAATCTCTTCGCAATCTTTTCTATCTTTCCTTTTCTTCTGGGCGCCTTCCACGTATGCGGAAAGTTGCGAATGTTCAGCCAATTCCCAAGAAATGAAGCAAAGCGAAAAAATGTGGAAGATCTGGTGATTCCGTGGCTGGTAGCGATATTCAAGGGATGTCTTAAACTAAACTACGTGTCCGTAATATGGAGGGAAGCTCATGTGGTATTCATAAGAAAAACGGGTAAAGGTAGTCAACCCTAAGGACTACCGACCTATAAGTCTTACGCCCTGTTTTCTGAAAACGCTAGAAAGGGTGGTAGATGTATACATCAGCGATACCATAGACCCAGAGAATCTCTCACAAGCGCAGCACGCGTACATAAAAGGGAAATCAGGAGATTCAGCCAATCATGAGGTGGTGATATGCATAGAAAAATCCCACTTTCCTAGACATACAAGGAGCTTTCAACAAAGGAACGACGGAAGCTATTGTGCCCACTCTCTGCGCTGCTCAGGTAAATCCAACGATCAGTTCATGGGTCGAAACATTGCTTAGAAACAGATCTATAACGTCGGAATGGGGCAAAGTGCAACCCTTGTAACGAAACCCATTTTCGTTAGTGGCCGCGCCAATTCCAAATTTGAAACTTCAAAGTTGAAATTCGCTCAAGACCTGACGACGAGCCTATCAGGCAATGCTACCAAAAAGAAAGGAAAAAAGACCGGCGGAGTGGTCTTCGACTGTGGGACGACGGCACTTAGTAAGTGACCAGCAACACGTTCAGGGAAAAAAAAACAAATCTGAAAAAGTGAAGAGTGAACATTAATAAGAGTTTTTGTAATTGATGAGTCCCGCCAAGGGTAAGTCCTAGTGCATTTTATTTTATTTGTTTTGCTTTTGCTAGCGAAACAGATATGGTATCGCGGTCAACTCATGAATAAAGAAAACCAAGAGAGAGTAGCTCGCCCCGATCCTCGTTAAGGTGGACCTTATGAACGAACCTCCCACATGACTCGCACAAAAGTAGTACCAGCGCGTAATTAAGGTATTAAATGTGCTCCCGGGAACTCCCCCCTCCCTCCTAATGCTCCTGAGCGGCCGGCGAAAATCGCGCTGCATCCCCGTTAACCGTGATCCAAATTTGTCTGATAACGATCTGAAAAGAAATACAGACCGTTACAGTGGCGCCGGAATGGCAGGCTAATACCGACGCCTTATTGCTAATTGTGCTTCTTTAACAGACCCACTATCAGACCTCTCAAGCGAAAACGCCAAGATCATTCTTACACCGGAAATTCTGATAGCCTTCGAAGCAATTAAAGAAGCCTTGAGCACCGCACCGGTCCAGCGTGACGCCAGTACAACAGGCATTGGGGGAGTTCTCTTCCAAAAATCCGATAATGGCGAGGAACACCCCATTGCCTATGTGTCGCAGAAGCTAAACTCAGCTCAACGAAATTACTGCGTCACAGAGCTTGAGTGCTTGGGAGCCGTGCTGAGTATTAAAAAATTCCGGGCATATGTGGAGGGGCACCCCTTCATAGTAATTACCGACCACGCTAGCCTGAAATGGCTCATGGACCAAAAGGAATTGTCCGGTAGATTGGCCAGATAGAGTCTCAATTTGCAGGCAAATAACTTCAATATTTGATACAGAAAGGGTAAGCAAAAAATCGTTCCCGATGCCTTATCTAGCGCGTATGCCGACGCCCTTTGGTGCCAAAAAATTCCCGACATCCAAATCCCAGTATTGCACGTGAATCTGCAAGATGCTGAGTTCTCAAGCCCCGATTATCTTAACCGGATCAATGATATTCTGAGTGACTCTTCAACTAAGAATGTGCGAATAAGAGATGGGAAAATATATGTAAGCACACTCACCGGCCTAGCAAATTTGAACAGCGACCTTCCTAACTGGAAACTGGGATACCAGCGAGTCTTACGAACTCGATCATCAAGCAGGCACAGAACTCTCCGTCGGCCGCACACATGGGTGTTTTGAATACTCTCCAAAACATTGAACGTTATTTTTTTTTTTGGCCCAATATG
This sequence comes from Chorisops tibialis, assembly GCA_963669355.1. Taxonomy (NCBI): domain Eukaryota; kingdom Metazoa; phylum Arthropoda; class Insecta; order Diptera; family Stratiomyidae; genus Chorisops; species Chorisops tibialis. The sequence goes on along the minus strand of OY770262.1, from coordinate 11,197,653 downwards.
GCTCAGGAAATACGAACCTACATAAAGGCATGTCCCACATGCAAGGAATGTAAACCCATAAACTACGCGGCCCAACCACCGTTGGGGGAACAAGTGATCGTATCTCGGCCATGGCAACGCATTTATATTGGCTTCCTGGGACCCTACCCAAGGTCACGAGCGGGGAACACGCACACCTTTATCGTACTCGACCAATACTCCAGATTCGTATTATTAAAGGCAGGGACTACGGACCAGGGGGGACGTGATCTGAGCTTTTTGCCTTTTTAAACGGATTAATACAACTGGTGGATGAGCCTACTCGTTTACCAGACATCGCAGGTCATTTTCCTAACCTTCTTGACTTATTTCTCGTATCCTTACAGAGCTCAATATTCACAAATCCGCAAGTCCGGACGGTATTCCCCCATTTCCCTTAAAAAGTGCGCCTATTCTTTAGCTAAACCTCTTCGCAATCTTTTCTAACTTTCTTACTCTTCTGGGTGCTTTCTGCGTATGTGGAAAGTTGCGAATGTTCAGCCCATTCCCAAGAAAGGAAGCAAAGCAAACCCCGCCAACTACCGCCCAATAGCCTTTACTTCAGTGCTCTCGAAAGTAATGGAAACTGCTGTTAATCGTAAAATTGTCAAATATTTGGAGGATAAACAGCTCCTCCATGATCGTCAATATGGGTTCCGTTCTGGACGGTCGACGGGTGATCTTTTAGTCTACTTGACAGAGCGTTGGAACTCATGCTTACATAAATATGGTGAAGGTCAAGTCCTCGCACTTGACATTGCAAAAGCTTTTGACAGAGTTTGGCACGAATGTCTCTTAGTTAAGCTTAGGGCCATCGGCCTTAATGATACCCTTGTTAAATGGATTGAGAGCTATCTTTCAGAACGCACTATACGAGTAGTATTAGATGGCGTTACTTCTTCCTCCTACCCAATTGATTCCGGCGTCCCACAAGGTTCTGTTTTATCTCCAACTCTTTTCTTAGTTTTCATAAACGACCTTCTGTCGTCCACTCTCAATCCAATCCATAGTTTTGCAGATGACAGTACTTTAGACAACATCTATGAATTTAATTCTGCTGCGGAATCAAACATTCATTCTATTGGTTCCAATCGCAGGGAGTTATTCAGTTCGCTGAACTCGGATCTCAACTTAATCCTGGAATGGGGCAGGAAAAACAGAGTAGAGTTCAACGCATCTAAAACTCAGGCCTGTCATCTATCCCTCAAACGGGATGCTTCAGTGTTGTCTCACAATGTAACCTTTGATGGTGCACGGCTTACCACTTCGGAGAATTTCTCACTATTAGGCGTCAAAATTAGTGACCACCTAAATTGGGCCCAGCATATCTTTGATATTGCCCTTGACGCCTCTAAACGTCTAGGAGTTCTCCGAAAATGCAAAAAATATTTCACACCCATCGACATAGCAACCATTTATAAGGCCTACATTAGCCCAGGTTTAGAGTATAACTCGCATGTTTGGGCTGGGCCACCCAAAACACACCTGGCCTTGCTCGATCGTATTCAAAAACATGCGTTCCGACTGCTGGAGACGAAACCATCACGTCTTCTATAGATTCTCTTGAGCATCGCAGAAATGTCGGAGTACTCAGCATTTACTATCGATATTTCCACGGTAAATGCAGTACGGAACTAAGCGCACTCATTCCTCCACTGCATACTTTTGCCATGAATACTCGCCAAGCTGAACGCGCACACGAGTACACGGTCAAACCCTTGCCTTCTCGTACAGTGAAATATATGCAGTCATTCATTTCCCGAACGTCAAGACTTTGGAACGATTTGCCAGCTAGTTTGTTTCCCAACAAGTACAGCGTGCGGTGTTTCAAGAACAATGTCCACCGTCATTTTCGTCTCTCTCAACCTTAATACCTCCACTTCCTCTTCCTATACCGACATAGCTGTGCATTGCATTAAAGGGTGACCCTATAAGTTATACTCGGTGCTGTAAAAAAAAAAAAAAAGTGACGGCTCCCAAAATCATATTTATGTTAATATGTTTGGAGTCCCGCAGACGGTACTTTCAGATAATGGGATTCAGTTCAAAACAAAGGCATTTGCCGAACTATTGAATGAATATGGCATCGAGCTCCCCAAGCTAACGCAACTGAAAGAACAAATCGCACTCTACTGGCTTCGATACGGGCTTACCTGGGAGAAGACCAGCGAGATTAGGACGTCAATTTCAGTACCATTGCTTCCGTTTTGCGAAATGCCGTGCACTTTTCTACCCGCTACGCACCCCATTTCTTGGTGCTTGGATCGGATAAGATCAATCACGGATCAGATTACAAACTCCTGCGGGAGTTAGACCGTGTTGCAGGGGGGGGAGAATGGGAGATACTGCCTGCTCCCGAGCGCCTAAACACCGCGCAATGTCTAGAAAAACCTACAAGACGCGTATATTAAAAACGCGAGACGATATAACCTCCGTAATAATGCGCGCGAGTTCAACCTTGGTTAATCAGTGTATGTCCGCACACATTTTCTATCTAATGCCGACAAGAAGCTCAATGCAAAGCTTGCACCCAGGTTCGTTCAGGGTATTATTAAACGACGGATAGGATAGGATAGGAAATGTGTATTACGAAATAGTTAATAATCAGGGTAAGTCGCTTGGGATCCATCATGTACGCGACATTAAGAACTTATAATCTCTTCCCTTATTTTATTTGTTTTTTTCTCTCGCTTCTTCCGTCGACCACAATTTGGTCACAATCTCTCCGCTCGGCTGATGGCGGGTACTTTAAATCATATCGGACGTATTCTCTTTACTGATAAGGTTTCCAGGTGCACCTTCAGTGCAGAGTTCATTTGGATCTCTTGTATAAATCTGCGATATTTATAATACCTTCTGTAGTATTACTAGGGATGTATCGTCATCATCAATGGCGCGACAACCCAAATCGGGCCCTGACCTCTTGAAGTCGTCACCTCCAATTGTCTCGATCCAAAGGCCGCGTCCTCCAGCTGCTAATTTTTAATATGGCTTAGCTGTCTTCATCAACCGAGTCTTCCCATCGCCACCTACTGGCCGGTTACAACTCGCTTTGCCTTTAAGAGCACGTTCGGGGATTCTTCTGTCTTCCATTCGCTCTACATGGCTAGCCCACTGCAGTTTACGTAGCTTGATGAACGTTGAAGCTTCTGGCTCATCGTAGAGTTGATATATCTCAGGGTTGTATCTTATTTGCCATTCCGTTCCTTCACAGGTCCCGAAATTCTTCGAATGACCTTTCTTTCGAATGCGTTAACTGCTTTTTCGGAAGTTCGCGTTAATGTCCACGTCTCGCTGCCATAACAGAGCACAGGTCGTATAATAGTTTTATATATCCGCAGCTTATTGTTCCTGTGCACTTTCTTGGATTTCATTATTGGAAGTACCGAATAATACGTCTTATTTGCAAGTATTATCCGTCGTTTGATTTCGTCTGTTTCATTGCCGTCCTTTGCTAGATTAGCCCCAAGATATATGAAGTTGTCCACACTCTCCAAATTATATTCCGCAATTGTTGTTTTGTCTGATGGGGGGATGTATGTCGCAGTCTAATTAATTCGCGTATAGCGTCGACTATAGACCGCAAGGACATACATTCCAGTAGCGCGATTATTTTGCTTTTGTGCTCACGATATGGTCTCTTGCGAAATTTTATCCGGACTGGTTCCGTTTATTATTAATTTCCATAACTGCTTGAATAATTACCGCCCCACAGCCATTACCTCAGTGCTTTCAAAGGTAATGCAAACTGCTGTCAATCGCAGGATAGTAAACTTTCTTGTGGATAAAAATTTCATTCGTGTTCGCCAATATGGATTTCGCTCGGGTCGAGCGTTGGAATTCCTGCATCCACAAATTTGGTGAAGGTCAAGTTCTTGCTGTTGACAACGCTAAAGCGTTTGATAGAGTTTGGCACAAATGCCTCTTAGCCAAGCTAAATGCCTTTGGTTTTAACACTTCGTTTTTTCAATGGATTCAGAGTTTCCCCTCCGACAGCTCTATTCGAGTCGTACTAGATGGAGTAACTTCTGCACCCTTTTCTATTGATTCCGGCGTCCCTCAGGGCTCAGTTTTATCTCCCACTCTCTTTTTAGTTTTCATAAACGACCTTCTGTCGTCTACTCTCAATCCTATTCACTGTTTCGCAGAAGACACCACTCTAGATAACATCTACCAATCCGACTCTCCTGCGGACGCTTGTCCGACATCGGTGGCCTCTTGTCGTAATGAGTCGATATAATTACTGATTCCCATGCGATAAGGAGATTTTTCTGCCTTCGAACTAGCTACCATCTATAACGCTTATATCCGACCACGTCTTGAGTACAACTCGCATGTTTGGGCTGAGGCCCCAAAATCACATCTGGATCTTCTTAACCGTATCCAGAAACATGCACTCCGATTAATTGGAGATGAAGCTATATCGGCCTCAATTGACTCCCTCGAGCATCGTCAAAATATCGGAGTAATCTGCATTTACTATAGATACTTCCATGGTAAATGCAGCAAGGAACTAAAAGCCCTTATACCACCTCTATTCAATGCCCCTACGAAATACTCGCAAAACACTGTGAAGCCCTTACCGTGGAGAACAGTGATGTTTAGGCAGTCCTTCATCCCTCGGACGACACTGTTGTGGAATTCATTACCAGACAATCTCTTTCTCACTGAGTACAACCTCCAATAGTTTAAAAACAGCGTTCACCGCCACTTCAAACTCTTCCCTCCTGTGTTTCCCTGGTAATTTTCCTATTTCCATTTGTTTCCCCTACCCATGTCGAATTAACTATGCATCGCGCATTAAAGGGTGACCCCCTAAGTTATTTTCGACGGTCGTAAAAAAAAAACTTTAGAGCAAGCAGAACTGGCTATGGGTGAACTCTACTATCTCTATTCCACGGCACGATGAAATGGCGATTAGTCACCACGGAAGTCTCAACCAAACTTTCACGATCTGACAACTCCTTATTTATGTTAATCAAACATTCCCAATTAAATCCCGGGCCAAAATTTTCGTTCTTGCACTATTGCTGGGCAAAAAAAAAAAACAACTCCTTGCATAGTTCAGTTGAATTGGCAACCCTATCTTCAAGGAACACAAAGTGCTGTTGCGACTCAGACAGGAAGCATAGGGATCTCTGCCATTTAGGGCGCGCGGGTAAACAAATCTTGAAGACCATAGACACGCGACATAGCAATGTGGCAAGGCCGCCCGAAGGGTGTAAGGGCGCCCAATTCAAGCCCCACCCAAGTCCTTCAGTTTGCGCCGCTCGATAGTAGCGTCATCGGTCGTAGACCTCGTCCTTGCCATCCCCCCTCTCTCACCGCCTACAATTACGCCGTACTCACGAAATATCGTAAAGACGACTGCATGACGTATTTTATGATGCGTTTTTATTTTGCGTTTTATGTTTAACCGTGTCGGTCGGTGGCTGGTGCGCAAGTTCACGTTTTCTTTACGTTTACGTCGTAGACAACGACATGTCCTGGTTCCTCTTTTTTTTTGCGTTCTTGCTGGAATACTTGTGTTTCGGAGAACGTTACCAGACTAATTTTGTTTCCTATTCGAGGGATTTGGAAATTATGCCGTAAGGATGGTGTAGAATCGTAGTTGTTGTTGCTGATGTTTGAAAATAAGGACATAAAACCCAAGACACAACCCGAACACGATGAGTATTGCGGCAGCTGCTGCACTATTCAAGCATATCCTTGCAAGGAAGGCCAGAAATTGAGTACTTTTGAAAATTGAATTCATATGGTAAAAGGTTTCCTTTTAATTTTTCTTTCTGGAAGTTGTTGAGTCGTGACGTTTGGGCAGACTCGAGAGGGAAGAAATGTGTCAATGAACCTGGGGAAGGTCTTGCATAGTGCAGTTGATTTTGTTGTGCGCTCTGTTCGGGATATATACGTGAGTGTGACAGTGATTAGGGGGAATCGCTTCATTTAATTGACGATAGAATGGAAACTATAGATTTAAGCGGGCATAGCGGTAGTTTGCTTAGGGTGCAAACATGATGTAAGAATTCCGATAGAATTTGGCGCGCCTTTTGATGAATTACTTCGTGGTATTGAGGGAAAAAACATCATGAATCATTGAATGTAACAACATGCTCTCTCTAAGCTGATACTGCAATTAGCTTATTACTTGAGAAAATTATCAAGATGCACGAATGCGAAATTTAAAGACTTTACTGTCCTCTCAATCAAATTCCTGTTAAGACCCCCTATAGGGGCATAGGACAGAAACAACTCTCTTCCACAAGGCGCGATCCTGAGCATCGGCTTTAAGCTGTTGCCAGGACTTGTTTATTCCTCTGGCCTCCTGCTCAACTGCTCGCTTCCATGTGTTACATGGTCGACCAACCCGACGTCTTCCTTGAGGGTTATAATCCAGAGCCTGTTTTGCGATGTTTTGCTCTGGTTTCCTCAAAGTATGACCGATCCACTGCCACTTTCGCCGTTGAATCTCAATACCTATTTTAGTTTGGCGAGTTGTACTCCAAAGTTCGTCGTTGGAGATCACTTCTGGCCAGAATATTCCTAAAATGCGTCGGAGGCATTGGTTTACGAAAGTCTGTAGTTTCTTGGTAAGTCGAACGGTCACTTTCCACGTAGTACAACCATATAACAACACGGATTTGACGCATGCGTCAAAAACTCGCAGCTTCGTGCGAAGGGAGATCTCTCTTAACCTCCAGAAAGGGGAAAGGATACCGAAGGCCTGACGAGCTTTATTTAGCCGAGCCTCAACATCCTTTTCGGCTCCGCCGTCCATGCTGACAATGCTTCCGAGATAGCAAAAATCTTGCACCTCTTCTACATCCTGTCCATTAAGAACAATCGGTGTGCTTGCGTTCGAACCCATGTGCATGTACTTGGTTTTACGCACATTTATTTTCAGTCCCGCCTCTTTGCATTTAGAATGCAACGAGCGAACATTTGACTCTAAGTCCGAACGGGTATGTGCAAGCAAACACACGTCATCAGCATAATCAAGGTGACTTAAGATGTTAAATAGTCTCCATTGAAGACCTTTACCTTCCCCACCTTCCAGTGCAGCTTTCAAGATGTCATTTATTACCACCAGAAACAGGGCTGGTGATAATATGCAGCCTTGTCTGACACCCGTTCGCACAGGAAAGCTCTCGGACAGCTCTCCTCTATGCAAGACGCGACACCTTGCATCTTCGTAGGATTCTTTAATCATAGCTATGACCTTATTTGGAATACCTCTCCTACGCAAAGCATTCCATATGTAATCTCGCTTAACGCTGTCGAAAGCCTTCTCGAAGTCCACAAACATGAGATGTAGTGGCGAACCCATTTCGGCTGACTGCTCTAATATTATCCGTAGGGTATTTGTGTGGTCGGTACAAGACGACCCTTTACGGAATCCAGCCTGATAAACTTCGAGAGTGCTCTCGACGACATCACTAATCCTATTGAGAATTACCTTAGCCATAATTTTTGATACGGCAGTAAGTAGACATATACCACGCCAATTGCCACAATCCCGAAGGTCGCCCTTCTTCGGAATTTTCACAATGACGCCCTCCTTCCATTCAGTCGGATATCTCCCATCATTCCACACCTTAGTGAAGAGTGGGAGGAGTATATCGGCTGTTATTTCCGGGTCCGCTTTGAGGAGTTCGGTTGGTAGTCCGTCTATACCTGGAGCTTTCCTTCCCGCCATTGACCGAATGGCGGAAACTATCTCTTCCTTATCTGGGGGATCGTCCCTAATAGAGGATTGTTGCGGTTGGATGTTTGGAAGTTGTTCTGTTTCCGGAATATCTTCATCTGACAAGATGTTTAAAATATCAGAGAAGTATTCCTTCCATCGTCGCAACTGGTGTTCACTCATATTAAGGAGAGTTCCGTTGACATCTCTCACCAGGTGGTTGGCGGTGAAATTCCTGTTCGTCAACTGTTTCATGATTTTAAATAGTGAACCCATATCCCCAAGGTAAGCCGCAGATTCTGCCTTGTTTGCCAGATCTTCAATGGCCTTTCTCTTGTCGCGTCTAACAGCCTTTTTAAGCTGTATATGAGCATCGCGGTAGTTCTGCCTCAAGTCGGGCGTTCGTTGGTTGACATCGGGTTGAGAGATGATTGCCAATTTGGCTTTTTTCCGATTGTCAACCTTGTCCCATGTGTCTTGTGACATCCAGGGTTTCTCACCGCTTTGCGCATATCCCACAGATTCTTCAGCACTAGTTAGAAAAGTGTTTCTGGTTGCCTCCCAATTGGCGTCCAGTGTGCGCATTTCATGTTCACCCAATGTGGATGACTTTTCGCGTAGAATGGTGGTGTATTCGAGTTTTTTGTTGGGATCTCTGAGTTTATCCACATTAAGCTTGCGCTTCATTTGAAGAATTTGTGGTCGTCGGATAGCTGCTGTACACAATCTCAAGCAGGCAACCATCAAGTGGTGATCGCTCCCCACGTCAGCTCCACGTTTCGCTCGCACATCGAGGAGACATCTTCTCCATCGGCGACTTATAGCCAAATGGTCGATCTGGTTCTGAGTAACACCATCAGGGGAAACCCAAGATGTTTTATGATGACTCTTGTGTGGAAAAAGGGTCCCTCCGATGACCATTTGCCGAGTACTACAGAACTCCACAAATAATTCGCCGTTTTCGGGTCTCTTAATCCAAGGTCGTGAAGGGTCGACCCAAGGGTCACCATGCCTCCCCATGACGTGTTCTAGTCCAGTGTTGTCTGATCCAACCTGGGCGTTCATATCTCCCGAGATGATAATAATATCACCTCTTGGAACACGTTCGAAGGTGGCACTCAGTTGACTATAAAACTCCTCTTTGTCACCAGATGTTGCGGTATTAGTTGGTGCGTAGCACTGCAGAATTGTGACGTTTCTGACACTGGTCCTGAGCCTGACGACGATAATCCTATCCGAGATTGGTTCCCAGCTAATGAGACTGTTTCTCGCTCTCGGCGTAAGGACGAACGCCACGCCATTTCTGGCTTCACTTTCAGGGCCAATGTACAGAATAGTGTTTCCGCTAGGGGTTCGTTCTTCTCCTGATCCTGTCCACCTGACCTCGCTCAAGCCCAAGATTTGGATGTTATAGTGCTCCATTTCACGGTCGATCACTGATTGGCGGTGCAAGGACCGAGTAACCCCAGCTCTTCCCCCGTCATTCAATGTTCGAACGTTCCAGAAGCCAATCATAGTCCGTTTTCGAATGCCAAAAGTCGTTACCGTAGAATCAGTCCGTATCCGAGGCGATGTATCCGTTTCTCGTATCATTTAGGTCTTAAGATCACGGGTGATAAGCCCATGATCCAGTGAGTGTCCATTTGCCATTTTTAGGGCAAGCAGGACTGGCTGTGGGTGAATTCTACAGCCCCCATCCCAGAGGGGGATAGTTAGCTCAGGTCCGTGGAGTCGCTAACTCCAAAGATAGTTGCAGGAATTGGTAAAACCTCATACTACAACTACCCCCTTGCGGGGGGTTACTGTCCTCTGGCGACAACTAAAAGCCGATGCTCAGGATGGCGCCTTGTGGAAGAGAATCGTTACGGTCATATGCCCCTATAGGGGATGTTAACGGGAAATTGATTGATTGACTGCCTCTGTCAGCCCCAGGGCTCTCCAGACGATAGTCTTATTTAATTTGTCTTTCTTATTGTTTCTTAATGCTCGATATTATCTCCGATATTTCTGACGTTCGATGTAGTTTTGTAGATTTTTGTAGATTTAAGATTATTGATGTTGTTTCCGATGATTCTCTTTAACGACCGAATCATTCCCTTGTCGTGTGAATCCTTTCCTTCTTGACCGAGCGCTGTCCCCTCTCGGCCGAGCCCATACGTGTGGTTGTTGTTGCTTTCTATAAAGTCGCCTGAATGTTCCCTCTCGGTCGAGCACTGTTGTTACTTTCTATCAAGTCGTCCGTGTGTGATGAGAAGAATGGATAGTAGTTTTTTATTTCAACATTCTACAATGGCACTACAGCCCAAATCGGGCCTTGGCCTCCTGACCTTCAGGTTCCTTAATATTTTTTCATTATTTATTGTGGAAGGGTTGTTAGCTCTTCGCACAACGCACTATCTACGAATTTTTCATTTTCGTAGATTGAGGTAACCAAGGTATAGCCAAGCAAGCATTCACGACCTTAGCATTGTAGACCAACACGCTACCCACTAGGCTACACTCTACCACATTTTTTTTATTTGGGTTACGTTTAAAGTCTGTTTTCGGATGTAGTACTCTGGAACAGCTACTTCTCCGACAAAATAGCATGTAGATATTAGGGATTTGCGTGACACTGTGTGGAAAATGATGCAAGGCGAAATTTTTCACATACATTTGTTTCCATTACCGGTTTAACGACGCATGCCAATTTTGTTAAAGCCTTTGGGGAGTGCCCGAGGTGTGCGACCAGTAACAACGAATTGCAAACTTGAAATTTAACTGTGGAAGTAACTCGTTGAGTTACGAAATCATACCGGAGGTTTTTCGGTAATAAGGGTATGGGATAGTCTATGGATGGTTGCTTCCACCCCCGGCAAAGGTGAGGCCACCTTGGTGAAGATTACATGGTGGTTGACGTTGAACACCCAAATGCGGGCATAGTTCCTTGAAATTCGACGTGGAGATGGATCTGTCAACCGGGTGCTTATACCATTCAACCATATCTTGACCGTTTTACGTAAACAGCCCAACTCAGTGTCGCAAGTTTTCGGTTGTCTTTAGCAACGCGGATTGTTCTTGGGACGACAATCATTAACGCCCCGGAAGGTAGCAGTCTATACCAAATGGAAGTTTGGCATTCATACTGTTGGATGCGACACCTATCTAAATTTCTGCCAATCTTATGGTCATGGCACCAGATTGAAACACGCAGCTCCGCACCGAACTCTTAGGAGATCTGCCGCTATGTGGGCGGTAAACCACAGCAACCTCAATACTCCCCGAAGGGCCTTCTTCTATTGCCGGTGGTCGGAGCAACCTTAAATGGGCTCCTCGACATTTGTGGTACCAGAAAACCTCCAGTCAGGTTTCGTAATTGTGAACAATTACTCCCAGTTTAGGTCCTTATGCAAACCCGTGACTGGTAGCACTCAACTTCGGGAACGTGGAGTCGATAGTCCCTAAAGGTTATACCGGAATTGACCTTGGTCGTTCACCCGGTATATGATAACTAGCCTTATCCCTTCCCTGCGTATAGGAGGAAGCAACTCTGTCCACCCGATTCTAAATTACCCCAGGCCTGATCCCCTTCCGTCGCCAGCATCGGCCTTTCTTCTTTTGAATGCCTCGCGCGCGAAGACGCGAAGGCATTCAAAACTTTCGCTACTAGCGAGGCCTCTTCTTCCGTTCAGCCCCTCCCCACTTCCCACAACCCTCATGCCGTCAAGCTATCTGAGGTCTGCATATCTTGGACGTTCGGCTAAGATATGCGGCCACCTTTCTAGCGGCGCTCCGCATATGCAGCACGTTGTTTCGTTCCGACCAATCTTGTGAAGAAACTCGTTCATGCGGCCGTGCCCGTCAAAACATAGGCAAGACTAAGACAAAAGTGAAATTCTCGGCTTGCGACCCCTAAAAATCGATGTGCAACCCTACCCTTGTCACTGCTGTGTCACCTGGCCTGTCACAATGACGTGCTAAGTAAGTTCGAGGAGTTCGTTGCATTCGCGAAGGCTCCCCTTCCTAACCCTCTCCGAGGTTAGCCAATCGTTAACCGGCAATGGGAGTACCTTCCGGACCTTGTAGGTGATAGCACGACGCTTCATTTATAAGTCCAATGGCAGAGCACCCATGAGTACCTACATGGGCACAGGTAAACATGTACTCAAGTCTACTCGTAGGCACGAGTTAATCGAGTTGGTGCCTTCATCAGTCGTTAATGATCCCGAGCGCCTGGAGAGGCCCTACTCGTAACGCAGCACCCTGCCGATCTGGTTTACACTGGTAAGGAGACGTCCCCTGAGCTCTCGCAGGTGAGGCTTAAATCCCAACAGTTCCGAAACTTTGATGCCCAGGTATTTGACTTCAATCGCATACCTGAGCCCTCTTCCCTCCAGTTTTAGAGAAGGATGACGTGATTGTGACAATGAGCCCTTTAACATCATTGTCACTGCCTTGTCCTTCGATATCGCCACGCCAATCCCCATTCCCGAACGGTTGTCATCAAAGCCTCACCCTTGTGTTCGAGGTCGAGTCTGGAGTTTTCCTCCACCAGTACTAACAGATCGTCAGCATATGCCGCGAACCTGCATAAATTTGAGCTGCGCCAGAAGGTCATCCATCATTAGGTTCCAAATGAATGGACCACTGATGGATCCTTGTGAACAGCCACGCTCTACAAGCATATGCTGATCTGTCCTCCAAGGACGTACTTGCTAGCACTCCTAGTAACACAGTCTTTCACGTGCATCCACGCATCCTCCGTACTTTTCCCGGCACGGAAGCCGAACTGCCATTCAGACGCCAGATGGTTAGTTTTACCCTCCAGTCTACGAACCATAATCCTCTCCAAGACCTTGCCAAGGACTGGGAGAAGAGATATGCCTCTGTAAGTCCGGGGATTACTCCTAACCTTATCTGGAGACTTAAGGAGGACGACCACACGTGTGATCTTCCAATCTGCAGGGGAAACACGATCTCTAAAGCATCGGTTGAAAACACAAGTTACGTACTCGGGAATGGCACGTCAGACGCTTTTTACATATCTCGCCTGTCATTCCGTCGTCTCCAGGCGCCCTTTCAGATCTTTCTTTCAGACTGAAACTAGCGTCAATCTCATCGGGTTCAAGTTCGGGGATTTCTCCCTCCACCCCGATCATGATGTAGTTCTCTCGGCTCAGGACCCGAAAAGAATTCATCCAATAGTGCTTTTACACACTCATTCCATGTTGACATAATGTTTCCTCCAACATTAATGCCACACATTTGAGTCTCTTTCCCTTGCAGATCTTATAGATCTGACCCCAGGAATCACGAAAGTTTGTACGGACAAAGCGTCTCCAATCGTCCTCCTTGGATGACGTTATCAACCAGATAAGGTACGGAGCCGACAACATGCTGTTCGACTTGTTCCCTCTACAGTGTGTTAAGTAAGAGCGTGTACAGCAATATTCAGAAAATATTTATTTGAACATTTTTTTTTTGTACATATATACGTTCAAAATGTTCCGGTGCACTGCGCAATAGCTTTAATAGTGGGTCCAATCACCACCAGCGTTGCTAATCGCTTGGCATCGCTGCATACTTTTTACCAAATTTTTGGCGTATTCTTGGGGGAGTGCCCTCCAAACGCGTTTAATTTGTCCAGAGAGCTGCTTCAAAGTGAAGAGACATTTCCCTCGACTCTTCTGCTTTATGTAGGCCCAAACATTTTCGATGGGATTAGCATCAGGCGATTGTGATTACCAATCGAGTGTGATCCCAGTCGACGCAATATATAATTCCAACACATTGTCTGCTTGGATATACCTTGGTCACCTCAATTCACGAAAATGAAAAATTCGTAGATAGAGGGTTGTGCGAAGGTCTAACAACCCTTCCACAATAAATAATGAAAAAAAAACTGTTAAGGAACCTGAAGCTCAGGAGGCCAAGGCCCGATTTGGGATGTAGCGCCATTGTAGAAGAAGAATAAGAAGAAGAATCGAGTGTGATGATGCCATTTTCCTGTTTCCATTCAGTGCAGAGTCGGCTCCGGTGTTTTGGATCATTGTTTTCCTTCGTTTTTTTTTGATGAGTTGAGGTTTACCAGTCGGTAACAAGGCTTTCTTGGAAATTCTGACAATCCTGGGATCATTGAGGTTGTTGGTAAAGAGGTCCAACACGGCAAAACCCCAAAGATGCACCTAGATTGGGTGTTTGACGGTGCGCTGTACGAATTGGCTTGATGAGGAACACCATGCATGTGGTGTGATAACATAACCCCAAACGGAAGCTTCGTCAGAAAAAACTACATTGCTCCAGTCACGTGCCCAGGTAAGTCTTTTCGCAGTGTGTTTTTCTGACAGCAAAGGTTTCTTCAATGTGCTTCGCCATTTTAAATTATTCGCACGCAAATGTTCACGTAATATAACGTACGATATTACTATTCCTTTTTGCTTGCCCTTGACGCAAGGATAATCCAGGATTTTGTGAAAACAATGTCAAAATCGCTTTTTCGTCCTTTATTATCACTTTTCCTGCTGAACCACGATCTGTAAGATCGTCGACATTTTTTGGCTCTTTGAACCTATTCACCCACTTCGCAACAAACGCCCTCGACTTTTTAATATACCTTACTTGGCAGTCATAAGACATTTTTGGCCCTTTTGGGTGCGAGCATAGGAACACGGCTTCAAGACGTTTCGGCACTCATCGCGGTTTCTGTGTTTCTCTGACGGAAGATCGACAAAGACTGAAACTTTTCCACTAATGCCTCATAGGCGGAAGCTCCCTAAACCAAATACAAAAATTTTCAGGTTCGTATCACTTACTGACTGCTAGTTATGCTGTAGACGCTATTACCTAACACACTGTATCTGTAGATCTCTTAGCATTACCCAGACTGCACCTCGAGGAGGCGATCTATGCAACAGGCCTTGGCTGTGGTTGACGACTGTATCGAGGGCAGAGCCTCCCTCCTCCTTCAATGGCAGTAACTCCCTCCTCCTTCAATGGCAGTGCCTCCCTCCTCCTTCAATGGCTGTATAGCCCAAATCGGGCATTGGCCTCCTGACCTTCAAGTTCGTTAACATTTTATTTGTTGCTGCGAAAGGTTTATTAGCCCTTCGCACGCGCCTCTACGAGTTTTCCATTTTCGCAGATTGAGGTGACAGTCTGTTGAAATTATACGTTGACCGGAATTTGAACTCACGACCTTCGCATTGTAACTCTAACACACTACCTACAAGGCTACACCCTAGCTCTAAAGCAACAGCCAGTTTTCTGCATTATGCTATGTACATGCAGTATCCGGTTCATCGACTGGCTGCTTCACACGGAGTTGCGTGATCCATCGGGTTCGATGACCCAAAGATTGAACAAAACTTTAGATAGGTCTTGCGCGGTGTGAATGCTGAATCAGCAGGTCAGTATAGACCGGAACCTACGGGGGCGTTAATGATTGTCGTCACAAAAACAATCCGTGTTGCGAAAAATAACCGTGGGACAAAGCCCTAGCCCACGTTAAAGATGAGCCCCCAAAACTTACATTGAAACGCTTAAACCTTAACGATGTCATTACGAGATCATAATAACTTTCGCGATCTTTTATCGCCTAACAATTCAATGTCGAATATGAAGAACACATATGAATGAGGGGAGCGTTCGTCAAACTTTACGGCCATTTCTATATCCGGTTTTTGATCTCGCGCGGCACGTGTAATCCCATCAACCGCAACAACAACGAGCAGCTCTTTTGCACATTTGACTTTATGGAAATGTGTGTTTGCTCATGCGATTACAGCTGAGCTAAGTGATTGAAAACGCACAAATCATCTTCTGCGTTTCTTTTCGTTTCATGTCAGATGGCGCGCCGCTCTTTTTTTTTAATTAAATTCGCACGATCTTACCTCCGTATCCTGGATGCCCCGCGGTAAGATCTCGTTTTTTTTCTACGCATTATTTGCCAAACTGTTCAATCTGAGATCAGTAGACTCTTATCGTAGCCGTTCTAGATTCTCATCGATAGAACGCCGTGTGATCGCCCATCTCTGATTACACACCTCTTCCACGTTCGGGGATGTTTCTTACGGTATAATCTTTGACACGTGTATTTTTAAGGCGACCGAACAGCCCCGCTGGGCGCCCCATCCGCAGTGGTAAGATCTCTGGATCGGCTGGGCCTGCGCTCGGGGCGGAAAAAAAAACTCGAAAACGTGCGACGCCAAAACTTGAAATCGGGCAAAAATATACGAAAAATTCTTGGAAATGCAAGTGAGGTCATTTCCACGGATGGAATTCGCGCAGTGTGTGTAAAATGGAACAAGCTCCGTAGCTAGCTGATGGCCCTGGAGAGTAAGTTCTACACTTCGCACCGATCAATCGATTACCAATCATTCGCCGATTTGTGATGTTCAGTACGGAGCACACCTGACGGCTACGATGATGGCGATGGCGTAGTGGAGTCAGGTAATAGAGGTCGCGAGAAATACACATTTCCCGATCGTTAGAGCTAAGTGTGCTGGCGAAAAACAGTGTTGATTGCGCGTCAATTTTGATTTTTTTTTGTTTCAAACAAATGTTTCGTTGTTGAATTTCAGTAGTAAGAGCCGAATTTGTTTTGGGTTAAAATTAGAAATTTTTGTTTGGGTTTGGTGCGGTTGTTGTGTTTTTCGTAGAACGTAGTAAAGGAGCAACTTCATGCCTGATTTTGAACAATCGCTAATAATATTTATAATGATACTGTTGTTGTGAACTTTTTGATAATTGATGATGTATGATTACTATTTGCTTTGTTGTAGTGTTATTATTGTTCTGCGCTTTAAAAAAAAACGGTCGTAATTTTGTGTTTGTAGAGGGAAATCTATCTTCAGAAAGAGAAAGGATAGCGAAGGCCTGGCGAGCTTTACTGAAAGGTATGAAGCTCTACATACATTTTCCGGTCTTTAAGTTAACGCGTAAATATGTAGATGAGGAACGCTTTAACTTCGTTTCGTTCAAAATCAAAGTTTCAGACTGCCTTTACCAGCAAATAACTTCCAAGTATTTTTGGCCTGACGGAATCATCGCCAGAAACTTCACTTCACGAAGAATTCAAAGAATTCAATTTTTCCACCGGCTCCGGCAAGATCTTAGCTGCTCCTAAATTTTAAAATTAATTCTTCAAAAATCAATATTATCAAAATGAGCGCGGTCTAAAGACCAAGCTACAAGATTTCTGGTCTTCAGTTTAAGTACAGTGGCTCACAGCTTATTTCGTGCAGTGCTATTTTTAAACTATTTTTTTTTTTAAGGCACCGAGTTTAATTTAGGGGGTCACCCTTTAATGCATTGCACAATTAATTCGGTAAAGGAAGTGGATAAAATTTGGGTGTACTAAGGAAATTAGGGTGGAGAGAGACGGAAGTGACGGTGAAGATTATTCTTGAAGGACTGGAGGTTATACCTACTTGGGAAGACGTTAGCGGGCAATGCATTCCAAAGTCTGGACGTTCGGGAGATGAATGACTGTCTATATTTCACTGTACGAGTAGGAATAGGGTTGACGGTATACTCGTGTGCGCGTTTAGCTTGACGAGTATTTCGGGCAAAGGTGTAAAGTGAAGGAATGAGTGATCTAAGTTCCGCGCTACATTTACCATGAAAGTAGCGATAATAAATGCTGATTACTCCGACGTTTCTGCGATGCTCGAGGGAGTCAATAGAAATCGTAATAGTTTCATCTCCAATTAGTCGGAACGCATGTTTTTGGATTCGATCGAGCAGGGCAAGGTGAGTCTTGGGAGCTCCAGCCCACAAATGCGAATTGTACTCTAAGCGAGGTCTAATGTAAGCCTTGTAGATGGTAGCTAAGTCGTGAGGTGTAAAATATTTTTTACATTTGCGAAGGATACCTAGGCGTTTTGAGGTATCAAGGGCAACATCAAAGATATGTTTGCTCCAATCAAGATGGTTATTTAGTTTTACGCCTAATACGATAAACTCATCTACAGAGCAAATTGGTACGCCATTAAGGTCTAAATTGGACGACGTCGCTGGAACATCACGTTTATGGGAAAGATGACCGGCCTGTGTTTTAGCAGCGTTGAATTCTACTCTATTTTTCCTGCCCCATTCCAGGATTAAGTGGAGGTCGGAGTTCAACGAACCGATTAACTCACTGCGTTGGGAAGCAACAGCTTGCTTGTGAGAATCCGCAGCAGAGTTAAATTCAAAGGTGTTATCTAAAGTACTGTCATCAGCAAAACTATGGATTGGATTGAGAGTAGAAGACAAAAGGTCGTTGATAAATACCAAGAACAGAGTAGGCGATAGAACAGAGCCCTGAGGGACACCGGAGTTGATTGGGAAGGAGGCGGAAGTAACGCCATCTAATACGACTCGTATAGAGCGGTTGGACAAGAAACTCTCAATCCAATGAGTAAGGGAAGCATAACAAGGATACATTCGTGCCAAACTCTGTCAAAAGCTTTTGCAATGTCAAGTGCCAGAACTTGACCTTCGCCGTATTTGTGCAAGCAAGAGTTCCATCGTTCCGTCAGGTAGACCAAGAGATCTCCCGTCGACCTTCCAGAACGGAAACCGTATTGGCGATCGTGGATGAGCTGATTATCCTCGAGATAATGAACGATTTTGCGATTGACAGCAGTTTCCATTACTTTCGAGAGCACTGAAGTAATGGCTATTGGGCGGTAGTTAGCGGGATTCGCTTTGCTTCCTTTCTTGGGAATCGGCTGAACATTCGCAACTTTCCACAATTGTGGAAAGCACCCGGAAGAGTAAGATAGATGGAAAAGATTGCGAAGTGGCTTAGCCAGAGAAGAGGAGCACATTTTAAGGGTAATGGGGGGAATGCCATCAGGGCCAGCGGACTTATGAATATTGAGCTGTTGCAGAATCCTGGAAATGAGACGAGTGCGAAAATGCAACGAAGGCAGCGAAAAACTAGAAGGTGTTGCGATAGGAGGGCCTTGGTTTGAAGGTGGTAGTGTGGAGTTTCTCGCAAAGCTTGCTGCCATTAGGTTAGCTTTCTCAACAGGATCGACAACGGTACGGTCACCATCTACGAGTGGCGGTGTTGATGAAATTATTGTTGACCGTTTTTACAAAAGACCAGAAAGATCTTGAGCCTTTTAGACTCTGGAGGATCTTCCGTCGAAGTTTTTGGTCGTAGTCAAATTTAACACTTTTGAGGATTGCAGGCATTTCTTGATTTAATATAGAGCTCTCTGTAAGCTGAGGTTGGATGATTTTTGAAAGTTTGAAACGACTGTTTCTTCGCCTGAATTGCAACAAGACATTCGTTTGTAAACCAAGAGTCCTTCGACGGCCGGACTCTCTTAAGACTGAAAGGTATGTAGAGCTTCATACCTTTTAGGATGATCTCGGTGACAAGTTTACAGGCTACATCACAGTCATTGGAATCAAAGCACAATCTCCAATTAAAGGCATTGAAGAACTCGTTTAGCGCCTCCCATTTGGCTCTTTTAAAATGCCAAACAGTTCTTCGGGGTGCCTGAGCTGGCAGCGGTGTTAGTGTTGCAACTGGAAATTGTGCACGAATCAAAAAGTGATCTGTATTACCAATTGGCGATGGAGATATTACAGAGAGGGAATATTTCTCAGGTTGGTAAGAAATAAATCAAGAAGATTGGAGGATTGTCCTGCAATTTTAGGTAAACGAGTAGGCTCATTTACCAATTGTGTTAATCCGTTAATCGAAGCAAACAGCTCAGTGTCACGTCCCTCATGGTCCGTGCAAGAGGAATATTTAAGCCAGGCAGTGTTATGAACATTGAAATCGCCCGCAATAACGATTTCAGCGTCAGGGTGTGCACTGTAAATGGACTGGATGAAGTCTGAGAGGCCATCCAGCTCACTAGCTGTTCGAGCTGCATTCAATGCCGGGCTTCTATAAACATAACAGAAATACAAAATGTGCCCTTGGATTAAAAGTTTTATCCAGATATAGTTAAATTCCGGATTGGGGCAGGTTCCTAATTGCGGAACCAAATGGAAGCGCACATGCTTGCGGTTGTGATTTGCATGCACCAGAAAGTGGTAGAGGCAATGTGTTGGAATCTGTCTGGCAGTCAATAGAGCAGGATGAGGTATTCGGATCGGTTTGACAGTCAATGTTACTTCTGGCAACTGGGACGTGCTCTCTCAAAGTAAGCTTTGTTTAAAAAATGTGATGGTACAGTAGAATCTCGAAAAAGTTAACCGAAATGTCCCAAGGGTAATTAACTTTTTCGAACTATTAACTTTTCTAAGTGGTTTTCAAAATTGAAAAAAAAAATACAATAATAAACATAGATTTTTCGTAAATAACACGCTAAATTTATTTCAATGACTTAGTTTTCATCATTACAAAAAAGAAACTTAGATTTAATTTGTACCGGCTGGTTTAAGGTTCTCAGTCACTCTTGATCATTTTCGTGCGATATATTAATTAATTTGTGTGGAGTGGTTTGAAGAAGCAGTCGAGACTTGTTTTTTTTTTTTTTTTTTTTATGTAATAGCTCTTCATTATTTTCGTACGCATATGGACAATGTCTGCCACCTGATTTGCAACGTTATTGTTTTCAAACCATTTTATCAAGATATTGATGCTTTCAACTGCTTTCGAGAAGCTCACTTTTGGTTGTTGAATATCTTCCTCGATAATTGACCCGTCGTTATCATTATCGGAAACTTCGAAATCATCGTTATCTTCCGCAATTTGATCCTTGTTTAAATTTTCAATGTCATCAATGCTGATGTCAACATTATCACCCACCCATTCGACATCAACAATTGAACTTCTCGAAGTGTATTTTTAATTTAGACAACGGAATATCGTCTTCACTATCGTATTGATCATCATCCCACTTTTTTATCTTATTCCACGCTTTTATAAGAACAGCTTGCATCAATTCATCCCACACTGATTTAAGTAGCAAAATAGCATCACGAATTGAATGTGTCTTCATAATATTTTCAACCGGAACGATTTCTTGTGCGACAATGTTGCATAACAATTTAGTTCGATATCTTAACTTGACCAATTTTATTGGATTTTGATCCATGGGCTGCAAAACCGCTGTTACGTTAGGTGGTAGAAGCATTGCTACAATGTTTCCATCATCAGACTGTAGCATGTCAATTGGCTTATGTGCAGTGCAGTTATCAATCAGCAACAACGCCTGTGGTGGTAAATTATTTTCAGCAGAAAATTTGCGAACCTGCAAAATGTTTATGTCATAAGCGAAAATTTAAAAATGAAACCCAAAAAATAAGTTTACCTGTTTTATAAATGAATGATGAAACCAGTTGAAGAATAACTGTGAGTTCATCTACGACTTCTTCGAATTGGCGTATTCCAATGGGTTTTCCAATCCCTTAAAGCAACGTGGATTTGCGGATTTACCAATCACCAACGGCTTCAAATTGTGCGAACCATCTGCGTTAGCACACAATAAAAATGGGATTCTTTCCTTTGCAATTTTTCGGCCCGGTCATTTCGTTTGCTGTGACAATTGTTTTATCCGGTAAAAAGCGATAAAATAGTCCAGATTCATCTGCGTTATGTAGTTGAATGAAAGGTGTTACATCCGACGTATCGCTTGAAAGGATTTCCCCACAAATTTTGAGATGACGAATACCATATCTTTTCTTAAAATTTGCCAGCCATCAATCACTGGCATCAAATTTTTTTCCAGGGTGCAGTATG
The DNA here is from genome assembly GCA_963669355.1 of Chorisops tibialis. NCBI lineage: Eukaryota > Metazoa > Arthropoda > Insecta > Diptera > Stratiomyidae > Chorisops > Chorisops tibialis. Next base: position 11,176,285 of record OY770262.1, on the reverse strand, counting down.
GCGAATTCGTGCTTAGCTCTTGATTTTAAAATTAGACCAGTCATTGCACAATTACGCTGTCGTTGGTTCAAAAACCATTTATACAAGCTTGCCTCAAGATCAGCGTATTCCGGTTTATGTAGTGTTTTCTTCTGTACTTTTTCATATGTGTTCGTCGCCACAGCCTCGAAAATTTCATGACGTTTTTTCTTTATTTTGGGATGGCTACTTTAGATACACCATAATCCAACGCCAATTATTTTCCGTGAATACCTTGATCAATTTTTTTGAAATCTCCACTTTCTGTTGTAGATCTAATCTGATTTGCGATGATTTCTTCTGCTTTGTTGACATTTTTTAAATAAACGATACAGAACTCACAAATTAAAACGCTCACGACTGACTAAATCAATGTTGTTTGACGATGACAGCTCAAAACAGAAAAGATATTCGGGGAATACCCCAATAAACAAAATTAGAGCTCAGCGTTGCCATTGAGAATTTTTAAAAAGGGGCCAAATTGCCACTTTAAAGACCGAAAAGAGCGGTTGGTTTGAAAAATTCATACTCTAGCGGCACGTGGAAGCTGAAATTCGGTTAACTTAACCGAGCGATTAACTTTTACGCGAGTTAACTTTTTCGAAATTCTACTGTATTTGATGTTTTGCTGTAATCCCTGTAATATAAATTGTAAGTAATCATATAATGATGAAAATTCTAAATAAATAAATATACTACAGAAACTCTTGACATCTACCTGAAGCATAACCATCCAGATTTCAAGAGGATCGATGCTGCGATAGGATACGGAACCGATAATTAGCTGAACGATTTCAGTACCTCCCCCCCCCTCCCCCCACCCCCCCTTTCCTTCCACATCCACCAAAGCCTTTAATTAGGATACGGATTTGACAGCAAGCTATTCCCTGTCTGTAGATCTTTTAGCATTACCCCGTCTGCACCAAGAGGCGATCTACCTGACAGGCCTATTTAGACATCATTACACTAAATTTTTCCATACTGTTCTCTTCCTATCCCAACAATTTATTAAAAACAAATCAAAGAAAACGCACACACACACGCACCTTCAACATAATTCGTAAATAAATCGATTGAAATTTCGTAATTAAATTAAAACACCATAAAAATCGCATACGAATTCCAAACTAAAATCGTCCACGAGAAGAATCAAGCGAAAAACGTAAAAAGAAACAGAAAAAAACCACCGCATCACAAAAACACACCACCAACACCGACGATAACAACAACAGTAAAACATCCTTGAAGGTATGCTTGCGGCCATTCACCCCGTCGCGTCGTCTTATTAGGACGAATATGTTTCTCTAATTTCACGCTTTCATCTGGTAACTCTACACGCCACTTTACAGTGCTCCGCACAACATAATTTCCCGTATCATAATGTACGCGGCGCGCAAGCAGCATGGCATGGACTTTGGGCATAGCGGTGAGATTTAGTTTTGCTCTATGTTCAGCGAATATGACAGACGGGTTTTTTTCTCTCTCTCTCTCTCGATAAGGCAGAGAGAATGGGATCCAATAGTGCGTGTGTTTGGCGTAGATCTTGTCACAAACGCGCGCGCGGGTAAAAGGACGTCGTAAGTTTTTGTTTACGCGTCGTCACAACAATTTTTTTTTTGTTTTTCAAATTAAGGAGTTTGCAAGATAGATGTGCTAAATGCGATTAGGTTTTAAAAAAAAAAGAACGTTAAGACAAATAAATTATTTAAACGGCTCTTAGACGAATGGGAGGAGTGTAGAGGAGTAATATGACGGATGCTTATCAATTTCATTGATAAATGCATGACACTCACACTACTGCATTCCAGATCGTTTGTGAGGGCGAATTCCTTGTGATTTCTCTCGCTGCAACATTGATACTCGTGAGTTGAGGTAGTGTGCGGCATCCAGCAAGAGAAGTGAAGGTAGGAGGGATTTCTCAATCTTAGGAGAATGTTTTGAAGAGATCCGTATTTGTATTTGGCCGTTTGAAGAGTGAAATTGGAATTGGAATTGCTGTGTGTGTATTCTATCGATGTGTGTGGATTTGTGAAAATCCAAAGAAGAGACACAAATTTTGTACAAACGCGTAACGAAGCGACAGTACAGTAGTGTCTTGATAGCATCGCATGCTTAACGGCGGATGAGTTTTATTCGTCCTCGGTTCGCATTTTAAATTTTTGTTTTTGGAATTTCAATCGAAAAAATCCCAAACAAACGGGAAATTTTTTTTATTGTAAATTAATGTTTTTTTTTTATATTTTTTTTGTTATCATTCAATTTTTATTTTTATTTTGCATCTCTTACAGTAAAATTCACCACGCGGACATCGTGGAACTCTTCAAAATTACGCGAGAATTCACGGCGTGTGTGCGTTTTATTTTTTACAAGTGCATTGCAATTGTGCAAGTTCAAAAATAAGAAGAAAATAAAAAATAATAATAATTGTTGAAAATAAGAAAAAAAATTACCTGGTGCGCACGTGTTTAGTGAAGGTCATCTTTTTGGCTTCAAATAGCCCAAAAAATTTGATCATAAAAATTCAAAAAGGTGATAATGAAAAATAATTTTTAAAATTCGTTAAAAGTGTAAACAATAGTGATGTGCTTGTTTTTAATAGAAAAATAAGGAAAAGAAAAAAAGATTACGAGTCTACTTGTTTGTTTAAAAAAAAAAAAAATAGAAAATCATAATAAAAACGCGCGTGCCCTATCCAAGTGTTAGTGTCAGAAGATTTTCGTGTAGTAGTGTACACCATAGAAATTCTGTCTGACTCAAATTCGTTCGTTTTAAATTCTTCCATTTTTTCCGTTACCTTCTTCTCCTTGACCGTTTCTGCAGCAATTCATGCCGTGTTCATTCAGTTTCGTGGTGTTTTTTTTTTGTATCTTATTTGAATTTTGGCGCATCTTTCTGCAACATATGTAAGAAAAATCATAACTTAATAACGCATCGCTAGTATCAACGCAGTGCTGCCAACATTCTGTGATAAGAGCTGTCACTCATATATTTCCCTAGTTTTGTTTTGCTGAAGGATTCTCCTTCCTTTTCACCTTTTTTTTCGTTGGATTCCATCGCTGCCGCCACAATTCTTCCGGTCTACTACACCTACAAAAACAACACAAATTGAAGTTTTATTCTGCAGCGCGCGTACTACGCTCTCTGTCTCTTTCTCGTTATCCTCCGTCTCGCGTACGACATAAAAAATCGGGTAAGTGTTGTCTGCCTACTTCTAAACTGTTCCGCCATATTTCACTAGATTTTTGTAAGAAAAGAAAAAAAAAACTAGAGTACTAGACGTAATGTATGCTATAAAGCTACAAATACAAAACTTGACTCGTATCTCTTCACATGTCACTTGAATGAGTGATGTGGAATAGAAAAAATACAATGCGCCCCGTCTCTTTCTGTCTTTCTTCTAATTTTTCTCTCTTCCAATCGGACATGTTTTTTTTTATTTATTCTGTTTATTTATTTTCTGCTCTCGTTTTTCCATTCCGTTCACGCACGGCGAGTCGAAATCATTTCTTAAGTGTTTTTGTGATTGTCATCTACGCATGGCTCTGTCTCTCTCTCATTTACTCCTGTTATTAGTATTATATTTGTCAATAAATAAAATAATTTTAGACATAATTAGGCATAGGGAAAACAACAGAGTAGCTGAAATAGTTCTGAAAGCAAAACATGCCGTTCGACAGGTTGGAGTATGAATTATTATTTAGAAGTAGTTTTACACGATAGATGTCATCACAGCAAGGCCATACTTCATACAAGAACAACGCTTCAGATTGGAAGGTAAATATCTGTGACATATAAAAATATCAGTAATTATGCAAAAATACCTTCAGCAGGAATAAGGTCCGACTCCCTAGTTGGTCACAAACTGAACTAGCAACGACACATAGTCTCTCTAGAAAAGAAGCTGTAGTAAATTCAATTCTAATGCAATCGTACCCACTAATAACCACACCGAATAGAAGCAAAAACCGGTTACAATCACGGCTATATCTCGCCTATCTGCATAACAAATCTGACACATCTGCGTAAATGGCAAAACTAGAACTAGTACTATTCAGTCTATTCAACAACAAGGACATCCACCTGCCAGGGATCAAGCCCTGATGATATTGCATGATGTTGAATCGACAGGTCATTGTCTTAATGAGGAATATCCGGGATCAAGTCCTGACGATATTGCATGATGTTGAATCGACAGGTCATTGTCTTAATGAGGAATGTCAGGGATGAATCCCTGACGATATTGCATGATATTGAATCGACATCATGCAACACATCAGTACATGCCATGCATCCATCGAGTCGCAAAGTTGCGAAAACTCACATGGTGTTGAATATCTGTAATGTTGGAAAAATGTATAATCAATGTAAATTCGACTTTAGGACCGCTGGCATGTGCGTCCGGTCGTCAGCAAGATTGACCGGATCGAAAACTAAAGTAGAGATGGCTCTGATTAGGAGCAGTCAAAACCTAAGAATTAGTTCTATAAAGTGTTTAAAGTCAATTAATAAGTCTTTTTATTGGTGAATCGACCCAACACAACAGACATCAAGAGCTATTATTATTGATTCACCTCATGACTTATATACATCACAATTTTGGCAAGAATTTGTTTAACCTAAATCATGTAAGAACTAACCCCGATCTTTTTAATAATGTCAAAGAATTCAATTTTCAGTTCTACAATATGTCAGGAATGAGAGGTTCTCTGCCTCAATTTACTGATTTGGCTAACTGTCCCGATGACATTGCAATGATTACAGAAACTTGGCTCCTAGAATCGCATTAAGATGAGGAAATTATTAATTCTGGATGTTCTATTTTTCGGAAAGATAAATTTAAACCGACGCACTTAGTTGATTAGCGAGGATGTGGTGTCTTCATTGCTGTAAACAAGGCTGCATAGACAGGCCATGTGCCATCGACCGGAACAAGTGATAATCGGAAGGGGCAATGTCTGGTGAATACGGCGGGTGGGGTAAAACTTCCCAAATAAGTGTTTCCAAATAGATTTTGACCGGCGCCGCAACATGCGGACGAGCATTATCATGTAGGAGAATAATTTTGTCGTATCTGGAGTAGTAATGGGCGCGTTTTTCCTTGAGTGCTAGGCTCAATCTCATTAATTGTGGTTGGTAAAGAGCTCCAGTAATAGTTTCGCCCGGTCTTTACCTTCCCCACCTTCCAGTGCAGCTTTCAAGATGTCTTTTATTATTACCAGAAACAGGGCTGGTGATAATATCCAGCCTTGTCTGACACCATTTCGCACAGGAAAGCTCTCGGACAGCTTTCCTCTATGTAAGACGCTACACCTTGCATCTTCGTAGGATTCTTTTTCTATGACCTTATCTGGAATGCATCTCCTATCTAATCTCGCTTAACCCTGTCGAAAGCCTTCTCGAAGTCCTCAAGCATGAGATGTAAAGTCGAACCCATTTCGCCGGACTGCTCCAATATTTTTCGTGGTATTTGTATGGTTGGTACAAGACGACCCTTTACGGAATCCAGCCTGATAAACGTCGAAAGTGCTCTTCACGACAGCACTAATCCTATTGAGAATTACGGTATTCGATGTTTTCCTTTATTCCACACCTCAGTAAAGAGTGGGTGGAGTATATCGGCTGTTATTTCCGGGTCCGCTTTGAGGAGTTCGGTTAGTAGTCCGTCTATACCTGGGGTTTTCCTTCCCGCCATTGACCAAATGGCGGAAACTATCTCTCCCTTATCTGGGGGATCATCCATAATAGAGGATTTTTCATGATTTTAAATAGTGAACCCATATCCCCAAGGTAAGTCGCAGATTCTGCATTGATGGCCAGATCTTCAATGTCCTTTCTCTTGTCGCGAGATTATTGCCAATTTGGCTTTTTTCTGATCGCCAACCTTGTCCCAGGTGTCTTGTGACACCCAGGGTTTCTCACCGCTTTGCACATATCCCTCAGATTCTTCAGCACTAGGTAAAAGCATGTTTCTGGTTATCTCCCAGTTGGCGTCCAGTGTACGCATTTCATATTCGCCCAATGTGCATGACTTTTTGCGTAGATTGGTAGTATACTTGCGCTTTTTGTTGGGGTCTCTGAGTTTATCCACATTAAGCTTGCGCTTCATTTGAAGAATTTGTGGTCGTTGGATAGCTGCTGTGCACAATCTCAAGCAGGCAACCATCGCTCCCCACGTCAGTTCCACGCTTCGCTCGCATATCAAGGAGACATCTCCTCCATCGGCCACTCATAGCCAAATGGTCGATCTGGTTCTGAGTAACACCTTCAAGGGAAACCTTGTGTGGAGAACGGGTTCCTCCGATGATCTTTTTGCTGAGTACTACAAAACTCCACAAATAATTCGCCGTTTTCGGGTCCCTTAATCCAAGGTCGTGACGTGTCGACCCAAGGGTCACCATGCTTCTCCATGACGCGTTCTAGTCTAGTGTTGTCACAGCCAACCTGGGGGTTCATATCTCCTGAGATGATAATAATATCACCTCTTGGAACTCGTTCGAAGGTGGCACTCAGCTGGCTATAAAATTCCTCTTTGTCACCAGGTGTTGCGGTATTAGTTGGTGCGTAGAACTGTAGAATTGTGACTTTTCTGACACTGGTCCTGAGCCTGACGATGATAATCCTCTCCGAGATTGGCTCCAGCTGATGAAATTGTTTCTCGGTCTCGGTGTAAGGACGATCGCCACGCCATTTTTGGCTTCACTCTCAGGACCGACGGACAGAATGGTGTTTCCGCTCGGGGCTCGTTCTTCTTCTGATCCTGTCCAACGGACTTCACTCAAGCCCAAGATTGAGATGTTATAGTGGTCCACTTCACGGTTGATCACTGATTGGCGGTGCAAGGACCGAGTGACCGCAGCTCTTCCTCCGTCATGTTCGAACGTTCCAGAAGCCAATCATAGTCCGTTTTCAAATGCTAAAAGTCGTTACCGTAGAATCCGAGGTGCTGTGTCCGTTTCCCGTATCAGTTAAGATTACGGGTTGTAGGCCAGTGAGTGTCTATTTGCCATTTTTAGTGCAAGAAGGACTGGCTGTGGGTGAATTTCCCCATTCCACAGTGGGATGGTTAGCTCAGGTCCGTGGAGCCGCTAGTCTCCAAAGATAGTTGCAGGAATTGATGAAACTTCATCCTACAACTAGGAAGTCATTAACTTCGCAAGAGAGAATCTGGTATTTGATTTTACTCTCAGTTAAGTTTTTTTCTTGAGCGTCTGTTGGAAGCTTGCATATTTTGGCTGAATGTCCTAGATATGTAGATGGAGGACATTGAGGTTAAGAGAAGTGGAGATGGGCTGGATGTTAGTTGGCGACAGAGTTTTGAACGTTTCCGTGACTTCGCGCTCGATATCACGCATTGCAAAAATATTTAGCTGGAACTTACTCTGAAAGGAAAGATTTCCGGATTTTATGCTTTATTATTCGTGACGTTTCGGTCTCTGCTGAGACCTCTATCAAACTGATCAACAATTACAGAAGACTATTGTTTTTTACAGAATGGGGTTAATTGGGTGTGGGAAGGGTAATCTAGGGTTAAATTAGTTCATTAGTATCAGGTAGTTAAATTAGTTAAGGATTTCTGGGTACGGATTTTGTTCTTACCAAATTTTAAGGCAAAGCCAAACTACTGATAACTTGTATCCGGTGTCTCGGTTGAAGTTGTGTGAATGTTTGGAAATTTCAATGGGCATTGTCGAAATCGATTGTATGATCCTCTCCCTGCACGGGGGTCGTTGCATTGGGGAGGACTTTGCCGAATCATGCAAATATTCTTGGAGATTTTAGCGACTCCACGGACCCGAGCTTATCGATAGGGGGAGGAGGTCGGTAGCTTGCTGTCGGCCCCGAAACCTATCAAGGCAGGGGGAAAGAAGTCGAAGGCCTGTTATCGGCTCCGAAACCTACTTAAATAGGGGGGAACAAGTCGAAGTGCATGTCTTCGGCTTCAAAACCTGTCTATCGCAGGGAAGCAAGTGCTGGTTCAGAAAGCGGAGTGCGATTCCAGGAACTACTTTTTCCCCTCGAACCTGAGTGGTGTGACCGATCAAAGTGCAAGTAGCTCTGCTTCAGTTGCGGAGCCTGACCAGAGGTAATCTGGTACCTCGGGAGCTGGGGTGCCCATGGAAGGTTGCTTCCACCCCCAGCGATGGTTAAGGTCGTCTTGACGAACACGAGGTGGCTGTGGTGGGCCATATCGCGTGGCAGAGATATAGATAGGTGTCGCATCCAGCAGTATGAATGCCGAACTTGCTGTAGGTATAAACTGCCACCTTCGGGGGCGTTAATGATTGTCGTCTTGTACAATTCGTGTTGCTTAAGATAACAGTGAGGTTAAACCTTCGTGGTAGTGCTCTTCACTTTAAACAAACATTGACAATGTGTGATCCTCTGTCGTTGCATGTTCCGCGATCGCAGATGACTATTTGTTTTTTCCGTGTGCATCGTTGATGCTCGTTGATCCTTGTTTGGACTGTGCGTCCCGTTTCTTCTAAGTACACTTTATCGCATGAGCAGCAAGATACTTTGTACACTCCTTCAGTCTCCAATGTTTTTTTTTATGTTTGTGGTTTTCTGTTTTGTCTTTCCCGGATAGTAGTCGGTGTAGATGCACTGTGAAAGCATTCACCAAACTATTGGAAGTAACTCGTTGATTATTATGAAGACTGACCGGTGACCGGTAACACAGGTGTCGGGAATCCCCAAAAATGATGCTTCCATTCCTGGTAATGTTAACCTTAATCACCTTAGTGGAGAAACGTGGTTGTTGTGGCTTAACGCACTAACGCGGGTAGAGTTCCGTGGGATTTCACGAGGATTTGTACTTATCAAATGAGTACCTGCGGCTCTTCTGGATCTACACCTGCGTAGTCCTTCCCTACTTCATGAGGCAGCTGCGATTTTCTGGGAAAGCCATAGAACTGGAGTATCTTCTCGAATAGCGAACAATACAGATCTACGCCACCTAATCGACCAAGAATGGTGAGATCAAACATAACTGTAAAAAACGAATGACTACCGATACCTGCTTACTTGTGTGACTCGTACAATCATCGCTGATTAGAGTTTTAACAAAACAAAAATGTTCGGATATGGCAACACTTGGCGCGTAGAAGACAACTTCTCGCAGACGGAAAAAATAAATGAGTTTTATTTTTCCTTCGCTTCTTCTCCCTTCCACCATTTTTGCTTTCCTATCATCACGCAACACACTGCTTAAAATCGAACTTAGTTTTTTTTTTGTTATTTAGCTCCGTGTATATCGCGTTTACCGCATCCCCTCGGCTCCCAGCCGCCCTTATCTAAAAGATTTTGCAAAACAAATTTTCTTCGTGCTTTTTGGACTCACTCCCCATTATGTGTATGTCACGTGGGACTTGCCACACGCACACCACTCTATCACGCTCTCTGTTCGCAATGTTCCTATACAAATTTTTCAATTTTGCTTTTGTTTTCATTCTTCAAGTTCGTAGTTGCGCACACAGCGCGCAATCTATCGTGTGCCGAAAAGTTGAAGAGAGTTGTGAAATTCTTGAGATACATCTCGATTTGAAGAGAGCTGGGACTCATGCTGCTAGTTGACGTAAATTTCCGGCAACATTGGACGTTCGTAAAGTTGTAGAGTAAATCTAGCGTCATTGATAACTGAAGCCTTAACACACAATCTTACGTGAGTGTTCTTAACCCACACTTCTTCTTGTATAGTTTCTCCCTGTCTCGCGTTCTTGGTTTTGTTAATTTTATATCGGATTCCGAGTGATCTGGCATCCCTTTCGCTCTCGCTGCATTGTATCCGGGTGGATGGGGGGGGGGTATTTCTTATTCTATTCGTATCTCGCAGACACATTCTGCAGTTCGGAATTTTGTTTTGGCCCTCGTGAAGGGTCATTTTTAGTTGTAGATGTTTGTTTTCCTTTTCGCTAAAAGTGTGCGTACTTCGAGAGATACACACAGTTTATATTTAGGTGTGCGGATATATCTATAGATTTGAATTTCGGTAGTGGTGGTAGTAGATGATTCGAGTTTGTGTGTTGGTTTGTGGGTTTGTTTGATTTTTAGGTCGATGAACAGACAACAGTGCCGCGCGTGAAGTGTTGGGTGTTGTTTATGGCAGTCCCGAGAGTCAAAATAGATTCCGTATACACGACGAAGGCGTATCTCCTGGCCTGGATATTATAAGCAATGCAGTTTTCGTATTTCCTGATTTATGTTTTTTTTTTGGAGTTTATGGGTTAATTATGCAATTAACTGCATCAGATTTTTTAAAAGTAATTTGTGATTTGGAAAACATAAAAATAATTTTCAAGCTTATGAACTAAGGCAAAAATTCTGCGCAATACAATCCAGACGTATTATTGGGTTAATAATAAAAAATTGAAAAAAAATACAAAAAAGTCCTTTTTTCTTCAAGAAGGACCCGATTAACCACCAAATTTTATTACATTTTCGGAAAGCCCATAAAATTTCACGATAAGTTTGCAAACAGAATTTCTTCATATTTGCATCAACAAGTGAGTTCCCTGCACATGTTTGAAACTAAACATAGAATTTACCGCAAAACAGATGCAGTAGTGAGAGTAACCATGTTAACAACACAAGTATTGATCTTATGTGTGGAAATTATGTTACAGGTAAGTAAAAATATGACAACTAATTAGATAGCGTCCATTTAAGTAAATTAATTAACATCCATTTAAGTTAATTAAGTAATCTTCATTTAAGTAGAGCGTGGAGCGCATACTACGCATCGCGGCTAGGGACCCCACAATAAGCACCCGGCGCATCGGCCATCGATTCGGCATCAGCTACATGCAAGTATTACGAATTCTGCAAGAAGAAGGACTGTATCCCTATCACAATACATCGGTGCAACAACTGTTGCCCGGTGATCATGAACATCGGCGAGACTTTTGTCGTACCATGTTACTGCGAGCAGAAGAATATCCAGCGTTTTTCGGAAGAATTCTCTGGACCGACGAATCCCAATTCACTCGCGATGGCATACAAAATTTCCACAATATGCATGTGTGGGCACGTGAAAATGCCCATACCAGCCGAAATACGTCCTATCAACATCGCTTCAGTGTGAATGTTTGGGCTGCATCATCGGCAGAACTTTCATCGGTCCGGTATTTCTTACCCCATTTCTCAATTCCATCAAATATGCCGAATTTTTGGAGGAAACTTTACCAGGCCTCATAGAGGATATACCACTCCGTGTACTGGTCAGGTTTTGGTACCAGCACGATGGAGCGCCAGCGCATTACGGTGCTAATGTCCGTCGGTAGCTCGACGCGAATTTTCAGGATCGATGGATTGGTCGTGGCGGTCTCATTGCATGGCCTCCACGATCTCCCGACTTAGCTCCCATGGACTTTTATGTCTGGGGGTATTTGAAAAGCATCGTCTACGCAGAGGAAATTCATACACGAGAACGGCTCATTTCCCGTACCACCGAAGCATGCGATCAGTTACGAGCCCAACTACTGCGTGTGAATTCCACCAATGCCATTCGTCGGCGACACCAATTGCGCTTACTCCACAACGGCGGACATGTTGAAAATTATTTATAAAATAAATAAACGTACTGAACTATACTTCAACTCTTTTAGTTCGTCCTCACTATTATTAATCATACTCCTTCGGCGAATGACGGGTGTCAAACCAGATTTACTTGAAGGGAACTTGCTTGATAACTGTTAGCCCCGCTCCTTTACAATTCAACCTATGAAGAAATTCTGTTTGCAAACTTATAGTGAAATTTTATGGGCTTTCCGAAAATGTAATAAAATTTGGTGGTTAATCGGGTCCTTCTTGAAGAAAAAAGGACTTTTTTCAATTTTTTATTATTTTTGTGTCATTGAAATGACTTTTTCTCAAAAAGTATAGCACTGACTGACACAGTTGATAGCAATATGGAAAGAAGAATTTGTGTCCTTTCCAACGAGCCAAAATTATTGCGTTACGCTAAGTACGGCAGAAGTTATAGATCAAACAGTGATCACAGGTACGATGAAAATCCTTCGTCCTTACAATCGTGCTATCTCCTTAACGGTGCAAAAACGGGAGTATGTGTGGAACGATTTTCCACTCAGGACAAATTCCTCTATCTCCCATTTTCGTTTTGACGCTTCACACAAGTTACACCCTGTATAGGCTCCTCATCTTCTTACGGAAAAAAAATTTGTGCCGTCGCATTGACGTTTGTGATTTCCTTCTTAAACGCCAAGAAAATGATCCATTTTTTAAGCATATCATCACAAGGGACGAGAAATGGGTTGTCTACAACAATGTTAAGCGCAAAAGATCCTGGAGTAGAAAAGATGAACCGGCTCAGAGCACTTCGAAAGCCAATATTCATCAAAAGAAGATTATGCTATCTGTTTGGTGGGATTTCAAAGGAATCGTTTATTTTGAGCTTCTACCGAGCAACACAACAATCAATTCTGAAGTTTACTGTCATCATTTGGACAAATTGAATGATTCACTTAAAGAAAAAAGGTCAAAATTGGTCAATAGGAAAGGTATAGTGTTCCAACAGGATAATGCGAAACCAAATACAAGTTTGGCAAAAGCTTTTAGAGCTTGGATGGGATATACTGCGACACCCACCATACTCTCCAGACCTAGCACCTTCCGATTATCATTTGTTCCGGCCTTTACAAAATTTTTTAGACGGTAAAACTAATTCAAATAAGGAGGTCAAAAATCAATTGGATCAGTTTTTTGCCAGCAAAGAACAAAAATTTTATGAGCGTGGAATCATGCAGGATATTGGATTAGACTGGAAAATATTTAATTCAATAAAATATTAATTCACTATAAGAAAATCGTCTCTCATTTTTATAAAAAAAAATCTAAATTACTTACCGAACAACCCAATAAATGTTCGGGTAAACGTTTAACTAAGGTTTGCAATAAACCAATTAGTGAACTACCTGAATGTTTCAACTGTTGTTAAGAAAATTTAGGAAACTATGGAGGATGCGTGATAGCCGTAGAATTGCAAAAAATCAAAAACATCGAAACGAGTTGAATTCCCCAACAAAAACCAATCAAATTTAGAACAATCGTCGAGCACTAAGCTTTTTTGTGCCCAAGTATGGACAGGAATAACAACTAATTAAAGAGAACAGCAATACAATGAATAATTCAGAAATTAATATTCAAATAAATATGGGGAGTATAAATTGAAACCCGCCGTTTCCCAATAGATGGCGCCAGCAGTAAATTCTGATCAACAATGGCGGATAGAAACGTCACATGGCAAATTTAGGTATCTGTCAACAACGTAGGGATACCGCGACCATGCAACAAAATCGACGGCCGGATCCAATATCCATGGCTCGAAAATCATGCTGTGTGTTTGGTGGAACCAGCTCTGCCACATGTTGCTCACATTATGAAAATCTACAACTGAAATGGGACGTCCTATCCCATCCGCCGTATTCTCCAGACATCGCCCCTTCCGACTACCACATATGCCGATCGATGACGCATGGCCTGGGTGAGCAGCACTTCCATTGTTACGAAGAAGCTAAAAATTGGATCGATTTGTGGATCGGCTCAAAAGAAGATCAGTTTTTTCGACGCGGAACCAGTATGTTGCCACAAAGATGGGAAAAGCTGTGGCTAACGATGGGTATTTCTTTGAATAATAAATATTTAACCATTTTCGCACAATGAAGGCTCGAATTTTGAAAAAAAAAAATGGTACGGGACATCTCCTGAAGAAGTTCCCGCAGTGCACCCGTTCGATGGAGTGAACGCACATTCCAAGATCTAAAAGATTGGTCCACTTTCCGTTGCCGTAGTCATTGCCGTTTGATCCGTCCAATCCGAGGCTGTAATCCGGCTTCCTGGATACGCGAGTTTTTTCTGGGGAGACGTCTGCGTTTCGCCCAATTCCCAACCTGGAGGGACATTCTGAATGGCAGTTCCGATTAGAGGAGAGGAACACTCGCCTTTACTCTTCTCCGACTGCTGTTTTGAACAAAACACCGCGAGGAGGTAGAGATCAGTAGCAGAGCTGTTGATGTTATCTACAGTGGGCTTTTCACAGAATTTATGCTACCAGATTCCGATTACGCTGTGTGACCCTTACTACTATGCGACCACTGGACTCATTACAATCTGCAATACCAGGTAATCGCCTACAAATTTCTTCGATGAAATAATCGATTACAAACTCACACCTTGCTACGTTCAATACATTTTCATCGAAAGTAATGCAAGGGTCTGCTTCAGATCAACTGCTATAACTACCAATTAGGTACCTCATAAAGGAAATAGCTGTTTGCTAATGTTATCCACAAGATCAGAAGACAAAATCTTACAATGGAATCTTCTGGTTTTATCACCTGGCCAGTTCGAATGGCAACGGTCACAAAAAACTGTGACACAATTTCCACGATCTGCACAGCAAACTCTTGATGTTTGGTAAAGCAAACGCCAAAAAAAAAACATCACAACGCTCAATTAGCACTTGGGTTTCCGCATTTTCAGGTTTGCTGACCGGCTCGGCTTGCACTAATGTGCGATGAGTTTTTAATGCCCAGTTTTTATGTTGTTGCTGTCGTTATTACCATCAAATGTCTCAGGTATTTACCTATGAGTCTGACCAATGCTTCGCAAAAACGTTCTTGCTTGACGGCATTTTATTGCCAATTTCTCAGCTAGACGGTAAAATTGTTGTTTTGGATTAACTGCATTTCATGTAAGAATTTCTGACGTTTGTTTTCGCGCACACTTCAAAAAAGATTCACATGCATGCATACGGGAGCCCGAGACAAATACAATTATCGCGCATCAGGTACAATTTGATTGCTTTGCCGCGATTGTCGGACGATTATTTGATTTTGGTTTGCGGCGAGACCTGCAGATTAAATTCCATCCCAGGTGCAATAAGACGGGCGCAACAGGTGAAAATTATGGGCAGTTAGTTTGATCGTGGGAATAAAAACATAAAAATGCGAATTATAAAATTGGTGAAATTTTAATGGGTTGTTATTTAAGTGAGTTGAAATGGGATTTTTTTTTATGGTAAGAAAATGTTGAGAGCTGCATAAAGAGCGTCCTGTTAAGACAGGGACAGAAACAGTTCTCATCAGCCCTTGGTTGTCGCCAGGATCTGTTTATTTCTCTGTAGGTGGTAAAGCCGCAAGGTCTGGCTTAACCTTGTAGGTAGACTTCACGAAAGCAAAGCATCTGTGGCTGTGAACTACAGGTGGGCAAAATAGCTCAATTTGGTGAACTAGTTCATTAGTTCCAGTTCACCAAAAGGAATAGTTATTTATCTTAGTTCGTTTAGTTCACCCTCGTTGTAGAACATGACACATGATGGATTGTATATGTGTACAGGGACAGAAACAGTTCTCATCAGCCCTTGGTTGTCGCCAGGACCTGTTTATTTCTCTGTAGGTGGCAAAGCCGCAAGGTCTGGCTTAACCTTGTAGGTAGACTTCACGAAAGCAAAGCATCTGTGGCTGTGAACTAGAGGCGGGCGAAATAGCTCAATTTGGTGAACTAGTTCATTAGTTCTAGTTCACCAAAAGGAATAGTTATTTATCTTAGTTCGTTTAGTTCATCCTCGTTGTAGAACATGACACACGATGGATTGTATATTTAGTGAAATATGTTTGTCTCGTTTGCACTTGCACTATAACACTACTGTTCGAAAGTGAAGCACTCGTACACAAATTCGCAATGGTAGAATCTTCGAAGCTAGAAGTTTTGTGGGAACTAGTACTTGACGTTTGAGGCTCCTCTAAAGTTTCACGAAAATGTCTTTCCAAGAGAACTGGCTGCTTGGACTTTATATGCATCCTTAGATTCCCAAGGATCGAGGCACACAGCGTATTTCGGCAACATCTGCATTTACAGAGCTTCCCTTAATCCTCAAGCACTTCATCAAAATGATTCAAAATTGGAACGCGAGATCGAATAGGAACATGAATAAGAATCATGCTCGCAGTAGCTCGGTCTCGTTCTGTCATTCTGGAACAGTGGACAAAACTCAGTGCCGAAGTCGAATACCGGTTGCCTATACACATTCTTGTATCGATAAGCCGCGCATTCGGTATCGGCATTGTGTTGCGATGCTATGAAAATACGAATATGACTGTATTGTGAATTCGTCTCAACGAACGATCTGATGCAGCCAAAACACCATAAATTCAAAATACATGCATGTGCAGAGTGAGACTGCTGAAGCCACCCTTACTGACATGACGATTGTGACGAACGATGAAGTTTTGCTTGTATGTAAATGATAATGATGAATTGAATTGTGAACCGCAGCCCAGCCTCGGCAATCTTTCAGTCAGCTCAATATCAGTTCAGTTTGAACTAAATGTAAAAATTTTAGTGAATAGTTCGATTGGTTCAATAAAGTGAATAGTTCGAGTGTACTAGTTAGTTCGTGAACTAAATATCTCTACTGTGAACAGTCAGTGACTGTGAGAAAACATGTCTTAAAAACATCATCGGTGAGTACACAACTTTCTTCCACAAGGCGCGATCCTGAGCATCGGCCTTAAGCTGTTGCCAGGATTTGTTTATTCCTCTGGCCTCCTACTCAACTGCTCGCTTCCATGTGTTACATGGTCGACCAACCCGACGTCTTCCTTGAGGATTATAATCCAAAGCCTGTTTGGCGATGTTACGCTCTGGTTTCCTAAAAGTGTGACCGATCCACTGCCATTTCCGCCTTTGAATTTCAATGCCTATGTAGTCTGTCCAGTTATACTCCAATTTTCATTGGTTTACGAAAGTTTGCAGTTTCTTGGTACGCCTAACGATCATCTTTATAAAACTAAAATTAGGAACATTATCCTAAAAATTATAAATAAATCCGCAAATACAAGACTGTTTTATTGAAGGAAAGAATTTTAGTAGAAACACAAGCTCACATCTATTTGTGCCAACAACAACCACAAGGCCATGCTACCGGACACTTTCAATGCACACGCACTGCAATAAATAAAAATTTTAATGTTTATTTCTTTTTGAAATGAAGAATAATAGCTTGAACCTAATTAAATTTTTATTTTATGCGCACAACACAATCCTTTCGGTGCGGTCACCTCGCCAATCGTCGCATCCTTGAACGCAAGTGCGTCAATAACGGTGTGCGGTAGTGATTTGATCTGAAAAGGTGCGCGTCTTCTTTCTCTTTTCTTCCTCGAAACGCATAGCGCTAAATATTATTAACGTTTAAGAAACACCGAGATTTCATGTCTGGTCTTCTGGTGACCCAATTTTCTCCATGTCTATTTTTAATGTTCTGTAATTTCTGTTTTTAGATAAAAATGACCTTGCACGTCGTAGTAAGACTTCTCGATCTCACGTTCCCTCCCGCGAGCCTATGACGTATATTTTGTACACTGAATGGGCGCAAAATTATGACCCCGAACCAGTACAACATTTATTTAGCTCTTGTTTACCTTTTTGTTTCCAATTTGGATTAATAGCGATCCGAATTTATCTATAGATTTGAATTCTGTCTGCACGAGAGTAGAGGAAATAAAAAAAAAATTAGAAGAAAATTTTCTCTATTAGACAAATCGACGGGGATTTTTTTTTTTTTTTTGAATTAAGGTTTTTGTTGCGTTTACGCACATCGTTACAACAAATGATTTCCTAGTGCTCTACTGACCCGGAAAAATGGAAATAATGATGGAAATTCATAATTGAAGGTAAGCAATTAATGTGGATGCATTTTAAGATGGGTATAGCCTAGTGGGTAGCGTGTTGGTTTACAACGCAAAGGTTGTGAGTTCAAATCTCGGTCGATGCATAATTCTGCATTATGCCTGGTAGGAGGGAGGTGAAACATTTTGCGGAATGAAGGAGATGGACAAGGAAGGGGGAAAATATTTCTACTTGGAGGTGTTCTAATAGTCAATGCAGTTATAAATACCAAGTTTCTGTCAAATTGAATCACTAGCAATAAGTCAATCGGAAAGAAAACGCTAACTATTCGTGCTATCATAAAGTTCCTTACCAAGCAAGGAAAAATGTCAACTGTTTACGAGAACTCTTGCCCTGGAAAAACGATGATTTATAAGTGTCATAGTTTAATCGGGCAAGACAGAGAGTCAATTGAAGAATGATAAGCCCTCGGGTCGGCCGATTGAGGCCACTTCCTCAAAAATCGCCGAAAAAGTGGAGAAACTTGTTTTCGAAGATGCTCGTTTAAAGAAGAAACAAATCCTACAAGTGGTTGGAATATCAGATACAACCATTTTGAATATCCTGCACGATCATCTTGACATGTCTAAAGCCAACGCAAGATGGGATGAGATGAAACTTGAGTTCATCACTATGAGCCTGAATCGAAGCAGAAGTCAATGCAGTGGCGCCGTGAAGGCGCTTCACCCTCCAAGATGTTCAATGTCTCACAATCCGCCGGAAAAATCATGGCCACTATTTTTTGGGATTCAGAGGGGGTTTTGATGATCGATAATAAAGAAAAAGAACAAAATATCACAGGGGATTGTTTATCAACCTGCTACGAAAATTAAAGGATGTCATCAAAGAAAAAAAAAAGAAAGTGGACTCGAGTTGTGCTGCTTTTGCAGACAACGGACAAGTTCACAAGAACCACGTTGCAAATGCGGAACATTGAACCACCCTCATTTAGTCCAGATCTGGCTTCTTCCGATTACTATTTGTTCCCAAAATTGAAGAAAGAACGTCGGGGAAGAAAATTTACCAACGATGAAGAGGTGAAGTCGGCAATTTCAGCCTATTTTGTAGGCCTTAAAGGAATTAATAAACTTTGTGAGAGACCCAGTAAATTTAATAGGCTTAAGGAAGAACATGTTGCAAAGGAAAAATATTAACTTGTTTAATTTTACCCCCTTTCCATGACATTGTGCAGAATTTTTGACTTCCCCTTGTATATCTGGGCTACCAAAACCCAGGTTTTGGGAAGGGCTAAAAACTCTTTAACAATTAAAAAACATAACAGGGCTACGATTGCGCGTAAAGCCCAATCTTACGATACTCCAGATGAAATAGAAATTTTTGACATCTTTAGAACAATAGAAATTTTTGACATCTTTAGAAATTTTATGGGGAGTGGTAGAAGGGGTGACAGCATTGAACTATTTTTTTTCCATCAGTGGCTATAAAAATGTTTTATACAAAAAGTAAGTTCCAAAAAATGAATAGGAACTAAGAAAATTAGTGTATTATATTTAATAAAATTGTGTAGTTTATGTGGGAGGTGGTAAAAGGAGTGAGGTGATTTTAGTAATTTTTTCAGAAATAATTAAGAATTTTATAAAATTTACATCACTTAAATTTCATACTTTTCAAGAAAAACAATTTTTTGTGAAGTTGTGAAATTGTATTATTTTGTATAGGAGGGGTTAGAAGCAGTAAAGCTAACCAATATTTTTTTTTTGATCTTAATGACAATGCTAGTTAAGTATTTAGTACTGAGCTCGATAAACGTTCTGAGAAAATCGGCTTAGAGTGTGTCATGAAAAAGTGCAGTTTGTATGGGAGGCGACGAAAGGAGTGGGTGGATTCGAATAATTTTTATGCTATTTCATATTTAAGATAAAACTAAAATATTTCATATTTCAAATAATTAGCTGTTATAGTTTTGAAGAAAATTTGATTAATGTAAAACGATTCAAAATTAGTCATTTTGTATGGGAGGGGGTAGAAGGGTGGAGCGATTTGGCCCATTAACGAACTTGACCTTACTTTTTTGCCAAAGATGACATGAAGAAAATTTGGAGTTTCTAATTCGACGCGTTCTCAAGATAGAAAGCAAACGGACGGACATCCGGTTTTGATATTTTTGAACGACAACAAATATTTCTGTAGCCTTGGCGAATCTGTGCGAGCATTATTTTTTGGCGTTACAAACTTTAGAGCAAACTTATAACACTCTCAGATTCCATCTAGAGTATAAAAATTTAACGAACTTGAAGGTCAGGAGGCCAAGGCGCGATTTGGGATGTAGTGCAATTGAAGAAGAAAACGAAGATTTGAAAGTGTTGAGTAGTGCAAAAAATTTCACCTGCTTCGATTTTAACACCTTTGGGGTTACTTTGACAAGTACCGAGTCAATTCGCATTCAAACTGATCGTAATTCTCATTGCTCTCTGTTGAAATTATTTAACACGAAAATAGATCAAAGCAGAGAAAAAAAAATAAAACAAGAACAACAAAATGACGCGAGGTGAGCAATGTTTGAGTGGGCGGTTGGTGTTATTTATCTCACCTATGTGGCATGTACCGGCCGCACAAAAATTCATCACGCGCTTGGCAAACTTATGATTTGTATTTGGCAATAACTGACTGAATAAACTTACAAAGAACACACATCCACTACCGATCGAAATTAGATTAAGGGTTGTTCATTAAATAAACAAGCGAAAATTTTCGAAAATTGATTCTAATATCGGTTAATTAGCATTACCTAGAAATTTGTATAAATTTAGAACCGTTCCCAGTGGTTCACATTCACAGAGAATATGCCCCGGTGTTTCATCCTCCTACTCATTATCACCATCAATGGCGCGACATCCCAAATCGAATCCTGGCCTCCTGAAGTCGTCGCCTCCAAACGTCTTGATCAAAAGACCAGCTGCTAATTATACTCTAGATGAAATCTGACATTGTGTATGCCTTACCGTTTGTAACGCTAAGAAATAATGCTCGCACAGAGTCGCCAAAGGTACAGAAATACTTGTTGTCGCTCAAAAACCTCGATTGCGAGTGACCGTATGTTTGTCTGTCTGTCTACAACATGACTCTCAAAAGCTTAAACCTATCGTGCTGAAATTTGTCATATGTCATTTTTAGAAAAAAACTAATTTTAAGTTCGTGAACGAGCCACATCCCGCCTCTCCTTATACCCCTTCCGATACTAATTTCACGGAATTCAGAAATTGAAAGAAATTGATTTTTCTCCGAAACAATTTCAGCTATTGACTTGAAAATTAGTTTTTAATCAATCAATCAAATTCCTGTTAAGACGCCCTATAGGGGCATAGGACAGAATCAACTCTCTTCCACGAGGCGCGATCCTGAGCATCGGCCTTAAGCTGTTGCCAGGACTTGTTTCGCTCTGGTTTCCTCAAAGTATGACCGATCCACTGCCACTTCCGCCTTTGAATCTCAATACCTATTTTAGTCTGGCCAGTTGTACTCCAGAGTTCGTCGTTGGAAATCACTTCTGGCCAAAATATTCGTAAAATGCGTCGGAAGCATTGGTTCACGAAAGTCTGTAGTTTCTTGGTAAGTCGAACGGTCACTTTCCACGTAGTACAACCATATAACAACACGGATTTGACGCATACGTCAAAAACTCGCAACTTCGTGCGAAGGGAGATCTCTCTTAAGCTCCAGAAAGGGGAAATGATACCGAAGGCCTGACGAGCTTTATTTAGCCGAGCCTCAACATCCTTTTCGGCTCCGCCGTCCATGCTGACAATGCTTCCGAAATAGCAAAAATCTTGCACCTCTTCCACATCCTGTCCATTAAGAACAATCGGTGTGCTTGCGTTCGAACCCATGTGCATGTACTTGGTTTTACGCACATTTATTTTCAGTCCCGCCTCTTTGCATTTAGAATGCAACGAGCGAACATTTGACTCTAAGTCTGAACGGTTATGTGCAAGGAAACACACGTCATCAGCATAATCAAGGTGACTTAAGATGTTAAATAGTCTCCATTGAAGACCTTTACCTTCCCCACCTTCCAGTGCAGCTTTCAAGATGTCATTTATTACCACCAGAAACAGGACTGGTGATAATATACAGCCTTGCCTGACACCCGTTCGCACAGGGAAGCTCTCGGATAGCTCTCCTCTATGCAAGACGCGACACCTTGCATCTTCGTACGATTCTTTTATCATAGCTATGACCTTATCTGGAATACCTCTCCTACGTAAAGCATTCCATATGTAATTTCGCTTAACGCTGTCGAAAGCCTTCTCGAAGTCCACAAACATGAGATGCAGTAGCGAACCCATTTCGGCTGACTGCTCTAATATTATCCGTAGGGTATTTGTGTGGTCGGTACAAGACGACCCTTTACGGAATCCAACCTGATAAACTTCAAAAGTGCTCTCCACGACATCAATAATCCTATTGAGAATTACCTTCGCCATAATTTTTGATACGGCAGTAAGTAGACATATACCACGCCAATTGCCACAATCTCGAAGGTCGCCCTTCTTCGGAATTTTCACAATGACGCCTTCCTTCCATTCAGTCGGATATCTTCCTTCCATTCAGTCGGTTATCTTCCTTCATACTACACCTCAGTAAAGAGTGGGAGGAGTATATCGGCTGTTATTTCCGGGTCCGCATTGAGCAGTTCGGTTGGTAGTCCGTCTATACCTGGAGCTTTCCTTCCCGCCATTGACCGAATGGCGGAAACTATCTTTTCCAAATCAATCAAATTTAGTTTCATTGTGATCATTTCACTAAGGTATAGCCTAGTGGGTAGTGTGTTGGTCTACAATGCCGAAGGTTGCGAATTCAAATCCCGGTCGACGCATAATTCCCGCACACTGCAGCTTGGGTATTTACTACTTATTTACCTCAATCTACAGAAATAAAAATTCATAGATAGAGGGTTGTATGAAGGGCTAATAACCCTTTCACAATGACAAGGAAAATGTTAAAGAACCTGAAGGTCAGTATGCCAAGGCCCGATTTG
Source organism: Chorisops tibialis (assembly GCA_963669355.1). Taxonomy (NCBI): domain Eukaryota; kingdom Metazoa; phylum Arthropoda; class Insecta; order Diptera; family Stratiomyidae; genus Chorisops; species Chorisops tibialis. Next base: position 11,153,586 of record OY770262.1, on the reverse strand, counting down.
GGCTGTAGTGCCATTGTAGAAGTCTAGAGAACTATGGAGTTGTTCCAACCATAATGCACGATGTTAATTGTGAGTCACACCTTAACGTCAAGTTTTTCGCCCAACTTAATTTGACATTTCTTTGTTTCAGTGTTTGACAAATTCAACCATGGCGTCGGCAATACGCCGAATGGTTGGTTGAACAGACAGAAGTGAATGGTGACTTTACAAAGAAAATCATCTTCAGCGACGAGGCACACTTTCACCTCAGTGGATTCGTTAACAAGCAGAATTGCCGCATTTGGGCAAATGAGAATCCACGAGTGATTGTTGAAAACCCGATGCATCCACAAAGAGTGACTGTTTGGTGCGGTTTATGGGCTGGCGGCGTCGTCGGGCCGTACTTTTTCGAAAATGAGGACGGCCAAGCAGTTACCGAGAGATGATAACGGACTTCTTGTGGCCAGAAATTGAGGATATGGACCTGGACGATATGTGGTTCCAACAGGATGGTGCCACTTGCCACACAGTCAACGAAACAATGGCAGATACATCGCCTCGGATACGGACTGATTCTACGGTAACGACTTTTGGCATTCGAAAACGGACTATGATTGGCTTCTGGAACGTTCGAACATTGAATGACGGGGGAAGAGCTGGGGTTACTCGGTCCTTGCACCGCCAATCGGTGATCGACCGTGAAATGGAGCACTATAACATCCAAATCTTGGGATTGAGCGAGGTCAGGTGGACAGGATCAGGAGCAGGAGAAGAACGAACCCCTAGCGGAAACACTATTCTGTACATTGGCCCTGAAAGTGAAGCCAGAAATGGCGTGGCGTTCGTCCTTACACCGAGAGCGAGAAACAGTCTCATTAGCTGGGAACCAATCTCGGATAGGATTATCGTCGTCAGGCTCAGGACCAGTGTCAGAAACGTCACAATTCTGCAGTGCTACGCACCAACTAAAACCGCAACATCTGGTGACAAAGAGGAGTTTTATAGCCAACTGAGTGCCACCTTCGAACGTGTTCCAAGAGCTGATATTATTATCATCTCAGGAGATATGAACGCCCAGGTTGGCTCAGACAACACTGGACTAGAACACGTCATGGGAAGGCATGGTGACCCTTGGGTCGACGCGTCACGACCTTGGATTAAGAGACCCGAAAACGGCGAATTATTTGTGGAGTTTTGTAGTACTCGGCAAATGGTCATCGGATGGACCCTTTTTCTACACAAGAGTCATCATAAAACATCTTGGGTTTCCCCTGATGGTGTTACTCAGAACCAGATCGACCATTTGGCTATAAGTCGCCGATGGAGAAGATGTCTCCTCGATGTGCGAGCGAAACGTGGAGCTGACGTGGGAGCGATCACCACTTGATGGTTGCCTGCTTGAGATTGTGTACAGCAGCTATCCGACGACCACAAATTCTTCAAATGAAGCGCAAGCTCAATGTGGATAAACTTAGAGATCCCAACAAAAAACGCGAATACACCACTATTCTACGCGAAAAGTCATCCACATTGGGTGAATATGAAATGCGCACACTGGGCGCCAATTGGGAGGCAACCAGAAACACTTTTCTAACTAGTGCTGAAGAATCTGTGGGATATGTGCAAAGCGGTGAGAAACCCTGGATGTCGCAAGACACATGGGTCAAGGTTGGCAATCGGAAAAAAGCCAAATTGGCAATCATCTCTCAACCCGATGTCAACCTTTGCTGGATGTGTTAATATTTTTATTATAAACTTTTAATTCAGCAAATATTTTATTATGATAATTTATTATTTTTAATTATCACATATAATTAATAAAACAACACAATATTTGATATTTTAATTGAACACTGCAATATATATTTTTGTTACACATTTATTATTAATAATTACTTATTTTTCTTTTTGTATATTTTACTTATGAATATTTAAAATTAATAGCAACGTTTTATTTTTAATGTCTAACTAGCAATCAATTTATTTTTCATCCAATTTTCTATTTTCGACTGATTTCATATCTATAAAATTTTTTAATTTTCGAAAACAAAAGTTACTAATTCGAAAATTTCTCGTTAATAAAAATCAAAGTGATTTTTATCAACAAGTGAATTTATAAATGTGTTGGAGCACCACATACCCCCCTCCTAGAGAAGGTTATGAACCTTCTTGGTACATCTATTAATTAAACAAGTTTTGTCCGTGGAGCGAAATGTTTGAATTTCCGATTTACCGAAAGTTACTTTCTTGTGAATCATCGCTAGATTGATTTGTTCAGAAGAGCTTTTGTAACATGGTTTAAGCCTATCAATTGACACTGTTGTTGGTTTCTCTTTTACCTTGACTACAAAATATTTTTTGTGTCTTTGAAGCACTTCAAAGGGTCCTTCATAAGGAGTTTGTAAGCCAGTTCGAACTGTATCGGTTCTAATAAAAACATGGGTGCAAGTTTGGAGGTCTTTAAAAATGAAAGGGGTTTCATGATTATGTCTTGAAGGAGGCTGTGGCTTGATGTTATTAATGCGATCTCGAAGAATTTCGACAAATTCGCTTGCGGATGCATTTTTATTTTGAACGGTTTGATTAACAAAATCATAAGGAAGTCTGATATTTTGACCATAAAGTAATTCGGCTGGAGTCGCGTTAGCATCATCGCGAACTATCGTACGCAAACCAAGAAGGATTAAAGGAAGTCTGTCCGACCAACTGTCATTTGGTTTGCATAATATTGCTTCCTTAAAAACCCTATGCCATCTCTCAAGCATTCCATTAGCTTTTGGGTTGTAAGCTGTCGTTCTACAACGTTTGAAACCAATCATTTTTCCTAATTCAGTAAACAATCGTGACTCGAATTGAGCGCCTTGATCTGTAATGATTGAAACTGGAGCTCCGTAACGTGGTATGTACTCTTTGAAAATAGTATTAGCGACTGTCCTTGCATAAATATCATGAATTGGATATGCTTCTGGCCATCTAGTGAAGCGATCAATGACTGTTAGACAGTATCTATAGCCGTTTGAAATTGGAAGAGGACCAACCAGATCGATATGAATAGTATTGAATTTTTCTGAAATTGGTTCAAAGTGGCCAAGCGGACTTTTGACATGTCGTGAAATTTTAGCTTTTTGACAAGCAATGCATTCTCTAGTCCAGTTACGGCTGTCTTTAATGATTGAGGGCCAAATAAATTTACTCCTCATTAGTTTTACAGTAGCCTTAATTCCTGGATGAGACAAATCGTGAACTTTACGAAAGACATTGAAGCGTAAATTTGTAGGAATATACGGCCTTAATTGTTGTCTAGATGAGTCGCACCAAAGGGGATTAGTTGTGTTTTCAATTGAAACAGGAATGAAGTTAAGGCTGGGTATAGTTTTGGCTTTGGTTAATTCATAATCTGTTGCTTGAGCATTAGCAATTTCTGCATAATCTATGGTTGTAGGAAGATTAAGTATCTCGATTCTTGATAACGTATCAGCAACTATGTTGTCTTTTCCAGAAACATGTCGAATATCCGATGTAAATTGGCTGATAAAATCAAGATGTCTTAGTTGTCGAGGTGAAGCTTTTTCCGGATTTTGTTTTAACGCGAAAATTAACGGCTTATGGTTAGTAAACAAGATAAAGTTTCTGCCTTCAAGCATGTATTTAAAATGTTTTATTGATACATAGGCCGCTAATAACTCTCTGTCGTAAGCACTATATTTCCTTTGAGCGGAGGATAGTTTTTTAGAGAAAAAGGCTAAAGGTTTCCAGTCTTCAGAATGTCGCTGTTGAAGTACAGCTCCTATAGCAGTGTCCGATGCATCTACTGCTAAAGATAATGTTGAAAATGACGATGGAAAAACTAGTGTAGTGGCATGAGCCAGTTGTTCTTTGCAACTGTTGAAGGCTTCGATAGAAGTTTTCGACCACTGAAGTTCTGTGTTGTCATTTTTCTTTTTACTGCCATTAGTGAAGCTGTCCAATGTGGATTGTGCTTCAGCAGCGTGTGGAATGAAACGTCGATAAAAGTTGAGCATCCCAAGGAAACGCCTAATATCTTTAACTGTAGTTGGTCGAGGATAATTTAAAATAGCTTCAACTCGAGAAGCGATTGGTTTGAATCCAAATTCGTCAATCGTATGACCAAGGAAATCAACCGATGATTTAAGGAATGAGCATTTGTTTTGATTAATTATCAAGTTATGTGAGTTTAGTCGCTCGAATAACATATCTAAATGTTTTAGATGTTCACTTTCTGACTTTGAAGCGATTAGGATGTCGTCAATATAGACGAAACAGAAATCAAAATCCTTCAAAATGGAAAAGATAAAGCGTTGGAAAGTTTGCGCTGCATTACGCAATCCAAAAGTCATTCTCATAAATTCGTATAACCCAAAAGGTATTGTAATCGCTGTTTTTGGGATGTCTTCGTCTCGGATGGGTATCTGGTGATACGCTTTTTCAAGATCAATAGTTGAAAAAACTTTACATCCTTCTAATTGTTGGCTAAAGTTTTGAATGTGAGGGATGGGATAGGTATCAGGTGTGGTTATCGCATTAAGAGCTCGATAATCTCCACAAGGTCTCCAAGTACCATCACTTTTCTTAACCATATGCAGAGGTGATGCCCATGGGCTATCAGAAGGTCTGCAAATACCGCATTCAATCATTCGATCAAACTCGGCTCGAGCAATTTTTAACTTAATTGGATCTAGACGACGTGGTCTAGCAAAAACGGGGCGATCTTCAGTAACGATAAAATGTTGTACTGTGCTCGATTTTAAGTTACTGTAGTTTAAAGATCGACGAACGTTTTCATATTTTGATAAAATTTGCTCAACTTTAGTATTTAAAATTGAGGTCGATAAAACAGCTAGGGAAGAAGATGGTCCCTTGACTAAAGTGCCGGTTGTAGAGATAATTCGCGAAAGTGGGTCAATGAGACATTTTTGACGAATATCTACAATTAAACCATGGAATTTAAGAAAGTCCGCACCAAGGATAGGTTTTTCTACGTCAGCTACAATGAATTTCCATCTAAAAACTCTTCGTAACTGAAGGGAAATTTCAATTTCTTTGAACCCATAAGTTTTAATGTTGGTTGAATTAGCCGCTGTTAATACTAATGAGTTGTCACAAGTTAAATCAGCAAACGCTGTGACTGGAAGGGCTGAAATGTCAGCACCGGTATCGATGAGAAAACTAAAATTCGATAATTTGTCAAAAATAAATAGACGACTTGAAGTAGTTAAATTGTCGGTTGTCGTCATTACCGACAATTTACTTAGTTTTTTGTTGACTTAAAGGAACATGGTTGTCGACATTTAGTCGCTTTAACACCAAACTTTTGATGATAATAACATAAATCGGTATTATCACGAGATTTACTTCGTGATCGCGAACGATTCCTAAAAAATGAACGACTTTGTCTGGCAAAATGGTTTTGCCTTTCAAACAAAGTTTCAATTTGTTTAGTCAATAATGACATTTGATGAAGGATTGTGTTCTCGAACGCTAAACGATCAGTTCCTCTATTGTTGTCATTAGAATGTGATACGCCTAAAACATTGAAAGAGAAACCAAGGGAACTTTCAAAAACACGATCTGCCAGAATACTTAATTCATTCAATGGCACATTTGCAACAGCTAAAATTGATTGTACACTTTGAGGAAGTTTAGTCGACCAAAGTTTCCTTAAAAGAGAATCACCAACTGAATTTCCAGCTAGTGATTTCATTTTAGCTAATAAAGTAGATGGTTTATCATCACCAATATCAAGGCCATTTAATAATTTATGAAGTTTACGATCTTCAGATTCACCAAATCTAGCGATGATCGTTGCCTTTAAATCGGAATAAGGTGTTTCTGAAGAAGTATTTACGATGATATCTAAAACCTTATCACATTCATCCTGGGTCAACATGCTTATCGTGTGAGTAAATTTCGTAGTTTCTGACGATATGCCTGCTGACCTGAACTGAATTTCCAAGGCATTGAACCATGCCACTGGATTTCTTTTCCAAAAAGATATTTTTTGTACAGCAACAGATGACATATTAAAATCACCTAATCCTTGAAATGGATTTGGTGTGTACAAATCAGGAAAAGGTGGAGTATGTGGCGCAATTCCATTATTATTTTCCATATTGAAATGAAAAAATATTTGAAAATTTTGACGAAGAATGAAAACTTTCGAAAAATCGAATTGATGAGACAGAACAACTTGAGTATTAATAAGAAAAATATCTATAATAACTTAATAACTTATAATAAATACTACGTATCTGCAATAATCTTGTCTTATATTATTTTTGAGTTGACTCTTGTATCGGTTCCATGTATTTCATGCTTTGCTGGTGCCGCTATTGCTGTTCCTGATGCCGCTGTTGCTGATGGTGTTATTGCTGTTGTCGCTATTGCTGTTGCTGATGCCGCTGTTGCTGATGCTGCTATTGCTGTTGTCGCTATTGCTGTTGCTGATGCCGCTGTTGCTGATGCTGCTATTGCTGTTGTCGCTATTGCTACTGCTGTTGCCGCTGTTGCAGTTGCCGTTGTTGTTGTTGCTATTGCTGTTGCTGCTGCTGTTAGTGTTACTATTGCCACTGTTGCTGTTGCCGTTGTTGCTGTTTATGATTCTTCTTAATTACAAAAAGCATCAAAAAGTTCCTTCAAAAAATTTGAATCTCGGCCGATGTTTTAGATAATTATGCCTGGGCTTCTCTATTTTCTTGTTATTATGGTGAAATACGACGATGTTGATGCGAATCTGTATATTTCGACTATCGATCCAATGTTTATGTGCAATCGAATAAACTTATGCTCTTTATATTTATCAGGCGTGTCGCCTGTCGGGGTCACCAATTATTTGCTGGATGTGTTAATATTTTTATTATAAACTTTTAATTCAGCAAATATTTTATTATGATAATTTATTATTTTTAATTATCACATATAATTAATAAAACAACACAATATTTGATATTTTAATTGAACACTGCAATATATATTTTTGTTACACATTTATTATTAATAATTACTTATTTTTCTTTTTGTATATTTTACTTATGAATATTTAAAATTAATAGCAACGTTTTATTTTTAATGTCTAACTAGCAATCAATTTATTTTTCATCTAATTTTCTATTTTCGACTGATTTCATATCTATAAAATTTTTTAATTTTCGAAAACAAAAGTTACTAATTCGAAAATTTCTCGTTAATAAAAATCAAAGTGATTTCTATCAACAAGTGAATTTATAAATGTGTTGGAGCACCACAAACCAACGAACGCCCGACTTGAGGCAGAACTACCGCGATGCTCATATACAGCTTAAGAGGGCTGTTAGACGCGACAAGAGAAAGGCCATTGAAGATCTGGCAAACAAGGCAGAATCTGCGGCTTACCTAGGGGATATGGGTTCACTTTTCAAAATCATGAAACAGTTGACGAACAGGAATTTCACCGCCAACCACCTGGTGAGAGATGTCAACGGAACTCTCCTTAATATGAGTGAACACCAGTTGCGGCGATGGAAGGAATACTTCTCTGATATTTTAAACATCTTGTCAGAGGAAGATATTCCGGAAACAGAACAACTACCAAACATCCAACCGCAACAATCCTCTATTAGGGACGATCCCCCAGATAAGGAAGAGATAGTTTCCGCCATTCGGTCAATGGCGGGAAGGAAAGCTCCAGGTATAGACGGACTACCAACAGAATTCCTCAAAGCGAACCCGGAAATCACAGCCGATATACTCCTCCCACTCTTCAGTAAGGTGTGGAGTGAGGGAAGATATCCGACTGAATGGAAGGAGGGCGTCATTGTGAAAATTCCGAAGAAGGGCGACCTTCGGGATTGTGGCAATTGGCGTGGTATATGTCTACTTACTGCCGTATCAAAAATTACGGCTAAGGTAATTCTCAATAGGATTAGTGATGTCGCCGAGAGCACTCTCGAAGTTTATCAGGCTGGATTCCGTAAAGGGTCGTCTTGTACCGACCACACAAATACCCTACGGATAATATTAGAGCAGTCAGCCGAAATGGGTTCGCCACTACATCTCATGTTTGTAGATTTCGAGAAGGCTTTCGACAGCGTTAAGCGAGATTACATATGGAATGCTTTGCGTAGGAGAGGTATTCCAGATAAGGTCATAGCTATGATTAAAGAATCCTACGAAGATGCAAGGTGTCGCGTCTTGCCTAGAGGAGAGCTGTCCGAGAGCTTCCCTGTGCGAACGGGTGTCAGACAAGGCTGCATATTATCACCAGCCCTGTTTCTGGTGGTAATAAATGACATCTTGAAAGCTGAACTGGAAGGTGGGGAAGGTAAGGGTCTTCAATGGAGACTATTTAACATCTTAAGACACCTTGATTATCCTGATGACGTGTGTTTGCTTGCACATAACCGTTCGGAGTCAAATGTTCGCTCGTTGCATTCTAAATGCAAAGAAGCGGGACTGAAAATAAATGTGCGTAAAACCAAGTACATGCACATGGGTTCGAACGCAAGCACACCGATTGTTCTTAGCGGACAGAATGTGGAAGAGGTGCAAGATTTTTGCTATCTTGGAAGCATTGTCAGCATGGACGGCGGAGCCGAAAAGGATGTTGAGGCTCGGCTAAATAAAGCTCGTCAGGCCTTCGGTATTCTTTTCCCTTTCTGGAGGTTAAGAGAGATCTCCCTTCGCACGAAGCTGCGAGTTTTTGACGCATGCGTCAAATCTATATTGTTGTATGGTTGTACTACGTGGAAAGTGACCGTTCGACTTACCAAGAAACTACAGACTTTCGTAAACCAATTCCTCCCGCGCATTTTAGGAATATTCTGGCCAGAAGTGATCTCCAACGACGAACTTTGGAGTACAACTGGCCAGACTAAAATAGGTATTGAGATTTAACGGCGGAAGTGGCAGTGGATCGGTCATACTTTGAGGAAACCAGAGCAAAATATCGCAAAACAGGCTCTGGATATAATCCTCAAGGAAGACGTCGGGTTGGTCGACCATGTAACACATGGAAGCGAGCAGTTGAGCAGGAGGCCAGAGGAATAAACAAGTCCTGGCAACAGCTTAAGGCCGATGCTCAGGATCGCGCCTTGTGGAAGAGAGTTGTTTCTGTCCTATGCCCCTATAGGGGGTCTTAACAGGAATTTGATTTGATTGTTTTGGTTGGACCACCCTATATTTGAATTATTTGACGCACAATACTCGCATTTCAAAAGGTTTGTTTACACGATGCGCAAACTCACGTCATGGCCAGATTCACATAAACTACAAGTGTATGTACAAGTGTAATAAAATAATGAAATTGCGTGTGTGCGTGTAATGTTTTTGCGCGCACACGTTTTATTATTCGTTAAATGGAGCTGTGTGAAATTTCAAATTCACGTGATTTTCTGTTTTGTAGGTCCCTTTAAAAAAAAAAAAATTCATGCCTACCTGAAATTGTAGGAGTTTACACGATGCTTTTGTTTATCTTCGGCTCATTTGTTTACGTTTTTGATTGACTTCGATTGATGCAAGGTTCTCTGATGGCAAACGTTATACAGTAGTCGAAAAAAAAATTCGATATCGTTGCGTAGCATTAAGGTGGCGTAAGCCCCAATAAGGGTGCTAGGGTTTACCCTAATGGGTAGCGTGTTGGTCTACAATGTGAAGGTCGTGAGTTCAAATCCCGGTCGACGCATAATTCCAGCACGCTGTTTGCTTGGGTATACCTTGGTCACCTCAATCTACGAAAATGAAAAATTCGAAGATAGAGGGTTGTGCGAAGATCTAACAACCCTTCCACAACAAACAATGGAAAATGTTAAGGAACCTGAAAGTCATGAGACCAAGGCTCGGTTGTAGTACCACTGTAGAAGAAAAAGCCCCAATAAGGCATTTTTATCGAAGATGACGTATTTTCGAATTGAATAATTATACGAATAGCTCAAAATAGTTGTAGTAGTGAAAAATTGGCTGAAAAACGGCAACCCGATTAGCTTGATGGCCAAGAGCTGATAGCAAGCCTGATTGATTGCGTGAATTTATATCCGATTTTTTCCCCAAGAGTTTTAGTATGTCAAAAAACATTTTTTTTTTAATCTTCTTAGCACTACAAAAATATAAAAAAATTCGAAATAAAACGTCTTTTTTCATTTAATTAAACTTTAAAAAATTGAAAATATGTTCAATACAAATTCTATTCGTGACCTTGTTATATTTTTACAGCAACAAAAAGTAATTAGCTATCTTTGGATATATAGGTAAAAAATTTGTTTGAAAATGGCAATTTTGTTGCAGTTTTTAAAAACTATATGCGAATTTTTGGTCATATTTTATTTTCGAAACAAAATTTTTCAAATTTGTTCAATACCAGCCCTAGTAAATTTATTAAAGATTAAAAAGAAAAATATAAAGTTTCATTGTCTTGCACCATTAAGCAGGAATATGCGTTCGAAAATAGGCTATTTTCGTAGAAAATCGCTTTTTGCTACACACGGCCCCTTAACCATACGAATTTTCTTCTCTTCAAAATATACAATATACATAAAAATCTATAGAAATGTCAGAATGATGTTTAGTTGTTATCGTGCCGTGTTAAGGCATCTCGAAACAGCGAACAAGTTTTTCATGATAAAAATCTCTTTCTCGCTTTAATTGATGTCAAGAGCTAATGACGTTTTATAAATGGAGACATTATTATCAAATTGCATTTTTAATTGCGACAAGATTTACCTTCTTTTTTCTGCAGAGACCAACGATAAACATAAAGCTGATGGAATCATGCAAATATAAATGAGTAATTTTCAAAGTTATAAATGCCGCATAAAATGAAAATTATGTTTTATAAGATTTATTTTTATCGTTAAGGTCATGTCAATCGTTAATTAAAGATTAAAACTCTTTAAAGATTTTCGTATTTTGCAGTTTTTGTTGAATCGATCGTTCCGATAAGTTAATTTTGTTGCTGTTTATGGTAATGATTTTTGAAAGCATTAAAAAACTATTTATAATTTTGTAATTGTTTTGCTTTAATTGAAACATAAAAGAATTACAACTGCAATAAAAATCTTGGATGGAATTTAACTTACTAGAAGAAAATGACGTTATCTCAATTTCGTTAAAATACTCATTTGTATGGGAGGTGATAGATCGAGTGGAAGGAAGTTAATTTTTCAAATTATAGTGACATGTTTTTCATGTTTATTTGAAAGTTTTGCTTCAGGAAATTTGTGAGTTTGAAATTGTGATATTTTTATGACAGGTTGCAGGTCGATAGCTCTCATATATTGGAATGAAAAAGAGGCTTTCCTTAAATTTTTCGAAAATATACTAAATTTCTTATAGGGGGTGGCAGAAGGAATTTGCTTAACCGGGCTGATTTCTGTGCGCCGGATACGTTACGCCTTGCAATATACGCAAAGTAGTTACTTTGGTCGAAAGCAGTTACTTTCGTCGTTTTATTATTATTACGAATAGTATTTCGCATGCTTCGTATTCATCTGAATATGATATCGTGTGATTATACCGTTTCTTGGAGACCGTTTTGAGTCGATAAAGATAACGAATTTGACTACGCATTCTAAAGGCGAGAGCACGTTGGAGGAAATTTTGATAAATAAATTCAGACAGACATTGACAATTAACTGAAAATAAAATTCTGCTGATTTGGCTATTTGCTTTCTATTAAGCAATAAACTATCGGGAGTACAAATTGAAATCCGTCATTTTTCAATAGACGCAGCAGTAAATGCTGGTCAAAAATGGCGGATCGGAAACGTCACATGGTAAGGTTAGGCATCTGTCAACTCCTCATCATTAGATTACAACTTTTATCGGTGTCACATACTTTTTTGTGCGCGAAATTGTCGAAGTTTGAGCCAAATAAGCGTCATTTGCGAGAAGTTTTGCTTTTTGCATTCAATTCAAAAAAATTTGCAGCTGAGGCGCGTCGCATGATTGTTGAAACTTATGGTGCTATTATTGAAAGAACGCGTTGCGAATGGTTTCAACGCTATAAAATGAGTGATTTCGGCGTGGAAGACAAGGAGCGTCCGGAGCTGTTAAAAAGATTGAAGACACAGAATTGGAGGCATTACTGGACGAAGATTCATGCCAAACGCAACAGCAACTTGCAGTGACTCAACCAGTCATTTTACAACGTTTGAAGAGCTTGGGAATGATGCAAAAGCAAGGAAATTTGGTGCCATACGAATTGAAGCCAAGAAACGTCGAACGGCGGTTTTTCAAAGGGTTTTTTCATCGCACCGATAAGAAGAGGATCCAATACAATAATTGAAAACGAAAAAATTGTAGGGATACTGTGGCCATACATCAACATCGACGTCCAAGCTAAACGTCCATGAATCGAACATCATGCTGTGTACTTGGTGCGACCAGTTTGGCGTGGTGTATTATGAGCTAATGCAACCGGATGAAACCATCACGGAAGATCGCTACAAAACAAATAATGGGTTTGAGCCGAGAATTGAAGGAGAACCAGCCACAGTACAAAGATATACACGACAAAGGGATTTTGGTGGACGAAACGCTCGGCCACATGTTATTCATATTGTGAAAATCTATCTGTAAGCACTAAAATGGGACGTCCTACCTACCCACCGTATTCTACAGACATCGCCTCTTCTGACTACCACCAATACCGATCGATGACACATGACCTGCCTGAGAAGCACTTCCATTCTTAAGCGGCCGTACCTACCATCGGTCGATATCGATTTCAAATCATTTTGCCTACGATTTAAAATCGAGAGCGTAAATGATTTTTTTCTCTCTGAACCCTTTTTCGTGTCGTAATTTGCTCGACTTCTAGCCAGTCGTACATGCTGTGATGATTAGTTTTTCCGCATCGATGCGGGAAGATGCGACTAAAGGAATGTGCAAGAATAAAGAGGAAGTGGAAATGAACGCGGGGAAATAGGTTGCGAAGGAATAAGGAAAGAAAATGATGCATTGGGAAAAATAAAACACAAAGTTATCAACAAGCATGGATTTCTCATCATTCACCACCTTGATTTGCGACAACACATACAAAGAATGCAAGCGATCATCGAAAATGCGTCGAGGAAAAGAGAAATCTCTTGAGAGCGTACAAAGATCTTGCAAAAGAGACCAACCGATTGAATAATCGGCGCGAACCGACCTCTGCTCTGGTCGCCGTCTCAAGGCATACTGAGCATCAATTTTCCCTGCGAAATTTACCGATTGATTTTCAAACAATTATGATGTATTTTTTATGAAAACTAATATCGAACTCATTGAATAAGCTTAACAATATTCTATTCTTCGATATCAGTGTTAAAAAAAGTTTATAGTCATCAGTTTTAACATATAAATTCGAACAAAAAAATCAATAAGAAACGCTCTTTTTTAACTCCATTTATTATTAACAAAAATCGAAAATGTTCTTTCGTCAAGCACTTGTCGCAGCCTTTTTCTATTGTTATTGCAAATAATAATATATAGTCGTCGCCTGACTTATAGGTGATAAGTCGCATCGAAAAGTACTGTTTTTCTCATTTTTAAAAAACCGAACTCGGAGTTATGCTGTAAACTTTTTCCTAAACATAATTTTAAAAATTTGTTTCCAACATGCTGTTGTAAAATTAACAAGGATTAAAATTATAAAAACAAATTTTCATTATTTGAGTGCTTTATCAGGAATATCTGTGCGAAAATAGCCATTTTTGCACGAAATCGTCGTTTCGGTATGGATGGCCCCTTAAGCCAAAAATTGGGTCGAATCGTGGATCGGCTCAAAAGAAGAACAGTCCCTTCGATGCGGAATCCGTATGCTGCCAAAAAGATGGGATAAAAGTTGTGGCTAGCGACTGAGAATTCTTTGAAGAATAAATTTCTTCTACAATGGCGCTACAGCCCAAATCGGACCTTGGACTCCTGATATTCAGGTTCCTTAACATTTTTCAATACTTATTGTGAAAGGGTTATTAGCCCTTCGGACAACCCTCTTTTTACGATTTTTTTCATTTTCGTAGATTGAGGTGACCGAGGTATATCCAAGCAGGCAATGTGCTGGAATTATATATTGCGCCGACCGGGAGTTGAACTCACGGCCTTCGCATTACAAGACCAACACGCTACCTACTAGGCTACACCCTATTTAACCATTTTTGCACAATAAAGGCTCAAATTTTGGAAAAAAACGGCGGCTTTCAATTTGTACTCCCAATAAGTAAATTCTCACTTAATTTTCATTTCGCGAACAAATCAAGCGAGCAACCACACTGTCACAACATTGCTTACCGTTAACACTACTACTTGACAGAGACAGAGTGACTCTCATAAAAAAAAAAGAACAGATTCCTTGAGCAAAGCGAAATTCAAAACAATCTTCAATAATGTCAAAACTCTGTGCGATCTTTGAGGCAACAAAGTTGCAGAAATAGAAGAAAACTGCAAGCATATTGCAGTTACGCTATTTGAAATACAGCTGCATCTACTTAACACGTCTTAGAAAATATCTTATGCTAGCGTGTTGAACTTTAGACTCCAGACGTAATTATTATTTATTTATTTTTTTTTCTACGAATGTCAATCTTTCTCAATGAAAATGTAAACAAGTTGAAATTATTTTCATACACGCATATGTAACATAAGTACATTTATTTTATGAGATTCAAGAATTTCTGTCGGCGGAATTTTCCTTGATTACGATACGAATGGGAGCATGTATGCAAATTACTCGAGTTGTGACTTTACAGTATAAACATATCGTTAATAACGAGTAATATGTAACACATTTGTTGCCACTTTGAATCTCGAGACGGGACTTACTACTCATGAACGCAAATAAATAGTATTCACTTGAAATTGGAGTATGCTAACGTCGGGAGTTATTGATAATTTTGATTATTATCGCAAAGGTTTATTATAAATACAGGGTGTATCAACAAGAGTTGTAGGAATTATTTCCAAGACCCAATCAGAGAATGTGCAGTTCTTGAGTCAATTGAACCTTGTACGTATGCAGAGCATTAGCGGCTCGTCAGGTGAAGCACATGAGGCGGTGCCTCACCTGCCATAGCATTTTCGATCAATTGCATTTAACGTTTCTAATACGTTTCAATTCTCATATCAGCGATATACCTTTTTCCTTCCGTACTCCTGCAGGGTAATGGGCTTGGAAAAAAAAAATTAAATAGAAGCGCTTGTGCAAAAATGTGCGAGTCTGCAAACGATCGATTTCCCCAACTTTAAAAATGAGGCGCTTGAAAAGACTGCTCACTCACAGCTCATTCAACACATTGCTTCCGTGCCGTGAAGTGAAAGAACTGAGGCGCAAAGCTCATCGCCTCTCAGCCAACTTTAAACCACAGCTTTCTTTGCTAATGTATTGTTGTTTGTCATTTTCGGTTGTAGAGTATTGTGGGGCTCAATGAGACGAGATTGAGCAGTCGCCGTTCTTAATTTTGAGAGCTTACTAAGCTGAGCAAAAAACCGATGAAAAGTTTATATTTTGATTAATTTTTTTCTTTATTTTTTTAATTTATAAAGCTAGCGTTTTCATACATTGAAAGTATTGCTAGTACATAAATTTGCATGCTAACAAATCATTAGTAGCAACGCAATAGATATAAATTGTTAATGCTAAATCTAGCATTGAAAATAGCAAAATGACGATTTGTATTTCTACAATGGCACTCCAGCTCAAATCGGGCCTTGGCTTCCTGACCTTCAGGTTCCTTAACATTTTATTTGTTATTCTGAAAGGGTTGTTAGCTAAGCAGGCAGTGTGCTGAAATTATGCGTTTACCGAGATTTGAACTCACGACCTTCGCATTGCAGACCAACACGCTACTCACTAGGCTACACCCTAGCACCCTAGGTCCACCGAATACGCAGGCTTTAAAATTTTACAATCAGCTCACTACCAGTTCATTTCGAACGAAATGTGAAAATTTTAGTGAATAATTCGTTTTGATCAATGATGTGAATAGTTCGAATGAACTAGTTCGTTCGTGAACTACACAATCTCTAGTTCGAAGGTTCCCGAACAAGAATTTCTCCATTAACCTGATCTGTAGTTCAGTATCCAGAATTGTTGTGAACACGGGCTACTAGAGGATCTATTCGAAATCGATCTCGTTCTTGACACATTTAAGAAATGTCGTAGATTTTCAAGTTTTTCTTCCGTAAGGCTTATTGTCGCGACACAGATTGTTGTATTGTTGTCACAGTTGGTTTTTTTTTCCAAAACGATTACTAATTGGATTTATATTTTTACGCAACACAACTCGTTCTTCCGGCATCATTATTTCCAGACTTGTGAGCAAATTATAAAGAACTTCTTCGGGAATAGAGAGACAGAGAGAGCGAATTAGTCACACAGTTGTGGTTTCGCCATCTTGTGTAATTATTCTTGTGTAGTACGCCATAATAATTTTTTTGAACTAGTTCCGTTTGTAAACCACCTTAGAACCATTACAAAAATTAATACTCGTCCGCGTGTACATGTAAATAAATATTGAGATATTATTAAAAAAAAAAAAAAAAATACCAACTATTTGTTACGCGATACAAAACGAACCAATTGGCAAGCACGCTGGGTAACGAACAACAACATGCTATGTGTGTGCACATAAACAACTAATTAACGCTCCCGGAAGTTACGGTTTGAAAAGTGAAACAAGAAACGCAGAAAATGCTGCTTCGTCGAGGCTCCAACTAACAAAACATGCGTGTATGTACGCGGCGTAGTTTTTTCTTTTTCTTCTCGTCGCTTTTTTTTTTCCAAGATGGAGGAGACTGCTCTTTGTGTAAAATTTATCTACGAAAGAAAAATCGCAATGAAAACTTGTTGAAGGATGTTTGAGAGGATGGGAGAGGGGAGGGGGGGTGGGGAGAGAAAATAAAAATAAAAAACTTCTTGCACGTTAAATATCGGGATCGGGAAATATCAAAACAATGGATAAAAGAGCCGCGACACCCCGCTGATAACCTTTTCAGGGAGAGGTACACGTGAAAATGACGCACATTGGGTGGTTGGCTGGGAAGGAAAAACGATTACATGTGCACGATGAAGACAAAAATAACGCCGCGGTGAATGAACACGGGGTTGAAGGCATGCTCGCGCCCATCGAACTTGTTACAAGACGAACCCGAAGGGGCACCCATTCCGGGAGCCCCCGCCCACACCACCCTTGTAACGATAGTGTAAGACGTGCCACTTTTGCGACGCAATTTCTACGCGTGGCGGTGAAGGCTTCGTGTAACATTCGAAGGCCAGAGGAGTCTGATGGGTTGCTGCGGTCGTCGGTCTCCTCTAAATAGAGAAGTGGGTCTTTGTTTTTGTTTTTTCCTATCAAGTAAATATGGTGTGGTGGAACACGTGCAATGGTGGAGTTTAGGGTGAGGGGTGGGAATTGAAGCCTGTCAGGTCGAAATTGATGACCTATCGTGTCGTTCTGGAGAATGATTGAGGGTGTCAAGCTACGCATTGCATTCGGTGATGTAAAATGCGGTTTCGGAAGTCACCGAAAGGTTTTGTGTTTCGATTGAATTCTCGAAACTCACGTGGTTCACAACAAGCTAGTGGTCACTTTTGTTGCTTTGAAAATCAGCTTACTTTCAGTTCGTTTGCATCGAAAGTAATACGAAATCTATCGGATGTGTACAAACTATTCGGGAAAATTTTAAAAGTTTACAACATACAGTTACTCACAAAATTAAATAAAATAAAATTATTATGTTGCCACAATTACTGAGAATGAACGAAATTTAAAATTGTTTCCAACTCAATTCACAATGTTTGCAGTTAAACCATTCAGAATGCACCGTTATCTTTGCACAAAAACCCGTTCATAACACAATAAAAATTAGTTTAACGTCGTCGTCGTCGTCGCAGCGCTACAGCCCCTTTCGGGCCTTGGCTTCCCGTAGCCGAAGTCTCCAGCGATCTCGGTCCAGTGACCGCGTCCTCCAATTTTGAAATCCGAGCAGCGATGAACAGTCTTCGTCAACAGAGTCGGACCAGCGTTTCCTGGGTTTTCCCACTGGCCTTCGGCCCTCCGTTTTTTCCTCGAATACCTTTTTAGGTATTCGAGTTTCGTCCATCCTTTGTACATGGCCAGCCCATTGCAGCTTCCGCAGTTTGATGATAGTGGAAACCTCCGGTTCGTCAAATATATCATACAGCTCACTGTTGTATCTAGTTCGCCATCGGTCACCATCACGTTTCGCTCCAATTATTCGTCTCAGGACCCGTCTTTCGAAAGCGTTCAACATATTTGCGGATGCTTGTGTAAGGGTCCATGTTTCGCATCCGTAGCAAAGCACAGGTCTTACTATTGATTTGTAGACTTAGAGTTTGGTCTTCCTGTGTACGCAGCTGGCCTTAAGAATAGCTAAGACTGAATAATACGTTTTATTTGCGAGCTGGATTCGTCTTTTTATTTCGTTCGTTTCATTTCCACTCTTTGTCAATTTTGTGCCTAAATATATGAATTCGTCCACATTTTCCAAATTATATTCGTCAATTGTAATGTTTTGTCTATTGGGGGTCCTTTTCCTTGTTTGTGTCATTATTTTCGTTTTTGTTTCATTGATTTTCAGGCCAACTTCTTTTGCTGCTTGATCGAGGCTTAGTAGAATTTCTTTTGCGGATGTGAAAGAGCGTGATAATATGTTGATATCGTCCGTATAACCCACCAGCTGGCTGGATTTATAAAGCAGCGTACCTCTTGTGTCAACGGGTAACTTTCTGATGACGTATTCTAAAGCTAGGTTAAAAAGCAGAGGGGCCAGCCCATCACCCTGTTTTAGTCCGACATTTGTGTCAAAGGCATCAGTTAGTTGGTTGTTGACTCTGACTTGTGATGTTGTTGATGTCATCGTCATTTTGGTCAGTCGGACTAGTTTTGCTGGGATGCCAAAATGCAGCATTATTTTGTACAGTACGTTTCGATCAATACTGGCGTATGCTTGTTTAAAGTCCACAAAAACCTGGTGAACGTCGATGTTGAATTCCCAGCATTTTTCAAGCACTTGCTTGACCGTAAAAAGTTGATCAGTCGTTGATCGACCAGCTCTAAAACCGCCTTGGTACTCCCCAATCACATTGTCAGCGTAAATTTTAATCTTATTTTGTAATATTTTTTTCAGTATCTTATATGACGTGCAAAGTAGTGAGATACCTCTGTAGTTTTCGCACTGCAGTTTGTCTCCCTTTTTGTGGATAGGGCAAATAATGCATTGGCACCACTCCTCCGGTATTTGCTCCTGATTCCAGATGTACTGAATCACTTTATGGATGGCATTTCGGGTGCAGCTTCCGCCATATTTAATTAATTCCGCTGGAATTTCGTCGATGCCCGGCGCTTTATTGCTTTTCTGTCTTCTGATGGCAAAATCGACTTCTTCCAACGTTGGAGGATCCAGTGGGCATTCGTCGGAGGTTTGGAGACCTATCAGCTCCGATGTTCGGGAGCCGTGTGCGGGATTAAGGAGTTCCTTAAAGTATGACGCCCATCTTTCCTTAATCTGACTATCCTCGGCGATGATAGTGCCATTTCTGTCTTTACAGCCTAAGGCTTTTCACTACTTTGTAGGCTTGTCTTGTTTTATTGCTCGCAAGATTGTCATCGATATTTCTCAATTGGTCGTCATAATATTTTCTTTTCTTACATCTAATGACCTTATTTGCTACTCGTCGGAGATTTTCGTATTTTTCTCTCTTCGTTCTGGTGTTCCTTTCGAGAAACTGTCTGTACGCCTGATTTTTCTTATCTAACGCATCCTGGCATTCGTCGTCGAACCATTCATTTCTTTTGCGCCGAGCTTCATACCCAACCACTTGTTCCGCAACGGTCTTTATGGTTGCCTTTACATCCATCCAAACTTGGTTCACAGGCTTCGGTATGTCATCCTGCAGAATCGGAGTGAGCTCTCTTTCAAGTGCTGCTGCGTAATTTTCCGCAACTGACGCCGTTTGGAGCTTTTCGATGTCGAACTTACGAAGAGGGCTGGTCTTTGTTTGATACGCCTTTGACATACGACATCGATATTTGGATTTGACCAAGTAGTGGTTCGAGTCACAATTTGCTCCTCTGAATGTTCGAACGTCAATGATGCTGGAGGCCCATCTCCGCTGGATAAGGACATGGTCTATTCGGTTAAAGGTATTGCCATCTGGTGATGCCCATGTTCTTTTATGGATGCGTCGATGTGGGAAGCATGTCGAACTTATAACTATGTCTCTGCTGCATACAAAGTCTTATCAGGCGCTGGCCGTTTTCAATTTGCTCCTCTGAATGTTCGAACGTCAATGATGCTGGAGGCCCATCTCCGCTGGATAAGGACATGGTCTATTTGGTTAAAGATATTGCCATCTGGTGCTGCTCATGTTCTTTTATGGATGCGTCGATGTGGGAAGCATGTCGATAACTATATCTCTGCTGCATGCAAAGTCTATCAGGCGCTGGCTGTTGTCGTTACTTTCGTCGTGGAGGCTATGCCCTCCAGTTGTTCCACGATGAGTCTCTTCGTTCCCGACCTTAGCGTTGAGGTCGCCAAGTATAATTTTAACTTTGTTTGAGGGCAATGAGTCGAATAGCCTTTCAAGGCTCGTATAAAAGGCATCTTTCGTTTCCTCATCTTTTTCTTCCGCCGGGGCATGTACATTTATTAGCCATATTTTGAAGAATTTCGCTTTGATGCGGATCGCAGACATCCGTTTGTTAATTGGCTTGAAGTCGATGACGTGTGATTTTAATTCCCTATCCACAATAAAGGCGACTCGAAATTCACGGCTTCCTGAGGGCTTCCCACTTTTAAAAATTGTGTGCGATCTCATGTCCTGAATCTCTCTACCAGTCTATTTCGTTTCCTGGACTGCCAACACATTTAATTTGTACTGACTGGCCTGTTGTAGTAATTCTTTAACCTGTTGTAGTAAGAGGAGTGGAGGAGTGGTTATTATTGTTGTTTCCGTTATCAGGCGCGGAAAACTCGCCTTCACCCTCCTACGTTAGCAACTCTCAAGTGAGAGTTCCCAGCGGCCACCACGAGGAGGTGTAGGTAGGATTCGGTAGCAGAGCTGACGATGTTCTTACAGTAGGCTTTTCTCGGCTTTAAATACTTTATTGGAAACCAGTAAACCAATGCAGACCCAAGACCTTTTACTACCATTTGGCCACCTTTTCTTTTCGGCCGAGTCCTGTTAATTACTCCTGTAAAGCATTGTCTCTTCGTCCAAGTCTTTTTCCTGTCGTACGAGGCTCTACGTGTAGTCCCTCGTAGTAGTTTTTCGTCGTCCGACTTTTTTCCCTGTCGTACAAGCCCATACATGCGGTTGTTGTTGCTTCTGTACATTTCCCGTGTTGGTTGGTTGAATGTTCAAGGTCTGAAGATTATCGCGCGTTCTAGAGTGCACGTGTTCTTTTATTACTGTTTGTTGAGACCTTGAATATTCCGATCGAGTTCATGCAGGTGTTCCTTATAGTCTTCGTACGCGTTCGCGTTCAGTGGTGAGAGCTGAAATGTAACAAAACATTCAAAAATTCATAAAATGAAAAGGAACTTGACGTTATCATTATCTGGCAGATAGCCATAAAAATTTGACGTCTAATTCCTGGTTGCAGTCTGTGTGATAGGTTTTTTTTTTTGCGTAGAAAACATGTGACATTTGTTTTTGCGCACGCAATGACACATGAAAGAATAATATTCGAAATATTTACAATATTGTATGCCATAACTGTAAAATAATTGACAATTTGCATGCACGCGCTTAACTATAATTGCGCCATTCACGGACAAACCGACGTACATAAAAATTATACAGTCAGTTTTTGTTTTGTTATTTTGTTTTTTCCGCTCTTGCGGTCTCACGAACTTCATTACGCGCAAAACAGCAAAATTATTTTTTTTCCCTTCCACTTTTATTGAAATTTTGCACTTGTGCTTGACGACATTCATTGCGCACACACACTCTGAACGAACAAAAAAAAAATTAAATACACAATAAGCCAGACGAATCATATATGTATAACGCACGAGAAACATTCTAGCCGTATCACACATAAAAAGTTTTTACTCCACATTTAAATATCCCGCCCAAAAGTTGTGAAGTAAAATATGGTGAATACGAGCTGTCAAAACGTGCGCCAGTAATTTGCAAAGCGAAACGTCTGATGCGGAAGTTTTAGATTTCGAATAATTGTTGTTTGTGTGAAGGCGCGGTTTTATGGAGTTGCATTGAAAATGCAAGGAAACATGTAGCGTGGTAAATGAAATGCAATCTCCATTTTGATTTGCACTATAAAGATTCGAAATGGACATTTTCGATTATTCGCCAGTTAATAAGGTTTGTATTTTTATTACGCCCTGATTCGATTACTATTTCTATTCGTAGAAAAATACTGGAAGGTCAAAGTCTGGAGAACTTTGAAGTCTATTTACAAGATAAATTTTACAATGATTACATAGTGGCGATCACTAAAAAGTTGACATCCTTCATTATTACTTTGAAGTAGTGTTTTTTACATTTGTCAGTTTTTGGCGATGTTAGAGACAGATTTTGATCGACCTAAGATAATGCGGCCGACAAATTATTTAACACCTTTGAAAAAAATGTCTTCTCGAACTCGAAATGAAAGACTCGATTTGGAGAATACGATACAAACAGTAGAGATTGGCAAAATAGTTTCTTTCGGTGTAGTAGTTCACCACTTCGTGGTTTTAGTTTGTTTAGTTCATTTAGTTCGGATGAGTCTTTTTTCAAAAGTAAAATTAAGCCTTGGGTACAAAAAAAGGAAATAGGAAGAAAAAAAAATTATATCCGATTCAATCTAAATAGCCGTTCTCGAGATATTAAGCAAAAATCTGCAAACACCAATTTTTTTGTAAATATCTTGAGTCAAACTGAATCTCGTAAACTGAATTTAGGAGATATCTTGAAAAAGAGGAAAAAGGGGCATCCAACTTAATTCGAGCAGCCGTTCTCGAAATATAAGTCAGTAGAGGATGGTAAATAAAAATATCTGAACACCGTAGTGGAGATGAAAAGCAGTAGTTCGTTCGTGAGCTAAACATATAGAATAGAACAAAAACTACACCAGTCTGATTAATTCGATCACAAACAATTCAATTCAAACACGATGTAGTCGATCTTATACATATATCTTCGCAAGGTATGATCTTATTAAGGTCGTAGTTTGTTCTATACCATACTTTAGTATAATCAGTGCATCAGTCTATTCATTTCGTTTTATAATATAAGGTACGAATTGTCATGCAAGATATAGTATGTTCTTTACGCGTGAGGCTAGATACTATTATTATTTACCGTTCATCGAATATTCGCGATCTTGAACAGTCTAATATTCTCAACACACATCGGACTATCAGCGATCGTCAATCGCTTCTGACATGAACTGCTCGCCCGTACTTTTATATGCATAGGCTCGCGCTACCGCGGAGAAGGCCGAAAAACGCCCGAAAAGGAAAGAATTTGTGAAAATAGCGGAGAAGATCGAAAAGGAAAGTCGTCGCAAGCCAAAAAATTACATAAATGTGACGCGTACGAAGATTGGGGAACGAAATAAAAAGGGCGAGCATTTGTTATACTAAGCCAGTCGAAGTTGAGAAAGCGATTAAGTCGTGTTATCGAAGGTCAAAAAGGAAAGTCGTCGCAAGCCAAAAAAATTACCGAATTGCGACGCGTACGAAGATTAAGGAATGAAAAAAAGGCGAGCGTTTGTTATAGTGAGTAAGTCGAAGTTGGGAAAGCGATTAAATCGTGTTATCGATTGTCGAAAAAGAAAGGCGTTGCAACCCAAAAAATTACCGAAATGTGACGCGTACGAAGATTGGGGAATGAAATAAAAAGGGCGAGCGTTTGTTATACTAAGTCAGTCGAAGTTGAGAAAGCGAGTAAGTCGTGGCGAAGGTCAAAAATGAAAGGCGTTGCAAGACAAAAAACTACCGAAATGCGACGCGTACGAAGATTGGGGAACGAAAAAAAAAGGGCGAGCGTTTGTTATAGTGAGTCAGTCGAAGTTGCGAAAGCGATTATGTCACGTTATCGAAGGTCGAAAAGGAAAGTCGTCGCAAGCCAAAAAAATGATGAAAATCGGGGAAGCAAATAAAAAGTGCGAGCGTTTGTTGTAGTGAGTCAGTTAAAGTTGGGAAAGCGAGTAAGTTCTGTTATCGAGGGTGAAAAATAAAGTGGTAAAGCGCGAAAAAGCCGAAAAATAAAGTTTGTGGTTAAAATAAGGAAAACTAATTTTATGCTTTTTAAATCCAGCAACCCCTAGCGCATTTCACTATTATATTGATTGCATCAATGCAATCGAGGGCTGTAGGTGATGATGTGATGTAGGTGTGTATATGTGGCGTTGCGATTTTGTTTCATTCCGGGTATCAGCTTGACGATGAACGCACATTGTTGCAAAGTAGTAACTCACACTCTGTCAGTTTTCCTTCAATACAATTTTAAAATAAGATCAAAGGAAACAAGAAAACGCATTCATGCATGAAATTAGTGCTGCTTTTATTGATGTGTTGAACTATGGGGCTATGCTTGCATGTGAACAAAGAATTGTCAATTGAATACGCAGCCTCGCAAACTTTAAATTCAGTCAGCTCGCTACGAATTCATTTCGAACTCAATGGCAGAATTTTAGTGAATAATTCGCTTAGTTCAAGGATGTGAATAGTTCAAATGAACTAGATCGTTCTTGAGCTAGAAATCTCTATTGTTTACCCTCTTCGCCAATCCAGAAGTTTTAATCCTCTTAAAACTGAAGAATCTACGGTGGGCTGATCATGTGGATGGCTAAAGAATAACTTAACGCACATTAAAACTGAAAGTCAGTTGGAAAATCGCGCAAGCGCTGAGAGTAGACGCAGTCAGAAAATCACTGCTACGATTTTCAAACTGAACGGATGCCGTACGGTCCTGGGGATTTATATGGGTTGCAGCTGTGTATTGCCCAAAGGATTTTATTACGCGAAATAATGATTTCGAAGTCGGCCGTTGGAGGCTTGAGTTCGTGCTCTTCTCTGTGCAGGGCGACTGTTGATCTGCGCGGAAATTGAGTATTCAGCAGAAGATCAATGGTTTCGTCACCAGTTGAATTTCTTCACGTAGTTGGGCATTAATTTTCAAGAGAACTGTGTGGAACAAGAGCATGACATTGCCCTATTTAAAGCCTTTGCGAGGGTGTACTCGCGCCCATCAAGAGCAGCAGTGGTGTCCAGAAGGCTTGGAACTTCGAAGCGAAGCACTTCTTTAACAGTTTCCCTGTGCTTGGACCAGATAGTCTTCCTATGGTTGATGAGAACTGGTTTTTCAGGAGGTTGGCCATCTAAGCTAAATAGGAGGTATCGGTGATCTGAAAAGGAATTTCCATTAGACACCTTCCAATCCCTAACCAAATGCGCGATGTTCTCTGATAGTAGCGTAATGTCTTAAACTTCCTGGCTATTTCTTGTAACAGAAGTGGGTTCTGTTGGAGAGCAGTAGATTGGTACTTAAGAACTAATCGAGCAGCACCTCACCTCTTTTGTTGACGTCTGAGCTATTGTATGATGTGCGTTAGTGTCATATCCAATATTGAGATCTGTTTTAAATAGCCGAAATCTGACAATACTTTTTTCCCGTTGTTTCGCTGCAGGTTGCGACAATGTCCTGATTACTATGACGGGGGAGTAGAAATATGTTGAAAGTGCTTTTCGCAAGGATTAGGTTCTCAATAACCCAAGGATCTTGGATCAAGACTACGGCTTCTCCTTGTCTTTGCTGACTCAGCCGGAGGCTTCAGCAGGCTGACGCCAATTTGGAGTTGTGAAGATTAATCTGCAGAAACTTAATTATCTGAGCCATTTCTGCATTAAACTTCTATCCCACTGACGTCCGCTTTTTTCCGGGTCAGAAGCCACTGAGCGGATGGTCGTCCTCCATCTGTGAGTCGTCTTTGCTAATCAACAGATATGTAGAAAACTGAATTTTCCCCTCCATGTCCATCATGGATACTGGAGAATGGCATCCTGGGCTCTTTGCTCCGCTTCCAATTCGTTCTTTTTGTACACCTTTAGAGCAATGGTATACCCATAATTGATAATGCCCCCGATTTTGCCAAGGGAGCTAGGGTCTCTTTGTTAATGACTATTACAGCGTATCTAGGGTTCCCTTTAATTTGCTCAACTTCCCAAGCCTCTATTTATGGGTCGAAAAGATTTGGGTTGCGGGACCTAATTATGTCCAAAATCGCTCCCGCATCGCTCCGTTCCGAACCATGCACGTGCTCGAGGATGGAATCTCATCCCTTGACACAACCGCGAGTCGAAGGGGAGTCTGTACCTTCGGCAATCATCTTGGTAGCCCTAGACACAGATTCTCTTCTCGGTAATGAGGTGTTCCGGGATAATCCCAAGGCGACTCAGAAGCCTCTGGGCGATTCTGTGGAATAAGATCGTGACAATTTGCCCCATTTAATGCCCTTGTAAGGATAGACACGAGGCCGCCAATAGCAGCAATAATGTCTGGAAGGCTTACAACTTCGGAGGGATGCATTTCTTTAACAGTTTCTTAGTACTTGGACCAGCTAGTCTTCGTGCAGTTCCTGAAGACTGGTTTGTCAGGAAGATCTTTATCGGTGATCTGAAAAGAAATGTTCATTGCATTGTTCATCATTCCAGAACCTAACCAAATGCGTGATATTCTCTGACACTAGGGTAATGTCTAAAACTTCCTGTTTATTGCTAATAACAGAAATAGATTCCTTTCCCCCTAGTCAAGAAGCACCTCGCCTGTTTCTTCGATATCGGAGCCACCCAATACTGTGTGATGTGCGTTAGCGTTATATCCAATAATGAGATCAGCTTTAAGGCTCCGTGCTCTAGGTTGATCATGGGCCAATCAATTAATCAAATTCCTGTTAAGACTTCCTATAGGGGCATATGACAGAAAGAACTCTCTTGCATAAGGCGCGATCCTGATCATCAACCTTTAGTTGTTGCCAGGACTTGTTTATTCCATGGGCCAAATAAACCGAAACTAGCCAGTAATTTATTCTCGTCTTTTCGCGGCAGGCTGCGACAATGTCCTGATCACTGTGATGAAAGAGTAGAAATATGTTCAAAGTGCCCTTCGCAAGGATACAAGATCTAGGTCTGCCTTGATGTTTGCCTTGATTTCTTGCGTAGAAGAGAGTTTAGTTGAGTCCAGAGATTAAGTTCAACCCAAGGTTCGTGGATCATGACTACGTCTTCGTCTTGCTGTTTCAGCCGGAGGCATAAGGAGGCTGACGCCAATTTGCAGTGGTCAAGATTAATCTACAGAAAGTTCATTGCCTAGGCCACCTGCGTTCAACTTCTACCACAGTGGTGTCCGCTTCTTCCAGGTCGTATCTGCTAAAAATCAGATAAGCTATGTGGAGAACTGGATTCTTTGGGAAACTCATCGAGAGAGGGGCTTACCCGCCGAAGGGGAGTCTGTACCTTCGGCGAGCATTTTGGTAGCACTAGACACAGATTCTCTTTGCTTTTCGGTAATGAGGTGTTTCGGGATATTCCCAAGGCAACTCAGAAGCCGCTTCCAAAAGAGCTTTTTTTGGGGGAGTGGAATCCTTTGTTTGCTTCCAGATGTACCCGCCGGTGATTTTATTGGATCCCCTCCACAACTTCCAAAGTGCATGCCCCCAATAGTGGCAGGTTTTGCGTCCTGCACCGCTTTTGTTCTATCTGCATTTGATTTAGAGGAAATCGATTTTTGTCCGGTGTACCCTAAGTCATTAGATCTAGGTTTAGTTTCCAATAATTCAGCTGCTTGCACGTTGAGGGCCTTGCGCTTTTTGCTTGCGATAGTCTTTGCAGTGCACATTTTGAGACCAGGTTTGGTAGCGAAAGTCTTACTTGGTGGCTCCAAAGGAGCCTTGGAGGCTCTCGGCTTCCTTCCAGCATTTTAAGAGAGCCGATCTTTACGGTTTGTTTTGTATTATAATTACTGGACATAATGATCCCACGAGTAGCGGAGAAGATGGCCGACCTGCACAGAGATAATTTATCCCAAGGGCGGGTGCCTGGTATCCGAATCGTTCACTAGCGACTGAGCTATTTAACTGGGCCCTCAGCCTGGTCGATCCACGGCTCGGGAACCTTAATCCAGCCCGGTGAAATTTTGTGCAAGGAGAGGAATAGAGGGAGCAGAGGTGAGGAGAGATCTTACTTAGTCCCTATATCACGGCAAGATAGATAGTCGTGTAGGAAGAGTAGGTAAGAGGGCGGTAAAATTGAACCATTTTGGAACTCTTATATAAATAGTCAATCTTGACGAGATTTTTATTTTTTCTACTTTGTCTTTTTTTAAAGAACTCAATGTAAGGTATTTTTCAAAATTATGCGTTTATGTGGGAGGTGATTGAAGGAGTGGGGATGGGGTGTGTGACCCGTTTACGAACTTAAAGTTATTTTTTTGTTAAAAATTACCTGGAAAAAATTTCAGCTCGATAGCTCAAAGTGTTTCAGAGTTATTTAGAGGACAGACAGACGTTCAGATTTCGGGATTCAATAAAAACCATTGGTAACTCTTGACGAACCTTATTTCTTAGCGTTACAAACATTTCAGTCTCAGATTTTATTTAGAATAAAAATGTCGTTGATAAGTCATTTGATTTAGTTTTTTTTTTGTTTGTAACTTAAGGATTTTTGGAACACAATTATTCATATATCTTATTTTTCTTTTTTTACAGGTAAATATCATTGGATTTTTTGTTTGGATTTAATAGAACTGTAATCGGTAAGCATTTATTATAAATAATTAAAATTGGAAATTAGTATGCTGGCAATCACATTTGCAAAACAAAAGATGTGAATAAAATTGTATAGAATTCTATCAAAAACACGTGGTTTTTGGCTCTCCGAATTAGAAAGGCCCCTTAAAACAAATTGCTTATGGACCGGTGCTGCCAATTCAGCTGTGCTAGATTTCGTGGTATGGTCCTCTTTGGCTGGCACGGTATAGCTCATCGGCAAGTAGAGGGTTTCGCGCAGTAGTGCGCTATAGTCCTGACTGAAGTTGCTGAGAGTGAAACTCCTACAGAAGACTTCAATAGATAGAATGTGAGAGTTCTGGCCCACTTTTCCCGACGCTATGTAATTTTTTCCCACGCGATAGGGATTGTGATGCAGGTGGCGCTTAGGATTGAATACTTGCGTTTGGTAAATTTCTTAGGTCTAGCGAGTTCAGATAAGGATGCAGTTCGATAGCAGTTCAATAGCTGTTCAAAGCAGTTCAATACCAGTTCGAAAGAACAGCTTAACAGTTCAAACCAGTTCAGTTGCAGTTCAAAGCACATGTGGTGTTCTCTTTTCTGCGACTGTTTCCCGGTCGACAATTTACGCACACTGCAGTGCGTCACGTTTGGAACTCCGCAACGCGAGCTACGTTAAGACAAAGAGGACTATCTGAATGAATGAATCCCAACATCCCCTTCGGACGAAGTGGGCCTCTTGAGGTGACGGGTTTGGCTCCAGCGCTTCTACAACTTGATCATGGTTGTCTCTGTAGTAACGAAACTTCATCTTCGAGTGCATACACAGCACAGCTCTCATAGGACAAAGAAAGCTTCCTCATTGTCAGTCTTGGTGCTGTAGTTGTTTTTCGCCAGTACGACCTAAATCGTGCAGCTCCGTCATGCTTCGGGCTTCTTCTGCTTCTGCAACGGCACTACAGCCCAAATGGGGCCTTAACCTCCTGATCTTCAGGTCCCTTAACATTTTCCATTATTTATTGTGGAAGGGTTGTTACACCTTCGCACAACCCTCTATCCACGAATTTTTGATTTTAGTAGATGAGGTGACTAAGGAATACTCAAGCAGGCAGTGTGCTGGAATTATGCGTCGACCGGGATTTGAACTCACGACCTTCGCATTGTAGATCAACATGCTACCCACTAGGCTACATCCTAGCTTTGGGCTGCCGATGAGAAAATCAAATTAATGATGTTAGCAAACACGTTTGCTCGGAGAAATTCCTTCCTCTCTTGCTCTGACAAAGGACGTCTTAGTTGGTCACGCAACTTAATCATAATGTCGAGATATGCGTCCACTGATTACTTACCTTCCTACTTTCGATCCATTGCTCGCAAAGTTTCGTCATTTGTAGTTAAGTGACGGAATTGATGATGTAGTGCTATGGTAGTTAAGCACCAATCCGCATTCGGATTATTTCACAGATGTCTCCAGTACCATAATAATGCTCATCCGTTTAATAACACAAAACAACCATAAGACCTGTGCCTATGCTATGACAGCGAAACGTGAACACCTAACGCCTGACTTAAGGCGTCCGAAAAACTACTTAATGCCTTTGAAAGAAAGGTCCTCAGAAGAATCCCTGGACCTGTGAGGGAAGACTCAATCTGGAGAATACGAGAATTGTATGCCATCTTCGACAATCCAGAAGTGTCAACCCTCATAAAATTCAAGAAGCTACATTTGGCTGGTCAAAGGGTTCTTTCGTCATCCATCCGCTCCACATGGATGAATGACGGAAGAATTCCCAAGGGAAGGTCAATGGACAAAGATCAGTCGGAGAACCACGGAAGCGCTGGGAGGATTCGATTGACGCAGACAGCAAATCACTGCTAAGATTTTCAAACTGGAGGACGTGGTCACTGAACCGAGATGGATGGAGGCAAAGCATTCAGGAGGCCAAGGTCCGCTTTGGGCTGTAGCGCCATCGTAAGTAAGTGAATTAACATATGCAGGTGCATGTATTCAGATCCCCCTTCCTAGTCCGAAGCATTCCGCCAATGTCTCGGCCGTGACCGAAAATGTTTGTACTGAAAGCGGGATCTAAATTCAACTTCAGTCTGCTAACGTTTGTTGGGATAGGCGCGTACTGAGGTCTTCCCTATACAGCGTGGAGGTGGGAGAGGTTGGTGGCGGGGGATGTTGGATGTAGGGGAGGTTGGATGTGGAACCCGGTTTTGTTGGCGTATAGTTACGAACATTTTGAGGATTGTTGCATTTTTTTTCGTATTAAATTCGAAAATCGACAAATTAGTGCTTCCTTACAATAAGGAACCGTCCAAATGGAGGTAGCAAAGTAACTTATCTGACTAGCGATTCGATACTTCGAGCACCTAATTAACACTGCCATACACTAAAAGGGTGAAAGGCTAGCGTGACCTTCTCGTGATTCAAAAAAAAAATTGTCATCGGGTGGGAATATAATAGTAGTAGTAGTCTTGCAGATAGGGCTGAAGGCAGAAAGAACTATCAATCTTCGCATGATACAGTTGGACCTGAGCTCGTCAGGCCTTCGGTATTCTTTCCCCTTTCTGGAGGTTAAGAGATCTTCCTTCGCATGAAGCTGCGAGTTTTTGACGCATGCGTCGAATCCGTATTGTAATATGGTTGTACTAAGTGGAAACTAACTGTTCGACTTACCAAGAAACTACAGACTTTCGTGAACCAATGCCTCCGAGGTATTTTAGGAAAATTCTGGCCAGAAGTGATCTCCAACGACGAACTTTGGAGTACAACTGGCCAGACTAAAATAGGCATTGAGATTGAAAGGCGGAAGTGGCAGTGGATCGGTTACACTTTGAGGAAACCAGATCAAAACATCACCAAACAGGCGCGGGATTATAATCATCAAGGAAGACGTCGAGTTGGTCGACCATATAACACATGGAAGCGAGCAGTTGAGCAGGAGGCCAGAGGAATAAACAGGTCTTGGCAACAGCTTAAGGCCGATGCTCAGGATCGCGCCTTGTGGAAGAGAGTTGTTTCTCTTCTATGCCCCTGTGGAGTGTGATTTGATTGATTAAGTTGGACTTGAAGACTTCAGATTAATTAGGGTTTGTAATGAACTTAGCTTCTGTTGCACAGGCTTTCACTAGCGCGTCATTAAGTGTTGACGCCGCCTCGAATTCGGCACATAGCTTCTCAAGGATCGACGTGGAATACAAAAAATTATGGCTTCGAGCAAATATGTGAAATCAATTTCTCCTAAAATAAATTCAAACGCAAAAGCAACCCTATTCTCTCCCTCTATTCTCAAGCGACATCAGATAAAGAAGTTTAGGGCGCGGTTCGTGAGGACGTACCAGACCAGGGAAGGTCCCAAAGAGCAAACCTTAAGAAACTTCGCTCGATCCTTCTCTTATGTTCATTGTCGTACGGAGCTCACACCTGACAAGCATATTCAAAGGGCTTCAGTTTAATGTACACCATTCATAAAAGCGTTGCAAATCACTTTAAAGCAGTGCGCAATCACTCTGATTGGAAATATCACGAAACAATTTCGCGTCATCTGCGCAGAGCAAAATTTTCGAGTGGGAAATAATAATCATTAATAAATAAAATAAATAACAGTGGTCCAAGATGGCTTCCCTATGGTACACCAGATGTATTTCGTATAGCAGAGGAATGGGCTCCTCGAAAAATCGCTTTTTGGGTACGATCTGATCCAATCTATGAAAGTAGAAGAAAATCCTAGTGCGTATAGTTTGTAAGGAATCGTCCACTTTATGCTAAAGTCGGTATATATGCAGTCAACCTGCTTACCGCCTTCAATCACTGGTATAGTGAAATTGGAAAATTCCATTAAATTTGTTGTGGTAGACCTACCTTTGGTAAGCCCGTGTTGGATTGGACTAATGATTGAATCTTAAAATGGTCGCTTCATCAATATGAAAGATCTTTATATTACGGAGCTTACAAGGACCAAGTGGTCCTACTTTTACCTTTTTAACACTTCAAAAAAAAAAATAGGTAAGGAAAATGTTATTTCGTTCGTTTGTCTTTCAATATTTTGTACCACGTGGATCATACCAAAAAAAAAGAAAGGCGGGATCTGAACGGCTAAAAATAGACCGCTTTTGTAGAAACTTTTACTTCTTCTACAATTGCAATACAGAACAAATCGGTCCTTGGCCTCCTGACCTTCAGGTTCCTTAACATTTTATTTGCCATTGTGAAAGGGTTATTAGCCCTTCACACAACCTTCTATCTACGAATTTTTATTTTCGTAGGTTGAGGTAAATAATGTATATCCAAGCAGGCAGTGTGATGGGATTATGCATCGACCGGGATTTGAACTCACGACCTTCGCATTGTAGACCAACACGCTACTCACTGGGCGCACCCTACCTTTTAGAAGCTTGCGGAGGTAAAATGCAATGGAAATGATTTACCATAGAGAGCCGACTGGACTTTTACTTGTTTTTTTTTTGGCGGGCTGAGCGCGAATTTGCTGGCTTTAGGGTATCAGAGAGGGAGTGGTTGGCGACAGGTAGAAATCGTTTATCTACATATGTTGATTTTATAGGGTACTATAACGGTCTACGATTTCTGTCTTTATATCTTAAGGTCTCGATACATCAGTGTTGCCATACTTACAGCATTTTTCATTCTTATCTAAAGTAATAAAAAAAAAGAATAAATCACAAAAGTCTAAACATAAAGACATCTTATAGATTTATGCGTTATGACAACATAAAACGTGCGAAATTTATTCAACTCGTTCCCACTCTCACTTCCCTAACCTAAAAATAAATTCCAGAAGAAGAATCGAAACATTCAACTAATTTCCAATTGATTAATGCGACCATAAGATACATTTGCCAATAAATAGATCAATTAAGAGTTGATTGTTATTATTTCGTAGTAGTTTAGCTGTTTGGGTTCTTTTTTTTTTTGTCTCTATGTCTCTCTCTCAATATGTTGGCCATCAATTTGCCGCACTGTAAGAAAGGTCACACATAAGGAAAACTGACAATAAATAAACTTATCGTGGGAATGGAACAAAAAAATTAAACACGCTCTCATCATTGTAGCTACGACGTTGAAACCGGTTTGAACCGAATGAATGAACTGTCGTAAGTTTTTTCAAAAAAAAAAAAAAACAATAAAATAACGACACGAGCTCAATTAGATGTGTTTTCTTCATTTTTATTTTCGTCTTAAGAACTTGTACCATAAAATCTTCAGATTGACCCGAGACTAAATCTCTGGCCAGAATTCTATTTGTCTTTAAGATATTCCGAAAATCTTGATTTTATTGATTTAGCACTAATCTAAAGTATGAAGGGGCCTAATGACTTCTCAAACGGATATGCACACAAAAACATAAAAATACATAAGATTACGATTATCACGTACATTGTTGTTGACATTCAACATTTTCCCGCCAAAGTTTTAGGCCATGCTCAAGTCCTCTCACCTCCTTCTACTCATAAATTTTCGATTATTAATTATCGAATTAGTCGGTATTGAATCGGAGTTGTGCGCAAGACTTTCTCTTAGCCAATCAAAACAAACCTCTGATATGCATTTGTCTTGCTCGCACAGTTTGTATCTCTTGTATATTTGTCTCTGTTCTTATAAGATAAAATATATTTGCCGCGGTTTTTTACATATATGTAAATAAAAAATAAAAAAATCTGTTGGATTTTTGACTTGTTATCGATAATTTATGGTAATACACAGCGGATCGCGGCACGGAACCAGTTTCCGCCATATTCTAATCTTGTTTATGTTTTTCATATCCGAAACGGTCAAATATTTCATTTAAATTGCCATTAAGATCACATTTGATTACATGAATAAGATTTTAGGTTGTGAAAAATGCCGATTCGGTAAGATATTGAGTTCGTTTGATCGACGACAATCGAGGCAAGCTATATATGATTTTTGGTTAAACCCTTTTTTTTCGGTATTTGTTGTTCACTGTATTAATTGATTGTTTTCGAACAGAATTTACATGATTTTTTTTCCTTTTCTGTAAACAAAATTAATGTTCTTGATGTCATTGGAAACAGATTAAGAAATTTTGACAACTACTGTCAAATTTTAATTTATTATTCTATTAAGGGGGGGGGGAGTGGAAGGGGAAGGCAGGAACAGGACTAGAGTCAAAATCTACACTTGCTAATATCCCCAGTACGAATGCAGATGGTGACATTCAGATATGAAGTTGTTTTTTAGAGGCGGAAAACTTTAAATTAGCAACACTGCTTTCTGTGACAGTCGATTTGACAGTTCCCGGTTATTTTGGGGTTAGTTTGATTTTGCAACTCATCATGAATAGACTCATGAGCAACGTTTTGTTCAAATTTATTTTGAAATCCACGGTTCAATTCGAGAAACTCATCGGGCATTACGTCCATTTTATGGTGCTCGTAATCGTCCGTCAGAGCGATTAATTCGAGAAAAATTCGTTTTCGCAATACGTTTACTCTTAACGATAATACGCATCCCGTAAGACGTCGTACAGTGTGAACACAACAAGCGATTGATGGTGTGCAGCGTAGTGTTGATGATGATCCAAATGTATAAGTGTAGGAGCAAGAGAGAGAGAGGAATAGGCAGAACACGGAAAAACACAAGCTGAAGAAGAGATGGGGCAGTCGTTACAGAGGTGCAGAGTTGAACGGAATGGAAAATTAAAGTGAATTATACAAGAACCTGAGTTTTGATTTAACCCCGACAACCCGATCCCACATTTTGAAGCTCAACACAAGAAAAAAAAAAGAACAATTAAAATCACAGTGCTCATAGCGAAAACAGAAATCGGGAAGAAAAAAAACACGCGGGTAGCGCGCGAAACATAACAGTAAACGGGACAGAAGAAAAGATTTAGCCAACTCGTGCGGCATTTCTCGCTGTAAAAGAAAAGAAAAAACGCTAAAATTAAGATCCGAACACTAATAGTGGAGGCAAGATCGCATTTCGTGGCATAAATCAGAAGTCTTGTTTTTTTTCCAGTGCATTTCAAAATAATCGCCCGATGAGCTGTACAAGTGTCACAGTCAATGGAAAAAGTGCGGTTACAGACAGAGAACAGCAAAATCTTAAATAATTAAGTACGGAGCGGATACGGAAAATCCTGCTTAGAAAAGGATTATCAGTCGACGGAAATCGAAGTTCACTGATGAGACGTCTTCGTGATTCGGAACTTACGAAATCAAATTCGAATTCGGACGACTCGTATAATAACTCTGCATCGGATTTAACCTCAACAAAGGTATCATTTAAAAACAAAACCACGTTCACATTTTTAGACGTGCAGACGTCCCTAAGAAAATTCTCGGGAGATGAATCGTATGATTCAGCAGAACAGTGGATGGATGATTTCGAGAAGTTAGTTAACTGGACAGATCTCCAGAAGCTGGTGTATGCGATTCAATTTCTGTGGTTTACAAAAGCTGGTCAGACCTAAAACATGAGCTACTCGATGTGTTTGAATTGAAGATTAATAGCGTGGATGTACATAGAGCACTGGCTTCGTCGAAAAAAAAATGTAAACGAGAGTTTCCTGGCATATTTTCTCCGAATAATCAGTCTTGGTTCGCACGGATCAGTTGATGACTCTTCGGTCATAGGATATATGATAAATGAAATTACGGACAAGCCAGAAAACAAAGTCCTTCTCTATGGTGCTTCAATCTTGGTCGAATTCAAAGAGAAGCTACGACTGTACGAGCAATTTAGGTGTAATACTGCGGATTCACAAAAAACAACAGAGAAACCAGTAAACTCCAGTTCGAACAAACCACTCAAACAAAGCCGATCAAAAATAAATTGTGGTTATCGCAAAAAACCGGGCCATGCTGAGGACGTATGCCGTCAGAAAAATTATAAGTGCTTTAACTGCGGAAAAATGGGACACAAGTCGGTGGATTGCTGGATAACGAGTGAAATGCCGCCAACGACGCATACATAACTTTCAGCGAACAGTGTACCCTTTCGCCCAGCACCAAAGGAAACAATGATATGCGAGAACGACGACTCGGTACCGTCAATGTACAAAACAGTAAATATACAGTCAACCAGATCGGAAGCATTGCTGGATACAGGAAGCTGCTTAAATCTGGTAAGAGAAGACCTTTTCAACAGATTGGAAAAGAAATCAACAGTAACGAAATCAGTGGTAACTCTGATTGGACTTGGAAAACAGAAAATATACACAAAAGGGTTTGGTAAATTCGTGATCATCATCGATGAACAGCATTTCGACGTGGTGGACAACAACCACCTGCCAATGGAGCTCGTACTGGGAACAGAACTTCTGCAACAGGCTAAACTGACAATTTCAGCGACACAGGTACAAATCAAGAAGGAGGAACCGGAAACAGGATTTGAACAGCAGATGTTAGCAATACAGGTCGACCAAAACAGCGGGGAAGAACCAGATGAAGTGCAGTAATTGATTCAACAGTACAAACCTAACCCTAATCCAGTCAGCAAGGTACAAACAACGATAGTACTGTTAGACGATGAACCAGTGGTACAACAACCGCGACGTCTGGACCCAAGCGAGAAGAAAAAAGTGGAGCAGCAAGTGAAGGAGTAGCTAACTCAAGGTATAATTTCTCCTAGTAAATCTAATCACATGAGTCCAATCGTTTTAGCGAAAAAGAAGGACTACATGAGATTGAACAGCTTAATTCTAAAAGAATGGTTTCCTATACCGAATATGGAGGAACAGCTGGAGTCGTTGCAAGCAGTGAAAATGTATACAACACTGGACCTTAAGAACGGTTTTTCCAGGTGCCGATGGATATGGATTCCAAAAAGTATACCGCGTTTGGATGTCAACTCGGCGTGTTTGAATTCAACTCTACGCCTTTCGGTTTGAACCTTATTCTGCAGAATGCAATTATTCTATACATGGATGACATAATAATCCCAACGGTCGATGAACAACAGGGTCTAATCCAGTTAAAAAGGATACTGCAAGTAGCAGCATCCAGTGGCCTGCAAATTAATTGGAAGAAATGCCAGTTTCTACAGAAAAAAGTCGAATTTCTGGGATACCACTGTGTCCAAAAACTAGTCGGAATTTTTTTATAAATCAAAAAATCTTTATTTATTCTTTCAAATCAATTTCGTCCCCTTCAAAATAGTCCCCTCTCGATATAATACACTTATGCCACCGCTTTTTTCAGTCTTCGAAGCATGCCAAAAAGTCTTCTTCCGGTATAGCCTTCAGAGCGCGCGCCGATTCTCGTTCAATGTCTTCAATCGACTCAAAACGGTTTCCTCGGAGTGGTCTTTTGAGTTTTGGAAATAGCCAGAAGTCACACGGAGCCAAATCAGGTGAATAAGGTGGTTGCGGAACGATATTGGTTGCATTTTTGGCGAAAAAGTCACGAAGAATCAGTGCAGTGTAGATGGCGCATTATCGTGGTGTAAAAACCAAGAGTTGTCTTTCCATAAGTCCGCCCAAAACATCTTTCAAAAAGGAATTAATTGATCCTTTTGATACGCCAATTTCATCAGCAATGTCTTTTATAGTTAATCGACGGTTTGCAAGCTCTAATTCTTTTACTTTTTGGATGTGAGCATAGTCAGTTGAGGTCGATGGTCGACCAAGGCGCTCTTCGTCTTCAACGCGTTCTCTACCTTCTTTGAACAATTTATACCAATCATATGTTGTTGATTTTGGTAGAGCTCGGTCCCCGTAAGCCTTATCCAACATTTTCAACGTTTCTGCAGCATTTATTCCATTCAGGAAACAAAATTTGATCGCACTTCTTTGTTGAATGATTTCAGACATTGTAAAAATCGCCAAATTCACTTTTTGTGTCGCACAAAAACAAGCGTAACTCAAACACTAATAAATATTTTCACATATAAATTGGCATGGAAGTCAGTAACAGTTGTATTAACTTAAAAAAAAAATATTGAGCGAAAATATTTACCCGCGTAATTTAAATCGAAAAATTCCGACTAGTTTTTGGACACAGTAGTATATCATCGAAGAAGGTACTATTAAAATCTCAGAGCAAAAAACAGCGGCTGTTGTTAAATTTCCAGAGCCAACCACAATAAGAAAACTGCAAAGCTTCTTGGGATTAAGTGGCTACTTTCGCAAGTTTATTAAAAACTATAGCTACATATCTCATCCCCTTACGGAATTAATTAAAAAAGGGACAAAAAACTCGAATTCGATGAAAAGGAAAGAGCGGCGTTTCAGACTTAAAAAAACGTCGAATCAACCAATACTACACCTATTGAATTATTCCTTGCCAGCAGAAGTTCATACGGACGCCAGCCAGGAAGGAATAGGAGCAATTTTATTACAAAAATCACCTGTGGACGATAACTGGCATCCAGTACACTATTTCAGTCGCAAAACAGCAGGATCGGAAAAAAATTATACTCGCTATATTTTGGAGGCCTTAGTAGTAATAACAGCACTTAAAAAGTTTCGGCCCTATCTCCTAAATATTTCATTTACGATAGTAACCGATTGGAAGGCAATCATGCAAACGATGTCTAAGCAAGAAATATCGCCGATGATAGCACGATGGGCTATTCTTCTCCAGAATTCGAGCAGGTGAGAGGCTAAAACATGTCGATGCTCTCAGCAAATCACCAGTCATGGTTTCGACAACACTTTCTTCGTGGATCAAACAGGCGCTGGAAACAGATTCAGCTATACAAAAATTCGGCAAAATCAGCAAGGTTCGTCAACAGAGTACGTAACAACTAACGGTCTCCTATACAGATGTAAAGATGGACGGTATCTAATATTAACGCCAGAGAATATAGCAGACCAACTTACAGACTTACCAGAATAGCAGACCAACTTTTTTTTTTTTTACAGAATGACCTGTGTTATAGGCAATTTCGGCCTTTATGTGCAATGCACAAACACAGTCATGGAGGGAAGGAATGGGATTGGGAAGGTTGGGGAAGGGGAGTGAGAACGACCGTAGCGAGTGGAGAAGCTGGTATATTACTCAGTTGTACTGACTGCTTACTGAAAAATATTTGTAGATGTTATGGGAGACTGAATGATAGAAAGCGAACAGAAACCATCTACTGAGTATTTAGGCCTTCTTGAAGTGGAACTGTTTCACTTTTACACCGTTTCCCCATTTTATTTCGAATAATTTTTTATCACCAGTAGCAACTGAAAAATTTGCGCTTAAAAAATCCCGTCTGGAGTGGGAATCGAACCCACGAGCTATTGACTGAGAAACAAGCACGCTGCCCACTACGCCACGGAAGCCTTACCAGTTTACGACAATTACATGAATCGAAAGGACACTTCGCAGCACGGAAGTTAATGTCAATCGATATCAGAAATTTAGAGTCAAAAATTGAAAATTGTTGCAAAAACTGCGTAGTTTGTCTTTTGTCGGACAGGAAACGCGGAAAGAAAGAGGGGTTTTGCATCCAAAACCGAAGGATGATGGTCCATTTCATCTAGACCACATGGGACCAATGACAGCAACGGATAAAAACTATAAATACGTATTTGCAGTTATCGACGGCTTCACAAAATTCTGCTGGCTGTAAGCTGCGAAGTCAACGGCTACCTCGGAAGTTTTAAAAAACTTAATTGTACAACAGCAAACTTTCGGGAATCCTGCTAGATTTGTCACCAACAAAGGAGCGACTTTCACTTCAACCGACTTTAAAGACTTTTGTTCGGAAAACAACTTAACGCACATCCAGATAACAACAGGCGTACCACGTGGAAACGGACAGGTTGAAAGACTGAATCAAATCATAATATCAGTGCTAACAAAATTAGGACATCAGGATACTAAGAAATGGTATCAACATCTACGAAGAGTACAAACAGTAATAAACAGTACCTATCAAAGGTCAATAGACAGAAGCCCATTCGAAGTTATGTTTGGAATTCCGATGAAGCGCAAGAAAGATACAAGTTTACTAAATATTTTGAATAATGAATTGATAAACGCCTTCGTCGATCAACAGCTGGCTAAAAAGCAGATCAACAGAATTCAACTAGAAAATCGTACGGATTATAACGAAAAAGCTAAACCTTAGCATCAATATAAGATCGGCGATCTGGTAATGATCAAGAGAACACAGTTCGGCTCGGGACTTAAACTAAAAGGACAGTTCCTGGGACCGTATAAGGTAACATGCATAAAGTCAAACGACAGATATCTCGTCGAAAAACAGAACGACGGAGAAGGCCCTGTGAGAACATTATCTTCGGCGGACAACCTAAGACTCTGGATACCATATTCATCCGGGGCGGATGACCTGCAGGACGGCCGAATGTAGGAGCAAGAGAGAGAGGTATAGGTAGAACACGGAAAAACACAGGCTGAAGAAGAGATGGGGCAGTCGTTACAGAGGTGCAGAGTTGAACGGAATGGAAAAATAAAGTGAGTTATACAAGAACCTGAGGTTTGATTTAACCCCGACAACCCGATCCCACATAAATTCATCATCGTGCACAACAATTAAACTTGTGACCATCCGCTTTATGGGCAATTTTGAGATCTTGGTTTAACACATCGGTCAATAAGTCCGTAGGATAACAAAGAAAATACAGTTTTTTCGGTCTAATTTTGCTTTATTCTTCGACATAGTTTCCTTCAAGAGTGATACAATCGGGCCAACGCCTCTCTAGCTTTTCGATACCAGTTTTGTAGAACAACTTGTCTTTCGACTCAAAATGTGCCTCAGTTGCGGAAATTACCTCTTCATTTGAGCCATATCTTTTGCCAGCAAGCATTTTTTTTCAGGTCTGCGAAGAGCCAGTAGTCGCTGGGGGCTAGATCTGGAGAATACGGTGGGTGCGGAAGCAATTCGAAGCCCAATTCATGTAATTTTGCCATTGTTTTGATCGACTTGTGACACGGAGCATTGTCTTGATGAAACAGTATTTTTTTCCTCTGCATGTGTGGCCGTTTCGCAGCAATTTCTCGCTTGAAACGTTCAAGTAATGGTATATAATAATCGGTATTGATGCTCTTTCCCTTCTCAAGGTAGTCTATGAAGAATATACCATGTGCATCCTAAAAAACTGAAGCCATTACCTTGCCAGCCGATGTTTGAGTTTTTGGTCGCGGTTCTCCCGCTGCTGTCCACTCGAATGACTGCCGATTTGACTCTGGAGTGAAATGATGGATCCAAGTTTCATCCATTGTCACATACCGCCGCAAAAAATCTTTTTTATTGCGTCGAGACAACTTCATACAGGCCTCCGAATCGTCGACACGTTGTTGTTTTTGGTCCACTGTGAGCAAACGCGGCACCCACTTAGAAAAGAGCTTTCGCATCGACAAATGCCCATTCAAAATTGTGTGCACACTGCCTTTCGATATCTTTAGAGTGTCTGCTAACTCTTGCAACTTCACTTTACGATCGGCCAAAACGTTTTTGTGGACTCTTTTAATGTTTTCTGGAGTAACAGCTTCATTTGGCCTTCCATCGCGGGGCAAGTCCTCAGTCGAGCTACGACCACATTTAAACTCGGCAAACCACTTCTCAACCATTTGTCTCGACGGAGCAGATTCCAAATAACACTTTTCAAGCCATGCTCTTGTTTCAACGGTGTTTTTTCCCATCAAGAAGCAAAGTTTTATCAACACACGAAATTCGGATTTTTCCATGTTTTTAAAAATAACAAAAGTAGCGTCACTTCGAGCACTGTAGCTTGTAAACAAAGAATCAGAATGTCATGAAATTTTGACGCGTCGCTTCTGAAAATTGGTACTCCCTGACAATACAATTGGTTCGGCCACAGAGGTGCCATCTGTGGGTCATCCTACGGACTTATTGACCGATGTGGTACGTGCTTATAAGATTCAACTTGTTCAGGAATTGAAGTCAGACGATCATCGTTCGCGTCGTACATTTGGTGAATGGGCCGCTTTTTTGACAAAAGGGACAAAAAATTACCATTTCACTTAGCTTCCGTATTCAACACTCTCCGAGACAAGTCGCAACAAAATTAATATTTCTATTGTAACTTTGTTTGTAAGTTAGTTTTATTTAAATAGTAGGAACAATCTCTACATGCCAAACCTACAGGAATCGCCCACTATCTCAAACGTGTAGATGCGCGTGGTGGTGCACAGCTTTCCAACCTTCCGGCGGGGATAATCTGACGAGTATCACGATCGGTACTGTTACAATTGTATTGTGCAGTAGTCAAACACGGCCAGGATTGGATTAAATTTATTTAGCGATATGTGACAAATTTCAAAATCGCCCCTCTTTTGTCCATAATATAAGTTGACCACCTAACGAGAGCTATTCCGGTGACCGTTGGTAGTGGATGTTTCTGGAGGAGCATAAGATCCTCTTGGGTTGTAGCGTGTGAGCGGCTACTGCGCTGTGTTTCGTCCCAGGTCTGCTTACGACGGACTCGCCAGTAAGGCTTGTGTAAGCAGGCCCTGCCTTAGACGCTAAGGAAATATGCTGGTAGTTGGACTAGAAGCTAGGGTGTAGCCTAGTAGGTAGCGTGTTTGTCTACAATGCGAAGGCCCGTGAGTTCAAATCCCGGTCGACGCATGATTCCAGCACACAGCCTGCTTGGCTATACCTTGGTCACCTCAATCTACGAAAATGAAAAATTCGTAGATAGAGGGTTGTGCGAAGGTTTAACAACACTTTCACAATAAATAATGAAAAATGTTAAGGAACCTGAAGGTCAGGAGACCAAGGACCGATTTGGACTGTAGTGTCATTTCGAGTTCCAAAGCCGTCGTAGTTATCTAGACCCCACGACTTAGTCGGTTAGTAGCGATACACTATAATGCCGCCACAGGGTTTCACTCTCGATTTTCCGTCAGACTTCTGCTGGTCCTGTGTAAGCTCGTGCTCAGGAAGAATACGAATATTTATTTTTCGGGGCAGCTACTTCCGTTTTTTGTTGCTGAGATCTGTGATAGAGTTCATGAGTTCAAGTGTTCGAAAACTGTGACTCATGCGGCAGTAGGACTTATCCTGGTAACAACATCGCATATCTCTGAACCCAACAAAAAATGCTTATTTGTAATGCACAGATCGAATTTCCCACTGTGAATTCAAAACACCAAAATTCATCAAAACAACTGCGCCCGAATCGCGTTCAAACCGAATTGAGTTATTTCATCTGAATCGAAGTATCTAATTCGGCCATTAAATTCGTTCCTCGAAAATACGATGAAGAATGCGTGTTGTGTCTACAAATTTGAGTCA
The DNA here is from genome assembly GCA_963669355.1 of Chorisops tibialis. Taxonomy (NCBI): domain Eukaryota; kingdom Metazoa; phylum Arthropoda; class Insecta; order Diptera; family Stratiomyidae; genus Chorisops; species Chorisops tibialis. Next base: position 11,109,678 of record OY770262.1, on the reverse strand, counting down.
TGCAAAAGGGCACTAGAGTGAATCGTCGAAAGAACAACAACTTTGTGTTCCGTCGCTACTGACGGACTCTGTATTTACGGTGCGCGATTTCCTTGCGATATCGCGCGTTCGGTCCGCTGAATAATTCGGTTTTTTAGTTTGAAAGTTTTGAGCAATCTTTTAAAAATAGCTCGCGATTAAAAATAGGAGGTCGATTCGTAAAAATAAACATTCCCTCCGCACACAGTTCAGTCAGCGCGTCGCGCAATATTTCGACCACTATCGCCCTCCCCACCACCCTCCATCCAATCGCCCTCATCTGCGTCAACATCTTTCGATCAGAATCCGCCATGAACGCGTCCCATTCGACAGTTCTATACGAGGCATTTATGCCATGGGCCTTTTTCAATCACACGCTCTGAACGTGCGTGCATGCGGGTAGTAAACAAGGGAATTCGGGCCACTAGGGGTCAGCTAGGAGCGCGGTATTACCACTGTCTATCTAAAATACTAAAATTTTATGCAGATAAGTAGCCACAGGAATCATATCGCCATTATCGGGAGGATATGATGGATCTATTTTTAAGTGTGCGTCGTCGTTGTTCACTCTGTTGTAGCGAATTTCTCGCTTTGAAGTGTCTTTAAAAAACATTACGCTGTTTTATTTTTACACCGAACCATGTCTTGTCCCGTCGAAAAATAGAACGATCTGCATGACATTTTAAGGAGAGCTATCGCTGTATGTGCGGAATTTTTCGTTATCACGCGCTGTAAATCAACAAAATACCGCGAGGAAAAACCAGTGCCATTGGCCCAACCAGATCGGCAAACATCGAAAAGTCAATATCTCATCATTAACATATAAATTAGTTGAAATCAGCCATCGAATTTTACATAATCTGGAAGATATCTAGTTTTAATTTTTTTTAGGCCCCTACGGCAATATTATCGATTAACTATTTGTTATCTTGGCGGACTATACTAGCGTTTTGATCTTCTAATTACTGAAAAGTCATAGTGATTTTCTGTAATATATTTCGCACAAGATAAGCGTCAAATTTTAAGAAAAACCGAAAAATCGCTTAGCTGGAACAACAAAACAAAAACAAAATGTTTCGAAATTTAATCAATGCCGACCAGAAGTCTCTTATCTCGAAAATATTTCAAAAAACTCATAATAATTCTTTAGATTATCAAATTAGTCAGATTACCCTGAATTAATTAAAAAAAAAAAAAATTTTTTTTTTGGTTGAAAGTGTAAACAACTTTGACGTCTTTAATGGGTTGAGAAAACGATATGGATATGTGTTTATCTTTTGCTGTTTTTTTTATATTTTCGTTTTGAAGATTGTGGATATGAATTTGGAGTTGGACTGGATACATCTTGTTTTCTTTTTTGCTAGCGATCTTGGAATATTGGTGGAAATAAGATGGAAGTTATATCCAAGGTAAAGCTAGGGTGTAGCCTAGTGTGTAGTGTGTAGTGTGTAGGTCTACAATACGAAGGTCGTGATTTCAAATCCAGGTCGATGCATAATTCCAGCACACTGCCTGCTTGGGTATACCTTGGTCATCTGAATCAACGAAAATGAAAAATTCGTAGATAGAGGATTGTTCGATGGTTTAACAACCCTTCCACAATAAATAATAAAAAAATGTTAAGAAACCTGTAGGTTAGGAGGTCATTGTTAGGACGACACAGTGGACTGCAACATAAATCGGCGGAACTTGCAATAGCCGAAGCTCGCAAGTCCCACCTCGCCCCGACGAGATCGAAACTCAGAACGAAGCCCGCCAGAAAAGCGCACCATTGACCACTTCGCACGTCCCACCTTACCTATAAGATCCCGAAACCCATCCATCAGATCATTAAACCCACCGATCAGATCAAAAGCTCGCTAAACAAATCGCAGTCTCACTTTAACTATGGCCAAACCATTCATAACTATACTTCCTCAGTGTAAAGCAATAACACCGAGAGCACGAGCATTGTGTGTAAATGGTATAGACATCACCAAAGACTATCAACTAGGTTTGGGATAGTCTTTGATATCACTGAGCTGAGCAGTGAACAGTTTGCAGATATCGCTCAGCGCGAGCGATATAACAGATACGAAGTGTTCAATACGATTTTCTATATAGCTTTCGAACTCCACTGTTCGAAATCAAAAACAAAACACTTCACTCTTATATTTCACCAAAACTTTAATTCTATTCTATTTGCAAAATTACACTACTGCAAGCTAATACAAAGTCTCAAAAAATTTTAAGTTCAAAATACAAAAAAAGGTTAGCGACTTAGTTCTCTGGGTCAAGTGCGATCAACGAATTCAGGGGAAAATAACCCAAAGTGAAAATTCCGGTACATTAACAAAAAATCACTTTAGTGTGAGAGTGACATCTATGATTTGATTTACTTTGACAAGTTAACATTGAGATTTGACTTTTCATAGTTTCCTTACGTTGAGTAAGTTTGGTTGATGGATTTCCAACGCGAAGAAAGACAATATCAGATGTCCCAAGCGGCAATCGAGCGACGAACGACGTTCATATGAAATCTCTTTCGTTGGGCGATTGGTGAGCTTAACGCTGGGGCTGGGTGAAGTGTGACTGCGATTTGTTTAGCGAACCTTGATCTGATCGATGGGTTTTGGGATCTGATAGGTGAGAACGTGCGAAGTGGTTAATTTTCTATGACCGTGTGTTTTTTTTTATTTGGTTTGTATACATGCGATGGGTAAGAGGCAGCTTGTTTGGTGAGTTTTGTTCTGAGCTACGATCTCCTTGAGGTGAGGTGAGATGTGCGAGTTGCGCGATTAATGTGCGAGGGCGAATAAGAACTCTGGGATTTGTAGCGATGATCATTGCGGCAATTTTATTGGCGATAGACCGTAAGCAGTATGAATTTGCTCTACTCTTCTAATCGCAGTTCTTTTCAATTTTCAATCACAATATGCGATTGCTCTTTTAAAATAGCGGTGAAAAAATCGCTGTTATGTAAAATAGCATACCATCTCTAATCGTTATCTCTATTCGCTATCATCATATTTGTCCCTTCTAGAAAAAGTGACTCAGCCCTTTTATTTGTATCTGGGCAGAATCAGACCAAATCAGTTCTGCTCCGCCAACTTACTAGCTTCCGGAACAGGTCCAATGGTGGTGGTGTTAGTGGATCGTACGGTATGTAGATTGAGGCTCGCTTAGAACCGTTTACTACCATTTCTCAAACTACAACCGCTTGGTCCTCGCTGCAAAACTGAGAGAGCTTGATTAATTTAAAATCTTCCTTACTGTACATGAATGCGGCTTACCTGCTGCTGTACCGTGTTACACATTAAATATATTGGCGCTGAATTCAAGGTTTTTGTTATCGCTACTCACCCACGGTTCTTGGATGAGTGCCACGTCGCCCCTACCCAGATGTAGATGGGTCTGCAGATTCACAGTCGCCGCTGCACTATGGTGGAGGTTTATCTACACCACCCTGGCCATCGCTACTCCTTCTTCCCAGGGTAAAGTGGATCCGGTACAGTCTGAAGTGATTTCCACTTTGAACTTAGTCATCTGACGAATCCTCCAACTTCTCGTGTCAAGGTCGTTCTGCTTACTGATCCGCTGAAAGAATCGCGACGGCTTAATGTTCCGGTCTTTGAGTGTAACGCTGGCGTGGATCAGACGTGGAACATTGTCCTTATGGAGTACGACTAGCCTTGCGTTGACATAATGCAGCTTCATTCCACTTAGCTTTTGTGGGGAAGGCACTTGAACGCTGGTCTGTATTTGCTTCAGTCAAACCTGGTTTTGAGAACCCCCTGGGTCCATGTGTCCGTAGGATTGTGACCTCCTCTTCTATTTCGGACCGATTCTCTCTTCAGCGATTTTTCCTTCGGGATCTGTCAAGTCTACGATCAACATGTTAAGACTACCTGCAGTCGCGGCATTGTAAGACTGTTCTTCGCATTTGGCTTTCTTTGCAGTCGCTCCTATCAATTAGCGCTAAACCGATTCAGATGACGATGGACTAACCGCCTTTAGGTCACGCGGGTGCTTTGCGGTTATAAGTCTTCTTTGGGTCCCGCTACCATTCTTCCTGATGCCCGGAGGGTCAGGCAGCGTCAGTGCAGAGTCAGCGCATACTACACTTGAAGAAGTGGCACTATTCGCAGCTTTGGCCATCTCTCTTCTGCACAGTTTCGCTCTACCTCGTTGTCGTCTGCGTGCGACATTCCGTGGACACGGCTTTTTTCCTTGCGTGCCAGAGTCAGTCTTCGTTGCATCCGCTTCCGTCAACGACAGCAGTTTATCGACCAGTGGCTTGACAGTAAAGCACGATTGAATTTGATGCTTCAGATATACATCGCTATCGATGCCGCCAAGGAGCGTACTTCCGCCGCTGTCCTCGCCATCAACCGAAGCAGTAGTGATTTCCATAAAAACAACCTGCTCAATCATTGCTGTATTGGATGGATCAATAACATGATCACTTCCACGACCTGATCCAAATGTCGTGGAGGCTATTCTGCTGGAGATTAAGGTGGTGTCATTATCTCCCGAGCCCTCGCCGGTAGTCGCAGATCCTTCCGACACTTGGGTAGACATATCTACCCATGTTGTTCGTGTCTCGTCCTTCATGGTGTGTTTCCCCAAAGCGAGGTTTACTTTTTCGTGTACCAACCTGCGAAAAAAGACGTTGGGATTTGATGTGGACGATAGGGGAAATGGGCTACTAGGATCAGGAAATGGTTTTAGGGAAATAATGGCACTATTTCGATGAAAAACATTCTCTTTGTCCCCGGCTGCTTATTCGCAAAATAGTTTATGTGGTAGATAGTCGTCGACTATCCGTAACCTTTGGAAGCGCGAGGTGGCATACAGCTCCGCAACCTTCAGGAGGAATATGACAAGCACTACACTGTGGTCACAATAGTTCCCCTTTATTTCAAACATTAATTTTCTGATAAGACCCTCTTCGGGAACATAGGGCAGAAACAGGTCTCTTCCATAAGGCGAAAATCTCTGCATCCAGAATTGGGGAATTAAAAGCCGTTGACACCTGTGAATGGTTTACGAGGTGGCAGCCACAAGAACAGAATTTTTTGGTAAACCTTCCTTTCCATCGTAGCTCCCTTATATTTCCTGCGTGTAATTATTAGGTTGTTGCAGATGAAATGGTGACTGCTAGTAAAATTTAAACAACTTTAACTCTTATAAAACTTAATTTTATTAATCAAAATAGGTACCAGCAGATGCAATACACTTCTCCCAACGAGATACAAGTGCATTTATGCCAGTTTCGTAGAAGTCCGACTTTCTAGACTGAAGAAATTTTTGATTACTGCTTCATTGTTAAATTGTTTCCCCGCCAAAAAATGATCCAAATGTTTAAAAAAGTGGTAATCGGTTGGCGAGAGGTCTGGCGAATATGGTGGATGAGGAAGAGTCTCATACTACAACTCGTTTAATTTTTTGACCGTTATTCTTGAAACATGAGGCCGTGTTTTGCTCAGTAACTCATGCGGAACCCATTTATTAAGCTTTTTTCACTTTTCCAAGCTGTTGCAAGTGCTGGGAAACTGTCGAATAGTGTACGCCCAGTTTCTCACATGGCTCACTTTGAAGGGTCATATCTCCTGATCGGAATTTCTCGAACAATCGCTGTGTGGTTCGTTCGCTTACTGTGTCAGCTCCAAATAATGTTTTTGGTTGCCTCCCTTGCGTTGTGGCCAAGTTTGAACTCGTAAAGAAAAAGTAACCGTTTTTGACTCGATTTCATGTTTTTTTTTGTTTTTTTTCTCTCCGATCTCAATGAAATCGAAAACTGAAATGATTCCATAAACAAATGTGGGAGTATTTATACTTCAATATTCATTCCTACCAGAGCCACCTGGCGGCAGTTTAAAACATGAAAATCGCAACTAACTTCACTTCATCGTGAAAGTCGCCATTTCATCTGCAACAACCTAATAATTACATCACTAATGTCTCTACAGCGAATATTTTCAACACCACTAAGTCGTTTAGTTGCCCGCTGTATATTTTAATTGGTCCGCACGAAAAACAATGTCTTGCTCTTTCGCTGGGATCGTTTTATGTTGCCTTCAATTATAGGTGAGCGGTGTGTGGGCTGGCTGAAATCTGTTCCTAAACAGATCACTTCCATCATCTCGCGGGTCAATAACATTTTGTTGTTGAATCGCTTGATGGCATCCGCCTCGATCAATCATTGGTTTTTTTGGTTCTTCGCTTTATGTCCCTTTTCAATTTGGTAGCACTCATTATGCGTATAGGAAGGGAATTTGAATGGAGACTCCTACATGCTAGGCTACTACAGAAAGCGATTCTCTCATCACGTATTATTTATTGATCGCGTCTTACTACGATCCGTGACCCCAACTATTCCGGAATAGCGCGCCAAACTTGATGATCGTGGCGCGTGGGTGTCACGGATTAATTTTATTAGATCGGCCTCACTGGTTTTTTTTTTGTTTTAGTTATTTAAAAATATTTAGCTTTATTTTTGACACACTATCTGCCCAGTTAGTCGGTGATGTTTACTTTTGCGGCAATTGGGCGGGGATTTTATTTTCCAATGACATTGGTTACGGTGAATTTGCACGAAGATGGACCGACCGGTAGCATTTTTTCCCACACTGCCAACGCAATTTGCGACCGGAAAAGGCTGTGTCGACCGATCGGCAGATGACGTCGTCTGGTTTTATTTAATTTTTTTTTTGCCTCGTGTGATAGCATACCTTTTTTGGAAGTCAAATTTTGAAAACAAATATTTTTGAATCAGCGCACTCCTTCGCGCATTCTCGATCGTATTGCGACGCACGATCACCTGTACGATCGTTATCAAATATTTATTTAAATAAACACATGTTTATTTACTTATTTATTAAAAATGATCATCATTATATTTGCAATTGCTGCACATGATCTGCGCGTTTTCCGTGTGTTCTTAAGTTTTCTGAAAGCACCAAGGTTGTGTTTGTTCGATGCATCCAAGCTTATACATAATTTGTCTTGGCAACATCTGTCATGACAACATGCGATTCCAGCACGCCATTCACCGTCCGCTGTCAAGACCCGCATAGCGCCACTCAAAATAATGTCGATTCCCCACCTTGAATTAGAAGTGGCGGTGTTAAGAACTCGATTGGCTCGAACAATCCAGGACCGACACACTATAAAGTTCTCCTAACGCCATTTTTGATCCGACCATAGCCCTCTAAAGTGAAAGCCATGTAAGTCAATCAAACAACAAAAAGTTGGAGTCATCAAAAAAAAAGGACAGTTCCTTACGAACTCGCTAGCTTTTTTATGGAGCGGACACGGCGGGCTTCGTAAGAACCACGTTTATTTTTAAATGCGGTGTTTAAGATGGTTAAGCTGTCTAAGGTTTTTTATTAATAGTACTCGGCGTGTAATTATTACACAGCAGTTGAGCAGGAGGCCAGAGGAATAAACAAGTCCTGGCAACAGCTTAAAGCCGATGCTCAGGATCGCGCCTTGTGGAAGAGAGTTGTTTCTGTCCTATGCCCCTATAGGGGGTCTTAACAGGAATTTGAAAAAATTTGAATTGAATTATTACACGTTGATGCCAGTGGAATGGATTTTTAATTGAAAAAGCGCAATCAAAGTCAAATATTGGTCTCCCATCGAAGAGAATCTGTCATTTATATTGTGCAAAGTTCTTCGGTTATTTTTCGCACGGAAATTGTAGAATTTTAGTTATTGCGAAAAAGTGTACACTCGCGTAATATTTCCGAGTTCAATTCGTTGTAATTGTGATTTTATGTTGTTTTCGGTAAATCGTGTTTTTACGATAAGATCATTCAAAAATTAGACAGGTGGTCTTTTGAAATCGAAAAATCCATGACGTCATACACATTGGAGTCATTCAAGATGGCCGCTACTTCAGTTGTGCCTAGCTTGAGAAGTAGAAAGCTTGGGTCCGACTCAAAAACGGTACTTTGCTGGATAAATTCAGATCTATTATTATTATTATTATTTATATTAGGGGAACACTTACGAGCACTGCGGCCTTTCCGGCTTATTGTGCGATTATTGCCCCTTTACCCTACCATAACTCAAAGCTTTGGCTAATTTGAGTATCTGTAAGGGAGCCATGTTGGCCAGTTTCTCGGTGGAAAGGAAACCTTTCTCAAGAAGATTATGACTTTTCCTTGCCACTGCTTCACAGTGGCATAGGATATGTATTGTCGTTTCTGAGTCTTCGAAACAGAGGCGGCAGATGTCTGTTTCAGCTAAGCCCATATTATTGAGGTGGTGGTTCACTCCACTGTGCCCCGTCATTAGGCCGATTAGATTATTAATATCGCTCTTTCTGAATTTCAGGATATCCTCCACTTTGTTTTTTTGTGGTATGCTTAGTTTTTTTGAGCTTGATAAGCCTGGAAGTATATTCCAGTAGATTTTGTGTTCTTGTTCAACCCAGTATCGAGTTATGATGCTCTTTTGATTTTCCGCAGAATGGCTCTGGACCAATAAAGTTTTTTTTCCGCGCCGTTTTTTGCAAGGCGATCAGCCCCTTCGTTTCCATCAATTCCCATATGTCCTGGTACACACATTAAGGTTACGTCGTTCCTTTTCCCCAGGATGATTAGGTCTTGAAGACAGTCCCAAACTAACCTCGATCCGTGTTTATTGGATGCTAGGGCTTTGAGAACCGCCTGACTATCCGATAGGATATAAATTGATTTGTTGCGATGAGCTCTCCTCATAATATTCTCTTGGATACATAGCTCCATTGCAATTAGTTCAGCCTGGAAGATTGTGGCTTCTTTGCCGAGTGGTTTTGAAACCGAGAAGTTAGGACCTTTGACTCCGGCTGCTGTCCCCTCAGAGGTGCGCGGACCATGTGTATACCAGATAATTGATCCCTCTTCCATTTCAGGTAGCGAGGATTGCCCGTCCTTGCGTTCTCTGATTATAACTTTGAAGAGGGTTTCAAAGTTATATTTTGTCGGCATAGCATCCGATAATGTGGAGGTTAGAACCTCCAATTTTGGGTTTCTTAGGATTTTGAGGTGGCCTCTAAAATCCCCTGGTTTGTACTTGTTTTCCCTCTTTATGCGTAACACCCCTTTCTTTTATTTGGAGATGTATGGGAGGGATGTTAAGGAACATTTCCATTGACGCTGTAGGACAGGTTTTCATTGCTCCTGTGATACCAAGACAAGCTAGCCTTTGGATTTTTTGTAGCGTAAGCTGTGCTTTTCTTTGTAAAGTTTTAGTCCACCATATTGTTGATCCGTATGTGACTATTGGAAGAATGATTGTTCTGTAGCACCAGTAAATCATTTTGGGCTTTAGTCCCCATTTTCTGCCAAATAAGCTTTTACAGCCCCAAAATGCCTTTAGTGCTTTGGCATGAGTCCATTCTATATGTTTGTTCCAGTTGAGTTTTCTATCCAGTATGACATCTAGATATTTTACCTCATCTGAAAAGGGTATTATTGTTCCATTTATTGAAGGGGGTGTGATAAACGTTTTTCTTCTATTTGTAAATGGTACTAACCCAGTCTTACTTGGGTTGATGTTCAAGTTCTTAGATTGACACTTCTAAGGCTGATTGTATTCTTTCCGATATAATTAAATCATGTTTGCCTCTAATGATAATTACGAGGTCATCGGCATTTCCCATAGCCTCGTATCCCTGTTCTGTTAGACGGTCTAGGAGTTCATCTACTACAATTGACCAAAGAAGTGGAGATAGTACCCCACCTTGGGGACAGCCTCTATAGGTCTGTGCTATCACCTAGATCCATGGTTGTCATTCGGCTCCTTAGCATAGCATGTATTCATCTATTCGTGGCCGTTTCCAAACCCTTTTTCCTAGCCGCCGCTATTATGGCTTCATGGGGAGTATTGTCAAATGCTCCTTCTATATCTAGGAATGCACTAAGTGCAATTTCTTTATAGTCTTTTGCCTTTTCGATTTGTCTTACCAGACCGTGAAGGGCTGACTCTGTTGATTTGCTCTTTTGGTAGGCATGTTGATTAGTATTAAGACGAACCTTGTTAGGTCCTGTTTTTATGTGTATGTCCACTAACTTCTCCATCGTTTTGACGAAGAAGGAGGTAAAGCTTATAGGACGATATGACTTGGGCTGATCAATGGGACGATTCCCTGCCTTCGGTATACATACCGCTTTCCTCCAAATTTTTGGGATGTATCCCCAAATAAAGCTGGCTTTTAAGATCCTTATCATTATTGGCATTAAGATCTCTAACCCCTTCTGCAGTAATGCGGGGAATATCTACTCCGGCTGATTTGTAAGGCTTAAAGGTGTTGATCGCCCATCGGATCTTTTCCGGAGTGAAGATTTTACCAGCAATGATTTTGCTGTGCAGAGTTTGATGATATGTCCTTTCCTCCGCCTCTAAGTCCTCATTATTGTTTATTATTTTGCAGCCTGGGAAATGTGTTGCCAATAACACCTCAAGTGTTTCCATACATACATGACCCATCCGGTCTCTCCAAAAGTCCGAAATTTATCGGGGTGTCTTTTGATAACACCTTTTGGAGTCTTGAAGCCGTTAGGAGATCATCTATCTATCTAATTTAGATCTAAGAAGGTATCGATAGTTCGTTGCATTTAGATTAGGCGAGATTCTTGTATCATTAAATATTCAAGAATGGCAGTGGGTCTCATCAAGATGCAATGTTGTAGATGCAAAATGGCAAAAAACCAGATCTAAGTGCTACAAGCAGATGGCTTGAGGACCCAGAATTCCTTCAACGATCTCCTATGTAATGACCCAAAACGTCCAAGGAGCTTCACAGTGCAACTGAGGAACTGCGACCGAACTCTACTTCCAACTCAAGTGAAATAGAAATCGAATGCTTCTCGAAATGGCCCCGTACTCAGGGTTTTGTCTTACAGTTCGTTCAAAATCTGATTAGCAACTCAAAGGACATCGAAAACGAACAGGACCCTTATGTCAACAGGAATATTCAGAAGTCGAAAGTACCAACTACCTCAATCCTCACTTTACGCCGATCAAATCGCGATCCTCGAGACGGGCTTAGCTTTAATTATGTCATCTAACTTTCGACTGCTCGGAGTCTATCTACTGAAGAAATTTATAACGAATAACAAACGGTCGTCAGATTTTTGACAAAACCACCACTTTGTCTGACATGTTTGATATCAGAATTTTGCGTCAAAATGTTCGCACAATTATTAATGATTTTCCAGACGGTGTTCGTGACTCGTCTCGTCTCGTCGCAGCGCTACAGCCCCTTTCGGGCCTTGGCTTCCCGTAGCCGAAGTCTCCAGCGATCTCGGTCCAGTGACCGCGTCCTCCAATTTTGAAATCCGAGCAGCGATGAACAGTCTTCGTCAACAGAGTCGGACCAGCGTTTCCTGGATTTTCCCACTGGCCTCCGGCCCTCCGTTTTTCCCTCGAATACCTTTTTAGGTATTCGAGTTTCGTCCATCCTTTGTACATGGCCAGCTCATTGCAGCTTCCGCAGTTTGATGATAGTGGAAACCTCCGGTTCGTCAAATATATCATACAGCTCACTGTTGTATCTAGTTCGCCATCGGTCACCATCACGTTTCGCTCCAATTATTCGTCTCAGGACCCGTCTTTCGAAAGCGTTCAACATATTTGCGGATGCTTGTGTAAGGGTCCATGTTTCGCATCCGTAGCAAAGCACAGGTCTTACTATTGATTTGTAGACTTGCAGTTTGGTCTTCCTGTGTACGCAACTGGCCTTAACAATAGCTAAGACTGAATAATACGTTTTATTTGCGAGCTGGATTCGTCTTTTTATTCCGTTCGTTTCATTTCCACTCTTTGTCAATTTTGTGCCTAAATATATGAATTCGTCCACATTTTCCAAATTATATAAGTCAATTGTAATGTTTTGTCTATTGGGGGTCCTTTTCCTTGTTTGTGTCATTATTTTCGTTTTTGTTTCATTGATTTTCAGGCCAACTTCTTTTGCTGCTTGATCGAGGCTTAGTAGAATTTCTTTTGCGGATGTGAAAGAGCGTGATAATATGTTGATATCGTCCGCATAACCCACTATCTGGCTGGATTTATAAAGCAGCGTACCTCTTGTGTCAACGGGTAACTTTCTGATGACGTATTCTAAAGCTAGGTTAAAAAGCAGAGGGGCCAGCCCATCACCCTGTTTTAGTCCGACATTTGTGTCAAAGGCATCAGTTAGTTGGTTGTTGACTCTGACTTGTGATGTTGTTGATGTCATCGTCATTTTGGTCAGTCGGACTAGTTTTGCTGGGATGCCAAAATGCAGCATTATTTTGTACAGTACGTTTCGATCAATACTGTCGTATGCTTGTTTAAAGTCCACAAAAACCTGGTGAACGTCGATGTTGAATTCCCAGCATTTTTCAAGCACTTGCTTGACCGTAAAAAGTTGATCAGTCGTTGATCGACCAGCTCTAAAACCGCCTTGGTACTCCCCAATCACATTGTCAGCGTAAATTTTAATCTTATTTTGTAATATTTTTGTCAGTATCTTATATGACGTGCAAAGTAGTGAGATACCTCTGTAGTTTTCGCACTGCAGTTTGTCTCCCTTTTTGTGGATAGGGCAAATAATACATTGGCACCACTCCTCCGGTATTTGCTCCTGATTCCAGATGTACTGAATCACTTTATGGATGGCATTTCGGGTGCAGCTTCCGCCATATTTAATTAATTCCGCTGGAATTTCCTCGGTGACCGGCGCTTTATTGCTTTTCTGGCTTCTGATGGCAAATTCGACTTCTTCCAACGTTGGAGGTTCCAGTGGGTGTTCGTGTCACCGAATCTAAACTCTTCGGTCTATAATGCCGGTTTTTTCAACCGTATGCAAACGTGACAGAGATCTCTCCTGAAGGGCTCCTTTCGGGTAAACATGTTGATTCTCTCACTCCTTGTTAGGCCCTGTGCTGTCCACTAATTTCTCTATCGTCTTGACGAAGAAGGAGGTAAGACTTATAGGGCGATATGGCCTAGGCTATTCAATGGGACGATTCCTGCTTTTGGTACAAAGACCACTTTCGCTTTCCTCCAAGCTGCGATATTATTTTTTTTTTACAGAATGACCTGTGGTATAGGCAATTTCGGCCTTTATGTGCAATGCACAAACAGTCGTGAAGGGTACGAATGGGATTAGGAAGGTAGGGGAAGAGGAGTGAGAACGACCGTAACGAGTGCAGAAGCAGAAGAAGATATATATTTTTCAGTTGCATTGGTTGCTAGTGACAAATATTTGCAGATGTTATGGAGAACTGAATGATAGAAAGCTAACAAAAACCATCTACTGAGTATCTAGGCCTTCTTGAAGTGGAACTGTTTCACTTTTTTACCGTTTGCCCATTTCATTTCGAATAATTTTTTGTCGCCAGTAGCAACTGAAAAATTCATGCTTAAAAAAATCCCCTGTCTGGAGTGGGAATCGAACCCACGACCTATTGACTGAGAAGCAAGCACGCTGCCCATTACGCTACGGAAGCCTATATCCCTGGCTTTAAAGATCCTAATCATTATTGGCATTAGTATCTCTTCTGTAGTGATGCAGGAACCATTTTATCTACTCCGGCAGATTTGTAGAGCTTAAAGATGTTGATCGCCCATCTGATCTTTCCGAAGTGAAGATTTCACCAACAATGCTATTGCTAAACGGACTTTGACGTTACATCCTTTCCTCCACTTCTAAATCTTCATTGTCATTGATTATTTTACAGCTTTTCTTCTAGAAAGCATGCGTTTAGTGCACGAAAATGACGTGTGTACGTAGCAAAGCTGCTCTCCCACAGAACATCAAATTTTCTATAATTCTCAAAAAATTTACAAGGTTTTTTTTGCTTTTCATTTTACTTTGTTTTCTATTAGATAGCTACTCGTTTCCAAAAAAGTAAATACCACGTACAAGCATATCGCTCTCAATATCGCACTTGATCCCCATATCAGTCGGATCGCCTTCCGCGTCCTAAAATTTCGAGAAAAACCGCATGCGCTTGAGACTCTATTCTCGTGACGTAAGCGCAAAATTGAATGAATGAGTCCGACATCAATCGGAGTGTCATCTACCTCTTCACAAAATCTTCTCCATGACTATTTTTTTTTTAACTTCTTTAAAAGTTTATTGTATTCAGTAAAGGAGTTTCTGTATTCATTCCAGTTACCAAAGGTTTCTGCTCTATTGAAGAATTTCCTAGTTTCTTTTCGTCTTGTCGCTAGTTCCTCGTTCCAACAAGGTGCTTGTTTCGCCATTTTCTTATGTAGAATGGGACAACTTTGTTCGTAGACATTTATGACAGCTCTAGGTCTGCCGCTTTTTATACTCTAGATGAAATCTGAGAGTATTATAAGTTTGCTCTAAAGTTTGTAACGCCAAGAAATAAGGCTCGGAGAAAAAAATGAATGATACAGAAGTTCATATAATCACTCAAAAATCTCAAAACCGGATGTCCGTCCGTCTGTCCGTCCGTCCGTCCGTCCGTCCGTCCGTCCGTCCGTCTGTGCGCGCTCTAGCTTGAGAACGCGTTGAGCTAGATAGTTCAAATTTTGTACACGTCGTTTTTGACAAAAAAGTAAGGTCAAGTTCGTGAACGGGCCAAATCGCTCCACCCCTTCTACCCCCTCCCATACAAAATGACACAATTGCGCAATTTGACAATAAACGGATTTGCACGAAAAGTTTAAAAGCTATTGGCCTGAAATTTGGAAACTGTTTTTTTTATGATAATATCAATCTACCGTATAAAAATTATGCGTGTCCTCCCCCTCCTTCTACCACCTCCCACACAAACTGTACTTGTCATGAATTACTCTAAGCCAATTTACTCAGTGCGTATAAAATTTAGCGGGCTGAAATTGTGCACCAAATATTTATTCAAAATTGTTAGTAAGCCCAAAAAAATTTGGACGATTAGCTTTACCCCTTCTACCCCCTCCCATACAAAATGACACAATTTCGCAATTTGACAATAAATGGATTTACTCGAATAGTATAAAAGCTATTAGTCTGAATTTTGGGATGTATTACTTTCATAACGATTTTAATCTACAGTATAAAAATTATTGGCGTCGTCCCTCTCGTTCCACCCCCTCCCATACAAACTACACTTTTTCATGAAATGCTCTAAGACGATTTTCTCAGAACATATAACATTTATTGAGCTCATATTTTGTAATAAATACTTAATTAGTATTATCACTAAGATCAGGAAAAAATATTTGTTTAGCTTCACTGCTTCTACCCCCTCCCATACAATATGACCCAGTTTCACAACTTCACAAAAAATCGATTTTCTCGAAAAGTATGAATGGCACTAGTCTGAAATTTCAGGGATATCAATTTTATAATATTTCTAGTTATTACTGAAAAAATCACTAAAATCCCCCCACTCTTTCTACCACCTCCCATACAAACTGCACATTTTCACTAAATCTAACACACTAATTTTCTCAGCTCCTATTCAATTTTTGGAATAAGCATTTTGTATAAAACATTTTTATAGCTACTTTAGCATGATAGGGAAAAAATTAGTTCAATGCTATCACCCCTTCTAACACTTCCCATGCAAAATTTCTTGGGATCACAAAAAATTCTATTTCATCTAGAGTATCGTAAGATTGCGCTTTAGGCGCAATCGTAGCCCTGTTATGTTTTTTATTAAAAATTAACTTACACATTTTTCAAGGAATACCAATAATTTTACCTGTCGCGGTCCTTAGTTCTTGTAGAATGGCCACATGAAATTCCTCCCTTGTAAAACTCCATGTTTATACGTCCACGGCCGCTGCTGCACGATGGAGATTCGCCTTTCTATCCTTTCATATCTTCATCAGACAAATTAATTGAATTGGATTCAAATCTAACGGAAACTAAAGGAATCTTCACACTTTCCAAGAGCGAAGGTTCGACACGCATTCGCCGAAATTTAAATATAATTTCTGTTGATTTATCTTGATTTAATGTCGTATATTTACTTTTCCCACACAAAATTATATTTTTTTTTTACTTAAATTTCTTAACCCGATCCGATCATTTTACTTAACTTGTAACCAGTCTACTCCCCCCTGGCCGTTTTGGGTCAATGATGACAGTTAATTGTTTAACCAGACGGGACAAAAAAAAACCGTCTGATTTCATTGTTAGCCGCGTGTACCTGAAGTTTGTTATTTTTTCCATAATTTCCATCATTACCTTTTGGCCGAGCTTCAGCTCTACCTGGCGAGAATCTACGTTTCAAAATCATAGGTATATCGTGGAAGATTGTACGAGGAGCTTTTGTCTATGACCATGAAGTAAGTACTCTCCCGTGTTGTACTAAATAAACATATAAATTTTTTTTTTTTTTTTTTCATTTTGATTTAAATTTTTCTAAGTAGTGTGTGAATGTTTCGGGAGAACGCTTTAAAAAATTAAAAGATCGCAGTAAGAAGAGATATGGTAGCGAAGTTTTCCGTTATTTTTTTTTTTTTTTTGTACCAGTCGAATTTGGTAAATCCGGAATCTCCTCTCAAGTTGAATCTCGTTTTGAATGAATAAGATTTCGAAGTTAAAAAAAAAACATTTCACACATGCGAAATCGGCGTTAAACGTCTCTCGGCTTCAGTTCACATGGAATCAAATTTCCTTGTTTTTGAATCATTTGCAACGAGTGTAAGTGCAAGTTTTTCTTGCGTTTGGTACGAAT
Source organism: Chorisops tibialis (assembly GCA_963669355.1). Taxonomy (NCBI): domain Eukaryota; kingdom Metazoa; phylum Arthropoda; class Insecta; order Diptera; family Stratiomyidae; genus Chorisops; species Chorisops tibialis. The sequence goes on along the minus strand of OY770262.1, from coordinate 11,093,005 downwards.
CTTCCTCCAATAATGCTTCCAATTCTGTGTCTTCGTACACTTTCGGCCTTCCACTACGTTCTTTGTCCTCCGCGTCAAACTCACCGTTTTTAAACTTTTGAAACCACTCACAACAACTTCTCTCACTTAACCCCTTGACATAGAAATAAAATGCCGGTCGACGCGTCCGATGCGATTTTGTTTATCGGTAGGGTTTTTTTTTTACAGCACCGAGTATAACTTAGGGGGTCACCCTTTAATGCAATGCACAGTTACGTCGGTATAGGAAGTGGAAGTGGAGGTATTAAGGAGGAGAGAGACGAAAATGACGGTGGACATTGTTCTTGAAACACCGCAGGCTGTACTTATTGGGAAACAAACTAGCTGGCAAATCGTTCCAAAGTCTTGACGTTCGGGAAATGAATGACTGCCTATATTTCACTGTACGAGACGGCAAGGGTTTGACCGTGTACTCGTGTGCGCGTTCAGCTTGGCGAGTATTCATGGCAAAAGTATGCAGTGGAGGAATGAGTGCGCTTAGTTCCGTACTGCATTTACCGTGGAAATATCGATAGTAAATGCTGAGTACTCCGACATTTCTGCGATGCTCAAGAGAATCTATAGAAGACGTGATGGTTTCGTCTCCAATCAGTCGGAACGCATGTTTTTGAATACGATCGAGCAACGCGAGGTGAGTTTTGGGGGCCCCAGCCCAAACATGCGAGTTATACTCTAAACGTGGTCTAATGTAGGCCTTATAAATGGTTGCTATGTCGATGGGTGTGAAATATTTTTTGCATTTTCGGAGAACACCAAGACGTTTAAGAGGCGTCAAGGGCAATATCAAAGATATGCTGGGCCCAATTCAGGTGGTCACTAATTTTGACGCCTAACAGTGTGAAATTCTCCGAAGTGGTAAGCCGTGCACCATTAAAAGTTACATTGTGAGACAACACTGAAGCATCCCGTTTGAGGGACAGATGACAGGCCTGTGTTTTGGATGCGTTGAACTCTACTTTGTTTTTCCTGCCCCATTCCAGGATTAAGTTGAGATTCGAGTTCAGCGAACTGAATAATTCCCTGCGATTGGAAGCAATAGAACGAATGTTTGATTCCGCAGCAGAGTTAAATTCATAGATGTTCTCTAAAGTACTGTCATCTGCAAAACTATGGATTGGATTGAGAGTGGACGACAGAAGGTCGTTTATGAAAACTAAGAAAAGAGTTGGAGATAAAACAGAACCTTGTGGGACGCCGGAATCAATTGGGTAGGAGGAAGAAATAACGCCATCTAATACTACTCGTATAGTGTGTTCAGAGAGATAGCTCTCAATCCATTTAACAAGGGTATCATTAAGGCCGATGGCCCTAAGCTTAACTAAGAGACATTCGTGCTAAACTCTGTCAAAAGCTTTTGCAATGTCAAGTGCGAGGACTTGACCTTCACCATATTTATGTAAGCATGAGTTCCAACGATCTGTCAAGTAGACTAAAAGATCACCCGTCGACCGTCCAGAACGGAACCCATACTGACGATCATGGAGGAGCTGTTTATCCTCCAGATATTTGATGATTTTACGATTGACAGCAGTTTCCATTACTTTCGAGAGCACTGAAGTAATGGCTATTGGGCGGTAGTTCGCTTTGCTTCCTTTCTTGGGAATGGGCTGAACATTCGCAACTTTCCACATAAACGGAAAGCATCCGGAAGAGTAAGAAAGATAGAAAAGATTGCGAAGAGGTTTAGCTAAGGAAGAGGCGCACTTTTTAAGGGTAATGGGGGAAATACCGTCCGGACCAGCGGATTTGTGTTATTGAGCTCTGTAAGGATCCGAGAAATAAGTCTCGTGCGAAAATGTAGTGCAGGCAGTGAGAAACCAGAAGGAATTGCAGCGGGAGGCGATTGGTTTGATGGTGGAAGGTGAGAGTTTCTTGCGAAACTTGCTGCTAGTAAATTGGCTTTTTCGCTAGGATCAACCACGGTACGGTCGCCAACAACTAGAGGTGGTATAGAAGAAGAAATGAAATTGTTGTTGACCGTTTTGACAAATGACCAGTAAGACCTCGAGCCTTTAGGGTACTGGACGATCTTCCGTCGAAGTTTTTGGTCATGCTCAAATTTAAGACGATTGAGTATGGATTTGCAGGCATTTCTTGACGTATTGAAAAGCTCTCTGTTGGCAGATGTTCTATTGCCTCTAAATGTTTGAAATGTTCGTTTCTTGGTCTGAATTGCAATGAGACATTCTTTGTTGAACCAAGAGTCCTTCGACGGCCTGACTCTTTTATGACTAGAAGGTATGTAGAGCTTCATACCCTTCAGGATAATCTCCATGACAATTCTACAAGCTTCATCGCAGTCATAGGAATCGAAGCACAAATTCCAATTAAAGGCATTGAAGATGCTATTTAGCGCCCCCCAATCAGCTCTTTTGAAATGCCAAATAGAGAAGAAGTGATCAGTATTTCCAATTGGCGATGGGGATATGACAGAGACAGAATATTTCTCAGATTGATTGGTGAGAAATAAGTCAAGAAGGTTAGGAAAATGACCTGCGATGTCTGGTAAACGAGTAGGCTCATCCACCAGTTGTGTTAATCCGTTTAAAGAGGCAAAAAGCTCAGTATCACGTCCCTCTGGTCCGTAGTGGAGGAATGTTTAAGCCAGGCAATGTTTAAGCCAGGCAATGTTATGAACATTGAAATCGCCCGCGATAACGATTTCAACGTCAGGGTTTGCAGTATATATAGACTAAATAGATTTAGATAGTCCATCCAGTTCTGATAAAGTGTTCGCTGCTGACATTGCTGGGCTCCTATACACATAACAAAAGTACATATGTCTTTGGATCAGTAATTTTATCCAGATGTAATTAAACTCTGGATTGGAGCAATTTCCTAAATGGGAAACTAACTGGAAAGACACATCATCGCGGATGTAGAGTGCGACACCCCGCTGGCGAAAAAAAGGTGGGACAAGGTGATATCCGGGAACAGAATAAAACTGTTCACTTTCCGGTAACACCTTACATTCGCCAAGTGCTAGAATATCCGGTCTTGTAGTTTGGGTATGGATGTACAGCGGTACATAGGCAGAGTGCAGACCCGGAACGTTAGAGGGGAAACACATCTTAAATAAAACAGGATCAAGGCACGACTGCAGCAGTTAAAAAGCCTAATAATATACTGCGCGGCGTTCGCCGAAGAAAGTTCTTGTCGTCTCGGAGACGTCAAAGTCTACAATGACACATGAAATGAATGACGTCTGCGAGACGTCATTGTATGTCAAGGGGTTAAAGCAGTCTCACCATATGCTTCTACAAACAATCGATGTGCTTCAACTGCAGATTTCTTCAAATTGAAGAAGTAAATCAAAAGTTCTCGCAAATGATGCTTATTCGGCAGAAAACTTGACATTGTCACACAAACAAAATTATGTGATGCTGATACGGAGTCACTAATTCTTCAAGGTTATGTTTTTACAAGATGTGCAAACTTACGATATTACGTTTTACATCTGACAATTTCAACATGACCTTCGGGTAGGGTCATCTTTTGTCAAACGGCGGTACTTATTTGTACTCCTATGATGCTTGTTATCTGTAACGATTTAATTTTCACTTGTAACATTCTTCGACTTTTTTTTTGACAACTGTGGCGCGTGCAGTTCCAATAAGCACGAATGATTGAAAACAATTTTTTTTTATAATTTGGACTGATCTTCAAAAAAGAGAAGAATTCCGGTCGCTCACTGAAGTATTCCGACAAAATCCGAATAGAGGTGAATTGTGACGTAATTTACAAACATAACTGTGAGGTATGCGAGGAATGCGCTTATATAGCCACCTCATAAATATCGGTTCTGTTTTTTTTCTATTTTCTATTTTCTGGTTCATCCTATCGCCGATCACATTATAAAATCCGACATACTACATTTTTATCTAGCATAGAAATCTTCCAAGGAAAAAAAAATATCAAAATTAGAATAAAGCTTAGAAAAACCCCCATTGACAAAGCAACAATTCAAAATTGACCTTGTGTAAAGATTGACAGGGACGTCGGATTTGACAAAACCATGCCACCGATCGTGGCCACCGTGCCGCCGCTGCCAATCGGATTCATCAGTCGTATTTTATCGCTGACGTCAATGATATATATCTACATCATTATAATTCAATAAAAATTCATAAAAGATGAGAGCGAAAAAATCGAACAGGAGAAAAAGAATTAAGAACAACAACAATAACAAATCTTTGCATACCAAAATTCTTAAAAATCAGTTTAACGATCTTCGCTGTTCAACTTTCACCTTTCACGATCAATGATCGATGGCGTGTAACGTAACGCATGGTGAAAAACAAACCATTAAGGTATTTAGGTCGAAAAAATTATGAAGAAAAGAAGAAGAAGAAGGAAATCAGTGATTCTTGTCATCGATCACTGATCACACTGATCTGACAGAAGAGCTAGCAGCCAAGGCGTTTCCATTAATCAGTGATCGTATGTATTAGAAGTGAACCGGTAATAATTGCTTCAAGAGTTATTGGACTTTCCGATTACGATCAGTGATCTGATCACTGATCTCTCGCTCGTCGCCCGTCAGTTTGAATGACGCAAACCCGGCATAAAATGTGAAATGATAATGTGACCTCAACACAAGGTGCTTGATCGATCGCTTTCACATTCGAATAGTACATCGGAATACCTTATTTACACTGCCTACCTAAAAACTGTCTTTAGTTTATTTTTCGATATCATTCTTGGAAATGAAAACAATTCTGAGAAGCAGACAAATTCGATTAAAAGTTGGAGGCGAATGAAACCGCGACGGAAATCGCGCACACCGTGAATCATCTCGAAATAAACAAATAAACGCATCGAACAAACGTTATGTTGTTGTTTTCGAACAACAGTGACATTCCAAAGTGTTTTCTGAGTAATACCGAATATTATAATCAGCGTCTGCTGTTAGAAGAGATTTTGGGGTACGATTGGAATCGCTTTTTCCGTCCAAACTTACACGATTTCTGGTGTCAGGTCTATAAGATATGCAGGTGGAAGCGATCGGAGTCTGAAATGTCTGGCAAAACTATTGGAATTAGTGCGTGAAGGCCATTTGGCGTACCATTCCTGAGTACGTAACTTGCATTTTTAAACGGTGCTTCCAGGATCGAGTTCGCTCTGCGGGTTAGAAAATAGCACATATTGTGTTCCTGAAACCCCGGGTAGTTGCATGAAAAGGACTTTGCCGAATAATACGAGTATCTTTGGAGATTTGAACGCCTCCACAGACTCGAGCTATCGCAGGGACGTCAGTGCTGGTACAGAAAGCTAGTGCGATTCCAGTAACTTCTTTTGGAGCGTGGCGACTCCACGAACCTGAGCTAATCGAGTTTTGCGTGAGCTTAGACCGAAGTGAAGAGGCTGCTTCACGGAGGTTCTCATCAAGGACTTCGGACTTGGTACTACGGGAGGAAGTGTTGGCAACCTCGTACCGGATGAAGGATGAAGGAACTAACGGATGATGGTTTAACGGTATGCATAAATGTAGCAAAGTGAAGGGCGCGAAAAGCAAGGGTTCGGTATAGCCGGGACGACCCAGTAGCGAACAGAAGGATGTGAAAATTGAAGCAAAACCAATGGGTGATAAAAGTAGCAGACTGAAATAGCGAAAATGAGGGGTTCGGTATAGCCGAGACGGCCTAGTAGCAAACGGAAGGATGTGAAATTAGCTGGTATTGGTAAGGTGGTGAGAATTGTTGATATAATTAGACTGGCTGAGGTGTGTGAAAAGCAGGTGTTCGGTATAGCCGAGACAGCTTAGTAGCTACTGCTGGAACTTAATTTGAAGCAAGAAGACTTAATAGATGAGTTTTCGGTGGTACATGATCAAAAGCGTAAGAAAGTGGCAACTATGAGGTTCGAGATGACACTTTGGATTTGCCCACCATAGATGTCACACCATGAGCGCAAAATCTGCGCACAAATGAAGGTACGAATCGAATGACTGATGATCATACGTAGAGAGAACAGGAATTGAGACATATCGATGCGACGAGGTGCGGGCAAACCAATACAGCCATGATTTAGATCCCTTCGGGGTACACCCAGTGGCTGTGGCTTACCACCTACATCGCGGGTAGAGCTTTATTCCGTACTGCTGTACTTGTATAGTTTACGGTTCTCTTGGAATGCCTAGTGTAAAGCTTGTGCTCGACAAGATTGGAAAAGGTGTGGATAAGCCTTGCACTTACCAGTGTGAGAGCTGAGCACGCAAAGAAGCATAGACGGGTATCATTCATTATAATACGTGAGTCGTCCTATCGTTAAGCACAGCGAACGTAGACGTTAATGATTGTCGTCTTAAACAATCCGCGTTGCTAAAGATAACTGTGTGGCAAATCCGTTTGTGAGTTATGCACCACATTAAACAAACCCATAGGAACTGTGCTCCTAAAAGTCAGGAGTAACCCCCGGTCTTATCGCAGCATATCTCATCGCCCCGTTCTTGGCAATTTTCTGAGAAGGCTTATGGTCGGTGAGCAGAGGCAGCAAGTAGCCCATTTGGCGTCGGACTGACAGTGTGGCCTCTGTACTGGAGAATGCATAAATGCACGTGAAAGGCCTGCAATGATATCAAAATCTCTAATAGGAGACTTCAAAGGTAAAACTGGCAACGAACTGTTTCATGGGGGCGTAACAGGACGCTATGACCTCCATAATGAAACGAACAACAATGGCCAAAGACTTATTGACTTTGCCAACAGTAAGAATCTCCATCTGCTTCCCGAATAGAAACATTCAGAAAATGCCGTGGGCATCACCAGATGGGCACACCTTCAATCGAATTGACCACGTTCCCATCGAAAAAACGGCTGCCTCCACGTTTCGACTGATTGGAGATGAAACCACATAGAGCACCGTAGAAATGTAGCAGTACTCAGCATTTATTATCGCTACTTCTACAATAAATGCATTGCTCCGCGAAATAATTGCTGCTCTTTGCACTTTCCCACGAGGTCGAAAATTTCGCGGAATGACTGGGAAGGAGGGTAAAATTAAACAAGTTATTATTTTTCCTTTTCAATGTGTTCTCCCTTAAGCCTAATACATTTATCACATCTCCCACAAAGTTCATTGATTCCTTCTAAAAACTGTTTTATCAAGGCCTTAAAAATAGGCTGAAATTGCCGACTTCACCTCTTCATCGTGGATAAATTTTCTTCCGCGAAGTTCTTTCTTCAGTTTTGGGAACAATTAGTAATCGGAAGGGATCGGATCTGGACTATAAGGAGGGTGGTTCGATATTCAATAGCCGCATTTGCAACGTGGCTCTTGAGAACAAGTGCGTTGTCGTGCAAAAGCAGCACACCTCGAGTCCACTTTCCTATTCTTTTATCTTTGATCAATCAATCGAATTCCTGTTAAGACCCCCTATAGGGGCATAGGACAGAAACGATTCTCTTCCACAAGGCACGATCCTGACCATCGGCCTTAAGCTGTTGCCAGGATTTGTTTATTCCTCTGGACTCCCGCTCAACTGCTTGCCTTCATATGTTACATGGTCGACCAACCCGACGTCTTCCTTGAGGATTATAATCCAGAGCCTGTTTGGCGATGTTTTGCTCTGGTTTCCTCCAAGTGTGACACTTCCGCTTTTGAATCGCAATGCGTATTTTGGTCTGTTCCGTTGTACTCCAAAGTTCGTTGTTGGAGATCACTTATGGCCAGAATATTCCTAAAATGCGTTGGAGGCATTGGTTCACGGAAGTTTGTATTTTCTTGGTAAGAAAAACGGTTTGTTTCCACGTAGTACAACCATATAACAACACGGATTTGACGCATGTGTCAAAATCTCGCAGCTTCGTGCGAAGGGAGATCTATCTTAACCTCCAGAAAGGGGAAATGTTACCGAAGACCTGACGAACTTTATTTAGACGAGCCTCAATATTATTTTCGACTCCGCCATCTATGCTGACAATGCTTCCGAGATAACAAAAATCTTGCACCTCTTCCACATCTTGTCCGTTAAGAATAATCGGTGTGCTTGCGTTCGAATCCATGTGCATGTATTTGGTTTTACACACATTTATTTTCAGTTCCGCCTCTTTGCATTTAGAATGCAACGAGCTCACATTTGGCTCTAAGTCCGAACGGTTATGTGCAAGCAAACATACGTCATCGGCATAATCAAGGTGACTTAAGATGTTAAATAGACTCCATTGACGACCTTTACCTACCTCACCTTCCAGTACAGATGTTATTTATTACCACCAGAAACAGGGCTGGTGATAATATGCAGTCGTGTCTGATACCCGTTCGCACAAGAATGCTTTTGGACAGCTCTCCTCTATGAAAGACGCGACACCTTGCATCTTCGTAGGATTCCTTAATCATTGCTATGACCTTATCTGGAATACCTCTCCTATTGAAAATTACTTTAGCCATGATTTTCGATACGGCAGTAAGTAGACATATACCACGCCATCATTCATTCCCGGCTGTTATTTCCGGGTCCGCTTTGAGAAGTTCAGTTGGTAGTCCGTCTATACCTGGGGCTATCCTTCCCGCCATTGACCGAATGGCGGAAACTATTTCTTCCTTATTTGGGAGATCGTCCTTAACAGAGGATTGTTACGGTTGGATGTTTGGTAGTTGTTCTGTTTCTGGAATATCTTCCTTTGACAAGATGTTTAAAATATCCGAGAAGTATTCCTTCCATCGCCACAACTGGTGTTCACTCATATTAAGAAGAGTTCCGTTGACATATCTCACCAGGTGTTCGACGGTGAAATTGCTGTTCCTCCGATGACCATTTGCCGAGTACTACAAAACTCCATAAATGATTCGCCGTTTTCGAGCCTCTTAATCCAAGGTCGTGAAATCATCATCTGAAAAATAAAATGAAAAAATTAAAAACGCTACCTTTCAGAATACTCCCTGAGTGCCATTCATTTCTGTTGCCTTTTTCAAAACACCCACAAAGCAATCGGTGCCGATAAGTGCTGGGTTGCCTCGCCTGATCACTATTCCAAATTTTCCGTCAAATGCAATGCACCAAGCTAATAAAATCTGTGTTCTAAAATTGAAAAAAAAAGTTATAAAGAAAAAATCACATCTATAAAATTTTTAAAGCCACACCACGTGTCTATTGCCAAATTAGGGTTTTCTGTTCCAAGTCAGCTTCAAACGTGCTGATAAACTCAAAAGATGAAGTGCAACCTGTAAGAAAAAAATTCACACAATACGAAGTACACAAATTCTTGTGGATTCGCAACGAATCACCCCAAGGCAAAAATTAAAGTCAGGCACTAAGCAGAGAAAACAAAAAAAAACCTCCGAAACGCAAAAACAACACAGCAAACCCTTCTGGCAGACCGGAGAGAGATACTCCGCCTAAAGTTTTTGAACCCGGATCAATGAACTTCTCACAACCGTCGCGCCATTTGTTTTAAGAATTCACCCAGAAGCACACACCCTTCGGGGCCGAGAATGCTACTGCTGCACATCCTGTTCGCTTCCTTTTTGCAGTTGTGTGTACACTTACTCGCTTTGGGTTCCCGCGTGTCGAGAGTACGAGGCGCCGCCTGTCGCCTGTGTGCAAAGGGTTTCCGCGATGCGATGTTTGATAATGCACAGCTGTGTTATAACGGAGAGCATTAACCCTTCGCCACGGATTCTTCCGATTCCGTAGACGGGTCTCGTGGTAGGTTCGATTTTTTTTTTCTTTTTTTTTTGTGGAGTAGTTCAGTTTTATGCTCTCGGTATTTTCGTTATTGTTGTTCCGTGTTAAAGGACGCCAGACCATTGCAATTAAATATGGCGCTGAACCCCATCTGCCAAAATAGAGCAGCGGTGTTTCAGCTTGCTCTCGGCCATTATCACCATCGGATGTCAACCTACAGACAGAAACAGAAAATCGATGCACAACTTTTCGTACAACGTAAAACTCTCGTCAGATCTACAACCCATGAGATGGGGCCAGGGTACGTGGCAGCAGAAATACAGAGACGTGACAGACGAGCCTTTTGCCGCAAAAATTTTCCCTAACGAAAGTGCAAAAACCACATAACAAGTCACAGACAGACACACAACCGATACATGGAAGAACGGCCCCCAAACAACTGTCGTACGTCCCGTAAAACGGTGTGTACGTACGTACACCCAAGAAGCAATGAGCCGATCCGGAATGCATGCCAATTTTACAGTCTGCGCTTGTTGGGAAGAAGAAAAAAACAAAACGAGGGAAAAAAATCGGAGAAGAACGAATCGTCGTGATTCGGAGAGCGCACCCCATCGAAACGAATGCATTTTTAAGAGAATGTGGTGCAATGGACTCAAAGTCAATCCGATGAAAATCTTTCCAAGCACATTATGTCTGCTTGGCGAACAGCATTGCCAGATCGGAAGTACACGGAAAGAAGTCTCGACGTGCTGTGCTTCACACCACCGCTCTGCCAATGTCCTGGACTAAAAGAGCAATGGAAAAGGATGATGAAATTTACTCTGGCGATACGTAGCGGAAAGGAAAATTCAGGAAGTTCTAGTGTTGAACCGGACAATACTACCAGTGGTGTGGGAAGTGGAACGTGTGACAAGGATCACGTAATAAGTTTAGGCGTGGATATGGGTGCGGGGTTTTTTTTTGCGAGTTTGAAACTTTGCTGGTCCATTCATCGATTAGCTCGCTATCAACATTGACTGAAAAACATACTCGGAACATCCTAAATTTATTTAGGAAAAATCCTGCATCACCTGGACCACAATCCCTAATCAGTCTAATAGTATTGAGGTATTCAAAAATTAAGTTCTAAGCTAAAAGTGAAACGCTATTTTCTTTTATTTTTATTTCAATCAATCCGCTTTATTTCGTAATCGACCCGTCGGCACACGCTCGCTTTTCGAATATAACAGTTGTCTTCTTCTTTATTAATTACAGCAAGATCTCTTCTTCTTATAAACTACAACAGTATGTTCACGCCGGCTATCGAAAGTGTTTGAATTTAACGAAAACCATTTCTTAATCTTAGTTGATCACAGTAGACCATGAAACTTTCGTTGACGTATTTGACGCTTTCTTGTAATTAATCTTAACCGTTACTTGAAAACCGCTTTAAAATAATAAAAAAAAACCGTCAACCGAGACACCGGATACAAGTTATCATCAGTTTGGCTACCTATCTTAAAATTTGGTAAGAACGAAATTCGTACCCAGAAATTCTTAACTAGTTCAACTATCTAATACCCTTCCCACATCCAATTAACCCCATTTTGTATAAAATAATAGGCTTCTGTAATTGTCGATCAGTTTAATAGAGGTCTCAGCAGAGACCGAAACGTCACGAATAATAAAGCGTAACAGTGTAGAATCCGGAAATCTTTACTTTCAATAAAAATTTGTTTGTCACAATGAAGTTGGTTGAAATAATGTCGGTGCTGCCATGTTTTTGTTCATTTGCATTGAAAGCGCCACGAAATCCTGTGTAAGGGCGACAAGACTTAATAAAAAATGTAATGTTGAATTCTATCTTGCGATGAGATTCGAATCGTTCCAGAATCACATTTAACATCAATTTACCGCAAATTTGGTTCAATTTCCTACACTGGCAGCAATAACCAACTAAAATATTGCATAAAGGTTCTTGAAAGAGCTAAGATACAGGCATAGATCCTTTTGGATCTCTTTAAGACTTCTAATTATGAAATTCTCCTTTCCTAACAAGTTCTGATGCAATTGCCTAAGAAATTGAGTGAGCGATTTTTTCGTTATTTCTATTCACATTCGACCAAGTTCGCAATCTACCACATACCACAAACTTCTTAAAAGAACAGCGACCAAAAGTAAAACTCGTTTATATATGGATTGGGTTTGCTGCATTCCAGAAAATGCATCTTCGGTGAATGCCTATAACTCTCCGGTCTGACGACATTTTTCTAAGCATTTCTGTCTGCGCGTCTTGTGGAATTTTCTTTCGCCTCGCCTCGCCTCGTTTCGAATAGAAGCAGTCGTCTCCCTGTTCTGCCTCTCCTTATCCATCTTTGTATATGCTGCTGCATCAATACAAGCCAACACAATAAGAATAAGACCGTACATGAATACATACCTTCTCCTTTCACAGCTTCTTGCAATTTCTCGCGTTTCCTTAAATAAACTTTAATGGAAAAACTAGTGTAGAATTGAATGCGATTGTTTTCTGGAAATATAGAAATCAAATCTGTGCGGTTGCTGTAGAACCGCTGTAACGAAATCATCACAATCGAAAAATTAAGTTTGTCTTTCTTATGGCAAGAAAAAACTTAAAACTTTTCACAGCTCTAAACACAAACTGCAAGTTTTTATTTTATTGGGAATATAAATTGAAAATCGCCGTTTTTTTTTTTAAACTTGATCTCTTATTGTGCGAAAATGGTTAAACATTTATTTTTCAAACAAATGCCAATCGCTAGCCACAAATATTCCCATTTTTCCGGCAGCATATGCATTCCGCGTCGAAAAAACTGCTCATCTTTTGAGCCGATCCACGAATTGACCCAATTTTTGGCTTCTGCAGATGAAATGGCGAATTTCGCGATGAAGTGAAGTTTGTTGCGATTTTTATGTATCAAACTGCCGCCAGGTGGCTCTGGTAGTAATGAATATTGAAATATAAACACTCCTATATTTGGTTATGGAATCATTTCAGTTTTGGACTTCATTGAGATCGGAGAAAAAAAAACATGGAATCAAGTCAAAAACGGTTACTTTTTCTTTACGAGTTCAAACTTGACCACAAAGCAAGGGAGGCAACCAAAAACATCAGCAGGGCATTTGGAGCTGACACAGTAAATTCCGATCAGAAGATATGACCCTTCAAATTGAGCCATGTGGTCACCCAGGTCCATCGATAGACAACGACGAGCTGCGTTTACTAGTGGAGTCTGACTCACACCAAACTGTAAGGGACATTGCAGAGAAACTGGGCGCTTACTGAGCAAAACATGACCTCATGTATCCAGAATAACGGTCAAAAAAATTAAACGAGTTGCAGTGTGAGACTCTTGCTCATCCACCATATTCACCAGACCTCTGGCCAAACTTTGGATCATTTTTTGGCGGAGAAACAATGCATTGTTAAGAAGCAGCCATCAAAAATGCCTTCGAGGAATTTCTTCAGTCTAGAATGTCGGACATCTACAAAACTGGCATAAATGCACTTTTATCTCGTTGGGAGAAGTGTATTGCATCTAGTGGTACCTATTTTGATTAATAAAATTAAGTTTTATAAGAGTTCAAGTTGTCTGAAATTTCACTAGCAAAGTCGCCATTTCATCTGCAACAATCTAATAAAAATGGAACTGCTGCTCAGCCAGGCCATGCGTCATCGATGGGAATAAGTGGTAGTTCGAAGGGACGATGTCTGTTGAGTACGGCGGGAAGGGGCAGACCGTCCCAATTCAGTGTTTTCCGGTAGGTTTTCACAACCTGAGTAACGTGTGGCCGAACGTTGTTGTGCAACAAAATCACTTTGTCGTGTCTCTCCTCGTATTGTGGCCGTTTCTCCTTCAATGCTCGGCTCAAACGCAATAGTTGTTTTTTGTAGCGATCTCCCGTGATGGTTTCACCCGGTTGCAGTAGGGCATAATACACCACGCCAAGCTGGTCCCACCAAATACACAGCATGATTTTCGAGTTATGGATGTTGGGCTTGGCCGTCGATGTTGATGCCTGGCCGTGGTATTCCCACGATTTTTGTAATGGATCCACTTCTTATCCCCAGTCACGATCAATCAATCAATCAATCAAATTCCTGTTAAGACCACCTTTAGGGGCATAGGACAGAAACAACTCTATTCCACAAGGCGCGATCCTGAGCATTGGCCTTTAGCTGTTGCCAGGACTTGTTTATTCCTCTGGCCTGCTGCTCAACTTCTCGCCTTCATGTGCTACATGGTCGACCAACTCGACGTCTTCCTCGAGGATTATAATCCAGAGCCCGTTTGGCGCTGTTTCGCTCTGGTTTCCTCAAAGTGTGACCCATCCACTGCCACTTCCGCCTTTGAATCTCTATACCTATTTTATTCTGGCCAGTTGTACTCCAAAGTTCGTCGTTGGAGATCACTTCTGGCCAGAATATTCCTAAAATGCGTCGGAGGCATTGGTTCGCGAAAGTCTATAGTTTCTTGGTAAGTCGAACGGTCACTTTCCACGTAGTACAACCATTTGACGCATGCGGATTTGACGCATGCGTTAAAAACTCGTAGCTTCGTGCGAAAGGAGATCTCTCTTAACCTCCAGAAAGGGGAAAGGATACCGAAGGCCTGACGAGCTTTATTTCGACGAGCCTCAATATCCTTTTCGCCTTCTCAAAGTCCACAAACATTAGATATAGCGGCGATCCCATTTCAGCGGACTGCTCCAATATTATCTGTAGGTTATTGGTATTTGGTCGGTACAAGACGACCCTTTACGGAATCCAGCCTGATAAACATCGAGAGTGCTCTCCACGACAGCACTAATCCATTTGATTTTCGATACGGGAATTTTCACAATGACGACGTCCTTCCATTCAGTCGGATATCTTCCTTCATTCCACACCTCAGAAAAGAGTGAGAGGAGTATATCGGTTGTAATTTCCGGGTCCGCTTTGAGGAGCTCGGTTGGTAGTCCGTCTATACCTGGCGCTTTCCTTCCCGCCATTGACCGAATGGCGGAAACTATTTCTTCCTGATCTGTGGGATCATCCCTAATAGAGGATTGTTGCGGTTGGATGTTTGGTTGTTGTTCTGTTTCTGGAATATCTTCCTCTGACAAGATGTTTAAAATATCCGAGAAGTATTCCTTCCATTGCCGCAACTGGTGTTCACTCATATTAAGGAGAGTTTCGTTGATATCGCTCACCAGTTGGTTGGCGGTGAAATTCCTGTTCGTCAACTGTTTCATAATTTTAAATAATGAACCCATATCCCCAAGGTAAGCCGCAGATTCTGTCTTATTGGCCTTTCTCCTGTCGCGTCTAACAAGCTTTTTAAGCTGTATATGAACATCACGGTAGTTCTGTCTCAAGTCAGGTGTTGGTTGGTTGACATCGGGCTAGGAGATAATTGCCAGTTTGGCTTTTTTCCGATCGCCAACCTTGTCCCATGTGTCTTGCGACATCAAGGGTTTCTCACTGCTTTGCACATATCCCACAGTTTCTTCGGCAAGTGGTGGTCGCTCCCCACGTCAGTTCCACGTTTCGCTCGCACATCGAGGAGACATCTTCTCCATCGGCGACTTATAGCCAAATGGTCGATCTGGTTCTGAGTAACACCATCAGGGGAAACCCAAGATGTTTTATGATGACCCTTGTGTGGAAAAAGGGTCCCTCCGATGACCATTTACCGAGTACTACAAAACTCGACAAATAATTCGCCGTTTTCGGGTCTCTTAATCCAAGGTCGTGACGCGTCGACCCAAGGGTCATCATGCCTCCCCATGACGAGTTCTAGTGTAGTGTTGTTGTGTGATCCAACCTGAGCGTTCATATCTCCTGATAATAATAGCACCTCTTGGAACACGTTCGAAGGTGGCACTCAGTTGGCTATAAAACTCCTATTTTCATCAGATGTTGCGGTATTAGTTGGTGCGTAGCACTGCAGAATTGTGACGTTTCTGACACTGGTCCTGAGCCTGACGACGATAATCCTATCCGAGATTGGTACCAAGCTAATGAGACTGTTTCTCACTCTCGGTGTAAGGACGAACGCCACGCCATTTTTGGCTCCACTCTCAGGTCCAACGTACAGAATGGTGTTTCCGCTCGGGGTTCGTTCTTCTCCTAATCCTGTCCACCTGACCTCGCTCAAGCCCAAAATTTGGATGTTATATGCTCCATTTCACGGTCGATCATTGATTGGCGGTGTAAGGACCGAGTTACCCCAGCCCTTCCCCCGTCATTCAATGTTCGAACGTTCCAGAAGCCAATCATAGTCCGTTTTCGAATACCAAAAGACGTTACCGTAGAATCCGTCCGTGCGCTCACGGCAGGCTCGAAGAAGTAGGATAGACATCCCGTTGTATGTATGTAGCAGCAGCTTATGGAACACTTTTGGCCCATCCTACCGAAAAAGTTTCGCTGAATCTATCGACTGCCGCCTCGGTCATGGCGATCGACGCGGTCTTGGAGCGGACTGTGTCGGTGGTGGGAGAATTTTTAGCGATATACTCAGCAAATAACACGTGGACAGCAGCGATGACAGCAGATCGATTTTCAGAAGGGACATGGGCCACAGAGGTACCGAACCCCGCGAGATCACTTGAATGAACTGCAGCATCAGAATCGGCATTATTAACGAAATCAGCAGCTTCAAGCTTACGGACAGTGGTGGTGACAGCAGATGAACTTTAAGGAGGTTCGGTCGCATGGGCGGTAGCATCGAGGTCACCTTCAACAGAGAGTTCATCAATGTGGGCCGAATTACTGCCGTCTTCAGCGGTGGCATCATGGGTTGCAGGCAAACGTTGACCGTGGTCAACCAAGCTTAATAGTGCTCTTAATTGAGCCACAGTTGCCGTGGGCGAAGTCTCGACCCAAGCGGCAGACAAAGCTTCAGTTGTTTTTTGGATGGGCGACTCAAAATTTCCGTATACATCAATTTTTCATGATTAGTTACCACAAACTTGACGTTGTAATCACCGAAAAGTAAATGATAAAAGCTCTTTTCTTTAAATTTAAATAAAACTGCTCGCTTTTATTTTCCCTTTTACTTTGACATTTGGTTCTGCCAAACTTTGTTATCAACTGTCCATTAGAAAGTTGGTACCCCCAATCAGTCTAAGCCAGGTTGTGAGCTGTAATTAATTTCGAAATGGCGCTCCCATCACTTTTCTTCGGACAATAACTTTGTAAGCCCTTCGAACAAAGTATCCATGATATACACACATAGCTAGGGTGTAGCCTAGTGTGTAGCGTGTTGGTTTATAATGCGCAGGTCGTTAGTTCAAATCCCGGTCAACGCTTGTTGCTAACACGCTACCTCCTTGGATATACCTTGCTTACCTCAATCTACGAAAATGGACAATTCGCAGATAGAGAGTTGTGCGAAGAGCTAAAAACCACAATAAATGATGAAAAACAGGTTAAGGAACCTGAAAAATCAGGAGGCCAGTGCCCGATTTGGGCTGTAGCGCCATAACAAAAAGAAAAAAAACAAAGGTATACAGACATGTAGGTGCTAGAATTATACAACCGAGATCTTTGCATAGTAGGCCAACTCACTCCAAACCGGATCCCCTTCCCACAACCCTCAATCCACGAATATCTACGATATTTACGTGGCCCAGTTATATCCTACCAATAGAGCATTTTTATCTAAAAATCTGTCAAATTTGAATTTGAAAAAAACCGTCAAGCTTTCATATATCTTATCTAAATTATTCGACTTCAAAAAAATAAAACAGTTTGCGGAAATTTACGAACATCTGAATTCGAAATTGCATCAACATTACTCTTACTAATTCTTATTTCCCTAAAAATAAAACTGACAGAAACATTTCTTAGCAACTGAAGCAGTATCTATTTATCATTATCAATCTAGAGAGCATCATCTAAGAAAATCATGACTTCTTAGCGCAGTTTTTCCTGTTCGTGACTAAAATCTTTCTGTCTGTTCTGCTGCTTTCCTTCGCAGCATAGCATCACACATTTTATTGCTCTCAAGCTTCCTACTAGCCTTTCCCATTCAACAATGTTGTGATTTTCTTCAAATGTCGTGTCATTAACGTAAAAAAAATCGTTTTTTTTGTTGACAAAAAAATCGCTTGAAAAAAAAAAAGTGGATTGCCGCAAGGTTCTCGTGTATTGACTGTGTTATTTCTTTCGATACGACCTGAATATCTAGAATACCACTTTTCTACCGGAAAAATTAACTAGAACGGTTGAAATTTAGTGAAAATTCTCTGGTTTATTGTTGTTGTTATTTTTCGTAAATTCTTTTTCCGCCCGTTTAGTTTTGGGTAAAATTTTTTGGAAGTGATTTAGTAGAAGTCGGAAAATGGAAAAGAACGAGGGTATCTAAATATAAAAATTCATAGGTTTGTGTTGAAAGGGTGGCTGCACTCTAGTTCCGGTCCTCGAAATAGTTAGTGTCCAAACAGGCATAGTTGGAATTCTTTCGGTTTTGACTAAATTTAGCTGTGCTATGGAGGCCCCCCTAAAAAGAGGAAATGAAAATTTAGAGTTTGGCCCCCATGGGACCGTCGATCGGGCATTCTTTGGGATATACACGCACAACTGAAGCATCTTTAAACACGCGCTATGACAGCAATCTTTACTGAATCTGAGTCACGGCATCTAATATTAACGATGTGATTCAGTAAGCCAACTCGACTCGGGACTCTAGTTCGAAGAAATGATGTGAGTGGTCCCAAAATTGATGCTGTGATCATCGAACGGCGAAATAAATAGAATTGAAAAGATGCAAACAATGACGGATGTTTGGTCATCGGGAGAGAATCTATAGTTATGTTTGATTAATTCGGTCAAGGATCAGATGGAAACGTCTCAATTGACGCATAACTAAATGGTCATTGTCGACGAATTATTAAATTTTAAAAATAAAAACGATCATGAATCAATGTTTTGATTTTGTTTTTTATTTATAATCCCAATGATTTAGCGAAAATTGTTTTTTTATGCGAACTTTTCGCGTACAAAGTCCAATTATTTATAAACAAATACAAATCTTGTGAGATTATCATCACAATGACTTTTGTATGGGGTCTGCATTTGCGGTTTTTAAATATCCGCAATTTTTTCGTAAATTCCGGAAATTTCCTCACTCTTCTTTATCTTGAATCGAAAGAAACATAAATGGAATTATAAATGCTTTGTATTGTTAGAAGATATTTTTGAATATTTCGTGATAGAGTCATAAATTAACCTGTTCTTTCCTTTTCTTTTTTCAGGTAATTATCATCCAGAGTTCACAGAAGATTTAATACTATCTGGTAAGCGGATTCATTTAAGGAAACTGTGAGTGTACCAAGGGTGGATCCTTTTTTTTTCAAAAGCATTTCAATTGAACATATAGAAGTGCACAAGGGGTTGCTGTATTTCAAGTATAATGCAATAAGTCGTTTTTGATTTAAAAATAACTGCGAAAATTTATTTTTCGCTTTCTTAACAACTGAAACACTTTTGATTTACTATTCTGCTTTCCTTTTTTCGACTCTTTACTTCCGAACTTCCACTCTTTCGCTTTCCAAAAAGTCAACTGACTCTATCGCGTTCTAATCCCCAACTGCGGCATTTTCGCTTCCGAAACTCGACTGACTCTATCTCGTTCTATATCACCTACTGCTTTCGACCATTGCTCAGTCTTCACTTACTGTTTCACGAACGCTCATCCTTTTTTATATCGTTTTTGTCGCCCCTTCATGGCGAATCATTGCCTTGGCAAACTGGTTTCGGCTCTTAATGACGCAACAGTTGCTTGTTGGCTGCTGTCAGCTCTTCATGCCGAATCATTTGTTTGTCGACCGATTTCGACTCGTCAGGCCGAAACATTTTCTTGTTGACCGTCGATAAGTAATCCAATGTGTGTCGGCATTGAAATATGCACGAGTGATTGTTGTTGGTTGAAGGCCTTGAACATTCCACAACCTACTGGCTCTGAATGATTAATCCAATGGTTTTCGATATCGGAATATGTGTGCTGGTTGTTGGTTTTCATTCTCGGTAAAAACCTCACATTTGTTCTTTATTTCTGCACAGTTTTGTTGTTATTGTCGAGAATAATGGAAGATTGCGAACAGGCTATGAGTGACTAGGGCTGACATGTAACAATATGAAATCTGGTTTAGACTACATAGGTTATGTTTGTGTAGGGGGTTGGACACCAATGCACGTATGCCATCTGTGGGCCCATTGTACGCCTCCCTATTCATACCATTTACATCTATCATATACCCTGCCTGCTCTAGTGTTGAAAGGAATGAGCTTCATCGGTTCAAAGGACCGGAAATCATTCAGCTGGGCCAAGAAGCATCATTCGAGAATTTGTCTTCGAATTGTTCGGGGGTATGGGCATCGGCAAAGGAAACGCTCTACGGTCTCATCCTCCTCACCGCAACCTCTTGTAATTTTCATTGGTTGTAAGGCGAGGTCTTCGAGCGTGTTTTCTAAGAAGACTGTTACTTAGGATGGCGCTTCAGACCAAGTCGGGCCTAATCCTCCTGCATACTCCGCATCCATCCTTCTCGCTTCAGTGATCGTGAGTTTGAATATCTTAACAGTGATTTCTTGTCTGCGTCAATAGAATCCTACCAGAGCTTCCGTGCTTTTCCAACTTGTCTGCGACCATTGGCTTTCCCCTTTAGTGTACGTTTGGGAATTCTGCATTTAACATCGTAGCTTGGTCATTACCAAATAGTGATCTGTGCCGTAATTAGCCCCTCGAAATGCAGGCACGTCTAAAGATCTGGAGGCCGTCCTTTTCCCAATTAGAACGTCGTCTATTTGGTTGAATGTTCGACCGTCGAGTGATGACCCTGTTCTCTTATGTCTGAATTTCACGGTGTGGGAAACATTTCGAGTGGTCTAAGCCTGAAACATTGGCAACGATAGTCTTTTTTGGCAGATCCAGACCTTGACTACCCGAATCTAGTAAATCAATTAATCAAATTCCTGTTGGGACCCCCTATAGGGGCATAGGACAGAAACAGTTCTTTTCCACAAGGCACGATCCTGAGCCTTTAGCTCTTGCCAGGACTTGTTTATTCCTCTGACCTCCTGCTCAACTACTCGCTTCCATGTGCTCGACCAACCCGTCTTCCTTGAGGATTATAATCCAGAGCCTGTTTGACGATGTTTCGCTCTGGTTTCCTCGAAGTGCGACCGATCCACTGCCACTTCCGCCTTTGAATCTCAGTGCCTATTTTAGTCTGTCCAGTTATACTCCAAAGTTCGTCGTTGGAGATCAATTCTGGCCAGAATATTCCTAAAATGCATAGGAGACATTGGTTCCCGAAAGTTTGCAGTTTCTTGGTAAGTCAATTTCCACGTAGTACAACCATATAACAACACGGATTTGACGCATGCGTCGAATATTCGCAGCTTCGTGCGAAGGAAGATCTCTCTTAACCTCCAGAAAGAAGAAAGAATACAAGCTCTATTTAGACGAGCCTCAATATCCTTTTCGGCACCGCCGTCCATGCTGAAAATGCTTCCGAGAAAACAAAAATCTTGCATCTCTTCCACATTTTGTCCCTTAAGAACGATCGGTGTGCTTGTGTTCGAACCCATGTTCATGTATTTGGTTGCCCGCACATTTATTTTCAGTTTCACCACTTTGCATTTAGAATGCAACGAGCGAACATTTGAATCTAAGTCTGAACGATTACGTGCAAGCAAATACAGCATAATCAAGGTGACTTAAGATATTAAATAGTCTCCATTAAAGAGCTTTATCTTCTCCACCTTTCAGTGCAGCTTTCAAGATGTGATTTATTACCACCAGGAACAGGGCTGGTGATAATATGCAGCCTTGTCTGACACCCATTCGCACGGGAAAGCTCTAGGACAGCTCCCCCCTATGTAAGACGCGACACCTTGCATTCCTTTGTATATGGTCAACGTGAATTCTCGAAAAAACCGCATAATTGTCTTCACTTTAATGTTCTGAGTTCTTAAATTTCAGGACACTACTATCGTAGCACGAATTGTTCACTTCAAAAAAAGGCTAAATCTTTAGCGGTCTCGAATTCTTTTTAGAGTTCATACCACTAAGAGTTCTACAAGGCCACTTTAGGGGTCAAAGTCACATGGAGAGTTCAAAATCACTATAGAACTATTTTAAATTTAAAGTCACATTAGAGTTCAAAAAAATCACAAGATCTAACAATACAGCAGCACAGATCCAAGTTCTGCGAAATCACTTCTAAATTTAAAAATCACTGGAGTTCAAACATAGTTCTTAGAAGTCACTTTTCACTGTAATATCTTCAGCGTTCAAAATTTTTAATTTATAAGTATCCGGCTCGACGGACCATGTTCGGTTTTCCAAAAAATATAATCGATTTAAAAAAAAAAAAAATTAAAAGGTGGGTTTCAAATTTTCTACGGTGTCTTTATTGCGACTTGTCGAATTCAATTCTGCATATAATTTCACATTGTTCAAAAAATGAAAACTATTATTACAATAGACAAGACCATTACTTATATTTTCGAATTAAATTTAAACTAAGAAATTTACTGAACGATTGGAAATTACACTCACAATAATTTAAGCATCCTTATTAAAATTTGAGCAAAAAATTGAATTTTTTCTTGCCACTTTTTTAGTACACTGAATGAAAACGACTAAAGCGCCAAAAAGAAATAAATTTTTGTAAATTAAAAAAGGAACGACCTGCTCATTTTACGAAAATAACAACAATACTCATTTCTAATGGTTTACGCATAAAATATCATGCACTGTTTAGCAGGGCTGTAGTCGTAAGTCCAGCAAAGAGTATGCGCTGTTGTAAGTCTAGCGTGGTCACCGGTGATTTTGCTACATTTATAAAATCATCAATAATATCGAACTGCAATTTAATTATCCCACGCAACAATTGATTCTGCTTCTACAATGGCACTAAATCGGGCTTTCGTCTCATGACTTTCAGGTTCGTTAACATTTTCCATTATTTATTGTGGAAGAGTTGTCTACTTTGCACAACCCTCTATCGTCGAATTTTTCATTTTCGTAGATTCAGGTGACCAAGGTATACCCAAACACGCAGTGTGCTGGAATTATGTGTCGACCGGGATTTGAATGCACGACCTTCGCATTGTAGACCAACGCGCTACTCACTAGGCCACACCTCAGTACAACAATTGATTATACACTTATACACTTATGCTCTCAGGGTTCGCAATAGCTATTGAAGTATTGAAGTGCGCAGGGGGTTGCTGAATTTCAAGTGAACAAAAAAAACCCAGCTTAATAAGTTCACTTTAATTTAACCGCAAAACTTTATTTAATTTAACTAAATCGCTTTTCACTTGCGACTGTTTTTTTTTGTCCACAAATTATCGCATATCAATCTTCACCCTATCACTTTCTAAACTTCGACGGACTAGTCGACGGCTTCAAACCAGACTCGCCTTTTTATATTGCTTTTGTCGCCGAATCATTCCACTTGCGTGAGTATTTTCCTTCTCGGTTGAGCGCTGTTCATTGCTTCTGTAAAGCATTTTATCATCGTCTGAATCTTTTCCCATTCATAGAGCCCATACGTGTGGTTGTTGTTGGTTTCCATAATGTATTTCATCGTCGTCCAAGTGTTTCCGCAGTGTTGCAGTCAGCCGCTTCTCTACTTTGGCCATGTTATTTTTATTGGAGAATTTCGTGCGTTCTAGGATGCATCTGAATTTTGAGGCCTATGAAGCATCCACCCGACTCATTCTTCTGTCGCTCGATGACTGTCGTTGGTTACTTGGTAACGACCTCGCAGGTGTATTTCGTTCTCGTTCGATTCTTTTTCCTGTCGGTTGAGTCTATTCATGTAGTTTGGTGGTTGGTGGAATGCTCGAGGTTCCCGAACACTCGATGATCGTTCGTTCTATAGTGCAGGTATTCATAAGACAGTCACCCGAGCGTAGTTCTTGATCTTTCTTGGCAATTCGACCACAACAAATTTACGCGCGATTATATTAGTTTTTGGTTGAAGACACATAGCGTTCCTTAAAGTGTTCGTACAGGCGCATTAATTTGATGATAATTAAGTAGAGCTGCTTGCTAGGATGTAGCTTAGTGGGTAGCGTGTTGGACTTGTAATGTGAAGGTCGTGAGTTCAAATCCCGGTCTACGCAATATATAATTCCAGCACATTGCCTGCTTGGATATACCTTGGTCACCTCAATCTAGGAAAATGAAAAATTCGTAGAAAGAGGGTTGTGCGAAAGCCTAACAACCCTTCCATAATAAATAATGAAAAATGTTAAGGAATCTGAATGTCACGAGGCCAAGGTCCGATTTGGGCTGTAGTGCCATTGTATAGTAGAAGTAGAGCTGACATTTTGCATTACTTTTGAGTACAGTGGAACACTGCGGATATTTGATGAACGACTAGGGCTAACATGCAACAGTACTTTACACTGACTATGTGTGTAAAATAAGTAAATGCAAAATATAGAATAGATATTGCGTTTTTAACATTATTTTCAAGAAAAATTACAAAAAATAATCATTTTCCGTAAAAAAATAAGAAAAGAAAATAACTTTATAAATAGAAATATAATACTTATTTTAAATAAATATTTTCCATAGATTTTCCTTTACTTCAGCTTTTTCTATTTTTATTGTATACTCTCGATCTGTGTCATATGAAGATCGGTGCTCTCTTAACCACGATCGGACATATTTTTCTGGTTCCATGAAAAAACACAACGTATAAAACAGCGTATACCACCGTATACAGCCCTGGTATGAGAGGGTATACGCTTTTTCTAGGAAATGATCAGAGGGTATACGGTGTATACCCCGTATACCTAGGACGACAGCCCTGCTGTTTAGATGTCAACCATTGGATCCAAATCTGGCGGTGCCAACCATTATATCCGTTACGCTATATGAAAATCTGACTTACACAATTTCCGGTTTTACTACACCGCCAATGTGTTTTATTCTCACTTCTGCAAATAAATTAGAAAATTCCTCCTAATTAATGAATTAAATATCTTTTTATATTCCACCTTATTAAATTTTAAAGATCCTTATACGCCTAATCTAAAGATCACATCTCAATTAGCCACTTCGTATCAAAAATGCAAAATAATACATCACGCTTGTAGAAATTTTATGGGTGTAAAAAAAACTTCCGATGGACAAAAACCAAATTAACTCCAATTATTTTCGAATTTAATTTCTTTCATTAATTTAATTTATTTCCTTATTAAATAAAATTTATTTGCTTCGAAGGTGAAAAGCGAGAAAAAAAATCTTACGAATGATCGCTATTAAGTGAATCAACGCAAACGCATTAAATTCGTTAAATAGAAAAATCTCATAAATTTGCATTCACAGCACAAATATTGTGCGAGTTTTAACAACCATAAAACGTCTGAAAATATATTCATCTAAAACTTGTCTTGGATTAATTTCAGACATGTTAAAAAGTCCGATTGTTCGAGTTTCTTTCGGCGGGCATTTAATCTTTTCGATAAAATTCTAAAATGGAATATTTGAATTTCATATGAAAATTCATCGTATAGAAGAACCACACCAGCAAACAAACATTTTATATGCGATCCTAATTAGATACGCGATATTCGTCAAATGTCGGTTAGGTCAGTCACGTATTTGGTGCCCGTCTTTTGGGAATTCCTTGAGGTGTCTTTTACGACCCATCGAAATTGCGTATTTTTATTATGCTTCTCTTAATTCAGTCCGTTTCAAAAAAAATAAATTAAAATTAAAGATCACGTCAAGCTTTACGATCTTGTTAGATGATCACCACAAAATAAAAAAAAATAATTAATTTATATTATGTATAAATTTCCGTTTCAAAAATCGTCGTTTTTTTAACATTTATTTATTTTCTAGTAACTTGTTTCCATTGTTTAATAATTTGATCGTAAACTTTTTCTAACGCATAATGAGGCAGTTCTTCCATTTTTCTCTTGACACAATCACTTCAAAAAAAATTCATTCATGAAAAATGATGTGCACACCCGCAAGAAAGATTTATTTTAAACACACGGGGGGAAAAAAATGTCTAAAAACTTGCTCATTAGTATTTCTAATGTCCATAGTTCGTTGCATATAAAAAAAAAAAAACTACGAAAATACGACTTTTATTGCTATCAAATTACGCCCAAGACACACGGCCAAGTATCTCGTCAATCTTCGTAATGTCAAATTTAGTTAAAAAAAAAACATTTCCATTACATATTCATACGGAGTAGTGAAGATGTTATTAAAAAGAGGAAATCCATAATATAAATCTATCGGGAAAGATCTAAGAATTTTTTAGCTTGCAGAAATTTGAATAAATCTCGTATTCAAGATATGTTGCAAATATGTGTTGTGTTTGCTCGATTATTATGATGTAGAACTTAATTCCAATTAATTATGGTATTAAATTTTTATTACACGTTCTTTCACCAGTAGCAGCGTGGAACCTATTAGTGAAAGAACGTGTTGCGAATGGTATCAACTAGAGATGTGTAGTTCACGAACGAACTAGTTCACTTGAACTATTCACAGCATCGAACTAACCAAATTTTTCACTAAAAATTTCACATTTAGTTCGAAATGAATTGGTAGTGTAGCTGAATCTAATATTTGTAAGTTTACGTATTCCGTTCACAATTCATTATACACATACAAGCAGAACCTCATCGTTAAACTCATTTGCAAAAGTAGCATTCGCTTGTTTGCACTCGATTGTTTTATCGCCAACTCAATATGATCGTATCTTATCTCTTGCAGAGAACAAACTATCTCTCGTATGAATGTTCGAACGTTGTATTGTGGAACTAAACTGATCAGACTGGCGCATTGATTGCTCTAATATATATTTTAGTTCACGAACAAACTATGAGCTCAGTATGATCGTACTTCGAAGAAATGTAAGCGTTTAGTTCGAAGACAGACTAGAGAACTGCTTGTGAATCGAAATAATCAGACCAGTGCAATTTTTTTCAATTTGATACGTTTAGTTCACAAACGAACTATCAGGCTTTTTTTCTTCTTTCTTGTTACTCTCCTCCAAGTTGCGTTTTGGGGGCCCCAACCGATAAATGTGAATTGTAGGTCACTGGCAGTAAAACATTTTTTAAATCTTCGAAGAACTCCTTGACGTTTGAAAGCGTCAAGTGCTACGTCAACTATGTGCTGGTTCCAATAAAGATGGTTATTTATTTTGATGCCAAGGAGTGAGAAGTATTCGGAAGAGTGTAGTTGGACACCACCGAAGGTTACATTAGAGACCGACGCTGGAACATCACGTTTAAAGGAAAGATGACAGGCCTGCGTTTTTGATGTGTTGAATTCTACTCTATTTATCCTGCCCCATTCCAAGATTAGCTAGGGTGTAGCCTAGTGGGTAGCGTGTTGGTCTTATAAGGCGAAGGTCGTGAGTTCAAATCCCGGTCGACGCAATATATAATTCCAGCACATTGCCTGCTTGGATATACCTTCACCTCGATCTACGAAAATTAAAATAAAAAAATTTAAAAATTCGTAAAAATAGGGTTGTACGAAGGGCTAACAACCCTTTCACAATAAGTAATGAAAAATGTTAAGGAACCTGAATATCAGGAGGCCAAGGTCCGATTTGGGCTGTAGTGCCATTGTAAAAGATTCCAAGATTAAGTTTAGGTCTGAATTCCATGATCCAAATGTTTTGGTACGTTTAGATGCTACTGGGACACGGTGAGCGTTAGTAACCGAGTCGAGTTCATAGATGTTAACTAGGGTACTGTCATCTGCAAGGCAATGTATCGGATTGAGCGTTGACGACAGAAAGTCCATCAATGGCGCGACAGCCCAAATCGGGCCTTGGCCTCCTGAAGTCGTCGCCTCCAATTGTCCTCCGCGTCCTCCAGCTGCTAATTTTTAAGATGGCTTTACTATCTTCATCAACCAAGTCTTCCCATCGCTTGCGTGGCTTGCCTACTGGCCTGTTACCACTCGCATTGCCTTTCAGAGCACGTTTGGGTATTCTACGGCAGAAGATCATTGATAAAAATAAGAAATAGTATGGGTGATAAAACAGAGCTTTGGGGGACTCCGGAATCTATGGGAAAGAGGAACGCCATCCAATACCACTTGTATGGTGCGTTCATATAAAAAAACTCTCAATCCCTTTTATGAGGCAATTATTAAAGCCGACTGTTTGACATTTGTGCCAAACTCTGTCAAACGCTTAAGCGATGTCAAGTGTCAGAACTTGACCTTCACCAAATTTATGAATGCAAGAGCTCCAACGATCAGTCAGATATACCAAGAGCTCAACCTGTAGAACGTCCGGACCGGAATTCGTATTGGCGATCATTGAAAAGTTTGTTATCTTCAAGATAGCAAACAATTTTTCGATTCACAGCCGTTTCCATTACTTTCGAAAAAACGGAAGTAAGCGATGGGGCGGTAGTTGGCGGGTAACGCCTTGTTTCCTTTCTTGGGAATCGGCTGAACGTTCATCACTTTCCACGTGCGCGGAAAGTGCCCAGAAGAGTAAGACAGATGGAATAAATCGCCCAGCGGTTTAGCCAGGGGACGTAAAACAATTTTTAAGGACTAGGGGGAAATACCATCGGGACCTGCAGATTTCTAAACATTGAGCCTACGAAGAATTCTGGAGATAAGTCGTGTGCGAAAATGAATCTGAGGTAAACGAAATCCAGATGGTGTTACAAGCGGGGGAGACTGGTTTGTCGCTGGAAGCATGAAGTTTCCTGCGAAACTTGCTGCAAGTAGATTGGCTTTCTCAACAAGATGGACTACAATTCGGTTCCCATTGGTGTAGATGATTTTACATGATTGCTGTTGGCCGTTTTAACAAATGACCAAAAAGATCTCGAGCCATTTGGTGTTTCGAGAATTTCCCGTCGAAGTTTTTGGTCGTGTTGACATCGGGTTGAGAGATGACTGCCAATTTGACTTTTTTCTGATCGCCAACCTTGTCCCATGTGTCTTGCGACATCCAGTTTCTGGGCATATCCCTCAGATTCTTCAGTACCTTCTGGTTGCCTTCCAATTGGCGTCCAGTGTGTGTTTTTCATATCTGTCCAATGTGGATGGCTTTTCGCGTAGAATGGTGGTATACTCGCTTTTTTTTGGTGGAGCCAACTAGTTTATCCACATTAAGTCTGCGCTTCATTTAAAGAATTTGTGGCTGCAAACTCAAGCAGGCAATCAAGTGGTGATCGCTTCCCACATCAGCTCCATTCTTCGCTCGTACATCGAGGAAACATCTTTTCCGTTGGCGACTTATAGCCAAATGGTCGATTTGGTTCTGAGTTGATAAAAATATCACCTCGTGAAACACGTTCGAAGGTTGGTCACAAGACTCCTCTCCTCTCTCCTTATGGCATTAGTTGGTGCGTAGCTCTGCAGAATTGTGACGTTTATGACATTGGTCCTGAGCCTGACGACGATAATCCTATCCGATATTGTTTCCCAGCTGATGAGACTGTTTCTCGTTCTCGGGGTAAGGACGACCACTACGCCATTTTTGGCTTCACACTCAGGACACAGAATGGTGTTTCCGTTCGGAGTTCGTTCTTCTCCTGATCCTGTCCACCTGACCTCGCTCAACCCCCAGATTTTGATGTTATAGTGCTCCATTTCACGGTCGATCACTGATTGATTGTCAGTTGTACGGATCGAGTGACTCCAGCCCTTCCATCGTCATTCAATGTTCGAACGTTCCAGAAGGCAATCAAAGTCCGTTTTCGAATGGCAAAAGTCGTTACCGTAGAATCCGTCCGTAACCGAGGCGCTGTATCCGTTTCTCGTATCGATTAGATTTTAAGATCACGTTTGAGTGTCCATTTGCCATTATTAGAACAAGCAGTGGGTGTATTCTACCGCCCCCATTTCATATGGGGATGAATAATGTTTGCCAAGTTTTTCTTTGTTGCGATTTTTTTTTCATAATGAGCATCGTATAGTTTCCCTTTTTTTTTTTTTTATGTGACACCGGAACTAGAGGAGTTGCCCTTTTGTACTGAAGCACAGCACAGGGGAAGGATATTGGTTTTTGGGAATCAAGGGGATAAAGACGGAAGTGGCTATGAATATTTCCCTTGAATTACTGAATGTTGTAGTCATGCGGGAACACCGAGATGGGCAGCGAGTTCCATATTCGAACAGTCCGGTTTAAAAACAAATCACGAAATTTGACAGTGCGGCCGAAGGTGGGGTTGAGAGAATACTTATGAGCACGCGAAGCAGCTCTAGTATTACGGGGTAAGGGCATACATGGGGTAAGAGATTAAAGATTTCGTCCGAACAATCTCCATTGTAGTAGCGATACAAAAGGGTTAGGGAGCTTACAGTTCGTCTATGCTCGAGTGAATCGAGCGAAGAAGGGATGTCAGAATCTCCTTTAATTTTAATAGTCCGAGACTGGATACTATCCAGATAGGAGGGAGAAGTTTTTGCAGCTCCCGCCCACAAGTGGGAATTGAATTCAAGACGAGGTCTAATGTAGGCCTTATAAATTGTTAATAGCCCAGAGGCGGTGAAGAAGTTTTTACATCGTTTTAGGTAGCCCAAGCATTTAGATACTTCCTTGGCGAAGTTAAATATATGATCGTTCCAAGATAAGTTATCTGTGATTTGGATACCTAACATCTTAACACTTGAAGAAGTGGTTAGTAGCTGACCACCGAAGGTGATTTGGTCAAGGTTAGAGTCACGTTTGTGGGACACAAGACAGCACTGGGTTTTCGAAGCATTAAACTCAACTTGATTCTTATTGCCCCAGCTAAGAATTTTAGCCAAGTCCGACATTCAATGACTGAACCATGTACCTACGTTGTTCTACTAAGCTAGTACAACGGGCTAACGACGCACTGTTGAAGTGATAGGAGAAGTCTAAGGTGCTGTCATCGGCGAAGCTATGTATAGGATTGAAAATTGAAGATAGCAAGTCATTAATAAATATCAGAAAAAGGGTGGGAGAAAGAACCGAGCCCTGAGTGACACCTGCGTTAATTTTATAAGGAGAGGAAACCACACCCTCCAATACCACACGCATTGAACGATTGGCTAAAAAACTTTCAATCCAGGAAATAAGAGAGTCGTCCAAACCAATAGCTTTAAGTTTGATTAAAAGGGCAGTGTGCCATACTCTGTCAAAAGCCTTGGAAATATCAAGAGCGATAATACAAGATTCACCAAACTGGTGAATGTTCTTGTTACAACGTTCAGTGAGGGTCGTTAAAAGGTCTCCTGTGGAACGTTTTTTGCGGAGCCCATACTGTTTGTCGTCAATAATATCATTGATGCTGAGATATTCTATTACTCTATTGTTGATGATTGTTTCCATGACCTTTGACAGAATTGAAGTTATTTGCTATTGGGCGATAATTAGCGGGATTGGTGCGTTCTCCTTTTTTTGGAGCTGGCTGAACATTTGCAAGCTTCCATGAAGATGGGACGAGGACGATAAAGAGAGACGATAAAGTTTGCATAGAGGTTTAGCTAGAGAAGCGCAGCAATTTTTAAGGACAAGGGCATTCCATCTGGACCGGACGATTTATTAGCATCTAGATTCTTAAGAACTCGGTAAACGTTTCGCGGACGAATACTAATCTGTCCTAAGGAGGAATTTAGCGTAGTATACGTTGGAAGGCTAGAGTTCGTTGGTGGTAAAGAAGAGTTGGCAGCGAATTGGTCCGCTAAGATGCTTGCCTTCATGTTAGGATTCGTAATAACCTCATTATTGTAGATTAAAGATGGAATCGAAGATGCAGAACTACCTCTGATGGAACGAGCGAGAGACCAGAAACTTTTGCTGCCTTTAGGACTTCTCAAAAATTTTTGCCTCAGTGCTTATGGACGTAGAGTTTAACCCAAATGAAATTAAATTCGGGATTCGTACAATTTCCGTACTCCTTGAAAACCCTTCAAGTTCAATTCTAAGTCCGTACGCTGTTACAAAATTGAACTTAAATGATGATAACATTAAAAATGGACCAAAGCTTAAAGCTTTTACTCTGTTAAGCTCTTTTTTAATGCCACGTAACTACGCATTATTTTTCGAAAAAAATTATGTCGCAAAAGCTCTGCGTATAAAATAGCAAAACCCAAATTGTAATATGTAATACCCAACAAAAAAAAAAAAATTTTTACATAAAAATAAAATGTTAATCAAAGACGTACTTATGCGTACGTTAGATTCGTCGTCGAGCGCTTTCAATCTACGCTATTCGTCTCGTAGTACGTTTACTCGTACACTCGTATAGATATGCACTCGCTCTCATTCATCCATTCAATCCATCAATGAACGACTTGCGCGCTGCTCCCCTGAAATACGCCTATTTATGGCATTTTACGAGTTTGTATCTAAATCGTAAGGTTTTATCGTCCGACCCCGATATGCTTTCATACTATGACACAATTATTATTCGACGATTATCGGCAAAAAAAAAAAAGAAAATGGTGGCAAGATTTTCCAGTGTTTTGTTATGGCCATTAATTAATTTTCAGGGGTAATTGTTGACGATGAAAATAGGAAATGCGCCTTAAATTAAAATAGATATGGAGACGATTTTATAGATAAATTATTTTCGTGCAAAATTACGACGTCTCGCGGTCGATGAGACACATTTATAAAAGTGTTCACTTATTAAAATGCGTTTTGTGCACATAATCTTGACGCCATTTAACGCAATAAATTAATTCGAAAATTAGCGTTTTGTACTGCTGAAAATGTTTAATCTATTACTTCTATAGATTCGAAGAGTTCGGATTTAATTAGATTTTTTAAAAATTGTCCAATGCAGGAGGTGGTAAAAGTAATTTCTGTGATTTTTGGAGAATTTCCAAAGTGAAGAAATTCAAGTAAGCGTGGGTAAATGGCGGTGGGTAATTCCGATTTCATGGCTTATTCTCGCCTCTTACATTTCACAACGAAACACAGCAATTAATCAAAACTAAATAAAATAAACTGCCATCAAGTCGGGCGCAACTTTATTATTTTTGGGACAAGTTAAAGATGCATGGAAAGTCAATATGCAAGTTAAAGTGGTTAGGGAAGACTAAGTGGAACCCCCTTTCACAAGTGGAACCCCCTATCACAAGTGAAACCCCCCTTTCACAAGTGGAACCGCCTTTTACAAGTGGAACCCCCTTTAGGGCAGGACTATGTTGTGAATACGATCAATAGCTCCAGTACATCTAATCAATATTTCATTTGTTTATGCAAATTTGGGTTTTTATGAGGGAGGGGAGGGGTGATATTAAGGGTGGGTGAGTGTCAATAATTTTTCAATTGATTGCTTCAATTACGTTCAATATTTTCTGCATAGAATATTACTTTCATAGATGAAGTTGCATAGAATTTTCATAAATTTTCAGTTTATGTGTTATTTCATTGCACATGAAACACCTTGTGCACGTTAGACCAGGGGCGTTGGTGCATAACAATTGCAGAATTTTTATTATTTTTTCTGTATGCATAATACATAATCACATGGAAAATTTAAACTTTGTATATCTTACCAGAGCCCTAAAAAAATCACTCAAAATTTTCGACATTTTTGCTTACCACCTCCCGACGTAAAACTTTTACCGAAATTCAAAACTATGTAGTTCTATACAATTTTACGAAATTTGAATTTCATATCTGCACTCAGTTTTGAGATATAATGGTTTGAAATTTTGGAAAGTGCAATTCTCCCTATTTTCCCCCCACTACTATTTTGTCCAAATGTTATATTTTTCTCGTATTTGTCTAGTATAGCTTAATATAAGTACAAAGTTTCAATTACATACCTTAAGAAATAGCCGAGATATTGATTTTTAAGTGTTTTTCTTAGCACCCCCCCCCCCCCTGATCCTCTCCCTTACAATATTTAGCCTCTCTGTAAGTTAATTCCAGTGGATCTATATGCCACATTGGTGGTCCAAAAATATAAATTTTTTATGCTAAGTAATTTCGAAGATATAATCATTTGAAAAAAAAAATTCAGCCGACAATTGGTTTTTAGCTCCCCCTTTTTGCACCCCAATGGATAAAAAAATTAAATTAATTTTGAATTTTTTCCCACAAACCCTTTTATATATGTACCTATATCGATTTTTAGCTTCCTAACTGTAACCATGTTTGAGATATTTGAATTCTTAGTTTTCGGCTTAAGTGCTCCCCCCGCCTCCCCCTGATCCCTTACACCCCACAAAATGGGTGTCCGCCTGAGTTCCGCAACTATCTGCAATCCCTCCAAAAATGAACTTTCTATCTTGAAGGGTTTGGCAGTTAATGTGCGCTGAGCGTACACACCGGCGGACGGCGTACAGACAGACGGATTTTTATACTCTAGATGAAATCTGAGAGTATTATAAGTTTGCCACAAAGTTTGTAACGCCAAGAATTAAGGCTCGGAGAAAAAAATGAATGATACAGAAGTTCATATAATCACTCAAAAATCTCAAAGCCGGATGTCCGTCCGTCCGTCTGTCTGTCTGTCCGTGTCCTCTCTAGCTTGAGAACGCGCTGAGCTAAAGAGCTCAAATTTTTGTATACATCGTTTTTGACAAAAAAGTAAGGTCAAGTTCGTGAACAGGCCAAATCGCTCCACCCCTCCCATACAAAATTACACAATTTGGCAATTTCACAATAAACGGATTTGCTCGAAAAATATAAATGCAATTGATCTGAAATTTGGAATACATTATTTTTATGATGATATAAATCTGCTGTACAAAATTTATTTCAGTCCTCCCATTCCTTCCACCACCTCCCACATAAACTGCACTTTTTCATGAAATGCTCTAAGCCAATTTACTCAGTGCGTATAAAATTGATCGAGCTGAAATTGCGCACTAAATATTTAGACGATTAGCTTTACCCCTTCTACCCCCTCCCATACAAAATGACACAATTTCACAACTTTATAAAAAGTCGATTTTCCTGAAAAGTATGAATGCTGCTGATCTGCAATTTAAAACATGTCAAAAGCATGATGTTTATAGTTATTTCTGAAAAGTAATTAAAAACTCGCCCCTCCTTCTATCACCTCCCATACAAACTGCCCTACTTCACTACATCTAATACACTAATTTTCTTAGTACCTATTAAATTTTTAAATCCTATATTTTGCATAAAACATTTTGATAGCAACCTTAACGTCATGTGAAAAAATTAGTTCAATGTCGTCACCCCCTCTACCACTTCCTCAACAAAATTTCTTAAGATACAAAAATTTCTCTTTCATCTAGAGTATCGCACGATTGGGCTTTATGCCCAATCGTACTCCTGTTATGTTTTTTTTTTTTGCATTTTTAAGCTATTTTAGTCATGAAACGCGAAAAAACTAAATTTCAGGGTAGCAAATTTTTTTTTTTTCCATCACAATACTTTATTATTAAAATAATGAAGTAATAACGAAAAATTTATGAAACATAAATAAAAATAAACTGCCAACAAGTCGGGCGAAACTTTATTATTCTATGAACAAGTTGCGGATGAGTGGAAAGTCAATATGCAGGTTAGAGTGGTTAGGGAAGACTAATTGAAATGTTTCTGCAAGTTTGGGTTCTTATGAGGGTAAGAGGAGGGGTGATAGTAAGGGTGGGTAAATGTTAATAGCTTTTTAATTGATTGCTTGAATCACGTCCAATATTCTCTGTATAGAATGTCAGTTTCATAGGCGAAATTGCATAGAATTTTCATAAAATTCGGTGTATTTTAAATTCACGAAACCGAACATTTGTATGGGAGGTGGTTGAGCGGGTAAGGGAATCATAAAATTTGTGATGCAGTTTTATTCCATTTCTCTTGTAAGGTGCTTGTACAAAATTCCAAGTTCGTAGCTTTTAATTTGTTGGTTATTAGTTGATTTAATGAAATTGGTCGAAATCATACTTTTGTATGGGAGGGGGTAGAAGGACAAGTGTGATTTCAAGACTTTTGACGCAATTTTGTTTCAATTATTTTTAAAAGTTCTTAAGCAAAATTTTAAATTGATAGTTTTAAATATTTAGGTGATAATTGATTTCTTGAAAATTGTCGAAAAAATAATTTTGTATTGGAGGGGAGAGAAATCTTAAACGTTTTCGACCAGTTAATATTTCTTATATTTAGGGATTTTTTTTAAATGCATATCCCAAATTTTCAAGTTTCTACCTTAAAATTTCACTCAAAAATTTTCAGTTTAAGTGTTTTTTCAATGCACATGAAACACCTTGTGCACGTTAGACTGGGGGGGTCGGTTTATAACAATTGTGGAACAAATTATTATTTATTTTCTATGTATATCAAAATGCAAAATTTAAACCAGAGCCCTAAAAA
Organism: Chorisops tibialis; assembly: GCA_963669355.1. Taxonomy (NCBI): domain Eukaryota; kingdom Metazoa; phylum Arthropoda; class Insecta; order Diptera; family Stratiomyidae; genus Chorisops; species Chorisops tibialis. Next base: position 11,057,061 of record OY770262.1, on the reverse strand, counting down.
TCACTCAAAATTTTCGACATTTTTGGTTACCACCTCCCTCCCCTTACACCTCCCAATTAAATTTCTTACCAAAACTAGCGACTATATAGCTCTACAATCTGACAAATTTTCGATTTGATATCTGTACTTAATTTTGAGATATAACGATTTGTAATTTTGAAAAGTGCGCCATTTTTGAAATGGTCCCCATTTCCCCCAACACTATTATTTCAACATGTTATATTTTTTTGGTATTTTCATAGTACAGCTTAATATATTGTTGCGAGCTAGGGGTTCGCCGGGATTTCAAGTAAAACACAATTCGTTTAAAAATAAGTGATAATTTATTTTAATCGCACTTTGACTTAATTCGCACTATATGGCACCACCGATATTGTTCTATCGCGTTCTTGCACCGGTTCGCGTTCTTCCACAGATGTCGCTGAATGACTGCCTCCCGTCTGACAGCTTCGTGTGTTTATACCATTTTTCCCCAATTCTCGAAGCTTCCGTCAGGTGTCGTTAGGTGTGTGTGTCTAGACTATTCGGGAATGTTCTAGATCTTTAATTGCCTACATTTTGGAGTATACCGTTCCGTCGGTGTATGTCTAGACTATACTGGAAGGTTCTAGATCTTTGATTATGGCTTTTTACATATTGGGGGACTGTTCTGGCATATTCGGGAAAGAGCAATAGTGCGTGGTTGCCAGATCTATAACAATATGTTTCAAGTTTCAATTACTTAGCTTAAGACATAGTTGAGATATTAATTTTTAAGTGTTTTTCTTTGCACCGCCCCTGACCCTCCCCCTTACAATAATTAGCCATTCTCTAAGCTGATTCCAGTGGAGCTATATGCCACCTTAATCATCCCAAAATATGAATTTTTTACTATAAGTGATTTCAAAGATATAATCATTTGAAAAAACAATTCGGCCGACAATTTGTTTTTAGCCCGCCCCCCCCCCTCTTCCCCCTTTTCGGACGCCAATGGATAAACAAATTAAATTATTTTTTAAGTTTGTCCCACAACCCTCTCTATATCTGTACTGATTTTCAACTTCCTATCTGCATTCGTGGTGAAGATATTAGCAAGTGTAGTTTTTGACTCTTTCCCTCCCCCCGCATCCTCCTTCCTCCTAACACCCCCAAAATTTAGAAAATGGAGTTCACTTACCCAATCAACAATCCACCCAAAAACTAACATTCTACCTTTAACGGTCTCGGAGATATGAGTCCATTTGTACGGCGTACGGCGTGACGAATTTTTTTTTTTTTGCATTTTTAGGCTAATTTAGCCATGAAACGCGAAAAAACAAAATTTCAGGGTAGCAAATTTTTGGTTTTTCTGTGTCGATCACAATACTTTATTATTAGAATAATAAAGTAAAATCGACGATTAGATTGAGAAAAATCCATTTCTCATGATATTCACTAACGATTCAGCATTTATGATTTTTAACACGACGTTTTCATATCCGGTGTCAGTTGCGATTTAAATTATGCACACAAATATCATACACTTTTTTTTTTTTTAAATGATTTCATTTGAGTACGGGTTTCTTTGCGTGACCATTTCAATTTCTCGAAAGTCATAAATATACATCTTCCGGTTGACCATTAAAAAAATCGGAAGAATCATTACTTCCGAAGTATTTTCTCGATGTATATGAATAAATTTGCGGTCTTAAATGTACCATGTGTGGAAGGTCTAGCGAGATCCATAAATAACTAACTCCTGGCCGATTTCCTCGCAAAGTTATGATGTGACGTATTTAGACGGTAGATTTTATCATCTTCTTAAAGAAAAGTATAATGCGTCATTTTATGTAAACTTCTGGGCGGTTAGCAGGTTCGAGCCGTTTGAAAAGCTGCTAAGAAAATTTGTCCGATTGATTTGACCGAGTGCTTAATAAAATCGGAATATAATTACAAATGTGTGCACAACGTAGTAATTAAAATTTTCAATTTTTGCATTTTAATGACGCATTATGCACATCGAGGGCAGTTTCACTGCAACGCACTTAGTTCTCACATGCATGCAAGTACCTTCATCGTCATCAGTATAATTGCAGCCAAACAAATTTCATTTGCAATTGCGCGCCGCACTTTAGTGCACTCTGTCGCAATCGCAATTACAATTGTGTAAATTAGATTTTGATGGAGAATAGTTTACTTTTGTTTTTGTTTTGACGCAATTCGCACGAGTAGCTGTGTAATATAAACATGAAAATTTTGTATGTTATTAGGCGAAGGTACTATTCACCCTCAGGGTCGGTCCTACCAAGGTACAAATGGAGCAGTTGTACCGGGCGGCAAGCTTGGATGGCATCATCAAGAAAAAACCGAAATGTTAAAATCATTTTAACGAAATGAAGGAATCCGTGCCGCCAATAGATAATGGGCTTCGTCCGGTCCCCACAGCATGATTGCCAGGGGATGTCCGGTGGAGACACCATCCTTGAAAAGTCGTGTTGAAAGGAGTGGAAAGAAGTAAGACGATAGCGGCTTACGTTGCCTACCGATACAATCTTGAAGTCCACGTTGGGCGCCACTGTCACGAAATGCAAAACCCTATTCCGTCAGTAGATAATAGATCCAGGGAAGCTCCAGAGGAGACACCATGCTTGAAAAGCCGGGATGAAAAGAGCGGAAAAAAGTAAGACGATAGGGGTTTACGTTGCCTACCGGTACAATCTTGAACTCCATATTGGGCGCCACTGTAACGAAATGAAAAACTCTGTTCCGCCAATAGATAATAGATCCAGGGAAGCTCCGGAGGAGACACTATCCTCGAAAAATCGTGATGTAAGGAGCGGAAAAAAGTAAGGCGATAGGGGTTTACGTTGCCTACGGTACAATCTTGAACCCCACGTTGGGCGCCACTGTAACGAAATGAAAAACTCTGTTCAGCTCATAGATAATAGGCTACCAAGGACGCAGCATGCTGAGGTCTTCGTGGAGGGGGAGGGAGCGGTCAGCTACACAGAAATTTTTGGCTATGAATTTTCAAAGCAGGGTTAAAAACGTACCAGTAAGCAACGTGAACCCATACCCTTCTCCCATCAGTGATTGAAGTCCTTTCCATTTTAAATCGAACGACTACCCCACAATAGCATATGCAGACGATTTTGTCATCATGCTAACTGATAAGTTTGAGCAAGTTCTAGGTGACCTTATGTAGTCCGCTCTACAACTTTTAGACAGCTGGGCACTACATAAAGGACTTATCATCAACCCTCAAAAAACAGATCTGGTCTTCTTCTCCCGAAAAAAAAACCATTTGTTTTTAATCCACCAACCATTCGTGGTATTACTATGGTCCTCTCGGTGGTGGTACTAAAAACTAACCTACCACTTTTACATCTAATCCAACGGATGGCATGTTTGTGCATAACAAGTGGTCTTAGAACAACACCAACAGCAGCTCTGGAGGTAATTCTCTCATTACCTCCACTTGATCTTTTTGTTGGACAAACAGCAGGGCATTAAAAACCTCTCATTCGTGGTCAGTACCACTAATTGATCATGGAAAAAATTGAAACGTAATTAAGGTACGTCAAGACGATACGCTTTTTCGTTCAGTTTTGCGCATCCGTTAAACGCATGCAGCAACGCAAAAGAATCTTGCCTCAAGCGCAAGCGCTTTTTCTTGAATTTTGATGACTCATGCAATAGCGCAAGGAAATTTGACGAATATGGGGATCATGTGCGCTCTTGAGAGCGATTTTCCTGTACGTGGTGTTTACTCTTTGCAATCGAGTAGCTATCTAATTAGAAACAACGTAAAATGAAAGCAAAGAAAACATTCTCAATATGTGGAACAGCGGGCTATCTACGCACACATGTTGCATTATTTTCGTTAGCGCATGCCTTCTAGAATAAAAGCGCATGCATTAAGATGTTCGATAGACATGCAACAAAATAGCGCAAATGCGTCATTTACGTGCGCTAAGCGCATGCATTGTAGAATAAAAGTGCAAGCATTAAGTTGAACGACACACATGCAACGACATAGCGCAAATGTATTAATTGTAATCGGCTATCGACCGAGGTAACGTGTTACTGCGCACAAGCAAATCGTCCTCAATAACACACGTGATGCCAATATCAGTCGGATAGTCTTCCGCTATTGCATGCGTCATAAAATTTCAAGAAAAAGCGCATGTACCTGAGGGCACCGTTCTCTTGCGTTGCTGAATGCGTAAAATTGAACGAAAAAGCGCATTTTTATATGCATTTACGAGTATGTTGCATGTGCGTCATTCAACTTAAGGTATACGCCTTTATTCTAGAAGGCATGCGCTTAGCGCACGAATAAGTGGCAAGTACCTTTAGAAACTCAATTTCACTTTTAGACTGTGAGTATGATTGCATGAAGCTAGGGTATAGCATAGTGGGTAGCGTGTTAGTCTACAATGCGAAGGTCGTGAGTTCAAATCCCGGTCGACGCATATTTCGAGCACACTGCCTGCTTGGGTGTAGACCGAAAGTCTAACAACCCTTTCACAATAAATAATGAAAAAGTGTTAAGGAACCTGAAGGTCAAGGGGCCAAATCCTGATTTGGGATGTAGTGTCATTTTAGAAGATGATTGCACGAACCAACCACAGGAGGAGAAACGGAAGTTTCACATTAAGTTCATTGAACGAAACGAATGGGTAAAAAACACGATACTCAGTGACTGTGCAGGTCCTCATCTCTGTACGGACGGATCTAAAACTAATCAAGGGATAGTTGCAGGGATTTCCTCTCACGACTTCGACATCCACACTTCTTTCCATCTTCCAGAACACGTGACCATGTTGTTCCAAGCGGAAGTATTAGCCATTAACGAGTGCACAGAAATTATTTTAGATATGCGGAACAGTCTTGGAAACAGGATCATGTCCGAACTAGTGTCCATTTGTAGACACAATTTGAATCGCCTAGCGGCTATAACCGAAGCATTTTTAATTTGGATACCGGGTCATAGCGACCTGCTAGGAAACTATGCAGCATTATCTTTGCCAATGTCCGCAAACCTCCTACAGTCGTCTTCTTTGCTTAGGCTCTAGATTCTTCTCAGAACTAGTCGACCTCAAAGGCGTCAAACATTCGAGCCTGCTTCGATTCGCAAATCGAACCAAGTGGCTAGAACCAGAGGAGTGACATCCATCTCATAATCTATATGTGGAGTCAACGGGCCCAACTAGATGGCCCCAGTGCATTGTGGTTCTTCGTAACCACCCTCCTACAACCTAAACCTACTCTTCTCCCTTTTGTTTCTACCTTTCTTTACAACTCTTCACGAAAATTAAATCCTCTCCCCCAACCATGACTTGTCGTACAATGTCTGCCAGATGTTCGCATCGACTCTACGCTCATCATTTCATAACAATTTTGTCACTGTCGTAATTGAAGAACAAAAATATCAGATTTCCGTACGACTTGTTTGACATAGGTGGTACCTCAGCGTGTCAGGCTTTTGTATGTACTTCCATCAAAATATCACCGGCCCTATTTTCAAGGTTTGTCATGATTTTTAAATACTATACTTTCCACACACTGGTTTTTCAAAATTTATTGTTCAGGAATTTGTCGCAAAATTTTATGAGAAAAGTATGTTTTCAGATTTCCTATAGTTGCAGAAATTTGTGTTTAAGATTTGCGTGCTCCGACATTGTCGTATTTTTTCGTCAAATGGCTTTTTAAGATTTTTGTGAAAAAATTCCTGGCAAAAAATGTCACAAATTTAATCTGAAATGTCACACATTAAACTCTTTTGTCACGCAATTTTGTCGAAAACGACATTTTTTTGTGGCATTTCTGTCGGTATTTTGTTAGACATTCAATCAAAACCTATGACGAGATCTCATTCTGGCGATTAAACGAGATCAACTTCGAGTGCGACAATTCATTCATAAAATCCCTATTGTGGTGCGTATCAATGAATGGGTCACAACACAGCTTGAAAATACAAAATAGGCTCTCGGATATAAGAAAGTTAATCTCAAGGGTGCGCTATCAATAAAATGATCCGGGCGGCAAATTAATTTAAACCGGTGCTTTTCATCCTGCTTTGCTCGCCTACCCTTAAATAAATGTTTGACTTACATTGTATGAGAGTATGCAGGGACATTTTTTTACAACTTTACTTAATTTACGAAAAGACAACGACAGTGTTATTGTTCGAATGAAATCCAGCAAGCAAAATTTCAGATTTCCATTTCGTCACCATCTGTCTGACAATGTGACATCCAAATGTCGCGCGATTTGTCACAAAAATTGTCAATTATCGACAAAATCTGTGACATGCTGGGCGTTCTATGTTCTATTTTCGATATGTAGCATATTTTAGTAAGATTATGGACAAAATTTATGTTTAGTTTCATTTAGTCGAAAAATGTGATAATTATTTGTCATGCTTTAACAAATGTGTGCCGAGCTAAGAAGCACGGTGCTATACTGTGCATGGCATTGTCAATCTTATACTTCATTTTCTCTTAAATTAAATTTAAATCCAGAGCTTAAGAGCTAAAAATGCAACATCCGATTTCGATTCATTTTATGCCGTACCTGGCGAGCCGCCACTGCAAATATTTAAATAACCCAATATAATACGCTCCCAAAATATGCGATTGATGAATGCCAAGTGTACGTTGAAAGGCATCAACACCGACTAATTAATGGCTCAATCGCGAAACATCTTAAGCAGCCGAGACTACTCTGATTTCCGAAAATTGAAAGTCTCGCGGCATGCTAACTTGGGCGTTTTGGGGTGGCGAATCGTCGAGCAATGTGTGTGCTTGAACGAAGTCAATTACGAGCCGTAAGAGTTGCATCGTTTCCATTTCGAAGACGCGCGCGCTATTTCTGGACGACGGGTCGAATCGCATCGAGCCCATCCACTAATTCCTGAAATAGCCGGGTGTCTGGCAATGCACGGTATCCATCACCACCACCATCACCGTCATCACCACCATGACCACTAGCTTCACCATTTCCATCATCAATTGAAATGTCCACGAACTGAATCGGCCAGTGCAGAACGCGGGGCTGAACCATCGAAGTGCTGGCTAGCCTCGACGAACCTCTCTCTAGTAAAACATTTCCACACTTCGCTTGGTGTAAACATTCCAAGACGTAATGAGAAATGTAGACAAGAATAAACGGCATATCACGTGTCAATTAAATTTAATTGAGGCGAGTACGTCGTCGCTCCTCCCTCTCCGCACGGGCCTTGTTCCATTCCCGCCGAGTGGCTGAGCCCTTCAACATTGGTGGTGCTTTTCGTTCCCAAGTCACAAAACACATGCGATGATGTTTGGCGGCTAAAACTACCGAATCGTGACAACACACAACCAAAATGATAAACGAGGAACGAGTGTTGCGAATTTTCCAAAAGAAAATCGCACGGTGTAATCTTAGATAGTCCGCATGAAATTCAAACTTTGCGAACTTCGAAAGAAGAGGGTTGAAGTAAGCGGTATCTAAACAAAGACGAGATGATCGAAATCGATTTACGGTCGTCTAGCACATCTCGTCCTTCCATTCAAGTCACATTTTGTACCGATTGGAAGTCATTTGAGGATTTCGTCCATCAAAACCACCACCCCCATCAGCCACTTTCTATTTTCGGAGGCAATATTTTATCGTGGTATCCGGATAGGATGAGGAAGCTGGCAGTGGGGGCGGAGAGCAAATCCGGGAAACTTTTATTCAGTTACAGGATGTCACACAATTTGTTTTCCACACATAATGGCATTCACTTTGTACTTCCATCAAGTTATGATTAATGGAAACATACCGTGACCCGCATAGCCGTTAATGCAAACAAAAAAAAAGGATACACAGAATGAGAATGTGTGTGTATGTGTGGAATGGTACCCTCTTAATTTTCTCGAGAACTATTATAATACCACTTTACTTTCTCTGAAATAACAAAAGGGATTGGGGGATGAACTTCTGATTATATGCGACCAATGATAATTTGTTATTGCTGTAATTGCCAGAATTATGACAGATAAATGGAATGGAGAGGGGTGGAAGAGCTTTTAACTAATATATTGAAGTACGCAAGGGGTCTCACTTTAATTTAACCGCAAAACTTTATTTTAATTCAACTTAATCGCTTTGCATTTTTCACTTCTCGCTCACAACTTATCGGTTGCCAATCTTGACTCTTTCGCTAAATATCGACTGATTCGACGACGGCCCCAAACTAGACTCACTGTTCATCAAAAAGCTCGCCTTTTATATTGCTCTTGTCGACCGAAGCATTCCCTTCGTCGAATCTTTTCCTTCTCGGCCGAGTGCTGTTAATTGCTTCTATGAAGCATTGTCTCGTCGCTCGATTCTATCCGTGTAGTTGTTGTTGTTGAACATTCTGATCGAATCGCATTTGGTGGTATATGATCTTCGTAGTGTTTTTCTTATCGATCCGCTCGGCCGAGCGCTGTTAAATCCTTCAATCAAACATTCCCTCGTAGCCCGAGTCTTTTCACTCCCATACGAGCTATACATGTGGTTGTTGTTGCTTCTCTACATTACCCGTGTAATTTGTTATTGACTAGTTGAATGTTCAAGGTCTTCAGACCTTCTAGAGTGCACGTGTTCTTTCATTACTGTTTGTTGAGACCTTGAACATTCCGATCGAGTTCATGCAGGTGTTCCTTATAGTGTTCGTACGCGCGCATTAATTTGATTCAGTGCTGAGTGGTAGATGATAAGAAGCAAGTGGAGGTGACATGTAACAATATTGTCGATATTGCGGTAATGTTAAGTTCTTTTGAAGGAATTTTCGAGCGCTCCCGATTTACAGAGGCTGAGGTCGTAAGTTCAATTCTTGACGAATTTTTTTCGAAATTCAGTTATAGATTAGACAACACTGTGGGTAGATTTCGGTTCCTCTATCACTGCGGCCATCGATGGACTTATTGTGATGTCTCCCGGTATGTACTCGTATGGTTTAGAGTTCCTCCTCGAGTCCCGTACCTTTGATACATCTTAGGATATCCCGAAGAGGAATGGTTCAAACTTCAATTGGGCTCACGAATCGCTGACCGAAATGAAAGATTCTTTTGTTCATAGGGAATATGTTTTGGTGTTTCCTCCTCCTTATTGCATATTCTGCAGAGATTGTCCTCTGAGAGTCCAATTCTACGAAGATGTTTCTTTAGTGATAGTCTCCAGTTAGGACACTTACTAAGATTCTAGTCTGATTTCTGTGTAATTGCAGTTATTCAGAAGTTTTTCCAACTGAATGTTTTGGTATCCCAAGAACTACCAACTTTCCAATTACTGAAGTCAGAGAAGAGCACGCAATTTTGAGTTCTGCCCCGTCTTCCGGGGCGAACAGTCTGTATGTTGTATTACGGACTTCGTTTTGTATTTCCAGATGTAGGGAAGCCATATTGAGAAGTACCTCTATTGCTGCAGTGGAAGTGGTAGTCATTGCTCCAGGTAATCTAATGTCGACTTTTGCTCAGCAGCTTTTTGCACCATCATCATTCCGATGATGGAGATGTTCCTCTCCTAGCAACAGAGGTACAGATCCAGTATGTCAGCTTTGGATTGAGCGCTCTATTAGAGTCATTCTAGACGGAGTAACTTCTACACCCTTTTCCATTGATTCCTCTTTATAGTCTTCATAAACGACCTTCTGTCATCTACTCTCAATCCTATTCATTGTTTCGCAGATGACAGTACTTTGTATGACACCTTTCAATTTGACTCCCCTGCGGAGGCATGTCCAACATCAGTGGCCTCATGCCGTAATGAGTCAATACAGTCATTGAACTCTGACCTCAGTTTAATCCTGGGATGGGGCAGGCAAAACATAGTTGAATTAATGCCTTAAAAACGCAGTCCTGTCATCTATCTTTTAAGCATAACGTTGCGACAACGGCCGGTAATATATCCTTATATCGACCTCAATTGATTCCTTCGAGCATCTATGAAATATCGGAATACTTTGCATTTACTGTAGATACTTCCATGGTTTGCCCCCGAAATATTTTACAAGCTGCGCGCTCACACGAGTACACTGGTAACCCCTTGCCGTGGAGAACAGTGAAGTTGAGATAGACCTTCATCCTTTGGACGACAGTGTTGTGGAATTCATTACCAGGCAATCTTTATCCCACTGAATGCAACCTCCAGCAATTTAAGAAGAACATTCACTCTTCCCTCCTGTGTTTCCCTTGGCATTGTCGAATTAACTGTGTATCGCGCATTATAGGTTGACCTCCTAAGTTTATTTCGATAACCGTAAAAAAAGCCTCATGTTTTGCTCAGAAAGCTACTGGAAGTCCAGAGAGATACCTGGCTAAGAGCACCTTGTACATTTTCCGCAGTAGTTTTTTCGAGCTTGCCCCTAGCTAGGATGTCAGGTCATCTGTATATCTCTGGACTTTTAAAAGAAATTGTCATCAAGCAGGCACCTCAAGATGGGTGAAAGTATCCCATCTTGTGAAGACCCTTTGCAGCGGTAACAGTTAAAACTGTATCTGATAGTGTTGATTCTATAATTCTACCGTCATCCAATGGCTGATTTTTGAATTAAAGCCATGTTTCGCCAGTTGTACTCCAAAGTTCACCGTTGGAGATTACTTCTGACCAGAATATTACTAAAATGCGTCGGAGGCATTGGTTCACGAAAGTTTGCAGTTTCTTGGTAAGTCGAACGGTTACTTTTCACGTAGTACAACCATATAAAAACACGGATTTGACGCATGCGTCAAAACTCGCAGCTTCGTGCGAAGGGAGATCTCTCTTAACCTCCAGAAAGGGGAAAGGATACCGAAGGCCTGACGAGCTTTATTTAGCCGAGCCTCAACATCCTTTTCGGCACCGCCGTCGATGCTGACAACGCTTCCGAGATAACGAAAATTTTGCACCTCTTCCACATCTTGTCCGTTAAGAACAATCGGTGTCCTTGCGTTCAAGCCCATGTGCATGTACTTGGTTTTACGCACATTTTTTTTCAGTCCCGCCTCTTTGCATTTAGAATTCAACGAGCGAACATTTGACTCTAAGTCCGAACGGTTATGTGCAAGCAAACACACGTCATCAGCATAATCAAGGTGACTTAAGATGTTAAATATACCTCTCCTGCGCAAAGCATTCCATATGTAATCTCACTTGGCTCTGTCGAAAGCCTTCTAGAAGTCCACAAACATGAGATGTAGTGGCGAACCCATTTCGGCTGACTGCTCTAATATTATCCATAGGGTATTTGTGTGGTCGGTAGAAGACAACCATTTACGGAATCCAGCCTGATAAACTTCGAGAGTGCTCTCGACAGGATCACTAATCCTATTGAGAATTACCTTAGCCATGATTTTCGATACAGCAGTAAGTAGATATATATCACGCCAATTGCCACGATCCCGAAGGTCGCCCTTCTTCGGAATTTTCACAATGACGCCTCCGTTTCTCCTATCAGTTTTTATTTAAGGTCATGGTTGATAAGTCCATGATCCAGTGAGTGTCCATGTGATACTTCTAGGGCAAGCAATTCTACTGCCCCCACCTCACAGGAGTTGGCTGTATAAGAGCTAATAATTCGAAATTTAATATATAATATTTTTATTATAAATGTAATTTTTTGTATAAAAATTCTTCGAATCCCCCGACCCCTTCCACCACCTCCCAACTGCCAACTGCACTTTTTCATGAAACTCTTTAAACCAATTTTTTCAGTACGTATAACATTTATCGAGTTCAAATTTTGTGTTATATCTTTAATTAGCAATATTATTAATATCAGGAAAAAATAAAGCCATTAGCTTCATTCCATCCACCCCCTCTCATACAATGTGATACAATTTCACTACTTTTCAAAAACTCGATTTTCTTGAAAAGTGTGAACGTTACTCGGCTGAAAATTCAGGGTAATCAATTGCATAGTTTAAATAGTTTTTACTGAAAAATTCACTAATGATCCCCACTCCTTCTACCACCTCCCATTCAAACTGCACTATATCACTAAATCTAATGCACTAATTTTCTCAGTGCCTTTTCAATTTCTTAAGATTAAATTTTGTATAAATCATTTCTATATCTGCTTAATCATGAAGTGAGGAAAATTAGTTCAATGCTGTCACTCCTTCTACCACTCCCCATACAAAATTTTTAAGATTACAAAAATTTCTGGTGTCATCTAGAGTATCGTATGATTGCTGATCACAAAAAAACTATTTATATCCTATCGAATAGTCAGGCGGTTCGCAAAGTCCTAGCATCCAACAAACACAAGTCGAGGATAGTTTGGGACTGCTTTAAAAACCTAATCATCCTGGCAAAAAGGAACAACGTAATCTTAATGTGGTTCGCAGGACATATGGGAATTGAAGAGGCTGATCGCCTTGCAAAAAATGGCGCATAAACAAATTTTATTGGACCAGAGCCATTCTGTGGAAAACTAAAAGGGCACTCCAACTCTATACTTAGAAAGTGGGTTGAACAAGAGCATAAAATCGACTGGAATCGACATCCAGGCTTATGAATCTCCGAAAAATTTATCCTACCACAAGAAAAACAAAGTGGAGGATATTCTAAAATTCAGCAAGAGTGATATTAGTACCCTAATCGGCCTGTTAACGGGGTATAGTGGTGTAAACCACCACCTCAAAAATATGGGTCTAGCTCTCGACATCTGCCGTCTCTGTCTCGAAGACTCAGAAACGACAGAGCATGTCCTATGTCACTGCGAGGCAGTAGCAAGGAAAAGAATCGATCTCCTAGGAAAAGGTTTCCTTACAAATGATGAACTAGCCAACATGGCTCCCTTCGACAAACTTAGATTATCCAAAGCTATCGAGTTATGGTATAACGAGAAGATCGCAGTGCCCTCACTTCCTTCCCAAATAATAAAAAAAAAATCGTAGTCCTGTAATATTTATACATGTTTTTTTTTTTGTGACCGGTCTCTAGCTTACATTATTACGACTCTTAAGACTAATTAAAATTATGAATGCTAATTCTACTTTTAGCTACATATTGTTTTACAGTTTAGGATAATTTGTTACAAGAGATTTAATCGAGATTGAATTTTTTTCAGTTGTTTAAATTAAATTTATAAGTTTATTATTGATTTCCAGTTTGGTTGAAGGGTTTGTTACAAGAGATTTTTTTTTTTTTTAGTTTATAATATAAATTTTATTACAAGAGTTGGATTTATTTTACTTATTTTAATTACCTAGTCGTGCCATAAGTTCTGTCACACGTATATGGGCAATTTTTGTATAAATGAAAAAGAGTTTTTGACAAAGGAAAATATATTTTATTTTGGCATACTAATGGAAGTAAAATAAGCAACAAATTATTCAAAGTGGCCGCCTTTAGCCTTAACACAGCTCTTTAATCTGTTGGGCCAGTCATCGATAGCAGTACGCACTGTTTCTAGCGGAAAATTAGCTACTGCTTCTGACAAAGATCGCTTAAGGCTCTCGATATGTGGGTATCGTCTCGTGCACACCATGGACTCTAACTCCGCCCACAGTTTGTAGTCCAGGGGATTCAAATCTGGGCTCCCAGAAGGCCATTCCGTCGCCCTTATAAACTGTGGAATATTGGTTTCCAACCACGCTTGTGTGGTTCGAGCTTTGTGGGCTGGCGCAGAATCTTGCTGGAAAACCCAATGTCGATTGTTGAATAGCGTAGAGTTCAGCGGCTTCACACATCCCTCCAGGATGTCCGTTTGATAATTTTTCGCTGCAGTTTTTACGCCTTTTTCGCAAAAATGAAGCTCGGTGACCCCTTCGTAGCTGACACCCCACCATACCATGACTGATGCTGGATGATGTCCTCGCTGTACCCTAGTGGCAACTTCTCGGGCTTCTATGGAGCTGTGGGCATACACCTTATCATTTTGGCGGTTGAAATGTTCCTCCACCGTAAAAATTTTTTCATCGGTAAATAAAATTTCTCGATGTTTGTTGTTGCCGTACCGCCGAAGGAGCTCTTTCGATCTGGTGCTCCTAATTTGCTTCAACTGCTCAGTCAGCAAATGTCCCGTTGATCGTCGAAAGGCACTCATCCCGAGGTCAGATTTTATGATGCGAGACATACTTCGGGTGGAGATGTTCATCTCTCGAGCCATGATTCGTTGTTTACGAAGCGGATTTCGACGAATTCGACTCTCGACCGCTTTGATGGCAGCAGAAGAACGTACATCACGCGGACGTCCAGAACGAGGTCGATCTTCAATAGTCTGGATCGCGTTATATCTCTGGATCGCACGATACACAAATCTTTGCGTTATTTTTAACGGGCACAACAACTTGAAAATTTCACTCGCGGATTTTCCACACTTATGTAGTGCAATCACTGCAGTTCGGTTTTCTATTACACCCCATTCCATCTTCATACGTTAACGAACACACTTTAAATGACCATCAACTGTCAACAACATTATGACGTTTATAAAACTGGCCGATATTGAAATGTCACTCATAAAATAAAGTTGTTGCCAATGTGAGAAATTATGTGACAGAACTTATGGCAGGACTAGGTACTTAGGTCTATAGGCATTTTAATAATTTGAATTTGTAGATAAAGACATCGTTAAGGAGGTGTGATGCAACTAGTTATCGAAGAGTTTATGAGGGACTATGCGACTGGTATTTCTTTTTAAAGCCTCTGCAGTAGTCTTTGTATAGTTGGTAGATCAGCGATACTCCCACCAAGAAAGTTAGGACGATGAGGGTTACTTCAATGCGGTTGGACTCAATGACAGGATTGACAGTCACTGAGTTGATCACGACGCCAGCTTTGTCCACGTGCTAGGTTTTAGTATTTCCCATTGTACTGAGAAGGTATAATGCTAGTAGGGTATTTATTGGAAATTTTTGAGTTAGGCAGTGAGAGGGGGTCAGTGCGTTTAAGTCTTGAGAATTTCTGCGTGCGAAGAATATTGCACGCTAAGGTGTTTTTATGTGATTGAAGTCTGGTTACGTAGTTTTTTGCGAACTTCCAAGCTTCTTGCCGGATTGTTTTGAGACCTAGATCACGTTGAATTATGTCGTTTTTGACGTAGGGAGGGGCGCCAAGTATTGCCCTAATTATTTTAGTTTGCTTTCGTTGCAGTATTTCAACGTTCGATGATTTAGCTGAACCCCAAAGTTGGATACCGTAGGTCCAAATAGGTTTTATTGCTACTTTGTATATTAGGACTTTAGTGTTCAGGTTTAGCCTGGATTTTTTTTGAAGAAGCCAATGAAGTTTTTTAAATTTCAGTTTTATCTGTTCTCTCTTTTTTTCGATATGAGATTTCCAGGTTAGCCTTCGGTCCAAGTGTATTCCTAAGTATTTTGTTTTGTCGGCAAGGGGGATTGGTTTCCCTTTCATTGTTATTGGGGGGGCATGTGTTTTTCCGAAGGGTGAAGGTTACCTGGACCGTTTTTGATTCGTTGATTTTGATTTTCCATTTATCAGCCCATTCCATTATTTTATTGGTGTGGGATTGGAGTTCTATAGATGCAATGAAGGGGTTTTTGTTGAAGTACAAGACGGCGGTGTCGTCCGCAAAAGTTGATGTTAAGAAGTTTTGGTCTGTAGGAAGGTCGGCTGTATATAAGAGGTATAGGACGGGACCTAGGACGCTCCCTTGGGGTACGCCGGCATTAATTCTGAAGTTGGGGCTAGTGGAGTCTTTTATTAAGACTCTAAATGATCGTTTGTCTAGGTAGTTGCAGAGAACTTTGTGGAATTTCGAGGGAAGGTTTGTTGAGATTTTGTGCTTTAGTCCTTCGTGCCAGACTTTGTCGAAAGCTTGGGCTACGTTCAGGAAAAGACCGACGCAGTAGTTTTTGTTTTCTAGGGCTTGTTTGATTTTGTTCACTGACGGTGGACTTGCTCAGTGGTGCTATGACCATTTCTAAAGCCAAATTGGTGATCTGGAATCAGCTTGCTGCGAGTTAGCACTGGGAGCATCTTGTCCAGAAGGAGTCTTTCGAAAATTTTGATAATATTGGTAACAAGCTGATCGGGCGATATGAGTCGATTTTGTTTTTGTCTTTACCAGGTTTAGGGGTAACGATGATTTGGGCTTCTTTCCAAGCTTTCGGGTAGTAACCCAGTCGTAGCATGGAGTTGAAGATGATGAGGATCACCAGCTTCCCGCAGGTGGGTAGTTCTTTTAGCATTTTTCCGGTGATATAGTCGTGGCCTGGGGATTTTTTTTGGGTTGCATTCATTTATCTTTCAGACTAGAGCTGGTAGCGTGAATTTCATTGGTCTTGAATTTAGGGTTTGGAGGTGGTATTCAGATTAGTGTGAGGGGTTGAGTTTGGAGTGAATACTTTTGCAAAGTGTTGGGCGAATGCTGTGGCTATGTCTTTGCTATCCGAGATCCAATTACCTTCGGGGTCTCTTATTGGGGAGTCTGTTTGCGGGGGTTTTTTAATTCTTTTGGTTACTTTCCTTATAGAGTAGTTAGTTTCTGGGAGGTGATCGAGATTTTCAACGAATTCCTCGAATTGTGAGTTTTTTTCTAGATACAATTTATTTTTGAGCTTTTTTGTGGTTTCATTTAGAAGCGCTTTAGCTTTAGGAGATCTGTATTTCTGCCATTCCTTTTTTGCTTTTCTTTTGTCTTTTAAAAGGTTCAGGATGGATCTGCGGTACCAATGAGTGGCTCTGTCGGGGTAGTGAGTTGGAGTAGGAGTGGAGAAATGAGCACAGTCGGCGATAGTGTTGGTCAGATACGAGATGGCATTATCGATATCGCTGGAAGATTTGAGCCTAACGTTTGGACAGAGGTGTTTTTCTGCAGCGTTGCGAAATTTGGACCAGTTGGTGCAGAAGTTGGTGAGGTGGGGTCTTAAGTTAATAATTGTAGGGGAGTGGTTGATTACAAAGATTGTAGGGGAGTGGTTGATTACAAAGATTGTAGGGGAGTGGTCCGATGACAGATCGGTGACGGTTGTTGCAGATATTCTTTGTGGGCTTATGTTCTTGAAGATTCCGAAGTCGATTATGTCGGGGATCTTCCTCCTGTCGGCTGGCCAGTAGGTAGGAGAGCCTCCGGAAGTGCAGAATAGGTTGTTGTTGTTGTATATGGAGCTGAGGAGTTGTCTACCCTTGGGTGTAGCTAGTCTCGATCCCCAGTGGGGTGATTTTGCGTTAAAGTCTCCAGCCGCGAAGAACCGATTGTTGAGAGACCTGAAAAATTTGTCGAAATCGCGAATTTGGGAGGGCAGTAAACTGAGGCTATAGTTAACGTGCCGGGAGTGGTAGTTATGGAGATAGCTGTATAATGGAGGTTAGCTAGTTGCGTGTGGAAAATTGCGTGGTGTTTTATGCGGTTTTTTATGAGTATTGCAGTGCCTCCATGGTATTTATCTTCTGGGTGGTTGTCGGTATGGCAGGTGTAGCCGTGGATTTTTAGAAATTTTTTGCTGGTTAAGTGAGTCTCGGAAAGAAGAATTATGTCTAATTGGTATTCGTGGAGGAATGCTTCAAGTTCAAGTTTATGGCTTAGTACGCCGTTTGCGTTCCATTGACCTATTCTTAGTGTACTTATGTTTTTATTAGTTTTGCTAAAAATTTCAGTTTGCTTAGAAAGCATTACTTGCATTTGTTGCATTGTGTGGCTAAGCTGTTGAATATTGTTAGTTAGTGTCATTAGTATTTGCAAAATGGAACCTTCAATGTTACTGGGGTCGGATTGCTTTGACTTAGCGACGTCTGCATACGTCGGGGCGTTAGAGATGTGCTGGAGGAGAGGAGGATATTGTCTGCCCAGAGTCTGCATGTGTGGAGTACTGGTTTTATGCGGCTCTTCGATTGTTATTTTTCGATGTAGTATGTTCCTTACGTTGTATATGGGGTGCGTTGCGCCTTTGGAAGTCTTGCTGGACTCTGGGGAGAGCTCGATTTTGGACATAGGCTGCGGTTGCTTGAATCTATTTAGTATGTTGTGTGCGGACTTGGCTTCGAAGCCTTGTCGTTTCAGGTCATCAATGATTTCGTTGGGTTTAACGCTAGCGTCGATGCCTTTGATGACTGCTCGAAGTCCTCTAGCGCTTTTCATCTGGTAGGTGTAGTACTTTTTATCGTGGGAATCAAGCCAGTTGACTATTTGCGTGTAGTTGGTTGCGTCCGCTACTTGAAATTTAGTTTCCTTGATTTTACCTTTTGTCAAGTCTACAATGTAGAACTCATTTTTACCGGCGATGGTTTTAAGAGCTTGCAAGAGTTGATGGTTGCTAGATTCACGTATGTATAACGGAGGCGGCTTGTGAGTGATAGTGGGTATGTCAGGTTTATCGGTTGGAGGAGCTATTGGTGCGTAGAAGTTGCGGTTCGCAGAAAGTTCTTCCCTGTGTGCGATTTTTGGTGCGCGGGGTGAAGCGATTCCATTAGATTGTGCGCTGCGTTTACGCTTTTCGGTTATGGTGATGTACCGCTCTATCCCGGTTAGGAATAATGGCGGCTGCGAGCCGTCAATTAAATTATTTGCATTGCTTGCATTAGATTCAACGGAGTTCGTTGGAGCACTCATGGTTATATTTTTTGATTGATCGGCCGAGCATTTGGGCTTTTCAGAAGTGCAGGAATTCACGTTTGCATTGAATTGTAGCATAAGAAATTACGCTGACACTTGAGGCACTAGGATAGCAGTTTATTAACGTTTAGTTTGAGATGGCTGATAGCCACAATTGCACTTGCAGTTGTTTGGCTGACTGTTTTGCACATTTGCACTGAGTTAGAGGTAATTGTTGCTTTTATTTTTTCGCTTACGATTTACAGGCACTAAATCCACTTTGTTTATTTTGCAATTTTGTATCGAGGTAATATTTCATGGGATATAACAATTGGAAATCACGATTTCTGGTTGTTGAGGCACTATTTCACTTTGATTGTTTTGCACTTTTGCATCGAGAATATTTCTGAGAAATATCGCACTTGAAAAGCACGTCTGCACTGCCCGGGTGGTAGAGCAGAACTATTTATACATGTGTTCCTTCAAAAGTATGCTGTGCCACATCGCGCTACTGGTCAAATCTTTAGTATACCCTGGCAGGATTTTCTTTGACTCTTCTAATTTCCTGGTTATATTGGTTTGGTGGATGTTTTCACAGTGCATTTCGAATTGAAAGAAAAGATTTCCGGATTTAACAGTGTTACGCTTTATTATTCGTGGCGTTTCGGTCTGTGCTGTGATATTTATTGTTTTCATAAAGGTCTCAACAGAGACGGGAACGTCGCGAACCCGGGAAACTTTTTTTTCAATTCCTGGTTGTAATCTGCAACCTTCTAGTTTGTTTAGCTTATCGAAGAGTTTCCTCCTTTTTACTCTGAACTTGGTGATGGCTTTACTCCACCAAGGGATGCTTCTGTTGCTATTTCAGTTATTCATTCACTAAATCGCTTCAGTCTTCAGGAATCAATTCGAATATCGAACACTACATCTGCCTTCGAATGCTGCTTCCTTAAGAAACAATTTTGTGAATAATTGATTTCTGTGAAAACTGAGCGATAGTGCTTACCAATGTCCTGATGCGATCTCCTGTACATTTATCAAATGCTGCCCAATACATCTCTGACAAAATTCTCATTGGTCATCGGTGTCAATACCAATTCTCTTAAGGTGTCCTGATTTTGTGATAAGGTCATAGAGGACTTCCTCAAAATTACCATTAATTGTTATGGTGTTAGGGACAAGTCGTTCGCGTATCCTTACATTGCGAATCTGCTGCTAAGATTCAGTAGATTATTTACTATCAAGCACCACAACAGTGGTGATAAAACTCCTCCCTGCGGACAACCTTTTCCCAACTTTAACCGTGTTAGTTTCGGTACCTGAAGTCGTCTCAATCGCGCAGGAGGTCAGCATTTCGATTCGCTTTTCGACAATCGCATTGTTTATGCAAGCGCACGAGGTGCTGTCGAACGTACTCTCAATACAAAAAGGTTGTTTCTTTATTTCTTCGACCCGTGGACGAGCGTAGTAACATACAGGGAGAGATAACTTGACGAATCCATGTTATATACAAAATATGTAGTTTAAAAGGGGATAGGGAGGGCGGGGGAGAGATATTCTCAAGAAATACAGTTCTCAAAAGTTTGGAAACAGTTGAAATTTGTTAATGGTCTGTACACATCGACTGATGCAAATGATTTTTCATGGAACGAAAGTGGCTACTTTCGACGAAAGTGACTACTTTGAGTATAGTTCAAGGCAAAAAGTATTACGCAAAGTGCAGATCAATTTTTCAATTTACTCGCTTATAACGTTAGCCTGGAGCGATCAAAATGAATTTCGGAATGACTTTCGATAAACTCAGATATACGTTAAAATTTAATTTTATTTCTATTTTGTACTGAAAATCTTATTCTATTATTTAACGTTATCATTTTCTCATTCTTTTCCAGGTAGCCTGCAGTAAAGCAGTTTTAAACGTTTCTATTCACATCAAAAGGTAAGTGTGGATTTTGAACGCTATAAAAATACGAATAGGTGTTTTTTTTTTTAATTTGAAAAACACGTAAATTTACTAAACTTTCCACCCCAATAATGTTTCTGTACTTTTGACCGAACACGTACGTCAGAGCTCGTAAAAATTGATGCGATAGTCCGATAGTAATCCACGGTTGATTGATTGTCGCACTATTTAAGTGCGCTTTTTTTACCTGTTCTCAAGGCATATGAACAGGGCGGCCAGCACTATATTTCTACTGAAATTTTAATCAGAACATCGTTTTGCTTAGACACGGACTTGGGAAGGTGTGCGCGCTATATCGCTTCGGTCTCGCCATTCATGGTTTAAATCGTAAAAACGTTCTCGAATGTGTGTACTCGACTATGCATTTCAATAGTGAACATGAAAATGTGGTTTGTGTCGAGGGTGCGTTGTCCGCACGATTGGACTACGTTACGTAATGGAATTTCTTCACGAAGTTGTTGACGTACCCTTTGCATTTTATTTTATTTTTATTCAGTCGTAAAATTCCTTGTTTTCACACGGAAAACACCCAAAAAGAGGTGATTTTCCCGGCTTTTTTCGTTCAACCGACCGATATTAACGACAAATTTCCCGTCCCGTTTTTATGGAGGCATCGTATAAATAAAACATGGGAAAGAAGGAGAATTTTTTTTTTATTAGTTTTCCGATATACTCGTAGAGTCCCCGATCAAATTTGGAAGAAGAAGCTTCCTGGGCCGTCCCGAAATTCTTGATTCCAATCGATAATATCAACGACGATGAGATTCTTTGAGCTCTCTGGAATTGGGTACATGACTCTACTTACAAATTAGGCCACTATTGCCTTTGTCCAACTGTCTTGTGAATTAACTAAAGATTGCTATCGGAAATCGAGTTGTTGCTGCGACCGTAGATGGCGGTCGGTTTATGACATCAGGAGTTTTATGCGGGGTTCTTCAAAGAAGGTGCGTTCGATGAATTTAAATTTATCTTTTAGTTAAGTTACTATGGAAATTCGCTATAACTGAAAGGATCACAAAGTTTTTGCGACTATAAAACAAATATATCAGCATGGTAATTTGAAGAGCGTCTAAATGTTTTTTCACTAATTTATTTTTTATGTTTAGCTATGAAATGTAGAGAGGTTTTCTATATCTAAATTTAAGGTTATGGCGATGAAATTAATTCAAAATTATTTCGCACTTAGACTTTCCCATGCTATGACCAACCCGATGTCGATTATCCAGAACTTGTTTAGTAATGTTTTGCTTTCTCAAAGTTTGACCGATCCACTGCCACTTCCGTTTTTAAATCTCAGTGCGTATCTTTCTGTCCAATTAGAGAAGATATCTGGCCTAAAATTCGTTCTCGGTATGCGTCAAACACTCGCAACTTCGTGCGAAGGAAGGTTATTTAAGGTTATAACAGGGCGTTAGCCTCACAAAGATTTTTTGGGATCAATAGCGATACCGAAAATTCTCAATGTGTCAGAGGTTGTTTCGATCGGCACTAAATCAAGACTGTGGAGCACACTATCAGCCAAAGTGTTTCCCAACGAGTACAAGTTGCAGTGCTTCAAAAGCAGTGTACACCACCACTTTCGTCTTTCTACACCCAAATTAAATTGACTTTATTTATTTCTCTCCAATTCCTAATCCAACACAGCTTTGCATATTATTATAGGTTGAACCCTACATTGTGCTTGGTTCCTTAAAAATTTTTTTTTTCTTTTGCTACAGCAAAGTTCAATAAATATCTCATGCTGCAACTTGGGACGTTTTTCAGATGGGTCAAAGATTCTTCCAGCCAAAGCAGAACACTTGCATAACAATTGCTCTGGTGATCATTCCCACCATTGTAGTCCATGTAGGATCAACCGAAACCAAGCTACTGTAGTGTACGTTTATCTGAATCACTCTAAGCAAAGAGCTGGAGACTGATCCAGTTTTATCGGCATTGGAGTAAGAGTGATCAGGTGTCTCAAGATCACTTCTCTCCTTCGAACAATTCTTGTGCTTTTGTGCGCTTTCGTGAGTGTTCCGAAGCATAACTTGAATTGTTGTCTTTTGGACGGCACTTTTTAAATCTTGGTTAAACATTCCTATACCCCTCTTTGTTTATTTGAAGGGCGTATAGTTCACTGAAACTTATGAATTACCAGTCCGTAGTATGCATGTTAAGGACAGTTTCTGCTAGTAAGACCCTTGGCGGTAATACCATCGCTTTAAATAAATAAATGATTCTAACCTCGTTGAGTCATCCTACTCCATGGTTTGGTCTCCATCAATCAATGAATCAAATTCCTGTTAAGACCCCCTATAGGGGCATAGGACAGAAACAACTCTCTTCCACAAAGGACGATCCTGAGCGTCGGCCTTTAGCTGTTGCCAGGGCTTGTTTATTCCTCTGGTCTCTTGCTCAACTGCTCGCTTCCATATGCTACTTGGTCGACCCACCCGACGTCTTCCTTGAGGATTATAATCTAGAGCCTGTTTGGCAATGTTTCGCTCTGATTTTCTCAAGTGTGACCGATCCACTGCCACTTCCGCCCTTAAATCTCAATGCCTATATTAGTCTGTTGTAGTCCACAGTTCTTCGCTAGAGATCACTTCTGGCGAGAATATTCCTTAAATGCGTCGGAGGCATTAATTCACGAAAGTTTGCAGTTTCCTGGTAAGTCGAACGATCACATTCCACGCAGTACAATCATATAACAACACGGATTTTACGCATGCATAAAAAACTCGCAGCTTCGTGCGAAGGGAGATCTCTCATAGCCGCCAGAAAGGGCAAAGGAAGGTCTCGGAAGGCTGAGATTTTTGGCACTTTCCTGATCTGTAGAGTATCGGAAGGGTCCAGGAGTACTCCATTCGGGAGTACTTTGCTCCATTTAGTTATCCATTACTCCATACTCCTTGACTACCCAAAAGTACTCCATAAACAATTGAACAGCAGAAATATTATCAGCTTTCTTCATTTGAAATAAACATTTCCCGAATTTTAAAGCAATCGTTTGCGATCGCCTTAACATCTTTGTAAATGGTTTGGTAAATGTTTTCACAGTGCATTTCAAATTGAAAGAAAAGATTTCCGGTTTCTACACTGTTACTTTATTATTCGTGACGTTTCGGTCTTTGCTGAGACCTTTATCAAACATGTCTCAGCAGAGACCGAAACGTCACGAATAATAAAGCGTAAAAGTGTACATATAATCCGGAAATCTTTTCTTTTAATTTTCGTAAACTTCAACGTGTATCGAAGCGAAATCACAGATTTGGACATTACAGGTGAAACTGGGAAGCGAGTAGGGGAGTCGGCAGGCACGCAAGTCCTGTGGCCGATAGGCGGATTTTAGTGAGCAAATGCAAGCGATGTAATCGACTGGTGGAGTTTAGTAAGCGGTTAAGTCCTGTGATCGACAGGCAGAATACATTAGGCGAGTATGTCACATCAGATCATCGCGTGGTGAGGTCGCGATAGATTCAGTCGAGATTGGATCAGTTGGGGATTAGAACGCGATGGAGTCCGACGAGATTGAACAGTCGATGGAAGCAGTTGAAGATATAGAACGCGAAAGAGTCAGTCAGATTTGGGAAGCGAAAGAGTTGAGATTGAGCAGTCGACGGAGGCAGTCAAAGTTTGGAAGCGAATGAGTCGAAGTTGGAAAAGCGGCATTGTGAGCAAAAAGATCCTGTGAGAGTGATTAAACCGATAATATAGTTTTGTGGCGAATTTTAAATTAAAGAAACCTAGTTTTATTTTTATTGAAATCCAGCGACCCCTTGCGCACTTCAGTATAGTTTTAAAAAAAAAAATTAATAGGTAACAAACCAAGGTACTACTAAGGTGCTTAGGAATCCTGGTAACCCTAGTCCAAGCACATGCGTTTGGGATCAGTAGTAAGGCCACTGGAAAAGCTTGATCCACTCGATGAATTAGTTATACCAGCAGTAGTATCACCACTCGCTTCAATTATCGTACGGGCTGTTTTATACTTATATGACCGTTGGCGGCTAGGGAAACTTTTGCAGTCCCTGAGCCCTCGCCGATAGTTGAACCCACTACTCCCTCCGACTTTTGGGTCGCCATGCCTGTTGTCCTTCATTTTGTTTTCCCTGTTAGGCTTTCTTTCAAGTATATCGGACCAGCCATGGAAATAATTGTAACTCTAATACCGTTCTCGCACAAACTACCACACATTGAAGATATGGGCGCGGTTCAACTAGTGTATCGTATAGTTCCAGAGAGAATTGGCCGACCAACTCCGGCCTGCAAACCTTGTGATTTAGCGTTTCCCAGGTGGAGGTCCCTCTAAACTGCCTGGACACTATAATCGAATGTTAACCTCCAATAAATGAAAGGGATAGCGAATGCCTGACGAGCTTTTTTTATACGCGGTTCAATATCCCTTTCGGCTCCGTTGTCCATGTTCACAATGCTTTTAGGGCTACAAACATTTGAAAACAAAAAAATGAATGATTGATCTTTATGATGTGTTCCGAGTCCAAAGCTATATCAAAATTTTGTACCATAAACGGTACGATGATGAGATCTGGGTTAAAAAGTTTTTCAAATATCGGGAGTACAAATTGAAACCCGTCGTTTCCCAGTAGATGGCGCTAGGAGTATATGCTGATCAACAATGGCGGGTCAGAAACGTTACATGATAAACGTAGGCATCTGTCAACAACTCCTCATCATTAGATTTATGAAGTTTTATCGGCTTCATATATTTTTTGTGCGCGAAAATGTTGAAGTTTGCGCCAAATACGCGTCATTTGCGGCAAGTTTTGTTTTTTGGCTTCAATTCAAAAAATCTGCGGCTGAGGCGCGTGTAATGATTGTTGAAACTTATGGTGATGGTGCTTTTAGTGAAAGAACTCATCGCGAGTTGTTTCAACGCTTCAAGAGTGTGATTTTGACGTCGAGGACCGGCATGGCGGTGGAACAGAAAAAACTTTGTGGGATATCATGAGCTATTGAAACCGATTCAAACCATCATGGCAGATCACTATCGACTACAATTGATGCGTTTTAGCCAAGCATTGAAGGAGAAACAGCCACAGTACCGGCAAAGTGATTTTACTGCACGACAACTTACGACCACATGTTGCTTACCTTGTGAAAACATACCTGGAAACACTGAAATGGGACGTCCTACCCCACCCGCCGTATTTTGTAGACATCACCCTTTCCGACTACCACCTATTCCGATCGATGACACATGGCCTGACCGAGCAGCACTTTAATTTTTACGAAGAAGCCAAAAATTGGGAAAAGCAGTTCTTTCGACTTAGAATCCGTATGCTGCCAGAAAAATGGGAAAAGTCGTGGCAAAAAAAAAAACGGTGGCCTATTAATTTACCATATTTTAAGAAAAAGATGACGCAAAATTTTTTTTGGTAAGGTTCGATGCAAAATACGAACAAAAACCAAGGCAACTGTTCAAAATGAGACGACTTTCCTTTAAGAAAATCTTCGAAATTAAGCGGTCGGTTGCAAGAATTGCATCCAGCCAAGAGAAGGCGGCTTAAAATACCCATATTTCATGAATGTCCATTCAAAAAATCATTTGCATCGTAAAAAGGTTTTTATTTAAACAATAAGTGTCAGAATATAAACTATTGCAGAAAAAAAACACTCATCAAATCTTTAAAAGGCAAATACAAAGCTCTCCCAAACAGACAGATTAAAAATTACATTTCGAAAATTCATTCTTTATCGAATGTTTTTACGAATGTCATAATAAATTTGTTTTTAAATCGACAGAAAAAAATTTTATTCTTTTCTAAATTTATTATCACTTTTGCATGTAAAATGATTAATAAATTTTTTAAAAATAACAAAAAAATGACATGACTAAATTCTTATTCAGACTTTTTTTTCCGTTTTTTTTTTTTTTTTTTAATATAATTTCACAAAATGCGATCCTATAGTAGACAAAATATAAAAAGAAATAATAAATCGGCGTAAAAATGATCGTGCAATCGTACACATCAACGGATTTCGCATTACTTTCGACGCATATTTACAGACGAAGTAAGCTGATTTTTCACACAACGAAAGTCAGTGGCTTTCAACGAAAGTATCTACTTTGCTTAAATTGCAAGTCACAAAACATTCGGGGCGCAGAATTCAAGAGTGAATTATAATGGGTTCGAGCAAGCGTACCACAATGTTTCAATACACTGCTTGGCGGCTAACTATTGTTCAATCTTCGATAGTGGCTTTCGTTAACTTGAGCATGTATGAAATTTGTCAAAAAAAAAACCTGACTGACTTGAGCTGCATCGTGCATAACTTAGGGGGTCACCCTGTAATGCAATACACAGTTATGATGGTAAAGGAAGTGGAATGAGGCTTATTAAGGTGGATGGAGACGAAAATGGCGGTGGACATTGTTCTTGAAGCACCGCAGGTTGTACTTGTTGCAATATTTTGGCGGATAATGTGTTCCAAAGTTTTGACGTTTGGGAAATGCATGATTGCCTAAATTGCCACTGCACGAGAAGACAAGGCTTTGACAGTGGGTCGCTAAGAAAAGTATACAGTGTAGGAATGAGTGCGCTTAGTTCCCTACTGTATTTACCATGGAAGTAACGATAGTAAATACTGAGCACTCCAGTATTTTTGCTATGCTCGAGAGAATCGATAGAAGACGTGATGATTTCGTCTCCAATCAGTCAGAAACCATGTTTTTGAATATGATCGAGCAACGCGAATATGAAATTTGTACTCTGAAAGTGGTCTGATTTAAGCCCAATAAATGGTTGCAATGTCGATGGGTGTGAAATATTTGTTGCACTTTTGGAGAAAACGTAAACGTTTAAAGGCGTCAAGAGCAACATCAGTGATATGCTGGGCCCAATTCCTATGGTTATTAATATTGACGTCTAACAGTGTGAAATTCTCCGAAATGTTGTGTACCATCAAAGGTTACATTGTGAGACAACAATGGATGACAGTCCTGTGTTTTGGATGCGTTGAACTCTACTTTACTTTCGCCTTCCCAGGATTAAGTTGAGATCCGATTTCAGCGAACTGAATAACTCCCTGCAATTATTGGAAGCAATGGAATGATTGTGTGATTATCCAGCAGAGTTAAATTCATAGGTTTTGTCTAAAGTACTGTCATCAAAACTATGAATTGGATTGAGAGTAGACGACAGAAGGTCATATATGAAAACTAAGAAAAGTGTTACAGATAAAATCGAACCCTGTGGAACGCCGCAATCAATTGGGTAGGAGGAACAAATAATGCCATCTAATACTACTCGTATAGTGCGAACTCTCATTCCAATTAACAAGGGCATCATTAAGGCCTATGATCCTAAGCTTAACTAAAAGATATTCATGCCAAATTCTGTCAAAAGCTTTTGCAATGTCGAATGCGAGAACTTGACCTTCGCCATATTTATGTAATCATGAGTTCCAACGCTCTGTCAAGTAGACCAAAAAACTTCCGTCCACCGTCCAGAACGGAACCCATACTGATGATCATGGATGAGCTGCTTATCCTCCAGATATTTGACGATCTTACGATTGACAGCAGTTTCCATTACTTTCGAGATCACTGAAGTAATGGCTATTGAGCGGTAGTTGGCGGAGTTCGCTTTGCTTCCTTTCATGGGAATCAGCTGAACATTCGCAACTTTCCACGTACATGGAAGCACCCAGAAAAGTAGGAAAGATAGAAAAGATTGCGAAGAGGTTTGGCTAAAGAAGCGGCGCACTTAAGGGTAATGGTTCGGACCAGCAGATTTCTGGATACTGAGCTCTTGGAGGATCCTAGATCCTACGGTCGCCATGAACTAGAGGTGGTAATGAATAAGAAATGAAATTGTTTTTGACCGTTTTGACGAATGACCAGTAAGATCTCGAGCCTTTAGGGCACTATAGGATCTTCCGTCGAAGCTTTTGGTCATGCTCTAACTTAGCAAGCTTATGTATGGATTTGCAGGCATTCCTTGACGAATTGAAGAGTTCTCTGTTGGCAGGTGTCTTATTGCCTCTAAATGTTTGAAGGTTTGGATGGCATTGAGACATTCTTTATTGAACCGAAAATCCTTCGACGGTTTTGACTGGAAGGTATGTAGAGCTTCATGATGATGCAGTGGCGTTTGGTCTCCCGAATGCACCTCTTCCAATTGTCTCGGTCCCACAACCGCGTCCTCCAGTTTGAATAATCGAGAAGCGATCTGCGTCGACTGAGTCCTCCCATCGCTTTCGTGGCTTCCGTTGCGGTCTGTTGCAGCTTTACCCTTGAGCACTCGTTTTGGAATTCGTTCCTTCTGTATTCGCTCCAAGTGGTCAGCCCATTGCGGAGTTTGGTCACGACAGTTGCTGGTGGGTCGTCAAATAGTTGATACAGCTCATGGTTGTATGGAATTCGCCAATCATCTCCTTCCTTAACTGCTCTATACACCTTCCGAAAAATTTTTCACTCATACGTGTCAATTAAATTCTCCAACACCCGCGTCAAGATCCACGTTTCGTATCCATATACCAGCACAGAGCGAATTAATATCTTGTAGATGCATAGTTTTGCCTCCGACGCATTTTAAGAAATATTCTGGCCGAAGTGATCTCCAACGACGAACTTTGGAGTACAACTGGACCGACTAAAATAGGCATTGAGATTTAAAGGCGGAAGAGGCAGTGGATTGGTCACACTTTAAGGATACCAGAGCGAAACATCGCCAAACCGGCTGTAGATTATAATCCTCGAGGAAGACGTCGGGTTGGTCGATCATGTAGCACATGGAAGCGAGTAGATGAGCAGGAGGCCGGAGGAATAAATAAGTCCTAGCAACAGCTTAAGGCCGATGCTCAGAATCGATCCTTGTGGAAGAGAGTTGTTTCTGTCCTATAGGGGGTCTTAACAGGAATTTAATGATTGATTTGATTGAGATGCGTAGTTTGTTGTTTCGATGGAACTTCCTTGATTTCATTATGGGGAGGACCGTATAAAATTCTTTGTTACCTGCTGTGATTCTTCTTTGAATTCCTTTGGGAGAAGGGCTCCCAGGTATACGAATTCACCTGCTCGAAGTTGTATTCGCCTAGAGTAATGATCTGCCTCTCTGGGACAGTCCTTCGCGTCTGGGTCATGTATTTATTTTTCGCTTCATTGACCCTGAGCCCTACTTCACGCGCTGCCGACTCCCAACTCTTGGAATACATCCTTAACACAAAGTATTGATCGAGCCAGAATATCCACGTCGTCTGCGTACGCCACCAACTGTGCGAATTTTATGAGTAACGTACCTCTGGTGTTCACTGAGATTCTTGAAGTTCTTGTTCCTGACGACATACTCGAGCACTAAGTTGAAGAGCCTGGGGGCGAGACCATCTCCTTGTTTGAGACCTGACTGCATTGGGAAGCTTTGAGTTTGCGGTATAACTTCGCGGTGCTTAGAAGAAAGGACTCTTGCACTTGGTGATGATTGTCCACATCGTATGCCTATATTTATGTGGTACAGAGAATTCCAAAGGGTAAATTTCTTCCTACAGGACGCTGAAATGGCGGAAAGGTCCCGAACGTCAGTTACGGAGGAAAATATTACTGAGGAACATGCTTGATGAAAATAGATGAATGAACTACCAGCTGAAAGAGGATTCCTTAGGTCTAGTTGCACCTGCAATTCATTCTATGCTGCATGATCATTTGCACATGACGAAACTGTGTTTGCCTTGGAAGCCGGATAGAGTGACTAAAGAGCAGATGATATGACATGAAACTTGATGCCAGGAGATACTAAAAATGTTTGATAAAGGACGATCTCGGCATGTGAACAGCATCGTGACAGGTGATGAAACTTGGCCATACTATTGTTATGTGTCGACTAAGTCTCAAAACAAAGTTGGGATATTTGATGATGAGGACATACCTGTAGCTGTCAGAAATTCTCAATCAGTTAAGAAAAAAAATGATAGCTATATTTTTAAAATTTAGTGGAATTGTGAAGCGTGTCGTTTTAGACTCAAAGAAGACAGCCACACTTAAGTGGTACAGTGAGCAGTGCTGCCTAAATTTATCGAATCTTTTTGGCTTAACTCAAGAATGTCAACGCTCCAGCTCACCGTGCCAAAGCATGCACCGAATATTTGACGACTACGGGACTGAAATTTCTTAAGCATATTCAGTACAGTCCAGACCTTGCTCCCTGTGTTATTGCATTGTTCCTGCCTGTGAAAATGAGGCTGAAAGAGATTCGGTTTTCTAGTAATTAGGACTTTCAAGGAGCTTGGGACAACAAGTGTGCCGTACTCCCTAGTGAAACTTGGCAAAGATGGCTTAAGGATTGCTTTTGGAGGATGCAGAAGTGTTTTGCAGTGCTGCCTAAAGTCATCGAACCTTTGAGGAACTTGTGGCTTAAGTCAAGAATGTACATCTAGTTCCTCCATCATGTCAACGTTCCAGCTCACCGCGCCGAAGTGTGCACCGATTCAGTTTTCTACTGATTAGAACCTTCAAGGAGCTTGGGACAACGAGTGTGCCGTACTCCCTAGTGAAACTTGGCAAAGATGGCTTAAGGATTGCTTTTGGAGGATGGAGAAGTGTATTGCACTGCTACCGAAACAAACCTGTGGCTTAAGTCAAGCATGTTCACCTGGTTCCTCCATCATGTGAACGCGCCAGCTCAACGCGGTTTTCCAGTGATGAAGACCCTCAAGGAACATGAAACAAGGAGTGTGCCGTACTCCCTAGTGAAACTTGGCAGAGCTGATTTAAGGATTGGTTTTGGAGGATGGTGAAGGGTATTGCAGTACTGCCTAAAGGAACCTATGGCTTAAGTCAAGCATGTTCACCTGGTTCTTCCATCATGTGAACGCTCCAGCTCACCGCACCAAAGCGTGCACCGAATATTTCACCACTACTCGACTGAAACTTCTTAAGCACCCTCAGTACAGTCCAGACCTTGCTCCCTGCGACTTTGCACTGTTCCTGCATGTAAAAATGACGCTGAAAGGGATTCGGTTTTTTAGTGATGAGGACTTTCAAGGTGCTTGAGACAACGAGTGTGCTGTACTCCCTAGTGAAACTTGGCAGAGCTGGTTTAAGGATTGCAGCGGAAATAACTTTGAAAAAATTAAATAAATAAAGCCCCCCTCCCAATTGACTCTTTCGAAATGCCAAATGTTTCTGTGAGGTGCCTTAGTTGTCAGCGGTGTATCAGTATTTCCAATTGGCGATGGGGATATGACCGAGGTTACGTAATGTTTTACAATTTTCAAAATGTTTCTTCTTCGTTTTTTACGCAATTTAGAGGAATTATAATTTATTCTCAACATTTCTAATAAACTTACCAGAAGCTTGCTGTGAACTACGTAAAATTAAAAATGATATTCGATAAATTCAGGTACTTTCGCTTCGGAAGAGATCTTCATACCGTCATACCGACAGATTTCGAATTACTGAAAACAAGTCGATTTTGCACACAACGAAAGTCACTACTTTCGGCGAAAGTGATTATATTGTTGCGAGCTAGGGGTTCGCCGGATTTCAAGTAAAACACAATTCGTTTAAAAATACGTGATAATTTATTTATTCGCACTTTTATACAATTTCCCGATCGCTTCACACTCTTCTGACAACACCGCTGCTTGTTTTTCTATCGCTTTTCTTATGACAACACCGACGCGGGTTTACAATCGCTTCTCTTGCATCGGTTCGCGTCTCGATCATTAAAATGACTGACTGCTCGCTGACAGCTATCGTGGTTTTATACCATTTCCCCTTTTTCTAGAAGCATCTGTCGTGGATGTTTTCGGGTGTATGTCTGGACTATTCTAGATGATTCTAAGTGGCGCTTTATACCATTTCCATCTGTTCTAGAAGCTACTGTCGTAGATGTTTTCGGGTGTATGTCTCGACTATTCTAGATGATTCTAGATGGCACTTTATAGCTTTTTACATATTGGAGAACTGTTCTACATAGTTCTGGTACTTTCGGGAAGATCAATATTGCTTGGTTGCCAGATCTATAACAATATATATGTATATCAAATCATGTTAAATTTTTTATGCAAATGTGTATTTCTAAAGAAATTAACGAGAAAAAAACAAATGATTCGTGTTTTTCGTCGAAAGTTAGGTCAATTTTCCACGTTATTGACTAACTGAATGGAAATATCTTGATCAACAGCTACATACATATACATATGTATCATGATCATGATTTAGTGATTCCGACAATTTAATAATTTACGCTTCTGATTCCAACAAAACACAAAAGATTGTGTACAAAAAGTCATTAAACGAAGCAGATTATCCATTCAACCAACTATAATACATTCTCGAATATTCTTACAATTCCTTATAGCAAATTTTTTTTTTTCAGATCCATACATTCTTAATACTAGCGATCGCTAGTAATTAATAAGAATGAATGAATCTTAAAGAAGGAAAAAAAATTGTGCTATACATGAAATCAACAACACAAACAAAGCTTTAAGAGATCGTGAGAGAATTAAAATTTTATTTGGTTTTTTTTTTTGTTCTTAAATTCCTCTGACATAATACTCGTAAATATTCATGAGTATTTTGGAACTTTGAAACGTGCGATCATAAAAAGGGCTTGGTACGATTTTCTTGAAATTTTAAGTACGCAATAAGTATAACTAATACGTATTCTCTATTTTTTTTTATATATAAATTTAACAACACATCAATTCGAGCACCTTAACAACATTTTTGTAGTTTAAATATGTCACATAAAAATGTCGGTTGTTTTTTTGTTTTTGTTTTCAGCTACATATCTTGATTTGTTCATCACACAAAAACATGGTCCGTTAAAATTATTCAAAAAATGTCAATTAATTTCTTTGAATTTCTTGATTTTGTGGTTGATTTGTTTAGTTTTTGGTTTGGGAAAAAAAAAACTTTAGAAATATGCCGAATAGAGAGATGATTTTTCAAATATGGTAATTTTTCAATGAATAATAAGAGTTTGAAATAATAACATTAAAAATATTTATATGTAAGCATCTAGTAGCGTGAAGCTATAAATTTACACTTCATCGATTTTTTTGTGATATCTTTTTAAGAAGATTGTTTTTCCTTTTTTAATTACAAACAATTCTGGTAAATTATTCAATTGGATCAAAAAAAAAAATTGTACACCTTAGTGATTAGGTACAGCAAAACAGAAATGTGACAAAAAAAAAACATAAATTGTCGATAAAACGTAAATGAATTGTTTAAAATCTAAAAATTGTTTGAACAGTAATACAACATTCAGTCACAATGAAAAATCATAACAAAAGTGTGCCAAATATTTTAATTCTGACAAATGTTTGTGACCTCATATTATCGACAAAATTTTATCTGAAAGATATTTGATAGATTTTCCACATAATTACGCTCAAATCTGTGACAACAAAACTGGAAATAAAGATAGATTTTTTCTGATGACAAAGTTAAGCTAAAAGAAATATCGATGTCTATGAGCACATATATTGTATGTCCGAAAGTACCTACTTTTAGCTACAGGCTTTTAAAAGTTTGTGGCATAAATTTCAGTTGCCAAAACGCAAAATGAAATGGTTCACTCACAGTGAACGTCCAAAGTCTGTCCCAATATTTTATCTAGGACTAGGTATGTATATCGCAAGAGACTTTTAAAAACTTTAGCACCTTTACTCAACGTCCCCTGCGTTGAAAGCTTGAGATAAATTGGCTTAAGTGAACAGTGCCCAGGAGGATTCGCCTACCAACAACGGCCAGTAGTGATTTCAAAAAAGTAACTATTCATTGCACGAGCACTCGTTACACACTGAAATCCGAAGTAACGAGTACCGACGCAGATGTATACTCGTTAGTTAAGTAACTAAATGAGCTTCCGAAAAGGTAACTGAACTGTCAAAACGTTTCGTTACTGTTTCGTTACTCGAATAATCGTTCCTCATACAAAAAAAGTACCCTATACCGAAAGTAACGTATATTTGTTTTCTTCGTTACATCACAGGAGGGAAACCTACACTTCTGCATAACGCCGTACCGTCATTCCACTCTACTCTACCACTAAAGTCTACTGAGAAAATGATGTGTTTTTATCGTTTCGTTTCTTTCAATATCAAGAATGTCGTCAAGTTGAGTTGTGGCGCTCGGCTCGAGCGGCAGGGCAGGCAGTGGTTACTAGTGATGCCAAAAAAGTAGTCGAGTACTCGTTACTGACCGAAATCCAAAGTAACGAGTACCGACGAGGATTTATATTTGTTACTTGTAACGAAATGAGCGCCCGAAAATCTAACTGAACTGTCAAAACGTTTCGTTACTCGAGTATTCGTTCCACATGCAAAAAAAGTACCTATACCGAAAAGTAACGTTTTCTTTACATTACGCCATACCGCCATCCCAAAGCAAGAACGAGAAAAAATGCTCTTACAGCAAAGTCTACTGAGAAAATGATGTGTTTTTTTTTTCGTTTCTTTCAACACCAAGAATGTCGTCGAGTAGAGTTGTGGCGCTCAGCTCGGGGGCAGGGCAAGCAGTCGTTTCTAGTGTTAAGGTTGTGGGATTAGTGATACCAAATCGTAGAATTTTTTAACGTTAAAATGGGATTTTTTTTTATCAATTCGAGGGATATTTGTTGAAGAAAATTTCGATTTAATAAAAGTTATTTCCTTCACATTGTCGTTTTATTTATGTTAATGTTTAAAAGTATTTTCTACTTAGAGGAGGGATAATTAAAAAATCGGACTTGGCATCATTGTATTGATACACGTACCAGGCCAAAGTAATCAAAACCAATTCACAAGCGATTTCTTGTTACATATAGTTACTACATGGGGCACTGGAGGAGGTTTCTTCTATTTGAATTTATGATTTGCAAAACTGGTTTCCCCATTCCTGCAACATGATATGTCGGTTATTTCAAATAAATGGGTACCTAGTAACGAATAAAATGAAACGATTACTTTCCTTAAAGTAACGAATAGTTACTGATACCGAAAAGTAACGAAACTTGACATCACTAGTCGTTACTAGTGTTAGGACTGTGGGATCAATGATCCAGAATGCAAAATTTTTTAATGTTCGGGGTGATAAAGGGATTTTTTGTTATCAATTTGAGGAATTTTTGTTGAAGAAAATTTCGATTTAATAAAAGTTATTTTCTTGGCATTGTCGTTTTATTTACGTTAATTTTTAAAGGGATTTTCTACTTAGAAGACTTTGCATCCTTGTGTTGAAACACGTACTAGGCCAACAAAATCAAGGGCGATTCTCAAGCGATTTTTTGTTGCATTGTAGTTACTGTATGGGGACTAGAGGCGATTTCTTCTAATTGAATTTATGATTTTTAAAACTGGCTTACCCATCCCTGCAACATGATATTGCTGTCATTTCAAATAAACGAGTACCTAGTAACGAATAAAATGTAACGATTACTTTCCTTAAAGTAACGAATAGTTACTGGTACCGAACAGTAACGAAACTTTACATCACTAACGGCCAGCAAACCATTCTCAAATACTGTGTTACACTCCCCGAAAATTGTGTTCTTATAGTTGACCGCTTTTACTTTGATTAGATATATATATATCTGATACGATTATGATCTACATTGGAACTGATCCTCTCATGCGTAGGATGGATAACTAGCATTCAAAAGTCAAGAAAAAAAATCAATTTGCTAGAGATCACTTGACAAGATCACTCTAATAAACTAAAACTAAATCCAAAAGTCCGTCCTAAACCTATCAAAATTTCCATCAACATTATTTTTATCACGATGAGTAGTAGTGACACTCCAAAATAGTCGACACTACATACCAAACATTATGCTTCCACTGCTGATGATAAGCCTTATTGTTGTGTGTGAAACGTGGAATTAGGTATAAAATGCGATACTTCTGAAATCATATATAACTCAAATATGTATGTAAGTAAAATATGAAATTACGCATTACGCATGGAATATGATATGTTTTTTTTTTTAGACGAGTAAACAAGTGACTGGATATTCGGGGTGTGCCGCACGTATCGAAATATCTTAAATTTATAGTTTATACGTATTATCTTTGAGATTTAATAGTAGATAAAGTATATCGCTAACATAAATTTCGCAGACAGCACTTTAGCACATCAAACATTAGTTTTGGAAATCCATTGAAAATATTCATAACACAATTGTATCAGTTCCTGGTAACATTAGCTTAATTTGAGTGTAGCTTATAGCAAAAGTTTCGCCGCCCGACCTTCTCCAATTTCAGTTTATTTCTTAGTCATCCTATATGACGAATGCAATTGTTATAATTTATACCACTCAGTAAAGTTATGACACCAACAAAGGACGGCGATTCCTTTCAATTCAATTTGTCACAAAATTGAACACGAAAAATGGCAATTGTCGTCAAAATTTGGGAAAAAATTTTTATGACATATTTTTTTATTTCGATATGTGTCTGATGTCATAAAAAAATTGATATTTTTATTAAACCACCTACACGAGCCAAAAAAGATAGTTATGACGAGCTTAGGCGATTTGCGAAAAATACCGTTAGGCGCAAACAAAGGAAGTACCATAATAACAAGATACAAACAATGGACGACGATATGAGACTAAATAAAACGCAGGACGCATAGGCAATAATAAAAGACTTTAAATAGGGATATAAGCCAAAAACAAACTCTACAAAGACGCAAAGGGCAACATCACTCACAAGAAATCAAAAGGAGATGGGCGTCCCTCCCTCGTCTCAATCCCATTCCATTAGCACCGATCACGACAGACAACATCTCAATTGAGGTTTCAACTGACAAAGAGGATTCATCATCAAGATCTCTATACGAGTTGTAAGGAACCGAAGTCAACGCGTTCCAAATTCATTGATTGTAATGGAATCTGCGGTATTCGTTCCACTTGAAATGGTTGGGGTTCACTTCAAGCTTTCTTGATTTGCGATCGAAGTTTCCGAAAAACATTTCATTCAGATGTGAATCATGCTGAAACGTGTCATTAAGTGATGTAATTAATTTAGCTAGGGTGTAGCCTAGTGGGTGGCGTGTTGGTCTTGTAGTGCGAAGGTCGTGAGTTCAAATCCCGGTCGGCGCAATATATAATTCCAACACATTACCTGCTTGGATATACCTTGGTCACCTCGTTCTACGAAAATGAAAAATCCGTAGAAAGAGGGTTGTGCGGAGGGCTAACAACCTTCCCGCAATAAGTAATGAAAAAATGTTAAGAAACCTGCATGTCAGGAGGCCAAGGTCCGATTTGGGCTGTAGCGCCATTGTTCAAGAAGAAGAATTAATTTACTCAATTCACAAACAATTACCATTCGCGATATTAAAAACGAATTTCGTGAAATAAGGTGTCAACTTTCTGATTTGATGCTAGCATTTAACACTGCGACACTCCTGCTGTCAATCCTAACGATAGAGTCTATGAAATTCCTTCCTCAATAATTGCATTAAAAGGTCGCAATTGTATTATGTCTTTGTCGGCCATTATTGATTTGAGGGGAGACATTTCATGTCCCGTTGAACAACGTAAATCTAATTCGCTAACGGCTAAGAAACGACAAATATCAGAATATTTGGTGTATTCGCAGGTATGGCTCATCATTTAGTGAAAGGACGAAACAAACAACAACATCTCTACACCAAATACATAAATAAAAATAACACAAAACAAAAAAATTGGTATCAACTAGCATTAATTACAGCTTATCAATAGAGAAGTCGAATACATCAGCATTCTTATTAACTTCTTTCGTGAGACGCGAAATCGGCTCATTCATACAATAGTTTGTCCGGTGAAAGCAAATCAAAGAGACCTTAATGTCTTCCACATAAATAAGTGCTTCCGAGCATTTAAGAACAGAGGCAACATCATTAATGGCCTGGACAAACAAAAGTGGCCCCCAATGACTTCCTTGAGGAACACCAGAATGCACAGTAAGTGGCTTCGGTCGATGTCGCAAATTGAATTAGTCTGCTGGATATAAATACCAATGGTGGCCCGGATGGTACTCCCAACCACTTTGTAATGAATTATTTTCTCTGCTTGCGATGATTTTCAACAAATCTCTTACTGTTCCAGAGGATGGAAGATGGCTGCCAGGATCCCAATTTTTAGAAAAGCAGACAAGAATAACGTTAGAAACTATCGCCCAATCTCAACACTGAATTGCTTTGGAAAAATATTTGAACGATTAGTTCATAACTCCATCTCCGAACATCTTTCTCGTCTTATTTCTCTAAAGCAACATGGGCTCCTTAAAGGCAAGTCTATGACTTCAAATCTCCTCGAACTTACTAATATTGTAGCGAAATGCTGTGAAAGCCATATAACCGATTTTGCCAAAGCATTTAACTCTGTGAATCCTAAGATCCTTATCTCAAAATCAAAGAAGTACGGTATCTGAGGTTCACTTCTCAATTGGATTTCTTCATATTTATCTGATCGAAGTATGAGAGTGACCCTTCTCGGCAAAACATCCCCTATTTTTTCGGCGAATTCTGGAGTTTCTCAGGGATCCATTCTCGGTCCACTCTTATTTCTTGTTTTCATAAATCACCTACCGTCATTTTTATCTACTGACTGTATTTTATGTGCTGATGACCTCAAAATATTCCGAGTGATCGATTCTCTTTCTGAATCTCTGGCACTGCAAAGTGACCTTTATTCTCTATCTGAGTGGTGTCTCAACAATGAAATTTCTCTTAATATAGAGAAATGTCTGTTCATGAAGTTTAGTTTCCAACTTAACCTCCTTAAATTTACCTACATAATTAACGCGACTCGTCTTTCTTAGAGATACTCGATACTCACTAACACTACTCTCCTAATAGAGTTTGAACAATGCAATAATACCAACAGCTCAGCGTGAGTTTAGAAGTACAAGAAGGCATCATACGACAAACAGTCAAACTTGTAGTTTGCTTGAGCGATACAAGATACAACCATGAAATTTCAACGTTCATCAAGCTACATAAACTGCAGTGGGCTGGCCATGTAGAGCGAATGAAATATAGGAGAATCCCCGAACATCCTTTTAAAGGAAAAGCGTGTGGTAACAGACCATCAGGCAATCCACGCAAGCGATTGGAAGACTCGGTTGATGAAGTCAGCAAAGCGATCTTAAAAAATATAACAGGACTAGAATTGGGGGTAAAGCCCGATCGTGCAATACTTTAGATGAAAGAGAATTTTTTTGAATTTAAGAAATTTCGTAGGGGAAGAAGTAGAGGGGGTGACGACATAGAACTATTTTTTTCACATAACGCTGAGTTGCTTTTAAAATGTTTCATACAAAATTTAGGATTAAAAATTGAATAGCTAATTACAGGGTCCGGCACTCGAAGTGAACCAATTAAAAAGGCCATAAACTCAGTTTGGAAAATTACTTTTACTCAATTCAAAGTACAAAATGTATAAAAATAATACAAAATTCAGAAACAATTCACTTTTGCTCGATATGGCCACCTTTTGCCTTGACTATGGCCTTGAGACGGTCCAAAAACGAATCGCAAGCTTCCCGAATGTGACTTGCAGGTATTTTGGCCCACTCGCGGACAACGGTTTTTTTCAGCGCCTCGAGACTGGTGTATCTTTTAGTTTGGACCTTGCTCTCCAAAATGGCCCAAAGAGAATAATCCATCGGATTCGCTTCTGGTGAATTCGAGAGCCATTGTGTGGACGTTATGAAGTTCGGAACGTTGTTTTTCAGCCATTCTTGATTCACTCGAGCTTTATGAGACGGTACCGAGTCCTGTTGAAACGTCCATGGTCTGCCACCGAAATGTTTGTCTGCCCACGGCATCAAAGCAACCTCCAGAATATTTTCCCGATAATATTGCGCATTTATCTTGACGCCAGGCTCGATGAAAACGATTGGAGAGCGCCCATCTGCGGTTACAGCGGCCCAAATCATTATCTGTGGCGGGTGCTGCCTCCTGGTGGCCAATCGATGGCTCAAATTCTCGTATGAACGGTCCGTCAAGTAAACCCTATCGTTTTGACAGTTTACGAATTGCTCAATTGTAAAAATTTTCTCGTCAGAAAACACAATGTTCGGAAATTGACAACTTTCGGCCAAGCAAAGCAACTCCTTCGCTCTCTCAAGTCTGACTTGTCGCTGCTTCGGTGAGAGATCATGCGCCTTTTGGATCTTGTAAGGCTTGACCTTGAGATCATTTTTCAGTATGCGACGGATGCTACGGTCAGATATTTTCAGTTCTTTCGCCATTTGATTGGCACTTCATCGGGGATTTCGCTCAAGTCGCTTCTTCACTTTTTGAACCATCTCACGTGACGTTGCAGTCTTTTGAAGACCAACCACCTCCATGACGTTTTGCGATGCTACCAGTATCATTGTAACGAGTTATGGTGCGATAAACGAAAACTTTATTCACTTTAAGGTGTTTGAGCTCACGAACAATCGCTGGTTGTGATTTTCCAGCTAAATATAATGCAATCACACTATTACGTTTGAAATCCATTACTGATTTCTTTTTTTCGCGTTCACTCTCGGCAAAATGCTTTCGTGCGCTTGTAAACAATATTCTAAACTGTCATTTAGCCAACTTACAGACAGCTGATGCCCATGCGTCAGCTGCGCAAGCGGTCTTGGTTACACTTCGAGTGCCGGACCCTGTAGTGTATGGGATTTAGTGAAATCGCGCAGTTTCTATGGGAGGTGGTAGATGACTATTTCAGAAATAATTATAAACATCATGCTTTTGATTTGTTTTAAATTGTAGATCAGTAACATTCATACTTTTCAGGAAAATAGACTTTTTGTAAAGTTGTGAAATTGTGTCACTTTTTTGACAAAAACTACGTGTAAGAAATTTGAACTTTCTAGCTCAACACGTTCTCAAGCTAGAGAGGACACGGACGGCCAGACAGACGGACGGACGGGCATCCGGTTTTGAGATTTTTGAGTGATTATATGAACTTCTGAAAAATTCATTTTTTTTCTTCGAGCCTTATTTCTTGGCGTTACATACTTTAGAGCAAATTTTTAACACTCTCAGATTTCATCTAGAGTATAATTAGCAGCTGGAGGACGCAGTCTTTGGATCGAGACGAGTGGAGGCAACGACTTCAGGACGTCGAGGCCCGATTTTGGCTGTCACGCCATTGATATTTGTCATTATATTTAAAAAATCAAATTTGGTAAAACTATTACGGTAAAAAAATAACCAAAACGTTGATTACGGACAAAATTTATATCAAATAATGTAACGCTTCGAAATCAACAATTTTTGTATCGCCTACTTTAGATATTTTTTTTAGAAAGAAATTTAAAAAATCTTGAAAAGCTGACTTTCTTCCTTATTTACCAAAAACTGGTAGCTTATGGCAAGAACGATAAAAGTTGTGTACACTCATAACAAAGAAACTGGAAGTTGGTGAGAGAAATGCAAGAAATGATGTCAAAATTTTCGAGAATTTTCCAGAATTCTTTGGATAGCAAATTTGAAACAATTTTTGTGACAAAAATATTATTGTACATTGAACATTTGATAGTAATAAGTAATAGTTTAGTTCAATGTAGCTTGCATCCCTTCGAGACCATTCGCGGCTATTACAAAGTTGTTAGTGTCGATTTTGACGCATATTTTGACAGTGTCAAAATCAAAACTGTCACCATTGCGCAATAAATACAGCAGATCGATTTCCGTTTAGAACTATTTCACAATATTTATAATTCACTACTATACGACGACCTACATAATTCCCGAGTGCAATGATTCATTCTGTAATAAATAAATCTATCAAAATATTGATTAGATACGGGATATGCGTCAAATTTTTTGGTCAAAACTTTTCACACATTTGGAATTCGTTAATTCTTTTCGCTCGTTTCCAATCAATTTACAGAATTCTTAAATTCCTCATCTTTGAATTCGTTAGTTGAAGAGATGAGAACGCCCCGAAAGAGGGCAAACCGCCAAGCTAGCAAGTAAGCAAACACCATCAGATTCCTATTAATAAAATATTTTGACTCCCTTATGATGTCCGCCGAGCGTGTAAACAGGAAACTCTTATCACTTTCCAAACAATAAAAATTACTGGAAATACACCCAAAATAACACAAAACCCAAAAAAAAAAAAAGAAAAACAACAACATTACATTCTGGGGAACTTTTCCATATATGAGAAACAGTGGGAACGCTACACTGAAAGCGTCCGAGCCAGCCGAAAACAGAACGCGATGAGAACGGTTCACAAATACGAAGCGGAGACCCTCATCGCGCCGATATTTTTTTTTTTGCCCATCCAAGAGTCTTGTATCAGGGAAGCAATTGACCCCGGCCGATGAGCCCTACCGATTAAGGCATGTCCATAGCAAAGATTTTTATCTTTTCCATAATTGATCTGAGTGTGTCTAGGGTGTAGCGTTACACACGTTCATATGCGTTGATAGTAGCGTGCGTAAGAGTCTGAAGTCTCAAGTATTAAGCACACTTCGTTTGAGTGAGAAATGATGCGAGGGAAATTTGAATTTGTCGTGCTCCGTTCAATGGCTTCATTAATCC
Source organism: Chorisops tibialis (assembly GCA_963669355.1). Classification (NCBI taxonomy): domain Eukaryota; kingdom Metazoa; phylum Arthropoda; class Insecta; order Diptera; family Stratiomyidae; genus Chorisops; species Chorisops tibialis. Next base: position 11,014,167 of record OY770262.1, on the reverse strand, counting down.
ATCAACGGCTCGAAAGGGAGTTTATGACATCGTGTAATTCGAACCCGATCGCATCTTTTAGTCGCCCCCTGGTTTCTCCATCCGCCCCTGCCAGAATCATCTAAATTGACTTTCAGTGTTCAAAATAGCTAAGAAAGTCGCCAAGACGAGGGCCGAACCGCCCATCTTCTTAAGTGCGCCGTCACATATAATTTAACAATTTTAACAGAGTTAGTTAATAGTTTGTAGGTGTGTGCAAAGCGAAGAACAAACTCGCGTATATTTTAAAACCAAAATATATCGTCCTCACGCCGAGTCAATCGGAAAACGCAAGACCCTTTTTCACAGCAAACTTTCAGAGATTCTTGAGACCATAAATCTGAGATGATAGTGCGCGACATTTTAACGTGTCTTTTAAAAACATCGTACGTATAAAGAGGCGAAAATAAATTTAATTTCCATCGTGTGGTAAAGTTTTATATGTCATCTTCGCTTTAGGAGCTCTTAAATCGGACTTAATGTACGCCTTGTAAGTTTTCAAGCCCACATAGTGCACGGAAGAGACAGACCGCGGTGTAATAATTTAAAAAGGATAAACATGTTCGGTTTCTATATTTAAGGGGTCCTTAAATAAAAGATTTTATTGAAAAAACTTCATCTTTTTGGAAGTAATTCATAACAACGAAAACGTCGAAAGTTTGAACTTGAATTATGTAATCTACTTCTACAATAGCACTACAGCCCAAATCGGGCCTTGGACTTCTGACCTTCATTATTTATTGTGGATGGGTTGCTAGCCCTTCGCACAACCCTCTATCTACGAATTTTACATTTTCGTAGATTGAGGTAACCAGGATCTATCCAAGCAGGTAGTGTACAGGAATTATATATTACGTCGACCGGGATTTGAACTCACGACCTTCGCATTGTAAGACCAACACGCTACTCACTAGGCCACACCCTTGAATTATGTAATGAATGCGCCAAAATACCAAAAAGAAACAATATTTGAATTTCGCGCGCTGGAATAACTGTGTGTTATCCAGTTAGAACTACAGCTCAGTGGCGAGGAAGAAGAGGACGGTGAGAAGAGAGTTAGTTTTTGCTGGAAGAGGTTGGAAAAAAAAGGAAAAAAAAGTGGCGGGAGAAGAAAGTAATCGAGCTGTGAAGCGGAGAACGGAGAGCATCTTGTTGCAAAAAAACAGATTTTTGCTTTCAAGGCTCCCCTTTTCCTCGAGTTCCACTCTGTTTTTGGCTGTGGTTTCTCCGACCCAGGATAGATCTTTCATCTCTTTTGGAGTGAGTTCCTTCTTGTTGCCAAGTTCCATTTCATACCTAAGCGCGGCTTTGTACCGGACGAACAGCTTACGGTTCTCCCGCGATGGCTTGGACCCTGGTGTCCTCTCTCAACTTAGGTGAACGCTGTAGCCGCATATCTTCTTCTTCGGTTAGGATTTTGGCACTTTCTTGATCCGAACTAGATAACACCAGTTGTTTTCACCATTTCGAAGTCGCTTTTTAGCCGATGAGAAAGGAGTTATGTTTTTGCTGGGAGAGGTTGGGGAAAAAAAAAGAAAAAATGTGGCGAAGGGACAGGCGGGAGAAGAAAAGAAATCCAGAAAATTCAAAAAGGCCAGAAAGCAATCGAGCTGTGGAGCGGAGAACGGAGAGCACCTTGTTGCAAAAAAACACATTTTTGCTTTCAAGGTTCCCTATTTCCTCGAGTTTCACTCTGTTGTTGGCTGTGGTTTCTCCGACCCAGGATAGATCTTTCATCTCTTTTGGAGGGAGTTCCTTCTTGTTGCCAAGTTCCATTTCATACCTAAGCGCGACTTTGTACTGGGCGAACAGCTTACGGTTCTCCCGCGAGGGTTTGAACCCTGGTGTCCACTCTTAACTTGAGTGACCGCTGCAACCGCTCCTCTTCTTTTTCGGTTAGGATTTTGGCACTTTCGTGATCCGATAACGCCAATTGTTTTCACCATTTCGAAGTCGCTTCTTAGTCGTTGCACCGAGCGTGCATATCTCGTCCGTACGATTGATGGTGTCATAAATGTACGACTCATTACTTCAAAAACCCAGTAAAATCAGTGTCCTTCCCACGACTCGAACTTTGTAGAACCGTTCTGCTAGCGCGATTAGTAAAAGGAACACAAGCATCTCTAGGCATTGAAAACATAACTGCTTGGACAGATTCGACCATCGCCATTGGCATGACTTCGAAAACTATCCAACGAATGGAAACCTTTGTCGCGAACCGAGTTATGGAAATACAGGGCAAGGTGGGCGGACAAATTTTGAAACAGGTTCGTTCTAAGGACAATCCAGCAGACCTCACGTCCAGAGATATAGGTGAAAACCAACTTTTGGATTGCCATCTGTGGTGGTCCGGCCCTAGGAGGTTGCAATCGCAAGAGGCACTTTGGCCAGTTGCCAATTCCAGCAATCCAGATCTAAAACTACTGTACTTCAAGAAAAATGTTACAATGTGTTTAAGATCAACTGCCGATTCTTCAAATTCATTGCTCGACATTTTGATCATCTCGCTTCACCGACTAATCCGTGTTTTCGAATATACATTGTGACATTGTGACTGGGTAGAAGGAGTAAAGCTAATCGCCTAATTTTTTTTGGTGTTAAGAATATTTCTAAATAAATGTTTAGTGTACAATTTCAGCTGCATCAATTTTATACGTACTGAGTAAATTTGCTTAGAGTATTTCATGAAAAAGTGCAGTTTGTATGGGAGGTGGTAGAAGGAAGAGGAAGACTTAAATAATTTTTATACAGCAGATTGGAATTATTATAAACGTAATATGTATATTCCAAATTTCAGATTAATAGCATTTAAACTTTTCGAGAAAAGCCGTTTATTGTCGAATTGCGAAATTGTGGCCTAATGATGTACCAAAGGAATCGATTCTGGGACTCTAGTTGTTTACTTTTTTATTCGGCTCAAATCGATCTTTGATCACCTAAGTGCCTTCATGTTCTTGGAAATAACCATTTTGGTGGATTTAAGATTTGTATAGCAAAAGCAAGGCTCAGATTCGTTCACGAATGGACACTATTCTCAACCAGCCATATCCACAATAACTTTACTGGATAATAAGATTAAATTTCAAATATTCACCCTAAATGCTCGTCAGCGTCGAATATGAATCACTTAGATATTCCGAACAATCATCGGGCTTTACAGTCATTTATACGCACGACTATTATCAATGCGAGGACATAACGACATCGGTTGCTTTAATTGCATTAAAATTTAATGTTTAATTGAAAATACAAGAAGTATCCGGCCTGCCTGATAGACGACAGCCACCAGCCTCACGTTTCACTCCCAACAAATTATTATTATTTAATTGCCAAACATGGCGCGATTGACGCTACGTTGGAATTCAGACGCGCGATGTGTGGCATTATATGGCGGCTATGGCCTCCGTGGAATTAACCCAATAAATTAATTCACGCGGGCCGCCGTGCACAGGTAGGCACACTCTAGAGGTGCAAATACCATAGCTTGGAAATATCGTCAAGACGTGTAAATATTAACTGATTCCACAAAATTATTATTACCATTGTTTCGGGCGACTATCATTTGTTGTTCTATTGGACGCGTCATACCAACGTGTTTTGATGACGAGCTCTCACCTGTGTGCACTCATTAAGCATTCGAAATTTGTCACAATTATGTTCAAATTTTAGCGAATCCAAAAAAAAAAAAAAAAAACAAATAAATAAATATGCGAACAAACTATACACGTTTCACATATGTGAAACATGTACCATAAGAGTACGGATCGAATGTGGATGCGTACATATACGTGGTGTGTAGTTCGGAACGCGACTGTTTTAGCGTTTTCTGATGATCCATTCCCACGGAATTGTGAGGATCATAAATTATAAAGTCTAGCGTAATGATTGTGTTATTTGTTTCATGCTGGGTTTTTTTTTACGATAGCGATAAACCTTTAATGTGCTATGTAGGTGAATTATTGGTTGAAATGAAGAGATTTTTTGTTTTTAATTTTAAGATGTAAGGATGGTTTTTTTTTCCGGTATACGGGTTATTACCGATGTGATTTATGGTTCGAAAATGGTAGGTGGATTATTAGAAGATGAAAATGAAAAATAAAGAAGATTCGAATGACATATGTGAAGGCTATAAATCAAATTAAAAGAGAATTTCCGAAGAATTAAATCGAGAGAAAATGGAAATTATCGTGTCATTAGTGTCGATCAGATTGACAGGTTCTTATGAGCCCGTATTAAGGTGAAAATCTTTTACAGAAAGGATCTTGTTGCGGCTTTTTTTTCTTCTTCACCTTGGAAGAAGTCTCCGTTCGAGAGCTTTCGTTACTACTTGCACGCGCGATTTCCATTTACAATCCCACTTCTGACACTAATCCTTGGAGTATAGATTTGAAGAAGAAAAAACTTTCAACAAGTCGTGCGCCCAAACAGCAGCAGCGTATAGGAGCACTGAGCTGACTACTCTGGAAAGTAGAATCCTTCTGACATATCCAGGTCCACCGATATTTGGTAGCACTCGGGAAAGGGCTGCCTGCATTTGTGACGCCTTTTTGCTCGCGAATTCCACGTAAACTTTAAATTTTAGTCTGTTATCGAGCGTAACTCCTAGATATTTAATTGCTTCCTTGGATCTGATGGTTTGACTGCCGACCTGAATGTTTACGGAATCAATTTTCTTTCCACTTGTTATTAGAACAGCCTTCGTTTTGTAGTCAGCTAGTTCTAAACCGGTGCACTCTAGTAAGTCCTTAATTTTTGATACTGCTTCGTTTGTTGCTGACTCTATTTCATGGATGTGCTTGGCCACGCTAACAACGGCGATGTCGTCAGCGGACCCGATTAATTTCACTCCTTGCGGCCACGATAGATAGAGGACCCAGTGCCAATCCTTGTGGGACTCCCGCGGTGACGTTGTAGTACCTTAACCACTCATCAGTTTGGTACCGCAACTTCCTGTTGATCGAGTAGTTTGAAATTATTCTCAACAAGTAGTATCCATCCTGGCTAACGATCTCCAAATAAGTGACCAATCTGCCGAGTTAAAGGCATTCTTAATGTCCAGGCCACTACTGCAAAATATTTCTTTGTCCCCCATCGCCATCTTTCTACTTGTATCGCCTCAGCTGCAGCATCGACTACCAATTTTATGGCGTCAACAGTTGAACGCGATTTCCTAAGCCCGAACTGGTGGTCTGACAGTATTCTTACGGGCCTATCGTGGGTGCCTACCTGTTCAGGTTCAAACGCACGTGTTGTCTTTAGCAACTCGGATTGTTTAAGACGACAATCATTAGCGCCCCCGAAGGTAGCAGTTTATACTTTTAGCAGGGTGAGTAATCTTATTGCTTGAAGCGAGATCTATCTAACTCTCTGCCAATCTATCGTTCATGGCGACAGGTTGTTGATCTTAATCTTTTTTAATCATGCAACCTTACACCGAGCTTTTGCTCTGCCCGCGATATGGGCACCACAGCCCCCACGTGTATGTCGAAGACTTACGTCAAAGACAACCTCAACCAGCACCGGGGGTGGAAGTAGCCTTCCATGGGCTCCCCGGCTCCCGTGGTACCAGTTTACCACTGGTAGGGCTTACACCCTGAAGCATAGATCCCTGCACTATGATCAGAGCACTCCTCGGGTACGTGGGGTCGGCCGGCCCCAAAGGTAGTTACTGGAATCACCGAAGCTTTCCACCAGCACTTTCCTCCCTGCGTGCGATAGGTTACGGAGCCGACAGACCATTAAGGTCTGGTCAGCTTTATCCCCCCTATCGTTTGTAGGTTTCGGAGCCGACGCTATTAGTATGATTAAGTTGATGACTCAACCTAATATACAAGCGTTCGACTTAAATCCCCCCTACTGTGTGTGATGGATTGGGGCGGAAGAACCGTTCAACTTTATCCCCCCCACCTAAATGGGTTACGGAGCTGACGGCAAATCCGCTTATCCTCTCCATCACTGTAGAATGGGGCCGACGCCAATAGTATGATTGAACTATGTTCAATATACAAGGCATCGGTTTATCCATCCTACGGGTTGTCGGGTTGCGGAGCCAGTGAAAATAGCGTAATAAGTTTTCTCGAAAGAATGCTCAATACGCCTAACGCTGACTAACTCCCCCCCGGTTGGATAGGTTTCGGAGCCGACAGCAAGCTGCCGACTTGCTCCCCCCTATCCATTGTACATCAATGTGCATCCAAAGTTCACTACCAAGCAATGCCGGCTATACCAAGCATCTACTTTTCGCTCTCTGTTGTCAACCATATTGAGTACGGCATGTTTTTGCATCAACTTTCGCTGCTTATTATACAACTACAGGTATCCGCCAAGTTAGTACAACGCATTAACTTCTAAGTGTCTACACTACTTGCTTCACTTCGCCAATACTTCTTGTTGTGCAACTAGTTTCAACATGTTTCGCTTCCACTTTCATTGATAGCGCAACTACTAGTGTCAGCCAACTTCATTCAACGAATCAACACGTCACATTTCGTACATCCGGAATAAAACATCTCGGTTTACTACTTTTTGCAACTTTCGTATCCACACCATTACGCACTTCGATTTTGCACTTAAGCTACTTTCTCCGTACTGTTATGTTTCAACTACGTCAACTGTTCAACAAAATTTCCTTCATTTTAAACCTCGTTTTGTACAGCAGGGATGGGTTCAGACGTAGTCTTCCCCCATCCAGGATGGGTTGCGGAGCCGGCATAATATATTGCAATAAGAATAATCTCAAGGCAACTACACCGACGGATTCCCCCCCATGGATAGGTTTCGGAGCCGACAGCAAGCTGTCGACTTGCTCCCCCCTATCCATTGTACATCAATGTGCATTCAAAGTTCACTACCAAGCAATGTCGGCTATACCAAACATCTACTTTTCGCTCCCTGTTGTCAACCATATTGAGTACGACATGTTTTTGCATCAACTTTCGCTGCTTATTATACCTAGTCCTGCCATAAGTTCTGTCACATAATTTCTCACATTGGCAACAACTTTATTTTATGAGTGACATTTCAATATCGGCCAGTTTTATAAACGTCATAATGTTGTTGACAGTTGATGGTCATTTAAAGTGTGTTCGTTAACGTGTGAAGATGGAATGGGGTGTAATAGAAAACCGAACTGCAGTGATTGCACTACATAAGTGTGGAAAATCCGCGAGTGAAATTTTCAAGTTGTTGTGCCCGTTAAAAATAACGCAAAGATTTGTGTATCGTGCGATCCAGAGATATAACGCGATCCAGACTATTGAAGATCGACCTCGTTCTGGACGTCCGCGTGATGTACGTTCTTCTGCTGCCATCAAAGCGGTCGAGAGTCGAATTCGTCGAAATCCGCTTCGTAAACAACGAATCATGGCTCGAGAGATGAACATCTCCACCCGAAGTATGTCTCGCATCATAAAATCTGACCTCGGGATGAGTGCCTTTCGACGATCAACGGGACATTTGCTGACTGAGCAGTTGAAGCAAATTAGGAGCACCAGATCGAAAGAGCTCCTTCGGCGGTACGGCAACAACAAACATCGAGAAATTTTATTTACCGATGAAAAAATTTTTACGGTGGAGGAACATTTCAACCGCCAAAATGATAAGGTGTATGCCCACAGCTCCATAGAAGCCCGAGAAGTTGCCACTAGGGTACAGCGAGGACATCATCCAGCATCAGTCATGGTATGGTGGGGTGTCAGCTACGAAGGGGTCACCGAGCTTCATTTTTGCGAAAAAGGCGTAAAAACTGCAGCGAAAAATTATCAAACGGACATCCTGGAGGGATGTGTGAAGCCGCTGAACTCTACGCTATTCAACAATCGACATTGGGTTTTCCAGCAAGATTCTGCGCCAGCCCACAAAGCTCGAACCACACAAGCGTGGTTGGAAACCAATATTCCACAGTTTATAAGGGCGACGGAATGGCCTTCTGGGAGCCCAGATTTGAATCCCCTGGACTACAAACTGTGGGCGGAGTTAGAGTCCATGGTGTGCACGAGACGACACCCAAATATCGAGAGCCTTAAGCGATCTTTGACAGAAGCAGTAGCTAATTTTCCGCTAGAAACAGTGCGTACTGCTATCGATGACTGGCCCAACAGATTAAAGAGCTGTGTTAAGGCTAAAGGCGGCCACTTTGAATAATTTGTTGCTTATTTTACTTCCATTAGTATGCCAAAATAAAATATATTTTCCTTTGTCAAAAACTCTTTTTCATTTATACAAAAATTGCCCATATACGTGTGACAGAACTTATGGCACGACTAGGTACAACTACAGGTATCCGCCAAGTTAGTACAACGCATTAACTTCTAAGTGTCCACACTACATGCTTCACTTCGCCAATACTTCTTGTTGTGCAACTAGTTTCAACATGTTTCGCTTCCACTTTCATTGCTAGCGCAACTACTAGCGTCAGCCAACTTCATTCAACGAATCAACACGTCACATTTCGTACATCCGGAATAAAACATCTCGGTTTACTACTTTTTGCAACTTTCGTATCCACACCATTACGCACTTCGATTTTGCACTTAAGCTACTTTCTCCGTACTGTTATGTTTCAACTACGTCAACTGTTCAACAAAATTTCCTTCATTTTAAACCTCGTTTTGTACATCAGGGATAGGTTCAGACGTAGTCTTCCCCTATCCAGGATGGGTTGCGGAGCCGGCATAATATATTGCAATAAGAATAATCTCAAGGCAACTACACCGACGGATTCCCCCCCATCTGTAGACCTCTTAGCGTTACCCAGCTTGCACCGCGGGGAGGTGGGTCTACTTCGCAAGCCCTGGTGGTCTGACAGTGCTCCTTTCTCCTTTCTTCGTTCCACCAGTAGCATGGTGCACCTCTTCCACTAGTTGTCCTTCTGGGCATCGTTGCATCGCACGCTGTGAGAGAGTTGTTCCGCAAGGATCTTTGCCGTTTCGCTTAGAGGTGTCACATCATTTCTTCGAACGTGTTCCTGTCGGAGAGTTTATCTTTCCATTTGGGTCTGTTAATTTAGGTCTTTGTACGCCTTTTCTTTTTTTTTATATCAAATATAATTGCTTGATGATTGCTATGTATACTCCTCATTAAGACGCTATTTCGTATTCTGTAGAAGGGAGTTGCTTACGAAGGTTATGTCTATGATGGAGCCCATTCCTGCTTTGCGGTACGTGTTTGCTCGGGCGATGTTCGCAATTCCTATTTCCAATGGTGCAAATGTCTCCAGGAAAAATCGTCCTCTGGAATTGGTGAGCCTGCTACCCCACTCTGTTGCCCATGCATTGAAGTCATCGCCTATGACCACTGGAGGTTTACCGCATGCGTCGGCCGTTAGATTATCTAACATTGTCTGGTGTTCACTCATCGTCCAGCTGGGTCGCGCATAACAGCTGTAGAATTGAATTTCATTTATTTTTGATTGTACGAAGCCTTCCGCCTGTTCACTGGTTTCTTGGAACGCATGGTTTCTACATATCCATATTGCCGCCAGCTTTGATTTGTCACAGATCTAGATATTGCCGTCGAGAGTTTTGTACGGTTCGCGAATCAAGACGATATCCGCTCCCTCGTCCTTAGCAATTTGTGTTAGGATATCCTGCGCTGTCCTATTCTATTCTACAATGGCGCTACAGCCCAAATTGGACCTAGGCCTCCTGATATTCAGGTTCCTTAACATTTTTCATTACTTATTGTGGAAGGGTTGTTAGCCCTACAGTCCTACAGAGCATGCATAATGGCTCTTTGGTGCAGCTCTTCGCAATGTGGCCTTCCGTTCCGCATTTCCTACATAGCTTGTAGCGGTCTTCTCCCTTTTTACACTGCCTGGCTAGGTGACCAAACCTTGGACATTTATTACATTCTGACCATAAAGTACCGGGACGTTGTAATTAAAATTAGTACGGGAAATGATATATCAATTAATTTTTGGGATAATAATCAAGGACAGTCCTACCTGCGTACGAAATAATATAATTTTGAAATATCATTTCCCAGACTAATGTAAATTATAAAGTCCCGGTACTTTATGGCCACAATGTAAGTAACGTTTGCGAATGCGGCAGTTTACTCAGCCGATCTTAATTCTTCCAGCTTCTAACAACTTTCTAGCGTTTTCTGCAGGAAGACTGACTTTTGCTGTTTGTGTTTCACCGCACGCCTTTCGCAGGAATAAGATGTCTGCCTGCGAAACTCCTTCGACTCCAAAATGGGTTTTGATTACTTCGATTTGTAATCTTTTGTGGTGACTTCATCAACATCTTTAATTTCGTTGATAGAATGATGCGTGAGGGTCCTCACACTCGCTTGCTCTGCTAAGGCTTCGCTAATGGCGCCTTTTAGTTCGGCAGTCATGTCTCCGGTCTCCTAAGTTGAATGAGGAGTTTTCATTTTTGCGTCCTTCTGGTTCTCGATACCGCCTTTCGAACTGCTTGCAATTTAGGGTTTGCCTTTACCTTGCGTAGTATCTGCGCACACGAAAGTTCACCCTTCGCTTCGATGACAATAGCGTCAGGTCTGGCTTTTTTGGTTTTCTTCCTTGTGCTTGCATTCTCTCTTGCCGTTTGCTTCTCTCGCTGCTTTTTGCCAGTCCTCTTGTGAATCACTATTGACCACCCCTCTTCTCCTGTTGTTTGCTCACTAATCGGTGGAGCGTCAGCGACGGTTATGGCATTCTTCCTCAGGTTTTTTGCTATAGATGGTTGTTTTCAACGGTTGTCTGTCGACAATGATCAGTGGCTCGAGAGCACGATTGACTTTGATAATTCAAGGTCTCCTCGTCGCCTAGAGGTGGGATTTCGCTGGTACGGCTAGTCGGTGCGACTAGCAGATACGGACGATCGTGGCGATGGTATGATTTGGTTCACATAGTTACGACTGTGTTTTAGTACATGCGAAATAGAAACCTGCAGTTATTTTTCATATTTTCGACTAGATGAACGTTCCCGTAAACCGAAATCGACGTCTAGTGGATGCTTTGTTGTTTTCAGAGGATTAGAAAGAAGATAACATTTTACGTACATTTCGAAATTCAAGTTGTTTCGATATTTTTGCACTTGCCTCTGGATCGTAAATTGCCCCATAATTGATATTTTGTGATCGGAAAAAGGTCAAGAGAAAAACACCCGACGCTTAAGAGTTCACAAGTGACAAGACGGAAGTATATTTGTCAAAGTACATTTGGTACAAAAAACTGGTACTACATAGGCACAACTATTTAGTACCAGTTTTTTGTATTAAATATGAAATTCTACTTTACATCAATAATTCGATCAAAGTTTCGTTTTTTGCAACGCTAAAATTGTATTCGATCCTAGACATCCCCGAAGGCTTCCTGCGGCTTGCGACTGCACTGCTGCTGAAGCAGTCGTAATGCATTCACATTGCGATCAATTCAAAAACGCAATGCCTGATCGCTTTAACGTAAACATGAACAATGAAACGCATAAGAGCATTATAATGGGATCAGTCGTTGCGATCAAACACAGCGACTAGCCGGACCAGCGAAATACCCCCTTAACAAGTCATCCCCACTCAGAGTGATGTTTTCTAGCGAAGATGCCGTCTTTTATAACTCAAAAGAAACATGCGTTTTTCGAGTCCGCTCGCTAAGACAGAAGACCGGAAAGCGGTCGCCATCTTTCAATTTTTTTGTTTGTATACAGCGGTTACAATGACATGTTACAATATGATTACAATGTATTATAACACCGTCGAGGCGCGTTCTCTCGCGGCTGTCATCGCTATCAATCGAAGCAGTAGTAGTTTCCATTGGAACAGCCTGCTCCATTACTGCTGCATTGGTTCGATCAGTAACATGATCGCTTCCACGCCGTGGAAGCAACGAAGGAATTGTCATTGCAGGTGGTTGCAGCTCCTTTCGACACGTGTTTCCTACCTTGCGTCCTTCATGATGGATTTCCGGTTTCCGTTTTCGTCTATCAACCTCCGTTGTCTGGGACTTTATGTTGTGTATGATAAAGGGAAATGAACTACTTGGATAAAAGAATGGTTTTTGGGATGAAGCAGGACTATTTGGATGAATCCACTATCCGCAACGTGTGGACGCGTCTTGTTGAAATACAGCTTCGCAACCTTCAGGCGGGAATAAAGAGACGAGTATCACGCATGTAACAAACTATTCGGAGCAGAAGTCATAACAAATATCCTTTATCCCACAAGCACCAATCTATCAAATTGATATTGTCAATCAAGATCAAGTGTAATTTCACAATCATAACAACAAAAAACGACAAACGAACGGAAAAAATTGCGATCATGCGAAATTTAATCGCTTTGCTCGCGTCACGCTCTAGCGTAAACAACAAACTTTAATCAGAAATGTCTACAAACTCATAATATGTATATACACACACGTAGCTATAGCAGAAATTGTAAATTCCATATTTGCTATCGTATAAAAGATACAAGTGTTCTATATCTCTATCTACTCTCAATTTATATGAATAGTGCACATTGCTCGCATATACTACATGGCGCGGAAGAAAAAACGACGCGAGTAAATAAAAGGAAAAAATTGCACAGGTAAACAAAGTGCAAATGGAAAACCAGTCGTGCGGTAACACGTGCTTCAAATGGAAAATGAAAAAAAAAAGAAAATAATAATAATAATGAAAAAAAAAAAAAAAAAAAATGTTTTACTGAACTCGGTAAAATTTAAAAAAGTAAAAATAATTTCTTTGGCGCCGTGCAATTATCGCAGAATCGTTGTGAGCTTTTAGCTCGCGGACACACAGCGTGTGACTCATTTCGTCGTGCATGTTGTATGGAACAACTCGTGTCAAAATCCGTTTCGATACAGCAGCGCCGCAACACTACCGATTAGAGGACCAGTGCTGTGTCCGGTCATGTGACGTTTTCTACATTTTTCTAATTGACGCCTTCCTCGTGTCGTCGCTTCGATCGTTATTTTCTACAAGCGCACAGGTTTTTCCCCGTAACAAATTCTAAACTACAGGATGCATCACGTGCCAATGTTTGCCCAGTCCCTTCATTCTTCACCGGACCACCCCCTCATCCGACTCTGTCCCGACCAGTATTTCCTTTTGTTACACGTAGTAAACTATGTCGAAAATAAAAATAAGCATTGTGAAATAGAATTATTTGTAAAATGACGTCATCCATTCATAAGTATACTTAACGTGCGAATAGTTAGAAAATTGTCGGCGTCATAATTATTTATTCGCGCGATTGCGAGGCCCCAGCATGAACACACACACATAGGGGCTGTGCTGGGCGCCATCAGTTGTTATTGCGATCAGAAGCGGACTGTAAGCGATTGTAATCCGCGTGATTTTTTTTTCTTATTTTATGTCATTTACTTTTTTTTTTTTTTAAATATTATTTTTAAATTCTATTTTTTTACATAATAAATTACAGTTGTTGTTTTGTTTGTTATAAAGTGTAATGATTGCTAATTCGAAATTGAGGTCTCGATTGTTTCGCTAGTCTTGAAATAAGTGTAGTAAGAACGCGTCCTAATTTTCTTTATGTTTCTTTTTTTTCTACGTCGTTATCGGATTTTCTAGCTGAACTCTGAGTGCTTTTTAATGAAGACCTTTGAAAACAAAAAATAAAAAAAAAATAGTCGACAAAACGACAATGTTTGTGTTGTTTAGAGCAAAATCGGTCGCGACGAAATCAACTTATCTCGTATTTTACATGCTCGGCTTACACTAATGCTCAGCGGATTTTCGTTATTTTATACGTTTTTTCGACGTTCTATAGTCTACGCGCTTCGCAAGAATGCATTTGCGGTTGCTGCTCTAAGCAGCTGATTATCGTAGTTTGCGTTTTTCTTATCGTTAGGATTTTTAGCGCGTTCAAGGTATGCATTTAGTGTGGTTATGTGTTTCTTAAGTTCGAGTTTTTTTTTAAATATTATAACAAAAACAGAAATCTGATAATTTTAACTAGAAATTTTTTTTCCTGTTTATTAATTTTAATCATTAAAATATTTATTAAATATTTCGTTGGCCGATAAAGCCCAATAGCCCATCGCGTAGAGGTACTGCTGTAATTTCAAAAGACTTTCGCTGCACTTTACGAGCCGCTATGCAACCAAAGTTTCTTTTTGTATTGCGTTTAGCATCTGACACCACGGAGAAGAAAATTGCTGACAACGTTCTTGGTATTTTACGCTGTGCAAATGTCGACGTATCACCGGACTTAATATCCTGCAGAAAGATTATATCTAGCGATGTTGGCGCGAGAGTTTCTTCATTCAAGGTTGTTCTGCCGGATGCTTGCTTTGCTCATGTTGTGTCATCTAAACTATGGCCGAAAACTGCTATCGTCCGTGAATTTCTGCCCCGAAATCGCCTTTCGCGCTTACCATCTCAACATCCGTCGTCAAAAAACGGGAAAGCTTTATCCCGATATCTTACAGCAACGTAAGCGGAATGCGTACGAAGACTCAGGATCTATATTTTGCCGCTGCTGTTTGTTTCTTTGACATCGTGTGCATTTGCGAGACATGGTTGCCTTGGCAGTTCAAAGGTTCTTAGCTTTTCGATTCCGACTTTGAAGTTTTTCGTCGTGATCGCTATTGTATATGTACATCCAATCGCAACAATCCCTATTAGGGACGATCTCCCAGATTAGGAAGAGATCGTTTCTGCCATTCTGTCAATGACGGGAAAGAAAGCCCCAGGTATAGACGGACTACCAACCGTACTCCTCAAACCGGACTCGGAAATAACAGAAGGGCGACCTTTGGGATTGTGGCAATTGGCGTGGTATATGCCTTCTTACTGCTGTATCGAAAATCATGGCAAAAGTAATTCTCAATAGGATTAGTGAGAGTACTCTCGAAGTTTATCAGGCTGGATTCCGTAAAGGGTCGTCTTGTACCGACCACAAAAATAACCTACGGATAATATTAGAGCAGTCAGCAGAAATGGGTTCGCCACTACATCTCGTGTTTGTGGACTTCGAGAAGGCTTTCGACAGCATTAAGCGAGATTACATATCGAATTCCTTGCGAGGGAGAGGTATTCCAGATAAGGTCATAGCTATGATTAAAGAATTCAACGAAGATGCAAGGTGTCGCGTCTTGCATAGCGGAGATCTGTCCGAGAGCTTCCCTGTGCGAACACCCGTCAGACAAGGCTGCATATTATCAGCAGCCCTGTTTCTGGTGGTAATAAATGACATCTTGAAAGCTGCACTGGAAGGTGGGGAAGGTAAAGGTATTTAATGGAGAATATCTAACATCTTAAGTCACTACTGGTGACGTTTGTTTGCTTGCACATAACCATTCGGACTTAGATTCAAATGTTCGCTCCTTGCATTCTAATGCAAAGAAGCTGGACTGAAAATAAATGTGCGTAAAACCAAGTACATGCACATGGGTTCGAGCGGAATAGGAATATTCTGGCCAGAAGTGATCTTCAACAACGAACTTTGGAGTACAATTGGCCAGACTAAAATAGGTATTGAGATTCAAAGGTGGAAGTGGCAGATCGGTCACACTTTTAGGAAACGAGAGCGAAACATCGCCAAACTGGCTCTGGATTATAATCCTCAAGGAAGACGTCGGGTTAGTCGACCATGGAAGGGAGCAGTTGAGCAAGAGGCCAGAGGAATAAACAAGTCCTGGCAACAGCTTAAGGCCGATGAAAAAAAAATAATAATAATTCTTTACCGTCTCCAACTTCGCATCGAAGAAAGTAACCTTCCCTCTGACTATCAAATTTTATATCGAGTAAAGCACACCACGGATCATCAACTTCTCAGAGTCATGAAGTTCAAGAAAAGGCCACTTCAGAGCAAAATATCTGTTTGTGTGATTACAGGGTTAGACGATTGAACTGTTACCTATTCAAACGGCCATATTTTTTTTGTGTGAAATTATTTTTTATTGATTCAAATTACAAAAATGTGTGGAAATAATCAAAATTTCAAAATCCATTCACTTTAGCTCGATGTGGCCACCTTTTGCCTTGACTATGGCCTTCAAACGGTTAAAAAATGAGTTGCATGCTGCACGAATGTTATGTTGCGGTATTTTGGCCCATTCCCTTACAATGGCTTTCTTCAGCGCATCCATGCTGGCATATTTTTTAGTCCTCACCTTGCTCTCCAAAATGCCCAGATGGAATAGTCCATCGGATTTGCATCTAGCGAATTCGAAAGCCACTGTGTGGACGAAATGAAGTGTGGGACATGGTTTTTTAACCATTCTTGGTTCACACGAGCTTTATGAGACGGTGCCAAGTCTTGTTGGAACGTCCATGGTCTACGACCGAATTGTTTGCGTGTCCACGGCTCTAAAGCAGCTTCCAAAATATTTTCCCGAAAGTAAATCGCATTGATTTTGACACCAGACTCGATGAAAACGATTGGACAGCGTCCATCGGGGGTCACAGCTGCCCATACCATTACTTGAGATGGAAAATTACTTCGGGTGGCCGTTCGTAGGCTCAAATTTTCGTAAGTGCGTTCAGTTAAGTAAACACGATCATTTTGAGAGTTTATGAACTGCTCAATAGGGAAATTTTTCTCATCAGAGAACACAATGTTTGGAAATTCGCCACGTTTGTGCAAGCGTAACAACTCCTTTGCTCTTTCGAGTCTAACTTTTTTTTGCTTCTGTGTAAGAAACTTGTAAGGCTTTACCTCGAGCTCATTTTGGAATATGCGTCGGATGCTTCGTTGAGATATTTTCAGTTCTTTGGCAATTCGAAATAAAAATTCGTAGATAGAGGGTTGTACGAAGGGCTGACAACCCTTCCACACTAACAAATAAAATATTAAGGAACCTGAAGGTCAGGAGACCAAGGCACGAAGAAGAAGAAGAATCGGTTCCTTTCCTGCGCAATTATACTTTAAAGTAACAATAAAACCCACCAAATCGGAAAGTCGTGCCATTCCTATGGTTGTACGCCAAGGATCTCGTCTAAGTCCCAAATTAACAACTTATACACTTCCGATCTCCCGATAGAATTGTCAATGAGGTAGATGGCAGCAAAATTTTCACAACATAAAAAAAATCCAATATTATCGACAATAACCTACAGCAAGAGCCTTGTAGCATTATAACGTACTTTACGACTTGGGAAATAACAATTTGGGCCTTGGACTGCTGCATGCTTCGTCTCCAATTTACTCGGTCCCAGTGACCGCATCCTCCATGTTGAAAATTTCAAAAGTGATTTGCTGTCTTCGTCGATTGAATCCTCTCAGCGTTTTCCGACTGACCATTTCCCTTTCCTTTTTGTTTGGGTAATCATCTGTCCTCCATTTGCTGTATGTGACCAGCCTGTTGTAGCTTTCGAAGTTTGACGAGAATAGAGAGACTTCTGGGTCCAAAAATGATACACACGTCCTGATTGCATCAAATTCTCTATTCGCCTTGTTCTCGCATCGGTCCGGGGATTCGTCGTAATACCTTCCTCTCGAAGGTATTGACCAGTTTTTCTGATGTCTGTATAACGTCCACGTTTCATTGCCATAGGTCTTATTATGGCTTTGTAGATTCGCAGCTTCGTTTTGGTGAATGTTTTCACAAAAAGGAAAGATATCCGGATTCTACACTGTTTCGGTTTCTGCTAAGATCTTTATCAAAAAAAAAAATTGTGGTTTTTTTTAACAGAACGCAGAGAACGAAACGTCACGAATAGTAAAGCATAAAGTATAGAATCCGAATATACATTTTATTATTGAAAGTATCGAGTAGTATGTCTTGTTTGCTATCATTATGCGTCTTTTGATTTCAATGCCGTCTTTGGCGTGATTGGCGCCTAGATATATGAAGTTATTCACGTTGTCTATGTTAAATTTGGCTTTCGTTAGATTTGTTTTGATTGGCGTGTTTCTTCGTGATTGCAACATAATTTTCTTTTTTTTCGTTTATGCGTAATCCTATTTCTCGTGCTGCCGTGTCAAGATTAACTTCCTTGGCGCCCAATTCTGATCTGACCTGAATTGTTTATGTCCTCTGCATAAGTTACTATCTGCGATGTGTTATTTCCAACTTAGTGTATAATCGATGGATTATTAAAGATATCCGGAAGTTATAACATTTGAAGAAGAGACTGTATACCAGACCCTTCGGAATCTGAAAGAGAAATCCGCCGCAGAATTAGATTGAATACCTACAGTTGTGCTAAAACGAGGTGCCGCCACAATTAGCCCTACCATCATAAATCTAATGAACACGCCATTTCTATCAGGACAACTACCGGAAGATTAGAAGACTGCTGGTATTACTTACTGGGATAAATTTCTTTTATGGTAATCGAAATTAACTTAGGGGGTCACCCTTTAATGCTCGATGCACAGTTAAGTCGACATGGGTAAGGGAAACAACAGGATAGTTGCGGTGAACGTTGCTCTTAAACTTCTGAAGGTTGTATTCCGTTGAAAATAGGTTTCCTGATAAAGAATCCTACATCACTGTCGTCCGAGGGATCACGGACTGCCTAAATTTCACTGTTCTCAAAGACAAGGGCTTCACATTCTTCTCGTGGGAGCATGCAGCTTGGCGAGTATTTCGGGGGGCATTGAATAGAGGAGATATTAGGTCTTTCAGTACCTTGCTGAATTTGCTATGGAAATATCTATAGTAAATCCAGAGTACTGCGATATTTCGACAATGCTCGGTAACGAAAGCAGTTGACGTCGTTCGCGATAAGGAGGAAGACATATTGGGTGTGACCAGGGAAGACCCATAAGCAAATACAGTCAACTTGTTTGCCTGCTTCAATCGCTTGAATCGCGAAATTTGAGAATTCCAGCAGGTTTGTTGTCTTAGATCTACTTTTGGTGAATCCGTGTTGGGTCGGTCTTATTATTGATTTGCAATGAAAGTGAATTACGTCTTCGATGATTGCCTCCAATAATTTCGGAACAGTATACAGCCTAGCTCTAGGTCGATAATTACATACGTCGTTCCTTTTGTTTTTTGAAGAGGGGAATTATTGACGAATATTTCCACAAACTAGGGAAAACCCCGCAACGAAGAGATGCGTTAACTAAGGAGCTAAGTGGGGATAAACGTGCAGATGTGCACCTTTTAAGCACAATAAATGGTATTCCTACTTTTAAAATTTTCAGCGATTTTCGTGATAATAAGTGAAGCAACAAAAGAGAATGTTGTAGAAATTATTAACAGCAGTTTCAATGTCTGTTTCGTTAAGTACGCACGACCGATCGCATTTTGAAATATCTTCATTCAAGGCAGCCAGCTAGGGCGTAGCTTAGTGGGTAGCATGTTGGTCTACAATTCAAAGGTCGTGAGTTCGAATCCCGATCGATGCATAATTCCAGCACACTGCCTGCTTGGGTATACCTTGGTCACCTACGAAAATGAAAAATTTGAAGATAGAGGGTTGTGCGAAGGTCTACCAGGGGTGTAAATATGAAACCGGAGTTTTTTTGCAGAAAAATAACGCTTGTTGGTTGGAAATGAAAAGGAGTATTATATTCAAGGTATAGCCCTTCGGCAGCTATACATTTTCTCCATCTCTCTGGTAATGTGTGGATGCCTCGCCAAAAAAACTGTTGGTCTTTTGATGAAAACTAGTCATCGAGCCATATTCGTACATTTTCATAGGGAGTGAAGCGCTGCTCAGCAAGTGCGTGTCCCATCGATGCAAACAAATGGTAATCTGACGGAGCCAAGTCTGGTGAGTAAGCGGCATGGGAAAGAATTTCCCAACTGAACGATTCTATCATTTCCTTGACCAATCTTGCTGTGTGTGATGGTGCATTGTCATGAAGCAAAATCACTTTTTTTTTTCTCTGCTGGTATTCTGGGCGTTTTTCACTCAAAGCTTGATTCAATGCAATCATTTGTTGTAGGTAGCGTTCAGTGTTAACGGTTTCACCAGGTTTCAGCAGCTCATAATAAATCACACCCTTCTGATCCCACCAAACGCAGAGCATTGTTTTCCGGTCATAGCGATTTGGTCTTGTAGTTGATGTCGGTGGTTGGTCTAGAGTTACCCATGATTTTTTCCGCTTCGGATTCTCAAAATAAATCCACTTTTCATCGCCAGTCACAATTTCATGAAGAAATAACATTCTTTTGTATCTTGCGAGCAGCATTTCGGAAGTGGTTTTTCTGTTTTCCTGCTGTCTTTCGTTGAGATCATGTGGGACCCATTTTCCCATCTTGTGGATCTTTCTCATGGCTTTCAAAAGTATGGCGACGGCTGCTCGTGTTACGTTTAACTGATCTGCCAGTTGTTGTTGCGTTTGAGCGTCGTCCTCATCCAACAATGCTTGCAATCTGCTATCTTCAAACTTTTTCGGTGGTTTTCCACGTTCTTCGTTTCTAACGTCAAAATTTCCACTTTGAATTTTTTATACCACTCAAAGCACTGGGATTTACGAAGAGCATGATCACCGTAAGCATCGACAAGCATTCAATGCGACTCAGCAGCAGTTTTCTTCAAATGGTAACAGAAAATTAAAGCTGCCCGCAAATCGTAGTTTCGCAGTACAAAGCTCGACATGTTCACTGTTTTAAAAAACTATTCTGTCGTATGAAACTTGAAGTGTTATGAGTTGACAACGTTTGTCCGATAACAAAACAAGAAAATGGCGCCACTGGCGCGTGTTCACAATAACTACATTGACCAGTGAGGCCCTCTATGATCAAATTCCGGTTTCATATTTACACCCCTGGTAACAACCCTTTCACAATAAATAATGAAAATTGTTAAGGAACCTGAAGGTCAGGAGGCCAAGGCCCGATTTGTTCTGTAGTGCCATTGTAGAAGAAGGCAGCAAAGTCAGCTTTCTTAAAATTAAAACAATGATAAATATCAGTATTAAAAATCTTAACATAGTAGTAGCTGATAATAGCAGCAATATTTGAAGAGAAAGTAGCTTGGAACGCAGGATTGCGCGTTAATTCTGGAAGCAAAGATGAATTGCATCTGTTGTTCGTTAAGTTTCTCACATGTAATCAAGAGGGACTATTGTGATCTCGAGAAATTTCGAAATACAATTTTTCATGGATTCATAGATTTCTTTGTTCTGCTTGTCTGTGTGTCTCGACGAAATCTCGCATAGATCTGAACCGAAAAGAATGGGTATGATCGAAAAAGATCAGCCACATCGCCGGACAGAACTGTATCGTTCTTTTTTTTTTTACTTAGTAAGTCTTTTCGTTTTGACGCTGTGACTGCCGATTTTTCGAGAATATTGGACTCTGATTAGCCAATCAATCGGATCAAAAAATATTTTGATTAAAAGTTGTAGAGCTTCAAAAAATAGAAACTTATTGCCATATTCATATTTTTCATATTTCCATATTTCATTCATATATTTTTAAATTTTTGCAACTTTGTTTGAGAGTTCTTCCGTCGTCGAGGAGTATTGCTGTAATTGGTGGGAACTGATATATAATAGCTAGGGTGTAGCCTAGTGAGTAGCGTGTTGGTCTACTATGCGAAGATCGTGAGTTCAAATCCCGGTCGACGCATTATTCCAGTTCACTGCCAATCACCTCAATCTACGAAAATGAAAAATTTGTAGATGTGCGAAGGGCTAACAACCATTTCACAATGACAAATAAAAAAAAATGTTTAAGGAACCTGAAGGTCAGGAGGCCAAGGTCAGATTTGGGCTGTTACCATTGTTGAACTAGAAGAAACAATTAGATTCTGTTAAGCAAACAGGATATCACGCATAAGTATCGTGAAATTTTTGAGTTTTTTTTTCTTTGTATTTCTTTAAATGCCATTAAAACTTCTTTATACTAAAAAAATGCTCCCCTGCGATTTTCCATTTGATTGCTCCCTGCAGTTTTTCTCTTGCCACAAAATTTGACGAATTCGAATGTTGCTTTGACGTAAGGGTTTTTTTTTTTTTTTGCAAATTTGAATCACTCTAAATTCTAAAGTAGAAATTCTGTTTTATTTTTATTTATATAGTAGATTTCGAGTAGTGTCCTGCAGTTTTTGGTTAATTTTAAATGTTTTTATTTAATTTTAGATAAATATTTCGCTTTCGCAAACATTGATAAAAATAGTCATAGGCTTAATGGTGGAAAATTTTTGAATTTTGCTTTTGACAATATTTCAAAAGGGTTTTGATTGTTTTTGGATATGGTGGTATAAAGTTTTGGTTTGTGAGGGTTAGTGGCAATTCAAAATAACATACCTCCAAAATTGTTTGCTTTGGTCTTCGCTGAGACCTTGAAAACCCCAAATTAAATTTATCCAATAAAGACATATTATAAAATGGCGCCAAAAATCGATGGTTTTCAGATTATTCGTTCAATGACCGAAATCAAATATTATTTTTTTTTTTATTTTATCCTGCCATTTTTTTTTTTATTTTAAATTAAATTTACGTTCGAGACTGTTTTACTGCTGTTGTTGTCGTTGTCATATTTCAAGTAACTTGTCATAAGTTGTCACTCAAAGTGTAAGTAATATCAATCGTCACTTTTTTTCTGTGATCAGTTTCAGCATAGAGTGTTTAATTTTGCTTCATGTCTGTCTAGACACAAAGCAAATATCGAATTTCGTTTTTCTGTTGTATTATTAGAGTTTTGTTATTTTTGGGGTAATTTTAATTTTAGAAATGAGTCTGAATTTTAAAATATATATATATATATTTTTTTTTGAGATGGGGAATTACAAATATGTCGGTCATATATTTTAAAACAAGATATTCTGAACAACCACATGCCCCCGTATTTTGTACGAAAGGGAAGGATATTTTTTAAGGCCCATCTTATTGTTATTGCTGAATAAGTTAAAAAATAAATAAGTAAAAATAATTTGTCCTTTTAGAAATATTTGTTAATCTAATAAAATACATATAATTAATTTTTAATTATTTCTGGTCCCTTCAAACACTCCTGATTTACCAAACTCGGTCCAGAACTCAGAATCGCTGTAGTGTAATGAAAAAAGTCCATGTTTTGTATTTGGGCTTCCTTATACACGAAATTCTTTGGCTATATTTTTAAAGAGCTTCAGATCTTCTTACTTATAAATAACTTCAAATCTTTTTGAGTTGTCAATGTGAAAATACATTGTTGGGAAAATTCGAATTTGCAATGTGTTTAAAAAAATATTTGAAAAAAATTTTCTCGGCCGGAAATCGAACCCGCGATTCCACCACACAACCACCGACGTTGATGAGCTTGTCTCGCTAAAATTTAGAAACAATTTTTGAATCTACTTTGATGAGATTCAAATGGATTCAGTTTTCAACATCAAGTCGTTAGTTTTGAACTAAAAAAATCGATTTTATTTTGAACACATGCGTGGGAAAAAAAATTCTTTGAAATTATGATATTTTTACTATAGTCGTAAAATCAACGAAATATTCGTAAAAAAGAATATCGGCCGGGAATCGAAGCCGGGGCCGTCCGCGTGGCAGGCGAGTTTTTCCACTCAACCACCGATACCGACGAAGACATCTCGGCAAAACTTAGTCACCTATTTAACATGATATCAAATATATGTGCAGTTGTTTATTATTATTGATATGGCGAACATCATATATAATTGAGAGGAGAGAAACTAATGCACAACATAATTGAATAGCTTATCATTTGATTCTTTATCTTCAGCTGCGTTGCGGTTGAAATTGGTCCCCTAGTCTTCAATCATCTGCGATTTCATTTACATTTCTTTGCTAGTTTTACGTTTAAGGTTCCATTATTAAAATTTATTGCAGAAATAGCATATTCCGACACAGTATGTTGGACTTGTTAAAGGAAAGAAATTTTATAGTTGATGTTATATAAACTTTTACTTCTACAATGGCACTACAGCTCAAATCGGGTCCTAATCTCCTGACCTTCAGGTTCCTTAACATTTTCATTACTTATTGTGGAAGGGTTGTTAGCCTTTATCTCTGATTTTTTCATTTTTGTAGATTGAGGTAACCAAGGTATATCTAAGTGTGTTGGAATTAAACGTCGACCGGGATTTGAACTCACGACCTTCGCATTGTAGACCTACACGCTACCCACTAGGCTGCACTCCAAATTATTGAAACTATTACGGGGAAATTATATGAAATCGCGAAACTGCGGGAAATTTTGTTTGAAATTTGTATTTTATCAACTGTTTCAAAAATCAATAGAAATGAGTGAATTTATACAAAAACTTGTAGTTTGTGCTCGAGTCTATACATTTGGAAACAGTCAAACTCATGTAAACTACAAGTTTCACTGTTTTTCACATTCATGTTGCCTTCTTGTACTTCAAAATCAAGACTGAACTTTCAATATTGTTGCATTTACCAAACTCTTATTAGAGGTTGTTATGAGTGTATAGAGTATCTCTAATATACCGTTGTGATTGAATTTGTTCTTTGTCAGAGATATATTTGGTTCTTAGTAAACTACAGCAAACACTTTTTCGACAATGAACCAGAATAATATTCGACACTGCTCTTAATACGCCAGATACAATATTTCTATTCAATTCCGAAACTGGCTCATTTACAATTACTCATGATTTAGTGAATATTTTAGGGTGCAGCCTAGTGGGTAGCGTGTTGGTCTACAATGCTAAGGTTGCCAGTTCAGATCCCGGTCGATGCATAATTCCAGTACACTGCCTGCTTGGGTATACCTTGGTCACCTCAATCTACGAAAATGAAAAATTCGTAAATAGCGGGGTGTGCGAAGGTCTAACAACCCTTCCACAATAAACAATAAAAATTGTTAAAGAACCTGAAGGTCAGGACGCCAAAACCTCATTTGGGCTGTAGTGCCATTGTAGAGAAGAAGCGGTGAATGTTTTTACAGTGCCTGCTTGGGTATACCTTGGTCACCTCAATCTACGAAAATAAAAAAAATCGAGGATAGAAGTTTGGGCAAAGGTTTTAACAACACCTTCACAATAAATAATGAAAAATGCTAAGGAACCTGAAGGTCAGGAGGCCAAGAGCCGATTTGTGCTGTAGTACCATTGCAGAGAAGAAGTGGTGAATGCCGTGGTGCATTTCGAATTGAACGGAAAGAATTCCGGGTTCTACACTGTTACTCTTTATTATTCGTGACGTTTCGGACTCTGCTTAGATCTTTATCAAACTGGCAGTTTAATAAAGTTCTCGCAGAGACCGAAACGTCACGAATAATAAAGCGTAACAGTGCAGAATCCGGAAATCTTTCCTTTCATATAATTTTTTTTTTCGTTTTAAAAATTTTTCGTTTTAAAAATATATTAATCTAATTTTACACTACAACAATTTTTTTAAACATTTTTCTTCTCATTTACAGATATATTTTTACCGGACAGCATTTTACAAACCAAAATTTTTCAAAAAATAAAAACGGTAAGTTCAAAATTAATAAAAAATAATAAAGTAAAATTATATATGATATTTATTAAATTGAAAATTATAATGTTGTAATTATCGTACTGCCAATATGCCAATGTTAAAATTTGTACTGACTATGCTGACACTGAACCGTCATAGTAGAACTAAAATATTGTCAATTTACTTTGTTAACATGGTCAGCATTAATTAATACCTGTCAAACTCCTGCTATTTTAGTCGCGTTGATACGGTTAGTTCATTACTAGCAAATATATTCTTGGTGAACTAACCAGCCTGTTGACGAGATTGGCAACAAATACTGACCTAATTGACAGTCGATTAAACCCCGCATAAGGAATTTTGACTTCTACAATGGCACTACAGCCCCCATGAACCTAATCTAACCTACTCTTATGCTATCACTAAACCTATGTGGTAGATTTAAAAAATAAACTGCCAACAAGTCGGACGAAACTTTATTATTCTCGGGACAAGTTGCGGATGTGTGGAAAGTCAATATGCAGGTTGGAGTGGTTAGGGAAGACTAAGTGAAAGAGGTTCTTGGGCATGGCAATTGTCAATTTAACACTTTGCGGAAACGTTCAAAAGCTCCAGTACATACAATCAATATTTCGTTTGTTTATTTATGCAAGTTTGATTTTTATGAGGGGAGGGGTGAGGGGTGATAGTAAGAGTGGGTGGATGTTAATAGTTGTTTAATTGATTGATTGAATCACGTCCAATATTCTCTGTATAGAATGTCAGTTTCATAGACGAAGTTGCTTAGAATTTTCATAGGATTCGGTGTATTTTACATTCACGAAACCAAACATTTGTACGGGAAGGGGTAGAGGAGGTAGGGGAATCGTAAAATTTGTGACGCAATTTTATTTCATTTCTCTTGTAGCGTGCTCGTACAAAATTTCAAGTTCGTAGCTTTTAATGTGTTGGTTATTAGTTGATTCAATGAAATAGGTCGAAATGATATACTTTTGTATGGGAGGGGGTAGAAGGGAAAGCGCGATTGCAAAACTTTTAAAGGAATTTCATTTCAATTATTTTTAAGTTTTTGTGCAAAATTTGAAATCGATAGCTTTTAAGACTTAGCTGATAACTGATTTCTTAAAAATGCTCGAAAAAATAATTTTGTATGGGATAGGGTAGAAGAGGTAGGGCAATCGCAAAATTTGTGAAACAATTTTCTTTTTTTTCTCTTTTAAGGTGCTCGTACAAAATTGCAAGTTCGTAGCTTTTAATTTGTTGGTAAGCAGTTGTTTTATTGAAATTGGTCGAAATCATACTTTTGTATGGGAGGGGGTAGAACGGCACGTGTGATCTCAAAAATTTTGACGCTGTTCCGTTTCAACTATTTTCAGAAGATTTTGTGCAAAATTTTATGTTGATAGCTTTTACTAATTAGGTGATAATTAATTTCTTAAAAATGGACGAAAAAAATAATTTTGTATGGGACGGGGTAGAAGCTTTCAAGGTATTCGACCAGTTAATATTTCATTCTTTTAAAGAATTTTTTTAAATGCATTTCCCAAATTTTCAAGTTTCTACCTTCAAATTTCATTCAAAAATTTTCAACTTATGTGTTTTTCTCATTGCACATGAAACACCTTGTGCACGGTAGACCGGGTGGGGGGTCGATGCATAACAGTTGTGGAATTTTTATTATTTTTTCTGTATATACAACAAATATATGTATCCACAACGAAAATTTAAATTTTGTATCTTTCACCAGATCCCTTAAAAAATCACTCAAAATTTTCGATATTTTTAGTTACCACCTCCCTCCCCTTATACCTCCCTCCCCTTACATTTGCCTCCCCTTACACCTCCTGACGTAAAATTTTTACCAAATTTAAAAACTACCTAGTTCTACAATATGACAAAATTTGAATTTGATATCTGCACTCAATTTTGAATTATAACGGTTTGAAATTTTGGAAAGTGCGCCATTTTTGAAATGCTCCCCATTTCGCCCCACTACTATTTTGTCCAAATGTTATATTTTTGTCGCATTTCTCTAGTATAGCTTAATATAGATTCTAAGATTCAATTACATAGTTTAATAAATAGGCGAGATATTGATTTTTAAGTGTTTTTCTTTGCACCCCCCCTGACCGTCCCCCTTACAACAATTAGCCACTCTTTAAGCTGATTCCGATGGAACTATATGCCACCTTGATGGTCCCTAAATGTGAATTTTTTACGATAAGTAATTTCGAAGATATAATCATTTGAAAAAAAAATTCGGCTGACAATTAGTTCTTAGCCCCCCCTTTTCGCACCCCAATGGATAAAAAAATTAAATTATTTTCAAAAGTTGTCCCACAAACCCCTCTATATGTATGTTGAGTTTTAGCTTTCTAGCTGTTACCATGGTTGAGATATTTGAATTCGTATTTTTCGGTTTAAGTGCTCCCCCCGCCTCCCCCTGAACCCTTCTTCTTCTACTTCTTCTACAATGGCGCTACAGCCCAAATCGGACCTTGGCCTCCTGATATTCAGGTTCCTTAACATTTTTCATTACTTATTGTGGAAGGGTTGTTAGCCCTTCGCAGCCCCCCTGAACCCTTACATCCCCCAAAATGGGTGTCCGCCTGAGATCCACAACTATCTACAATCCCACCAAAAATGAACTTTCTATCTTGAAGGGTTTGGGAGTTAATGTGCTCTGATCGTGCACACCGGCGGACGGCGTACAGACAGACGGATGTTTTTTTTTGCATTTTTAGGCTATTTTAGTCATGAAACGCGAAAAAACAAAATTTCAGAGTAGCAATTTTTTTTTCCAAGTCGATCACAATACTTTGTTATTAAAATAATAAAGTAATTGGAAAAGAAATAAAATAGAATGCATAAGAGAATTGTTCAACAGAAAACGAGTCCGAACTGTCGTGATTCTCCTCAAACCAGTTTTTTTCTATAGAATATTTACACTAATACGGGTTCTACCAAATCGCAAATTTATCAATCTATTAACACTAATTCTGAAGAATGTCGAAAAGTATAGATAAATGTGTGAAATTTGATCGCGATTAAATGTGCAATTTTTATTTAAGACTCAAAATAGCATTTTAAAAAATCTTTGCATACTGATTGCTTATTTAATTAATTCTTAATTACTTTAACAGTTTAAACAAAAACCTTTCTCCCCCCTCAGACACTGAAATAAAACATTCTTCACGAGGTTGTAAAAATTTATCTTGTGACAATCTGGATGTCGTTAAAATTAAGAAATAAATTCATGCTGTTTTTTTTTGTTTTATTAAATAAAAAACAAAACTATAAAATACACTGCCAAACTTATTTATATATCAATAATCTTATCGTAAAAAAATCTATAATAATTTTTATCACCATCGAAAAAAAAGCAAACTAATCAAACATAATAATAAATTAATTTTTCCAAGAAATTGCGTCAATACAGTGTTGATCTATACATTTTTTTTGTAGATCATGTTATTTTATTTGTATTCAATTAATAATTGTTATTAGGAAAGTTAAAAACAATTTTTTTCTATCGTGACATCGACTTTTTTTTCGTTATTAGTTAAAAACTAAAGAGTAGTTGTAGTGTACTATGGTTTATTTCTGAATAATGAACGAAAAATTTTAACTTAAATTTAGGATCAATCAACAATAATTTTCTTGTTAACACCCCTACTATAGGGTCATGGGACAGAAACAGTTCTCTTCCACAAGATACGGCTTTTAGTTTTCGCCCGAACTTGTTGATCCCTCTGGCATCTTGTTCAATTCCTTGCTTCCAGACCACATAGTCAATCAATCCAACGTCCTCCTTGATGATTTATAATCCAGAGGTTGTTTGGAAATGTATTGCTCTGGTTTGCGCAAAATGTGACCGACCCACTGCCGCTTCAGACTTTAAATATCAATGCCTTAAGGCGCGTCCAGACGATGCCTCATTTTCGTGCGCTTAGTGCATGCCTTTTACAACAAAAGCGCAAGCAAAATGCCCTCAGTAGCATCCTCGAAAGCGCACAAGCAAATCGTGCGAAATAGCGCACAAGCAAAGATCTCCGACTAATATGGGTTCTTTGCTTGTGCGACGGCGTTTTCCTTACGCTTTTAGTGTAAAAGGCATGCGCATAGCGCACGAAAATGAGGCATCGTCTGAACGCACCTTAACATGTCTTAATATGTTATTAGGTCAAGTTGTACTCCAAAGTTCGTCGTTGGAGATGACACTGGCTAGAATATTCCTAAAATACGTTGGAGGCATTGGTTCACGAAAGTTTGCTGTTTCTTGGAAAGCTTGACGATCGCTTTCGGTGTAGTGCAATCATGGATTTGACGCGTGTCAAACACTCGCAGCAACCGGGTGGTTTTTGCCATCTCCTTCATCACATAAAATTTTGTGCAGCAAGTATTGTAAAAAATAGCTGAAAATAACGAGGGTATGAAAGCCCAGAAAATAAAGTCCAACAAGATCGGATGTTCTCAGAACGAGAACTTCGTGAAAAGGGGAGGGGTGAGGGAGGGTGTTTCCTTTCCTGTCTTTCCTGAAAAGAGGATGGGTTTGCGATTCCAAGAAAATGCAAATGTTCATGATATGGCTGTGATTTTTCACGACGTATTAAAATTGATTCTACTGATTATTTTGCAAAATACACAACTAAAACTGCCAAAGGAATCAACATTTTTTATGTTGGAAAAGAAAAACTGGAAGAAACCCGCAGACTTCCTGAACCGAAATGGGCTAAGATTCCAAAAACACAAAAATTAGGTACCGCCAAAATTTGCGTTTTGAACGCATCAATCGCTTCTGCAGGCGGCGAAAAGCGTTGACCTCGCAATTCATTTGTAATGTGCAAGAATTAAAAGAAGTCATTGGGTGCCAAATCAGGACTGTATGGTGGATGACTCATAAATTCGATGTATTGATTTCTGAAAAAGTCACTTGTTCCACCCGATTTGTGGCAAATTGCATTGCCGTGGTTCCTGACCTTCAGGTTTCTTAACATTTTCAGTACTTAGTGCCCTCTATCTACAAATTTTAATTTCCGTAGATTGAGGTAACTAAGTTATACCCAAGCAGATAGTGTTCTAGAATTATGCGTCGATCGGGATTTTAACTCACAACCTTCGCATTGTAGACCAACACGCTACGCAGTAGGCTACACCCTAGCTACTAAAATATAGGGTATTTTATTTGTCACGCGTACGTGACCCATATTTGGGAGTTTTTTGTGTTCATTGAACATTGCATCGATTTCATTCAAGTGAAAACTTAAGAGTTACATAAAACGTCACCTTGTAGGGAAAAGCAGTAACAAAAACAATGTTTTATTTCTAAAACGTTACGTTAAGTCGAGAAATGTCACCATGCGTTACCTGGAATCGGTGATATATGAGATGCTGACATCAATAATCATCACCAGACGAATAAAGTATTTCGACTGGAATCGTGCGTCGAGGATATAAGATGAGAACATTTCAAAAGAAACTACGAAAATGTAAAGTAGTACTTGATTGGAACATAAAAACGAATCAGGTCTCCCTTGCGTAGCTCCTTGACCTGCGATGGCAGCTAGAATTGCGTTATCATGCAACAAAATCGCACGTGCCTGGACGGCAAACAGATCTAGTCTCTTTTCTAACTAAATTAACCCCGATTACAGTTGCCACAACCAACTAACCCCCTTCTGTATAGAATAATACTCTTTTGGAATTGTCGATCAGTTTCATAAAGGTCTCAGCAGAGACCGAAACGTCACAAATAATAAAGCGTAACAGTGTGAAATCCGGAAATTCTTACTTTCAATTAAAATTTGGTCCCTTGCAGAGCACCTCGGGCTTCGATGGCGGCTAAATTTGCGATGACGTACATCAAAATCGTACCTTGCTGGACGGCTAGCGAATCAGGTCTCCCTTGGGGAGCACCTCGACCTGCGATGGCAGCAAGAATTGCGAAAAGGTACAACAAAATCGCACGTGACTAAACGGCAAACGAACTAGGCCTTCCTTGCGGAGTACCTCGGCACCACTAAACACACTCGTAAATTTCTAAAATTACCTGTGGCGGCCTCCGATTATTCCTTCTAACAAAAATTCCTTCCAGTTTTTCTGGATGCCCATTTGTTGTCACCACTTTCGCATCCCAGTCCGTTTGACTTTTTTACCAACCCACTTCCTCCACCAGCTCTCGATAAAAGACTCCCCAATCTATTTTTTTCCTTCCGCCATCAGTTAACATTCCTCGCCACTGACCGTTCTACCTGGATAGCGCAATGAGTTAGTCCAACGCGCGAAATAAAAAAAAAATCTATTGCGCTGAATTTAAATTTTGTTTTGGATGGTTGGGAGCGATCATTACAATTGGTTATAATTCCGTTTATCACTAATCATATGCGAATTATACTCAATGACTCTTCCATATTTCTAAAATCGAGCAGGTGTATTCTGTACCATATTCTGGGTGTTATTCTGTATACATAGCTCATAAATGGGAAGCAAGAAAATCCAAGGTGTTTTCTTCTCAGAGATTTTCAATTAACCCCGGGGATATAAATTTACTGGCTGGTGGATTAATGGCGCTACATGTTCCGCTATACCTCACGAAATACAATAAAACCATGTGTGGACATATCCAGCTACATATTTTAGTGAAATGCACCACGTGCAGAGTTACTATAATATAAACTGCCAGATTCATCATCATCATTTTCGTCTCGTCATCATCATCCTCCTTGATGACTTGCCCATATGTAAGAAAAAATTATGCTAAGGGATATCTCTCTACAGCAGCATGTATTGTGCACATGGCGACTCTTGAGAGCTTATCTTTTACGTGACTATGTAGTTTTGCGAAGGATTAGGCTGTTGTATTCGGTATTGTTTACAGGTCGAGATCTCGACATTATGCCATTGTGACTTTAGTGTTTGTGGTCAGGAATTACCGAGAATTTTGGTCGACTTAATTCAAAAGGTATACGAATAGATGCGAGAGAGAGAGAGAGAGGAATGGTTTTTTTTGTTTGATTTTTGGGTCTAAATTATTGAACCTTTGCAAGAAATAATCTTTCCGGTCTGAATTTAAAAGATGCGGTTCGATGAAATCTGAACGAATTACTTCTAATGACAAAAATCGAGGCAGAGATATTTAAAAAAAGGTTTGTGCCTTAGTTAAAACATTTGTTGGACCAATTAATCCATAATAGTACAGAAGTTAGCGCATGAAATAGCAGTTGCATAGAGCATTGACATTAATTCTTAATTGAAATGATAAAGGTAGAAGTTTCTAAATTCATGGAATGCCGTCTCGAAATGTATATAGTTATTGCTTCCTTCTTCTTCTACTTCTACAATAACACTACAGTCCAAATCGGGTCTTGGCATCCTGACCTTCAGGTTCCTTAACATTTTTGCATTATTTATTGTGGAAGGGTTGTTAGACCTTCGCACAACCCTCTATCTACGAATTTTTAATCTTACCAAAGTATACCCAAGCAGGCAGTATGCTGGATTTATACGTCGACCGGGATTTGAACTCACGACCTCCACATTTTAGACCAACACATTACCCACTAGGCTACACCCTAGATCCTTGCTTCTTTACGTTTCGCATTTTATTCAGTTAAGAAAAATCAAACTGGAATCAGCACGAATATGTAAATTTATTAAAAAAAAATTCTTTAAGAGAAAGCACGCATTAATTTCGTCTAGCACAGGATAGCTTTTTCTCACGCTGATTCTGATTAACGAAAGTTTAAAGCCTTGCGCATGGAAAAATCGGTTAGATGCGATTTGAAAAACGCATATACGAGACCGCCGGCCAATACGAGAAAAATTTTCACGCGCGGTGAGTGCATACGTTCGACTTCCATAGGAAGGGGAGATGCGCCGCACTAATTGCTTCCATCTTGCTCTAATGGCTCCCAGTCCCAATACTCCCATACACGAGACCACCAGCAAATTTAAGCAAAAATTTTCGCGCCGGACAAGCGCATACGTTCGACTCCTGTAGGAAGGGTAAATGCGTCGCAGTAATTGCTTCCATCTTCCTCTCAATACTCTTAGACGCAAGCCATCGCATTCCTTCGATTAAAGTGCTGCCAGTATTGAAATTTTGGTATTACCCGAAAAATTTTCGGGAAGAAAACTGTGAAGGGGTAGATCGGGCAATATTGCCTCAATTTGTCGTGCTTCGAGAGGAAACGAATCGGTTTAAACTTTTGCAGATCGGGCGACATCATTTTTTGGAAGTCTTTACTTTTTTTGTTACGAAAAATAAAGGAGCTTATACTAAGGCTTGTGTTAATTAATTGGTCAACATTTTCAAAGCTCTATTTGATAAAAAAAAAGGTTGAATGGCCCGTCAGAGCAAGACATCGCTATAAGATTTCTTCAAATTTCGGTCCATTACCACCCTAGTGAATAAAAGGCCATCTATTGGTAAGGAATTACTACTACTACAATGGCGCTACAGCCCAAATCGGACCTTGGCCTCCTGACATTCAAGTTCCTTAACATTTTTCATTACTTATCGTGGAAGGGTTGTTAGCCTGTTAAGATTTAGGCCGGCGGAACGAATTATTTTGACTTAAAGCCAAAATAATTCTGAAAGGAAACGAAAACGTCAATGTTTGGGACGAGAAAGGGCCAATTCCTCCTACTTCCGAATTGGTGGCTGACTAAGGAACGGAAGCGACACGCTTGCTGGCGGCCGGGACTAGCTACGGCAGTGTGGGGGGGTACTTGTTCCTTAATCAGACCATAAAACCCATGGCCTGTATAACAAAAATTTCGTGTCGGCTTACTCCGGGTTAGGGTGAAAATTGGGATAATTTTCCCCAGTGGTCGTGAAAGACCATGAAGCGATGGAGTTGCCGACTTCGCGATTTGTGTTAGGGCGCTAAGGTGGTTTTTAGCGCCCTTTTTGCCCTCCCTACCTCAGCCACGACTTTCCTTGAGAAAAAAAAATCATTTTTTTTTTGGTCGTGGCCCCATGTAGAGGTTCGGGGCAAAAGGAGCTAAGCGCTCGGGTTCACTTTAAATATTGCACTTCTAGCCTTTATTCATCTTCCGAAACTAAACACGCGATATTTAGGTTATATATACCAACAAAAAAAAACGTACAATCACCAAAAGGAACTAATAAGAGAATAATTCAACTTACCCCATAATACGCTGGTTCTGGAGCAAGAATTCACTTATGTTTATTATCTTATGATTAATTATTTTTCTTTCGTCCGTCCGTCGGTCCTGTCAGTCTTTATTTTTTTTTTTTTTATTTCATTTATTTTCGATTTTTAAGTTATTGATTTATTCAAATTTGTTTATTCGTTCAT
Organism: Chorisops tibialis; assembly: GCA_963669355.1. NCBI lineage: Eukaryota > Metazoa > Arthropoda > Insecta > Diptera > Stratiomyidae > Chorisops > Chorisops tibialis. Next base: position 10,979,575 of record OY770262.1, on the reverse strand, counting down.
TTATTTAGTTATTTTAAATTAGTTCATTATTTCGCTCATTTCAATTCGTGTTATTCTGTACGGCGTGTAGCCATTCATGTTGTTGTACATTTCGCTTATTTTTATTGCTCTTATGATGTTGTGGCAGACTTTAGCTGTCAAAACGCGACGACGTCCACACGAAGGAAAACTCCGGGAAATAAAAAATACAATCGTCACGATCGAACTTAACAAGGCAATTTTTCTTGCGCCCAAGGAGCTCGTGCCGTCCGCACCACGCGATCTCTCGATCATCAACTTCCCGACCCTTCCAAAAAACTCCCGCTTCTTTGTCTCGTGTTGCATTCATTCCCAGTCGGCAACAAAACTAACGGTATTTTCTTTTTGGGTCGGTTGTTATGTCGAAAGGCTCAGGGTTGGCGAACCTTTTCGATGATCCGATGTTTGCATCGAAGGCGGGAAAATTTTTCAAAAAAATAATATATATATAATATATTTTTTTTTCTGGGCGACGGACTCAACAACATAGGCGGTTCGCCGTTGATTTCCAACGCCGAATCGACTAAGAAAAGCCGTCGCTAGGTGTCTCGTGCTCACGACTGAGAGCCGGGCAATAAGTGGTGTATTCCAAGAATCACTGCCGGAGATCTTTGGAGTGGTAGACTCCCACACGTTTGCCTCCTAAATCCTCCAATTCGTATCGTGAGTTGCCAAGCACACGACGAATCCTGCACTTGAGGAACTTTTTCGCCAGCTTAGCATTATAATTCTGCGCGGCTGTGGACAAGGAAAAGTTTCTTCGGAATACTTCTTGTCCTACACGAAATTGTGCTTGAGCAGCACGCAGATTATAACGCCTGCTACTGTCCTCATGTGCGACCCTTATTTTCGTCTGTGCAAGCTGTCTCACGATAGGAATTCCCTCTCGAGGTCGAAGCTGTACATTTGACTCACCCAACGCTCGCAAACGCTTCAGCAGTTCGTAGTCCTTCCCGTGTAACATCATATGATTCCCAAACAAAACCTGATAAGGAGAAAATCCAGTGGCTTGGTGGAGTGAGCTCCGAAGGGCACATCCTATTTTGCTTAGACTTTCATCCCATCGTGTTTGGTCATCAGTGATGAATGTTCGAATTCCGGCTAGGATGGACTGATTGACACGTTCCGATGCATTTGCTTGCGGTGAGTAGCTCGGGGTGTACAGGTGTTGAACTCCGTATTTATCTAGCATAGAGTTAAACACTTTTGACTTAAATTGAGAGCCATTATCGGAGAGGATCGTCTCAGGTGTCCCAAACGTGTGGAAGACCTGCCCCTCCAGATATTTAGTGATTTCTTCAGCAGTAATTCTCCCCAAGGGGTGTAAAAGGGGGAATTTGGTGAAATGGTCCAAGACGATAAGAATGGCGATTTTACCCCGTTTGGTACGTGGATATGGTCCCAATACGTCGATGTAAAGGTGTTGGAATGGCTGATCTGTCCGGAACGGTTCTCCCATAGGCGCTCGTAGAGGTCTGTTCGGGGACTTTGTCTCTTTACAAGTGTCGCACGCCAGAACGTAGGTGCGTACTTGTGTAGCCATCCCGGGCCAATACAAAAATCGTCTGACTCGCTCTAGCGTTTTAGCGTAACCACCATGGACCGTAGTGTCTGCTTCGTGCGCCTGAGCAATCGCAGTTGACGTAAGGCTTGATGGAATCCATAGCTTCCAGGCCCTGTCCTCCGCAATCGGGTCACCGACGTGAGGCTCTGTCCGCTTATATACGAAACCATCCCTCACGCATACGTCAGGAAGCCGATCGGCGTTCGCATCAACCGTGGACACCAATTCTTTGTATTCTTTGCCAGAGAATTCTGGAGAATTCACGTCCACGATCGGTGCCACGTCGATCAGCGCATTTAGTCCCTCTTCGTATACGCGAGAGAGGGCATCGGGTACAACGTTCAAGCTCCCTCGTCGGTGCTCGATTACGAAGTCGAAACCTTGAAGTTTCAGACTCCACCTCGCTAACCGTCCTTGTAGGTCTTTCTGCGACATAAGCCATTTGAGACTTGCATGATCCGTGATGACTTTGAACGCAGTCCCTTCTACATAGGCTCGAAATTTTTTCACGCTCAACACAGCTGCATAACACTCGAGTTCGGTTACACTATAGTTGCGTTGAGCGGAAGTGAGCTTCTGTGACATATACGCTACTGGAGATTCTGATCCGTCGTCGTTTTCCTGAAAGAGAACGCTACCCACCCCTGACTTACTAGCATCGCATTGTATTACGAAAGGCCTCTTGAAATCTGGGTTGATCAAAACGGGTGCTTTCGTCAGCAAGTCTTTCACTACTAGGAAGGAAGTTTGTGCCTCTGTAGTCCAAGCAAACTGGTTGGACTTCTTTAGAGTGTCTGAGATCGGTGATACGGTAGCAGCAAAGTTGGGGACGAATCGTCTATACCAGCCTGCCATACCAAGAAAGCGTCGAACTTGACGTGCGGACTTTGGCGAAGGGTAATCGACTATGGCTGAGACTTTGTTCGGGTCTGTCTTCAAGCCTCCATCTCCAACGATGTATCCGAGATACTTCACTTCTCTCAAACAAAACTTGCTCTTGCTGACATTGACCGTCAAGCCAGCTTTTCTTATACAATCTGCGACTTCGCTCAATAAAGTCAGATGTGAGTCGAAATCCTCAGAAATCAACAGCAGATCGTCCAAATATACGAATACCTGCTCCTTCAACTCGGGTGGGATGACTTTGTCCATCAAACGACACATCCTTTGCGGCGCGTTGCATAAACCAAAAGGCATGCGAGTGTATTGGTATAGAGGCCGACCAGGAATAGTAAACGCTGTGTATTCTCTAGATTTTTGTTCGAGAGGAATCTGCCAAAAGGCATCTTTGAGGTCTAGGCTGGTTATAAAATTGGCTCGCGGCAAACGACTTAAGATACCGTCAATGTGTGGTAATGGATAAGCATCCTTCTTCGTCACCTCATTGACTTTGCGCGAGTCCAAGCATAACCGTACCTTGCCTGGCTTCCTCACAAGAACCACAGGTGAACTCCATGCACTCTGGCTGGTCTCTATAACGCCAAGTGCTAACATACGATCGATCTCGTCATATAACAGATTTTGGATCGCAGGTGAAACGGGATAATGTCTTTGTTTGATGGGACTAGCATCCCCAACGTCTATACTATGTTCAACGACATTGGTTACACCGAGTCCGTATTCTTCGTACGATGGAAATTTGGACTTTGCTAATTCCAACCTCTTTACATCTGAGGGCGAATATCGACCGTACTGATGATGTTAGGAGCTAGATGAAATGATCGCCAGAAATCTACCCCAAGGTACAATTCCTGCGATAGGCTCGGCACAATATATAAGGTAATAGCTTTAGTAGCACCACGAAAGGTAATGTCGGTAACTACTGTGCCCAAAACTCTTTGTGCAACACCATCAGCTGTCTTCACGTCTTGACAGACTGGTCGATAACTCACCTGTGCATCTTGAAGGCGTTGTAGGGAATTTGCTCCAAGGCAACTAATGCTCGCACCACTATCGAGGAGTCCTTTAACGTCCACTCCGTATAGGGATACCATGGCGTACGGACGTATATCGAACGGCTCGGTAATGATGGTAGACAGAATCGCTTTCTTTTTTTCACGCACCATCCTCCAGAACATACGAAGGCGTAAGATTGACTTTCTACGACCGAATCCACCCGCTAGTGATGATACTTGATCAACGCTAGTGACTGAAGTAGGTGCAAAAATTCGCTCTCGAGCTTCCATATACTCTTTTAGTCGAAGGTGATAAGGCTTGAAAGGATGGCGGGAATGTCGTCTTAAATTTTTGGGTACAATAAGGTCATTTTCAGGTCGAGAAACAGCCAACTCCGTATTATCATTTACTCTTTTCAGAATAGTGAATTGCGAAGTGATAAGATTCCGAGGAATAGGTAAGGATGATTTTACTTTAAAAGGATGGGAATCAGGTTCAGAAAATGTTGAAGGTGTAGTGGTAAAATTTGGAGGGGTAATTAAGGGGGTTGAACAATTGGTAGAAATTTTTTTATGCGGGAGTTCTAAATTAAATGGGGAATCGGAAAGGGGTTTCTGTACTACGCTTCTTTCTACGATCGGGGTACAGTGTTCAGACGAAAGGGACCCGCTGTCCTTCCGTCCCTTCGGCCGTTTCCCGCCTTGCAATGAACACAGTTGGGCTTCACCACGTCCGCCCTTCCACATCCATAGCAGAAAATGCCTTTAGGTGGTTCGGTACATTCTCGATAGCCATGTCCATCCTTGCCACAGTTCCAACAAGTCAAGGGCTTAGACAAACCAGCTACCTCGTCAACTTCGGGATCTACTAACTCTTCCACTTGGGTTTCGATGATTTCGTGGACCCTGTTCGATTGCCAAGAATTCGCTCGTGTAGTCTTCCGTACAGTCTCTACACGCTTCACAAGATGACGTAGCTGAGCCATATTTTGTACTTCGTAAAAGCACATTTGCTGTTGCGTGCTAGCTAATAAATTACTTCGAACGATTCCAACGAATTCTCTTTCTGACATAGGAGTGGGCAGCAATGTGCGGAGTACAGTCATGTCTTGTTCATAAAGCAAGAATGGCTCATTTGGTGCCTGACGTCTTCCTAGCATCTGCTTGCGCACCTCCCAATCGTCACTACTCTCTCCCCAAGCTTCTAAGAAAGCAAGTCGTAAATCAGTCCAGTGGGTCTCTAAGTTGGATCTCCGCCAGAGCCAATACCACTGGTTTGGACGACCGTCCAACAACAGATGAAAATTCTGGGCCAACAGGTCCATGCGCCCGCCCAGATCTCCTATTGCAAGAGCTTCGGCCCTGAAGACCAATTCTTCTGCTCGCAATGAATGGCTTTCTCCATTAAAACGCAATCTCCAATGGCGTATCGGACTGCCTGGATTGCGGTGTCTTAAATTTGGGCCGTTGCCATTGCGTTCGCCAATCTGGGCGGTCGCATGGGCCAGTCGGCCACGAGTTCGCACCTGTTCGTCCAGTGCATCACGTCGGTTTAAGGGTGGTGGTAAATCTACGTTGATATTATTAATGCTTGGCTGTTGCTGAGTCTGTTCCTCACGCAACACCGAGCGTATAATTCGCACTAAGTCATCCATCTTCAGTGAATTCATAGCCAACGGCGTCTCTAGTATTGACTCTGCCGGCGGTTCAACTCTGATGTCTGACCATCTCACTTGTTTCTCTCTCTCACTCGTGTCTGTTGCAAACATTGAATTCAGGTCTGGCTCAGTCAATGAACTGGGCGTCGGGACCATCGATCCGTCCGGGGCATAGAAAGCTCGTCCGCCTCCTGTCTCGTGTGGCATATCCAAATTTAACCCCACAGGCGACATACCAACCTTCTGAGCATTAGTGGCCTGTGACTTCTTTTTGCCGCGTGTCACTGGGCCTAGTTTAGCGGACGCGCCCTCTACACCCAGGACGGACCAATAGTCTCTAGGACCCAAATGTCCACGACAATTCGGACAATTGTGATTGTCAACGATCCATGATTCCAAACAATGGCTATGGAATCGATGACTACATTTGGTGACTACTTCTTTCACCGGATCTATAATTTCCTGACAAGCTGAGCAGACAACATCTACGCTCGCTTTCGGAGAATGAATCAAAGACATGCTCAAAATAAGTTAGTGAAGCGAACGACAAAATTCGATTAAGTGTTTGAACGAAATAGAGAGAAAAAAAAACGAGTGGTTGGAATAGGGAAATTTTCACGACTAATTGTGCGTATCGATGAATGGTTTCTTGAATGTCTGGATAAAGGATATGTATATAAAGAACAACTGAGAAGGTAAAATTCATGAACTATCGAATACTGAATCTAAGATTGTAAAAAGGAATTATTACGAACGAATGTATATTGAATGATTGAAGGTAAGCGTTAACGAAGCGAATGAACGAATAAGCGAATGTTTGTGTGTTTGTATGTATAATTACTCAAATAAACTACTATTGAATGAACTTCTGAATTTATGGATAAATGATTGCATGAATATTGAATGTATGTATTGCGGAAAAAAAAACGAATGGACGATATAATGAATGACCGAATATAATCAACTAATGCGTCATGTACGAACGAAATTTCGAATAAATGAGCGAATGAATTTTCCGATCATAAATGAATGAATCGATTTTTAAATTTTACGGATAAATGCTTGTGTGAATGTTAGATGAATGCAAAAACAAATGTACAAATGAGCGAATGAATATTAGGTGATTGTATGTATACTTGACTTTAATGAATGATCAAAATGAACCCTCACGCAGTCACTCTTTTCCCCTCCCCTCAACTGCAGCAAATCGCGAAGCCGATCATGCTCTTTCCCGACTCACTAGGAAAATCTGGATCGCGAGAAAACTGTTTCAAAAAAAAATTTTAGGGGAGAAAAGCAAATACAATATCATCGAAAAAAACTCTAAGAAAATATTTTGTCCGAAGACTTATGAAAATTTTATATCAAAAAAAAATCAATCTCTACGTTAAAAAAAACTCTACGTTAGAGGAACTCTAAAAGGAAAGGTAGGGATTTAAGGAACTTTTCTGAAGTTTCGGCAATAGTCTCCATCACCAAACTCACCAATGATTCGCAAACATTTTTCCCTTCTGTCTGACGACACGCCCGCCAAGACAAGGCATGCCCAGCTCTCAGATGGTTGCTCACGAACCAAAAGTGGAATGGCTCGAGAGACTAAAACCTGTCGACTAACATAGAACCAATTTTGCATGCAGACAATGTTTCCCTTTCCTATGGAACAGAGTGGCGCCTAAGGGTTGCCAAACGGTTCGTCAATAGGTCAGTTCCACATTGTCTACATACAAAACCAATCCGATGTTTAGCCGACGAAACTCAAAAAAGCTTGGCACATGGACTGTGATTGCCGTTCAGGCGAAAATTCTGTCGCAGAACGACGAAATTTAGTCCTTTTGCTCATCAACGATTTTGCACGGAATTTTTCCGACTCGCGCGTGTTGACGGGCTACGCTATGTGCTCCTAGCGTAGATCTGGCTAGCCCCACGTTGGGCGCCATTTTGTTAAGATTTAGGCCGGCGGAACGAATTATTTTGACTTAAAGCCAAAATAATTCTGAAAGGAAACGAAAACGTCAATGTTTGGGACGAGAAAGGGCCAATTCCTCCTACTTCCGAATTGGTGGCTGACTAAGGAACGGAAGCGACACGCTTGCTGGCGGCCGGGACTAGCTACGGCAGTGTGGGGGGGTACTTGTTCCTTAATCAGACCATAAAACCCATGGCCTGTATAACAAAAATTTCGTGTCGGCTTACTCCGGGTTAGGGTGAAAATTGGGATAATTTTCCCCAGTGGTCGTGAAAGACCATGAAGCGATGGAGTTGCCGACTTCGCGATTTGTGTTAGGGCGCTAAGGTGGTTTTTAGCGCCCTTTTTGCCCTCCCTACCTCAGCCACGACTTTCCTTGAGAAAAAAAAATCATTTTTTTTTTGGTCGTGGCCCCATGTAGAGGTTCGGGGCAAAAGGAGCTAAGCGCTCGGGTTCACTTTAAATATTGCACTTCTAGCCTTTATTCATCTTCCGAAACTAAACACGCGATATTTAGGTTATATATACCAACAAAAAAAAACGTACAATCACCAAAAGGAACTAATAAGAGAATAATTCAACTTACCCCATAATACGCTGGTTCTGGAGCAAGAATTCACTTATGTTTATTATCTTATGATTAATTATTTTTCTTTCGTCCGTCCGTCGGTCCTGTCAGTCTTTATTTTTTTTTTTTTTATTTCATTTATTTTCGATTTTTAAGTTATTGATTTATTCAAATTTGTTTATTCGTTCATTTATTTAGTTATTTTAAATTAGTTCATTATTTCGCTCATTTCAATTCGTGTTATTCTGTACGGCGTGTAGCCATTCATGTTGTTGTACATTTCGCTTATTTTTATTGCTCTTATGTTGTTGTGGCAGACTTTAGCTGTCAAAACGCGACGACGTCCACACGAAGGAAAACTCCGGGAAATAAAAAATACAATCGTCACGATCGAACTTAACAAGGCAATTTTTCTTGCGCCCAAGGAGCTCGTGCCGTCCGCACCACGCGATCTCTCGATCATCAACTTCCCGACCCTTCCAAAAAACTCCCGCTTCTTTGTCTCGTGTTGCATTCATTCCCAGTCGGCAACAAAACTAACGGTATTTTCTTTTTGGGTCGGTTGTTATGTCGAAAGGCTCAGGGTTGGCGAACCTTTTCGATGATCCGATGTTTGCATCGAAGGCGGGAAAATTTTTCAAAAAAATAATATATATATAATATATTTTTTTTTCTGGGCGACGGACTCAACAAGCCCTTCGCACAACCCTCTTTCTACGAATTTTTCACTTTCGTAGATTGAGGTGGTATATCCAAGCAGGCAATGTGCTGGAATTATATATTGCGCCGACCGGGATTTGAACTCACGACCTTCGCATTACAAGACCAACGCGCTGCCCACTAGGCTACACCCTAGCTGGTAAGGAATTGAAAAACATGTATTGTCCGTGAATTTATGAATAATTATGACAATTATCAATATAGGGAAAAAATGGATTAAAAAATAAAATATTGTAATTATATATTGGTAGCATGGGAATCTAAATCCTGGAGCAAACGACAGTATACCTACTCTCATATCCCCGCTCGTGATTCCTTGGAGCTCTGAAATTTAAAAATGTTTCAAACAGCAGACGAGAGAGGTTCTTGTAATATTTATAATATATTGCGTAAGCGAAGTGTAATAAACCAATAAATTTAATAAATAATTGCTTCCCCTAGCTAAAAAGTCACGGCACGCCACTGACCTATGGTTTCTTTATAAAAAAGGAAGAAAAATACACCTGTGGACAAAGACGACGCCCTTTTTTTCCGTTACATTTGAAAAAGTGCACCCTCAAAAAAAATTCAAAAACCATGAATGAATTTCGCTGATCGATTTAAATTCTGCTTGATACTTTATGCCATCGGAAATAATGACTTCCGTTTTCAATGAAAAATTCACCTTGCTTCTCTCTTGCTTTCAGTATATTTGCATCGAAAGTAGAGCGTCGGTGTGTCAATAAATAAATCAATTGCCTGTTAAGACTCCCTACAGGACCATAGGACAGAAACAGTTCTCATTCACAAGGCACGATACTAAGCATCGGTTTTTAAGTGTCGCCAAGACTTTTTTATTTCTCTGATTTCCTGCTTAACTGCTCGCTTCCATGTGTGATGAGCTTGTTTGGCGATGTTTTGCTCTGGTTTCCTTAAAGTGTGCCCGATCCACTTCAATTTCCGCCTTTGAATATCAATGACAATTTTAGTCTGTCCAGTTGTACTTCAGAGTTTATCGTTGAAATTACATTTGACCAAAATATTCCTAAAATGCGTCGCGGTTGTGTTTCGTCCCAAGTCTGCTTATGACGGACTCGTCAGTAAGGGTTGTGTAAGCCAGGCCCTGCATTGGTCAAATCACGAATAAACTCGTAAACGATGTTATTAATGCTCACGAACAAAGTTGTCCTGTTCTACACAAAAAAAGGGCCAAACAAACACCTTGGTGGAACGAGGAACTAGCGGCAAAACGCAAACTAAGAAATTGTTCAATAGAGCAAAAACCTTTGGGAACTGAGACGAATACAGAGAGTCCCTTACTGAATATAACAAACTTCTAAAAATGTTAAAAAAAGTCTTGAAGAAGATTTTGTGAAGAGATAGATGACCTCCAGACGGCCTCAAGACTCCAAAAGGTGTTAATAGAGAGATCAGATGGATCCTTAACGATCCAATGGCAACACTTGAAGTATTATTGGTAGCACACTTCCCAGGCTGCGAAATAATAAACAATAATGAAGACTTAGAGGTAGAGGAAAGGAGGTATCGTCAAACTGCGTTCAGGAAAAGCATTGCTGGTAAAATCTTCACTCATTTACGCTCTACAAATTAGCCGGAGTAGATAAAATATTCGCCGCATTACTGCAGAAGGGGTTACAGATTCTAATGCCAATAATTATAAGGATCTTTAAAACCAGTTTTGTATGGGGATACATCCCTAAAATCTGGATTAAAGCGAGGTTAGTATTTGTACCGAAGGCAGGGAATCGTCCCAGTGATCAGCCTAAGTCATATCGCCCTATAAGCCTTACTTCCTTCTTCGTCAAAATGATGAAGAAGCTAGTTGAAATTCACATAAGAACAGGGCCTAACAAGGTCTGTCTTAATAAGAATCAACATGCCTACCAGAAAGGCAAATCAACAGAGTCAGTCCTTCATGGGTTGGTAAGACAAATCGAAACGGCGAAAGACTATAAAGAAATTGCCCTGTGCGTATTCCTAGACATTGAAGGAGCTTTCGACAATACTCCATAGTACGCCATAATAACGGTAGCTAGGAAAAAAGGACTTGAATCGGCCACGATAAAATGAATACACGCCATGCTAAAGAGCCGAATGATCCACCACGGATCTAGGTGATAGCACATTGACTGCACAGACCTACAGGGGCTATCCCCAAGGAGGAGTACTATCTTCACTTCTTTGGTCAATTGTAGTAGATGAACTCCTCCACCTTCAACACCAATACCCTTTTCAGATGAGGTAAAATATCTAGGTGTTATACTGGATAGCAAACTCAACTGGAACAAACATAAAGAATGGACTCATGCCAAAGCACTAAAGGCATTTTGGGTCTGCAAAAGCTTATTTGGTGGAAAATTGGGATTACAGCCCAAGATGATCAACTGCTGCTACAGAACAATCATCCTCCCAATAGTTACATACGGATCAACAATATTGTGGACTAAAATTTTACAACGAAAAGCACAGCTTATGCTACAAAAAATCCAAGGGCTAGCTTGTCTTGGTACCACAGGAGCACTGAAAACCTGTCCTACGGCGGCAATGGAAATGTTCCTAAACATCCCTCCAATACATCTCCAAATAAAAAAGGACGCTATCAAAGGGGTGTTACGCATACAGAGGGAAAACAATAACAAATCAGGGGATTTTAGAGGTAACCTCAAAATCCTAAAAGACCGAAAAATAGAGGTTCTAACCTCTACACTATCGGACGCTATGCCGACAAAATTCGACTTAGACACCCATTTCAATCTTTCAAGGAACGCAAGGACTGGTAATCCATGCTACTGGAAATGAAAGAGGAATCAACCATCTGGTATACAGATGGTTCGCGCACCTCTAAGGGGACTGGAGTCGGAGTTAAAGGTCCTAATTTCTCGGTTTCAAAACCACTTGGCTAAGAAGCCACATTCTTCCAGGCTGAACTAATTGCATCCCAGAGAATACATATAAGCAGAGCTCATCGCAACAAATCTATGTATATCCAATCGGATAATCAGGCGGCTCTCAAAGCCATAGCATCCAATAAACACGGATTAAGGATAATTTGGGATTGCCTTCAAAACCTAATCATTCTGGGAAAAAGGAACAACGTAACCTTAATGTGGGTACCAGGACATATGGAAATTGAGGAAAATGAAGAGGTTGATCGATTTGCAAAAAACGCCGCAGAAACAAATTTTATTGCTCCAGAGCAATTCTGCGGAAAACGAAAAGGGCACTCCAACCCTACACTTATAAAGTGGGTTAACCAAGATCATAAAATCTGCAGGAATAGACTTCCAGGCTTATCAATCTCAAAAAAATTAATCGTACCACAAAAAAAAAGACAAAGTGGAGGATATTCTAAAATTCAGCAAGAGTGATATTAGTACTGTAATCATCCTAATGACTGGGCACAGTGGAGTAAACCACCACCCTAAAAATATAGACTCACCTGAAACCGACATCTGCCGCCTCTTTCTCGAAGACTCAGAAACGACGGAACACATCCTATGTCACTGTGAAGCAGTAGCTAGGAAAAGACACAATCTTCTCGGAAAATGCTTCCTTTCTATCGAGGAACTAGCCAACATGGCTCCCTAAAGATACTTAGATTAGCCAAAGCTTTTGAGTTAAGGAACAATAAACGCACAATAGGCCGAGAAGGTCGCAGTGGTCTTACGTGTTCTCCAAATTATTATAATTATATATAAAAAAAAGCCAGGCTCTGCCTGGGAATACCGTGGAAGTTGTGGGATTAGAACCCGGGGATTTCGAGTTGGAAAGCGGCCCCGACCCCACGGGTTAGTCGGTTATTAGCAATGCAATATAAGCCCCTATAGCATGTATGAAATAACGCCATCTATTACTTAAAACCTTATTCTTTCTATGCCTTCAAGCGATCAACGATGCTATTGGAGGTCCCACTAGATATTAAGTTGAATTTGCTTTCTATAAAAAATTTATATTTTCTTTATTTTTCTCCTGCATGAAAACTTTTGTGGTAGAGTTTTTAAATTTATTATTTATTTTTTCCTAAAGGTTTTTGTGAAAATTTAAATAATGTTGATTATTTTTATTTTCGTATTAAAGAAAATTTTATGGCTTTTATTTCGTGTGCGAAAGATTTATATTAAACTGGGTAAAAGTTCGTTAGATTTCAAGTAAAAAAATAAAACTACAACTTTAATTTTTCCGCAAAACTTTATTTAATTTAACTAAATCACTTTACACTTGAGACTTTACCGCTTTCTAAATATCAACTGACTCGTCGATTGGTCTGGACTGATTGTTCATCAGAAATGCTCGACTTTTTATATTGCTTTTGTCGGCCGGATCAATCCCTTGTCGTCTGAATATTTTCCTTCTCTATCGAGCACTGTTCCCTCTCGGCCGAGTGCTGTTAGCTGTTTCTATGAATTATTGCCTAGTCGCCCGAGTCTTTTCCCTATCGGTCGAGGCTATACGTGTTTGTTGTTATTTTCTTGGTAAAGAACTCACAGGATATAATAAAGCATTTTGTCGTCATCCGAGTCTTTTCTCTGTTGGCCGGTTGTTGCTATTGAACATTCCGATCGAGACGCATTTTGTGGCAGATGTTCCGAATAAATGTTATTGCTATCGCTCTTCTCGGCCGAGCGCTGTTAATTCCTTCTATTAAGCATTTCCTCGTCGTTCCAGTTTTTCGTGTGGATATTGTTGCTTCTCTATATTTCCCGTGTAATTTGTTGTTGGTTTGTTGAATGTTCAAGGTCTTCAGACATTACTATTTGTTGAGACCTTGAACATTCTGATCAAGTCCATGCAAATGATCCTTATAGTGTTCGTACACGCGTAATTATTTGATTCAGTGTTTCAGTAGTAGATGATAAGAGCTGACATGTAACAAGTTTTTAGTCTATAACCCACATATCGCAAGTGTATGAAAACTCTGTGACTCTGTGTATAGCACAAGCCTGATGCATAAATGCTAATCTAAATGAAGAATAGTTGAAGTGTCCTTGCGAAATCAGATTGCATATCCGCCGGATAAAAAATCATCATAATTATAGAGAAATTCTCAAAAACACATTAAAAAACCATTTCGTTTATGCATATTCGTAAAAAATTAAAAAAATTTAACCAACTTCAATTCTATAAATGGCAAGGAATGTATCATTATTGTTTTCATCTCTATCCCAGAGAGAAATGATGTTGCAGTTGGGCTTAGAATCGCACGCGGCGAATAGCATTAACCTCAATGGAATTTCTCTCTACATACATACAGGTATAGATATCTTAAGAATAAACTACAACCGCAAAGAAGTTTTTCTCACCGCAAAAAACAAGTTTCGTTAAAGCACAAATAAAAAACGATATACGATCGAACTAAACTAAACAACAACATTAGAGCAATTTAAACTTGTTTTTTCTACGATATAGCTATGTTTGGGGTTAACGCTATGTAAGTATAATAAACTAAAAGGACGAAACGATCTATGGAACCTCTCTCTCTTAATAACGATCGATCACTACTTTATGCGAATGATGATCATGTGGGAGATTAGCAACATTATAACAACAAGGCGGGTAAAAAACGAATTAGATCTGTTCTGATCGTATATGTTTTTATTTTTTTTTGTATTCGAATCAATTTGGACTGATAACCCTTTCAGTTAATTAGAATCTCAGTGGGCGATAGATGATAGTATCTCATTTGGAGCTTGATGATACTGAAACTAATGAATGTATTTTTTTTTTGTTGATCGCGACACCTTTATTTCCGGTTTTATGTGTATAATATTACAATTGGAAATTAATGCAAAATAAGGTAATAAAAAATTTTATATTATTAAAGAATTTAATTGGTTACGTTCGTGATCTAGTTTTTTTTTTCAAGATATTTTTTTTTGTCGGAATAAGATCAAAATATAATGAATAATAATTATGTATTAGTTAGTTTAACGATTTTATGATATTAATGGAATACTTTTGATCCTAAATTGGAAACTTCCCAGTCGAACGATTCGCAAGAAGTGAATTTGTAAGTGATGATTTCATCGAAGAAATTGGTAGGCGATTACCCCAGTAATGCAGATTGTCATGTGTCACCCGGTTCGGTAGTTGGTCGTATTCCCTCCATGAACTATATTCGAGCCCTATCTTCCTAAAATAAGAGACTTTACTATGTTTCATCTAAGAAAAAAAAGCCCTCACAAAATGCGATGTTATCCCCTTAAAGGGGCGTTATGCCCACTTACTTTTCTCCTAATCTGGTAATGAAGGGTTATTCTACGTTACAGGTGTTACGTAGGAAGAGGTGGCTGCTCAGTCACGGGCGCACATAGACCATAAGCTTGTCCGTTGTAATATCAAAGAATCTCAGAAGAGACTCATACTCGGTGGAGCTTTCTACATATGAAGCGTTGAAGGCTCCTGGCTTCCACATTTGCCAGATTACCGAGACTATTGAAGAAGTGTGCGGCTAGGTGGCGTCTCCTTTTAGAGAGAGCAGACCAAGTACAAAACAGATAAAGAACCGTCTCTTCCTCTTCCTCATCTTTGCAGCTCCTGTAAAATTTATTTAACAGAAGGCCAAATCCCTGAGCATGTCTCCTTATAAAACAGTGTCCTGTAACGACTCCTACTACGAAGCTAATCTTTGCTTAGCGAGATCAGTTTACCAGAGCGTACTCAGAGAGGCATACTCAGTTTCTTTCTGCAAGATGGTTCCGTGCCGGGCGAGTTCGTCGGCTCTACAGCTTCCCAGAATGGTCCTATGTCATGGTGCCTAGCGCAGGCAAATGTAGAATTGTTCAGTCATCTCCTTCAGAGACGCACGACAATCGAGAACAGTCTTGGATGACTGATTCCAAGGATTTAATAGCGGCCTGGCTATCAATGAAGATACCAATATCTTTAGTAGATACTAAGATATACTTAAACCAGGCCAAGGGTTCTTTTATCGCCATCACTTTTGCTTAGAACACACTACAATGATCCGGAAGGCGGAAAGATATGCTTAAGTTAAGCATTGCGGAGAAAACACCTCCTTCCACTCCACTTCTAGTTTTGGAGGTGTCAGTATAGATGTATATGGAGTCTGCCTCCCGTATTTTATCTGCCTCCCATTCGTACCATGAAGGGATGACGGTGAGAAAATTATTATCAAAATCAAAACTTGGTAGAGTGTAGTTTGTATTTTTGGTTAAATTCTCGAAATCGTCTAGAATTGAGGAGTCACCAGTTTAAATGCAGGTCCACTGGCGAGTTTCTTCAGCGGGCAGCTGCACTTGCAGTCATCTGTTTACCAATAATATCGAGAGGTAGGAGATGAAACAGTACTTCTAATGCAGTGAAGGGGTGGTTCTCAGAGCCCCACATGCTGTTCTCTGCACCTTGCTGAAGAGAGTGCTGTTTGTCTCGGCCGTTAAGGTACTCCAACACACAATCACACCATAAAGCAAGATGGGTTTGATGACGGTAACGTAGTGCCAATGCACTACTTTGGGCTGCATTTGCAATTTCTTACCTATGGCTGTCTTACAGGAGTAAAGCGCAACCGTAGCTTTTTTTTTACACGTTCTTGAATATTAGGCTACCAGCTCAGTTTCCTATCCAAAATAAGACCCACCTATTTTGCTCTAACTGCGAAAGCAAGACTTGTACCATCCACAAGATAGGGTGTAGCCTAGCGGGAAGCGTGCTGGTCTATAATACAAAGGTCATGAGTTCAAATCCCGATTGACGTATAATTTCAGCACGCTGACTGCTTGGGTATACCCTGGTCATCTCAATCTACGAAAATGAAAAAGTCGTAGGTAGAGGATTGTGCGAAGGTCTAACAACCCTTCCACAATAAGGAATAAAGAAAAATGTTAAGGAACCTGAAGATCAGGCGGCCTAGGCCCGATTTAGACTGTAGTGCCATTGTAGAACTAGAACCATCTACGTTAGGCTCAACTTAAGGAGTTTTGTGTTTCCTTGCGAAAAGGACGGTCTCGGTTTTGTGTACGTTCACTCTCAAACCACATTTATGAGTCTATTTGGAGAATATTGAGAGAGCATTTTGCATAACCTCACTCAGTGTGTTCGGGTGTTTACCAGAGATATCTATAGAGAGATATCATAAGCAGGTTTTACGCCCTGCCTCTTCCAGTTTTAGCAGTAGTCCATTGACCTCCACGTTCCAAAGAAGTGGAAAGAGGACCCCGCCTTGCGATGTACTCACAAACCTTCTAGCAGATGCAACGCCCAGTTTTGATAATCCAAGATGGTTAACATCAAATTAATCAGCACGCCATGCGATGCGTCCACCTTCAGAATTAAAAGTGCATCCGTAGTTGCCTTGGTCTTACGTTTTGAAAGCCCCTCGATATTTATAAAAGCTACCCTAGTCTAATCCTTAACACTCAGAGATTTTTCGATGTGGCATACGCGTGAGTGTTTGTCCGTTTCAACCGATTTGCCTTTTCAGTATGCGTGTTGGACTGCTGACAAAATTCGCTGATCGATGTTGCTGCGTAGATGAATGTCATTCTTAGATTTTTAGAAGGAAAGAGGATAGACTTATAGGTTTTAGGTTCTTCGAACATGTGTGAGAGCTTCTTTCCGCTTTGGGGATAAAAACCACTTTCACCTCCTTCCATATTTCAGAAATATGAACCAGTCGCAGGCAACCTCTAAAAATAATGTCCAACCAGAAAAGGATGATTTTAGAGGTGTTTTGAAATTCGGTCGGTATTATGCCATCCGGTCTTGGAGATTTATATGGTTTGAAGCTGCGCATTGCTCATAGAATTTTGTTCCACGAGATTATGATTTTAGAATCGTCCACTGGAGGTTTGAGTTGGTGCTCTTCTCGTAGCGGATCGTATGTAGAGCTACCCGGAAAGTAAGTATTTAGGAGAAGATCAATGGTTTCAACTTTCGAACAGGTCCATGACCGGTCGGATTTCTTCATGTTGCTGGGCATTGAAGGGGTGGTAGAAAGAATTTTGTGTAGTCTTGACGATTCGTATGTCTCTTCAACTATGACGCAAAAATCTTTTCAGGATTCGCGCTGCGCTTACTTCAAGTTCTTTTTATAACAGAGACGGGCTTCCTTATAGGAACTCTGAAGCCTCTTTGGTTCGGTTGGCCTTATTCGTTTACACTCTTTCCTGAGATTTCGAATTTCTTCACTCCACCATGGTGGCTTCTGTTTAATTCTTGGCTTCCTAGTGTGATAAAAGCGTGATATTGCCCCTTTTAAAGCCCTTGTGAGGGTAGACGCGACCTCATCCAGAGCAACGGTGGTTTCCGAAAGGCTTTGAACTTTGGAGGGAAGCAGTTCCTTGACAGTATCTCTGTACTTGGTTAGTTTTCTTATAGTTCCTGTAGACTGGTTTATCGGGATGATAGTCACCTAAACCAAATTGGAAATATCCATGGTCCAAGAAGAAATGTTCATTGGACACCTTCCAGTTCCTACCAAATTCGCTAAATCCTTATACTAGGGTAATGTCTAGGACTTTCTATCTATTGTTAGTAACAAAAGTGGGTTCTCTCCTTCTATTGCAGAGCAGAAGGTTTGTGCAGCACCTCGCCTCTGTCTTTGATGTCGGCACTGCTCCATACTGTATGATGCGCGTTAGCGTCACTTCCAATAATGAGGTCTGCTTTGAGGATCCGTGTTTCAGCAATCAAACATCCCAGATTATCTGAGGGAAATGGCACAGGGTGATCATGAGCTTCTTTCTCTCTTGATGAGGGTGGAACTATTGCCAAAATTACATATATTTAGATTGCATTGGCAACACAAACTATTTCCATGTCGTCCATACAGCACTGGACCAGCTGGCACAGGTCAGTTGTTGGAAAATTTTTTGCTTCGTATGGCTGGTATGATGAAACCAGCTTAACAAGCTGCGGTGTTCCGTTGATTTTTGGCCTGGATTGCTAATTTGTGGAATTAATGTCAAAGTTATCGCTTTCTTCGTATCGATATACCTAGTCTTCCCTTAAGTTCTGTTACATGCTTGGTCTTTGGTAATTCTCTTCCAACAACAATTAATGACCTGTCCTTTACCTGATTGCTTACCTTTCATTTCAAGCTTTCAAAATCCCCCAATTAAACTTTTGATCGTTAGCTATCTAGATGGGTAGAACAGATAGAAAGGTCAAAGGCGTTGCTCGTTACCCGGATGGTCAGCCTCACACCATCTTGTTTTCTGACGAGAAAATTTTCACGGTCGAAGAGAAATTTAACCGTCAAAATGACCGGGTCTTTTCTACCACCTCTCTGGAAGCACGGGAAAAAAGTTGAGTAGCTGCAAAGGGGTCATCATCCCCCATCAGTGATAGTTTGGTTTGAAGTCAGCAACGAATGCACCACAAACCTCCAATTTTTTGAAAAGGGCATCAAAACTCCGGCTAGTAATTATCAAAACCCTATTTTAGAGCTTATTGTAATGCCTTTGAGCGGTACAATGTGTGGGGGACGACACTAAGTGTTCCAGCAGGATTTTGCACCCACCCGCAAGGCCAGAGCATCTCAGCTGTAGCTTAAGGATAACATTTCTGAGTTCATAAAGGCCTCAGATTGACCCCCTAGGAGCCCAGACCTCAATTTGTTGGACTACTTCTTATGGTCTGTCTTTGAGGAAATAGCCTGCCAAAGAGCGCACCGAATTTGGAGAACCTGAAGAGATCCTTAATCAAGGCAAGGGACAATTCGCGCTGGAAAAGGTGTGTAATTCAATTGACGATTGTTCACACAGACTTCAGGCTTGTTTTGAGGTCATTTTGAATAATATTGGTTTTTTACCATTTGAAATATTGGTTTGGTGAATGTTTTCACAGTGCATTTCGAATTGAAAGAAAAGATTTCCGGATTCTACACTGTTACGCTTTATTATTCGTGACGTTTCGGTCTCTGCTGAGACTTTTATCAAACATAGTTTGATAAAAACTTTCAATTCATTTGAAATATTGCTCAAAATATTTCCTGAGAATATAAATTTACTAAGTGAAGGTCTTCGTTATCTATTGAAAATTTTCCTTGTAATAAAACTTATGGCAGAAATTGGTACATATGCCCGTAGCTTACCTGTTTTAGCTTAAAAGTTATATTGTACCAGCCTAGAATGTGGCTAGAAGCACTCAACCACGGTTCCAGTGTAAGTGTAACATCTGAGCTGTTGTTGTAGAGTTGCGGTAGCCGCTCTACTGTGATGTAGATTGGCTTGAACCACTTTGAGCGGCTTCGGGAGTTTGAAGTGGATCTCTTTCGCTACAAATAACCTTTCAGTGGAGCTTTGGTCAATTCCTAAAACAAAAGTTGACCATTGTCTTTTTGTTCTCTATGAAAAAGTTTCTATACCTCCGTGGAAAGATCGGTCTGTAGTTTAATGTCAATGCAACAGTAGCCAGTACAACTGAAAAAATATGCCAGCTTCACCACTCGTTACGGTCGTTCCCACCCCCCTTCTCCAATCTTTCCAATCACGTTCCTTCCCTCCATGACAGTGATTGTGCATTGCACATAAAGGCCGAAATTGTCTAAAACACAGATCATTCTGTAAAAAAAAAAATTGCAACAGTAGCTGAGGATCTCCGGTATGATACCCGGTACTGATGTTAAGGAACCTGAATATCAGGAGGCCAAGGTCCGATTTGGGCTGTAGCGCCATTATAGAGAGAGAGAGAGAGATGCTGTTTCGGTAGAAGTATTGGTCGCTGTAAATTACGTCCTATTCCCGAAGCAGCGTCGATACGACCTCTTGCTCTTAAAGTATTAGTGTCATCGATATATGGAGACCGATTGAAAATTTGACTGGATTTGCTAATTGGTATTTGTTCAGATATAGGTCGGGTTTGGTTTCGACGAAGAGTTGAGACTTCATCCGGATAGCATTCATACTGAGCGATCTGGTATAGCTTGTTTTCCACTAGTTCGTATACCGTTGCAGTAATAGGGCCAATTACCCGTTGTTGTCTGCATCTAGCATTGTGTATAAATCTGTAAACGTAAGCCATACTGGGAAGGTGTCGGAGCCACTTACAGAATCGGTCTACTTCTACGGGGCTTTCCGTTTGGTGTAGTACGTGAAAGCAATGGGATGATCTGAGCTCATCTGGAGGTTCATTCTCTGGCTTTGTTAAGTTCTCCGACCATTTATTTTCAGGTTCGCACAGGAAATCAGGTCCTGTAAACCAGCGGTTTTCAGAAAAAAATTTTAGATTGGTATTCAGACCTCTTGTCGCGTCGTCAGCCACTTTGAGTTTTGTAGGGACCCAACGCCACTCTTTTATGGTCGTAGACTCCAGGATCTTCCCTATCCGAAAGGCTACATGCTGTTTATATCGCCTAGAGTCTGATTGTAACCAGCACAGTACGGTTCGTGAGTCCGTCCATATATGTATATCGCCTTTCAACGTTGAACGCATGGCCCTCAAGAATACTACTGGAAAGTCTTGTACCAAGTATTGCCGCTTGTAGTTCCAGTCGCGAAATAGAGATGGGTTTCTGTGGCGCCACTTTCGTTTTGGCTGCTATTAAAGATAGTTCAACACCGTTATCGTTCGCTATCCGAAAATAGGCCACAGCTGCGTATGCAGACTCACTGGCATCAACAAATACATGTAATTGTATTGTTTTATGTCTTGTGGAAGGCAGGTAGCTATAACACCGAGGGATATGAAGTTGGGACACTTCGGCGAAGACACATACCCATTTCAACCACATCTTGTTGAGCTCATCCGTAAGGCGATCGTCCCACCTATGCCAAAACGCCATATACGTATCGTATCCTGAAGTAGAATCTTGCCGTAAACTACGAAGGTGGATAGTAGTCCGAGTGGATCGAATATGGACATGAGTGTTCTGAGCATTTCTCTTTTGGTCGGACGCTGACTACCTGTTAGAGTGTCTTTATTTATTTTTTTTTAATGAGAGTGGAAAGTTGAAGGTATCAGAAGACGTGCACCACGCCATGCCTAAAACCTTTTCCGCGCTGGATTCTTTGGTGACGTTTATGTTCTTTGAGCAATTGGCCTCAGTTTCACCTAAAGCACTCAGAACATTGGGAGAATTGGATACCCAGTTTCTAATGTCGAAGCCACCCAGGAGATGAATAAAGCGTACTTCTTTGGCTAGCTGAATGGCTTCTTCACCTGAGTCTGCACTCACTAACATATCGTCAACGTAATGGTTTTCTACAATTGCCTTCGCGACTTTTGGAAATTGTACAGAGTGCTGCCGTGCGTTCAGATTATTAACGAATTGTGCCGAACAGGGCGAGCATGCAGCCTCCAAAGGTCATAACCCCCATAGCGTATATGTCGGGATCAATTTGATGTTCGTTATCTTTCCATAGAAATCGTTGCGCATACTGATTTTCATCCCGAATCGCGATTTGGTGGAACATTTCCTTAATATCGCCAGTCACTGCGACGACTCGTTCCCGAAATTTAAACATAACGAATATTAAGGGTGTCAATTCGTCTGGACCTTTGAGTAGGGTTGAGTTTAATGAAATCCCATTAACCTGTGCTGCAGCCTCCCATACGACTCTGCGTTTTCCCGGCTTGTTAGGGTTTGTCACGGTAAATATCGACAGATACCATGTGCGAGGATGTTGTGTTCTCCGTTCATCCGGGGAGAGCTTACGAACGTAGCCCTTTTCGACATATTCTCGGATAGTCTTTCGTAGTTCGGAGTCACGAGACATCTGTTTTTCGAGACAAGTAAAGCGCTGATACGCCATATGGTATTCGGTAGGACAACGTTATCGTGCCGCCACAGGAGGCCGGTTTCGAATCTTTCAGCCTTTCTCACGGTAGTTTGTTCCATGATCTGTTTGGCCCGTTGATGGTCCTTTGAATCAGGGAGCACCCAGGTATCTTTATGCCCATGCTTTCGATACTAAAGAAATTTTTAACTAGTCCATATAAATCCGTATTAAATTGACACTCACAAATGTGTAGTATAGTTTTTGTAACTTTCTTCGTCAAGCGGGCTGGGTTGGTGGCAGCGCCCATGTACTACCCATCCCAACCTTGTTTCTGTAGCCACTGGCTCGTTATCATTCCCTTCCCTTACGTAGCACGGAATACCGAGCTTCCAATTGTCGATTCCTACCAGTACACGCGAAGTAGCGTCATCGTAGCCTTCGAAAGAAGCATCTTTTAGATGGGGGTATTTTTTCAGGAGTTTCGAATGTGACACAGTCTGCGTGGGTAAGCTGAGCTTTTCCACAGTCCGTACGTCATTCATTCTATACTTCATAGATTTCGGCAAGGTTCCAGATATATTTAAAGCGAGTCGTTTTGAATTCGGTTCAAAGCGAGTGGTGTCCGCGGTCCACTTAAGGCATAGACTCTCCGCGGTTCCACTTAGATTTAGTTAGTTAGTAGTTCTCGATCAGCGTGAGAGACGATCCTTCATCCAAGAACGCCAAGGTCTTTAAGGAGATGTTTTTGCCATACAGCACTACGGGAACTATTCGAAACAGAGTTTCCTGCCGTATCTGTTGGTGCGTATTGCAATTTGATTGCTCATTTGAGGGTTTGCTTTCTAATGATTTATTTATACTATTGACCTTGAGCGGATTATGCAGTAATGGGTGGTGGCTGTACTGAAATCCATTTTGATCGCAAGGTTCAGATCATTTACATTTGAAATAGTTGTGTCGTTTTAGTAATTTACGAAAGAGTTTTTATCTTTAACTGTCTGCCATTTTTCAGAGAGTTCCAGTCCGATAAACTGACTGCAATTTTGGATGCTGTGACTTTCAGTAGCGCACATGAAACAGCAGTTCGCTTTCGCGTCTTTTAAAGGTTTTGGTTTGGGCTCAACGGTGTGTGTAGGTATCCACGTTCCTTGCCAGATCGCTTTCCTGTCAAAGATTCTTGGGAGACACTGTCTTGAGGTAATGTAACCTCGCTAGCGGCCTGATCCAATTTGGAACAACCAATCACCGAGTGTTGTCAATGTTACAATTTGTATGCTCTGTTTGTAAAGGACCCACGATAATTTAATATTGGCTGGCAGTTTATCAATCAGCTCTTGCATAGATCTTCTTAGATCAAGGCTATGTCTTCTCCTTGCTGACGTCAATTTGAAGTAATTGTTGTGTTATTGAAAGTTCTCGTTTTCGTAATAAAACAATGTATTTTTATTTTAACTTAACTTATTTATTTGTATCGTCTGGATCACTCTATAGCCGATATTCAAGTGACATTTTTATGATCTGGCGTAATAGGAAGTGCTCGATGACGGTAAGGTCTGAAGTTGGATCTCATTGCAAACGTTAAAGACACCGTATTTATTTAGCTTATTTAAGCATTGGGTACATTTAAATATTAGAACATAACAGTAGTGAAGGTTAATTTACAGAAACTTTAGTGTCTGAGTCAGTTTTGCGTTCGATGACGTTCGCTTCTTCCGGATTATTACAGGTGGTGTCCTAAGATTATGACTTCTTCTCTTCCACAATGGCTCTACAGTCCAAATCGGAATTTCGCCTCCTAGCTCATTTTTTCATTACGTAATTTGGAAGTGATTTCAGCCCTTAGCACAATCCTCTATTTACGAATTTTTCATGGCGAAAACTAAAGGCCGATGCTCAGGGTTGCGCCTTGTGGAAGAGCACTGGAGCAGGGGTCTTAATTAATTGATTCATCGAAAAGAAAAAAAAAGAAGACACTTTTTCAGTATCAATTTGATTGTGATCGCTGCTACTGCGGATAATTCATTCCAAGCCGCATTTGAACGCTCTAATAAAACTCACCTAAGTGACAAAAAAATGAAAAACAAAAAAACAATCATGTGCAATGGCTTTGACCGGTATTCTACACTTTTAGAGATCTAAACATACCAAGCTACACTCGTATATCTTTTATTGACTCACGTATACTTTAATTTAACGACACGTATGACACGTAAAGTATCTTTTTTTTTCGTTAACGAGTGAATGAACTGTCTTCGAGGAATTCGGTTACATTTTTACTACTTATGTGTGTTTCGTATTTCGATTATGACGGATCTTATGAATGGCACACAAAGCGGGCAGTCGCATGCGCCTATCTCGAACGATCGAATTAGCGCCAGTGTGACAACTCATTTACAGTGTAAAAATCAAATATTTGTCCAACTTCCGGTTGCTTAACTTTTCCATTGATAACTTGTTTTTTTTTTCTTCTTTTTTTTGAATTATCTACACGAATAGTGCGCTTACGAATGGATTGGGCCCGCCCATTATGTTTTTACTGCTGCGCAACAGCACGCTATATTTACAAATCGCATACCAAACAACATTCCGAACTATTCTAGAATGAAAGAGGCGCAAAACGAGGGCTTCATTCTGAACTTTAAGAACTAAGAAAATAGAGGGAGAGAGAGAGAGAGAGAAAAAAAAGAACAACGTAAATAAGATAGAGGCCAAGAAATTTCTGTCACCAAATAGTGTGGATCTAGACAAGATTTACGTTACAACCTGAACTGAATAAAACTGATAGCTAGCGTTCTGTTATTGTTGCTGTGGAACGCCCAATCAAGTTCTTCCACAATTAAAAAAAGCCGCGTGGCCGAATACGTTAATTCATTAAGTAACAATAACGAACACGAATCGTATCTAAATATCTCGCCGCACCGAGCTTCTTCTAGCATCGGCTAGATAGATCGATTTAGTCACTCCTAAATAGAAGATTTTTTTTTTTTTTAAGTTTCTCCCAATCATTGTTTAGTTGTTTCTTCTTTTTTTCTCCGATGATGTTTAACTGACCGTAAGTGCCGGCATTCCGGAGAAGTCAATGCGCTCTTTTGTTGGACTCGAAGTTATGCCTGTAATAATGCCCCCATCGAACATCGAACTGAATCGAATACCTAGGAAAATTAAGAAAAGAATCTTTGCGAGAAAGAAAAGAGCTTTGAAGACGTCGACCGATTTTACGTTGATAAATTTAACGGATCAGTCAATTCGCTAGGAAATCGCTAGGCCAACGTTAGTGCCCCGCAGGGCGATTCTTCGCCGACTCTTGTGCGATCGACTCCCAAGTGAGAAATTTCGAAATTCAATCCGGAACTTTCGTTCTTCAGCGATCTTAATAGATAAAACCGAACCGATTTTGAAAAGAAACGTGTAGCCAAGATCAGAACCGGTTATGGTGGGTAAAAGAGGAGCAAGGTTCCTCCATCATGGCTGGTCGTCACGCGGTTAGAAATTCTTCTTGAATTTTTCACCGGATCGGGCACGCGGCTAAATGAGGGAAGGTATTCGGCGTGTACCAATACTGGAGCAGAGCACCAGTTTCCAGAGTCGCTAAGATGGAATCTTCGGCTGCGGAATGGGAAACCTTAAGCGCATAACACGGTCGTCGTGGTTGTCGTCGCATACATCATGGGATATGTGCATCGCTGCCGTAAGTGGCCCGACTTAGGCTGGATTTCCATCTCCTAAGAAACTTGTGCCGCTGCGATGAATTGTTTTTCAGAGTCACCATTAAGGTCAATCCCATTTTGAGATATCTGGCTTTTATCTGTGGCTCGTTTCTCTTACACAGTCGAGTTATTTATGTCGCTTTCCATTTTTCTGGAGAGATTTAAAGTCAGTGAACTTATGCCCTCCTGGGAATCGGCGGCGACAAGACCATCAGCATAATCATCTTGGCCTATACGAAAGTCAAAGAATCAACTAAGAATTATGCTCGAAAACTGCTTCTTAAAAGTTTGATATATGCGCGGTAGATTGTGGAACATTACGAGTAAGATTGCGCGGATAACGAAGATACTTCAGGCGAAAGAGCTCTACAATATCCGCGAGCAGTCCGGAAAGCTTCGATATAATCAGCCCCATTAATTTAGCCATCACTTTTAATTAATTGATTCTCTAATAAAAGGAAAAAAATCGAAATTAATCCAGATTTAGTGGATTTTTTTTTGCTGCTGTTCAGAACTTGCACAATACTTTAATTATCGAGGAAGAAAAAAGTATTAGCATGAAATTAAGCATTTGAAATTGGTAATCTTGAATTTTTCACTAGCATCTGTCTTAATACATTGATTTTTTATGTGATACCGGAACTAGAGGGCTAGCCCTTTAGTACACAGCTCCGGTGTAGCCTAGTGGGTAGCGTGTTGGTCGGAAAGTCGAAGGTCGTGAGTTCAATTCCCGGTGGACGTATAATTTCGGCACACTGCCTACGTGGGTATATCTGAGTTACCGATATCTGCGAACATAACAATTAACAAGCTACCTTGGGGAACACCGGAAATATTGTAAATCTCAGAAGATAAGGCTCCACGGAATAGCACTTTCTGAACGCGATTAGTAAGATATGATTTAATCAACGAAACACACCCCACAGGAAAACCAAGCAAGTTAAGCTTGTGCGCAAGAGTAAGGTGATCAATTTTATCGAATGCCTTACTGAAGTCTGTGTAAATGCAGTCAACCTGCTGTCCTTTCTCGAGAGCAGAAAGACAGAAGTTAGAAAATTGCATCAAATTAGTAACGTTGGATCTACCTTTCACAAAGCCATGCTAAAACGATCCTAGTAGAGAATTTAATTTAAAACCTTTCAAAGGCAACAGAAGCCGTTCAAGATCCCGCCATGAAGCTTGATGGAAGGAAATTAAGCTGGTTAGTGACCATGAACAGGACGAGACGTGCCTCTAGAAAAACGTTCCTAGCCGCACCGCGTTTCTTTCTTGAAAATCTGTCCAGATCCGTGGTTCAGTCTAGAGGCGAGCGGTCAAAGAACGAAAACCTAAGATAAGAGCCAATGGCGCCCAAGATTCTTCTTCGAGGGTTGGCCGTTCGTTCTGCCCCTAAGTGCGAGGGGTTATATTATTTCGAGATACGCTTTTTCCCAGTCGTGGAAAAGAGGTAATAAGGAAGACATCAGTCTAAAAGAGTCGCCAATACGTCGAATCTAAAGCTAATGAGATCAAAACGGAGAATATCAATACTCATGAAAAACTCGTTGTGAGCAAATTGGTTCTATGCTTTGGAATACAGAAGTTCAGTTGAGAACAGTATGGCAGAGAAATAAACAAGCCCTGGCGGCAACTAAAGACCTATGTCAAGGATCATGCCTTGTTGTTCAAACTTTTAATAGTCCCAAATTTCATCTAGAGTACATAAAATTCGAATTCGAATTCAATCAAAAAAGTAATTAAAAAGAGTTATAAAAGCCATTAATTTTTTTTAATATCCTTTTAATTAAATTGCATTTAGTAATTAAATAATAATCAATTTTAAATTAGTCTAAAATCATTCTTATCGTGTTCTTATACTTTACGAAATTCAATAGAAAAAAAAAACTAAAGTAATCAAATTACAATACTTATCTGAATAATTGAATTTTTTTCTGAATTTGTTAAAACATGGCCTGAGGGCAAAATCCGATAACTTTATAATTGCTATTTTAGCCTGAAGTTGTGTGTTTTTTTTAGTATTTCTATAGATTTCGAATTAAATGTGCGAATAGTTTTGACCAAAATTTGAATTGCTAATTATTTTTTATTCTATAGATTTTTATCTTATTTATTTGGACTATAGAGTACTTAGTTCTAGGAACGGACCCTCTCCATGTGGGAATACTTTTTGATTCGGAAATTTTCGAAAATTGTGTCCAAGCTTACCTTGGCTTCAAACTTTTACAAAAAAAAATACCATAATTTGTATTCTCTCATGGTTGTTAATATTCAGTAGAATGGAGTTTGCTGTTTTATTTCAGAAATCTTTATTTTTTCAATTCTTATTAGTTTTTGGTTCATGCCTAAGCTAAGCACTTTAGCAACGGACAATTTAACGCAGGACAGAGATAGTTACTTTGGGTTTAAGTATGCCAAACAAGGATAGCGACACAATTCTTTCGAAAATTTGATAATTGTTTCGAACAATTTAACGTGGGAAAGAGTTAGTTGCAGTATTTTTAAGTGCGCCAGACAAAGATAGCGAACCGTTTATTTCGAAAAATTTCGAGCATTTCGCCAGTAAGGGAGGGAAATACTTTCATTCCCATTTTCTTACGCTGCAAAGCATGCTGATAGTCACTACTAATATATCCTCCTTGATCTCCTCTTATTAGAATTTGGACACCAGGTTCCAGCACAGAGTGGAAATTTTTCAAATCGATGATTATTTTTACTTTATTTTCTGTGATCGATCTTGTAGTAGGCTAAGTATAAATTTAAACTCTCGAAAATTACGTTTCAAGTCAGTTCTGGTGAAATTGTAAACTTTCCAGTACGAGCTGTCCCTCGTCGACTCTTTAAATATTGCCGAATGATAACTCGATTAACCGTTTAAATTCTAGATAGCCCAGAAGAGCCCGAATACAGTAACTTGAAGGGAATTTTTTAAAAATAGACGAAAAGATTTAAAAAAGAAATATAACTGTAATGAAATATATTTAAATATGAATAATTCCTTTAGCAATGTGATGATTTGTTGGTATTTATTTGCCAGGTTTTATGATATTGGAGTGCGCTCGAAGTCGCTGGATTTCAAGTGAAACACTTTCCGTTTCGTACTGTTATCGCTGTCGATCATACGACGTACAACGCTCGCCTTTTGACATCTACTTCTACTTCTACAATGGCGCTACAGCCCAAATAGGACCTTAGCCTCCTGATATTCAGGTTCCTTAACATTTTTTCATTATTTATTGTGCAAGGGTTGTTAGCCCTTCGCCTCTACGAATTTTTCATTTTCTTAGATTGAGGTGACCAAGGTATATCCAAGCAGGCAATGTGCCGGAATTATATATTGCGCCGACCGGGATTAGAACTCACGACCTTCGCATTACAACACACTACCTACTAGGCTATACCCTAGCTGATATGGATATGTCTAATGGTTGGACTGAACCAAAATTTTTGTGCGTCACGAAATTCGTTACCGTGATTTATTTCAGGCGCCCATAATCTCAACTGAGCACTACGAAAAAAAAAAAAAAATCAAAATGTCCGTTCGAAAAAAATCCCTCCAGAAATTTCACAATTTTCATACCGAATTGAGCCTGAGTAATACCATTGACAGACGAAAGCGTTCAAAGTACTTTCGCCTGCGAAAGGACTTTCCGAGTGTTGTGTGTCGCCACTACTTTGAACGAAAGCACTTTCCAATCAACGTTCCGAAAACGATTCGTCAATCGAATTTAGTGAGAAAATACATGCGATTACAACGCCCCTATGGTTCAATAGTTAAATTAACTGGAAAAAAAATGGAATTTCCAGTGTGAACTGTCAAAATATTTCTGTGTGAAATGTCATTTCGAAATTTAATACTTAATAACTGGCATACACATTCACTGGCACTGCACTCACGTCTTTGAATAATATAATATCCTTCACATATAATATATATATATATCCTTACACTTCCTTTAGATTGTTTTCCAATTGTTTTTCAAATTTCAAACTTCACTTCAAATTGCGCCGAATGACAGGTACTTCGGATTCGCGTCTGCCACTACTAAAAGTGCAAAGTACTTTGCTATTCAAGCAAAGTACTTTGAACGCTTTCGTCTGTCAATGGTATAACCCGGCGACCATAATTCAGTAGCAAGCAACAAAATCTCGTTTTTGTATGGGAAGCAGCAAACTTTCCGGACGTATTTTTTTCTACTTGAGCGGCAGAATTGTCCGAGACTTTTACTTGCTGCTGAGTTATGGGTGCCTGGTATTTCAATTCGGATTTGTATGACAAATCGTAAAATTTTCCAATCCCTCAACCACGATCTGGTGAAATTTGATGAGTCGAAGATGAACGTAAACAAGGTAGCGACAGCTGACGACGTTGTCGGCGGCATTTGCTCTATCGAGACGACAATAAACGGAAAACGCACCCTAATCGTCTCCACCTACATTTCACCAAACACTTCGGTTAAAATATACGTGATTTTTTTGTCTTAAATTTGCTCGGTTACAGTCGAAACCTGAAAGATATGTTTAAAGAACTTGACGAACATTGATACATATTATGAAATGCCGATAATTCTCGGCGGCTATCGAAATTTGTATTAACGCGGCTCTAATGGTCCCGAATTTATGCACGTCGGACTTGGATTGGCAATCAGCAACGATCTCAGCGTTTCCACCTCACGCAATTCGACCTGTATCGACGCAGTTTTTTCACATCACATCTACCACCTCGAAACACAAACTTCTGTTTTTCTTACTTTAGCACTCTTCGTCCTCTTTTGTCGCGATCTAACGATTCAATGTAAAAAAATAAATACCATTACAATTGATTACAAAAATTATTTAAAAAAACATAACAGGACTACGATGAAAGAGAAATTTTGTGATTTTAGGAAATTTTGTAGGGGAAGTGGTGGAGAGGATGACGACATTGAACCAATTTTTTCACAAGCTAGAGTTGCCATAAAAATGTTTTATACAAAATTTAGGATTCCAAAATTTAATAGGTACTGACAAAATTAGTGTATTGGATTTAGTGAAATTGTACAGTTTGTATAGGAGGTGGTAGATAGGGGAGCGAGTTCTTAATGACTTTTTCAGAAATAACTATAAACATCCTGGTTTTGACTTGCTTTAAATGGAGAACTGTAGCATTCATACTTTACAGGAAAATTGACTTTTTGTAATGTTGTGAAATTGTGTCAGATTGTATAGGAGGGGGTAGAAGGAGTGAAACTAATCGTCCATTTTTTTTAATCGTATTAATAATTCCAAATAAATACTTAGTGCGCAATTTCAGCTCGATCAATTTTATACGTACTGAGTAAATTTGTTTCAAGTATTTCATGAAAAATGCAGTTTGTATGGGAGGTGGTAGAATGAAGGGGAGGACTTAAATGATTTTTATACAGTAGATTGAAATCATCATAAAAGTAATATATTCCAAATTTCAGCTATAGCTTTTATACTTTTCGAACAAATCCGTTTATTGTCGAATTGCGAAATTGTGTAATTCTATATGGGAGGAGGTAGAAGGAGTAAAGCTAATCGTCTAATTTTTTTGGTCTTACTAATAATTCTAAATAAATATTTAGTGCACAATTTCAGATCGATAAATTTTATACGCTCTGAGTAAATTGGTTTAGAGCATTTCATGAAAAAGTGCAATTTGTATGGGAGGTGGTTGAAGAAGGGGAGGACACAAATAATTGTTATACAGTTGATTGCAATTGTCATAAAAGTATTATATTCCAAATTTCAGAATAATAGCATTTACACTTTTCGAGTAAATTCGTTGGGGTGGAGCGATTTTGCCCGTTCACGAACTTGACTTACTTTTTTGTCGAAAACGACGTGTACGAAATTTGAGTTTTCTAGCTCAACGAGTTCTCAAGCTAGAGAGGACACGGACGGTCGGACAGACGAACAAACGGATATCCGGTTTTGAGATTTTTGAGTGATTATATGAACTTCTTTAATATATCATTAATTTTTGTTTTGCCTTATTTCTTAGCGTTACAAACTTTGTGGCCTCTCAGATTTCATCTAGAGTATAAATATATATAGGGAAACCGGGGGCACAATGGGGTATCGGGGCGGAATGAAGTTCGACGTTTTTCGTTGTCAAGGTGGTGCTGCCAGCGAGCGGCAATAAGTAGAATTAGACCATCCTGTTACTGCTCAACTACGGCAGCCATGTTACTAGTTTTCTTGAGCACTGGTGCGAGAAGTTTTCGTTCTGTGTTTTTTTGCTCCTGTATTGAAGCTCTTGATCATTTTGTAACCACGGTAATGTATACGTACTTGTTTGCATTACGCTTTACAACTATAGGTAGTACATGCATGAAGAACATGGATATTTATATAAGGATATTGGGAAAAAATTGAGAACAGACCTGTCGATCACCGCTGCAGTCGTCCGTATAGATATAGGGATGACGATACAACATAAAACAAACACACAACAAATTGACTCAAATTATTTAAATAAGTGATTAATGGCACACACACAAAAAAAGATATCACGTAACACAGCTATCGGGAAAAAACAGAAAACTAAATATGGCATATACCCATGCAAGCCTGGTTCTGCATGAAGGTGACAGAAAGGCTGGGTGGATGCCCATACTCATTTACGTAGGCCGCTATTTAAGTTTTGAGCCTAATAATGAAACGACAGTAATTTCTTATTGGAAGTGACTTTATAGTTTTTCAAAGTAGTCTCCATGATGATCGATACACTTTTGCATTCGCTTAAACCAATCTTCGTAACACTTTTCCACTCCGATTGAGGTACCTCCAAAACATGGTTTTCGAATGCATCAACGGCTTCTTCAGGCCTCGAAAAACGTTGACCGCGCAATTTATTCTTGATATTCGGGAATAAAAAGAAGTCATTAGGTGACAAATCAGGGCTATACGGAGGATGACCCATCAATTCGACGTTTTGACTAGTCAAATAGGCGGTTGTTGCAGCCGATGTGTGAGAGCTCACATTGTCATGATGAAGAATGATCCTTCGTTGCCGCTTCCTTTTTCTTATTTCGCCAAACACTTTTGGCAAACAAATGGTTGTGTACCATTCAGAATTAACCGTTCTTCGTTCCTCTAACGGTACGGTTGCTACATGTCCAGTTATTCCGAAGAAACAGGCGATCATTCGCTTCGAAGTGCTCCGCGCACGAACAACTTTTGTCCGATTTGGCTCGTCGTGGAAGACCCATACGGTGGATTGGCGTTTTGTTTCAGGCTCATATGCATAGATCCAAGATTCGTCACCTGTGTAGATGTTATAAACAGCTGTTGACGCACCGCAATTGTATTTTTTGATCATTTCCTTTCACCACTTGACACGAGCATCTTTTTGATCTTGTGTCAATTTATGTGGGATCCAATGTGAACAAATCATCTTCACAGCGAAATGTTTATGTACAATCTTGTTGATGGTCGTCATACTGATGCCCATGGATGCCTCAATCTCCCGATAGGTCACATGACGATCTTCCAATATTAGTTCGCGAGCAGCAGCAAAGTTTTCTGGCACAACAGCTGATTTTGGACGACCTGCACGATTTTCGTCCCTGATCGAACTACGGCCACGATCAAATTCGTTGTACCAGCGTTTCACAGTGGCCACGGATGGGGCTTCATCACCAAAAGTCGAAGTGAGTTGATCAATGCACTCCCGTCGTGATAATCCACGTCGAAAATCGTAAAAAATCATCGCACGAAAATGTTCCCGAGATAATTTTATCGCTGAGACAAAATTTTGAACAGACTGTAAACAACAGAAGTTATGCTCCAATGTCAAAACGCTCTGAAGTACGTTATGATTGAAAAGATCATACTTTTCATTTGAAACGTCAGATGGCGCCTATCAACACTACGTATAGGTTAGGCTCAAAACTTAAATAGCGACCTACGTAATTGATTGGTCGCATTACGTCCAAAACCCTCCGTACACACGAAGTGTGATGGACCTGCCACGAAATTCGGCGAAATTCAAACTTACCCATCCGAACGAGAGAAGGTAGATGAGACGAGGGAGTCGCGAAATCCGTGACTCAGCCCCACTTCGCTTCACCCGAAAGGTGTTCGTACAAACCTCAAGGGCACAGCCCTTAAACCGTCGGCCACCAGCCGATCCATAGAAACCAGTCGAAATCACACCTCCGTACGGAAGGTGACATAAGGGGACAATGGATCTCACGACGCAACCCCGCTTTAAACATTCCCAGAAACGTCCGTACAAAGCCTTATGCTGACAGCCCCGAATGGCTTGGTGACAATTGACCCCTCAAAAATGGTCAAAAAATACGCTCGCATGGGAGGTGACAAGAGCCTCGAAGATATTCGACCAGTCAACATCCTACACCTTCATGCACTGCCAAAATGAATTTGGCAAATATCATTGGCATATCACCAATCAAAAAGCCTGTGCTGCCGTGTCTCTCTCAACACATGCGAATCACCCCGAGCAGGCCACGGCCCACTGTGGCGCATAAAAAACTCGGTATAAACCAACATTCCCCTCCATGTACATCAAACGGTGCATGAACTCGCAAAAACCGAACCCCCTGCATCCCCGACCAGGGCTCAAGAAAAGCACCCCAAGTCCCCGATACTCCGGTCTACCAAATTTCAAAATTTTGGTTAATGAATCCACTCCCCTCCTAATCTTGACAAGAACAGCAAATTTCAGATTTCATCTAGGGTATAAAAATAGTAGCTGCTTAGTGTTGCCATGTAACAATATCATCAATGTCTTGTGACATATTTTCACTGCAAAATTTTGATAAGTTGAAATTCAATTCATTGTGGTTTCAAATTGTGCGCGTAACTAATTAATAATAAAAAACCAGAAGCATTAATTTCAGACTTAGAGAAAACGGGTACTTTACCTTCAATCCAGTGGCAACAATTATTTTTACTTAATGGTTCATACTGGCTTTGGAAAGTACTTGAAATTTTCCAATGTCGTCTTGAAATTCACATCTAGCTTCTGTTACGAGCACGTTCGATTAAAGTTTTCGAATATTTCCTTCTGACTACATGTTTCGGAGATACTCGGAGAGAAGTGGCTTCGAGCCATCGGCACAACTGATATCAGAATTTTTAGAAATATTCTGTTATCCTGATATTTTTTGAGCCACAAACCCTGGGTATAGCTATATATACTCGATACACACTAACGTTACTCTCCTAATAGAGTTTGGACAATGCTGTAATGCCGACAGTTCAGCGTGATTTTAGAAGTACAAGAAGGCCACCTAAGAAATGTGAAAAACAGGCAAACTTAAGTTTGACGGTTTTTAAATGTACATATACTGTGTCCAAAAACTAGTCGGAATTTTTCGATTTAATTACGCGGGTAAATATTTTCGCTCAATATATTTTTTTTAAGCTAGTACAACTGTTACTGACTTCCATGCCAAATTATATGTGAAAATATTCATTAGTGTTTGAGTTACGCTTGGTTTTGTGCGACACAAAAAGTGAATTTGGCGGTTTTTACAATGTCTGAAATTATTCAACAAAGAAGTGCGATCAAATTTTGTTTTCTGAATGAAATAAATGCTGCAGAAACGTTGAAAATGTTGGAGAAGGCTTACGGGGACCGAGCTCTACCAAAATCAACAACATATGATTGGTATAAATTGTTCAAAGAAGATAGAGAACGCGTTGAAGACGAAGGGCGTCTTGGTCGACCATCGACTTCAACTGACGATGCTCACATCCAAAAAGTAAAAGAATTAGTGCTTGCAACCGTCGATTAACTATAAGAGACATTGCTAATGAAATTGGCGTATCAAAAGGATCAATTAGTTCCATTTTGAAAGATGTTTTGGGCGTCAAACGTGTCAAGTCTCGATTGGTACCAAAAATGCTGAATTTTCTTGAAAAACAGCGTCGTGTTGATGTGTGTGAAATAATGCTCTCTGACTATCAGGCTGTTTATAAACGCATTATTACGGGAGATGAGACTTGGACCAATCGAGTGAATATCGTGCCAAAGGTGAGGCAAGACCGAAAAGACCGCGTCAAAGTCGCTCAAAAATCAAGGTGATGTTGACTGTTTTCTTCGATTTTCGTGGTGTAGTGCATTATGAATTCCTTCCGCCCGGTCAAACTGTCAACAGGGAATACTATTTGAGTGCTATGCGTCGTTTGCGTGAAGCTATTCGTAAAAAGAGGCCGGATTTATGGAAAGACAACTCTTGGTTTTTACACCACGATAATGCGCCATCTCACACTGCACTGATTCTTCGTGACTTTTTCGCCAAAAATGCAACCAATATCGTTCCGCAACCACCTTATTCACCTGATTTGGCTCCGTGTGACTTCTGGCTATTTCCAAAACTCAAAAGACCACTCCGAGGAAACCGTTTTGAGTCGATTGAAGACATTTAACGAGAATCGGCGCGCGCTCTGTAGACTATACCGGAAGAAGACTTTTTGGCATGCTTCGAGGACTGGAAAAAGCGGTGGCATAAGTCTATTATATCGAGAGGGGACTATTTTGAAGGGGACGAAATTGATTTCAAAGAATAAATAAAGATTTTTTGATTTATAAAAAAATTCCGACTAGTTTTTGGACACAGTCTTGAGCACAAACTTGCGTTTTTGAGTAGAATACTCATTACAATCGAAAATAAATATGACTTTTATAAATAACAATTCATTATGATTGTGAAAAAAAAATTGAGAAAATTCAAATTTCGGATAAAATTTTCCGCGTAATCGCTGTCGCTGTCGCTTGTCCAAACCCAATTAGGACAGAAGTGTTAGTGTGTATCGAGTATCTCTAGGTATAGCCATGTGGGTAGCGTGTTGATTTATAATCTGAAGGTCGTGAGTTCAAATCCCGGTCGACTTTAGCTCTACTACACCGTCTACGTGGCTATAACTGCGTCCCTTCAATCTGCGAACACCAAAATTCGCCACCTGCCAGTACAGCCTTCAAGATGTCATTTGTTACCACCAAAAACAGGACAGGTGATAATATAGAGCCTTGTTGTACACCCGTTCGCTATTTGTGTTTGAGGCTTTCAAAACATTTTATTACCACTGCTAACGGACATAAACAATTTTTACTCGACCATAAGGATGACAACGAAATCCAATTCAAAGAGCCAAAGCCAAATTTCAAAATATGCATTGTTGTCTTAAATAAAACGTTTAATGTTTCTAACTATCACATATCTGATCCTATGTCTTCATTTATGATTAAAATCTGACTCTGGCATGCGTGAAATTCCAATTCAAAATTCATATCTTATCTGTCAGGCAGAATAAACGCGTGCTTGATATACATCTAACACCTTCACCTAAAAACATAATATCATTCCTATTAGAGAGAGAGATATGCACGAGTATATCACCTGCTACTCCCGAATTTAATCCCATACCACATACTCACTCTCGGTATTTTTAAAATACAATTTTTTAATATTTTTTTATTTTTTTTTATGCTTGCCTAACTAACTTGAAGTAAAACTAGGTTGAAGGTAAAAATTACGTGTGTGGAGTGGCGCCTATCAATCATGGCCATAGGCGTTTATTTGTCCATGCCACCGTATCTTAGATAACATAAAAACCGAATCTTTTACATTTATGACGGGTAGCTTAAATTGTTTATTATAAAAAAAATATGTTTTTTTTTTGAGTGATAACCTTAGAATGAAAATGCGTGAAATCACTTGAGAGAGAGAGATATTTTAAATAAATAAAAAGAATATTACATGGTTTAATCGAACGACTTTAAAAGAATTTTCAAATATTATGATTATGATGAAATCTTACTTTCGTATTATTTGGACCGAAAATGAAAAAATATGGCACTTTTACAGCGATTCATATTGTTTCATGTTGTCCTAATCGTTCATCACATATCCGCGGTCTTTCACTGTACTCGAAAGTAACGCGAAATGTCAGCTTACTTGCATCAAATTAATGCGCGCGTACGAACAATATAAGGAACGCTATGCGACTTGATCGGAGTGTCGAGGTCTTCAACCAAAAATAAATATACGCGCGATAATAATTACCAAGAAAGAGCAACAACTATACTCGCCCGATATGGAATTTGGGCGATTGATTTATGAACACCTGCACTATAGAACGCTAGAGTGTAGCCTAGTGGGTAGCGTGTTGGTCTACAATGTGAAGGTCGTGAGTTAAAATCTCGGTCGACGCATAATTCCAGCACACTGCTTGCTTGTGTATGTCTTGGTTACCTCAATCTACGAAAATGAAAAATTCGTAGATAGAGGGTTGTGCGAAGAGCTAACAGTGGAGTAATTTGGCCCGTTCATGAACTTGATCTTACTTATTCGTCAGAAACGACGTGTACATATTTTGAACTTTCTAGCTTGAGCTCGAGAGCGCATGGATGGACGGAAACCGGTTTTGAGATTTTTGAGCGACAACAAATATTTCTGTACCCCAGCATTATTTTTTGGCCTCAACAACTTTCTACTTCTACAATGGCGCTACAGCCCAAATCGGGCCTTGGCCTTCTGCCTTTCAGGTTCCTTAACATTTTTCCATTATTTATTGTGGAAGGGTTGTTAGACCTTCGCACAACCCTCTATCTACGAATTTTTCATTTTCGTAGATAGAGGTGACCAAGGTATACCCAAACAGGCAGTGTGCTGGAATTATGCGCCAACCGGGATTTGAACCCATGGCCTTCGCATTGTAGAGTAACACGCTACCTACTAGGCTACACTCTAGCGTCACCAAATTTAGAGCAAACTTATAATACTCTCAGATTACTTCTAGAGTTTAAAAATCCTTTTTTAAGGTAAAAGATTCTTACGCTTGGAAAGGACAAACCTCTATCTGAGAGTTCTTGGCGCCCTTAAAGCCTGTCGCTCTCTCTCTCTCGCTCTCTCTCTCTCTCGCTCTCTCTCTCTCTCGCTCTCTCTCTCTCTCGCTCTCTCTCTCTCTCGCTCTCTCTCTCTCTCTCTCTCTCGCTCTCTCTCTCTCTTCCCCCTCCCTCCCTCCACCCCTTCCCTCCCTCCACCCGTTCCCCCCCTCCCCACCCTAAAATCCCACGCAATGCTTGGTCAGCGGGGATGCTATTTACACCACTGAGTCTTGGGATATTTCTCTCCACGGTTCCGCTAAAAGAGTATTTTTCCTTTTTGTTTATTTATAAAAAAGTCCTTATGATTCGCATACCGCCTGGATTATTATGTCGAAATAAAATTGGCAAATGATGTAAAAGTGGAACAGTTCTACTTCAAGAAGGTATGTATACTCAGTAGATGGTTTCTGTTCGGTTTCTATAACTCAGTCCCGCATAACATCTCTAAATATTTGACTATAGCATGCAGTACAACTGAAAAATATTCCAGCTTCCGAACACTTTACGGTCGTTCTCACTCTCCTTCCCTTACTTTCCCAATTCCATTCCTCCACTCTATGACTGTGTCTGTGCATTGCACATAAATGCCGAAATTGCCTATAACACAAGTCTTTCTGTAAAAAAAAAAAATCAGTTTGTACTCAAATTTTTTTGGCTAAAACAAATTTTAAAAAAATGTTCGAATATGTATTCAAATCTTCCCATGATTCCTCAAAAAGAATAATCCCAAAATTTCCTTAATCTTAGGCCTTCTGAAGTGCGGAGGTGTCTTAAGTTCAACTTTAAAAATTTCCTGTCGTCTTGTCTCAGTTTAAATCCCTTACACATACTCGTACTTACGAGTATTGAATGGAAGCAGATAGCGTGTGGATCTAAAATGTAAAGGTCGTGAGTTCAAATCCTGGTCGAAGTAAATTTCTAGCACACTGCCTGCGTATATATAGCTGGGTCACCTAAATCTGCGAATAAAAATTCGTTGATGGTGGTGAGAAGTACTAACCATCCTTTCACAATAACAAATAAATATTACGGAACTTGAAGGTCGGTGTGCCAAAGCGCCTGGTTATGGCAAAAGATACCTAACAAACAATTTAACAAGCGCTCGCAAATAACAATCTTTAAATGAACATGAATTGCCACAAAACAAACTGCCAAAAATTATTTCGTGTTGATATCTCAAATCCAAACGGTGAAAAACACGGAATTCGCAGAAGAGACCGCATGTGCTTGTGTGTCAAGTTCTTTAATTCATCGTTAATCATTCATGAATCGTTAACGATATTCATTGATGAATCAAAATAAAAACCATAAATGACAATTACAGACAAATTACAGATTCATTGATAACGATTATATACCTGCTTAAATACTCGTATTTTGTAAGCATTTTACAATTTATTAATGAATTGTTAAAAATAATTAATTAACGAATGTCCATTAGTACGCTTGATGAATCGTTAATGACTCGTTAGCGACGCTCGTTGACGATCCAACCCCTCGCTAATATAATTCATAACGATTCTTTAGCGAATTAATTTGTTTGCTGGGTACAAACGATTATATTACAGAACATGCTCTTTCATAACTTGTCGATATCTAGAGATTTCTGCTCGAACAATATTTTTAGCATCGCCCTCGCATATCTTGGCTTAGCAAAATATTTGTAATCATCAAATTATAAATAATTAAATAAAAAAATATTTTTGTTGAAAAGAAAAACAATGATGACATTTCTCAACGAATCAGATTGTAGGTGGTCGTCTCGGGTTAAAAAAAAAAAAAATTTCGAATTCGTTAAATGACATTCTCACGTGCGCGCTGTGAAATAACGACGACTTGCAAAATGCGTCACTAAAGTTTAACAGCATCGTTTAATCTTTCTGATTGGCTGACACTTTACCAAAACGTCATTCTGACGTGAATATTTTCACAAACAAATGACGTCATGATTTGAGATGGAAAATATTTCCGTATTATTATTTTGTATTTCTTTTCTTTTCATTCGGCAACTGATTTCACATGAATTTTTATTTTGGTATGCCCGGTTTTTAATATAGAAAATTCAAGATAGTGAGATGATTGTGAGTCACAATCAGCGATGGCAGTAGTTCTGGCTGTTGTTTTTGTTTTTTCATAATAATAATTTTGGATAGGCTATTGTTTAAAATAAATTGCCGCGATATGTTAGATTGACGTATGTAACGGTCGCATAATTGAAAACTTCATTATATGGATGGATTTGTGATAATTACCATCTAAAATGGTTGTGAATTTATCGAATTTGTTTACAGTGAGTTTTTAATTTTTAGCTTAGCTTATTCAAAAATAAAAGGGAATTATTGTAATCGCGAAATGTAACGATATCTGGTTTTTGATGGGATTCCCAGAAATCCAAAGAATTCGTTGTAACGTCGGTCTGTGTGTCACGACGATAATTCCAGTAAATATTAGCAGAAAAGAGTGATTGTGGTCGCAAAAGGTCGGCCATATTGCCCTATATTCCCGGATTGTTGTTCGAAATGAACGCCAACCGGAAGCAGAAGTTATGAGCATTTAACCAGAAAAAAAATTATTTTTATCTTATCGAAAATTGTAGAACAGTTAAAAACAATTTAGTCTTACGTAATGTATTTTTTCGTTTTAACTCATTGCTGCCGAGATTAATGACTTTTTATTTGCATCCAACCGCGATTTTCAATCGATTTTATTTTATTATTTTAATATTAAAGTATTATGATCGACATAGAAAAAAAAACAAAAATTTTCTACCCTGAAATTTTGTTTTTTTCGCGTTTCATGACTAAATTAGCCTAAAAATGCAAAGAAAATAAAATCCGTCCCGCCGTACGCCATACATATGAACTCATATTTCCGAGACCGTTAAAGGTAGAAGGTTCGTTTTTGGGTGGATTGTTAATATGGTAAGTGAGCTCCATTATTTATTTAATTTTGGTGAGTATCAGGTGGAAGGGGGAGGAAAAAAGGTAAAAACTACACTTGCTAATATCTCCACTACGAATGCAGATAGGAAGCTGAAAATTAGCAGAAGTATAGAGAAGGTTGTGGGACAAACTTAAAAAATAATTTAATTTTTTCATCCATTGGCGTCCGAAAAGGGAGGGGGGAGGGCTAAGAACAAATAGTCGGCCAAACTTTTTTTTTTTCAATGATTATATCTTCGAAATTACTTACCATAAAAATTCATATTTTGGGACCATTAAGGCGGCATACAAATCCACCAAAATCAGCTTAAATTTTTTTAAGCTAGAGTTAGGGTCATGGTGAGGGGAGGGGGGGCGTGCAAAGAAAAACACTTAAAAATGATGTCTCAACTATCTCTTAAGCTATGTAATTGAAACTTAAAACATATATTAAGCTATACTAGCGAAATATAAGAAAAATTTGGTCGTAGCAGTAGTGGGGGGAAATGGGGAGCACTTCAAAAATGGTACACTTTTCAAAATTTCAAACTGTTATATCTCAAAACTGAGTACAGATATCAAATCAAAAATTCGTCAGATTATAGATCTTTAAAACTTCTAACCCATCCCATACAAAAGTATTTTTTCGACCATTTTCAAGAAATCAATTATCACCTAACTATTTAAAGCTATCAATTTACAATTTGCTTAAGAACTTTTAAAAATAGTTCAAACTAAATTGCGTCAAAAGTCTTGAGATCGCGCTTACCCTTCTACCCCTCCCATACAAAAGTATCATTTCGACCAATTTCATTAAGCAAACTAATAACAAACAAATTAAAAGCTACGAACTTTAAATTTTGTACGAGCACCTTATAAGAGAAACGAAATAAAATTGCATCACAAATTTTACGATTCCCTTACCTCCTCTACCCCCTCCCATACGAATGTTTGGTTTTGTGAATGTAAAATACACCGAAACTTATGAAAATTCTATGTAACTTCGTCTATGAAACTAATATTCCATACAGAGTATATTGGACGTGATTCAAGCAATCAATTAAAAAACTATTAACATCCACCCACCCTTTCTATCACCCATCATCCCTCCCCTCATAAAAACTCAAACTTGCATAAATAAACAAATGAAATATTAGTTACATGTACTGGAGCTATTGATCGTGTCCTCAATTAAGTGTTAAATTGACAACAGCCCTGCCCAAGAACCTCTTTCACTTAGTCTTCCCTAACCACTCGAACCTACATATTGACTTTCCATGCCGCAACTTGTCCCAAAAATAATAAAGTTTCGCCCAACTTGTTGGCAGTTTATTATACTCTAGATGGAATCTGAGAGCATTATAAGTTTGCTCTAAGGTTTGTAACGCCAAGAAATAAGGCTTGGAGAAAAAATGAATGATACAGAAATTAATATTATCACTCAGAAATCTCAAAACCGGATGTCCGTCTGTCCGTCCGTTCGCTCTCTAGCTTGAGAACGCGTTGAGCTAGAAAGTTCAAATTTTGTACACGTCGTTTTTGACAAAAAAGTAAGGTCAAGTCGTGAACGGGCCAAATCGCTCCTCCCCTTCTACCCCCTCCGATACAAAATGACACAATTGCGCAATTTGACAATAAACGGATTTGCTCGAAAAGTATAAAAGCTATTGGCCTGAAATTTGGAATATATTACTTTTCTGATAATATCAATCTACCGTATAAAAATTATGCGTGTCCTCCCCCTCCTTCTACCACCTCCCATACAAACGGTGTGTATAAAATTTAGCGGGCTGAAATTGTGCACCATATATTTATTTAAAATTGTTAGTAAGACCAAAAAAAATTAGACGATTAGCTTCACCCCTTCTACCCCCTCCCATACTAAATGACCCAATTTCGCAATTTGACAATAAATGGATTTAATCGAAAAGTATAAAAGCTATTAGTCTGAATTTTGGGATCTATTGCTTTAATGATATAAATCCACTGTAGAAAATTTTTCTGCGTCATCTCTCTCCTACCACCCCCTCCCATACAAACTACACTTTTTCATGAAATGCTCTAAGACAATTTTCTCAGAACATATAATATTTATCGAGCTCATATTTTGTAATAAATACTTAATTAGTATTATCACTAAGATCAGAAAAAAATATTTGATTAGCTTCACCCCTTCTACCCCCTCCCATACAATACGACACAGTTTCCCAACTTCACAAAAAATCTATTTTCTTGAA
Source organism: Chorisops tibialis (assembly GCA_963669355.1). NCBI lineage: Eukaryota > Metazoa > Arthropoda > Insecta > Diptera > Stratiomyidae > Chorisops > Chorisops tibialis. The sequence continues at coordinate 10,935,780 of OY770262.1, read as the reverse complement.
AAGTATGAATGTTACTCATCTAAAATTTAAGAGATGTCAATTTTATGATATTCTTAGTTATTTCTGAAAAAATCATTAAAATCCCCCCACTCTTTCTACCACCTCCCATACAAACTGCACATTTTCACTAAATCTAACACATTAATTTTCTCAGCTCCTATTCAATTTTTGGAGTAAGCATTTTGTATAAAACATTTTTATAGCTACTTTAGCATGATGGGGAAAAAATGAGTTCAATGCTATCACCCCTTCTAACACTCCCCATACAAAATTTCTTGGGATCACAAAAAATTCTATTTCATCTAGAGTATCGTAAGATTGCGCTTTACGCGCAATCGTAGCCCTGTTATGTTTTTTTATTATACTCTAGATGAAATCTGATCGTATATTGTGTTTGCCTTACCGTTTGTAACGCTAATGCTAATGCTCGCACAGAGTCGCCAAGGGTATAGAAATATTTGATGTCGTTCAAAAACGTCGATTCTGAGTGACCGTCTGTCTACAACATAACTCTCGAAAGCTTTGACCTATCGTGCTGAAATTTGTCATATGTAATTTTTAGCAAAAAAGTAGCCTTAAGTTCGTGAACGGGCCATATCCCCCCACTCCTTCTACCCCCACTCCTTCTACCACCATTCCTTCTACCACCATTCCTTCTACCCCCACTCCTTCTACCCCCACTCCTTCTACCCCCACTCCTTCTACCCCCATTCCTTCTACCCCCACTCCTTCTACCCCCACTCCTTCTACACCCACTCCTTCTATCCCCACTCCTTCTACCCCCACTCCTTCTACCCCCTCCCATACAAATTTCATGAAATTTCGAAATTTAAATAAATTGATTTTTCTCTACTTTAGCTATTGACTTGAAAACTATGTCATAGTATAATGATTTGAATATTATTAACGTCAAGAAATAGGGATCTGACCCCCTTACTTCTTCTACCCATCCCACACAAATGCACAATTTTCAAAAATGCATTTATTCGGTTTTCATTGCAACTACCAAAGCTAAAAGAACCAATTTTTTTTTTTAATTAATTTTATTACAATAGCAACTAATTTTGAAAATGTTATAAACTTCACCTCACTCTGTCTATCCCCTCTCACACAAATTTTACGGAATTTCGAAATTTCAATCGAATTTTCTTTAAAACCGTCAAAGCAATCAAGTGTAAATTTTAGAGAAAAGTATACTATTAAAAATGTCATTGATGTAAAAAAAAACTTAGTTTTGATTCGAATACTCCTTCTACCCCTTTCCATACAAATGCACAATTTTTGTAAATGCATTTAATCGATTTTCATTGAAACTAGAAAAGGTACAAACTTACAATTTTGCCAGAATTTGTCCCTTAATAATTGCAATAAATACTAAAAAAAATATGAACTTCGCTTCACTCCTTCTACCACCTCTCATACAAATTTTTGTATTGAAAATTCAAGAAAAGAATTCCTCCTTCGAACATATGAGAGTTATCGACTTAAAAATTGTAGCAAAGCAATGTGATTAGGATGTTGACAAGCAGATTCCAAATCATCCAAAACCTCCCACTTTCTTTGCCACCTCCCATACAAATGCCATAGATTCAAACAGAAATTGTGTTCAATTTCCTCTAAAATTATGAAAGATACAAACTTTAAATTCAGCATGAAACATTTTGCATACTACGTTCGGTGTTAAGTACAAACATTGAAAACCTCCCCCTCTGCTTTTACCACCTCCCATATAAAAGTTACTATTCACTATTCGAAAGAATTTGATATGACATATTTGCCGGTACAACAAACTATTTTCTATTTCATCTATCGTATCGCATGACTAGGCTTTAACTTCCAATCATAATTCTGTTATGTTTTTACTTTATTTTTAATTAAAAATTTCTCTCCTTCATTTCAGAACATTTTACGCCACAAATTCAAAATGCATAAATGATAGCATCGTAAAAACAAAACTCATTAGAAAACAATGATTCTTCTGAATCTACTAAACAACAACAATTCATCATTATTGGACCAGGATCAAGTGCATCGACGAAGAAAATCATTGCGAATAGACGATGCAAACAGCGACAAGATTGACGTCATTACGGAACCAACGAATCAAGCATCTTGTCGTCGACGAAGACGGAAATCGATTAAGGAAAATGTAATTGAAGCTATCAGTTCACCATCAGGTCCTACTTGTCCTTCGTCACTGCACGTTCTGTCATCGTCGTCTTCCTTTTTGCCGACGCAAACAGCGAGCAGTAGTGAAGCTGACGTCAAACTTCGGAACGGCAGTGTCGAAAATTGCAGCAACACAAATAACAGCAATTGTTTGATATGTCGTAATAACGAATGCATCGGAAATCTTTACTGTCCGATGCATCCGACCAACGACGATAACGACGAATTGATGATGCTCAACAAAAAAAAATCAATCATTCAGAATCGGCGTAAGAGTTCAATACGTCATTGTGACGACCGTAGCGCCACTGACGACAACAATTATCGTAATTGTAATAATTTTAATCATAATAGTTCGTGTAGTGTGTCATCGTCTTCATTGTTATTACGAATTGACGCGGATCGATTTAGTGACGAAAGTCCTTTACGATTTCAACTGAATAACAATATTAATAATATTAATGAAAATTTTAAACTAAAACCGCCTAAAAGTGAAGAAAATCGTTCGCGGCAACAACAACAACCGCGATCGTGTTGTACGAATAGAAATGTCGGTTCGGATGCATGTTGTAGTTGTCGGTTGGTATCGACATCATTAACGACTGGTTTATCGCAAAAACCAATAAGAACGTCAGCAACAATGTCGAAAAGAAAAAGAAGTAGTAGTTTTTGTAGTGACGCGACTACCGTCGCGACGACAGCAACAAAAACATCAACAATGACACAACCGTTTGCAAAAAGGCCAAAGAAACTTTTCTACTATCGTTCGTTCACCAAAAGTTTTCTCAAATATATTTTATGGTTTCACGTGTCGATACTTTTGCTAAATTTCTCGGTATCGTTGGTGATATCGGGGGCCTACGCGAAGGAAATGGTTCCTTATCATAATAATCGAACGGATTTTGGATCACCAGGAAAAGGTATGTATTGCTTTTGATGTTTATTATAATAATTGTAATCAGTCAAAACAAATTCTTGTTAAAACCCCCACAGGGGCATAGGGAAGAAACAGCTCTCTTCCGCAAGGCGCGATCCTGAGCATCGGCCTTTATTTGTCGCCAGGACTCCATTTCTCTGGCCTTCTGCTGAACTGCTCGCTTCTATGTTGTATATGGTCCCGATGTCTTCCCTGAGGATTATAATCCAGAGCCTGCTTGCTCTGGTTTCCGCAAAGTGCGACCGATCCACTGCCACTTCCGCCTTTGAATCTCAATGCCTATTTTACTCGGTCCACTTGTGCTCCTAATTCGTCTTCACTTCTGACCAAAATATCCCTAAAATGCGTCGGAGGAGCTCACGAAAGTTTACAGTTTCTTGGTAAGTCGAACGCTCACTTCCCATGTAGTGCAAACATATAACAACACAGATTTGACGGATGCGTCGAATACTCGCAGCTTCGTGCGAAGGGAGATCTCTCTCAACCTTCAGAAAGGGGAAAGGATACCGAAGCACAGTTTATTGTCCAGTAGTAAGCCGAGGTCCTTAATTTGATCAACACGGTGTAGTTGAGTTCCACTTAGGATATAGTCATGGCGATATGAGGGTGATTTACGTGAGAAGCTTATCACGTGGCATTTACTGACATTAAGCTCTAATTTGTTCTGACTGCATCAATGATCTAGCGCAATAAGCTTGGATTACAGAAATGCGGCATCTGCGGGCGAGATTATGGCATGATATGTTTTTAGATCATCAGTGTACATCAGATGTGAAACATTTTCCAATACTTCTGATAGATATCAGATGAAAACATTAAATAAAAGAGGTCCCAAGTGACTTCCTTAGGGTACCCCAGAGGACACTAATATTTCCTTGGAACTTAACAAATTGAGTTCTATTATTAAGATAGGATTTAAGCCAGTCAAGTAAGGATCCTGTCACACCAATTTTTGGTTAACTTTAAAATCAGGACATTGTGATAAACTCGGTCGAACGATTTGCTAAAGTCGGTGTATATTCCGTCGATTTGATGCCCATTTTCAAGTGCGCAGAGAGTATCAGAGACTCAACATTCGCAGCTTTTCACATGCGTGGAAAGCACCCAGAAGAAAGATAGAAAATATTGCGAAGAGGCTTAGCTAAAGAAGAGGAGCACTTTTTAAGTGTAATGGGGTGAATACCGTCCGGGCCAGCAGATTTGTGGATGTTGTTGAAGGAAGCTAAAGATTCTAGTCTCTCGCTCGTTCTATCGGAGGTAATTCTGCATCATTGATTCCATCTTTAATCTACAACAATCCCAAAAAAAGGAGAACGCATCAATCCCGCTAATTATCACCCAACAGCCATAACCTCACTTCTGTCGAAGGTCATGGAAACAATCATCAACAATAGAGTAATAGAATATCTCAACATCAATGATATTATTGACAACAAACAGTATGGATTCCGCAAAAAACGTTCCACAGGAGACCTTTTAACCACCTTCATTGAACGTTGGAACAAGAGCATTCACCAGTTTGGTGAATCTTGTGTTATCGCACTCGACATTTCCAAGGCTTTTGACAGAGTATGGCACAGCGCCCTTTTAATCAAACTTAAAGCTATTGGCTTGGGCGACTCCCTTATTTCCTGGATTGAAAGTTTTTTAGCCAGTCTTTCAATGCGTGTGGTATTGGATCGTGTGGTTTCCTCTTCTTATAAAATTAGCGCTGGTGTTCCTCAGGGCCCGGCTCTTTCTGCCACCCTTTTTCTAATATATATTAACTTGCTATCTTCAGCTTCCAATCCTATACATAGCTTCGCTAATGACAGCACATTAGACTTAACCTATCACTTCAACACTGCGTTCTTAGTCCGATGTACTAGCTTAGTAGAACAATGGTACATGGTTCAATCATTGAATGACGACTTGTCTAAAATTCTTAGTTGGAGCAAAAAGAACCAAGTCGAACTTAATGTGCTGTCTTGTGTCCCACAAACGTGACTCTAACCTTGATCCAATCACCTTCGGAGGCCAGCCATTAACCAACTCTTCAAGTTTTAAGATGTTAGGTATCCTATTACAGATAATTTATATTGGAACGATCGCCAAGGAAGCATCTAAATGTTTGGGTTACCTAAAATGTTGTGAAAACCCTTCACAGCTTCTCGGTTACTGATTATAAGGCCTATATTAGACCACGTCTTGAATTTAATTTCCACCCAATCGTGCGATACTGCAGATGAAAGAGAAATTTTTTGATTTGAAGAAATTTTGCAAGGTAAGTGGTACAGGGATTGAAGCGTGGGAAGCGTATTGGTCTTGTAATGCGAAAGTCGTGAGTTCAAATCCTGGTCGACGCAATATATAATTCCAACACATTGCCTGCTTGGATATTCCTTGGTCACCTCAATCTACGAAAAGTGAAAAATTCGTAGAGAGGGTTGTGCGAAGGGCTAACAACCCTTCCACAATAAGTAATAAAAAAAAAATGTTAAGAAATCTGAATGTCAGGAGGCCAAGGTCCGATTGATTGGGATGTAGCGCCATTGTAAAAGAAGATAACAGTAATATATTCCAAATTTCAGATCAATAGCATCTATGCTTTTTCAACAAATCCGTTTATTGTCGAATTGTACGGGATGGGGTAAAAGGGGTAAAGCTAATCGTCTAATTTTTTTTGGTCTTACAAATAATTTTGAATTAGTCATTAGTGCACAATTTAGGTTCGATAAATTTTATACGTTCTGAGTAAATTGGCTTAGAGCATTTCATTAAAAAGGCCAGTTTGTATGGGAGGGGGTAGATGGAGAGGGAGAAAGCATATAATTTTTTTTTTTTAGATTTTTGAGTGATTATATGATTTTTTTTTTTTCTTGATCATTAATTTTTTTTTCTCCGAGCCTTATTTCTTTGCGTTACAAACTTAAGCGCAAACTTCTAATACTCTCAGATTTCATCTAGAGTGTAAATATGCTCAAACTTAACACGCTTAAGTAGGACAGGCATTGCAGGCATTTCTTGACGAATTGAAGAGTCCTTTGTTGACAGGTGTTTTATCGCCTTTATAAGATTTAAATGCTTGTTTTTCGGCCTGAATGACATCGAGACAATCTTTATTGAACCAAGAGTCCTTCGACGGCCTGACTCTCTTATGATTGGAAGCTATGTAGAGCTTCATCCACTCAGGATAATCTGGGTGACAAGTCTACAAGCTTCATCGCAGTCATTGGAATCAAAGCCCAATTTCCAGTTAAATGCATTGAAGAAATCATTTACCGCGCCATCCAATTGGCTCTTTTAAAATCCCAAATACTTTTTGGAGGTACCTTGATCATCAGCGATGTACGTGCTGTAACTGGAAATTGTGCACGAATCAAGAAATTATCTGTATTTCCAATTGGCGATGGGAAATTAACGGAGACAGAATATTTTTCAGGCTATTTGGTGAGAAATAGATCAAGAAGGAAAAATGTCCTGCGATGCCTGGTAAGCGAGTAGGCTCATCTACCAGCTATGTTATATCGTTTATGGAGGCAAAAAATCCGGTATCACGCTCGTCCTGGTCCGTAGTAGAGCAACTCTGGGATATGCTATGAACATTGAATTCGCCCACGATAACGATTTCAGCATCAGGATTTGCAGTGTATGTAGACTGAATAAAGTTGGATAACCCATCCAGTCCTCATGAAGTATTCGCTGCAGTCATTGCTGGGCTTCTGTACACAGAACAGAGGTAGGCAGAGTCCAGATCCCGAACGTTTATATTTGGTCGATCGTGAAGACCATGGTCAAATACAGAAATCTTCTTTTGATAGGTGGCGAATTAACTACTCTGTCGGCGATCCGCAAGGCGTGAATTTGTAATTGATTATTTCATAGAAGAAATTGGTAAGCTATTATCCGGTATTGCAGATTGTCATGGCTCTGTAGAAATTTCAGCTTGCGATGAAATGGTATTTGATCTTTTCAAACTTAAACTCTGGTAATTATAATATTATTGATTCATTGAGGCCTCCGTGGCGTAGTGGGCAGCATGCTCACTTCACAGTCACCCATATGTCGTGGCTCGATTCCCACTCCAGGCAGTAGGATTTTCCACTCCAGGTAGTTTTTTTTTTTTTTTTGATCCTATGTAACACGAGGTATAAGGCGTTACTTAGTCAATTCTCTAGTAATGCAGAAAATAAGTGCTAACAAATTCGGACATCAGCATGGAAAAGTATTCGGTTCTGTTAGTAAGTAAGGGTTAGGCCTTACCTTTGCCTATTACAGAATCGATGCAGTAGTCATTACCGGTCTGACTGGGAAGTAGTTAAAATAGATTTACAAAAATAATGAAGACATAAATACTTTTTGGTTCACTTTTTCCAACTTCGCCTTTTCGGTTCTCAACTTCGAGTCTTTCGCTTTCCAAACTTCGATTGACTGTTTCGCGTTCTAATCTCCAATTGCTGCTTTTCAGGAACGCTCGCCCTTTTTATATCGTTTTTGTCGGCCCTTTCGGTCGAATCATTTCCATGTCGACCGCTTTTGGCCGTGTCATTTCTTTATCGACCACTTTCGGCTGAATGATTTTCTTGTTGACCGCTGTCAAGTAATCCAATGTGTGTCGGCATCGGAATTTTCGCACTCTTACATTTGTTGCTGCTTTCGTTCTCGGTAAAGAACTCCCGGTTTAATTAGCACTGGGTTATTGTTTTAGTTAGTAGTAGTAGTTTAGTGGAAGATTGCGAGCATGCGATGAGCGACTAGGGCTGACATGTAACAATACTTTATTTGATTTCGTGCGAAACACTTACCTGGGAGAATATGAAATGAGTGACCAGGGAATCGCTATTATTATAACAGGCGCCATTTAAAATTTTCGATTCGAATTACGTTGCCTATCAGCAATGTTTTTTTTGTCTTTTTTTTTATAAATTTTATTTTCCGGTGTCGTATGCGTAATAATTTCTGAAAATAATACAAAAATTTCGACCATCAATCATCGTCAGAAATATTTTCACGAGTGTTATGTGCTTGTATCGAAATGTTTTTTTCTTTTGCTCTCTCTTCGAATGATTTTTAATAGATTTGAAAACGTGCTAGAAATTCTAATTTTGAAATCATTCATAGGAATTTCATTAATAAAAAATAAATTGTAGAGGAGTTAAAAAAGAAGAATTCAATAATCGATAACTTCATTGGGATCATAATAAATTCAAATCGAAATTCGAATGAATCAGCAATCGATTCGCCCGCTTATCAGCTACGTGTATCGTCGCAACAGCCACAGTCCAATCGCTAATCAGCGAGAACATTCCACGTGCCGAAAATTTTCGTTTGAATTTTCGATATCTCGTTCGAGGCTCGATATCTCGATTCCAGTATCGTTCGAGCTCTACCGAGACGTTTACCGCACCACGATAGCGACCTGAATTAATTTGTTGTTGTTATCGTTCTAACACGGATTGCGGAGCGGTCATTCATATGTGCGTGGTGCGTAAATTAATTTACGCACCGTCCTAAACAACAAAAACGTGTTGTTGTTGTTTGGAAGGCTTAGCGATACGCAACGCCAGGTCTACGCACCTAAACTCTATACTCTACTCCCTCCCACCCAATATCCAAACCCCAACGTGTGTCGCGCATTATTTTCGTATTTTGTTGACTTTACCACTTGACACCTTTAATTCATGTCACATGCTCGACACTCATGTTAGGCTAATTACGATTTGGACTGACCTAAAAGCCAGCCGGGGGAGGGCTTGGCGGGGTCCGGGCTGTGCGGCAGAGTCCGTTTACTAATGTGGAGGCATTAATGATCTTACGTGATTGCGTTATGTTCTGTTCCTCGCATCATTGTTTGACGAAGATTAGATTAGGACAGACGAAAAAAAAAATATAATAATAAAAATAAATAAGTAGAATCAAATGTGAACGATGAGGAAATTTCGTAAATCTTTCGTCGCGTTCTTTCAGAATTTTATTTCGAATGCGTAAATTCTTTTCAAATTTTTAGAATTCCAAGATGTCTCGAAGTATCTTTAGAGTCAACTTAAAAAAAAACAACTTTAAATTAAACTTTACATTTATTAAAACCAATTTTAAAGCTTATTTTTTAAATGAGGGCCTAGAAGTTTTTTTTTAGCTCTCGCTTCATTGACCCGCTGCCGACTCCAACTCGTGGAATATCTCCTTAACACGAAGAATAAAACCTTATCATCCTGGTAAAAAGGAACAAAGTAACATTAATGTGGGTCTCGGACGTACGGGGATTGAGGGAAATGAAGAGGCAGACCGCCCAACAAAAAATGGCTTTATTGGACCAGAGCCATTCTGTGGAAAACCAAAAGGACACTTCAACCTTATCCTTAGAGAGTGGATTGAACAAGAGCATAGAATCTACTGGAATAGACTTTCAGGCTTATCAATCTCAAAAAAATTTATCATAACACAAAAAAAAAACAAAGTGGAAGATATTCTAAAATTCAGCAAGAGTGATATTAGTATTCTAATCGGCCTATTGACGGGCCATTGTGGAGTAAACCACCACCTCAAAAATATGGGTCTAGCTAACACCGACATCTTCAGTCTCTGTCTCAAAGACTCAACGACAGAGCATGTCCTATGTCACTGCGAGGCAATAGCAAGGAAAAGATTCAATTTTCTAGGAAAAATTTTCTTACAACTGTTTCCTGTTAAGCATGAAAATTATGACATCTCTTGATAGAGGTAATAAATCTTGCGCTATATTTCTGGACTTAGCAAAAGCGTTTGATTCTATTCCTCACAACAAAATAATTCAGAAACTACGTAAATCTAATATAAACCAAAATTGAATTAATTGGATCGCTAGCTATTTACATGATCGAAAACAACGCGTTAAAATTTTGGAAAACCACAGGGATTACCTGTCATTTGAATATGGAGTACCGCAAGGGACAGTAGTTGGTCCTCTGCTATTCCTATTGTATGTCAACGATATCTTCTCGATTGCAATTGAAGGTGAACTAATTTCGTTTGCGGACGACACGGTGCTTTTCATAGAGGACAGCTCATGGTTAGATCATAACTCCCTCACATTAAATATATCGAAAACCAATTATGTTGTATTTAAACTGACTATCACAAGATTAATTCTTAAAAGAGGGAGTAGTGCAAGAATTAATTTTTTTTATTTATTAACATGGCTCCCTTAAAGATACTTCGATTAGCCAAAGTTAGCGAATTATGGTAGGGTAAAGGGACAATAAACGCACAATCGGCCAAAAAGGTCGCGGTGCTCTCACGTGTTCCCAAAATTAATAAATAAGAGAAAAACTCTGATGGTTATCCTTCCAGTATGTTTCTCAATGATGTAGTCAGTGTTGATCCTACTACAATTAGTAACTTATTTTCTAACCATTTCCGGACCGCCTTCAATTGCAGTACGCCTCTAACATCCGTTGGTAACTTTGAATATATTTCAATTTGAATATATTTCAAAGTTTCCTTCTTCGTCCAAAAGATCTTTTTATTGACGATTCCACTATTTTGAAATACATTGATAAACTTGCTATTAATTTCTCCAGTGGACCAGATGGTGTTCCTTCTTCTGTGATTAAAGAGTGTAGTTTATCCCTTTTACCTATCCTTGGGTACCTTTTTAATTCATCGCTTCGCAGTGGAGTTTTTTCCTATGTCATGGAAATACTCAACTATAATGCCCTTGCTTAAGTCTGGTAAAACAGATAACGTAAGTAATTATAGGCCCATAGCGAATCTTTCATGTGTTGCTAAGCTATTTGAATCCATTGTGTGTGATGTAATGTATTTCCATTTCAAGTCGATTATTGGATCATTCCAACATGGCTTTGTCAAAGGCAGATCCACTGCAACTAATCTTGTGGAATTCTCGAACCACTGTCTTTCTGCTATCGAAAACGGGCAACAGGTCGATTGCATGTACACTGATTTTAGTAAGGCCTTTGATAAAATTGACCATAATATTCTTGTGCATAAGCTTCGCCTACTTGGCTTTCCTGATATTTTCGTCCTTTGGATTAAGTCGTATCTTAGTGATCACATTCAGAAAGTACACTTTCGTGGAGCCTTATCTTCTGAAATATTTAATACTTCAGGCGTTCCGCAAGGTAGCCATCTGGGTCCACTTCTTTTCCTTCTCTTTATTAATGACGTGAGTTTGTTTATCTCTAACTCGAACATTCTCCTCTATGCCGATGATGCGAACATCTTTAAGATTATATCTATTATTGCAAAGTGATATTTCGCGTTTTCATGACTGGTGCTTACTTAACAAATTACATCTCAACATTAATAAGTGCACTACTGTTTCAAATTCTAAGATGAGAATATCACTGAATTTTGACTATGTTGTAGATGGATGCTCTTTATTTCGTTCTGACAAAGTACGTGATTTGGGCGTACTATTCAACTGTAATTTTACCTTTGATGATCACGTGAATTGCTGGTAAAGCTAACGCTATCCTCGGTTTTGTTAGGAGACAATCGAAAGAATTTAATGATTTCTTTACAACGAAAATGTTATATTGTGCATTCGTCCGATCTATCCTAGAATATGCTAGTCCTATCTGGTCGCCATTTTATTTCATTCACATAGATAGGATCGAAGCAGTTCAGCGCCGGTTCTTAAAGTTAGTTCTTCAGGGCCTTCCCTGGTCCGACCCAGTCAGGTTACCGCCATATGTTGATCGTTTAAATCTGCTGTCTATGTATTCCCTTGAGAAAAGGCGGATCCATGCCAGAGGTGTTTTTGGTTTTAAAGTTATTTCAGGTATAATTGACTCTGACAAATTGCTGTCTATGATTAATTTCAACGTCCCATGTCGTCCTTTGCGAAATTATGAGCTTTGTAGAATTCCACAGCATCGCACGAACTACGGGTTTTATGAACCAGTTTCATACATGTTAAGAGATTTCAATAGCTTCTTCGCGCAATTGGATTTTCATATGAGTGTCCCACAAGTAAAAAATCAGCTTTCTTGAGGTTACAATACATGTAGTAATCAATTCTTTGATGAAATAAATTATTATTATTATTAAATAAAATAATAAAATACCTCTGGTGTCCAGTGAGGTAACTGAAGTTGCCTTCCTGACGACATACTCGAGCACCAAGTTGAAGAACATGGGACCCAGACCTTGTTTGAGACCTGACTCCATTGGGAAGCTTTGAGTCAACTCGTTTCGGGTTTTCACTTGGAACTCATTGTTTTCCACCGTAGCTTTTATACCATTGACACGTAGCGGTCATAATTATAATTTAACTAATTCATTATTTAGCTCGTCTTCATTGTTAGTAGATTGGTGACACATAGCACTTTACTAATTAAGAAGAGCCACTCACTCATTGATTGACTCACTCATCTGTTATATTTTCAAAAAGCTGAATTGTATAGCCAATAGGCAATAAAATTGTGCAAGGCAGGCCACAAAAGAAGAAAAACGATCCTAGGTCCTGTTTTGGAATCGTTTGCAAGTCATCTTTCATAGCTGGGCGTTTAAAACACTCATCAAACATTGTATGGAAGTCAGAGCTGTTAGAAAATGACGTTTCTTCTTCTCTCTTGCACGAAAAAACGTTTGTGAAGCTCCAGCTCTAGCACAGTCTTAATCGTTAGAGCCTAAATTATGAGAAAAATGAAAAAATTTAGCGAAATGAGATGATTTAGCTAAGGGTAGTTAGCTGATAAATGACCGCTATTTTGGTAATTTAGCTAAATTATCGTACGACCCACAGCCATTTAATGATAATTTAGGCCTTAATTGAGTCGCTTAGAGGGGTATAAGTGCAAAAAATGTAATATAAAAAATACAAGTGAACTTGTGCCCCTTGTCAATCGAAACATTCAGCTGGTCATTCAATGGTACATTTTCTGACCGATAGTGTCGCTTTTAAAATTTCGAGACAGTAATATCCCTTGACAACCACCTAAAACTACTACTCATCTAACAAACAGCACACCTAACTCCATTTTCAGGAATTTGTCACGTATACCCCTTGGCATATAAGCGCCTCAATTATAATTTAGCTGCGCTCTGTCAGTGGTATTATTAACTGAACTAGTTTCGGTGGGTCATCTAGTTCAATCGTTATTCTGTACAGAACATTGCGGTCGACACTGTCGTATGTTTTACAAAAATCGACGAACAGTAGGTGCACATTAATATTATATTCGTAGCATTTTGCTAGCACCTGTTTTATTGAGAATAACTGGTCTGCCGTCGATCATCCGGATCTGAAGCCACCTTGATATTCTCCGATGATGTTACCGTATTCATTGAGTCTTCGTTCGATAATTTTCATTAAAATTTTGTACACAACAATGATATTCCTCCGTAATTTTCGCAGTTCAGACGGTCACCCTTTTTGTATACAGAACATATTAGGATTTTGCAGATAAAATGATGACTTTCGCAATGAAGTGAAGTTAGTTGCGATTTTCATGTCTCAAACTGCCGCCAGGTGGCTCTGGTAGTAATGAATATTGAAGTATAAATATTCCTACATTTGGTCATGGAATCATTTCAGTTTTCGACTTCATTGGGATCGGAGAGAAAAAAAACAAAAAAAAACGTGGAAACGAGTCAAAAATGGTTACTTTTTCTTTAGGAGTTCAAACTTAGCCACAACGCAAGGGAGGCAACCAAAAACATCAACAGGGCATTTGGAGTGATACAGTAAACGAACGAACCACACAGCGATGGTTCGAAAAATTCCGATCAGGAGATATGACCCTTCAAAGTGAGCCATGGGGTCACCCAGCACCATCGATAGACCACGACAAGCTGCGTTTTCTAGTGGAGTCTGATTCACGCCAAACTGTAAATTAAAAAATTAAACGAGTTGCAGTATAAGACTCTTCCTAATCCACCATATTTACCAGACCTCTCGCCAACTGATTACCACTTTTTTAAACATTTAGGTCATTTTTTGGCGGAGAAACGATTTAACAATGAAGCAGCCACCTAAAATGCCTTCGAGGAATTTCTTCAGTCTAGAAAGTCGGATTTCTACGGAACTGGCATAAATGCACTTGTATCTCGTTGGAAGAGGTGTATTGCATCTGCTGGCACCTATTTTGATTAATAAAATTAAGTTTTATAAGAGTTAAAGTTGTTTGAAATTTCACTAGCAAAGCTACCATTTCATTTGCAACAACCTAATATGTATAATGAAAATTACGACACTTGATCAGAAATTGGGGAATATTGTTTAATTTTGCAATGAATTCATGAATTGCAAGGAAACAATGACTTTTAGTTAATTTTATTACGCGCTTTAATGAAAATTCATCGTCAATATTTTTCTCACTCGTTTAGTGAAGTCAATACCGTAAAGCCCAATTCTCTACGGCCCGAAGATCACCTCCTATGTGTACCAAATTCCTCTTTTTAAGTAAATAGTATTGATTCGATTGTATCCGATACTAGGTAAATAGATATTGGGTAACCACGATTGCTCAAAAGTATTGAAGTCGCTCATCACTAATTCAGGATTGAAAAATAGTATTATTAAGAAATTATGATTGCAAGACATATATTATTGTTTGGCATCGTTGTAGAATTCTCCTTAAGTGGCACTATAGCACAAATCAGGACTCCAGGTTTTTTTATTATTGTGGAAGGATTGTTAGCCTTGCGCACAACCCTCCATTTACGAATTTTTATGTTCGCAGATTAAGGTGACCCAGATATACCAACGTAGGTAGTGTGGTAGAATTATACGTCGAACGGGATTTGAACGACCTTCGCATTGTAGACCTACACGCTACCCACCAGGCTAAATCCAGGTTTCTTTGTAGAATTCCCAGCAAACAAAATAATTCGTTAAAGAATCGTTAATGAATTATATTAACGAGCGATTTCATCGTTAACGAGCTTTTATAACGAGCCATGAACGACTCATCAAGCGTACTAAATGGACATTCGTTAATAACTTACTTTTAACGATTCATTAATGAATTGTAAAACGCTTACAAGAGACGAGAAAATAAGCATATATAATATAATCGTTATCAATGAATCATTAATTTGTCGTTAATGATTTTCATTTTAATTCATTAATGAATATCTTTAACGGTTTATAAACGATATTATCTATGAAACTTTAACGATTTATTAAAGAACTTGGCCTTTAAAGCTAAATAAGAGAAGATCGCAATTGCTGCTTGTTATGTTTCTATTGTTTATAGCTTTTGAACATTTCACGCGCGGAAACCTCTGCAAACTCCAATTTTTTCACCGTTTGCGTTTGCAATATTTTGAGATATCGACACGAAATAATTCATATCATGCTCGTTTTAAGATCGTTATGTACGAGCAATCGTTAAATTGTTTGCTGGGTTGCGAATAATAATATAGTTGTATTGATAAGTCTTTTCAGAACCTGTGGTGGTCTCGAATCGGGGGCTCCTTCCGACGCTTGTGCTGCCTGGGCCTTATGGCTTCCTTATCACTCCTCCTTTCAGGGCCTGGTAATACCAATATACTGCCGTCTGTAGAACGATGTTTACTCAGTTTTAGCGCGAAATTTTGAATGTTTTTTAAGTTTATGTTGAATAGATAATTAACGATTTTTACTTCCATCTTGCTAGTTTCTAATTTTTGTTTCGTACCAAATGAGCATTTCGGATATCAAAAAAAAAAAAAAACTTTTTGACATGTAAGTTACATTTTTCATTAAAAGTCAATTGAATATGCTGCTGTTTACTCACTTTAGGCGCGGACTATATGTAAAATAGTTCCTTTCGTGTAAGGTTAGTACCTTCCGTTGTATGGAAATTTAATTTACTTTGGGTGCAGAAGTACTGAAAATACTCCTGAACCCAACGTAATGCGAAATTTGTCACTATATTTGTCCGGCTCAGTGCAAGATGTGAAGATACCGAGACGATCGCCTCTGATGGTCTACCGAAACTATCGCCGCAATGAAGGACAGTGTTGAAAACGACCCAAACACCTCCATTTGTCACCGTGCTCAAAATCTCGACTTCTCCACGTCCATACTGCAGCGAATATTGGCGAAAGATTTGGCTGTGCATGCGTACAAGGTCCAATAGACTAAAAAACTAGAAATGTGTTGTTCACGAACGAACTAGTTCATTTGAACTATTCACATCATTGAACTAAACGAACTATTCACTAAAATTGTCACATTTAGTTCGAAATGAACTGGTAGTACGCTGAATGTAAAATTGTATAGAACGAAGTGAATGAATGTTTGCACGATGTATTTGGAACTAATCTGATCAGACTGGTGCTCTGGTTTGCTTTAATGTATATGTTTAGTTCTCCAACGAATTTCGACCTCAATACGATCGTACCTTGCGAAGAAATGTAAACATTTAGTTCGAAGCCAGTCTACAGAATTGTTTGTGGATCGAATTAATCAGACTGGTGTAATTTTTTCAATTTGATATGTTTAATTCGCGAACGAACTTTCAACTTTTCAGTTTTTTCTTCTTCTTTTTTGTGACCCTCCTCTACTCATTTGTATATATCTCGGGAACGGATGTTCGAATTGAGTCGGGGTTCATCATTTTCCTCTTTTTCGAATCGATATATCTGTAAAATTCAGTTAACGATATTCAGTTTGACTCGATTATCTCCAAAAAAAAAAAATTATTTTGTAGTTTTTTCCACAAGTTTTGAGATCGGCTGCTCGAATTTAATCAGGTGTGGTTTTTTTCGTATTACTTCCTTTTTTTGACTCGATGTATCTGCGAAAAGCTTAATTAAGAATTTTTTCCAGATATCTTAAGAATCGAGTCGGGTGTGTTTTGTTATATAACTCGAGAACAACTGCTCGTATTAAGTCGGGTGAATTTTTTATTTCTCTTCTTTTTTGACTCGAGCTATTTTGCATAAAGCTGAATTTCGCATTTTTTTACAGATATCTCGGGAACGGCTGCTCGGATCTAGTCGAGTATTATTTTCTTTTTTGTTCCCGAGATATCTGCAAAAGGCTGAATTTTGTAGATACAACCTCCTAAAATCTAAATAAACTGAAAAACCTAACACAAAGAACTAGTCATTTTAGTGAATAAGAACTAGTAAACTAGTTCAGTAAAACAAACTATTTTGCCCATCTCTATCAAGAACTGCAGCCGCCAGACCATCAGTAGCGCCGTACGTTCTCTGATTGGGTCTTGGAAACAAATCTTACACCTCTTGTTATTACACACCCTATATAAAAGAATTTGAAAATTAAAAGTTTTAAATCCAGGATGTCAAAATTTTTTGATTAAAATATTCTTTATGGTTGCTGAAAGCGTCAAATTTTTGAAATTTTTGCCAAAATTGAATTTCGAAGGTCTTCAAATCAAACTCGACAGATTAACTACTTTCTCCGAATACTTCTAAGAAGATCTTAAGCATAAATAAAAGGAGAAGAAGAATTGTGATGCATTTGGCGAGCATCATTACGGTGGTTAAATTGAATTGCGGTTTCAATTTCAAAAAAAAAAACACTTGGTCTGAAGGTGTAGTATCGTTTACGCTGACGCCGGCCGTCTCGGCAGTCATAACACGTCTGAGATTTCTTTTCTTTTTATTCGTCTTACTTTTCGAGTGCAAATACCTTTCAGGTATGACGGTGTACAATGGCGTTACGAACCGCACCGCAACCGGGCGGTTATTCATTAAGACGGTAAAGTGAAATGGCAATACTGGCACGAGTAATTAGTGAAGCGCCGATGCGCAGTTGATTGGCTTCTTAGATGCGAGAACTTCTTATTCTTCACAGTGTGATGAATAAAAATAAAGACGCGCTCGCGCTGCTCGAGAGTACTGTGGAGGATCGTAGAGTGAGATCGATCTTGTTGCTTCTTTTGGAGCTCTTGAGTTGTATTTCTATGAATGAATCGCGTCATGGTGGTGGTTTTTTAGTCTTTTAAATTTTTTTGTTTTGTATTTCCAAGCATGCTCCAGACATACTCGTAATCTTCAACCATACATTTTGTTTTTGTTGTTTCGTTTTTTCTTCTTAATCGTAACTTGCCAGTTGCTGTCCGATCGCAAGATCGTGTCTTCGGATCAAGAAATCTACTTCCAAGACGCGGTTCAAAAATATGTTTTGCCTTGGTGTGATATGGGCGTACTATGGACGAGATCCAAACAAGTCATCGCAGATCGAAGTTGATGAATGGGCTGGACGCTGGTCAGCTATTTCAACATTTTATTGTTGTTGGCGGTTTTTTTTTTCTTTGTCTTGTTCTTAAAGATCGTGCCTCGAAAACAATCATTGAAGATCACTGGAAAGGAAATGCCTAATAAACACCGATTCAAATCTCGTTTTGATTCGTGGTTATTCCGATGTTTCGCCGTTTTAAATTAACGATCAGATAGTTTTGGTCGTAACTTTTGACTGATCGGATGATAGGAGGAGGATTATTTAATGTCTGTCTAATGCCCCCATTTTGGAATCGGGAGAAGGTGTAATGCGTACTGCGTACCACAATGGGGGTTGAATTTTTTTTTAGAATGACCTGCGTTATAGGCACTTTAGGCGTTTATGTGCAATGCACAAACACAGTCATGGAGGGAAGGAATGGGTTTGGGAAGATAGGAGAAGGGGAGTAAGAACGACCGTAACGAGTGGAGAAGCTGGTATATTTTCCTGTTGTACTGGCTGCAACTGACAAATATTTGCAGATGTTATGGGAGGCTGAATAATAGAAAGCGAACAGAAACCATCTACTGAGTATATAGACATTCTTGAAGTGGAACTGTTTCATTTTTACACCGTTTGCCCATTTTATTTTGAATAATTTTTAATCGCCAGTAGCAATTGAAAATTCAGGCTTAGAAAAATCTCACTGTCTGGAGTGGGAATCGAACCCACGACCTATTGACTGTGAAGCAAGCACGCTACCCACTACGCTACGGAATTCTCTTACATTTGATATCGCTAAAGCATTTGACAGAGTTTGGCGTAAATGTCTCTTGGTGAGGCTCAAACAGCCAGCTTTAATAATATTTTCGTAAAATGGATTGAGAGTTTCTTATATGAACAGAAAGGCTGGCTTCTTCCCCCTTTCCCAAAGATTCCGGCGTTCTTCAAGGCTCCGATTTATCACCCATACTCTTTTTTATTTTCATTAATGACCTCTGTCGTCAACTGTCAATCCGATTCATTGCTTTATGGATGATAGTACCGTGGGTAATATGCATAAATGCATAATGACACTCACCGCGTTCCAGTGGCATATAATACGAGGTTATTTGGTTTTTTTTTTACGGAATGGCTTGTGTAATAGGTAATTTTGGGCCTTATGTGCAATGCACAAACACAGTCATGGAGGGAAGGAATGGGATTGGGAAGGTAGAAAAAGGGGTGTGAGAACAACTGTAACGAGTGGAGAAGCTGGTATATTTTTCAGTTGTACTGGCTGTTATTGACAGATAACAAATGTATTTGCAGATGTTATGGGAGACTGAATAATAGAAAGCGAACAGAAACCATCTACTGAGTATGCAGACTTTCTTGAAGTGGAACTGTTTCACTTTTACACCGTTTGCCCATTTTAATTCAAATAGTTTTTCAACGTCAGTAGCAATTGAAAATTCGTACTTAGACAAATCCCACTGTCTGGAGTGGGAATCGAACTCACGACCTATTGCCTCAAGTCGATCACAAAGTTCTAGTTTTTAGTCTTTGTGGTATTACTCGTTTCGAGATGTCATTAGGCTCGAAGTAGAAAAATTTTATAATTCGAGTTGGCGTTGTATTGCATTTTTTTCTTTTCAAATATGAATAAATATTTATTATTGTCATCAAAAATCCAAATTGCGGATAGTACGCCTTGCACAAGTAAAAATTTTTAAAAACCAGTCTTAAAAGCGAATTTGAAAACTTCGAGTGAGTACGAATGCAATGCAGATGACATAAATTTTTACAACATACAAATTGAATGGATTGGTTGAATCAAAAATAATTTAATAATATTAGGGGTTGGAATTAATTCGTAGCGTTTTACAAAAGGTGGCGTTAATCAAGTATCCGTAGTCACATACACAAAAGCAAATATTCTCCATAAAGCTACTGTCATGCCGCATATACCAGTTCACTGAACGACATTTCTTTATCGAGTTTATAACATTTTGTTATGCGTCATCAAACATGTCAACGTTCGTGCCCGAAAATCTGTTTTTGCGGTGTTGCTTCATTACTTCCACATGAAGAAAAGTGCCGCGGAAAGTCATCGCATTTTAGTAGACGTTTATGGTGAATATGCTCTAGCTGAGCAAACGTGCAGAAAGTGGTTCGCTCGGTTAAAAAATGGCAATTTTGGCTTGGAAGACAAGGAGCATCCCGGACAGGCGAAAAAGTTTGAAGATGAAGAATTGGTGACAATGCTCGATGAAGACCCGTGTCAAACGCTTGCTTGGAGTTGACTCATCGACGGTTGGAAAACGCCTCAAAGCCCTTGGAATGATACAAAAGCAAGGAACGTGGGTCCCACATGAGTTGAAGCCGAGGGACGTCGAACGGCGCAAAGTCATCTGTGAGCAACTGCTTCAATGGCAGGCAAGGAAGGGATTTTTGCATCGACGAAAAGTGGGTGAGTTACGACAATTCTAAGTGTAAAAAATCATGGGGTTTGCCCGGTCATGCATCAACATCATCGCCAAAGCAGAATATTCATCGAAAGAATATCATGCTGTGCATATGGTGGGACCAGCTGGGCGTAATCTATTATGAGCTGCTTCAACCGAGTGAAACCATCACTGGGGACCTCTACAGACGTCAACTGATGCGTTTGAGCAAAGCATTAAAAGAAAAGCGCCTCCAATTTAAGGATCGACATGACAAGGTGATTTTGCTCCACGACAATGCCAGACCCCATGTTGCAAAAGTGGTGAAAACTTATTTAGAAACGCTGAAATGGGAAGTTTTATCCCACCCGCCATATTCACCAAACATCGCTCCATCAGATTTCCACTTGTTCCGGTCCATGGCAAATGGTTTGTCAGAGCAGCACTTCGACAACTACGAAATTACCAAGAATTGGATCGATTCATCGAATTTAAAGACGAAGAATTCTTTCGACGTGGTATTCGTGCTGTGCCAGAAAGATGGAAAAAGGTAGTAGAAACCGATGGACAATTCTTTCAATAATACCGCTGTAATAATATTTTCAGAATAAACCATCAAACTTTGCAAAAAAACGCTACGAATTAATTCCAACTCCTAATAATTCAAATATTTTAAGCCTAATCAAACTAGTTTAATCATTTTTAATACATTTTCATTCAGAAAATTCGAACTTTTTACGGTCGTAAAAATAACTTAGGGGTAACCCTTTAAGGGGAGTACTACCTAAAATATTGAAAAAAAAACGATTTTATTTTATTTCCGATTAATAATGTAGACTGGATTCTAAATCGATTGCCGAAAACCGCACCCCACTCGGATGAGTAGAATTCATGCATATTGTCGCAGCGCTTGTAACTTGGCGCTCGGCTCACTCCCCGGCCGCGGCGGCTCACTGACCTAATCACCACCCCTACAACCAGTAACACTACTCCGGCAAACCAGTTTATTTAATAAACAATAATTTTATTATTTAGATATTTACATTTTCCCCTTAGTGCGTACAGTTAATTCGACATGAAAAGTTTGAAGTGGCGGTGAACGTTGTTCTTGAATTGCTGAAAATTGTACTCCCCTGGAAATAGATTACTCGGTAATGCATTCCACATCATTGACGTCGGAGGGATAAAGGACTTCCTAAATTTAACTGTTCTCCACGGTAGGTGCTTCACCGTGTACTCGAGGGCGCGTGAAGTATTACTGGGGCATGTCCGAAAATCTTTTAGTTCCTTACAGTTCCATGGAAATATAAAATAAAATAATTCGACATTTCGACAAAGCTCAAGCAATTTCTTGTTAAGATCCTCTATAGGTGGTGAAGAAGTACTCTCCGAGAATTTGTCTTCGATTTTTTAGGAGGCATGGGCAATTGTGCGAAGATGTAACAATGCTTCCACAATAAGTAATGAAAATGTTAAGGAACCTGAAAATCAGGAGGCCAAGGTCCGATTTAAGCTTAAGTGCCATTGAAGAAAGCTGAAAAAATGCTCCAGAGTCTGAGCCTTCTCACTGCAGCCTCTGCAATCACTGGCTGTAATGCGTGGCCCGTGTGTCCGTAGGGACTTTCTATCGCGTCTCAATATTTTAATTGATATCCCTCTATGATTGGTCATAGCATCTTCGTGGTGTTATACGAGTCGCTTTGTAGCCATTTAAAATTGTTCCTTCCCAACACTTTGTTGACACAGATTGTCTTAATGGCTTTCAAGGCAATGCCAATATTATCCGTTTTTTCAACGGTGGCAACGGCAGATTCGTTTCTGGTCAGCCTGACTGCCATTTCGTTTACAGATACATCTCAATGACCCGGAATCCAACAAAGTTTGAAAGTGCAGGTTTTCCTCATTCTTTCAACATGTCCCAGCATCTTGAATTTCAGCTATAAGCGGAGAAGGTCTTCAGTGCAGCTTGTCTGTCCGAGTGAAAACTAACTTGCTTGCCATTTATTCCGCAAGGCCAATTCTGCTCCTTTCGTAATAGCCATTACCCCCGATTGGAAGACCGAATGTACTGGTAGATGCCTGCAGATTTGCAGGCTATCACAAAATATCCATAACCCAATCCCTCTTCCATTTTCGAACCATCAATAAATATCGCAATCTCGTCGTAATTGTCTGTCCGAAAGAGCATCTTTGATAGCACTGTATCACTACTATAGTTTGGGAAAGAAGATTCCATTCTCATACACTCTAGGATGGTAGAATGAAATTTTTTTTAAATTCGCCCTCAGACATGCGATCGAAATTTCAAGTCTCACAGCCGTATTGTGGGCCTTCTCCAGAATTACAGCATTCAGCGGCAGAAGACCCAAAATGGCTTCCAATGCCCCCGTCATATTCCTATGCAGGTAATTCTCTGAATGTCACTCAATTGATTGAATTATTTCATTTCGGTACTTTCCCACCATTCCAACGCACCGTATGTAACGATTGGAAGTATGATACTGATATAAATCCACCTTACCGTACTTAGTTCCAGTCCCCATTTCTTGCTAAAAGTGTAACGGTCGCTTACAAAAATTAAATTTTAAAATAAAATATAAAATTAAAATAAAACAACAGGAGGACCAATTCGTTGCTGGGTGTTTAGTCTTTCTACCATCTCACAGATGGTGCGACAAACAGCTAAGCGTCACTGGGAAAACCTAAGTGACATGCGCCAATTACCCGTTAGCCGTTAAGTGGGAAGAAATGAGGATTTGCTCGGCCTGTTTTTTTTATATACGTGGAAGGGCTCGGACCTCCCGAGAGACAGAAAGTGGAAGAACCGTCCTTTTTTTCTTTTTTTTCGTCAGTGAAAATGTACATAAGTTGGGAAAAATTACCGAAATTAGTATAATGCATGCGTTATACTAATTTCGGTAATTTTTTAGTGAAAATTTAAATAGATTGGTAAAACCACGTTATTTAGTGAAAATTTACATAAATTGTGGGAATTTACGGAAAGCGGAAAAACCGCATGGTTTTTTTCTTTAGTGCCCTGTTCACTCTTCAATTTAAACCATTTTGATCGTGGACGCTCATATCCATCCATTTCATTCAAAGGAAGCATAACTTGACCCAAGAACTAATCGATTCCCAAATTATTTCGATGAAGACAGATTAAAACTAGCTCTGCCCGATTACCCCGATCCGGTATTATTAATTCACATTCTTCGTGCCAATCAACATCCCGAAGCGATTTACCTTTGACCAATGTTTGATAGTTTTCTTTCCGAGTCCAACAGTCTCGAAAAAATTGTCTGTACAATTTCCTTTTTTCTTTCGTCAAAAGCCCTTTTGCTTTTTGAACTGTCACCTGGATATGCGTCGGACTTCACATTCTTTTGTCTGAGGTCTGGCGATCCCTCGAACGTTTTTTACACCTTGAATTCAAGCGCACAACACCCCTGGGAATTCGTGGGAGTGGAAATAATTTGCACAAAACTCCTTTTTACGAAATATTGGTAGCGGTAAATTAAGGAATTCCAATTCGGTGGCGGGTGCTGAATTGGCAGACAGGAGAAGGAAAATTTAGCTCTTTCGACGGAACCAACACATTCTTTCTTCACGTTAAAGTACAGGCACCTACAACAGTCTGGTTGTTCATAGATTTTCTGTAATCTCAGCGTCGAACTTCAAATGTCTAACCTAAGGGTGATTACAGCAATATCCAAGCAAGATATCCATATGGAAGGCTAAACGTTCGGGGTAAAAGGGACGGGAGGAGGGCGAGAGACAGAGAGATGGTGTCTTAACCCCGTGGTCGAGAGGTCCACCCCGACTGCAAACTCGTTTTTCCCTCTTTTCAAATATGTTCTGGTCGTTGCCCGCTGACTACCTCACCAGGACCTCCCAAACCTGGTGGCCAGCCTTCTTTTTCGGTACATAACTTTGAGTATGTCCATGAGGAGAAGTGACAAACCCATCACCACCGACGAGCTAGATGTACCACCCGTCAATTCGTAGACACTTCATGGAACACTGCCAAGGAGGCGTATCAGCAGGATGCCGACGAGAGGATTTCTGGTGAAACCACTCGTCGCGACTGTTACAAAAGTTCTTTTTACGTATGAAAAAGGCATTATTTGCTTCCTTAATTCTTTCCTCGACATTCAGTCCCCATCTGATTTTGTTGTCCAAGATAATTCCCAGATAAGTTATCCATCTGAAAGGCTTAGAGAAATTTCCCCAATGGATGGCAGATTGAAACTTTCTTTACTTCGGCTTCTGGTAAAGAGTATGAGTGTAGTCTTGTCAGGGTTGATCCTCAATCCTCACGAATTAAACCAACTGGAGGCAAAGTTTAATACTCTTTGCATCAGTTCGCCTAAAGGTATTTTTTTGATTTGGATGACTAAAGGTATGCCCAGGCGATGCCTCATTTTCGTGCGCTTAGCGCATGCCTTCTACAACAAAAGCACAAGCAAAACGCCCCCAATAGCGCAAAAGCAATAGCGCACAAGCAAATCGTTCTAAATAGTGCACAGGTGATCCCCATATCAGTCGAGGGGGATCTTTGCTTGTGCACTATTGAGGGCGTTTTGCTTGTGCTTTTGTTGTAGAAGGCATGCGCTAAGCGCACGAAAGTTAAGTAAATAAAGTAAAGGTGACAAACCCCTCCTTGTGGTGTTTCTCTATCCACTTGTTTTATCCCAGAGTCGTTTCCCATTGTGGCAAAAATTGCAGTTCGATTGTATAATTCCAAATCGACAATAACGATTACCGTGCAGTACATTTTAGAACCAGATTAGAAATCAAATAGAATTATGCGGTATACCCATAATTCAATTCAAAGTGAATAAATTAATTGCAACTATCAACAAATACAAATCACCCATTTCATTTGATAAATTCAATTAAATACTCAATAAAAATATCTGGCATAATTGTCAAGCTAATTTCAAGCACGATTAGAGCATTATCGAAATAAATTTCAGTGATTTAACGAAGATTTCACTGAATTGTTTTCGCGATTATTTCACTAATTTTGTTATACAGCTTTTTTATGATCTCACGTGTCATAATAACGTTCATGATTTGCCATAAACAATAATTAATAGATAGGTTAAAGTTGGATTGTTGTTTTTGTTTCGTCATTTACGATTGCATGCTGGAACTAATGAATCAGGGGGTTGGGTGCGGGGAGGAACCAAACACCACACACGGCAGACAATAATAAATAAAAACGTAGTGTCGTCAGAAAGAAGGCATTTGAAGAATTTCCGTTGCTTGCATATCGTGACGACGTGTGAAATGCGGACAAAGGGCGGACGGGGCGGGCAGGCAACGATACATACGATACACGAGAAAATATTCTAGTATATCGGAAAACCTACATGTTGGGTACACACTTGAGTTATGCGTTATTCGAATGGCATTTTATTGCACCGTGTATACGAGAGTTTTTCTTAGCTGGCACGTTACGAGCAGAAATATCATACGTTACAGAGTACTCGAGGCAACAAATATCCTCATTGTACGTATGTGAGTATGTCGGCTAAGCCCGAATGTATGGTTGGGTGTATTCAATTTTATAAATAGCCAAGATTCCAGGAAAATATAATTATTCAGAAATTTTTTCTAAGAGATAATCCCGCAACGGAGCTTACAAAAATGTTTTTCGCTCGGCTTGGGTTTTTATTTACTTGGAGAAGACCACCGCGCCTCTTCTTCTCCATAATGTAAACGCAATTTTTGTTAATTATATTTTATAATTCTGTTGAATTGTTTGTAATTGCGATTGAATAATATTGTGAATAGCGGCGCGATACAAAATATGTTTATTATTATTATTATTTTTTTCTAGAATTACATTGAAGAAAAATAACCCGTAAATTTATTGAATGTCACGCTATCGTGAAATCGGATCGCAAAAACAATAAATTATAGCTTGGATTGACTTTAGTTATAAGAGAAAAACAATAAAAAATAACTAAATTATGAGCCCAATCATACGATACTCTAGATAAAATTGGAAAGAGTTAAAAGTACCGAAAAATATGTCATCTCAAATTCTTTCGAATAGTTGATAGTGACTTTTGTATGGGAGGTGGTAGAAGGGCGAGGCTTGCAAGCTCTGAGTATGACACCGAACGTGGCATGCAAATGTTTCGTGTTGAATTTAACGTTCGTAGCGTTCATAATTTTTAAGGAAATTGAAGAATTTTTTCCTGAATTTTGCGCTTTGAAAATAAAACAATATTTCTATTTTACTTTTATTTGAAAACGAATAGAATTACACTGTTTACTTTTATTTTTTTAAATTTATGTTTATTTTATGTTTTTATGAGATCCTTCTAGACTGCTTGTTCTCTGGAGCACGCTACGCATGCTCGTTTTATAGTACGTAGCTCCGCCCCTTACTGCTCGGTTCAAAAACATAACAGACTTTCCGATTCAGCAACACTTCAGCTCTAGAGTTCGGATGCTCGTCAATGTCGCCGACAAGGATCTTTGTATGAGAGGTGGCAGAGAAAGTGAAAGGTTTTGTGGGACTTTGGGCGAAATATTGCGATCTCGATGTTATTTTTTTTTTTACCTCATTATTTTTTTCCGTAGATTACGATAAAACGTTTTTAGCAATTTTCAAAGAAATTGTGTTTTTGGAAGGAAATGAGTATCTAACAAACTGTAGAAAAGATATTCCACTAAAACTTGCGGCATTGCCTTTTCTGTACATATAAATATAATTGTAGTGTCTGTCTGTTACTTGTTTATAAATGGCTATAAATAAGTTTTTGCTTTATTTTAGCATTAACTAAGCAGAAACAAAGTTTTTTAAAAATTTGCTCTGTCTGTCTGTCTATCTGTCTTTCCGGTTTTCACGCAAAAACGGCTGAACCGATTATAATGAAACTTTCACAGTTTGATAGATGTGCACCGAGATGTAATCTGCGTGCGGTCTTATTTCAATACCCCCACGCCTTCCACCCCCTTCCATACAAAATGACTCATTTTGAAAAATATATTCTAATTAAATTTTCTTCAAAATCATTGAAGCAAATCATTTGAAATTTAGAATATACTATTTTTATCAGAAATGTGATCTATGGTATACAAATTATTTGAATCCCCCTACTCCTTCCACCACCTCCCATACAAACTGAACTTTTTCATAAAATGCTATACACCAATTTTCTCAGTACGTGTAACTTTCATCGAGCTTAAATGTTGTACTTAATCCTTAATTTGCATTATTAATAATATCGGGAAAAAAAATTAACCGTTTAGCTTCATTCCTACTACCACCTCCCATACAATGTGACACAATTGCACGACTTTACTTAAATTCGATTTTCTTGAAAACTGTAAATGTTACTGATCTGAAATTTAAAATATGTCAGTTGTAAATTAATTATAGTTGCTTTTCAAAAAGTCACTTAAAATTCCCTACTCCTTCCACCACCTCCCATACAAACTGCACTTTTTCATGAAATATTCTAAACTAATTTTCTCAGTACATATAACTTTAATTGAGCTCAAATTTCGTACTCTATCCTAAATTAGCATTACTAATATCGGGAAAAAATTAACCGAGTAGCTTCACTCCTTCTACCCCCTCCCATACAATGTGATACAATTCCATGTCTTTACGAAAATTCGATTTTCTTAAAAAGCGTGAATGATACAGACCTGAAATTTGAAATATATCAATTGCATGATGATTATAGTTGTTTCTCGAAATATCACCAAAAACCCCCCTTTCCTTCTGCCACCTCCCATAGAAATTGCACAATTTCATTAAATTCAATGCACTAAGTTTCTCAGTACCTACTCAATTTTTGAAGCTTAAATTTGGTACAAAACATTTTTATAGCTACTCTAGCATGATGTGAAACAAATTAGTTCAGTGCAGCCACTTCCCATACAAAATTTCATAATATCACAAAAATTTCGATTTCATCTATAGTATCGTATGATTGGGCTCTACGCACAATCGTAGTCCTGTTACGTTTTCAAGCTTAATGTTGTTTTATTTGGGTTTTTTTTTAATTAACACAAGCTATAATTATTCACATGTCCGAAATGCTCTTCAATACGTATATGATCTCAAATCACGGGGTTGATTTGATCACGAGCCTCTCCCATTCAAATGCGAGTATCATGCTATCTTTCTTAATAATTTATGGTTCTGATTCCAACAAAATACGAAACATTGTGTTCAAAGAGCCATTAAAGTAAGCGGATTATATATCCCACATAATGTATTACTAACTACATTCTCAAAAATTACTTATTATTGCGATTTTTATGCGGACAAAGTCGCGGGCGTTTGCTAGTATTAAATATACTTTAACTAATTCAATTAAAATTCAGTCTAAATTTAGCCGGTTTCATAGAAATTCTTCGTCAGGATGTCTATAATACAACCTAGCTAATAGACTTCAGGCGGAGATTTGATTTAGACCTTCTTTTTTTAAAAAAGACATTAAGAAAAAATTTACTCGAAAAGATATTTTATTGTAA
The DNA here is from genome assembly GCA_963669355.1 of Chorisops tibialis. Taxonomy (NCBI): domain Eukaryota; kingdom Metazoa; phylum Arthropoda; class Insecta; order Diptera; family Stratiomyidae; genus Chorisops; species Chorisops tibialis. Next base: position 10,906,643 of record OY770262.1, on the reverse strand, counting down.
CTTCATCAGATGAAATTTCTATGAAACCGCCTAAATTTAGACTAAATTTTTATTCAATTACGAGGGCGGACGATAATGACTGAAAAAATGAAGAAAACCAAAAAATTTATTTTATTTTTCAACTTAGTCTCCTTTTAGCTCGATACACTTAGTCCGGCGTTTTTTCCAATTTTTGGACCCCTTCCAAATAATAAGATTTCTCTAACCCTTCAAAATATGCGTTAGTTTCATTGATGACGTCATTATTCGTGGTGAATCTCTTTCCAGCAAGCCCTTTTTTCAAGTCTGGAAACTAGAAAAAGTCACACGGTGCCAAATCTGAAGAATAAGGTGAAGGGTGAAGCAATTCGTAGCGTAATTCCAATAATTTTGCCACTGCAACAGCAGATGTGTGAGCTGGAGCGTTGGCGTAATGAAACAGCACTCTTTTCTTCGCCAAATGCGGCCGTTTTTCCTTGATTGCAGCATTCAGTCGATCCAATAACTGAGTATAATATGCTTCCGTTATTGTTTTTCCTTTCTCCAAGAAGTCGGTGAAAATTATTCCTTTGGAATCCCAAAATACTGTCGCCATAACCTTTTCAACGGTTTTTGCCTTCTTCGATGCGCTTGAACCGGCTTCCATCCATTGTTTTGACTGTTGTTTGGTTTCTGGAGTGTAGTGGTAGATCCATGTTTCATCAACAGTTATGAATCGACGAAGAAATTCATTTGGATCACGCTGAAACAGTAGCAAATTGTGCTGTGAAGTTGTCACACGATTGCGTTTTTGGTCGATTGTGAGCAAACGCGGCAGCCATCTTGCGGATAGCTTCCGCATGCCCAAATGATTTTTCAAAATATTCCAAACAAATTCATATGAGATGATTACTGCCTGAGCTATCTCACGCATTTTCACTCGACGATTTCATAGCACGAGATCATGGATTTTTTCGATCATTTCTGGCATGGTGACCTCATTTGGACGACCTGGACGTTGTATGGTCTCTGTGCTCGTACGACCACGCTTGAATTCTGAAACCACTTTTAAATCGTTGCAATCGATGGTGCAAAGTCCCCATAATGTTTATCTAAATTTTCTTTGGTTACTTTAGCTGTTTTCCCTTTTAAATAGTTATGTTTAATCAACACACAATTCGTTTTTATCCAATTTCGAAATTTATGAAAAGTTAACTTGCAGTTTAGCAAAAACTAAAAAAGGTATCAGGCTAAGCCTTTGCAGGTAATATATTTAAGGATGAAGCATGTATAAAAAATACCAAATTCCTTACCTATCCCCTCCTTCTTCATTTTTACACGTCATTATCGATCCGCCCTCGTCGTTAAAGTACATTTAATAAGGGGCAATGCGGCAAGTTTGGGTAAAATATTCTTTTTAAAGTTTGTAAGATTTCCTTCCAAAAACACAAATTCTTTGAAAATTGCCAAAAAGTCTTCAAAAACAGTCTATATCTCAGGTTTAAATAGACCGAATTTGACTATGTACCACTCAAATGAGAGGTCTAAATGTCTGCAATCGTACCTAATTTTTATTTTTTCAATATAGTTTAGTGCAACATCATAAATCTCAAAAAAACCTCTAAAACAGGCGAAAATTTTCAAATTTTGCTATTTTTCAAGTCCTTTCCCCGCGGCCACAATATTTTTATCGTAATCTACGCAAAAAAAAAACAATGTGGCATTTTGCCAAAAAGACCTTTTTTGACCTAATCGGACTGGACTAAGATTTCGAAACTGCTTGTCACCATGGTTTTTTTTTTCAAATTTGAAAGTCGAAGTTGATATTTTTTAGTATTTATTGCAATTATTAAATTTCGCAAAATTTTAAATTCCTATTTTTTCTAGTTTTATGGAAATCGATATTCTGCATTTGTACGGGAGGGGGTAGAAGGAGTATACAGATCAAAACAAAATTTTTCGACATTAATGATATTTGCATTATTATACTGTGCTCAAAATTTGAAGTCGATAGCGTTGACAGTTTTGAAGAAAAATAATTTAATTGAAATTCCGCAATTTCTTGAAATTTGTATGGGAGAGGGTAGGTGGTGTGAGGTGAAGTTGATAATTGTATTGGTTTGGGAATGTTTTCACAGTGCATTTCGAATTGAAAGGAAAGATTTCCGGATTCTACACTGTTACGCTTTATTATTCGCGACGTTTCGGTCTCTGATGAAACCTTTATCAAACATCATAAACAGTTTGATAAAGATATCAGCGGAGACCGAAACGTCACGAACAATAATAATAATAGTGTAGAAGGTCTAACAACCCTTCCATAATAAATAATGAAAAAATGTTAAGGAACCTGAAAGCCAGGACGCCAAGGCCTGATTTGGCCTGTAGTGCCATTGTAGTAGTAAGTAGTGTAGAATCCGGAAATCTTGCCTTTGAACTGATAATTATGCTTTATTATTCTAATAATAGAGTTTTGTGATCAACACAGAAAAAAAAATTGTTACCCTGAAAAAATTTTTTTTTATCTCATTTCATGGCTAAATTAGCCTAAAAATGCACAAAAAAAAATCCGTCTTTCTGTACGCTTCCTCCCACCTCACATATGTACTCATATCTCAAAGATGCTTTGAGATAGGAAGGTTGAGTAAGTGAACTCCACTACCTAGATGGTTTAGGTTTAGGTTGTAGGAGGGTGGTTGCGTAGAACTACAATGCACTGGGGCCATCTAGTTGGGCCCATTGTACTCCCCCTATTGATTATAAGACTGATGTCAGTCCTCTTTTTCTAGCCCCTTGGCTCGGTTTGCGAACCGCAGCAAAGGAGACGACTGTTGGAGATTTGGGGACAGTGATAAAGATAATGTTCGACAGATTCTTCGTTTTCCTCGCAACCTTTGCAAAGGCTGTCGCTCCCGATCCGCAGCCTAAATGCGTGCAGCCTTCGCAAGCAATAACCTGTGGGCAGGCCAACAACAGTTCGGACGCTATAGCGACTACGTTGTAACAGCTGAGCTGTAATAGGGGGTACGAGGGTCAGGTTGAAGGGGAAGGCGGGGGAAGAAAAGAGTCAAAAACTAGAGTTGCTAATATCTCGAGATAGAAAGCTGAAACTTTGTCATTCAGATATGCTTGTTTATGGGATAAAAAGCCAAAATTAATATTTTTTTTTATTGAGTCCGAAAGGGGGGGGGGGGGGTGAGGGAGAGGAGCTAAAAACAAATTGTAGACCGAATTTTTTTGAAAGGAATATATCTTAGGAATTTCTAAATGCATAAAGCTCATTTTTTAGGACCATTTAGGTAGTATACCTATATAGCTCCATTATTATCGACTTCATAGGATGCAAATAATTGTAAGGGGGAGGAGTAAAGAAAACCGTTTAAAAATTAATATCTCAACTATCTCTGGAGCAATGTTATTGAAACTTGAAACATATATTAAGCAATACTAGAGAAAAAAAAAACATTTTTCAAAATAGTAGTACGAGAGCATTTCAAAAATGGTACACTTTTCAAAATTTCAAATCGTTATTTCTCAAAATCCCATAAAGATTTGAAATTTAGTCATATTTCAATTTAGAAATTTATGATTTTTAATTTTGGTAAAAATTTGAAGTTGGGCCGTGTAAGGGAAGTCGGGTGGCGGGCCAAAATGTCGAAAAATTTGAGTGATTTTTATACGGTTCTGCTAAAAGATACAAAATTCAAATTATGTCCTTTAAAGAGTGTGATGGCGAGCGCGGTTAATTTTCACATTTCTACTGATACAAGTTTACTTCTTCTTCTACAATGGCACTACAGCCCAAATCGGGCCTTGGCCTCCTAACCTTCAGGTTCCTTAACATTTTTCATTATTTATTGTGGAAAGGTTGTTACACCTTCGCACAATCCTCTATCTACGAATTTTCGTAAATTGGGGTGACCAAGGTATACCCAAGCAAGCAGCGTGCTGGAATTATGCGTCGATCGCGATTTGAACTCACGACCTTCGCATTGTAGACCAACACGCTACCCACTAGGCTATACCCTAGCTTCTAGTGTTCGGTAAAATAGCAGCGTGGTGTGTTCGAGTCTGTTCTAAATTGGCACATTAATTTTTTTGTATAAAAAAGTTAGTAAGAAGGTAAGAGTAGTTCATTAAAAAAAAATGTTGTCAACCAAATATTTTCATTAGTTAAAATCGGTCGAGGGAAACATTGTATCGAAGAGACACGTTGTCTAGGTCGTAGCCTAGTGGCTAGTGGGTAGCGTGTTGGTCCACAATGCGAAGAGGTCGTGAGTTCAAATCCCGCTTGACGCATAATTCCAACACACTGCTTGCTTGGGTATACCTTGGTCACCTCAATCTACGAAAATGAAAATTTCGTAGATAGAGGGTTGTGCGAAGGTCTGACAACCCTTCCACAATAAATAATGAAACAATGTTAAGTAACCTGAAGGTCAGGAGGCCAAGGACCGATTTAGGCCGTAGTGCCATTGTAGAAGAATAACCTGAAGGTCAGGAGACCAAGGTCCTATTTGGGCTGTAGTACCATTCCAGGAGTAGAAGAGACATGAAATAATATTATGGCAATGGAGAAAAAAAATATCGCGAAATAGAAAAAACGTTGGCATGTTCAACGAAAATAATGCCAAAAAAGGTCTCGGAAAAAAGAGGCGGTAAAAGGAAAACAACAGATTTGGAAGCACGATATTTTGGATGAAAGAGGTTTTTTTGTTAATTGAACTAAATTTTTCACATCATGCTAAAGTTGTTATCAAAATGTTTTATACAAAATTTAAGCTTCAAAAATTAATCAGGTCCTGATAAAATTAGTGTATTTGGTTTAGTGAAATTGTGTTGTTTGTATGGGAGGTGTTAAAATTAGTGGGGAGTTCTTGATGAATTTTTCAGAAATTGCAATAAACAGCATTGCTATTGCTATGGTTTAAATTGCAGATCAGTAGCATTCGTACTTTTCAAGAAAATCGACTTTTTGTAAAGTTGTGAAATTGTATCAGATTGTATGGGAGGGAGTAGCTAGGGTATAGCCTAGTAGGTAGTGCGTTGGTCTTGTAATGCGAAAGTCGTGAGTTCAAATCCCGGTCGGCGCAATATATAATTCCAGCACATTGCCTACTTGGATATACCTTGGTCACCTCAATCTAAGAGAATGAAAAATTCGTAGAAAGAGGGTTGTGCGAAGGGCTAACAACCCTTCCACAATAAGTAATGAAAAATGTTAAGGAACCTGAATATCAGGAGGCCAAGGTCCGATTTGGGCTGTAGTGCCATTGTACAAGTACAAGTATGGGAGAGAGTGGAAGGGGCGCAGCTAATCGTCCCATTAATAATTCGAAAAAAATATTTAGTTCGGAATTTGAGCTCGATAAATTTTACGCGTACTGAGTAAATTCGTTTATAGTATGTCATGAAAAATTGAAGTTTGTATGGGAGGTGGTAGAAGGAGTAGGGGTTTTAAATAATTTTTATACAAACGTTATAGAAATTATATATTTGAAATTTCAGATCAATAACTTTCATACTTTTTGAGAAAATCCGTTTATTTTCAAATTCTGAAAGTGTGTCGTTTTGTATGGGAGAGAGTAGAAGGGATGGAGCGATTTGGCCCCTTCACGAACTTCTCCTTATTTCTTGCCAAAAATGACGTGTACAAAGAGCAACGCGTTTTCGAGCTAGAGAGGATATGGACGGTCGGACATCCGTTTTTTAGATTTTTGAGTGATAATATGAACTTCTAAAAATGACCTGAAACAAATTTCAGCACGATAGCTCAAATCGTTTGAGATTGTTAGCGGACGGACAGACGGTCACTCGGAATTGAGGTTTTAGAGCGACAACAAATATTTCTGTACCCTTGACGACTCTGTCCCCGAGCATTATTTCTTAGCCTTACAATCGTCAAGGCAAACATAATATACTCTCAGATTTCATCTACAGCATAGAAGCCTAAACCAATCAAATAGGTGAAATTCAAACAATCTGAAATCATCGTCACTTCCTAGAAACTCGAAAGTAAATATTTCGTACCGTGATGAATAGTAAACCTTTAAATTTCCGAGAATACTGTCAGCTCTAGCTACTAATTAATTGAATTGAAAACCTCAAGCTGGTGAAAGGAGTGTGTACGGAACCCATGACTAACGAGTTTTCCTTCGAATGCAAAAGCCATATAGGCCAAAACTGATGAGACACGAATATGTGATTGGCTAAAACCTGAAAGCAATTTCTCAGCCCAATAAAATTTTACGGAAGAATTTTCTCGGCTTTTCGGATGAATCAGTTTATTTTCCGTGGTTTATGTCGCAGTAGTTAGGCATATGATTCAATGGTAAACCATTTTCAATTACCCCGAAATTTCACCCAACTTTAAGTCATTCTCGACTTGAAATCAGATCGGTTCGTAACTTTGATAGTGCCTGAATGATGAAATTCGAAACTATTCGATTTTATATGGCTTTCTCTTATTTACAATTGGCATCTCTGCACTCCGTAATAGTGATGGGATATGCGAAGAGGTCCAAAGACAAGCAAGAGTTTTCTTTTGAACTAGCGATTCCCGCGACTGTATCCGCGTAAGAATCGCAATAATGAGCAATTTTTGAGAAAGTAGTTAGTAATACATTGTGTGGAATATAATCTGCATGGTTTAATGTCCCTTTGAACACAAGGCTTTGTATTTCGTTAGAATCAGAACCATAAATTATTAAGAATGAAACCATGATACTCGCATTTGTATAGGACAGGTTCGTAAACAAATCAATCCCGTGATTTAAGATCATATACGTATTGAAGAGCGTTAAGGGCATGTGAATAGTTATAGCTTGTGTTAATTAAAAAAAATATATCTTTAAGCTTAGAACCATAACAGGATTACATTTGTGCGTAAAACCCAATCATACGATACTATAGATGAAATAGAAATTTTTGTGATCTTAAGAAATTTTGTACGGGGAGTGGTAGAAGGGGTGACAGCATTGAACTAATTTGTTTCGCATCATGCTAAAGTAGCTATAAAAATGTTTTGTACCAAATTCAAGTTTCAAAAATTGATTAGGTACTGAGAAAATTAGTGCATTGGTTTAGTGAAATTGTGCAGTTTGTTAGGGAGGGGGTAGAAGGGGAGTAGGGGTTTCTAGATTTTTTGAGAGACAGCTGTAATCATCATTCAATTGATATACGAGGCTGAATCAAATATAAACAGGAATTATTTTCGTACCGATAGTGAGGTGAACAAAGAGGGGCCTGGCGCCTGAGGTCCACTGGCGGGAATGCCTAGAGGACTTTGCACTGCTTTAGAACGCCACATTATCACGTGTTCAGTATAGTATTGGGTAGGACAAGAATTTTTGTCCCAAGTTTGTATGAGGGGCTCGTTTGCAATTTGAGTTGGTACAATGTCCCACCTCAAATGTACCACTCACATGTACGAAGGCACGTGGTAGGTTAACGTACATACAATTTGTCGTAGTAGCATACAGACAATTTCCCTCACCTCAAATGTAGTGTGAATGTGAAATTGCGAATGAGGTAAGGCCATAGGGTTAAAACACTAAACATTCTCAGTACATGTACACATGTAGAACATGTACACGACCTAAGAGCGCAATATATTATCTGCGGCCCTGACCCAAGGTCTCTAACCATGCATACATGTCTATGTCATTACCTCATTTGCCACTATCGTATCTCAATAAGACGAACTTTATGGATGCGTACCCGCCATATGACAGTGCTACAATTTTACATTCATACCTCATTTGAGGCTCTCTACAGCTTTCCTGGTTCATTACAGACGATCTCGGATTTCGGAAAGTGTCCGCAAGGTTGGTACTTCGTCTTCTCACCGAAAATCAAAAACGGAATCGTATGGAATGATGCCAACGGCATTTGAACCGTTATGAGGCTTGGTGGAAGGTTTTTTGCACCGGATAATGACTTGTGATGAAACGTGGGTGCGCCATTATATCTCCGAATCGAAGCAAGCAAGTATGGCCTGGCGAATGAAGAACGAATCTACACCTGTGAAAGCCAAGACTCGGCTCTCGGCTGGGAAGGTCTTGGCGGCCGTATTTTTGGATTTTAAAGGAGTCCTTCTTCTTCTTCAATGGCGCTACAGCCCAAATCGGGCCTTGGCCTCCTGACATTCAGGTTCCTTAACATTTTCATTATTTATTGCGGAAGAGTTGTTAGCCCTTCGCACAACCCTCTATCTACGAGTTTTTTATTTTCGTAGATTGAGGTAACCGAGGTGTACCCAAGCAGATAGTGTGCTGGAATTATGCGTCGACCGGGATTTGAACTCACAACCTTCGCATTGTAGACCAACACGCTACCCACTAGGCTACATCCTGGCTTAAAGGAGTCCTACTTATTGATTTTCTCCACGAACGTTGAATTGTAAATGCCGAATACTACTGCCGACTTTTAGATGAACGGCATATCGTCAGAAAAGATGCGGCTTTCCCAGAAGAGACTTTATCCTGCTGCAAGACAACACCCGGCTCATACAGTTGCGTTAACTACGGAAAAAACTCAAACATTGTTGTGGACTACACTTGAACACCCTCCCTACAGTCGCCCTGCGACAACCACCTGTTTGGACTGATGAAAGAGGCTCTTGAAGGACAACGTTTTGATTATGGCGTAACCATCTTCGTTTTACGAAAACGGGATTGTAAAATTACCCATTCGTTGGGAAGAATGTGTCATGAAATCGGGTGAAGGAGGGGGAGGGGGGAGAAGCTAATCGGTCTACTTTTCCCCGATATTATATTTAATTATAATACTAATTAAGGATTTAGTACAAAATTTGAGCTCGATAAATGGTATACGTAAATTGGTTTATAGTATTTCATGAAATAGTGTAGTTTGTATGGGAGGTGTTGGAAGGAGTGGCTTGAATTCAAATAATACAACCGCACATCAGATTTATGATGAAAATAATATATTGTCAAATTCAAATTATTCGCTCCTATGTTTTTCAAGAAAATTTGATTTCATATGGCAGAGGTTGGAAGGCGTGGGGTTATTGAAATAAGACCACACGATTACATCGCGAAGCATACCTAATAAACTGTGAAAGTTTCATTATAATCGGTTCAGCCGTTTTAAAAACGTGTGTTTCTGCTTATTTATTGACCAAATAAAGCAAAACACTAACTCATATCATATATAAACAATTAAAAGACAGACAATTATATTTATATGTATAGATTTGCAAAATTGTAGGATCGCTAATCAAAATTCAAATTATATCATTTTGACGTACTTGAATTACTAATTTCTTATTTGATGTCGATGGTTCAAAATCATGTATCTAATAAATCTAATTCAATGCTATTGAAAGTAGTGGACATAATAGATTAGACAATGAGGGTGTTTCTTTAAATTGAAATAAGACACAGAAAAAAGTTCAAAGATAATTTTACGGCAATAATGTTTGAATATGATTTCGGGCATGAGGCCGCCACGGTTGGCGCGTACATGGCGTAATCTGGAAGTCCAATTTTCACACACACTTCGCAGTAAATTAGGCTGTACTTTGTAATGTCTTTGTAATGCTCACCGTTGACTGCAACGTTCTGACCATCATCATTTTTGAAGACATATGGACCAATGATTCCATCAGCGCATAAAGCGCACCAAACGGTGACTTTTTCTGGATGGAATGGTGTTTCGACAATGGTTTGTGGATATCATCGCTCCAAATGCGGCAATTTTGCTTATTGACATAGCCATTTAGCCAAAAGTGTGTTTCATCACTGAACAAAATTTTCAAATGAAATTGTTGACTTCCAGATGACGCCATGTCCACGCCAGTGGCGGATGCCACATGCACAAAATCATATTCAAACATTAATGCTATAAAATTATCTTTCAAATAAAGCCAATTTCATGGATATTAAAAACATTTTTCTGTGTTTTATTTTAATTTATAGTTCTCCGCTTCTAAAAAAAACACCCTGAATAATCAATGATTTTTAAGGAATTTGTGCTATGATTTAAGGTCCTTCTATACCTGTCTTCTTCTTGTCTGGTATTTCTTGTAAAATTTTGCACTCTTAAAGTTTAAATGTGTATTTTCGGCTAGTTTTGCTTGTTCTTACATTAGATGCTGATTTTTTGTAGTTTAACTCGTCGCGAAAGCGGTATTATTCACATTTTAATTTGAAATTTAAGATTTGGGTCCATCCATTTCCTAAATTTTAAATTAAATTTAATAACTAATGCAAGAACGCGTAAGACTGGCCGAAAGTGCACATTTATCCTTTAAAAGTGTAAACTTTAACAAAAAACATAACAGGGCTACGATCGCGCATAAAGCGCAATCTTACGATACTCTAGATGTCATCCCAAGAAATTTTGGATGGGGAGTGTTAGAAGGGGTGATAGCATTGAAATAATTTTTTCTCCATCATGCTTATACAAAATGCTTACTCCAAAAATTGAATGGGGACTGAGAAAATTAGTGAGTTAGATTTAGTGAAAATGTGCAGTTTGTATGGGAGGTGGTAGAAAGAGCGGGGGGATTTTAGTGATTTTTTCAGGAATAACTAGGAATATTATAAAATTGACAACCATTAAATTTCAGATTAGTACCATTCATACTTTTCAAGAAAATCGATTTTTTGTGAAGTTGTGAAACTGTGTCATATTGTATGGGAGGGGGTAGAAGGGGTGAAGCTAATCAAATATTTTTTTCTGATCTTAGTGATAATACTAATTAAGTATTTATTACAAAATGTGAGCTCTATAAATGTTATATGTTCTGAGAAAATCGTCTTAGAACATTTCATGAAAAAGTGTAGTTTGTATGGGAGGGGGTGGAAGGAGAGGGAGGACGCAAATAATTTTTCTACTGTGGATTTAAATCATTATGAAAGTAATATATCCCAAGACTCAGACTAATAGTTTTTACACTTTTCGAGTAAATTAATTTATTGTTAAATTGCGAATTTGCGTTATTTTGTATGGGAGGGGGTAGAAGGGGTGAAGCTAATCGTCTAGTTTTTCTTCGCCTTACTAACAATTTTAAATAAATATTTGGTGCACAATTTCAGCGCGCTAAATTTTATACGCACTGAATAAATTGGCTTAGAGTAATTCATGACAAGTTCAGTTTGTATGGGAGGTGGTAGAAGGAGGAGGAGGACACAAATAATTTTTATACGGTAGATTGATATTATCATAAAAGTAATATATTCCAAATTTCAGGCCAATGGCTTTTATACTTTTTGAGCAAATCCTTTAATTGTCAAATTGCGCAATTGTGTCATTTTGTATGGGAGGAGGTAGAAGGGGTGGAGTGATTTGGCCCGTTCACGAACTTGACCTTACTTTTTTGTCAAAAACGATGTGTAAAAAATTTGAACTATCTAGCTCAACGCGTTCTCAAGCTAGAGAGCGAACAGACGGACGGACAGACGGACAGACGGACGGACAGACGGACAGACGGACATCCGGTTTTGAGATTTTTGAGTGATAACATTAACTTCTGTATCATTCATTTTTTTCTCCAAGCATTATTTCTTAGCGTTACAAACCTTAGAGCAAACTTATAATACTCTCAGATTTCATCTAGAGTATAAAAAAAGAAAAAAAAAACACTAAACAAGAAGAAGATAGGAATAGAACAGCCTTACATTTTAAATTGAAGAAATTGCGATACGAGCCAATTTTATAACACCTTGCTTTTGTAAACTCAGATTTCTAGTCCGATGACAAGAATTAGAAATGTGATTTTGTAACCAAATTTTAACTTTTTCTTTGGAATATCGAAGGACTTGGGCCATTTACGAGCTTCAATCAATTCCTTTTAAGCCCCCTTTAGGGGCATAGGACAGAAATAATTCTCTTCCACAAGACGCGATCCTGAGTATCGGCGTTTAGTTTTCGCCAGGACTTGTTTATTCCTCTGGCTTCCTGAACAACTGCTCGCGTCAATGTGCTCCATAGTCGACCAACCCGACGTCTTCCTTGAGAATCATATTCCAGAGCCTGTTTAGCGATGTTCTAGTCTGGTTTCCTCAAAGTCTAACCGATCCACTGCAAGTTCAGCCTTTGAATCTCAATGCCTATTTTAGTCTGGCCAGTTCTGCTCCAAAGTTCGTCGTTGAAGATCACTTCTGATCCAAATACTCCTAAAATGCGTTGAAGATATTAGTTCATGAAAGTTTCTTGGTAAGTCGAAAGGTCACTTTCCATGTAGTGAAACCATATAACAATACGGATTTGGCGCATCCGTGACATACTCACAGCTTCGTGTGTAGGGAGATCTCTCTTAACTTCCAGAAAGGGGAAATGATAACGAAAGCGTGACGAGCTTTATTTATATGACCCTCTATGTCCTTTTCGGCTCCGCCGTTGATTCTGATAATGCTTCCGAGGTAACAAAAATCTTGCACCTCTTCCACTTCTTGTCCGTTAAGAACAATCGGAATGCTTGTGTTCAAACGAGCTTGACTTTACTTTTTTTTGTAAAAAATTACGTGTATAAAATTTGAATTTTCTAGCTGGATATGTTCTCGATTCTTCGAACGTATACACAGACATCTGATTTAGAGTTTTTTTTTAGCAACAATAAGCATTTCTGTATAATTACAAACTTCGGGTTCAACGTCCAATACTCTTCTGGACTATAAAAATATTCTTTCAAGCAAAATTCTTCACTTCTACAGAGCGCTGGTCGTTTTTTACGACCGGCTGGTAATTTAATCGTAAGAAATTTTATGAATGAACTTATCGGGTGTTGATAGCCGCCAGTTCCATTAGTCCGTGCGTACTACGAAAGACATACTATGTAGCGTGCGTCGTACAGAACTACTACACTGGAGCCAGTGGTTAAGCCAACTCCCAAAATTAATACTTTGGGCTTATGGTGTAGCTATATGGAGGGCTGGCTAAAGTCGTTTTTTTCTGGGTGGCAAATGGCGGTACCAGATTACGATCGACCAGTCAAGAATGAACATAACGTAAAGGAAAAAAAGCTGTAACGTAAGAAAGAAAAAAAACTGCGAGCACATAAAAAATTGTTTTGATGAATTTCAGGAAGTTGAAAGAGGTTCGGCGATATCTTTTGTAACAGTCGCATTAATTTTCAGTCATAACATCCAATGAAGGAATTTATTCGTTTCGCATAAAGGAAATGAATTAAAAACAAATGTGATTTTTTTTTATCTAATATATTCGATATGAAACATTTTTTAAGTTATGACATTCCGTTTGATGACCTAAAATTTGTGGTCTGATTCATAGCTACTCATGAGTCATGACGCATATTTGAAAGAATAAAAGATATCCAGGGAATATTTTTTTGTTTGATCCGAAATTCCGCATTTCAAATTAATCTATAATATATCTTTCTGCTAATATACGTACACCGGCACCTATTAGGCAGTGCTTGAATTATTGGTTTGAATCTCGGATATTGAATCGATTAGATTTCATAACAAGATCTGTACATTAGTCAAACGACTTAGAAATAGCTACTTGGAACACAATTAAATCGTGAATTCGCTGTAATCGTCAATTTTATATACATATATGCAAAATTGATTTACCACCAAAGTTCAGATAAATCTTTATTTCAGACGGCAGCAAACGATTCCGAAATAATCAATTGTTTTTTTTGCCTATTATTATTTTTAATTTGCTATTTTTCTACTTAGCTAATCATATCCGTCACTTTATCTATAAGCATGAGACCTTCGAGGCGCCAAACTCACTATCGCTGACAAGAGTTATTTAATCTCTTGACAATGTTATTGAAAAAAAAAATTAATTCGGGCCAAATCGATGTCATCGATGTTAGAAGGCAATAATTTTTTTTTTTTTTTTGGATAGATAATTTATGTTTTGATGGTGAATTGTTGAGATATATTTGATGAATTTTGTAGTATTTAAGAGAATATTTCAGGGTTTATCACTGTTTAGATTTATTAATGGGGGCATTTTTCGGTCGCTGCTGAGGCCTGTTTAGCAGCACGATCTCAGCAGAAACCGAAGCGTCACGATTAATGAGTTGGAACAGTGCGAAATCCACAAATCTTTTCTCCAATTCAAGATGCATTGTTGAATAATTCGTTTATTTCAATTTGCTAATTGATGGAGATTTAGTAATTTGAGAGCTTGCTATGACGCTAAGAAATAAGGCTGGCTAGGAGTACAGTTCCATCTAGAGGATGTTTAGCAAAGATTCGATTATTGCTAAAATTGATAATAATGCTGTTAGCCCCAGACTCGTTTACAATAAAAGAACGAAGAACTTTTGCACGTTACAGGCAGTCGAAAACTGGAGAGGAGCCGTCGAGCCCTCTCTAGATCTTATGTCCAGTATTGTTGTCGCAGCTCACAAGTCACTGCACATATATTAATTCTGCTCAAAAGTTAAGTGAAAATAAAGAAAAATGTAGATACAAACTTATATTAGATGTGGTGAGACTCCCACCTTGACACCTGCAGAGGACGGGAGGGGGGAGGGGTCTTTCTTGTTATTATGAATATCGTTGTCATCGCAGTTCACATGTCGATCGCTTTATACTATAGTGTGAAGAGAACAGAACAGAAAAGGGGACGCATTAGATCAATGAGGGGAAGTGAAAACACTTCAGATAAACGCCAATTGCTGTGAACGGTGGTGTCCAATTGATGTTCTCTGCAATATTTTCACACTTCACGAGACCATGCCCTTCGTTCATACATACAACGTATTGCATCCATTACTGATCCACTTTTCTCAAATTTTTCCAATCAACATTCAAATAGTGGATTTTCAAATCGAATCAATTTCCTGTTAAGACTTCCATAGAAATAGTATAGAAAAAGTTCTCTTCTTTCACAAGGCGCGATACTGACCAGCCTTGTCGCCAGGACTTGTTTATTCCTCTGGTCCCCTGTTCAACTGTTAGTTTTCATGTGATTCTTGGTTGACCCACCTTATGTCTTCCTTGAAGGTTGCTTTGGTTTCTCGAAAGTGACCGATCCACTGCCACTGTCGCCTTTGAATCTCAATGTCTGTCGTAGTTTGTCCAGTTGTACTTTTCCAAATTTTGTAACGACAATCGTTGTGCCACACAATTAAAAAATAAATAAATAAAAATTTGATTTTTCGAAATTTAATTTATTTTTTGCATTTTTATTTTTCGTTTCTTCACAGTTTGCAACAGTATGGACATTCGAAATACACCAATTTCGCTACAAAATTTAACCGGATGTCGTGTAATCGAAGGTTTTCTTGTAATAACGCTCCTGGACGTTTACAATCCTTTCGATTACGAAAACTATTCATTTCCATTGCTAACGGAAATCTCCGATTATCTTTTACTGTACCGAGTTAATGGCTTAACAACGCTGGAAAAACTATTCCCGAATTTACGAGTGATCCGTGGAAATACGCTATTCGAAGGTTTCGCATTGGTCCTTTACGAAAACTCCTATATGGAAGAAATCGGTTTGAAGTCCTTGACGAATATCAATCGTGGCGGCGTACGAATCGAAAAGAATGTTAAATTATGTTTTGTGCATACGATCGATTGGAATCGAATCGCTACGAATGCTAGCGCCGAAACGTTGGTTTTTAAGGTATTTAGTAAAATTATGTTCTAGGATTTAATGAAGTATTACTAAATTTGTTTATTTCAGGGAAACAAAGCGACCAATGAGTGTCCTTCATGTACAGGAGGCTTCACGAAAACACTCGACTCGAATAGTGTCGATTGCAATAAACGCTACTGTTGGAATCAAAATAATTGCCAAAAAAGTATTTTGAATTTAATGATTTTTTAATACGAGTATTTTTAATTGATAATTTTTAATTTTTTTTTTTCAGTTTGTCCACCGGAATGCGGCAACCGAGCGTGCAATGAACAAGGTAAATGCTGTGACGAGTCATGTTTGGGAAGTTGTTCCGGTCCGAATTTAAATCATTGTTCGGTATGTCGTCATTTAGAAGTTGGCGAAGGGAGCGACATGAGATGTTCACAGTTTTGTCCGAAAAAGCTATTCAAGGTAATTAATTACTAATACTTTAATCTAATTCGTTCTAGTTCTGTTTCACAAATATCCAGAAAAGAGAAAGGATACCGAAGGCCTAACGAGCTTTATTTAGATGAGCCTCAATATCCTTTTCGGCTCCGTCGTCCATGCTGACAATGCTTCTGAGATAGCAAAACTCTTGCACCTCTTCCACATCCTGTCCGTTAAGAACAATCGGTGTGCTTGCGTTCGAACCTACGTGCATGTTCTTGGTTTTACGCATATTTATTTTCAGTCCCGCCTCTTTGCATTTAGAATGCAACGAGTGAACATTTGATTCTAAGTCCGAATGGTTACAATGTTAAATAGTCTCCATTGAAGACCTTTACCTTCTCCACCTTCCAGTGCAGCTTTCAAGATGTCATTTATTACCACCAGAAACAGGGCTGGTGATAATATGCAGCCTTGTCTGACACCCGTTCGCACAGGGAAGCTCTCGGACAGCTCTCCTCTATGCAAGACGCGACACTTTGCATCTTCGTAGGATTCTTTAATCATTGCTATGACCTTATCTGGAATACCTCTCCTACGCAAAGCATTCCATATGTAATCTTGCTTAACGCTGTCGAGAGCCTGCCTTCTCGAAGTCCACAAACATGAGATGTAGTGGCGAACCCATTTCGGCTGACTGCTCTAATATTATCCGTAGGGTATTTGTGTGGTCGGTACAAGACGACCCTTTACGGAATCCAGCCTGATAAACTTCGAGAGTGCTCTTGACGACATCAGTAATCCTATTGAGAATTACCTTAGCCATTATTTTTGATACGGCAGTAAGTAGACATATACCACGCCAATTGCCACAATTCCGAAGGTCGGCCCTTCTTCGAAATTTTTGCAATGACGCCCTCTTTCCATTCAGTCGGATATCTTCCTTCATTCCACACCTCAGTAAAGAGTGGGAGGAGTACATCGGCTGTTATTTCCGGGTCCGCTTTGAGGAGTTCGGTTGGTAGTCCGTCTATACCTGGAGCTTTCCTTCCCGCCATTGACCGAATGGCGGAAACTATCTCTTCCTTATCTGGGGGATCGTCCCTAATAGAGGATTGTTGCGGTTGGATGTTTGGAAGTTGGTCTGTTTCCGGAATATCTTCCTCTGACAAGATGTTTAAAATATCAGAGAAGTATTCCTTCCATCGTCGCAACTGATGTTCACTCATATTAAGGAGAGTTCCGTTGACATCTCTCACCAGGTGGTTGGAGGTGAAATTCCTGTTCGTCAACTGTTTCATGATTTTAAATAGTGAGCCCATATCCCCAAGGTAACCCGCAGGTTCTGCCTTGTTTGCCAGATCTTCAATGGCCTTTCTCTTGTCGCGTCTAACAGCCTTTTTAAGCTGTTATATGAGCATCGCGGTAGTTCTGCCTCAGGTCGGGCGTTCGTTGGTTGACATCGAGTTGAGAGATGATTGCCAATTTTGCTTTTTTCCGATTGTCAACCTTGTCCCATGTGTCCTGCGACATCCAGGGTTTCTCACCGCTTTGCACATATCCTATAGAGTCTTCAGCACTAGTTAGAAAAGTGTTTCTGGTTGCCTCCCAATTGGCGTCCAGTATGCTTATTTCATACTCACCCAATGTGGATGACTTTTCGCGTGGAATAGTGGTGTATTCGCGTTTTTTGTTGGGATCTCTGAGTTTGTCCACATTAAGCTTGCGCTTTATTTGAAGAATTTGTGGTTGTCGGATAGCTGCTGTACACAATCTCAAGCAGGCAACCATCAACTGGTGAAATAATTGGCGAATACTAAGGTGGATTCAGAACCGGACGATCTACAATAGACCAGATATTCTCGGTGAAACACGTTCGTGAGAAGTGCTGGGAATATAACACAGACGTGCACCAAATTTTAAACAAGCATACGACAGTATCGGCAGGAGCGTACTGTACCAAATCATGCTTGACTTTGGAATTCTCCCAAAACTAGTCCGACTACCAAGGTCCACAATAACAAACACTTAGTCCCAAGTGAGAATACAAACCGATTCCACAACCATCTTTCGAACGGAATGTGGAAAGCAGGGAGATGGTTTAGCCCCCATGCTTTTCAACTTCGCACTAGAGTATGTCGTCCGAAAAATCTCAGTCGACACCAACGGGACACTACTATTCAAGCCCACCCAACTAGCAGCATACGCTGACATCCTGGGAAGATTCTTCTCTACCGCTAAGGAGGTTTTCGTCAGAGAAGGGCACGCAATTTTGCGTCCTTTCTCGTTTTCAGTGGTGAGTAGTCTATGTGCTGTGTTACGAGCTTCCCTATGTATTTCCCGATGTAGGGGAGTTAGACTGAGAAGTACGTGTATTGCTGCAGTGGAAGTATTACTTATAGCTTCAGTTATACCAATGCAAGCAAGCCTTTGTATTTTTGCCAGCTTTTGCTGAGTAGTTATGCAGTATTTTGCGCCACCGTGCCGAAGCTGTGTATGTTACTAAGGCCTTAGCAATAGGTATACCTCTATATCCAGTATGTCTACTCTTGATTGAGTTCTCATGTTTTGCCCGGCTCATGCAAGTCCAGAGGGATATTCTCGCTCCTTCATACTCACAGTTTGGGTACAAAGAGCTATGTATATCTCCTGCCTGAATTTAATTATGAATGTTGGACTATTGCCATATATTCTGTGCATTCGGATTGCATCTCATTATAAGATGCTTGCTCGTTCTTGTGCATAGGTACATCAAGTCCCTTTATGGTGTTTGAGACAGTCTCTAAGCATTCACCAGGGATTTACGCTGAGCATTTGACGATCTCTGTTGTACCAACCACGAGAGGCAGCTCTATGTAGGCCGCCACTAGATCCTCGGTACAGAATCCTGAAATCGGAACATATTTACTACCTTTTTTAAAAATAAACATGTTCCTGGTCTATCTATTGGTAGAATCATAGAGAAGCTCACCTACATTTATCCCTCTTGGCTCTTGGATAAGAGTAATGCTTCAGTAAGTCTGCGTGAGATGATAGCTAATGCGGTCTTGGCAACCTGCAGGTTTGCCTGAAGACAACGGAAAGTCATTTTTATTGTTGAGGTAGCTTGGTTGGCTGCAACTCTAATATCCTTTGCGCCAGGATAAATTGGGGTGGTGGATATTTCTTGTCCTCCGGAAACGGTCCGAGTGGATGCTTCCTGTGCATCACATTTAGAAGCTTCAGGCTGTTGCCCCGGCTTGTTTATTGGCAGTTTCTGTAAAGAGAGTCTTTACGGAGAGGTGAGCTTTCTCAGTATCGTCCGTCCCTTCTGACATCAAATTCTCGGTCCCGTTCCAATCCTATTCATCTTGATCCTCACTAGGATTTCTGAGAAGTTTAGGAAAGGACAGCACCGAATTTCGATTAGTTCAGCAACAGATGATTCATCAATCGAAAAAACAAACATTTGCCTGCCACTTTTGAATTTTAAGACACGCATTATTCGCCGTGTACTGGTTTTAAGGCTTTGGTTTTGTCTGCCTAATTTCTGAAGAAATTTATCTCCGGATAGTTCAACGTCCGGAGGAACGTATGCGACGCATACAGTTGTTTTTAGTGCATCTGTCGTATTGACAACCTGCAGCTGTGCATCCGCTCCCGGTTTTAAAGTAGAGACTATGCTGAAGATCCAGTCTCTCGTTTGCTTGTTTTGAACATTATGGACATTATTCAATTTTCTGATTATGTGCAACAAACTGAGAATTAAGTCCATCTCCTTCAATGTTATCCATTTCGTCCAAGATTGTAGCTTTGATCATTTTCAGCTGTTCGTCATTAAGAGGAGTCGTTGAGTGTTGAGAGTGTAGAATCGCTACTTTAATTTTCGATTAAATATCTCTAGATGAGACCTTGGAAGTGCTCGGGTTGGGTTTTATGCTCTGACCTTGAACATGCTTTTTGTGTGCGGATTCATTATTCTTCTGTACTGGTTTGATTCCTTTTGTAGAACTCTGAACCTTTTAAAGTACACTCTTTGGTTTATCAATCCTTTTTACGTTGCATAAGACCTCTTCGGTCATCAGATTTTCTTCTTTTTGATACCGTGACAGTGGTGATTTTTGAATAAGAATACGACTGCTCCTCAGAAGTATTCGAATTTACTCTTCAAGTCAAGTTTCTAAAGAAATGCTTTGGTTTCATCAACTGCTGGTGTCTTTAGTCCCAGATCATTGAGTTCCCATAACATGACTTCTTTCACTATCATTGAAGATGGGTCAAGCAGATTCCCCTGTTGTAGTTGGTTTGTAGTGTTAGTAATAACCTATTTTCATATTCCATTTCCTACTCGCCCAACATGCTTTCAGCTAATTCCTCAACGACTGATGTGTCACTTTCAGAAGTTTCTATATCTGAAAAATGTAGTGTATCAATTTTTATCCCACGAGTATGGAGAGAAAAGAAGGTCCGCAGACGCAGAGCTACATTACGGATGTAAGACTAACTTATATATAGAGAGGAGTGTTGCCCGGTGTCCCTAAGAGATCGTTCGTTATATCACCGGCTATCATGCAGGTCTTGGTACGATGCTTGTACACCTGGAAGAGGATAAGGATTTCGGGAAGAAAATGGATTTCGTAATGAAGAAGGTTTTCAGGAGGGGAAATTGGAAAACAACGACACAATGGGAAAACATTCTCTTTGTCGATCGAAAATAATTTATTGATTCCATCACATGCCAACCAACTACGTCAACGTTTTTGCTCGTCAAATGAGAAAGAAGAAACCGTTGCAAATCATCAAAATTTATTGCACGTTTTCGACTTCGATGAACCGATACAACCATGAGAAGCATCGCAGGCGTCTTTGCAGAAATCTCCAGATCAGGACATAAATGCAGGAGGACACATAGAAACATTAACTAATATATTTTAAAACGGGAGATGTTGGCAGCACTGTTAAAAGTATAGAACACTTTAAATGTATAATACTTTGAATGTATAACATTTTATGACAATAAAAGTTCTAAGTCAGTTCTGTTTGGACATTTCACCAGTATGTTTCACTTACGATCACATCAATAATCATCTTCGCACAGCGCTGTTAATCATTTTGCTGCCACTTGACTGTAAACATTATTTCCATCTACTTCTTATACCCAGGAATCTTCTATACCCCCACTCTTCATTGTCATCTAATCGGTACCGTGCTTGTGCACAAAAGGGTTATCATTCTAGCGTAATCTAAAATTGAAATGAAATCTTTTGAAATTAAAAGAATAAACATTGGATTGGGCTAAAGCTGAATAAAGCATGAATAAGTAACTACCAGACGCAAATTTAATAAATCCAGCATTATTTAAATTGTTCATAAATTCATTCTTAATTTCTGATTATATGATTTTTTTCGAAAGTTACCTTGAATATACTTTAAAATTTATTTTTTATCTTTTTACAGCACATGAACAGACGTTGTATAACAGATGTCGAATGCCTAAGAACAAACAAACCGTTACGAAGTACTAACGACGATTTTCCCTATGTACCATTTAAAGATGCCTGCTTGTTAGGCTGTAAGCCGGGCTTTGAAAGATTCGGCAAAACTTGCGTTCCGTGCGAAAATATCTGCACAAAACAATGCGAATCGAAATCGATTTACACGATTACCGATGCCGAAAGCTTACGTGGATGTACGAATATAACCGGAAATTTAATGATTAGCATTCGTCAGGGTGGACGTAAGTCATCGAGGAAACTTTAGAGAATCGAGTCTTTATCAAAATATTTTTGTATTTTTCCAGCACATCTAATCGATGACTTGGAGAATGCACTATCATCTATCGAGGAAATCAATGGTTACCTTAAAATCACACGATCTTATTCGATAGTGTCGTTATCCTTTCTCAAGGGACTGAAAGTTATACGCGGAAATGAATTGGATGAAACAAAGTAACTGCGAAATCATGATTAATTTCAATTTCAAATTTAAATTGAATTTTTTCCCTCAGATATGCTCTCTATGTTCTCGATAATCAAAACTTACAAAATTTATGGGACGAAAATCAAAATGTTACGATCGAGAAGGGCCGAATATTTTTTCACTTCAATCCGAAATTGTGTTATAGAAAGATTGAGCAGTTGAAGCCGTGGATTAAGGCGAATAATACGTTTGATTCGGCCGAAGTTGCAACGGATTCGAATGGCGATCGTGTTGCATGTAAGTGGAATTTTACAAATCTGCGATATGTATTTATTAAAAATGTATAAATTTATAGGTGATATAACGGTAATGAATGTAACGGTTTATAGACTAGCAGAAAAGGCAGCTATAATTCAAGTTGAACCACTCAAGTTTGAAGATACTCGAGTTTTTCTTGGCTATCAATTTTATTATATGGAAACGCAATTCCAAAATGTTTCCATTTATGAGAATCGTCATGGATGTGGATATGATTCGTAAGTGTTTTAGTATTTTTTTTTTTAGCCGAGACCGATTTAATTTTTCGGATTTCTTCTAATACTTAGTTGGACAATAGATGATGATAATAGCAAGGATTCGTTCCATTTGTTTTCGCATTTGAAGCCCTACACCCAGTACGCTTACTACGTTAAAACGTACACCATAGCTTCGGAGAAGAAAGGAGGTCAGAGCCCTATACAATATTTTCGAACACTGCCGGATACACCCGACCCTGTACGAAATCTTGATATCGTTATGATATCCCACTCGAGTATTGTAAGAAGAAAATAAAATTGATTTTTTTTTTAATTGATGATTGAAATAATTTTCACAATAGAAAATCAAATGGACAGAACCCCGTGAACCGAACGGCAATTTAACCGAATACCATTTCTCTGCTGAGATAACTTATGATAATCCGAATATTTTAGAGCAGCGGAATTACTGCACCGAACGTAATTAGAAATGCATGCAATATCGTTGCCAGTGCAGCTATTAATATTTTTCATTGTTTAACAATTATAGCCATAAAAGTTAGCGGTTATCGCGAACCTACTACAGTTGAAGAGGCTAAAAAACCGGCAATAGCGAATGAAGAAACCTGTAAAAGTGTTTGCAAAGAAATTGAACGACAATCGCCAAAGCCACATAAAGACGAATCACCCGAGCGAGAAAATGAAATCGAATTCGAAGATGCCATACAGAATTTTGTCTACGTTAAGTATGTAATCGAATTTATTCGAAGCGATAATATTTGTTCCATTTTTCAATCAAAATTCCATAACTTTCAAATCCGTTTTTTTACAGACGAAAGCCAGAAGATCAGCGCCAAAGAAGAGCAATACGTTCAACAGAAACTGTGAAAGAACAGACTTTCCCGAAGGTTTCACCCAGTTCGCCGGAGCCAAAGGAAGAATTGAAGAAAATCATAGAGAACGGCTACTATACAGTCTATGGTGACATAGTGAATGCCAGTACGAACTCGTTTACTTTCAAGAATCTAAAACATTTTTCAACGTATAAAATCTACGTGAGAGCATGTCGTGAAGGTCCTGGTAAAAATTGCAGTACTGAAACGAGAGTTTTTCCGCGAACAGGAAAAAAAGGTAAAGCCTGAAACGATTTTGTGTGTTAATTCAAGCTAATCCTTCTATTTTTTTTACTCCGATGAGAAATAGATGGTGCTGATGACATACAGAATCTCACAGTTCAAATCGAGAATGTGAACAACACGCGTAATAATGTTCGCCTCATTTGGTCGGAGCCGATCAGTCCGAACAGTCTGATCGTTTCGTATTCGATAAAATACTACCGGGTCGATATCGAGCATGCGAAGCATGTTGAAAAATGCATAACACATCGCGAATATAAGAATTCAACAAAGGGCTATGTGCTGTATGGAATGGAAACGGGCAACTATAGCGTCCAGGTTATGGCTGCTTCGTTAGCTGGCGACGGAAACTACTCAGTTCCTGTTTATTTTTACATACAAGTAAGTGTGATTCGATCGGTCAGCTATTCACTCAATTCTAACTACGAAATGTTTAGGAATCTCGCATGAGCTGGCAAATCATTACCGTCATATGCGTCTCATTTTTCATATTTTGCATCATAATCGGTTTTGTGCTTTGGCAATTCCGACGGCGATGTTTACCACCTCCGGATGATCTTAAACTCTTCACATCGGTCAATCCCGAGTATATAAGCATGCAATATACGCCGGACGAATGGGAAATACCGCGCGATAAAATCATTCAATTGCGCGAATTGGGACAGGGATCGTTCGGTATGGTCTACGAAGGTTTGGTGAAAAATCTGAATAAGGCCGAAGAGGATACACCGTGTGCGATAAAGACCGTGAATGAAAATGCAACCGATCGCGAACGTATTAATTTCCTGAATGAGGCTAGCGTTATGAAAGCATTCGACACGTTTCACGTTGTCCGATTGCTGGGTGTCGTGTCGCGCGATCAACCGACTCTCGTTATCATGGAATTGATGACAAACGGCGATTTAAAAGGCTACCTACGATTGAATCGACCCGATTCAGAACAGGCAAAAGCCGGCGAAGCTCTAGTTCAACCGCCCACCTTGAAGCGAATTTTGCAGATGGCTATTGAAATTGCGGACGGTATGGCATATTTATCGGCTAAGAAATTCGTTCATCGCGATTTGGCGGCACGAAATTGTATGGTTGCCGAAGATTTAACCGTGAAAATTGGCGATTTCGGAATGACGCGTGACATTTATGAAACCGATTATTATCGAAAAGGAACAAAGGGTAATTTTGAAAAAACAAACTGTAGATGAAAAGAAAAAAAAATAATAATGCATTTTCTTTTCTTCTTCAGGGCTATTACCAGTGCGATGGATGGCGCCCGAGAGTCTTAAAGACGGAGTCTTCAGTAGTTCCAGTGATGTCTTCAGTTATGGTGTTGTCTTATGGGAAATGGCAACTCTTGCATCACAGCCTTATCAGGTAATGTTTTTTAAATTTTACATCCCGTTGTTTTTTATTATCGTTTTATTTATTTACAGGGCCTTTCGAACGATCAAGTTCTTCGATACGTTATTGACGGCGGAGTTATGGAACGTCCTGAAAACTGTCCGGATAAATTATATAATTTAATGCGACGATGTTGGCAACATCGGCCATCAGCTAGGCCATCATTTATCGAAATCATTGAGCATCTACTCGAAGATGCTGATCATAAATTTCGAGAAGTTTCGTTTTTCCATTCGGATCATGGTCAAGATATTTATAAACAAATGCAAACAAGTAAGATTGAAATTTTTCAAATAAAATTTGAGGTTCGGCATTTTAATTTTTTTTAAAGTCGCACACTTGTGTTGTAGTTAGGTCAGTTATTAGCAACAGTTTAAAGTAAAATTTACTGCTGAGAAAAAATGAATCAGGCAGCAGTTATTTCTTGATCTGATTACAGCATGAAAACTCCTGTCTCAATACTGAGTGCACTTTCAAACTGGATAATTCAGCCGAAAATCTCAAGAAAAGAACAAGGCATAATATTACCTGTCTGTTATTTATTTCGAAGCAATCCAGTGCATTTTTTTTCGGCATTATTTCACAACAAATTGCAATTCTAATTGAATTGACTTAATATGCATCACAAAATTATTTGTACCATGAAAAAAAATCCCAATCTTCAAGTTAAGTCATGTACATGGTACAAATAATTTTGTGATGCATAGTACAACAATTTATATTAAATAACTCTCTGAAATTTTCAATTCGGGCATTTTAATTCTCTTTTTCATTTTTGACATTTAATAAAAAAAAAAAATTTCATAAATTACAGTTTCCGAAATTGACGACAGAACTCCTTTACGAGTCGGAGATGATGAACTTGACGTTGGTGTAAATTATTTGGATCGTACCGACAGTCATTTAGTTCCCGAAGAACAACAACACTCGCCGTATAGGTGAGAAGAACATCCTTTTTAGGTAATTAGGCATGACAGAACTTCAAAATTTTTCCCTAAAAAAAATATACATATATTTAAAACAAAAATAAGTTTCACTGCTAATGCGGAACAAATTGGTTGATCATAAAAACTTACCTAAATCTATTTTCGTTTTTTTTTTCTCGTATGTTTTCTTACAAAACAAGAATAACAAAAATGCACAAATAATTCATTGGCTTTGATAACAATTAAAAATTGAGTAACTAATCATGATTGATCTAATAATTAAATATTGTCTTAATTGTAATTAATGGTTAATTATGTTATAGCAAAAACAGGTGATGGAACTTATAGGTAAATGAAGAATTCTAAAAATCATTTTTTCCGTTTTGTATTTATTGTTTGTGTAAAGAGAGGGTGGTGATGGTTCTAATTAGTTCTTTATTTGTGATTTAAGCACCGATTAACACATGATAACACTATTTCTTCACAGCATGCTTCATTCGGTTATTATTTCTAATTTACTGATCACTATCAAAACTATTAGTTAAGACATACCAGCAACTTTTTACCTAAGGTGATTGTTTGGAAACAAAACCAATCGAATGCAGATTATTATTATGCTGCTTTCGCTGTTCAACTGCTTGCTTTTATGTGATGCATGGTCGGCCAACCCGATGTCTCCCTTGAGGATTATAATCCAAAGCTTGTTTTGCTATGTTTTCTCAAAGTGTGACCCATCCAATGCCACGTCCGTCTTTGAATTTCAGTGCTTATTCTAGTCTGTCCAGGTTTTTTTTTTAACGCGGGGAAAAGCCTTGAAGTGCGGGACTTGAACCCCTCGCCTAACCCACTACCCCCGGGACTACCGTTAAGTATTTCGTCAGGAGAAGGGAGGAGCATAAAGCTCAAATGTAATTTTACTGTCACATGTAATGTCTTATGTCACCCTGCATATGTCACTGCCTGTTTTATTCAACTACCAACTATTCTAGCTGTTGTAGGAACTTCTGTTTCAAATAGTTCCCTACGTAGTCTTTCGAGTCTCCTTACCTCGGTGAGAACTGTCACACACATCTCAGTCACCGCATTCCAGATTTTGCTGCTGCTCATCATATGTGGGACAATGTTGTCGGGGTTAATATTTTCTCCAACGATGTCCTCGACTCTCCTGTCCATTTCATAGACTAGACAGTGAAAGAATACATGCTCTCATTTTCTATTGCATCTGTAGAGCTTGGACATGACGCAGAGGAGTCATGGTCATATTTGTGCAAATAGCCCTGACAGAAATTGGGTCATGTAGTAATCTACTTCACCATGCTTCCGTCCGACTCACTTATCTACGTCTCTTATGAGTCTATAAGTCCAGCGGCCTATGTTCACGGTGTTCCATTGTAGTTGCCAGGTATTGGTACTTACCCGTTGCTCTTCTTTTTTCTCTCCCACTGTTAAGCATCGGTTCAGTTTGTCCAGGTGTACTCTAAAGTTCGTCGTTGGAAATATTTATCACCAAATGCGTTGAAGGCAATTGATTCACGAAAGTTTGCAAGTCATACAGCAACACGGATTCAACTTCATGCGAAGGGAGATTTGTTTTGACCTCCAAAAAGCCAAAAGGATACTTAAGGCCTGACGATCTTTATTTCTACCAGCCTAAATCTCGTTTTCGGCTCCGAACGCATGTGCATGTTCGAACGAGTGTGCGTGTACTTGGTTTTACTCACATTTATTTTCAATCTTGCCTCTTTGCATTAAGAATGCAACGAGCGAACATTTGACTCTAAATCCGAATGGTTATGTGCAAGCAAACAAACGTCATCAGCGTAGTCGTGGTGACTTAGGATGTAAAACAATTCGCAGTGAAGACCTTTATCTTCCTGACCTTCCAGTGCAGCTTTGAAGATGTCATTTATTACCACCAAAAACAGGGCTGGTGATACTATGCAACCTTGTCTGACTATGCAACCTTGTGTTCACAAAGGAAAGTTCTCGGACAGGTCTCCTCTATGTAAGACGCGACTTCTTGCATCTTCGTAGAATTCTCTAATTATAGCTATGATCTTATCTTGAATTCCTTTTATACGCAAAGCCCGATTTGGGCTGTAGTGCCATTATAGAAGATCCCATATATGCGAATTGTAGTAATCGAGGCATGGTCTAATGTAGGCCTTAGGAGTCAATAGGAGTAAAATATTTTTGACATCTTCGGAGGACTCCTAGTCGTTTGGAAGTGTCAAGTGCTACGAGTATGTGCTGGCTCCAATTAAGATGGTTATTTATTTGAATACCAAGGAGTGAGATGTATTTAGAAGAATACAGTTGCACACCACCGAAGCCTGCATTAGAGACTGGTGCTGGAATCGCGTTTAAGGAAAAAAATGTAAGGCCTGTGTTCTTGAGACGTTGAACTCAAATCTATTTATCCTGCTCATTGCAAGATTAGGTTCAAGCCAGAGTTTCGCTTTGTATCATTCAGTCCCCCACAACCCAAAATTACTTATCCAGGGTACTATCATCTATAAAGCAATGGATCGGGTTGATAGTTGACGACAGAAGGTTTTCATTAATGATTAATGATAAGAAAGAGTATGGGTAATAAATCAGAGCCTTGAGGGATGCCGGAATCTTTGGGGAAGGGGGAAGATGTCAGCCCTTCGGTGCATTTAAGAAACTCTCAATCCATTTGACGAGGTTATTATTAAAGCCGACTGTTTGAGCTTCACGAGGAGACATTTACGCCAAACTCTGTCAAATGTTTTAGCGATGTCAAGTGTAAGAACTTGACCTTCGCCCAATTTATGCAAGGAAGAGTGCCAAAGTTCAGTCAGACATACCAAGAGGTCACCTGTAGAATATCCGGAACGGAATCCGTATTATTATTTATTTTATATAGGGGACACGTGAGAGCACCGCAACGTTTTTGGCCTATTGTGCGCTTATTGTCATATTGTGCGCTTATTGTCCTTTTACCCTACCATAATTCGATAGCTTTGGCTAATCTAAGTATCTTTAAGGGAGCCATGTTGGCTAGTTCATCAGTTGTAAGAAAACCTTTTCCTAAAAGATTGAATCTTTTCCTTGTTACCGCCTCGCAGTGACATAGGACATGCTCTGTTGTTTCTGATTCTTTGAGACAGAGGCGGCAGATGTCGGTAGATGTCGGTTTCAGCTAGACCTATATTTTTGAGGTGGTGGTTTACTCCACTATGACCCGTCAATAAGCCGATTAGAATACTAATATCACTCTTGCCAAATTTTAGAATATCCTCCGCTTCGTTTTTTGTGGTAGGATAAATTTCTTTGAGATTGATAAGCCTGAAAGTCTATTCCAGTAGATTCTATGCTCTTGTTCAATCCACTCTCTAAGCATAAGGTTAAAGTGTCCTTTTGGCTTTCCACAGAATAGCTCTGGTTCAATAAAATTTGTTTCTGCCTCATTTTTTGCGAGACGGTCTGCCTCTTCATTTCTCTCAATCCCCGTATGTCTTGGGACCCACATTAATGTTACTTGATAAGTTTTTATCTTCAAGATAACGAATTATTTTGCGATTGATCTCCATTACTTTCGACAGAATCGAAGTAATGGCATTGGGGTGGTAGTTAGTGGGTTACGCTTTGTTTCCTTACTTGGGAATATGCTGAACATTCGCCATTTTCAACGCGGAAAGTGCCCAGAAGAGTAGACGAGATGGAATAAATCGCGAAGCGGTTTAGCCAGAGAGGAAAAACGATTTATGCAGACTATGGGATGAATACCGTCAATACCTGGAGAATTCTGAATATTGAGCTCACGAAGAATTCTGGAGATAAGTCGTGTGCGAAAATGAATCTCAGGTAGACGAAATCCAGATGGTGTTATATGCGGGGGTGGCAGCCTGGAGTTTTCGACTTTCCCATCAGGATGAACTACAATTTCGTCCCAATCTAGAAGTGGTGGTGTGTACTTGGTTTTTATTGATTGTTTTACCAAATAACCAAAAAGATCTCGAGCCTTTTGGTGTTTCGAGTTGAAATTAAAGCTAATTCACCCAATCTTTATTATCACATTTATTTACTTTCCACATCACTGTCGCCTTGAATATCTTCCTTTAGCATAAGAAGGCACTGCAGATTATAACACGAATGTATCCCATATGCTCTCGCTTATCATTTACTTACGGACTATTCTGTCTCTCGAATAATTCAAAAACGTTGTGAACATCACTGTATTATCGTTCACACTTATTCTAAAGAACCTTCTTGGCATCTTAATGCAGATAATTGAACAATTTTCCATTTCCCCCACAGCTTTAGCTGCCCCTCTAAACTATGCAGTTGGTGTAGTTTCATGTTTCCAAGCAACAATATGTAGTTTCTTCTAACTTTACAAACATTCTTACAAAATGTTGCCACGACTTTACCTTATTTGCTTGTTGTTAATAAAAAAATTTGCTGGTAGTCATAAGTTGAATGTTCCAAACTGTTTCATATGTTTTAAAATCAAAATAAAAATTTATTTAACGTGCATCCCTAAATTAACATTTTTTCCTTTTTCTTTTATTGCTTTTAACATTTTTTCATAATTTTTCTATTTCACCACATAAACAATTAATTTTCATTAAAAAACATTTAACAAAAAAAAGTCAACAAATAAAATCTTAGGCACATTTGAAAAATGCATTAACCAATTTGTTCGAAACTTTTATTTCGGCCATATTTGTTCTGTAATTGGATCAACAGTGTTTAGTTGAGATAATGTTTACAAAAAAAAAAAAGTAAAAACATTTTGAAAAAATTTCCAATTGTAAAATTCTGCAAAAATTTTGATGACGGTTTCACGTTGCAATTTATTTCCGATGAAATCTGTTCAATTGAAATTTTCTTTTGGAAATTTTTAACTATAAATTATGAATTTATGCTTTTTTTCTTATTTATTAAAATATAATGTGAGATTTTTACGATTTTGTTGTGAAACAATTTGTAAAATTGTGTTCTCGAATTTTTTTTTTTTAGGATTTTCAAAAGTGTGCACAGTTTAAAGAAATTGAATGCGATATTTGAAAGTTGAAATTCAGTTGATTAGTGAAATGGGAATATGAATTTTTTATATTCAATATTCACAGTCTTGGCTTCTTCATTTTTAGGTTTTGAAAAATACTAATAAGCTAAATAAACAGCTTTCGTGGATATTTCAATGTGGAACTCATTCTTTTTGTCACAACCCACAAAAAATATGTAATGGGATACAAGCGATTTCAATTTAGTCTCCGAATTTTGATATACCCTAAATATAAATTATAAATATACAGGGTGATTTTTTTAAAGGCGGAGAACATTAAGTTGAAATAAAACACAGAAAAATGTTTTTAGTATTCATGAAATTCGCTTTAATTGAAGATAATTTTATAGCATTAATGTTTGAATATGATTTCGGTGATGTGGCAGCCGCGGCTGACGCGTACATGGCATAATCTGGAAGTCCACAATTTCACTTCAAAATTTTGTTCAGTGATGAAGCACAGCGATGAGCGATGATAATCCATAAGCCATTGTCGAAACACCATTACATTCAGAAAAAGTCACCGTTTGGTGCGCTTTATAGGCCGGTGGAACCATTGGTCCATATGTCTTCAAAAATGATGATGGTCAGAACGTTACAGTCAACGGTGAGCGTTACAAAGACATGATTACTTACTTTTTCGTGTCATTAATGTCGCATACATGTGGTTTCAACATGTTTCGACGGCGCCACATGCCACACAGCGCGCGATACAATTAATTTAATGAAAGAAACATTTGATGATCGGTTAATTTCACAAAATGGACCTTTTAACTGGCCACCTAGTGATCCGCAACTGGAAAATTTCGAAAGAACCATCCTTGTCAGACCACATGTGGATAACATTTGAAATAGTGGGATCAGCAAAAAATAGCCAGTTTTACAGGAATCCAGCAAGAACGGATTGGGTTAAATATCAAGAGCTAATAAACCGTAAACTACCGGCAATAGTTCCTTATACAATAAAAACACCAGATTCCTTAGATAAAAGAGTGGGTACGTTAACAAATATACTAACAAACTCATACAAGAGTTTCTGCCCGCAGAAGTCTGCCAAAAATATTAAGAACGCTGTCTAGCGGAATAACGATCTCGATATTCTGAAAATATGGGCAAGGAAACTATTTAACAAAGCTAATTCCAGCAAACGTGACACAGACTGGGACAAATACCAAACAGCAATTACACGGTATAAAAAAACAGCTAAGAGCCGTCAAACGAAATTCATGGAAGAGATTCTGCGAAGAAATTGATAACGTCAACGATACTGCTAGGATAAAGAGGACCCTATCTAGCATTCTATAGACCGGGGTCTTGCGGCGAGTCACTTGAACTTTTAATGCAAACGCATTTCCCTGGATGCTTTGAGCCCCCGCCACAAAGTTCATGTGCCGATCGTATTCTAACCAACTCAGAATTAGTAGATACAGTCGTGACGCCAGAAAACATAGGAATTGCGTTCAGTTCCTTCAAACCTTACAAGTCACCAGGACTGGACGAAGTCTATCCCGCAATGATCCAGAATGCGGATGAAACAATAATTCAGTACATGGTTGATATATGCATGCATCAGTCTTTGCCACATACCGAAGCTATGGCAAGAGGTTAAGGTAGTTTTCATACCTAAACCAGGCAGAGCCTCTCACAACATCCCGAAGGCTTTTCGACCCATCAGGCAGACTTCGTTCCTTCTTATAGGCCTCGAAAGACTGGTGGACAGCTACCTACGGGCAAATCTAAACCTCTTGGCCAGATGCCCCAATCAACACGCCTATTTGAAAGGTTGGTCCACTGACACTGCCTTGCATGTGACGGTAGCCGCCTTAGAGAAAGCTTTCCATCATAAAGAGGTTGCACTCGGTGCCTTTATAGACGTGGAAGACGCTTATAACCACGTCAACATTGATGCCATACTTGAGGCCTTACGCAGCCATAGTGTGGTACCTCTCCTGACTGCATGGACAGCTAAGCTCCTTCGCTTACGAAATATCGTAGTGGATGGTTGACGAGACAAGAAAAGGCTCGGTTCGCAAAGGAACGGCGGAAGGCGGTACTACATCGCCTCTTCTGTAGGTCCTGACAGAGAATAAACCACTTTTCATTTTAAATCGGAACGGCTGCCCCACAATAGCATATGCAGACGATCTTGTCATCATGCTAACTGGCAAGTTTGAGCAAGTTCGAGGGGACCTTATGCAGTCCGCTTTATAATTGTTAGACAGCTGGACACTAGATAAAGGACTTACCATTAAATCTCAAAAAAAAAAGATCTGGTCCTCTTCTCCAGAAGAAGAAGGCGATATGTTTTCAATCCACCAAACATTCGGGGTATTACTATGGTCCTCTCGAATCAAGTTAAATACTTATGTCTTATTCTTGATAGTAAATTATCCTGGAAGGTCAACATTCAAGAACGAGCAAAAAAGGCTACCGTAGCCTTCTTCGCTTGTAAAAAGACATTCGGTTTGAGATGGTGCCTTAAGCCGCAACTCATCCACTGGATGTATACCAGTATTGTCAAATTTTAAACATCATTCGAGAGGCAAACTCCCTTTTAGACTGCGAGTAAGATTGCATAAACCAACCACAAGTTGAGAAACAGGGACGGCCCAGTAGCTGACGGAAGGATGTGATGACGAAATTGATGTAAAACCAATTGGTGATAATAGTAGCAAACTGAATGATGCGAGAGGCAGGGGTTCGATTTAGCCGGGACGGCTTAATAGCAAACAGAAGGATGTGAAATTAGCGGATATTGGTAAGGTGGTAAAAATTGTTGATAATTAGTCTGACTGAAAAGCAGGGGTTCGGTATAACCAGGAACGTTTAGTAACGACTGATGGAAGTTAATTTGAAGCAAGAAAACACAATGAGCTATTAGATGAATTGATGGTTAATGGTCAATAAGTGAAAAAGTAGCAATAAGGTATGAATTGAACAACTGGTGATCATACGTAGATAGAACAGGAATTGAGACGTATCGATGCGACGTGGTGCCGGCAAACCAATACATCGGGGTACACGTAGTAGTTGTTGGTTTACCACCTACATCGCGTGTAGAGCGTATTCCGTTTTTCTATACTTGTGCAGTATTTCGGTGTTCTTGGAATGTCTAGTGCAAACCTTGTGCTCGACGTGGAGTTGCGTATCAACCGGGTTCCATGACCCTAAGATTGGAAAAGGTTTGGATAGGCCTTGCTCTTACCAGTGTGAATGCTGAGCACACAACGAAGCATAGACTTTAATAATTATCGTTGTTAAAGACAACCGTGGAATAAAGACTTAGTATCCAGACGTCCACGTTAAACAAACAAGATATGGTTCTATGGCCACCTCGTTCGTGCGATTTGACGCCATTAGATTTTTTTTTTATTTTTAACGCGGGGAAAAGCATCGAAAGCCTTAAAGTGCGGGACTTGAACCCGCTAAAAACCCCTCGCCTAACCCACTACCCCCCAGGACAACCGTTAAGTATTTCGTCAGGAGGAGGGAGGAGCATAAAGCTCAATCGTCTATTTACTGTCAAAGTGCCTTATGTCACACTGTATATGTCACTGCCTATCTTATTCAACTACCAACTGTTCTAGCTGTTATAGGCACTTCTATCTCAGATGGTTCCCTACGTAGTCTTTCGAGTCTTCTCAGCTCGGTGAGAACTTTCACGAACATCTGAGTCACCGCATTCCAGGTTTCACTGCTGCTCAGCATATGTGGAACTATGTTATCGGGGTTAATATTTTCTCCAACGATGCCCTCGACTCTCCTTCTGTCCATTTCGTAGACTGGGCAGTGAAAGAATATATGCTCTGCATTTTTTATTGCATCTGTACAACTTGGTCATGACGCAGAGGAATCATGGCCATATTTGTGCAAATAGCTTCTATAACAGCCATGCCCTGACAGAAATTGGATCATGTAGTAATCTACTTCACCATGCTTCCGTCCGACCCACTTATCTACGTCTCTTATGAGTCTATACGTCCAGCGGCCTTTGTTTACAGTGTTCCATTGCAGTTGCCAGGCATAGGTACTTATCCGTTGCTCTTCTTTTTTCTCTTCCACTGTTAAGCATCGGTTTATCGTATTCTTTTTGTGATATAATCGTTGTGCTTCAGCAGCTAGTATGTCTGGCGGCAGTAAACCAGCTATGACATTCGCGGCGTCATATGAAATTGTGCGAAATCCACTGCATACCCTTAACGCACTTACTCTATGGGTTTTTTTTTTAACATATTCGCGTAAGATTTGTATCGTAGTGCTTCGCTCCATATCGGTGTAGCATACATTATGATACTTCGCGTCACTCTTGAAAGAAGTATCCTCCTGTTTTGTAGGTATTTGCGGTAGCTGCCGTGGCCTGACAAGAACTGCTTGAGGTGATAGTTGCAGTCCCCAAACGCTCGCTGTGTCCAGACCTCAATTGCGGGGATTAGCTTATAGGTTCATCTGCCTTTTGTAGTGTTATCCCACCTGGCTTGCCACATAGCTATTGATGTTGCCTTTTCTTCTTCTTCTATTTTTCTGGCAACAGCTCCCTCTTGTTCGATCGAGAATCTTCTTTCGTAGATCCGTTGCATCTCATTCGCGAGAATGTCAATGGGGATCATTCCGGCTATGACACAGGCTGCTTCGTCCGATATTGTTCGGAAACCGCTGATTGCTCTTATCGCACAGAGCCTATATGTTGATAACATCTTCTCTTCATCGTCTATAGCGTGACTGAGACAATCTGCGATTTTATGCGTCCTTCCGATTAGCTGATTATTTTCGGAAATTTTAATCAACCTTATGACATGGTCTCGTTCCTGATGTCATCTTTCACTAGAAAGGCTTCTCGGCAAAATCAACATTGGTTGAAACGGTGTGTACCGGTCACCCACAACAAGCAGGTTAAACGGTTTCCATGGTTCGACGACGATTTGACTCAGTTGAAAAATTTAAGAATTAAAGCATGCAAGTCGTACAGTCTCGAAGGTTTAACTCCATGGTTTTCTTCAGACATGGATTGATTTGGCAAATGACAATCACCGCCCTCTATATGTCTTTGAAGAGTTCCGGTATATCCCGCTCTCGCAGGAACATCATTCACAACAGGTCTGTGAATCTTCGAATCATGACCCTCGATTGTTTGACGCAACTCCACGTCGAAAATCAAGGAAGTGCGAAGAAACTCTGTCCGCGAACGTGCCATTACTTTCCTGCGGGAGGGCAGAATTTACGGAACCTACTGTTGGAGATGGAATGCGATACATTTACATATTATTAGTAGCGTCACGAAAAGTTTCAGTCAGTTGCTGCCGACCGAACAACATTGTCATTAATTGCGTTCAATAAATATAAGCTGTAGTTCCAATTCTTGTTTCACTATTCTATCGTTTACAAATTTCACGGATAACTTCTTTAGCTCTGATACCGATGCCAACTCCTACGTGTTAAATTAACGTGGGCTTAACTCTACGGTTCTCTACGAACATAGATTAAATTCCCCCCCCTCGATGAGTCTTAAAAAAAAGTGTGTGTGTATGTGCAGAACAGCCGAAGACCGCAATCTCAGACATTACAAATTATACATCAACACAACTAATGCGAACGATTATAGTAGCTGATAAGATATAGAGATGATAAATTTCGTAAGTTCCCTGATACTCGTACAAAAAATTATTCACTAATAAACCTGTCGATTGGGATTTCACGTTGAAAATCAGGTACATTTGCCAAAAATTTGCGAACCGCTTCAAGGGAGAACGAGGCTCTCTGAAAGTTTCGCGGGGTGGCGTTGCTGCTCATAGCTACGCCACTGCTAGTCATCTCTACCTACCTATCTGCATATGCTTGTATTACCATCCCCTTGTCGTTTAGTTCAACCAGTGATCCGTCCCCAGCATTGATCATAATACGCTATTATGGATTCAATGGGTGTGTTGTCGAAAGAGCACACCTCGCGTTTCTCGACCGTGTTCAAAAACATGCATTCCGACTGATTGGAGGCGAGACCATCACGTCTTGTATTGATTCCCTCGAGGATCGCAAAATGTCGGAGTACTCAGCATCTTAATAAATTAATTAGTTATATTCATGGCAAATGCGGAACTAAGCGCACTCATTCCTTCTCTCTATACTTTTCCCCGGGATACTCGTCAAGCTGAACGCTCACACGAGTTCATCGTCAAACCCCATGCCTTCTCGTACAGACTTTGGAACACACTAGCAGCCAAAGTATTTCCCATTGAGAACAACCTCCACTGCTGCAAAAGCAATGTCCACCGTCACTTTCGTCTTAAAAAAAAAGCAAAAAAACACCCAATTTTCAGGAACTTAATTACTCGAAGCATGATACTGAAGTGCGCAAGGGGTCGCTGGATTTCAAGTAAAGCAATACAACCATAATTTCAATTTAGTTTAAATGACCGAAAAAATTTATTTAACTAATCTTAATTCGCTTTACACTTGAAACTTCTTCGCTCACAAATTATCGCTTCCGACTTTCCATACGACTCCCTCGTCGACGGGTCCAAACCAGACTCTTTCGCTTCTTAGTCCCAACTGCCTGTCCACCAAAAACGCTCGCCTATTTATATTGCTTCATTCGTATCTCGATCGCTATTCGTTCGCCGTCGGCTTTCTCCATTCCACTAAATCATTCGACCATTGCCGGCATCCGTCGGCCTTCTCCGTTCCAATAAATCATTCGATCATTGCCGGCACCCTTCGGTAACAATCGGCCTTCTCCACTGTTTCATTGCTTCTTTAAAGCATTTCGTCGTTAATCCGATTTTTTCTCGTTCATACAAGCCTAAACATATGGTTGTTGTTGCTTTCTATCAAGTATTTCGTCATTACCAGAATCTGCCCGATCGCATTCGTTCGTCACCGGTCGTTTCTTTCATAGCGACATAGTGTGGGAACGTTCACGATTACGAATTCGGAATTATTTCGCACCTATTCGATTCTTTAATTAAACGAGACCCAACCAACTTGAGTCGGGTCTCGTTTAATTGTTCAATCAATCAAATTCCTGTTAAGGCCCCCTATAGGGGCATAAAACAGAAACAACTCTCTTCCACAAGGCGCGATCCTGAGCATCGGCTTTAAGCTGTTGCCAGGACTTGTTTATTCCTCTGGCCTCCTGCTCAACTGCTCGCTTCCATGTGTTACATGGTCGACCAACCCGACGTTTTCCTTGAGGGTTATAATCCAGAGCCTGTTTTGCGATTTTTCGCTCTGGTTTCCTCAAAGTATGACCACTGCCACTTTCGCCGTTGAATCTCAATACCTATTTTAGTCTGGCGAGTTGTACTCCAAAGTTCGTCGTTGGAGATTACTTCTGGCCAGAATATTCCTAAAATGCGCCGGTTTACGAAAGTCTGTAGTTTCTTGGTAAGTCGAACGGTCACTTTCCACGTAGTACAACCATATAACAACACGGATTTGACGCATGCGTCAAAAACTCGCAGCTTCGTGCGAAGGGAGATTTCTCTTAACCTCCAGAAAGGGAAAAGGATACCGAAGGCCTGACGAGCTTTATTTAGCCGAGCCTCTTCATTGAAGATCTTTACGTTCCCCACCTTCCGATGCAGCTTTCAAGATGTCATTTATTACCACCAGAAACAGGGCTGGTGATAATATGCAGCCTTGTCTGACACCCGTTCGCACAGGAAAGCTCTCGGACAGCTCTCCTCTATGCAAGACGCGACACCTTGCATCTTTGTAGGATTCTTTAATCATAGCTATGACCTTATCTGGAATACCTCTCCTACGCAAAGCATTCCATATGTAATCTCGCTTAACGTTGTCGAAAGCCTTCTCGAAGTCCACAAACATGAGATGTAGTGGCGAACCCATTTCGGCTGACTGCTCTAATATTATCCGTAGGGTATTTGTGTGGTCGGTACAAGACGACCCTTTACGGAATCCAGCCTGATAAATTTCGAGAGTGCTCTCGACGACATCACTAATCCTATTGAGAATTACCTTAGCCATAATTTTTGATACGGCAGTGAGTAGACATATACCACGCCAATTGCCACAATCCCGAAGGTCGCCCTTCTTCGGAATTTTCACAATGACGCCCTCCTTCCATTCAGTCGGATATCTTCCCCCATTCCACACCTTAGTGAAGAATGGGAGGAGTATATCGGCTGTTATTTCCGGGTCCGCTTTGAGGAGCTCGGTTGGTAGTCCGTCTATACCTGGAGCTTTCCTTCCCGCCATTGACCGAATGGCGGAAACTATCTCTTCCTTATCTGGGGGATCGTCCCTAATAGAGGATTGTTGCGGTTGGATGTTTGGAAGTTGCTCTCTTTCCGGAATATCTTCATCTGACAAGATGTTTAATATATCAGAGAAGTATTCCTTCCATCGTCGCAACTGGTGTTCACTCATATTAAGGAGAGTTCCGTTGACATCTCTCACCAGATGGTTGGCGGTGAAATTCCTGTTCGTCAACTGTTTCATGATTTTAAATAGTGAACCCATATCCCCAAGGTAAGCCGCAGATTCTGCCTTGTTTGCCAGATCTTCAATGGCCTTGTCGCGTCTAACAGCCTTTTTAAGCTGTATACGAGCATCGCGGTAGTTATGCCTCAAGTCGGGCGTTCGTTGGTTGACATCGGGTTGAGAGATGATTGCCAATTTGACTTTTTTCCGATTGCCAACCTTGTCCCATGTGTCTTGCGACATCCAGGGTTTCTCACCGCTTTGCGCATATCCCACAGATTCTTCAGCACTAGTTAGAAAAGTGTTTCTGGTTGCCTCCCAATTGGCGTCCAGTGTGCGCATTTCATGTTCACCCAATGTGGATGACTTTTCGCGTAGATAGTGGTGTATTCGCGTTTTTTGTTGGGATCTCTGAGTTTATCCACATTAAGCTTGTGCTTCATTTGAAGAATTTGTGGTCGTCGGATAGCTGCTTTACATAATCTCAAGCAGGCAACCATCAAGTGGTGATCGCTTCCCACGTCAGCTCCACGTTTCGCTCGCACATCGAGGAGACATCTTCTCCACCGGCGACTTATTGCCAAATGGTCGATCTGGTTCTGAGTAACACCATCAGGGGAAACCCAAGATGTTTTATGATGACTCTTGTGTGGAAAAAGGGTCCCTCCGATAACCATTTGCTGAGTACTACAGAACTCCACAAGTAATTCGCCGTTTTCGGGTCCCTTAATCCAAGGTAGTGAAGCGTCGACCCAAGGGTCACCATGCCTCCCCATGACGTGCTCTAGTCCAGTGTTGTTCTGATCCAACCTTGGCGTTCATATCTCCCGAGATGATAATAATATCACCTCTTGGAACACGTTCGAAGGTGGCACTCAGTTGGCTATAAAACTCCTCTTTGTCACCAGATGCGGTATTAGTTGGTGCGTAGCACTGCAGAATTGTGACGTTTCTGACACTGGTCCTGAGCCTGACGACGATAATGCTATCCGAGATTGGTGCCCAGCTAATGAGACTGTTTCTCGCTCTCGGCGTAAGGACGAACGCCACGCCATTTCTGGCTTCACTTTCAGGGCCAATGTACAGGATAGTGTTTCCGCTAGGGGTTCGTTCTTCTCCTGATCCTGTCCACCTGACCTCGCTTAAGCCCAAGATTTGGATGTTATATTGCTCCATTTCACGGTCGATCACTGATTAGCGGTGCAAGGACCGAGTAACCCCAGCTCTTCCCCCGTCATTCAATGTTCGAACGTTCCAGAAGCCAATCATAGTCCGTTTTCGAATGCCAAAAGTCGTTACCGTAGAATCAGTCCGTATCCGAGGCGATGTATCCGTTTCTCGTATCATTTAGGTCTTAAGATCACGGGTGATAAGCCCATGATCCAGTGAGTGTCCATTTACCATTTTTTAGGGCAAGCAGGACTGGCTGTGGGTGAATTCTACAGCCCCCATCCCACAGGGGGATAGTTAGCTCAGGTCCGTGGAGTCGCTAGTCTCCAAAGATAGTTGCAGGAATTGGTAAAACCTCATACTAAAACTACCCCCTTGCTGCGTTTAATTGTTGCTCTTCCATTATTAATTCGATAACCGCGTGTATAATTTTTTTTGAAGGCTTTGACATTCCGATTAAGTCGCATAACGTTCTTTGTGGTGTTCGTACACGCGCATTAATTTGCTGATAAGTAAGTAGAGCTGACATTTCACATTACTTTCGAGTGCAGGGTAAGACCGCGGATACTTGATTAGGGCTAACCTGCAACAATACGATTTTCGGATCAGAATTAAAACGATTGTTTCACAACAAAAGCATAATTTCATAATCAATTTATTTTTATTTTTTTTTTTTCTTATTGGCAATGAGACAAAAACAAAACTTTTTTTTTTCGTTTTTAATTTTTTTTATTTTATTTTGAATTTTTTCAATATTGCATTGTTTCCTTTATTTTAAGCCTTGGCTCTGGAATAATAATCAGCAGTACACCCGATGGTACATCGAAACGAAGTAACCAAAATAGCCCATCAAATAAGAATAAAAATTCAGCAGCAACAACTACAACAACAGCAACAGTACAAAGTCTTAGTAATAGTTTAGTTCCTCCGAGTTTGCGTCGTATTTGGCGTAACGCATTTTTAGGAAATGGTAATAACAATAGCTATAGCAATAGAAGCTGTAATGGTGCAGGAGGAGGAGGCGGAGGCAGTACTAGTAGTAGTGGGGGTGGTGGTGGTGGTGGAATCGGTGCCGCTAGTAGTTCTGGAATCGGTGGTATTTTTAGCGGCCTAACTGGATTCGGTGGTAGTAATAATGGTGGCAATTCGTCGGCGGCTATCGGCAGCAGCAATATCACTCGATCCGGCGAAAATAATAGACGTTTTGAAAATACTAAAGACACATCCAAAGATTATGAAAAAATGAGTCAGGACACGAGTACAAATCCGTTACTGAACGATTCATCGATTTGTGAGATATCGTCGCCCCAATCATTACCGCTAAGTAACCAACAAGAAACACAAAAACAATGCAATCATAACGATTATAAGGTAAAAAATAGTAACTTAAGTAATAGTAATAGTTTTAAAGGGAAGCTAGCGCCGTCATATCAACAAGAACAGCAGCAGCCGAAACAGCAACAAGCTCCGGAACGGCTATTGGCCAATGGCTTCATAACTTCGGAGAAACGATTGCCACGGACAAATCCACTACGCAATTTAGGGCACTTGCAACAACAACAACAACAGCATGATGATCCCAGTTATACACCATATGAAAATCATTTGCCACCGTTGCCGACTAAACAACAAACAATTCGACCAGAAACATTACCACTTTCTCGACGACCACCAATCGATCTTCGAAAACGCGGTTTTATCGGAAATCCAAGTAGCAGTGACGAAGAAGATCACAATCTTCTAACAGGAGTTGTCGCCGGAGATCATCATTCGGTTGATAAACGAGCGCAACAGCAACCAAACTCAGCTACAAATAATTTCGAGTTCAAATTATTTTAGAATTCGACCTCAGAAATCAACCCTCCGCACTATCACCATGTTTATTATTATTATTGTCTTTTTTTTCGACCCTCCCTTCATGCCAACAGAGAATACGCATTGAAATTTGATTAATTTTTGTTTAGTCAAATCAAATTGTGTACATACACACGCCCACACCCATTCGTCTTACATAAACAATAATTTATCGAGGAAAAAAAAAATTTTAAATAAAATGCAAAATAAAAATTGATTACCATTTCGATATGTAAATACTTTAGATATTTTAATTATTAACGAGAGAAGAAAAACAACAAAACAAAACACACAAACAAAAACACACCCACACTACATTATACATTTAATATTACATTAAAAATCCCTCCTTCATTCAACTTTTATTATTATTATTTTCTAAATAAATAATTATTATTTCGTTTAAATGTAAATAAATTAAAAACAAAATTCTATATATATGAAAATAATATTAAAATAAAAAGCGCTAAAAATTTAAGAAAATTAGGATAAAGAGTTAAGAAATAATTAAACAAAAAAAAAACTTTTTTATAAATAAATTAAAAAAATAAATAAATAAAAAATAACGAAAATAAAAACAAAGAAACAACATTTAAGAAAATCAAAAGAATTAAGAGAGTAAACATTTTTATTAAATAATTTTTCTTATCCTTTTTCGTAAATGTAAACAAAAAAAAATTCGTAATTTTATCTAAATTTTAGTACCTAATTGTTAATTTTTTTTTTTTTTTTTGTAAAAGTATAAACGCAATTTTTAGGTATTGCATGCAAAAAATTTAAATTTAGTGAAATTTCGAAAGCTTCCTCTTCATCCTTTGAAATGAAAATTATTCGAAACGAAACGATCTGCATAACTGAATATAAAATTGGTCTAGAAACCTGCGAAAAGAAAGTGAGTGGCATAAAAAAAAAACGGAAAAACTGTTTAAAAATTTGTATAACTTTCGCACAGTCACGGAAGTGTACGGCGTCCGGTCCATACAGTAACCACTAGATTTCTACAGTTCGATCAAATTTTTAGCACTAAAATTATGATCATTTCATAACAATTTTTCGCAGAGGGGTTTTGAAATGTTTATGTTCTATTTCTGTTATTTTTTTGACCGTAAGTCTTGTCCGTAGCATGTAACTTAGTAGACACCATTCACTTTGATCCAAGAAACCAATTCCGTTCAGCGAATTTAAATTTACATTCAATCTCTGTTCTTCTGTGACACTACAGCCCAAAACGGACCTTGGACTCCTAAACTTTATATTCCTCAATTCCTGTTTATTATCGTAAAATATTGTTATTTTCGTAGATTGATTGGCCCAAATGTACCCACGCGCATGCTCTGTATTGAAATAATGCGTCGACCGTGACGAGAACTCAAATTTTGGAAAAGTCAACACAAATTATGGTTCCTTCAAAATAATAAATTTCCTTGCTTGGACTAACGTATCGTGGAAATTGCATTTTTCAATTACTTCAAGCATTTAAATTACAAAAAAAAAATGTGATTCCATAGATCTGTTAATTTTTGACTTAATTTGTTCCGCCTTCACCGGCACTGTGCTTCGACACAATGCCGTAATCTCTCTATTTTCTAAATTGCATTAAGGCAAGCATCTTATCTGGGCAATAAGACGAAGAAAATATTTCGAAACTACCGGAACCCTCGACCTACAGTACAAAGCCGTCTCCAGGAATATTTTAACTAACTTCCTTTCTTGGAACATTTGGGAACGCATATCGAAAAACTTGAAAACTTTTTCCGTAGTATAGTCCAACCATCACTAACGGTCCCTAAAACAGTAGCTGCGGCTAGAATATCCAGTGGGAAAGCTTTGAAGTGACATGTATACGTTAAATCGAGCAAATTATTTCGATAAAATAGAAAGATCTTTATTTTTTATGTGCGCAAGATCTCTGTGTGCATTTTTATTGTTTTCTATAACTTTTTTTTTCTGTTACTATAATTAATTCTTGTTATTATAATTAACAATTTAATTTTGACGAATTTAATAGAGAAAAAAAAATAATTGTGTAGATAATTGAATTGTTAGAAAAGATTGAAAAAAAAAACTCGTTTATGTCTTTATGATTGATTGATTTGAAATTGTACCTTAACGTTTTTTTTTATTAAAGTTATAAAATAATCGATAGTTATTAATTAGAAGTAAATTTTGTTGTGAATTTTCTACATTTATTTTGATAATTCGATTTTATTACGATCAAGATGACGAGATAATTAATAATAATTGATTGCAATTGTCATGTTTAAGA
Organism: Chorisops tibialis; assembly: GCA_963669355.1. NCBI lineage: Eukaryota > Metazoa > Arthropoda > Insecta > Diptera > Stratiomyidae > Chorisops > Chorisops tibialis. The sequence continues at coordinate 10,862,088 of OY770262.1, read as the reverse complement.
TAGATTTTTTTTTATGCAATGAATTGAATGATAACGACTTTGTTATAGTTTGTTGAATGTTTTCACGCATGGTTTATTAATTGGGACGACTCGGTCTCTGTTAAGACCTCTATCAGAAGATTATTTAGTTCGAAACGCACTGAGAAAACATTCACCAAACTATATCTACGTTAGTTTATTTAAAAAAAAAGCATACATTAAATTTAGAACGCCTCGGCAGATATGATATTTGAAAAAAAAAGATATCGTTGTGCCAATTTACATTCTCATAAGTACAACTACAAATATTACAGACAAGTAAAAAATGAATTACCATTTCAGAACTTCAACCCCAGCTTAAAAAAAAGCCTATTTTCAATTCCAAATGTATAATGCGTTAAAGGGTGTAAATAACCTCCGTTGTACGGCAGTACATAAAGAACTTGGATATGTTTTTGTATATATATATATTTGGTTGCGCGATTCACACTTACGCTGAAATGCACTTTTCGGCGTACGTAATCGTAGAAACTCTTGAAACTTTTCAATTTCTGTAGTACTTGAACTGAATGGTGTATCGCGAAGAAACTGCATAAACTCGCCGCTGCTAAGCAATACTCGCTGACGCTTACGCGATTCGCACATTAAGTCAGCTTTAAATTTTGTAGTCATAGAACCGTTTCAATCGAACTCAAAAAATTATGGTTATATACTATACATACTGTATATATAAATATACAGACAAATACGAGAGAGATAGACTCACAGTTAAGACCACTTCCCTTCCTCCCTCTATCTTCAGCAAGGCGCGCGATCCTGAGCAGCCCGGACCCACGACTCCTCTCGTCTTCTGTTAACCTTCTCGCTACGCGCAGCAACAACACTAAACTCAAACCCCGTGTAGCTAACAGCTGCAAATCTCACAAAACGAGCTCCGACCAACAGGCCCATAATCCCAACCGACCAGTAGGTAAAATTAAGAAAAAAATCTGCCCTCTCCGGAGAAAAATCGGAGCACAAATTCGACCGTCAATTCTACTGTTTTCAATGCCTTCTATAGTAGAAAGCCGAGTAACTGAATCCAACAACAACACGTTGGAGTCATAACAAACATGACAGTTCCATATAAATTCGCGAGCTTTTGTATGGAGCAGACACGGCGGGCTTGGTAAGAATCGCGTTTACTCTTAAATGCAGTGTTAAAGATAGTTCAGCTTTCTAAGGTACTTTATTGATAGTGCTCGGCATGTAATTATGGCACGTTGATATTAGTGCAATGGATTTTTAATTGAAAAAAGTGCGATCAAAGTTAAATCTCGGCTTCTCACACCGAAGAAAATCTGTCACTTATATTGTGCAGAGTTCTCCGGTTAATTTTCACACAGAAAATTGTAGAATTTTAGTTATTACGAAAAAGTGTGCACTCGCGTAATATTTTCGTGCTTAATTTGAACTAATTATGCTCTTTTCTTGTTTTCGGCAAAACGTATTTTTACGACAAGTTTGTAGAAAAATAATACAGGTCGTCTTGTGAAATGGAAAAATCCATGACGTCATACCCACTGGAGTCATTCAAGATGGCCGCTACGTCAGTTCTGCCCAGCTTGAGATGTAGAAAGAATTGCTGTTTTGCATACAAAATCCGACCTGAAATACCAGGCGACCAGTTCAGTAGCAAGCATATACGAGGGGAGGTAAAAAATATCGCTGAATGACAGGGGGGTTAAATTAAGCAAGTTATTATTTTTCCTTTTCAATATATTCTCTCTTAAGCCTAATACATTTATCACATATGTCACAAGGTTTATTAATTCCTTCCAAAAGAAATGCTTTATCAAGGCCTTCAAAATAGGCTAAAATTGCCGACTTCACCTCTTCATCGTTAGTAAATTTTCTTCCTCGAAGTTTTTTCTTCAGATTAAGGAACGAATAGTAATCGGAAGGGGCCAGATCCTCCCTTATAGCCCTTATAAGGGAAGTGGTTCAATATTCCGTAGTCGCATTTCTGTAGGGTAGTCATTGCAACGTAACTCTTGTGAATAGGTGCGCCTGTGTTTTTGAAGTGTTAAACTCTACTCTATTTATCCTGCCCCATTCCAAGATTAGATTCAGGTCAGAGTTCAATGATCCAAATAGTTCGGCACGTTTAGATGCTACCGGGACACGGTGAGCGTTAGTAATCGAGTCGAATTCATAGATATTATCCAGGGTGCTGCCATCTGCAAGGCAATGTATCGGATTGAGCGTTGACGACAGAAGGTCATTGATAAAAATAAGAAAGAGTGTGGGCGATAAAACAGAGCCTTGGGGGACTCTGTAATCTATTGGAAAGGGAGAAGATGCCACGCCATCCATCTGCTTTGAGCTTCACTAGGAGACAATTGTGCCAAACTCTGTCAAACGCTTTAGCGATGTCAAGCGTCAGAACTTGACATTCGCCAAATTTATGGATGCAAGAGTTCCAACGGTCAGTCAGATAAACTGAATCCGTATTGGCAATCATTGATAAGTTTGTTATCTTCAAGATAGCGGACTATTTTGCGATTCACAGCCGTTTCCATCACTTTCGACAGAACGGAAGTAATGGCGATGGGGCGATAGTTGGTGGGCAACGCTTTGTTACCTTTCTTGGGAATCGGCTGAACATTCGCCATTTTCCACGTGCGCGGAAAGTGCCCAGAAGAGTACGAGAGATGGAATAAATCGTGCAGCGGCTTAGCCATGGACGCAAAAGAATTTTTTAGGACTAAAGAGGTAATACCATCGGAACTTGCAGATTTCCGAACATTGAGCTCACGAAGAATTCTGGATGTAAGTCGTGTGCGAAAATGAATCTCAGGTAGACGAAATCCAGATGGTGTTACAGGCGGGGGAGACTGGTTTGTCGCTGGTAGCCTGAAGTTTCGTGCGAAACTTGCTGCGAGAAGATTGGCTTTCTCAACAGGATGGACTACAATTCGGTCCTCATCTAGAAGAGGTGGTGTAGATGATTAGTGATTCGATTTGACACACATTGTATTTATACCTGTATTGAGTGTTAGAATTCCTCCATTCAGTCCCCCCCATAACATCTGCCTATATTTGTCAGTAGCAGCCAGTACAACTGAAAAATATATACCAGCTTCTCCACTCGTTACGGTCGTTCTCACTCCTCTTCCCCTACCTTCCTTCCCTCCATGACTGTGTCTGGCCGAAATTGCCTATAACACAGGTCATTCTGTTAAAAAAAAAAACGTTAATATATTTCCCCTCTCCCCTTCATTCCGCGAAATATTTGACCTTCTTGGCAGAAATAAACCAAAACACTGTAAAAAAATTCCTTTAATTCGATTTTGTTATATTCTAGTAAACGGTCCACAAAAACAAATATCTCGGAACATGGAGCCGTACCGCACGAAATCCCATCCGCCATCGCTAATGTGACCCAGAGTAAATTTTTTATCTCGTTACATATATCAACTCCACGCATTGAATGTTAAATGCCGTAACGAAAATCTGTTCGAGAATTTTCGCATGCATTTGCTCGAACTATTTTTGATTTTAAAATATTTTCGAATTAAATTTCATCGAATTAATTTTAAAACAATTAGCAGACTCTAATCGAAAGTTTTTTGCTAGTGATGGGTAGAGATACTCGATACACACTAACACTTCTGTCCTAATAGAGTTTGGACATGGGGTGTACCCCGATTGCGCGGGAAATTTCGTCCGAAATTTGAATTTTCTCAATTCTTTTTCTTTTATCAAGTAAACACAATCAAATTGAATTGTTATTTATGAAAGTCATATTCATTTTCGGTTTTAATGAGAATTCCATTCAAAAACTTGTAGTTTAACGCAAGTTTTCGCTCGTATCCGTAAATTTGAAATCGGCCAAACTCAAGTTTGGCCGAATTTCGTATTTCTTATGTTGCCTTCTTGTGCTTCTAAACGCAGTCTTAACTGTTGGTATAAGGGCATTGTCCAAACTCTATTAGGACAGAAGTGTTAGTGTGTATCGAGTATCTCTAGTGATGGGATCATTCGAATTAAATTAATCGAATATTTTGATTTTGAAAATAATCGAGCTATCTCGTAATCATTCGAATGATTTTTAATTCATTCCATTACGAAAAAACGAGAAGAGAACGTTTAAAGAATCGAATGATCATTTAAAATTTCGATTGTATATTTGTGCGGCCGTATATTTGTTGTTGGTTTTCGTTCTCGGCAAAGAACGCACAGGTGTTCATTTATTTCTACAGAATTGTTATTGGTTGAAGACCTTGAACATTCGATGAGCGGTTTGGCATGTGCATGATCGGAATTTACTCGCGCGTGTATTTGTTATTGGTTGAGGATATCTGAAGACACAAACATACGGCGAGCGACATGTAACAATATTTTGTTTTCTGAATCGAATATTAACAGACAATATACGATAAATAAGAAATATACAAAATAATAAATAAGGAACTAGGACATAATCAAAATGGATTTCAAAATCAATTTTCTAAGAAATTCGAAATTTTGCGATTGCGATTTTTCGAGACAGTGTTTATGGATTTTTATGGTCTTTCGGCATTTTGTGATGATGTAATGTTTCGGAGAAAAATAGCTTGGAGCCATCGGCTTGTTTGGTAACAAAATTTCCATTATATTTTTCGAGTCAAATCATAAACAGTGTGTAAGAAAGAAGTATGGAATGAAAAAAAGATGGAACACAAGCTCTGTGACTTTATGCCTACAGATCTTTTGTTCTATTTCTTTTCTGCATCTCGTCTATCTTTTAATGCAGATGAGTTCATTAGTAGATTGGAGGTTGAAGTCGAGTTTTTGAGGGAAAATGATCGAAGTATGATCAATTACTCGTGTGTCTTACTCAAACGCCGTTTCTTTCAGTATTTTTTAAATTATCTTTTGATCAGTTAGTAATTAAATCGGTTATTTAAAAAAAAAAAAAACCTAAATAAATTTCATAAAAATGCATGCAGACATAATAGAAAACACAATATACTTGCAATATTTTAGATAATTTTACAATGAAGCGATCTTGCCATCTCAAGTTCTTTCTATTTTATCTTTTTAAATAATATCGATAGGCGACACATCACATGAACGAAGAACTAAAAGAGAAAGAATATAAAACTCTTCAATACATCACTTTAAAAAAAACAATGTGTTTTTTTAAACGAATTAAGAAAACTAAAATGAATTAAACACCACAAAAAAATTTCAACCAGAAGATGCTCTTAATTTATTTATGGGAGAATTTGATTAATTTTTTTCAAAACTATTTTTTTTTTTTTAATTTTAATCAAACTTAATTTTTAAAACATTCATTTTTATTTTTATTATTTACTATTACAATACATAAGTGTAAATATGATAATGTTTTATTTTTCTGTCTTTTGTATAAACAAAAAAAAAATTAAATATTTTATTTGGTAAAATTAATATTAAAGAGAAAAAAAATTATGTAAAAATTTGTAAATTTGTTGAATCTTTAAATGGAAATTTAGATCATCTACAAGTTTTTTTTTTAGAGAAATTTGTTTGTAAAGTAACACTTAGTTGAAATATATATTTAGTAGGTCATTTGTAAAAAAAAAAAACGTATTGAGTAATATTAAAAGAAAAAAACATTTTTTTTTTTGAAAAATAATGAAAAACAAAGGATTTAAGAAAAAAATAAAAATCACAAAAATCATCAACGTACAAAATACATTAGGATTTCTTTGTATTGGTCCTAAGTTTTTTGATACGTTCGCTACGCCCTCCCTGCAGAGCATTTAAAAAATTAAAGGAAAACAAACGTTTTATAATAAAACTAAAACGCTGCTGTTGTATGTATTTCTCTGTAAGCAAAATGAAAATTTTGTAAACAATGCTCAAACTTTTGATTAATTAATTTTGTTTTCACATTTTCATACATTTTAACTTTCTTTAATTTATTTTTTTTCTTTTTCAACAACAAACAAATAATTTATCGATATCTTCATAGAAAGTGAAACAAAAATTAAAATTATCAAAGCCAACAATAAATAGAAGCAAAAAAAACAATAAAAAAAAAATCTAAGAATATAAATTAAACAAATAACGAAAAGAAACATAGCTAGCATCAAATTTTACAAATTGGTAAAAACAAAAAAAAAAAAATTATAATCATCGTGTATACAATTCAAATCAAAACAAAAAATTACTATTACTGTAAATTGGTTGCCTTAATTTATTGCAACATTAAATATTTATACAAAAACATAAGAAAAAAGAATTGACTATAAAAATGGAAAAGAAAAACGGAAAAATTCATAGAGAAAGAAATAATTCAAGTGTGTTCAATATTAAAGTGCATCTTATTTACAATAAAATCAATTTAAATTCGAACACTTTTATCGAATACAAGCTAGGGATGAATTCGTAGAAGAGTGAAGAGAAAAATATTGAATATACAAATTATTTTTTTTTTCCCTCAAATTAAACATCACTCTTTTCCTTGCTAATTATAACAACAACAAAAAATCGACTATTTATGGAAATAAACCAACAAAAATCACATACACCAATCATCATCATGCATCAGTTCCAGACCAAAAACCAAAAAGGTAAACGTGTGTGATCAGCACTTATATTTATTTAAATAAAAAAATTTCAATTTCCATATTTTTCTACCCTAATTGCATAGATGTCATTTTATGCCCAAAATTCAGTTCAATGTTCCTTAATTTATTAGCCATAATCCATACGCAAAATTTTCACTACTGCACATAAAAAAACATGCTGATGTATTATTCATAAATTTTGAGCGCGTCCTTTTTGGTTTTTGGTCTTTATGTATCATACAATAATTTTTTTTTTGTTACAAAATATATTTTCATTAGATCGGATATTTTTTAAATAATTTATTTAACACTTTGAGTGTCGTGTGCATCGCCGACGGTCACGCTTAACGTTGATTAACTGTACGATGGCATTCAAAGTGTTAATATCAATTTTTTTTACAAAAAAGAAAATTTTGAAAAAATATTATTTTTTGAGTGACTTATTAATTATGTTCAGTTTTTGCTTGAGGGTATAAGTAGGTTAGGTTAGGTTGAAATAGCTGCCGAGAACTCATATAGGCCTATGGCAAATGAGCGGCTACAGGGCTTTGTAGACCTACGGCTTAGTCGGTTGAAAGCGTGGCACTACCAATCAAAATCAAATTCCAACAACTCTCTTCCACGAGGCACGATCCTGAGCATCGGCCTTAAGCTATTGCCCGGACTTGTTTATTCCTCTGGCCTCCCGCTTAACTGCTCGCTTCCATGGTCGACCGATGCGACGTCTTCCTTGGAGATTATAATCCAGAGCCTGTTTGGCGATATTTCGCTCTGGTTTCCTCAAAGTGTGACCAGTCCACTGCCACTTTCACTTTTGAATCTCAATGCTTATTTTAGTCTGTTTAGTTGTACTCCAAAGTTCGTCGTTGAAGATCACTTCTGGCCAGAATATTCCTAGTTTCTTGGTAAGTTGGACGATCACTTTCCATGTAGTACAAAATATAATAATACGGATTTGACGCAAAAACTTACAGCTTCGTGCGAAGCGAGATCTCTCTTAACCTCCAGAAAGCAGAAAGAATACCGAAGGTTTTAATGCCGAGAACTCATGTAGACCTGTGGCAAATGAGAGGCTACAGTGCTTTGTTGACCTATGGCTTAGTCGGTTAGAAGCATGGTATTGTTAAGTCTATTTATTTTCTATTATGCTTGTACTCCCTTTGATGTCAAGTTCTGTCGATTTGTAGATAACAATTTCTTAAAAATATCGCAATCCAACGCAATTCAATTTATTTGCACGGAAGAAACCTATTGTGTCCAAGGGAATGACGCGTGCGTTTCAATCAATGTCAAGAGTTCCTTATTCCTATTGAAGTTTTCAGTTGCTTCAGCAAAATATAGTCAGTATCGTTACTTGATGTGTTTGCTGATGTCGGGTCTAGCTGTGATTGTGGGAGGTGCTCGTTGCTCCTATACTGACATAAAACCCTGGTTCCAAAGAACTGCTTTAAACCTTTTGTAAGTTAAGGCCATGGCACGATTATTCCGCTTTCGTAATAATTCGAGTTAAAAAGGTCTGGGATAGAATTGGCCGAGGTGAAATTTAGGGTGTAGTATAGTGGGTAGCGTGTTGGTCTACAATGCAAAGGTCGTGAGTTCAAATCCTGATCGACGCATAATTCCAGCACGCTGTCTGCTTGGGTATACCTTGGTCACCTCAATCAACGAAAGTGAAAAATTCGTAGATAGAGGCTTGTGCGAAGGACTAACAATAAATAATAAAAATGTTAAGGAACCTGAAATTCAGGAGGTCAAGGCCCGATTTGGGCTGTAGCGCCATTGTAGAAGTGTAGAAATTTACCTTCAATATCGGTGGCAGTGCCATTGCTGGAGCGACTTGCTAGCTGATGCCGGGTCTAGCTGCGGTTTTTAGGGGATTCGTTGCTTCGCTACTGACATAAAACCCTGTGCGGAAACACCGTGGCAGATTTATGTTATTCACTCCTACATTTATTTTATTTTATTTAGGGGAACACTTGAGAGGACCGCGACCTTTTTGATCTATTGTGCGTTTATTGCCCCTTTACCCTACCATAACTCTATAGCTTTGGCTAATCTAAGTATATTTAAGGGAGCCATGTTGGCTAGTCCATCAGTTTAAGGAAACTCTTTCCTAGAAGATTGAATTTTTCTTTGCTACCGCCTCGCAGTGACACAGGACATGCTCTGTCATTTCTGAGTCTCTGAGACAGAGGTGGCAGATGTCGGTTTCAGCGAGGCCCATATTTTTGAGGTGGTGGTTTACTCCACTGTGCCACGCCAATAAGCCGATTAGAGTACTAATGTCACTTTTGCTGAATGGAATAGACTTTCAGGGGATTAATAACCCTGTCTATTCCAGTAGATTTTATGCTCTTGTTCAATCCACTCTATATACCATATAAGGTTGAAGTGTTCTTTTGGTTTTCCACAGAATGGCTCTGGCCCAATGAAATTTGTTTCCATTTTTTGCGAGGCGGTCTCTAACCCTTTCTGCAGTAAGGCGGGAAGATTTCATTTAGTCCGTCCGTTTGTAGAACTTAAAGGTATTGATCGCCCATCTTATCTTTTCCGTAGTGAAGATTTTATCAACGATACTATTGCTGAATGGAGTTTGACGATACATCCTTTCTTCTTCTGACACTTCATTATTGTTAATTAGTTTGCAGCGTGGGAAGTGTGTTGCCAGTAACAGTATTTCCATGCAGCTTTTTGTTAAGGATCCATCTGATCTCTCTAAAAGTCTGATATCAGTTGGGGTGTATTTTGCTAACACCTTTTGGAGTCTTGAGACCATTGGAAGATCATCTATCTCTTCACAAAATCTTCTCCATGACTAACTTTTTGACTTCTTTAGAAGTTTATTGTATTCAGTAGGGGAATTTTTGTAGTCGTCCCAGTTACCAAAGGTTTTTGCTCTATTGAACAACTTTCTAGTTTCTTTGCGTTTTGCCGCTAATACCGCGTTCCACCAAGGTGCTTGTTTAACCCCTTTCTTGTGTTGAACGGGACAGCTTTGTTCGTAGGCATATAGTACATTTTCAACGAGTTGTTTATCTCAAAAGAGATATGCCTGTGATCTGAAAGTGATGCTTCTTTGGATACGTGGCAATTGTCACACTTGTCTGCTAAGCAGGGACTTATTATGGTAAAATTAAGTACTTCTTGCCGGACACTATTCATGAATGTCGGGGTGCTGCCTTTATTTATGATCTCTAGGTTGTTAGTAGGAAAATATTCTAAAAGTTATTCAGCTCTTTTATTTACATTACTACTTCCCCATATAGTGTAGTGTGCATTAGCATTACAGCTCAGTTTGACTGGTACATCGTGGATCTTCCTGTTTTCCACTAACTCCTTGACGCCTTGAGGTGTACCATCTCACTCCTCACCAGGAAAGTAGGCTGAGGCGAATATCGCCCCCTCCTGCTATTGGAATTTTCATTTGCACCGCTACTAAATCTGTTCTAATGAAAATAGGAATATTTAGATATTTAATTTCAGATGACACGAGCAGTGCAACTCTTGGCCTGTCGCTTCTTTTATCATTAATCAACTTACCCATTTTTTTGAGGAACTCCAATAATTTTACTCTTGGTTCTTGTAGGAGGGCAACATGGCATTCCTCCTTTGCAAATCTCCACGTCAGTACGTCCATGGCCGCTGCTGCACGATGGAGATTCGCCTGAATAACTTTTATGTTGTTCGAATTTTAAAGAACCTTTCCTTTCATTGCTTTTAGTCGCATATACAATAGAACGAGACCGCCGGCCAATACGAGTAAAATTTTCGCTCGCGGCGAGCGCAAGTTCAACTTCTATTGGAAGGAGAGATTCGTTAACGCAATTGCTTCCAGCCAGTGCTAGTTCAGTCACAAGCTCTGGCTCTTGATTAAAGTATTGTCAGTATTGAAATTTCTGTACTAGTCGAAAAATGATCAGGAAGAAAAATGTGAAGAGGTAGATCTGGCAATATTGCCCATATTTGCCGTGCTTTGAGTGGAAACGAATCGGTTTAAACTTTGACAGATCGGGTGACACCTTTTTTGGACGTCCTTACTTTTTTTTATTAAGAAAATAGAAACTAGAAGCTTAAACTAAGGCTTGAATTAATTAATTATTCAACATTTTTAAAGCTTATATTTAATAAAAAAAAAAAAAAGTAGAAGGGTCTTTCAAAGCAAGATGTCACTAAACTATTTCTTCGAATTTCGGTTCTTTACCACCCTAGCAAATAAAATGCCATCTATTGAAGGTATTGAACAATATGGATTGTCTGTTAATATATTAATTCAGGCGCTTTAAGCTCTTGTGTGGTAGTAGGGGTGAATGTAAATCGTTTTGTTTTTATATCACGTTCGTGATTCCTGGGTGCTCTCAATATTAATAAGTTTCAAGCAGCTGACGAGAGAGATTTTAGTAATATTTATATTGCTGAAGCGTAAAAAACCAATGTATTTAAAAAAAATAATTGCTTACCCTAGCTATAAAGGCACGCCACGCCATTGTGAACGATGTATAGCGAGGGAGTACTGTATATTGCAATCAACCAACATTTCAGGATGGATGTGTAGACACCTCGATTTGCGATCCGGCTCTCCAAATATCTGATTCTGGGAAATTTTCCCTACCTCCTGATTGTAGCCGAATCAATCTGCACTTTTTATTCTCCAGAGCGCCGCTTTTTAGCCCACCGTTTTACGGAATGATTTTTTTTTTCACAAATTAAGTACACAACGTAGGGCTGTTACTATCACATATCAGTGGAATGGTGTGATGTTTATGTCCATTCTGGTCGTTGTCTAAGTTGAAATTTTTTTCCGGGATGACCGTATGGTGTGCCACTCATCCTAGTTCAACAAACCAGGGCTGGACACTCGCTCAATTTGTGATCCAAAGTTTCCCTCTCTCTGTCTCATGCTTTCTGCAAATCATTCGTTCTATACGAATACCAATCATGTAATGGCCGGTAACAATACCTCTCCCATAGGCGCCCATAATCTCAACTGAGCAGTAAGCAAAAAAATGTGAAACAACTTAAAATGTCCGTTCGAAAAAAAATTCGGTCAGAAATTTCACAATTTTCCCATATCGAAGTGAATGTGAAATACCAGGCATGCAGAACTATGGTCGCCGTTGCTCAGATTCCATTCGATATGAAAATTTTGAAATTTCTGACCGGATATTTTTCCCAAGTTCGTCGATTTTTTCTCTTCTGCTCGGTTGATATTATGGGCGCTTGTTGGTCGGAGCTCGTTTTGTTCACCTCGCACCGGCTTGTTGAGAGAAATTACTCGCCCCTGCTGCTGCATATGAAGGCGAGAAAACACGCTTTGCGATGCTGTAATCGTCCGGAGCTGGCGAGACTGCTGAAAGGGGCTTCCTAGAACTGGGTGGAAGGCACGGTGATCTGACGGCGTCAATTGCAGCCGTGCTATTCTTTTATGATTCGTACCGCAATGCGCGCTGAATTGTTTGGGTCGTTCTTTGCTCGCTGAAGATTGCCGTAGTCCTGTCTCCCTTTCTTGTTTCAAGGAAGAAAAAAAGACGCTACGGATTCCCAATCAGTCGCAATATTTGTGACTTGAAAGATATGACAGGGGTATGAATTTCAAAACGCACAAAAATTTTGGTGATGGATTAATTTTCACACACGGCACGGGAGTCGGTACTTTAATTTATGTGAGGTTATGACACTCAACAGAACTCTTCCACCTTATTATTTATCTTTTCTCAGGATTCGGAACACTTCTGTTCCCGACATAGAATGCCTCACCTCGAGAAAGCTTGGGGACTTAACAAGCTAAGTGGCCATCCAATTGCACCCAGGTGGTTTTGTTTTTTAGTTGGCCATCACAATCTTGGCAATAACTCTACTCTGTCGGCTTCACGGCTCGAAAGTGATTTCTGTTATTGTTTGTAGCACTCTTCGTAAACATTTCTCTATTTCCTACCCAGACCAGCAGTGATTCCGTTTTATTTATGATCGGCACATATCCCCGGAAGTTTTTCTAATTTGGATACCGGGTCATAGCGACCTGCTAGGAAACGAGGCTGCAGACATGCTTGCACGGCAAGGACCTGCAAACATCAACTCCACTAGGAAGTCAGTCGATGTTGCGCCAACAGTGCTGAAGACTGCTTCAAACAAACTATTTTGGATTCTTTCTTGGTGGGGTGGCGGCAGCTGGATAGCTGCAGAACGGCCAAATTCTTTTGGAAAGAACCGAATAAAAATATTACAGCTCATCTGTTACACCGTAGTCGCTATAGCGTCCGAACTATTGTTGGCCTGACCACAGGTCATTGCTTGCTAAAGCTGCACGCATTTGGAATGCGGATTGCGAGCGACAACCCTTGCAGAGGTTGCGAAGTAGATGAAGAATCTATCGAACATCATCTTTGTCACTGCCCGCAAATCTTCAACAGTCGTCTTTTTTGTTTAGGCTGTAGATTCTTCTCAGAAATAGACAACCTCAGAGGCGTCCAAAATTCGGCCTGCTACGGTTCGCAAAACGAACCAAGTGGCTAGAACAAGAAAAGTGACTTCCATCTTATAATCAATAGGTGGAGTACAATGGGCCCAATTAGATGGCCCCAGTGGTTCTATGAAACCAACCTCCTACAACCTAAACCTATCCCCGTGGATATGTATGCTGTAACATTTTTAAATCAAAACCATACATTATGCATCCTCCGACCACGGGAAATACCTTCCAAAAATACGATCTGGCCCACAGTAAAAGCACTTTCATATTCCCCCATATTCCCTATGTATCGTCATCAAAGTGTTAAAACTCAAAAATAAAATTTTTCAAAATTTCTATAAACGAAAGCAATAGAATTTGAGACAAAACAGAACGCCATTGTTTTCAGAGAAAATTCAAAAATCGTACTGAATATTTTTTATATTAAAAAACATAAAAAGAAACCTCATAAACAACAATAAAATTATTCAATAATTTCCATCATTTCATCAATAAACAGTTAATAAAAATATACAAAAAAAAAACCCAACATACAAACAAATAAGCCATAGACTAAATTTCTGCAATGAAACAAAAACAAAACAAAAAGTACCTTTATTTACAATAATCCATATTTTTTATTATTTATAATAAAATATAATTTTTGCAATAGATAAATTTACCGAAACTGAAAAGAATTCAACCGAACCGAAGCGAAATATTTATACCAATTATTGAACCTATTACAACAATAACCACACAAAAATTATCCAATTAATTAAAAAAAAAAAAAAAAATTAACAACCTAAAAAATAATAAACCACCTCTGTGTTCAAACCATTCCAGTGTGCATATTAAAACAATATTTATAAATAAAAACAAAAAATCTATTTAGAAATCAACTATCATTATCACTTCATTTTCATTTATTTTTTTATTTTCAATTCAATAAATTAAAAAGAAAATCAAGAATTGATAACTTTTGTATGGAGAGAGTTTTTATTTTTATTAATTGAATACTCTGAAACTTCATTGTAGAATTGTGTAATGCTCTCTTCGTTCGTAATTGTTGATTTTTTTTTTCATAATAAAAAATATTAATTGATAAATATTCAGTACGACACGGCGTAAAAATTTTGTATCAAATTAATGTTGAACTAAAAAAGAAAGTTAAACCATCATAAAAGTAGATAGGAACACATGAACTAAGATCTGAATTAAATTTTACAAAAATATTCAATCACCTCACGAATTGTAAGTGAATTTATCCGATCTATTGAAATTTTATTTTTGTCATCAATCGAATTCCATCCGAACATAAAAATTTCCTTTATGTGTAAAAACAAGATAAACCTTCCGAAAATCGAAAAATTAAAATTCATTACAAATTTAATTAAAAAAAAAAAATATTGTAACCATACCGAAAACATATAAACAAATTCCAATTGCAGCTTTTTTTCTTTTAGACAAAATCCATAAATTTGATTCTTGCAATTAAATTTATTTTACCGTACGTTTAAACTGCGCGGCCTAGATCCGATATTTGTATCAAACACGATAGAGGGGTCCTGGTGATGTAAACAACCGGTATGCGACCCACCTGACTTGAGTTTGTGGTCTTTTTCAAGTGTCCTGACCAAGCCTAGGCCATACCATTGAAACACTTTACATTTCGGTATACTTGCTTTGGGAATTTTACAGCTAAATGGCCAAACTGTGATTGCATTTACGACATCGTGCGTCTTTGTCTTTGACAGTGCACCACAATTTTTGCACCGCTGTCTTGATGGAGATGGCTCGGAAAATTTAAATTAAATTAAATTTAGATTGCGCCTTAATTCGTTCGTTGTTGACAATGACGAATGTCCAACCAACACCTAAGAAAGGAAACAAAGCGACTTCTCCGGACTATCGTCCCTATAGCTATTACTTCAATGATGTCGAAAATGATGGAAACTAATTAGTTACCTTGAGAATAACCATCTTATCCATGATCGCCAATACGGGTTTGGTTCCGGACGTTCCACGGGGGATCTTCTGGTCTATGTAACTGATCGTCGGAACTTGTACATTCAGGTACATTACGAAAGCCTTCGACAGAGTTCACCACAAAGGTCTTTTGGTAAGACTCATAGCCGTAGATTGTGATACTATCCTTGTCAAATGGATTGATAGTTTCTATTTTAACGCTCGCTAGAGTCGTAATGGATGGCTTATCATCCCAACCGTTTCGAATCCCGGTATCCCTCAAGGCCCTGTTCTATCACCTACTCTCTTTTTGATTTGAACTATTGACCTTTTCTCAACAACACTCAATTCAATGCGTAACTTTGCAAATGACAGTACCATGTATAACACCTTTAAATTCGACTTCGTTTCTGAAGCTCATCGCACTTCGATGGCGACGAATTATATAGTTCATTGAACTCAGACCTGAACTCAGAATCCTAGAGTGGGATATGCAAAATAGAGTAGATTTCAATGCCTCAAAAACTCAGGCCCTGTCATCTATCCCTTAAAAAGTTCCGGCAGGTTCCATGAATGTAGCCTTCGATAGCGTGCAATTGCACTCTTCAGAAAAATTTAGATTGCTCGTCATAAAACTTAACAAACATCTCAATTGGAGCAAACATATTTCTGATGTTGCACTTCATGCCCCCAAACGGCGTAGTGCTCTTCGAATATGTAAAAAGTATTTTACGCCTCACGAGCTGGGCTGGGGCACCTAAAACACTACTTGCGGTACTTGATCGAATCCAAAAGCACGCGTTCCATTTAATTGGAGATGAGGCTATATCAGCGAACATCGTAGAAACGTCGGGGTAATCCGCGTTTACTATCGATATTTTCACGGTAAATTGCAGTGAAGAACTGTCCGACCTCATCCCTCCTCTTTTCTGTTAATCTCAGGGATACTCGACAAACTGTACGCGGCCATTAGTTAACTGTTGAGCTTTATTATCGCGTATAGTGAAATATAGGTTGTTCTTCATCATTCGAACCATCAAGACTATGGAATGCATTGCCGCCCCACATGCTCCCAACAACTTACAGCATTCAGTGTTGCAAGGATAAAGTCCACCGACAATTTAGACTTTTACCTCCTGAAACTACCTTGCAACCTCTTCGTTCACCTATCCTATACCGACTGTGCATACAATGCATTAAAAGGTGACCCCCTAAATTATGTTCGATGCTATAATGCATGAATCATTTTCAATTTTTTTCATTGATCATAATTTTTGGTGCACATCAAAACTTGATGTAATATCGCTAAATTTTTCTTTAAGTGCATTTTCAAGTAGTTCCCAAGGAGAAAGATCCGTCTTTGACCCTATCGCTAGTTTAGCTGGGCATCCAAACATTTCGACTATTGGAATTCAACAATTACTGGCGAATTCAACAATTACTGGCGAATTCAACAATTAATGACGAAAATCTTCTATTCTACAAAAACACATTGTCTCGTTTTTGCCCATAGAATTTTTCCATCAGTGTTTGTTAATTGTTCTGTTCTATTCCAAAAAAAACACCGCCCCCGAGACAGAATCTTTTGAATGTTTAACGTGAAAAATCTGCCGTCAAGGCTTAATTTCATGCTTAACTTTAACAACACGGATTGTTTTGTTTTTGTGACGATAATTCATTCACGCCGCTGTTGGTACTAGTTTATACCTATTAGAAGTTCGGCATTCATACTGGCGGATGCTAAACCTATCTAACATATCTGCCAGTCTGTGGTTCATGGCGCCCGGTTATACAAGCGCAATGCAACGCCGAGAAACTTTTTCCAAACTTCTCTGCCCGCGATGTAGACTTAACCGACACTACGTGTACCCCGAAAGGACCTCATCCATGGATGTGACGATTCACACAAGCCATGTCGCATCACTCCACATATTCGTGTGATCATACCATCGTTTTCGCATCAGATTTTGTTCCTTTCGGGCCACTACATTAATATCTGTAGATGTGCATCACCATAGTGTTATTTCGATCTCCTCGGTTACTGTTTTACGCATGTCTACCATGTTCTGCCAATATCATCGAAAGCATCAGATTTTTTTTTTCGTATCCTCGGTTCGCGTACTTATTAGTTCGTTACAACGAGTTCAATTTTAGGTCTTCATGCTTCCTTTTACAACCCACCCCAGTGATCGTAGGAGCATTTCATTTGCTTTAGTCTGCTACTACGTTGCGCAAAGAATAAGCCTCAGATTTCGCTTCGCTCAGTTTGCTACTAAGTCGTTCTGGCTATACCGGACCACTGCGTTTAGCTCCCTTCAATAGTATTTTACAGAATGGCCTGTGTTATAGGCAATTTCGTCCTTCATGTGCAATGCACAAACATAGCCACGGAGGGAGCAATTCAACATTCCAACATCAATTCCATGTTCAGTTCATCAGCAAACAATTTAACGAGCGCTCGCAAATAACGATCTTTAAACGAGCATGAAATGCCACAAAACAAATAAACTGCGTGATGATCTTAAGCAAACCAAATAAAAATGGGTTCGTGGGTACGTCGATCTTGTTACATACCAGCAGTCTTCATTTCGCCATGCGCATGAACAGAGCCAAAAATCAATTCGTGTCGATATTTCAAATGCAAACGGTGAAAAACTTGGAATTGTGTTTCAAGTTCTTTAATTCATCGTAAATATTTCATAACAAATATCGTTTATGAATCGTTAACGATATTCATTAATGAATCAAAATAAAAATCATTAACAACACATTAATGATTCATTGATAGCGCTTATATACTTGCTTGTATACTCGTTGTTTGTAATCATTTTACAATTCATTAATGAATTGTTAAAAATAATTCATTAACGAATGTCCATTTAGTCCGCTTGATGAATCGTTAATAACTCGTTAACGATCAAATCACTCGTTAATATAATTCATTAAAGATTCTTTAATGAATTAATTTGTTTGCTGGGTTCTCTCGTCCCTTCCATTATCAATTTCATCGGCACATCTAGCGTTTTAATTCTTCTGTTTAGTTTGGGGTCTATGGGTCTGTATGCCTATATTCTCACAGAGCTCGTATACCTATTGTATATCACCGATATTATACAATTCCCTCCCTCCCTCCTCCCAACGAACCTGTCCTAACACTACTTCTTTTGTGATACCCAGTTGCTTTGGTTTGCGAACCGAAACGGGCTCAAATGTTTGATACCACTGAAGTCGTCTATTTCTGAGAAGAGTCTAGAGCCTAAAGAAAGAAGATGACTGTTGGAGATTTGGGGACAGTGACGAAGATAGTGTAGTGTAGTGATTCTTCGTCTGCCTCGCAATCTATGCAAAGTCTGAATGCGTGGAGCTTAAGCACTCAATGACCTGTGGTCAGACCGATAATAGTTCGGACGCTATAGCGACTACGTTGTAACAGCTGAACTGCAGCTACAGCTATCCAGCTGCCGCCGTCTCGTCGCGAAAGAGTCGAAAATATTACGTTTGAAGCTAGTCTTCAGCACTGTTGGCGCTATATCGACTGACTTCCTAATGCAGTTAATGTTTGCAGATCCTTGCCTAGTAGGTAGCGTGTTGGTCTACAATGCGAAGGTCGGGAATTCAAATCCCGGCCGACGCATAATTCAAGCACACTGCCTGCTTGGGTGTACTTTGGCCACTTCATTCTACGAAAATGAAAAATTCGAAGAAGAGGGTTGTGCGAGGGTCTAACAACCCTGCCACAGTAAATAATGAAAAATGTTAAGGAACCTGAAGGTCAGGAGGCCAAGGCCCGATTTGGGCTGTAGTGCCATTGTAAAGAGATCCTTGCCTGGCAAACGTGTCTGCTGCGGCGTTACCTAACAGTTCGCTATGACCCGGTATCCAAATTAAAAATATTTCGGTTATATCCGCTGGGCCATTCAAATTGTGTCTGCTAATGGACATTAATTTGGACGTGGGATTAAAGTGTCAGAATTGCAGCCCTGTTGTCCGAAATTATGCAACATTTCTTCATTACTTCTGCTTAGAACGCAGTCGCGTATTCTGGAGGATGGAAAGAAATGTGGATGTCGAGTTCGTGGGAACCGATCCCTGGCTAGTTTTAGACTCTGTCCATATAGAAATGAGGACCCTCGCAGGCGTTCAGTATCGTGTTTGTTGCCCATTCGTTTCGTTTGTTGTGTGGTTGATTAATGCAATTTTACTCGCACTCCAAAAGGGAAATTGTGTCTTCAATGACGTTCAAAATCTGGCCATGACCAACTAGCAGTGCTAACCACGAATTAGAGGTTTTTAATTTAATAGCTGCTAGACCTGTAGTTTATCTCATAAAAAGATAACGTGGAGTTTTTGAGAAAATTTACACCCGAGCTGCAGTTGAGGTGTGGTTCTAAGAGCACCACATTTCGTTTAACGTGTACGTCTGACGTTAAGTCGCAAGTACACGGTTGTCTTTAGCAATGCGGATGTGTTTGTAACGACAATCATTAACGCCCCTGAAGGTAGCAGTCTATACCAAATGCAAGTTTGGCACTCATACTGCTGGATGCGAGACCTATCTAAATATCTGCCAATCTTATGGTTATGGCACCAGGTTGGAGCACGTAACTCCACGCCGAACTCCTAGGAGATCTGCCCGCTATGTGGGCATTAAAACAACAGCCACCACGATACTCTCCGAAGGGCCATATTCCATTGCCGGGGGTGGAAGCAACCTTCCATGGGCTCCGCGACACCCGTGGTACCAGAAAACCACCGGTCAGGTTTCAAGATTGTGAACAATTACTCCCAGTTTAGGTCCCTTTGCAAATCCGTAACTGATATCACTCCGCTTCGGGAAACATGGGGTCGGTAGTTCTCAAAGGTTATACCGGAATTGACCTTGGTCGTTCACCCTGTATATGATAACTAGTGTTATCCCTTCACTGCGTATAAGGGAAATTTTTAGTCCCGCCACCCTATTCTAAATTTCTTTTGGCCTGAATCTCGTGCGCGAAGGCACGAAGGCATTCAAAACTTTCCCTATTCGCGAGACACCTCCTTACGTCCAGCCCCTCCCCACCTCCCAAAACCCCCATGCGGTCAAGCTGAACAACTTGTACCATTGGAAAAATTTTGATCGCGGTAAACATTCATCACTAAATTATTATATTCAGTAAAAGAGGTCCCGTTTCAAGCCGAATGTCTTTTTGCGAACGAAGAAGTCTGCGGTAGTTTTTTTTCCCCGTTCTTGAATGTGGCCTTCCTGGATATTTACTATCAAGATTAAGAGCAAAATATTTAACCTGGTTCGAGAGGACCATATTGATACCCCGAAACATTATTGGATTGAAAACGTATGGTCTTCTTCTTCAGGAGAAGAGGACCGGATCTGTTTTTTGAGGTTTGATGGTAAGTCCTTTATCTAGAGCCCAGCTGTCGAACAGTTGTAGAGCGGACTGCATAAGGTCATCAAGTATTTACTAAAACTTACCACTTACCATTGATGACAAGATTTTCTGCGTATGCTATTGTGGGGTAGCCGTTAAAATGGAAAATGGTTTATTCACAGTCAGAACCCAAAGGAGAGGCGCCTGTAATGCCGCCTTGTTCCGTTCCTTTGTGAACCAAGCCTTTTCTTGTCTCGGTAACTATCCACTACTATATTTCGTGAGCGAAGAAGCTTAGCTATCTATGTAGTCAAGAGAGGTTCCAGATTTTGGCTGCGCAAGGCATCAAGTATGGCATCAATGTTGACGTGGTTAAGTGCGCCTTCGACATCTATGATGGGAAGCTTTCTCTACGGTTTCTTTCTGAACTGAAGACGGAACTGTAAAAATAGTTTCATCACTGTAAGCTTAGATTTTTGTAGTTCTCTGAATTTATTGCAAACTTTATACAATCTATTGTTTAAAGATTGATCAAAGACCCAACTAAAAACTTAATTTCCCACCTGACCCACCTCTCCGCGTTCCTGTTTTTCAAGTCTTCACCCTTCGTAGATTCATCGTTTCAAATCGAAATAAATACAATGCTCGTGCACAATATCATAATTTTCTTATCAAATAAACTGCGAATTTGGAATTTTGTTTTGTTTTCTTAATACAATTATTAAAAACAGAAATATTTAAATTTGTTTTTAGTTAAATTTGTTTTTTAATAAGCAAAACTACAATGAGAGTAAATTGAAGAAAAGCAAAAAAATAAAAAATAACACATTATTGAATTTTATACAACAGCAACGATCACATAAATAAAGACCACAACGAAAAATCAAAGCAACAAAACGCCATCAAAAATCATTCGCTCACTCATTCACCAACAATTCAAAACCGAAAATGTAAAAAATGAAAAACCAACACAAAAGCTATAATCATCTTTATAATTAAATAATTAAATTATATTATGAAAACTCATTCAAACTCCTCTCACATAAATAAGTTCAATTTTAACTCAAAGCCTATTAAAAAAAAAAATAAATAAATAAAATAGCAAAAGAAAACATAAATGAAAAATAAAAAAGCATAGAAAAAATTAATAGACGACAAAGAAGTAACAAAAATCCATACGACAATTATTATTGCATTTTTTTTCTATAGTTAATTATTGCACTAGAAAAATTCTCAATAGGTAAATTTTAATTTTCTTTTTGTTTATTTAATTTTATCGTATTGCAATAGCTTTTTTGTTGTTGTTATTTTTTTTTTATTTAAATTTTCTTTTAATTTTATTTTTTTAATTCAACACAAAAATCAAAAATTTATTTACAATTACAACACAAAAATCGCGATATCTACACATACATAATAAAAAACTTAAACCTAGTGTACAGAAAAACAACAATAATAAAAATAAATAAATAAACAGAAACATATACACACACATACACACACACACCCGACAATGCATAGTTTATAATAAGAAATAGATCTAACAAAAAAAATGAGAGAGAATAAATATTACTAAAAGGCAGCACTTAATTTTCGTTTAAGCTCTTTTAATAAGCTTAAACTTGAATTTAACTGCATTCAAAAACGACTAAAACAAAACGAAAAAAAAAATAAAACTCAGCAAAATAAACAGAAATGATGATTTGAAAAGCGATTTTCCAAACTGTAAGAAAAAAAAAAAACCATACACACAAATGCTTATTACAGGCCGAAAATTAAGCCAGCAAAAATAATTTATTAGCTATGTTTTGGAATAAAAAAAAAAAAACAAACAAACAAACAATGCAAACTATAAGTGAATAAGCACGATGGTGTAAAATTTAAAGGATAAATGACGAAAAAACAAAAAAATACCTAAACAAGTGACGAATTAATGTTTAAAACTTTTTTATTAATTGCAATAAAAACGTTTTTTTTTGTCCTTCATAAATTTTGTTACTTTTTTTTTCGATTTTATTCTTTAAATTATGCTGAATTTAAAAAGAAAAAAAAAACAAACAAACAAAAAATAAATAGAATAAAATGCAAAATAAGAAAAATAATAATAATAAAGAAAAAAATTATAATAAATAAAATAATTATGAAATTATAATTATTAATTATTATGAATTCAAAAACATGAAAAAAGTACACTCAGAAAGACTGAAATATATAGTTCCTTTGTTTTTATGTAAAAAAAAAGAAAAAAAATATGAAAAAATTGGAAAAATTGAAAATAAATCCACTAATCAATAAAAAAAAAAAATTATTACATTATGTTTTCATTTGTACGTGTTAGTTGAGATAGTTAGGAAATAGATGTGTTCATCACATTCTTTCACTACGGACCGGGGGCTGGAGGAGAGGATGTGATGCTGCTTTTTTTCCTTCTTCTTCCATAAACAGTTTAACGCAGCTGGAAGATGGTCTACTCGTTTGCCAGACGTCGCAGGATATTTGTCCAATCTTCGTCTTCTGTTTCTCACCAACCAGCCTGAACCAGAAATGGTTGAGGCCGATATCGATGCTATAGATTATGCCGAACTTAAATAAAAGACGTGTGTATCGTTTTAGCGCCGAATATTTTTTTTTTTTTTTTTAAGAAACCGATTATAACCTGGGGGGTCACCCTTTAATGCATTGCACAGTTATGTCGGTATAGGAAGAGGATGAAACTTGGTAGAGTTATGGGAATTTTGGGGGAGAGAGACGAAAGTGGCGATGGACATTATTTTTGAAATGCTGAAGGTTATACTTGCTTGGAAACATACTAGCAGGCAATGCATTCCAAAGTCTGGACGTTCGGGGGATGAATGACTGCCTATATTTCACTGTACGAGTAATAATAATAATAATAATAATAATAATTTATTCATCAAAAAATTGATTACTACATTTAACAACAGTTATAATAATATAAATTAATAATATAATTAATTAATAACAATTAAACAGAATTAGGTACACAGAAATTTAAACTTTATACAAAATCAAACATTATGAACATCACGAAAGCTGACTTTTTACTTGTGGGACAGTTATGTGAAAATCCAATTGCGAGAAGAAGTTATTGAAATCTCTTAACATGAATGAAACTGGTTCATAAAACCCGTAGTTTGTGCGATGCTGCGGAATTCTACAAAGCTCATAATTTCGTAAAGGGCGATATGGAACATTGAAATTAATCATAGACAACAATTTGTCAGAGTCAATTATACCTGTAATTACTTTAAAACCAAAAACAACTCTGGCATGTATACACCGTTTCTCAAGGGAATCCATAGACAGCAGATTTAAACGATCAACATATGGCGGTAATCTGAGTGGATCGGTCCAGGGAAGGCCCTGAAAGACAAACCTTAAGAACCGACGCTGAACTGCTTCGATCCTATCTATGTGAATGGAATAAAATGGTGACCAGATAGGACTAGCATATTCTAGGATAGATCGGACAAATGCACAATACAACATTTTCGTTGTAAAGAAATCATTGAATTCTTTCGATTGTCTCCTAACAAAACCGAGGATAGCGTTCGCTTTACCAGCAATGTGATTCACGAGTAGGAATAGGGTTAACAGTAAACTCGTGCGCCCGTTCAGCTTGACGAGTATTACGGGGAAAGGTGTAAAGTGGAGGAATGAGTGATCTAAGTTCCGCGCTACATTTACCATGAAAATAGCAATAGTAAATGCTGAGTACTGCAACGTTCCTACGATGCTCGAGGGAATCAATAGAAATCGTGATGTCGTCATCTCCGATTAGTCGGAACGCGTGTTTTTGGATTCGATCGAGCAGCGCAAGCTGTGTTTTGGGAGCCCCGGCCCACAAATGCGAATTGTACTCTAAGCGAGGTCTAATGTAAAGATGGTAGCTAAGTCGTGAGGCGTAAACTATTTTTTGCATTTGCGAAGAATACCTAGGCGTTTGGAGGTATCTAGTGCAACATCATAGATATGTTTGCTTCAATCAAGATGGTTATTTAACTTTACGCCTAAAACGATAAATTCCTCTAAAGGGCTAATTGGTACGCCATTAAAAGCTAAATTAGACGAAGACGCAGGAACATTACGTTTAAGAGAAAGATGACAGGCATGTGTTTTAACAGCGTTGAACTCTACTCTATTTTAATGCCCCATTCCAGGATTAAGCCGAGGTCGCAGTCCAGCGAACTGAATAACTCCCTGTGTTTGGAAGCAATTGATTGCTTGTGAGAATTCGCAGCAGAGTTAAATTCAAAGGTGTTATTTAAGGTACTGTCATCTGCAAAACTATGGATTGGATTGAGAGTAGAAGACAAAAGGTCGTTAATGAATACTAAGAACAGAGTAGGCGATAGGACAGAGCCCTGAGGAACACCAGAATTAGTAGGGAAAGAAGAAGAAGAAACGCCATTTAAAACGACTCGTATAGTACGTTCAGATAGGAAACTCTCAATCCATCGAATGAGGGTGGCATCGAGGCCAATGGCTTTTAGCTTAACAAGGAGACATTCATGCCAAACTCTGTCAAAAGCTTTTGCAATGTCAAGAGCAAGAACTTGACCTTCGCCGTATTTGTGCAAGCAAGAGTTCCAACGTTCTGTCAGGTAGACCAAGAGATCTCCCGTCGACCTTCCAGAACGGAAATCGTATTGGCGATCGTGGATAAGCTGCTTATCCTCGAGATAGTGAATTATTTTGCAATTGACAGCAGTTTCCATCACTTCGAGAGCACTGAAGTGATGGCTATCGGGCGGTAGTTAGTGGGGTTCGCTTTGCTTCCTTTCTTGGGAATTGGCTGAACATTCACGACTTTCCGCAATCGTGGAAAGCACCCAGAAGAGTAAGATAGATAAAAGAGATTGCGAAGAGGTTTAGCCAGAGAAGAGGAGCACATTTTAAGGGTAATGGTGTGAATGCCGTCAGGGCCAGCGGACTTGTGAACATTGAGCTTTTGCAGGATCCTAGATATGAGACGCGTGCGGAAATGTAGCGGCGGCAGCGAAAAACCTGATGGTGATGCGATAGGAGGGGTTTGGTTTGAAGGTGGTAGCGTTGAGTTTCTTGCGAAACTTACTGCCAATAGGTTGGCTTTCTCAAATGGATCAATAACGGTACGGTCGCCATCGACGAGTGGTGGTGTTGATAAAGAGATGAAGTTATTATTGACCGTTTTGACAAAAGACCAGAAAGATCTTGAGCATTTTGGACTCTGAAGGATCTTCCGCCGAAGTTTTTGGTCGTGATCAAATTTAACACGTTTAAGGATGGACTTGCAGGTATTTCATGATGCATTAAATTTATTGAAGAGACCGGAACACGACAATCAGCTGAGTGTGTAGATAATCAATTGCCGGGTGGGCTTACACCATGTGCGTCAATGCAGCGTTCTATAATATTTATTTCAACACCCCAACTTTTTGAATATTTTCTTAAGAACGATTATAAAAAATTCAAAAAACATAAATGAACACAATTCAGTATTAATGCAAATTGAATAATAAGACAAAATATCAAGTACATAAGTCAATTATTTTTGTGATTCAAAAAAACGTACGAAAATATTGAAAGTGATCATGTCAATATAAAAACTAAGAATTCAAGTATTCAATAAAATTATTTAATTCATGATCAACTGGTAAGTATTAATTTAATTTAATTCATTGTTCAAGGCCCATGCCTTTGACACAAAATTTATGCTTTTCAGCTGGTACTGGTTTCGTTAAATAATCCGCAGTATTTTCTGTTGTCGGGACGAATCTGATCGTAGCTGACTTGTCGCTGACTTTACTGTAGTGGTATCTAACATCAATGTGCTTCGTCCTTGCTCTGAAGCTGTCTTCTATAGCTAAAGAAATAGCGCTTTAGTTGTCACACCATATGGGAATTCTTACTATTTCATTATTGAATTGCTCGTAGAACTGTTTTAACCAGACAGCTTCTTGCGTAGTTGCCGCCAAAGCCATATACTCGGCTTCCGTGCTTGATAAGACCACTGTTGGCTGACTCCTGCTGCCCCATGAAATGGCACCTCCTGCTAACTGAAATACATAGCCAGTACAGGAACGTCGCTTATCAACATCTGAGGCCCAGTCAGCATCACTAAACCCATGTAAGGCTTCGCCATCTGAATAACGATACAATATTTTGTAATTAATTGTTGATTTTAAATACCTAAATATTCTTTTCACAGCTGTCTAGTGTGCCTCGCCGAATTCCGTGTTGAATCGTCTGACGTCGTTCACTGCGTACGCGATTTCAGGTCTTGAGCCTTGTGCCAGGTAGAACAAGCTTCCTACAGCTTCTAGATATGAAGTTTTATCCATACCTTACTTGTTTCCAATCATATTTTTTGATAGCTTTTGATTTGGGTCGCTGGATGTTGACTGCGGTTTGCAGTTTTGTTGACTGCGGTTTGCAGTTTTCCATACCGAAACGAGCCAAGATCTTTTCTGTATATGAGGATTGATCGACTGCGATATGGAATGCTTTGCTGAGTTCTGACTTTAAGTTGTCGCGTACAGTTTCATTTCGCCAAAAAGTTAAGAAGTCATCCACGTAAATTGCGATGATTAGACTTGCATCCGCCGTAAAATACATACAAGGGTCGAGCTTTGATTTTATCAAACCAAATGACTGCAATACAGCATCGAGTTTTTTGTTTCACTGTCTACCACTTTGTTTTAATCCGTACATGGCGACACACGCGTTTCGTTCCATCATTGAAACCTTCTGGCTCTTCAATATAGATTTCTTCTTGCAGATCTCCTTGTAGGAATGCCGTCACCGCATCCATTTGATCTATTTTCAATTTCCATTTTGCTACTAATGCAATGAGGAAGCGAATAGAAGTACATATATCGAACTACCGGTGAGTATGTTGAAATCAATACCGTGCTTCTGGGAACATCCCTTCGCTACCAATCTTGCTTTGTGACGAACTACTCTTCCGTCATTATCATATTTAATTTTGAATACCCATTTCGTTCTGAGTGGCATTTTTTCCGGGTGGTAGTTCCATCATTGTCCAGGTATGATTAGCTTTCAATGACTTTAACTCTTCATGCATTGCACCTTTCCATTCATTGCTATCATGCCGATTCAAGACTTCTACAACTGTAATCGGGTCATTTGAAATATCCATTGCCGAATACAAATGTGCTTTGTTCTAATTTCTTTCGTTGGCGTTCGGAACTCCGTGC
Source organism: Chorisops tibialis (assembly GCA_963669355.1). NCBI lineage: Eukaryota > Metazoa > Arthropoda > Insecta > Diptera > Stratiomyidae > Chorisops > Chorisops tibialis. Next base: position 10,834,529 of record OY770262.1, on the reverse strand, counting down.
TGGATGGTCTGAAATGGCTATGTTGATATTCCGCTCGTAATTAGCATCTTCATTATCAGCATCGTGATATTCGATCTCAGAGATGGTACTTTGATCTTGATTTACCGTATTTGACGCTTCATTTTGTTCTTCAACATCAATTGCCCCAACTGGACCGATATTCTCTCCCAGGTCAATTGAAACATAATCGTTATTTTTAGCTGCTCTCGGGTCCAAAAAGGTAACGTCACGACTGACAATTACTTTTTTAGTTATTGGATCAATACATCTCAGACCCTTTTGGGTGTGGCTGAATTCAACGAACAACATTGGCTTTGATTTCGCATCCCATTTTTCGCGCTTTTGTTTATGACTTTTGATTTCGCTGTCACTCGCGAATGTCACTGCACTGAAAGCTTTCACAAATTTTGCATCTTACTTCGACTGCCGGCAATCCACACTTTTATGTCCTCTTTTCTTGCATGTGAAGCACTTGAAGTTTTTTTTGCCGCCCTTGTGAGTTGTATCCGGTTTCTTTGTTGCGCGAAATGCACTTTCGGAACGTTTTCCGAAATCTACAACAAGGAGTTTCATTTTAATAATATTGCCTGTAATTGCGGGTCCGCTGCTCTCTATGCCCATGGTTAAAGGTTTCAATTCGTCGCTCAGTCCCGCTAACATGATAGCGCCAATTCACTCGTTTGTGATTTGGAATCCGATTCCAATCAGTTTGTTTGAAGTGGTTATTATGTTTCCGATGTATTCGTCCATTAAGGAGCACTCATCCAATCGGATTGTTATTAATTTTCGCAGTAAAGTAATTTTGCGCGTCAAACCATGGTCATCGAAAAATGTTTTGAGTGTCTTCCACATTTTACTCGCGGAATCATAATTTTGTATATGAACGAAAACTCATCAATCGCCAAGGCTATTCGAGCTTTAGCCCTTTTCAATTTTTCAGGATCGGGTTCCTTCACGAGGTCGCTAACACATCCATCCATTCCATGAAATTCGAGAACATTCATCATTGTGAAACTCCATGTATGATAATTTTCGCTGCCTTTCAGCTTTTCAATGTTATTCTGTTCTTACAATTTCGACATTTTGTGTAATCACGTGCACAACACTAAAATGTTTAATCTATGGATCACTATCGGATATTGGACTTATATTACTCGAAAATTAATAGCAAACCAAATTATACCACTTCTGGGCCCATAAACTGTTGAGGCCGATATCGATGCTATAGATTATGCCAAACTTAAATAAAAGACGTGTGTATCGTTTTAACACCGAATATTGAAGAGACCAGAACATGACAATCAGCTGATTGTGTAGACAATCAATTGCCGGGTGGGCTTACACCATGTCCGTCAATGCAGGGTTCTAATTATTTCAACAGAAATGTTCTGTCTCTGTTATATCAATCAATCAATCAATCAAATTCCTGTTAAGACCCCCTATAGGGGCATAGGACAGAAACAACTCTCTTCTACAACGCGCGATCCTGAGCATCGGCTTTAAGCTGTCGGCAGGACTTGTTTATTCCTCTGGCCTCCTGCTCAACTGCTCGCTTCCATGTGTTACATGGTCGACCAATCCGACGTCTTCCTTGAGGGTTATAATCCAGAGCCTGTTTTGCGATGTTTCGCTCTGGTTTCCTCAAAGTATGACCGATCCACTGCCACTTCCGCCGTTGAATCTCTGTTATATGGTGATCGTTAAGTGGAAGTACGGATCATTTTTTTTACTCATGTTAAAATATTTGATATTTTTAATATTAAGAGTTAATTGGGGACACTAAACGTATTCTTCAATGCCCTTTAATAGGAAGTTGTGCTTTGATGACTGGGATGAAACCTGGAGTGGTAGCATATAAGGTGTTTCGCAGTGGCGTCAGGTGAAGCGCATCAGGCGGCGCCTCACCCGCTCTTCTATACCATCTATATAAATAAAAATGTAAATGTTCGTTTGTTTAAAATCTTAAATCTCTGAAGGTTCTTCATCGATTGCTTTGAAATATTGACAAGACGTTGCATTCGAATACGCGCGTTTTGGATTTATATGTGTGACGTGGGTTGCGTGGGAGGCGTAGGAAGCGTATGGGCATTGGTAACGAGAAAAAAGAAGTGCAACACTTCCGTATTGCAATGAAAATACAGGAAAGACATGGTTGGATGGGTATAGATAGGGTAGGCATCTGATCGGCATCATTAGGCGACTCCCAGTGTTGTAACCATAGTATATACATAGTAGGATCACTCAGCTAAAAATACGACCCGGCTCCGAAAATTTGCCGAAAACACACTCGTGTTTCATCGCCAATACGTGTGCTTCCTCTCTCTCAATCTTATAGTAAACATTTAATCTGATATTTCCATTTCATTCTCGCAAAGATTTTTTTTTATTAGACAAGAGCAAGCGAAATTGTAAGAACCGCCGCTCATGACCCGCGCACCCGCCGTCCGAGTTGAATGCGACGTGAGCAAAAGCTGTAAGAACGCCATGTACTAGAATGAGAGATAAGAAGTGTCGCGGAAACGGTGGGACACGTTGCTCTCTTTATTTTCAGAGGTAAAAACCGGATTTTTCAGAGGTAGCACGTGACAAACATGTTAACCCAGGCACTATATAAAGTGTTCTTACTCGTTGTATTGTACTCTGGTTGTAACTATCATACACACATCAATTGTATTGTATATCCGAATGGTAGCCACTGGGTACTGGTCTTGCCCATCGGGTTTTGATTTGCGTAACTGATAAGCGCGAGTGTTAAAGAAACAGATAAATTCTAGGACTATAATGTGGCCCTCCAAGTTGGGGATTGGGCGATATGTTAACAAGTCATCCTCGCAAAAACTTGTTTCAAACCTCAAACACCGCCTCGAACTGGATTGATTAAACGGCAACGAACACACAAACGAAAAATGGGCTCTTCCTTCGGATTTTTGGACGTGCGATCCCTGTACAGAGCAGGAGCAGTGAGAGCGCTTCTGGAGCAGGCAAGCAAATACAATATCAATTTCAATGCACTCCAAGAAACTAAACTGTTAGGTAGCGAGGTTACTGACATCGGTTCGCACACAATGTTTAAAAGTGGAGAATCATCGGGAAGTCGGAAGTTTGGAGTTGCGTTTATCGTCAACAAGAAGTTTAAGCACCAAGTTACCAACTTCAAATCCGTCCATGAACAATTGTGTGGAATCCGCACCAAAACCAAATTCTTTAATGTTTGGTTTATTAATTTCCATTCCCCAACGGAAAACAAAGATGACAAAGTTAAAGATGATTTCGAACGCACCTAAGAATCAACATTCGATTCCCTTTTGTTGAACGATATTAAAATATTATTAGGTAACTTTAACGCGAAAGTGGACAAAGAGGACACTTATATAGGGACAATTGGAAGAAAAAAATCTTATCGTAAGCTTGATATGTTTGCCGCACCGTGACATTCATAAGAGAACGTAGGCATCACCCGACGCAAGAACATTCAACCAAATAGACCACGTTCTAATAGAGAAAAGGACAGCCTCCTGCATTCCCGACGTGCATACATATCGAGGGGCACAATTTCATATGACGCCGCGAATGTCATAGCTGGATTACTGCCGCCACATGCTGAAGCACAACGATTATATCACAAAAAGAATACAATAAGCCGATGCTTAACAGTGGAAGAGAAAAATGAAGAGTAACGGATAAGTACCAATGCCTAGCAACTGCAATGGAACACCGTAAACAAAGGCCGCTGGACGTATAGACTCATAAGACACATAGATAAGTGGGTTGGACGGAAGCATAGTGAAGTAGATTACTACATGACCCAGTTTCTGTCAGGGCATGGCTGTTATAGAAACTATCTGCACAAATATGGGCATGATTCCTCGGCGTCATGCCCAAGTTGTACAGATGCAATAGAAAATGCAGAGCATGTATTCTTTCACTACCCAGCCTACGAAATGAACAGAAGGAGAGTCGAGGACATCGTTGAAGAAAATTTTAACCCAGACATATGCTGAGCAGCAGCGAAACCTGGAATGCGGTGACTCAGATGTGCTTGAAAGTTCTCACCGAGTTGAGGAGACTCGAAGGACTACGTAAGAAGCTATCTGAGACAGAAGTGCCTACAACAGCTAGAACAGTTGGTAGTTGAATGAAATAGGAGGTGAAATATACAGGGTGACACAAAACATTATATCTGACAGTAAATTGACGTTTGAGCTTTAAGCCCGTCCCTCCTTCTGACGAAATACTTAACGGTTGTCCCGGGGGGTAGTGGGTTAGGCGAGGGGTTCTTAGCAGGTTCAAGGCTTTCGATGCTTTTCCCCGCGTTAAAAAAAAAGGATGATATAGCGGTCACTGTAGTAGCGAAAGAGTATCAACAACATAAGCACCAATATGACCTCATACATTAAGAACTGGCTAAGACCATGTAATATATAGGGTGGTCCAACCATAATGCACGATATTAATTGTGAGTCACACCTTAACGTCAAGTTTTTCGCCCAACTTAATTCGACATTTCTTTGTTTCAATGTTTGACAAATTCAACCATAGAGAGGTACACAATTGAGCAGCGCGTTAAGGTTGTTGAAGCTTTTTACGAAAATGGGCGTCAAAATGCATTTCGTGCACTTCGTGAGGCACACTTTCACCTCAGTGGATTCGTTAACAAGCAGAATTGCCGCATTTGGGCAAATGAGAATCCACGAGTGATTGTTGAAAAGCTGATGCATCCACAAAGAGTGACTGTTTGGTGCGGTTCATGAACTGGCGGCGTCATCGGGCCGTACTTCTTCGAAAATGAGGACGGCCAAGCAGTTACTGTGAATGGTATTCGCTATCGCGAGATGATAACGGACTTCTTGTGGCCACAAATTGAGGATATGGACCTTGACGATATGTGGTTCCAACAGGATGGTGCTACTTGCCACACAGCCAACGAAACAATGAGTCTTTTGCGCAAGAAATTAACATCGGGCGTTTTGGTTGGACCACCCTATAGAACTAGTTTCACAAAAAATGGAAGGAATTCTTACTACAAGCAGAAAACAAAGAGATATAACAAACATAGGACACAGTTGTTTCGATCTTGTTTTTACGACGAGGTCATACAGAAGTTATACAGGTGGTCTTTTAAAATGAAAAAATTAATGACGTCATTCCCACTGGAGTCATTCGAGAAGGCCGCTACGTCATTTGTACCCAGCTTGAGCTCTAGAAAGCTGTAGCTAAAGTGCTTTTGGCAAGATCCAAACCTTGGCGGGCAGCTGCATGCAGATTGGCTACAGTGCTATCTCCTTGCTTGGCGGATCCTTGTGCGATGGTACGGAGCTCGAGACCCTTGTAACCGCCGTATCCCTGTTCATCGCTTCCGCTGAAAAGACCCCATGACCGCCAGATGATCCAGAATTATATCCACAGTTTAGACCGCCTACATAGTGCAATATTGTAAAGATATTTTTTTTTTGCCAGGCCTTCGGTACACTTTTCCCTTTCTGGAGGCTAAGAGAGATCTCCCTTCGCACGAAGCTGCGAGTTTTTGACGTATGCGTCAAATCCGTGTTGTTATATGGTTGAACTACGTGGATAGTGACTGTTCGACTTACTTTCCTGCGACGCATTTTAGGAATATTCTGGCCAGAAGTTAGCTCCAACGTCGAACTTTGGAGTACAACTGGACAGACTAAAATAGGTATTGAGATTCAACGGCGAAAGTGGCTGTGGATCGGTTATACTTTGAGGAAATCCGAGCGAAACATCGCCAAACAGGATCTGGATAATAATCTTCAAGGAAGTCATTGGATTGGTCGACCATGTAGCACATGGAAGCGAGCAGTTGAGCAGGAGACCAGAGGAATAAACAAGTCCTGGCAACAGCTAAAGGCCAATGCTCAGGATCGCGCTTTGTGGAAGAGAGTTATTTCTGTCCTATGCCCCTATAGGGAGTCTAAACAGGAATTTGATTTGATTGATTGAACTTCCCCTTAGAACCCCATGCACAGGACGAAATCCGTCCTCTTCCACAAGGCGCATTATCTACTCGCTGTGTTCTACATGATCGACCAACTCGACGTCTTTCTTGTGGATTATAATCTAGTAATTGTTTTGAGTGGCTTCGCTCTGATTTCCTCAAAGTGTGCCACTTCCCCCTTTGAATCTCAATGCCTGTCTGTTCAGTTGTACTCCAAAGATCATCATTTGCACCCGACGTATCATCTTGAGGACCATAAAGTTACCTTTATATTGCTCTACTATAATAAAATGAGTCTTGCTTATTGTTATCTACATTATGTTGTGCATAAATAGATAGATAGCTGATAAACCAGTTCTTCACGATGCGAACATTGTTTTTCTTCACAAACAATACAAACTTAATCATCTTTCCATATAAAAGAGCTTTCTTCAAAATTATTAATGCCAAAATATCTGTATGGATTTTGGAATGCAACGCTATGGATTTCAACAATCAAATAACTCGTTTTTGTTTATTTACTTAATCGATTATGTTGTTTGTTCTTCGAGCTGTGCTACATTACCACTTTACCTCAGCTGCGACAGAAATCTGAAACTCCCACATTCGCACTTATTCGCATAATTACGATTGGAAAGAAAAAGATTCAAGTGTTTTCTTACACGAATTGAGAAAATCATAAATCACTTTATTGATTTTGGGATAAACGAGCTTAGTGCTCTACAAGATTTTAATTATGCATGAATTCTTGTTGTAATTGTTATGAAGAATTTGTACGCGACATATTTTTAGATGCGGCGGCGTATTGTTCCAGTTTTGCTGAACTTCAAAATTCAGTGTAATGTTTTAAAGTGCGTAACACGCAATATATGTCGGGCAATTAATAATCTTTGAAACAAGTGTACACTTGACCTGTAGCTCGATTTATTACATAAATTTATGGTTTAAGCGAACGGAACGATTTCGATAAAATTATTGGTTTGCAGGTATTTCTAAATAAAGAATGTTAGTCATTAATCAGCACCATCTCCAACGACGAACTTTGTAATCCAAAGACAGACCAAGATAGGCATTGGAATTTAAAGGCTACCACTGAAGCCTGGATCGGACACATTTTGAGGAAGCCGAAGCAAAATATCACCAAACAAGCTCTGAATAACAATCCTCGAGGAAAGCTGGTCTACCATGTAGCACAGGCAAACTATAGTTAGTCCATGGGATACTACAGACGTTTGATAATATGGTGAATGTAGTCCTGCATTTGGAGCGAAATTTGAAAAATGTGTTGCACCCTTTTATTCACATATATTTTCTACTTAGGACCTTCTTTTAATTGCAAATTTTATTGGATAAAAATTTCCTCATTTTCGACAAAAATGTTTATTTAAGATCAACGGCATTTGAAAATGTATATTATTTGGATAATTTTTGGAAATTTTACTATCGCAATAACTTTCTCCTCGAAAATATTCCTTTACTTGGAATATGAATATGGTAGCCCTACCTTGAATAAATTTTAGTACTTATGACTTGTGATTCTAATTTGAATGTCTTGCTGACTTGAAAGTAAGAATAAATAAGACGGAAAAGAACATAAAATCAAAAGACTGAAGGCAGTTACTTGATTCTCTGGGCTTTAATCTTTATGTTGATCATCTCCAGCTTGGCCCATGTGCTAGAACCTAATTTAAAGTAAGCAGGGGCCAATGCAGGGAGAGAGCATGGAAATCGGGGATGCTCAACCCAGGGCCCAGCGAAGCCGAAGTCCCAAGATGAATTATTAAATAGTTTTGCTACAAAAATCAGCATAACTAGCCTTAAAGATCGAACCTGGGCTAATACGAGTGGTCTGTTTAAGAATAGTGAATTTATTGTACAATGGAAATTAAATCCTTGTAATTATTTGACCCATCAGGGCTCGTACGTTTTTGGATCCGGGCTCCCTTGATCTTAAGGCTTGCATTATAGGGCCACTTAGTGCTGACAGGATCCCGCTTTTAGTACTTTTATAAAATTTAGATAGTGTAGCAAATATTGTTTGTTACTTTTATTTAAAGGAGTTGAGGCAGTAAAACAGAGGATGAAAACTTTTTAGAAAATTTTATTTGTAAATTAATATAATCCGTACAAGATAAAGTAGTTTTAGTGTCGAGTGTTCCAAGAGCCTTATACCCGATAAGAATGCAGAGGCGTCAAAGGAAGGATTGTTTCTAAAATCCTTAGAGCCAGGCGTAATAGAGCGGAATCTCTTGTCCGGTGCGCTGCTGCTGCTTTTATAGCTGGTGACGTGGTGCCGCCATATCATGATGTCGCCATACGGCAATGTTGCGCTATCGGAATACATATTGCCATACTGCAACGTTGTGGTATTTGACAGCTGCTGCGGCGGTACGTTGTTGTAACGTTTGGTTTCTTGTTTTGACTCGTACGGCGTCTAATAATTTAGTTGTTACAATAGACATTACAAACGTTCAAGGTTCAAAATAACAAAACGGCTCTGGTTGCAAAACAGTTATGGATAATGATACAATATACATGAACATTTGGGGATTGAGAAGATATGGAGTCAAAACAGGCTATGCACAAGGAGGATATATAAAATGGAGTGCCTGATAGGCTGTCTCATGTGGGAATACTTTTTGATTCGGAAATTTTCGAAAAATTGTGTCCAAGCTTAACTTGGCTTCAAACTTTTACAAAACAAAAAATACCATAATTTGTATTCTCTCTTGGTTGGTAATATTCAGTCAGCAATAAAATAATTGTTTGGTGAATGTTTTTACAGTGCATTTCGAATTGAAAGAAAAGATTTCCGGATTCTACACTGTTACGTTGATAAAGGTCTCATCAGAGACCGAAACATCACGAATAATAAAGCGTAACAGTGTAGAATCCGGAAATCTTTTCCGTCAAAGAGCTGACCGTCCGCGCACTGTGAGAACTCCGAAAGCGATCAAAGCCACGAAGAAACGAATCGACCGAAAACCGCTGCGAAAACAGAAAATCTTGTCGCGGTAAATGCAATTTTCGCAAAAATCCATGTCTCGCTAATGCGATAATTTTAATAATTCAAAGAAAATTTGGGACTCAGCGCGTACAAGCGATACACTGGACACCTGCTCACGGCCGCATTAAAGGAAAAATGCAAGCGAAAATCGAAAGCGTTACGCAGCCGGTACGCAAAGAACGCTCACAGATAAATTCTGTTTACTGACGAGAAAATCTTCACCGTAGAAGAATCGTTCAATAAACAGAACGACCGTGTGTATGCTCGGTCATCCAGAGAAGCATCCCAACTCATCCCGAGGGTCCAAAGAGGCCACCATCCCGCGTCTGTAATGGTATGGTGGGGAGTGAGCTACGATGGCGTTACCAAGCTCCATTTTTGCGAGAGAGGAGTGAAAACATCGACCAAAGTAAATCAATCGACCGTCTTGAAACCCATTGTGAAGTCTCTCAACCAATCAATATTCGCCAACAAGCCGTGGACTTTCCAGCAAGACTCTGCTCCAGCTCACAAGGCAAAAACGACTCATCTGTGGCTCAAAAATAACGTTCCGGACTTCATATCAACGGATGATTGGTGAGCATGAGCTGTGTTGAAGTTGGTATCAGAGGAATAATTTGACCATGTTTTTGCAAACTCACCGGCAATTTCCTCAGAGCAAGTCAAGTTTCCATTTGCAGTTGAGAGGTTCGCTATTGTTTTGTGACTTGAATTACCAGATAACACTCTTACCTTCTGCCAAGCTTTTTTCATACTGGTACTGGGGTTTATTGAAGAAGCGTACACGTCCCAAGAATTGCGTTTGGCGACTTTTATTAGGAGTTTTGCTGTTGCGGACTCTTTGCAATCAATCTGGCTGTCGAAGGAAATCGTTTGAAGTCCTTCCATGCCACTTCCTTCTTTTTTATTTGAGAAAGGATGTTACTGTTTACCCATGGGGATTGCTACGTTTCTGAATAAATGTTGAAGGTATTGCTTGGGAAGCTGCTGCCTTAATAAGTTTCCGGATAGTTGACGCCTCAATGTTTATATTGCCTGACGGTTGGTATTGTGCTGTAAGTCGATTAAGAGAATTTTGGAACTTTGGCCAGTTAGCCTGACTTATAGCAAAGCGTGAATGGAACTGTGAAGTACCTACATCAATGCAAGTTTTAACAAGTATCGGTATGTGGTCACTGTGTTCTGGGCTATTTATTGTTTTCCAAATGCATGTCGCAACTAGTGCTGGTGGGACGAATGTTAGATCGATAGAAGTTAGGGTGGATTTTATTGAAGAGCCGTCATTTAAGAGGACAGAAGGCTCATCATCCATCCAATCTTCTACTAGTTTACCTCGAGTGTTGGTTTCTGAACATCCCCAAATTGTGCTGTGAGCATTGAAATCCCCAGCAACTATGGTGTTTTGGCGTAGGGAAGATAATTCGTTGGGGCGTAGTACTAGATCGTATTCGATATATATATATTTAAAAGGGAGAGAGGTGGATTGGTGCGAATAGTGATGGCGTTGGATAATATATTGGAGTTTAAGGAAATTGAATTGAATGATAAAGAAACGTGTATGAGAATGCCAACTCCGCTTCTTCTGGAGGCGTAGTTTTTATTTGATCAGATTGCGTTGTATCTTTTGAATTTAGGAGGGCCTTGGTCAGATAGGATTTTAGTTTCCTGGGGGCTGTAATTTTTGATAAGAAGTTCAAGACTATCTTGATTACATTTAAATCCGCGGATATTTCACTGAAGAATTATCAGTCGTTTCGAGGAAGGTTTATTTACCTGTCGAGTCATTGTATTATGAAAGTTCGTCCTCCGATGCTACTATGTATGGGTCTGATGAGATTAGATTTGTTGGGGGTATTGTGTTTGAGGTAAGGAGCGAAAGTTTTAGATTGTGTTTTTTGGTCTTGGAAAGTTCATTTTCTAAGGTGTGTGTGTTTTTTCGAATAAGAAATTATTTGTGGTGTTGTTGTTTGTATTTTGAAGGTCTATGGTATGACTAATCGGGTTGTTGCAGGGTTTCGAATTGTGCTGATTTTTTTTTTTGTTTTAGTTGTTTTGGAAACTGATACTGGAGTATTATTTATTTCCTTAGATTGACGAATTGAATTTGCCAGAGTTTGAGCGTAGGTGATATTTGTGGTTTTTTCTTGGCTATAGTAAGTTTTTCTTGCTTCAAACATGGAGCATTTATTTATTGTCTTGATTTCTAAGATACGTTTTTGTTCCGAGAACTTAGGACAAGTGGAGTCTGATGAGCAGTGGGCGTCAGATTTGCAGTTTACGCAGAAGCTTTTTTCGCATGGCGTGGGAGTTTTCGGGTGCTTATCTGTGTTGGGTTTCTCGTCGCACTTTTCACAGACTGATTGTTCTGATTTGCACCATTTTTTAGTATGTCCAATTAAATGACATATACGACATCGCATCGGATTAGGAACGTAAAGCCTAACGGGTACGCGTTGCCATCCGATCTGGACAGTTTCAGGAAGCTTGTATCTGTTATAAGTCAGGATGACTGGACCAATGGGTCGCTCTACGTTCTCAATTTTCTTTTTGAGTACCGTTGCTTGAGTGACGTTTAGGTGTGAAAGAAAGAGTGACGTTTAGGTCTGAAAGATTGAAAAGTGCTCGATTGTAAACAATGCCCTTTGTTGAGTTGAGACTACTGTGTAGTTCCGTTATAACTGGAACAAAGCCTCCAAGGTTAGTGACTTTCAGAAAGAGGTTGGCGGTTTTTTCATTATTACAGAGTAATAACAATCTCCCATCACGCAGGATATTTGCGGTTGAATAGTTTGTGGAAACGCTGTCGACTGCTTTTTTTAGGAGAAACGGGTTCAAAGAACCTAAATGGACAGTACTTGATTGATGCGTGACAACGAGATATTTCGGTTGTGACGATTCATCAATTGGGGTTGGTTTGAATTTTAACGGAGATGCCTTTTTCTTTCGTTTGCGGGAATTGTTCGAGCTGGAGATATTTATTTCTTCCAGCCAACCAAACCTGTTATTGCCACCTGGCCCGGAGGCCATTGCCACTTTTGATTTGAACACTAATTCGGGAAAAAAGTATCACAAAGACAATGGGAAACAAAAAAAAAAAAAAAAACCGAGATTAGGTCACTTATTAAGCGAGCTGGCTGGGTCTAGACCACAGTTTAATTATACGTAAACAGTTTACAAACTGGAGCGAGCTTCTCGAATTGAGCTCAGCAATTTGCGTGCAATCTTCACGCACACATGCGAACAATCTTCATGTAAAATATGTCTTAGTAATCAGCTGTTTAAATTTTTGGGAGGTATAACCTTGAGCGAACCAATAAAAATCGTTCATTTGAGAGGTAAGCATTTTTTATGCGAAAAATTTTCTGATCTATGGGAAGCATGGCCAGTTTGTGCACTCAGTCTTCTTTCGCTCTGGTCTAGACTGAGACTGTTTATTATTAATTAATTTAGGCAATGGGTTGTGTCCTTGTTAGAAAAGTGTACTGAAAAAGGTCACATTTCTTGTACTGAGTTTTTTGACAGAGCAACTTGATTGACCCGCCAGGGTTGTTGAAAGCATAAACCAACAATTTCGAAAATTTAGCCAAAGAAATCTAAACATTGAATTGAAAACGATAAATTTAATTAAATCGAACCATTTTGTACAGCTGAACCTCATGAAATGAAAAGTTAGTTGATTCGTTCCCATAAATATTTTTTCGACATATGATCAGGTAAGATTTGTAAAAAAAATAAATTTTTGTAATTTAGTCTATTAGGATCAGGGTTAGTCTGGTTTTATCAAACTTAAAAATGCTTGTATACCCGTCCGAATATTATCACACCCTGAAATATTCAACTCCCACTCAATCCACCATTTATTTTTTTCAGAAAATATTTTTTATTCTCTGGCTTTTATAAAGTAACACGAAAATTTTTTCTTCATGGAACAAAATTATTTAAATTTCTTCCTTAAAAGTCCTGACACCCGATCATAGAACAGCCATAACGATTTTTTAAGCTCTAACGCAAAAGGTCAATCCGGCAACGAAGCTGTCCCTTCTAAAAAATGCTCGAAAGTTTCAAATCTTAAACGCTATCTTACCTATAAATTGCCACAAACTTGGAAAGAAAATCATTACAGCAACTACACTTGCTTGTCTCATACATCCGATCTGTTACACTTTTACCGTCGATAGTCGTCACCTTTTACCTAGCTATGAAAATCTCAATCATAGTTTGTGTCTTTGCTCTCTTCGGTAAAGCAATTTTTTCTCAATATATTTCTGAAAGAAATTTAAATTGTGAAGAAAAATAATTTCGTTCTTTATCTTTTCTTAAGGTCCTATAAATTGCGGATACCTTTCGGATGACTCCGGTTCGAATGGATATAATGGCAGCGGAAATGAGGGTTTCGGGGTAGGCCATGACAATTACGAAGGAGGACTGCGAACTATTGCCCAAGGATCGGCCAATAGAGCGCATTTCGCTGTTTCCAGTCAGCATGCAGCCTCTCGACAAGCGTCGTACGTCGCGAAAAGGACTCTTGCCCGAACCGCCATTCAAGCTGCAGCTACAGCTCAAGCTGCACTGGCTGGAAAACACGTTCTGCTGGAAAACTTGGAGAAGCAGCGTGCCGAAGCGCATCGTACTCTGGAGGGGAAACTGACGCAATTTCATTTGGCTAAGCGCGCTACGTTAGCGGCTGCCAATACGGCACAGCAAGCCGCCAATCATGCTGCAAATCTAGCGAAAACGATGGAAAATGCGCAGGATTTGGTCGAACAAGCTGCAGCATCGGTCGAATATGCGAAAGCAGAGTTTACGTCGAAGAGCAATATGGTGGCCAAGGCCAAGGCTAGATTGGAAGCCATTGAGACGAAATCGGAAGCTACCCGGGCCGATTTCACTGTAACTCTTGAAGCTGTTCGCAAGGCTTCGGAAGCAGCCCAAGCTGCTCAGAAGAACGCAGTAGTGGCTGGATTGCATTTGATTTCTGAACTGAATGGTTTTGGACAAAGCGGAAGCGCTCACGATGAGGGAGTGTTCGAGCAGGAAATTCGTCAAATGGGCCATGATTATTTCCGCTAACTGACAGTGTATAGTGAGGAGTATTTATTTTGAGTTGTTATTGTATAGTTTAAATAAATTAAATCACTGATTTGAGATGATGATGTAGCTATACATTTTAAATTTAAGGAATATTCTTGCAGGCGTTTAAGTGCAAGCAAATTTATTTAAACCTTAAAGCGAATCGGAACAATTAATTTTATGAACTCGAACATGAACCCACAAAATTATCAATTTTTGATATTCGTCTTCACTATATGACTAAAGCCTAGTTCGCACTAGGCTTGTGATTTAGTCGAATGGCGAGTGATTTAGTTACTAAGCGTCCAACTGGCCAAAAATCGTTCGCACTACAGTCGTGTACAGTACATTATATTTCGACTAAATCGCTACTTGTTTAGTGGATGAATCGCAATGCAGTGATGGTGGTGCGGGGTGCTACTCGCCTGTAAAAATAGAATGAAATGGATCGATTATTTAGTAGAGTAGTTTAGTCATTTATTTCTTTTGACATGAATATGTCTGATTTCGTGCGTCACGAAAGCAACTTTCTCTCTCACACATTCTTCGGAAATGTTCAGTCCATTCACTGTGCATGCGCTCGCAGCCGGCCGAAAAATCCACATTTTTTTCCTTACAGAATTTAGTCTGAAACAATAGGCACGCAGAACTATGATCGCCGGGTTGCTCGGATTTCATCCGGTATGAAAATTGAGAAATGTGTGGCGGGGTTTTTTTCAAAAGTTGGTCGACATTATTTTCCCTACTACTCAGTTTAGATTATGGGCGCCTGTTGGTCAGAGCTCGTGTTGTACGATTTTCTCTTGTTGGCTGCCCGGATTCGTCGACCGCTTAGTGAGAAGGCGAACAAATTACTAGAGGAGTCGTAGGTCCGTGCTGCCCAGAATCGCGCGCCTTGCAGAAGATAGAAAGAGGAAGGGGTGTCTTAACTGTGAATCTATTTCTCTCGCACTTGTGTGTATATGTATATATGTTTTCTTAAAGTTGTCGTAATTCATTCAGCTATTCGATAGCTTTATAGAGGTATACTTCACTTTGTATTAATGACATTATAATCAAAATTACATGGAAAAATTTATTATAACAGTATGTAGGATACATTTAACAGGTAGAAAGAACCATGTAACACCATACATGCTACCATTGAAGAAAAGTTTGGCTCAAAACTTAATTTTTTAACGCCAACACATTGGAAATAGTAGATAAGACAATGCTAAAAAAAATACGTAGCAACATAAAATGGAATTGAATAATTTTAAAGCCTTTTTTAGTCATCAGCAGAAAATTGGACAACGTTAAAGTATTATTTTTAATTTCGCAATGCGTACAGTTTCAAATTCGCCAGGAAAATATTGGTACTTTGCACTACAAAGAATCCTTCACTGATTCTGATTTCAAAGAAGTCTAAAAAGTAGATCAGGTTTCGTTCCTACTGAACTGCAACTCATCAGGAAGAGTTCGAGGCGCGACGTCAATACAAATTATTATTTAGGAGCTGCTTGCCTAATTTTACTTTGTTTTCTATTTCTGAAAAAGAGAAAGATAATTAAAATAAAATGACAATTATTCGTCTGATCACTGCTTTATTGGTAATGGCCTGTTACAATTTAGTTTGCGGTTTTTATATTGTACGATATTTAAAAATTACATATCAAGCATGAAAAAAATTTGTGTGCAAATATGCTGATTTCGTATGGACTGTGGCTGGCTACACAAAAATGTGATCATTTGGATGAAATTGTGAATATAGGAGATGTGCATATGCAAGTATACATTATAACCTTATAACATTTTATTGTTAAACTTAATGTCTATCGTGTATTAACAATTTCACTATTTTCTCCTCATGTTAATATTTGCGACACTAGGGTGTCTACAATGCGAAGGTCGTGAGTTTAAATCCCGGTCGACGTATAATTCCAGCACACTGCCCGCTTGGGTATACCTTGGTCGCCTCAATCTGCGAATATGAAAAATTCGTATATAGAGGGTTATGCGAAGGTCTAACAAACCTTCCACAATAAATAATGAAAAAATGTTTAGGAACCTGAAGGTCAGGAGACCAAGGCCCGATTTGGGCTGTAATGCCATTGTAGAAGAAGTAGTAGAAGAAGAATTGTTTGACACACAATTGTACAACAGAACTCCTCAAACTATGGTGTTCCCGCCACAACAAGAAAATATTTCGATGAAATGTAATTCTCGGGAGTTTAAATTTATTCTCGACCTAAAATTTCTACGAAAAACCAAATCGATAGCAGAAAATAAGATAAAATACTCGGCCTTAGATCTTCGATTTGAAAATTTCCCGCTCTGTGCTGGAATCTGCTGTCCAAACTCTAATAAGAGAGGGTCCGTTCTTACACAGTAACTCTAGATCAGAGTAAAAAATTTGCCAACAAGTCGGACGCAACTTTATTATTCTTGGGACAAGTTGAGGATGCTATGGAAGTCAATATACAAGTTAGGGTGCATAGGGAAGACTAAATGAATGGGAGTTCTAGAGCGGGCTGTTGTAGCTACAGTATAAAATCTGCTAACAAATCGGGCGCAACTTTATTATTATTGGGACAAGTTGAGTATGCGTGGGAAGTCAATATGCAGGTTAGGGTGGATACGGAAGACTAAGTGATTAACGGGTTCTGGGACAGGTCTGTTGTTAATTATTTAACACTTAACCGCAATTACGATTAATAGATCCAGTACATTGAATATTTCATTCGTTTATATATGCAAGTTTGGGTTTGTATGGGTTGGGGGGAGGTGGGGGGAGTAAGGAGAGTGGTACGATAAAAGAGATGTGTGAATGTTAATAATTTTTCAATTCATTGTTAGTTCCATATACGAAGTAAATTTTATGAAATCCGATGTGTTTTAGACTTTTGAAACCATACTTTTGAATGGAAGGAAGTAGAGAAGTTGAAGGAATCGTAAAATTTTTGATACAGTCTTTTTTGGTTTATTTTATTTTATTAAGTTCGTAGCTTTTCATTTATTGTTTATTAGTTGATTTATTTCAATTGTTCGAAATTATGCTTTTGTTTGGGAGGGAATAAAAGAGCAGAAGAGATCTCAAAACATTGTGCAAAATTTCAAGTTAATACCTTTTAACGATTTTGTGATGATTGATTTCTGAAAAATGATCGAAAAATACTTGTGTATGGGAGGAGGTAGAAGTTTGGAAGGTTTTCGACCAGTTAATATCTTGAACTTTCATACATTTTTTTTTTAAATAAATTTCACAAATTTTTAAGTTTGTAGCTAAAAATTTCAATAAAAAGTTTTCGGTTATTGTGTATTTTTTTTTTATTCACATGAAACACCTCGTGCAGGTTAGGGTCCTCCTTCGGTGAATAACTGTTCTGGTTCAAATTGCTATTTTTTCTTTATATGCACGTGCATAATTTGAACTTTGTATCTTTTCCTAGAGCCCTAAAAAAATTAGTGAACATTTTCGAATTTTGGCTCACTACCTCCCTCCCCTTACACCATTCAACTTAACATTTTGATAGATTAACCTAACTTTCTGGAAGCTCAGAGCTCACTCCCCGCCGTCTCAGGTTGCTGGAATTCAAGATTTTATTTTGCTGTATATACTGGTACGATATCTGCTTGAGATTTATTATAATACAGGTGAAATTTTTCTATATTTTCTATATTCTTAAGAGTTGAATTTCGAAAATCCTTTCTTAAGGGGGCCATATACCGAAAAGGTATTTGAAGATGAGGTCATTTCGATGCGAAAAATTATGCGTATAGCTCAAAATAGTTATAGTATTGATAGATTGGTAGCTAGGGTGTAGCCTAGTGGGTAGCGTGTTGGTCTGCAATGCGAAGGTTGTGAGTTCAAATCCCGATCGACGCATAACTCCAGCACTATGCGTAGCCGTAGTTGGATACGAAAAAGAGGGTTTGATGTTAAAAAAAACCCCGCAGGGCTACAATCTAGATTGTTATTTTACGAAATAATAAATTAAAAATGAATTTCAATAATTTTGAATAATTTCCCAAAAACACATTTTCCCTCGGCGGGAAATTATGTAAAACCCACTTGGTTTTTGTGTCTGGCAATGCTCAATAATCAACCTGTCATTCGGAATACGGAAAAACCATAAACATTAACGGTCGTTTAGTTTTCGCATAATTTGTTAATTTTTGCCTTCCGGAAGGCGAAAAAAACCAATAGTGCCGTGACAGTATTATAAGTGTTGTTGTTTATAGTATTGTGTACTATAATTAAAATTCCACCCAGAAAAATGGCGAAATCAGTGCTCATTTCTAGCATATTTTCATTATAATATAATATAGAAATAAAAACAATGTTTACGCACTTTCTTAATTCTTGGTAATTCTTATTCAAAGTACATAGAAATTGGCAAATACTCTCTCTAATTATATTCACTGCGGGATTGCATTGTACATAAGTTTTATTTTCTGGTTGCAATATTTGACGTGATCTCTCATATTGTTCTTATTGTCTGCGCCAAGACTGTCTTATGTTGTCATTTTTATAGTTTCTGTAGATATGGTGAGAGGCGAAACGCTGAATCTCCAATTATAAAATGGTTCACTGCTACTCCCATTACTTCCTGGCTTCACTCCTTGAACATTGAATCTGTAGAAAGATAATCTTTCAAAAGCGATTCTTCGAATATCTTTGAGTCATTGCATCGAGCAGGAGCACCGATGTTAATGAACAAAAATCTATATCTGTAAGCAAAAATTATTAATCGAATAGTGAATTCATATTTTACCTGTACACTATTGAGTACCACCCTTTCTAATTGTAATAATCAATTGCGTCTAGTACGGGTGGAGAAAACTCAATATGACTTCCGTCTGTAAATTACTCTAAATTAAACATTGACGCAATTACTTGCAAACATTATGATAACCTATTGCACCAAGACACTGTACCACGCCTAAAGCACTAAAACCATCAATATTTTCTTGCAATTCAGCTCTTGAAAATGGCATTTGACTTAAATGTTTAGGCCCGAGGACGAGCAGAACTCTTTAACAATTTGGCTCATTGTTGATTTTTCACATCCGAATAAGCCAACTATGACTCTAAGCCGATGATCCCAAGGCGTACATACCAATCGCCACTCGTTTCTGTAAAGGGAATCGGTGTCTTTTTTCACTAAAAGTTTTATAAGTTTAGCTACCAGTTCTGTTGAGATGACAATTTTAGTCAAAGAAGCAGAAAAAAGGAAGTAAGCTCCATATATATATATATCAATAACTGATTGTGCTGATTAAATAATTATTTTCATATGCGAAACCTGTCACGAGAATTCCAATAAAATTATGTGCATTTCTTAATATAACGTTAAGCGGTAATTGCATATGTTCATGCGAAAAATGATATAATTGATTAAATAATATCATTTACGTTATAAAATGTAGTGCACCGCCTTAGAATTTCCAGTTTGATAAACTGGAACTAGACTTGCTCTAGTTTTTAAGTTGACCTAGACTCTTCGACGCATGTCTAGGAAAACTTATATTTGTTTGTGAAAAGTTTATTATATTAATATCATTGAAAGTACTTAATATTTTTTTTTTAAATGTTTAATTTTGTTAGAGGATATAGAAGGGATGATTATTAAAGAAAAGCCGAATCATGGGATACTCTAGGAGGAAATTGGAAAGAGCCTAACGTACCGGAAAATATATCATCTTAAATTTTTTGAAGATTGTGTTTCATTTTAATCAGGAGCATGTGGAAAGTTATTAAATTGGAGGAACCACTAACTCGTCACATATGGTTGGATTCAAACCATCCTTTCCACAAGAAAATAACCGTTTACTTATCCTAAGAATCCTTGTTTTAAGTGATTGAGCGTCAACCAAATGTAAATAATAATAGTTTGTGATCGTTCTAAAGAAAGGTTTGAATATGATATCATTAAATTTAAAAGCTGAGAAATATACAAACGCTTGCTTGCTTTGGAATAACTCGAGCAATGAGTACCACTTCCACTGCAGCAATAGAGGTACTTCTTAATCTGGCTCCACTAAATCTACAAATACAGAAGGATGCCCATAATATGACATACAGACTATTCACCAATGAAGGCGAGGGGATAGGACACTAAATTGCTTGCCATTCTCTGCCACTGGAAATTGAAAAACAAGAAGTTTTTGGTGTGCTTCTCTCTGGTCTTTCGGTAACAAGACAAAATTTTACAAGAGTCTTTAAATGTATCTTACCAGATCGTTAAGACTGGAGACTTACAAAAGACCCAATCTAAGAAAGCCGTCAATCATCTGGTGCTGGAGTACTTAAAGTACGTCCTATTACAAGTATCTACGTCAATATGCACGAGTTCGGCATTGTGGAACTTGTGGCGTAAAGTCCAATCGTAGTCCTGCTATGTGTTTGTCCTGTTTTCTTCAAATGTGGACTGAAAGGCATTTTCTTCAAACTGCTTTTGAAAAGTTGAAAACAATTCATTTCTTATTTTAAGCATTGAGTTTTTTTTAGACTTTTTTCTATTAAGAAAAAGCGTTTTCTTTTGAATATTAGAACACTACCAAAATAAAGTGGTAAATAGACATTAGTCGGTGGAGAGTAATACCGTCAGGTTAAGTTGATTTGGATAGTTCGTTGTAAGCAAAAATTTTAATAAGGCGGTAATTCGGCTTTCTTGTTCTTCTATTTGCTGTATCATATATGCGATTTTGGGTTTAGTTTATTATGATAATATAAGTAACTTTGGCGCCCTCAGTGTTTTAGCTTCCTGTACTCTTTATATTATTTGCTGTGCCGTATAGCTATAACGATATCTTGTGTTACTAGAACAGCACAAGGAACTTTGTTGCCATCGTTTGCGGCGTCATTTTCGACTCGTTTAGATCCTGAGGAAAAAATACCTAAAGCTAATGCTAAAATGCAGACGTATTAACATTACTATAAAGTCGAGTATTCGGCTTGGCTGTCCTCGTGATTCCTGAGCCATATATGCAATCTTTGGTTAAGTTTAGTATTACAGTATGAAGAACTTTGGCAGTTTTTCAAAGAAAACTCACTGTATTAAAATAATAATTTAAACCTAAACCGTAAAAAGCGCGCCAATTGTGACAGTTCGACGAAAGCGCCGCCAGTGCATCCATGGCTAACTATTACCAGCTGGTTACATACATCCTCACGTATACTACCAAATTACAATTTTCGAAAGCTTACGCGAATTCGATTTCGAAAGTCAAAAAGTGTCGACTGTGACGTCTCTGCCAGACTCTAGCCAGGCAGTCTTTTTCTAATGGAGGGACTCTACTGTAGATAAGTGCATAACTTATCAAACGTTTGAGGACTCATCCGTAAATGTTCCTTGAAATAATCTGCTCCATTAACTAGCAAGGAATGTTCCCAAAATTTACTATTCATGGATTGAAAAGATTTTTTATGTTTAATTAGAAGGGCTCCAGATACGGAAATATTTAATTTCATTTCCATCAAACCTTTTTCCAAACACTTGCTTTCAAACTTGTACGTATGTCTTGCACACAATTCTACAATTTCTTCAACATCAGAAGAAGAATCAGATGATGAACTCGATGTCTCCAACAATTCCACAATCAATTTTTTTCCTGGGATCCATAATACTCACTTTTAGGTAGCAAGTGACGTCAAAATTGAGTTGATCGCAAGGAGGATATATAAAAAGGAGTGACTATGAGCATGCTTTGCCTTGTAAGCAAAATGGGAATGAATGTATTTCCCTCCCTTACTACCGAAATGCTCGAAATTTTTCGAAAAAAATCGTTTCGCTATCTTTGTCTGCCACACTTAAAAATATTGCAACTAACTCTTTTCCACGATAAATTGTTCGAAACAGTTGTCAAATTTTCGAAAAAATTGTTTCGCTATCCTTGTTTGACATACTTAAACCCAAAGTAACTATCTCTGTCCCGCGTTAAATTGTCCGTTGCTAAAGTACTTAGCTTAAACACAAACCAAAACTAATAAAAATTGAAAAAATAAAAATTTCTGAAATGAAACAGCAAACACCATTGTATTGAAAATTACTTTATTGCTGACTGAATATTAGCAACCAAGAAAGAATACAAATTATGGTATTTTTTTTGTAAAAGTTTGAAGCCAAGTTGAGCTTGGACACAATTTTCGAAAATTTCCGAATCAAAAAATATTCCCACATGAGACAGACTATCAGGTACTCCTTTTATATATCCTCCTTGGTTGATCGCCATTAATTACAGTTAAGATTTCAAGGTGGGTTTCGTAAATTGAGACATTTAACAATATTCGAAAAAAAAATGATAATTCCAACGGCTTCGGCAAAATTATTTATAAAAGTACATTTTCACTTAAATAAGCGATTTACTCTAAACGAGAAGTGCCAAGAGAAACAACCGCACCAAATTTGAAGTTTGTAAGCTTTATAGATTTGAAAATTTCTTCTGTAAAATTCAAACTCAAATCACCCAATCCCAGACAAGAACCAATTTTAGACGTTTATTCATCAGAATGTAAACGTCAGTGAAATCATCCACTGCCAAGCAACTTCACTCGGCACTAATCAGCTGTTTCGGTTGTAGGTTGAAAGATCACGCAAATTTTTCGTAAGTGAAAAATCGAAAATTATTTAATACCGCGGAAATAAAATGAGTGAGAACGGCAGTCCGAAAACGAATGGCGCTAGGACAAACGGAAACTCGGAAACGGCAGAAGAAGTGAAAACGCCGTTTTTAATCGGTGTGGCGGGCGGGACGGCAAGTGGGAAGGTATTGAGATTCGAGTGTGCATGTGCATCAGAGGATGCACCTTTAAATTTCTGCGAATTATCTAAATGCAATTTTCATTCCACAGTCGACCGTCTGCAAGCGTATTATGGAACAACTTGGACAGGCGGATATGGACCACACAATGCGGCAGGTAAATCAAATTGAAATTTACGGGCATTCAAGATTGAAACAATTGGTGGCATGCACTTTTTCGTGTGACGCATATGGTTCCGCTCCGGTCATTGCGCCCGAAATTTGCTCCACAAAAATATTTGCGCCGTATCTTAAACTCGGGCCAGAACGCCTACAAAGCATTTAATTATCTTTTAATCGTAAATTAATTTCTGCTTAACCCTGTCGCTCAGGTTGTTTGCATAAGCCAAGATAGTTTTTATCGGGAGCTAACCGTTGCCGAAAAAGCCAAAGCCAAAAAAGGTCTTTTTAATTTCGATCATCCCGATGCTTTCAATGAAAAACTCATTTACGATACGCTCCAATCGATTCTGGCCGGGAAAATTGTTCAGATTCCATCGTACGATTACCGCACAAATTCACGGTAAGTTTGGGATTGGCATTCCGTCGAAAGATGTTCATTGATGTTTTTTTTCGCTCTTTTAGAGACTTTGAAAACAAACTCACGATTTACCCAGCCGATGTGGTTTTATTCGAGGGCATTTTGGTTTTTTATTTTCCTGCAATTCGCGATTTGTTCCACATGAAGTTGTTTGTGGACACCGATTCCGACACAAGATTGGCTCGAAGAGGTGAGTTTTACTCTTATATCCGATATCACATAATATGTACATACCAAAAAGAACGCAGGAAAAAAGTGATCTTCTATTATTTCTGCATTTTATTGTTTTCATTGTAATCGGGAATTCTAATCGCAGTTCCGCGTGATATCAACGAACGGGGTAGGGACTTGGATCAAGTGCTTACGCAGTATATGACTTTCGTGAAGCCGGCTTTCGAAGAATTCTGCTCACCGGTAAGTAGTTTTTGACATTCCCGTTTAGTGATACATATTACAAGATTAATAGATTTTCTGTTCTGCAAAAAAAAATTAAAACACTATTGTCTTCTTTATGTTTTATCTTGAGAACTGTCAGACATGGTTGTGTTTCTTTATTTTTCAACGGTAAAACTTGGTTGACCAGCCAGGGTTGATAGTCCAATGATTTCTAAAATTTGATCCAAAAGATCGAAATATTGAGTGAAAATGATTGATTAGCTGGCTATAGACGTTTGAATGAAGCCGGCGCTATACGATGTGGTGAACACTTGACTCAAATACCTTGTGTCAAATATTCGACTATTGACATGGCAAGTGCCCTGATACACGGTGGAACGAATGTTTAATCCAACACATATGTACATTCTGTCAAAAAAGTACCGGGAATTGTTCAATAAAACGCAAAATAATTCTTCAATCATCAAAATTTATTTTGTCGCATTCAAAATAGGCTCCATTCGAAGCAATACACATATGTATGCCAACGATTAATCCAGTCATCAAAGCACCTTTTAAACGCGTTTGAAGAGATCGCCTTCAGCTCCTTCAGCGAATTCTCGTTAATGGCCTCTATCGACTCAAAGCGGCATCCGCGGAATGGCAATTTAAGTTTTGGGAAAAGAAAAAAGTCGCAGGGGGCGAAGTCCGGTGAATACGGTGGTTGTTCGATGATATTTGTCGAGTTTTTGGCCAAAAAAGCGTTCACAATATGAGCCTTTTGGGACGGTGCGTTATCATGGTGCAAGATCCATGAGTTTTCTTTCCACAAATCCGGCCGTTTCCTACGCACATTCTCTCTCAAACGCCGCATAACTTCCAAATAATATGCTTTATTTACCTCCCTCGAACTTAAATGACCGTTTTCCACCACCATTTCCTTGACTTTGTCGATGTTTTTTTTTTCATCGGTTGAAGACGTTGATGGGCGACCAGATCGGGGCAAATCTTCCACGACTTCCCGGCCCTCTGCAAACGCCTTATACCACTCGTAGACCCGTGTTTTTGATAAAGCACACTCGTCATAAGCTTTTCGCAATATTTTCAACGATTGGGCATACGGAATTCCGTTCAAAACACAAAATTTAAGATTAATTCTTTGTTTGATATTTTTATCCATAGTAAAAATCGCAGATCACACCTGAGGTTGACTGATATAATTGAATGCCAAAAACAAACTAATTGACAGATCACACTCAAACTCTGCATCATTATAAAGGACAGTTGTGCGAACATTCCAGGAAAAAAAATTTTGACATATGTGTGACGCGCGCTTCTTAAATGAACAATTCCCGGTACTTTTTTGACAGAATGTATATACAATCTACTACACACATCCAAGTGTACACTCCAGTAAAGGAAAAATCCTTTGAAGCGGGCAATAAGACCGACAATGAGCCGAACATCTTGCAACACGAACGTTGGACGCTTGAAACTGGATGCTCGTAGCTCGTGCATCGGACACACGATGCGTCCAACCATCAAGCGTCCAAAGTTTGAGGGTATTTGTAGCATCGTGTAGCGCCGGCTTAAGTCACACATAATTCCTCTCAAATGCTCGGATCGACTCGAAAAGCCCGCGCACATCTTTGACCTAACCCGGCACTATGCGATGTGGTGAACGTTTGACTCAAATATCGTCCTCCAAGTTTTGAGTCATTATTATTCATGGTAAGTGCCCGGCTAAATGGTGGAACGAATGTTTGATCCAATACATTTGATTCCAATGTTGGTTAAATTTTTTGTGTTGTTATATAATAATTATGTACATAGAAAATATTAAAAAAAAATATGCTAACATGTCGGGCGCATTTTGTTTATTCTTGGGACAAGTTGAGGATGCGTGGAAAGTCAATATACAGGTTAGAGTGGATAGGGAGGCTAAGTGAAAGGTTCTAGGGCAGGGCTATTGTCAATTTAACACTTAATTGTGAATATAATCAATATCTCCAGCACATATCTATATAATATTGAAACACTCCATATATTTGAAGTCACGTGAAGCAGGTAATTAATTTTTGCCAAGATAATTTCGTCGTGGATCATGGGCTTATCACCCGTGATCTTAAGACCTAAATGATACGAGAAACGGATACATCGCCTCGGATACGGACTGATTCTACGGTAACGACTTTTGGCATTCGAAAACGGACTATGATTGGCTTCTGGAACGTTCGAACATTGAATGACGGGGGAAGAGCTGGGGTTACTCGGTCCTTGCACAGCCAATCAGTGATCGACCGTGAAATGGAGCACTATAACATCCAAATCTTGGGCTTGAGCGAGGTCAGGTGGACAGGATCAGGAGAAGAACGAACCCCTAGCGGAAACACTATTCTGTACATTGGCCCTGAAAATGAAGCCAGAAATGGCGTGGCGTTCGTCCTTACGCCGAGAGCGAGAAACAGTCTCATTAGCTGGGAACCAATCTCGGATAGGATTATCGTCGTAAGGCTCAGGACCAGTGTCAGAAACGTCACAATTCTGCAGTGCTACGCACCAACTAATACCGCAACATCTGGTGACAAAGAGGAGTTTTATAGCCAACTGAGTGCCACTTTCGAACGTGTTCCAAGAGGTGATATTATTATCATCTCGGGAGATATGAACGCCCAGGTTGGATCAGACAACACTGGACTAGAACACGTCATGGGGAGGCATGGTGACCCTTGGGTCGACCCTTCACGACCTTGGATTAAGAGACCCGAAAACGGCGAATTATTTGTGGAGTTCTGTAGTACTCGGCAAATGGTCATCGGAGGGACCCTTTTTCCACACAAGAGTCATCATAAAACATCTTGGGTTTCCCCTGACGGTGTTACTCAGAACCAGATCGACCATTTGGCTATAAGTCGCCGATGGAGAAGATGTCTCCTCGATGTGCGAGCGAAACGTGGAGCTGACGTGGGGAGCGATCACCACTTGATGGTTGCCTGCTTGAGATTGTGTACAGCAGCTATCCGACGACCACAAATTCTTCAAATGAAGCGCAAGCTTAATGTGGATAAACTCAGAGATCCCAACAAAAAACTCGAATACACCACCATTCTACGCGAAAAGTCATCCACATTGGGTGAACATGAAATGCGCACACTGGACGCCAATTGGGAGGCAACCAGAAACACTTTTCTAACTAGTGCTGAAGAATCTGTGGGATATGCGCAAAGCGGTGAGAAACCCTGGATGTCACAAGACACATGGGACAAGGTTGACAATCGGAAAAAAGCCAAATTGGCAATCATCTCTCAACCCGATGTCAACCAACGAACGCCCGACTTGAGGCAGAACTACCGCGATGCTCATATACAGCTTAAAAAGGCTGTTAGACGCGACAAGAGAAAGGCCATTGAAGATCTGGCAAACAAGGCAGAATCTGCGGCTTACCTTGGGGATATGGGTTCACTATTTAAAATCATGAAACAGTTGACGAACAGGAATTTCACCGCCAACCACCTGGTGAGAGATGTCAGCGGAACTCTCCTTAATATGAGTGAACACCAGTTGCGACGATGGAAGGAATACTTCTCTGATATTTTAAACATCTTGTCAGATGAAGATATTCCGGAAACAGAACAACTTCCAAACATCCAACCGCAACAATCCTCTATTAGGGACGATCCCCCAGATAAGGAAGAGATAGTTTCCGCCATTCGGTCAATGGCGGGAAGGAAAGCTCCAGGTATAGACGGACTACCAACCGAACTCCTCAAAGCGGACCCGGAAATAACAGCCGATATACTCCTCCCACTCTTCACTAAGGTGTGGAATGATGGAAGATATCCGACTGAATGGAAGGAGGGCGTCATTGTGAAAATTCCGAAGAAGGGCGACCTTCGGGATTGTGGCAATTGGCGTGGTATATGTCTACTTACTGCCGTATCAAAAATTATGGCTAAGGTAATTCTCAATAGGATTAGTGATGTCGTCGAGAGCACTCTCGAAGTTTATCAGGCTGGATTCCGTACAGGGTCGTCTTGTACCGACCACACAAATACCCTACGGATAATATTAGAGCAGTCAGCCGAAATGGGTTCGCCACTACATCTCATGTTTGTGGACTTCGAGAAGGCTTTCGACAGCGTTAAGCGAGATTACATATGGAATGCTTTGCGTAGGAGAGGTATTCCAAATAAGGTCATAGCTATGATTAAAGAATCCTACGAAGATGCAAGGTGTCGCGTCTTGCATAGAGGAGAGCTGTCCGAGAGCTTTCCTGTGCGAACGGGTGTCAGACAAGGCTGCATATTATCACCAGCCCTGTTTCTGGTGGTAATAAATGACATCTTGAAAGCTGCACTGGAAGGTGGGGAAGGTAAAGGTCTTCAATGGAGACTATTTAACATCTTAAGTCACCTTGATTATGCCGATGACGTGTGTTTGCTTGCACATACCCGTTCGGACTTAGAGTCAAATGTTCGCTCGTTGCATTCTAAATGCAAAGAAGCGGGACTGAAAATAAATGTGCGTAAAACCAAGTACATGCACATGGGTTCGAACGCAAGCACACCGATTGTTCTTAATGGACAGGATGTGGAAGAGGTGCAAGATTTTTGCTATCTCGGAAGCATTGTCAGCATGGACGGCGGAGCCGAAAAGGATGTTGAGGCTCGGCTAAATAAAGCTCGTCAGGCCTTCGGTATCCTTTCCCCTTTCTGGAGGTTAAGAGAGATCTCCCTTCGCACGAAGCTGCGAGTTTTTGACGCATGCGTCAAATCCGTGTTGTTATATGGTTGTACTACGTGGAAAGTGACCGTTCGACTTACCAAGAAACTACAGACTTTCGTAAACCAATGCCTCCGACGCATTTTAGGAATATTCTGGCCAGAAGTGATCTCCAACGACGAACTTTGGAGTACAACTCGCCAGACTAAAATAGGTATTGAGATTCAACGGCGAAAGTGGCAGTGGATCGGTCATACTTTGAGGAAACCAGAGCAAAACATCGCAAAACAGGCTCTGGATTATAACCCTCAAGGAAGACGTCGGGTTGGTCGACCATGTAACACATGGAAGCGAGCAGTTGAGCAGGAGGCCAGAGGAATAAACAAGTCCTGGCAACAGCTTAAAGCCGATGCGCAGGATCGCGCCTTGTGGAAGAGAGTTGTTTCTGTCCTATGCCCCTATAGGGGGTCTTAACAGGAATTTGATTGAAGATAATTTCGTCGGTATCGATAACTCAGTGGAAAAACTCACCTGCAACGTGGGCAGTCCCGAGTTCGATTCCCGGCCGATATTCTTTTTCTGCGAATATTTTTATACTCTAGATGAAATCTGAGAGAATTATTATATAAGTTTGGAGATGAAAAAAATTAATGATACAGAAGTTCATATTATCACTCAAAAATCTCAAAACCCGATGTCCGTCCGTCCATCTATGCGCTCTCTAGCTTGATAACGCGTTCAGCTAGAGTGTTCAAATTATGCACACGTCATTTTCGGAAATGAGTAAGATCAAGTTCCTGAACGGGCCAAATCGCTCCACCCCTTCTACTCCCTCCCATACAACCACCTCTTCTACCCCCTCCCATACAACCACCCCTTCTATCCCCTCTCATACAAAATGAAAAAATTTCGCAATTTGACAATAAACGGATTTGCTCAAATCTTATAAAAGTTATTGGTCTTAAATTTGGAATAAATTACTTATGATGATTTCAATCTACCGTATAAAAATCATGTGTGTCCTCTTCCTCCTTCCACCACCTCCCATACAAACTGTACTTTTTCATAAAATACTCTAAACCAATTTACTCAGTGCGTATAAAATTTAGCGAGCTAATATTGTGCAGTAAATATTTATTTAAAATTATTAGTAACTTCAAACAAAAATTAGACGATTAGCTTCACCTCTCCTATACAAAATAGCATAATTTCGCAATTCGACAATAAGCGGATTTGCTCGAAAAGTATAAAAGCTATACCAATAGCTTTGAAATTTGGAATATATTACTTTTATAATAATTCAAATCTACCGTCGAAAAGTTATTTGTGTCCTCTTCCTTCTTCCACCGCCTCCCATATAAACTGCACTTTTTCATGAAATGCTCTTACTTCGTACGTATAAAATTTATCGAGTTGAAATTGTGCACTTAATATTTATTTAGAATTATTAGTGAGGCCAAAAAAAATAGACTATTAGTTTTACCCCTTCTACCCCCTCCCGTACAATTTGACACTATTTCACAACTTTACAAAAAGTGGATTTTCGAATGCTACTGATGTGCAATTGAAAAAATGCATGATGTTTTTAGTTATTTCTGAAAAAGAAAGATATCGCCCATCCTTCTACCACCTCCCATACAAACTGCACAATTTCACTAAATCCAATACATTAATTTTCTCAGTACCTATTAAATTTTTGAATCCTAAATTTTGTACAAAACATTTTGATAGCAACTTTAGCGTGATGAGAAAAAATTAGTTCAATGTCGTCAACCCCTGTACCACTTCCCCTACAAGATTTCTTGAAAACAAAAAATTTCTCTTTCATTTGGAGTGTCGCACGATTGGGCTTTACGGAAAAATGGTATAAAAGCACGAAGCTGTCAGACGGGAGTCAGTCATTCAGCGACATCTGTGGAAGAACGCCAACCGGTGCAAGAACGCGATAGAACAATATCGGTGGTACCATATAGTGCGAATTAAGTTAAACTGCGAATTAAGTCAAAGTGCGAATAAATAAATTATCACTTATTTTTTAAACGAATTGAGTTTTACTTGAAATCCCGGCGAACCCCTAGCTCACTACAATATTATAATTTTAAATCCATACAAATAAGTATGCATATATTTGAAGCCACGTGACTCTAATATTGCCTGTCATCAATCAACATTTGCATTGTTTTTGACGAAGCGATCCTGCATTACAATCAAAACTGTCTGTAATTTCGAGCATAATTAGTAATTAAAGTGTATCTCAAGTGAGCGTCAATCAACTTAAAGGTATGCCAAAATATAGATCAATTAAAACAATTTTGACCAACACATGAATTTCAGCCAAATAAATTATGATCACTACAAGATCATCACGAATATTGCAATTACAAAGAGACAGACAAAGAAATCATATATTAAAAAAAATTGAAGAAACGAGACTTAGAAAATTAGAAGATATGAGATTACGGGCTCAACCAGAACGGAGTCAACAAAGAATAGAAGAAAATGAAAGAAGAAGGCAATCCAATCTTGAAAAATCATTTGAACATGCGGAAGCAATCCGCAAGATGGGTGCCGCGTTTGCTTAGAATCGACCAAAAACGCAATCGTGTGACAACTTCACAGCACAATTTGAAACTGTTTCAGCGTGATCCAAATGAATTTCTTCGTCGATTCATAACTGTTGATGAAACATGGATCCACCACTAAACACCCCTGAAACCAAACAATAGTCAAAACAACGGATAGAAGCCGGTTGAAGCGCACCGAATAAGGCAAAAACCGTTCCATCGGCTGGAAAGGTTATGGCGACAGTATTTTGGGATTCCAAAGGAATAATTTTCACCAACTACTTGGAGAAAGGAAAATAACGGGAGCATATTATACTCAGTTATTGGATAGATTGAATGCTACAATAAAGGAAAAACGACCGCATTTGGCGAAGAAAAAAGTGCTGTTTCATCACGACAACACTCCAGCTAACACGTCTGCTGTTGCAGCGGCAAAATTATTGGAATTACGCTACGAATTGCTTCCTCACCCACCGTATTCTCCAGATTTGGGCCCGTGTGACTGTTTTTTGTTTCCAGACTTGAAAAAATGGCTTGCTGGAAAGAGATTCACCACGAATAGTGACGTCATCAATGAAACCAACGTATATTTTGAAGGGTTAGAGAAATCTTATTATTTGGAAGGGATCCAAAAATTGGAAAAACGCTGGACTAAGTGGATCGAACTAATAGGGGACTATGTTGAAAAATAAAATAAATTTCTGGCGAAGAAATTTTGTGTTCTTCATTTTTACACGTCATTATCGGTCCGCCCTCATAAACATTGTAATCTATTATTTTTTGGAAATGAAAATATGAATAAATGTTGCAATGGAGGCAAACGTGTTCTCCTGAAAGAACCGCCGATCCCTCAAAAACGGAACCGAATCCAAAGAATTCAGAGATAATATTCGAAAGTATAATAATATTTTTGCCATGACATGTGGAGTCAAAACAATTCTATCGACACGACCAGGCATTTATGTATACAAAATCCATGGAAAAATGCATCATCTCATCGGATCCATGATACCAGCAAATGAAGAACATGCATTTATGCAATAATATTTCTTTGATACCGATCAACATATAACACGTATTCAACAAAATATTTATGGTCAACAACTGAATGCAAACACAACTACACTACTGTTAAGAATGTTAGAAAGGGATAACCCACACATCATAAATTTAAAAACTGCAAATCAAAGGTTGTTAGAATTGCCAATGTTAAGCTCAGACTCATTGCATTGCAAGCCGTAATTTAGATATGACGAGATTTAATTTACCAACAAATGATTGTCAGGACGTAATGTTATTAATGCCAAACGACGGGAAAGGACATAGAGGTAGAATTATAGAATACAAAGACCACAGACGACAAAGAATATATGCAAAAATAATTTTTTTTTTACGGAACACCCTAACACTGGCATGACTATTTTTGACCACCATTTTCTTTACGTTTTGAATGTTTTCGTCAATTGAAGCGGTCGAAGGTCGTCCAGAACGAGTCATGTCTCCAACGGTCTCTCGGCCGACCTTAAAGGCTCCTACGCTCGTGGTTTTGATATTACTGAATTACCGTACGCCTTTTCAAACATTCGCAACGTTTCCGCACACGAAATTTGTTTGGAAACACATAATTTGAGACTAAACTCTCTGTCCCATATTTTTATCCATTTAAAAAATCGCCGTTGACTACTGAGGTGTACCCATTCAACTAGCTGCTGTAAACAAACTGATAAACAGACTGCGCTAATTTTTGGGATAATTATTAAGAACAGTCCCATCTGCTTACTAAAAAAAAATTTGAAATATCATGCCCCAGAGTAATTTTATTTACAAAATCCCGGTACTTTATGGTGACAATGTACATGGAATAGATAAACTGCCAACAAGTCGAGCGCAACTTTATTATTTTTGGGGCAAGTTAAAGATGCATAGAAAGTCAATATGCAAGTTAAAGTGGTTAGGGAAGACTAAGTGGAACCTCCTTTCACAAGTGGAACCCCCTTTCACAAGTGAAACCCCCTTTCACAAGTGGAACCTACTTTAGGGCAGGGATGATGCCAATTTAACACTTAGTTGCGAATACGATCATTAGCTCCAGTACATGTAATCAATATTTCATTCGTTTATGCAAGTTTGGGTTTATATGATGGAGTGGGGAGGGGTAATATTAAGGGTGGGTCAATGTCAACAATTTTTCAATTAATTGCTTCAATTACGTCCAATATTTTCTGCATAGAATGTCAGTTTCATAGACGAAGTTGCATAGAATTTTCATAAAATTTGGTGTATTTTACATTCACGAAACCAATCATTTATATGGGAGGTGATAGAGGAGGTAAGGGAAATGTAAAATTTGTGATGCAGTTTTATTTTATTTCTTTTGTAAGGTGCTCGTGCAAAATTTCAAGTTCGTAGCTTTCAATTTGTTGGTTAGCAGTTGATTTATTGAAATTCTCATCTGAAGTCATACTTTTGTATAGGAGGGGGTAGAAGGGCAAGTGCGATCTCAAAACTTTTGACGCAGTTCTGTTTTAACTATTTTCGAAAGCTTTTGTGCAAAATTTCAAATTGATAGCTTTTAATTTTTAGGTGGTAATTGATTTTTTAAAAATGGTCGAAAAAATAATTTTGTATGGGAGGGAGTAGAAGTTTGGAAGGTATTCGACCAGTTAATATTTCATTCTTTTAGAGATTTTTTTAAAATGCATTTTGCAAATTTTCATGTTTCTACCTTAAAATTTCATTCAAAAATTTTCAGTTTATGTGTTTTTTCATTGCACATGAAACATTTTGTGCACGTTAAGCTCGGTCCACACTATATAACAAAACATGCTATATAACCATGTTATGTAACATGTTGTACAATTTTTGGAAAAATCTAACAAAACTTGATGTTCTATAACATGTTATATGCTATCGGTCGAGTGTCGGTAAACATTAAAGGAAGTTATATAATATTGCTATGTGACATGTTGCAGGATCGTCCACATTTGCGTAACATGTTATAAGAGCTTCAGTTTCATATTGATTGTCAAAGTGCAAACATGGAGTGGTCCCAACAAAAAGTAGGATTCTTAATTCAACTCTTTCGCGAAAAAACCAAACTGTGGGATACACGAAATCCTTATCATAAGATAAGAGAGAGGATACATGACACATGGATGGAAATCGCAATGT
The DNA here is from genome assembly GCA_963669355.1 of Chorisops tibialis. Classification (NCBI taxonomy): domain Eukaryota; kingdom Metazoa; phylum Arthropoda; class Insecta; order Diptera; family Stratiomyidae; genus Chorisops; species Chorisops tibialis. The sequence continues at coordinate 10,800,342 of OY770262.1, read as the reverse complement.
TATTAGGAACCGACAAGGCAACGATTGCAAAAAAAAACGATCGCTAATAGGACAGTTCTAAAGAGAACTGAAGAATCCAAAATCCGGATCGGCTGCATGATTAACGTCAAAATCGTTTGGTTTTAAACTTGTATTATTCTTAAATGATAACAGCTAATATTGCAGCTATTATAACTTTTGCAGCTATTATAACAGAAACCGCGACGCAAGGAACAGCTGCTTTCACCACCGACATGTTGCACTACACTGACAGATAAATGTTATAAAACATTTCGCTAGGTGTGGAGATAAATGTTATATAACAATGTTACAAACATTTTGGTTTGGTGAATGTTTTCACAGTGCATTTTGAATTAAAAGAAAAGATTTCCGGATTCTCCAAGGACAACAGAACGAGAAGACACTGAAGAAGGAAATGCTGACAAACGATGGGTAAAACTACCTTACATCCAAGGCACGACGGATAAGATAGGAAAAATTCTTCGAAAATCGAACATCAAGACAACATTCACTACCCCGACTACTATCCGAGGAATTTTAGGAAACCAGAAGGACAAAAAACCATTGGAGACTGAAGGAGTATACAAAGTACCATGCGGCTCTTGCGATAAAGTATATATAGGAGAAACGGGACGCACAGTCCAAACAAGGATCAAGGAGCACCAACGATGCACACGGAAAAACCAGATACAGTCATCAGCGATCGCGGAACATGCAACTACAGAGGACCATACAATCGATTTCGACAATGTGCAAATTCTGGCCAGGACAAATAAATATTATCAACGAATAGTACGAGAAGCCATAGAAATTTCGAAACATCCACAGAACTTCAACCGAGACACCGGATACAAGTTATCAGCAGTTTGGCTACCTGCGTTAAAATTTGGTAAGAACCAAATTCGTACCCAAAAATCCTTAACTAATTTAACTACCTGATACTAATTAATTAACCCTAATTATCCTTCCCACACTCAATTAACCCCCTTGTCTATACATATAATAATTGTCTTTTGTAATTGTCGATCAGTTTGATAAAGGTCTCAGCAGAGACCGAAACGTCACGAATAATAAAGCGTAACAGTGTAGAATCCGGAAATCTTTTCTTTTAATTACAAACATTTTGTTATATTACAAAGTTAAATAACATGTTATATAGTGTGGACCGAGCTTTAGACCAAGGGGTCGGTGCATACAATTGCAGAATTTTTATTATTTTTTCTGTATGTATAACAAATAGATGTATCCGCATGGAAAATTTAAACTTTGTATCTCTTATCAGAGCCCTAAAAAATCACTCAAAGTTTTCGACATTTTTGCTTACCACCTCCCTCCTCTTACACCTCCCGACGTAAAACTTTTACCAAAATTCAAAACCAGTTCTACAATTTGACAAAATTTTAATTTGATATCTGCTCTCAGTTTTGAGATATAATGGTTTGAAATTTGGAAAGTGCAATGCTCCCCATTTTCCCCCACTACTATTTTGTCCAAATGTTATATTTTTCTCGTATTTCTCTAGTATAGCTTAATATAAGTATCAAGTTTCAATTACATAGCTCAACAAAAAACCGAGATATTGATTTTGAAGTGTTTTTCTATGCACCCCCTGACCCTCCCCCTTACAATAATTAGCCTCTATATAAGCTGATTCCAGTGGATCTATATGCCATCTTGATGGTCTAAGAATATAAATTTTTTATGCTAAGTAATTTCGAAGATATAATCATTTAAAAAAAAAATTCGGCCGACTATTGGTTTTTTTTTGCACCGCAATGGATAAAAAAATTAAATTGTCTTTTAAAGTTGTCCCACAAACCCCTTTATATGTATATCGATTTTTAGCTTCCTAGCTGTAACCATGTTTGAGATATTTGTATTCTTAGTCTTCGGCTTAAGCGCTCCCCCCGCCTCCCCATAAACCCTTACTCCCCACAAAATGGGTGTCCGCCTGAGATCCGCAACTATCTACAATCCCTCCAAAAATGAACTTTCTATCTGGCAGGGTTTGGGAGTTAATATGCGCTGAGCGTACACACCGGCGTACGGTGGACGGCGTACAGACAGACGGATTTTTTTTTTGCGTTTTTAGGCTATTTTAGTCATGAAACGTGAAAAAACAAAATTTCAGGGTAGCAAAATTTCTTTTTTTTCCAAGTCGATCACAATATCTTATTATTAAAATAATAAAGTAAAACAGTGGCGGAAGAGGAGAAACAACACTGAAGCAGTTGGAAGAATGTATAACGTTTCGATTGTGGACGAAGAAAGATTTTATTTAAGACATACTAACACGAAGAGCTGGCGCCTACCAGTTTCACCGATTTAAGAACAGTAAACGGAATCGATTGTATTACATTTAAAAACGCAGCCACACACTTGGGATTACTTGAAGATGACCATATATGGAAAATTAGAAGAGATGCCGCCATATATAAAATAGCTAAGCAGTTAAGAGAGTGTTTTGCTGTTTTCATTCTTTATTCAACTCTAAGTGATTTGCGACATGGCTTGATTTTAAAAGAGATCTCTGTGAAGACTTTTTAAATAATTTGGAATATAACGAAATCGAAATTACCGCAATTGGGAAAAGCCTGCGAGAAATCGAAAATATTTTACAAGAACAGAATATTGAAATGACTTTGGAAAGAATGAAATCTTTAAGAAGATGATGAAAGCATTAGAATGAGGGAAATAATCAATCGAATTAATCAAAACACTGTTTCGGCAACATTTCTGAGAAACTTTCAAGTGTTGACGAAATAAATGAACACAACAGCCATCTCAAAAATATTACTCTAAACTCTGAACAACAGCTGTCTTTTAACGCAATCATCGATTCAGTAAATAACGCCAGAGGATATTTATTTATTATTGATGGACCTGCAGGCTCAGAAAAAACATTGCAACAATGCAATGTTAGCTAAAATCCGATCCGACAATTCAATTGCTTTAGCCGTTGCTTCGTCAGGAATTGCTTCAATATTATTGTTAAAAGGAAGAACAGCTCATTCAAGATTTTTAATTCCATTAACTGTACACATCGGCTCAACATGTAATATTTCAAAACATTCAGAAAAGATAAGACTTGTAAAGGAATAAAAATTAATCATTTGGGACGAAGCACCAATGATGAGTAAACACGCATTTGAAGCAGTAGATAAAACATTTACAGACATTATGGATAATCCTAAGAAAACATTCCGAGGAAAACTGTTGAGTTTGGTGGAGATTTTAGACAAATATTGCCTGTTATTCCAAACGGTTCAAGATATGAAGTAATTAACAGCTCTATTCCAAAATCATATTTTTGGAAACAAATCAAGATTTTGAAACTTGTAGTAAATCAACGATTAAGAGGCAATGTTAATAATTATTTTCATGACTACTTACTTCAAATCGGCGAAGGACGAATCAACACAAATGATGATTTTGTAGAACTTTATTCATCAATTTGCGACGAAATCAAAAACTTTCATAAATTTATTCAAAACATTATAAGCGCTTCGGGAATTCTCAACAATTTGACTATACTAACAAGAAAGAACGACATGGTTGACAAAATCGATTCCAAAATTATTAGCAAAATACACGGCGAAATATCAACATTTATATCCAATTCAATTTTTGAACTCTCTCAACGTAAGTGAACTTCCACCACATCGGCTTCATTTAAAAGTTGGAATCCCTATTACTTTAATGAGAAATCTTCGACCATCTGAAGGACTATGCGATGGTACACAATCGATCACAATATTTTATTATTAAAATAATAAAGTAAAATGGAGAATGATGAGGATGTTGTTGCTGCTACCGCTAAAGTAACGTGATAAAAACAAATACCTGTCCAACCACAAGTTGCTGATACTCACAACGTATAGAAAAATTGATCGATTGTTTGGACGAATCGTGTAGCAATTGTCAAATGTCTACCAAGTGTACCATCCAGTAAAGAAAAAACCCTTTGAAGTGGGAAAAAAGACCGACAATGAGCCGAACATCTTCCAACACGAACGTTGGACACTTGAATATTTAGTGCACAATTTCAACTAGATAAATCTTAAACGTATTGTTACATGCAGCCCCGCAACTCGATCTCTCTCGAATAGACAAGAATTATGTAGAACAGTATTCTCAACTATGTAGAGAGCCACAATTAAATATCTAGAGCTTTCCAGTATAGTTCAGACATACACACCGAAGGAAGCTTCGAGAACGCGAACCAGTGAAAGCGATCAAAAAGTACGCGGCGGTATTGTCATATAGTGCGAATTAAGCGGAAATCGAATTAAAGTGCGAATAAAAATAAATTATCACTTATTTTTAAACAAGTTGTGTTTTTACTTGAAATCCCGGCGAACCCCTAGCTCGCAACAGTGCAGTGCAGTTTGTATGGGAGGTGGTAGAAGGAAATGGGGAAAATAATTCAAATAATTTTTATATCATGAGAATAATATATTCCAAATTTCAAATCAATATCTCTTAGAGGTTTCCAAGAAAATCTGATTACTATAAATTTTTAAAAATGTGTTATTTTGTATGAAAGGAGGTAAAGGGAGTGAAGAGATTTGACTCATTTACGAACTTGACCTTACAGTTTTGGCACATTTCTTTGTTTGGATAGATCGTTCTATATTCTTTAATTTATCGCAATCAAAAATTATTTTGAAAGAAAAAACTTCCGGACTCTGCACTGTTACGCTTTATTATTCGTAACGTTTCGGTCTCAGCAGAGACCTTAACAGTGTAGAATTCGGAAATCTTTTCTTTCAATTCGAAATGCACTGTGAAAACATTCACCAAACCAAAAACCATTTTATTTTCAGACTAAAAAGTTTGCTGATGTCATCATACCAAGAGGAGCAGACAATACAGGTTTGTAAATTTATCATTATCAAACGAAAAAAAAAATCGTATTATCTTTCAACTATATACAACAGTTTTCACAAGTAGAATTACTATGCAAATCGTTTGAAATCATTCAGCCAAAAAATGCTGTTTCAGAAAACTTCTTAGACTAAATTAAAAATGATCTCATACGAAACTCACATAGTAATTTTTATTAATAAATTTCAAATTAATTAAAGCTTTTTTCTAAATAATAATATAGAAGTAGAGCTTTATATCTGATTTGTTTTCATTTGTTTTCAACTAAAAAAAAAAAACTTTGAAAGAACATACAAATTTAATCGCATTATTTTTTCTTAGAAAATTTGTTACCTCTTGTTGATCATTATTTTTATGTTTTACAAACGACTCAAATTCTTCAGTATTACCTTTATTCTTGTTCTCGTTAATTGCTTTAAAACTTATAAAAAAGAAACACCAATTTTTTCCGATAGTTTAATCGATTGTTTATTATTAAAAACAAAAACAATAAAAATCTTTTTTAGACCATCAAGAAAATCATAGAAAAATTTAAACAAAAATATTAATATTGTGAAATTATGAAAACAATTAAAAGAAAATTTTGAATAAGTTGAATTAAAAAAAAAACTAGTGTCAACCAAAGTCCTCCAGCAGTTGCTTGTTTGTTGTTCTTACAGTTGCGATTGATCTTATTGTTCATCACATTGGGGAAATCCTTAGACCTGGCGGATGCACTGCTAATGCCGCACCGATAGTACAATTGAAGCGAAGGGATCGTGAACACTAACTTTCTAACATTTTTTTTATCGAATCAATTAAAATATTAATAATCGATTGTTTATAGTAGTAATGGGAGAAACATAGAAACACACACAAAAAAAAAAGAAACTAATATCTCAACACAAAAATAAGTGAAAATGCATTTCCCTTTATACAAACAATGTTTTATGTTAATAGTCATAATTATTTTCTGTTTTTCATTTGGTTCGGTATTTTTTAATAACATACTAATTGGTTTTTAAATATGTCAACCAATCAATTAGCTTATTACCAATTTTAAAACTAAAGTCTATAATTTATATTTGTTATTATTTTTAAATTTGGTACAGTCATCTGCTTTATAGAATCTAGTAAGCAAAATAATTTTTTTAATCCCCACATAGTATACAAATTTACAGCAATTAGTTTTAGTTAGTTATGAATAAATCACGATTAGAATATAGGCGATCATTGCCATGATATAAATTGAATAAATATTGTACATTAGTAACGAGGTACAATCAAGTGTCACGAGTGATCTATTGGGTGATGTTCAATACGAACAGATTATTCGTTTTTTTTAAATTTAGCACCATGTATCGTAGCGAATTCTTAAGAAAAATACTTTTTGAGTGTCCCTGATAACGCACCCGGTCGTGTGAAAACAAATAAATCGTTCTCCCTAGCTAATGAGTGCTAATTATATGATAATTTTCAATATATTTATAAACATTCTTATTTTACTTAATACTTATCTCATATCAATTTTTTCTAGGCTGAACTTTATCGAAAGCATCATCTGTTTTTCTGTTATGAATTTTACTCTTACTTACTTACGATGGTGCTACAGCCCAAATCGAACTTTGACCTCCTGAATACTTCGCCTTCATCTATGTCGGTTCATTGACCGCATCCTGCAGTTTTAAAATCTTAGCAGTAATATGCTGTTTGCATTAATCGAATCATCCCAGCCCTTCCGTGGCTTTCCGACCGGTCTTTGTCCATCAACTTTCCCTTTTAGTAAGCGTCTGGGAATTCTTCCGTCATTTATCCGCTCCACATGACCAGCTCATTTTAGTTTCTTAGATTTTATGAAAGTTGACACTTCTGAATTGTCGAAGATGGCATACAATTCTCTATTGTGTTATGTTCTCCAGATTGAGTCTTCCCTCATAGGTCCGAGGATTCTTCTGGAGACCTTCTCTCAAAGGCGTTAATTAATTTTTCGGATGCCTGAGTTAATGTCCACGTTTCGCTGCTATAACATAGCACAGGTCTTATAATTGTTTTATATATTTTTAGTTTAGTTTTCCTGTGTACGTTCTTGTTTTCGATTATTGGAAGTACCGAATAATACGTCTTATTTGCTATCATAATCCTTCTTTTAATTTCGATGGGTTAGCTTTCATCCTTCGACAGGTTTGTCCCTAGGGATACTAAGCTGTCTACGTTTTCTAGGTTTACAAATAAATCTTTAGCACTCTCCAGAAATCTTGCAAGGATATCTATGTCATCGGTATATAATACGAGTTGTGTGGTTTTGAAGCATAGTGTTACCTTGGTGTCAACGGGAAGTTTCTGAACAACATATTCGAGTGTCAAGTTGAAAAGCATTGGTGCTAGGCCGTCTCCTTGCTTAAGGCCGTTGCCTGTTTTAAAGCTAGAAGTCAGATCGTTTTCTACTCTGACTCGTGACAAAGACTCGGCCATTGTCATTCTTGTAAGCCGAACCAATTTCGGTAGGACTCCAAACTCCAACATGATTTTATAAAGTGCGTGCCTGTCGATACTGTCGTAATCTTGTTTGAAGTCAACAAATATCTGGTGCACATCAATATTATATTCCCAGCACTTTTCCAGCACTTGTTTAAATCAAAATATCTGGCCTGTGGTCGATCGTCCAGCTCTAAATACGCCTTGGTATTCACCAATTACTTTGTCAGCATAGGGCTTAATTCTCTATTCCAGAATTTTCGTCAAGGTCTTATAAGACGTACATAACAAAGATTTTCCTCGGTAGTTTGAGTTTGTCACCTTTTTTATAAATTGGACATATGATCCTCCTGCGCCAGTCTTCAGGAAGTGTTTCCTACGCCCTTGTGTATGTAACTGATACGTTTAGGAGATGTGATATGCAGGTGTCGCCGGCTTTCAAAAGTTCAGCTGTTTGATCAGTGCCCGGCGCTTTGTTGTTTGGTCGGTTCTTGAGGGTCGTTTTTACTTCTTCGAAAGTGTGAGGACTCAAACAGGATCCTTCATCAGCTGTTACATCCAACCTACTATTATGTCTGCTGCTGCTCTTCATGCGGATAATTGGGGAGTTGTTCAAAGTATTGCGACCATCTTAGTTTTATATCTTCCGCATTACTTATGATGTTGCCTTCTGCATCCTTGCAGAGAATACGCGTGCTGTGTAATTTAAAATTTAAAATAAATTTTACTCTTAGCATGTTGTTAAATGACTTTTAATGTCTTTTTATCAGAATACAGGTATTATTGAAACTTAATTCTTTTATATATTTAGGCCTTGCGATGATTACTTCGATACCGAAATATCGAAACAAACTAAAGGAAAAAATGTTCTGGGATGAAATGGGTCGAAGATTGGGCTTCCGTTCAATATCGGTATCAGTATTGTTGCTGAAGCGACGTGCTAGCGTGTCTAGCTGCGGTTGTGAGGGTTAGTTGCTCCTTTGACATAAAACTCTGGCCTAGACAATAATATTCTACATCATCTTACCCATGGAAACACTGTCTACCAACAAAAAATGTCAAAACATTATGGTTTCGCTACCACCCCGATCAAGTGTCTCGACGAAGACGTCTGATGTTTCGACCCCACCTTGCCCTGCCACCAAGGAAAAAAATCTGGACAATTCTTCCTCTCATTTCCTCTCTCTTGCAGTTCTAAATCAGTCTCCGACCAGATTTCTTGCTAAAATAGATGAACAGATTAGATCCTGGGCTACGCCAAAAAACACACCTAGATTTGCTTCAGATATGATGTTAAAGGCATGAGCATCCCGAATCCACTGCTGTTTTCCCCCCTGTTGAAGTTAACCACCAAATAATTGAGAATTACGTTCTTAGGACAGGATTCCTTGACTTGGCTCTTGAGGTTTTAGATTTTATTGTGAAAGGGTTGTTAGCCCTTCGCAAGACCCTCTATCTACGAACTTTCACGTTTGCTGATTGAGTTTAGGTTTAGGTTTAGATTGTAGGAGAGTGGTTTCGTAGATCCACAATGCACTGCGCCATCTAGTTGGGCCCATTGTACTCCTCTTATTCAATATGAGATGGTTTCTACTCCTCCTGTGCTAGCAACTCAGTTCGATTTGTGAACCGAAGCAGGTTCGTATGTTTAACGTCTCTCAGGTCGTCTAGTTCTGAGAAAAATCTAGAGCCTAAACAAAGGAGACAACTGTTGGAGATTTGCGGACAGGACGTATATAATGTCCGTGTCCGTTGATTGGGGTTACTCAGATATACCCACGTAGACAAGAACGACCTTCGAATAATAGACTAACACGCTACCCACTAAGCTACACCCAGAGCGTTTCCAGGAGTGAAATTTCTTCTAACGTGGCGGTTAAATTTTAAATTTATGATTGAAGAAACTTCATTATTCGTCCGCTGAACGCGCGGACGCATCAGAGCTCACAATTCAATATTTTTTCTGATTTACTGTGGTGGTAAGGACTTCGAAAATACTTTGACAGTGAAGTTGAATCAATAACGGTTTGGAAATATTTCCGAACTGATTGTGGAGTACATATAGATTTCAGATTGTACATTTTCAAAGTTGCGAGTTCATTGTACGACGGAAGGAAATTCACCACTGACGACAAAACTGCTGGTAAAGACTGGTGCTCTCTTCGCAAAACGTATTGCTAGCTAAGCCTTTCGCAATTAATCGAATGATATATCGTACAATTGCGTGAAGATTTTATAGGCAAAAAAATGAAGTTATCAGGTCAGGCTGCGTTGAAGGCATTGAAATCATGTACTTTCAAGTCTAAGACAGTATACAGCTGTCATCGCGCACTACAGAATCCCTGTGCCAAAAGAAAGATCGATCTTGGGTTCTGGGCCACAGGTAATGGAGATAAGAAATCTAGTTGAAGCCAGGTGGAAAAGTACCTTCTCTTCTTCAATGGCGCTACAGTCCAAGTCGGGTCTTGTCCCCTGACCTTCAGGTTCCTTAACATTTTCATTATTTATTGCGGAAGGGTTATTAGTCCTTCGGACAACCCTCTATCTACGAATTTTTGATTTTCGTAGATTTAGGATTTGAACTCACGACCTTTGCATTGCAGACCAACGCGCTACCCACTAGGCTAAACCCTAGCTAGGTGGAAAAGTACCGCAACCTGTAAAATCAGGAAATTAATGTGGAATGCAAGTGGCACGAAGAAGACACAATTTTTTTTTTTCATTAACTAAGAAGCAATGTGCGACAGTAGTTGGTATGGTTACCGGCCATTGCCTTATTGGAGCACATGCTTACAGAATGGATTCGGTAGCACATTGCAAACAGCCAGGAGAGAGCGAGATGATGGAGCGCGTGTTGTGAAGGCTTGAAACCCTTGGCGCACCGATCTTCCCCGACCTCAAGCCGGTCTCGAGATGCTGCAACTGCTGCGGTAACTGAAACGTTTGAGCTCAACACCGCTGGATGCTACACATTAGGTTTTCTTCGAATTCATGTAGTATCGTTATGGATCTTAAGAGGTCTGCCTGGATAATTGGCCATTCAAATCGATTGGATATATTCGTAAATCTGGCAGAACCAATTTCCTTCTATGATTTGGCTTGTAGAACTCTGTCAAACAATGTTGCCAGAAAAAGTTGAGCAATAATGCCTCATGGTTTGGTGAATGTTTTCACAGTGCATTTCGAATTGAAAGAAAAGATTTCCGGATTCTATACTGTTACGCTTCATTATTCGTGACGTTTCGGTCTCTGCTGAGACCTTTATTAGTTTGATAAAGGTCTCAGCAGAGACCGAAACGTCACGAATAATAAAGCGTAACAGTGTAGAATCCGAAAATCTTTTCTTTCAATTTCATCAATAATGCATCTTTAGATATTTCACAACGCCACTGCGACATATAATGCATAAAAGGTGTCTGTATGGTGTGATACAAAAAGAAAAACCCTTATTGCTACTACCCCGACTACAGTTGATTAGTGTGCATGCGTACCGAATGGGTTTAGTTACAACTGATCTCGCAGAAACTGCAAAGACTCGAAGAATGCTCGGGTTCCTTGGAGTAGCAATCGTCAGAGATCTTATGAACCATTCAAAATATAGCATGAATAACCTGCTTGACTTTACTGAAGCGCCAAGTGATGCCGTTTCCTCTTCAATGCATCGTCGAATCTTCTCAGTAACTGAGCACAAAACTGCCATCTGATCGTTCTTCCCTTTCAATCAATGTTAATTGAGATTAATCCCAGAAAACAGTGGCTCCGACCTTGTCCACGTATCCATTACCATCTTCTTTGGAGCACGTTCGCAGTGTAAAGTTTTATCTGTTCCTTCATTTCTGGCGTGTAGTAGTAGATCCATCTTTCATTAACAGCCCAGAAACGGTGCAAAAACTCCTTCGGATTGCTCTTAAACATATCCAAAAACTGCTTCGAAGTGGTCATTCTCGCTTCTTGTCCGCTGTAACTAAACGCGGCACCCAATTTCCAGATAGTTTTGTCATGCCCGAATTTCTATGTAAGATATTCTGCCTATGATTGATCTTCACTCGACATTCTGCCAAATACGATATCATGGATTTTATTAACCATTTCATCAATTGGACGACCTGGAAGTTCTTCACGAACGTACGACCGCTCTTGAATTCATTGAACCAATATCTGATGTTTGTCATCGAAGGTGCCCATAAACGGCTTATTGGCAATATTGGAGAAAAAACTTAAACTTGCTCACTTGCAACAGCTACTCAATAAGTGTACAAATTACGCAAAAACAAAGGATGTAAGACTTGAAAATCAGAACTTTTCTTTTTGCTACTGATCCGTAGCATATCTCACATTTCACAATGTCCTAAAATTCAATTTGATATTGGACTACTTTGGAAAATTGGCTTCCGTATTGCAAAATATATATATTCACGTTTACTGCCTGCGTGAATTAAAATTAATAAGATTCTATGAATTCAGAACCATATTCGTGCCACATATTTCTGGGAATCATAATTATATAGCTAATAGAAAATAATTGGAATAGTTTACTCCACCCATACACAAATCAACCTTTTGTTAGTGCTTTCAATTTTCCGCTAAAATTACGAATTCAAATTTTAAGTATTATAATAATTTTCCTCGTTTCAATCGAATCAAATCCGTTTTCATTCCTCCTTTTTATACTTATTATACATAATATACGTAATTGCATCTTATATGTCAACTAACACAAATTTTATTCTGTTTAATTAAATTACAATAGTTAAGAATGATTTTTTAAAGTTTCTTCTCAAAATAGTACAAATATAAGTTTCGATTTTACAATGTACTTAATATTTATATTAAAAAAAAAAACAATTTTCACCTTATTCAGATTTTTATAGCACCATTAAGCTTTGGAAAAACTAATGTTAAAATAAAGAAAACAACATATTGAAAAAAATAACAATTAAAACGTGTCAATCCGAATATCTTTTATGATTTAAAATAAATTGAAACACAAAAAGAAATCGAAATTCTAGATATTTTTACCAAACTTATATTTATTATGTAAAAACTGTATCCAAGCTTTTTAACTGAAATAATACACAAAATGATTTGAAAAATAAATCTACTACGTACATAAAAATTAATTTTACGATTATTGCATGCATTTGTAGCTCTAACTCTCTTGAGAATAAGTGAATAAAAATTTGCGAAAAAAAAAAATAAAATAAAAACAATTATAGCGTGTCGAATTATTTTTCCCCAGCATTGTTATACAATTAGGCATTGAATTGAGCAATTAAGCTCGACAATAGGTATTTAAATCAGTAATGTTGGATTACGATAATGGATTTTCGTGCACGTGAAATTGTAACAACTCGATCGATACAGAGCGGGATAATTTTACATTGTTGCCCGGATCAGAGAAAAGCCACTTATCCCAAAATTGTGATTTTCAAAGTGCCATAGCAGCACAAAATATCAAATAGCTTTTCAGTTATTCAGAAATCCCGTCATCATGCATTGAAGAACAAATAATGTTTTATGCGATTGGTTTGAAATTGTAGTATATGTATATATGTATGTATCAAGAAACTTTGTTAAGGGGGCGTATACACCGAAAAAGCGTTTTCGTTGAAGATGAAGTTATTTGGAATCGAAAAATTATGCGAATAGCTCAAAATAGTTGTAGTAGTGATAAAAAGGACCATCCGATTAGCTAGATGACTAGAAAAAAAATTATTATGAAAATTCTCGCCTCGTCGCAGCGCTACAGCCACTTTCGGGCCTTGGCTTCCCGTAGCCGAAGTCTCCAGCGACCTCGGTCCAGTGACCGCGTCCTCCAATTTCGAAATCCGAGCAGCGATGAACAGTCTTCGTCAACAGAGTCGGACCAGCGTTTCTATATAATAGGTCTGTGTAAAGGTCTCAGCAGAGACCGAAACGTCACGAATAATAAAGCGTAACAGTGTAGAATCCGGAAATCTTTCCTTTCAAAATTTTTGATATTTGGAAAACTTTCTAATCAGTAAGAAAGATTTAAGATTTATTTTTCGGTTATGCGGAAAAATTTACAGTTCCACACAAAATATAAATTTTAGGTGAATGACTGACAAAATGGTCCATAAAATTCTGAATTCCGTTCTTTTGTATGAACGGTATCCTTCCACCTCCCATACAAAATGTGTGGTGGACAGTTTTGGTCACCTAGTTGCGATAGCAAAAGCGAACCGTGACGGAAAAATTTTCATGAAAAGTCTTCAGGTAAAACTCTTATCTAACTAGAAAAGCATTTCAGTTTCAAAATTCATCATCATTATTCATTTATATTGATAACAAGACGTTTGCTAGATCGTATAGAAAGTATGGATGCTGTCAAAAATTATGCTATAGAGATTAAATCATAATCTGCCATAGAATTCTCGTTTGATATCACTATCGTTTAGAGCACTCGAAAAATAATTGCCCGACTACTGAACGTATTTCGGTTGTAGATTCATAAATATCACATCACAACTCACAATCTTTTACCGGCTATGAGTAACTTGCAGCCATATCCAAATTTCATGCTTTAGTTCACAAATAATTTGATTTTTGCACACAATGACCTTTCACTACGGAAAACTCAACCCAAGATTTGTCGATATAATAGACACGATTTCGATTTCATCGAAATTCATTATTACGTTGCGCAGATTGAATGTACTCAGATTTTTGGAAAATTGATAAGTATCAAACGAAATTATGTAGGTTTAGTGTGAAGGCCTTACCGTCATTTACAAATTACTCGCTCGAAATTACGTAATTTCGGTGCAGTGAAAACGCACTATTAGTATCATTAGAGAAGATGAAATAAATAACAAACTAAAAGCACAAAAACAAAGGTGAAATCACAAAATCTCACTCGACGCCGTAAAAATGCGCCTTCGCTTAGGTGATCCTTCTCTATTTTCCGAATTATTACAAGAGCCAACTCTTTCCTTCATTTTCCGCTACTTGAAAATGCGAGGGGAGGTCAAAAATTTCGAGAAATGACAGGGAAGGGGGGTAAAATGAAACAAGTTATTATTTTTCCTTTTCAATATATTTTCCCCTAAGCCTAACATATTTATCACACCTCTCACAAAGTTTATTAATTCCTTCTAAAAAATGTTTTATTAAGGTCTTCAAAATAGGCTGAAATTGCCGACTTCACCTTTTCATCGTTGGTAAACTTTCATCCCCGAAGTTCTTTCTTCAGTTTTGGGAACAAATAGCAATCGGAAGGGACCAGATCTGGACTATAAGGCGGGTGGTTCAATAATCCGTAGTTGCATTTCTGTAGGGCAGCCGTTGCAACGTGGCTCTTGTGAACAGGTCGTGCAAAAGCAGCACACCTCGAGTCCACTTTCCTCTTCTTTTTTCCTTTGATGGCATCCTTTAATTTTTGTAGCAGGTTGGCATAGTATCCGCCTGTGATATTTTGTCCTTTTTCTTTATAAGCGACCATCAAAATTTCCTCTGAATCCCAAAAAATAGTGGCCATGATTTTTCCGGCGGATTGTGAGACCTTGAACTTCTTGGGTAGTGAAGCGCTTTTACGGAACCGCTGCATTGACTCCAGCTTTGATTCAAGCTCATAATGTTGAAACCAAGTTTCGTCTTCAGTAACAATCTGGGTCAAAATTTCATCCCTTTTCTCGCTACAAAAATCCAAAAACTCGCGTGAACGCTAGACGCGCTCCTTTTTCTGAACCGCTGAGATCATTCTCGGTATCCATCTTGCGCTGGCTTAAGGTATGCCGAGATGATCGTGGAGGAAATTCATAATGGTTGTATCTGATACACCAACCACTTTTGCGATTTGATTCTTCTTTAAACGAGCATCTTCGAGAACTAGTTTCTCCACTTTTTCGACAATTTTTGAGGAAGTGCCCTCAATCAGTCGCCGGCCTAAGAGTTCATCATTTTCAATTGACTCTCTGCCTTGCCTGAATAAACTATGCCACTTACAAATCATCATTACTCCAAGGCAAGAGTCCCCGTAAACAGATTATATTTTTTCTACAATGATTTGTGGCGTTTTCCTTGTAAGGAACTTTATGGCAGCACGAAACTCCATTTTGACCATAGTTAGTGGTTTTTTTTC
Source organism: Chorisops tibialis (assembly GCA_963669355.1). Taxonomy (NCBI): domain Eukaryota; kingdom Metazoa; phylum Arthropoda; class Insecta; order Diptera; family Stratiomyidae; genus Chorisops; species Chorisops tibialis. The sequence continues at coordinate 10,784,900 of OY770262.1, read as the reverse complement.
GACTGACTTGTTGATTTGGCGATAACTAAAATCTTAGTGATTCGAATTGACAGAAACTTTGTATTTATACTTGTATTGAGTGTTAGAATACCTCCAGGTAAAAACATTTCCCTCCTTCCTTGTCCATCCATCATTCTGCGAAATTTTTGACCTTCCCTCGTAACACTTTTTTTGTAGAAAGAGTGGGGAGTTCTTAGTGAGTTTTTCAGAAATAATGATGTTTATACATTCATTTGACATATTTTCAATCGCAGATCAGTAACACTCAAACAAAGGAGTGAAGCTAATCATCTAATTTTGCTTGGTCTTACTAATAATTCTAAATAAATATTTTGTTCAAAATTTCAGCTCGATAAATTTTATACGTACTGAGTAAATTGGTTTACAGTATTTCATGAAAAAGTGCAGTTTATATGAGAGATGGTAGAAGGAGACGACGAATAATAAAACGTAACAGTGTAGAATCCGGAAATCTTTTCTTTCAATTGATACGTTTAGTTCACGAATGAACTATCAACTTTTCAGTTTGTTCTTCTTCTTTTTTTTTGTTACTCTACTCACTTGTACACATCTCGAGAACTGATGTTCAAATTGAGTGGCTACTTTTTCCTCATTATCGACTTGAGATATCTTTAAAATTCGGTTGATTCAATTTGACTCGATTTTCTTCAAAAACTAATTTCATAGTTTTTTGCACAAATTTCTCACATCTGCTCGGATTGAGTCAGGTGTGATTTTTTTCGTATTACTTCCTTTTTTGATTCGAGATACATATCTGCAAAAAAAAAAAATATTAATTTAGCATTTTTTGCAGATATCTTGAGAACAAATGATGCTTGCATATTTTTACATATATCGCGAGAACGGCTGCTCGGATTGAATCGTGTGTACATTTTTTTTTATTTCTACTCTTTTTTGACTTGAGATATCCGCATTAAGCTGAATTTCGCATTTTTTACAGAAATCTCGGAATGGCTGTCGAATTTGATTATTTTTTTCCCTTTCTACTTTCTTTTTTGGTGCACACGAGATATTTGAATAAAGCTGAGTTTTGCACATCCGACATTCTCTAAACTAAATGAACTAAAAAAACTAAAACAAAGAACTAGTCATTTTTTTGAATAAGAACTAGTGAACTAGTTCAGCAAAAGAACCTATTTTGCCCATCTTTAGTGCTACGTACTATATCCCAACAAGTAGTCTTCATATTTAGAACTAGGTCATTAATTTTGCAGAACAACAAAAAACATTAGAATTGACTGTTAATAACGAAAACGGTCTTGCTTGAAGAGACGAGTATTTCAAACTGGACAGTAATGTTTAGTGAGATTTGGCAAATGACCATGAAAAATTGCGCAATGTAGGCAAATAATCAGTTTTTAGTGGCCACTAGGCACATTTCTGGATGAGCGACATTGTTGAAAAGAAAAAATTAATCCGCAAAAAGTCACTGTTTGTGTGTATTTTGGCTTAACGAATTGGACTTACTGTTACTGTGAATGGCGATCGATACCGAGCGATGAGAACTGATTTTTATTCAAATTCGATGACTTTGATCCGATCAACATGTCGTTCGAGCAGAATGCCATTAAAGAAGAGTTGATATCATCGCCTCGGGAGAATACCGAACCCTTAAAATGTTGCGTGCACTGTGGGACACGTAGAACGCCCCACAGTGCACGCAACAGTTTAAGTGTTCGGTATTCTCCCGAGGCGATGATATCAACTCTTCTTCTTTAATGTCACTGCAGCCTTAATCCTATCTTGGCCTTCTGACCTTCAGGCTCCTTAACTTTTATTTGTTATTGTGGAAGGGTTGTTAGTCCTTCGCACAACCCTCTTTCTCACAGATTGAGGCTACCCAGATATACCCACGTAGCTGGTGTGGTAGAATTATACGTCAACCGATAATTTGTCAAGTATTGTTATTCACCCATTGATAGTTTTTCAAAATGAAAAATTAATTATATTAATGTCTCTAGCACAACGTCATCTATTTAGCTTAATAGATCGAGCGCACGTCTCGAAAATAACTCCTTTATATCATCTTTCTACAAACATACATATTTCGAGCTGATTAAAATGTTTGATCGTATTAAACATATTCGTAACGTTTGCCGATTTATTGCAATCATTGTTGGTCATCTGTATTACTAGATTGAGCTAAATGGTTTTCGCATTATTAATAAATAATTTTTTTTATTCGTTCTATTAACAAAATTCATAGGTTTTACATTTAGAATAATTCATAGTTCCTTTTCTTATTTGTAATTATTAATTGAAAAACTTAAAAAAAAAAACCAAATTAAAACGAAAAAAAAAACAATTTACTTTTATTCCCTTTTCCGAATATTGTTTTTTTCTTTTTTCTCTTATTTTAGTTGCAATCGATTTAATTGTTCAACATATTCGTGATTTTTTGAACAACCGCACAAGACATGATGGCTACGAGACCTCTTTATTAACACCTAACGTCTTCAGTACATCGTCGTCATCATCCACTCCGTCAAGAGCACTAGGTAAGAAGAAGTCTGATTTAGCAACTAACATTCGACCACACTAAACAACCGCAAAAACCAAAAGAAAATTAAAATTTAAAAACAACAAAAATCCTGTCGATCACAAAATCAACCTAGTTTACACAATTAGTTTTTTTTTTAAATAACGATAATTTATTTATGATAGCATTAAAAACAAATGTAGAGCTTATCAAAAGATTTTAATTAATCTGTTTCTTTGCGCATAGAGATGGCATGTTCTGATTCTGTACCCTGATTCAAAAACAACCAACGTCAAAAATTTTTGGTTTTGAGGTTTTTAGCTCAACGTATCAGTTGTAATGTTTATAAAAGTTAGTTACAAAAAGAACCAAATTTTACTTTGGTCTCTAGCAGAAATGACTTTGGTTACTCTTGTATCAAGGTACAGGATTATATGTCGACAAAAAAAAACCGACAATATTTATTTAAAGTTTATAATCCAACACTTCCACTTCCTTAATTTTTATTAATCAAATATAATTTTGATAAAATTATGATTTAACTATATCATTTTTTTTACTGTAATTGATTACTCGTATGATGTAAACCTTCAATTATAAAAAATTTCAATGAAAACTACACCAAAGAAAACGGTATGACTCTCGCTGCGATCAGACGCTTTTCGACTCTTTGTAAAGAGGTTACGATACAAAGTAATATATTTTTTGATAAAAATCGTAATTTAAGAAATGCTGACCATTGAGACTTTGTAAATTGATCTCTGAATAAGGAGAAGATGAAAAAAAATATATTTATGTTATTGTTACTATAAAAATTATAAATTTGAAAAATTATTTAGTTCGAAAGTTCACGTACAACGAATTTGAAAACAATTTTTTGATAGTTTTAGATGTATTTTGTAATATTTGCTCTCTTTAATTTTTGTTTACTGTTTAAACTGATCAAATTTATTTCATTTTCGTTGTGTTTACTTGAAAGAAATTCTAAAAATAAGAAATTATTTAATTTATATAATTTTTAATGGTTATATATTAAAATAAATTATGCATAATATAATTATGTTTGTATAGAATTACATAATGTTGAAAAAAAAGAATTTGTTTAAATAAAAGTGATATTTGATATATTTTTTCTTGCAAAATTATTTTGTTTTATTTTTGAGCAAGCAATCTGTTGCATCCGAACGCAGGGAGTTCGCTGAACTCCGACCTCGACTTAATCCTGGAATGGGGCGGGAAAATAGAGTAGAGTTGAACTCCGCTAAAACACAGGCCTATCATCTTTCCCTTAAACGTGATGTTCCAGCGTCGTTGATCTAAGTTAGCCCTTAATGGCGTGCAGCTTTGCCATTCAAATGATTTTATCCTATTTGCCTTAAAGTTAAATAACCACCGCGATTAGAGCAAAGACAAAGAAAAACAATAATAAAAGTAAAAATATAAATACAAATAGTAATAAAAATAACAATAGTAATAATAATTATAGGAACAATATGATTATTAAGAAGTTTTTCAATTCTATGCACCGTAAAACTAATACTAACACTATTACTCCAGCTACAACTAATCGCGTTAAAACCAGTAACAATTCTTTATCTCATACCTACCGAGTTCGAATCTAGCTCCAGTTCCTACTTCGAATTTAGTCATAGTTCCGGCTTACGAAAATTTCGTGCGCGGCAATACAATCAATTCCTACCCTTCGTCATCAGTAACATATGTTGGAGCTACAAATGAAAAATTATCTTGAACAAATTTTTCGTTGGTCACAATCCTTTCCTCGACCCACTTGTTCCCCGGTCGTATCAAAGAATCCCGCAAGTTCCGAGGAGAACAGATATCTATTATCACGGTTGAGAGAACATAGAATATTTGACAATGTGCGGATGTATCATGCTTATATGCACAAGGAAAACCAGTCTGATTCTATCCATTCAACAGAAAGGAATGCCAACGGATCTAGAAGCTTTGCGACGGATCTATACACGCTTCCACTAGCAGTTCAATCTTTCTCCTGACCAAGTCCACAAAGATCTCGCCACATACGGTTCCCATGTTTTCTCGAAGCATATATCTGATATGCAAAAAAGTCGTGAAGATCATAATCGGTTTTTTCGTTCCTAATTCTAAACATAACAGGACTACGATACTCTAGATGAAGGAAAAATTTTTTTATTTTAAGAAATTATGTAGGGGAAGTGGTAGAGGGGGTGACAACTTTGAACTAATTTCTTTACATCACGAGGTTGCTATCAAAATGTTTTATACAAAATTTAGGATTCAAAAATTTAATAGGTACTGAGAAACTTATTGTATTGAATTTAGTGGAATTGTGCAGTTTGTATGGGAGGTGGTAGAAGGAGGGTGTAGTTATTAATAACTTTCTTAGAAATAACTGTAAACATCATTTATTTGGGATAGCAGATCAGTAGCATACTTTCAGGCAATTCGACTTTTCGTTAAGTTGTTGAATTGTATCAATTTGTATGGGAGGGGGTAGAAGGAGTGAAGCTAATCTCCTAATTTTTTTTTGGTGTTAAAAATATTTCTAAATAAATGTTTAGTGCACAATTTCAGCTCCATCAGTTTTGCAAGTACTGAGTAAATTTGCTTAGAATATTTCATGAAAAAGTGCAGTTTGTATGGGAGGTGGTAGAATGAAGAGGAAGACTTAAATAATTTTTATACAGCAGATTGGGTTTGTTATAAAAGTAATATATCCCAAATTTCAGATCAATAGCATTGCGAATTGCGAAATTGTGTCATTTTGTATGGGAGGGAGTAGAAGGGGTGAAGCTAATGATCTAATTTTTTTTGGTCTTACTAATAATTCTAAGTAAATATTTAGTGCTAAATTTGAGCTCGATAGATTTTATACGCACTGAGTAAATTGGCTTAGAGTATTTCATGAAAAAATGCAGTTTGTATGGGAGGTGGTGGAAGGAGAAGGAGGACATATATAATTTTTATACGATAGACTGAAATTATCATAAAAGTAATATATTCTAAATTTCAGACTGCTGGCTTATATAGTTTTCGAGCAAATCCGTTTATTGTCAAATTGCGTAATAGTGTCATTTTGTATGGGAGAGGGTAGAAAGGGTGGAGCGATTTGGTCCGATCACAAACTTGTCCTTACTTTTTTGTCAAAAACGACGTGTACAAAATTTGAACTTTCTAGATCAACGCGTTCTCAAGCTTGAGAGGACACGGACGGATGCACATCCGGTTTTGAGATTTTTGAGTGATTATATGAGCTTGTGTACCATTCATTTGTGATGACGCGAAACTGGGGCATTGACTAAAAGAACCGTCGTTATCAGACAAACATTCGTCATCGCAAGGAAGGTCACAGTTCTGACGTAACTCATTCAGGGGGCATAAACAATCTGCCATAACCCAACGTTGTTGCACTAACAGAATTTCGATGTCGAGCTGCATGCCTGTCGTTTGGTCATCTGATCTCTGTAAACAATGACAAGCGCTATGCCCGAGCTTTTGATTTTGTATACAAAAACAAGAACAGATGCCCCATGCGCATATTATGTATGTATATCAGCATGTGCGACTAAGAATAAGTCGTAAGAACGTAAGTGCATCTTTCAATGCGAAAGAAAAAAATGTATACGAAGAAGTGGAAGACATGAAGCGACGGTCAAGGTACCTTATGGTTTCGCGTTACCACACCCAACATTTTGTCGGGAGGAAGATACACTGAAGATGATTCGAAATTTGCTTACTGGTCAAATCTTGCAGCGCATGCACTTTGCAATTGATGGTAACTAGCTCATCCGAGGCAAAGATTGTATATTGAAAAAATGGCTAGCCTCAGCAAAAATAAAGTATAAAATGAAGGCACCGATCTAGAATCGAGGCCTTTTTTCTAGAAGTTTTATAACAGAGCTTACCTAGCGCTCTCAAAAGATTCTAAAAAAACGGTTTCTGTAAAAGTCTTGGAGAACCCGAAATAAAGCGACTAGAGAAATACAAAATGGAGGTATTATTTGAGAATTCTATTTTAACCTTCTTCCCATTTACAGAGTCTGAATAAATCCTGGTCCGTCCATGGCTCCTTAGAGCCAACCAGTATGGATGGCCCTTTTCGGGCCACTTGACCAGGTAGTCCCTACCCTCCCGGAGTTCCGGTGAACTCATTTCAAATCTAGTACTCGCGATTGGGATCCTACATACAGTAGACCCAGACCGCCACTTCTTTGATGTCTATGAGACCACATAGGGTGGGCTCATAGTACATCCCTGTCTCATGTTCTTGGAGATCCTCGGCGACTGTGGCTCTACACAGGGTAGGCCCGCAGTCCGCCATAAAGCGTAAATCTGGCTATGAGGCTACATTGGTTAGACTCATAACCTCCCTTTCTCAGACCTAGTGAACCTTCTCCGTGACTGTGAGCCTACATTGGGTAGTCTCACAGATCACCGTCTCCAGAGTTATGAGTTTGCATTGGGCAAACTTATAACTCAAAATTTACGTAATCGCTACTTCTACTTTGAAGTCTAGTAGACATCTTCTTTATATGGGTTTACAGTGAGTAAACCCATAACTCAAAGCTCGTAGCGTTACACATTTTTTTCTCGGAGTCTTATTTCTTGGCGTTACAAACTTTATAATACTCTCAGATTTCATCTAGAGTATAAAAATAACCTACGAATTTTCTACCACAACGCAGGTGGCATTGGAGGGAAGATAAATAATCTCTTCATTGATGCAAAATCGTGTCATTATTGCGAGGGTAAGTCAATTATTATCCGCAATGTAGCTATAAATTTTATTGCAATCCAAATATGAAACTTACATGTACATTATTTTTCAACATAGTCCCCTTGTTTTTCAACGCACTTGGTCCATCGTTGCACAAGCTTCCTGATGCCCTCATAAAAGAAGGTTTTCGGTTGAGCTATGAATCAGGAATGCACCGCTTCTTTCACTGTTTCGTCCGAGGTAAATCTATGGCCCCGTAATGCATTTTTGGGTAGACCAAACAAGTAGTAGTCAGCAGGGGCAAGGTCAGGACTTTTCGGAGGATGAGCCTGTACTTCAAAGTTGAGTTTCTGGAGTGTTTCAGCAATGTGGACAGCAGTATGTGAACGGGCATTGCTGTGTAACTACACAACACCTTTTTACAGCAGTCCTCGGCGTTTGCTTCGAATTGCAGGCTTCAACTTGTCAGTAAGCATTTCACTGTAACGCACATTATTGTTGTGCGCCTTTCCTGATAATGTTCCAGTACTACGCCTTGTGAGTCCCAAAAAAACTGTAAGCATCAGTTTTCCTGCTTTTGAACTTGCAGGGCGAATTCAGATGTTTCCATTCCATACTCTGCCGTTTACTTTCCGGTTCGCAATGATAAATCCTAGTTTCGTCATCAGTGACAGCTCTGCCTAAGAAGATGTTGACAATATCGGCTTGATGCTCTCACAGCTATTGATATCAAAAAAGGTTCAGATCCTGATCTTATTCCTCCCCTATTTTTATCAAAGTGTGCCCATCAACTTTCAACACCTTTATATTTTCTCTTCAACAAGTCACCGTCATTGGGAATTTTCCCCTCGGTTTGGAAATCGTTGCATCTCACATCCATCCTCAAGAATGGAGACAAATGAAAAGTTGAGACCTACAGAAGTATAGGAATTCTATCAGCTATACCGAAATTATTCGAAAAAATTATCTGCGATAAATTGACCAATATGATCAACCCTGTTCTTGATGACCAGCAGCACGGCTTTAGGAATGGTCACTCGACCACGACGAATCTGATGATTTTTGTATCTGATGCACTCTGCTCAAGTTCGCAGAGTGCATCAGATCGACGCAATGTACACCGACTTCAGCAACACGTTTGTTGCGAATTAGTTTTCTTGAAGATTTTTTTTGTTTTAGTCTTTCTTTTCAGTCCAGTCGTATTAGATCAAAAAAGGTCTGTTTGGCGAAATGCTGCGATCTCGATATTTTTTCTTAACCTCCCTGTTTTTTTTTGCATAGATTACGATAAAAATGTTGAGACCGCTGGAGGAGTAGGGGAAGGACTCGAAAAATAGCAAATTTTCGCCTGTCTTAGATGTTTTTTGAGTTTTATGACGTCATACTAAACTGTATTGAAAAACTAAAACTGAGGTTCAATTGCAGACATTTAGACCTTTCATTTGAGTGGCACATAGTTCAATTCACTTTATCCGCACCTGAGATATAGACTGTTTCTGAAGACGTTTTTGGCAATTTTCAAAGAAGTAGGGTTTTAAGAAAGAAATGGGTATCCCGCGAACTGTAGAAAAGATATTCTACCAAAACTTGCGTAATTGCTTCTAAATAAATACACTTTAAATAACTGAATCAAAATTCAGCCCAAATTTAGCCGGTTTCATAGAAATTTCATCTGATGAAGTTAGTATAAAATGGCTTCTCTTTCTTAATGTAAAAGACATAGAAAATAAGGTCTAAATGAAATCTCCGACTGACCTTAATTGTTACGTTGTATTATGGATATCCTGACGAAGAATTTGCGGAGCTTGGAGATCAATTTGATCTATCCGGAGCCGAGATATCGAACTTTTTCTTCCAGATTTTAAGATTTTTGTGTAATAACGTTATTTTTACTCGTAAAAAGTGCCTTTGAGGGAGGCAACCATATTGTTCCTAAATTACATAAATGCGAGACTAGCTCTTTTACTAATGGGCTTAAATTCAGAATTCTCTACTAAATCTACGGGTTCTTCGCTATTTCTGTCTTCAATTGTTAAGTTAGTGTTATTTAATATCTCAGTATCATCCTCTATTTCATTCTTCATTGCGTTACTATTTAAACAATTATTTCCCTAACATGGTTTACAGAAGGAATTGCATTTTAGACTCATTTTTCTACTACCGCATCTTTTCAGACACCCAGTTTTGCAGCCACAATACATTTTTTTAATCAGTTTACCTATTTTGATTCGTAACAAACTAGCTGGATATAGAATTGACAATGAATTTTATTTAAACTATTTTTTTCTCAATACCTGTAAAATTCAAAACGCGGATAAAATATAATTAGGATTATGTTCTCTATATTTAGAGTTACAGTGAAGATAAAATTGAAAATGAATTGCTAAATTTTTCCAATTGAAAAGCCCTTCTAACCTCCACAGCTTCATCCTATTCTCTCCATGGGGCCATACAATAAAGATTGTTGGAAACTGTATGGCTAAGGCTGGGTGGGTATGGTATCAGCACGCTAGTACGTCGCTCCAGCCTGATACTACCACCGAGATGAACGTTGGTGGATCACGGACCAGTTTGTTTCCCGAACCTGATTTCCTTCTTTTTCGGTAATTTCAATATTTTGGTATCGAAATAATCCGTCCTTTGGCCTCCAATAATACAAAATGATAAACAAATAGACACATAAAAGGGAGAACTTAGAAGTTGTCGCACTGAAACAAGCCTTGACTGTGATTGTGCAGAAGGTAACGTTAGCGAAGACACATTACACCTAATTAGAAGTAAGAAGAAGTGCTTTTCGTCAGCGCAACAACCAGCAAATCGGGCAACAATCTAAAAAAACCCAACTTCAGCTCAGTTTGTAGCGAGCGGTTGAGTGGATCGGACAGAGTTACAGTGCTTTCGGTGTTGTGTTTATCGAGTTTCGTGTTGTTCATAGGTGTGCGCGCTTGTCTTGCTTGCAATAACGACGGAAATTCGCTATTTTTGTTGACCGCGCCGCTCGTTTTCCTGTCATTTTGGAAAGTGCATTTTTTCCATTTTACTGTTGCGCTCCTGGTACCGTCGCGGTGAGTGCGGGTCTTCGTTTTTTGTTTTGTCAAATCCGCGAATGAATTAATCGAAGTGTGAAGTTTTCACCTGTGCAATTTTTCTTTAGTGCAATTCTTATGTGTCAACAACGACGAAAATGCGATTTGGATTAGAAGCCGCTGGCGGACCGTCGTCTCCGCCTACGATTTTGGCCTTCTTCTTCGGCTTTGGTAAGTCGGTTAATTCTGTGATTTTTTTTTATCCGTAAAGATTGTTGTTAACACCACTACACGAGAGATGGCCCGCACGAAATGCTTTTTGTAACGACGAAAAGTCTTCAAATTTATGCTAAGCACGACGTCATGTTACCTGCTTGGTTACCTGTGCGTGTAAAATAGGAGAGGGAGTGCGTCAGGTCGTCAAAATCAAAGGGCTGGCTGATTCATACAGGTACGTCGTGTGTGTGCGACGTTGCCGACTCTCCTATTGCGGTGTGTTTAGCGTAATTTCGTCTTCCGGTCTTTGACGGTTGATGACGGCGGCCCGGTTTTGTGGTGCTGTTTGGCTGTCCTCGTAGCCATTAGCGACGACACCTGACCTCACCTGCCTCTGCCTCTGCCACTGACATGTGTAATCTGTTGCACACCGCATCGCGTCACATGCGCCCCTTAATTGCATTTGCATGCCAGCCGACTGCATGTCCATCTCATTTTACTTCTTCTCTGGCCGATTTTCGTTTTCTATTTGCTTTGTGCGGTTCAGTTACTTATTGGCACGTTTTATGGAAATTACTTCTGAATTTTCTCATTGTTGTGCTCTTTCTGGGTCATCTAGCAACGCACGAATTCCACAACACGACTGTCAAAAACAACTTTGCTCCTCGCTAGCGAAACGGTTTGTGGTACCTACATGCATGCTTGTTCACCAGGTGAGGTGGGAGTGCCCGCTTCGAAGGAATTACCTTTGCGCTCGATATTCCGGTTTTCCCTGCGAGAAAAATTATTTGAACTGGATTTGGACGAACCAGAAAACCCTAATTGCAGTCCGGTTTCATTTTAATGCTTTGTTTATGACTTGGTGAGAACGCACACTGAATGCCAGATACAATTGGACACAATTGAAAAGTTCGCCGATTAGTAAGGACTACTGTATCGATTCTGTAATGGCCAAAGGTAAGGTTTACCCCATACTTTTGTGACTGCAGAACCGATTACTTATCCATACTTATGGCCGCATTTGTCAGCACTTACTTTTTTGCATTACTAGAGAATCGACTAAGTAACGCCTTATACCTCTTGTTACAAATGTTAAAAAAAAAACCCTACTGCCTGGAGTGGGAATCGAACTCACGACATAACACATCGTTCAATAAGTTCGTAGGATGACTAATAAAACATCAATTTTTATTCTTCAACATTGTCTCCTTCAAGAGTAATACATTAATTCCAACCAGGGTTGTCGTCCTAGGTTATACGGGGTATACACCGTATACCCCCTGCCAGAGCTTTGTACGGTGGTATACGCTGTTATTTACGTCGTACACTCTGTGTTTTTTCATAGAAGTAGTTTGTAACGCATATTTTTATACTCTAGATGGAATCTGAGAGTATTATAAGTTCACTCTAAGGTTTGTAACGCCAAGAAATAAGGCTCGGAGAAAAAAATGAATGATACAGAAGTTAATATTATCACTCAAAAATCTCAAAACCGGATGTCCGTCCGTCCGTGCGCTCTCTAGCTTGAGAACGCGTTGAGCTAGATAGTTCAAATTTTGTACACGTCGTTTTTGACAAAAAAGTAAGGTCAAGTTCGTGAACGGGCCAAATCGCTCCACCCCTTCTACCCTCTCCCATACAAAATGACACAATTGCGCAATTTGACAATGAAGAGATTTGCTCGAAAAGTATATAAGCTATTAACCTGAAATTTGGAATATATTACTATTATGATAATATCAATCTACCTTATAAAAATTATGTGTGTCCTACCCCTCCTTCTACCACCTCCCATACAAACTGTACTTTTCATGAATTATTTCAAGCCAATTTACTCAGTGCGTATAAAATTTACCTAGCTGAAATTTTGCACCAAGTATTTATTTAAAATTGTTAGTAAGGTAAAAAAAATTAGACGATTAGCTTCACCCCTTCTACCCCCTCCCATACAAAATGACACAATTTCGCAATTTGACAATAAATGGATTTACTCGAAAAGTGTAAAAGCTATTAATCTGAATTTTTGGATATATCACTTTCATAATAATATAAATCTACAGTAGAAAAATTATTGGAGTCCTCCCTCTCCTTCCACCCCCTCCCATACAAACATCACTTTTTCATGAAATGCTTTAAGACGATTTTCTCAGAACACATAACATTTATCGAGCTCATATTTTGTAATAAATTCTAAATTAGTATTATCACTAAGATCAGAAAAAATATTTGATTAGCTTCACTGCTTCTACCCCCTCCCGTACAATATGGCACAGTTTCACAACTTCACAAAAAATTGATTTTCTTGAAAAGTATGAATGGCACTAGTCTGAAATTTAAGGGATGTCAATTTTATAATATTCCTAGTTATTTCTGAAAAAGTCACTAAAATCCCCCCACACTTTCTACCACCTCCCATACAAACTGCACATTTTCATTAAATCTAACTCACTAATTTTCTCAGTTCCCATTCAATTTTTGGAGTAAGCATTTTGAATGAAACATTTTTATAGCTACTTTAGCATGATGGGGAAAAAATTAGTTCAATGCTATCATCCCTTCCAACACTCTACATACAAAATTTCTTGGGGTCACAAAAAAATTCTATTTCATCTAGAGTATCGTAAGATTGCGCATTACGCGCAATCGTAGCCCTGTTATGTTTTTACATAGAGATATTTATGCATATACGAGCTGTGCTCAAAAAGTAAGGTGACTTTTCAAATATCGCGGACAACGAACATTCGATTATCGATTTAGCATAGTTCGTTTGTTTTTGAGAGGTAAAAAGGTTAGACGTGTTTTGTTGTGCTCGGCGATTTTCTGCTTTTTTCGGTCTTGGCTCTCCTGGGTGCTTCCATTGGGACGATTGGGCTTTGGTTTCGACGTCATAACCATATACCCATGATTCGTCACCAGTTATGACCATTTTGAGCAAATCAGGATCATCACTGACGTCATTCAAGAGCTCCTGAGCGATGCTCATGCGACGGTTCTTCTGATCAAAATTCAGAAGTTTCGGAACAAACTTCGCTGACACCCGGCTCATGCCCAAAACATCCGAAAAAATTGCATGACACGAGCCGACTGATATGCCAACATCCTTAGCAACTTCTCCTATGATAATTCGTCTATTTTCAAAAACAATTTTCTTCACAGCTTCGACGATATCTTTTGTTGACGTGCTGGGGCGTCAAGAGCGAGGTTCGTCGTTGGCATCTTCTCGGCCATCTTGGAAGAGTGTGTACCACTTGTAAATATTTTTTTACTTAGAGCAGACTCAGCGTACGCCACTGTCAACATTTCAAGTGTTTTGGAGCATTTGATTCCATTTTTCACACAAAATTTGATGCAAATTCTTTGTTCCATTTTTTATAATAATAGAAAATCGCCGGGCACAACAAAACACGTCTAACCTTATCTCTCAAAAACAAACGAAGTATGCTATGTACTTGAAATTGTGAACATATGTTCGGGACATGTGTACCAACACAACAACAACAAAAAATCGATAATCGAATGTTCATTGCCCGCGAAATTTGAAAAGTCACCTTACTTTTTGAACACACCTCGTACGTATCAGTGTATTATTTGCATCAATCGTGAAACGAGAAAACTTTTAACAAACGAGTATCAAAGAAACGTGGCGAGTTCCCATTGTCACCTACTCATCACCCTTTGCACGTGCTAAGAAAGCACCGATCTTCAAATGATCGAGAGTATCCAATAAAAATTAAAGAAGCTGTACCAAGGAAAATCTATGGAAAATATTTATTTAAAATAAGTATTTATTTTTTTATTTATTGTATTTTGTTTATTGAAATGCACAAGGGGTCGTTGAATTTCAAGTAAAAATTAAACTACTTAACTTCGCCTGTCGGTCACATGACTTAGTCCTGCCCGTCGATCACATTCGCCTGCCGACTGCCCTACTCGCTTCCCACTTTCGATCTTCCCGTCCAAATATTAACTCACAGCTCACTGCTTTCACGAATGCTCGCCCTTTTTATAATCAGCCCTACGACGTGATCGCTGACTGTCGTCGGTTATCGCCCATACAACGACGTGTTTCGCTGACTGTCGCCGGTCGTCTTCCCAGCGACGATGTGCCTTTGACATTAGTGTTGGGTTACTCATACAAGAAGTGGTACAAATGTCCCATTCATGCACGTCAAAATGTCCCATCACTACAAAAAATATTGTTGTCCCACTTCAAAGTTTTTGTCCCACTTCAGAGCTTTTGTCGCATCTGAATTAAAAACATGCATTTGCATGGCTGCTGTACCAATCCATTTGTAACACTCAAATCACACTCACTTCACCGGGTTTTGTCCCATGCATTTGTATGGCTGAAAGCAAAGCTCTCAGCACGGAAATATTACGAACCGGAGAACTCTGCACATGAATGACAGATTCTCTTCGATGGGAGAAACCGAGATTTAACTTTCATCGCACTTTTTTCGATTAAAAATCTATTGCACTGATATCAACGTGTAGTAATTACATGCTGAGCACTATTAATAAAGTATTTTGCAAAACTGAACTATTTTTAACACTGCATTTAAGAATAAACGCGATTCTTACGAATCCCGCCGTGTCCGCTACATACAAAAGCTGGCGAACGGAACTGTCATTTTTATTGTGACTACAACTTGTTGTTGTTGGATTGACTTACATGGCTAGTATAGTGTTTTAACTCTAGTGAAACCGAATAAGTGTAAATAAGAATAACTGAAATAAATAAGAATGTATTTTTTTGTGATATTAATTAAGGAAATTTTGTATTTTAATTTTTAAAATTAAATAAGAATATATAAAATAAAAAAGAATGTATATTATAAACACAACCCACAAATGCCACACCTAATAATACGTCATTTTACTACCGCATCTCAATAAGAAACGGTGTTAGTAGGGTTAAAATACTCTACGCGCACACATAAAAGCGCAATATACGTCATTTTTCGCTCATTTGCTACCATTGCTCCTCAAAAAGACAAATTGTATGAATGGGACGGACATTGTATGTATGAATGGGACATGGAGCTTTTGAATGGGACATTTGAGGTGGGACATTGTACCACCTCAAATTTCAAATGAGCCCCTCATACAAACATGGGACAAAAATTCTTGTCCTACCCAGCACTATTTGACATTCGCCGCCCATATGACGACTTGCTCCTGACCGTTGGACATTGTTGGCCTCCATCGGATATTGTCGGCGCTCGCCGGACATTGTTGACCCCTTTCGGCTATTGTCGATGAGTAATATGTGTGCGTGTATTTGTGCAAAATTGTAGATCGCGAATATTCAAAGAACGACTAGGGCAACATTATTTTCATTTCGTTTTTATGTTTATAATATTTTTTTTTCTTTTTTTTTATGAAAAATTATTCTTTTTTTGAGTTATTTTCCCTGAAAATTAATATTGAAAACTCAATATCTATTCAATGCATTGCATTTTGCTTGTTTTATACAAGGGCATGGGCCGCACACGTGGCTGTCGAGCATTCTACTACTCAACCGCCAATACTGACGAAACTCATATCGCCAAAATTTAGCCATCTACTTAATTTGAGTCACGTAACTTCAAAAATACGCACAATTTTTAGTTATTATTGTGGATATATGTACGTAATCTACAGACTCAGCAAAATACTTTAATTGCTATTGCAATCCCTTTGATCACCACGCGAACTGTGCTTTAGAACTGGGAGCTCATCTTTATAAATTTTTGCGTATTTTTGGCCTCAAAACAGGCTGCAGTTTCGGCAATCAAATCTTCTTGGAGACAAATCTCTTTCCCTGCAGCATTTTTAGGTCTCTAAACAGATATTAGTCGCTGGGAGCCAGATCCGAAGAATATGGTGAGTGGGGAAGCAATTCGAACTTCAATTCGTGCAATTTGGACATCCTTACCATCGACTTGTGACACGGTGCATTGTCTTGGTGAAAGAGCTTTTTTTCTTCTTCTTCATTTGGGCTCGTTTTTTGGCAATTTCTTGCTTCAAACGCACCAACAACGCCATGTAATATTCGCTATTGATCTTCTCACCCTTTGAAGATAGTTAATGAATATTATACCTTGCGCTTTCTAGGCCAGAACCTTCCCGGCTGACGTTTGCGTTTTCGGCCGCTTTCACCGGCTTCACGTTTGCGAAAATTGTTAAAACGTGGTTCACATGGAGGTGGCCACCACAACTCCCAGACGTGAATTCCAGTGGCATTGATGCTTCCTTACATTTTACCTCTCCATTGTGTTTAGTTACCAAAAAAAATGTGAAATCATGCTTTTCATAAAAATTAGCCTGAGCTTTTGGCTCACCTAAGAAGCATTCTCGAGAGACAAACCGCCGAGATGCGAGTTGAAAAATGCATATGTAAAGGCGCGTTTCCACCAAATGCGCAGAATCGAGCCGAACAGGGCAAAACAAAATGTCCATCCTCGCTTGCACTATGCGTCGCGCACGACCGAGCTAGAGATACTCGATACACACTAACACTTCTGTCGTAATAGAGTTTGGACAATGCTATACAGTTCTGCGTGATCGATAGAAGCACAAGAAGGCAACATAAGTATGTGAAAAACAGCCAAACTTGAGTTTGACCGATTTTAAATGTACGAACACGAGCTCAAACTTGCGTTAAACTGCAATTTCTTAAATAGAATACTCATTAAAACTGAATATAAATATGACTTTCATAAATAACAATTCATTTTGATTGTGTTTACTTCACAAAAGAAAAAGAATTCAGAAAATTCAAATTTTCGGACGAAATTTCCCGCGCAATCGCTGTACATGCATTGCTCTATTAGGACAGAAGTGTTAGTGTGTATCGAGTATCTCTAGACCGAGCATGCTAACAATGTGCCAAATTCCATTGACAGCAAAAGCTTTTGGGTACTTAGCTTGTTTAGTTTGAACGATGGCGTGCAATCTGATTAGATTCGAGTAACGAGTATGGCTGACATGTGGAATAAGCAAAAAAAAAAATTGGACCTGATCGATTGCTATTGGCGAAAAGAAGCAATTTGGAGTCCTAGTCATGAAAACCGCATCAGAAACAAAAAATTGATGCCGGGAATGACATTTCAACTGACGTTTGCAAACTCGAGCATTAAAAATGCTCCAGACAGGTGTGAGCATCGCGAGCATGGGTGAGTTTGTTTACATCGAAAGCTTCCGCTCGGCTCAGGCATTTGGTGTAAACGCAGGCTAACACGTTATGACACAAAATAAGAAGAATATGCCAATTAGACAAAATATTACGACTAAAACCTAGAAAACGTAGACAACTTTGTATACCTAGGTGCAAACTTATCAAAGGATGGAAGCGAACCCATCGAAATTAAAAGAACGATAATGTTGGCACATAAGACGTACTATTTGGTACTTCCAATAATTAAAAACAAGAACATGCACAGGAAATTAAAAATATGTAAAACAATAATAAGACCTGTGTTATGCTATGGCAGCGAAACGTGGACATAAATTCAGGCATCCGAAAAATTAATTAACGCCTTTGAGAGAAAGGTCCTCAGAAAAATCCTCGAACCTGTGAGGGAAGACTCGATCTGGGGAATACGATACAATAGAGAATTGTATGCCATTTTCGAGAATCCAAAAGTGTTAACCCTCATAAAATTTAAGAAGCTACAATGGGCTGGTCATGTGGAGCGGACGGATGACGGAAGAACTCCCAAACCCACATTAAAAGAACAGTCAATGGACAAAGACATGTCGGAAAATCACGGAAGCGCTGGGAGGATTCGATTGACTCAGACAGCAAATCGCTGCTAAGATTCTCAAACTGCAGGACACGGTCACTGAACCGAGAGGCGAAACATTCAGGAGGCCAAGGTCTGATTTGAGCTTTAGCGCCATCGTAAGCCGTAAGTAGCTTATCACTCACGGCCCACCCGCAGAAAAATTTTCGCGCTCTGTTAAAGAAAATCGACTGCCAGACCAAGCGTGGAAGCATCGTGGAATGTGCTTCCACTTCCAGGCTCTCATTCACACGTCATCCACACGAATTTCCATCGTTACAAGTATTGCCAATCATGGAAATTTTATTGTTGACGAAAAAATTATCAGGAGAAAAATTTGAAGGAGCAGTGGCGGTTATCTTAGTGCGCAACTAAACTAAACAATTAAAAGCTATAGCCGGTTGGTTTTGAAATGAGGCCCGTTATCACTCATTACCACGATGATTGATCTTTTTAAACCTAGCTTTTTGATTTTTATCAATGCTGCATTATTGATTACCTTTTCAGATTGTGTTCAGATCTCAGATTTATTGCGTATAAAAACGACATTTTCGCATAACTAAAATTATTTTACTGCTAATGTATAAATTGATTTCTAGTGTTAAAAATTATTCAAGCATTTTGTGACTTGAATAATTTGCACAATTTATAGACGGACATGGCTGAAAAGTGTTGATCATTTAAAATCAGTAATTCAATGTTCTATATTTCATCCGGACTCCAGAATTGAAAATTTGCACCTTCAGAACTTTGTTAGTGATTTTATTTAATGAAATGAGAATGCATACATATCGTATGTACGAGGGGTGATCACAATTTTCGAGGAACGACAAGGAAGGGGAGTAAAATTAAACAGTTATTATTTTTCCCTTTCAGTATATTCTTCCTTAAGTCTAAAATATTTATCACATCTCCCACAAAGTTTATTAATTCGTTCTTAAAAAATGTTTTATCAAGGCCTTCAAAATAGGCTGAAATTGCCGACTTCACCTCTTCATCGTTGGTAAATTTTCTTCCACAAAGTTCTTTCTTCAGTTTTGGGAACAAATAGCAATCGGAAGGGGCCAGATCTGGATTTTAAGGGAGCTGTTCAATATTCTGTAGCAGCATTTCTGTAAGGCTGCCATTGCAACGCGGCTCTTGTGAACAGGTGCGTTGTCGTGCAAAAGCACTTTCGTCTTCTTTTTTCTTTGATCGCATCTTTTAATTTTTGTTGCAGGTTGGCATAGTATCCCACTAATATTTTGTCCTTTTTCTTTATAGTCGATCATCAAAACCTCTTCTGAATCCCAAAAATAGTGGCCGTTATTTCTTCGGCAGATTGTGAGACCTTGAACTTCTTGGAGGTGAAGCGCTTTTACTTAATGATGAACCCAAGTTTCGTGTCTAGTAACAATCCGGGTCAAAAATTCATCCCTATTCTCGCTCTAGAGATCCAAAAACTGGCGTGAACATTCGACGCGCTGGTTTTTCTGAATCGCTGAGAATATTCTCGGTACCCATTTCGCGCTGACTTTAGACATGTCTAGATGATCGTAGAGGATATTTCCAACCATTTTTGCGATCTGTTCCATCTTTAAACAAGCATCTTCGAGAACAAGTTTATCCACTTTTTGACGATTTTTGAGGAAGTGGTCTCAATCGGCCGGCCCGAGCGTTCAACATCTTCATTTGACTCTCTGCCTTGCCGGAATAAACTATGTCACTTATAAATCATTGTTTTGCCAGGGCAAGAATCCCCGTAGACAGATGACAGTTTCTAAAATAATTTGTGGTTGTTTTCCTTGTTTGGCAAAGAGCTTTATGACAGCACGAAACTCAATTTTGACCATAGTTAACGTTTTCTTTCCGATTGACTTGTTGATTTGGCGATAACTAGATTGTTTGTGACTCGATTTGACAGGAAGTTTATATTCATACCTGTATTGAGTGTTAGAATACCTCCAGGTAAAAAGATTTCCCCTTCCCTTCTCCATCCACTTCATTCCGCGAAATTTTCGGCCTTCCCTCGTATGTACATACTTACATACAACCATTTTACAATTTAAAAAATTAAATGATCTTGCTAAAGAATTGCCTCCCCTAGTCGTAATATCACGCCACGCCACTGATGAAAATTCCATAAAAAAATTTTGGAATCAAATCAAATCAAAATTGGTAAGTTACCCTGAACCTTCGAAAGGTGTCAATGAGCTATGAGAGATCATTCAAGACATGGAGTACTGCAACGCTCCATTTCACGGTTGATCACTTATTGGTGGTGTATCGACCGAGTGACTCTAGCTCTTCTCCCGCCATTCAATGTTCGAACGTTCCAGAAGCCAATCATAGTCCGTTTTCGAATGGCAAAAGTCGTTACCGTATAAGCCATGCGTATCCGATGCGCTGTATCCGTTTCTCGTATCGATTAGATATTAAGATCACGGGATCCATGATCCAGTGGGTGTCCATTTGCCCTTTTTAGGGCAAGCAGTACTGGCTGTGGATGTATTCTACTGCCCCATCCAACAGGTGAAGCATAATACCATATATAAGAAGGTCTTTAGTACCACCACCGGCAACCACACCAGCGCGCCATAACAAATGATTGATCTGACAATACTGGTATACATCCAGTGGATGAGGTGCGGCTTAAGGCCCCATCTCAAACCGAATGTCTTTTTGCAAGCGAAGAAGGCTAGAAGAGAATCCCATGTTACTTTTTGCATTTTTCGGGGTCTAGAGAAACTTTTACACGAAGAAACATACCCCCACCACATCTGGTTTTTTTGTCAAAGCTTCAAAGGTAAGTTAGGACGGTTTCAATATGTTTTCTCAAAAACGGTGCACATTTCGATCTTCATGTCTGAGCATCGATTACAGAGGATACTCTAAACATTAATTTTGTCCTTCGGGTCAAGTTACTATCTTGTCGTTTAAATATGAATTTCGGCAATTTTAGATGGATTATACTCACCGAGAATCCCAAATATGGTAGAAAGATTGAGAAAAGAATTATAGCGGTAGTGGAACAAGTGGAAGCGATCAGACTTTTCGTTTACAAAAAATTCATCACACAAAATTAACAATTTTCGCTTATATATAAAAAAATCCATGGGTTGTTAAGGCGTTGCACATTTTCATGTTCATGTCTGAAGACCATTTAAAGAACATGTTCTAGCAAATGATTTTGTCTTTTACGTCAAGTTTCTATCTAATCGTTTTGCTATGAATTTTGGCTATTTTAGATAGGTTCCAAAGGTTCCACTAATCAGAAGTTTGAAGATTACTCAAATTTCCGAATTATTAAAAAAAAAAAAAACAATTGCACATTTAAAATTATAAATGACTTTAATATACCGGAAAATATATCATTTCAAATTCTTTCGAATAGTGAGTAGAGACTGAAATTTGTATGGGAGGGGGTAGAAGGAGTGGGGGGATATAGCCCATTCACGAACTTAAAGTTACTTTTTTACTAAAAATGACACACAAAAATTTTTAGCACTATAGCTCAAAGCTTTCGAGAGTATTCGAGTGCTGTAGACAGACGGACAGAAAGACAGACGGACAGACGGTCACTCGGAATCGAGGTTTTTGAGCGACAACAAATATTTCTGTACCCTTGGCGGCTCTGTGCGAGCGTTATTTATTAGCGTTACAAACGGTAAGGCAAACACAATATACTCTCAGATTTCATCTAGAGTATAAAAACATAACATGACTAAGATTGCGCGTAAAGCCCAATCTTATGATACTCAAGATGAATCAGAAATGTTTATGATCTTAAAAAATGTATGGGGAATAGTAGAATGGGAGACAGGATTGAATATTTTTGTTTTTCACATCATGCTGGAGTAGCTATAAAAATGTTTTTTTTTGCCAAATTTAAGCTTCAAAAATTTAATAGATGCAGAGAAAATTAGCGTATTAGATTTAGTGAAATTGTGCAGTTTGTATGGGAGGTGGAGTCGGGGATTTTAGTGACTTTTTCAGAGATAGCTATGAACATGAAGCAATTGACATCTCTCAAATTTCACCTTTCAACTTTCATACTTTTCAAGAAAATCGTTTGTGTGTAAGCATATCAAATTAAAACATATTGTATGGGACATGGGAGGCGGTAGAAGCAGTAAAGCTAATCGGCTAATTTTTTCTGATCTTAATAATAATGCTAATTAATTATAAAGCACAAAATTTGAGCACGATAAATGCTATGCGAACTGAGAAAATTGGCTTATAGTATTTCTTGAAAAGTGCAGTTTGTATGGGAGGTGGTGGAAAGAGTTGGAGGATTCAAATAATTTTCATGTAGATGCATTTATAATAAAAATTGTATATTCCATAATTTAAACTATTAACTTTAATAGTTTCAAGTAAAATTTGATTATTGTAAATTTTTGAAAATAATTAATTTTGGTTGGGAGGGGGTAGAAGGGGTTGAGTGATTTGGCCCGTTCCCGAACTTGACCCTGTTTTTTCGTCAAAAACGACGTGTGCAAAATTTGTACTTTCTGGCTCAACGCACCGTCCACTGATCCGAAGTAGAAAACTTCGGATCAGTGGAACCTGCGAAACCTACATAAATTTGCCACAATTTGCAGCGATATGGCAAGATAGAAACTTGATATTGAAGATAAAAACATTCGCTAAAATATTCTCTTTAATTGATCTCCAGACATGAAAATGATAACTTGCACTATTTTAGCAATCCAAATTCCATGGAATAAGTGAAAATTCTGAATTCTGTGTGTAATATTTTTCGTAAACGAAAAGTCTGATCGCTTCCTCTTATTCGCAGAACTAAAGCATTTTTTAGGGATGAACATTTTTGCCCACTACGGTATAATACGTTTCTCACTCCTTTCACGATATTCGAGATTCTCGATGTGTGCAATCTATCTAAAATAGCTAAAATGGATAGTAAAATGACAAAGTAGATACTTCACCCAAAGGGCAATGGGCAAAATAATGTCTGGAGTATCTTCTATGTATAATCGATCCTCAGACACAAAGATCGAAATCTGCACCGTTTTCGAGAAAAAAAAAATTGAAACCATCGTAATTCACTTATTAAGCTTTGACAGCTCATAGCAAAAAAAAAAGATGTGGTGGGAGTATGTTTCTTCTCTAGATCCCAAAGAATCCAAAAAGTAACATGTGATTCTTGTTGCAGGAATTGGCCCTCAAATTTTTGCACAGTGCAAACTATAAAGACATTGCATTCCACAAGGAACGTCGCTTGCCTTTTTACTTAATTCAAATTCATCAGCTCTAACGCCTCGAAAAAAAATTAAAACGGGAATCTTTGGAAAAACATCCCTTTCTGAATCTCCCAATTTATTCAAGTTTGACAACAAGAGTATGGAAGCTTGTCTAGCACTTTCATTGCGGACCTGATTTTTTATGCCAACCACAAACCTTAAATCTTTATACTCTTGATGAAATCTGAGAGTACGAGTATATTGTGTTTGCCTTACCGTTTGATACGCTAAGAAATAATGCTCGCACAGAGCCGCCAAGGGTACAGAAATATTTGTTGTCGCTCAGAAACTTCGATTCCGAGTGACCGACTGTCCGTCTGTGTGTCTGTCTACAGCATAACTCTCGAACGCTTAGAGCTATCGTGCTGAACTTTGTTGTGCGTCATTTTTAGCAAAAAGTAACTTTAAGTTCGTGAACGGACCACATCCCCCCACTACTTCTACCCCCTCCCACACAAATTTCACGAAATTTCGAAACCATCTCAGGTATTGACTTGAAAATTAGTTTATGGTATAATAATTTGAATATCATTAACGCCAAAAAATGTTGATCTGATCCCCTTACTCCTTCTATTCCTCCCATACAAATACACAATTTTGAAAAATGCATTTATTCGGTTTGCATTGCAACTAGCGAACCTAAAAGAACCAATTTTTGTCACAATTAATTTTATTATAATTGCAACCAATTTGGGAAAAGCTATCAACTTGACCTCAATTTTTCCACCCTCTCCCATACAAATTTCACGAAATTTCGGAATTTCAATTCAATTATTTTTCTCCAAAACTGTCGAAGCTATCAACTTTAAATTTTGAGAAAAGTATACTATTACAAATATCATTGATGTCGAAAAATTTAGATTTGATTTGAATACTCCTTCTACCCGCTCCCATACAAATGCACAATTTTGGTAAATGCATTTAATCAATTTTCATTGAAACTGGAAAAAGAACAAACTTCAAATTTTGTTCCCTTAATAATTGCAATAAATAGTAAAAAACATATGAACTTCGCTTCACTCCTTCTGCCACCTTCCATACAAATTTTTGTATTGGAAATTCAAGAAAAGTATTTCTCCTTCGAACATAAGAGTAACAAAGCAATGTGATTAGGATGTTGATAAGCAGATTATAAATCATCCAAAACCTTTCAATTTCTCTCCCACCTCCCATACAAAAACCTTAAATTCAGACAAAAATTGTTTAATCTCCTTAAAAATTATGAAAGCTATAAACTTTAAATTCAGCATCAAAAATTTTGTATACTATGTTCGGTGTTATATACAAAAATTACAAACCTCCACACTCTGCTTTTACCACCTCCCATACTATTTACTATTCGAAATAATTCGAGATGACATATTTTCCGGTACAGTAATTTCTTTCCTATTTCATCTAGAGTATTATATGATTGGGCTTTACGCCCAATTATGTTATGTTTTTTTTTTCATTTTTGGACGCCATTTGCTTTTAAATTAACGCAAAAAAGTATTAAATTCAGGAGATGTGGGGAAACCTAGGCTATACCAAATCTTGCCATGACATCAGCTGATGTCATCCGCACTGAATGTGTTAATGGATCTTATCACATGTTTGATAACAATCCCCATTATACAATCGGTGTTATCAACAGGTTACTGCAATTAAACAAAGAATTCTTGACTTACTGCAAGGTTTATTAACCGAACAAACAATAAAAACTGAAAAACGAACGTTGTAAGAACTTCTGATAACGCACGACAAGATCGTCTAGCGTCTAGGAAGTCAAAATCTTTATTTGCTTTCATAATAATTACCCGATCTAACAGTTCGTTACGGGCGTTTCATATTAACATTGTGCTGTAGTTGTAACCTGTCTGCAAGATATGTCGTGTTATTGTGTACTCTTCCTCATCTAAAACTACGGTCTTGTTCTCGTGTCGACTCTGAAAAAAAACAACCGCACATATTCGTCTTAAATCTTACGATATGACAATAAACGTGTAGTGAACATTTCAAGTGCACCGACCTCTCGGAGTCAGCATCCAAACATAATTGCTTCATAGAATGCTTGAACTCTTCTCTAATTGCCCGTAGACGGGATGAAAAACCTCTAAAGAAATTTGTCTTGAAAAGGTGTTTTATATATAATGGTATTTTTTTTCCGCGGCTTTATTCGAAATTGATGATAATTGATATGGCTCCCAGTATAGCTAGGTAAACCTGCTGTGTACGACCTGCAACACTATTTTAACGATTTTGTTTTCATTTATACTTTTAGCAATAATTTGATTTCTTTTCTCAAGACAAAGTATGACATCGATGTCACAGAAATACCTGCTAAGTACGATGGCCACGCAATTGATTTTCACTTGGCTGTCGCCTGTTTGCAGCCTAGCGACTAGCATTTTTCAGATTACAGGTTAATAGGCTTGCGAAGAATTAGATGCGAAAATACCGAGCGAGGGTTGATAGGTTGAGTTTCGTTGTGCACTACCTGTTATACTCTTACCTTTTCGCCAGGTATAGTTTTTGTAGTGTTTTTCTATATAGTTTGCTAAACATACATCAAAAAGCCTTGATGGTAAAAGCTCTCATTGCGAAATGAGCTTAAGTCTGATGAGGTTACAATTTGTATGTTTTTATTTTGTTATGTTCTAAACTGTATGGGAAACATTTTAAATGTTTCGAATTATATAATGCGAGAATCTCGGCAATTGATTTTAAAGATTGCGATATGGAAAATTTCAAATTGTCAGATAATAAAATATTCAAAATTTTGTAAAGTTAATTGATATTACCTATGATAGACTCGATTACGCGTGAATCTAGCTTTGCTGACCTTGTTGGAGTTCAAAGTATCAAAACAGTTTTCTGAATCCCTTATAATGTTCTCATGTTCTTCAAAATCTATGTTCAAATAGAAATAGAAAAAAGAACAGCACAAATCGCGACAATTTCAAATATATTTTAAACGTAAAGGTAGAGCC
The DNA here is from genome assembly GCA_963669355.1 of Chorisops tibialis. Taxonomy (NCBI): domain Eukaryota; kingdom Metazoa; phylum Arthropoda; class Insecta; order Diptera; family Stratiomyidae; genus Chorisops; species Chorisops tibialis. The sequence goes on along the minus strand of OY770262.1, from coordinate 10,758,460 downwards.
CAATTCCAAAATTTAAGAGTTATCTAAAAATTGTAATCTTCTATTCAGAAACTTTGTAAATCGGAATTTCCATAATCCTAAACCTACGTAACTCCAAAACGAAAAATTTTTCAGGAGAGTCTAACTGAATTAAAATGCTTTCACAAAAGAAAAAACACACAAACTTTTTTTTAAAAATACTTGCATCAAGTTATGTTTTTAATTTGTACTACAGTAATGACCAAATAACTGTTTGTAATTTTTTTGGCACATTCTTCAGTGGTTCCTTTTCTGGTAGTGACTTTATCCCTGATATGTCGTACTTTGATAATTTTAAAGGTACTTGTTCAACTACGTTGTCTGGTATACCGATTTCTTATAACGATATAGTTGACCATATCTCTCGCCTAAAGGATGTTTCTTCTCCTGGCCCAGATGGTGTTCCTGCAGTTGTCCTTAAACACTGCTGTCTCTCTATTGCTAAGCCACTCTCTCTCCTCTTTAAAAGGTCGCTAGAATCTGGGATTTTCCCGAATGTATGGAAGGCCTCCTTTATCATACCGACTCACAAGAGTGGTGCAAAATCTGCTGTTGTCAACTATCGACCAATAGCTAAGTTGTCAGCTATTCCAAAGCTCTTTGAATCTGTGGTGTATGAGTGCCTGTCGTTTCACTGTAAATCCCTGATTTCAAGTAAACAACATGGATTTGTAAAAAACAGGTCAACAGTCACCAATCTGATGGAGTTTACGAATAAATCCATTGTAGAAATTGAGGAGGGTAAGCAGGTGGATTGTATTTATACTGATTTTAGTAAGGCTTTCGATAAATTGCCCCATTCAATTATTTTATTGAAATTAGACATGCTGGGTTTTCCTACATGGTTTATTAGTTGGATTAAGTCATATCTACTCAATAGAACTTATCAAGTTCTTTTTCGTGATTGTACTTCTAAGCCATTTGTTGCGCATTCTGGTGTTCCTCAGGGAAGTCATTTGGGGCCACTTTTGTTTGTCTTGGCCATTAATGATGTTGCGTCTGTGCTTAAATACTCGGAAGTACTTATTTATGCCGACGACATTAAGATCTTTAGATCTCTTAGTTCCAACTCGGACAATTTTCTTCAGGAAGATTTGATTAATTTTAGTAATTGGTGTCGCCATAATGATCTTCGTCTGAATTTGGATAAATGTCATGTTATGTCTTTTACTAGGAAAGTCTCGCCGGTTGTAATAATATATAAACTTAATGACTGTATTTTGAATCGTGTCAATTCTACTATTGACTTAGGTGTTACATTTGACCATAAACTTGATTTTAGCTTGCATATAAATAAGATTGTGCAAAAGGGTAATTCTATGTTGGGATTTACCACTCGCTTATCCAAGGAATTTAAAAATCCCTCTGTTAAATTGATTCTTTATAACACCTTTGTTAGATCTCACCTTGAATATGCTTCTCAAGTTTGGTCTCCTCATTATGATGAGCACATTTGCAGAATTGAATCAATTCAGCGTAAATTTGTGAGAATTGCCTTATGCCACCTTAATTGGAATGACAGAGTTCGTCTTCCTCCTTATATTGATCGACTTAAGCTATTAACTATGTCATCACTCTCCAAACGACGTGAGGTAGCTGATGTAGTTTTTGCTCATCAACTTCTTACTGGTTTAGTTGATTCTTCCACACTTGTGGGATTGATGCAGTTTGCTGTTGGTCGATATATACCAAGACAGCCTAGATTGCTTCAGATTTGCTTTCACCGGACAAACTATGGTATGAATGAGCCGATTTCGCGTCTCGCGAGAGAAGTGAATAAGAATGCTGATGCATTCGACTTCTCTATCGACAAATTATGTTTAAAGCGTAGACTTAATGCTAGTTGATACCAATTTTTTGTCAATTTTTGTTTATTTTATTTTTATTTATGTACTTGGTGTAGGGATTTTATTGTTTGTTTCGTCCCTTCACTAAATGATGAGCCAGAGGATAATTGATTTCCATATTTTAATTTGGAATCGATTTATGGCAATTCCTTGCATTAAGGAATTCTGATAGTGATAAAAACAGATGTGAAGAAAAGAAAAAAGAAAACAAAAAATAAATGTACACAACGAAAAGGTTGTATTTTCATTTTGAAATAAATAAATTTCCCTAGTTCGATGGAATGATAGCTTTTTAACCTACTGTTCAATTCGTGTCGTATTCGATGCAGTGTTTTCTTCTCTTCTTATGTAATTAAACCTGGTATCCCTCATGGATCCGTCCTTTCTCCGACTCTCTTCTTTATTTATAACTTATTTTCATGAACATCGAACCCAATACACAGTTTTGTTGATGACAGCATCATCGATTTCTCCTACTATTTCAACAACATATAACTAGGCCGTGTTCTACCAACTTAAGCATACAACGTTGAAGTGCGATAGATAGAGTTCTTGAATGGTGCGGCAAGAACATGGTTGAGTTGAAACGAGCGTGTTGGGGCATGCAAGGGGTCGCTGAATTTCAAGTAAAAATAAAACCACCAGTTTAATAAGTTGACTTTAATTCAACCGCACTTGAAACTTTTTCGCTCAAAAATTATCGCTTGCCAATCTTAACTCTTTCGCTTTCTGAACATCGACTGAATGGCTCCCTCCAAACCAGACTGACTGTTCATCAAAAACGCTCGCCCTTTTGTATGCTCTTGTCGGTCGAATCATTTCCCTTGTGTTGTGAATCTTTTCCTTCTCGGTCGAGCGCTGTTAAATACTTCAATAAAGCATTTCCTCGTCGTTCAAGTTTTTTCCCTGTCGTACGAGCCCATATATGTGGTTGTTGTTGCTTTCTATAAAGTATTTCCTCGTCGTCCGAGCCTTTCCCCTGTCGTACGAGTCCATACGAGTGGTTCTCCACAACACCCGTGTAATTTGTTATTGGTTGGTTGAATGTTTACGGTCTTCAAACTTGAACATTCGATGATCGCGCGTTCTAGAGTGCACGTGGTCTTTCATTACAGTTTGTTGATCGAGTCGCATAGCGTTTATGCAGGTGTTCCTTATAATGTTCGTACTCGCCCATTAATTTGTATCATTGTTCAGTGGTAGATGATAAGCAAGTAGAGCGGACATTTAACAATATATTCAACATTGCTAACGCAATATCCCAGTGTGCTTCGGTACGCTTAGGCGACCAAAAGAAAATGGTTCACCTTCCGAGTTACTGATAACATTTTCACAAATTCTTTATAAGGTCGAAGCAGGCGCTACGAGAACTATACTTCTCTCTAGATCGTGTTCAGTTTCGAATTTTATTGGGAGTACAAATGAAAAACCGCAAAATTTGAGTCTATTGCGAAAATGGTTAGAAATTTTTTTTTTTCAAAATATTGTCTTTTTTTAGCCACAACTTTTTCTCATCTTTCTGGCAGTATTCGGATTCCACGTTGAAGAAACTGATCTTCTTTTGAACCGATCCACGAATTGACCCAATTTGTTTTCGTAAGAACGGAAGTGCTGCTCAGCCAGGCCATGCGTAAAGAATCGGAATAGGTTAGTCGGAAGGGACAATGTCTGGAGAATACGGCGGGTGAGGTAGGATTCCCATTTCAAAGTTTCCAGACGGGTTTTCACAACCTGGATTCACTAGAACACAGAGGAAACATTCTCCGATATTTTAATGGAGACTTCTCACGGCCAATTTTCAATCTCTTGCCTCCAGATTTCTCTCACATACATAATATCGGATGAGTATGTTCTAAAATCTGTTTTTGGTCGCACAGTAAAATTCGGATGTTCGTTCATACACCGTTCAACTCGAAAATGGAACACAATATCGTTGAAGAGGGGAAAAAATATATATTGTGCGTTTGTAAGTGAGCAGGTAAAAGGAATGAGCGAACCAGAACAGAATTTTTCCACATCAGTGATATTTACATTTTGATCCTAATGTCACATTGATATCCTTGACAGTTTTAAAGAAAAATAATTTAATGGAAATTTCGTGAAATTTTTTTTTTTTTTTACAGAATGACTTGTGTTATAGGCAATTTCGGCCTTTATGTGCAATGCACAAACACAGTCATGGAGGGAAGGAATGGGATTGGGAAGGTTGAGGAAGGGGAGTGAGAACGACCGTAGCGAGTGGAGAAGCTGGTATATTGCTCAGTTGTACTGGCTGCTTACTGACAAATATTTGGAGATGTTATGGGGACTGAATGATAGAAAGCGAACAGAAACCATCTACTGAGTATCTAGGCCTTCTTGAAGTGGAACGGTTTCACTTTTACACCGTTTCCCCATTTTATTGCGAATAATTTTTGTATCACCAGTAGCAACTGAAAAATTTGCGCTTAAGAAAATCCCGTCTGGAGTGGGAATCGAACCCACGACCTATTGACTGCTTCTCAGTCAGCACGCTGCCCACTACGCCACGGAAGTGAAAGGATGCAAGGAGTGGTTTGAATTAAATGCTTTTTTTCAGAATTTATTGCAATTACTAAAAATCAAATTCAGGTAAAATTTCAAGTTTCTATCTTTTAAATGAATATCGATAAAATACATTTTTCAAAGTTGTCCGTTTATATGGGTGGTACAAGAAGGAAGTAGCAGATCGGAACAGTAATTTTGTATGGTTTGAGCAAAAGGTGTAGGGTTGGAAAGGCCTATTATTTGACAGCTGTCAAATGTTGACATTTGTCATCCATAAGCGCAGGAAAATTACCATGGAATGCTACTGAGTCGTTGAATTTTATTACGAAAATTCGCGTTCAATTGCAGTAACGATGCGCAAAATTTGAGCAAATTTGGATCGTAATCATGTGCCTTCTGAGACGTGTGTTCGCAACCTACTCAAAAAATTCCAAGAGGAGAACTCGACCTCTCCACTCCCACACTGCAGCGAATATTGACGGAAGAATTGGCTCTGCGTGCGTACAAGGTCCAATTGACTCAAGAACTGCAGCCGGCGGACTACCAGCAGTGCCGTACGTTCACTGGTCTTGGAAACAAATCCTACACCTCTTGTATATACACCACGTACTATGCTTAATAGCTTGGATAGTTTCGGATAAAAATCAATTTCTGGTAAATTCGAAATTTTGCGAAATCTGTAAGGGAGGTGGAAGAAAGAGTGGGGGAATGTGTTTGTTTCAGTTCAATAGCTCAAAGGGTTCTAGAGCTATGTTGTAGACAGGCAGACAGACGGCCACTCGGAGTCGAGGTTTTTGAGCGCCAACAAATATTTCTGTAGAAGTCAGCAAAATTCTTCACAGTTGACGCGATAGATCCTCAGATGATAAATTTCGTCGTAAGCTGCCTAATAAAAAATAATTCACTATTAAACCTGCCGACAGGGATATTACTTGGAAAATCGGATATATTTGCTAAAAATTCACACTGAACTTCATTTCCGCATTATAAATTGGTACACAAAATTTGTCCGCAATAAGCGGGGCTCTGGGGTGGCGCTCTGGAAATTTCGCAGGGAACACTGCTGCTCTTAGTTACGCCACTGCTTCTGGATGTTATATTCAACAAGATCCAGGAGTTTAAGTCTTCCGACTTAACCTTTCTAATCCTTAATTCAGTTCTTTTTTGTGCTACTGAACAAAAGAATAATCCCTCCAGTTCCAGTGCTACCTAAAAAATTAATGGCGGTTTTTTCTGTTGTAAGATTAGGTTTCTATGTTGTCTATGTTTCAATTTATCAAATTCGAATTATTGAATTCCTTTTGGAAAACAACTCGAAAAAATTATGGAAATTTCACAGATTTCGGTGTTTTCAAAGATTAAGGTCGTAATTAAAAAGTGCAAATTAACTAATCCACAAGAACTATGAAACTCCTATCTAAACTCATCAATTTTGAACAAAACCTTAATCGAAATGTCTATAATTAACACACAACACACAATTGCTCTTATCTTAACAAGACCTATATCAGAAAAAAAGAAAGCAATCCAATCGCTACAATTTCCCACCTCAACAATTTGAACGGAAAGATCTTCGTTTTTTTAAACCACACTCAAGTTAAATGAAAGTGTGTAAAAGTGCTTATCACATGCGATGCTACACTCGATAACTGCGATAAATAGCGTCGCTACCGCCTCGATTCTACCGAGTCCAACATTCTCATATCTCAGATAAAAATGTAAATATTTTCTAATTGAGTCATAATTGTGACACCTATACTAAATATATTTTGACATTCATAAGTAATCTAGAATTTTATGTAATTCCAATGACAAAATTTATTTTGTACTTGACGGGAAAAAACTTATTGCTAATTTATGAACAATGTTTCCTGTATGTAAAATATACTTGAAAAGCAGTGAACGATTACCACATTGGCTTAATGGAAGTTTCATGTGTGCAATTTTCATTATTGATTCGAGTGAAATGAAAAACAAAATCAATGAAATTATTTTATTAGTATTTCCTATGGCATGTTTTTCACTTTTCATTGCGCTTCTAAAATAAACTCTTGCGTAATCTGTCAATAAAACCGATAAAGTAAAATCTAACATGATATTGAAAAATATCAAGAACATTCACACTGTCGGACCTAGTCCAGTCCTAGTCCAGTCGGATTAGATCAAAAAAGGTCTGTTTGACGAAATGTTGCGATTTCGATGTTTTTTTTTTTCAACCTCATTGTTTTTTTCGCAGATTACGATAAAAATATTGCAGAGAATGAGGGAGTGGGGAAAAGACTCGAAAAACGGGAAAATCTGAAAATTTTTACCTGTATTTTGGTTTTTTTTTTAAGTTTTTTTGCCATTCTACTAAACTAGAATGGAAAACTTAAAATGAGGTTCGATTGCAGATATTTAGGTCTTTCATTTGACTGGTACGTAGTTAAATTCTGTTTATCTGAAACTGAGATATAGACAGTTTTTGAGATTTTTTGGCAATTTTGAAAGAATTACTGTTTTCGGAAAGAAATGAGTGTCGTACAAACTGCAGAAAAGAGTTCCAGTTTGGTAAAGGTCGCAGCAGAGACCGAAACGTCACGAATAATAAAGCGTAACAGTGTAGAATGCGGAAATCTTTCCTTTCAGCGAGAAAAGATATTCTAATAAAAGTTGTGTACTGTAAATAACTGAATCAAAATTCAGCCCATATTTGGCCGGTTTCTTAAAAATTTCATCTGATAAAGTTATTGGAAAATGTCTTTTCGTGTAAATGGTTTGTTAATGTCTTTTTCAAAAAAAACAGGACCTAAATCAAATTTCCAACTGACCTGTGGTCAGGTTGTATTATAGACTTCCTGAGGTAAAATATGCGTGGTTTGCAGTTTAATTTGACTCATCCGGTGCCGAAATATCGATCTTTTTCTTGCAGATTTTAAAATTCTAATTATATTAAACATTTATTTTTAGGCTGCTTATCATATTTTTTCAAAATTGCCATGTAGCTGTTGGGAGTATAAATTGAAAACCGCCGTTTTTCCCCAAATTCGAGCCTATATTGTGCTAAAATGGTTAAATATTTCCTCTTCAAAGAATTGTCTGTCGGTAGCTACAACTTTTTCCCACCTTTTTGGAAGCATACGGTTTCTGTGTCGAAAAAACTGCTGTATTGTGATCGACTTGAAGAAAAAAAAATTTGGCACTCTGAAATTTTTTTTTTTCGTGTTTCATGACTAAAATAGCCTAAAAATGCAAAAAAAAAAATCCGCCTGTACGCCGTACGTGTACGCTCAGTGCACATTAACACCCAAAACAACATAGAAAGCTCATTTTTAGGTAGATTGTAGATGGGTGCGGATCTTAGGCGGACACCCATTTTGGTGGGTGTACGGGCTAAGGGGGAGGCGGGGGTGCGCTAAAACCGAAAATTAAGAATTCGAATATCTCAACCATGCTTGTAGCTACGAACCTGAAAATCAACATACGTATAGAGCGGTTTGTGGGACAAACTTTAAAAATAATTTAATTTTTTTATTCACTGGGATCCGAAAAGGAGGGAGGGAGCTAAAAACAAATTGTCCGGCAATTTTTTTTTTTTTTTTAAATGATTATATCTCGAAATTACTTACCATAAAAAATCCATATTTCGAAACCATTAAGGTGGCATACAGATCCACCAGAATCAGCTTAAAGGGAGGCTAATTATTGTAAGAGGGAGAAATTAGGGAGCGGGTGCAAAGAAAAACACTTAAAAATGAATATCTGGACCATCTCTTAAGCTATGTAATTGAAACTTGGAACATATATTACGCTATACTAGAGAAATATGAGAAAAATATGACATTTGGACAAAATAGTAGTGGGGGAAAATGAGGAGCATTTAAAAAATGGAGCACTTGCCAAAATTTCAAATCGTTACATCTCAAAATTGAAGATATCAAATTGAAATTTGGCCAGATTGTAGAACTACATAGTTTTTAATTTTGGTAAAAATTTTAAGATGGGGATTGTAAGGGGAAGGAGGTGGCAAGCCAAAATGTCGAAAATTTTCAGTCATTTTTTCGGGCTCTGGTGAAAGATACAAAATTTAAATTGTCCATGTGGCATACATTAAAGAAAAAATAATAATTTGTTCCACAATTGTTATGCACCGAAGGGAGGGTCTAACGCGCAGAAAGTTTTTCAAGTGCAATGAAAAAAAAAACACAAAAACTAAAATTTGAATGACATTTTAACCTAGAAATTTGAAAATTTGCGAAATGGGCTTAACAAAATCCTTAAAAGTATGGAATATTAACTGGTCGAACACCTTTAGAGCTTCTACCCCATCATACAAAGTTATTTTTTCGACCATTTTAAAGAAATCAATTATCACCTAACTATTAAAAGCTATCAATTTGAAATTTTGCACAAAAACTTGTAAAAATAGTTAAAACGAAATTGCGTCAAAAGTTTTCAGATCGCACATGCCCTTCTTCCTTCCTCCCATACAAATGATGATGATTTCGACCAATTTAAATAAATCAACTAATAACCAAAAAAATAAAAGCTACGAACTTAAAATTTTGTACGAGCACCTTTCTGGAGAAACGAAATAAAACTGCATCACAAATTTTACGATTCTCTTACCTCCTCTCCCCCTCCCATACAAATGTTTGGTTTCGTGAATGTAAAATACACCGAATTTCATGAAAATTCTATGCAACTGACATTCTATACAGAGAATATGGGACGTGATTCAAGTTATGAAATAAAAAATTATTAACATCCACCCACCCTTACTATCACCCCTCCCTCCTCCTCTCATAAGAACCAAAACTTCCATAAATAATCGAATGAAATATTGATTTTATGTACTGAAGCTATTGATCGTATTCGCAATTAAGAGTTAAATTGACAATGGCCCTGCCCTAGAACCCACTTTAACTTAGTCTTCCCTAACCACTTTAACCTGCATATTGACTTTCCACGCATCCTCAACTTGTCATAAAAATAATAAAGTTGCGCCCGACTTGTTGGCAGTTTATTTTGAGTTGATCCACGAATCGACCCAATTTTTCACTTCTTCATAAAAACGGAAGTGCTGCTCAGCCAGGCCATGCACCATCGATCGGAATAGGTGGTAGTATACGGCGGGTGGGATAGGACGTCCCATTTCAGTATTTCCAGGTAGGTTTTCACAACGTAAGCAAAATGTAGACTAGCGTTGTTGTGCAGCAAAATCACTTCGTCGTGTCTCCCCTCGTATTGTGTCCGTTTTTCCTTCAATGCTCGGCTCAAACGCATTTGCTGTGTTCGTAGTGACCTCCTGCGTTGTTTTCACCCGGTTGCGGTAGCTCATCGTACACCACGTCGAGCTGGTCCCACCAAATACACAGCATGATTTTCGAGCCATGGATGTTGGGCTTGGCCATCGATGTTAATGCATGGCTGTGGTATTCCCACGATATTTTTCGCTTTGAATTATCGTAGTGGATCCACTTCTCATCCCCAGTGACAATGCGATGCAAAAAAAAAACCCCCTTCCTTTTTTGCCGTTCGACGTTGCTTGGCTTAAACTCGTATGGCACCCAATATCCTTGCTTTTGCATCATTCTCAAAGTTCTTTCACTAAAAGCACCCTCACCATAAGTTTTAACAATCATTCGACGCGCCTCAACCGTAGATTTTTTTTAATTGAAGGCAAAAAGCAAAACTTCCCGCAAATGACGCTTATTTGGCTCAAACTTCGACATATTCGCCCACAAAAAAGTATGTGACGCCGATAAAAGTTGACAAATCTAAAGATGAGGAGTTGGTGACATATGCCTAACCATACCATGTGACGTTTCCGATCCGCCATTTTTGACCAGCATTTACTGCTGACGCCATCTATTGAGAAATTGCGGGTTTTCAATTATACTCCCAATACTTACTAAATATCTTTTTAGCCATCTAATCTAGACGGTCGAAATTTCAGCTAATTGAAAAGAATATCTTATAAAACAAAAATTTGCGACATCAATCCAAGCAGTTTTTCAAATTCAGAAGTCGTAAACTATCGGAGATAAGAAAACAAGTCTACCCACTTTTTAAGCGATATTATTTTTGTATCTGTTTCGATATTTATCTAGCTTAGTCATATTGAAGCTTTCACTACGATAAGGTCGAACGTAACGTTCAATGCAAAGAGTACGATTAATTGCATCACTGAGCGAGACTAACAAATCAGTAATCAGTACAAATAGCTTGCAACAACAACGGGTGTTAATATATAAATGTAGCAGCTATATTTTTAAATTTTGGTATTTATTTTTCCAAATCGCATATCTCATTCTGCGCAACTAATAGAAACAACCAAATGTCAGATTGAATAAACACTTAGCATTATATGGAGTAGACGTCTCTTTTTATCTGTTGGCAGTTCAAGTGTAATTTTAGTCTTTAGCGAAATTTTTTTTCTAAATGTACTTGATTTCTGATATATTGCCTTCAATAATTTCTTTGAGTGTTTTACGCATTTACAGAAGCTACCTTGAAATTAACTTTAGATGTGTGATCATGAATGCAAATGAGTCTACATTGGCTTAGGAGTAATGTCTGTATTTACAAAAGAAAATTTTTGAAGTAGTTATACGACTGTTAATCTACAATCTATCTTCATTAGATGAATTTATTACGACGATAGATTTTGTTATTAATATGATCAGGGGGCAATATTTTATTTTTTCTGGTCGTAACTAATTTAACTTTTCTTTAGGCGCGTAAAGAAAAATTATGAGGATATGCAAGCGGTCTACGATCGCAAACCACTTTAATTTAATTATAATAAACATAGTTTTGTTAGTTTTTTTTTATGGAAAATAATAATGTTTCTATGATAGTTCTGCAACAAGAAAATTGTTTACATTCATTTAACTGGAAATTGTAGAAAATTGAAAACTTGTAGGTATTATACCTAAACATGATTTTATATTTAGTGAAGTACATAGACTCCGCGTGCCTAACGAAAGGTTAATTTACTGAACACGATTTTAACAAAATTGGGGTTCGAGATTGAATTGAAATGATTTTTTTTTGAATACTTGAATGTACATGAAAACTATGGATAACAATGGATAACTTTTGAAATACTGAAGTGCGCAAAAGAAAACTAAAAATTTAATAAGATCACTTTAATTTTACTAAACACAAACTTTATTTGTCGCTTTAAGACTTACACTTGAGACTTTTTCATCCACAAATTATCGCTTTCCAATCTTTCGCTTTCTAAACATCGACTGACGCGTCGGCTGTTTAATCCAGACTCCTGTACCGTGACTTTACTACGCTATGCTCTGATTTCAAGTCGTCTATCTGAACTAAACTTTCATCAAAAACGCTCGTCTTTTTATATCGCTCTTATCGATCGAATCATTTCCTTGTCGTCCGATCGCTGTCGGCCGCTTCTATAAATCTCATCTGAACTATTTTCTAGTCGTCCGAATCTATTCCTTTCGGCCGGAAAAAAAACTTGCAGGTATTCCGAATTATTTGTTTATCGTCCGAATTATTCCCTCGTCGTACGTTTGCTGTCGATCGCTTCTCTACATAGCCCGTGTAATTGTTGTTGGTTGGTCGAATGTTCAAGGTCTTCAGACCTTGAACATTCGATGCTTGCCCGTATATTTTGTTGTTGGTCACAGGCGTTCTTTAGTTCCTAGCATAGTGTTCGCACTCGTATCGTTGGTTCATGCGAGGAGCAAGTAGATTCCACATGTAACGACACGTTATACAATCATTTCAAGGCTTTTTCAGAAACTTAAAGATAGATTCACGACTTGTTCTTTGTTAATTCTGCCTCGAAAAGAAAAACGATTAATAAATTCATTTATTTTTTTACGCTTGTGAATTATGCATAAAAGTGATATCGGGGCCCAAATGCGTGTTCCATTAAGATTTTTCTTATCATATATTTTAGCACGTTTTCTGTGATATCGGAGCGATTTCGTGACGAATATTCACCATAAGTTATCTTTTCACAAAGAAGAATATCTTAAGTGGCTTAAGTAAAAAGTGAGTTTTAAGTATCTTGCATTCAGCTTGGCAGACATATTAATTTAGATTTTATTAATACATTTTCCTGTTGCTTTCTATTCTCATGACTAGAATAAAGAATATTTTTTTATCGAATTAAGTATAGGGGAACCCGGGGCAGATGAAATAAGCGACCCAACCTGAAACTGACTTTGAGTTAGTTTTGTGTTTTCTCTTCAGCTCCTTCTTTTTTCCATTTATCTTCAGGCATTTTAATTTGTTTTATTGTTTGTTTTTTTTTCTTAATTTTATTCTCTTTCTTAAATAGTTCTATCCTTGCTTTTCCTCCTTTGGTAAAGTTCTTTTCCTCTTTTTCCTTAATCTTCTTCTTCTACAATGGCGCTACAGCCCAAATCGGACCTTGGCCTTCTGACATTCAGGTTCCTTAACATTTTTCATTACTTATTATGGAAGGGTTGTTAGCCCTTCGCACAACCCTCTTTCTACGAATTTTTTCATTTTCGTAGATTGATGTGACCAAGGTATATCCAAGCAGGCAATGTGCTGGAATTATGTATTGCGCCGGCCGGGATTTGAACTCACGACCTTCGCATTACAAGACCAACACGCTACCTAGTAGGCTACAACCTAGCTTCTTTTTCCTTAATAGTGGCTTCTAACTCTTTTTTTATATGAGGAGTCTGTTAATACAGCGGTCTTCCCCATCTTCCGATTCGTTCTTTTCGCATTTCCTTAAAATTTTGGAATAGGAATAAGAATTTCAGGTGAAATAGGAAATAAAGAGGCCCTGTTGTCATCCAACAGTACCCAGGAGTGGCACTATTAACTTCTTCAAATCGGACCGACTTAGCTGGTGTGTCATCAATAGAGTTGGCTGATTCCTTGCCAGCTTTATCAGCTAACCTGATAGGCATGTCTTTTTAACTGGTGTGCGAAGGCGAAGGCAATTTCAATTATTCAGCTTAAATTTTTTTTTTCAATTGAAGTCAGTTGTGTCTGCTGGGAGAAAATCGGCGTCCTCAAAAATGGATGGATCAGCTGGCTGCAGCTTGGAAACCATTAACAACAGTTTCCATTGTTGCGCTTTGGATAAAAGCTGATCCAAAGAGTGTTGAAATTTGAAAGAGCGTTACAACTTTCCCAGGGTTGCTTCGTAGGAAAAATGAGCCTCGCGACATGTTATCTCCCCTTTTCGACATAGAATGATGGTTTCTGTTCGCTTTCTATCATTCAGTCCCCCAAAACATCTGCCAATATTTGTCAGCCAGTACAACTGAGCAATATACCAGCTTCTCCACTCGCTACGATCGTTCTCACTCCCCTTCCCCAACCTTCCCACTCCCATTCCTTCCCTCCATGACTGTGTTTGTGCATTGCACATAAAGGCCGAAATTGCCTATAACACAGGTCATTCTGTAAAAAAAAAAATAGGTAACAGTTTCGCCCCTTTCTACGGATGTTAACGATTCCACTTCACTTTTCCCCTTGCAAGCTATGATCTTTGATTGGGTTCACTGAAACACCCGTTTCATCGTAATTAAATATTTGAGAGTAGTGGCTGTTGAGTGAATTCGTTAGCAACGAAAAAAACTATCTACAGTTACTTTATTGAAGCTTATGGCTCTTGCACCAGATGTTGCATCTGGTTTGCGAACAGATAAAGTAGGATGTCCCTTAAGGGATTTATTGACCCAATCTTGGCCTGCGATTTCATTTTGAAGTCTATGACCAATGTCATTTTTTATATGTAGCTAACTACGCAATTCTTTCATTGTTAGACCGAATAACCTAGCCTCCATAGTTCCTTCTTCTACTTCTACAATGGCACTCCAGCCCAAATCGGGCCTTGGCCTCTTGACCTTCAAGTGCCTTAACATTTTATTTGTCATTGTGAAAGGGTCGATAGCCCTTCGCACAACCCTCTATCTACGCATTTTCATTTCCGTAGATTGAGGTAACTAAAATATACCGAAGCAGGCAGTGTGTTGGAATTATGCGTCGATCGGGATTTGAACTCACGACCTTCGCATTGTAGACCAACACGATACTCACTTGGCTACAACCTAGCTCAAGTTCATGCACTTTCGTGAATACGTTTTTTTTAATTTTCCAGCCAGTTTATAAATTTTGCAGTCAGGGTTTTCCCTTTTTTAACGTATCTTCCCTTCCCAGAGCTTTTTCGTTTTGTACCAGATAATTTCAATGCGACCTATCCACTGAACGAAATACTTACGTTTTGGTCGCTTTGAGTTCGAACTTTTGAAACTGTGGCTAGGCTACAGGTTTCAATACAGGAGTCAAAAATCACACAACAAAAACTTCACACACCAACGCTCGAGAAACTAGACCAACATGGCTGCCGTATTTGAGCAGTAACTGGTTGGTCTAGTTCTACTTCGTCGCTAGCAGCACCTTCTTGACACCGAAAAACGCTGAACTTAATTCCGCTGTTCATATACTCTCGCCAAATTTTCTTCATTTTTATACTCTAGATGAAATTTGAGAGTATATTGTGTTTACCTTAACGTTTATATCGATAAGAAATAATGCTCGGACTGAGTCACCAAGGGTACAGAAATATTAGTTGTCCAATCAGAAATCTCGATTTCGAGTTACCGTCTGTCCGTCTGTCTACAACATAACTCTCGAACGGTTTGACTTATCTTCCTGAAATTGGTTTTAAGTCATTTTTAACAAGGAAATAAATTTCAAGAAATTGATTTTTCTACGAAACTTTTTAGGCTATCAACTTGAAAATTGGGTCAAAGTATAACGAGATCCGTTCCCCATCCTCTTTCTACCTCCCATACAAATGCACAATTTTCAAAAATGCATTTATTCGATTTTCATTGTAACTAAAAAATTTTCATTGTAAAAAAAAGAACAAATTTTTGCCAGAATTAATTTTATTATAATTGCAACCAATTTTGCAAAAATTATTACCTCTACCTTGCTCCTTCTACCCCCTCCCATATATATTTGACGAAATTTCGTAATTTCAATTAAATCATTTTTCTTCAAAACCGTCTAAACTATTGACTTGAAATTTGTTCCAAAGTATATGATAATACAAATATCTTAATGTCAAAAAAAAATTGTTTTGATCCGTATACTCCTTCTACCCCTTCCAATACAAATGCATAATGGTTAATGCATATCGATTTCCATTAAAATTAGAAAAAGTATAAACTGAAAATTTTGATACAGTTTGTCCCTTAATAATTGCTATAAATGTTAAAAAATATTAACTGCGCTTCACTTCTTCTACCCCCTCTCATACAAATTTCTACATTAAAACTTCAAGCAAAGCATTTCTCTTTGGAATATATGAGGAATATCGACCTTAACATTGGAGCAAAGTATGGCAATGAGGATGCCGATAAGGGTACTGAACAGCTTCAAAATCTTTCAAATTCTTCTACTTCTTCTGACACCTCCCATACAAATCCGTCGATTTCAGAAGAAGAATGTCGAATTTCCTTGAACATTATGAAAGCTGCGTTCAATATTCAGTGTCATATGCAAGAATTATAAACCTTCCCTCTCAGCTTCCACCAACTCCCATACAAAAGTCTCTACTCACTATTTGAAAAAATTTGAATTAGATGAATAAAAAACACAACCAGATAAAATGGCAGTCCGGTTCAACATTCGGGATGATGGAAATGATGATAGTTTTCACAAATTGTACAGATTATTTAAGGAAAACACGAATACTTCTTCACTTTAGTTAGAACGCATCATTCATACGAAATTCTCACTAAACAATTGCCTTTAATTATATCCGACTTACTTAGATTTCGCATCCATGTGATGTAACCGATTTTAATAGCTGTAACATTTCCAATTTCAATGCTTTTCCAACTTTCCAACTAAACTAATTTACTCATAATTTAATGAAGTTGCGTTTGCATTGTTGGTACCCTGATACCTAGTAATTAACAATATGAGAATTGTTCGAAGAGTAATTTCACTCTTGTTCTAATTGCTTATTATTATTCTTCTCCTTCGTCGAATCGTCAATGAGCTAGGCGCGCCGTTATGCACATTTCAAATTTCTATTAGATTTCTTGAGATTTTCTATTTTCACTTAATGATAAAATTGTTTTTTTTTTTTTTTTTAAATAATGTATATTATGTTCATGAACTCTACGAACAACACAAACGTGTGAATTATTGCCGAGAAATCGTAGTTAAACATTTCGAAGAAATTTTCATAATTATTTTATTTTTTTTTTAATCATTCGAGTTTGTTTTCATCGAACAAGACGTTTAATTTTTATGGTATGCTTGCGTTACGCTATAAGTGAATGTTAAAAAATAGATACTTGATCTTGTGTGGCACGAGCTCTACCCGATGACCTTCTTCTTTTGATGATCATTCTATTCTTAACGGTTAACGTTTGCATTTCAAATCATCTTAAGTTACGATCGACCCATATAAGAAACGTTCTTTTGCATAACAAGTGGTAATACTTCAATTAAATTACGTTAAGTATATTTATCTAAAAAAAGGCAGAGTGTTTTACTCTATGGTCTAGATAAATTTAACTGAACGTAGGAAGTTGTTCCGTAGGAATGTATTACTGCCTCTGGCAATTGACATCGTTTAGTTGCAAACTCCGCCCTAAGTTGAGACCCAGTATTGAAGCTCACAGACTTCAGTAGAAGCAATCATAATTGAAATTATTTTTGGATTCTCAATTTATTTTGCCCTTATACGATTAAGGGTGCGAAAAGAAAAACTAATTTCTAAAATTTTAAAGATATGGAACAAACATTTTTTTTGAGTTTTCTCTGCGGAGTTTGACTTTCACGCTGAAGCTTACTCAATTCACCATCGAGACACCTTCACAGACGACTTTGCAGGCAAACAGTAAGGATTCACTAATCCGTATTAATTATTGCAGGTCCATATTATGGAAACATCTGGATTAAAGAGTGTATGTGATGAAGTTAAATCATTAAGAAATTTCGTACTTACATTTTTACTGCAAACAAACAAAAAAAAAAAAAATTGTGCATCTAAATAAGTTCTTTAAAAGTAATGAATGTCTGTTTAACTTTTTCGTTCTAAACTTGTTGCTGCTTTTCCTTTCAAAACTAAAATCACTGCATTGGTTACAGGTTTTTGAGAAGACTTGTCGACATTACAGTCGAGATTTATTTTTGGTTCTTTTGCATGTATAATTTCAATGCCGTCCCCTCTAAATTTGGAGTGATATCAACTTCAGAAATCTATTATATTTTCTATATATTATTATATTATAATAATTATCAAGATCTGCATATAATACATTTTTGAACATGTTTCTAAGAGAATTCAAAGCTATCTTTTCCTCTTCATCGATTTGTCTTTCTCTCTGTGTACAAACTAAGCGGCAAACTATTATTTCTTCAATCTTTCCAACATTTACTTTACTATTTTAATAATAAAGTATTGTGATCGACTTGGAAAAAAAAATTTGCTACCCTGAAATTTTGTTTTTTTGACGTTTCATGACTAAAATATTCTAAAAATGCAAAAAAATGCCGTACATCTACAGGGTGGGCCAAATACAAATTTCTTTTTAAAAATGCAATAAAATGAACGAAATTAAATTTTTTTCCATGTATTATGGCTTCATTAGTAAGAGCAAACATTCCCATTAATGATGGAACACAACTTCGTTCAAGTGGCTGCTTTGGCTGGCTTCGCAGTAGCGCATTCTGTCACTCCAATTTTCCAAGACCATGTCGATGGTTTCGGGCTGTAGCTCACGGATTGCTTGAATGATATTGGCCTTAAGTGCTTGAATTGTTTCTGGATTGTTGGCATAACATCGGTCCTTCACGGTTCCCCAGAAAAAAAAGTCCAAAGGGGTCAAATCGCAGCTCCGAGGCGGCCAATTGACATCGCCAAGACGACTGATAACACGATTTGGAAATTTGGTGCGTAAAAGATCGATTCTGGCATGGGCTGTGTGGCATGGCGCGCCATCCTGCATAAACCAGAGGTCGTCCAAATCCATGTCTTCAATTTCAGTAAAAAAAAGTCGGATAGCATGGCTCTGTAACGTTCACCGTTGACCGAAACGTTGTTCCCAGCCTCATTTTCGAAGAAAAATGGTCCAATGATGCCACCACTCCACAATCCGCACCAAACTGTCACTCTCTGTAGATGCATTGGCTTCTCAACAATAACGTGCGGGTTTTCCAAGCCCCAGATGCGGCAATTTCGTTTGTTAACGTAGCCTCCGAGATGAAAATGCGCCTCGTCAGAAAAAATGATTTTTCGCCCAAAATCGTTGTACAATTCAAGCTGCTCTAAGACTCAAACTGCGAAGCGATAACGAAGTGGATGGTGGTGCGCCTTCAATTGCTGAGTCAATTGGACCTTGTAAGTGAATAATCCGAGATCTTTGTGCAGAATTCTCCTCAGGCTAGTGCGTGAAATGTTGAGCTGTTGAGATCGACGGCGAGTTGATGTTCGTGGAGTGAGTCTGACACTCTCGGCTACAGCAGCCACATTCTCGTCTCTGCGCACCGTAAGACGACTGGGACCATAAGTGTTGTTCACTAGCATGCCAGTCTCACGAACTTTTTGCACAAACTTGCGTACAGCAGGCGCGGTGGGTGCTTCATTTCGGCCACAACTTCTTTTAAAAAAACGCACTGTTTGGGCTACACAACACTCACTTTGGAAATAAGTTTTCAATATTTCCTAACGTTATTCAAGTGTAAAGTGACTCATTTCGTTCCGCGGAGGTATGATACTGACTTTCTGTCAATATTTCGAGCGGGAAACAGGTTCCAGTGTCAAAGTAACCTATGATTTAAAAAGAAACCACTGGATGGCCCACCCTGTACACTCAGCGCACATTACTTCTTAAACCCTTCAAAATAGAAAGTTAATTTTTGGGTGAATTGTAGATGGTTACGGATCTCAGGCGTACACCCATTTTGGGGGTGTAACGCGCGGGGGAAGCGCTGAAACCGAAAACTAAGGAGTCGATTATCTCAATCATGGTTCTAGCTAGGAAGCTGAAAATCAACATATACATAGAGGCACAAACTCTAAAAAAATTTATCCATTGGGGTCTGAAAGGGAGGGGGGCGGCCTTAAAACAGATTGTAGGCCGATTTTTTTTTTAAATGATTATATCTTCGAAATTACTTGCCATAAAAAAATGTTGATTGCATTACGGTGGCATACACATCCACCAGAATCAGCTTAGAGGCAGGCTAATTATTGTAAGGGGGAAGGCCAAAGGGGGGGGGGGAGGAGGGGGGGGTGCAAAAAAAGACTTAAAAATGAATATCTCGACTATCACTTAAGCTATGTAATTGAAACTTGGAACATACATTAAGCTATGCTAGCGAATTATGAGAAAAATATAATATTTCGGCATAATAGTAGTGGGGAAAATGGGGAGCATTAAAGAAATGATGCACTTTCCAAAATTTCAAACCTTTTACAAGAAAAGGAGAGAAACACCACCTCAGACGTTTGTTTTTTTTATTTCTTTTATTATTTATAAATTCTAAAAATCTATATATAAATTAAGCAAAAAAAAAATAAAGCAAAAAAAAAAATTGACACAAAGATAACAACCGACGAAAAAAACTGCAATATCAATCGCTACCTCGCGTGCATTGAACACATATAAAACTTAGTTGCGGATAAAAAAAACTGCACGACCGCATGACGGATAATAGCAACTTTTGGCGGGTTTTTTTGCCTTTTTTTGACGGACTGGTAGCTGAGCAGCCGACTGAAGTGGTCAAAACACAAGGCCTAAGTTTCATTTTCAACAAAAAAAAAGAAAACAAAAAAAGGAGAAGATTCTGGAAGGACGGAGCTCAACGGAACGAGTCCAGATTTCAGCTTACAACAAACCGGCAAAAAGGAATAAAAAATATATCAACGCCATGCGGCCGTCCAAAACCGATTCTTCTTCTCACCACCTTCACACGTAATTTTGTTCAGCACCCATCAAGGATGGCCGTTCATCTGGATCAATTTTTCCATGCCCACGCTCTTGAGCAGCGGGCAACAAGTGCTGCCCGACCCAGAGAGAACCATTATCAAAAATCTGTGCGGGAATGAGGCCCTCAGCCAAGTTTTTGTTACAAACCGTTATATCTCAAAACTGAGTACAGATATCAAATCGAAAATTCAGGTTGTACAACTACATAGTCTTTAATTTTGGTAATTTTTAAGTTGGGGGTGTAAGAGGAGGGAAGTGGTAAGCAAAAATGTCGAAAATTTTGAGTAATTTTTTTAGGGCTGTGGTGAAAGTTTAAATTTTCCATGTGGATACATCTACTTGATATAAATACTATGCATCACAAAATTATTTTTACCATGGAAAAAAATCCCAATCTTCAAGTTATGCCATGTTTAATGTGCGCTTTACAGCTTTAGGAAGAAATATGTTTACAGGGAAAGGTAGCATCTAATGTCCTTAAAATACCCAATAATAAAGTTAACGCAAGTTATTTAAAGCAAAGGAATTAAAAGCAAAAAACATTTTAACAAAATTATTTGTACCATTGAAAATTATTCACAAAATTATTTGTACTTACTAATAATTGTAAATAAATATTTAGTCCACAATTTCAGCTCGATCAATTTTATACGTACTGAGTAAATTTGTTTATAGTTTTTCATGAAAAAGTGAAGTTGGTATGGGAGATGGTGGAAGGAAGGGGAGGACTCAAATTACTTTTATACTGTAGATTGAAATCGTCATGAAAGTAATATATTCCAAATTTCAGATCAATAGTATTTATACTTTTCGAACAAATCCGTTTATTTTCAAATTTTGTATGGGAGGAGGTAGAAGAGGTAAAGCCAATCGTCTAATTTTTTTCGCTCTTACTAATAATTTTAAATAAATATTAAATGTTCTCCAAACCATGGACTATATTAATTTATAATAATAAATGTTAATAAGACATCGATGCAAATACTTTAATTCGGAAGACAGACAGATTTAGGTACCCTATTGCGGTAACTAGCACCACTTTATTTTTATTTTTTAAAAGTGTCTCATAAAAGATTAAAAATTTGATGAATGAATCCGCATTCATTCAAACGAAAAACTATGATTAACATTTTCTTAATAACCCTGAATCATAGTTTAGTTCGTTTTTAAACTTTATTTTCAGCATGGCATAAAATGGATATGTTTTAGTAGGGACCTACCTAAATTATTTCAATATCTTTGAACCCAAACTTTCATTTCTAATGCAGGCAAAATTCTATCAATGTTCTACCCACATATTCGGAAAATAACATACCGAGCAATGTAGCATTTTTTAATTTTTTCCTATTTACTTTTAACAAAGCCCAGATCACAATCTAATCGTGCCCTGGGCACAATATTAAATATATAACATAAAGGTGTTTTCTTTTTCGTAAAACTCATCTCAGCATAGCCACATCAAAATATTATGAATCATTTCCAAAATCACGACTGTATCATCGTTAACAGGAACAGAAATGACGAAATGGAATAATTCTGTTGTTAATCAAGAAATTTCATTCAAGTCTAAATTATAGGTATGTATACAAGTCAAGACTATCCAGACTCATTATGTTTGGGCGCGAGGTTATAGCATTCCGATACGGAAAAAAAGCTTGAAGGGCATTTTAACGAATTTTTTGTGTGGATTTTATCCAATAAATTCATTATGATGGGTCCACGAAGTCAATATAACCTAACGGTTTGAAAAAGATTTGTAAGAAAGTAGGCTTAGATCACATTCTTTTAAGAAGCAGACTATGAAATGTAGTTGATAGCAGCTATGAAAATATATATTCATCATCATCAATGGCGCTACAGCCCAAGTAGGCTGCGTTTCCACGTTCTGCATGTCGAAAGTTTCAGAAGCGATTTGCGGTCTTTATTTCGCTATCTAATGGAATTCACGTATTATCCCAGTACATTTATACTTTAGATGAAATCTGAGAGTATTATAAGTTTGTTCTAAAGTTTGTAACGCTAAGAAATGTGGCTCGGAGAATAAAATGAATGATATAGAAGTTTATATAATCACTCAAAAATCTCATAACTGGATGTCCGTCTGTCCGTGCGCTCTCTAGCTTGAGAACGCGTTAAGCTAGATAGTTCAAATTTTGTACACGTCATTTTTGACAAAAAATTAAGGTCAAGTTCGTGAACGAGTCAAATTGCTCTACCCCTTCTACTCCCTCCCATACATAATGATACAATTTCGCAATTTGACAATAAACGAATTTGCTTAAAAAGTATAAAAGCTATTGATTTGAAATTTTGAATATAATACTTTTATGATAGTTTCAATGTATCGTAT
This sequence comes from Chorisops tibialis, assembly GCA_963669355.1. Taxonomy (NCBI): domain Eukaryota; kingdom Metazoa; phylum Arthropoda; class Insecta; order Diptera; family Stratiomyidae; genus Chorisops; species Chorisops tibialis. The sequence goes on along the minus strand of OY770262.1, from coordinate 10,735,754 downwards.
AAAAATTATGCGTGTCGTTCTCCTCCTTCCATCACCTCCTATACAAACTGTACTTTTTCATAAAATATTCTAAACCAATTCACTCAGTGCGTATAAAATTTATCGAGCTGAAACTCTACTCTACTCTCATACAATCTGATACAATTGCACTACTTTATAATATTTTAACTTTATAATATTTAAACTTTACAAAATTTAAACTATAAAGTGGATTTTCCTGAAAAGTATGAATGCTACTGATCTACAATTTTAAAGCATGATTTTTATAGTTATTTCTGAAAAAGTCTTTAAGAATTCGCCCCCCTTTCTCCCACCCCCATACAAACTGCACAATTTCACTAAGTCCAATACACTAATTTTTTTAGAACCTATTTATTCTTTATAGCTTAAACTTAAATTTTGTAGAAGACATTTTGATAGTAACTCTAGCATGATATGAAGAAATTAGTTCAATTTCTGTTGAAATTTTTACCAAACAATTTGATAAATATTTCAGCAGAGACCGAAAGTCAGATTTAATAAGACATAACAGTATGAAATTCGAAAATCTTTTCTTTTAATTCGAAATGCACCGTGAAAACATTCAACAATCCATACGAAAGAATGTGCTGATGATCCAACATGTTTAGGATGTTGGATCATCAATGTAAAAACGAAGGTTATAGGAAAATTCGGCAAAGTATGTTTTAAAAAATCGTTCATTCATATTTTATCTAAACTACACCAAAGAATTGCAAACAATCAAGAAAATAGTGGCAGCACTTTAATAGTGATAGATTGTCATAGACTTAAAAGCTATATGGCTCCGCATAGTAGACAAGGCTACTGGTGTTCTGCTGTTGTTGTTTTATAAAAATTGTGCACATATATTTTGATTATTTGTTTATGGCAAAACGAGTCAATAAAATATGAAAGGTGGTCAAAACGAAAACTATTGATAAAAGCAGCAACGCCGATTTGGGTCAAATCTAAATTAAAATGTTTCTATAGAATTCTACTGAATCTTCTTTATTTAATCCCTATTTCCATTGCGCAATGTGGGCGTCAGGCCTGGTCAGTATGTAAATTAGGCTGGCGTTGTACAGTACCACAATTTCGCATCAAGCAGATACTATTCTACTTTATACATGTTACAAAATTAAAATTTAAAAAAAAAATACATAATAAGGTTACGCCTCTTCATTTCTACTTTTGGTGATTTTTCGTTGTTTTCGTGTGATATTCCATCAATGTTCCTTTTTATTTTCTTCTTTTTCTTTCGTTGTAGATCATGTTTATTAAAAAACAATCACTAAATTCGTGTCGAAAATTTTATTTTTACTTGACATTGCGCTTTTTCGCAACCTTTCTACTGAAAAGAAAAATATATTTTAAATATACATTCTGACGATCATAAAAACCAGTTAGGCCATTAGCACTTTAAAAATAGGTTTGCTAACAAAACTGACTAGTTTTAGCCCACAACAGCTTTTGAAAGCAACAGCAAAAAAACACATGTGTATGATTTTTCGATGCTAATCAAATGAATGTTTCTAAAAAAATAGAAATTATTGAGATCTAGATCAAAGTAATCGTTAAACAATGCAACTTGATCTCCATATTGTTACCGAAATAAAAAAAATGGTGACGATTCTAAATTGAAATTCAGAATTAAATCGAATAATTTCCGGATCTTACACTGTTTGATTTATTATGTGTGATGTTTCGGTCTCTGCTGAGACCTTCATTAAACAATTTGATAAACGTCTCAGCAGGGACCGAAACGTTACACATAATAAATCAAACAGTGTAAAATCCGAAAATCTTTCATTTTAATTCAAAATGCACTGTGAACCACCAGCTTTCAGATGTATTAGGTTGTTGCAGATGAAATGGCGACTTTGCTAGTGAAATTTCAAACAACTTTAACTCTTATAAAACTTATTTTTATTAATCAAAATAGGTACCAGCAGATGCAATACCCTTCTTCCAACGAGATACAAGTGCATTTATGCCAGTTTCGTAGAAGTCCGACTTTCTAGACTGAAGAAATTCCTCGAAGGCATTTTTGATGGCTGCTTCGTTGTTAAATTGTTTCTTCGCCAAAAAATTATCCAAATGTTTAAAAAAGTGGTAATCGGTTGGCAAGAGGTCTGGTGAATATGGTGGATGAGGAAGAGTCTCATACTACAACTCGTTTAATTTTTTGACCGTTATTCTTGATACATGATTTCATGTTATGCTCAGTAAGCTCATGCGGAACCCACTTTCAAGCTTTTTGACTTGACTCCACTAGTAAACGCAGCTCGTCGTTGTCTATTGATGGTCCTGGGTGACCACATGGCTCACTTTGAAGATTTCCGGATTCTACGCTGTTACGCTTTATTATTCGTGACGTTTCGGTCTGCTGAGACCTTTATCAAATAATTTGGGCTGTAGTGCCATTGTAGTAGTCGTATGTTTAACTAGTCGTATTTTTTTTTACATCTACATACGTAGACGAATGTTATAATACTCATAGGGGCTGTGGTTAATTACCAATAATTATTGTTGGCCTTGAATCGCACATCTGCTGCCGTGCTTCATCGCAATTATAATATTTTTATTCTAGTTAAATTTAAAAAAAAAATTGTTGTGTGCACATTAGGTAGATGGGTAGATTTCAGCAGAATAACTTTGTTGAATTTCACAAAGTTATTCTGCTGAAATCTACCCATCTACCTATTGTGCACAGTTTTTATTTGGGAAACCCTCTAAAAACGTTTTCTGAGGCTTTTTGTGTATTTTTTTTTTATGGGTCGGAAAATTTTTGTAGTACTCGTACTTTGATGTTTCAAACAATTTAATAGTAGGTGCTTCCGTTTAGTCTTGAAATTTCTATTCGTCACTTACATCCCTGTTCGTAGGCTGTCCGAGAAGTACCCCTGACGTATAGATGGCGATTGTTATTTGAAAAAATGTCTATGGTAGAAAGTACCAACCTTAGAAAGTTTAAGTTTAAAGTTTGACGACGTTACGTTGCTCAGTATTTCTTTGACAACCATGAATAGTGAACGCTCTCAGTGAATTAACATGGAAAAATTTGTTATTGTTATGTGATATAATACTTTTATTTAGAAGTCCTCAATCCAACCAATATCAGATTCTACTCTGGGGGAGTCTGCTCCTTGTGTGAACCTGTTGCAGCGTTTGAGTGATTAAAACTAGAAAAACGGTCGCATTACACAAAAAAGAAAGTTTTGTCTCATCAAGACAATACACCAGTTCACAAATCCGTAATAGCGATGCCCAAAAACAATGAATTAAAGTTGGAATTGCTTCCTTACGCACCCTATTCGCCAGATTTAGTCCCCTCCCACTATTTTCTGTTTCCAAACTTGAAAAAATAGCTCGGTGGTAAAAGAAGAGGAGTCTGTAATTCATGGCTATTTGGAGAAACTCGACGATTCTCACGATAAACAAGGTATCGAAGCTATTGAACATCGCTGGAACAAATGTGTAGAGCTAATAGGAGACTACATAGAGAATTAAAGATATTTTTTTTTGTTAGATTGTTAGATTGGGTACTTCTGGGAATTCCCTCGTATATATACATGTATAGTAAAGAAAGAAGTAGATAGAGAAGGTGTTGGCCTTGAATCGCACGGGTACATCTGCTGTCGTGCTTCGCTGCAAATTTTGTGTTTCCAACCAAATTTCGTGTGCGGAATCGTTGCGAATGTTGGAAAAGGCTTACGGTGATTCAGTAATATCAAAAACATGAGCCTACGGGTGGTACAATGCCTTTAAGGACGATCGAGAAATCGTTGAAGACATGCCTTGTTCTGGACGACCTCTGACCTCTTCCACTGACGAAAACATTAAAAAAGTGAAGGAAATGATGCACGAAAATCGTCATGCCAGTGTTGGGGAGATGGTAGGAGAGCTCGACATCTCTATCGGAGTCTGTTCGTTCGAATTTGGTGGATATTTTGGCCATGAAACGCGTCCTTGCTCGATTCGTTCCGATAAAGTTAAATTTTCTTCAAGAAAAGTACCGTGAACAGATCTCTTTGGACATCCTAGATCGTGTGAATTCTGATTCCACATTCATGGAGCGCATCATAACTGATGATGATATACAAACCAGTCAACAATCATCGGAATGGAGAAAAGAAATGAGCCGAAACCGAAAAAACCACGTCAAAGCCGCTTAAAAATCGAGACGATGCTCATTGTTTTTTACGATATTCGAGGTTTGATCTATCATGAATTCGTTCCAGAGGGACAGATGGTCAATAAGGAGTACTATTTGACCTATTGAAGCGTTTGCGTGAGCAAATCCGTAAAAAATGTCCGGAAATATGGAAGGAGAATTAATGGATTTGCGATAATAATGCGCCATCGCATAGAGCCTCAATTATGACCGAATTTAAGGCCAAAAAAGCAACAAATCCCATCATTCAACCACCGCATTCACCACATTTGGCCCCTTGTGACTTTTTCCTATTCCCGAAATTGAAATTACCGCTCCGTGGAACCCGTTTTCAGTCGATCGAGGACATAAAACAAAATTCGCTGAAGGAGCTGAAGGCCATACCAAAAAATGTTAATGAAAAATTGGAAAAAACGCTGGCATATGTGTGTTTCATCTAATGGAAATTACTATATTGATAATTAATTAAATATTTTCCGTTTTATTTTGGTCATAATGTATATATGTATCTGGAATCGAAACCCGGGCGAGCATCCTACCACTAAGCCACTGACGCTGATAAATTGATCTCGCTAAAATGTAGTCCTGTTCTTCATGTTGACATTTTTTTTTTTGTATGAGGAACTCTTTAAATCCTTAAATTTAAGATGTAATATTTTTTGGATCTGATACTTTGGTACTATTACAAGTTAATTGGTTGTTTGTGTTTCGTAAATACTTGGAGGCACTTTTAAAAATGGAATTCTAGCATTATCAAGGAAAAATTTGAATTTGCACTTGTTACCCCTCTGGTTCTCAGCCCGTCAATTATAAACTATGGCAGAATGCCAAAATTTTGGTAAAATACAAAACAGAATAATACGGACTGCGCCATTAAACTTTTTTCAATAAATAACTTAAAAAGTGGTTACACATGTAGGTCATACCAAAAGTAGTGAATTTATAATTTCTATAGTCAAGAATTCATCAATCTATAGCGAATTAGTTGCTGAAGATTGGAATTGAAACCGGCTATTTTCTGTATTGAAGAGAGATTCATCAAGGTAAAACAGTAGATACGCGGAAATACTTGACAAGAAATTACAATCATGTATTTGCTTTATTATTTTATTAGTATAGAATCAACTAAAACATTTTCACGATTTAAAAATCAGCATATTCCATCGTACTAGCGATATGGCAATGAACACAACGTTTCTAGTGTTTAATCGCAAAAGCAGTCGAAGCCAACTTCTGATTCACTCGTTATGTCGATGACGTCGAAAGTAAATGTTTGCCGCCGTCTTAAAAGAAGCTGAAACGTTATGAAAGACGGTATAGAGAAATAGACGCTAGCTAAGCCTTAAGCTCATGTGGCTGTAAGCGAAAGCTATAATTTTCGTTAGTCAGCTAGAGTTATCGCTAGCGGCTTTAGAGCTTCAATTGAGAGAGAGTGAGTCATGATTTGCATACCAATACCGACAACGCATATTTCGGTTAAATTTCAAGCGTTTTCGCAGATTTGAAATTCAACTTTAGTGCAGAACAAACGAATGAGCCGACCAAACAATCACTTTAATGAATGATGTCTGAAAGTTGTTTGGTAATGGGCGTTTAGATTCTGTTTTTGGGCGAAACGATGATGAGAAAAAATTGAAAAAGTATTCTTGAAATGGCAATCAATCAGTTATTTATAAAATCTGTGATATGAGGGTAAAATAAACTTAAAAAAAAGCTAAGAAGCAGATGATTTTCTCTTAAATACGCCTGGGAGTAATAATGGTCTTGAACTATAATTTCGAGCCACTTTGCTTCGAATCTGTTGGAGCAATCAACCCAAAAAAATTTTTCACACTAATTTTCAAGAACTATGATTGATTCGCAACAAACATGAAGATTTGCACGACAAATTCGAATACCATTTGTAATCATTGTTTGAAAACCACTTATTCTATCACCTCTCGTAAAAATCGCACAAATTTTAGAAATTTAAACAAAACTATTTTTCTTGGACTTAATGGAAGCTATCGACCTGTTTCTCGTTTCTGGAAAGGTGAGCAGATAAAGATGTTCAGTGGGGACTGTTTAATATCTTAAGTCACCTTGATTATGCTGATTAAAGATACTCGATACACACTAAAACTTCTGTCGTAATAGAGTTTGGACAATGCATGTACAGCGATTGCGCGGGAAATTTTGTCCGAAATTTGAATTTTCTCATTTCTTTTTATTTTATGAAGTAAACACAATCATAATGGATTTTTAATTTACGAAAGTTATATTTATTTTCGATTGTAATGAGACTTACATATATTTAAAAACTTGTAGTTTAACGCAAGTTTGTGCTCGTGTATGTACATTTGAAAACCGTCAAACTCAATTTTGCTTGTTTTTCACATTTCTTATGTTGCTTTTGCTTCTAAACTCACTCTGAACTGTTGGTATTATAGCATTGTCCAAACTCTATTAGGAGAGTAGTGTTAGTGTGTATCGACTATCTCTAATGCAAATGACGTTTGTGGCTTGCACATAACCGTTCGGACTTAGAGTCAAATGCTCGATCGTTGCATTCTAAATGCAAAGTGACAGGACTGAAAATAAATGAACGTAAAACTACATAGGTTCGAGTGCAGCGATTGCTTTTAACGGGTAAGATGTGGATGAGGCGAAATATTTTTTTTTATCTCGGCAGCATTGTCAGCATGGGCGGCGGAGCCGAAAAGGATATTGAGGCTTGCTCAACAATATACACTCTGATTTCATCTCATGTATAAAATGTTGCATGTAGATTATGTGAAAATTATATCCGAAAACGATCTTAATGAATGTCATTCTCCCTTAATAAATACTTAAGTGAAAATTGTAGTAATTTCTAACTAACTAATTCCAAAATATGACTAAGTCAGCTTGATGGGAGAAGTATTATGTCAGTGTTACCGTACGTTTTCGCAAATAATCATCAGAGTGTGCCATATGATAAGCAATATTTACACATTCATGATCATTGCAATTATAAATTTAATAATTATGATTTTTCAATGAGTAAATAAAAAAGTATATGAAGGATTATTATCATTGATTAAATATACGAGCATATTTACAAGTATAGACAACTGGTATAAGAGAGACAGAATAATTCTGAAGGTATTCCATATCCATTAAAACAAATCTAAGTAATTACAATCCATGGCTATAAGGTGAATCTATCAAAGCTTGCAGTATCGGCACTACCTACAATTTATTACACAGCAACATCACAAATATAAATTAAAATGTTTTTTTTATTGTTTAATAATGCCCGTGAATAATTTGATGTTTCAAAAATTGTTATGTAATAGATATCCACAGGCTTTAGGAAATAGAAAGAATCGTAAGCATATTCACGATTAATTAATTAATGAAATAATAATGCTTAAAGATGGTATGCTGTTTTACATACTTGCGATTTAAAATTCAGTAAGCCTGTGATTGGAAAGAACATGGCCAGAGCTAAACAGGATATGTGACCACATCAAAGGAATCATTTTTGGTAACACCGGGAGATGGAGGGATAAATTTTTTTATGCAGAAACACAGTACTGCTCTTAGGTAAGGAAGAAGAAAATTAAGATTTGGGAGGGTTCATTCGGAAGAGGGTGTTGATATTCGCCTTGAACTTCTGGATGTTATTTTTATTTGGGGACACATCAGGTGATAGTGTGTTCCAAGTTCGCGTTGAACCGTGTATTAACCGTGTATTAACGACATCTGATTGCAGCTCACAGACCAAATCGGCTTCATCTGACCGAACAAATCAAAGCTCCCCGATATGCCATGGGATTTCCGTTTGGTCGCGATTGATATAACGCAAACAATTTTAATATGGCAGCACCTTACTTTTGGCCGGGTAAAAGGGTGTAACTTTTGATGTGATATATGTATTTGAATAAATTTTTGACATACTACAAAGTTAAAAAGTACCCTGAATTGCTCATTTAAACGAACCGCGCTTGAGATATTGTGAAAATCCTTTTTTTTTCCAGGTTGGTACATCTGTCAGTTGTTTAAATGTCACTTTTGAACGCAATCTGTCAAATAGTTTGTGCGTAATAGCTTTGTAAACAAGTCATTGTTTGGTGTATTCTGCAAATTTCGCTATTTTTTGCAGAAACAGTATCGCATTGCTGTCGTTAAAGAAATTCCTTCTTTGGGCCAAAGTATTATCGAGGCATCGTTACCGGTGACGAAACATAGGTCTATGAATATGAAACGAACCAACAATCATTGGAATGGCGCTTCTCAGACGAGCCAAAACCCAAAAAACCACGACACAGTCGTTAATCAAGGCTTTGGTTACCCTTTTTTTGATTGCCGTGAAATGGTGCACTCCGAATTTCCGCCGCCAGGCCAAACAAGGGTATTATGTGAGCGTATTGAAGCCTTTGAGGGAGAATTCCGGAATTGTGGAGAAACAACTCGTGGTTTTTTCACCACGACAATGCACCGGCTCACACATCTCATCTAGTACGCAACTATTTGACCAAAAACAACGTTAATAGTGTTCTGCAAGCTCCGTATTCACATGACATGGCCCTGTGTGACTTTTTCCTGCTCGCACGACTCAAACTACCACTTCGCGGAAAGCATTTTTGACGATTGAGGCGATAAAGGAGAATTTGCAGAAGGAGTTGAAAGCGGTTCCAAAATTGGCCTATTGAAGTGTTTTGAAAATGGGAAGAAGCGTGGGAATATGTATGTATATGAATATATCAAACGAGAATCCCATGGCAGATCACAGCTTAACGACCAAATCGTAGTTCACCAACTAGATCGCAGTTCACCGACCAAACCGCAGCTCACCGATTGGAAAAAGAGGCAAAGGACAGAAACAGTTCTCTTCCACAAGGCGCGATCCTGAGTATCGGCCTTTAGTTATCCCCAGGAGTTGTTTATTCCTCTGGCTTCACTTCCACGTGCTACATGTTCGAACAACCCGACATCTTCCTGGAGAATTAAAATCCAGAGCATCTTCGAGATCTTTTGATTTTTTTTATGTAGCCGAACACAACTTAGGGGGTCACCCTTTAATGCAATTTACACAGTCATGTCGGTAAGGGAAAAATAGGAGTTAAGGTTAAACGGGATTAAAAGGAGGGAAAAGCCCAAAATGCCGGTGGACGTTGAGTTTGAAACGTCGAAGGTCATATGACAATGGGAATACAGCTTCTGGCAAAGCTTAGAAGTTCGGGGTGCGAATGACAGCCTATATTTAACTGTACGGAAAGTTGGAAGCTTAACAGTTAACTTGTGTGCGCTTGAAGCTAGGCGAAATGTGTACAGAGGTGGAAAAAGTTTAGCAAGTTCCTCACTGCATTTACCATGAAAGTAGCGGTAGTAAATGCTTAGTAGTCCGAAATTTCTGCGATGTTCTAGGGAGTCTATAGAAACCGTGTTGGCTTCATCTCCAATTAGTCGGAACGCTTGTCTCTGGACACAATCGAGCATCGCAAGTTGCGTTTTGGGTGTCGCAGCCCTTAAATGCGAATTGTACTCGAGGCGTGGTCTAATGTAGGCCTTATAGATATTTACTAGGTCACTGGGAGTAAAATATTTTTTACATCTTCGGAGAACTCCTAGGCGTTTGGAAGCGTCAAGTGCTACGTCGAGTATGTGTTGGTTCCAATTAAGATGGTTTATTTTAATGCCAAGGAGTGAGAAGTAGAAGAGTCTGTATGTATCGGATTGAGCGTTGACGACAGAAGGTCATTGATAAAAATAAGCAAGAGTGTGGGTTATAAAACAGGGCATTGGGGGACTCCGGAATCTATGGGAAAAGAAGAAGATGTCAGGTCATACAATACGACTTGTATGGTGCGTTTTATGGTTTCTTCAAAGTGCGACCCATCCACCTTTGAATAATTAACAGTCTGTCCATTTGTACTCCAAAGTTCGTTGTTGGATATCACGTCTGGCCGAAATATCCCTAAAATGCTTCGGAGGCATTGGATCACGAAAGATTCTTGGCAAGTCGAACGGCCACTTTCCACGTAGTACAACCATATAACAACAGGGATTTGAAGCATGCGTCAAACACTCGCAGCTTCGTGCGAAGAGAGATCTCTCTTAACTTCCAGAAAGGAGAAAGGATACCGAAGACATGACGAGCTTTATTTATACGAGCCTCAATATTCTTAACAAAAATCGAACCCATGTACATTTATTTGGTTTTGCGCACTTTTATTTTCAGTCCTGCATGTAGAATACAACGAGGAAACAATGACTCTAAGTCCGAACGGTTAAATGCAAGCAAATACACGTCATCAGCATAATCAAGGTGACGGAAGCTGTTAAACAATTCCCCATCTTCCAGTGCAGATTTCAAAATTTATTACCACCAGAAACAGGGTTGGTGATAATATGCAGCCTTGGCTGACACCCGTTCGTACAGGAAAGCTCTCCTCTATGTAAGACACGACATCTTGCATCTTCCTAGAGTTCTTTAACCATAGCTATAAACTTATCTGGAATACCTCTCCTACGTAAAGCATTCCATTTGTAATCTCGCAAGACCACCGTTTACAGAATCCAGCTTGATAGCTTCGAGATTTCTTTCTACAACATCAGTAAGTAGACATATACCACGCCAATTGACACGATCCCGAAGATCGCCTTTTTGACATTTATATATATTCCGGATATATTCCTTTTTTTTACAGAATGACTTGTGTTATAGGCAATGTCGGCCTTTATGTGTAATGCACAAACACAGTCATGGAGGGAAAGAATGGGATTAGGAAGGTAGGGGAAGGAGAGTGAGAACGACCGTAACGAGTGGTGAAGCTAGTATATTTTTTCAGTTGTACTGGCTGCTACTGAAAAATATTTGCAGATGTTATGGCGGAGTGAATGATAGGAAGCGAATAGAAACTATCTACTGAGTATCTAGCCTCATCTCAGTAAATAGTGTGAGGAGTATATTGGCTGTTATTTCCGGGTGTGCTTTAAGGAGTTTGGTTGGTTTTAGTCCATCTGTAAATATCAGAGAAGTATTCCTTCCATCGCCACAAATAGTTTGCATATTAAGAAGAGTTCCGTTGACATCTCTCACCAGGTCGTTGACGGTGAATTTCCTGTTCGTCAACTTTTTCATAATTTTAAATAGCGAACCCTTATCCCCGAGGTAAACCGCAGATACCGCCTTATAGGCTAGATCTTCAATGGCCCTTCTCTTGAAAGAAAACATCCGGAAATCTTTTCTTTCAATTCGAAATACACTGTGAAAACATTCACCAAGCCCTTCTCTTGTCATGTCTAACAGCCTTCTTAAGCTGTATTAGCATCGCAAGTCGGGAGTTCCTTGGTTGACATCGGGTTTAGAAACGATTGCCAATTTGGCTTTTTTCCGATCGCCAACCTTATTCCATGTGTTTTGCGACATTCTGGGTTTCTCACCGCTTTGCACATATCCCACAATTCTTCAGCACTTGTGTTTCTGGTTGCCTCCCACTTGGCATCCAGTGTGCGCTTTTCATATCCGCCCAATGTGAATAACTTTTCGCATAGAATGGTGGTATACTCGCTTTTTTTTTTGGGTATTCAAAGTTTATCGACATTAAGCTTGCGCTTAATCTAAAGAATTTGTGTCCGTCCGGTTTGCACAATTTTAAGCAGGCAACCATCAAGTAGTGATCCCTCCTCACGTCAGCTTCACGCATCGCTCGCACATCGAGGAGACATCTGCTCCATCGGCGACTTCGGCGACAAATGCTCGATTTGGTTCTGCGTACCACCATCAGGGGAAACCCAAGATGTTTTGTGGTGAATATTGTGTGGAAACAGGGTCGCTCCAATGATTATTTACCGAGTACTACAAAACTCCGTGAAAAAATTCGCTGTTTTTGGGTCTCCTAATCCAAGGTCGTGACGCGTCAACCCAAGAGTCACCATGCTTTCCCATGACGTTTTTTTAGTCCAGTGGTGTCAGAGCCAACCTGAGCGTTCATATCTCCTGAGATGGAACCTGACGAGGAATAAGCTCGTAGGTGGCACTCAGCCATAAAACTCCTCTTCGTCACCAGGTGTTGCGTGTCCTAAGTCTAACGACGATAATCATATTCGAGATTGGATGCCAGTTGATGAGACTGTATCTCGTTCTCGGTGTAGGGACATCCGCCATGCCATTTTTGGCTTCACACTCAGGACCAACGCTCGGGGTTGGTTCTTCTCCTGATACTGTCCACCTGATTTCGCTGAAGCCCAAGATTTGGATGTTATAGTGCTCCATTTCACGGTCGATCAATGACTGGCGTTGTATGGACCGAGTGACCACAGCCCTTTCACCTTTATTCAATGTTCAAACGTTCCAGAAGCCAATCATAGTCCGTTTTCGAATGCCAAAAGTCGTTACCGTAGGGTCCACCCGTATCTGAGGTTCTGTATCCGTTCCTCGTATCAGTTCGAGATTTAGATCACGATAAGCCTATGATCTAGTAAGTGTCCATTTATCATTTAGGGCATGCAGGACTAGATATGCGTGTATTCTACTGCCACCATGCCAACAAGGGAAACTGCGCTGAACAGTAAACAGAAATGATCAGAGAGCAAGACAGTGAGCTGCGCCAGTGAACAGGGAGGCATTGCATCAAGGCGCAAAATGACTGGTAATAGAAGAGCTGGTCTTTTTTTTTACAGATATCAGAACAAACAAACCCAATTTAACGAATATTTCCAATTTTATTTATTGAGCAGTCAATAATACTGATTGCGGATATAATAAATTTTGAGTATTATCGATCTCCTTACTTTCTCGTTTATTAATTTCAAAATGCCAAACATTAGTACATGCCCAATACATCCTATACTATTCTACTAGAACGTAAATCGTGCTTTGTGTGTCGTTTTTGAATTGGAATTTGGCGGATGATTGACTCGGATAACATGTGCCCAAATAGAAATTTGAGGTGTACATCATTATATCGGAAGGCTGACGATCATAAACATATTCCTACAAGTAAATACAAATACCGCGAGTCATTATGTCGTTTGAATTGAAAATTTGTGGGTAGCTAAATTGAATGATTGACTTTCAGTTTTGAATGAAAGAGCAGAAATGAAACGAGCCTATAAGCCCAAACTAAAAGAAATCACAAACCGGAGTCGTATATACGAGAGTATAAATAACTCCATTAAGTTCTTAGAGAAAATCGTTTAAAAACCCATCACCATCAATCACTCGTCTAAATTCTTTGTTCTTTTCCATTCCTACTTTACTAAATATTCTCCTTCTTTCTTTTGCAGCACTGCTTCCAATTCTGTCGTTAGGATCTAACATCGAATCGAAAGAGGTCTATTTAAATGGTTCGGCATATCTGCGGCTCGTAACTCCAATGCCCATTTGGGGTCATTCGGCAATTAGTTTGAGATCATGCAAAGGTAAGTTAATAAATGTTTTTTTTTACAGGTTTTTATCTGCTTGCAAAGAATTTTATCTATTTGCACTTATCATTGAGCTGTCAGTCTTATCTTAACAAGAATGGTGGCTCCCATAAATAATAAGTTATTGTATGTCCATGTCTCAAATGAAGGCACCTGCTAACTACTTAAGTGTTGTGTGTTAATCGAATTGACTTTTCCATATTTTTCTTTTTATTTATTGCTTAGCAGGGTATGCACCTAAATTTGTTAATTTAGTTTCGAAATAAATTTAGTACATGCCCTCAAATTATGATACGCTGCAGGGAGTATCATGTTTCTGTTTCGAAAAAAAATTCCTTTGCCAATTATAAATGGAGAGTTTATCGATTTTAAAGTCGTCCATAAAGATTGCATTTGAGTTATCTTGTAGGAAAATTTTAATAAGATTTATTTCAGTGCCCTGCATAAGGAATAGTATTAATTTCTCGAAGTATAATTTCGAAAGAATGTAAAAATTCCAATTTTAAGCTGATGTCGATTTGGTTGCCCATGAATTTGTGATTTATACTTAATTCTTGTGCTTGGATTGTGGCATTACTAGCTGAAATTTATAATCTATATTTTTCTTAAATAAAAATTTAGAAAATAGTGAATTAACTTTTCATTAAAAATAAGAGCGGGCTTTCAGAGAAGCAGGAGAATTTTACAATTTCCGCGACCATTCTAAGTCATTATGGGGAAGCTCAGATAAAAATAAAAGAGGTGAATAACTTGTAGAATTGTTTAAAGGGTCAAATACGATGATAGCAAATAAAGGTAAAGCGTACACCACACAGTACTATGGTATCCCTGTCATCGACCTCCGGACTGAAAGATTGTTTGGTTTCTCATGAAGAGTCACTATTCGACCACACATGGATAACTTTCACAATAGACTAGGAGGCTTCCGTGGCGTAGTGGGCAGCGTGCTTGCTTCACAGTCAATAGGTCGTAGGTTTGATTGCCACTCCAGACAATGGGATTTTTTTAAGAACGAATTTTCAGTTGCTGCTGGCGATGAAAAATTATTCGAAATACAAAATGGGCCAACGGTGTAAAAATGAAACAATTCCACTTCAAGAAGGTCTGTATACTCAGTAGATGGTTTCTGTTCGCTTTCTATCATTCAGTCGCCCATAACAACTGCAAATATTTGTCAATGGCAGCCAGTACAACTGAAAAATATACCAGCTTTTCCACTCGTTACGGTCGTTCTCACTCTCCTTCCCCTACCTTCCCAATCAAATTCCTTCCTTCCATGACTGTGTTTGTGTCTGTACCACAAGTCATTCTGTAAAAAAAAATAGACCGTGATGCTCCTAGCATCGTATCGTATAGAAATTCTAGAGCCACAAATTGGCAGGCTTTAGGAATCCACCCAGAAACTTGTTGGGTCACTCACCCACACTCTCTATACAGGGGACCGGTGCCATTGAGGAGAACGTTAACTTCTTAACAACTGCTGTTATGAGAAGTTATGATATGGCTTGCACCATGAACAAATCTAAAGTGACAAATGGAGCAAACTTCTGGAACGGTAAGCTACATGCATTACGCCGTAAAGCTAGGAAACTGCAAAATAAAGCACGAAATAGTAAGCGAGAAACTGAATGGGAAGCTTATAAATCCGCGTTGAGTGAATTTAAGCACTCTACACGCACGGGAAAGATGCAATCTTGGCTGCAGTTCTGCGCAACTATTGCAGCTAGACATAAGAGAGTTCTGTCAAAGGCCCTTCCATGGTCGGGTTCCCGCAAAGGAGCGATGGTACATGGACAGAAACATTGGAGCTGCTTCTGGATAGTCACTTCCCGGGATGCGGAAATTCAGATGAAACTCTGAGGCGGTTAAATTGCTGTGACTATAACCGGGATATAGTGACAATTTAGCCGCTTCTCGCATAGGGGATGAAATAATAACCAGGGAAAAAACAATATGGGCAATAAACACCATCAAGTCTTTTAAGTTAGCGGGACCAGCCTGGAAAGAATCGTTGTAGGGCTGGTTAACAGTTTCAAGGTCTGTCTTCTTCTAAGGTATATGCCTTCGAAGTGGAAAGAGGTGAAGGTGGTTTTCATACCGAAAGCAAACAAAAGTAGTTATAGCCGAAGGACTACAGGCTAGTGATGTCAAAAAAGTAACTATTCGTTGCACGAGTACTCGTTACCGACTGAAATCCAAAGTAACGAGTACCCACGTAGATTTATATTTGTTACTTAAGTAACGAAATGAGCTCCCGAAAAAGTAACTGAACTGCCAAAAGTTTCCGTTACTGTTTCGTTGCTCAAGTATTCGTTTTACATACAAAAAAAGCACCTATACCGAAAGTAATGTTTAGTTGCTTTTTTTGATACATCACAGGATGGAAACCTACACTTGTGCGCAACACCGTACCGCCATTTCAAAACAAGAACGAGAAGGACTACTCTTAATCTGCCTTAGACCAAGAATGTCGTCAAGTGGAGATGTGGCGCTCGGCGGCAGGACAGGCAGTCGTTACTAGTGTTAGGGTTGTGGGACCAATGATACCAGATTGCAGAATTTTTTAATGTTTGGAGTGATAAGGGATTTTTTTCACAATTTGAGAAATTTTTGTTGAAGAAAATTTCGATTCATTCACATTGTCGTTTTTTTTACATTAGTGTTTAAAAGTATTTTCTACTTAGAAGAGAGATAATTAAAAAGTTTGATACACAAACTAGACCAACGAAATCAAGAGCTGTTCACAAGTGATTTCTTGTTGCATATATGTATATACCTAGTCCTGCCATAAGTTCTGTCACATAATTTCTCACATTGGCAACAACTTTATTTTATGAGTGACATTTCAATATCGGCCAGTTTTATAAACGTCATAATGTTGTTGACAGTTGATGGTCATTTAAAGTGTGTTCGTTAACGTGTGAAGATGGAATGGGGTGTAATAGAAAACCGAACTGTAGTGATTGCACTACATAAGTGTGGAAAATCCGCGAGTGAAATTTTCAAGTTGATGTGCCCGTTAAAAATAACGCAAAGATTTGTGTATCGTGCGATCCAGAGATATAACGCGATCCAGACTATTGAAGATCGACCTCGTTCTGGACGTCCGCGTGATGTACGTTCTTCTGCTGCCATCAAAGCGGTCGAGAGTCGAATTCGTCGAAATCCGCTTCGTAAACAACGAATCATGGCTCGAGAGATGAACATCTCCACCCGAAGTATGTCTCGCATCATAAAATCTGACCTCGGGATGAGTGCCTTTCGACGATCAACGGGACATTTGCTGACTGAGCAGTTGAAGCAAATTAGGAGCACCAGATCGAAAGAGCTCCTTCGGCGGTACGGCAACAACAAACATCGAGAAATTTTATTTACCGATGAAAAAATTTTTACGGTGGAGGAACATTTCAACCGCCAAAATGATAAGGTGTATGCCCACAGCTCCGCAGAAGCCCGAGAAGTTGCCACTAGGGTACAGCGAGGACATCATCCAGCATCAGTCATGGTATGGTGGGGTGTCAGCTACGAAGGGGTCACCGAGCTTCATTTTTGCGAAAAAGGCGTAAAAACTGCAGCGAAAAATTATCAAACGGACATCCTGGAGGGATGTGTGAAGCCTCTGAACTCTACGCTATTCAACAATCGACATTGGGTTTTCCAGCAAGATTCTGCGCCAGCCCACAAAGCTCGAACCACACAAGCGTGGTTGGAAACCAATATTCCACAGTTTATAAGGGCGACGGAATAGCCTTCTGGGAGCCCAGATTTGAATCCCCTGGACTACAAACTGTGGGCGGAGTTAGAGTCCATGGTGTGCACGAGACGACACCCAAATATCGAGAGCCTTAAGCGATCTTTGACAGAAGCAGTAGCTAATTTTCCGCTAGAAACAGTGCGTACTGCTATCGATGACTGGCCCAACAGATTAAAGAGCTGTGTTAAGGCTAAAGGCGGCCACTTCGAATAATTTGTTGCTTATTTTACTTCCATTAGTATGCCAAAATAAAATATATTTTCCTTTGTCAAAAACTCTTTTTCATTTATACAAAAATTGCCCATATACGTGTGACAGAACTTATGGCACGACTAGGTAGATACTGCATTTGGTACTAGGGGCGATTTCTGCATGTGGTAATAGGGGCGGTTTTCGAATGACCAGTTCGTCACTAGGTATAGACCCGGAATCGCGAGCACCTTCACTCGAAGTTGCTCAACCATGGCGGAAGCGATCGGAAAAACCGGTTTTTTGGGAGATGATCGAGCAATTTCCAGGAGACGCGAAAAAGATATTGGAGCGAGCGGTCAGTGGTCGCGTGGAAAAAAAAAGAAAAAGGCGTACAGACGTACCGGTAGGTAGCGCGAACTCTCCGTCCTCCCCATTTCATTATTTTTTTCCTTCGTCTATTTTTTGAGGTCCGGAGGAAACCCATCATCTGATAGCGGAATGGAGTGATCCATTTCGTTACACATCCCTGCAACATGATATGGCGGTCATTTCAAATACACGAGTCATCTGAATAAAATGTAACGATTACTTTCCTTAAAGTAAAACTTAAAGTAACGAAACTTGACATCACTACTACAGGCCAATAAGCCTAACATCTATCTTTCTAAAAACCTTTGAAAGACTGATAGATATTCACATAAGAGCCACCGTAAACATCGCCGACCTCAGTCCTTCTCAGCATGCTTACGTGAAACGTGAAATGTGGAAACGGCACTGCACACGGTAGTATCGAAAATTAAAAAATCTATTGAAATCAAGGAGTACACTTTAAGTGCTTTTGTGGATGTAGAGCGTACGTTCAATTATAGGGTTAGACGATTGAACTGTTACCTATTCAAACGGCCACATTTTTTTTGTGTGAATTTATTCACATCACAAAAATGTGTGGAAATAATCAAAATTTCAGAATCCATTCACTTTAGCTCAATGTGGCCACCTTTTGCCTTGACTATGGCCTTCAAACGGTTAAAAAATGAGTTGCATGCTGCACGAATGTGATGTTGCGGTATTTTGGCCCATTCCCGTACAATGGCTTTCTTCAGCGCATCCATACTGGCATATTTTTTAGTCCTCACGTTGCTCTCCTAAATGCATGCCCCAGATGGAATAGTCCATCGGATTTGCATCTGGCGAATTCGAAAGCCATTGTGTGAACGAAATGAAGTGTGGAACATGGTTTTTTAATCATTCTTGGTTCACACGAGCTTTATGAGACGGTGCCGAGTCTTGTTTGAACGTCCATGGTCTACGACCGAATTGTTTGCGTGCCCACGGCTCTAAGCAGCTTCCAAAACATTTTCCCGAAAATAAGTCGCATTGACTTTAACACCAGGCTTGATGAAAACGATTGGACAGCGTCCATCGGCGGTCGCAGCTGCCCATACCATTACTTGAGATGAAAAATTACTTCGGGTGGCCATTCGTAAGCTCAAATTTTCGTAAGTGCGTTCAGTTAAGTAAACACGATCATTTTTAAAGTTTATGAACTGCTCAATAGGGAAATTTTTCTTATCAGAGAACACAATGATTGGAAATTCGCCACGTTCGTGCAAGCGTAACAACTCCTTTGCTCTTTCGAGTCTAACTTGTTTTTGCTTTGGTGTAAGATCGTGAGCCTTTTGAAACTTGTAAGGCTTTACCTCGAGCTCATTTTGGAATATCCGTCGGATGCTTCGCTGGGATATTTTCAGTTCTTTGGCAATTCGATTACCACTACGACGCGGATTTCGTTCAAGTCGAGCCTTCACTTTCCGAACCATTTCAGGTGATGTTGCTGTTTTTTTTCGTCCACCACCACAGCGTTTGGCAATGCAGCCTGTATCGTTATAACGATTTATGGTGCGATACACAAACATTTTATTCACTTTGAGATGGCTGAGCTCACGAACAATAGCTGATTGTGATATTCCAGCCAAATATAACGCAATCACACTATTACGCAAATGCCAGTGGTAGCTTGTAAACAATATAAAAAGCTGTCATTGGTATGAATTTCACATAGCTGTCATTATCGGTTTGCCCAATGCCTTCTATAGTAGAAAGCCGAGTAACTGAATCCAACAACAACACGTTGGAGTCATAACAAACATGACAGTTCCATACAAATTCGAGCGCTTTTGTATGGAGCAGACACGGCGGGCTTCGTAAGAATCACGTTTATTCTTAAATGCAGTGTTAAAGATAGTTCAGCTTTCTAAGGTACTTTATTGATAGTGCTCGGCATGTAATTATGACACGTTGATATTAGTGCAAAGGATTTTTAATTGAAAAAAGTGCGATCAAAGTTAAATCTCGGCTTCTCACACTGAAGAAAATCTGTCACTCATATTGTGCAAAGTTCTCCGGTTAATTTTCACACAGAAAATTGTAGAATTTTAGTTATTACGAAAAAGTGTGCACTCGCGTAATATTTTCGTACTTAATTTGAACTAATTATTCTCTTTTCTTGTTTTCGGCAAAACGTATTTTTACGACAAGTTTGTAGAAAAATAATACAGGTGGTCTTGTGAAATGGAAAAATCCATGATGTCATACCCATTGGAGTCATTCAAGATGGCCGCTACGTCAGTTCTGCCCAGCTTGAGATGTAGAAAGCATTAGTTTGCCAGATATACCGGTGTGAAGTTGGTAACACTTCAATCGCCTAACCCTGTATATATGCACCAATGCGCTAATAGGCGCGCTAATCGCACATGATGTAAATTGACTGAATCTATTCGTAATATGTTGTTAGGTAGAAATACTACTGCGATAATGGGAAACGACTCTATGTCAAAACAAGTTAATGGGAAGAACACCAAAACCTTTACTTTGGTTGCTAGCTGTGAATGGTATTTTCTCGTTGTTAAACGCTGCTAGTTATTGTACTGTCGCCTATGTGGATGACTTTGTCATCCAAATTAGTTGGAAATATCCTACGATTTTAGGCGAACTGACGCAAAGTGCATTAAACCTGGTTCTCAGTTGATCTAATTCGTGTGGATTGAGAATCAACCCTAAAAAGACTACGATCATACTCTTCACTAGAAGACGACGTATAGAAAGATTCAATATGCCATCCATTGGGGGAGTTGGTTTAAGTCTTCCAGATAAAGTAACTTATGTGGGAATCATCTTAGACAGCAAACTCAGATAGCGACTGAATGTCGAGGAAAGAATTAAGAAAGCAAATAATGCCTTCTTCATACGCTAAAGAACTTTTAGCAAGAAATGGGGACTTAAACCAAATATGGTAAGGTAGATGTACATCAGTATAATACAACTAATCGTTATTTACGGTGCGCTGATACGGTGGGGAAGTACCGAACTGAAATATGTTCAATCGCAATTGAGTCACATTCAGAGGATAGTCGGCATAGGCATAACGGGGCCTTTCATACAACGCCCACAGCAGGATTGGAAGCCATTTTGGGTCTTCTTCCGCTGAGTGCAATAATTCTAGAGAAGGCAGGTATCACAGCTGTCAGCCGAAGCGTATGAAAAGGGAATTTTCTTTCCCAAGCTATAATAGTGCTACTTCGTGTCAATTTTAAAGATGCTGAACTTTTTGACTCCGGATATTAAGTTTTTCGTCGGGATCGTCACCTCGATCTCCTTGACGCATTAGTTGGTGGCGTTGCACTCTGTGCTATTAATCGGAAATTCTCCGCTACGTCCATCGAGGTTCCTGAATCCAGTGAAATTGAGTTTATCTGCGTGGCTCTTACAATTGGAGATATAAGGCTTTACATCATCACTACCTTTATCTCAACATCAGGCGTTCCTAGCGTTTACGAGTCCGTCTATAACGCTACTGAGAGAATCTGCGATCTTATGCGTCCTACCGATGAGCTGCTTATTTTCGGAAATTTTAATCTACCTTATGTGACATGGTGTCGCTCCGAAGATGACGATTGCCTGATGCCATCTTTCACTGGAAAGGCTTCTCGGCAAGACCCACATTTTTTGGGCTGCAATTGACTACAAGTTTATTTCAGTCCAATCATATAGCCAACAGTCTTAGAAGGTGCTTAGACATAATTTTTCATTTGGATTCAATTGCAAAAAATAACATTGCTAATGAAGTATCATATCAATTTAATTTTAATAAAGCTGATTTTGCTGTTTTGAACCAGGACATATTATCATGCGATTGGTCGCGCGTTCTTAAAGAACAAGATGCCGAGATAGCTACTTCAAATTTTTACAACACGCTTTTTACTTACTTTACACGGTGTGTACCGGTCACCTACGACAAGTAGATAAAACGGTTTCCATGGTTCGATGACGATTTGACTCATTTGAAAAATTTAAAAATTAAAGCATGAAAGTCATACTGTCTCTCGAGAACCGATGCGGACTACGTTTTTTACTCTGAGCTACGTGATTTGTTCGTTAGTCAGTCTACTGCGGCGTATAATAATTACGTCAGTAAAATAAAATCAAGCGATCAATCAAGGATAATCCTAAGCAGCTCTGGAGTTTTGTGAATTCCAAAAGGCGCACTGATGGTTATCCTGCTTCTATGTCCTTCGACGGTGCAGTCAGTGATGACCGCTTAGCTATAAGCAACTTTTTTGCCGACTATTTCCGTACTGCTTTCACTGCCTCAAATCATATTATTAGTCCTGAGGATTTCCATTACATGTTGAAGTTTCCTTCCACCTCATTAGAGATGAAATATCTTCATATTGAGGAAGCGATCGTTTTAAAGTTTATTTCAAGCATCGCGGATAGTTTTTCTAGAGGTCCAGTCGGCGTCCCTACTGCCGTATGAAAGCGTTGTAGTACCTCTCTGGTTCTGCCTTTATGTTATATATTTAACGCTTCTCTCAAATCGGGGATATTCTCTAGTTTGTAGAAATATTCCACTATCAGACCATTGCTCAAGAAAGGTGAAGGAATTGATGTGTGTAACTATCGTCCTATTGCTAATCTTTCTTGCATTCCTAATTTGTTCGAGGCTGTTGTTTGTGATATAACGAATTAGACCAGTCCAACACGGGTTTACCAAAGGTAGGTACGCCACAACAAATCTAATGGAATTTTCCAATTTCACTATTCCAGTGATTGACGGCGGTAAGCAGGTTGACTGCATATATACCGACTTTAGCAAAGCTTTTGATAAAGTGGACCATACTATTCTTGCTTACAAGCTATACGCACTTGGATTTTCTTTTGTTGTCATAGATTGGATCAGATCTGACCTATCTAATCGTACCCAAATAGTGATTTTTCGAGGAGTTTATTCCTCTGCTATACCCAATACATCTGGTGTGTCACAGGGAATCCATCTAGAACCATTGTTATTTATTTTATTTATTAACGACGTGAGTTCCTACTCGAAAATTTTGCTCTATGCTTACGACGCGACATTGTTTCGCGATATTTCGAATCAGAATGATTGCGGACTGCTTCAAAGTGATCTGCAACGCTTTTTTGACTGGTGTACATTAAACTGTATGCCTTTGAATATTAGTAAATGTGCAAGCGTTTCATTCTTTAGGACCAAATCTACCATACATTTCGATTATGTCCTAGACGGTTGCACACTACAACAGACAGACAAGGTACTGGATCTTGGTGTATATTTTATAACCGCACTTACGTTTGACGATTAAATTGATCAGAAAGGCCAATTCTATTGGGGGTTTCGTTAAAAGATGGTGCAAGGACTTCAATTATCCTTATGTAACTAAGACTTTATACTGTGCTTTTGTACGCTCTATTCTTGAGTATGCTTGTCGGGTGTATTACGAGGAACATAAGAGTAGGATCGAGTCTGTACAGCGAAGGTTTTTAAGGTTCGCTCTAATGGAACTTTCCTGGTCTGATACTTTGCGTCTTCTTCCTTAAGAACAGCGTCTAAAACTCCTTGCTCTAGCGTTGTTTGAGAATAGACGGATATTCCTTAGGGCTGCGTTTGCATTTAAATTAATTTAAGGAGAAATTGATTCCCCATATTTGCTGGAAGCCATAACTTTTACTATCCCGCGTCGATCCTTGAGAAACTATGTGCCCCTCCACATTCCTCATCATCGCACCAACTACAGACAAAACGAACCAATCGCATCACTTTCGCGTATTTTCAACAATAATTACTGCCGAATTGACTATAATTTATCTAGCATGTAGTTGAAGTCATCTTTATGCGACAAATAATTTGTGATTGTTAATTGTTTTAAATTGGATACTCGTATGATGTATTTTTTACGTTTTTTTTTTTGTAACAATATTTTTTGTAAGTAATCATTGTTTTGATCAATTTTGAAATAAATAAATGCTATCAAAGATGCACTTTGTGAAGCATTATAAAGTCACTCTCCTTGACAGACAGCAATGGATTGATAATCATGTCATGCAGAATGACGAGATTGCGATATTTACTGACGGTTCGAAAATGGAAGAGGGAGTAGGTTATGGCATCTTTTCTGAATGTCTTGATCTGTAAATCTCCATGAATCTACCAAAATATGCCACAGTCTTCAACTCGGTGGTAATGGCTATTGCAAAAGGGGCGGAACTAGCCTTGCGTGCAGGTGTAAATGGTAAGCGAGCTAGTTTTTACTCAGACAGCCAAGCTACACTGAAGGTCGTCTCCGATAACAGCTGTAATTCAAAATGCTTGAACCATTGTATGGACATGTTGGAAGGATTGAGGAAAACCTGCACTTAGCGACTTTGTTGGGTTCGGCCAGAAACGGATCTGCCGCTGCCACCGTTGAGGAAGCGGACAATATCGCCACTGTTTAAAGAGTAATTAAGACAATCTACGCCAAAAAAGTGTGAGGAAGGGAAAATCTCAAATGGTTACAAGCTACTCGTGTAACCTCTCGAAGATGTTATGGGGTGGGTTTGATAGAGTGAAATGAATAAAAATATTGAACCTCGAAGGAAACTTTCTAGTAGGTATTGTCATGAACCACTGTCTTATCAGGAAACAGCTCGAGGACTTTGCCTTACAACCGATGACATTTGCAGAGGCTGCGGTAAGGAAGATAAGGCCGTAGAGCATTTCCTCTGTCATCGCCCATGCCTCCGAATAATTCGAAGACAAATTCTCAGAGAGCACTTTTTCGTCGAGCTGAATGATCTCCGGCCCCTTGAATCCGTGAAGCTGATTAGTTTCACCGGTAGATCAGGCTGGCAAAATGATATGTAGGTTCACGTGATACAAATACGGAAGCGTACAATGAGCCCACTGGTGGCCAACGCACATAAGTTTCCAACCCCTCAACAAGCCTAACTTTACCTAAGCCAATAAAATGTGGCTGACTTGTAATAGTTTTCTTTTTTTGTAATTAATTTCTACAATATAAAAACCGAAACGATTATTCTGGTTGTAGATTATCTGTTTTCAATGGCGGTTTGTGATTGTTTTCAAAAATTAAACGTAATGAATCGAACATATATCTATTTTGAATAATTCAAGTAAATCGACAAGAATTGAATCTTCTCGGGGAAGCCCATAAATTTTCGCTCGTTAGGTGTAAGAATTCTGTTACGTAAAGGAAACACCCATTCAAAAGGTCTACAAACAAAGCGATAAAAAAATTCAGAAATTATACAATCACGCTTGGCTTCTTCGCTAACAACTTCACAATCGTTCACATTACTTATGTATTTTTGCCCTTCTTTAACTCGATCGCATTGTGTCTGTAGCGCTTATGCAAAATAACGAACCATAAAGTTAATGTTCCAGCACTGGACGTTACTATAGCTTTTTTATAGTTTAGTTGCAAACAAAAGCATTCCACAACAACGTATAAATCATTCAAAACACAAATGTATTCCATGTTTCAGGTGGAGAAATTCTTACGCAACACTACAACAGGCATCAACTGCAATTATCAGTCTCAAAAGATAACGTTACAATTGTCCTGGACGTGCCGCAGAAGTCCATCTCGAAGGTTATTTCCGAGCGACTTTTGGATAATCAATGGCATACGATTGAATTCCTCTATCAATACGGCAACCTCTACCTGATCATCGATCACAAATCAACAATAATTGGTGAGATTTTCTCATATATTCACCGCTATCATCTTATTTAGCCTGAACTCATTTCTCGATTTTAGCAAACTCCACCTACAACAGTCTCTTCCTAACGAATCAGGAAGTTAAAAACGAGGCAGCTGTACCGATTCTTGGTAACAAATATTCCGGATGTTTCCTGAACGGTCCCGGCTTTGTATTCAATTCGAGTGCAAATCATGTTCCAGGTTTGGTTTTCGGACCGTGTCCTCTGGCACCGGGTCCGTGTGGCGAAAACGACATTATCAATCCAGTACCGGTCGATTATTGTCGACATGATCCTTGCATGCGTCATGGCATTTGCATCTCTAAGCAAGACGGCTATGAGTGTCGTTGTGCGTCACGCTACAGCGGTAAGAATTGCGAAGTAGATACTGGCGATCCGTGTGCTTCGCAACCATGCCAGCATAGTGGAACTTGTGTAGAGGATCCACGCGGCGATTATCGGTGTAACTGCTTGCCGAATTTTTCGGGCCGCTATTGTGAGACTGAAATTAATGTTCATCCGTTGTGTGAGAATAATCCGTGTATGAATAATGGCACTTGTCGCGTACCGATCGGTTCGAATTCATTCGAATGCGATTGTGCCAGAGGATTTAGCGGTGCGCGCTGCGATACCGACCTGAACGATTGCGAATCACAACCGTGCTTGAACAATGGCCGGTGTGTAGATGAAATCGGACGGTTTTCCTGTAATTGCACCGATACGGGTTATAATGGACCTTTATGCCAAGATGATATCGATGAATGTTTAGTCAATCCTTGTCTGAATAATGGAATTTGTTTCAATATGTACGGTTCGTATATTTGCGACTGTACGCAAGGATACGGCGGAAAGAATTGCAATCAAACGATTAATGAGTGCCTCTATCAACCGTGCCAAAATTCTGGTACGTGCAAGGACAACAAGGGTTCGTTTGAATGTGTATGCCAGCAGGGATATTCAGGACTTTTTTGCGAACAAGGACCGCCTTGTCCGTCGTGTCCGATTGATTCGGAATGCGTTGGAGGACAGTGCGTATGCAAGCCAGGAACTACTGGTAAGTATTTTTGTTGTTACTTTCCAGTGGAAATTTTAATATTAATATTTTTGTATAAAGCTCATTTAAAAGTAGATTTAAATTTATTTTTGAATAGTAATTATTTGCATAGCTGTTGTAACTATTTTTTTTTTATTTGATAATTGCTCAGAAAAATTTTTAAATTCATTTTGTATTGTTTGTTTCATATGAGCATTGTGGCTTAAAAAAATTGTTTTAGATTTTTATTAAAAGCTTCGTTGCACATCTTATTTGGATGGGCAGTACTAGAAATTTATCTTCGATCACCAAAATTTTACCAAAAAAATAAATTCTATTAAGATCTGAGCTATGTAGCTCAGCTAATCGAAGACAAGCTTCTAGCTGAAAAGCTTTCCTAGCGTAGCACTTTTATCATTTGCTTAAAGTTCTAGAACTATTTTCTTATTGTTAATAAAATCAATGCACATATTAAGTTCTTGCGAACGTTAAAAATTTGAACTTATATCACAAATTATTTATGCTAATTAAAATCTAATTTTTTTTATTAAAAAATCATGTACAGTAACATTAGCAAGTGCATGGTTCATAACTGAAATTGTAATTAAAATAAAAATCTATTTAATATTGCTAATTAAGAAATAATAATTCTTTCATATCCAAATTGAATCCTAACCATAAACAAACCTAAAGGCCCAATAGGTCACTGTGTAGCTACTTCAACCCCAAAATCAGCCCAATCCAATGCATGCTCTTCTATTTGCCAAAACGGTGGCACATGTATCGGAACTGCTTCAAATTTGAC
Source organism: Chorisops tibialis (assembly GCA_963669355.1). Lineage (NCBI taxonomy): Eukaryota > Metazoa > Arthropoda > Insecta > Diptera > Stratiomyidae > Chorisops > Chorisops tibialis. Next base: position 10,708,344 of record OY770262.1, on the reverse strand, counting down.
ATGTATTTGTGCTAGTGGATTTACAGGTTTGGTTGATTTTTTTTTTCTTATAAAAAGCTCATAATTTTTTTTTTTAAAGAAAACGTCCTTTGAAATAAATTCTAACTCTTTATTTTTATTTTGTACTAAAAACTCAGGGCTTCATTGCGAATATCCGATTGCTTTGCCGTTTCAAGATAATTGTCGATGCGCGAACGGTGGAAGTTGCCTACCAAATCAGACCGACTGCATTTGTCGCCCAGGATACGAAGGACCATTATGCGAACAAATCGAAATATGCAGCTCTAGCAATTGCCAAGAACCGATGAAATGTTTCGGTGGAAAATGCATTTGTCCGGAAAATACCAATTGTGTGCTACCATGTGCTTCGTCGCCTTGCGAAAATAACGGAACATGTATAAATAGAGGAAAGGATTTCGAGTGCCAATGTGCAGAAGGTTGGAGCGGTAACTACTGTGAAACGGACATAAATGAATGCGACCAGCCCTTTACTTGCGGGACCGGTCTTTGTGTCAATAGCAAAGGTTCATTTAAATGCTATTGCGAGCCTGGCTTTACCGGTCGCCGATGCGATTCAGATGTGGACGAATGTTTGAGCCAACCTTGTAAAAATGGTGCCACTTGTCTAAATAAGGTAAGCAATAAGTTTATTTCAAATTGCAATTCAAGAGAAAAGAAGAATGATTGTCCAAATTTTTGCCAATCAATGCGTTCGAATTAGGCTTTAATGAAACGACGTCAACTTTTTTTCTATAAATATGGAAAGCAACGGAGAATTTTGAAGGCTGTAAGTATAGCATTACCTTGCACTCCTGTGGTTTGAAACGAGTAATTAGCCTACTGGAAGTTAGAAAGAATAGCGTTCCGCGTAAAATATTACATCCAAATAAATACCAATGTTTCGAGTTGTAACCATTTTTTTCCAATATTGGAGCGACAATCCTACATTTGAATGTAGTCGGTAGAATAAAAACCGTATTCAAAAGCCCCCAACTAAATAAAAATTCCATACTAACCAATTATAGTTTATTGGTTTGGTGAATGTTTTCATAGTGCATTTTGAATTGAAACGAAAGATTTCCGGATTTTACACTATTTGATTTATTATATGTGACGTTTCGATTTAGTTTAGTTTATTTATTCATTTTTTTAACACTATTAAGATGCAAGAATCTTTTGTTTGCGTAATAACGGCATATTAACTATTCAAATTAAGTGACTCATTTAAAATTAGTTCTACATTAATAACAGTTAATCAAAAGAAGAATAGAAAAAAAGAAAACAAAAACAATAAAAATTTAATTAGAAAAGAAAAAAAAAGAAAAACCTGGATTTCAACCTCCCAAGTATACTCTGAGCCTCATCCAAAAATCACCATCCCCTCCTGATCTACGAATTTCGACTGGTAGTTGATTCCACTGTTGAATGACATAAACGAAGAATTGCCTCTGTGAAACTAGAGATAAGAACTGAGGTGTTATTAGTTAATGAGTCCTGGAAGACCTGGCGAACGTAATTCGTTGGAAAAGATACTCAGACCTTTTGGAATGAATTATCTTGAAAAGAAATATCAAGCAGTAATATAGAATAGCGTTCTAGAGAGCAACCAAATACATTATCGGCATAAAGAGAAACATGGTCAAATCGTCGCAAACTGTAGATATAATGAACAGTAGAGTTGAAAGCTACATTTAGTCGATTTCTGCATATAGAATCAGGTCTATAGAAAATTTCATGCCCGTTTATGAAAATTGGTATAACTAAAGTTTTTACCAGCATAAGTTTGACATCTACTGGTACATACATACCTACTAAATAAGGTTCGAAGAATCTCATAATTTTTTCCTATATTGGATAAAATATGATCGCTCCACGTTAGGGTGCTGTTAAAAAAACCCCCAAGATTCTTTTTACCACATATTCGATAACAGAGTTATTGAGGATGACAGCAGGGAAATACGACAAATCAAGCTGCGTTTTGTATATTACGATACTTTTGGTCTTAGATGAGTTGAGTTCTAGAGAATTCATTTGTGCCCAATTACTAATACAAGTCGAATCTTCGTTAATGCGACTGGTTGCATCTTCCACGGACCCAAGCGGATAACTAAGCTGTAGTTGCACATCGTCAGCATACATATTGATATCGCAATGTTTTATAAAGAACGGAAGATCATTGATATAAATAGCAAAGTACAGTTGTGGACTTAATCGCATTAACATCGTGATCGGAAATAAAAAAAAAGATTAACGCACTTTTTTGTGCTCGTAAAGTTCTTCGAAAGGGATCCACAAACTAATTGCCAGTGATCCGGTGAGATCCTTCCAAAATATTTTTATCCTACACTTTACTTCCACATCAAATTTTAAAGTGAAAAAAGACAAAGTTCATTGTTTTTTTTTCTCGAAACCTTTTTTCCGATTGCCAGTGCAGGCTATATCGTGTATGTACGAACCAAGGAGGATATATAAAAAGGAGTGACTATGAGCATGCTTTGCCTTGTAAGCAAAATGGGAATGAATGTATTTCCCTCCCTTACTACCGAAATGCTCGAAATTTTTCGAAAAAAATCGTTTCGCTATCTTTGTCTCCCGCACTTAAAAATATTGCAACTAACTCTTTCCCACGATAAATTGTTCGAAACAGTTGTCAAATTTTCGAAAAAATTGTTTCGCTATCCTTGTTTGACATACTTAAACCCAAAGTGACTATCTCTGTCCCGCGTTATATTGTCCGTTGCTAAAGTACTTAGCTTAAACACAAACCAAAACTAATAAAAATTTAAAAAATAGAAATTTCTGAAATGAAACAGCAAACACCATTGTATTGAAAATTACTTTATTGCTGACTGAATATTAGCAACCAAGAAAGAATACAAATTATTGTATTTTTTTTTGTAAAAGTTTGAAGCCAAGTTAAGCTTGGACACAATTTTCGAAAATTTCCGAATCAAAAAATATTCCCACATGAGACAGACTATCAGGTACTCCTTTTATATATCCTCCTTGGTACGAACGCGATAATGACGTGTAAAACTGAGAAAACAAAATTTCTTCGACAAAAATTTATTTTATTTTTCAACATAGTCCCCTTTTAGTTCGGTACACTTAGTCCAGCGTTTTTCCAATTTTTGGATTCCTTCCAAATAATAAAATTTCTCTAACCCTTCAAAATATGCGTTGGTTTCATTGATGACGTCACTATTCGTGGTGAATCTCTTTCCAGCAAGCCATTTTTTCAAGTCTGGAATCAAGAAAAAGTCACACGGGGCCAAATCTACGAATACGGTGGGTGAGGAAGCAATTCGTAGCGTAATTCCAATTATTTTTTCCACTGCAACAGCAGCTGGACCGTTGTCGTGATGAAACAGCACTTTTTTCTTCGCCAAATGCGGCCGTTTTTCCTTGATTGCAGCATTCAGTCGATCCAATAACTGAGTATAATATGCTCCCGTTATTGTTTTTCCTTTCTCCAAGTAGTCGGTAAAAATTATTCCTTTGGAATCCCAAAAAACTGTCGCCATAACCTTTCCAGCCGATGGAACGGTTTTTGCCTTCTTTGGTGCGCTTGAACCGGCTTTCGTCCATTGTTTTGACTGTTGTTTGGTTTCTGGAGTGTAGTGGTGGATCCATGTTTCATCAACAGTTATGAATCGACGAATAAATTCATTTGGATCACGCTGAAACAGTTGCAAATTGTGCTGTGAAGTTGTCACACGATTGCGTTTTTGGTCGATTGTTAGCAAACGCGGCAGCCATCTTGCGGATAGCTTCCGCATGTCCAAATGATTTTTCAAAATATTCCAAACACATTCATATGAGATGCTTACTGCCTTAGCTATCTCACGCACTTTCACTCGACGATCTCCTAACACGAGATCATGAATTTTGTCGATCATTTCGTCCTCATTTGGACGACCTGGACTTTGTATGGTATCTGTGCTCGTACGACCATGCTTGAATTCTGAAACCACTTGTAAATCATTGCAATCGATGGTGCAGAGTCCCCATATTGTTTATCTAATTTTTCTTTGGTTGCTTTAACTGTTTTCCCTTTTAAAAAGTTATGTTTAATCAACACTCGAAATTCGTTTTTATCCATTTTTGAAATTTATTAAAAGTTAACTTGCTTAGACAGTTTCACAAAAACTAAAAAAGGGGTCAGGCTAAGCCTTTGCAGGTAATCTATTTAAGGATGAACCAGGAAAAAAAAAACCAAATTCCTTACCTACCCCCTCCTTCTTCTTTTTTACACGTCATTATCGATCCGCCCTCGTAGTTTAAACCATAGTCGGACGGTGTAACGGCACCTTACCAATCACTTGCTAGAAGGTTTCGCACTCTAAGTGGGTAAGTTGTTGTTGCACCGCTCCCGTACTATGTCAGCGGTCGTTCAATATGTGTGGTATTGGATGGTGTGGTTTCCCCTTCTTATAAGATTAACGCTGGTGTCCCTCAGGGCACGGTTCTTTCTCTCACCCTTTTTCTGATATATATTAATGACTTGTTATCTTCAACTTTTAGCTTCACTGATGACAGCACTTTAGACTTCTCCTATCATCTCAACACTGCGTCCTTAGCCCGATGTACTAGCTTAGTATAGCAACGTAGGTACATGGTTCAATCATTGAATGACGACTTGGCTAAAATTCTTAATTGGGGCAATAAGAATCAAGTTGAATTCAATGCTTCGAAAACCCAGTGCTGTCTTGTGTCCCACAAACGTGACTCTAACCTTGACCCAATCACCTTCGGCGGCCAGCCATTAACCAACTCTTCAAGTGTTAAAATGTTAGGTATCCAAATCACAAATAACTTATCTTGGAACGATCATATATTTAACATCGCCAAGGAAAGTATCTAAATGTTTGGGCTACCTACAACGGTGTAAAAACTCCTTCACCGCTTCTGGGTTACTGACAATTTATAAGGCCTGTATTAGACCACGTCTTGAATTTAATTCCCACCTATGGGCGGGAGCTGCAAAAACTTCTCTCTCCTATCTGGACTGGATACTAGTCTCGGACTATTAAAATTATAGGAGATTCTGACATCACTTGTTCGCTCAATTCACTCGAGCATAGACGTACTGTAAGCTCTCTAACTCTTTTGTATCGCTACTACAACGGAGATTGTTCGGACGAAATCTTTAATCTCCTGCTCACATGTATGCCCTTACCCCGTAATACTAGAGCTGCTTCACGCGCTCATAAGTATTCTCTCAACCCTACCTTCGGTCGCACTGTTAAATTTCGTGATTCGTTTTTAAACCGGACTGTTCGAATATGGAACACGCTGTCCATCTCAGTATTCCCGCATGACTACAACAGTCAGCAATTCAAAAGAAGCGGTTGAAGTAAAAAACAGAGAAGTATGTAAGTAAGGAGTGTGGTCATCAACTTTATCAAACGCTTTGGAGAAATCCAACAAAGTAAGCGTGGTCATTGTCCATTTGCACTCTGATATTGTCAGTGACATTAGGTAGTGCAGTGATAAAACTATGGTAGTGCCTAAAACCTGATTGTAATTCCGATAGTAGATTATATTCGCTGAAGTAAGTTTTTCAAAAACTTTAGAAAGATAAGGCAAGATGGCAATCGGTCTGTACTCTTGTTGAGCTGAATTAAGAGGTTTCTTAAGAAAAGGAATAATTTTAGACTTTTTCCACGCATCAGGAAAAGTTGAAGTAGTAAAAATTGTGTTAAATATGTGTGTCACAACGGGGAGTATGTAAGGAATAATAAGCTTAACAAATCTCGGGTGAATACTGTCCACACCTACAGGGTCAGATTTGATCGAGAATATAGCATTTTACACATCTAATTCAGTAACAGAAGTGAAACTAAACTCATAAGAGGGATTATACCATTTTAACTTACGTACATGTTCGGAAATTCAGCAGAAAGAGTTGTCATAGATTTGATAGGAGGAAGCAAACGATTGATTAAGGGTTTCACAGTCTATGTTCAATTTAGGTTGGTCTAATTTATATCCAATTCGTAGATCTTTCATATTGGACCACAATTTTCTAGTTGTCTTTCAACTGCCACGAAGTCTAGACTTGTAGTACAGGACCTTAGTTTTCCGTATTTCTGAAACAACCTTATGCTGAATTACCTTGAATTCAGAGAACATAGAATTTAAAATCGCTTCCGCCGCTGAAAAGGAACATCTCTAGCATGCATGAGACTGCGAATATAAGAAGTTATCCAAGGAGACTTAGCACTCTGGACATGTTTAGTTTTCAATGGAACGTTTTCGTCATATAAATGAGTAATTTGACTTAAAAACATAACAGGGCTACGATTACGCGTAAAGCGCAATCTTACGATACTCTAGATGAAATAGAATTTTTTGTGATCCCAAGAAATTTTGTATGGGGAGTAGAGATGGTATGCTATTTCACATACCTGCGATTTTTTCACTGCTATTTGAAAAGAGCAATCGCATATTGCGATTCAAAATTTAAAAGAGCTGCGATTAGAAGAGCAGAGCAAATGCATACTGCTTACGTTCTATCACCAATAAAATTGCCGCAATGATCATCGCTACAAATTCCAGAGTTTTTGTTCGCACTCGCATATTAGTCCCGCAACTCACGCATTCCACATCGATCGCTAAGCAAATCGTAATTTTCCTACATCTATCAATCAGCAAGACTCAATCTCATAGCTCAACATAGTGAACACTTCCCCCATTTCCCCCTGGGAATGAAAAGGTTTTCTTTTACTATTATCCAATGTACGAAAAAACGATCGAGCGCAATCGAGTCAGGATGGCAAGAAAGTCAATCGCATTTCATATACACAAGCCAGACAAAAAAAACACCACCCAGTCATCGATCACATGGCATATATACAACCGCATCGCATATATACAAATACAAGCCAAATAACAAAAAAAAAAAACCGGTCATAGAAAACCAAAACAAAAGGGTCTTTTGTTTTCGTTTTTTACACGACACTACCTACACAATGAACAACGTAAAGCTCTTATCAGATCCCGAAACCCATGGAAGTCGAATTTTACCCAAGTCCCACCGCTAAATATCAATCGCGCGAAGAAAGAGCTTGAACGTCGTTATTCCGATTGCTCTTTCGTTGCTGTTATATCGCTTGAACGTTGTTATTCCGATTGCTCTCGAGTGCTCTTTCGTTGCTGTTATATCGCTTGCGATCAGCGATACATCAGCTCTGTGATATTAAACCTATATTTGGTGATTGATATTGACACTGAGAACACGAGCAGTGTCTGCTCTCAGTGATGTTGCTTTAGACTAATGAATGAATGAATTGGAGCTATGTAGATGAAACGATTGCGATTTGATAAGGAATTTGTTTAGCGATATTTTGATCGGTGGGATCTGATCTGATAGGTAAGGTGTGGAACGTCCGAAGTGGTCAATGATGCGCTTTGCTAGAGTTTTTTTGGCGGATTTTGTTCTGAGTTTCGATCTGGTCGGTTGGTAGGACATGTTGCGGTTATTGCAAGTTTCGCCGATTTATGTTGCAGTCCACCGTGTCGATAAGAGCTTTACGTTTTTCATGATGAAGTTGCTTGTGTGAGGTAATGTGTGAAACAAGTAAATATGTAGTAGACCCTTTTGGTTTGGTTTTCTATGACTGGGTGTTTTTTTTTATTTGGTTATATGCGATGCGATCGATGACCGGGTGTTTTTTTTATTTGAGTTGTGTATATGAAATGCGATTGACATTTTTGCCATCCTGACTCGATTACGCTCGATCGTTTTTTCGTACATTGGATAATAGTAAAAGAAAACCTTTTCATTCCCAGGGGGAAATGGGGGAAGTGTTCACTATGCGCACTGAGCTGGTGGTACTGAGAGGGTCTGCCTGATTGTTAGATGCAGGATTTCGCAGAAAATTACTATTTTTTTTTTTTTTTTTAATTGCGCATTAGCATGGGAGGTGGAAAAATCACTGCTATTGGAAGAGCTGCTCTTTTTCACAGATATTGAAAAAGAGCAATCGCAGTGGATCACTGCGATTGGAAAAAAGCAGATTTTGCCATCCCTAATGGGGAGTGTTAAAAGGGGTACTTGAACTAATTTTTTCCCCATCATGCTAAAGTAGCTATAAAAATGTTTTATACAAAATGCTTACTCCAAAAATTGAATATGAGCTGAGAAAATTAGTGTGTTAGATTTAGTGAAAATGTGCAGTTTGTATGGGAGGTGGTAGATAGAGTGGGGGGATTTTTGTGATTTTTTCCGAAATAACTAAGAATATCATAAAATTGACATCTCTTAAATTTTAGACTAGTAACATTCATACTTTTCAAGAAGTTGTCAAGTTGTGAAACTGTTGTCAATTGTATGGGAGGGGGTAGAAGCAGTGAAGCTAATCAAATATTTTTTTCTGATCTTAGTGATAATACTAATTAAGTATTTATTACAAAATATGACCTCAATAAATGTTATATGTTCCGAGAAAATCGTCTTAGAGAATTTCATGAAAAAATGTAGTTTGTGTGGGAGGGGGTGGAAGGAGAGGGAGGACGCAAATAATTTTTTTCCTGGAGATTTAAATTATTATAAAAGTAATATATCCAAAAATTCAGATTAATAGCTTTTATACTTTTTGAGTAAATCCATTTAATGTCAAATTGCGAAATTGTGTCATTTTGTATGGGAGGGGGTAGAAGAGGTGAAGCTAATCGTCTAATTTTTTTTGGCCTTACTAAACATTTTAAATAAATATTTGGTGCACAATTTCAGCCCGCTAAATTTTATACGCACTGAGTAAATTGGCTTAGAGTAATTCATGACAAGTACAGTTTGTATGGGAGGTGATAGAAGGAGGGGGAGGACACGCATAATTTTTTACGGTAAATTGATATTATCATAAAAGTAATATATTCCAAATTTCAGGCCAATAGCTTTTATACTTTTCGAGCAAATCCGTTTATTGTCAAATTGCGCATTTGTGTCATTTTGTATGGGAGGGGGTAGAAGGGATGGAGCGATTTGGCCCGTTCACGAACTTGACCTTACTTTTTTGTCAAAAACGACGTGTACGAAATTTCAGCTTTCTAGCTCAACGCGTTCTCAAGCTAGAGAGCGAACGGACGGACATCCGGTTTTGAGATTTTTGAGTGATAATATTAACTTCTGTATCATTCATGTTTTTCTCCGCGCCTTATTTCTTGGCGTTACAAACTTTAGAGCAAACTTATAATACTCTCAGATTCCATCTAGAGTATAAAAATAAATACTTTCTCGTTGACTGAGGATGACAGGAACAAAGTTTCCCAGTTAATTTCCAAGTGAAAACAACATAAGTTGATTAAAAGCGTTGAAGTCTCTATATTGGTAAGTCATTGGGCCATCACTGCTAGATGCCAAATCGTATGCTAGAAAAATAAGGTCATGTTTGGATAACGCCGGTAGACCAAACTGACTAAATGACCCAAAATAATCCATATGACCGAGCAAAAAGATATCTAAGAGTTTACTGCGTGCGCTACTAAAATGAGTCGGTTCGGTTCGGTTAACAAAATATAAATTAAAAGATAGCATATTATTAATAAGAAAATAGCATATTATTAATAAGAATCCCCAAACGTGCTCTGAAAGGCAAAGCGAATGGTAACCGGCCAGTAGGCAAGCCACGGAAGCGATGTGAAGACTCGGTTGATGAAGATAGCAAAGCCATCTTAAAAATTAGCAGCTGGAGGACGCGGTCTATGGATCGAGACAATTAGAGGCGACGAATTCAGGAGGCCAAGGCCCGATTTGGGCTCTCGCGCCATTGATGATGATGATGATATTATTAATAAAATCATTGACAATATTATCGGTCTTGTAATCTAGCAAGTTACAGTTTAAATCGCGGGCTATAATCATATGTTGCAAATGTTTTCTACTACATCAACAATTAGGGACATATATCACGAATGTCCGGAGGTTTATAAATAGTACCTATGAGACATTTATCATTTGTAATATAAAACGCTACGACTAGATAATCGATTGGGCTACCTGGTTCTGATTTGATTTTTACTCTACTACATATATTATTTTTAAGTAGAATAGCGTCTCCACCGCCTCCACGATTGACACGGTCAGCTTTAAAAATATTATAACCAGGAATTTGAATATGGGCATCATCAATGCCCGGTTTTAACCATGTTTCCGAGATGAAGATAATATCAATTTTTGATCCTAAAAATGTGTCTCTGAGATTATCAGCGCGCAAGTCACCAATCAGGCTTTGAGCATTTATATAGCAGACTTTTAAGACAATAATTTTCAGCATCTCTCCTGAGACCATTATCTAACTGTTTCATAAAGATCTCAGCAGAGGTCGAAACGTCACACATAATAAATCAAACAGTGTAAAATCGGGAAATGTTTCGTTTTAATTTTTAACCAATTATCCTTTATTAGCCTATTCATCCTAATTATCCTTTCCTTTTCCAATTAAGCTAATTGAATATATTAAGCTATCTCAGCAGAGACCAGAACAGTTTGAAATCCGAAAATCGTTTCTTTGCATTGTTAAAACAATAAATTCAATCCTTCAATTCCGAAATCGATGAATTTACAATTTAATCTCGTTGTGCTTACTGTCCTTTGCATATTAATCCATCTGTCATGAAATTAGAACTTCATCATATCGTTTAGTTTAACTCATCATGGTATAATCTATCGAGATAAATAGAAGATAAAGAATTACAAATATTGTTGAAATTCCTGTTCTACATTTACTTTTTATTCATTTCGAAACAGATAAACGACTACGAATGTACCTGTCCCACTGGTTATACGGGCAAAGTTTGCGATATTGATATCGATGAATGCGCATCAAATCCATGCTCAAAAGGTTCAACTTGTATTGATGAAGTGGCGAATTTTTCGTGCATTTGTATAGCCGGTATGACCGGTCGTCTTTGCCAAATCGACATTGACGATTGTGAATCGCAGCCGTGCTTGCATGCCGGACGATGTATTGATGAATTGGATGGATTCCGGTGCGATTGCTCAGCAACCGGATATACAGGCGACTATTGTCAAACGAACATCGACGAATGCCAATCGAATCCGTGCATAAACGGAGCCCGATGCAATGACATGATCAACGATTACCAGTGTACATGTTTTCAAGGTTACAGTGGAAAGAATTGCGAAATCGATAATGATGAATGCGAAAGCAGCCCTTGCCAGTATAATGGTCAATGCTTGGAGAGATCGAATGAAACGCTTTATAAACAGCCTGATAGCATTCGATATCACTTGCCTGCGCTGTTTTCTCAACCGTTTTCATATGAAAGTGCAAGCGGGTAGGATATAAAATTTGGATGATTTCATCGTATTGGATTCTAATTATTTTGATTTGGATATTTCAGATATGAATGTATTTGTGTGCCCGGAATCACGGGAAAAAATTGTGAAACAAACATAAATGAATGCGACAGTAATCCCTGCTCTAAATACGGAACTTGTAATGATGGTGTAAGTTTTTTTTTTCTATCCTTGAATATCTAATAACCCAAATCGGATTTAAAATATTCTTTCTAGGTTGGAACTTATACGTGTGAATGTGAACCGGGTTTCGAAGGTTTACGATGCGAAAAAGAGATCAACGAATGCGAAAAGTAAATTTACCTCATCATATTAAGAATTATAAAAACAAACAATCCATTTCAGATATAAACCATGCATGAATGGAACTTGCGTGGATCAACGCGACGATTACACTTGTGATTGCGACGCAATGTTTGGCGGTAAAAACTGTTCGGTCCCATTAATCGGTTGTGCGAATTCACCATGTATGCACGATGGCACATGCAAGCCCTACTTAGTAAATGAAACCGATCATAAATTCAATTGTACTTGTCCGAATGGTTATCAAGGAGCAATCTGCGATAAAATTACAACTATGTCGTTGGTAACGAGCAGTCTGATAACCGTTCACACTGCTCGTGAAGAAGGCTATGATATTAATTTGGAATTTAAAACAACTCTCCCGAACGGAATCCTTGCATTCGGCAATGGCAACACATACAGTTTTATTCTCGAATTAGTTAATGGCCGATTGAATTTACATTCGTCGCTGTTGAACAAATGGGAAGGTGTTTTTATCGGTTCCGGATTGAATGATAGTAAATGGCAAAAGGTTTTCGTCGCAATCAACTCTTCGCATTTAGTGCTGTCGGCAAACGAAGAGCAAACAATTTATCCGATTAATTCGTATGAAGGGACGAATGGAAGTCAACCGTCATTTCCGACTACCTATCTTGGCGGCACAATACCGAATCTATCGTCCTATTTACGACATCTTACGCATAATCCGTCCAGTTTTGTTGGTTGTATGCAAGATGTCGTTATAAACGGACAATGGGTTTTTCCCAACGAAACGGTCGAACATGTTGTTCTCAACAATGTTGAGACGAAATGTCCACGCGAAGAACAATGCAATAACGTAACGAATCCGTGTAATTCGAATGGTGAATGCAGAGATTTATGGTATACGTTTTCATGTACGTGTCAACGACCACATCTCGGACGAACGTGCAAATTTAGTAAGTATAATAATGAAAATCATGTTTCTCATTTAATTTTTTCTAAAACACTTTCAATCGCATGAACAGCTTTAAATTCAAAAGAATGTAAGTCAGAATTTAACTTTCTAGAGCAATATCATTTGAAATAAAAGTAAATCGCTAAACTTTCCATCCTTCTCGTATTTTGCTTCTCTCTATTTTTGAATTTTTCTATTTTCAACAATTGAAAACTGTTTTCTAGATATCACGGCTGCAACATTTGGTCACGAAAATGCAACACGAACGGCAGTGATCGTTAAAACCAGCGACAATGCAAAACGAACGATACGATCCGTGTTGGATATCTCGATGTTCATACGCACCAGACAATCAAGCGGCCAAGTATTTTATCTAGGCAGCGATCCTAATGCCGATAAGCCACCTGTCGGAGCTGGAAGTAATTATTTAAATATTTACTTATTGCTTAACGTTTTTTGACTTTCGTACTTTCAGGCGACTCATTTGTGTCCGCAAAACTGCATGGTGGCGAACTGTTGGTGAAAATCAAGTTTAACGGAACTCCCGAAGCATATACGGTGGGTGGAAATAAACTAGACAACGGCCACAATCATTTAATTCAAGTGATACGCAATCTGACGCTTGTTCAAGTTAAACTAAACGGAACTGAATACTTCCGTAAGACGCTTTCGTCGACTGGTCAATTAGATGCTGAAGTTTTGTATTTGGGTGGACCACCACCCGGTCTGGACGGTTCCGATTTGAATTTGAGTAAAGAAGAACAAGATAAAATCTATTTTAAGGGGATCATACAAGATGTTCAAGTTAGTAATGGATCGCATGCAATGTCGGTGGAATTGTACCCGTTAAATGAAACCGAAGCAACAATACCGCCACCATTCGGTGAAGTAATAATAGATACGACTTCGGTATTAAAAGGCGAAGTTTCCGATGACTTATGCCGACAGCAACCATGTCAACACAGTGCCGAGTGTCGGAATACTTGGAACGACATTGAATGTACGTGTCCTAGAGGCTACAAAGGCAAATTGTGTCAGGATATTCAATTCTGTGAGTTGAATAAATGCCCGGGACTAGGCGTTTGCCAGAATTTAGACGATGGCTTCGAGTGCATAACGAATATGACATTCCAAGGAAACGAAGAAAATCCACTTTCATTTTCTTTCTTCCCAAAAGACCCCATACAACAAGACACCACGGTCTTAAAACCTACCATTGAGATTGCGTACAGAACTAAAACAGGTGGTACTCTGCTCTACGTACACGACAGCGATATGTACTTTGAAATTGCCGTCTACAAAGAGCAAGTCACAATTCTATGGAAACTTTCATCCGAACTGCCCGAAACACATCGTTTTCACAAGGAAGAAGCCAACTTCGGCTGGAATCAAATTTACATTCGAATGCAAGATAATATGTTGGAGGCCGGCTGGAAAGGCTGGGAACAATCTACGGATCAATTGCCACCAATATCGACTCGAATCAATGGTAATGCGTATCTGCAGCTGTTTTCGGGCAGTAATTTTATTCATTTGGGCGGTATGCCATCAACCGAAAGCAATGTGATTTCAAAGGGCCCGAACTCCGGCGCTATCTATAAAGGATGTCTGGGCGAAGCCCGAGTCGGTGATTTACTGCTACCATACTTCCCGCATTTGGAAATGTATTCCGATAGCGTTCAGAATCGGTCAATGTTTAAGTTGAATAATACAAAACCGGAGGAGGGTTGCATTCTATGTTTCCAACATGATTGTAAAAACGAAGGTGTCTGTAAGAATGCATCGGAGCAGTATGCTTGCGAGTGTATACCGGGCTATGAAGGGGACGATTGCTCACAGAATATTGATGAATGTCTTACCGCTAATTGCACAAATAACTCGACATGTGTCGATGGCATTGCCAGTTACAAATGTGTTTGTTTGCCCGGCTACGAAGGAGATCATTGCGAATTTGAAATCGATGAATGTAAATCGCAACCATGTCATAATGGTGGCCAGTGTACCGATGCTCTCGCAGGATTCCATTGTAACTGTACGGACGACTACGATGGTCCGCAATGCGATATTCTTAAGCTAGTTACCTGCGAAAATACGCCTTGTCATAACGGTTCGACGTGTCTTGACGGCTATAGTAAGTGTCTCTGGTTTTTTTGTACTCATCGAAAATAACAAAAACTAACTTTTTTCTAGATTCAACTACCGGTAATAATTTCACTTGTACTTGCATGCAAGGATTTCAGGGACCTCTATGCGACGTACCATTCTGCATGGTCGAGCCATGCGAAAACGGTTTTTGTTTCACAATCGAACCATCAGAGCCACCAAAATGCAAATGCAGTATTGGATTTTCGGGTAAATATTGCGAGATCGATATAAACGAATGTGAATCGCAACCGTGCCAGAATAACGGGCAATGTCTCGATAAAATCGGAGCTTATGAATGCGATTGCTCAAATACGGGATTTATGGGAATACAATGCGAAACGGATATTAACGAATGCATTACGGAACGAATAAGTTGCGGCGGTAGAGGTATGTGCATAAATACACGCGGCTCATTCAAATGCCAGTGCCCGGCAGGCAATTGTGGAACGCTTTGTAATTTAGAAGATCTTTGCTATTCGGAAAATATTTGTCAGAACGGCGGCGTTTGTATAGAAGAGTGTACCGAAACGGAATCGAAATATGTTTGTAATTGTACAGAAGAATTTACCGGAAAAAATTGCACAGAATCGGTAAGTAGTAAATTGGTTGGTTTTTTTTTTGTTTCTGTCTTGCATTCAAATCTTTCTCTGTTTTGGTTGTGGAAATAAAATTTCGCTTCTCTTGCACTTGACATCATTTAATTTTCAGATAAATTCTTATCGATCGTATTCATCGCGAGTCTGGGAAGTCATTACTAGTCTTATAAGTTTTACTCTTTTAGAGTTGAAAAAAAAATCTGTACGTATATTGTATTCTTCTAGAAAAAATTGAGTGCAGTAGTTGCATGTTTTATGAATCTATTTGATTGCGATCGCCTACTGCAACTAGGTCTCTAACCTTTTTAAATCGGTTTTTTCCTCTATGAAGGAAAAAAATCGGCCCGCCTCATAGGAACCTCCTGACTAGGTTTCCTTTAGACTAAGTTTGAAGCGGCAGCAAAAATGGTTCGGCTTACGAAAATGACATGATCGATTTTTTAGCACATGTCAGAGAAGAAAACAACCTGACTTTCAGCTCGAATAAATTTCGAATAAGTTGTTCGTGGGTTTGCTTGCGAATAACCGTTCGGAGTCAAATGAGGACTGAAAATAAAAGGCACACCGATTGTCCTGAAAGAACAAGATGTGGGGAAACTTTCGTGACCCACTGCCTCCGACGCATTTTAAGTAATTCTGGTCAGACATCATCTCCAATACGTATTTTGGAGTAGAACTATATGTACATACTTAGATGTCCATTGATCCTCAAAGGCGTAAGTGGCAGTGAATCGGTCAAATTTTGAGGAAGCCACAGTAAAACATCTTCAAATACGATTTGGATTATGATCCTCAAGGAAGACGTTGAGTTGGAAGCGAGCATTTATAGAAGACAGGAATAAAAAAGTTCTGACCACAACCTTAGGCCGAGGATCGCGCCTTGTGAAACAGAACTGTTCCTTTCTGAACAGGAAATTAATTGCACCAAGGGCACGCAATGCTTTCAATTCACACAAATCATTGCATATGTTGACGACATAAATGCTCTTCCAAGATTTGTGGATAGAGCCAAGAAATATTTGTACGCCTTGACTCGATAGCAAGAAAATTTTGACCAGGTATTAACAAAAACAAAACGAAATTTATGACGTAAACTTGAAAAAGACGCTTAACAGGCAAAATATTACGTTGGAAGACTTACCTAAAACACTAGATAACCTTTTATATCTAAGGGCTAACTTATCAAAGGATTGAAGCGAACTAATCGAAATCAAAAGAAGAATAATGATGGCGAATAAGACGTAATATTCGGTACTTCCGATAGTAAAAAATAAACACGTACACAGGAAAATTATACTTTATTTTTATGTTTTTAAGTTTAACTTGTGTGTAGGCAGGATTTTATCGGATTGAGAAGATAGGGGAAGCAGAGTGAGAAAGACTTTAATGAGAGGCGAAGCTGGTATATTGAAGTCGCTGGATTTCAAGTCAAAATAAAACTAGTTTACTTTTGTTTTAAATAACCACAAACTTCATTTATCGCTTTTCAATTAAATCACTTTTCACTCTCAATATGTCACTGTTACTCTTCGCACCATTTGTGATGCCGATCATACGACTTAATCGGCTTCTCAATCCCCAATGACTCACATCACAATCACTCCCTTCTTTTATTTCGTTCTATTCGGCCTTCTATGCTGTTTCTATTGCTTCTGAGTACGCGCGAGCATTTCAAGGTCACATTGATGATCGCGGATATTCGATAATGTGTGTGTGCAGAATAGTCAACTGAAAATCGCGAATACTCGATGAGCTACTGGGGCCGACATTTAAAAATATCTTACTGATAATTATTAACACATGTTATGGGTGACTGAATGATATATCGCGAACAGAAACCATCTAGTGAATATACTTAGTCCTGCCATAAGTTCTGTTACAATACTTAGGCTTTGCTAATTCTCTTTGAAAAACAAGCAACGACCTGTTCTTTCCCCGGTTGTTTACCTTCCATACGAAGCGTCCCTTTCCGAGAGCAACACGTCACACCAGCTCTTAAAACCTTACGAGCAAAAAGATTAAAGCGTTGTTTGCTCAACATCACACCATCTTGTTTTCTGACGAGAAAATCGTCACGATCGAAAATGGCGCAAGGAGTCGCTGGATTTCAAGTAAAAATAAAACTAAAAGTTCAACAATTTCACTTTAATATAACCGCAAAACTCGCGCTCTGTGCTGAGTGCCGGTCGTGCTTCTGCCGTCTCACCTTGGTTTTGCTCTTTTGTATTTCATACGCGTCATTTATTGTTCCAGTAACCTTTTTTAGTGTTAATTTCATACTTTATACACTGTTTAATCGTTCTTGTGTCGCGAGTGCTGTTTTTTTTAACTACAAAACTTTAAATTTGTGCGCGTCATCGAGGTGGTCACGAAGCCATCGCATTATCCCATCATAATTCCCAACTAAGTGTCGGCTAACGGACCTGGGGTCTTCGCTGTGTTGTACTTGTACGGGGTTTGCATTCGATCACTGGGACTCCGAGTTGTTCATTGTTTTTATATATGCTGTTGGTTGTACTTTTTTTTTCTTTTGGGATTACGTTACTTCATTTTTTTTTTAATTCGTGTTGCCAGTATTTTTTTTTTTTTTTTGTGTTTCCTAATAATTTTAATTTTCCTGGAAATTGTGTCCTAATTATTCTTTAATACATTTTTTTTTTTATTATTTCATTTTTTTCTCTTCCCGTGAATTTTGGTGAACTTCGTCATTATTGACCAGGTCAATGTTCGGGGATTGTGTACCGCCTATCTTTTAATCCAAGGGCACATGTTGTATTTTTGTTATGTTGATAGAACCTCGGCATCGAAGGCAACTAGAACAACTAGTGAGCTCGATGGTCTCTCTGACTCCATCCAGTTCATATATACTCCACACCCTGGCGCTGAAATCGTTATCACGGGCGATTTCAATGTTTACAACACTGCCTGGCATAAATATTCCTCCTGCACGGACCATAACGGACGTGATACTGAGCTCTTTGCTTCGATTAACGGATGAACACAACTGGTAAATGAACCTACTCGTTTACCTGAAATTGCAGAACAATTCTCCAGTCTCCTTGATTTATTTCTTACCAACCAACCTGAGAAATACTTCCTCTCTGTAATATCTATGTCGCCAATTGGTAATTCGTGCACAATTACCAGTTGAAATACTAAAACCGCTGCCAGCTAAGGCACCCCGAAAAACTGTTTGAAATTTTAAAAGAGCCAAATGGGCAGCGCTAAACGAGTTCTTCAACGCCTTTAATTGAAAATTGTGCTTTGATTCCAATGACTGCGATGTAGCCTGTAAACTTGTCACCGAGACCTAAAAGGTATGAAGCTCTACATACCTTCCAGTCTTAAGAGAGTCCGACCGTCGAAGGATTCTCGGTTTACAAATGAATGTCTTGTTGCAATTCAGGCGAAGAAACAGTCGTTTCAAACTTTCAAAAATCATCCAACCTCAGCTACCAGAGAGCTCTATATTAAATGTGGTAATACTGCAATTCTATCCTCAAACGTGTTAAATTTGATTACGGCCAAAAAACTTCGACGGAAGATCCTCCAGAGTCCAAAAGGCTCAAGATCTTTCTGGTGTAAAAACGGTCAACAATAATTTCATCTCTTCATTAACACCGCTACTCGTAGATGGTGGCCATACCGTAGTCGATTGTGTTGAGAAAGCGAACCTATTGGCAGCAAGCTTCACGAGAAACTCCACACTACCACCTTTAAACCAAACCCCTCCTATCCTAATACGGCGAAGGTCAAGTTCTTGCACTTGGCATTGCAAAAGCTTTTTAACAGAGTTTGGCACGAATATCTTCTTGTTAAGCTCAAGGCCATTAGCCTCGATGCTTCTGTTATTCAATGGATTGAGAGTTTCTTGTCCAATGGCAATATACGAGTTATATTAAATGACGTTACTTCCTTCTCTTTCCCAATCAACTCCGGTGTCCCTCAGAGTTCTGTCTTATCGCCCACTCTGTATTTATTATTTATTAATGACCTTTTGCTTTCAACTCTAAATCCAATCCATAGTTTTGCAGATCACAGTACTTTAAATAACACCTTTAAATTCGACTCCGCTGCGGAATCTCACAAGCAATCTGTTGCTTCCAAACGCAGAGAGTTAGTCGGCTCGTTGAACACCGACCTCGATTTAATCCTGGAATCTTCTTCTACTTCTACAATGGCACTATAGCCCAAATCAATCATCATCAATCATCTTGATCTTCAGGTTCCTTAATATTTTGCATTATTTATTGTGAAAGGGTTGTTAGACCTTCGCACAACCCTCTATCTATGAATTTTTCATTTTCGTAGATAGATGTGACCAAGGTACACCCAAGCAGGCAGTGTGCTGGAAATAATCCTGGAATGGGGCAGGAAAAATAGAGTAGAGTTCAACGCCGCCAAAACACAGACCTGTCATCTTTCTCTTAAACGTGATATTCCAAGGTTGTCGTCTAATTTAGCCTTTAATGGCGTACCATTTTGCTCTTCAGATGAATTTTTTCTATTAGACGTAAAGTTAAATAACTACCTAGATTGGAGCAAACACATCTTTGATGTTGCCCTTGATACCTCCAACCGCCTATTCTTCGCAAATGCAAAAAATATTTTACGCCTTCCGACATAGCTGCCACCTACAAGACCGACATTCGACCTCGTTTAGAGTACAATTCGCATTTATGGGCTGCAGCTCCCAAAACACAACTTGCCCTGCTCGATCGAATACAAAAATATGCGCTCCGACTAATTGGAGATGAAACTGTTACGGTTTCTATTGACTCCCTCGATCATCGCAGAAACGTCGGAGTACTCAGCATTTACTATTGCTACTTTCATGGTAAATGTAGTGCGGAACTTAGATCAAGCTAAACGCGCGCACGAGTATGCCATCAACCCTATTCCTACTCGTACAGCGAAATATAGACAGTCATTCATCTCCCCAACGTCCAGACTTTCGAATGCATTGCCGGCTAACGCTTTTCCCAAGTAGGTATAACCTCTAGTCCTTCCGAAATAATCTTCACCGTCATTTCTGTCTCTATCCGCCCCATAATTTATCCACTTCCTTTACCGAATTGATTGTGCATTGCCTTAAAGTGTGACCCCCTAAATTAAACTCGGTGCTTTAAAAAAAAATCGCTTTACACTTAACATTTTTTGCTCACAAATTATCGCGTTCGAAACATTGACTGATTTGTTGACGGCTCCAATGCAGACTGTTCATCAAAAACGCTCGCGTTTATACAGGGTGTTTGGTACTCCGTGCACCACCTTGTGAGGGGTTATTCCTAGATATATTTGTAGAAAAAAATTGTTCTACGGAGATGGTCAATTTTCAATATCCGCGGAGATACAGGGTGATCAAGAAAAGGGTTTCAGACCTGTACCCTCACTCACTCAAAACGCTATATCTTGAAAACTAATTATCACAATTCAAAGAGTTATAGCTTGTTTTTTAGGGAATCGAATTACCTTTCATTTGGTGTAATATTCCGCATTGTAACTGTACCCAATCCTGAGGTATTTGCCTCAGATGGTGATGAGCAAGTAGAGCTGACATGTAACAATATTTTAGAGCGTAGTGTGGTGCCTTTGAGCGATACCAAGTTTGGGGAACAACATTGGGTGTTCCAACAGGATTCTACACCCGCCCACAAGGCCACACCAATTCAGCCGTGACTCGAGAAAAATATTTCTGAGTTCATTTGGGCTTCAGATTGGACCGCTGGTAGCCCAGATCTCAATCCTTTGGACTACTCCTTATGGTTTAACCTTGAGGAAGTGGCGTGCCAAAGACGTTAGCTGAATTTGCAAGGGACTAATTCCCGCTGGAAAAGGTGCGTACAGCAATTGACGACTGACCACACAGACTCCGGGCTTGTTTTGAGGCAAAAGCGGGTCATTTTGAATAAATTTGTTCTTTTTTACCGATTGTAATACTGTTCGAAATATTTCCTGAAAATGTAAATTTACAAAGTGGAGATCTTGGTTTTCTATTGAAAATTTTCCTTGTAACTAAACTTATGGCAGCACTAGGTATGGTGCCCATTTTTACTCCGAATAGCTTTTATTGAAAACGATAATATGACCTGTGCTAAGCTATAGCAACGACATTGACTCACGCTGCAGATCAATTACTTGATGCCTTTGAAACACAAGAGTCCTTCGACTTGTAAGGAAAGATCCGATCAGAAGAACACGATACAATAAAGAATTGTATATCCTCTTCGACAATTTAAAAGTGTCAACCCTTATAAAATTCAAGAAGCTACAATGGACAGCCCATGTGAAGCAGATGGGAAAATTTCCAAGCGCACATCGAAGGTAAAAGTCAATGAACAAAGATTAGTGAGGAACCACGAAAGTGCTGAAGGAATTCTATTGAGGTAGACATCAAATAACTGCTAAGATCAAACTGAAGGGTGCGGTCACTGAACGGAGAAGGATTGAGGCATCGCATTCAGGACGCCAAGGGCCGAATTGGGCTGTATTGCCATCGTAAGCAAATATTTCTAAAACGATCTCAACCAGTCGAAAAAATTAGTCCTGTAATCGTTTTTTATGAAATTGATTTGTGTACTAATCCGAGACTAGTGTTTTTTTTTTCTTAATAGCAATTTGAAATTTCCGTATTATAACAACAAACATCATCTCATTTTTATATTACTAACTTTCGTAGAACTAAGAACCCATAAAAAAACTGATTTAATTCAACATTAAAATTTTGCTTACATTGTTTAATTAATTCATTGCAGGCCGCTCTACAGGAAGGAACAACAGCTGCCGATATAGCAATAATTGTAGTGCCCATTGTCGTCATTTTACTGGCAGTGGCCGGTGCTCTTCTCGGTGCCTTCATTGTGATGGCACGTAATAAGCGAGCAACTAGAGGTACATACAGTCCTAGTGCTCAAGAATATTCAAATCCTCGATTAGAAATGGACAATGTACTTAAACCGCCGCCTGAAGAGCGACTAATTTAGTGATAAGCATTTTAGATTTTAATATTATGAAAATTACTTCATCATCCTCCATTCTGAAAAGATTTCAATCGGACATTCTTTTTTTTCTACGAACTTAACAAAAAAACGTCTACTTGCAATTACTTCAGTATCGTTTACAATCATTTTAAAATTCGTAAACTAATTTATTCGTTTTATAATCTCATTCGATTGTAGTGTTTTTTTTTTTTTTAATTTGTACAACTTAATTATTTTTTTATTAACGATTGATTTTATATACTTAAATATATATAAAGAAAAAAGAAACAATTGTAGCAATAAATTTATATAAATCCTTTGTGAACAAAGATAATTAGATTTAAGGATAGATAGATAATTATTTTACTATTAAATGATGTATGCTCAGTAAAAAGAAAAAGTTTACTAAACGTTGTGATAAAGACACTGAAAATATCGTACATTCCACGTAACTTGAGATACATAATATATATGTAGAAATAGATTTTTTGTATTATTAAGAATTTTTCTTATAATAAAGTTGTGTCACACGACTTTATCCGAAAGCCAAATAACTAAATTTTTCAATAATTATTTTTTTTAATTAGAAAAACATTGTGAAAATCTATGTGTACACAATCGAACGATTTTTTGACTTTGATTTTTCCTTGTACTAAAAGTATGTTGTATATCTTGATAGCAACATTAAAATTAAAAAATCTGTGTTTAAATGAGGAAAAAAGAAAAAAAATCGTTCGAACGTATTGTGTACGTAGCAAAGACTTAAGTTCACTTCTATGATCTGCAAATATATTCGTATTTGTTGTAAGGAAGTAAAATAGAACATTTATTTTTTGCCAAGAGTAACATTACAAATATCATATAATTGTACTGAAAACAAAAAACGAAACGAAATGCCTTTTTCAATGCCTTATCGTCAATAAATTAAGTTTTTAAAACCAACTGAAAAATTCAAAAGCCGTCCATTCCAAATTTTATTATATATAATGACATTGATGTAAATAAGATTAGTATTTAAGAAATTTACAAAATAAAGAAGAAAATTAAATAAAGAAGTTTTATTTATTGGCTTGGAGCTGTACATTTTGCACTGAAAAAAAACGAATTTTGCCGAATTCACTTAGTATTCCGGCCAGATTTTCGAACGAGACTTTTGTTTTGTTTTTTTTCAAACGATGTGAAATGGCTTGCTGAGTCACGCCCATGAATCTGCAATTTCTAGCTGCGTTTTGTCTCCAATTCTGTCTTCACTTTTTCATCGGTCCGGGACGCTCCTTGTCTTCCTCGCCGAAATCACCCGTTTTGTAGCGTTCAAACCATTCGCGACACGTTCTTTCACTAATAGCAGCCTCACCATAAGTTTCTACAATCATTTGATGCGCCTCAGCTGCAGATTTTTTTAAATTGAAGCCAAAAAGCAAAACTGCCCGCAAATGACGCTCATATGGCTCAAACTTCTACTTATTCGCACACAAAAAAGTACACGATGCCGAAAACAGTTCACAAATCTAACGAGTGAGTTGTTGACAGATGCCTGACCTTACCATGTGACGTTTCTGATCCGCATTTTTTTGACCAGCTGTAGTAATCTAGCGTAAGCGCCACTAGCGATCGAAGCGGCGAATAGAGGGGAGATAGCGTGTACAAGAACCATTCTTCTTAGATAGCGTGTACAAGAACCAGTCTTCTTAATAATACAAGAGAAGAAGGTAAGAAAAAGAATTCGAACCCAGTAGTTCCAGTCGCATCCGGATCGAACAAAGATTATTCGTGTATAAAATTAAGACGTTTATATTTTCATTGATATTAAATAAATTGTGTTAGATTAAACCACGCGAGTTTAATCCCCCCAACATAGCATTTACTGCTGGCGCCACCTGCAGGGGAACGGCGGTTTTCCATTTGTCAATTTCTGTTTTGGCGTGAATTACAGAAAAAATTCTTTTGGACCCGGGGAGTGGCGATGACCTGAAAAACTTGCCCTAAAAATGTCAAATGTACACTCACTGAATTATGGAGTTCTCAACCGTGATCTGATACGAGAAACAGATGCGGCACCTAGGATACGAACGGATTCTACGGTAACGACTTTTGACATTCAAAAACGGTCTATGATTGGCTTTTAAACAATTCCTGGCTACAACTAAGAGAACTGTTTCTGTCCTTTGGTTCTAAAGGGGATCATAATAGGAAATTGATTGATCACGAGGAACTTACAACGAAAATAAAAATTTTCTGCGAATTTTTGTATTGTGCGAAAATTCTCTATCGTCTCTTTTCCGAGCCTGAACCTTATGTTTTTTTTACAGAATGACTGTGTTATAAGCATTTAGGCCTTTATGTGCAATGTGCAATGCACAAACACAGTCATGGAGGGAAAGAATGGTATTGGGAAGGTAGGTGAAGGGGATTGATAACGACCGTAACGAGCGGAGAAGCTGGTATATTTTTCAATTATACTGGCTGCTACTGATAAATGTTTGCAGATGTTAGGCGGGATGTCTTAATTTGAAGGATTGCCATGTTCAATTTTTTTTTGGTTGGTTTGGTTTTGTTTTTCGCAGGAGCTCTTCATTATTATCAACAATGGCGCGACAGCCCAAATCGGGCCTTGGCCTCCTGCTTCGCACCCAATCGTCTCAATCCAAACACCGCGTCCTCCAGCTGCTAATTTTTAAAATGACTTTGCTGTCTTCATCAACCGAGTCTTCCCATCGCTTACGTGGTTTGCCTGCTAGTCTGTTACCACTCGCTTTTTCTTTAAGATGACGCTTGGGCATTCTCCTATATTTCATTCGCTCTGGATGGCCAGTCCACTGCAGTTTACTTAGCTTGATGAACGTTGAAGCTTGTGGCTCGTCGTAGAGTTGATACAACTCATGGTTGTATCTTATTCGCCCATTCCGTTCCTTCCTTCCCTAAATTCTTCGGAGGACCTTTCTTTCAAATGCGTTAACTACTTTTTCGGAAGTTCGTGTTAATGTCCATGTCTCGCTGCCATAACAGAGCACAGGTCGTACAATAGTTTTATAAATCCGCAGCTTATTGTTCCTGTGCACTTTCTTGGATTTCATTATTGGAAGTACCGAATAATACGTCTTATTTGCTAGTATTATCCGTCGTTGGATTTCATCTGTTTCATTGCCGTCCTTTGATAGATTAGCCCCAAGATATATGAAGTTGTCCACACTCTTCAAATTATATTCCGCAATTGTTATGTTTTGTGTGATAGGCGCTCTACTTCTTGTTTGCGTCATTACTTTTGTTTTGTTTTCGTTAATGCGCAACCCGACTTCTTTTGCGGCGGAGTCAAGATTGACAAATACCTCCTTAGCACTAGGGAAGGATCTTGCTATTATGTTAATGTCGTCAGCGTATGCTACTAGTTGGGTGGACTTGAATAGTAGTGTCTCGTTGGTGTCGACTGGGATTTTTCGGACGACATACTCTAGTGCCAAGCATGGGGGCTTGACCATACCCTTAAAACCACATTCCGTTCGAAAGCTGGTTGTGGAATTGGTTTGCGAAAAAGACCTGCAGACGAAAACAAAGGAAGTACCATATTGACAAAATACAAAAAAATGGACGACGACATGAGAAAAAATAAAACGCCTGCGGAGCGAAGGTCCGAGTTGATTACGCGCGTGAAATACTGCAACAGTCTGCCCGACATCCCGTTCGACTTGAAATTCCTCGTCTATCCGCTTCATTCAGTACAACCCGACGTCGCTCGAGCGCAACTACAAGTACGAGGTCCTGACCGAGCATGACCTTGGCGTCGGCATCGATCTAATTAATCACGACATTTATCAGGGCGATTCGTACAACCAGCTTGATCCCGCTGACGAGAAGCTGCTCGAAGATGACGTCCACACGCCACAAGACTCTATCCGATCGCGGCAGCATTCACGCAGCGTGTCGTGGTTACGGAAGTCCGAGTACATTTCCACGGAGCAGACGCGTTTCCAGCCGTAAAGCATGGAGAAGGTCGAAGCGAAAGTCGGCTACAACGTCAAAAAGAGTCTGCGTGAGGAAACTTTGTACCTGGACCGAGACGCTCAGGTCACTGCGATCGAGAAAACGTTCGAGGACACGAAGAAGGAAATCACGAAGCATTACAGCAAACCGAACGTCCTTCCCGTCGAGACACACCAGATCTTCCCCGATTTCAAGAACTGGAAGTATCCGTGCGCCCAGGTCATTTTCGATAGCGATCCGGCTCCTGTTGGCAAAAACGTGCCGGCTCAGCTCGAGGAAATGTGGCAAGCGATAATTCGTGGTGTCATGGACGAGAGTGGCGAACAATTCGTTGCCTACTTTCTGCCGACTGAGGACACGCTCGAAAAGCGACGCAGAGATTTTGTTGCTGGTGTCTTATACGAAGACGAGGTAGAGTACGAGTATAAAATTGCGCGAGAATACAACTGGAGTGTCAAGAGCAAGGCATCGAAAGGCTACGAAGAGAATTACTTCTTTGTTGTACATATCGATGGCTTGTTCTACGACGAGCTCGAAACGCGCGTACGTCTCAGCAAACGGAGACAGAAAATCGAACAGCAGCCGAACAATACGAAGCTGGTGGTCAAGCATCGGCCGCTCGATGCTAATGAGCATCGGATGCAGCGATATCGCGAGAAACTCTCGGAGCAACCGGGTGAGGACGACGAAGAAGAAGAAATGGACGATGACGAAGAGGAGAACAAGGACGACGATCAAGCGGAAGACAGTAAAAATAAAGAGGAACGCGAACGCGATATCGAATCGCGTGAGTCGCGATCGCGATCGAAAGAAAAGTCCCGACCTCGCAGTCGCTCACCTACAAAATCGCCGTCACGCAGCCGATCTCGCAGTCGCTCGCCTTCAAAATCGTCGTCATGCAGCCGATCTCGCAGTCGCTCGCCTACAAAATCGTCGTCACGCAGCCGATCTCGCAGTCTCTCGCCTACAAAATCGCCGTCACGCAGCCGATCTGGCAGCCGCTCGCCTACGAAATCGGCGTCACGCAGCCGATCTCGCAGTCGCTCGCCTACAAAATCGCCGTCACGCAGCCGATCTGGCAGCCGCTCGCCTACAAAATCGCTGTCACGCAGCCGATCCGGTAGCGGTACTGAAGAGGAGTAATTCTTCTTTTCTGTATTTTCAAATGCCAAAAACTGACTGCATTCAGTTATTCATTCTTTTTTTTCACTCTCAATTTTAAAGTAACTTTGCTTGATCATCTATTTGGCCAATGTTTGTAATTTCGGCCAAATTTGATGAATCAATTTTTGTTTGATTATTTAAAACTCTTCTATACTTCAGCCAGTTAGTTTTTCGGTAGCAATAAATTAATTTATTGCATTTCGTGTTTGGAGTGTCAACTTTGATTGAGAACAGCACAGGAAGATGCATTCATGAAAACTGCTGGATAGTAGTAAGCTGTGAACGATACGTCACCGTTACTTATGGCGAGATCCAAGGTTGAGTTCTTTCCTTTCGGAGGATGACAAGTAGGCTCAGTGGGGACGTGTATTAAAAGATTTCTTCTACACATAAGATCAAAAAGGATATTTCCAGCTTTGTTAGCTTTATCGCAGTTCCATTGGCGATGTCTGGCGTTAAAGTCACCACAGAGTAGATAGTTATGTTTTAAATTTATGAGTAACTTAAGGTCCTCTTCAAAATATTTTAGTTTAGTGGAGTTCAATTTGGTACCAGAAAATTAAGCAGTTACTAGAATTATATTAGAGTGATCGATTTTAACAGCCAGCGTTTCAATTATTTTGGTCTTGAAAATCGGAAGTACTGAGTGTTTAATACATTTATTAATACCGATTGCGACACCTCCTCCCACTACATTTTTCCTATCATTCCTATAGATTACATAATTGGGATGCCATAATTTATTAAAAGGTTTTAACCAAGTTTCGGTTAGAATAAATAAATCTATATTAGAATTGACTAAGTAGTCAAATGCTTCAATAGCTTTGTTCCGAATGCTTTGAGCATTCCACAGTAGTATTTTCAAATGTTTCGAATTAGACATTGTACAAAAACTTAACAGCTAAATTTACGAGGACAGTGTACTGATCATGCTTAGTACGGCATTTACCAAGATTATCAATGAGTTATTTAATTGCTCGCAATTTGTGTCTTTATCTTTATTGTAATGAAACCCACGGAAATAACGTTGGTCACTCGCATGTTTACTCAAACAGCCTTTCCCGCGCATTTTAAATTTTCACTTTTCTTGTAAGCACTACCATTGGAACAAATCTGCATGAGTATGAGAATTTCCAGTGCACTCGAATCAAATCCAGGTCAAATTGCCTACCGCAAATTAGCTAAGCCCCATTAAATGCTTCTTAAATGCCTTAAATAAATAAAAGAACCACCAAATCGAATTTCCACATTGATCGTTTCTTAAATTTCAGTTCGAAATTGCAATGAAATTAAATTTAACCACAAAAGATTCGAATTTGACTCGTGTAGAACACGTGCTAGTTGCCAGTGTGTGCGTCCGAGAAATCGCTATGAAAGTATAAAAGCGCTTGAAGAATGCGTGCAGCCGACTTCGCCATACGTGCGAAGTCCATCGACAAACGTCGTCCATTTTCTCAAGATTATCGTGTGTGAGTTGAGAAATCCCGAAGAATTCGGCAGAAGCTCCCGTGTCATTCTCATTTTAATTTCAGCCGCAAACGGCTCGAATCCAATAATTAAAAAAAATCGAAATAACAATCCTTTTGTCTGGCTTGAAAACGTGCGTGACAGTTTTAAAGTGTTCTTCGCATTTTTTTTTTCTATAAAAAAAAAATTAAAGCTTAGCCAGGTTTCACTTCGCCGCCCCCACAGGGAAATTTGCTGAGCTTCGTCACAAAAAGATCTCTGGGTTTTGCCCGGAGCGCCTTCGCATTTGGCTAGAGTTGCGCTTTACCGAGTGCCAATTTCACGCTACGCTAGGCCGATTCGAAAAGGATCGCAACTGATTAAATTTTGAATTATTATCGGCCGAAAAAACCGCTAAAATTCAGTCCAAAACGGATAAAATGGCCCTGTGTCAGTCGTCAGTGGTGAGTTCATTTCTAAAAATTTAAACAAATTTCGTATTGCGTAAATTTCTACACTTTTTGTTTGCCGTAATTTACAAAACAAGTTAACGTTTTGCGGAGTGGGGGAGGGGGCAGAAGAGGTGGTCGGGCTGAGATTCAGTGAGAGATGGTAAACAAATGGAAAAACTGCGCTACGCTTCCGTATAAGTCGGATCGGATGAAAAAAGCACCAACGGCTCCAATCGTTTCGATTTACTCGGCCAGTTGAGATTTGATTCGTTTCAATTACCCGCCTCAACGGGCATCGAGTACGTTTCCGTGTCGAGTGATTCTTCTTTTGTGATAAGACAATAAGACCGCCTGCCGTAAATAAAATACGAGAAGAACAAGACGATATGCGCGACACTTTTAGAAATCTCTAGCTGGGTCTTTCGGCTTGCCACGCCAACATATGGAATCGCGCAACAGCCTGCTTTTTAAACTGTAAACGGAGCATACCACCCCCGTCTCTTCCTTCTGCAGTATATCGTTTAATTTATTTAATGACTTCGCTGTTTTGTTTATTTTTTTCTCTCTAGGTACACAATGTTTTCGGTTCTATTAATTGAACGATAAAAAAAAACGAAGTGGAAAATTTACAATTGCTTTCTTATCGCACAAATTGCATATTGGCGACGATTCTCCAACACAGCAGTTACGAGTAGCGTGTTCGCATCCCAGTGTAATTCTATTTTTAAAATACTAAAGCCACTGATTTGCGCTACACGACAATACAAAACGAGGTTAATTACAAGTCATTGTGATTGGCAAGATATAATGATGCGTTTGATCTCGTTGGTATTTTCGCAAATACAGCGTGAAAAGCAAGCAAATCTAGCGTGAAACATGCAATCGACTCGAATTGGAGAAAAACAAAACCATTGATTTTTTTCATTTATAGAAAAACACACACAAAGCCAAGAGGTATAGGGACGCATTAGATTCCGGGTACACATTTTGCCGGTTTATCTGGAGCGTGAAAGTGAAGTGTTAGGAAGCCAAATATTGTACCTATAAAAGGAGATATTTCAGCCTTATCTAATGCAGAAGAAACACATTTTTTTCGCATTTTTAGGCAAAAAAAACTATCGATCGCCCGCGACTTCTACCGCTTAAGAATCGCAATTATAAGCAATTTTTGAGTATGTAGTCAGTGATACATTATGTGGGAAAATCTGCTTAGCTTAATGGCCCTTTGAGCACAATATTTTGTATTTTGTTGAGATCAGAACTATAAGTTATTAAGAATAAAACCGTGATCCTCGTATTTGTATGGGACAGGCCCGTGCTCACGGGGTGTTTTAAGATCCTATGCATACGAAGAATCGAAAAATGCCGAAGTCGTCATCTACGTCCGCAGCTCTCTGTGAAATTTGCGCACTTAGCCTCAAAAAGGATAACGGTATTTACTGCGATGGAATATGCGATCGTGGCTTAACTCCACAACTTCATCCAGTTTTACGTGTAATGATTGCGCAGCTATAAAACCTTGTCAAATCTTACGGCTTTTGAAAATGACTGCATTAAGAATTGATCAAGCCACCACTGATTTTGAAGAACTAAATAGTGATTATGCCTTTATTGGCAACAAAGTAAATAAAATATCGTATAACATATTGATTTTAAAGACGAGCTCCCTCCTTGAATACGGTACGCAGTTTGGCAAACTGTTCAAAAGCTCATCGCTAAAAGTTTCAATAGCGGCCCAAATGGTATACCGTCCGTTGTGCTTAAAAGTTGCTCCTCTACACATTTATCTCCACTCAGGTCCTTATTTAACGCATCTCTTCGTTGTGGGGTTATGGAAATACTCGACAATACTAACCTGTTCAAGAAAGGCAAAAGGAATGACGTATGCAATCACCGACCTATAGCTAGGCTGTCAAGTTTCCAGAATTATCTGAGGCTATTGTCTGTGACGTAATGAACTTTCATTGTAAATCTATAATCAGCCCAGCCCAACACGGGTTCACCAAAGGTAGATCAACAACAACAAACCTGCTGAAATTTTCAAATTTTGTGAAAGCAGGCAAACAAGTTGACTATACAGTGCCGAAAAATAAAATAGCACCACCACGGCATTTTTTCTATTTGTTAAAAAAAAAAAAACATTTCGTGTCGAAAATTGTTTATACATTGCTGATAAATATATCACACAACATGTTCACTTTTCGCAGAAAACAGTTTATTGTTCATAATGATAACGGTTCTTTTCAATTTAAGTGATTTTCAGAGAAAAATGCAAAATAGAAGGAAAAAAATAATAGCACCACTGACAATTCTGTTGAAGAGCGCATTAGTTGAGTTTATTAATTTGACCCCTGTACAAGTTAAATTGTTCTTGTTCGGTTTTCGTTAGTTTTTACACAAATTTAATAGTAAATGGGTCGCGGAAAGCATTGTAGTGCTGAAAAAAGAGACTATTCGAAAACTTATTTCAAAGCTTATAGCGAAGTGCGTTATTTTGTTGGATGTTCAAACAAAATGATACGCAATGCCATAACTTTCCAAGAAAAAGCTGAAACACGTGGACGTAAACGCGCCATATCGAAGTTGGTTGAAAATCGGTTGATCCGCCAGAGCAAGAAGGAGCCTTTTAAGCCGGCAACTGAACTGAAAAAGGATCTCAACATAACTGCAACGGTGCAAACAGCTCGTAGTCGTTTAAGACATCACAACTTAAAAGCCTGTAGCCCAAGAAAAGTTCCACTTCTAAGTGCGAAACATGTAGCCAAACGTATTGAGTTTGCAAAAGAACACCTGAAATGGCCAGTTGAAAAATGGAGGAAGATCTTATGGTAAAACGAGAGCAAAATTGTTCTGTATGGCGGAAAAGGCTCTCGTTCATACGTCAGACGCCCTCCGAATGCAGAATACAATCCTCAATACACATGTAAAACCATTAAACATGGGTGTGGGCATGCTTTTCGCATTATGGCATAGGCCCAATACATTGGATAAAAACAAGTATTGACCAACACGTTTACGTTGAAATAATTGAAAAAATTATGCTACCTTATGCAGAGTACGAGATGCCTTTGCTGTGGATCTTTCAACAAGACAACGACCCCAAACACACCAGCAAGAAGCGAAGAAATGGTTCAGAGAGCATTCAGTGAACGTCATGGAGTAGCCTGCGCAGTCACCAGATCTCAACCCTATTGAGAATTTGTGGGCTGATATAAAAAAAGCAGTTGCTGCTGCCAAGCCAACCAGCAACGAATCACTTTGGAATGTGATTAAGGAGTCCTGGAACGAAATTCCGCTAAGTCGATGCCAGAGCTTGGTTGATTCAATGCCAAAACGTTGTGCAGCCGTTATTTCCAATAAAGGTTACGCAACTAAATATTAAAACTGAAGGACGTCATCAGCTGGAACAGATAACTATCGCAAACTAATTCATTTTTTCTATTTTTTTAACATTAAGTGCACTTTGGAATTGTGGTGCAATTTTTTTTTTCGCCTTATTTTTATGTTTTTACAAGATTTGTTTAAATAGCTTTCAAACGGTAAATAAAACCTTAAATATTTTTATCACACAATTTTTATAAAACTTTTTTACTTTTAAAAATGTGTTCATTAGTTATTTAAACTAACAAATAGAATTACAATGCCTTTGGAAAGATTGTTGGTGACGTTGGTGCTATTATTTTTTTCGCAGCTGTATATACAGATTTTAGTAAGACCTTTGATAAAATTAATCACAAGTTACTAATCTGTAAGCTTTGCTCACTCGGATTTCCTGCTATTTTTACTACGTGGATCAATTCCTATCTTTCTAATCGAACCCAACAAGTACAATTTCGAGATGCTGTCTTATCGATTATTCTAAACACTTCTGGTGTACCTCAGGGTAGTCATCTTGGTCCACTTCTGTTTATTTTATTTATTAATCTCTCTCCAACTCAAATATTCTCTTGTATGCTGACGATGCGAAAATATTTCGTACTATCACCGGTACGAAGGATTATCTACTTTTGCGAGATAACATAAAGCTGGTGTACCTTAAACTGTATGCCTTTGAATTTTGGAAAGTGCACCATGACATCTTTCTCCAGAGAAAATAATCCATTCGAATTTATCAATGTTTTAGAGGGAATTGCCATACAGAAATTAAGCAAAGTACGCGATTTAGGTGTACAATTCAGTGACAAATTTATCTTCGACGACTATATTGATTGTATTGTTATCAAAGCTAACTCCATTTGGGGCTTTGTAAAACGATGGTGTAAGGACTTTAACGACCCTCACATTACAAAGACACTTTACTGTGCTTTTGTTCGTTCAATTCTTGAATATGCCTGACCTGTTTGGACTCCGTATTATGATATTCATAACTATAGGATAGAATCTGTACAGCGAAGATTTGCTCTCAAAGGTCTTCCCTGGTTAGATCCAATATGTCTTTCTCCTTATCAAGAACGTCTTCAACTACTTTCGTTGGAGTCACTCGAACATAGGCGATTTATTCTTAGTGCTGCAGTCGAATTTAAATGTAACCACTAGAACCATTCGACTAGAATTTGCCAGAAATCATATCGATTGGAATTTACAAAAGTTCAAGACCGTGCTTTTTTCGGACGAAAGTAAATTTAACTTAAGAGGTATTGATGGGTTACTTCCTTTAGGAAGGCCTAAAGATGAAAGACTGAATCCTCGGTACACAAATAAAACAGTGAAATTTGGTGGAGGTAATTTAATCATCATCAATGGCGCGACAGCCCAAATCGGGCCCTGGCCTCCTGAAGTCGTCGCCTCCAATCGTCTCGATCCAAAGACCGCGTCCTCCAGCTGCTAATTTTTAGAATGGCTTTGCTGTCTTCATCAACCGAGTCTTCCCATCGCTTGCGTGGTTTGCCTACTGGCCGGTTACCACTCGCTTTGCCTTTAAGAGCACGTTTGGGGATTCTTCTGTCTTCCATTCGCTCTACATGGCCAGCCCACTGCAGTTTACGTAACTTGATGAACGTTGAAGCTTCTGGCTCGTCGTAGAGTTGATACAACTCATGGTTGTATCTTATTCGCCATTCCGTTCCTTCCTTCACAGGTCCCAAAATTCTTCGGAGGACCTTTCTTTCGAATGCGTTAACTGCTTTTTCGGAAGTTCGCGTTAATGTCCACGTCTCGCTGCCATAACAGAGCACAGGTCGTATAATAGTTTTATAAATCCGCAGCTTATTGTTCCTGTGCACTTTCTTGGATTTCATTATTGGAAGTACCGAATAATACGTCTTATTTGCTAGTATTATCCGTCGTTTGATTTCGTCTGTTTCATTACCGTCCTTTGCTAGATTAGCCCCAAGATATATGAAGTTGTTCACACTCTCCAAATTATATTCCGCAATTGTTATGTTTTGTCTGATTGGCGTTCTCCTTCTTGTTTGCGTCATTACTTTTGTTTTGTTTTCATTAATGCGCAACCCGACTTCTTTTGCGGCGGAGTCAAGATTGACAAATACCTCCTTAGCACTAGGGAAGGATCTTGCTAGAATGTTAATGTCGTCAGCGTATGCTACTAGTTGGGTGGACTTGAATAGTAGTGTCCCGTTGGTGTCGACTGGGATTTTTCGGATGACATACTCTAGTGCCAAGTTGAAAAGCATAGGAGCTAGACCATCTCCCTGCTTTAAACCACATTCCGTTCGAAAGCTGGTTGTGGAATCGGTTTGTATTCTCACTTGGGATTCAGTGTTCGTCATTGTGAGTCTTGTTAGTCGGACTAGTTTTGGAGGAATTCCAAAGTCAAGCATGATTTGGTACAGTACGCTTCTGTCGATACTGTCGTATGCTTGTTTAAAATCTACGAATATTTGGTGCACGTCTGTGTTATATTCCCAGCATTTCTCAAGCACCTGTTTCACCGAGAATATCTGGTCTGTTGTAGATCGTCCGGTTCTGAATCCGCCTTGGTATTCGCCAATTATTTGATTAGTATAGGGCTTAAGACGACGTTCAATTATTTTTGTCAGTATTTTATAGGACGTACACAACAATGATATACCTCTGTAGTTCTCACAGCAGAGTTTGTCTCCTTTCTTGTAAATTGGACATATAATGCTTTTTCGCCAGTCGTCGGGTATGATTTCCTCTGTCCAAATTTTGCATATCATGCTGTGCAGTATTTCAGCGACACAGTTTCCACCGTTTTTCAGAAGTTCAACTGGTATTTCGTCAATTCCCGGCGCTTTGTTTCGTTTTTGGTCACATAGGGCTGCTTTGATTTCAGGAAGCGTGGGTGGTGTCGATGATGGTTCATCTTCGTCAGTTGAGGCTTGAATTGAAATGTTGTCTGTCGTTATCGGTGCTACTGGGATGGGATTCAAAAGATGTTCGAAGTATGAAGCCCATCTCCTTTTGATTTCTTCTGTGTCGCTGATGATATTGCCCTCTGCGTCTTTGCAGAGACTGGTTTTTGGTTTATATCCCTTTTTCAAGTCTTTTACTATGGCGTATGCGTCCCGCGTATTATTTTTTCTCATGTCGTCGTCCATTTTTTGTATCTTGTCATTATGGTACTTCCTTTGTTTTCGTCTGCAGGTCTTTTTCGCATATCGCCTAAGCTCGTCATATTTTTCTTTTTTGGCTCGTGTTGGTCGTTCAGTAAAAATTTTGTAAGCTTCGTTCTTTCTATCTATTGCGTCGCGACATTCTTGGTCGAACCAATCATTGCTTTTTCGCCGTGCTTGATATCCTAATACCTCTTCCGCGGAGGATTTGATGCCGTCTCGTATTTTCATCCACGCATTATCCACTGGCATATTTTGGATATTTTCATATATTGGTGTCAGGTGTTTATTACATGCTAGCATGTAAGCCTGCGCCACCGTTTCGTCGTTAAGCATGTCGACATTAAATTTGCGAGCTCTACTCGTTTTCGAATACCCACGACAAGCTATTTTGCATCGATACTTAGCTCTGACTAGATAGTGATCAGAGTCACAATTCGCACCGCGGAGAGTTCGTACATCAAGTATGCTGGAAGCAGCCCTTTTCTCAATAAGAACGTGGTCTATTTGGTTGAAGGTGTGACCATCTGGTGATGCCCACGTTCGTTTGTGAATATCGCGATGTGGGAAGCACGTAGAGCTTACTATGATATTTTTGCTGCTTGCGAAATCAATAAGACGTTGGCCATTGTCGTTGGTTATGTCATGGAGACTGTGCCCTCCTGTTGTTCCTCTATGAGCCTCCTCCTTTCCGACTTTTGCATTAAAATCCCCTAAGACAATTTTTAGGTCATTCGAGGGCAGTGAGTCATAGGTTGTCTCTAGGGTGGCATAAAATTCGTCTTTAGTTACATCGTCCTTGTCTTCTGTTGGTGCGTGAACGTTGATCAACCAAGTGTTGAAAAATTTAGTCTTTATTCGGATTGCACACAATCTTTCACTTATTGGTTTGAAGCTCGTGACCTGCTGTTTAAATTTTTTGTCAACGACAAAAGCGACTCCAAACTCTCTGCTTCCCGACAATTTTCCACTTGGATAGATTGTGTGTGATCTCATGTCCATGATTTCGCTACCGAGCCATTTCGTTTCTTGGATGGCAGTTATGTTGATGTTGTGTTTTGCCACTTCTTCGAGAAACTCTTTCAGAGCTCCTGTCCTAAATAAGGATCGAACATTCCAAGATCCAATAGAGTAGTCCATTTTTCGTTTGCGGGGTCGTTGCCGTTGAGTCCATCCTTTCCGAGGCTGTTCTTCAGGTTTCTGGACAGTGTTCTTTTTCCGGTGATGCGTTGTCGGCGCCTCGCCCAACCCCCGACCTGGAGGACCGGTCCTACTTATTTATTACACCCTAGTAGAAAAAGGGTGGGAGTTTTGAGCTAAATATGACATGCTGGAGTTCTCACAGCTATGCTGCAAGTCCAACTATGTCATATTTTTTGCCTACTTCCTGAGACGCACTGGTGTTACTGGCCATTCAGGTTAACTCCATTTACCCTCCTCCTTTCTCAACTCGGGCTTGGGACCGTCTATGGCGGAGTTAGGTAATTTAATGTTCTGGGGATATTTTTCTGGCCGTGGACCTCTTTTTAAAATTGTTAGTATAATGGATTCCGCTAA
Source organism: Chorisops tibialis (assembly GCA_963669355.1). NCBI lineage: Eukaryota > Metazoa > Arthropoda > Insecta > Diptera > Stratiomyidae > Chorisops > Chorisops tibialis. Next base: position 10,670,948 of record OY770262.1, on the reverse strand, counting down.
ATATATAATATTAGAGGAAACGATGCAGCTGCATGCTGATGAGCATGTTCTTTTATTGTGGACGTTCCAACATGACAATGATGCTAAACAAACTTCAAAATTGGTGAAAAATTGTATTATGAATAATGGCGTCAGGCTTTTGGATTTTGGTCAGCACAATCCCTGGGGATCACAATCCAATTGAGAATCTTTGGGAGATTGTAAAATATAATCTTTGCAAGCAAAATTTCTCTAAGCAATTGGACCTATACACAGTCGTTAAAGAAGATTGGGAAAGAATTTCAAAATGCATTATCGATAACTTGATTTCATCTATGCCCAGAAAATGTGCACAAGTCATCAAAAGACATGACCATTCAAGTAAATATTAAAAAATGAAACCTTTAAAATAAAAGTTGCAAAAGTTTATTTTTTTTTTATTTTTCTGAGAGTTGAAAATTATTATTTGTTATAGCTTTTGTGTTTAGTACATTACGGGAAATTATTTTGTTAAAAAATTGTTAAGCTCAATTCAAAATAGAGAAAGTTTTGAACAAAAAAGTTTGTTTATGACTTCGGTTGCAAATGTTTTTTCCAGCACTGTACCTAGTCAAGTCATAAATATTGGTACACAAATAAACGCATTCATTACGAATGCAATATTGGGCGCATCCATTTCGTCTTGACTGCGATATGACAGTTGACATTTCTGCTTCATTGCCAGGTAAAAAGTTGTTGGCATCAAGTGTTTACAATCATGGAATGGGGCGACATCAAAAATCCTATTGTTGTTGTAATTGGCCTACTAAAATGCAACATGGAAAAAGGCGATATCTTTCGGACATTGCGACCGCTTGGAATCACTCGCAATTTTATGTATCGTGCTGTGAAGTTGTTTGAGGATACTGGTGGAGTACAAGACTGTCAAAGATCCGGCCGTCTGCGCATAGTGAGAACTCCGAAAGCGATCAAAGCCGTGAAGAAACGAATCGACCGAAAACCGCTCCGAAAACAGAAAATCTTGTTGCGGGAAATGCAAATTTCGCTAAAATCCATGTCTCGCATTATCAAAGAAGAGTGAGCTACGATGGCGTTACCAAGCTCCATTTTTGCGAGAAAGGAGTGAAAACATCGGCCAAAGTATATCAATCGACCGTCTTGGAACCCATTGTTTAGCCTCTCAACCAATCAATAATCGCCAACAAGCCGTGGACTCTCCAGCAAGACTGTGCTCCAGCTCACAAGACAAAAACGACTCAACTGTGGCTCAAAAACAACGTTCCGGACTTCATATCAACGGATGATTGACCAGCTGGTAGTCCAGACCTCAACCCGTTGGATTACAAGTTGTGGTCCGTAGACCATGGCTTGCTCTACTGGGCACCCAAATATTGAGTCGTTGAAACGAGCCCTTGTCCGTGCAGTGGACAATTTCTCCATTCATGAAGTGCGTCTCGCGATCGATAAGTGGCCAGATCGTCTCAAGTAGTGCTGGAAGGCGAATGGAAGTCATTTCGAATAAGTTGTTCTAAGATTTGTAGCCATTGAATAACCCAATAAAAAAAAAAAAAAAAGTTTTGAAAAATATTAATTCGTTTTCATTTAGCGTCGATTTTTCTGTGCACCAATATTTATGACTTGACTAGGTATATGAACGTAAAATTATTTTATTTATATTTTAAATTAGTTTTAAAGTTTTTCCCACAAAAAACTATGTGTGTTGATTTTCAACTTTCTAGCCTGAGTCATACTTGAGATATTCGAATTCTTAGTTTTCGCTTCTAGCGCTTGTCGGGGCCCGCTTAAGTTTCCTTCGAATTATAACGCTCGCCTATTTATTTTGCTTTCTATTTGTTTGCATCTCGTTAGCTATTTCGTTCGCCGTCGACCTTCTCCGTTATCTCGTTTATTGCCGGCACCCGTCGGCCGCAGTTGGCTTTGTCCGTTATTTCGTCCATTTTCGACCACAGTCGGTCATCTCCGTTCCACTAAAGCATTCCCCTTGTCATGTAAATCCCTATTCATTGCTTCTATAAAGCATTCCATCCCTAGTCTTTTCTCGTTCATTCGAGCCCATAGAGTGGAGTTCAATGCCTCAAAAACTCAGGCCTGTCACCTACCCTTAAAAAATGATGTTTTTTTACAGAATGACCTGTGAGGAAATTTCGACCTTTATGTGCAATGCACAAACACAGTCACGGAGGGAAGGATTGGCATTGAGATTGGGAAGGTAGAGGAATGGGAGTGAGAACGACCGTAAACGTGTGGTGAAGTTGGCATATTTATCAGTTGTACTGGCTGCTACTGCCAAATATTTGCAGAAAGACAGAACTTCTTGAAGTGGAACTGTTTTACTTTTACATCGTTTGCTTAATTTTATTTCGAATAATTTTTATTTCCAGTAGCAACTGAAAAATTCGTGCTTAAAACTGTCTGGAATGAGAATCGAACCAATGACCTATTGACTGTGAAGCAAGTACGCTGCTCACTACGCCACGAAAGCTCGGGTGGGTTCCTCGATTACAGCCTTCGATAACAAACAATTACATTCTTCAGAAGAATTCACATTACTCGATTTAACACTTAACATACATCTCAATTGGAACAACATGTTTTTGATTTTTTTTTTTACAGAATGACCTTGTGTTATAGGCAATTTCGGCCTTTATGTGCAATGCACACAGTCATGAAGGGAAGAAATGAAATTGGGAAGGTAGGGGAAGAGGAGTGAGAACGAGTGAAGAAGGTGGTATAAATTTTCAGTTGCTCTGGCTGCTACTGACAAATATTTGCAGATTTTATGGGGGACTAAATGATAAAAAGCGAACCGAAACCATCTACTGAGTGTATAGACCTTCTTGAAGCGGAAATGTTTCACTTTTACACCGTTTGCCTATTTTATTTTGAATAATTTTTCATCGCCAGTAGCAAGTGATATTGCACTTGATGCCTCCAAACGAGTTGGTGCTCTTCATAGATGTAAAACTCACTTAGCTAATATCAAAGACTATGGATAATATAAAATATTAAATCCTATGAAAAAAATTCTAATCATTTCTATTGCGTTGAGAGCGACGAAAAGGTTTTAAGTACCCATAGCGACGGCCGACGATTGAATCGATTGGCTCTTGGTAGAAGCCAATGAGCGGGGATCATGTGTTGTTTAAAACCTTTTCGCCGCTCTCAACGCAATAGAAATGGTCATAATTTTTTTTCCATAGGTTTGAGATATCTTGTATTATTCATAGTCTCTGCTAATATCTACATTCGTCCCCGTCTTTAGTAAAACTCGCAGAAATAAGCTGGGTACCCAAAACACAATTTACAGTACTCATCGGATCCAGAAGCATACTTTCCGTCCAATTGGAAATGTGACTACATATAACAGCTTCTATAGATTCCCTCGAATATCGTAAAAACATCGCGTTACTCAACGTTTACTATCGATATTTCCACAGTAAATGCAGCGTAGAACTGTCCAACCTCATCCCTCCTCTTTTCAACTATCGCAGAAATACTCGGCAAGCCGCACGCGCCCTTTATTTCTTTGTTATTCCTTAATCGTCGCGTACAGTGAAGCTTAGTCAGTCCTTTATCTCTCAAACATCATGTCTATGGAATGCATAGCCGCCCCCACGTGTTCCCATCAACTTACAACATTCAGTGTTTGGTGGTTAACAACTACCGACAGTCTAGACTTTCCCCTTCAGAAACTCCCTAGTAACCCCATCGCTCACCTACCTACCATCTTTATCTCGATTTGACTGTGCATCCAATGCATTAAAGAGTGTCCCCCCCCCCCCCCTAAGCTATGTTCGGTGCTATAAAAAAACTAATTTTCTCATGTTTAATTTTGTTTAAAATTTTTTCTGCTGTCACCCCTTATACCACTCCCACTACAAAATTTCTTAAGATTACTAAAATTGCAATTTCATCTACAGTGTCGTAAGATTGGGCTTTACTCGCAATCGTAACCCTGTCTTTTTTTAATACCAAGCATCCAAAAAAAACAATTCAGTCAATTTTAGGTGCTTTTTTCTTAACTTTCTACATCCCTTGTCTTCTGATCTTCAGGTTCCTTAACAGTTGGTGGTTTCTGCGGATTTTTAGCCGTTTTCGCAGATTGATCTGGGCCAGATATACCAGACAGTGCACGATATTTATGCATTGTAGACCATATACTATAGCCTGAAAATAGACAAATCAGTTCTTTTTGTTGTTGCAATAATTCAATACTAAGCCTTTCCAATTCAAAATACAACAACGGTGTTTTTTTAAAATCCAAACGGAAAACAACCTCTTTAATCATATCTACCATATCTTCAAAGATTTAAGCGATGTTTTTAAAACACAAAGCAATTTTTATTATACCTATGGTATTCCACGCAATCAAAAACTATCAGATTGATTAAAAAAACATTATTTTCTAAAATACAAAAAAAAAAACGATTTCATATGTAAATTATTTGACAAAATGATATTCATAAAACTATAACAAACAAGTGTACTTTAATAACTTTCCCACCGCAAATAGAAAGATAAGAATATTAAATAGAACTCTTCAATACAACGTGACCCTGGCCCCATCACATTACCACTCTCAGCGCCTACTTACAGTATTTACATGCCTCAACAAACATTTCCAAGTGACGAGCACGTTTTACAATACAAAAGATAGCAGAATATCTCGTGTTCATTGTGTTATTTAACTGAGACGCTCCTGCATTTAACTACCATTTTTAGTTTGGTAAGAAATGTAATCATATTCACAAGATTATATTAGAGTAGAATGGTGACATTACAGGCTGCGCATAGACTATGTTGTAGACAATAATAGATTACGAATCGATAAAGACCAGATTGTTGATCAAAGTAGTTCGAACATAGCTTTTACATTGTAAAGACAGAATGGTGTGGGTACATTTCAACTTGTTAACATTATTTTCCAGAATTTTGCAATACACATATTCTTGATATTACGAACACAAATTCTGTTTTCTATTTGTCATAAATTTTCCACATAACTTTCACTGTTTTTCATTTCGAAATTCACCAGTTCGTTATCTGCGGGTCTCTAAACCGCTTTTGACGAATGGTTTTTAATAGTGATATATTCTACAGTTACCGTCGCACAACAATGTTATCGCTTTGTGCAGCGAAAAATAAAATCGCTATCACAAACAAAACGAACAGAAATATACTGCACATCAGTAATTGTCCTATTGTTCTAAAAGACATAAATTCGCGAATCGCAAATTCAACATTCAACGAATACCATAGTCGGTATTTTAGAATGACGGGATTTCAATTACATAAACTCCCCAACTCTGAAAGACAAATTTCTCGTAAATTGTTAATCATTTCGAATGCGCAACGTTTGCTCTATTAACGACTAAATCGATATCAGAAAGACTTAACTTTTAATTTATTAAAATTGAATTAAAAGCAATTTAATCATTTCTCTTCAGCTTAAACTGTACCATGCTGTCATCGAAGATGTTGTTTCTAGCGTCCGAGATTCTTTCTTGGACGAAGGTGTAGATGAGCAGGTTCTGCAAGAAATGAAGCAAATCTGGACGAATAAACTAATGGCCAGTAAAGCGGTGGAAATAAATCCGGAGCCTCCGGAACCACAACCGCCACCGATTCTAACAAATAATCCTAAGGTAATTGCAACCGTTTTTGCTTAGCTTGAAATTTGCTTCAAGCTTTGTAGTAATCATTTTTATTTTCATTGGTTACTAAGTTCATTTAATTTCTCTGATAGGGTGGCAGTTCAAAATCGAAAAATGCACGGCAAACAGCAGCAGCTGCAGCGGCAGCAGCAGCTCAAGCTGCGGCAGCTGCAAATAATGAAAATAATAGCAATAATCAAATTACAACGCCGCAAGGAAATCAACCAAATGGTGCCGTAGGAAAACAAATACAACAGAAACCTCATTCGACTACAACGCCTGCATCTACAGCTTCAGCACACCCTACACAGCTGCAGCAACAACCATCGTCCGCAATTCCTGCGGTCGCTGCTCTCGATCCAAATAAAATTATGCCGGTCAATGTAAGAAAAATCGAATTTGAAAATAACTAAGTTAAAATGTAAAAAAAAAAAATCATTCTCAGATAACATTACCAGCTCAACCCGGAACAATTAATTCAGAGTCTCGCGTTCTAACCATTCATGTACCAGCTTCTGCCTTACAGGAAAACCAATTAACACAAATTTTGACGGCTCAACTGATATCGTCCATTATGGGCTTGCCGACGCAGCTTGCGTCGTCCGTTCTGCAACAGCAAGTCAATGCAGTGCTACAAAATGCTGCAATGGCAAGTAAGGTTGCATGAGATTCTTAAACAATACAAACGTTTGATACGATTTTTCTCTTATGCGTAGAATCTTTAAGCACGGCAAAACAATTGGATGGTGCTGCCGATACGTCCGACGAAGAAGGCAGCGAAGAGAGCGACGAAAATATAGACAACGACGATGACGATGATATTGATCGCGATGAAGATGAAGATGTCGATGGTGAAGGTGGCGCTGAAGAAGAACCGCTCAACAGCGAAGATGATGTAACTGATGAAGATGCTAGTGATCTGTTTGAAACCGAAAATGTTGTAGTCTGTCAATATGATAAGGTATGGAATTAACATAAAACGAAAATCAATTTTCACCATCTTTTGTCCATTTCGAATCGTTTCAGATAACCCGATCGCGAAATAAATGGAAATTCTATTTAAAAGACGGCATAATGAATATCGGCGGAAAAGATTATGTTTTTCAAAAATCGAATGGCGATGCTGAATGGTAAAAGTATTCTATTTGCGACATTCGTTAATTATTGATTTTTTATTTTTCAAATTAAATGAAAGACTTAATATAAATGAAAAAATAACTATTGTAATCAAAGTTGTAAAATATGCTTTATTATGTAAGTGAAAGGCTACAAAAAATAACTAAAAACTGTTATAATATATATATATACAAAAAAAAAAACAATTTAAACCAAACAAAAGTACTTAAAAACTGACCCAATATTCGACCTCAATAAATGTACAAAAACTATGAACGGTAATGCTGATTCGGTTACGAATTTAATTGCAAAACAATCTTTATGGAAATGCGCCTGGAAGGAGTTTAGAGTAAGTATCGGCCTCTCACTGAAATTTTGGGTTTGTCCTTAGTTGTGATGCAATTTTGAAATGCTTTTTTTTTTATTCACGTGTGTTTCCACTTGGGTTATTAAATATTTTTTCTCCCGATTTTGCCTTCGGCGCAAACGTAAATGTAAAAGATGACGTTTAATAGATTTCGATAAGTTTGAGCTAAGAACAAGTTGTTTAAATGGAGTTTCATAACGTTCACATTGAAATTCCAGTGACCCCCACCAATTTAACGCCCCTATTACGGCTGACATCTCACTTCTATAGGTCATGTGAAATGATTATTCACTTAAAATGAATTCCACAGCAGCACAAGCCTCTCGCAGAAAATTTTCTAATGCTACAATCATAATAAAGTCGAAACATCACCAAACCGTAATGAGTGAGCTATGTATAGATGGTACGCTCATCCCGATGTCAGAGATATACATATGTATACAGTTCTGTATTTAAATAAAAATTGAATGTACTGTGTATGTCTTCTAAACAGCGCAGTGCGAGATCGATATCAGTGATGACTAAGCGTCTTGAGAATTGACACACAAAGGAATGTGGGGGGGGAGGAAGGGAGTGGCTTGCTACATCGTCTCAGTTGCTTTTTCATTGCGCTACTGAGCAGTTCGTTTTGTGAATTGAGTGCATGTACAGTAGATTGTTTGTGTTTATTTACCATGAGTGGCAAACGTAAAAGAACTGTTTTGTCGTTCGAGGTTAAGTTACAGGCAATCCACAGACTGGATAGAGGAGAGACTATTAAAAAAGTAGCTGCCGATTTAGGTGTGGGTGAAGTTACTGGAGGAGAAAACGGGCTGAAGTCGAAAAATGGTGTTCACAAAAAGACGAGAGCGATACGAAAAGAAAAACTATGAAAACCGGAGAGTTTGAAAAAACTTCAAATGCTTTGTTTAAGTGGCTTACACAGCTCCGGAGCAAAGGAAGTGCAGTTAGTGGGCCTATGCAATAGGAAAGGCCAAAGAATTCTATGGCATGTTTAAAGACGGAGAAGAAGAATTTATAGCAAGCAGAGGGTGGCTTCATCGCTGGAAGACCAGGTACGGAATCAGAGAGTTACACATTTCTGGTGAGAAGTTATCATCCAATCATGACATTGTACACAGGTTTAAGGATGAATTCGATGCTCTGGTAATAAACGGAGATTTATCACATCAACAGATTTCTAACTGTGATGAAACGGGCTTGAACTACCGAATGTTACCGACAAAAACGCTTGCTTCTAAAAAGGAGGCTTCCGCTCCTGGGTTAAAAAGGTCAAAAGAAAGAGTCACACTCATGGCCTGCTCTAATGCTAGCGGGGATTGTAAGTTAAAGTTACTGATGATAGGAAAATCTGCCAAGCCGCGTGCTTTTAAAAATGTATCTATACCTAACCTGTCTGTGTTGTATAAAAACCAGAAGAATGCATGGATGGAAGGTACAATTTTTAATGACTGGTTTTTCAATGATTTTTTGCCCCAAGTTGAAAAGTTTTTAAAGGAACAAAACCTGCCTCAAAAGCTCTTTTATTAATGGACAACTGCCCTGCTCATCCTGATACAGAAGAAATGGTGTCTGGTGATATTACGATCATCTTTTTACCCCTAAATGTTACACCGCTTTTGCAGCCCAAACTTTTAAAAAGCCTCATTAGAGCAATTGATGAAGGAAGCGACGTAGTACAGACTCTTAAAAAACTTACAAAAAAAGATGTTGTTTACATGTAAGCTGAGGCATGGGATGAAGTAAAAAGTTCTACACTTCAGAAGTCATGGAGGAAGTTATTAAAAGCCAAGGACAATCAAGAGACTTTGCCCACAGAGAATGACGATGAAGATGACCTCACTCTTGCACAGCTAGCTCAAAGATTGGCATATGAAAAAATCACTGAAAACGATATAGCCGAGTGGATCAATTCAGACGAACAATTGGAAATTACCGATGAGATGATAGTAGAGGCAATAAATGCAGAGGCTGAAGAAAGTGAAAGTGACAATGAAAACACTGAAACAGAGAATGAGAAAAAAATCCACAGTGAAGGATGCAAAGCAATAAAAATAGCCATTGAGTACCTAGAGCAACAAACTGACACGACGTCAACAGATCTTCTAATGCTACGACGATTGCACGAAACGGCGGCAAAGAAAAGAGCAAGTTCCGTCAGACAAAAAACAATTACGGATTTCTTTAAGAAATAACGTGCTTCACTAAAACATTTCATTTACGAACAGTATGTCTTTTTCATTTTATATTTTTATGTACTGTATTTAATTTTTATTTCTCCAGTTTGTCATTTTTCATGTATATACTGTAATACAAAAATAGACGCTTATCTAACAGCTTTATTCGAGTTCTTATTCATTTTACCATACGTTTCCTTCTTGGTTGTTTATAGAGTCCGTGTTATCCGAGTTTTTTCTTATCCGAGGTACTCAGCTAGGGTATAGCCTAGTGGGTAGTGTGTTAGTCTTGTAATGCGAAGGTCGTGAGTTCAAATCCCGGTCGACGCAATATATAATTCCAGCACATTGCCTGCTTGGATATACCTTGGTCACCTCAATCTACGAAAATGAGAAATTCGTAGAAAGAGGGTTGTGCGAAGGACTAACAACCCTTTCACAATAAGTAATGAAAAATGTTAAGGAACCTGAATATCAGGAGGCCAAGGTCCGATTTGGGCTGTAGCGCCATTGTAGAAGAAGAGGTACTCTCATTCCACATTACCTCGGATAACCGAGGCTCTACTGTACATATAAATATAATTGTAGTGTATGTCTGCTATTTGTTTACAAATGGCTCTAAGCTAGTTTTTCGCTTTATTGGGACAATAACTAACTATGTATAAAAACAGGTTTTTGAAATTATTTTCTGTCTGTCTCTCTGTCCAGGTGGCTTTCACGCATAAACGGCTGAACCTATTGTAACGAAACTTGCAAAGTTTATTAGGTATGCTCGAAGATGTAATCTATTTTGATTTTATTTCACTACCCTCACGCCTTCTACCCCTTCCCATACAAAATGACTCATTTTCAAAATTATATAACAATCAAATTTTCTTGGAAACTATAAGAGCTTTTAATTTAAAATTTAAAACATATTATTTCTATAAGAAATGTGATCCATGGTATAAAAATTATTTGAATCCCCCCCACTCCTTCCATCACCTCCAATACAAACTGTACTTTTTAGTGAAATACTATAAACTGATTTTCTCAGTATTTATAACATTTATCGACCTCAAACTTTATACTAAATCCTAAATTAGCATTATTAATAGTGTGAGAAAAAAATAAACCGATTAGCTCCCAACCTTCTACCCCTTCCCATACAATGTAACGAAATTTCACATTTATTCAAAAATTCGATTTTCTTGAAAAGTATGAATGTTACTGATCTGGAATTTCAAATAATATCAATTGCATGATAATTATAGTTTTTTTTTTTTTTTTACAGAATGACCTGTGTTATAGGCAATTTCGGCCTTTATGTGCAATGCACAAACAGAGTCATGGAGGGAAGGAATGGGATTGGGAAGGTTGGAGAAGGGGAGTGAGAACAACCGTAGCGAGTGGAGAAGCTGGTATATTGCTCAGTTGTACTGGTTGCTTACTGACAAATATTTGCAGATGTTATGGGGGACTGAAATATAGTTGTTTCTCGGGAAATCATTAAAAACCTCCCTCTCTTTCTAGCATCTCCCATACAAACTGCACAATTTCACTAAATCCAATGCATTACTTTTCTCAGTACCTATGTGATTTCTGGAGCATAAATTTGTTACAAAACATTTTTATAGCTACTCTAGCACCTTCTACTACTTCCCATACAAAATTTCTTAAGATCACAAAAATTTCGATTTCATCTGCAGAATCGCATGATTGGGCTTTACGCACAATCATAGTCCTGTTATGTTTTCAAGCTTAATATTATTTTATTTGAACTTTTTTTTAGAATTAACACAAGCTACAACTATTTACATTTCCTTAACGCTCTTTTTGCATCAACAAGTCACGGGGGTGATTTGATCACGGGCCTGTCCCATACAAATGCAAGTATCATGCTTCCATTCTTAATAATTTATGGTTCTGATTCCAACAAAATACAAAACATTGTGTTCAAAGAGTCATTAAAGTAAGCGATTATACAGTGACGTCCAAAACTGAACTACCCTGAGGTATTTATCAAATCAACACAAAGACATTTGTTTAATCAGCGAAAGAAAATTTTATTTCAAAACTTAACAAAAAATAAACTTCAAACAGTCTTTTATTGAAAAGTAACAAAAATATTATATCCACTTCATTTTCATAATAAAAAAATTAAAATACCCTAAGACTCAGTTTTGCTCGACAAAATATATTAGTTAGAAAGTAACTATTTCGGGGTAGTTAATATTTTGTCCACAGATCGTTAGCTTTCAAAACCTCATTGATACGTTTTGGCATACTTTCTACTAATCTTTTAACATAATCGGGATTAATACTTTCCCATTGATCTTTCAATCTGTGCCACAAAATGTCAACTGAAGACGGGGGTTGGTCGTATCCATTGCGTATTTGAGTTTTTAAGTAGGCCCACAAATGTTCAATTGGGTTGAGGTCGGGGCTTTGTGCCGGCCACTCAAGCTGCGAAAATGGCTAGCTGGTAATCCAATTTCGTACCAACTTGGAGGTGTGCTTGGGGCTCCGATCTTGTTGAAAAATAATGTTCGTCTCAGGTAGTGGTAAGTTTTCTATGGTTTCCCATAATTACTCTTTCAAAATATTTAAATAGTAATGCCGGTCCATGATTCCATTAATTCTGTGCATTGAACCGACTCCCCAAGCGGTCATACAGCCTCAAACCATGGCCGATCCTACACCATGCTTCACAGTTTATTTCATGTGTTTCGGTTGCAGCTTTTCATTTGGACGTAACCATGCCCAGGAACGCCCATCCGATAAAAATCGATTTATTTTGACTTCATCTAACCAAATAACAGTTTTCCATTCATATATTGTCCAATTTTTATTTGTTTTGCAAATTGTAGTCTTGCAGCAATATTTTTTTTTTAAAGTGCGGGCTTTTTTGGCTTCTCTATTGATTTAAAACCAGTTCCTTTTAGAGATCGACGGGCTGTCCATTCACTTACTTTGATCCCAGTGCATTCGGCCAATATTTTAGTATTGTAACAGATTTGGCTTCATCGCTTGAAACGCAACGTCCTAAAGATCTCATATCTTGCGGAGAAAGTTTTTTAGAACGTTCACCCAACAATATTGGGGTATCAACAGATAACTTTTTTTTAATTCTTACAACTGTACTTTGACTTACTTCGCATTTAGTACCAATATGACGAGTTGAAAGTCCTTCTTGTATAAGAATTTTAACTTCGTCTCTGATATTTTGCCAATTTTAACCATTTTATATTGAATTTTCAGTCGAGTGTGATTTCAAACGTAAATTAATACAAAACGTATCACTATTATGTCCACTAAGTATATAAAAAATTAACTTGAATTCCCGTTACCGAATTATTCATAAACACACCTTCAAGATCGCATTTGATTGACGACTAAATGTGTTTCGATTTGAGCGAGCAAAACCGAGTCGTTGTAACAGAACTGCATTTTCCAATTGCAAAAGCTGCTTGAAATTATTGATGCATCTGAACTACGCAGTAGGCTTTATTTTTTCAGTGAAGAATAAAAATGATTTGTACCTTTTATTTTTTTTTTGTTAGAAATGATAAAAAACCAAAAATTATTGCATTCATGGTTCGGGTTTACACGCCACTGTACATCCCCGCATAATGTACAGGGTGTTTTTTTACAGGCGGAGAACTTTAAATTGAAAAAAAAACACTGAAAAATGTTTATAATATCCATGACTTTGGCTTTATTTGAAAGATAATTTTATAGCATTAATTTTTGAATATGATTTTGGGAATGTGGCAGCCGCGGTTGACGCGTACATGGCGTAATCTGGAAATCGACAATTTCATTTGAAAATTTTGTTCAGTGATGAAGCACACTTTTGGCTAAATGTCAATAAGCAGAATTGCCGCATTTGGAGCGATGATAATCCACAAGCATTTGCCGAAACACCATTACATCCAGAAAAAGGCACCGTTTAATGCGCTTTATGGGTCGGTAAAATCATAGGTCCATTTGTGATTTGTGAAATGATGATGGTCAGAACATTACAGTCAATAGTGAGCGGTACAGAGACATGATTGCTAACTTTTTCGTGCTTTAATTGGAAGGCATTACTGCCACAGAAATTCGGTTTCAATAGGACGGCGTCACATGTTACACAGTGCGCGACACAATTAATTTACTGAAAGAAACATTTGATGATCGATTAAATTCACGAAATTGACCTATTAACTGGCCACCTCGTTCGTGTGATTTAACGCCATTAGATTTTTTTCCCTGGAGATAAACCAGAAACTATTGAGTACTTGGAAGCCAACATTCGTTGCCGAAATATAGTCTGATTTACTGCGAAGACTGTGCATTACTAACTATACATTCTCAAAAATTGCTTATAATTGCGATTTTTAGGCGGGCAAAGTCGTGGGGGATTGCTAGTACCAATAGAAAGAAAACATAAAAAATTTGCATCTTAAGAAAAAATATGGAATAAGATACTGTAGATTCTGTAAAACATTACACAGACCTGCTGTGGCCTGCTTATCACACTAAAGAAAATTTCGAAGTTCGTTCTGTAGTTCGTGTAAGCTTCTCGCTTGCATTAACATGAAAGGATTCAAAAAACGAGAACGCAAACGAATTCATACGAAATTTGAATTTTCTTTCTGGTTGGCGCGGTAACATATGTTTTAAAACAATTCAGTAGATAAATCATAAATTAATTTATGAGATAATCAAATTGCGGAAAATAGACATCAATGTTTTTAGGTGGATTCTTTCACTTTCTATTTCACATTAGTTTAAACTAAAATCAGATATTGATTTAACGGAAAAGAAAAGGTCTTTCAAGAACATATATCCTGTTACAAGCTAAATTCATAAAATAAACAACACACACAATAGTAAAAACAGTAACATTTATCGCATTTTGTAAGAATTTTGATTCTTCGTCTCCGATTTTACTTGGCTGTTTTATTTTCCATTTTATTTTCCGTTTTCGATCCACTTCTATAAATTGCAATAATGAATATATTAAATTTAATTTTTTTATTTATAACGAAATTTTTTCGTTTCAATTCAAAATTTCTACAGTTTGAAAAGTCCTCTACTTCTTATTCTCTGCGATCTCTGTATGGCATTCCCAAATTCGAATGTCAATTTTCGCGCCAAAATAAAGTTGTGCAGGTTTTTACTGTGGAGCGTTTGAAGACAATTTTATTGAATTATAAAGTCCATTTGGTTTTAGTTGCCAAGGAAAGTGAAAAATTGAGTAAAAAGGAACGATGTCGGTAAGTACGATTGAAAAGATTCTGAATTCTGGCCAACAAAAAATTTGGGGTGCTGCAATCTTGCTCAGCCAATCGCGTATTATATATTCTTTACTTATGATAGCGCTATAGTTCAATTCGGACTGTGACTTCCTGAATAATACGCCCACATCCTTCTCGATTCAGTGGCGTCCTCCAGTTTGAAAATTTTAGCAGAGATTTGCTCTCTGCGTCAATAGAAACCTCCCAGCGCTTCCGTGGTTTCCGACCGGTTTTTGCCTATTAACTTTCCCCCTTAGTGTACGCTTGGGAATTCTTCCGTCATCCACCCACTCCGCATGACCAGCCTATTGTAGTTTATTGAATTTTATAAGGGATTACAGTTCGGAATAGTCGAAGATGGGCGTACGTTTCTCTATTGCATCGTATTCTCCAGATCGAGTCTTCCCTCACAGGTCCGAGAATTCTTTTGAGAACCTTTCTTCCAAAGGCGCGTTAAGCAATTTGTTGGACGCCTGAGTTTAGTGTCCACGTTTCGCTGCACAGGTCTTATAATCATTTTGCACATTTTTATTGTTAATTATCGGAAGTGCCGAATAATACGTCGTATTTAAAATAAATTTCGATTTCAGGACAACCCAAGCTCGTCGCCTGCACCGGGCACACCGAGCGATGCAGTGGATCGTCGCGATCAGCGATCGGCCATGACCTCGCCAGTCGGTGATTACGAGCCGTTCGAAAACGAGGACGAGATCCTGGGCGATACGACAGTGCGCCACGAAGATGAGGAGGAGGATGGCGAGGAGCTGTTCGGCGATAATATGGAAAACGACTACCGTCCGATGCCCGAACTCGATCGCTATGACCGCAGCATACTCGATGAGGAGGACTACAGCGATATCTCTCAGGGCGATCGAGCATCGGCCGAAGCGGAAATGCGTCGTCGCGATCGTGCCATGGGCATTCATCGGGACGATCGTGATTTGGGATTCGATCGGAGCGACGATGAGGACGAGATGCCTCGCGCTAAGCGCCGTGCAGCTGAGAAGGCAGCAACCGGCGAAGTTGAAGAGGTCGACATGATCGAATCAATTGAAAATTTGGAGGACACCAAGGGTCATACTACCAAGGAATGGGTCTCAATGTTGGGACCGCGTACGGAAATCGCAAACCGTTTCAAGAGCTTCTTGCGCACGTTTGTCGATGAGCGTGGCCAGTACACCTATCGCGATCGCATCCGACGAATGTGCGAGCAGAACAAATCCTCGTTTGTCGTCTCGTATACTGATCTGGCCAATAAGGAACACGTACTCGCCTATTTTCTGCCCGAAGCTCCGTTTCAGATGCTTGAAATTTTCGATAAGGTAGCTAAGGAAATGGTCTTGGGTATTTTTCCAACGTATGAACGTGTTACGAACGAAATTCACGTCCGGATTTCGGAGCTGCCGTTGATCGAGGAACTGCGCACGTTCCGGAAATTGCATTTAAATCAATTGGTCCGGACGCTGGGAGTGGTAAGCGCTACGACGGGTGTTCTGCCGCAATTGTCGGTTGTTAAATACGACTGCGTTAAGTGTGGTTATGTTTTGGGACCGTTTGTGCAGTCGCAAAATGCCGAAGTTCGACCGGGATCTTGCCCTGAGTGTCAGAGTATGGGACCATTTAATGTAAGTATTATCCATCCTCTTATAAATTTTGCATTTTTGAGTTCGTTCTTTTTTCCGAACGCTGCAGTTGTGCAGAGTTCCTCAATTTGTATCACTTTTTGCGAGTCAGACGCAAAGTTTTCATAATTAGTAAAATTTTGAGCTTAAAATAATTTTGAAGACAAATTTTCATACGTAGGAATTAAATTTATTTATTTAAGTTTCCAATTTTGTCATTATTAATTGTTACTTTAAATCAAAGCTAATTACTACTAGAATGGACCTGATTCGCTAAAAATACTCATTTTAACTTGAAAAGTGTTTCACTAAAGGACGTCTGAAAATTCGAAGATTTCGAACGATGGAATTTTAAGCAATTTTCTTTTTGCAGATTAACATGGAGCAAACAGTCTATCGTAACTATCAAAAGCTCACACTACAAGAATCACCGGGACGTATACCAGCCGGTCGTATACCGCGCAGTAAAGATTGTGTCCTTTTGGCCGATCTCTGCGATATGTGTAAGCCTGGCGATGAGGTCGAAGTTACCGGTATCTACACGAACAATTACGATGGATCGCTAAACACTGAGCAGGGCTTTCCCGTTTTCGCCACTGTCATCATTGCCAATTATTTAGTCGTCAAGGATAGCAAACAAGTCGTACAATCGCTGACCGACGAGGATATTTCAACAATTCAAAAGCTAAGCAAAGATCCACGAATATTCGATCGGATTGTTTCGAGTATGGCACCGTCGATTTACGGCCACGAATTTATTAAACGTGCCATTGCCCTGGCTCTGTTCGGTGGTGAATCTAAAAATCCTGGCGAAAAGCATAAGATCCGTGGCGATATCAATTTATTGTTATGTGGCGATCCGGGCACGGCTAAATCGCAATTTTTAAAATATACCGAGAAAATCGCACCGCGTGCTGTTTTCACGACTGGTCAAGGTGCCAGTGCTGTCGGTCTCACTGCCTACGTACGAAGGAATCCGCAAACAAAAGAATGGACTTTAGAAGCTGGCGCATTGGTACTGGCCGATCAAGGTGTTTGCTTAATTGATGAGTTCGATAAGGTTTGTTTTTTTTTTCACCCTTAATTTGAATGCAAAGTCAGGTTTTGTTTTCCGGAACAGATGAACGATCAAGACCGAACATCAATTCACGAAGCCATGGAACAACAGTCGATTTCAATCTCGAAAGCGGGCATAGTCACATCGCTTCAAGCCAGATGTACAGTAATTGCGGCCGCCAATCCAATTGGTGGACGGTACGATCCGAGTATGACTTTCTCCGAGAACGTGAATTTGTCGGAACCGATTTTATCGCGTTTCGATATTCTGTGCGTGGTTAAAGATGAGTTCGATCCGATGCAAGATCAACTTTTGGCAAAATTCGTTGTTGAATCGCATATTAAACATCATCCGTCTAGTGAGGAAATTGTTGAAGATTCGCAACAGCATGGCGCAATGGAGATTCCACAAGAATTGCTGAAAAAGTTCATTGTTTACTCGAAAGAGAATGTCAGGCCGAAATTAACGGTAAGAGTTCTGTTCATTTTATTTTCAATTCGTTACAACCTTTCGTTACTCAGAACATCGACGAAGATAAAATCGCCAAAATGTACGCGCAACTACGTCAAGAATCGTTTGCAACTGGCTCGCTACCGATTACAGTTCGTCATATCGAAAGCGTTATACGAATGTCTGAAGCACACGCTCGAATGCATTTACGTGAAAGCGTCCAGGAAATCGATGTCAGCATGGCGATACGAATGATGTTGGAGAGCTTTATCGAAGCACAGAAGTTCAGCGTAATGAAACGCATGCGTTCGATATTCCAAAAGTATCTGGCATTCCAAAAGGATCACTCAGAACTGCTGTTTTTCATGTTGCGACAATTGACGCTCGATCAATTGGCCTATATCCGATGCAAGGACGGCCCGAGTGCAACGCATGTCGAAATAATGGAACGCGATTTAATCGAGCGAGCCAAACAGTTGGAAATTTACAATTTAAAACAGTTCTATGAGAGTGAGGTGTTCCGAAAGAACGGATTCTCGTATGATGCAACGCGAAAGGTCATATTGCAAATTGTTCCGGCCGGAGCCGATGCTTAAACAAAGAGGTCCGCTTCGTTTATGGTCCAGTACAACGCATTGTTTATTATTTATAGAATATTTTTTTGTATAGGCTTAATGAGTTTTGTAATAAATTTTAATTTTAATTTGAAACATAACGGGGCTACTATTGCGCGTTAAGCCCAATCTTACGATACTCTATATAAAATAGAAATTTTTGTGGTCCTAAGAAATTTTGTATGGGGAGTGGTAGAAGGGGTGATAGCATTGAACTAATTTTATTCCCATCATGCTAGAGTAGCTATAAAAATGTTTTGTACAAAATATGTATGATCCAAAAATTGAGAGTAAAAGGTACTAAGGAAATTAGCGTGTTAGATTTGGTGAGTGGTAGGAGTAAAGAGTAGGACTGATAATACTAATTAAGTATTTAGTATAAAATTTGAGCTCGATATGTTATACGTACTGAGAAAATCGGTTTAAAGTGTTTCATGAAAAAATGCAGTTCATATGGGAGGTGGAGGAAGGAGTGAGGGGATTCAAATACTTTTTATACTGTGTATCAGATTTATGATAAAAATAATATGTTCCAAATTTGAAATCATTAGCTTTCCAAGAAAACTTGATTATTTTAAATGATTGAAAATGAGTTATTTTGTATGGGAGGGAGTAGAAGGGGTGGATCGATTTGGCTGGTTCACGAACTTGACCTTACTTTTTCGTCAAAAACGACGTATAAAATTTGAGATTTCTAGCTCAACGCATTCTCGAGCTAGAGAGCGAACGGACATCCTGTTTTGAGATTTTTGAGTGATAATATTAACTTCTGCATCATTCATTTTTTTTCTCCAAGCCTTATTTCTTAGCGTTATAAACTTTAGAGCAAACTTCACTGTACTTGCCCATTGTAGTGAACGTTCGCTTTGAGAATTAATTTCGATGCAGACTAATTTAGTATTTTCGAACTCGTTACGAGTTTGTTTTAGTCGTGATCGAGTTTGAAACAAAGAACGCTCTAGAAGATTTCAGTAAATGCTAGCAAGGAGTCTCAGGGAATATCATCCCTACGTCATATTTTTGTGAACTAGGAAACGCTTAATGAAATTAAATATTCACAGCTCTGTCAACAAATTGTACTTTCTGTCCGCGAATATGTTGAATTAGCAGTGGATCGCGTATTAAAGGGTGACCACCTAAGCTATTCCGGTGGCGAGCACTCGGCCGGATACCACTCAGGACCTCATTGTCTTTTAGGGGACTGCCGAGTGCTTCCGGGGGGTCAACCATTTATTGTTGTTGTGCTGGGCCTCTAAGTTGGGATTAGGCGTTTTCACATCGCCAAACCTCATCATCTCCGGACAAGCATACTGTTTCGTAACCTGAAGAAACGCGTCGGGCATTACCTCATAAAACCAATTTAGAGTTACTCTTATATTGCAAGCTCCTTAGGGAAAAGTTTCATCGTACGACAGAGCTGGATTATTGATTAAAAATAGAACAAAAAGAAAGACCTAATTGGTTTTTTTTTAGGAATACCAGATTGAACAGCAAATCACTGCTAAGATTGCCTGGAGACAAATTGAAGAACGCGATCACTGAACCGAGATAGAGGGAGGCAAAGTACTCAGGAGGCCAAGGCCTTATTTGGGGTGTAGCGCCATCGTAACTGTAACTAACTAACACCAGATTGAACATCAAAACACGAGAAAGAAATCCCAATTATTCGCACAATCTGTTTTCTATTCGATAAAAATGATGAAAACCGGTTCAAAGAATTAAAATGTAATCTTGGTTCTTTCAAAAGACCATGATGAGCCCGATCAAAAGCTTTTTTGACATTTGAATAAAAAACGTCAACTTTTACCGCAAGAAAGAATGTTGATATCGTTGTTGTATTGGGTCTACCATCAAAGGTAGGGCTGGTGCTCCAGGTTAAGGATTGGGCGATATGTTAACAACTCATTCTCGGAAAAACCAGACTTCAGACGCCTCGGACAGGATTGATTGATTCCATCGGATCTTGAAACGTGCAATCCATGTACAGGACAGGAGCAGTAAGAGCGCGTCTGGAACAGGTGAGAAAATACAACACCGGTAGATCAGGCTGACTAAATGATACAAATACAGAGACGTACAATGGGCACACTGGTGGCCTACGTACATTGCTGTCCAACTCCTTCACAAACCTAACGTAACTGTTCATATGCCCAATTTATAAAAAAAAGGTGACAAACTCTGCTGCGAAAACTATCGAAAAATTTCTTTGTTGGGTACGTCCCATAAGATTTTTACGGAAATTCTGTAATAGAGAATTAAGCCAGCTGACAAAGTAATTGGTGATTACTGTTACTGTCGGGGCCTGGATCTGACTCTGGGTTCCGATATCAAATCGAAACGCGCGTGTGCGGTATCATATGCCAATTGGCAATCATGTATATTTATAGTTACGAAATCATGGATATTGCTGACGATGCATCAGCAATATCCATCAATATTGCTCATGCCTCGACATTCTTGGAAGTAATAAGTGAAGTCTAAAAAGTGTTGTCCCCGAGTGCGGAAGAAAAACCCAATAAATGAAATATAGTGCTTTTTATTGCTCCGACACGGGACACGACATTACGTGTAAGCTCTACTTGCTCATCGCATAAACACGGATGCAAATAAGTGCGCGCGTACGAGCACTATGCTAGCGAATGTTCAAGGTCTCCAACAACACCTGTGATTTCTCCACCGTCATAGAAACCAAGCAGCATAACGAGCGGCCGAGAACGAAATCAACAACAATTGAACAGGTTCCGGTCAAGTTACATGCCAATACACATTGGACTGACGATACGGTTGCTGCAGAGTCGCTATGGGCGAATACGATGCCAACGAGGACGACGGTCGCTGTGGAGTCACTATTGGCAGCGAAGATGTGTACGACGACGACGGTCGCTGTAAAGTTGCTATGGGCAGCGACGGTCGCTGTGGAGTCCCTTCGGTAACTATGTGGACGGCGGTTGTGCTGAGTATGAAAAGGAGCGAGCAGTCGTGGAACAAGATTAGGATTTGAAATCGAGCAGTCGACGTTTTCGAAGGCGAATGAGTGGACAGTCAGAAGCGAAAGAGTTAGCGGTATATGTAGTGTGAACAAGAAAAGTGAAAAAGCGAAAGTTAAAGAAAGCGATTAATAAAAGTTTGAGGTTGTTTTAAATCAAAATGAAGTAGTTTCATTTTTACTTGAAATCCACCGACCCCTTGCGCACTTCAGTACCAAGGCGGATTTAGAGCTGAAAGAGAGAAGAAAGGTGTCTTGTTCTTTCTTCTTCATAGAATAATTCTAAGATGGACGATCGATTACGGACCAGATATTCTCAGTTGAACAGGCCCTGAAAAAGTGCTGCGAACATAACATTGATGTACACCAGACATTTGTTGACTTCAAACAGCGCGTACTGGATAAAATCATGTTGGAATTTAGAGTCCCACCGAAACTGGTTCGGAATAACAATGAGCGAGTCTTTGTCAGAATAGAAAATGATCCGACCTCCAGCTTTAGAACTGACAGCAGCCTTAAACAAGGTGACGCCCTGGCACCAGTGCTCTTCAATTTGACACTCGAATATGTTGTTCGGAAGCTCCTCTTTGAAACCAAGGAAACAAATATTATGCCTCAAATCCACACAACTCGTAGCATATATTGACAATATAAATATACTTGCAAGATCTATGGAGAGTGCTAAGGAAATATTTGTAAAGCTTGACCAAGAGAAGTTGTAACCAGGAGAACGTACATAGCGTTATATATCTAGAGGCAAACTTATTGTAGGAAGTGTTAGTGATAATGAAGGATGAGTCCGCGTCATCTGTCGCCCAACAAATTCCTTTAACGAAGTCCGCATTTGTAGTTTAGTGGGTCGCGTGGTGGTCTACAATGCGAAAGTCGTGAGTTCAATTCCCGGTCGACGCATAACTCCAGCACACTGCCTGCTTGGGTATACCTTGGTCACCTCAATCTACACAATTCATACATTGAACAACCCTTCCAAAATAAATAATGAAAAAATGTTAAGGAACCTGAAGATCGCGCTGGTCCTGCCACATAACGAGCAAGCAGTTCGCGACTCGTAATGAATTGTTACCTAGACGAAAAGATTGCTTCCGTAAAATTTTGTTACCAGAGCCGCAGCACCGTCGCGTGTATGAATTTTTTCTCATCGTTTCGCGGGATTTAGAACCAAGGGCCGTAGAACTTCCAAATTCTCCTCCTCTCTTCGTGGGGGCATGCACAAATTTTGATGTAGGAAGGCATGGCTGAGCGGCGCTATCGCTTCGTCGGGACGATTGACTGGGTTAATAGTCGCGACCATGCGAATACGGGCTTAGAGTTTATGACAATATCTGAGCAATGAATCCACCCACAGCCGCACTTAGTCCGGAAGCCAGCAACCACGTCGCATCAGCGAAGATATTGTCACCAGAATCGAACTTCTGTTTGGTTCTGGCCCACTCGACACTCTCACCCAGGGCCGCGTAGTGGAAAAATGGCGCCCGGGGCACAAGTTATATACATACATATATATATACTAGCAAACGCCCGCGACTTCGTCCGCATAAAAATCGCATTAATAAGCAATTTTTGAGAATATAGTTAGTAATACATTATGTGGGATATATAATCTGCTTACTTTAATGGCTCTTTGAACACAATGTTTTGTATTTTGTTGGAATCAGAACCATAAATTATTATTAATGATACCATGATACTCGCATTTGAATGGAAGAGGCGCGTGATCGTATCGAAGAGCATTAAGGACATGTGAATAATTATAGCTTGTGTTAATTAAAAAAAGCCCAAATAAAATAACATTAAGCTTGAAAACGTAACAGGATTACGATTGTGCGTAGTGCCCAATCATACGATACTATAGATGAAATCGAAATTTTTGTGTTTTATGAAATTTTGTGTGGGGAGTGGCTGCATTGAACTAATTTGTTTCACATCATGCTAGAGTAGCTATAAAAAATGTTTTGTACCAAATTTTAGATTCAAAAATTGAGTAGGTACTGAGAAACTGAGTGCATTGAATTTAATGAAATTGTGCAATTTGTATGGGAGGTGGTAGAAGGAAAGGGGGGTTTTTGGTCGTATTTCGAGAAAAAACTATAATCATTATGCAATTGATATATTTTAAATTTCAGGTCTGTATCATTCACGCTTTTCAAGAAAATCGAATTTTTGTAAATTCGTGGAATTGTGTCACATTGTATGGAAGGGTATAGAAGGGTAAAGCTACTCGGTTAATTTTTTCCCGATATTAATAATGATGCTAATTTAGGATAGAGTACAAAATTTGAGCTCGATGAAAGTTATATGTACTGAGAAAATTAGTTTAGAATATTTCATGAAAAAGTGCAGTTTGTATGGGAGGTGGTGGAAGGAGTGGGGGGTTTTAAGTGACTTTTTGAGAAGCAACTACAATTAATTTGCAATTGACATATTTTAAATTTCAGATCGATAACGTTTACAGTTTTCAAGAAAATCGAATTTAAGTAAAGTCGTGGAATTGTGTTACATTGTATGGGAAGGGGTAGAATGAGTGAAGCTAATCGGTTAATTTTTTTCCCGATATGAATAATAATGTCAATTAAGGATTAAGTACAACATTTAAGATCGATGAAAGTTATACGTAATGAGAAAATTGGTTTAGAATATTTCATGAAAAAGTGCAGTTTGTATGGGAGGTGGTGGAAGGAGTAGGGGGATTCAAATAATTTGTATACCATAGATCACATTTCTGATAAAAATAGTATGTTCTAAATTTCAAATGATTTGCTCCAATGGTTTTGAAGAAAATTTGATTATTATATATTTTTGAAAATGAGTCACTTTGTATGGGAGGGGGTGGAAGGCGTGGGGGTATTGAAATAAGACCACACGCAGATTACATCTCGGTGCACATCTAATAAACTGTGAAAGTTTCATTACAATCGGTTCAGCCGTTTTTGCGTGAAAACCGGAAAGACAGACAGAAAATTTTTAAAAACGTTTGTTTCTGCTTAGTTATTGCTAAAATAAAGCAAAAAAGTTATTTATAGCCATTTATAAACAAATAACAGACAGACACTACAATTATATTTATATAGATATATGTATGTATATATTAGAAATAATAACTACATACTTACGGTCAATCCTCCTGCAGATCATACTTTCAAAGACTAATGCCTACCTTATGGCACTATTAGACTGTTTTCTTATGATTGCACAATCCAACTTAATTTTCTGCTATTGATCTGCCTCATTAACGGTCTCTTGTTCGTTAAGATCCAAAGGCTTGTGTTGCTGACGATGGTCCAAGCCGTTGTCATTGTCGTCGTCGTTATCGTCACTTGATCGCCGTCGTCGTCGACTTCGTCATCATCGCTTCATCGTCGTCGTCGTCATCGTCACTTCGTCGTCGTCGCCATCAACGTCGGTTGTACTAGGTAGAAATAGAACTACCGTTCGTGAAAGCAGTCAGTTGAGACTTAGAATCGAAAGAGTCGAGATTAGGAATTGTGCGTTGACACTCAAGTAGGAGAGTCGGTGGGCAAGTGCGATTGACGAGTACGTCGTGCAGTCGGCGGCCGGTATGAACGAGTAAGCGGGTAAGTCCTGTGGTCGACTTGCAGATGTCAACAAGCGACAGCATGCGGGTAAGTTCTGTGGTCGATAGGCAGGATTAAGTCCTGTGGCTGACAGGCAGAGGTCAACAAGCGACAGCAAGCGGATAAGTCCTGTGATCGACAGACAGGAGTAAGCCCTGTGATCGGCAGGCATAGATCAACAAGCGATAGTAAGCGAGGCGGAGTTTATTAAGCGACAGCATGCGGGTAAGTCCTATGATCGACAAGCAGAAATCAACAAGTGACATTAAGCGGGTAAGTTCTGTGTTCGAGGCGGAATTCATTAAGCGAATACGTCGTGTGATCGACGATAGAGACTAGCAGTCAAGATTAGAACATGAAAGTGATGGTCGAGATCGAGCAGCCGACGGAGTGAGTTGCAGATTAGAATGTGAAAGTGACGGTCGAGATCGAGCAGTCGACAGAGGCAGTCGACGTTTTAGAAACCGAAAGAGTGGACGGTTAGATTGCGAAATATTTTGAAAGCGATTAAATAAAATTTTTGGTGATTTCAAATTAAAAGTGAACTTGATAATTTTTACTTGAATTTCAACGACTCGTTGCGCACTTCAATACAAGAGAGAATTGTATGCCATATTCGACAATCCAGAAGTTTCAACCCTCATAAAATTCAAGTAGCTGCAATGGGCTGGTCATGTGGAGCGGATGGATGACGAAAGAATTCCCAAATGTACACTAAAGGGGAAAGTTAATGGACAAAGACCAGTTGGAAAACTACAGAAGCGCTAGGAGGATTCTATTAACGCAGATAGCAAATCACTGCAAAAATTTTCAAACTGGAGGACGCGGTCACTGGATCAAGAAGGATGGAGGCGTAGTATATGTGTATGTAGGTGCGGATGGATAACGGAAGTATTCCCAAACATACACTAAAGGGCAAAGCTGATGGACAGAGAACAGTTGGTTTCTATTGACGGAGTATACAGTAGACCAAGGCCCGATTTTGGATGTACCGCCACCGTAAGTAGGTAAAATCATTCACAGAACTTGAGAAGGATTTTTTCTCAATTGTCGAACAATTTTTGCTTTCAGATTAGGTACGAAACTGGAAAGAGGATCATCATCAAAACCAAGTATGATCGCTGCAGTTACTGTATTATATGTACGAACGGATCCTGTTCTGCTTATGCAACTTTTTTATTACTCGATATGTTACGATTTTGGCTAGGACGTAGGAGAAAACGAGTAAAGAAAACTGCTGGTGCACCTTTTTTAAAATATTTATTGCTGAGTAACTATTGACATGAGGCTTGACTGAGACTAATTTAAATTAATTATTCAGTTAGAACTAAAGCTCGCCATAACAGAACTTGCTGTAACAACAAGAAAATTTGGTTATGGGTTTACCCAATGTAAACCCATAACTTAATCTTTAATTTCTTTCCTATCTTAGGATCTTTTTCTTGGTTACTTGGTTGGATGGATTTGCCCGATGCAAACCCATAGCTCCCAAAGGGAAACGTTAAGAACAACTCGCAACCATGAAATTACCCAATGTAATCTTCATAGTTCCGGGTTCTAAATTTGACGTAAAAGAAGGACTACGAACCCACACGAGGCGGATTCGTAGTTTTAAGGAAAACTTGTGACCAAGAATCTACTCAAGGTAAATCCTTATTCACAGTTGCAATTCAAGGAGATGTAGAATGCACTGAGAATTTACCCAATGTAAATTCCCAGGCACTGACAAGTGGCGAGTTGGGTTTTTGCCGTAACCCAACCGCGGCCTATTCGACAGATGTTACGCGAATCCGCGTAACATCTCCAACTAATATGGGGTGGTGTTCTCAGCCAGTCAGCTCAATAGAGCCAGTCTTCCACTCAGCCACAAGGCCGAAGAAGGGCTAGAGTTTCCTGAAAAGTAGAAATATAATTATGTTGATTACCTCCATTTTGAACCAAATAAAACCTCGTTGAATGATTGTGTTTTACAAAAATACTTTATTGTCGTTGTTAGTTTTCAAAAATACTTGTCGCGTTTTCCCAGCTCTAGGTAAGCTAGTCAGTGGTTCTTTTTTACAAGATAGACAGCCCTCGAGCCTAAGTCGGGCTCGCTATTTATACAAAATTTCTTAGTTCTATGTACTAATTTTCTTATTTACCGATAACTGCATCGTCAACGATAAATTATTTTAAAATTGGTCAATACTTTCGGTCGTATGACCTCAAGTGTTCCAATTAAATTTTTCTTTATTTTTGTTTATAATATTTCTTTCTCATCGCCCGTAAGAAAGCACCATATAGTGCAGTAACATCGAATCAGCACTTTTTATCTTCGCACCTTTCTTCGCATAGTAATTTCCTATAATCTTTTAATTACTCAAAAACATTGCCCGGTGCATTTCACTGAGTCATAATCGTAATCACAATTCATATGCCGGTCGCATAGTTGCGCATATTTACAATCTGATATACCTATTTCTCACATGCATTTGCATGGCTAACAATTCATATGCCGGCCGCGTATCTTATAAACCGACATACGTATTACTCATATGCGCTTGCATTGATATATCTACATATCACTATGCTTGATCGCATGGGCTTTGAATTTGTTGTTGGTATTTCTTTACGTGAGCTAGAATATACATATTTTTGATAAGCAGCTCGACATTGAAATTTTTCTTTATTGGGATCATGTTCGGTTCAGGTAGGTCATTTCTGCCTTACCGAACATGATATGGATTTCCCACACGATTATGACTCGTAGTAATTTTACTTATCGAGCAATGTTTATATTTTGCGAATGTTCTGATGATGATAATACGCCCAGATTTCGTGTCACAACACTTGCTGATGTTGAGATAAACATAATCGAATTGGGCATAGATGATATCGTCGCGACCAGTGCGATGTAATATGATACGACATCGATAAGAACCCATTATTCAAAATGAATAAACATCTGCTTAGTTACAAAGCTTTCTACATACCTAGCTAGGCAGAACTGACATAGCGGCCATCTGGAATGACTCCAGCGGATGTGAAGTCATGGATTTTTCCATATCAAAAGACCACCTGTATTATTTTTGACGAACTTGTCGTAAAAACACGTTTTACCGAAAACAACACAAAAGCATAATTACATCAAATTAAGCACGGAAATATTACGCGGGTGCATACTTTTCGTAATAACTGAAATTCTATAGTTTTTTGTGTGAAAATTAACTGGAGAACTCTGCACAATATGAGTGATAAGATTTTCTTCGATGTGAGAAACCGAGATTTAACTTTGATTGCACTTTTTTCAATTAAAAATTTATTGCACTGATATAAACGAGTAATAATTACATGTCGAGCACTATTATTAAAGTACCTTAGAAAGCTAAACTATCTTTAACACTGCATTTAAGTTTAAACGAATTTGTATGGAACTGTCGTTTTTGTTATGACTTCAACGTGTTTTTGTTGGATTGACTTACATAGCTTTCTACTTGAGAGGGCTTTGTTAGTTAGCATAAAGAATGTTTATCTTCGCTTAGTTAGCATAATGAAAAATGAAAAGATCTTACAGGGTGACCCGTAAGATACAAGGTGAGTATGAGGGTATGTACGTAACAGATAGAGGTTCCTTTCGTAAGTAGTAACTGTAACGATAAGAAAAAAATCACAGCCAAAAAAATTTCACTTATTTTTTTATTTCACTTTAAAAAAAACTTATTACATTGTGCAATGCTACATAAAAATTACAAATATGTTTGTTTAATAATATGAACATATATTTTATAAAATAAAAACGAAAACAATTTGCAATTAACTATATATATAAAAAAAAAACAGTTCAATACTTATTCCTTTTTGTTTAAATTATTATTTACTTGTACATTAAAAAAATAATGTCATAGTTCGAAAAAAAAATACAAAAAAAAACATAACACATAAGAAATAAAATTCACAAATGTTCTGAAACCGATATAATTTTAATTTTGTATGTCAAAACGACATTTTTCAGTCAGAAGGCTGCAGACTACGTTAAACAATAAAAAAACAAGGCACCCAAGTGAAAGGGGAAAAAATTTTCTTTTGTTTTTTTTTACGGAATCATAAACACGAGAGTTAAAGCAACTGCTTAAGCAAACATGAATTGCAAACTAGAAACTAATAAACCATTGCTTAGTATCTATTTCATAACTAGTTCATTTTTTTTTCCATAATTAAAGGAAATATAAATATATGCGTTCAAATAGATGGCAAAAATGGGAAGGTGAGTTGAGATTTTCGATTAAAAACAAACAAATTTCGATCAATTTTAGATCACTGCTACAAAACATACTTCATACACACAAACTATTGAAGATAAATGAACCGGTTATTTGAGAAACCGCATAAGTCACATTTTTATAAAAATCGACTTTTTGTTAGGAATCGTTTTTTAAGCTCAAGACTTTAGTAATGAAACATTAGTCCAGATCTGGACTCTAGGCAGCTGGAGAGGTACGAAATGGCAGTGTCTTTCTCGGTATTGGTTTCTCTGGAAATATTTAAGACGATTGATAATTACTTCCCTTTCAGAGTCCATTCATTCCTGCCCTGAAATAGAGATTTTTATTTAAAAAAGAAAAAGAACAGAACGGATTTATACGGTGAGAGAATATGCGCTCTTGATCAAATCATTATGTAAAAATAACCGTTTTACTATGGCAATGGTGAAGATGTGGTTGGCTATAAAAGTTGGTGATCTCTGTACTATAAAAAAACAATGGCGTCTGTAGAATGTGGTGGTAGGAACAATCCAAGTGTTCAGAAGGTTCAACTAAAAATCAGACAATTCATTCACTTTTCTTACTCTTATCAGCAAACTTTGTTACAGCAAGCTCTTAACCACGCACAACTTCAGGATGATCAGTAACAACAAAACTCCACTAAAGCTGCCAGGAGCATTGAGGGATGAAAATGAATGATTATGCTGTTTTTACCTTTTAACAATGTTCGAACTTTTTAATATCAAATATTTTCAATATTTTAATGTAAAATAAATACTGTTACATGTCAGCCCTAGTCGCTCGTCGTGTGTTTGCGGCTTTAGTGTGATTCTCAACCAATAACAAATATACTTTTACAAATTCCGATGCCGACACATATCAGATTGTTCACTTGAATGTTCGAGGTCTTCAACCAACAACAATTCTGTGCTAATAAAAAGAAAATCGACTCCAAGCGATAATTATTGAAAACTTGACGGAAGCCGACGATGGTTGAACGGGTCGAATCCCGGTAAACCTGGTAATAGAGTTCGGTCAAGGTTTAACCAGCTTTTCCGTTAAATTTGATAAAGCGCCCACCTATTTTCGAGCATGCGATAAATAAGCAAATGTGATTGCAAACCGTTCATTAGTACGTGAAACCTACCAAATTAAATTTTCATCACTTAAAAGCTCTACAAATAAAAGATATTTGCGAAATAAAACCACTAAAATGTTAATAAAAGGCGCCCAATCTGACAGGTTGTCCTAACTCTTTCAGGTGCCTTGTTCTTTCTTCTTCATAGAGTAACTCTAGGCGAGAGCTATTGCGGCCAACGATGGTTGAATAGATCGACTTCCAGCGAGTACGTCGTGATGAACGTTAGGTGTGAGTTAACATATAGTTGTGGATCGAGAAGTAGTCAGCTGGAGACTAAAACGCGATAGAGCAATCGAAGTTCGGAAAGCGAAAGAGTGAAACTTTGGGAAAGTGACACGGTGAATGAACAAAAAGAGTCTTTGCGAGAGTGATAAAATAAAGTTTTGCGGTAATTTTAAATAGAAAAGCGACTTGTTTTATTTTTACTTGAAATCCAGCGACCCCTTGCGCACTTCAATACATTATTTATATAACAATGTTGTTTTTACACTTATTGGTTGATAAATCTAGGTGTCAGATAATAATGTCAAAAAAGGAACTATTCGTACACTAGTACTCGTTACCAATCGAAATCCGAAGTAACAAATACCAACGCAAATATATTGTTGCATGTTAGCCCTTGCCATTCATCAAATATCCGCGGTCTTCCGCTGTACTCAAAATAATACGAAATGTCAGCTCTTACTTAATTAATATGTGTGTGTGTCTCTCACTTAATTAATGTGTGCGTACGAACACCACAAAGAACGATATGCGACTTGATCGAAATGTCAAGGCCTTCAAACAAAAACAAATATACGCGCAGTCATCGAATTATCAAAGAAAGAGCAACAACTACACTCGATACCGATAGAGAACTCGGGCGACTGCTTTATGAACACTTGTTAGTCTTTACCAATAAAGCAATAGCAGCTGTATGCGGGCACGAACGTCGATTGGAAAGTCTCCAATAACAACAACACTATGCTAATGAACACGTGCGCTCTGGAATTCGCGATCATCGTTCGAAGACCTTGAATATCCAACCAAGCAACAAAAGCAATACGAAAAGATTCGGGGAAAGATGAAATACTTTCGGGTAACGATGAAATGCTTTATAGAAGCAATGAACAGCGATTTGCAAAAAGGGAATGATTTAGTGGAACGGAGATGGCCGACGAGTGCCTAAAATGGACGTAATAACTGGTCGACGGAGGTTGAAACAGCAGAAAAAACTGACGGCGAACGAAATAACGAACGAGATGCGAACGAATAGAAAGCAATATAAATAGGCGAGCGTTTTTGGTGAACATTCAGTCTGGTTTGGACCCGTTGGCGAGTGAGTCGTATGGAAAGTTGAAAGCGAAAGATTTAGAAGCGATAATTTGTGAGCGAAGAAGTTCTGAGTGTGTCATATACATAAGTACCGAACACATATCCATAAGCAACTAAATTGCAACAAACTTCACGACGATTGTAAAACCGGTACTTCCTGTTGGCTGTCACTTCGACTCGTGCTCTGCCGTACTAGCGTTTTACAATCCGGTACCAAATACGAATTATTAATCTAAATAAATACGTAATAAAACATACAAACACAACAGAGTGTAAAGCGAATTAAAATCAGTTGAGTTAAATAAAGTTTTGCGGTGAACTAATAAAACTGGTGGTTTTATTTCTTTACTTGAAATCCAGCGACCCCTTGCGCATTTCAATATATTCGTTACTTAAGTAACAAAATGACTGACAAACAACGTATAATACGCGGAGAGCGCGTCAACGGACTATCTGGAATTTTCAAAGAAACCACGATATGCAGTCACTGTGCATCCCAATCAAAACGAACGCATCTTTTTTCGCATGTTGTTGGCAAATATGCCCGGTCCAGCAGTTCAGAATTGTCAACGACGTTACACATGCCACTTTCCACAGTGCATGTCAAGCTCTGAATTTATTGGAGAATGGCCGAGACTGGGATGTATTGTTGTGTGACGCGTTCAAGTTTAAATTCAACAGAAAAATTAAAAAAAAAAAATATTTAACAAAGAAATAAGTTAACGATCTGGTCACCCTAACTCGATCTGGCACCCGAAATCGATCGAATGATGTGATCGAGATCCGGTTGGTGAGGGAGGAGGATTGGTCTCGCGCGTGCTGGCGGTCGTAAAGAAAAAAAACCCGGCACTGCGCGCCTCGGACGGCCGGGCTTTGCCCCCCACACACTCACTGCGCGTACATGGTGATCTAGAGTACAAGCTGAACGTGATGTTCGTATTTTCTTACTTTTATAGGAGGTTTATACCGAATTTTGCGGCACATAGCAAACCATTATCGGACCTAACCAAGAAAAATGCAGTTTGGCACTGGGAATCGGAGCAGCAGGAATCCTACCAATTGCTAAAAGACGCGCTAACCAGTTATCCCGTTCTTAAACAAGCTAATGAGAATGAATCGTTTATACTGAAGACCGATGCAAGCAGCTACGCCATTGGAGCAGTTTTGGTACAGGGGGAGGAAGAAAATGAACATTCCGTGGAATACGCAAGTCGCCTCTTGTCATCATCTGAACGAAACTATACGACAACGGAACGCGAAGCTCTTGCTATTGTCTGGGCCGTAGCGAAATTTTGCGGTTATATAGAAGGATCAAAAAATAACGATTAAAACAGATCATCAAGCGTTAAAATGGCTTATGAACCTAAAATCTCCAACAGGCCGACTAGCCAGATGGGCTCTGTAATTGCAACCATTTAATCTTAAAATAAAATATATTACTGGCCGCACAAATATAGTTGCTGATACTCTATCCCGTCCTCCATGCAGCGCTGAGACATTGGAAGAATGCGGAGTTTGTAGTGTCTCGATTGACTTACCAAAACGCGGAGCAAATGAAATCCGCATTGAACAATTAAAAGATCCTGAAATCAAACGAATCATTGATTGTTTTGAGCTTGAAAACACCACCGAAGATTCAACATATTGGAGTAATAATGGATTCCAAAGAACTTACAACACAATTTCTCAACGATATTTTTGGAAGGGCATGCGCAAAAATACCGAAAATACGTTTCTTTAAAGTGTGTGATAAACAATTGTGTGATAGCGGACAGAAAGAGATAGTTTTTTTATGCATGTATGTGGGATAGGAGAACTGAGCGGGCAACACTAAAAACGTTATTTTTTTGAACACGTGAGTGAAGAAAGATGAAGAACGCGGAGAACATCTTTTTTTTTTGGTTAAAACGCATATGAATTAAAAATACACTCAATAAAGAATTCTGGTTACATTGTGAATTTATTAGATTCAATAAAGAATCCCGTCTTACTTTTTGGGGGCTCAACCGGGATAAATGGTTTGATTGTTCGTAATAGTTCCGGAGGATTGAGTTTACGAGACTGGTTGCGAATTTTGTGAGTGACGCCGCGGAAAATTTGAAGTGTCGTACGCAGTTAGCAAGAAAAATCGCGTGGAGGTTTTTTTTCAAGAACGTGCGATTGCGAACAAAAGAAAATTTTTCAGAAGTGAGGTTTTTTTTTACCTAAAAAAAAAGACAATGAATGACCAGGTGGAAGGATTGTTAAGTGCGTTTGAAGCGATGACGGTAGCCGAGCTTAAAGTCGAGGCGCAAAAGCGCAACTTAAAGCAGAGCGGCAAAAAGGCCGAAATTATCGCGCCGATAAGGAAGTACGAGATAGAGAAAATTGTTCATCTTACTTCGGAGTGACACCGATGCCGCAAGAACCAGCCACTAGCGGGCTTGAGCAAGCCGCGTTGGAGTCAGCGCGCGAGGAGAGCGACTGCGATAGAACAGTGGTGCAAAGCAAAGTGCCGAAATGCCCGGATGTGGAATTGCGACTTAATGGCGAAAGGAATAATAATGGCGGCAACCGATTTACTATTAGGGACGTGGAAGAGAGCTTGACTGTATTTAGTGGCGATGATAAATATTCAGTTGAAAAATGGATTGCCGAATTCCAGGAGATGAGCTTCTTGTTGGATTGGGATGATTTGCAGCGGCTAATTTATGCAAAACGTATGTTGCGAGGTTCAGCGAAGAAATTCGTTTCATGCGAGACAGGAATTACGTCGTGGACAAATCTACAGACATCGTCGGTGACGCAATCAAATGTGTCGTTTGTGTGAGATATAACTACCGTTTGGAGGAACAGTTGATGGCAGATTTGCCAGACGACAGAGTTTATTTATTTATTTAACCGCTTTTGAACAAAAAAGATAATATTTTCATTTATACAAAAGCAGAAATATTAGAACAATGACACTAAGAATTCAAACATTAAAAATTATAATTTTTACTCTATTTTTAAATAAAACAAAAGAAAAAAAACCCGGCGCTGCGCGCCTCGGTCTTGCGAACGGCTGGGCTTCGCCGCCCAAGTATTGTTCCATACTAAAATCCAAGTTGAAATTGATCGTGGTTCCTTTGCATTCTCAACATCGAGGAGTTGTAGTAAATATCGACTGAAGCTCGAAGAAGATAGAAGATATCTGAATTTCTGGTTGAGACTGTTCTCTGCCCGAAATTCAGGTCATTGCAGAGGTAGAAAGCAAGTAGTTGTAAAGTTTGTAGAGGAAGCAAGAATCAAGAAAAGTCCGTCGTAGATGCAAAGGCTGGAGTTGAAGTGCAATAAATCTGTCATTGTAGCTGATATGATGCTTTTTTAGTCTGTAGAAAAAGGTGCGAGTAAATTAACGCTGAATGGATTTGACGGCCCCAACATGGCAAGCATGGTGAGGGTTCCACACGATGGAGCAGTATTCTAAGATCCTACGGACGAGAGTGGAAAATAGCTGCTGTTCTTGGACGGTTAAACTGGACTGTCGTACGGAGGACGAACTCAGCAAGTCTGTATGCCTTCTTTGTAATCTCAGAATAATGATTGACGAATTTAAGTTTGTGATCGAAGGTCACTCCTAGATCCTTTATTGTAGATACTGCTACAAGGGTGGATCCGTTAGTAGGGTAAGTGGGAACACGAGAGGTAGTCTTATACGTAAACTCCATAGCAAAACACTTCTCAATGTTCAGACAAATATCGTTGTTAGAACACCAACTGGACAAAGTAGACAAGTCAGTCTGGAGGTCCAAGCAGTCATAGTAAGAAGAAATTTCACGGAACATTTTGAGGTCGTCCGCGTATAAGAGACAATTTGATGATAGGAATTGGGGCAGATCATTAATGAAGAGAGTTAGTTGTGAGAAGAATTGAAGAATAAAATTGGTTTTTTTACCAGAAATGTTTTTCCAACTCAAGAATTTCGTTTTATTTTTTCCAACTCCACTCTGTACGAAACAGTTATCCTCGAGTCCAAAATATACCGGCAGCATTGGACTTACGAGGAGCTGGACCTGATAATATTGTATACCCACAAGTTGCGGCTTCTCATTTCTTTTCTTTCCATTTAACCAGACAGCCATAGCAACGCGTGGCCGGGTACAGCTAGTAACAAATAAAATCGAAACGAGTTTTAAATAACGCCTCAAAATTTCAAGCGTACCGATCACCATCACTTTAGTAGTTTTAAAAATCCACACATTACCCATTTTTTTTATCAATCTCTATCGTTCTTGGCATAAGAATCATTTAATGAACTGAATTTTAATTTCTTGGAGCAAAATTTGTTCGAATTTTCATCGTTTTTCTTCCAAATTTATAAACTGAACTGATGAACTACCTTTCAAGTTATGTTTAGTACATTTTGTTTCATTAAGCAATTTAAATTGTTTGTTTTTTATAGCATATTCCGATGTTTGCTTTCTAGTTTATTATTTTTTTTTCTTTTAATATAAAATTGAATTCATCTTATTTCTAGTTATGTGTAAGATGAAAATATAAAATATTTTTTATTTGTTTATTTTTGTATTTCGTTTGCTTTAGTATAAATACTTTTTTTTATTTTTTTTTGTATATAATTTTTTTTGTATTCAATTTATTTATTCCATAGATGGCAACCTCTTTCAACGAGGCACTATTCCTGATTTATTTTTATTAACGAAGCAATAGGCTTGAAATTTGATTCAGCTAAATTTTAAATAAATCGGAGAAAAAAAAACAAATAACATACTTAGAGTATCTTTTTTTTTTAAACTAATATAATTTGAAAAATATAAAAAAATAATAATCACATTATTTGAAATAAAAAAATTTCACTTAACAAAAAAAAATAGAGGGAATTCACAACTAAAGCTAACAATGAAGAGAAAGAAGAAAAAAAAAACACTCGCACGATATTTTGTCTTGGCAGTCAGAAAAGCGAAAATAAAAGGATAAAACAAGTTTTCTATGTATTTCTTGATTAATCCCACTAAACTACTCTCTACAAAACATGTTAAAGTGTCGTATACGTCTCGTTATAAAACCTACTACTCGGATTCGGATCAAATTTCATTTCAAATTGCATACACCTCGTAATAATTCATATTTTTTTTTTCCTGTAAGCCTCCTTCAAGGAGGGCAATTGATCACAAAAATGAACAACAGTTCAAACTATCGAACAATTGTTAATTTAAAAAGCTTTCGACATTTTCAGACTTTTTCATCTAATCTAGTTTTTTTTTTTTCAACAATTTAACAATCTAAACATGAATGTTAGTTTTTTTTTCTTTAAAGAGTAGTAGTAGACATTTTACCTTTAACCCTCTTAAGGACTGCACCGATTTGTTGTTTTATTCAATTGCGCGCGGTCCATCAATAGGCATGGTGTGCAGGACTTCGTCGAGAAGTTGTAAAGCCCGATGCAAGTGAACTTCGACCCAACACGGTGTCTCCTTTATTGATTGTCGCGGATAATCAGGTCCCCAGCCCTTAACAAAACTCAATCGTAGGATGCAAAGACGACGAAGATCGTCTACTCCAATGCCGGCAGCTGATAAACCTACTAGGAAATTGATAAATTATAATTGTAAGAGCGTAATTAAATCGGCCGTTGAATATGGGAAAATAGTGGAATGATTTCCCTTAATCAATGACCGATTCAATTAAGATTTAAATATCGGAAAAAAAACTAAGCACTTACTTCGTGACGGTGCTCCGATTTGGGAGCTAGGCAAGCCAGCTACAGCAGCTGCTTGTGCTGCGGCTGCAGCCTGTGCATTCGCAGCAAGAGATTGCATTTGTCTATGGCACTGTCTTAAATCAAACACCTGATACGAATTAAAAATTAATCGAATATTAATTGATTAGACGGGGTTTTGTTTTCCACCAACCTTTATGCAAGCCGCTGGGTATATTTTATGCACGGCATCACCCGGTGTTCGGCCAGCCTCCCGATCAAGATAATAACTCTGCACAAATACCGAATTATCACTGAGACATCGTAGCCAGACATCACCTTCACCTCTGAGATCTAATTGAACACCCTTTCCAATATGTAGCCTGAAATAAAATGAAATTATTTTCATTCAGACTAGAAAGGAATTGAAAAAGTTGATAGGATCTCACCTGGCCTTTTCACTCTGTTCAGTTCTGTGAACATTGCTCAATGCACCCAAACAAAATCGATTTCCGCCCGACGGATCGACATAGCCATCGATTATAACGTTCGGCTTTGACGACGGTACTTTAAATGTTTCGCCCACTTGGGTATCGAGTTCAAAATACGCAACCGAACACCAATATTCCGGAGCCGGTTGTCTTGAGAGAAGTCGCGGTCCTTGTAATTCACCAGGCATCGGGGCATTCCCTGCAAAATAAAATTGAAAATAACCTGCACGGAACAAGGCAAGAACTGTATTGAAATTTACAATAGCTTGTGTGATGAGATCTGGGATCGGGAGGCTGCATCGATTGTGACGGTAGATAGGTCAATGTATTCGAACCCGACCATGTTCCTTGCGCTGCGCCAGCTGACGGCGGTTGTGTGAAAGTTTGGTGCTGTTGAACCTGTGATGACTGCGCTACTGTCACGTAACCGTTTTGCTGCATATGCGGCGATACCGGCGACGAAACGACATTATTTAATGGGCCCGAGATTTGCGTGTCGGTCGATAGAGGCTCAGCAAGCGGTCCCGGATAGTAGCCACCGCCCGACTGAACCGACTGTGATTGCGATTGTTGATTTGGATGATCGTTTTGAGATGCTTGCGAGCCGATATGCGGTCCGCTCTGTGGTACTGTTGCAGGTGATACTTGTATCGGTGATTGGCCCGATGCTGATGTCTGTTGCTGTGATTGTTGCTGTTGCGGCAGAACAGATGTATTCACTTGTATTGCTCCTTGCGCTTGTATTGGCATTGTATGCGAAACATTTGCTGCAAACAAAATTATCAACTTAATCAAAATGAAGATAACAAATTCGATAAGTTACTGTCAAATCGAAATCATCTACGGCAACATGAGATAAAAACAAAAATAGTACATACTACGGAAATTTTGAAAAGTAACAATTAAAAAGCTCTTACAATGGGGATGTGGAGGCAACCGAGGAGGAGGAGCCATCCAAGGATTTCTCGCAGCCTCACTGGGTTCAATTTTTGGTATAGCGCGTCCGGGTGGAGGATAAATAATAGGCCCGTGGCTGGGATCACCTTCAAAAATTCAAAATAAAATGATAAACGAAAATAGAAAAATAATATTCTCAACTGGACAAACAAGCTGCAAACGAAAACAAGACACGCAAAATTAAGCTACACTTACCGGGAC
This sequence comes from Chorisops tibialis, assembly GCA_963669355.1. NCBI lineage: Eukaryota > Metazoa > Arthropoda > Insecta > Diptera > Stratiomyidae > Chorisops > Chorisops tibialis. Next base: position 10,632,026 of record OY770262.1, on the reverse strand, counting down.
CTTGCTGATAGGGAGCGTAACCCTGTTGGGCCATGCTTGCCGGATGATGTTGAATCGTTCCGATATCGTTGCCATCTATTTCCATACCACCGGGTACTACAGACCCGGCTGTGTACTCGTCCTTAACTATCCGACTCGGACCCGATTGCAAGCTTAGCCCGGACAGATCGATACCAGGCGACACAACACGTTCATAGTGATAGGGATTAACGCATACCGAATCGCATTTCAAATCGAATGCGAATTGGCAATATTTAACATGCTTCAATTCATTTTTATGCAAGTCTGGCCATCGCCATATTCGGGCATAGATCACATGCGGGAATCCTTTACGCCCTGCTACCTGAAAAATTTTAATTAATTAAAATCTTTGTTGTTTTCGACATAGTATTCGCGTTCGTTTCATTTTATGATTAAGGATCCGGATAAGTATTTCCTTTCGACGACATTGTCGGTATTTTATCCAGCATCGGGCGAAAGTTTCAGGCTATCGATTAGTTTAATCCGGGCAAAACCAATTCTTCTCCTTCTTCAATGGTACTACATCCCAAATCAGGCATTGGCCTCCTAACCTTCAGGACCTTTAAAAATTTTTATTTCTTGTTGTGAAACGGTTGTTAGCCCTTCGCACAACCCCCAATCTACAAATTTTCACGATCGGAGATTGAATTGATCCAGATGTATGTACCTATGTAGAAAGTGTAATAGAATTATACGTCGACCGGGATTTGAACTCACGACCTTCGTATTGTGGACCGCTACCCACTAGGCTACACCCAGGCTCGAACCCAATTGCAGCATCGCGAATCAAATTTTTCATATTTCTTCGTTTTCGCTGTACCCAATTCTCTCACGATCCTGAGCATTCTTCTGGCCTCCTGCTCGCTTCCATGTGCTACATGGTCGACCAACCCGCGTTTTGATTGATAATTACAACCTAGATCTTGTTTGGCGATATTTCGCTCTGGTTTCCTTAAAGTGTGACCGATCCATTGCCACTTCCGCCTTTGAATCTCAGTGCCTATTTTAGTCTGTCCAGTTGTAGTCCAAAGGTAGGAGATGACATCTGGTCAAAATATCCCTAAAATGCATTGGTTCACGAAAGTTTGCAGTTTCTTGCTACGGCCACTTTCCAAGCAGTACTACCAAATAAAAACACGGATTTGTCGCATGCGGCAAATACTTGCAGTTTCGTGCGAAGGAAATCTCTCTAAACCTCCAGAATGGGGAAAAGGATACCGAATGCCTGACGAGCCTCAACATTCTTTTCGGCTCCGCCGTCCATGCTGACAATGCCTCCGAGGTAACAAACATTTTGCACCTCTTGTACATCTTATCCATTAAGAACAATCGGTGTGTTTTTAGTGTTAGTTATTAATAAACTTCAACCACTTGATATAAATATTTTAAAAATTATTCATAATTTTTATAATTATTTATTTTAATAATTATTTTAACAACAATTAGTTATATGTAATTATTTATTTTAAGAAATAATATTTAATGCGTTTATCCAACAAAAACTTTTTACAACTTGCTTCTATAAAATTCGTTTTTCAACTGACTTGTTTTTTTACAATTTTTTCATAAAAAACTAATATGATTATTTTTATATTTTGTGCGATCTATTCATTTATCAAAAGTAAAGTAGCGCTATTAAAGTAAGTTTCTACGATTTACTTAATTTATAAAAAGTAAAGTAGTGATAGTAAAGTAGGCACTACATACCCCCTTCCTAGAGAAGATCTTTGATCTTTTCGATATTATATACATTAAAGAATAAACAAAAAAGGAAAGGAATGTCTGTGGTACGCATTTTTGTATTTAATTGACAAAAGAAACTTTCTTTTTAACTCTTGACGAGTTTGTTGCTTCGGAAGAACTAATGAAGCAAGGCTTAAGACGATCAATTGATACTGAAGTCGGTTTGTCTTTGATCTTAATGACGAAAAACTTGTTGTTTCTCTGAATGACTTCAAAAGGGCCTTCATATGGAGTTTGAAGAGAGGTGCGAACCTTGTCTGTTCTCAGAAAAACATGGGTACATGTTTTGAGATCTTCAAAAACAAAAGGAGTTTCCAAACTATGTCTTGATGGAGGGCGAGGGCTTGATTTGTTGATCCGATCACGAAGAATTTCAACAAAATCACTTCCAGACATTGTATTCGATTTGTTCTTGTGTTGAACAAAATCGTAAGGAAGTCTAATATTCTGACCGTAAAGTAATTCGGCGGGGGTCGCGTTGGCATCATCTCGAATTACTGTTCGTAAACCGAGAAGTGTAAAAGGAAGTGCATCTGACCAACTTTCGTTTGTTTTGCATTTCAAAGTTTCTTTAAAAACTCTGTGCCATCTTTCTAACATGCCGTTTGCTTTAGGATTGTATGCAGTAGTTCTGCAGCGTTTAAATCCTATCAATTTTCCTAATTCGTGAAATAATCGAGATTCGAATTGAGGACCTTGATCCGTAATAATAGAAACTGGCGTTCCGTAACGTGGAATATATTCTTTGAATAAAGTAGATGCAACAGTTTCTGCGCGAATATCTGTAAGGGGATAAGCTTCGGGCCATCTGGTGAAACGATCCAAAACTGTAAGGCAGTATCTGAAACCGTTCGAAGTTGGCAAAGGACCAACCAGATCAATATGAATTGTTTCAAATTTGCTTGAAACTGGTTTGAAATCTCCTAAAGGACTTGTGACGTGTCGAGAGATTTTTGCTTTTTGACATGCAAAACATTCCTTAGTCCATTTACGACAATCTTTATTGATTGAGGGCCAAATGAATCTTTGTCGCATAAGTTTAACGGTAGCCTTAATTCCTGGATGCGATAAATCGTGAACAGTACGAAAAACGCGAGTTCGTAAATTTAAAGGAATGTAAGGTCTAAGTTTATGCAAGGAATTGTCACACCAAAGAGGATTGATGGTACCTTCAATAATAACCGGAATGATTTTTAAACTGGGTAAATTTTTAGCTTTATTTAATTCAGAATCAATTAGTTGAGTATCAGCAATTTCGCAGTAGTCAATAGTTGTCGGAAGGTTTAATGCTTCAATTCTCGATAAAGCATCAGCGACAACATTGTTTTGACCAGAAACATGACGAATATCTGATGTAAATTGACTGATGAAATCCAAATGTCTGAGCTGACGTGGCGAAGCTTTTTCAGGGTTTTGTTTAAGAGCGAAAATTAACGGCTTATGATCCGTAAACAAAATAAAATCTCTGCCTTCAAGCATAAATTTAAAATGTTTAATGGCAATATAAGCCGCTAGAAGCTCTCGATCATATGCACTATAATTCTTTTGAGGTGAAGAAAGTTTCTTCGAGAAAAAGGCTAGTTGCCAGTCATTTCCATATCGTTGTTGAAGAACGGCTCCTAAAGCTGTATCTGAAGCGTCCACTGCTAATGAAAGAGATGAAGAAGTGGAGGGAAAAGCTAAAGTTGTAGCTTGAGCGAGTTGCTTTTTGCAACGCTCAAACGCTTCAATTGATGTAACCGACCAAACCAATTCTGTTTTATCATTCTTTTTCTTGCTACCAATAGTGAAGCTGTCAAGAATTGACTGTGCTTCGGCAGCGTGAGGAATAAATCGGCGATAAAAATTAATCATTCCTAAAAATCGTCGCATATCTTTTACTGTAGATGGACGTGTATAAGCTAATATAGCTTCGACTCGTGAAGCGATTGGTTTGATTCCATTTTTGTCAATCGAATGACCGAGGAAATCGACCGAAGATTTAAAGAACGAGCATTTAGTTTGGTTAATTACCAAATTATGAGAGTTAAGTCGTTCAAACAATTTCTCTAAATGATTGAAATGATCACTTTCTGATTTAGAAGCTACCAAAATGTCATCGATATAGACAAAACAAAAATCAAAATCATTTAAAATTGAGAAAATGAATCTTTGAAAAGTTTGTGCTGCATTGCGAAGACCAAAAGTCATCCGCACAAACTCGTAAAGTCCGAAAGGTGTCGTAATGGCTGTTTTCGGAATATCATCCTCATTAATGGGAATTTGATGATAAGCTCTTTCTAAGTCAACAGTTGAAAAAAATGTACATCCTTCCAACTGTTGACAGAAGTCCTGAATATGAGGAATAGGATAAGTGTCAGGAGTAGTGATAGCGTTTAAAGATCTATAATCACCACAAGGCCTCCAACTACCATCCTTCTTCTTCACCATGTGAAGCGGTGATGCCCATGGACTGTCGGAGGGTCTACAGATACCACGTTCAATCATTAGATTGAATTCGGCCTTAGCTGCTCTAAGCTTTACCGGATCTAGACGACGAGGTCTGGCAAAGATTGGACGACCTTTAGTAACGATAAAGTGTCGCACTGTGCTCGACTCTATGAAACTATAATTTAAGGTGCGTCGTAATCCTTCGAATTTAGATAATAACAACTCAACTTTTGGATTTAAAGGTGTAGTTGACAAAACAGCGAGATTTGAAGATGGTCCATTAACCAAGGAACCAGTTACTGAACTAATTTGTGATAGTGGATCGATAATACATTTACGTCGGATATCCACGATTAAACCGAAATGTTTAAGAAAATCTGCACCAAGAATGGGTTTTTCAACATCGGCTATAATAAATTTCCAATTAAATACTCTTCTTAATTGGAGAGAGATATCTAAAAATTTAAATCCGAAAGTTTTGATGTTAGAAGAATTGGCGGCTGTGAGTACGATAGATTTATCACAAACCCTGTTTTCCGTTGGATTAACCGGAAGAACAGAGATGTCAGCTCCAGTATCAATTAAAAAACTAAACTTGGATAAATTGTCTAAAATGAATAGGCGACTTGATGATGATGGTTTGTTGTCGAACATCGCCACTTCAGACAACTTTTTCAGTTTTTTGGATTGTTGAACGAACAAGGTTTGCGACATTTAGTTGCATTAGTTCCAAATTTTTTATGATAGTAACAGAAATTCGAATTTGGTATTGAATTATCGCGATAGTTACTAAAAGAACGTGAATTACTTCTAGAACGTGATCGATTCCTTCTATAAAATTGGTTTTGTTTCAGAGTCAATAATTCAATCTGTTTCGTTAACAGGGACATCTGATGAATGATTGAACTTTCAAAACTAAATCGATCAGTTCTAATTTCATTAACTTTTAGTTGCGAGATATTTGAAACGTCCCAATTGAAATTAGGATTAGTTTCAATAACTCGATCTGCAAGAATGCTTAATTCGTCGAGTGAAACATTCGCTACTGCTAAAATCGATTGTGCATTAGGTGGTAATTTTTGAAGCCAAAGCTTCTTTAAAAGAGGTTCTCCAACAGAAGACCCAGCTAACGCCTTCATCTTACTTAAAAGATGAGATGGTTTATCGTCTCCAAGATCAAGACCGTTAATTAATTTCTGAAGTTTGTGATCTTCCGATTCACCAAATCTAGAAATAACAGCCAATTTCAAATCCGAATAAGGTGTGGTAGAGGATAAATTCTCAATAATGTCCAACACCTTATCACATTCTTCCTGAGTCAACATACTCAATGCGTAGCTAAATTTCGTTGCTTCTGACGAAATGTTAACTGACCGGAATTGTACCTCGAGAGCTTGAAACCAAGCAGTCGGATTTCGTCTCCACAAACAGACCTTTTGAATTGCGACGGTCGCAATATTATTTGAATCGCCTAACCCCAAAAAAGGATTAGCTATCAACGATTCATCCCGAGATGAAGGAGGTAAAGTTTCATACGACATGACGCAACTTAATATCAAAATCAATAAATCGCCACAAAATTTAAAATTTACAAAGTGAAAGTGAAATATATATATGAAGTAAAATATAAATATTAGATTAAAATTTACTTGATTTATGTATTTTCTTATTCTGAGCAATTACGTATTCTGAATTTTGCTGCGGTTGTTATTGTTGCGCTTTGACTATTGATGTAGCTGCTGCTGCTGCTGTTGCTGTTGTTGCTACTCTTGCTGTTGACGTTGTTGCTGCTGTTGCTGTTGCTGTCGCTTCTGCTGCTGCTGTTGCTATTGTTGTTACTCTTGCTGTTGATGTTGTTGCTGCTAAATTACGTTTAAATGCTTCTAATTAAGCTTGAAGTTGATTGTTTGTTTCTTGAAAGATCTGCAAAAATCAGCGACGTCTTCATGCGGATTCCGTTTAAAAATCCGTAAAATTCAGCAACGTCTCGAATCGTGCGCTGTTTGATCTTGATTGAATTGAATCGAAATCATTTGAAAATTTTGAAAATTGAGGCGTGATGCCTGTTGCTTCTGTTGTTGATAGTCACCAAATTGTTGATGAATTGTTTCTTCAAAGGGCGTGTGCCTTCGTCGGGGTCACCATTTTTTAGTGTTAGTTATTAATAAACTTCAACCACTTGATATAAATATTTTAAAAATTATTCATAATTTTTATAATTATTTATTTTAATAATTATTTTAACAACAATTAGTTATATGTAATTATTTATTTTAAGAAATAATATTTAATGCGTTTATCCAACAAAAACTTTTTACAACTTGCTTTTATAAAATTCGTTTTTCAACTGACTTGTTTTTTTACAATTTTTTCATAAAAAACTAATATGATTATTTTTATATTTTGTGCGATCTATTCATTTATCAAAAGTAAAGTAGCGCTATTAAAGTAAGTTTCTACGATTTACTTAATTTATAAAAAGTAAAGTAGTGATAGTAAAGTAGGCACTACATGTTCTCATGCTAATACTAATTTAAAAACCATAGAAAATTAGAGTACGGAGAAATTGCGATTCGAAATTAGCTTTCAAACCAATTGTCTTTCTATATGGAAGCGGTTTAATGGGGTATGCGATTAGGAGTACTAAAATAATTTGACTGTAGATTTTTTTTATAGAAGGATAGAGAGGATCGCAACAAATGTGATTAACACAAGTCGCCAAATAAGCTTGATCACCCATGGTGTAGGGATAAGTATGACAAAGCTTTCGAGAAGGATTTCGCATTTATTCACTGTCGAAAAATGCAGAGCCGATCGATCATTTCGAAGCAGTGTTTCGATCCAAAAACCGAAGAAGTTTCTGCGCCGTTTTGTAACCGTTGATGGGATATGAATGCATCACTACACCAGGAATGAAAAAACACTCCACTTTACCGGACAAACGTACCGGTCGTAGCCACTGTTTTATGGGAAAGGCATAATCTCCATCGACTATTTGCAAGGGGATGAACGATCACAGGTTAGTTTTATGTTTAATTATTGAGCAGATTCGAGTTCTTATCGAAGAGAAAACGGCTACGAATTGTGTATATTTGAAGCAGAGCATCCTCTCGGTTTCAACATGGAGTTTTCGAATAACTTAGTCGATTGTCAAATTGAAAAGCATTGGTTCCAGTCCATCACCTCGTTTAAGGTCGTTGTTAGTTCTAAATCTGAAAGTTAGGACATCTTTCACTCTGCCTTGCGAAACGGTCATTATCATTTTTGTAAGCCGAACCCGTTTCGGTGGCACTTCATAATTCCGTATGCCTATTTGAAGTCAAAAATCTGGTTCACATCAAGGTTATTGTTCCAGCATCTGTTTAACTGAGAATCTGGTTCGTCCTGCTCAACCCAAATATTTTGTCAGCAATAATTTCTTCAATAATGTTCATCAAAATTTCATATGACGTAAACAACAAAAATATTCCTCGGTAGTTTTCGTATCAGAGTTTGTCACAATTTTTATTAAAAAATCTTCTGCGTATTCTGTAAAGGAGATGTGCTACACAGATGTCTCCAGATTCCAGAAGCGAAACACTCTGCTCGCTGTATAAATTGGAACTCTCTGGAGCAATATCAACTAACATTCTAACAGCCTAGCTTGAAACACACCGAATACGTATTAAGGAGATTAACGTAAATGCACAGCTCGAAAATTTAACTTCACGTTTTAACAGTACGAAATGTATTGTATTTGTGACAACCAGCATTAACGCCAGCGAAGGTTGCAGTTTATACAAAATGCAAGTTCGGCTGGATGCGAGACCTATCTAACATCTCTGCCTATCCGCACGGTTGAAAAACGCAACTCCATGCCGAACTCCGAAGAACTCTCCCCGCGATGTGGGCTAAACACAGCAACCACGTTGCTCGACTAAAGAGCCTGCAACCAATTACCAGGGTTGGTAGTAACCTTAAAGGGGCTTCACGTCACCCGTGGTACCTCTGGTCAGGCTTCATAACTCAAGAGTTACTACAGTTGAGTTTCTTGCAACTCGTGACTACTGGCACACCTCAGGCACGTGAAAACTGCACTCTCCAAAGGCTTTACCGGGTGAATGTGCCCGGTAATGGAAACAATTGTTTCCGCCTGCGTCCTTGCGTTTGAAATTCCAATGACTTCAAACTCGACATGTGTTAAAGGCAATCAAGTTGCGAAGAAGTTGCTTCCGTCTTTTGAGGGCCTCTCGGGGTAATAGCTTGATGGCTTTATACTGTTTCGTACGGGAGAATACTCCACTCACATAAGCCGTCAACTATTAGGAGACTCATGGCGCAGAGGCCATGGATGCCAGCGTAAAACGTAAACGAAAAGAGTACATGCCTTCAGTTCTTGATTAGGTCGCCACACAAACAGCTTCCGCTGCGAACCCCTGCTTGAAGAGAAAGACATTTAGGCTACCGTGTCCAGCAAGCAGGAAACCAAGACAAGAGCAAAAGTTGAAGTCAAGGCTCCGCCTGGCAAAGGTGACATCCGGTATGAACTCGTGGGTGATACGTTTCTTGTCACTGGCGTCCATCTTTCAGACCATGCGGACGTAACCGTGTCCTGTGCACTAAACCTGCAGTCGGAAACGGATTTGACCGTTACCTTCTCGTTAGTCAACAAGCTGACCGGCAAGAGCGACAGACCTTTACGAAACCCGCAGACGCCGAACCACCCGTCTCACCTCCACAAGCACTGTCCTATCGACTTCCTTCCGTCCATGAGCCGTCAAAACGACTTGAACATGAGCAGTCCGCCGTAAATCGAGTAAACTGGGCGTCTACTCAGTTTCCAGTACGTACGAGAACCCTTCGATGCTGCGACACTACCACCACAATCCTGGCCTTGAGATCCTCTACTCCAACTTTTGAGTACCATTCCTGGACGACGGCAATAGCGCTCGATCCTCTCTCAACAATCTCCCGCCGAGACATACCCTTCCTCCACGAGAATGAGGAGATCGTCCCATATAGGCACACACTGAATGGTCGGCATGCAGCTGCGCCAGGAGATCGTCCATCATGTAATTCCATATAAATGGACCACATATCAAGCCCTGTGGACAGCCTCGATCCTCATTTCACTCCTTGCACCCAGATGCACGTATCTTTTTTAAGATATCATCCCATCTAAGGAAGTCGAAGGTATCCTTGAAATCTACGAAGATACTCACTGACCAGAGCCCGATACTTCAGGTAGCACCACGCATCCTGCGTACATTTGTCTGCACAGAAACTGTGCTGCTTAGTGTTGGGCAGAAAGGTCAGTTTCTCCTCCAGACTAGGGACTATAATCCACTCAAGAACTTTTTCTAGAGATGGTTTTTTTGCAGCATCGAGTATAACTTAGGGGCTATAGGAAATGGAATTAGGTTTACTGATGAGGAGAGAGACGAAAATGACGGTAAGCACTGTTCTTGTATCTGATGGGAAACAAACCTGCTGGCGAATCGTTCAAAGTCTTGAGTCTGGTAGTGGGGAAGTGCCTCTGTAAGACCAGGGGTTACTCTCACCTTGTCAGCTGCCTTCATAAGCACCACTATGCGGGCCACCTTCCAGACCAAAGTACTCCTTTGCTCAGGCATCTGTCGTAAAAGCGCCTGAAATATTCTGGGATGACGCGGCAGATGTTTTTATCCGTCATTCCGTGCAGCCTGGCGCTCTTGTGGACTTAACCCTGGCCATGCTTGCCTCAACCTCTCCAATCTCAAGACTAGGGATCGGTTCACGAAGTTCCCGATCACCGACAGCAAGAGCTCAGCGCTGGGGGGAAGTTCAATAATCAGGACATTCATGCTATCTGTCGACAACGTCGTGTCTCCCACACGATTGCCTGACAGGACTTGCCTTGAACGTCTACCCTGCTAAACTTGTCCCCAGGGAACCTGCGGTAGCGTTAGCTTTTTGGTATTTCCTCTTCAAAGACGACTCCCCCTCCTTTCCCTACCGAACTCTCCTGAATGAGGCGCCATTCACCTCTTCGATCCATACACACCGGATAATCGAAAATTCTCATAAGCGTTTCTTACCTGTAAACGACCATCAAGAGTGCGTTGTATCGTAACACATTTACTCGGGTGTGCGCCATTCGTTGTGATCGCGGTAATCAACGAGTCCAACTCGTCGCGCTTTTCCTTTAGCTTCTTGACCAGCGACTCTATAGCACGCTTCGCGAAACCTTCGCTTTCGCCACCCTGACGATGACACATAAGCGAATGCACGATGCTCAGGCATGCGTCAGCCGATGTTGGGGCAGTCGTTGGCGGCGGCATCGAATTCATTTCGCGGACGATTAACGCTAAAAGAAAATGCAAAAAACCGTTTAGAGTCACACGCACATAAGGAAAACGCAGCACGCTGCCGTCAACTTACTTTCCTGTTGTGAAACATTGGCATAGATATGACCGGCCGAGAGCCCCACCATTCCGGGATAATCCTGGGAAACTCCCAGGCCGCTCCTGGCATCCACTTTGTAAATGGCGAAAAATTAAGATCGCAGGTCAAAACTGAAACACGGTTTTAGCACGCGAGCGTTTTTTTTTCCTATCTGATTGGCAACCCGCAGACACACGGAGCCGTGCGCAGTAATGAATCGGAATCACGGCGCGGGGCAATAACCACAAGAAATCCAAAGCAAAAAAAAAAGGAAAAATTGTCAAACTCGTAAGGGGATGACGATTTGTACGGCTCGCGTTTCGATCCACCTGAACGGAAATGAATGCCAGCAACCGGCGTTTTTCACATTATCCGCCGATACGAATCATCTATTTACCAGTGAATCTTTTCCTAGGCGAGCCGGAAATCTTTTGTTTTGTATTTCAATTTTTCGCACACACAACACTTTTTTCCACTCAGTTCGTCACTCAATACAAAGATGGAGGTCGCGTCAGAGTTTTTGACGGCCAGGGCTGTGCAATGGAATTGCAACGGTTTGAAAGCATTCAAGGATTTTAAATAGAGATTTCTTTGGATGAATTCAAATTTGTCGGTAGTTTAAAAAAATGATAATCATGTTTTCAGATTGCACTGGCCCGAAATGCTGAACTTTCTTAGAGCTCTCGTGAAAAATATGATGAAATGACAAGAAAAATTTTTCCGGAAGAAAATCATGTCTTCCATTAGAGCCATTACAATGCTTTGCACGATATTTCACTGCCGTTAGACTGCTATCATTTGTGCAGTCAATATCAGAAATACGAGAAAAAAACATAACGGCACTCGGAGAAATACAAACATCGAATTTCAAATACGTTATGGAATTTAAAATAAAACGATATTTTGTTTTCTTTGTAGGATTTATTTAATGTTTTACTTTTAAAGGTTTCAGGAATACTGAAATAATTAAAAATTTAATTTCTATTTTTTCCTTCCCCATACCTACTACTCCTAGTGATACCGTGCTGTAATTTTAACATGTCTTCCAGATCTGGTCTTTACTCTCGCAAGAACTGGAATCATCTGACAATTTGACGAAGTTGAAGGTGCCGAAATATTCTCATTAATATCTGGGCCGATCGTAACGAATGCTGCTCTCAAACGATGTCCTGTTGTCCAGCTGTACTTTGAAATACTTGTCATATTTCACCTTGAAAGGTCCTTGTATTGTGGTTGAAAAGGTGATTTTACTGCATCATTTCGTATAAAAACGTGCGTACAGTCCTTCAACGATTTTTGTATAAAAATATTCGTCTTATGATGATGTGCTGACTGAGTAGGTCCGATTTTCGACATTGTAGTTTTGAGTTCTTTTACAAACTTTGATTCGATTTTAAATCCTGACGATTCACAAAAAAACTCGCCAGGCAGTTTTAGTGTTGTCCCGTGTACCATTTCTGCCGGGGATGATTGAATATCTTCTTTGAATGATGTTCTTAAACCAAATAGAATAGCCGGAAGTACGTTATGCCATTGCGAAGTTTGCTGACGCTTTTAAGGTTCTATGCCACCTTCCGATCATCCCATTGGATCGCGGATAAGACGGAGTTGTCCTTAAATGAAGTATTCCTAATATTTTTGTAAGTTCTTGAAACAGCTGAGATTCGAATTGACGTCCCAAATCTGTAGTTATTTTCTGATGTATTCCGAATCGTGATATCCATCCAGAAACTAGATTACTTGGAACTATTTCAGCTGTTATGTCAGTGGAATAGCCTCTGGTCATCTCTTAAAACGATAAATTGCTATAAGGCAATATCTGCACTCTTTTGATGTCAGCAATGGACCGATGATGTCTATATTGATATGTTGAAATCATGTACATTGAAAATTGGGCCCGGTTGTGCTTCAAAATTTTGGTTTTTTAACATGAAATACTAGTTTTTGCATAATTAGCGCAATCCGTTAACATATTTGGCCATATAAAACTTTCACGTACTAGATTCTTTATTGCTTTAATACCAGGATAAGCAAGACCATGAAGTTTTCGTAAAATGGCTTCTCGAAAATTCGAAATATCGCAATAAAGTAACTTAGTTGAATTCGGCATCTTAATTTGTTTTAGAACAATGTTGCTGTCTGGCTTGGAACAAGTAATCACTTTTTCTAATTCGAGATCTTGCTGTCAGCAATTTCATCAAAATTTATATTAGAATTAGTGACAATTCAATTCAATCAATTCTTTATTGCCGTTTTTCAGAGCTATATATATATACAAAGTGAATACATTGATACTTACAGCTACAATAACTAAAAAGTTTTTTTTTTTTTTTTTTTTTTTGTATACTAATATCTATGTGCCAAACACACTAAAGCGTAGGCACGCATTTACTTTAGCTATCACTAAATTCATAATTTTTTTACAGCGAAGTGATAAACTACGATTAATTAGTACTTTAGTTGGGCGCAAACGATGGCAAGGCGATTGCTTCAATTTCTTTTTGCTTGGTTTATCAGGTACATTTGTGGAGTAAATAGGACAACACACACACACAGCAAGCCGGAAGAGACGAATCGTTTGACGTTAGTCGCCCGTTCTCTTCTCTCAAACTACTTTAATGCACAAGTTACTACCACGTCCACAATGACGTGTATATTTAGAAATGCTATTGACGTTTTCGTATGCTGGTTGCGAAATTTTGCTATCTCTCATTCTTTTCAGCAGTGCCGAGGAGGAGCGGTACAACACAACGCTCTCACACAGAACTGCCGATGCTTATACGTATACAAAATTTCCCTGAATATTTCAGGTTGCCATTTGAACATAAACTATTTACATATTGTTGAATTATTTTAAATTTAACAGATATTTCGTTTGACTGGAGAGAAATAATTAAAGTAAGAGTAATTCGTTAGTGATTTACACTGCATTCTATGAAATATTAAGATTAAAGTTATATGTATTAATTGAATGAGATCAATTCTGGTTAAAATAATTAATGAGAATAGAAATAAAAAGGGTAGAACTGACTGGCCATATAATTATGAAAATCATTATTATTTAAATTACAAATTATTATTGTTACTATTTTATTACTTAATATTTACTTTTAAGTGATAGCTATCCTCTTAGGTGATCAGGGTCTCGGTGTGCATAAAATCTGCTGAAACGGTCCCTGCACTGCGTTGGACAGGAGGATAATGCGTGAGTTAGGTTTAGCGGCGACAGATAGAAATTCTCACTAGGCGATTCCCTTGCATTAGCTCCAAAGATATTCCTTAAAAGTTTATTTTCATGAAACTCTAGTTTTGGAACTCTTTTGTGCCAAAGGTTGGCGACGTATATCATTAGGGGGTCTACCTGTGCAAAATTATATATTGCGTTATTAGAGTAATAACGGTTTGTGGCTCTAAACTTTTTACTCACACAGTGTCTTAGGACTTTTCGTTCGAAAACTTCGAGATTACGCGCCGCCGAAGTAGAGGTGCTAAACCAGGAGGAGAACCCATAAGTTAAAATGGGTCTAATTACTTGTTTGTATAACAAGAGCTTCGAGTTTTTGTGTAGGGGGCCACTCCAATGTAGCAGGGATAAATACATGAGAAAAATTTTATTGGCTTTAGCAAGCTGAGCATACACGTGTGGGTTGAATTTCCACAGGTTGTTGAGTTTAATTCCCAAGTATTTCACCGATGTACGAAGGGGAACTGTTTTGCCGTCAAGAATTAGTCTTAGTTTTCTGCTAAGCTTTACATTTCCCTTACGGCCTCTGCTACATGAGTTCCGAAAGCAGATCAGTTCAGATTTTTCAGGGTTCACGTCAAGTCCCCACATTTTAAAGTACCTAGAGATTATGCTGAGATGAGCTCCAACTTTATGTAACGCTGTCTCCGGGCTGATGGAAGACGCATATACTGCTGTGTCGTCTGCGTATAATATTGCAACTGAGTCCCCATCTTGAGCGTAACTGTCCCGATGTGGGAAATCGTATAAATAAAGATTGTAAAGTTTCGGCCCCAGTATAGATCCTTGGGGGACACCCCGAGAAAGTGCGAATTCTGACGAGCGCTCTCCGTTTACGACCACGAACATTTTTCTTGCGTCAAGGAAACTACTAATTAATCTGAGCCAGGGCGACGGCAAATTTATTCCCATGAGTTTGAACAGGAGGCCGTCCCACCATACGGAGTCGAAAGCTTTGGTTATGTCTAATGAACACATCACAGTGGTCTTCTTGTCACGAAGGCCGTGGATAATATCATTTCCGAGCGCTAAAAGTGCATGTTCTGTCGAGTGTGCTTTCCTGAAACCAAACTGTTCATCAGCTATTGTTTCCCTATCATGGCAGAAGTCGTCCAACGCTTCAGCAATCACCTTTTCAAATAGCTTTCCCAGATTTGAAAGGAGGGAGATGGGCCTAAAGTTAGTCAGGTCTGTGGAGGAGCCCTTTTTTTTAATAGGTATTAGCCTTGCAGTTTTCCATTGTGTGGGGAAATACCCTAAGCAGATACAATTGTTGAAGACAATTGTCAGGAACTCTATCGCTGTTTTAGGAAGCTTCTTTAGGATGAAATTAGTGACACCATCAGGACCTGCGGATCTTTTCCCAGCAATCCTTCTTATGAGTCTTTTTAAGATATCTGGATTCACAAAAGGAGACTCACAATTTCCCAGCGCGGGGCGTTCGTTTGTGAAACTGGAAACAGGTTGTAAGGCTCCGTTGCTCACTAGTGATGCTCTGAAGGCCTTCACTCTCTCCGACACAATACGAGAGTTCTCCGGGTGCCCCTGTGGGGTCCTTTCTGTATATAATGTTTCGTAGTAGGAGGCGAAGGCTTCGAGTTTTTCTGGGTTGGTAGAAAAATTAATGTTCCCCGAGCAAAGAGTTTCAATACAGTTATTTTTCTTGCGTCCAATAATACGGTTTAAGGTCCTAAAGGTGTTAGGCCCTGGCTTCAAATCTCTTAGCGTGTCCTTGAAACGTTTGTTGAAGAACATGTTGATATCATAGTCTATTCGGCAGGAGATTTCAGTGATGCATCGTTTCCTTCTCCTACTCTCGTGGTCCCATATTCCAAGATTGGAGTCAAGTCTGTCTTTTAACTGTTTGTTCCATCTTCTGCGTATCGAGAATTTCACCTTGATTTGTGGGGGGAGAACTCTAAAGAGAGGGGAGGACTCGTTGCGTCCCTGATGTGCTTCCGCCCTTTTGTCAAGGCTCGCTACAAAGAGTGAAATAGCTGCGTCTATTTCCTCTTGCCGTAAGTTTCTGTTACTGACCGGGAAGTGTTGTTCCAAGTCGTGGGTTAGTTTCTCCCTGAAAACCCTCCAGTCGACCCCAGAGAAGGATAGGAACCGCCCGAGGTCAAGCCAAATCGGGCAAAAAAGGTCCATGCGGCAGTCAAGCCGAATTCCATAATGGTCAGAGAAAGAGGGGACAGTCCTGCACCCTCCAGAGATGTCGAGTAAGCTATGGCAGTTTCCAGAGGCAATGAAAAAATCTAAATTGCTGCCACTTTTAGGAAAAGTTACCGCAAAAGGAGCAAATATCTTTAACTGGGAGTTTTGCGCGTTGCGGTCAAACCATCCCTTAATCCAACCTCCAATTCTGTTAACTACGGAGTCGCCCCAATCATGATGCCTTGCGTTCCAGTCTCCTCCTGTAATCACGTAGTCGAAGTTCCCAGAAGAAATCATATTGTTGAGCTTGGAGAGCAGGCTTTCCAAGTCAGATGCCGATGCCTGCGATTCGTTGACGTAAATTGAGACTAGTAATACCCTGAAAGTTTGGTTACCTCTGCCTCTGACAAATAGTGCGCGGGCAGTTAGTGGGATGTTATCGATGTGAAGCTGCACGGCCTCATTTTTAAAATGCCTCCTAAGGAGCATGGCCGTCCCCTGGTAACTATTATTACGGAATGTGTTGAATCCAGGCATGTAAAATCTATCTTCATCACTCAGGTGCGTTTCACTTATGAGGAGTATATCAGCTTCATTTGAAGCAATGAAATCTTCGAGGCTAGTCTTGCGGGCTTTTGAAATAATTGAGTTAGTGTTAAGTGCTAGAATATTAATGTTAGTTGGATTTACCCTGTTGCCTTGTTGCATAAATTTATTACAAAATTCAAGTAACAGTTTTGTCTCGCGGGAATGTCGTTTTTATTTATAAGGTTGTATTTGGGGAGGAAGTTATTAATTTGTGCTAATAACTGGACCAAATCGACGCCAAAGAGTGTATTGGATTCGTTAATAAAGGAAATGTCTCCAATGTTTTGGGTCGAACCAACAGAATGCTGTTTATTACTACCGACTACGTCGGCGAAAGATTTGTCAGCAACTCGAAAGTTATTAATTGCTTCATCAACGAATTTATTCCTGTTATTTTTCCTCTCGATAGCCGCTGCTCTGAACCTCTTTTTTTTCTCTATGTGTGACTTGAAAGCTGTGCAACCAATGTAATTTGCGGGATGCCCGATTTCACCGCAGTTGACACAAGATGGTTGATCAATATCTTTTTTTGATGTACACTCTCCCGGTTTGTGTTGGCTTAAGCACTTCACACATCTGTAGTCTAGGCTGCAATTCTTAGCTACGTGTCCGAATAATTGGCAGTTGTGGCACTGGGTGTGGCCACGGCCTTTGACTTTCTCCCATGAAACTCTCATTCGGAGAATATATCTTATTTGAAGAAGATCTGTCAGTGGCTGATTAGGCTCCACCTGGATAATATGCATGTCCAGGTCTCTGCCATCGGCCCGGGATTTAGGGGTGGAAAATGCTTTTACAGACACTAATTTAAAATTTGGCAGCTGTGACAAAATGTCTTCGATAATTTCCTCCCTGCTGTACTGGGCATCTATACCTTTGACTAGTAAGGATGCTGGCTTAAGTTCAGGGGGGGTGAAGGTAATTGAATCAAAACCCTCCTCCTTCAGAGTACGAAAGAGCAGCTGGTGTTTGTCTACCTGCTCGACGAAAATTTTAATGGCTTCGTTACCCCTGCATTTGGCGAGGACAAAGTTTATCGAATTATCGAAGGCCCTAATGGCGCTATCGATCTCTCTCATGTTTACTCCATGGACGATTATAGGAGGGCAAAATTTTCTTTTGCGTGTCTGACGCGCTCCCGTAATAGCAGGATGGACCGTTTTTGCCCCTTGTCGGTGTCCAGAGACGATCGGGGAGATGTTTTTATTACCCGGCTTTTGTTGGTACCTGGTTGAATCTGGAGTTTGATGTGTCGCTACATCTGAATCTAGCAGACTAAATCTATTATTATTACTTAAGTTATTATCGTTACTAAAGTTATTAATGTTACTAGAGCTATTATTATTAACTATAATATGATGAGACTTCACAAAAGTTCCCTGCTTGTTGGGAGTGAAAAATAATTTTTTTTTTCGAATTACCGTGTTCCAATGCGTTGTGCTCCCAGGCATGGGTCTTCCGGAGCCCGCCGGCCTATTGAGTACATCAGTTCTTATGGTTGAGTCCTGCATCTCTTCGTCAGGATTGACTACCCCATCGACCTTTGTCTGCTTCGTTGCTTTCCCTGATAACGCCATGTCGGCAGCCACTGCCTGCCCGAGATCCTGGCTGTTAATTTCGATTGTTGCTGAAAATTGTGCTGTGTCGACTATGATTTCCGTCGCGGTTTCGTTGTCGCTTAGGGTCTGTGCAATTAGAGAAGTCGGCGTCCCTTCGCCATCACCCTTGCGCTTGTTGCTAAAATGGCGTCCCGCCTGATCGACTTCTCTGGGAAGTTTGCACTCCGCTTGACTGCTTTCGTCTACGGCGGCACGTTTACGAATCCCAGTTTTTTTTGGCTCAATAGCTGACTCTGATTCGGAGTCCGAAGACTCCTTAACCGGATTCCTCCGTGTTGTAATTTTCTGCGCAAGCACATTGTGTGCCGGGTAACAAATTCGCTCGCTTTTGTAGAGTGCAGACACCGCGGCGTCGTAAGAATCGCGTATATTTTTCCTGACTTTTGACAAATCTCTTTCGCACCCGTAATTGTGAAAATCCAATCACCTTTTTTCAAACTAGAAAAACCTCAGCCGTGCATGCAACGCAGGCACGAACTTTTCTTTCAGCGTGGGAATTAGTGACAGCGTTTATCCTTGATAACAAATCTGCAACATTGTTTCAACACCAGCGATGTGTCGAATGTTGAAAATTGGCCTATATAATCTAGATGACGTAACATAGAAGCCTTTGTCAAGACCATCATCTATGAATTGCATCGCATCGATCAGTGCTGATGTAGTGTTGCTCTTTTCTTGAAAGCCATACTGATTCCGATCGAATCCACCATTTTTGCTTATAAATTTTGTGATTCTTTTGTTGATCACTTTTTCAAATATTTTTCTGATAGAGCTTATCAGAGCGATCGGCCTATAATTGTTGGGATCTGTATTAGAACCACTTTTGAACATTGGGGTAATTAAAGAAGTCTTTAAGCAGGATGGAAATGCGCCATCAGCCATATGAACGTTAATCGCTTTAGAAAGTGATGACGATATAAACGATGTCAAAGTTTATAAGTCATTTGTTGTTATTCCGTCAATACCTGGGTATATGTTGCTCTTAAGCTCTGCTATTATTGTAGTTATTTCTTTTGTACAGGTGGGATATAAAAACATAGTGTTGGCATTTACAGGACAGTCGCATTTTGGATAATACTCTCCATTAGAATTTTTCAAGTCTTTCGCAAGGGTGTCTGCTATCGAGACGAAGTGAACGTTGAGCCGATTTCCAATTACGGAATGGTCAGGCGTTAATCCTGGATTCATGTCCAATACGTGGATTCCCGGTTGGTAATGGGAGCTGTCGTTTTGACCGAGAGTTTCTTTGATAAGAGTCCATAGTTTCCTTGGATTACCGGCTGTCGACGCAAAGCAAAAATTATAAAACTTCTCTTTGGTCAGCCGTATCATTTTGGTCGTCCATTTTTGATTCGTGCGTATTCTGCTCTTAAGATTTGACTTAAAGGGTCTTTCACCATTCTCTTGTATGATCTATGTTTCTTATCTATTTGGGATAACACCTCATCCGTTATCCAATTAGAATTGCGCGTTCGCCTCGTTTTGAGCCTGGTTGCTTTTTCTTTTCCTATTGTAATAGAGTTGATAATCGCTTCTATTGATAAATCATTTATTTTGTAGATATTCAAGTTTGCCTCAGTTTTAAAAGCATCAATATCAAGTAATATGATTTTTTTTTTTCATTTTAACCCTTTTAATTTTAGTATGTTTGATTGTCAGTGTCAGCACTTTGTGGTAAAGTTCTGGCCAGTCATTGTATTGGATGCTATGATTATAAATAATTTTTAAAAGGTTTGTAGATACATGGTCTAGTAATGTGCCAGATTGTACCGTGCATATTGTTGGATAGACCCGATTTAGAATCTCAATGTTGTTGATCTTCAGCATTTCGTGATAGTTTTGTGTTATCTGGTTCTCTTTTAGTATATCAATATTAATGTCCGCCACTGAAAGAATCCTTGGATATTTTGAGTAGATTGCATCAAGGTATTCATCAATTTGTTCCTTTGAGGCAGAAGGTGGATCATAAAAAGTCGCTAGCATTAATGGTGAGTTGTCATTAATTAACTCGACTATTATTGTATGGTAAGTATCATCAATCGGGATAGTTCGAAATTTGATATCTTTCCTAATATAGATAGCAGTGTTCCGTCCTTGACCAGAATCACGGCAGTTGTGTACAGCAGTGAACCCCTTTAGATTAAAGTATTGCTGTTCTCAGTTGTATAACCATGTTTCAGCAAATATTAAAACCTGTCTTTGTTTTGAAAAACGTGTGCTTCTAATTCTGTCATTTTATTTCTGATGATTCGTAGATTAGCATATATGATTTTCATGAATTTATCCCTGTTTACAATTTTATACAGAAGTAATCAGTTTTATTTTGCACAACCTTTAGAGCTTTTTGTTGTTTTGACAGAGTGCGAACTATGAGAAATGTTGCTAGCTCGGCATAAATGTTGCTAGCTTAATAAGCTGTGTGTCACTGTCACGTCTATGACAGATGTCAAATATCATTCGTTTGCGTGTAAAAAGCGATTTCACCGTGAAAAAATCTGGTTCTTGGCTTTGTCATGATATTCTAATAAAAATCTCTCCTTGATTTAACTTCGAAATAAATTCGCCCAGAAATGAAGTATTCAACGTCACCAACCCCGTCTACGAGTGCCTCGTTTTCTGGCGGCTACGCTTCCCGGAGTACCTCACCGTTGCCGCCTCCGGTCAACTATCAAAACGGATGTCTAAGTGCGACTTCGAAGAGCTACAAATATTTACGACGATTGCTGAAATTCAATCAAATGGACTTTGAATTCGCCCTCTGGCAAATGGTTTATTTGTTCATAGCACCGCAAAAGGTCTATCGGAATTTTAATTATAGGAAACGTGAGTAGAGTTGAAGGAGTGTAGGAGAGGTCGATCCGTTTCTAATCGAATGTTTTTCTTGTTTTCTTTGCAGAAACCAAATCTCAATTTGCACGGGATGATCCTGCCTTTTTAGTACTTTTAATTGTTTCATTATGTGGTAAGGATCGATCGAGAATTATTGATTTATTTTGAATGGGTTAGCAATCGTATGGGATCATGGCCCTCAATTGGTTTTTAGGCTTTGTTTCATATTTTCACCAACAACAATTCTATGGATCTTCCACGAAGTATTTATTATTATTTTTACATGATACTTTTCATTGTCATTTAGCACCAAAAAACATTGGTTCCGACACATCTTATAGGTAGTAGATTGTGAGGTCGGGTTGGTTTCCTCTATCACTGCGGCCACTGATGGGCCTCTTGTGATGTCTCCTAGTATATAGATATTTTAGAGTTCCTCATCGAGTCCCGTACTATTGCTACAGCTTAGGATATCAAGTAAAGGAATGGTCGAAAATGTATTTTTATACCGCTGATCCTTTCGTTCCCACTGTACACTCTTTCGATTGACTCCGTCGACTGCTCGATCCCAACTATATCACGTGATGACTGTTCTTTCAGTCCCGCCGTCGACTAACTGCGTCGACTTCACTACGTGAGGATATGATCCCGCTCGCTCCTTTTAATATCGGTTTTGTCGATACTTCATGCCGAATTATTTCCTTGTCGAATGTCGATGAGTAAACGACATCGGAATGTATGTATCCGTGTATTGTTTGTTAGTTTTCGTTCTGTGTAAAGAGCTCACAGATGTTCTTATTTCTGCACAGTGTTGGTATTGTCCAGACCTTGAACATTCGCTGAGTAGTATAGTGTTCGCACGCGTGCATTTATTTGCTTTCGAGATGAGTGACTAGAGCTGAATGTCCCGAACAGAGTTTTCACTGTAGATAAGGCGTTCGTGCCATTTCGCCAATTTGTGGCATTTTCCATAATTTATTCCGATGATGAATTGCTATGGTCCATCCCAATACAGCTGAGGCCCCTGTGATCGATCTCCCCTTCTAGTGTCGATGATTACAATGCCGTACCAAATTGCTTTCTCAGAAACTTGAAGTGTTGCTCCGCAGCCACGCAGCTATCTTCTAGTCACGTCATTTTTCCACAGCGGTCCCTCCAAGTTGCTTTTGCAGATCACGCTCCTTGAGTATCTTCCCATTTCTGGTCAGTCGTTTCAATAGCTGTGCTCGCTGTTACCCGCCGTAAATTATTTCCTAGTTGATGGACGTGTCTCTAGTCCGGTGTACCGAGGTGAGCAGTACATTCTACACAATCGGTCGGCGGCTTTTTCGGATGGCGGCAGTCGCGCCTTATATGTCCTGCGCGTCCGCAATCATAACATCGTGGAGTTCCCGGTTTTAAATTCTGCCTTGCTAGCTCCACTCTAATTCTTTTATCTGCTCTAACCACATTTTCTTGGCACCACCAAATGTTTTGCAAACGTTCTGGAGGCGCATTCTGGACAAGAAATTGATGTCCTCCTCGGTTTACAATAATCGCGTCGTTCTAGAGCTGAAAAGAAAGTATTATTTAAACAAAACTCAATTGAGACATACTTGCCCGGGGTGAGTTCCCTGGTAATATGTAAGGTGTTCGTAGGTTTAGGCTGTAGGAGGGTGGTTTCGTAGAACCACAATGCACTGGGCCATCTAGTTGGGCCCATTGTCCTGCCCGTATTGGTTATGAGACGGATGTCACTCATCTTGTTCTAGCCGCTTGGTTCGCTTTGGAAACCGTAGCGCTCGAATGTTTGGCGCCTATGAGGTCGTCTTGTTTTGAGAACAATCTAGAACCTAAACAAAGGAGACGACTGTTGGAGATTCGCGGACAGTAAGCAAAATAGTTTGTTTGAAGCTAGTCTTCAGCACTGTTGGTGCTACATCGACTGACTTCCTAGTAGAGTTAATGTTTGCAGATCCTTGCCATACAAGCGTGTCTGCTGCCTCGTTTCCTAACAGGTTACTATAGCCCGGTATCCAAATTAGAAATACTTCCGTTATAGCCGCTAGGCGAATCAAATTCTGTCTACAAATGGACACTAGAGATACTCGATACACACTAACACTTCTGTCCTAATAGAGTTTGGAAAGCCATAAGTGTAGCCCTGCTGTCCGAGAAAATGTAATAATTTCCGAGACTGTTCTGTATATCTAAAATAATTTTTTTAATTTTAAATTTGAAGCTTCACTCTGACGCAATGCTTAGAGCTTTCTTAGATTGATTTAATACGGTAGTAAAAATAACTGTCGTGTGTCACATACAAAAGCTTTCATTTTAATACGATATTATCTCTATCGTGTGTCGACACCCTAACGAAGTACTTTAGCGAAATAAATACGTATTGGAGACACTAAATTAAAATTCATCAACGCGATCGGTGTTCCAAAGCCTTAGTGCATAACGTAACATTTAGAAGTAAATTAAGTGGAAATATTGATAAAAAATCGCAAAAAGAGATTTTTTTGGAGTACATGTACGGTAATTAAACTCCGAGACTCGTGGCGTGAAAATTTAGACGACTTAAGGCGAGCAAAGCAAAACTTGCAAATCTACCACAAAACGGTTTTTTAAACACACTTCGTTTTAAAATTGATAAATTTGCGTATATCACTCCAAAAAAATTAGTAAAGAAGCTTTCAGTTAAAGTACTTTAACTCGCATCGTGTAACTAGGACATAATCTTAATATAAAAAACAAATTTTCTTAAAATTTACAATTGTTCTTCTATTACCATTTTTTTTTATAATTCCAGTTACGTCAATCGCGTTCGCCTGGGTCCTTGATCTATCGATACTTCAAACGATATCATTTGTATTTTATGTGGTATTCGTCGATTGTATATTTGCCGGATTGATAGTATCGACATTTTTCTGGCTCGTTACAAATCGTTATTTGCGCAGCAGTAAAATCGATGCTGACATCGAATGGGGCTATTCGTTCGATGTTCACTTAAATGCGTTCTTTCCGCCGCTTATTCTACTCCATTTCGTACAGTTGTTCTTCTATAATTGGCTCATTAGTAAAACGTGGTTCCTGTCACGATTTCTGGGCAATACATTTTGGTTGCTGGCAATCGCCTATTATATTTACATCACCTTTTTAGGTTATAATTGTAAGTTTTAATTGGAATTTGTGGGATTTGATAATCGTTTTTTTTTCTAATATCTTTTTAATTGTTTTTAGGTATACCACATTTGAAGAATACGCGTCTTATCCTACTACCGCTACCCATTGCGTTCCTTTTGTACATTGTAACCGTGATTATTGGCTGGAATGTAACCGTGTCGTTTATTTATTTCTATAAATATCGAGTTTATTAGTTAAAGACTTTAAGTTTGTTGATGGAAATTATCAAAAGATTAAGAGATTTTGATTTTTTTTTTTTTTAATATTTTATGTATAAATGGAAGCAATATTTAATTATTATTAATAATTTTTCGGAGAGTTTAATAAACTACCGGAAAAGTCACTAATCCGTTTGAATTTTATTATGCAAGCGTCTGTAAATGTATCGTACAAACGAAGTTTATTTATCAAATTGTTGTACATACATTGTGACAATAAGGAATTAAGGAATGGTTTCAAATATTATTTCCCAGAGTAATTTTAATTACAAAGTCTCGATACTTTATTGTCACAATGTATGATGTTTTACGCAGGAGAGATATTTCAGATAAGATCATATGAAGAATCATACGAAAAGGCAAGATTTCGGTTCTTACATAAAGGAGAGCACCAGCCGTGTTTTTGATGTTGTTATGTAACAGATACTATAAAATAATCCATTATAACAATAATCGGATTATTTAAATGCGCGCATAATAATCGGATTATAAAATATTCCAATTGCGCGTATAATGAACTTGATACTGCGATACTGTAATGATGCGATTTAACCACCGACATCAAGGCAACGCCGTAGCAGTAAACACACCTGTTGGGTGGCACTTGAAGTTGACTCGCGATACGAACCATGATAGTAAATATTGCTTATTGCCACTTGAGCGTTGTACAGCCGGTATGACTTTGAAGGTCGGCATGAGCTAATAAATTAGGAAGTCAGTCAGCAAGTTAGGTAATTGAAAATATATGATTGACTTCCCGGCTTGAAACGCGGAATCGAGGTTGCAAATTACAGTATCGTAACATCGAGTTATTTAGGTAAGTTAAAAATTATTTGTAAGCTCATTTTGCCGAGTAGGTAAAATGCAATATTTAAGTAGGTAGACAATAAGTCACGTTAAGTAGAACAACTGGTTGACCCAGAGCAAAGTAATTTTTAAAAGCAATAAATCGAAACCACACAGTGCTGGTAATACAGAATTGTGCACCAAACAACTGCGTTTTAGTTAAAGAAGAACTAAGTATGACGAGATTAAGTTGCGGTGCGATGAAGGCGGCCATCGGGTAGCTGCGCACAAACGCGACACAAGTAGTTGAGTTTTATTATGTTCTGTATCAATTTTTTGTTGCTACAGTTCTTTTTACCTATCGCAGGAACATCTCATCGTCGTACCCTTGGTATACTAGCGAGTTGCGCGTAATTCGTAATGCTCGTAATGCTGCCTGGAATAGGTATACTAGAACGAAGAGTGGTACTGATTTTTGTCTGTATGAGGAATATTATGACCTTTTTAAGGATTTATCTACTCGCTTATATTCTGAATATTTAATTAAAATGCAGTCGGATATCATTAGAGATCCCCGGGAGTTTTGGAAATTTGTTAATAGTAAGCGTAAATCAGATGGTTATCCAGCTTCTTTTCAATTCCTGGGCAACGATAGTAATGATCAATTTACTATTTGTAATTTTTTTGCCACATTCTTCAGTGGATCTTTTACTAGTAGTAGCTTTTTTCCTGATATGGCGTATTTTAATGACTTTAGAGATACTACTTCGACTTCTTTGTCTGATTTACCAATTTTCTATAATGATATAGTCAATCACATTTCCCGCCTTAAAGATGTGTCTTCTCCTGGCCCAGATGGTGTTCCTGCTGTTGTCCTTAAGCGTTGTTGTCTCTCTCTTGCTGAACCACTCTCTCATCTCTTTCAAAGATCCTTAAGAACGGGGATTTTTCCAAATGTGTAGAAGTCGTCCTTCATCATACCTACTCACAAGAGCGGTGCAAAATCTGCTGTTGAAAATTATCGGCCAATAGCTAAACTGTCGGCTATTCCTAAACTGTTTGAGTCTATAGTGTATGAATGCATGTCTTTTCACTGTAAATCAATAATTTCGAGTAAACAACATGGTTTTGTTAGGAATAGATCTACTGTTACTAATCTGATGGAGTTTACGAATAAATCCCTTTTGGCTATTGAGGATGGTAAGCAAGTGGATTGTGTATACACTGATTTTAGTAAGGCCTTTGATAAATTGCCCCATTCAATAATTTTGTTAAAACTAAGATTGTTGGGTTTTCCGACATGGTTTATAAATTGGATTAAGTTTTATCTATTTAATAGAACTTACCAAGTTATCTTTCGTGATTGCACGTCTAAGCCATTTACTGCGCATTCTGGGGTCCCTCAAGGAAGTCATTTGGGACCACTTCTATTTATCCTGGCCATTAATGATGTAGCCTCTGTTTTTAAATTTTCGGAAGTACTCATCTATGCTGATGACATTAAAATCTTTAGATCTATTAGTTCTAACTCAGACAATCTTCTTCAGGAGGATTTGTTTAATTTTAGTAACTGGTGTCGCAATAATGGCCTTCGATTGAATTTGGATAAATGTCATGTAATGTCATTTACTCGAAAATTCTTACCGTTTGAAGTAACTTACAGTCTCAATGACTGTATTTTAGATCGTGTTAATTCAGTTACTGACTTAGGCGTTACATTTGACCAAAAGATTGATTTTGGTTTACATATAAATAAGATTGTGCAAAAGGGTAATTCTATGCTGGGTTTCACCACTCGCTTATCCAAGGAATTTAACAATTCCTTTGTTAGGTTGTCCCGCAAGGGGGTAGTTGTAGTATGAGGTTTTACCAATTCCTGCAACTATCTTTGGAGTTAGCGACTCCACGGACCTGAGCTAACTATCCCCCTCTGGGATGGGGGCTGTAGAATTCACCCACAGCCAGTCCTGCTTGCCCTAAAAATGGCAAATGGACACTCACTGGATCATGGGCTTATCACCCGTGATCTTAAGACCTAAATGATACGAGAAACGGATACATCGCCTCGGATACGGACTGATTCTACGGTAACGACTTTTGGCATTCAAAAACGGACTATGATTGGCTTCTGGAACGTTCGAACATTGAATGACGGGGGAAGAGCTGGGGTTACTCGGTCCTTGCACCGCCAATCAGTGATCGACCGTGAAATGGAGCACTATAACATCCAAATCTTGGGCTTGAGCGAGGACAGGTGGACAGGATCAGGAGAAGAACGAACCCCTAGCGGAAACACTATTCTGTACATTGGCCCTGAAAGTGAAGCCAGAAATGGCGTGGCGTTCGTCCTTATGCCGAGGGCGAGAAACAGTCTCATTAGCTGGGAACCAATCTCGGATAGGATTATCGTCGTCAGGCTCAGGACCAGTGTCAGAAACGTCACAATTCTGCAGTGCTACGCACCAACTAATACCGCAACATCTGGTGACAAAGAGGAGTTTTATAGCCAACTGAGTGCCACCTTCGAACGTGTTCCAAGAGGTGATATTATTATCATCTCGGGAGATATGAACGCCCAGGTTGGATCAGACAACACTGGACTAGAACACGTCATGGGGAGGCATGGTGACCCTTGGGTCGACCCTTCACGACCTTGGATTAAGAGACCCGAAAACGGCGAATTATTTGTGGAGTTCTGTAGTACTCGGCAAATGGTCATTGAAGGGACCCTTTTTCCACACAAGAGTCATCATAAAACATCTTGGGTTTCCCCTGACGGTGTTACTCAGAACCAGATCGACCATTTGGCTATAAGTCGCCGATGGAGAAGATGTCTCCTCGATGTGCGAGCGAAACGTGGAGCTGACGTGGGGAGCGATCACCACTTGATGGTTGCCTGCTTGAGATTGTGTACAGCAGCTATCCGGCGACCACAAATTCTTCAAATGAAGCGCAAGCTTAATGTGGATAAACTCAGAGATCCCAACAAAAAATTCGAATACACCACCATTCTACGCGAAAAGTCATCCACATTGGGTGAACATGAAATGCGCACACTGGACGCCAATTGGGAGGCAACCAGAAACACTTTTCTAACTAGTGCTGAAGAATCTGTGGGATATGTGCAAAGCGGTGAGAAACCCTGGATGTCGCAAGACACATGGGACAAGGTTGATAATCGGAAAAAAGCCAAATTGGCAATCATCTCTCAACCCGATGTCAACCAACGAACGCCCGACTTGAGGCAGAACTACCGCGATGCTCATATACAGCTTAAAAAGGCTGTTAGACGCGACAAGAGAAAGGCCATTGAAGATCTGGCAAACAAGGCAGAATCTGCGGCTTACCTTGGGGATATGGGTTCAATTTTCAAAATCATGAAACAGTTGACGAACAGGAATTTCACCGCCAACCACCTGGTGAGAGATGTCAACGGAACTCTCCTTAATATGAGTGAACACCAGTTGCGACGATGGAAGGAATACTTCTCTGATATTTTAAACATCTTGTCAGATGAAGATATTCCGGAAACAGAACAACTTTCAAACATCCAACCGCAACAATCCTCTATTAGGGACGATCCCCCAGATAAGGAAGAGATAATTTCCGCCATTCGGTCAATGGCGGGAAGGAAAGCTCCAGGTATAGACGGACTACCAACTGAACTCCTCAAAGCGGACCCGGAAATAACAGCCGATATACTCCTCCCACTCTTCACTAAGGTGTGGAATGATGGAAGATATCCGACTGAATGGAAGGAGGGCGTCATTGTGAAAATTCCGAAGAAGGGCGACCTTCGGGATTGTGGCAATTGGCGTGGTATATGTCTACTTACTGCCGTATCAAAAATTATGGCTAAGGTAATTCTCAATAGGATTAGTGATGTCGTCGAGAGCACTCTCGAAGTTTATCAGGCTGGATTCCGTAAAGGGTCGTCTTGTACCGACCACACAAATACCCTACGGATAATATTAGAGCAGTCAGCCGAAATGGGTTCGCCACTACATCTCATGTTTGTGGACTTCGAGAAGGCTTTCGACAGCGTTAAGCGAGATTACATATGGAATCCTTTGCGTAGGAGAGGTATTCCAAATAAGGTCATAGCTATGATTAAAGAATCCTACGAAGATGCAAGGTGTCGCGTCTTGCATAGAGGAGAGCTATCCGAGAGCTTTCCTGTGCGAACGGGTGTCAGACAAGGCTGCATATTATCACCAGCCCTGTTTCTGGTGGTAATAAATGACATCTTGAAAGCTGCACTGGAAGGTGGGGAAGGTAAAGGTCTTCAATGGAGACTATTTAACATCTTAAGTCACCTTGATTATGCTGATGACGTGTGTTTGCTTGCACATACCCGTTCGGACTTAGAGTCAAATGTTCGCTCGTTGCATTCTAAATGCAAAGAGGCGGGACTGAAAATAAATGTGCGTAAAACCAAGTACATGCACGTGGGTTCGAACGCAAGCACACCGATTGTTCTTAATGGACAGGATGTGGAAGAGGTGCAAGATTTTTGCTATCTCGGAAGCATTGTCAGCATGGACGGCGGAGCCGAAAAGGATGTTGAGGCTCGGCTAAATAAAGCTCGTCAGGCCTTTGGTATCCTTTCCCCTTTCTGGAGGTTAAGAGAGATCTCCCTTCGCACAAAGCTGCGAGTTTTTGACGCATGCGTCAAATCCGTGTTGTTATATGGTTGTACTACGTGGAAAGTGACCGTTCGACTTACCAAGAAACTACAGACTTTCGTAAACCAATGCCTCCGACGCATTTTAGGAATATTCTGGCCAGAAGTGATCTCCAACGACGAACTTTGGAGTACAACTCGCCAGACTAAAATAGGTATTGAGATTCAACGGCGAAAGTGGCAGTGGATCGGTCATACTTTGAGGAAACCAGAGCAAAACATTGCAAAACAGGCTCTGGATTATAACCCTCAAGGAAGACGTCGGGTTGGTCGACCATGTAACACATGGAAGCGAGCAGTTGAGCAGGAGGCCAGAGGAATAAACAAGTCCTGGCAACAGCTTAAAGCCGATGCGCAGGATCGCGCCTTGTGGAAGAGAGTTGTTTCTGTCCTATGCCCCTATAGGGGGTCTTAACAGGAATTTGATTGAATTTGATTTGTTAGGTTGAGTCTGTATAACACTTTTGTCAGATCTCATCTTGAGTATGCTTCCCAAGTTTGGTCTCCCTATTATGATGTGCATATTGGCAGAATTGAATCTATTCAGCGCAAATTTGTGAGAATAGCTTTATGTCACTTCAATTGGAATGACAGAGTTCGTCTTCCTCCTTATATTGACCGGCTTCAGCTACTAAATATGTCATCACTCTCGAGACGACGTGAGGTTGCTGACGTAGTTTTTGCTCACCAACTACTCACTGGGGTGGTTGATTCCTCCTCACTTTTGGGTTTGATGCAATTTGCTGTTGGTCAATTTTTACCAAGGCATCCTAGATTGTTGCATATTTGCTTTCACCGGACTAACTATGGTATGAGTGAGCCGATTTCGCGTCTTGCAAGAGAAGTTAACGAGAATATTGGGGTATTTGACTTCTCTATTGATAAAGTATGTTTGAGACGTAGACTTAACGCTAGTTGACACCAATTTATGTCAGGTTTTGTCTATTTACTGTGCTCTGTTATTAATGTGTTGGTGTAGGGATATTGATGTTTGTTTTGTCCCTTCACTAAATGATGAGCCAAAGGATAAAATGATTTCCATCTTTTATACTTGGAATCGATTTTATGGCATTTCCTTGCATTAAGGAATTCTGATCCGTGATAAGTTCAGTCCGTCGCATGGTTGCTGTCTAAGACAGCACGACGGCAAACCCCCTTTACTACTCTCCCCCTTCAATTTCACAAAATTGTTGTATAGTATGTATATATATACAACAATGTTCTTAAATAACAGCTTAAAAGCTGTACTGGAAGGTAGGAGGAGACGGTGAGTGGGAACTGTTCAATATATTATATATCTTAGATAACTTATATTTTCTTGCTCATAACCGTTTCGAAGTTGGACTGAAATGTGCGCTCTTTGCAATTACCAAAAGGCAGGACTTATAATGAATGTGTCTGTCTTTAACAAAAAAGATCTGGAAGAGGTTCAAAATTTGTGTTACCTTGGAAGCATTGTCAGCATATACGGCGATATTGAGGCCCATACTCTGCATCGCACCTTGTGGAATAGGACTATTAATGTCCTATGCCCCTGTAGGACGTATTAACAGAAAATTGATTGATTGCTTGAAAGGAACGGCGCGGATTGATGGTAAATGTTGTTATCAAATTTTGACAACAAAAACTGCAGTATCTCAAATTCCGGACCCCTTTTTACTTTATTATTTTAGTAATAAAGTATTGTGATCGACTTAGAAAAAAAAAAAAATTTGCTACCCTGAAATTTTGTTTTTTCGCGTTTCATGACTAAATTAGCCTAAAAATGCAAAAACAAAAAATCCGTCTGTCTGTACGCCGTACGCCGGTGTATACGCTCAGCGCACATTAACTCCCAAACCCTTCAAGATAGAAAGTTCATTTTTGGGGGTATTGTAGATAGTTGCGGATATCAGACAGATACCCATGGGGGGGGTGTACGGGTTCAGGGGGAAGCGGGGGGAGCGCTAAAGCCGAAAAATACGAATTCAAATATCTCAGCTATGGTTACAGCTAGGAAGCTAAAACTCAACACACATATAGAGGGGTTTGTGGGACAACTTTTAAAAATAATTTAATTTTTTTATCCATTGGCATCCGAAAAGGGGGGCTAAAAACAAATTGTCAGCCGAATTGTTTTTTCAAATGATTATATCTTCAAAATTACTTATCGTAAAAAATTCATATTTTGGGATCGTCAAGGTATAGTTCCATCGGACTCAGCTTAGAGAGTGGTTAATTTGTTGTGATAAATAGTATAGATAAAGATTAAACTATATTACACAACAATTTTGTTATAATCAAAAATTAAATTTGTAGCGTTAATTTTTAGTAACACATTTAAATTGATAAATTAGTTTGAATCTCGTTATATTTATGCACAAATTTGATTTAATAAATTAGTCTTGCTTATATTTTATTTATACACATGTTTGATTCAATTAATTATTCACAAATTTGATTCGATAGATTAGTTTGTATTATTATCTATTTTTATTTTATTTACAACAGGATATTATGTTTCTAATTCAAATCGTATTATTCAACTGATTTTCTATTTCCGACTGACGTCATATCCAAAAAAATTTTTTAATTTTCGAAAACAAAAGTTACTAATTCAAAAATTCTCGTCAATAAAAATCAAAGTGATTTTTATCAACAAGTGAATTTATAAATGTGTTGGAGCACCACAAATTATCGTAAGGGGAAGGGTCAGGAGGGGTGCAAAGAAAAACATTTAAAAATGAATATCTCAACTATCTCTTAAGCTATGTAATTGAAACTTGAAATATAAGTAAGCTGTACTGGGAAAATACAAAAAAATATGTATAACATCTTGAAATAATAGTAGTGGGGGGAAACGGGGAGCATTTCGAAAATGGCGCACTTTTCAAAATTACGAATCCTTATATCTCAAAAAAAAGTAAAGATATCAAATCAAAAATTTGTCAGATTTGTTATGATTTAGGCCGGCGGAACGAATTATTTTGACATAAAGCCAAAATAATTCTGAAGGGAAACGAAAACGTCAATGTTCGGGACAAGAAAGGGCCAATTCCTCCTACTTCCGAATTGGTGGCTGAATAAGGAACGGAAGCGACACGCTTGCTGGCGGCCGGGACTAGCTACGGCAGTGTGGGGGGGGTACTTGTTCCTTAATCAGACCATAAAACCCATGGCCTGTATAACAAAAATTTCGTGTCGGCTTACTCCGGGTTAGGGTGAAAATTGGGATAATTTTCCCCAGTGGTCGTGAAAGACCATGAAGCGATGGAGTTGCCGACTTCGCGATTTGTGTTAGGGCGCTAAGGTGGTTTTTAGCGCCCTCTCTGCCCTCCCTACCTCAGCCACGACTTTCCTTAAAAAAAAATCATTTTTGGGTCGTGGCCCCACGTCGAGGTTCGGGGCAAAAGGAGCTAAGCGCTCGGGTTCATTCTAAAAAAATGGCTCTTTTAGCCTTTAATCATCGCGTCGAGAAAAAAAAAATATATAAATATTTCAGAAAAACAAAATCGATAGGCAAAAGGAAAAAAAAATCAAAATAACAAAAAAACCAAAGTAAAAAAAAACTTACCCAGTCATGAATTTTTTTCTTATGTTGTTTCTCCTCTTTGTGTTATTAATTTTTAATTTTTCATTTTTAATTTTGTCAATCCGTCCGTCCGTTGGTTCTGTCCGGCGGTTCTGTCAGTTTTTGTCCATCTTTGTTTTAAATTTATTTTTTTTTTAATTTGGTTATACTACTTTATTAATTTTTCTATTCATTCATTTTTTCATTAATTTTAATTTACATTATTTTTATTAATTTTAATTCATTATTTTTATTAATTTTAATTCATTTATCTTTTTTTTCTATCCACAATTTTCCTCCGATCGCTTTCTTTTAATTTCGATATCGAACGAAATCGCCACTATCTTCGGCCTTGAGCACAATAATTTCGCCCCTGCACAATATTTTGCCTTTCCATTAATATTTTCCCGGATTTTAAGGTGGTTTTCAATGAGAGGCGTTAAGACGAAGAAACAAACACAAATTCCAATTGGGATTTCTTTTCTTTTTTCCGCCCCGCGATATTTCCGTCCAGCTCGACCTTTTCTCTGCGCTCAGAAAAAAAAACGCACAGACGCGTCACTTTTTTAATAAACGCGTAAACCAATGGTTTTCGAACACATTCGTGAGACTTTAGCGGAAACCGATTTCAAAAAAAAATCCGGCAAAATTCATTTTTTTCCACGATAAGCAATAAAAGAAATCCCGACTACAGACGCTTCTGCCTCATGCAGCAAAAAAAAAAACTTTCGTCTCCACGCGGTCTCTTCTTCGTCGGCCGGCAACAAAAACTAACGGCATTTCTTTTTTTGATCCGTCGCTATGTCGAAAGGCTCAGGGTTGGCGAACCTTTTCGATGATCCGATGCTTGCATCGAAGGCGGGAAAATTTTTTAAAAAAAATATATTATATATATATTTTTTTCTTTTTTTCCGGGCGACGGACTCAACAACATAGGCGGTTCGCCGTTGATTTCCAGCGCCGAATCGACTAAGAAAAGCCGTCGCTAGGTGTCTCGTGCTCACGACTGAGAGCCGGGCAATAAGTGGTGTATTCCAAGAATCACTGCCGGAGATCTTTGGAGTGGTAGACTCCCACACGTTTGCCTCCTAAATCCTCCAATTCGTATCGTGAGTTGCCAAGCACACGACGAATCCTGCACTTGAGGAACTTTTTCGCCAGCTTAGCATTATAATTCTGCGCGGCTGTGGACAAGGAAAAGTTTCTTCGGAATACTTCTTGTCCTACACGAAATTGTGCTTGAGCAGCACGCAGATTATAACGCCTGCTACTGTCCTCATGTGCGACCCTTATTTTCGTCTGTGCAAGCTGTCTCACGATAGGAATTCCCTCTCGAGGTCGAAGCTGTACATTTGACTCATCCAACGCTCGCAAACGCTTCAGCAGTTCGTAGTCCTTCCCGTGTAACATCATATGATTCCCAAACAAAACCTGATAAGGAGAAAATCCAGTGGCTTGGTGGAGTGAGCTCCGAAGGGCACATCCTATTTTGCTTAGACTCTCATCCCATCGTGTTTGGTCATCAGTGATGAATGTTCGAATTCCGGCTAGGATGGACTGATTGACACGTTCCGACGCATTTGCTTGCGGTGAGTAGCTCGGGGTGTACAGGTGTTGAACTCCGTATTTATCTAGCATAGAGTTAAACACTTTTGACTTAAATTGAGAGCCATTATCGGAGAGGATCGTCTCAGGTGTCCCAAACGTGTGGAAGACCTGCCCCTCCAGATATTTAGTGATTTCTTCAGCAGTAATTCTCCCCAAGGGGTGTAAAAGGGGGAATTTGGTGAAATGGTCCAAGACGATAAGAATGGCGATTTTACCCCGTTTGGTACGTGGATATGGTCCCAATACGTCGATGTAAAGGTGTTGGAATGGCTGATCTGTCCGGAACGGTTCTCCCATAGGCGCTCGTAGAGGTCTGTTCGGGGACTTTGTCTCTTTACAAGTGTCGCACGCCAGAACGTAGGTGCGTACTTGTGTAGCCATCCCGGGCCAATACAAAAATCGTCTGACTCGCTCTAGCGTTTTAGCGTAACCACCATGGACCGTAGTGTCTGCTTCGTGCGCCTGAGCAATCGCAGTTGACGTAAGGCTTGATGGAATCCAAAGCTTCCAGGCCCTGTCCTCCGCAATCGGGTCACCGACGTGAGGCTCTATCCGCTTATACACGAAACCATCCCTCACGCATACGTCAGGAAGCCGATCGGCGTTCGCATCAACCGTGGACACCAATTCTTTGTATTCTTTGCCAGAGAATTCTGGAGAATTCATGTCCACGATCGGTGCCACGTCGATCAGCGCATTTAGTCCCTCTTCGTATACGCGAGAGAGGGCATCGGGTACAACGTTCAAGCTCCCTCGTCGGTGCTCGATTACGAAGTCGAAACCTTGAAGTTTCAGACTCCACCTCGCTAACCGTCCTTGTAGGTCTTTCTGCGACATAAGCCATTTGAGACT
Organism: Chorisops tibialis; assembly: GCA_963669355.1. Taxonomy (NCBI): domain Eukaryota; kingdom Metazoa; phylum Arthropoda; class Insecta; order Diptera; family Stratiomyidae; genus Chorisops; species Chorisops tibialis. The sequence continues at coordinate 10,596,130 of OY770262.1, read as the reverse complement.
TGCATGATCCGTGATGACTTTGAACGCAGTCCCTTCTACATAGGCTCGAAATTTTTTCACGCTCAACACAGCTGCATAACACTCGAGTTCGGTTACACTATAGTTGCGTTGAGCGGAAGTGAGCTTCTGTGACATATACGCTACTGGAGATTCTGATCCGTCGTCGTTTTCCTGAAAGAGAACGCTACCCACCCCTGACTTACTAGCGTCGCATTGTATTACGAAAGGCCTCTTGAAATCTGGGTTGATCAAAACGGGTGCTTTCGTCAGCAAGTCTTTCACTACTAGGAAGGAAGTTTGTGCCTCTGTAGTCCAAGCAAACTGGTTGGACTTCTTTAGAGTGTCTGAGATCGGTGATACGGTAGCAGCAAAGTTGGGGACGAATCGTCTATACCAGCCTGCCATACCAAGAAAGCGTCGAACTTGACGTGCGGACTTTGGCGAAGGGTAATCGACTATGGCTGAGACTTTGTTCGGGTCTGTCTTCAAGCCTCCATCTCCAACGATGTATCCTAGATACTTCACTTCTCTCAAACAAAACTTGCTCTTGCTGACATTGATCGTCAAGCCAGCTTTTCTTATACAATCTGCGACTTCGCTCAATAAAGTCAGATGTGAGTCGAAATCCTCAGAAATCAACAGCAGATCGTCCAAATATACGAATACCTGCTCCTTCAACTCGGGTGGGATGACTTTGTCCATCAAACGACACATCCTTTGCGGCGCGTTGCATAGACCAAAAGGCATGCGAGTGTATTGGTATAGAGGCCGACCAGGAATAGTAAACGCTGTGTATTCTCTAGATTTTTGTTCGAGAGGAATCTGCCAAAAGGCATCTTTGAGGTCTAGGCTGGTTATAAAATTGGCTCGCGGCAAACGACTTAAGATACCGTCAATGTGTGGTAATGGATAAGCATCCTTCTTCGTCACATCATTGACTTTGCGCGAGTCCAAGCATAACCGTACCTTGCCTGGCTTCCTCACAAGAACCACAGGTGAACTCCATGCACTCTGGCTGGTCTCTATAACGCCAAGTGCTAACATACGATCGATCTCGTCATATAACAGATTTTGGATCGCAGGTGAAACGGGATAATGTCTTTGTTTGATGGGACTAGCATCCCCAACGTCTATACTATGTTCAACGACATTGGTTACACCGAGTCCGTATTCTTCGTACGATGGAAATTTGGACTTTGCTAATTCCAACCTCTTTACATCTGAGGGCGTTAAATGGTGGGCATCCTGAGCAATTAGTTGCGATGCAGTATCGGGAATATCGACCGCACTGATGATGTTAGGAGCTAGATGAAATGATCGCCAGAAATCTACCCCGAGGTACAATTCCTGCGATAGGCTCGGCACGATATATAAGGTAATAGCTTTAGTAGCACCACGAAAGGTAATGTCGGTAACTACTGTGCCCAAAACTCTTTGTGCAACCCCATCAGCTGTCTTCACGTCTTGACAGACTGGTCGATAACTCACCTGTGCATCTTGAAGGCGTTGTAGGGAATTTGCTCCAAGGCAACTAATGCTCGCACCACTATCGAGGAGTCCTTTAACGTCCACTCCGTATAGGGATACCATGGCGTACGGACGTATATCGAACGGCTCGGTAATGATGGTAGACAGAATCGCTTTCTTTTTTCCACGCACCATCCTCCAGAACATACGAAGGCGTAAGATTGACTTTCTACGACCGAATCCACCCGCTAGTGATGATACTTGATCAACGCTAGTGACTGAAGTAGGTGCAAAAATTCGCTCTCGAGCTTCCATATACTCTTTTAGTCGAAGGTGATAAGGCTTGAAAGGATGGCGGGAATGTCGTCTTAAATTTTTGGGTACAATAAGGTCATTTTCAGGTCGAGAAACAGCCAACTCCGTATTATCATTTACTCTTTTCAGAATAGTGACTTGCGAAGTGATAAGATTCCGAGGAATAGGTAAGGATGATTTTACTTTAAAAGGATGTGAATCCGGTTCAGAAAATGTTGAAGGTGTAGTGGTAAAATTTGGAGGGGTAATTAAAGGGATCGAAAAGTTGGTAGAAATTTTTTTATGCGGGAGTTCTAAATTAAATGGGGAATCGGAAAGGGGTTTCTGTACTACGCTTCTTCTTACGATCGGGGTACAGTGTTCAGACGAAAGGGACCCGCTGTCCTTCCGTCCCTTCGGCCGTTTCCCGCCTTGCAATGAACACAGTTGGGCTTCACCACGTCCGCCCTTCCACATCCATAGCAGAAAATGCCTTTAGGTGGTTCGGTACATTCTCGATAGCCATGTCCATCCTTGCCACAGTTCCAACAGGTCAAGGGCTTAGACAAACCAGCTACCTCGTCAACTTCGGGATCTACTAACTCTTCCACTTGGGTTTCGATGATTTCGTGGACCCTGTTCGATTGCCAAGAATTCGCTCGTGTAGTCTTCCGTACAGTCTCTACACGCTTCACAAGATGTCGTAGCTGAGCCATATTTTGTACTTCGTAAAAGCACATTTGCTGTTGCGTGCTAGCTAATAAATTACTTCGAACGATTCCAACGAATTCTCTTTCTGACATAGGAGTGGGCAGCAATGTGCGGAGTACAGTCATGTCTTGTTCATAAAGCAAGAATGGCTCATTTGGTGCCTGACGTCTTCCTAGCATCTGCTTGCGCACCTCCCAATCGTCACTACTCTCTCCCCAAGCTTCTAAGAAAGCAAGTCGTAAATCAGTCCAGTGGGTCTCTAAGTTGGATCTCCGCCAGAGCCAATACCACTGGTTTGGACGACCGTCCAACAACAGATGAAAATTCTGGGCCAACAGGTCCATGCGTCCGCCCAGATCTCCTATTGCAAGAGCTTCGGCCCTGAAGACCAATTCTTCTGCTCGCAATGAATGGCTTTCTCCATTAAAACGCAATCTCCAATGGCGTATCGGACTGCCTGGATTGCGGTGTCTTAAATTTGGGCCGTTGCCATTGCGTTCGCCAATCTGAGCGGTCGCATGGGCCAGTCGGCCACGAGTTCGCACCTGTTCGTCCAGTGCATCACGTCGGTTTAAGGGTGGTGGTAAATCTACGTTGATATTGTTAATGCTTGGCTGTTGCTGAGTCTGTTCCTCACGCAACACCGAGCGTATAATTCGCACTAAGTCATCCATCTTCAGTGAATTCATAGCCAACGGCGTCTCTAGTATTGACTCTGCCGGCGGTTCAACTCTGATGTCTGACCATCTCACTTGTTTCTCTCTCTCACTCGTGTCTGTTGCAAACATTGAATTTAGGTCTGGCTCAGTCAATGGACTGGGCGTCGGGACCATCGATCCGTCCGGGGCATAGAAAGCTCGTCCGCCTCCTGTCTCGTGTGGCATATCCAAATTTAACCCCACAGGCGACATACCAACTTTTTGAGCATTAGTGGCCTGTGACTTCTTTTTGCCGCGTGTCACTGGGCCTAGTTTAGCGGACGCGCCCTCTACACCCAGGACGGACCAATAGTCTCTAGGACCCAAATGTCCACGACAATTCGGACAATTGTGATTGTCAACGATCCATGATTCCAAACAATGGCTATGGAATCGATGACTACATTTGGTGACTACTTCTTTCACCGGATCTATAATTTCCTGACAAGCTGAGCAGACAACATCTACGCTCGCCTTCGGAGAATGAATCAAAGACATGCTCAAAATAGGTTAATGCAGCGAACGACAAAATTCGATTAAGTGTTTGAACGAAATAGAGAAAAAAAAAACGAGTGGTTGGAATAGGAAAATTTTCACGACTAATTGTGCGTATCGATGAATGGTTTCTTGAATGTCTGGATAAATGATATGTATATAAAGAACAACTGAGAAGGTAAAATTCATGAACTATCGAATACTGAATCTAAGATTGTAAAAAGGAATTATTACGAACGAATTTAATGTTAAGATCAATTGAATTTCGAAAAGTGAGCGTAAATTAATTGTGTAAATGTTGGAACGAATGTAATAGCATGTATGAATGAACGAATAAGCGAATGTTTGTGTGTTTGTATGTATAATTACTCAAATAAACTACTATTGAATGAACTTCTGAATTTATGGATAAATGATTGCATGAATATTGAATGTATGTATTGCGAAAAAAAACGAATGAACGATATAATGAATGACCGAATATAATCAACTAATGCGTCATGTACGAACGAAATTTCGAATAAATGAGCGAATGAATTTTCCGATCATAAATGAATGAATCGATTTTTAAATTTTTCGGATAAATGCTTGTGTGAATGTTAGATGAATGCAAAAACAAATGTACAAATGAGCGAATGAATATTAGGTGATTGTATGTATACTTGACTTGAACCCTCACGCAGTCACTCTTTTCCCCTCCCCTCAACTGCAGCAAATCGCGAAGCCGATCATGCTCTTTCCCGACTCACTGGGAAAATCTGGATCGCGAGAAAACTGTTTCAAAAAAAATTTTGGGGAGAAAAGCAAATACAATATCATCAAAAAAAACTCTAAGAAAATTTTTTTGTCCGAAGACTTATGAAAATTTTATATCAAAAAAAAATCAATCTCTACGTTAAAAAAAAACTCTACGTTAGAGGAACTCTAAAAGGAAAGGTAGGGATTTAAGGAACTTTTCTGAAGTTTCGGCAATAGTCTCCATCACCAAACTCACCAATGATTCGCAAACATTTTTCCCTTCTGTCTGACGACACGCCCGCCAAGACAAGGCATGCCCAGCTCTCAGATGGGTGCTCACGAACCAAAAGTGGAATGGCTCGAGAGACTAAAACCTGTCGACTAACATAGAACCAATTTTGCATGCAGACAATGTTTCCCTTTCCTATGGAACAGAGTGGCGCCTAAGGGTTGCCAAACGGTTCGTCAATAGGTCAGTTCCACATTGTCTACATACAAAACCAATCCGATGTTTAGCCGACGAAACTTAAAAAAGCTTGGCACATGGACTGTGATTGCCGTTCAGGCGAAAATTCTGTCGCAGAACGACGAAATTTAGTCCTTTTGCTCATCAACGATTTTGCACGGAATTTTTCCGACTCGCGCGTGTTGACGGGCTACGCTATGTGCTCCTAGCGTAGATCTGGCTAGCCCCACGTTGGGCGCCATTTTGTTATGATTTAGGCCGGCGGAACGAATTATTTTGACATAAAGCCAAAATAATTCTGAAGGGAAACGAAAACGTCAATGTTCGGGACAAGAAAGGGCCAATTCCTCCTACTTCCGAATTGGTGGCTGAATAAGGAACGGAAGCGACACGCTTGCTGGCGGCCGGGACTAGCTACGGCAGTGTGGGGGGGGTACTTGTTCCTTAATCAGACCATAAAACCCATGGCCTGTATAACAAAAATTTCGTGTCGGCTTACTCCGGGTTAGGGTGAAAATTGGGATAATTTTCCCCAGTGGTCGTGAAAGACCATGAAGCGATGGAGTTGCCGACTTCGCGATTTGTGTTAGGGCGCTAAGGTGGTTTTTAGCGCCCTCTCTGCCCTCCCTACCTCAGCCACGACTTTCCTTAAAAAAAAATCATTTTTGGGTCGTGGCCCCACGTCGAGGTTCGGGGCAAAAGGAGCTAAGCGCTCGGGTTCATTCTAAAAAAATGGCTCTTTTAGCCTTTAATCATCGCGTCGAGAAAAAAAAAATATATAAATATTTCAGAAAAACAAAATCGATAGGCAAAAGGAAAAAAAAATCAAAATAACAAAAAAACCAAAGTAAAAAAAAACTTACCCAGTCATGAATTTTTTTCTTATGTTGTTTCTCCTCTTTGTGTTATTAATTTTTAATTTTTCATTTTTAATTTTGTCAATCCGTCCGTCCGTTGGTTCTGTCCGGCGGTTCTGTCAGTTTTTGTCCATCTTTGTTTTAAATTTATTTTTTTTTTAATTTGGTTATACTACTTTATTAATTTTTCTATTCATTCATTTTTTCATTAATTTTAATTTACATTATTTTTATTAATTTTAATTCATTATTTTTATTAATTTTAATTCATTTATCTTTTTTTTCTATCCACAATTTTCCTCCGATCGCTTTCTTTTAATTTCGATATCGAACGAAATCGCCACTATCTTCGGCCTTGAGCACAATAATTTCGCCCCTGCACAATATTTTGCCTTTCCATTAATATTTTCCCGGATTTTAAGGTGGTTTTCAATGAGAGGCGTTAAGACGAAGAAACAAACACAAATTCCAATTGGGATTTCTTTTCTTTTTTCCGCCCCGCGATATTTCCGTCCAGCTCGACCTTTTCTCTGCGCTCAGAAAAAAAAACGCACAGACGCGTCACTTTTTTAATAAACGCGTAAACCAATGGTTTTCGAACACATTCGTGAGACTTTAGCGGAAACCGATTTCAAAAAAAATCCGGCAAAATTCATTTTTTTCCACGATAAGCAATAAAAGAAATCCCGACTACAGACGCTTCTGCCTCATGCAGCAAAAAAAAAAACTTTCGTCTCCACGCGGTCTCTTCTTCGTCGGCCGGCAACAAAAACTAACGGCATTTCTTTTTTTGATCCGTCGCTATGTCGAAAGGCTCAGGGTTGGCGAACCTTTTCGATGATCCGATGCTTGCATCGAAGGCGGGAAAATTTTTTAAAAAAAATATATTATATATATATTTTTTTCTTTTTTTCCGGGCGACGGACTCAACAGATTGTAGAACTACATAATAGTTAATTTTGGTAAAAATTTTAAGTTGGGAGGTGTAAGGGGGGGGGAGGTGATAAGCAAAAATGTCAAAAATTTTGAGTGATTTTTTTGGGGCTCTGGTGAAAGATACAAAGTTTAAATTTTGCATGTGAATACGTCTATTTGATGTACATAGAAAAATAATAATAACTTGATCCATAATTGTTATAAACAGACCCCCCGGTCTAACGCGCACAAGGTGTTTCATGTGCATTGAAAAAAACACATAAACTGAAAATTTTTGAGTGAGATTTTAAGGTAGAAACTTGAAAATTTGCAAAATGCATTTAAAAAAAATCCCTAAATATACGAAATATTAACTGGTCGAAAACCTTTAAAACTTCTACCCCCTCCAATACAAAATTATTTTTTCGACCATTTTTAGGAGATCCATTATCACCTAACTATTAAAAGCTATCGATTTGCAAAAATAATTGAAATGAAATTACGTTAAAAGTTTTGAAATCGCGCTTGCCCTTCTACCCCCTCCCATACAAAAGTATGATTTCGACCAATTTCATTAAATCAACTAATAATCAACAAATTAAAAGCTACGAACTTGAAATTTTGTACGAGCATCTTACAACAGAAAAGATAGAAAATTGCATCACAAGTCTTACGATTCCCCTCCCTCATCTACCCCCTCCCATACAAAATTATTTTTTCGAGCATTTTTAAGAAATAAGTTGTCAGCTAACTCTTAAAGGCTATCAACTTCAAATTTTGCAGAAAAACTTATAAAAATTATTCAAATGAAGTTGTTTTAAAAGTTTTGAAATTGCGCTTGCCCTTCTACCCCCTCCCATACAAAACTATGATTTCGACCAATTTCATTAAATCAACTAATAACCAACAAACTAAAAGTTACGAACTTGAAATTTTATACAAGCACCTTACAAGAGAAGCGAAATAAAACTACATATCAAATTTTACGATTCCCATACCTTCTCTACCCCCTCCCATACAAATGTTCGGTTGCGTAAATGTAAAATACATCGAATTTTATGAAAATTCTATGCAACTTCGTCTATGAAACACATTCAATACAGAGAATATTGGACGTGATTCAAGCAATTAATTAAAAAGCTATTAACATCTACCCACCCTTACTATTACCCCGGCTCCTCCCCTCATAAAAACTCAAACTTGCAGAAACGAATGAAATATTGTTAAATTGACAACAGCCCTGCCCAAGAACTCCCTTTCACTTAGCCTCCCTAATCACTCTAACCTGCATATTGACTTTCCACTCATCCTCAACTTGTCCCAAGAATAATAAAGTTTCGCCCGACTTGTTGGCAGTTTATTTATTATAAAAGTAGGGAAATTTATATCATTAAAACGGCTATATGCCATAGAAGCGCATAAACCAAAAATCATGTTTGTATGTTGCCTTTAAGGCAGGTAAAATAAAGTGGGATCATACAAGCGGAGTCCCATTTCAGAACTTTGCGCTGCGTAATGTTGCTTGACTACGGTGATCGAACGAGTACCAGTAAATCCAAAGCACTGCTTTAAGCTTACGCAAGCTCTTTTAGGCAGTAAATGTGGAAATGGCAAAGTGTCTAATTAAAGAATGTCTAATATTTATATTGAAATTATGAATTTCGTTACATTACACACACAATTGGTCGAATTTCGACCACAAGCAATACTAATTACATTTATTGCTTACAGGTAATGAGATTATCTGATAAAAGAAGGTATTACGCCTTCATTTATGAGTTTTTAGCAAATATCGATGAAATTGGCAATCGAATTAAAATTAGATATGCTGCGAGCTGTTTTATGAGCAGGATATGTAAAAAAATCATGAAAACGTAAAAGTCTCTCGGGAACATAAATGAAGATTTTAAAAAGCAGCTTACGAGAATTAATGCTATTACAGAGAATATCTTGCAAAAACTCTATTGATTACTGTTTTCTTCGAACATCTAGAAATGGTAAGGTCGATTAATTTATATCGATTTTCGAAAACCAGATGTGGTTTTTTTTTTCCTTCGTGAAAAGCTTCTCTAGATACCAAAGAGTTAAAAAAATAACGTGGGATTCTTGTTGCAGAGATTAACCCCGCAAATTGTTGCAGTGCTATCATTGTCGCAGATTTGAAATTTTACCGCTCAAATTTTTAAATTCAAATTTTGGGCCTTTCTTAAGCGGTGAGCTACTTCATTTTTCCACGCTCCGCCCCTGCACAGCAAATGTCAAAAGAGGAAGTCATAAGAAATTTTGCTGGGTTATGTTGTGCTCGATATAATTATTTTGGTTAGAAATTCAACGCGAAATAAATAAAGCGAGATGAATGGTCCGGCCCGATTAATTCACAGGCACTTTCTTCTGAAATCTTCGTTTCGTGGAGCCGGTAAGTCGCATCCTTAACAATATCTCCTTCAATCTGCTCTCAGTCGTACGACTTACGCATTTCCAGCTGTTGTTAACACCGGCCCGAATTATTCAACAAAGCCCGAAACAAGTGACTCTGCACTACCAACGCAGACCCAGTCAACTCAACAGCAGACCACTACACCACCGGAACAACGCAAACCCATTGTTCCCACAGAGTACCGTTTTATTTACCCCGAATTCCTGCCCGATCCGAAATTCGAATGGCGCAATCCCATCCGCGAAAAGCTTGAGAGACTCGACATGGTCAACCGGCGAATGCACATTGACATTCCCGAGTTCTACGTAGGATCAATCCTGGCCGTTACTCTGTCCGATCCGCATGCTGCCGGAAAAACCAGTCGGTTTGTCGGTAAGTTGAATAGAGAATCCGCAAAGTTCGGATTAGATTTCAAGCTGTGCGCTACTTTCAGGCATTTGTATCGATCGCGATCGTTGCGGTCTCCGTGCACGATTCATCCTTCGGAACGTGATCGACCATCAAGGTGTCGAAGTTCGATATGAAATGTACGACCCGACAATACAGAAAATCGAAGTTCTTCGCCTGGAGAAGCGTCTCGACGATAAACTCTTCTATCTGCGGGACGCGCTACCCGAATACAGCACGTTCGATTTGAATATGGAGCCCGAAATCCATCCGGAAGGTACGCCGATCCCGGTTAACGGATTGCAAGTGAAATTGCGTCCACGCCCGTGGCTCGAACGTTGGGAACGGCAGAATTTGAAAGGTGTGGCGAATATTAACGAGCACATCAAGGAGAAACATGTTTTGCGAGCGGAACAATTGGCTACGCCGTGGGAAAAGTACGATTTAATGAAAGAGTATCGACGTACGATTCCCGAAGAAGAGCAAAAGGAAATCTACGCGGAAGTCTATTCGCAGCTGCATCACTTGGAGCTGGCACGAAAGAAGATGAAGCGCAAGCGTACGTTTGTTAAACCTACGAAATTGGCGTAGTGAAATTGTTGTGGAATGGAGGACTTTGTTGTTTTGCGAAATACTAGAATTTTACTGTAGTTTTGAGGAGAATTTTTAAATTAAGATTATTTTCATGTTAATTTGTATTTGAGTTATTTGAAATTTTTTAATTCTACTAAATACCCTCTTTCCGAATCTTTAATAATTGAAAGAACGACTCAGTAGACTCCAAACTTCTTTTATAGTAGCGAGCAGAGAGGCGTTGTTAGGTAGAAAACACCCATTATGTAAGGGTTGACGTAGAAGGTGGGGGGCTTGGAATATTGGTTCTAATTTTCTTTTCGTAGAACAATGGGTTCGCAACTACATACTATGTTTGTGGATTTCGACAGCGTATTAGGAGAGGTATTCTAGATAAGATCATAGCTGGGATTAAAGAATTCTTCGAAGACATATTTCTTTCAATCAAATTCCTGTTAAGACCACCTATAGGGACATAAGACAGAAACAGCTGTTTTCCACAAAGCGAGATCCTGAGCATTGCCAGGACTTGTTTATTTCTCTGGCCTCCTGCTCCATTGCTCGCTTCCATGTGTTACTTGGTCGACCAATCCGACGTCTTTCTTGAGGATTATAATCCAGAGTCTGTTTGGCGATGTTTCGCTCTGGTTTCCTCAAAGTCTCTTTTGAATCTCAATGCCTATTCTAGTCTGTCCAGTTGTACTCCAAAGTTCGTTGGAGATCACTTTTGGCCAGAACATCCCTAAAATGCGTCTGAGGCATTAGTTTACGAAAGTTTGCAGTTTCTTGGTCACTTTCCACGTAGTGCAACCATATAACAACGCGGATTTGATGCATGCGTCAAATACTCGCAGATTCGTACAAAGGAAGATCTCTCTTAACCTCCAGAAAGGGGAAAGGATACCGGGAGGCCTGATAAGCTGGAGCTTTCCTTCCCGCCAATGGCGGAAACTATCTCTTCCTTATCTGGGGGATCGTCCCTAATAGAAGATTGTTGCGGCTGAAAGTTTGGTAGTTGTTCTGCTTCCGGAATATCTTCCACTGACAAGATGTTTAAAATATCAGAGAAGTATTCATTCCATCGTCGCAACTGGTGTTCACTCATATTAAGGAGTGTTCCGTTGACATCTCTCACCAGGTGGTTGACGGTGAAATTCCTGTTCGTCAACTGTTTCATGATTTTGAATAGTGAACCCATATCATCAAGGTAAGCTGCAGATTCTGCCTTGTTTGCCAGATCTTCAATGGCCTTTCTCTTGTCGCGTCTAACAGCCTTTTTAAGCTGTATATGAGCATCGTGGTAGTTCTGCCTCAAGTCGGGCGTTCGTTGGTTGACATCGGGTTCAGAGAGATTGCCAATTTGACTTTTTTCCGATTGCCAACCTTGTCCCATGTGTCTTGCGACATCCAGGGTTTCTCACCGCTTTGCACATATCCCACAGATTCTTCAGCACTAGTTAGAAAAGTGTTTCTGGTTGCCTCCCAATTGGCGTCCAGTGTGCGCATTTCATATTCACCCAATGTGGATGACCTTTCGCGTAGAATAGTGGTGTATTCGCGTTTTTTGTTGCGATCTCTGAGTTTATCCACATTAAGCCTGCGCTTCATCTGAAGAATTTGTGGTCGCCGGATAGCTGCTGTACACAATCTCAAGCAGGCAACCATCAAGTGGTGATCGCTCCCCACGTCAGCTCCACGTTTCGCTCGCACATCGAGGAGACATCTTCTCCATCGGCGACTTATAGCCAAATGGTCGATCTGATTCTAAGTAACACCATCAGGGGAAACCCAAGATGTTTTATGATGACTCTTGTGTGGAAAAAGGGTCCCTCCGATGAGCATTTGCCGAGTACTAGAAAACTCCACGAATAATTCGCCGTTTTCGGGTCTCTTAATCTAAGGTCGTGACGCGTCGACCCAAGGGTTACCATGCCTCTCCATGTGGACTCCTCACCAAAAAAATTGTTGGTCTTTTGATGAAAACCAGTCATCGAGCCATATTCGTACATTTTCGTAGGAAGTGAAGCGCAGCTCAGCAAGTGCGTGTCCCATCGATGCAAATAAATGGTAATCAGACGGAACCAAGCCTGCTGAGTAAGCAACATGGCAAAGAATTTCCCAACTGAACGACTCTATCATTTCTTTGACCAGTCTTGCTGTGTGTGATGGTGCATTGTCATGAAGTAAAATCACTTTGTTTTTTCTCTGCTGGTATTCTGGGCGTTTTTCACTCAAAGCTTGACTCAATGCAATCATTTGTTGTCGGTAGCGTTCAGTGTTAACGGTTTCACCAGGTTTCAGCAGCTCATAACAAATCACACCCTTCTGATCCCACTAAACGCAGAGCATTGTTTTCCGGCCATAGCGATTTGGTCTTGCAGTTGATGTTGGTGGTTGGCCTGGAGTGACCCATGATTTTTTTCGCTTTGGATTCTTAAAATAAATCCACTTTTCATCGCCAGTCACAATTTGATGGAGAAATTACTTTCTTTTGTATCTGGCGAGCAGCATTTCGGAAGTGATTTTTCTGTTTTCCTGCTGTCTTTCGTTGAGATGTGGGAGATGTGGGGCCCATTTTCCCAACTTGTGGATCTTTCCCACGGCTTTCAAACGTATGGCGACGGCTGCTCGTGTTACGTTTAACTGATCTGCCAGTTGTTGTTGCGTTTGAGGGTCGTCCTCATCCAGCAATGCTTGCAATCTACTGTCTTCAAACTTCTTCGGTGGTTTTCTTCGTTTCTCACGTCAAAATTTCTACTTTTGAATTTTTTAAACCACTCAAAGCAATGCGATTTACCAAGAGCATGATCACTGTAAGCATCGACAAGCATTCGATGCGATTCAGCAGCAGTTTTCTTCAAATGGTGACAGAAAATTAAAGCTGCCCGCAAATCGTAGTTTCGCGGTACAAAGCTCGACATGTTCACTGTTATTAAAAACTATTCTGTCGTATGAAACTTGAAGTGTTATGAGTTGACAACCTTTGTCCGATGTCAAAACAAGAAAATGGCGCCACTGACGCGTGTTCACAATAACCACATTGACCAGTGAGGCCCTCTATGATCAAATTCCGGTTTCATATTTACACCCCTGGTCGTTTATCTCCGGTAACAACAAGTTGATTCGCTGTCAGTTTTATAGCTCGACTTTTTGCTAGAATTTCATCATGAAGTGATTTAGTATTAATTTTGAAAACTCAAACTGGCGGGAAACCAGAATTCGGGCTTCCTCGGGCTAAACGTCGCGACTCGATAGCGAAATTATCAGATTCAGCTGATGGGATTTCCAAGTTTACCAAGAGATTCTAGAAGATGGTTGTGAAATTTTCACTTTCAGCCACTGGAACTCCCGCGATCTCAAATGTTGATGATAATTTGTCCTGTTTCTGTGCATGTTGTATTCCAGGTTATTCAAGGCTGCTTCAAGTTGGACATTCTTATTTCTGATGGAAGTATTTTCATGCTGCAGGTCCATCAGTAATTTGTAATCTTCTAGTACAGTCTGAAAAGAACTAATTTTTGCTTCTAGTTTCGACTGATATGCAAGGATTAAGTCCAGCTTGGTGTTGAAAGTATCTAGATTAAAACTAGTGGTACACTGCTAACCTTGGAAGATATCAAACTCGCTGTTTATAGATTCAACACTCTTTTGGCGAACCATGGTAGAGTGTCTTTTCTGCCTGACAAACTTGCATGAAGCACAAAATCACAACGCACTATCGTCAGCCTCTAAATTTGCTAATTCTTTTTTATTTAGTTCGGAAAAAACTTTATGGACCAATTGTTTACACTGTCCATCACATATGATCACCTTATTTCCTGTAATACTCGCAGGTTTCTTGCACACTTTTACACAATTGCTTTTCAATCGACGCCATCTTGCACATATTCCGGTGAAAAGTATACCGTACTACATTTACTACAAGAATTAAAGTATAACACTAAACAAAATTAAAAAAAAATCACATTTTAATTGATAAATAAAATCTGAGTTTTATTTATTAATTTTTTTACGACAACCGTCATATATTCAATATACAGGAAGAAATTTCTTATTTTACTACAATAAAAGTTATTACACAATCTCCAATGAATTCAATGTTTCCCTTATTTTTATAAGAAACTAAATAGGGGCAGGATAATGAGAATAAAAACTAACATTAAGGTGCCTTGCACGCATAGCTTATAAAAATTGATTCTCTCTTTTTCTTGTTTCTCGAGTTCATTATAGGTAAATTATAATCATTTAAAATATAAGAAGCAAAAAAGACATTCTTTCATTAAACCTAACTACGATTAAGTTGAAAAGTTGTGAACTAAAATAAAATACCGATTTAAAAAACGATCAGATTATAAAGATGTGATTTTTTTTTAATTTAATTTTTTAATATTTTTATAGCTACATTTGTTTTACAGAATCAAAAAAAAAAACTAGTGGTGTGAAAATTAAATTGAAACTGTAAACTGAATGAAAAAAAAACTTTTCTTGCGGAATATTTAGAAAATGTGATCTATGATTTTATGCTCTTGTCGAGATAGTTTAAATAATATTTTAATTTTTTTTATTACTGTTGTTGCTTATTAACTACTAAGCAACGCTATGTTGATTTCCTTGACCATCTTAACACGGTGTAACATTTTTATTAGAGCATCTCGACTGAGAGGTTGTGTTGAATACCAAACTGGTGAATCGGGCACACATGATCGTTCCGGTTGAAGATAGAAAACATCGCTACGTGTTTTAACACTTTCCGGACTGTGAATTTATGAAGAGGAAGATTTACATATAATTTTAATTTTTTGAACAGAAAGAATCGGTCGTACCATTTCGATAAATAAAATTCATATAACTTCACAGGACAACGTAACGGATCACTTTCATTTTCCTGTTGTTCGTAAACTTTTTTCTTTCGTGGATTGGCTTCTGCAGAAGAATGTATGTGCTGAACAAAAACAAAAACAATGTCATAACAATTGCTTACCAGGTCCAGTTTGAGGCGGATAAAATCGCAACAGAACATTTCGCGAGCCTTGTGTTTTTGTACCAGGCGGACTACGTTTCCAATGTTTCATTATGTGCGAGAATGATAATTGCATATGCTCATCGACAGTCTAAGAAAGAAGTGAACATCAATTTGGAGAAAATCGAATTGAATTGCAAAACACTACTTACGGTTAAGTTGAAATGTTTCGTATTGAAAAACATGAGTGTACTAAGTAAAACGTGTGGTGAATGAGCTCCGAGCTGTTTACATTCCCATAAGTGTTCTTCTTCGACTCGCGTAACAATGTATTCTGTGTATGAAAGAAATTCGCCAATTAAATTGGGATAATTCCAATCAGAATTAAGGATTTACGTCCCTTATACTTACGTGAATCGTTATAGAGTACTGAAAACCGTCTGGAAACTTCATCGAGACAATCGGTAAAACGTTCGTAATACGGATCAGTAAAAATATTATCGATGCGCTCGTTTTCATAAAGATATTGTTGAATTCCTGTCAAATGCAACGAAAACCAGTTAAAACCCCACACACTCGCCCATCACATAAGCTCGCAGCTTACCTAAAACTAAATAGTAAATCGTATCCGGAGCGTATTCACTGCCGTTTGGCTTGCGAACTTCCTTGACAAAAAGGCACAAGGAATAATTCAGTTCATCGGCGGTGAGCTGCAACAATTCCGATTTAAATGGTTTCCGTCGTATTGAGCTTTTTTCGAGATCGGAATTTTTCGTCATGACCCATTGCTTCCAGGCGTTTACGCCGAACGTGTACTTCAAGCACATATGGGCATCCGGCTTTTCCGTTTGTTCCGTTGAATTGCGAATCGATTCGGTATTCGTGGGCGAAACTATATGCTGTAGTCGCTGTCGTTTTTGTTGCGGTGTTGCCGATAAACGATGGTTTCGTGGCATTCCGCCGCTCGGAGAAATTGCACGTTTACGGGGATTACGAACCGCGCCCATTATTTGCCTGAAATTTAAATTTTTTTTAAATCCTATCCTTCAACTCTTTTTTTCATTTTTACCTTTGCGGATCGATCATGATCAGATGCTGCTGATGAAGGTCTTCATCGATCACTTCTTCGAGTTGCGGTGCAGATTGTGTAATAGTGTTTGTTTGCATCGCCGATTCCAAGTCAACAGCCGGTTCTTCGTATTCGGTTGCCAATTTTAAGGCCATCTGTAAGACATCTTCGCCGAAATTCGATGTTGTTTCGGTATCGGGTACGAATTCAACAACCGCTGTCGCTTCATCCGCGTCGTCTTCCGGCTCCGAATCGGATTCGTTTTGTTTCTTTTCGCCGGCTACCATTTCGGCCATCATAAGAAGCTCGGCTTCGAACGGATCGGATGGCATTTTATCTTGAATTTTCTTGATCTCTTTCATGATACCTTCGGCTGAATTGCGCGTTGTCGGGATAAATATTGGGACCGGTATGGGCAAGGGAAATGGGACCGGAATCGGAACTGGCAACGAGTACATATGCATTGGCTGAGGCACGTAGATCGGTACCGGTATCGGAATAAAGAATTTACGTTCGAGCGAAGCGTCCGTTTGACATTCGACAGTACAAGTCGGTCGTCGCGCCTGTTGAGCCAACATTTCGGCCGACGGCTTGCACATTGTTTGCTTATTGACCATTGTCGGTTGAACTTGCGGTATGGTGACTATTTGATTTTTCGGCGCGTTTTCTATCGTATTCACTCCGACAGTTTTCTTGCCGATCCTGGTGGTCTGCGTGTGGCACGTTACAGTCGAGACTGGAAGCTTCTGTGCAGTCTTGCCGGACGATAGAGCCACCAACGGCAGTGTGGAGCTATCAATTTCGGAGGCTTGTGAAACTTCTGGAGCAGCCTGTTTACGTCGCCTGGGTCTGCCGCGTTTCGAATTAATATTGATAGACTGATCTTGCTTTGATTGATGATGAATTGCCAGGCTTGTTGTCGCCGCCACCTGAATCTGTGGTAGCGGTGAGTCCTTGTCTTTAGTTGCGATTTTTTTCGGTAGACCGACTGGATATGGTGTTTTTGCTCCCAGCATAATATTACCTGCTGCGTCGGTGGTGGGCCGTGTATAGGATCCTTGAAATGCCATTACGCATTGATATGTGCAGAAATTGCGCAGCGTTGAATCCGACATCGATAAATTGTACATTGGCGTCCCGTTCTTATGGCACTGATCGCATATTTTCTGCAGTCGAACTACGAGGGCCGCATTTCCGAGACTGCTGAATTGTCGCAGGCAATTAACCGAGCACAGCATTGAAACCTGTCCGCCCTGATTTGTCAGGATCATATCGAAATTATATTTCTTCACTTTGCACCAGCGACACGACACAATCTTCCTGTTTAATATAATGAAAATGTTCATGCAAATCTTTCGACAGAAGACCTTCGCCACACCCTCAACGTACAAAGTGTACGATTCGACACTTTTCCGTTCGAAATATTTCAAACACATCGCACATTCGTCCGGGCTAATGTTATTGACGAATTTGAACGCCGAAAAGCATGGATTCGAGCAGAATTCAAAGTCGCGATTGTCCAGAATGATTTCAACGCGTACGACTCGATCAATATTGCAGACAGCACAATTCCTAGTGTTCTGCTTCTTTCGCGGATTCAAAACGTCGTCGTAGCTTTTCATACAATCTTGCGAACAGAAATCCTTAAATTGACTTTTTTCGCCGACCGGTGCTAAAAAGCCATCTTTATCGTGCGAAATGTCCTTCTGACAGAACGAACACACTTTCAAGCCCTTTTTGAACGTATCCAAGCATCCAGCAGTACAAAATTGCCGTATTTCAAAACCGAATCGCACGCAATATTTTCCCATGCTGATTGTTGGTACTGCGCGTGCACATGTTGTGCATGTCGCCCCGATTACTTTCTGATATTTTTCGAGACAAATATCATTGCAGAAATGCACCGTTTCCCATTCGAGCATTTGCTGATCCGGAGTCCGCAGACATTCGGCGCAGCGACGAATGAAAGTCGCTTCACGATCTAAGCGAGCTGCTTCGGCCTCCTGTTCGGAGCGGGCTATGATTTTTGGCTCTGATGTAACGGCGGGAGGCGACGTAGTGATTGGAGCGCCTAAATCTCGGACGCGAACTGAGCGCCGTTTTAGTCTAATGGAAAAAGAAAATGATTAAATTTCAAGACAGGAGAGTCGCGCGTAACTTACTTAAAACGATCGTTCTCCTCTTTGGCCAATAAATTGAAGCAATCGTCACTGCATATGTGATAAACACTATTGTCGTCATCCTTAAAACTATATTTACAAAGTTTCGTTTCGCAACAGTGAATGCACAGCTTCTCAGTGTCGCCATTTTCATTTTCCTGTACGAGATAGGTCTTACGGCGCCGAAAATACTTTTCAACGTTCTTCCCGACGTACTGATTGAAACATTGCGCATCGCAAATGTACACAAAATTATCGTCTGGCGGCATTTTAAAACGATACCGGCAATTCTTCTTCTTTTTGCACTGTTCGCAATAATAGACCGATTCGAAGATCAAACTGATAACGATTCGCCGTGCAATTAATTGATACGGTTCCTTGCTGGTCGTGCGAAATCCATCGACACATTTCAAATTGCAAAGATATTTGATGTCGCCATTTTGCATGTACTTATATCTGCACTGTTTTACTTTGCGACAACGGCTGCATTTTTCATCGGTCAGGTCTCTATCGAGTTCCTTAATTTGTAATTCCTTTAGTTCATTGAGTTCGACGGTATCGTCGGCTTCGTCACCCGATTTCGATCGGGTTGTGGAATTGTCGGGCGTCGAATGTTCACTTGAGCCTGAAATTGCAGAATATTCGATTTAAAAAGTTAAATTCTTAAATGTGTCGTCCATCATCCCTTTACCATCCAGATTTCTGAATCTCCGTCTACTTCGCGATGGTTGTGGATTGGACACTGAAAAGGATAGAAATAGAAAAAAAAATTGTTTTGGCAATATCCAGGCGAACGCTTACCATCCTTTTTTTTATTACTCTCCAAAATACCGCTCACTGGTGAGTTGCTGATGCCACGGCGGCGTGACCTACGTTCAATTGTTTTATCAGCATCAGAAGATTCGCTTTTTCGATACAGTCGAGTTATACTCCTGGGTCGTTTCTCTGCACTTTCGTCGGTCGTTTTATTCGAATCGTCCGCAATATCCGCTGTGCTGTTGAATTCTTCCGGGTAATCAACCTGCGGTTCGGTGGTTAAATCTTCAGGTTCGTTCTCTTCGATGTTGCTATTTTCTTGCGCAGTGTCGGTCGCAATTCCTTTGTCTGCATCATTTTCGGTTCGTTCCTTTGTAACTTCGAGATTCGCGCCATCTTCGCAATCCAAATCGTCGCCATCCTCACGTTCTAAGTCACCTTCAGCATCATTCTTTTCACTAGAATCGGTTTGTTTTTCAACTGTGGCCATCTCAACGTCTTCATTTTCGTCATTGGTTTTATCGTCGATCTCATGATCAACTTGCGATATTAAAGGATCATCGACTGCGGCAATATTTTCACTAGTTTCCGTTTGATTTTCGATTGAAGACATTTCAACATCTTCGATAGAGGCATTCTTTGAATCGAACTTATCGTCCTCCTCTTCCCTTTGCGAATTGTCTTCAGTTCTTGCAGTTTTCTCAGGAATAGACAGATGGTCGTCGGGAGCTAATCCTGATTGAGACGATTCTGCTTCCATACTTTCATCGTTGTGTGTTTCATCTGGCAGTGAGACGGCTGTTATCGCAGTTTGTGTTCTGTCATCGGAGAGTACGTCATTGTCTTCGATATTCAAAGACTTTTCCTTCTCCATTGAATTGAGATCGACCTGTTCGAATGCATCATTCGAAGAATTATCGGGTAACGATAAGGTGGACACATTTATCGATTCGGCGACCTTTTCCGATTCGCTCAGTGAACTCACGTCTGCGTTCATCTTTTCATCACTTTCAGCTGGCTTTGACGATCCGCTATCACAAAGCGCATCTACAAGATTATCAATACGTTCATTGCAACTGAGAATAGGTACATGGCTTATTTCTTCTTCTTCGGAACCCTCCAAGTTACGTAGCTCGTCTTCGATATTCGAAATAGGTTCATCCGGTTCTTCGGTTTCAGCAAGGATCTGATCCGGTATTTCAGCCAATTCGCCACCGAACACTGAATCCTCGTCCATAGTTTTCGAATCGTTATCGAACAGCTGTAACGGTGGCGCTTCACTGGCTTCCAGATTCGAGTGCGAAAACGATAGATCGTCGGTTGATGATAGCGGCAAATCAACAGAAGGCTCTGCAGGTACGTTCAGGGTTTCGTCTTCATGGGCATACGATGAGATTTCATCGTTATCGGCCTTTGGAATGGAATCATCTGATGATATTTTTTCCAAGCTGACAGTCGACGATTCGTCTTGCTCTTTCGAAACAGACATTTGCTCTGAATCTAAATTTGAATCCATTTTGTAGTTTCACGTGGCCACATTGAATCTGAAATAATAAAATTTATTGCACGTTTAGAAGGTCTATAAGATGGGCACAGATTAATTGATTTCTCGTCTTGAAATTTGCTAGTGAAAATCATTTATCTGATAGTGACTGTACCGGTAAGCAAATTCATGAATTAAAAAAAAAAAATACTTATTTCATAACTCTGAGTAATGCACTTTCTGAAAAATAATTTTTATTCGTAATCTTGCAGTTTTTTCTTTGGTTCTCTTGATTTAATAGCTAACCGAATTTCAGCATAGAAAACCCAAACCAATACCAAAAACTTAATTACTTCTGAGTAACACGATCAGAGGATGGATGCGAAATGTTTTATTGTGGGTCTTGTGAGGAAGACAGTTTCCTGAAGAAGACCATTTGATGTTTTTTTTAAAAAAAAAAAAAAACTTGATAATACCTCGCCTAATTCGTATGGATTGAGATTCAACCCAGACAAAACTAAACTCGTACTCTTCACTAGAACACGACGTATAGAAAGTTTCAGTCTGCCATCCATTGGGGGAGTTGCTCTAAACCTTTCAGATAGGGTAACTTCTCTGGGAATCATCATGCCAGCTCTACTTGCTGATCACATGAACCACCGATGCAAATAAATGCACGCGTGCGAACACTATGCTAGGAAATAAAGAACACCTGTGACCAACAACAAAATATACGCGCAATCATCAAATGTTCGAACACCTTGAACATTCGACCAAACAACAACAATTACACGGGCGATGCAGAGAAATGGCAGACAGTGATCGGGAAGGGAATAACTCAGACAAGAAAGAAATGATTCGAACGACAAGAGAATGCTTTATATCGGGTTTTCCAATAGGGACTTGACAACTTTGAGTTCAATTTGTGAACGCACCCTTTCACTAATCATCGAACTGTCACTGTCAATTTATTCAGTAAACTTAACATTTTTATCATGGTAAAGTACACGAAGGAACAACGTCTGCAAATTATAAAAATTTACTACAGAAATTCGGAGTCGGTGACCGCTACTTTAAGAGCGTTAACTCCGATTTTCGGTCGTAATTCTCGCCCTAGTAGACAGGCAGTAACAAGTTTAGTGCAAAAATTTGAGTCTACATATTCGTTGTGTGATGTTGCCGTGCCAGTGAGACAACGGGTTGGTCGAAGTGTCGAAAATATCGCTGCCGTTGAAACGTCCGTAGCAAATGATCCAAATCAGTCAATTCCACGGCGTTCTCAAGAGTTGGGCATCGCCCAGACCACGTTATGGCGAATTTTGCGTAAGGATCTTGGTTTACACCCATACAAGATCAAGCTGACTCAAGAATTGAAGCCGATGGACCATTTGAAGCAAAATATGCGTTATTGGTCTGGTGAAAATCCACATGTGCTTCATGAAAGACCACTTCATCCACAAAAAATAACTGTTTGGTGCGGTTTTCATGCCGGCGGCGTCATAGGGCCATATTTTTTCGTCGACGATAATGATCGTCACGTTACTGTGAATGGTAATCGTTATCGCGCCATGATTACCGATTATTTTTGGCCCGAATTGGAAGATATGGACTTGGACAACATGTGGTTTCAACAGGACGGTGCCACAAGCCACACAGCACACGTTACAATCGATTTATTGAAGAGTAAGTTTGATGAGCGTGTTATCTCAAGAAATGGACCAGTCGATTGGCCGCCTCGTTCGTGCGATTTAACGCCTCTGGACTTTTTTCTTTGGGGCCACGTCAAGTCGTTGGTCTATGCCAACAAGCCGACGACGTTGGAAGAGCTCAGAGCCAACATTGAACACGAAATAGCAGCCGTTTCGGCCGAAATGTGTGGCCGAGTCATCGAAAATTGGGTCCAACGAATCGACTGCTGCAAACGTGCCCGCGGTGGCCATATGAACGAAGTCGAGTTCCATTCATAAATGTTTTGATTGTACTTCAACCCGATAATAAAGTTTTTGAAATATCTCAAATGGTTTGCATTTTATTTTGAAAAAAAGTTGTCAAGTCCTTATTGGAAAACCCTTTAGAAGCAACTAACAGCGAGCGACCGAGAAAGAAATAATTCTGTACTAATAAAAATAACACTTGCGAGTTCTTTGCCGGTCGAAAAGAAATGATTCGGACGACTGGGAAATGTTTCAGACGAGATTTATAGAAGCAGCCGACAGCGATAGTATTGGATGTAGACATGAATGATTCCAAGGATGTCTTAAAAAAAAAGGCACCGAGCTTAATTTAGGGGGTCACCCTTTAATGCATTGCACAATTAATGCGGTAAAGGAAGTGGATAAAATTTGGTTGTATTATGGAAATTAGGGAGGAGAGAGACAGAAATGACAGTAAAGATTATTCTTGAAGGACTGGAGGCTATAGCTACTTGGGAAAGCGTTAGTCGGCAATACATTTCAAAGTCTGGACGTTCGGGAGATGAATGACTGTCTATATTTCACTGTACGAGTAGGAATAGGGTTGACGGCATACTCGTGCGCGCGTTTAGCTTAACGAGTATTTCGGGGAAATTTGTAAAGTGGAAGAATGATTGATCTAAGTTCCGCACTACATTTACCATGAAAATAGCTGAGTACTCCGACGTTTCTGCGATGCTCGATAGAGTCAATAGAAATCGAAATAGTTTCATCTCCAATTAGTCGGAACGCATGTTTTTGGATTCGATCGAGCAGGGCAAGGTGTGTTTTGGGAGCTCCAGCCCATAAATGCGAATTGTACTCTAAACGAGGTCGAATCCAGGCCTTGTAGTTGGTAGCTGTGTCGGGAGGCGTAAAATATTTTTTGCATTTGCGAAGAGTACCTAGGCTTTGGAGGTATCAAGAGCAACATCAAAGATGTGTTTGCTCTAATCAAGGTGGTAATTTAACTTTACGCCTAAAAGATTAAACTCATCTGAAGAGCAAAGTTGTACGCCATTAAAGGCTAAATTAGGCGACGCCGCTGGAACATCACATTCAAGAGAAAGATGACAGGTCTTTGTTTTAGCGGCGTTGAGCCTTACTCTATTTTTCCTGCCCCATTCCAATATTAAGTCGAGGTCGGTGTTCAGCGAACCGAATAACTCCCTGCGATTGGAAGCAACAGATTGCTTGTGAGATTCCGCAGCGGAGTCGCATTCAAAGGTGTTATTTAAAGTACTGTCATCTGCAAAACTATGGATTGGATTGAGAGTAAAAAGCAAAAGATCATTAAGAAATACCAAGGGCAGAGTGGGCGATAACACAGAACCCTGAGGAACACCGGAGTTGATTGGGAAGGGGTAGGAAATAACGCCATCTAATACGACTCGTTAGCTTTGGGAGTCGTCGCGTGTGGAAAGGCAACCAGTCGCAGTTGGCTGCAGAATTTTTCATATTACCGGTAAGAGAAATGCAGTAACACTATCACAATAAAATCTGCATAGCTGTTGATTTGTTTACGAGTACGAAGTATTCTGCTTAGCTTATACAGGAACCCTAAGTTGACCCAACTCCGCATAACTCCCGGAAGTCGTGCTGGCCACCCTTGCTCACGATGAAGTAGAAATTATTGTGATCTTAAGAAATTTTGTATGTGACAGCACTGAACTATTTTTTTCGCAGGCTAACGAGGCTCGATGATCGATACCGTGGAGGTTAAATGCTGCGGCCTAGAAATTATGCGACTACTGAACTCACGACCTTCGCAATGTAGACCAACACGCTCTTCACTAGGCTATAGCTAGGTAAAAAAGAGCGGCAGATTTAATTGTTTCGGCTTAAAATTGAGGATATAAACTCAAGTTTGGTCCAAGAAGAAATTTGTGTGCAGAAAACCTGCTTTGAATCGCCCAACAATCGACCGAACTAATAATTCTTCCCCAATAAGCAACTCGCCTGTTTCCTCAAAATAAAACCCAAACAAATTTCAATGTATTCTTCATCCACGCCGTCGCGCCTGCACTGGTACCACTACCACAATCAACCGGGACCGAAATGTGCGGCCTTTTTTCCGACCGGGTAAGTCGACCGAAAAGGCGCGGGATTCTTATCAAAACCCCCCGGTGAACGAGCGAAGAAAAAAAAATGCCATGTCAAAACTTACGTTCAAAACGCCAAGAAATAACTCAGTCGGACGATAGTTTCGCCGCCAATTCCCGTCTCGCTGAAATAATCTCTCGCCGAAAAACTTCCCGTCGTTTTGAAAATCGGCCGTGCGCCGTCCACGGGGGATGGATGTACCGCAAAAAAAAGGCAAACACCCGTCAAGTTGATGCGTCAAAAAATTTTTCCACTTCTATCGAAAGAAATGTCATTAAAAAGTCCACTTTTCACTTTTCACGACTATTCCGGCAAAAATTCACAGTCGATGTTATTAATCGAACATTGCCCGAACGAGAACCGATTAATCGAGAGGATCGTAGGCTGAATTTCTAGAAAAAAGCGTATGGAAAAACTTTTTTCAATCGCGAGCGTAAAATAAACGCCAAAAACAATCGCGAGCCATTTTTTAAACTAGTACGAAATGAATGGCGATTCTAGGCGAATGTTCTCGATTGATCTAGGATATGAGTTGGAATGGAATTTGATGATTTTGTGAGATTTTACGAAGAAGATTGAGTTGATGGGATTTTTTTCGGATTTTGAACGTTGATTGATTGTGAAACGAGGATGAGAGTGATATGATTTTGATAAATTTTATATAACATTTGTCTATTCAAAACTCCATTCCAATCTAGTACGATTTGAAATGGAATGGAATGCTTTGAGCTTTTTCATGCCTTGAGCTTCGGAAAATTCGAAATCATTTTTTTTCGTTGTGCATTTTTGGAAAATAAATTGAACTTCTCGTATTCTTAAATTTCGAAATTCGTTTGTCGGCTACGCAGCGTATTTACCTTATGTACCTGGGATCTAGACGAAACCCAGACCTTAAGCGTCGAATACACGATGCTACTTGTGTCAACTACACTTATCGCAGTATGCAACAACATTGAATGCAAATATACCAATAGGAACGGACTATCAGTCGAAGTAAATGAGCAAGAGAGCGAGGTCCGATTCGTCGCCACTTCATCGTCCTTGTTATTTCGTCATTATGGTCTTTGTCGTGGTTAGTCCGTCGTCGTTACTCCGTCGTCGTAACCTCGTCGTCGTCACTAAGCTGTCCGTCATTGCCTCGTCGTCGTCATCAGTGTCGTATAGTCGTTGTCTTTGTTGTTGCCCATGCCGGTTGTGCTGGGCATAAATAGAGTGAGCTTTCGTGAAAGCGAGCAGTTGAGACTCAGAAGTGAAAGAGTCGAGATCAGGATTTGTAACTCGAACAGGACAGTTGAAAGTTAAAAGCGAAAGAATGGAAGAATTATGTATAGAGATCAATTAAATGATCGCTAGAGTCAAAATCAAAAGTATGGTTATTTTAATTTGTCAATATTATTTATTAGGCGCACCAATTTCTTTTAGAGGAATAAACTTTTATTTAACTTTTATCTATTTACAAATCACAACTTATTATTTGCCTGTCATTCCTTAGCTTCTGAGTCTCAACTAACGGCTTTCACGAACGCTTGCTCTGTTGTATCTTGCGGGAGGAAATGACCGAACGTACATGTTTTTAATAGAAATTTCTCCACCGCGGCTGTAAACAGCTTTATTAACGCGGGTAGAAGGGATTAAGGGTGGTGGTGAGCTGTGTGAGTCGGGCGCCTCTGGGGACTCCGCTCTAGACTCCTCAACAACTGTGTTCATACTTACTTTTTTAATCTTGCTCCTTTACTTCTATGGAAAGACCGCTTTTTTTATTGAGTATTGTTAATCCTTTTACTTAAGCCAAAAAGTTCCGTAATATAGTTATTGTTCGAGTTTTCCTTGTTTACAAATTTTTGCTCCGGTTATCGGACTATTGTTACGATTATGCTCTCGTTATAGTTTTACTTCTGATCGCCTAGATCTACTTAATTTACCTATTTAAATATTGCCCTACTCGGCGAAATGAGTTTACAGACTTAAAACTAAACAATTTTTACTTACCTAAATATTTCGCTGTAACGATATTTCAACTTGCAATTTTGATTTCGCATACGTTTTCGATTACTTAGCTTGGTGACCAACTTTCTAGCCTATTGGTACATGCCGACCTTCCAAGCCATACTAGCTGCAAAAACGCCCAGACTAGCGATATTTTCTTACGACGGTTCGCATAGCGTTGTTTACGCTAAAAAGCTGGCGCCAAGCATCCGGCACAAGCTGGCGCTAAGCAACCGGCACAAGCCAGGTGTTCCAGGCGGTATTGACCGTGAAGGCGGCGCCATGAATGGATTGCGTTGCATGTATAATCGTTGCTGTTAATTCGCTACACAATATTTCCTTCCTCCCTGAGAGAAGAAACTTCTATATCTGAGGGAGATAGAAACTTTTTTACAATATATGTTTTCTTAGTTTCTATGCACATATGTTGTATTTCTTGACTTAAAAATATTTCTTCCTGTTGACTCCGGACCCGTGTTCTCCTGATGAATTCGCTGCTCTTCCTGTCGGAGAAACTCCGCCGTCTTTCTTTCGCCACTATGAAGGGAATTGCAAATGTTGTTTGTTGCGATGATACGTTCTGTTCTCTGATAACTTGAAATTAGTGGTTTTATAATAGCAGTGAATTGTTCGCTTCCGCCTGTGCTTGTCTGCCAAACGCCTTGATTTTACGGGTCGACTTGGTACTATATCTTGTCCAGATCTCGTGTTGGTGCGTGTCCATCTCCGGCTCTAGTTGGTACCGCTTCATCTTTGCCAATTTAACCTGTCGAGATGTTGTGTTGACACGTGGCCATCTCCGGCTCGAGTTGGTACCGCTTCATCTTTGTGTCAATTTATCTTGTCGAGATGTTATATTGGTACGTTTCCATTTCCGGTATATCGAAACCTTTACTTACCACATAAAACTCACATGGAAATTTCTTATTCAACATGAAGTTACCACTACGGATTTCTTCGGTGTATCCCATCCCGTATGGTGTGCCAATCTTTATTTTCTTTGACTTATCTACTCTGCTGTTAGACTTCAGCTTAGTTTTTTTTACAAACTAATTTCTGCCCCGGTGTCTGGGGTCAGAGTCACTTCTTTCCTCTTCGCCATATCCAAAGGCATTCTAACCCTTGGTAGATCATTCTTTATTATGTTATTTTTATTGGGCAGTCCTAGTTAGAGCTGTCAACTGTCAACCAAGTAAAACTGACGTGGACGATGACGACTACGACGAGGTAAACGACAAGGACGAAGTAATGAGGACGACGACGAAAAAGTGAGCAACGACGACGAAAGGAAGTTGAACAGTCTGTCAGCTCCGCATCCTATCGATCGCAGGGAAGTAAGTGCTGGTCTAAAAAGCTAAGGCGATTCCAGTAACTTCTTTTGGAGCGTGGCAACTCCACGAATCCGAGCTGTTCGATCGGTATCAAAGTTACGTGTGAACTTAGACTGAAGTGAAGCTTGCTTCACGGAAGTCCTCACCAAGGACTTTAAACTTGGTACTACGGGAGGTCGTATTGGCAGCCCTGTACCAGGTGGTATCGATCATGTCTCAATGAATTGAAAGAATAAATGAATAAATAAGATCTTAAGCATCAAATGAAAAACCGCGGAAAATAGTAGCTGACTGAAGGAGGCGAAAAGCAGATGTCCGCTATAGCCGGCACGTCTTAGCAACTAACTGAAGGATGTGAAAATGAAAGCAAAAACAAGCAGGAAATGATGCAGAAAGCTGAGTGATGGTTGCGGTATGCGGATTTTAGTAGCAAACGGAAGGAGGTGAAAAGCAGGAGTTCGGTATAGCCGGCTCGGCTTAGTAGCTAACTGAAGAATGTGAGAATTGATGCAGAAACAAGAAGTAAGAATGTTATGCAGGCAATGGATGAATGTTGTAACTAATGGTTGAGGTATGCGGAAACCAGTAGCAGACGGAAGGAAGCGAAAAGCAGGAACTTGGTAGAGCCGGGACGGCTTAGTAACGGACTGAAGAATGTGAAAATGGAAGTTACCATGGGTGAAAGTAGTAGTGGGGACTGAGGAAGGCGGAAGGCAGGAGCTCGGTAGAGCCGGGACGGCCGTGTAGCTAACTGAGGAATGTGAAAATGGATCCTCAAATGTGGAAAATTAGGCTGGCTGTAGGTGTGTCAAAGGCAGGAGCTCGGTTTAGCCGGGACGGCCGATTAAGCAGCCTGACGAAAGGTAATTGAAGCAGAACTGACTTTGTATTATTGGTAGTGCATGGCCTATAGCGTAAGAAAGTAGCAATCTAATGTTCGAGGTGACACTTCGGATCCAAGCTACCCCGGTGTCATAGTAGAACATATGAGAGCAAAATCTTACGCATCATACGAGTAGCATGAATGATTTGAGACTGATCGATGCGGCGTGGTGCGGGCAAACCAATGCAACCATGGATGAGGTCCCTTCGGGGTATACGTAGTAGTTGTGGTTTACCACCTACATCGCGGGTAGAGCGTCTTCCGTACTGCTGTACTTGTACAGTATACGGTTTCTTGGAATGCCTTGTACAAACCTTGTGCTCGACGTGGAGTTGCGTGTCAACCGGGTTTCATGACCCAAAGATTGGGAAAGGTTTTAGATAGGCCTTGCTCTTACCGGTGTGATTGCAGAACACACGAAGAAGCATGGACTGGTATCATTACCGGGTCGTCCTTACGATTAGCGTTAAGCTTGGCGGATCCAGGAGTTAATGATTGTCGTTGCAATAACAATCCGTGTTATTAAAAACAACCGTGAACTCGTGGCTTATGTCGGTACGTTCACGAAAAGCGTTGAAGACATGGTTCTATGTCTGTAATTAGCATCACGTTGATTTTTGTGAATTCTTCTAAATAAATTTTTATATTTGAGCTGCGATTACGGTAATAAATTGATAGCTGAATTGGATTGATGATGATGACAAACCGAAAATAGGATTTTTTTGCTTTTTTTTTTAACCGAGCAATAAAAACCATGGCCACAACGTCGAGAAATACGGGGAATACTGATCGTTGTATGGCTCAATGAGGGCATCCGGTATGATCCCTCTCTTCTCTCTTGGTTGCTAACATTCAGTCAGCAATAGAGTAATTTTCAGTGCAATGGAGTTTGATTTCAGAAATCTTAAGTTTTTCAATTTTTATTAGTTTTTTATTCGTGTCTAAGCTAATCACTTTAGGAACATACTATTTAACACGGGACAGAAATAGTTGCATTGGTCTTAAGTATTCCAGAAAAGGATAGCGAAACAATTCTTTCGAAAATTTAACGATTGTTTCGAAAAATTTAACGTGAGACAGAGTAGTTGCAATAGGCTTAAAAGTGCCAGACTAGTGAAGAAAATAGAGTTGAAATAAAAGCAATTAATAAAAGTTTGCAAGTATTTTAAATTAAAAGTGAACTTGTTGTTTTGTTTATTTATTACTTGAAAGTTAAGTTAAAACGCTTAAATTGTTAATATCTATAATTGATTAACAATTTAATTTTTTTGGAACAATGTAATAAAAAGGTTATAAATTTACTTATAAAATGATAAAAGAATGAAATCTGTGCGACAAATGTAACAGAGATAAAAAAAAACTTTTTGATATGAGAAGCAACGATTCTTTGAACTAGGTTTGTGGAGGAGTTGTCTCCAATGCACGTAGGGCACCAGTGAGCTCTCGGCCTCCGTATTTATACCATGTGATCTCACATATTATTCATCCAGTCTGTTCTACCGGTGAAACTAATGAGCTTCATCGGTTCAAGGGACTGGAGATCATTCAGCTCGGCGAAGAAGTTCTCTCCGAGAATTTGTCTTCGAATTGTTCGAAGGGATGGATAATGGCAGAGAAAATGCTCTACAGTATCATACTCCTCACCGCAGCCTCTGCAAATATCATCGTTTGTAAGGCGAAGTATAAGATATGGAAATCGAAATATCCGAAGTTTCCCCTTGTGGGGTGGGGGCAGTAGAATTCACCCACAGCCAGTCCTGCTTGCCCTAAAAATGGCAAATGGACACTCACTGGATCATGGGCTTATCACCCGTGATCTTAAATCCTAACTGATACGAGAAACGGATACAGCGCCTCGGATACGGACTGATTCTACGGTAACGACTTTTGGCATTCGAAAACGGACTATGATTGGCTTCTGGAACGTTCGAACATTGAAGGACGGAGAAAGGGCTGGGGTCACTGGGTCCCTGAACCGCCAAAAAAAGTCCTAGCAACAGCTCGAGACCGATGCTCAGGATCGCGCTTTGTGGAAGAGAGTTGTTTCTGTCCTCTGCCCATATAGGTGGTCTTAACAGGAATTTGATTGATTGGTAAGGCGAAGTATTCGGGCATGTTTTTTAAGATGTATAACGATTACCCGGAACCCAATAAAGTCGCAAAGTGCAGGTTTTCCCCGATTCTTGCACGCAAGGCCAGTTCCGCCCCTTTCGCAATAGCCATTACCTCCGATTGGAAGACTGTGGTATATTCTGGTAAACGATTCTTTAAATATCCATATTTTTTAAAACAAACAATAAAAAATGGTTTGGTGAATTTTTTCACAGTTTATCAAACTGTTTGATAAAAGTCTCAGCAGAGACCGAAACGTCACGAATAATAAAGCGTAACAGTGTAAAATCCGGAAATCTTTTCTTTCAATAAAATAAATGCCCATATACGATATCGTACACTTGTAAAAAAATTCAAGATATTTTAAGCCCATATGTGGGTACCGAAAGTAGGTAGACTTTAATTCTAGGCTGCAGGTTCCAATCATTTCAAACAAACAACTTTAAAGCCTCCGTTTTTCTTCTTTATTTAAATAAATTTGAGGTGTGTAAAAGTCTAAGCAATGAGTAAAAACATTTTCAAGTAGCTTAAAATCTAAATAATAAAACATGAAAAAAACAAACGATGTCATGAGAGTGCATAAAATACTGCAAAAATAATGCTGCTGGATCATTACCTACACAGAAAGCTGGTAAATCTTCAAAATTTGTCTTGCTGGCTATCAAGGCGTTTGATATAATTAAAACCGAAAAAAATTGAGAAGAAATGCATAGCATTACCAGAAATCTCGCCAATCGTAAATATCTCCAGCCAATTTAGTTTAAATTTTTGTTAACTTAATTCGATTCGCGTGCGCGCTCAGATCCTGCGATTTACTTCTTTTTAGCATTCGGACTAGTCGATTGGAACACAGACGATGCCGACATTAAATTTTCGATATACTGACCGAGAACTTGATTTTCCGATCGCAATTTAAGAT
Source organism: Chorisops tibialis (assembly GCA_963669355.1). Taxonomy (NCBI): domain Eukaryota; kingdom Metazoa; phylum Arthropoda; class Insecta; order Diptera; family Stratiomyidae; genus Chorisops; species Chorisops tibialis. Next base: position 10,564,379 of record OY770262.1, on the reverse strand, counting down.
TCTCTTCTTTTACGCTGTCGACACGTTGCGAAAGATCATCGAGTGTGTTTTGAAGTTCGAGAACTTGCGAAATTAGGCGAGCTTTCTCTTCTTTTTCGTCGGGACTGATGTCCGGTTCCAATGAGTGCGGAATATCTGGACTGGAACTGCGATTTGTGTACGAGGATTGTAGAGAATCCATTGAGCGGCCGTTTGGAATGTTTTGTGGATCGTTTTCGTCGTTGATTATTACTGAAATTGAATGAAATTTTTTTTAGTTGTGTTGCCAGTTCTACGTAAAATTATAGATTGTATTAAGAAAAGTGACCATAAGTCGCCGAATAGGAATACATATTGCCACTAGAGTAGAAGATAAAAGTATAGTTACTCCATGGGGACACTAGAGGCGCCTTACCATAGTTTGGGAAAGTTTAAGTCTAATATTTGGAGTGAAATTTTAAAAAGTGTCGACCTTCTTTATTTGGTGCGTTCTTAACATGAACTGTGCGTGGTTTATAATATTTAACTAAAAAGTCACAAGCAACAATTTTGAAGGAACAATTTATCTTAGGGTGGATGAAATTTGCAAAAGGATTCACTGAACTCACCACTCCACGAATTGTGAATTAAGGTAGGTGAATTCGCAGGTTTTGATTGTAATACATCTGCTAGACTCTGATACAGTGTCTTCATCTGCTTCTTGTATGGAGTGACTCTAGATAAAAAATTTCATTGACACATAGCACAGCTAAACTACTGATTAGGTCTAAATGATCATTAACCGGCTGTGTGTCATACACTAATTTAGTCTAATGAACACCTAAAGACTAGTACTATTGACCCATAGCGCAGCTTAATCATAATTTAGCCCTAAATTATCACTAAACGGCTGTGTGTCATACGCTAATATAAAAAATAGTGATGAATGCTCTTAGCTGAATCATCTCATTTAGCTAAATCCTCTCATTTTTCTCATAATTTAGGCTATAACGATGAAGAATGTATTAGAGCTGCTCATTTCATACAAGTTTTTTCGTGCTAAAAAGAAGAAAAAGACATTTTCTGACAGCTCTGACTTAGTATATGAAATTTTTCAAGCGTGATTTAAACGCCCTGCTATGAAAGATGACTTGCGAACGATTCCAAAACAGGCCCAAGAATCTTTTTTCTTCTTTTCTGGCCTTCTTTGCGAAATTTTATTGCCTATTGGCTATGCAATTCAACTTTTTAAAAATATGACAGATGAGGGAGTGGCTCCTCTTAATTAGCAATGTCCTATGTGTCACCAGTCGACTAACGATGAAGACGAGCTAAATTACGAATTAGTTAAATTATAATTAGGACCGCCGTGTCACTGGTACAAAATATTGATCATAACCATCTCGATTTTCCATCATTATGTACTAGAGCCAGCGTTTTCATATTATTTCAATATCCTTTAATTAGAATAGAGATACACACTAACACTACTCTCCTAACAGAGTTTGGACAATGCAATAATACTAACAGTTCAGCGTGAGTTTAGAAGTACAAAAAGGCAACATAAGAGTGTGAAAAACAGTAGTTTGCATGAGTTTGACGGTTTTCAAATGTATGAACATGAGCACAAACTTGCGTTAAGTTATAAGTTTTTGTATTGATTCACTCATTACAATCGAAAGTAAATCTGACTTTCGTAAATAACAATGCATTATGATTGTGTTTAGTTCTTAAAAGAAAAACAATTGAGAAAATTCAAATTAATTTCGGACAAATTTTCCCGCGCAATCGCTGTACATGTATTGTCCAAACTGTATTAGAAAAGTAGTGTTAGTATACACACTAACACTTCTGTCCTAATAGAGTTTGGACAAGACCATCTATACTTCTTGGTCTTGGTTTGGATAATGCTTTACAGTTCAGCGTGATCGTTTAGAAGCACAAGAAGGCAACATAATAATGTGAAAAACAGCCAAACTTGAGTTTGACCGATTTCAAATGTACAGACACGAGCACAAACTTGCGTTAAACTACAAGTTTTTAAATAGAAGTCTCATTACAATCGAAAATAAATGTGACGTTCATAAATAACAATTCATTTTGCTTGTGTTTACTTCATAAAAGAAAAAGAATTGAGAAAATTCAAATCTTTGGACGAAATTTGCCCCGCAATCGCTGTACATGCATTGTTCAAACTCTATTAGGATAGAAGTGTTAGTGTGTATCGAGTATCTCTACTCTACTCTAGAGATTTGACGCAGAAACGCCCAAAACGGATCTTGCGCTCTTGTATGCTACGCCTTCATCCCTTTCGGTTGAGAGATCGCCGTCCTACAGTTTGAAAATCTTAGTATTGATTCGATGTATGCGTCAATAGAAGCACCATAGTGGAGCTCGAAACTCCAATATTTTATATAGTGCTCGCTTATCGATATTGTTGTTTTTTAAGTCGTCAATACTCATATTTCTAATATGAGCGACTTCTAGAAAGGAACATTTTCTGAGCAGTTCAACGACGTCTTTTATGAACTTGAACTACAATGATAACTAAAAGTCTGAGTGGTGTTGCTGGCTTCGATAGTGCTGAAGACTTCGATGGTTCTGATGATGTCAGGTTTGTGAGTTTGAACAAAACTGGTAACTTCGGCACGTTTTATACTCTAGATGAAATCTGAGAATATTATAAGTTTGCTCTAAGGTTTGTAACGCTCAGAACTCGGAGAAAAAAAAATGAATGATACAGAAGTTTATATTATCACTCAAAAATCTCAAAACCGGATGTCCTTCCGTCCGTGCGCTCTCTACCTTGAGAACGTGTTGAGCTAGAAAGCTCAAATTTCGTACACGTCGTTTTTGACAAAAAAGTAAGGTCAAGTTCGATAACGGGCCAAATCGCTCCACCCCTTCTACCCACTCCCATACAAAATGACACAATTGCGCAATTTGGCAATAAACAAATTCGCTCGAAAAGTATAAAACCTATTGGCCTGAAATTTGGAATATCTTACTTTTATGATAATACCGTATAAAAATTGTGCGTGTCCCCGCCCTCCTTCTACCACCTCCCATACAAACTGTACTTGTCATGAATTACTCCAATTTACTCAGTGCGTATAAAATTTAGCGGGCTGAAATTGTGCACTAAATATTTATTTAAAATTGTTAGTAAGGCCAAAAAAAATTAGACGATTAGCTTCACACCTTCTACCCCCTCCCACACAAAATGACACAATTTCGCAATTCAACAATAAATGGATTTACTTGAAAAGTATAAAAGCTATTAGTCTGAATTTTGGGATACATTACTTTCATAATGATTTCAATCTACAGTAGAAAAATTATTTGCGTCCTCCCTCTCCTTCCACCCCCTCCCATACAAACTACACTTTTTTATGAAATGCTCTAAAACGATTTTCTCAGAACATATAACATTTATCGAGCTCACATTTTGTAATAAATACTTAATTAGCATTATCACTAAGATCAGAAAAAAATAATTGATTAGTTTCACTGCTTCTACCCCCTCCCATACAATATGACACAGTTTCACAACTTCACAAAAAATCGATTTTCTTAAAAAGTATGAATCTTACTAGTCTAAAATTTAAGAGATATCAATTTTATGATATTCTTAGTTATTTCTGAAAAAATCATTAAAATTCCCCCACTTTTTCTACCACCTCCCATACAAACTGCACATTTTCACTAAATTTAACACACTAATTTTTTCAGTTCCTATTCAAATTTTGGAGTATTTTGTATAAAAGCGTGATGGGGAAAAACTTAGTTCAATGCTATCACCACTTCTAACACTCTCCGTACAAAATTTCTTGGATCACAAAAAATTCTATTTCATCTAGAGTATCGTAAGATTGCGCTTTACGCGCAATCGTAGCCCTGTTATGTTTTAAAATGTTAACAAGGTTTCTCTTTTTTTCTCGGAGACGATGAGTACCTCCTGAAAGTTTTTTTTTGTTCTTAACCTAATCTAAAATCATTTGAAAGAGCTATTCACTTCTGAATGACTTTTGGCTTATATTTCACTTGGCTTCAATACAATTATAACTGTTGAAGTGCGCTAGGGGTCGCTGAATTTCAAGTAAAAATAAAACTACTAGTTCACATTAGTTTAATCACAAAACTTTGTTTATTCACCTTTCAATTAAGTTGCTTTACACTTTTCGCTCACAATATTTCGACTCGCACTCATCGCTGTCACACGACGTATTCGCTTACTTAATTCCGCCATTCGATCACAGGACTTACTCGCTTCCTGAACCTTCACCGTCGATTCCACGACGTATTTGCTTATTAATCTCCACCGTCGATCACATGACGTACTCGCCTACTGAATTCTGCCTGTCGATCACAGGACTTTCTTGCCACCTAACGATCTTACACGCTGTTGTCGTTTACTGTTAAGCTCCGCCTGAAAATCCCGACTATCGAACGCACTCGCCAGCCGACATCCCCCACTCGCTTATTGTTTAGTCTCCTGTCCAAATATCAACTCACAACTGACTGCTCTTTCACCAATGCTCCCCCTTTTTATATCATTCTTGTCGACCGCTTTCAGCTTAATCATTTCCTTGTCGTCCGTTCGTTGTCAGTTGCTTCCATAAATCATTTCCTTGTATGCCGCTCGTTGTCAGTTGCTTCTATAAATCACTTCCTTGTCCTCCGAATCATTTCCTTGTCGTCAGAATAATTTCCTTGTCGTCCGAGTCATTTCCTTGACGGCCAAATCATTTTCTTGTCGTCCGTTCGCTGTCGGTCGTTTCGATCGTACGACGTGTTCGCTGACTCATGCAGACCGTTGGTGAGTAATCCAATGAGTGTTGGCATCGGAATTTGTGTGCGCGTATATTCGTTGTTGGTTGAAGACCTTGAACATTCTGCATCAAGAAATTCAGGTGTATCAATTGAATGTTTTCTACTTTGGAAACGTTGCATGAAAGTTCGAAACGTTAAGGTGCGTTTACACCAAATGCGTAGAGCCGAGCATGCCTGAGCCAAGCGAAAGCTTTCAATGTAAATACACCCAGTCTGAACGAGATCTGAGCACAAACGAACATGCTCGCAATGCTCCAATTTGTCTGGAGCATTTCGAATGCTGGAGTTTGCAAATGAATGTTTAAATGTCATTCCAAGCATTTATTTGCTTCTGATGTGGTAGCTTTCATAGTTAGGATTCTAAATCGCTTCCTTTCACCGATGACAATCGATGAGTTCCAATTTTTTTTTGCTTATATATGTTATTCTCGTTGCTCGGATCAAATCGGCACGGCATCAATCAAACTAAGCAAGCTAAGCACGCAAAAGCTTTTACTGTAAATTAAATTTGGAGCATTGTGAGCATGCTCGGTCGTGCGCGACGCATAGTGTAAACTAAGCGAGCATGGACATTTCGAGCAGTTTTGCTCTGTTCGGAACGGCTCTGCGCATTTGGTGCCTGAACCGTTTCCGACGTGCACACGAATTTTGTTTCCCCTTCTTAGTTTTGACAATCAACATCGTATTAAGCTGAATATTAAATCCCTCCTAACGTTTTTAGCCTTTGATTATTTTCATAAAAATTTCTGAAGTACAGATTGTCGCGAAAATTTGCCGCTTATGCAAATTTGCCGCCGCAGACTTCAGCCTAATAGCCTAGTGGGTAGTGTGTTGGCCTTCAATGCGAAGGCCGGGTGTTCAATTCCCGGTAGACGTATAATTTCAGCTAGTGTGTAGCCTAGTGGGTAGCGTGTTGATCTACAATGCGAAGGTCGTGTGAGTTCAAATCCCGGTCGAATTCGAAGATAGAGGCCTAACAACCCTTCCACAATAAATAATGAAAAATGGCCCAAGACCCAATTTGGCCTGTAGTGCCATTGTAGTAGTAGCGTAGTATAATTTCAGCACACTACTTGCGTGGGAATATCTTGTAGCCTTCAATCTTCGAAAATGAAAATTCGTAGGGCTGTGCGAGGGGCTAAAAACCCTTTACAATGAGAAATGAAATGTTAAAGAACCAGACGTTCAGGGGGCCAAGGCTCGATTTGGGCTATAGTGCCATTGAAGAAGAAGGCTTCAGCCTATTCAGTCTATGCGTAAATCCAGCTCTGTTTTCAGTGCGAGCTGTCAATTAACGTCTCCGTGGCCAAACTCGAGAGGGACCGACCGACCTGTCAGTATACAGGATTGAAACGGTTTCTCGAAAAACCCTGGACAATGTATAAATCTCAGCGTAATCCGAGCTATGAATTCCACTTTTAAAAGCCACAGACTTAACCAACTTTCTCATTGTTTTATTTTTGGTGACAGACATTACAACTATGTGAAGGCTTGATCTGACTCTCTGGAGTTGGTTCTTCGTTACTACAGTAATCCTAGTCGTCACTGGTATTCAAATTTCTCTACGGCTTAGAGCTGCGCAGGTTGAATACTACAAATGGATCGTATTCGGCACAATAAAGCTGAAAGCGTTCGGCTCCTTTCGGATGTGGATCTTTCCCTTTTGTATCAACCTAGATAACAATATCCAACAACGGTTCCCTAGAGCTGAACGGGAAATTGTTTTTTTGTTTTTACAGAATGACTTGTGCTACAGGCAATTTCGGAAGGTAGGGGAAGGGGAATGAGAACGACCGTAAACGTGTGGTGAAGCTGGCATATTATCAGTTATATTGGCTGCTACTGACAAATATTTGCAGGTGTTATGGAGGACTGAATGATAGAAAGCGGAAACAGATATTGAGTATATAGATCTTCTAGGAGTCGAACTGTTTCACTTTTACATCGTTTGCCCATTTTATTTCGAATAATTTTTCTTTGCCAGTAGCAACTGAAAAAATCATGCTTAAGAAAATTCTACTGCCTGGAGTGGGAATCGAACCCACGACCTATTTATTGACTGTGAAGCCAGCACGCTACCTACTATGCCACGCAGAAGGGAAGGGGCTGGGATCCTTAGCACTGAAATCACGTATGGGTTCTAACTAAGCTGGTGTCCTCCTTCCACGTCCGAGTTATAAGGTTTTGGTTTGAAAGTCCAACCCGCGGAATTACATACATATGTCTAAATTTTGATAAGATTTGCACAGGTCGACTGTTTTATCAATTCCTAAAGGGCGGAAAACGTCGAATACGAAGTTTTCCTGGAATTGAATTTCAAAACAAGAAATGTAGGATTGAAAAGCAGAATTCAATTCTTCAGTTCCTTTTGAAAGAGAACTCTCAAAATCTTCAAAAATATCGAAAATAGAAAATTTAAAATATGGTTGCGGTGACCCAATTAAGGCGCAAAGCTGGCACCGAATTTGGGGCGGTAAAACAGCAAAAAACAAAGAATCTACAATTTTGATAAACGCTCAGCCACGTTAATGTGAAATTATGCCTCCGCGAACACGAAACATTTCTAAAACGATTAAATGTTTTAATAATTCGACGAGAAAAAAAAAATACGACCCACACAAAAGGAAAAATGAGGTGAAAGGTTAATTGAAAACTCGATTACCTACCTTGCGGATCATCGTCGGCAAGCGGTATGTTTTCCATGTTTTCCATTTTGGAAAATCTCGCACTTATTTAATTGTAAATCAGATTTCAGTTTCAGTAAAAGTTTTGTTGTCGAAACCGCAGATGAAAATTTCTCATTGAGCTCTGTCATCAGCGAAATGACAGTTCGTCTTCTAGGGTTGCCATCTGCAAGTTCGACAAATTCATTTCAAATTTGAATTTTCCAAAGAATTTCAAAGTGTTGGGAAGCGTATTTTTGAAACAAACGAAGGAAAAATAAAGAGCTGAAACTTTCGACTTAATATTTCGAGGAATCTTTATCAAAAATAAATTAAATAATTGTCCAAAATTCAGCGGTACCAACCTCGCGCAAACACACACAATTGGTCGATTGATTGCGAGAGTGTGAAGGCGAGGTGGACGGTCTGACTTTCTTGTTTTTCTCTTGCATTTCGTTTCCTAATTTTGTTTTTCTATCGCTCACAGCGTAATAAAGATTCCCGATTGTCAATCGTCGCGTAACTTTTGCACGAAAAAGGCCTCGATTCAGTGATATTTCTGGTTGAAATTCCGTTCGCGAAGCGAGACGTCGTACGGTTTGTTATTGTGCTACACTGCTAAACGCGAGATCGCGCGAAATTGAAATTCCCGTGCGTATTGCGGGGGATGAAATGTCAAAGTTTTGTCGGTTCTGTGCGTTTCAGTGATTCGAGTGCGTGTCGGACGGACGACCAGCCAAAGAGTTGTGAAAGCGGGCGGCGGAAACCATGGCCGATTTCGATGCCATTTACGAGGAGGAACAGCTCGACGAGCCTCCGCTGGACGAGCATGCGGCCGTGCCAACTGTTCCCGATCCGATTGTTATCCGCGGGGCTGGAAATATGACAGTGTACGTTTGTTTTCCGATCGGAAAACCTGTGTATTTTTGGGTTTTGAAATTTTCTGCTAGGCAAATGAGTGGGTTTTCTCCTCCTTCTCGTTCTTTGTCGGGGAGTGCGATAAGAAAATCGGTAAGTTGGCCGCGCTTTGCACTCGCGACGGAAAAAATTAGGTCAGCGGAGATGCTTGAGTGCGAAGTTCGATGTTGACAGACAGCTGTCAGTGCGGGGGGCCAGAGGACAGCGCTCAGGCTTTGTGGATTAATTTTCATGAGTGGGCTGCCGTTTTTCTTTGTTTTCTAGCAACGAGTAATCGATGCGTTTTTCAAACTGCCGGCTCATACCTCCGCATTGGCAACAAGGTCATCCCCGAGCTATGAATAGAACCTGCTGCCTGCTTAGGTTGTTTTGTACTGCAGCGTACATCCGGTACGTAACCAAGGGTTCTTGTTTTTCCTTTCAAAACTTACATCACCCAACTCTAAAAAATCGAAGGAGCACAGCACACCTGTCGAACATGGAGCTCTTAAATCGATGATGATACATAAATTAGTAAACTCGTAAAGAATTCACTTAGCAAATCAATATCTCCATCACCGATGAATAAATAATTAATTGTACTCATGAAGTTATAAACGCACAGCAACAAGAGGCTCATTTTTACAACAAAAACATGAAAGTACTATGATTGACGCGTAAAACCCAATCATACGATACTCTAGATGAAATAGAAATTTTTGTAATGTTGTATTAGGAGTGCAAATAAGTTTCCGCCGTTTTCTATCAGAAATTAGGAATGTATTGTGAAAGAACGGTACATTACCTTTTATTCAAAATATTGTCCATCAAAAGCCACTTGGGTGGACGCGTCACGGCCTTGAATTAAAAGACCCGAACACGGCGAATTATTTGTGGAGTTTTGTAGTACTCGGCAAATGGTCATCGGAGGGACCCTTTTTCCAAGTCACCATAACACATCTTGGGTTTCCCCTGATGGTATTGCTCAGAACCAGATCGACCATTTGGCTATAAGTCGCCGATGGAGAAGATGTATTCTCCATGTGCGAGCGAAACGTGGAGCTGACGTGGGAAGCGATCACCACTTGTTGGTTGCCTGCTTGAGATTGTCTACAGCAGCTATCCGACGACCACAAATTCTTCAAATGAAGCCCAAGCTTAATGTGAATAGACTAAGATACCTCAACAAAAAGCGCGAGTACACCACCATTCTACGCGAAAATTCATCCACATTGGGCGAATATGACACACGCACACTGGACGCCAATTGGGAGACAACCAAAAACACTTTTCTAAGTAGTGCTGAAGAATCTGTGGGATATGTGCAAAGCGGTGACAAACCATGGATGTTGCAAGATACATGGGACAAGGTTCGCGATCGGAAAAAAGCGAAATTGGCAATCATCTCTCAACCCGATGTCAACCAACGAATTCCCGACCTGAGGCAAAGCTACCGCGATGCTCATATTCAGCTTATAAAGGTTGTTAGACGCGACAAGAGAAGGGCCATTGAAGATCTGGGCAAGACAGAATCTGCGGCTTACCTTGGGGATATGGGTTCACTATTTAAAATCATGAAACAGTTGATGAACAGGAATTTCACCGCCAACCACCTGGTGAGAGATGTCAACGGAAATCTCCTTAACATGAGTGAACACCAGTTGCGACCATGGAAGGAATACTCCACTGATATTTTAAATATTTTGTCAGAGGAAGATATTCCAGAAACAGAACAACTACCTCAACAATCCTCTATCAGTGACCATCGCCCAGATAAGGAAGATATAGTTTCCGCTATTCGGTCAATGGCGGGACGGAAACTCCCAAATATAGACGGACCACCAACCGAACTCCTCAAAGCTGACCCGGAAATAACAGCCGATATACTCCTCCCACTCTTTACTGAGGTGTGGAATGAAGGAAGATATCCGACTGAATGGAAGGAGGGCGTCATTGTGAAAATTTCGAAGAAGGGCGACTTCCGGGATTGTGGCGATTGGTGTGGTATATGTCTACTTACTGTCGTATCGAAAATCATGTCTAAGGTAATTCTCAATCGGATTAGTGATGTTGTGGAGAGCACTCTCGAAGTTTATCAGGCTGGATTCCGTAAAGGGTCGTCCGACCACACATATACCATACGGATAATGTAGGAGCAATCAGCCGAAATGGGTTCGCCACTGTGAACTTCGAGAAGGCTTTCGACAGCGCTAAGCGAGATTACATATGGAATGCTTTACGTAGGAGAGGTATTCCAGATAAGGTCATAGCTATGATTAAAGAATCCTACGAAGATCTAAGATGTCGCGTCTTGCATAGAGGAGAGCTGTCCGAGAGCCTCCATGTGCGAACGGGTGTCAGACAAGGCAGCATATTATAACCAGCCTTGTTTCTGGTGGTAAGCCGAAAAGGATATTGAGGCTCGTCTAAATAAAGCTCGTCAGGCCTTCAGTTTCCTTTCCTCTTTCTTGAGGTTAAGAGAGATCTCCCTTCGCACGAAGCTGCAAGTTTTTGACGCATGCGTCAAATCCTAGCTAGGGTATAGCCTAGTGAGTAGTGTGTTGGTCTTGTAATGCGCAGGTCATGAGTTCAAATCCCGGTCGACGCAATATATAATTCCAGCACATTGCCTGTTTGGATATACCTTGGTCACCTCAATCTACGAAAATGAGAAATTCGTAGAAAGAGGGTTGTGCGAAGGACTAACAACCCTTCCACAATAAGTAATGAAAAATGTTAAGGAATCTGAATATCAGGTGGCCAAGGTCCGATTTGGGCTGTAGCGCCATTGTAGAAGAAGAAGTCAAATCCGTGTTGTTACATGGTTGTACTACATGGAATGTGACCGTTCGACTTACCAACAACCTACAGACTTTCGTGAACCAATGCCTCCGACGCATTTTAGGATTATTCTGACCAGAAGTGATTTCCAACGACGAACTTTGGAGTACAACTCGACAGACTACAATAGGTATTGAGATTCAAAGGCGGGATTGACAGTGGATCGGTCACACTTTGAGGAAACCAGAGCGAAACATCACCAAACAGGCTCTGGATTATAATCCTTAAGGAAGACGTCGGATTGGTTAACCATGTAACTCATGGAACCGAGCAGTCGAGCAGGAGGCCAGAGAAATAAACAAGTCCTGGCAATAGCTTAAGACCGATGCTCAGGATCGCGCCTTCTGGAAGAGATTAGTTTCTGTCCTATACCCCTATAGGGGGTCTCAACAGGAATTTGATGGATTGATTGATCGGCACTAGTCATGAAAAGTGGATCAATTGCGATAATCCAAAGTGAAAAAATCGTGGGGATAACGCGGCCATGCATCAACATCGACGACTCCCAATATCCGTGGCTCAAAAATCATGCTGTGTATTTGGTGAGACCAGCTGGACTTGTTGTATTATGAGATGCTGGAACCGGGTGAAACCATTACGGGAAATCGCTGCGAAAAACAAATAATGCATTTGAGCCGAGCATTGAAGGATAAACGGCCGGATTACGAGGAGAGACATGACAAAGTGATTTTGCTGCACGACACCGCTCGGCCACATGTTGCTCACGTTGTGAAAACCTACCTGGTAACACTGAAATGGGACGTCCTATTCCACTCGCCGTATTCTCCATACATCTCCGTTTTCGACTACCACCTAATCCGATTGATGACGCATGGCCTTGACACAGTTGATAGCAATATGGAAAGAAAAATTTGTGTCCTTTTCAACGAGCCCAAAATTATTGCGTTACGCTAAGTACGGCAGAAGTTATAGATCAAACAGTGATCACAGGTACGATGAAAATCCTTCGTCCTTACAATCGCACTATTTTCTTAACGGTGCAAAAACGGGAGTATGTGTGGAACGATTTTCCACTCAAGACAAGTTCCTCTATCTCCCATTTTCGTTTGACGCTTCACACAAGTTACACCCTGTATCTAGGAATAACCCCTTACAAGGTGGCACACGGAGTACCAAACACCCTGTATAGTTTGAAATGAAATAACCAATTGTAACTGAAATCTATTAAATAAATATCTATCTAAATAAAGTTTGCGGTTAAAATAAAGTGAATTGGTTTTATTTTTTACTTAAAATTCATCCGACCCCTTTTGCACTTTAATATGTTTAATAAATTATATATTTATATATATATTTTTTAGCTTTATTTAATTTAACTAAATTACTTTACACTCGAAACTTTTTTGCTCACACCTTTTCGCTTTCTAAACATCGACTGACTCGTTTACGGCTCCAAACCAGACTGTTCATCAGAAACGCTAAACTTTTTATAGCTTTTCTCTCGGCCGAGCGCTGTTAATAGCTTTTATAAAGCATTGCATCGTTGCCCGAGCTTTTTAATTTTCGTACGAATTGTTGTTGCTTTTTATAAAGTATTTAATCTTCGTATGAATCTTTTTTCTGTCGGCCGTGTGGTTGTTGTTGCTTTCTTGGTAAAGAACTCATAGGTGTTCAAAAAAGCATTTTCTCGTCGTACGAGTCTTTTCCTTTTCGGTCGAGTTTATACGTGTAGTTGTTGGCTCCCATACCGATTGAGTCGCATTTGGTGCCAGATGTTTAGAATTATTTCTTTTTCGTCCGCATCTCTACATTGACAGTGTTATTGTTGTTGGAAGGTTGAATGTTCAAGGTCTTCAGAAATTTGATGATCACACGTGTTCTTTCATTACTGTTTGTTGAGACCTTGTTCATTCCGATCAAGTCCATGCAGGTATTCCTTGTAGTGTTCGTACGTGCGCATTAATTTGCTTCAGCAAGTTGAGTTGACATTTCGCATTACTTTCGAGTACGTGCGTAGATTTGTTCCAGCAAGTGGAGTTGGCATTTCGCATTACTTTCGAGCACAATGGAAGACTGCGGATATTTGATGAATGTCTAGGGCTAACATGCAACAATATTTTATTCGTTAATTCTTAAATTAATATAAAAGAAAATTGTGTATAAATTCGAAATAATTTATTTTTCTATGAATTTTTATAGGTTTGGCCTTAGCAATCGTTTCAATACGGAATTTCCATCGGGTTTAGTTTCACGAGTTGCACCCGAAGAATTCAAGGCTACGATCGGACGTATCAATGGAATCTTAAAGAAAACTCTACCGGTCAATGTTAAATGGCTATTTTGCGGCTGTGTATGTTGTTGTTGCACGCTAGGCTGTTCTTTATGGCCGGTGATATGTCTTAGTAAACGGGTAAGTTTAGGAAAAAAAAGAGTTAACGAATCCTTTTTAACTTCTCATATTCAATTTTGTTTCAGACACAATTAACTTTAGATAAATTACTTGAATGGGAAAACAGCCATTTGTACCATAAATTGGGTCTCCATTGGCGTCTTACCAAACAGCAGTGTGATACAAGTTCGATGATGGAATATGTTGTTATGATCGAGTTTATACCGAAAACGCCCATCTATCGACCCGATTGAAATGTCCATGCATGCATGTTAATATTTTAAAAAAGATTTAGATATTTAAGCTATTTTTTTTTATTCCTTGTATTTAATATCGTTACATAAAACATACCCAATATTTTTTTTGTTTATATTAATTTTCTTGTTTTTTTTTTAATGAAAAAATATTAATACTAATTTTTTTTATGATTTTATATTTTAAGATTAAGAGAATAAAAAAAATTAATATTCACCTATGTAGATAAAACCAGAAATAAGTTGAAAGAGAAAAACATGAACGAAAGTTACTACTTTTGTGTGATTCTGTGTGAAAGTGAAAAAAAAACCGTAATTTAGTTTTTATTTTGTAATTATATCGCATTATTTATAAATGTCTAATTTAAAAACAGAAACAGAAAATGATAGAAGATTGAAATTCGATTATAAAAAGAAAATTTCAAATGATTGAAAATATATTTCATAATAATAAAACAAACAGCTTTGAGAATTGTTAATAAGGTTGTCATGAATAAGTTTTACACGGACACGAAGATTTTTAGTAATTTTATTTAGAATAGAGTGGTGACGGTTTTTCTTTTTCCGTAGCTATGAGTTTTTATATCATTGGGTTATACGTGTAAATTGGTTGAGATTTAGGATTTTTAAAGATTCGGAAAGAAATTGTTTCCAATGTTATTTTGATAGAATATTACAAATAGAAAAGAAAAGTATTTTAAGAGGGCTTCCGAGGGTCAGAAAGGATTTCCAGTACTACTTATTGTTTGCAAAACATTGGCACTAGCAAGAACGAATGAGAAATTTTAGAAATATTCTTCTGAGGATATTTTTTTGTAAGTATAGGGCGTCCCATTAAGACCGCCTATTTTAAAATTTGAAAAAAAACAGTGTTGTTTTGAAAGGCTCTGATGTTTTTATTTCAATAAAGAGAGTAGACATGCAGTAGATCGTAATGGGACGCCCTTTATTTTTTTTTTTACGGCACCGAGTATAACTTAGGGGGTCACCCTTTAATGCAATGCACAGTTACGTCGGTATAGGAAGTGAAAGTGTAGGTATTAAGGTGGAGAGAGACGAAAATGACGGTGGACATTGTTCTTGAAACACCGCAGGCTGTACTTGTTGGGAAACAAACTAGCTGGCAAATCGTTCCAAAGTCTTGACGTGAGCTGAAAAGAAACGAAGACTTTTGTTTTCTTTAATGTAACGGAAAGGAGAACTTCATTCTGCTAACAGATGTTGGGCTTTCTCCGGACTTCAGCCGGCGCGTCAGGGCTGAAGGATTTGTTTAGCTGTGAAAAAAACTAAAAAAAAGGGGAGGACGAAGGGTTCACGCTACCTACTGGTACATCTCAACACCAATTCAGGGAAGTTCATTGCAAGAAGACCTAAGAAGCACGGCTTCTTTGCCACGAGCGGCGAAGACAGACTGAGAACGACACCTACCCGGCGCATAGCGAAATCTTACAGTGCTTTACGGAGCTCTACTCCATCTAGCTAATCCGCAGTATCGGAGTGATGATATAAAAAAAGAAATGAAAAATATTATTAAAAACAAATTGCCTCGATCGTGGCTGATCGGCCGCCTACTTTATTTAACTGATGATGCAATGGCTCTATAGTCCATATCGAGCCTTGGCCTCCAGGATGCACCTCCTCCAATTGTATCGGTCCAACGGTCGCGCCCACCAGTTGAGAAGTACAGAAAATCATTTTGACCCTACTTTAAATGATGTTCCAATTTATTTTGTTGTTTATTTTCAAAACGCTTAGATAACATTAAAGTGTAATTGGTTTTTCGTATTGGTAGTATATTCGCATAGAAGTCTGTAAATAAAATAGCATTCGAATAGCTATAGATAACTGGAAAGATTGTAGACGATTTGAATTACATTTAATAAAATTCTTCGAGCTTATACATATTTAATTTTTTTTTCCGCAATATAATAAGCATCATACTTTATCACCAAATTATATTTTAATTAATTCGATTAGCGTTGCTTATGGCAAATAATTCCCCACTGTTATGAAAAGTGTAATATTGAAAGTATAGATAGATAAAGTGTGCGAATAATAATCCTGACTTTATGCATTTCGATTATTAGAACGATGTTCCAAATAAATCGTCTTTTAATTCCATTCAGGTTCTTTTTTAAGTGTCTTCTTCTTCTTATTTTTTTTATATAATAAATTTTACACTTTAAATGCTTAAATATACACTTTTAGTCAGTCTCATCCGTTCTTACATTAGATATCCAGGCTTTGTAATTTAATTGGCGGTAAAGCTGAAATCAATGCATCGTAATCTGAAATTTAGAGAGCAAGTGAAATTTTCCAAATTAAAACGTTTACAGTTTTGCTTTTGTTATGAATTAAACTACAAAATCACGGTAAAAAATTTAAGAATACATAGGAGGAACTGAACTATTTATTAAAGGATAATGTTAAAATAAAAGAATGCAGAAAAACTAGCCTTACCTTTTTCAATGGTAACACAGCCCAAAACGGACTATCAGGCTCCTTAAAATTTTTTTTTATTTATTTTGTTAGGGTTGTCGCACAACCCTCTATCAACGAATTTTTCATTTTCATAGATTGAGGTGACCAAGGAATACCCTAACAGGCAATGTGCTGGAATTATGCGTCGACTGGGATTTGAACTCACGACCTTCGCATTGCAAACCAACACGCTACCCACTAGGCTACAAATACACACTTTTGAAAACTATGCATTGATTTTTTTCAGAAACTAAACAAAGTAAATGTAAATCTTAAACTCCAAACTTGAAATTCGGCACGAAAAGTTTTCATGTCAAGTGCAATCACATATTTAAAAAAAAAATTAAACTTCTCCTCACTCCCTCTACCACCTTTCATACAAATTTCACTATTCATGATTTTGATTTTTTACAGAATGACATTTGTTATAGACAATTTTTGCCTTTATGTGGAATGCACAAACACAGTCATGGAGGGATGGAGTAATGGGAATGGGAAAGGTAAGAGAAGGGGAGTGAGAACGACCGTAACGAGTTGTACTGGCTGCTATTGACAAATATTTGCAGATGTTATAGGGGACTGAATAATATAAGGCGAACAAAAACCATCTACTGATTTTATAAACCTTCTAGGAGTGGATCTGTTTCACATTTACAATGTTTGTCCATTTTCATTTCGAATAATATATCATTGTCAGCAGCAACTGAAACATTCGTACTTAAAAACTTCTACAGCCTGGAGTGGGAATCGAACCCACTACCTATTGGTTTTGAAGCAAGCATGCTGCTACTAGCCATGGTGATTTTTCTGAAAAAACCAAATTTGTGAGATGGAGAAAAATTTCTTTCAGAGTGCATTGTGTCCACAATTAAACATCCCCTGTCAGTTATGGTGTGGTCTGTGATCAGTACCAACGAGTGTTGAGCGAGCAACTGCTACCGCAGATGAGAAACTGGTTTCAGGAAGATGAAAATCCGATTTTTATGCACGATGGAGCGCCGTGCCATAAAGCCCAGGTTATAACACAGTTTTTGGCTGAATATAATATTACGGTCCTTGATTGGCCGAGAAATTCGCCGGACATGAACCCTATCGAAAATGTTTGGGAGCTTATCAAAATTGAAGTACTACGAAAAAAGAATTATAAGAGGTGCTTACAAAGATTTGGAACCATAACCCAAACATTAAAATCACCAATGAAAACATTGTGGTTCTGCCTGATGTCAACGATGCCTTCCATATTCGCATCACACCCATCATCGATGTCATCACCAACCACCTCTGAATAAGAAATGTCAACATAAATCAAACCATCGAAAATTGATTTCTATTTGAATGTGACATTGCGGCTCATGATGAACTTATCATTTTCGATGTCCCACAGTCGATATGTGTATGAAGATAAACCGTATCCAAACATGTAACATTTTGATGATTTTGCATCCAATTTGGTACGATTTTCTTTTGGTACGTGGTAGTAACAAACCGAACCAAAGTACGAAGATGAGATAAATCCGGCCTCTTGCCGTACCAAATTTCAGCAGGTGTTCTGTTTTGTGAACTGTTCACCAATAGCACTAGTTGGGGAACGATTCCTGATATAATTTGCAGACTAAGCCGCTTCGTTTCAAAATCTACGATCCAAGCCACTTGACAACAGCATAGTTCTCGCCTTTTCAACGACAGTTCGATTAAAACGTTCAGATACTGATTATATGACACGGTGTAATTCAATCGAATAACTTTATTAACACAATAAGATCCTTTGAGTAATATTCACCGCCATTATCCAATTACAATTTCGCAATCCTTTGTCCATGTTGCGCCTCAGCCATATCAACATATTGTTGAAATTTATTAAGAACTTCGCTTTTCTGCTTCATGTAATAAACCATTGATGCACGTGAAAAATCGTAAGTAAAAGCAATAAAAAAATCTGCAGATTCATTCATTGGACCGCTGACATCTGTATGCACCTTTCTTGGTGGATACGGTAATCGCGTTTGTTTACCAAGTACACAATGCTCACAAAACTTGTCATCGATGTCCAATCCAGTTGCCATATTTTGATTCACCATTTTTTCCATATCGTTGACATTCAAGTGTCCCAGACGAAAATGCCATAAATTTCACGAAATGTTGAAATTTCAATTAAATGGTTTTTTTTCATACCTGTCAAAACTACCGACTACACGTTGTTAAAAGTGTAATAATAGAAATATCATTCACGACAAACAATTTTGTTTTGATTTGTATGCTCCTTCTACCCCATCCCATACAAATGCTTCATTTTGGTAAATTTCATTACATCGATTTCTCGAAAAACTACAAACTTTAAATTTTGCCAGAATTTGTCCCATAATAATTGCAATAAATTAAAAAAAAAATTATCGGCTTCGTTTCACTCCTTCTACCCCCTCCCATACAAATATCTATATTATAAATTCAAGAAAAGCATTTTTCCTTCGAACATATGAGAGCTATCGATTTTGAAATTGAAACAGAGCATGGTGATAAGAATGCTTATAAGCAGTTTAAAGTCACCTTAAACCCTCCACTTCCTCTGCCACCTCCCATACAAATGCCCCAATTTCAGTAAAACTGTGTCCAATTTTTTTGACAATAATGAAAACTACTTTAAATTCAGCACGAAACATTTTGCATGCCACGTTCGGTGTCAGATACAAAAATTACAAACCTACCCTCTCTGCTTCTTACCACCTCCCATACAAAAGCCAGTATTCACTATTCGAAAGAATTTTTTTACCTATTTTCCGGCACATTAAACTCTTTTCCATTTCATCTAGAGTATCATATAATTGGGCTTTTCATAATTCTGTTGTTTTTTCTTTTCATCTACCTTTTTCGATTTCTTTTCAGATCGACCTACTCACAGGAATTGAAAAGAAGCCTAAAAATTTCGGCGCCGGGACTGACACAGTCTATATTCCTTCAATTGAATTGCACATCCAGGGCGCGATGGAAAAAACGGAAAATCCTTTGAAAGTCCAAACAAGGATCAACGAGCGTCAACGATGCACACGGTAAAACCAATTCAGCGATCGCAGAACATGCAACAACAGAGGATTATACAATCGATTTCGACAACGTGCAAATTCTGGCACAGGACAAATCAATATTTTCGACGAACTTCAACCGAAACACCGGATACATGTTATCAGCAGTTTAGCTACCTACGTCTTAGATCTTTCGCTTTTTCTGTCGTCGACACCGGATCAAAACATAGAAACCTGCACGGCAGCAATGAGTGGGTGCAAGCTGTAGGTGAGCAAACTTTTCAGACGCCTCCTTTTTAAAGTTGGGGAAATCGAACGTTTGCAAACTCGCAAATTTTTGTCCAGGCGCTTTTACTTCATTTTTTTTGTTCAAGCCCATTCCCCTACAACTGTAGGGAAGGCAAAAGGTAAAGAGGCATAGGCGTATCGCTGATGTGAGAATGATCTAAAACGATAGTTGAATGTGGAAAATTTAATCGTACTAGGAATGTTAGATTCTATTGATCTAAAATGCATGAACATTGAAAAAAATTATCAACTTCATCGTCCTGATTCTAATCCCTTCACCTACAAATTTGTCACAATTTAGAAATTTAAAGACAACATTTTTCTTCGAATCTGAAAGCTGTAAACTTGAAAATTGGTACAGAGCGTGGTAATAACAATAGTGATTAGTAATTTTAAAAACAGTATTTTAGATAAAATATTTGAATCTCTTTGCCACTATCGCATGATTTGGCTATTTAAACTCCACTAAAAAAATATCTACGAATAATTTTCAGAAATGTTTGTCAAATATCAACGATATTAAAGATTAAAACAACGAGTTTTAATTACACTGTATGATCGTTATAATAAACAGCCTGCACAGTAAATAAGATTTCAGTTTGAATGATGATGGAACATCGCTCTATCTACGCGCAAATACATTTTTATTACATTATCTGTAAGGTTACCATAAAATAACTTTATCTACTTTCGTTAATATTTAGATTAATTTGTCGCAAAATATTTACTCAAAAAAATAAAACATGTGATTTCTTAAAAAAAATATATGTGTGTATATTTTTTATTGCTTCATTCTTATGCATCTAATTAATATTGTGAGTGATAAATATATATGTATAAAGGTTTGTGCTCTGCACTTTTTTTTATCATCTAGATTCGTATAAATAAGGCTTAATCTAATCTTCATTGATGTAAACAATGTCAGGCATTTCGGAGACACCGCTCGATAAGAGATTTCGCGCTCCGTCTAGCAAGAGGCGGGTCTGTTCTTCGAAGCTTTTCAGCAGGATTTCGTCCTGCTGTTTTTGGAATTCATGTTCTTCGCGCATAAGGTCTTCCTGTTTCTTGAAGAATTCGTCGATCAGTTCGCGTTGCATTTGACGAAGATTGTTTGCGAGATCTTTCATGGCGCGAAAATAGCTGCCCTGAGGCTTACGCTTGGACGACGGTTCGTCATCGTTTCCGTCAAAATCGTCGTTAAGGGATGTTTGTTCGGGAGTTGAACGTTTCGCTATCGACGGCGGTGATGTCGTTTTGATTTTGATTCGATGATTGACTTTTGGGAATCCATTCGTTTCGATAATCATATTTTTGGTGGGTATTATTGCAGGTGTAACGGGGACAGGTTCTGTTTCCCGTTCGGGTTCCGGATCCATCGAAGCACTATCACTTCCGCTTTCTGAAAGTTGAAATAAGATACAAATGTTAGGACACTTGAAAAATTTACGGCAGTTTCTTAAATCATAAGAGAAAGGTTTAAAAGGGTTTCGCAGAGAATGAATAACATAAAAGACATATTTTTAATTTCAAAAAAATTTAACTCATTATGTTAACAAAAGATCAAATAAAGTGCCAACAAGTCGGGTGCAACTTTATTATTCTTGGGACAAGTTGAGGATGCGTGGAAAGTCAATATTCAGGTTAGAGTGGCTAGGGAAGACTAAGTGAAAGGGGCTTCTAGGGCAGAGCTGTTGTCAATTTAACACTGAGTTATTCCCGGTAATCGATTCGTTCAGAATGAAAGTCTTTCGGAAACGTTTAAGTTGATTGCGTTTGTTATCCAGTACAATGGAGAAATGACACCTGAAGTTTTTCGAACCCGGCAAACATCCAACAGCAAAAACCTTCAGTTATTTTAGTAAGGTTTTCGACACTTCGGAATAAAATTGAATTTATGAAGAAAATGAGACTTCGGAAACCAAAACTGAATGACATAGGATTCAATGGCAACTCCGCAGTATTTATGTCAGAAAGTCTAACTTTAACGAATAAACTGATATTTAAACGGGCGTGTGACATCAAAGCCGAAGGAAGAACCATACACAATTGCTTTACGCGGCTTGGGATAGTGCATGTTTGTGTATCACCAAAGGGAAGACCAATGAAAATCACCGAAATGGTCAAATTACTTGATAAGAAGCGTCATTACATGATATCACAAATGGAAGAGAGATGTAAAATTGAACTTCATCAAGTGACACACTTAGTTAAATTATTCGGGATTGGAGCAATAAATAAATAAACTCACAACACATTAAAAATGAATCCAAACCAATATTTTGTATGTATCATATTTTACTTTTCTTTAAAAGTTTTTTTATTTCTATTTCTATTTTTTCGTAATTATTCCTTTATATTGTTCAGAGAATTTAATGCTTATTTGTTGTAAAGAAATGTTTCCAGCCACTTTGATCCATTACCTCTCTGCACCGTTAATACAATGACAAAAACTGACAACGTCATGCAATCCAATCCATTTAGTGTTTTGCATTTGAATTGTAGGAGTCTCTTGAGTAGTATACCTAGTCCTGCCATAAGTTCTGTCACATAATTTCTCACATTGGCAACAACTTTATTTTATGAGTGACATTTCAATATCGGCCAGTTTTATAAACGTCATAATGTTGTTGACAGTTGATGGTCATTTAAAGTGTGTTCGTTAACGTGTGAAGATGGAATGGGGTGTAATAGAAAACCGAACTGCAGTGATTGCACTACATAGGTGTGGAAAATCCGCGAGTGAAATTTTCAAGTTGTTGTGCCCGTTAAAAATAACGCAAAGATTTGTGTATCGTGCGATCCAGAGATATAACGCGATCCAGAATATTGAAGATCGACCTCGTTCTGGACGTCCGCGTGATGTACGTTCTTCTGCTGCCATCAAAGCGGTCGAGAGTCGAATTCGTCGAAATCCGCTTCGTAAACAACGAATCATGGCTCGAGAGATGAACATCTCCACCCGAAGTATGTCTCGCATCATAAAATCTGACCGCGGGATGAGTGCCTTTCGACGATCAATGGGACATTTGCTGACTGAGCAGTTGAAGCAAATTAGGAGCACCAGATCGAAAGAGCTCCTTCGGCGGTACGGCAACAACAAACATCGAGAAATTTTATTTACCGATGAAAAAATTTTTACGGTGGAGGAACATTTCAACCGCCAAAATGATAAGGTGTATGCCCACAGCTCCGCAGAAGCCCGAGAAGTTGCCACTAGGGTACAGCGAGGACATCATCCAGCATCAGTCATGGTATGGTGGGGTGTCAGCTACGAAGGGGTCACCGAGCTTCATTTTTGCGAAAAAGGCGTAAAAACTGCAGCGAAAAATTATCAAACGGACATCCTGGAGGGATGTGTGAAGCCGCTGAACTCTACGCTATTCAACAATCGACATTGGGTTTTCCAGCAAGATTCTGCGCCAGCCCACAAAGCTCGAACCACACAAGCGTGGTTGGAAACCAATATTCCACAGTTTATAAGGGCGACGGAATGGCCTTCTGGGAGCCCAGATTTGAATCCCCTGGACTACAAACTGTGGGCGGAGTTAGAGTCCATGGTGTGCACGAGACGACACCCAAATATCGAGAGCCTTAAGCGATCTTTGACAGAAGCAGTAGCTAATTTTCCGCTAGAAACAGTGCGTACTGCTATCGATGACTGGCCCAACAGATTAAAGAGCTGTGTTAAGGCTAAAGGCGGCCACTTTGAATAATTTGTTGCTTATTTTACTTCCATTAGTATGCCAAAATAAAATATATTTTCCTTTGTCAAAAACTCTTTTTCATTTATACAAAAATTGCCCATATACGTGTGACAGAACTTATGGCACGACTAGGTACATAGATGATATTAGTGCTTTGCTAACTACCTATGATTTTGACGCTATCTGTGTAGCAGAGACCTGGCTCAAAGAGAATATAAATAACTCGCGCGTAAATTTAAATAATTATAATTTTTACCGAAATGATAGGATCTATAATGGGTGGGGCGGTGTTGGGATGTACGTAAAGAAAGGTATTTACACCACAATTAGTAAATCTTCTGCTTCTACTGATGGAGAAGTTGAGTACATGTTCTTGGAGACTAACAATAAAGGATTGAAAATAGTTATAGCCTGTGTTTATAAACCACAGACGGTTCGAGTTTTTTAACGAAATGACCAATATTTGTAGTATGGCTCCAATGAACATTATGCTTGGCGACTTTAACATAGACATGTTATCAACTAGTTCTGAGACGAGGAGATTTGATAGTTTTCTGGAGGGTATTCGATTTAATAGAATTACATAACTTATTTAAACCTACTCGAGTGACAACTGATAGTGAAACTTTGATTGATTTGATTTTAACTAATAGACCAGATCATGTCCTAGATTCGGGAAATATTGCCATACCTCATATTAGTGATCATGATGCGGTATACGCGTTTTTTAATTGTTGTAAGTTCAAAAAAAGATACGCAATTCTTTCTATGATTTTAATTCTATTAATAGGGATGCTCTACAAATGAGCATTGAGCTCGTAGATTAGAGCCTTATTTATGCAACTAATGACTGCGATAGTTAAATTGAATTTTTTAATGAAGTGGTTAGCAGACTCTTTAAAACCTTTGTACCTGTTAAAACTGTCAAAATTACATCTGATGCATCATGGTTGAATAATTATATTATTAAATTGATGGCTGATAGAAACTTCTCGTACTACCTGTGGCGCCGAAATAAAACTACATCAAATTTAGACATTTATAAGGCACAGCACCATAAAACTACACTCTCTACTCTACAATGGTGGTACAGCCCAAATCGGACCTTGGCCTCGTGACATTCAGGTTCCTTAACATTTTCCATTATTTATTGTGGAAGGGTTGTTAGCCCTTCGTACAACCTTCTATCTACGAATTTTTCATTTTCATAGATTGAGGTGACCAAGGTATATCCAAGCCGGCAATGTGCTGGAATTATATATTGCGTCGACCGGAATTTGAACTCACGACCTTCGCATTACAAGGCCATCACACTACTCACTAGGCTATATCCTAGCTAATAAAACTACAGGTGCAATCAAAAAAGCCAAAATTTCTTATTATTCTAGGAAATTGGACTCAAGTCAGACAACTAGAAAGCTATGGCAAAACCTTAACAATTTCGGTATTTCTAAAGTAGATAAAGTCTGTTCGCTGGAACCTAATCTTCTAAATAACTCTTTCGGCAGCAGTCAACAAGTGGCTTTATTTCATGTGAATACAGATAATATCCCAATCGCCAATGATGGCTTTGCATTTCAAAATGTTGCACCAAACAATGTTGCAATAGCCTTCAGTAAAATAAAAAGCAATGCAGTGGTATTGGATAATTTGAATTTGAAGTTTTGAAAGATATTATTTCCAAGTATCATTTCTGTTCTCGTGTATCTAATAAATACTGTGATAACAACATCGAGATTTCCTGATCAATGGAAGATAGCAAAGGTTATTTCCGTACCTATAGGTAGTAATGCTAAGATGGTAGAAGACTATAGACCGATTAGCGTGCTCCCTGTTCAATTCAAAGTTCTGGAAAGAATTCTCTATGATCAAATTAATACCTACATTCAGTCAAATAATCTCTCAGATAGCCGACAATCTGGATTTCGATCCCGACACAGCACTGAAACGGCATTAATTAACATTGTCGGGAGCCTGCGAATTAGTTAGCGCACTTGTGTTACTTGACTGTTCTAAGGCTTTTAATTCCATAAATCATAATAAACTATTAACAAAACTTGGTAGCGAGTATAATTATTTAAGTACTGGATTAAAAATGATACGGTCATATTTTCGTGATAGAAAGCAAGTAGTAAGTATAGGCAATGTTAATTCAGACGTGATTGTTTTGAATGCAGGAGTCCCGCAAGGATCCATACTCGGACCACTTCTTTTCTCTCTCTATCTTAATGATATAGAGAACTGTATTAAATTTAGCAACATATCCTTATATGCAGATGATATTCAATTACTAATAGAGATGAGCACCAACGAAATAGCAGATGTTATCAATAAACTAAATAAAGACTTAGAACATATTTCTAAATAGGCTAATGAAAATGATATCCGAATAAATCCTCGGAAGTTACAGGCTCTTGTGATTGGTTCTAGTTGTGTTTAATACTAATCTTTTCCCTAAAATATATATTCAACAAATCTTACGATTTGTAATTCCATACGAAAAAAAGTTAAAAGTTTTCTTTCTTGTTATCATTATTGAATTATTACCTGCTTTTGAATCTTGTTATTATTCTAAAAATACTTTTCCTTGTATAATTTACTTATTTGTATTTTATTTTATTTATTTAATTTTGCTGTTTTTTCTTTTAATGTTATGATTACTGTTATTGATGTATACATGCATGTATAAACGAGGTAATTGGTCCTTAGACATGCTAATAATGATAAATAAATTGAAATTGTTGCGAATACGATCAAGAGTTCCAGTACATATAATCAATATTTTATTCGTTTATTTATGCAAGTTTGGGATTGTATGAGAAGAGGTGGGAGGGGTGATAGTAAGGGTGGTTGGATTTTAATAATTTTTTAATTGATTGTTTGAATCACATCCAATATTTTCTGTATAGAATGTCAGTTTCATAGATGAAGTTGCATAGAATTTTCATAAAATTCGGTGTATTTTACATTCATGAAACCAAACATTTGTATGGGAGGAGCTGGAGGAGGTAAGGAAATCGTAAAATTTTTAATGCAGTGTAATTTCGTTTCTTTTGTAAGGTGCTCATACAAAATTTCAAGTTTATAGCTTTTAATTTGTTGGTTATTAGGTGATTTAATGAAATTGGTCGAAATCATACTTTTGTATGGGAAGGGGTAGAAGGGAAAGCGCGATCTCCAAACTTTTGACGCAATTTTGTTTCAAATATTTTGAAAAGTTCTTATAAAAAATTTCAAATTGATAGCTTTTAATGGTTAGGTGATAATTCATTTCTTAGAAATGGTCGAAAAAATAATTTTATATGGGGGGGTTAAAGTTTTATAGATATTCAACCAGTTAGTCTATACATAGTAATATAATTGTAGTGTCTGTCTGTTATTTGCTTATAAATAGCTATAAGTTAGTTTTTTGAGTTAGTTTAGCATTAACTAAGCATAAAAACACATTTTTGAAATTTTTGTCTGTCTGTCTGTCTGCCTGTCCGACCGCTTTTCACGCACAAACGGCTGAACCGATTGTAATGAAACTTGCACAGTTTGTCAGGTGTCCATCGGAATGAAATCTGCTTTTGGTTCCATTTCACTCCCCTCACGCCTTCTACCCCCTCCCATACAAAGTGACTCATTTTCAAAATATACATATATTAATCAAATTTTCTTGGAAAAATAAAAGCTATTAATTTGAAATTTGGAATATATTATTTCCATTATAAATGCTGTCTTTTGGTCTACAGATTGTTTGAGTTTCATCACTCCTTTCACCACCTCCCATACAAACTGCACTTTTTCATGAATTACTTTACACCAAATTTCTCAGTACGTGTACTTTCCATCGAGCTAAAATGTTGTATTAAATCCTTAATTAACATTATTATTAATATCGGGAAAAAATTAACTGATTAGCTTCACTCCTTCTACCCCCTCCCATACAATGTGACACAGTTCCACGACTTCACAAGAATTTGATTTTCTTGAAAAGTCTGAATGTTACTGATCTGAAATTTGAAATACATCAATTGCATGATGATTATAATTGTTTTTCAAAAAATCACCAGAAACCCCCTTCTGCTTCCACCACCTCCCATATAAACCGCATTTTTTCATGAAATACTCTAAACGAATTTTCTCAGTACATTTAAATTTCATCGAGGTAAAAATTTGAGCTTAATACTTAATTAGCATTATTATTAATATCGGGAAAAAACTTAACCGAGTAGCTTCACTTCGTCTTCCCCCTCCCATACAATGAGACACATTCCACGACTATACAATAATTCGATTTTTTTGAAAAGTATGAATGATACAGATCTGAAATTTAAAGTATATCAATTGCATGATAGTTATAGTTGTTTCTCGAAAAATCTCCAAAAACCCTCCGCTCCTTCTACCACCTCCCATACAAATGGCACAATTTCAGTAAATTCAATGCACTAAGTTTCTAAGTACCTACTCAATTTTTGAAGCTTAAGTTTGGTACAAAACATTTTTATAGCTACTCTAGTATGTTGTGAAACAAATTAGTTCAGTGCTGTCACCCCTTCTACCACTCTCCATACAAAATTTCTTAACACCGCAAAAATTTCGATTTCATCTATGCATAGTATCGTATGATTGGGCTTTACACACAATCGTAGTCCTGTTATGTTTTTAAGCTTATTGTTATTTTGTTTGTTTTTTATTAATAACACCAGCTACAATTATTCACATGTCCTTAACGCTTTTCAACACGTATAAGATCTCGAATCACGGGTTTTGATTTGATCACGAGCCTGTCCCATAAAAATGGGAGTATCATGCTTTCATTCTTAATAATTTATGGTTCTGATTCCAACAATATACAAACCATTTTCTTCAAAGAGCCAGTAAAGTAAGCAGATTATATATCCCACATAATGTATTACTAACTACACTCTCAAAAATTACTTATTACTGCTATTTTTACGCGGACGAAGTCGCGGGCGTTTCCTAGTAATTCATATACTTAGTTTTTTTTTGTAAAGCATTTTGTAAACTTTCAAGTTTCTAGCTTAAAATTTCATTCGAAAATTTTCAGTTTATGTGTTTTTTTAATGCACATGAAACACCTTGTGCACGTTAGACTGGGGGATCGGTTTATAACAATTGTGGAACAAATGATAATTTTTTTGCTATGTATATTAAATAGATGTATCGACATGCAAAATTTAAATTTTGTATATTTCCCCAGAGCCCTAAGCAAATCACTCGAAATTTTCGACATTTTTGCTTACCACCTCCCTCCCTTAACACCCCCTAACTTAAAATTTATAAATTTATATTTATATAATAGTACAATCAGACGATTTTTTGATTTCATATCTGCACTCAGTTTTGATATATAACGGTTTGAAATTTTAGAAAGTGCACCATTTTTGAAATGCTCCTCGTTTCTCCACACTACTGCTATGACCAAATTTTATATTTTTCTTCTATTTCGCTAGTATAGCGTAATATGCATATGTTTTAAGTTTCATATACATAGATTAAGAGATAGTTGAAATATTCATTTTAAGTGTTTTTCTTTCCATTCCTCCTGACCCTCCTCCTTACATTAATCAGCCTCTTTCTAAGCTGATTTTGGTGGATCTATATGCCGCCTTGATGGTCCCAAAATATGAATTTTTTATGGCAAGTAATTTCGAAGATATAATCATTTGAAAAAAAAAAAAAATCGACAGACAATCTGTTTTAAGCCCCCGAATGCCAATGGATAAAAAAAAATAAATTATTTTTAAAGTTTGTCCCACAGCCCACCCAATAGTTATGCTGAGTTTTCAGTTTCATATCTGCATTCGTAGTGGAGATATTAGCAAGTGTAGTTTTTGACCTTTTTCCTCCTCCCACCTCCTCCTTCCGCCTGACACTCTCCAAAAATTTAGATAATGGAGCTCACTTACTGAATTAACAATCCACCCAAGAACGAACATCCTACCTTTAACGGTCTCGGAAATATGAGTCCATATGTACGGTGTACATTTTTAGGCATCATGAAACGCAAAAAAACAAAATTTCAGGGTAACAAATTTTTTTTTCTGTGTCGCTCGCAATACTTTATTATTAAAATAATAAAGTAAAATCACTTCAAATTTTCAAAATTGTTGCTTATCACATCCCTCCCCTTACACCCTCCAAAATGTTTACCAATATTAAAAACCATGCAGTCTACAATCTGACAAAATTTCAATTTGATATCTTGAAATCTTTTGAGATTTGGAAAAGTGCCCAATTTTTGGAAGGCTCTCCATCTTCCACCACTACTATTATGTCAAAATTTTATATTTTTTTCGTATTTCGCTAGTATAGCTTAATATTTGTTTCAAGTTTCGATTACACAGCTTAAGAGATAATCGAGATATTAATTTTTAAGTGTTTTTCTTTGCACCCCGTTTACGATTATTCGCCTCCCGTTTAGTCGATTATAGTGGAACTACATATATGCAACCTAATTGGTCTTAAAATAAATTTTTTTGGATGAAGTCCATAGTTCCGAAGATATAATCATTTGAAAGAAAAATTCGGCCGACAATTTGTTTTTAGCCCCCCCCCCCTCCCTCTTTTTGGACGCTAATGGATAAAAAAATTCAATTATTTTTAGAGTCTGTTCCACAGTCCTCCTTACACCTGTGCTAATTTTCAGCATCCTACCTGCATTCGTAGTGCCTCCGCCCGCCTCCCCCTTCCCAAAAGTTTAGATAATGGAGCTCACTTACCCAATCAACAATCCACCCAGAAACGAACATTCTACCTTTAACGGTCGAGACCGTTATAAGTCCATATGTACGGTGTACGGCGGGACGGATTTTTTGCATTTTTAGGCTAATTTAGTCATGAAACGCGAAAAAACAAAATTTCAGGGAAGCACATTTTTTTTCCTGTGTCGATCACAGTACAATATTATTAGAATGATAACAGTAAAATTGAATAAATTTTTAGTCAATTTGGTGAATGTTTTCACATTTCATTTCGAATTAAAGGAATGATTTCACACTGTTCTGATTTATTAGCACGTTAATTCCCAACCTGTAGGTTTGCCCAAAATTTTTAGAATTTTTGACCATATTATTGTATTTTATTGAAGAAACTAGCAAACGCCCACGACTTTGACGTTAAAATCGAAGTAGTAAGCAATTTTTGAGAGTGTAGTTAGTAATACGTTATGTAGGATATATTATATTTTCTGGAGAATAATTGCTTAGTAAAATTGGTAATGTGTTATTTACACATTCTTCATTCCGGTATCTTATTAGCTGAGTTTTTCTCGTCATTCTCGCCTCCGTAGCGTAGTAGTGGCGTGCTTGCTTCACCCCCAACATGTAGTGGGTTCGATTCCCACTCTAGGCAGAAGGATTTTTTAAGCATGAATTTTTCGGTTGCTATTGGCAAATAAACAATTATTCGAAAACTAATGGGCAAACGATGTAAAAGTGCAACAGTTCCACTTCTAGAAGGTCTGTATCCTCAGTACATGTCTTCTGTTCGCTTATCTATCATCCAGTCCCGCATAACATCTACTAATATTTGTTAGAAGCAGCCAGTAAAACTGAAAAACATGCCAGCTTCACCAATCGTCACGGTCGTCCTCACTCCCCTTCCCCTACTTTCACAATCTCATTCCTTTTCTTCATGACGGTGTTTGTGCATTGCACATAAAGGTCGGAATTGCCTGCAACACATGCCATTCTGTGAAAAAAAAAATTCATTGGAATGCGACATTTTCTCTTCTTTTCCACCACCATAACAACCCATTGGCTTCAAACTCGTCCATATTAATCATTATTGTATTTTTTTTACTTGTTCCATTATCATTGCTCCGCTGATCGTAGCATCCTTAGCTAGCACTTCGTGAAGTAACATAGTAACTGCTTCATTTATTTGCTTATGCCTTCCTAAAAATTTTTTATAATAAATAATTTAATTAATATTTCGTTGCATATCCCTTGGCTGCTATAATTGCTTCTAAACGTCGAGGCATCGATTCCACTAATTTTTTTGTAAATCCTGGTGTAATCTTTTTCCACTCTACCTTGAGTTTTTTTTTTAATTGATTTTATTTTTATGTGTAGCATTAGTTTTTCAACCGAAACTTGAGCTTATGTCACAAATTCTCAATTGGGTTGAGGTCAGGAGACTGAGGAGGAGTTTTTAGGACCTTAGGAGCGTTGTACAACAACCACTTTTTAGCTACATGTGCTGTATGTTTCGGGTCATTATCGTGCTGAAAGTAATATACTGGGGGCATTTGTAATTTTTCTGCAGAGGACTTCAAATTTCTTCGCAGAATATGTAAATATTTCATTTCATCCATGACTGTGTCGATAAACTCCATTTTTCCAACACCATTAGTTGCCATAGAGCCCCATACCATGGCCGAAGCTCCGCCATGCTTCACAGTTGGGCACATGTTTTTCTTATTTAACTCCGTATTTGGTTTCCTCCAAACGATTTCCTTACCATCTGAACCGAATAAGTTGATTTTTGTTTCGTCCAAAATATAACATTATTCTAGAAGATGTCCGGAAGATTTACATGGGTTTTTACAAATTTCAATTGTTTCAGTCGATTTTGTTTCGAAATAATTTTTTTTTCTAGCAACTCTACCGTTGTACCCATCATCCCGCAAAGCGCGACGAACTGTTTCTGCTGATACCGACTCCTTGATTCACACTTCAAAAGACAAGTTGAGCACACTGGTTTTAGGATTCTCCTTAATTCCGCATATGATAAACCGTTTGTCTCTTAGGGATAATTTTTGTCTACCTCTCCCTGCTTCGTTCCTTAGAATACCTGTACATTTATACTTATTTATAGTTTTTTGGACTGTGGAATGGGCTCTGCCCACTATTCTTCCTATTTCGCGTAAAGATTTCCCGTCAGAATGTAATTTAATAACTATTTGCGGTGTAGACAAGTCAGTCTCTTTTCTAGCTCTAAGCATTTTCGTAACAAATTGCACTACTCTTAAACTAGAACACGAATGACAAATTTTATAACTGTAAACGAAAGAACACTCAATAGGCCACAGAAAGTACGATGGTGCGATTTAAGATATTTCGCGCAGCTAAGTAATATGATACATTTTATTAAGTGTACGCTCGATTTTGTGAGGGTAAATTGTGTCATATTTCTGTTTTTTGCGTTAAAACGATATTTAAATGTAAAATTCCACATTATATTAAGATTAATATCGTAGATAATGTTTATACTCTAGGTGAAATCTGAGAGTATTATAAGTTTGCTACTAAGTTTGTTACGCCAAGGAATAAGGCTTGGAGAAAAAAATGAATGATACAGAAGTTCATATAATTACTCAAAAATCTCAAAGCCGGATGTCCGTCCGTCTGTATGTCCGTTTGTGTCCTCTCTAGCTTGAGAACGCGTTTAGCTAAAAAGTTCAAATTTTATACACGTCGTTTTTGGCAAAAAAGTAAGATCAAGTTCGTTAACCGGCCAAATCGCCCCACCCCTTCTACCCCTTCCCATACAAATGACACAATTACGCAATTTTTCAATAAACGGTTTTTCTCGAAAAGTATAAATGCTATTCATCTGAAATTTGGAATATAATACTTTTATGATAATTTCATTCTACTGTATAAGAATTATTTGTGTACTCCTCCTTCTTTCACCACCTCCCATACAAACTGCACTTTTTCATGAAATGCTCTAAGCCAATTTACTCAGTGCGTATACAATTTATCGACTTGAAATTGTGCATTAAATATTCATTTAGAATTATTAGTAAGACCAAAAAAAATTAGACGATTAGCTTTACCCCTTCTACTCCCTCCCATACAAAATGACACAATTTCGCAATTCGACAATAAAGGATTTTTTTCCAAAAGCATAAAGGCCATTGATCTGAAATTTGGAATATATTACTTTTATAATAATTCCAATCTGCTGTATAAAAATTATTTGAGTCCTTTCCTTCCCTCCACCACCTCTCATACAAACTGCATTTTTTTTTATGAAATACTATAAACCAATATACTCAGCACGTATGAAATTTATCGAGCTGAAATTATGCACTAAATATTGATTTAGAATTTAGTAAGACCAAAAATAAATAGGCGATTAGCTTCCCATACAATTTGACACATTTCAACAACTTTACAAAATATATCAAATGCATGATGTTTATAACTATTTCTAAATAACTCACTAAGACCCCACCACCCCACCCCAACTCCACTCCTTCTACCACCACCCATACAAACTGCACAATTTCACTAAATCCAATACACTAATTTTCTCAGTACCCATTAAATTTTTGAACCCTAAATTTTGTTTAAAACATTTTGATAGCAACCTTAGCGTAATGTGAAGAAATTAGTTCAATGTCGTCACCCCCTCCACCCTCTTCCCTACAAAATTTCTTAAAATAAAAAAAAAATCTCTCTCATCTAGAGTATCGCACGATTGAGCTTTACGTCCAATCGCAGTCCTGTTATGTTTTTCTTTTGGATATAGAAATTATTTCTTTTCTGAAATCTAAGAGCAATTTGAGTTAATCAAGTTGTAGTTATTCATACATGGGTGTACGCTTAATTATGTGAGTAACTGAATATGATTATAAGAGGTTAGTGATTGTAAACGAGTTGCACTTATGCGGTTCAAAATCAATGCAAAACACATTAGAAATGTACATACAGTGGTGGCCACGAATTTGGCACACTCGGTATCTGTAACTTTCAAATGCAAATATATTCTACTGTTTTATGCGTTTCAGTCGACTTTTGTTTCTTGAGTGTTGTCTATGATGGGCTGATCATGTCCCGTTAATTTAGTCTGGTTCCTTTGTTCCCTTTCTTTTCTATTCTCACTTAATTGCAAGTTGTACGTACTCAAGCTGGTCACGAATTTAGCACACCTTTGAAATCTTACTAATTTCGGGCTTTTGTTTGTGTTAAATCAAATTAATTCGTAAGATTTAGGTTTTTTTTAATTTCATTTATGATTGTTGTTTAAAAAATGTGTGTTTAGAAATGGCGAAAGGTACATGGTGCACAAAGACTCAGCGGCAGGTAGTTCAGCAAATGGAGAGCAGTGGAAGTACCCTTACGCAAATTGCTAGTGCTTTTAGATGTTCCAGAAAGATGGTGTATAATGCATTGAGCCATATGCAACAATATGGGAGCTCCAAATACGTTAAACAGCGACCTAGAGCACGAAAAACAATAATTAAAGAGGACCGTCTGTTTTATAGAGCCTCAATCAAGAACCCTTTTAATAGCTCAACCATTAGAAAAAAAGATATTTCGTCGGAATTTGGCATTGACGTATCCTCAAGGACAATAAGACGACAGCTCAATCAAAAACAATTGCGTGGATGCATTGCACAGAACAAGCCACTTGTATCAAAAAAAAAAAATTAATCTCGAATTGCGTTTGCCCGTGAGCACTTGCAACAACCTTTGATTTTTTGGAAAAATGGGCTTTGGAGTGATGAATTAAAGTTTTTTTCGGTTTGGATCCGACGGTAAGCGGTACGGATGGCATACTTCAAACATGCAGCACCAAAGTACACTTATAAGACTGTTAAGCACGGTAGTGGGAATGTGATGGTGTGGGCTGCGTTTTCTTGGCACGGCGTTGGCCCTATACATAAAAATGACACAAGAATGGATCAGCATGTTTACAAAAACATTATTGTAAGCACAATGATGCTATTTGCTGATGATAACATGCGCTTTAAATGGCGTTTTATACATGACAACGATCCGAAACACACTTCGCGCACAGTGAAGAGTTGCTTGGAAAAGAACTGAATTGATGTTTTGAAGTAGCCAGCACAATCACCGGATATCAATCCCATTGAGAATTTGTGGAATGATGTCGAGGAGCATATTCACGTAGTCAACCCAAAAATTATGGCCGATTTTTGGATCGAAATTAAAAAAGTTTGGTATGCAATTCCGAGAGAACGTTGTATGACCCTGGTAGAGAGCCTACCGAGGAGATGCGCTGCTTTCATTAAAAATAAAGGACATCCGAAAAAATACTAAAATCATACGTAGAAATTTGTTCTTTGTTATTTTGTTTTTCACTTATAGTAAACAGTTTTTCGATTTGTGCTAAATGCGTGTCCAGCTTGTTTTCATCTTATTCACAATTAAACTGAAATAGAAAAGAATGGGAAGAAAATAACCAAATGAAAAAACGGGACATAATCATCACATCGTGTGCAAAACTGAAGAAAAAAAATTTGACTGAAAAGCATAAAACAGTAGAAAATATTTGCACTTGAAAGTTACAGATACCGAGTGTGCTAAATTCGTGGCCCACACTGTACAGTGTGACCCAACTAAAAAGGTCGATTTAAAAATTAAATAAAAAAAAAACCGTTTAATATTTTTCCAATTTTTTTTTCTTATTTGAAAGTGCAATCCGTCCGGTTAATTATGGAAAATTATTTCATTCAAATGGCTGCCGCGGCTGGCCTTACAGTAAGCCATTCTGTCGGTCCAATTTCGAAGCACATTTTGGATTGTTTGCGGCTCTATATCGGCAATGGCTGCTTCAATATTGGTCTTCAAATGGTTAATTGTTTGTGGATTGTCCGCATAACACTTGTCCTTCACGGCTCCCCACAAATAAAAATCCAAAGGTGCCAAATCGCAGCTCCTTGGCGGCCAATTGACATCGCCATTTCGACTGATAATGCGACCATCGAGTTTTTCACGCACTTCGGCTATGGTTTGTCCCGCTGTGTGGCACAGAGCACCGTCTTGTTGGAACCAAAGATCGTCCAAATCAATATCTTCAAGATATGGCCACATAAAAGATGTTAACATGTGGCGGTATCGCTCGCCATTGACCGTAACGGTCGCGCCAAACTCATTTTCGAAAAAATACGGGTCAATGATGCCACCGCGCCACAATCCGCACCACACAGTCACACGCAATAGATGCATTGGCTTCTCTTCATATGCCTGAGGATTTTCAGATCCCCAAATGCGACAATTTTGCTTGTTTACGTACCCGCCGAGATGGCAATGAGCTTCGTCCGAAAAGATGATTTTTTGAGCAAAATCTTCTTCAAATTCAAGTTGGTCGGAAGCCCACACAGCGAATCGATATCAAAGCGGATGGTCTGGGGCCTTCAATTGCTGATAATTGAACTTTGTAGGGCCACCAACCAAGATACTTACGCAAAATTCGTTGCATGGAAGAGCGGCTGATGTCCATTTCCAATCCACGACGGGGATACGATGTTCTCGGCTGTCGGCGCACATTCTGGGCCACCGCGGCGATATTTTCGGCCGAACGAACGGGATGAATACGGGAACGTATTCGTGCGTCAAAAATCATGCCCGTTTCACGAATTTTTTTCACCATTTTTTTTATTCCACTCACTGAAGGTGCACTTTCTCGACCGAATTTCGTACGACATTTTCTTGCAATTTCGGTCCAATTGTCTTCGTTTTGGAAATAAATTTTCAATACTTCCCAGCGTTGTTCAAGCGTAAATGGACTCATTTCGTTCAGCGCAGATATGATACTGAATTTCTGTCAAAGTTAGAATGACATTAGTGTTGCCAGGTGCAAAAAAACCGGTAATTTAAAAACACACCGATAGCTCGGTCACCCTTTATATGCATTTGAAATTCTGTGATTATAAAGAATTTTTGCTTTTATACAGGTTGCATACAGTGGCCGACAAAAGTCTACATAAGGCCCCTAATTTCGCTGCTTGACCAGCCCAACAGCACTATTTGAAAAAGTAATGATGTAGTCTTGTTTATAATCTATTTTTATTGACATGTAATAAAAAAATCTTCTCTCCAATATAAACTTAACAATCTATTCATAAGAAAAAGTAAAAAAATAGCATTGACAAAAGTCTACGTACGATCATGAGATCCACCAAAAACTTCATTAAGGAATTTACATTTCATTTCAAAACTTAATATTAATAGTTTATTGGTCCACCATGGGCATCTATAACTGGCTGCAAGCGTCTTGGCATTGATGCGACCAAATTTTCTAACCCATTAGGCGTTATTTGAAGCCATTCCTCAATAAGCTTCTCTTTTAGCATTTTAGCACTTCTAATGTCGTGTTTTCTTATTTTTTGATCCAGAAGCTTCCAAACGTGTGTGATTACATTCAAGTCCGGACTTTGTTGTCTTGGAGCATAATATAGTAGCCAGTTTTTTACGATTTGAGCGGTATGCTTGGGATCATTGTCTTGTTGGAATATCCAGCTTTCATCAAATTTCAACTTTTCGACCGATTCCCTTAAATTTTGTAGTTTTGTAGAGATGGCGATCCATGACACCAATTTCCCACACCCGACGCTGCGATAGCACCCTGAACCATCACGTTGCCACCGCCATGTTTGACTGTAGGAATTAAGTGTTTCGGGTCCATTCTCGCGTTTTCCTTTCTCCAAACTTTAGCTCTACCGCCACTTCCAAATATGTTATACCTCGATTCTTCTACAATGGCACTATAGCCCAAATCGGACCTTGGCTTCCTGACATTCAGGTTCCTTAACATTTTTCATTACTTATTGTGGAAGGGTTGTTAGCCTTTCGCACAACCCTCTTTTTACGAATTTTTATTATTATTTTTTTAATTTTTGTAGATCGAGGTGACCAATGTATATCCAAGCAGGCAATGTGCTGGAATTATATATTGCGTCGACCGGGATTTGAACTCACGACCTTCGCATTATAAGACCAACACGCTACCCACTAGGCTACACCCTAGCTACTATACTTCGATTCATCGGTGAATAAAACCTTCTTCCAAAAATCCAAGTCCTTTGTCTAGATGCTTTTCGGCAAATTCTGAACGAAATTTTTTTCACTTACAAGGGGTTTTTTGCGTGGTGTTTTGCTGTGATAACCATTATTATTTAATGTTCTTTGAACTGTTCTTGGATGCACCGTGGTTCCTGTTCGTTTTGCTATGTCCTCAGCCAATTTGGTGGGTTTTGGGTCACTTCTTTCAAAATAAAGGAGACATCTATGCGAACCAGCTTCTACGATCGCCCACTGCGCGGCTTGTTTTCAACAGAGAACCTGCTTTTGTAGTTGTAGAATGTTTTTTTTTTTTTACATAATGACCTGTGTTGCAATTCCGGCCTTTATGTGCAATGCACAAACACAGTCATGGAGGGAAGGAATGGGATTAGGAAGGTAGGGAAAGAGGAGTGAGAACGACCGTAACGAGTGGAGAAGTTGATAGTTGTACTGGGTACTACTGACAAATATTTGTTATGAGGGACTGAATGATAGAAAGCGAACAGAATTCATCTACTGAATTATCTAGGCCTTCTTGAAGTGGAACTGTTTCACGTTTACACTGTT
Source organism: Chorisops tibialis (assembly GCA_963669355.1). NCBI lineage: Eukaryota > Metazoa > Arthropoda > Insecta > Diptera > Stratiomyidae > Chorisops > Chorisops tibialis. The sequence continues at coordinate 10,525,758 of OY770262.1, read as the reverse complement.
TGCCCATTTTATTTCGAATAATTTTTCATCGCCAGTAGCGACTGAAAAATTCGTGCTTAAAAAAATCCCGTCTGGAGTGGGGAATCGAACCCACGACATATTGACTGAAAAGCAAGCACGCTGCCCACTGCTTCACGGAAGGTTTGAACTGTCGGTTTACCTAAATTCAACAATTTGGCTATTTCTCCGAAAGATTTTCTTTCTTTTCGATATTTTACCAGTTCCGAGCTTCTGATGAGATTTCCTTCCGAGAAGCCATCGTCACAGCTGCGGCCATATCGAAACCGCCCAAACGCCTAACGTGAAGCGCAAATACCAAAACTTGATAAGTGATACTTCCCGTTATAAAACAGAACCACACAGTAACATAAAGAATGATTTACTTAGCCGTATGTAGACTTTTGTCAATGAATTTTTATACTCTAGATGAAATCTGAGAGTATTATAAGTTTGCCACAAAGTTTGTAACGCCAAGAAATAAAGCTCGGAGAAAAAAATGAATGATACAGAAGTTCATATAATCACTCAAAAATCTCAAAACCGGATGTCCGTCTGTCCGTCCGTCCGTGTCCTCTCTAGCTTGAGAACGCGTTGAGCTAGAAAGTTCAAATTTTGTACACGTCGTTTTTAACAAAAAAGTAAGGTCAAGTTCGTGAACGGGCCAAATCGCTCCACCCCTTCTACCCCCTCCCATACAAAATGACACAATTGCGCAATTTCACAATAAACGGATTTGCTCGAAAAATATAAAAGGTATTAGCCTGAAATTTGGAATATGTTACTTCTATTATAATATCAATCTACTGTATAAAAATGATGCGTGTCCTCCCCCTCCTTCTACCACCTCCCATACAAAATGCACTTTTTCATGAATTTCTCTAAGCCAAATTACTCAGTGCTTATAACATTTAACGGGCTGAAATTTTGCAGTAAATATTTATTTAAAATTTTTAGTAAGGCCAAAAAAAATTAGACGATTAGCTTCACCCCTTCTACCCCCTCCCATACAAAATGACACAATTTCGCAATTTGACAATAAATGGATTTACTCGAAAAGTATAAAAGCTATTAGTCTGAATTTTGGGATATATTACTTTTATAATAATTCCAATCTACAGCAGTAAAATTATTTGCGTCCTCCCTTTCCTTCCACTCCCTCCCATACAAACTACACTTTTTAATGAAATGCTCTAAGCCGATTTTCTCAGAACATATAACATTTATCAAGCTCATATTTTGTAATAAATACTTAATTAGTATTATCACTAAGATCTGAAAAAACTATTTGATTACCTTCACTGCTTCTACCCCCTCCCATACAATATGACACAGTTTCACAACTTCACAAAAAATCGATTTTCTTGAAAATTATGAATGGCACTAGTCTGAAATTTAAGGGATGTCAATTTTGTAATATTGCTAGTTATGTCTGAAAAAATTACTAAGATCCCTCCACTGTTTCTACCACCTCCCATACAAACTGCAAATTTTCATTAAAATTAACTCACTAATTTTCTCAGTTCCCATTCAATTTTTGGAGTAAGTATTTTGTATAAAACATTTTTATAGCTACTTTTGCATGATGGAGAAAAAATTAGTTCAATGCTATAATCCCTTCTAAAACTCCCCATACAAAATTTCTAGGGATCACAAAAAATTCTATGTATTTCATCTAGAGTATCGTAAGATTGCGCTTTACGCGCAATCGTAGCCCTGTTATGTTTTTAGTTACACTTGGCAGAAAAAGTCTGCGTTCACCTGCGTTTAGTGAAATTGTAATGTTAAAAAAAACCAAAACGAAATAAAATATTTCCAGATTTCGTTTAATACATTTATTAGTTGCTTAAAGGACTATCTACAAGCACTTTTCACAACAAACATACAAAAGCAAGGCAGAAAAAGTCTGCGTTCACATTTAATAAAAGTTTTAAAATAACTGATAATTACAAATACGTAACCAATTAATAACTTGTGGGGTATCCCCAATTCTTTATTACTTCTCATAGTCTGCTAGGCATCGAATTGATGAGCTTCGCTGTCTCTTCTGATGGAGTTTTCTCCCACTCTTCTCTGAGAATATTTCTTACCATTTATTGTATGTTGTCGAATTCTTCTCTCGAGCGAGTCCCATAAATGCTCAATGGGGTTAAGATCTGGAGATTGTGGAGGCGTATGTAGCTGTTTTGGGGCATTATAAAGCAACCAGAGCCTCACAATTTCTGCTGTATGCTTGGGATCATTATCTTGCTGGAAGTAATAATCGTTACCCTAGACGAGATTTCGGGCACTTCTCTCTAAATTATTCTTTAAAATATTGAGGTAATCGAATTTATTCATTGTCGACTCAATAAACTCTAGGTTACCAACGCCAGTAGCCGCTATGCACCCACAAACCATTACTTCACAACCATTGAGTTTTACAGTGGGTAGCAAATGTTCTTTTCGGAATGCTGTCCTTGATTTTCTCCATACTATCTTACGTAATTTTATTCCGAAAATGCAGACTTTGCTTTCGTCTGAAAAAAGCACATTGTTCCAAAACTCTTCAGGTTCATTTAAGTATTGCTTGGTAAAGGCAACGCGCTTTTTTTGATTAATCGGCGAAATGAATGGTTTGGTGGCACGACTCGTCCATGGTACCCAGCGTTTTTGAGAATTTTCCTGATGGTATCAGGACAAATTTTTTTCTTGAACTTTTCCTTAATTTCAGCTGGTATTTCCCTTGCAGTCAGCCGCGAATTTTTTTTTACCAATGTCAGAATATTTTGCTTTTCTCTCCAGGATAACTTTGATGGACGGCCAGAACGGGTTTTTCGAGGAAAGTTCTCATGTCAATTTGAAATTGTTCACTATCCTTTGGATTGACAAATATTGTCTTCCGACGACTCTCGCAATATTTCTGTAGCTTTTTCCCTCCTTCCATAAATTAACAATGATTTTTCTTTCGTTTATTGCAATTTCTTTTCTTTTATTTGCCATTGCAAAAAAAAAACCTTTATTTCACAATGAAAACTTTACAAAAACTTACTAATCACTTACCCGAATAAAAACCAATGAATCACTGATGCAAGACAATATTAGGAAAGTGTATTTCGGGCGTTATATTTCGGGCAATCCTCTAATTCTATGAGTGAACGCAGACTTTTCCTACCTCGATTTTGTATGTTTCCTGTGAAAAGTATAGTTACCTCAAAAACTGCTCGGGCGAAATTAATGAAAGTCTGTGTGCCGAGTGGTAAACAAATACTTAATCGATAGACGAAACAAAATCTGGAAACTATTTGATTCGTTTCGCTTTGTTAACATTGAAAACTAAATGACATCAGGTGAACGCACACTTTTTTTGCCAAGTGTATGTATGAATAGCTTGTAAAGTTTATTTTGGAGAAAAGATTTTTTTGTTAAATATCAGTTAAAATAGACTTAGAACGTAACTGCATCGTTACTTTTTTAATTAGCGCCATGGGAGTCGTCAAGTAGCGAAAATAAGGGTCTTATGTAGACTTTTGTCGGTCACTGTAGCTGAATATGAAATTTTTCAAATTTAAAGATTCCAATTGAAATTTCTTTCTTCCCAACATCTTTCAATTCAATCAGCAGCAAAAAAAACTAAAATGAAGCAACGAAAACGATACTCAAAAGTACAGATAAAGAAAAAAAACATAACAACAAATGCCTTTCCGGCGTTTCAATCTAACGCAGCTGTTTAATAAAAGATAAGTGAAGAAAAAAATTTCGAGTGTAGGTACGCGTAATTGATAAACTCGCAGCACACAGCTCGGCACACACAGCTCACCGAGGTAATTGAGCTCAAAGCTTTGTAAACTCGAAATTCCACACACTCCAAAATGACCATCGCGGCAACGCTATACTTGCGACAGCAAAACTGTAAATTTGTGCCGAAACGAAAAGCAGAAGAGACGCTCGTAACCAAACAACCGAGTCAAGTCGACAGCAACAAAGCAACGCATTGCCCAATAAAACGATTCGAAATTCAGAAATCGGAAAACTACTCGTTTCGAGTGTCGGCCGACACGACAAACCTCGCTAAGCTCAAAGTGTCAGGTCAACCGCGTGGTGTGCCGTCGTCGCCCCGACCGCAATACAACAAGACAGGTAAATAATGATTGCAGTACTTTACCTTCGACGATTTCCTGCTTGACGCTAATTCCGCCAACGTTGATGCCATCAATTCCGGAATGGACGGCCGAGATGGTCGGACAATCGCCCAAAATCCGATCCAAGAGGTAATAATGATCGCAGGTCCGCGGCGTATTGCCCGGTATGCTGTTATGGCGTTTTGTCGTCACGTACGACGACTTCAAAAATTTCCATTTCGTCCAGATCTGCTGGTAGTTTTTCTTGGTGAAGCCGCGCGAATACATCTCCGACTCGACAAACCGAAAGATTTGTTCGTTCCGGAACTTCTTCTCGTTAATCATCGTCAAGATCCGCTCTTTCTCGATGATATTCAAAAGCGCCTTGATTTCAGAATCGCGCCACAGATTCCGCTCCATGTTTCCGCCGCCCGTTGTCGCCTTATCGTAGTACATCAAACCGAAGAAAATGTCGTCACCGGCACTCAAGATCCCTCAAACTATCGTCTTTATGCAGCTAAAACACTTGTTAACAAAAATCGCGCTTCTAATTACGAAAACTTTCTCCCCCAATCTTGGACTGCCGCACGCGCAACGTCAAATTCTCAAAATTGAAAACGGGGCACACACAGGTCACGCTCGCTTAAAAACCCGTGTCAGTTACGTCGACTCGCAATTCGTTTCTGACGATTTTTGTCAGTTTTCAATACGACGAACCGAGCCAGTCGTTTTCAATACAGCAAAACTCGCAATCTTTTGCCTTCATTCCAATCTCAATGTACACACATATGCACAGCACCAGAAGAAGGCCCGCTCCCTCCCCAACAAAACCAGTCCCAGTGCGGTAGTATTCAACACAGAAAGCGTATTCAAACGCGTTTCCAACGAAATACTAGCGTAGTTAATGCTGTTCGCGCGGTGCCCAGTCGCACGGTATTTCGTTGGCCTGGTTTGGTTTCCCCCGGGCCGGAGAGGGGTTCAAGGGGCCGCAACCGCCATAACTCAATTCAGAGGGGCCCCATATATATACACCACGCTAGCGGAACGAACTTATGCTCTGGCTCAGACGTATATCTACAGTTTATACATCGCACACGTTCGAATCTTTTTTCGTATTGAAATTCTGGTTAGCACACTCTCTCGCGAAACCGTACTGAAAAATTACACGAAACCATATCGTGCCGACGACGACTGTAAAAATTTCAATAATTGAAAAGTTTTATGGAAACTTTGTGAAAACCTGTCTCAGAGTGCCGCATGCATGATGGAATCGGGCCGTATTCAGTTTTACCAGTTACTGGGCCGGCGGCGCCCCCTTTCTCCACGTTCAATACGAACACTAATTTGGGCGTCGTTTTTGTTGTTGCCACTTATTTGTTTAAAAAAAATAATAAGAACATCAACCGAAACAAAAGCAACAATAACGACTGAAAACGTTGCAGTCAGTTGATTTTGGAAATGGGTATTTTCGAGCATGGTTTCATCGATTTTGGGTAAGTGATCAATTTTTGAGTTTCTTTTTCACATTTTTCTTTTCTTTTTTTTTTCTTTTTTGTATGTATATTTCTCAGTTTGCCAACTATCTTTAACTACGTTTCATTTCGAAGAAGGTTTTTTTTCGATTTAGATATCGTTTTTGCTGTTATAGTTGTTGACGCGCTGGAAATGCTGAAAACTTCGTAAGTATGAGAACTAGTAGTAGTAGCGTGCAGACAAAAAAAAAAAGCTTTCTTTCATTGCTTTATGAATACGAAAATAATATCGATTCGAATTTAGTGGTTTTGGTTGGAAAAAAAAAACTTTTTTCCATACTGACATGTGCGATTTTATTGAAGCTAACGATGATTGCGAAGTGAAATGGGAACATCTAGCGATGATAATATGCGAAGAGAACTGGACATTTTTAATTTTTTCGATTAAGCTTGCTGACGGACAGATTGAATATTTAATTGAATTATTTGTTTGGAAAAAATGATTTGGAGTTTTGTGTGAGTATGATTTAATTTTGATTGGTTTTATATTTCGTTTTTTTTTCAGATTCATTGAAATGAAATGTGTTAATAAAGATTTAATAATAGACTGTCGAATCTGGATAAATGGAGAATTTCGTGCATAGTGTACATTATAACATACATCAATTTTGAAGAGCCACCGTAAAAACCCTATTGCCTGTGTTGGTTTTTTCGCGACATTTTCTTCTACTTTCAGTAGATTTTCAAGGCTCTTTTTAAAGCTGATATCTATTTTTTAGTCAGGCAGTGTGATCAAAATTTTCAATGACTAATAAGTGACGTCGAATACACCACGGTAAACCCATCACTTTTTTATTTTTTATGTCTACTTTTTATAATTTTGTATTTATATTTTTGCTTAGTTTATGATGTTATGGACTATCAAAATATTTTTTATAATTGAAAACAAAATAATGCCAAAAATATGATTCCTACTTTTATGGACACACTGAGACACTGTACCATAATAATATGTACACATAATCACAAAATTGAAGGCACAATCTATATAAATGCCAAAATATTATTCAATGTTACTACAATCGTAGTAAATTTATCGAATTGGCATTTTATTCTGTTAGTGCGTAATCTTCTTTATAATGTACACCAAATTAATATAAAAAAGAAATCTTATCTATCACAAAGCTTGCTATTTTGATGTCAACTGTACCACTTGCGAGCTACACAAAATTGAAGACACACGTGCATCTAACAAGATATTTCGAAGAATTTGATGATGCAATTACTTTTCATTCTTTACAAATATTGAGTTTCAGGTGAACGTTAGTGACTTAAGTTGAGTTAAGTGTGTTGTTTTTAAAAAAAAAAAAAATTAATATTTGTGCATAAATAAATAAAAAAAGCTGAAATGGATAAACGGAGAAAGGAAACCACAGTTGCGGAAAGAAAGATTATTATTAAGCTTGTTTGTGAAGGTAAAACATATCGGGAAGTAGGGAAAATAGTCGGGAGATCATTTTCTTCAGTAAGAACTGTAGTCAACAAATGACGGAACTTTAATTAATAAAACGGGACGCGGACGAAAAAAGTTACTGTCAGTTAAAGATGAGCAATACATTCTACGGGAAATAGAAAAATGTCCAAAGAAGCCGATTAATAATTTGAGTGCTGAAGTTTTTCATATGATCCAAAAACCGATATTCAAGGAAACTATTAGAAGAACATTGCGAAACCATAGTTTAAATGGAAGAATAGCCCGTAAAAAGCCATTTATATCAGAAGCAAATAGAAAAAAACGGTTAGAGTTTGCGAAAACTTACTTAAATGAGGGTCCAGATTTCTGGAAAAACATAATATTCAGTGATGAAAGTAAGCTCAACCTATTTGGCTCTGATGGCAGACAAATAGTTTGGAGGAAAGCGAATACCGAGCTAAAGAAAGAAAATTTGTGCGGAGCCGTAAAACATGGAGGAGGTAATGTGATGGTTTGGGGCTGCATGTCTGCAGGAGGAGTCGGCAACATGGAATTTATTGAGACCACTATGGACAAATTGAAGTAGCTCAATATCCTGAAAAGGAATTTAAAATCAAGTGTTATTAAATTAGGACTATTGGATGTGTTTTGGTTTCAACAAGATGGTTGCTTTATAATACGCCGAAACAATTAAAAACTCCACCTCAGTCACCAAACCTTAACCCGATTGAACATTTGTGGTCAGTACTTGAGCAACAAATCCGAATATTTTCAATTGCGAATAAATCCGAGCTGAAGTCAATAATAACAAGGGAATGGCAAAATATGAGCCCAACCGTAACAAAAAAGTTAGCGGAAAGTATGCCTAGAAGCCTAACGCGAGTAATCAAATCCAAAGGATATCCAACTAACTACTAATAATAAATTATTTTATATTTTTCTAGTGATCTTGCAGTTTGTGCCTTGAATTTTTATACTCTAGATGGAATCTGAGAGTATTATAAGTTCGCTCTAAGGTTTGTAACGCCAAGAAATAAGGCTCGGAGAAAAAAATGAATGATACAGAAGTTAATATTATCACTCAAAAATCTCAAAACCGGATGTCCGTCCGTCCGTCCGTGCGCTCTCTAGCTTGAAAACGCGTTGAGCTAGAAAGTTCAAATTTTGTACACGTCGTTTTTGACGAAAAAGTAAGGTCAAGTTCGTGAACGGGCCAAATCGCTCCACCCCTTCTACCACCTCCCATACAAAATTACACAATTACGCAATTTGACAATAAACGGATTTGCTCAAAAAGTATAAAAGCTATTGACCTGAAATTCGGAATATATTACTTTTATGATAATATCAATCTACCATATAAAAATTGTGCGTGTCCTCTTCCCCCTTCTACCACCTCCCATACAAACTGTACTTATCATGAATTACTCTAAGCCAATTTCCTCAGTGCTTATAAAATTCAGCGGGCTGAAATTGAGCACCAAATATTTATTTAAAATTGTTAGTGAGGTAAAAAAAAATTAGATGATTAGCTTCACCCCTTCTACCCACTCCCATACAAAATGACACAATTTCGCAATTTGACAATAAATGGATTTACTCAAAAAGTATAAAAGCTATTGGTCTGAATTTTGGTATATATTACTTTTTTAATGATTTAAATCTACAGTAGACAAATTATTTGTTTCCTCCCTTTCCTTCCACCCCCTCCCATACAAACTACACTTTTTCCTGAAATGCTCTAAGCCGATTTTCTCAGAACATATAACATTTGTTGAGCTCATATTTTGTAATAAATATTTAATTAATATTATTACTAAGATGAAAAAAAAAATATTTGATTTGCTTCACTGCTTCTGCCCCCTCCCATACAATATGACACAGTTTCACAACTTCACAAAAAATCGATTTTCTTGAAAAGTATGAATGGCACTAGTCTAAAATTTAAGGGATGCCAATTTTATAATATTCCTAGCTATTTCTGAAAAAATCATTAAAATCTCCCCACTCTTTCTACCCCCTCCCATACAAACTGCGCATTTTCACTAAATCTAACTCACTAATTTTCTCAGTTCCCATTCAATTTTTGGAGTAAGCATTTTGTATAAAACATTTTCATAGCTACTTTAGCATGATGGCGAAAAAATTAGTTCAATGCTATCATACCTTCTAACACTCCTCATACAAAATTTCTTGGGATCACAAAAAATTCTATTCCATCTAGAGTATCGTAAGATTGCGCTTTACGCGCAATCGTAGCCCTGTTATGTTTTTTTTAATATTTTCTTTTGTTATTCAATTCCTTAAAAAATTGAATTTAATTAATTTTTTTATTCATTTTGTATTTTTAGTCTTCAATTTAATAAAAAATAAAAAATTTTTTGATACTAAAGTGACATTAGTTTATATATGACTAGCGATCACCCGCGTCTTTGTCCGCGCAAGAATCGCAAAATAAGCAATTTTTGAGAATGTAGCTAGCAATACATCATCCGGGATATATAAACTGATTAGTTTAACGGCTATTTAAAGACAATGGGTTCTATTTTGTAGGAATCAGAACTACAAATTATTAAGAATGAAACCACGATACTCGCATTTGTATGGGACAGGCTCGTGATCAAATCAATCCCGTGATCTAAGACCATATTTGTATCGAAGAGCATTAAGAACATGTGAATAGTTGTAGCTTGTGTTAATTAAAAAAAAGCCCAAATAATATAAAATTACGCTTAAATCCACAACAGGACTACGACTCTGCGTAAAGCCCAATCATACGATAATACAAATGAAATTTTGATGATGTTAAGAATTTTGCATTGGGAGTCATAGAAGGGGTTATAGTTCTGAACTAATTTGTTTCACATCATGCTCGAGTAGCTATCAAAATGTTTATACTCTAGATGAAATCTGAGAGTATTATAAGTTTGCCACAAAGTTTGTAACGCTAAGAAATAAGGCTCGGAGAAAAAAATAAATGATGCAGAAGTTCATATAATCACTCAAAAATTTCAAAACCGGATGTCCGTCCGTCCGTCTGTCCGTCCGTGTCCTCTCTAGCTGGAGAACGAGTTGATCTAGAATGTTCAAATTTTGTACACGTCCTTTTTGACAAAAAAAGTAAGGTCAAGTTCGTGAACGGGCCAAATCACTCCACCCCTTCTACCCCCTCCCATACAAAATGACACAATTTCGCAATTTGACAATAAACGGATTTGCTCAAAAAGTATAAAAGCTATTGGTCTCAAATTTAGAACATATTACTTTTTTGATGATATCAATCTATCATATAAAAATTATGCGTGTTCTCTCTCTCCTTCTATCACCTCCCATACAAACTGAACTTTTTCATGAAATACTCAAAACCAATTTACTCAGTGCGTATAAAATTCAGCCAGTTGAAATTGCGCGCTAAACATTTATTTTGAATTATTAGTAAGACCAAAAAAAAATAGACATTTACTTTCACCCCTTCTACCCACTCCATACAAAATGACACAATTTCGCAATTTGACAATAAACGGATTTTTTCAAAAAGCATGAAAGCTATTGGTTTGAAATTTGTAATATAATACTTTTATAATAATTTCAATTTGCTGTATAAAAATTAGTTGAGTCCTCCCCTTCCTTCCTCCACCTCCCATACAAACTGCACTTTTTTACGAAATACTCTAAATAAATTTACTCAGTACGTATGAAATTTATCGAGCTGAAATTATGCATTAAATAATTATTTAGAATTATTAGTAAGACTAAAAAAATTAGGCGGTTAACTTCACTCCTTCTAGCCCCTTCCATACAATTTGACACAATTCAACAACTTTACAAAAATTGGATTTTCCTGGAAAGTATGAGCGCTACTGATCTGCAATTTAAAATATGTCAATTAAATGATGTTTACAATTATGTCTGAAAACGTCATTAATAAATTCACACTCCTTCCACCACCTCCCATACAAACTGCACAATTTCACTAAATCCAATACACTAATTTTCTCAGTATCTATTAAATTTATGAATCCTCAATTTTGTATAAAACATTTTGATTGCAACCTTAGAGTGATGTGAAAAAATTAGTTCAATGTCGTCACCCCCTCTATCACTTCCCATACAAAATTTCTTAAAATAAAAAAAATTCTATTTCATCTAGAGTATCGCACGATTGGGGTTAATGCCCAGTCGTAGTCCTGTCATGTTTTTTTAGCAAATTTTAGCTTCAAAAATTGAATAGGTACTGAGAAACTTAGTGCATTGGATTTAGTGAAATTTGTATTTCGAGAAACAGAACTGATATATTTTAAATTTTAGTTCAGTAACATTCACACTTTTCAAGAAAATAGAATTTTTGAAAAGTTGTGAAATTGTGTGACTTTGTATGGGAGGAGGTAGCAGGAGTGAAGCTAATCGGTTAATTTTTTCCCGATTTTAATAATAATGCTAATTAAGAATTCCATACAAATTTTAGCTTGATTAAAGCTATACGTATTGAAAAAATTGGTTTAGAGTATTTCATGAAAAAGTGCAGTTTGTATGGGAGGTGGGAGAAGGAGTGGGGGGAATTTAAATAATTTGTGTACTTGAAGATTGTATTTGTAATAGAAATAATATATTCCAAATTTCAAACTAATAGCTTTTATAGTTTTCAAGAAAATTTGATTATTACATGTTATTAAAAATAAGTCACTTTGTATGGGAGGGGGTAGAAGGCGTGAGGGGAGGGAAATAAAACTAAATGTAGATTACATCTTGGAGCATACCTAATAAGCTGTGAAAGTTTCATTACAATCAGTTCAGCCGGACAGACAGACAGACGGACAGACAGAGAAGAATTTTAAAAACGTGAGTTTCTGCGTAGTTATTGCTGAAATAAAGCAAAAAACTAACTTATAGCCATTTCTAAACAAATAACAGACAGACACTACAATTAAATTTATATAGATTAAGAGTTTTCATATTTATTGCTTGTGCCTTCATTTTTGTGACTATGAACATATATGTTACAGTGTCTCAAAAAATATCCTGGCAAAGAGACAATTAGCAGCAATAATGAAAGAAACAAATTTGGCAAGGAAATGAAACCGTTTCTTTTTCCTTTATTCAATCGATCAGGATAACGCTTTGAAGTGGGTACCAAAAAAAGTCGCATCCGATTTAACTAGGAGCATTTTTCTAAGACTTAATGTGCACATGTCTATCATGGCAGTCAAAAAAGTATTCGGGCAGAAACGAATTCTTTTAATTACACAACGTTACAATTGAATTGACATGTTATTATATTTGGTGATAAATATTATAATTAGTATAGCTTTGCCTGTTGCATTGTTAGTCGCAATAATAATAATGGTTTGTAAAACTCGGGAAGTTGAAATTTGTGTTAGGAGGGTTATTATTAACCATTTTAAGGACAATAAATCGGAACGTATTATTGCGAAAATCGTGCAAGTGAGTAAATCGACAGTTCATGATATAATTGCGCGTTTCAAGGAAACTGGATCCATCGATAAGAAGCAGAGGTCAGGGCGTCCACGTGTATTTCATGCCCGTGAAAAATGGTGGTTAGTGCGGCAAGTTAAGTAAAATCTTAAGTTTAGTGCTACTAAATAAAATGCACCATTAAATGTAAACCAGATTTGGGATGGCTGCCGGTACTGAAACTGTTAGAAACGTCTTCCGGACACAAGGATTGCACGGCAGGGTTGCTAGGAAAATGCCCTACATAAACAGAACAAACTAGGGTGTAGCCTAGTGGGTAACGTGTTGGTCCACAATGCGAAGGTCGTGAGTTCAAATCCCGGTCGACGCTTAATTCAAACACATTGCTTGCATGGATATATGTACTTTGGTTACCTCAATCTAAGAAAATGAAAAATTCGTATACAGAGGGTTGTGCAATAAATAATGAAAATGTTAAGGAACCTGAAGATTAGGAGGCCAAGGCCCGAATTGGGCGCCATTGAAGAAGAAGAAGAAGAAACAGAACAAACACACGAAGGCGGTTACGATTTGCGGTTGAGCATAAACAGACCCCACGATTTCTGGAAATCAGTTACTTTTGCAGACGAAAGCATATATAACATATCTCATAATGCACGATGTTAATTGTGAGTCACACCTTAACGTCAAGTTTTTCGCCCAATTTAATTTGACATTTCTTTGTTTCAGTGTTTGACAAATTCAACCATGGCGTCGGCAATACGCCGAATGATTGGTTGAACAGACAGAAGTGAATGTTGACTTTTCAAAGAAAATCATCTTCAGCGACGAGGCACACTTTCACCTCAGTGGATTCGTTAACAAGCAGAATTGCCGCATTTGGGCAAATGAGAATCTACGAGTGATTGTTGAAAAGCCGATGCATCCACAAAGAGTGACTGTCTGGTGCGGTTTATGGGCTGGCGGCGTCCTTATTTTCGAAGAAGTACGGCCAAGCTGTTACCGTTATCATTTCGCTATCGCGAGATGATAAAGGACTTCTTGTGGCCAGAAATTGAGGATATGGACGTGGACGATATGTGGTTCCAACAGGATGGTGCCACTTGCCACACAGCCACCGAAACAATGGCTCTTTTGCGCGAGAAATTAACATCGTGGTTGGACCACCCTATATTTGGATCAGATGGAAGTGATTTTGTCTGGCGGAGGCCAAACACAGAGTTGGATTTAAAGAATCTCAAATGTACAGTGAAACATGGTGGCGGGTCGCAATTATTGCGGGGCTGTATGTTTGTAGCTGGTGTCGGCAATCTAAAATTTTTAAATGGTAATTACGACAAATGTGACCATTTCACGACTCTCAAAGAGAACTTGCTTCAAAGTGCACGGAAAATGGAAATGGAGCATTTTTGTTATTATGAAGGTAATGACTTCAAGCACAACTCGTATATTTGCCGACCTTGGCGATTGTACAATTGCTCTAAAGTGATTGATAAACCAGCACAAAGTCCGGATCTCAACCTTATTGAGCATTTGTGGGATCACTTGAAGAGAAAAATTTCTGTAAACTCAAAAATTCTCAATCTGTGGGACCTGATAACATATCGATCAGACTACTCAAATACTGTAAAGAAATCCTTTCATCACCAATTTCAACGATTGCCAATACATCTTTAGTCGAAGGAGTTGTGCCAAGCTGCTGGAAGATTAGCAAAGTCGTTCCAGTACACAAATCGGGCTCCACGAGTGGCATTCCGCAAGGAAGTGTATTGGGTCCTGTTCTGTACAACATTTACACGAACTCAATCACTAAGCTTGATTTAAATGGTGCAATATCACTCTACGCAGACGACATAGCGCTAATATACACTTCAATTAGTATACCAGCGCTCCAAGATAATATAAACAAGGACCTCGACAAAATCACTGTATGGATCAATGCGCATAAATTGATTGCTAATTCGAAGAAAACCAAGTATATTTTCTTCAATAAGCCACCAGAAACTGAATTAAATATTGTTTTCAATGGACAAACTGTTAGTAGGGTAGTCAGCTTCAAGTACCTCGGAGTTCACCTCGACGAACAGCTATCTTGGGACCTACAACTAGATGCTGTGAGAAGAAAATTGGCCCCCATTGCCGGTATATTTAGGAAAGTACGAGCTGATGTTCCCGAAAGTTTAAAAAAAGGCATGTTTTCATCTCTATTTTTGAGCCAATTAAACTATGGCATAGCAATCTGGGGCTCCACCTTCGATTCCAAGCTGCAATGTATCCAAAGAATTCAGAACCGAGCAATAAAAAACCTGTACAATATCAACATGAGGGAGCGGACAAAAACGATTCACGAATCACTCCAGTTCCTAACTGTGGAACAACTATATCGCTTAGAGGCTTCTGCTCAAATTCATGACATTAAGCATCTTAAAACCAATAGCGACATAGTATTCACCTACTACTCCGATATACATCTATACAATACGCGCCGAGCTGACAACATATATCCATCTGCCATCCGTACCTCGAAATACGGGTCCAATTCAGTGTTAAACAAGGCAATCTCGATCTACAACGAGCTACCGGATGATCTTCAAAAATCTACAAACAAGTTTAAGTTTAAATTAAAGCAATTCTTGTTATTACAATAATATGTTCATGTTGAAAATAGTTCACTTCGCTAAATAATGCATCTTAAATTTCTTATTTTGTAACGTTATTGAGTTTTATGTTCTCTTTTTCCGCACATAACTATCATTGAATTTTATTATACTCTAGATGAAATCTGAGAGTATTATAAGTTTGCTCTAAGGTTTGTAACGCTAAGAAATAAAGCTTGGAGAAAAACATAACAGGGCTACGATTGCGCATAAAACGCAATCTTACGATACTCTAGATGAAATAGAATTTTTTGTCATCTCAAGAAATTTTGGATAGGGAGTGTTAGAAGGGGTGATAGCATTGAACTAATTTTTCCCCATCATGCTAAAGTAGCTATAAAAATGTTTTATACAAAATGCTTACTCCAAAAATTGAATGGGGACTGAGAAAATTAGTGAGTTAGATTTACTGAAAATGTGCAGTTTGTATGGGAGGTGGTAGAAAGAATTGGGGGATTTTCGTGATTTTTTCAGAAATAACTAGGAATATTATAAAATTGACAACCCTTACATTTCAGATCAGTACCATTCATACTTTTCAAGAAAATCGATTTTTTGTGAAGTTGTGAAACTGTGTTATATTGTATGGGAGGGGGTAGAAGCAGTGAAGCTAGTCAAATATTTTTTTCTGATCTTAGTGATAATACTAATTAAGTATTTATTACAAAATGTGAGCTCTATAAATGTTATATGTTCTGAGAAAATCGTCTTAGAGCATTTCATGAAAAAGGGTAGTTTGTATGGGAGGGGGTGAAAGGAGACGGAGGACGCAAATAATTTTTCTACTGTAGATTTAAATCATTATGAAAGTAATATATCCCAAAACTCGGACTAATAGCTTTTATACTTTTCGAGTAAATTAATTTATTGTTAAATTGCGAATTTGCGTCATTTTGTATGGGAGGGGGTAGAAGGGGTGAAGCTAATCGTCTAACTTTTTTTTTGCCTTACTTTCATAATGATTTAAATCTACAGTAGAAAAATTATTTGCGTCCTCTCTCTCCTTCCACCCCCTCCCATACAAACTACACTTTTTCATGAAATGCTCTAAGACGATTTTCTCAGAACATATAACATTTATAGAGCTCACATTTTGTAATAAATACTTATTTAGTATTATCACTAAGATCAGAAAAATATATTTGATTAGCTTCACTGCTTCTACCCCTCCCATACAATATGACACAGTTTCACAACTTCACAAAAAATAGATTTTCTTGAAAAGTCTGAACGGTACTAATCTGAAATTTAAGGGTTGTCATTTTTATAATATTCCTAGTTATTTCTGAAAAAATCACTAAAATCGCTTCACTCTTTCTACCACCTCCCATACAAACTGCACATTTTCACTAAATCTAACTCACTAATTTTCTCAGTCCCCATTCAATTTTTGGAGTAAGCATTTTGTATAAAACATTTTTATAGCTACTTTAGCATGATGGGGAAAAAATTATTTCAATGCTATCACCCCTTCTAACACTCCCCATCCAAAATTTCTTGGGATGACATCTAGAGTATCGTAAGATTGCGCTTTATGCGCAATCGTAGCCCTGTTATGTTTTTATTTGTTTTACTTTCATACCCTTTTTTTTCTCCACTTTTGTCTCATTGCATTAAAACTATTACTTTTTATTTGATAAACTATTCTTTTTGATAATATTGTAAGAAAAAACATTGTATATAATTACTATCCTTACGAGCTTAGCTCATGGATTAATTGAAATAAATTTACTTTACTTTACTGTTCGCCAAATCACAAGTCTGAACACCCTTAGAATCGCTCAGCAGAAGGAGTGGGAAACGATTACCCCACAATTTTGAGAAAATCTTACCAAATCGATGCCGAATCGTGATCCAACAAGATATTAAATTCCAGGTGAAAACGGAAAAATTTTGCCGAAATGTTTCCTGCCCGAATACTTTTTTGACTTTAATTTTCAGGCTTTTTCGACAAAATGACCCGAACTGTTTTGTTTTAAATTAATAATAAACCGTTTAAGCATAATTATAATACCATCTTATGCATATAAACGTGGTACAAGTGGCTATCCGGCTTCTATGAAATTTGATGATCGTTTATCTTCTGATCCTGGAGAAATTGCAAACTTTTTCGCTAACCACTTTGATTCCAAATTGTCCAAGCGTTTCAAGTTTCATCGTGGCAAGTTTTCCCATATACCTTTTCAGGATCCGAAATTAACTAACGTGATCCTGACTATTGACCAAATAACTTCTGCACTGCTTGATATAAATATTCATAAAGGTGCTGGACCTGATTTCATTCCCCAATTTTTTCTCTACTTTACCTCGATTATTGCTTCTTTTGTTTAATGCGTCGCTTCAGCAATCCATTTTTCCGATATGTTTTAAATTGGCGCATATAACACATATTTTTATGTTTGGAGGTAGATCTGACACTCGTAATTACAGAGGAATAAGCATTTTATCATCTATTGGCAAGATTTTCGAAAAACTGGTTGCGGGAGTACTAATAGAAAACGCAAGTCTTCTTATTCATCCTTGCTAACATGGCTTCCTAAAGGGCAAGTCAACTGTTTCCAATATTTTGGAATATTCTACATTTATTAGACAAAAAATTGGTAAAAGTAAACGAGTAGATTCTGTGTATACAGATTTTTATAGCGCATATCAAATTTTACGATTCCCCTACCTTCTCTACCCCCTCCCAAACAAATGTTCGGTTTCGTGAATGTAAAATACACCGAATTTTATGATTCTATGCGACTTCGTCTATGAAACTGACATTCTATACAGAGAATATTGGATGTGATTCAAGCAATCAATTAAAAAACTATTAACATCCACCCACCCTTACTATCACCCCTCACAACTCCCCTCATAAGAACTCAAACTTGCATAAGTAAACGAACGACTTCTGCCCTGCCAAAGAACCCCTTTTCACTTAGTCTGCCCTAACCACTCTACACAGAGAGAAATGCATGGGTCAAAATAAACGAAAATTTGATCAAACGAACCATTTCTGCGTTTAAAATGGCGCCTAATGAGAAAATGGTTAATTTCAACCATACGTATAGATTGTTTTGAGCGCGAAAATAACATGGTCATTTCAACTTAATAGAATGTTGAATTGACCAATGTTGTTTCGCTTTTGGCGTAACGTTTATAGAGGCAATGAAAAAGTTCAAAACAAACATTTTTTAATGTTTAAATCAACTAAATTCCCGTTTAATTTTACAGTTCACAATTGGTATTTCAACCGGCTAGACGTAACAATCGAAAACATTATTTGCTTAATTAACCAATCTAAAGTTAGAATAATGGTTGAATCATCTTCTTATTATTTTATTTTTAAATAAACTTACAAATTTCGACCTGTAATATTGCCAAAAACTATATATAGGGTTATCCAATAAGAAGTGTTATTTTGAATAGCCCACTATTTCGGTAGATGTCACTTTTGAAGCTGTCATTTTTTGACATTTGACAAGTAGAAACTACGCCATTAATAAAAATGGAACGATACGCGCGTCAACACCGCATTGAAATTATTAAAATTCACATTATTAAAATTCACTATTCTTGACTGATGAGGCCCATTTCCACCTCGGTGGCTACGTCAATAAGCAAAACTGTCGCATCTGGGGCTCGGAAAACCCAAGAGTTATTTGTTGAAAAGCCTCTCCATCCTCAACGTGTGACTGTTTGGTGCGGTTTATGGTCCGGCGGGGTCATTGGATCTTACTTTTTCGAAAATGAGGCTGGAGCAACAGTTACAGTGAATGGAGCGCTATCGAGAGATGATTAATGATTTTTTATGGCCGGAATTGGATGATATTGATCTGGACAACGTTTACTTTCAACAAGACGGTGCTACGTGCCACACAAGCACCGAAACCATTGATCTTTTACGGGAATAACACCTCTTATTGGATAACCCTATACAATAAAAATAAATATAAGTTTTGTATAGAAAATGAACATGTTTATTAATTCAGTGATAGAAATACAAAATAATAGATTTCAATATCCTTATGAGCTAATCTTTATTTAAACTCTTTTAAATATTTTACTTATTTTATTTTATTTTTATTTTATTTATTTTTATTTTACTTGAGCAGGTTTCCAAAATTTCGTAGCTTGTAAATTTTCTCCTCGATTTTCATTAATGATTTTATTTTGAGCAACATATTTGTGTGAAATAGTTATCAGCAACGGGTATATCTTCTATCAACTATATGTTTTTTAAAAGCCTTCCGATTGGAAAATATTTGAAAAGATTGTACTTCTCCACATTTATACGTATCAAACGTCCCTTTTTCATGAACTGTTTTCAAATGATCTATGAGATTCTCAACAGAATTATAATTCGTTTGAGAAATAGAACAGATCACCATAATTATCAAATAAAAATAGCTTCAACAAAAATATTATTTGTAGAGCTGCTTTGTACTTTCAATGATCATTGCAGTTTCGTAAATAAGTGATAAGTCCAGAAACTTGTGGAAAAGGACTTTCATCAGTTGTTGTGAAGTCATAAAAAAACCTTTGTAAGAAAATCCACACACCGGAGCAATACTCAGGATAGTGTATGTCAAACACGTGAAATATTTTAAAACAACCATCCAGAGCAGACAACAATGATGAAAATTTAAATTTTACATCATCGCAACAAACATAAAATTCTTTAACTTTCTCACCTACTATAATTAAAAATGGTTGCAATGTTGTCTTCGAATTGAAAAATCTATTGCGAACGTCATCCAGTGCTGTTGATAAATCCGCGATACTTTTTAAGTTCAAAATAAAAGCATCTTTTGCTTCTTTGATGCTAATTTTTCTCCTTTTTAGAGTATTTCCATTAAGCATCCGTTGAGATGGTATTATGATAGAATTCAACAAAGAAGAAATGATGAAGTCCCAAAAATCTAGAATATATATTTAACGATAACAGTTATCTTTTATCATTTTGTTTCGGTTTATAATTACCTTCGTCTATATTTTCGTTCAGATTATTCAACAAAGATAATGAATCTCTGTCACGTACGTTATCTTTTAAGTATGGCACGATATTGGCAGCAAACTCTGTTCATTTTGAAAACAATGCATTTCCTTTTTGCGGGTAAAGGTGATCAAAATCGATACTAATCTGAAACCAATATTATTAGTTTGAATAAAAATTTTGAAAAAATACCATTTTATCAATTTTGTTCCAAAAGATGCATTTTTCAATAACGGCCATTCCTTTAGAAAAGAAACAATACTGCCTGATTTAAGTAAATCTCTTCGGCGGTACAAAAAGCTTTGAATCCACTTATTGGATACCTCGTCATAAGGGCTATCGTTGTATCGAAGCAATTTTTTTTATATCGAAGCCCAAAATAGTATCCACTTCGGGTATGGATGGTTTTTCATTATTCGGGGTATTTTTGTTTGGAGTAATCTTCTTCAATCTTTTTCTTATATTGAAATACCGATCGTGAAGTTTTCCACTCGGATGCTTCCGTTTGGTTGTCCTCGGGACGTAGTAAGTTTCCTGAAAAAATTTACGTTTGTGAAAAACGATTTAATGTCATTTTAACAACTTACTGGATTCTCGCCTAGGAAATACTCTTCAATTTGTTTACTTATATTGATCATTTGTTTTGGAGTTAAAGCTCTATATTTGGCCGCCAAAAACTCTATAATGGAATTCGCCAAAATTTATTGATGAACCGGTTGTAATATTTTCTTATCCTTATAACATTCTAAAATACTTTTTCCTTAGGCGGATTACTGCAGAATCTCTTCAATGTTGCACTGAAATTATTTAATATTAATTAGGACTTTGCATGAATTCTCTGAATTTACCGTAATAGTTTGACTTGGGAAGTCCTTAACAAACGAAGATGTGGAACTCGAATGGTTCTCAGAAGGAAGCTAATTTATCCACTGTAGAACCCTAGTGGACAAAGATTGTGTCTCAGGTGGTTAGAATTAACGCGTCTAAAGAAGGGTTAAAATGTAATTTGATAAAAAATATACTAAATATTTCACTTCAATTTTAATAAATTAATTTATCGCGCACAACTAAATAATAAATTCAAGAAACTCACCGGTCAATAACAAAAAAAATATGTCCCAGCTCCCAACTTTTTAATAAATTTAACAGCGGCACTCGACCATCACTGTTTCTATACTTTGCTCCATTTTTAACTTTAATTTGATGATCTCACTTCTTTGACGACTCAAACGATAATGGCCCTGAAATCAATCGCAAGTACGAAAGTAACTGTACATCGCGATCAGTAGAATAGTTTTTTCAAGTAGAAATAAAACTATGAGCGTTAGAGAAAACAAAAGAGATGCACATTCCATTGATTCAACTTGGCGACACGTTCGGCAGAAACAATTTGGCGGGTCATTTTTTTTTCTTTGATATTGAACGCATTTTTTGAACGTGTGAGGAGTTGATTGATTTGTTGCAAGAAACGCTTTTACGTTTCTTTCAACAGAAAACTGTTTAATTGACCTTTTTTTCGTTGACTATGCAATTAATTGCGATAGCAGTTCATTTTAACAGCGTACATTTCTTTCCGTGTAACCTGCATATTGACTTTCCACGCATCTGCAACTTGTCCCAAGAATAATAAAGTTTCACCCGACTTGTTGGCAATTTATTTAGTATTGTACAGAAAAAAAGTGTATAATTACTGTCCTCACTTTACTACAATTTTTTTACAATTTACTTTACTTTATTCCTTAAAGCTTGGATTACTTTCAGAATTTTCTCTGATTTTAAAGGAATTTCACACTGTTGTAAGACACAGCAGTCACAATTCTGAACGTTGCCTTTCTTCGGGATTTTGACACTATGATGTCCTCTTTTCATTTAATCCATCAGCTAAGTCCCTAACTGTTGGCTAACGGGTCGTGGGCTGTGGATGCGTGTACCGTTAAGGCCTAGAACTAGCGGATACATTGCACCCATTGCTTTTTTGTAAGTTCCGTCCCGTAGTTGCATTGAAACAGTGGAGTGCCGTATGACTTGGTTTTATGCATTTGTTTTGTTTTTTTTTTTTCCTTGGTTTTATTCATTTAGTATTATTAGTTTTTGTTTATATATTTATTTTCATTTCTTTTTATTTTTTTTTACATAGAATTTTAGAATTTTATAGCTAATTTGTTTGACATTGTCTTCGTTCCTTTTTTTTTTGTATTATTATTGACTGCTACTATCTTTTGTTGCGTTGTTTTTTCGTACTTTTCTAGTCCTCTATTTATTGCTTTGCTATGGTAAATTTTACCATTGAGCAACTGAATGTTCGGGGTTTGAGTGGTGCCTATTTATCCCTATACATCCATACTCAAATCGCCAGACCTGATGTATTAGCACTTTGTGAGACTAAAGTGCTACTTGGTAGTGAACAGTATCTTACTATCCCTGACTACCACCTCATACCTAAATTTTTCCAGCAGCGGGGTATCGCTATATATATACGGGATGTTGTAGCCTTCCAAGTTGTTTCCCATCTAGGTACCTGTACCAATCCAGAGTTTAACTACTCCTGGGTGAAACTTCAGGTCCAAAGGCAAATTATTTTCTTTTGCTATGTTTACAGAAGTCCGACATTGACAGTAGCAAAAACTAGAATAGAATTGGATAGGTTGTCTGAGTCTATTCAGGCTTTGTATGATGCAAACCCTGACGTTGAAATCGTTGTAGCGGGCGATTTCAACGTTCATAATGTTGCCTGGCTGAAACATTCTACCAATACGGACCAACAGAGTCAAGATACTGAGCTCTTCGCTTCACTAAATGGACTAGTGCAGTTGGTAACCGAACCAACTCGATTGCCTGAAATAGCAAACCATGCTTCAAACTTGCTTGACATTTTTCTAACGAATCATCCCGACAAATACTCTGTTTCTGTAATATCGCCATCCCCAGTTGGGAATACTGATCACTTTATGATTCGAGCACAATTTCCGATTTCAGTGGTAAATACATTAAAAGTCAAAGTTCCTCGAAGAACCATTTGGTGTTACAAAAAAGCAGACTGGGGAGCATTAAATCAGTTTTTCAAGGCCTTTAATTGGAAATTGTGTTTCGAGTCTAATAACTGTGATACAGCTTGTCAGCTTGTAACTGAAACCATCCTTAAGGGTATGGAACTCTTCATACCCTTTAATTACAAAGGTATCAAGCCGTCGAAGGATTCGTGGTTTACTATTGATTGTCTTACAGCCATCCGAAACAAGAAAAAATATTTTAAAATTTTTAAGAGCAACCCAACGTTTGCCAACAGATCTCATTACAAGATGTCAAGAAATACATGCAATTCGATTTTGAAGAAAGCTAAGTTTCAACACGACCAAAAACTTCGACAGAAAATTCTCGAATCGCCAAATGGCTCGAGATCGTTTTGGTCATTTGTTAAAACGGTTAACAGCAACCATGTTAAATCATCTACACCACCTCTTCTAGATGGGGACCGAAGTGTAGTCCGTCCTGTTGAGAAAGCCAATCTTCTCGCAGCAAGTTTCGCACGAAACTCCAGGCTACCAGCGACAAACCAGTCTCCCCCGCCGGTATCACCATCTGGATTTCGTCTACCTGAGATCCATTCTCGCACACGACTTATATCCAGAATTCTTCGTGAGCTCAACGCTCAGAAATCTGCAGATCCCGATGGTATTACCCCCCCTAGTCCTAAAAAATTGTTTTGCGTCCCTGGCTAAACCGCTGCGAGTTTTATTCCATCTCTCTTACTCTTCTGGACATTTTCCGCGCACGTGGAAAATGGCAAATGTTCAGCCGATTCCCAAGAAAGGTAACAAAGCGTTGCCCGCCAACTATCGCCCCATCGCCATTACTTCCGTTCTGTCGAAAGTGATGGAAACGGCTGTGAATCGCAAAATAGTCCGCTATCTTGAAGATAACAAACTTATCAATGATCGACAATACGGATTCCGTTCCGGACGGTCTACAGGTGACCTCTTGGTTTATCTGACTGACCGTTGGAACTCTTGCATCCATAAATTTGGCGAAGGTCAAGTTCTGTCGCTTGACATCGCTAAAGCGTTCGACAGAGTTTGGCACAATTGTCTCCTAGAGAAGCTCAAAGCAGTCGGTTTTAATAATAACCTTGTAAAATGGATCGAGAGTTTCTTACATGAACGCTCCATACAAGTCGTATTGGATGGGGTGGCATCTTCCCCCTCTCCCATAGATTCCGGAGTCCCCCAAGGCTCTGTTTTATCACCCACACTCTTTCTTATTTTTATAAATGACCTTCTGTCGTCCACGCACAATCCGATTCATTGCTTTGCAGATGATAGTACCCTGGATAACATCTATGAATTCGACTCGATTACTAACGCTCACCGTGTCCCGGTAGCATCTAAACGTGCCGAACTATTTGGATCATTGAACTCTGACCTGAATCTAATCTTGGAATGGGGCAGGATAAATAGAGTAGAGTTCAACACTTCAAAAACGCAGGCCTGTCATCTTTCCCTTAAACGTGATGTCCCGGCGTCGGTTCCTAATGTAACCTTCGGTGGTGTCCCACTAAACTCCTCCGAATACTTCTCACTCCTTGGCATCAAAATAAATAACCACCTTAATTGGAACCAGCACATACTTGACGTAGCACTTGACGCTTCCAAACGCCTAGGAGTTCTCCGAAGATGTAAAAAATATTTTACTCCCAGTGACTTAGCAAATATTTATAAGGCCTACATTAGACCACGCCTCGAGTACAATTCTCATTTATGGGCTGGGGCAACCAAAACGCAACTTGCAATGCTCGACCGTGTCCAGAGACAGGCGTTCCGACTAATTGGAGATGAAGCCATCACGGTTTCTATAGACTCCCTTGAGCATCGCAGAAATGTTGGTGTACTAAGCATTTACTACCGCTACTTTCATGGTAAATGCAGTGAGGAACTTGCTAAAATTATTCCTCCTCTGTACTCATTTCCTAGAAACACACGCCTATCATCAAGCGCACACGAGTTAACTGTTAAGCTTCCGACCTCCCGCACAGTGAAATATAGCCGGTCATTCATACCCCGAACTTCTAAGCTCTGGAATGCATTGCCTAAAGATGTATTCCCATTGTCATACGACCTTCGACATTTCAAACTCAACGTCCACCGGCATTTTAGGCTTTTCCCTCCTTTTGATCCCGACTAACCTCAACTCCTTACTCCTTTTTTTCCCTTACTGACATGACTGTGTAATTTACATTAAAGGGTGACCCCCTAAGTTGTGTTCGGCATTAAAAAAAAAAAAAATTCAGGTATGTTTTCCTTGATCATACACTTCAATATGGAGGAAAAAAATAGAAACCATTGAGCGATCAATTTAATTTAATTCATATTATTCTTTCCTGTTCCTGGTCATACATGTGTTACGCAGCATAATAACACTATAAATTGAGAGTTTCAATTGAAATCATTAATTCTTCTGTACTATTTAGCTAAATATTCGAGCTACTGCTGCAATTTCTTCTTCTTTCGACGAATGCAGCAGCATCACAGATTGTAAAAACACGCATCGCAAAAACACATATCGTAATCTGTTTCCTCAGTGCCACTGCTACCGGTCCATTTGTCCAAGAAAATTAAATTGTTACAAAATTGTAGTAAACTTTCTCTTGAAATTGCAACCGTCATAAATACTACATCGGCATTGCATTTAGCAGAATGTCGATAATTGCAATGTTGAAATGTGCCAAGATTTAGTATTCAGAAACACATGAACATGACTATTTGACATGATAATTTGAGGTGTGCATTACGCGTATACAAACGCTACACGTAAATACAAATGATCCGTCGAAAAGAACTCGCGGCACTTGTTGGCTTGTTATTAGCACAATTCCACGATCAACTTTAGGTGCTCCGTTCAGATTGAAATTGCATCGTATCCAGCTTTCTTTAATTTTACATAAAACTGAATTACGTTTAAGTTTTTTTTTCTTTGACCACAACCAATCAACATTTGTGTTTGTTACATCAATTTTGTAATAATTGCTGTAAGGAAAAAAAAATCGTTAATTTCCACCTTTCTACAATAATTTTGCGAATTTACTGAAGTTCCCAACTAAATGAAAAAGTATATAATCAATCGAAATTTCAGCAATTTTAAAGATTTATTAAATTAAAAAAAAAAAAAACAAACTATGAAATATGAATAAAAGTATAATCCGATCCAATGATAAAAATATTATAAAAGGAAAAGGTAGACAAGATTTGCAGAATTTTATTGCTAAGTTCAATCGTTAATTTAATTTGGGTTATAAATTCAAGAAAATTGTCCCATTTATAAGCAAATTTCGTCGTAATTTAAGCTGTTTGGTGGTAACAAAAAAGTCACACCTCAACATGAGCCGTACATTATTAAGGTTTAAAGCCGGAAGAGCCAATCTATATTGCTTAGGTTTAACTATAGACTATTACTTCCGGTTACACCTTTAAGGTGAACCAGACACTTAAAAATTAATATTAGGTCTACACTATTCAGTGATGGGTATTAAATGATGCTAAATATTTTGCAGCAAAACAATATTTATGGAATTTTCGGGTAAGGTCGATAATGTGGGTATGTTAAATTTTTTTAAATTATTTGATAACTGAGCACAACATCCATGGTGCTCAGAATACGCCTTTTCCAAAAATCGACATGATTGAAGAATGGAAATGGAAAAAAGATATCCTTGCAATTAAGGGAAAAAATTTAATATGTATGTAGTAATTGGGTTTAGGGAAGATTGGTGTGAACAGGAAGTGCGATTTAAAAAAGAAAACACGACGTCTATGATAAGATACTTTATTTCTTACGACCGTCTCCGCCTAACGTTGCTTCTCGACTGCCTGATCCCTTTTTCCGCTCCATCTTCTATCTCTCTCGATCCTACATCTCGGCCGTCCTGCTCGCAACATCGCCCTCGATGTTTTCTTGATCATCGTTCTCGTCCTCGGACGGGTTTCAAAATCCGCTTTCTCGTCTTGGTTTCGAGGATAAGGCTTCATATTATCTGCCGAAGGACTCGTTTTGTTTGGGCCTTCGTGTTCACCCAACTTTTTCACAACATATCTCTCATTTTGCAAAACAGAAACAACTCTGTAAGGGCCCAGGAACTTGCCATGTAGTTTTAATCCTGATCCGAATTCACTGCGACAATGTCACCCACGCTATATTCACAGGCTTTCTTTCGCTTCCGGTTATACGAGATACGTTTTTCCTCTTGTACTCTTTGGATCTGTTGAGTTGCCTTCGCTCGAAGTTCGGAACGTTCCTGACTGAGGGCATCCCTTAACTCTTTCTCGATCAGCTCCTTGAACCTCAGATCATCTTAAGCCGCATCGAAGTTCCGATCATCAGCTGAAACGGTGTTGTATCAATGCTTCGACAATATGAAGCGTTCACATATTGCTGAACGCGTGGCACGTATTTGTACCAATCTTCTGGTTTCGGTGCTGCCAATTTCGTCAATATGGGGATTATTGTCCGGTTGACCCGCTCGACCTGACCATTTCCGCGTGGAACAACCTTAGTAATCGTGACATGTTCAATGGCTTCGTCTTTGCAGTATTCCTCGAAGAAATTAGACCGGAACGCAGAACCTCGGTCCGAGATTATGCTCTTCGAGTTTCCGAAGATTCCAGCTTGGCTTCTCAACTTTATTACCACCTCTTCGCTCGTCGTAGACTTTGTCGGATTCAACCATATAAACTTGGTGTAAGCATCCACCACTACAAAAATATGATTATAGCTCTTCCTCGTGGTGACCATCGGAACCAGATGATCCACATGATATGTGTCCAAGGGCTGAGTGCCTTTCTGGATGGGGTGTAGAAGTCCTTCTCCTTTGCCTTTCTTCTTTTCAGCTAAGATACAGTATATGCAATTATTGACGAACTTCTCTATCTTCGGTCTCATATGCGGAAACCAGAACTCTTGCCGAACGGTATGTTCCACTTTTTGTGTACCAAAATGTCCATTGTCGTGTGCTTGTCGAATTACGTCATATTGCATAGACCTTGGCACGACGAGTAGTGTCATTCCTTCATGATTCCGATACAGAATACCCTTTCTGATGCGATAACCACTCTCCTTTCCTTCCTTGACTTCCTTCACCGTCGTCATTAATGATCATCCTCCTGCGCTTTTCGTATTCAGCTTGATATCGCATCGATTCCTCGATCAACTGCACCAATTGCCACGGGATTCCGACTTAAGACATCAGCGTGTCGCATCGCTATTCCAGAACGATGTTCGATGGTGTATTGGCATTCTTCGATCATCACTGCTCAACACCCTACTCTCGAGCTTGTGTCCTTTTAAGCCATCGTTAGGGCAAAAGCCTTACAATCTGTGACCACCTTGAAATGAATTCCGAGTAAATACACTCTAAATTTCTTCAACGACTTAATGACTGCGAGAATTTCCAATTCGTAACTTGTGTATTTTTCTTGGGTGGGCGTCGTGGTCCAGCTTGCAAAATATACCGGATGCATCATCCCATCGACCCCACACCTCTGCATCAAGATAGCTCCCAATCCGTGTTTGGACGCATCAGTGTGAAGTTCTGTTTCTGCTCCTACACGGTAAAGAATAAGCACCGGATAATCAGATAATATCATTTTTAACCGGATAAAGGCCTCTACCTACCTGGGACCAAACTCGAACGTTGCGTCCTTCTTGAGAAGCTGGGGTAGCGGTTGCGCTATGGTTACGAACTTTGGGATGAACTTTCGGAAGAAAGAAGCTTTGCACATTTAGAACTTTCCTTGGCGTCGGAAATTTGATTATCACTTGAACTTAATGATCAGATGGACGAATTGTCCCGTCTTAAATGATGTACCCTAAGTATTCAACCCGTCTGCGAAGTAGGTTACATTTTGCCCAGTTAAATATTACTCCGTGCTTACTCGCTATATCTAAGACTCTTTTTAATTTCATTAGATTCTCCGCTTCATCCTTGGCTGGTATAATCAAATCGTCAAGATATACCGATACAGTCCCATCTGCTTACAACGAGCTGAATACGACTCAGATGTGCCTCTGGAAAACAGGCGGTGAGTTACTCAAAGCAAATGGAACTCTCAGAAACTCGAAGTGACCGTCGGGGGTGATGGAAGCCGTAAATTCAATACTGGTACTCTTAATCGCAACGTGCAAGAATCCATTTTTGAGATCCAACGTACTGAAGACTCGGGCATGCTGCAATCTATCCAGTTGATTCTCGATTAAAGGAAGAGGGTATCGGTCCCTGATTATTTTACGGTTCAGCAGTTTGTAGTCTACGCATAGCCTCATACTTCCATCTTTTTTCTGCACGAAAACAATGGGGTTAGCGTAGTCGGATGTGCTCGGTCTGACTATGCCTTCTTGCATCCATTCTTTTACGATTTTGCTCACTACCTGTCGATGTACTTCTGACAGTCGCTGGAAATTTTGATGTACTGCTACGTCGTCCTTGAGCACCAAACGCATTTTCACTCCAAAATCTTCTGTCTTATGTGGACTGTAATTAGCCACCATCTGCTTCACTTCGATTTGTATGTCTCTATCTTTGACGCGATCCACTGGTACAGCATCAGCTAACTCTATACTTGCATCCTCATAGTTCAGTTCGTTTGAAGTGACATTCTTAATCTGCGTACAGTTAGCCTGTCCTTGTTTTAGGTGAATTTCCACGGAATTCGCCAGATCGCTTCCCAGGATTATATCATACGAAAGTAGATGGTCGGGCACAACATGAATAACGAGTCTGATTGGGAAGTTATCCAATACCACGTCGGATTAAAAACTGCCAATTGTATACAGCTCATCTGATCCTACTCCTTTGAATAGTATAGTAGCCAATTTCATCTTTGGTGAACCCAGCATCACATACTTTGACCACGTTGTAATGTGCAGGTCGCTTCCAGAATCAATCAAAACCTTCAAACTTTTACCAAGGATCGTCACATCTTTATATATTTTCCTACTATTCGTTGTCAACGCATCACATGTACTTTTCGCTTTTGGACATTATCTTGCTCTAAGTCGGAAATCGTTGCACTTAAAGCATTTAAGTCCTTTTCCTATACTCGAACAGTCAGTCTTCAAATGTAATGTTTCGCCGCAGTTAAGGCATCGCTTTACCTCTTTGGAACCTGTTGCGCGCGGGAACTCTTGTCTAATCTGCTTTTCTGATCGAACCTTGTCGTATATCATTTGTTTTTGTCTTGTAGGACCCTTCTTCATTTTTTCGTACAACAGAAACTTTTTCCGCAGCTCATTGATAGTGCTCGCTCCATAGAAAATAGCTTTATTCGATTCATCATCTTGTACACCCTCTATAATATATTGCATCTTTGCCTCCATCTCGATATCCGCGTGACTAGCCATGTCTAACATTCGGTAGATATACTCCTGGAAGGTTTTGTCATTCTTCTTCTTGGCTAAGCCAAGGTTCCGGTGTACATCTTTGCTACTAAGAGTTTGTGCAAACTCACTCATCAAAGCCGCCTTGATATCTCTCCACGATTTCGTTGCACTCGAAATTTATAAACAGTTTCGCCGATCCCCGTAGCAATCGTTTTGCGTAGATAACCTTCTGGATGTCTGTCCATTGACATAAGACAGCTGTTTCATCGAAGTTTTGAGCCCATTTCCGGACATTGCGATTTCCATCGCCACTGAAAGTTTCGAGCGCTTCTTCAACATCTTTGAAAGCAAGAGTCGGCTGAAGATATTTAATCGGTGGTGCACTGACAGCTGCATGTTCAATCGGTCGTAATGGAATGACAGTAAAATCGTTGTCCGCCGCATTCACTTGTTCACTGTCTTCAGATTTTTCGTCTTCGCTCTTTTCGTTATCGACAACTTCGGCGTCATCCTTCCGTAGAGCTGCTGCCAACCTGGAACATAATTCTTTCTTGTTGCGCTCTTTTTTTTTTATATATATAGCTCGCGTCGTAAACACACACTTCGTTCTTTGCGTTCGTTCTTTTCTTTTTTTGTACTTTTTCACTTTAACTCCCGTATTCCGGTTAAGCCCCCAGAAATGATCGTGATCTGATGCGAACCGATAAAAAGGGTGGAGGTGCGGTTCTAATTGCTGTTAATAACGACATTCTATCTTTACGTTGTCTGGTCTTCGACTCTCATCCCATCGCAAGTATTGTGGTGAAAGTTAGACTTTCTTATAATAGTTTTCTCTACCTTTGTTCCGTTTACATTCCTTGTAGTTCTAATGTAATTACACTTGAGCACTTTTTTGATGATCTTTCTATCTTCATTATCAATATTGATCTGGGTTCGAAGTTTTTGATCTGTGGGGATTTCAACTTACCTATGGTCTCCTGGAACAATAGTGCTACTCTTCCTGTGTCTCAAAACTCATTATCCTCCTGCATTTCCTCCTTCATGAGCCTTTGTAGCGTTTCTCAGCATAATTTCATCAGAAATTATAGAGATACATTATTGGACCTGGTATTTTCTAATATCCCTTTACCTGATGTGAGCGTTTTCTCGACCTCTGGTTTAGTTCCTCCCGACCCTTATCACCCGCTTTGAGAATATGGATTAACATCTGTAGGCGAAACAGTACTGTTGCTTCTCCGACATCCAAGCTCAATTTCCAAAGGGGAAATTATTTGGAAATCAGTCGCTTGATGGGTGATATTAATTGGGTGGAGGTGTTCTCTGGATTTTCTGTAAACCCTTCGACATCAATTTTTTATGATTACATTAACGACTTCATTCAGAATCATGTACCTCGCAAGCACTTTTCTTCAAAAAGCTATCCTGTTTGGTTCACTCCTGAAGTTATCAGGAGCCTACGTCTAAAAAACTGCTTACACAGGAAATTTATTCGTTCACAGCTACAATCTGACTACAAAAAATTTTCTAACCAGCGTTCCATTGTTAGAAAGTGTATCAGGTCTGCCTTCTCTTTTTATGTTTCTTCACTGGAGTCTAGTTTAGCTCGAAATGAAACGTAACCCTTCTGGGCTCATGTTAAAAAATGCAAAAAAACTCAGGAACCTCAATCTGCTCTTAGATATCATAATACTGTAACCACCGATAGCCAAGCTATATGCAACCTTTTTGCTGAATATTTTGCTGCTGTGTCTAAAAACTCGGGCACTGAACTTGATTATACTTTTAATGTTTCCAGTCATAGTTCCATTAGTTCTATTTTTGTATCTTCAATTGATGTTTTAAATGTTATTTGCTCCTTAGATCCTAAAACAAACGGTGGTTGTGATGGCATTCCTAATTTTTTCGTAAAATCATTAGCTGTTGAAATTTCTTTTCCCCTTTCGATTATCTTCAATAGGTCCTTAAGGGTGGGTGTTTTTCCTGACGTTTGGAAACTAATGTAATACCTATCTTCAAGAAAGGTGACTCAAAGGACGTCTTAAGTTTTTGCCCTGTTTCTATGCTTACTTGCTTTATCAAAATGTTTGAACGGCTTGTGCACAATGCTATTAGCGACAATCTAGGTCACCTCATATCGTCCTATCAACATGGCTTCGTTAGAGGAAGGTCTACAACTATAAATCTTCGCGAGTTCACAAACTTCATTGCTAAATCTTTCGAGCTCCGTTAGTCTGTTCACACTGTTTATACTGACTTTGCAAAGGCTTTCGACACTGTTAATCACATTATTCTAATTGAAAAACTTGAACTATATGGGATTTTAGGCAAGTTACTCGACTGGATATCTTCCTACTTATCTGATCGTAGTATGCGTGTTTCTTTTAAGGGTCATACTTCTTCTGTATTTTCGTCCACGTCTGGTGTTCCTCAGGGGTCAATTCTCGGTCCTCTTTTGTTTCTTTTTTTATAAATGACTTGTCCCAGTTTTTGTCTTCTTCTTGTCTCCTTTATGCTGATGACCTCAAAATTTTTCGTGTGATTAATTCCCCTATAGATCGCAATATTTTACAATCTGAGTTTGATAATCTTCATATGTGGTGTTCGTTAAATGACTTAGATTTAAACATTGATAAATGCTGCGCTATGTTATACTCACTTAAACTTGTAACTCCTGAGCTTTCTTATAATATTGATGGAACTAGACTATCGGAAGTGTCGATAATGAAGAATCTTGGTGTGACATTCGATGGTAAACTGTGTTTCACAGCTCATTACGAGCAGATGAACAACCAAGCTTACCGTCTCTCTGGTTTTGTCCTTCGATTGTCTTCAACCTTCTCTCGTGCTAGTACTGCTGTTCTGCTGTTTACGTCTCTAGTTCGAAGTATTTTAGAATACTGTTCTGTTGTTTGGAGTCCTCACCATATGTGTCATTCTCTCGCTATTGAATCCGTCCAACGTAAGTTCACACGATCTTTATTTTTTTGTTTTAAAAAACCGTATGCTGACTATTCCTCTAGGCTTTCCGAGCTTCATCTTCATCCTTTATACGTTCGCAGAAGTTATATTGAGGAATGCTTTCTTTACAAGGTTGTAAATGGTTTGGTCATGACTAATTTCGTAGATGAGCTTACTTTTAGAGTTGATAATGTTAATACGCGTTGTTTAAATATTTTTTATCCTCCACGCGCTTTACTTGCGGTTTATTTCTACTCTCCTGCAGTAAGACTTCAGCGCAATCACGACAATTTACAGCTTGGTCCTTTGAGCATTTCTTTTAACGCTTTTAAAGAAAAACTTAAAAATTTATTTTTTCATTAATTTTTGGTGAATACTTTTTGTTTCGATACTTTTAGCTTTTTGGAAATTTTTTATTTGTTTTTATTTTTTGTAATGTATTATTTTTCACTTTTCTTCCTTTTAACCTCCCTAGCTATTGTGTAATTGAAATGTTTGTTTTGTTCAATGGCTAATAAATTAAATTAAATTAAATTGTAGTAATTGGGCTTAGGGAGGATTGGTGTGAACAGGAAGTGCGATTTAAAGAAGAAAACACGACGTCTTTGATAGGATACTTTATTTCTTACGACCGTCTCCGCCTAACGTTGCTTCTCGGCTGCCTGATCTCTTTTTCCGCTCCATCTTCTATTTCTCTCGATCCTACATGTATTACTAAACGCGGCATTGTTGTTAAATCGCTTTCTCAGTCGCGATAATTTTATTCGTAATTAATTTATAATGTTTTACACAAAACACACGTTAACTCCCAAACTCATCAAGATAGAAAGTTCATTTTTGGGTAGATTGTAGATGGCTGCGGATCTCAGACTTATTTTGGGGAGTGAAAGAGTTAAGGGGCAGGTGGGGAGAAAGCTAAAACAGAAAACTAAGAAATCGAATATCCTAACCATGGCTCTAGCTAGGAAACTGAAAATGTACATAGAGGGGTTTGGGAGACAAACTTTAAAAATAATTTAATTTTTTATCCATTGGGTCCGCAAAGGGGGGACTAAGCACAGATTGTCGGCCGATTTTTTTTTAAATGATCATATCTTCGAATTAACTGATCATAAGAAATTTATATTTTGGGAGCATTAAGATGGCATATAGATCCACCAGAATGAGCTTAGAGGGAAGCTAATTATTGTAAAGAGGAGGGGGGCGGGTATAAAGAAAAACACTTACAAATTGATATCTTGGCTATTTCTTATGCTATGTAATTGAAGCTCGGAACATCTATTAAACTATACTAGGGAATCATGAGAAAAATATAATATTTGTATAAAAATGATGCACTTTCCAAAATTTCAAACCATTATATCTTAAAATTGAATACAGATATCAATTTGGAATTTTGTCAGATTGTAGAAGTACATACATAGATCGCGCCTGCCCCCTTCCTGCCCCCTCCCTACCCCCTCCCTACCACCTCCCATACAAAAGTATGATTTCGACGAATTTCAGTAAATCAACTAATAACCAACAAATTAAAAGCCACGAACTTGAAATTTTGTACGAGCAGCTTACAATAGATAGGAAATAAAATTGCTTCACAAATTTTACGATTCCCTTACCGCCTCTACCCCCTCCTATACAAATGATTGGTTTCGTGAATGTAAAATACACCGAATTTTATGAAAACTCTATGCAACTTCGTTTATGAAACTGATATTCTATACAGAGGATATTGGACGCGATTCAAGCAATCAATTCAAAAATTATTAATATCCATCCACCCTTACTATCACCCCTCCTACCTCTCCTCACAAAAACCCAAACTTGCATAAATAAACGAATGAAATATTGATTCTATGTACTGGAGCTATTGATCGTAATAGCAGTTAAGTGTTAAATAATTGATAACAGCCCTGCTCTAGAACCCCCATTCAAATAGTGTTCCCTATCCACCCTAATCGGCACATTGTCATCCCACGTATTCTTAACTTGTCCCAAGAATAATAAAGTTGCGCACGACTTGTTGGCAGATTTTTTTTTCATAACCTGGAAGAACTAAAAAAAAATCGAGAGATTCATTGGCAAAGCAAATTTTTGGTATAATATAATTATCATCATAATTATTTGAAATGAACTCCAATTTCAAAATTTCAGTCAGGCTTTAATTTCGCAATGAGTACGACTTTTTAGCTTATAGATAAAAAAATATAATTTCCATTAAAATCAGAGTTGATTCGAACGCGGTCTTCTGGATTATAGCAAAGTTATTTGACAATGCAAGATATGCAAAATATTTCTGCAAAAAAAAAAAGATTGCTACCGTGTTATCGGCATCATACACCAAGTGCCATTATTATTATAATTGACTGCAGTCACCTGTTTACTACCTCATAAAACACTCATAACAAAAAACTTAGTCATAATTATTTGACACCTTGTAATGTGAATATGCCGTATTATTCTGGAACAACTTTTTCTTTAAGAAAAAAAAGGTGTTAACAAAACCAGTCCAAAGTCATCATCGAAATTTTGGTATTGAAACTTATT
Source organism: Chorisops tibialis (assembly GCA_963669355.1). Taxonomy (NCBI): domain Eukaryota; kingdom Metazoa; phylum Arthropoda; class Insecta; order Diptera; family Stratiomyidae; genus Chorisops; species Chorisops tibialis. The sequence continues at coordinate 10,489,777 of OY770262.1, read as the reverse complement.
TTACATTAAACACGCTGTGAATTCTTAGAATTGCTTTTTAGCAGAAATGATATCAGAAGCTTTTATAGTGTTTTTGTTTTCTGCCTTGTCTTATGTGATGTATGATTCAACTTGAGTTTAAGAAAACATTTATTCATAATAACATCTAGTATCGCTACACTATATAGTTAGCTTTGTCGACCGTCCGTCACAGTAAAGTTTGACGTCGGATATTTCATTTCGATTGAATTTGCATGCGCAATGTTCGTTGAGATCGATATTACTTAATAATTTACGATTTCGTTTTGTTTCTGCTGCTAGAGTATCGGAAATCTTATACTTTGCTCTTTTTCCAAGGGTATAATTATATTTCCCATGTGTGTATAGTATTGACGTACATCAACTTTCTAATAGGCGTTTTACAAAAGTTGTTTATAACGAATATCATCATAGTTGAAAACAAATTAATAACCAAAATAATTATTTTGTAGTTAATTTCACAAAATGCCGTATATAAATGTGAAAGTGTTTTATGTTTGGCAGAATGTCTTAAGGCTCTTCGATACTTGATATCTTCTTCTTTTTTTTTTTCTTTTTTTGCGAAATTTTGCACTTCTAAAGTTCTCATATTAGTTACCGAGGTTTTGTAGTTCAACTCGCGAAAGCATATTTTAATGTGAAAATTAAAATTTGATTCATTTACTTCCTAAATTTCAAATTAGTGCGCAGTTATTTCAGTTTTCGCTGTAAATTAAATTGCAAAAATTTAGTAACTAATGTAGAAATGTATACGACTGGACGAAAGTGCACATTTATATTACTTCAAAAGTGCAAGATTTAGCAAAAAACATCAAACAAGAAGAAGAAAGGTATAGAATCGCCTTAAGACGTTCTAGGAAACATGAAAGGCGTTCTCAAATCCGGCCCCTACTTCTAAAATCTCGGCATTCCTTCTAACACCTCCCATACGAACGGTACATTTTAAAAATTTTAATGATTTATCGATTTTCATGCCAAGTACAAAAGCTATCGCTGAGAAATTTGAAATGCTTACATGTAGTCTCAAAATCAATAAATATTAATAAAAAGTTCTCCTTCTATCACCTCTCATACAATTATCTTGATTTCGCGATGCACATTAAATCAATTCAATTCATTCAATTTCCTCGCTATGTATTGTAAAGCTAAAATTTATGTAAAAAACATAACAGGACTACGATTGGGCGTAAAGCCCAATCGTGCGATACTCTAGATGAAAGAGAAATTTTTTGATTGTAAGAAATTTTGAAGGGGAAGTGGTGGAGGGGGTGACGACATTGAATTACTTTTTTCACATCACGCTAGAGTTGCCACCAAAATGTTTTATACAAAATTTAGAATTAAAAAATGTAATTGGTACTGAGAAAATTTAGTAAATTTGTGCAGTTTGTATGGAAGGTGGTAGAAGGAGAGAGCCTTAATGGCTTTTTAGAAATAACTAAAAACATCATGTTTTTGACATGTTTTAAATTGCAGATCAGTAGCATTCATACTTTTCAGGAAAATCGATTTTTTGTGAAGCTGTTAAATTGTGTCAGATTGTATGGAAGGTGGTAGAAGGAGTGAAGCTAATCGTCTAATTTTTTCCGGTCTTACTTATAATTCTAAATAAATATTTAGTGCACAATTTGGGCTTGATCAATTTTATACGTACTGAGTAAATTTGTTTCTAGTATTTCATGAAAAAGTGCAGTTTGTATGGGAGGTGGTGGAAGGAAGGGGAGGACTCAAATATCATTTATTCAGTAGATTGGAATCACCATGACAGTAGTATATTCCACATTTCAGATCAATAGCATTTATAATTTTCGAACAAATTCGTTTATTGTCAAATTACGAAATTATTTTATTTTGTATGGGCGGGGTTAGAATCATCTAATTTTTTTTGATTTTATTAATAATTCCAAATAAATATTTGATGCACAATTTCAGCTCGATAAATTTTGTACGTACTGGGTAAAGAGCATTTCATGAAAAACTGCAGTTTGTATGGGAGGTGGTGGAAGGAGGGTGACGACAGAAAAAATTTTTATACAGAAGATTGAAAACATCATAAAAATATTACATTCAAAATTTCAGATCAATAGCATTTATACTTTTCGAGTAAATCCGTTTATTGTCAAATTACGAAATTGTGAGTAGTGGGTATATGGCGTTTCTGGACCGGAAGTGAACTGCCAGATTGAGCTTTTGAGGGGAAGTGAACTGTCAGATTGAGCTTTTGAGGGGAAGTGAACTGTCAGATTGAGCTTTCGTGGTGAATTGAACTGTCAGATTGAGCTTTCGTGGTGAATTGAACTGTCAGATTGAGCTTTCGCTGTTTCTTCAGAGATGGCAGTAGCAGTATCCCTAACTGACTTTTTTTTTGAAATGCCAAGATTGATAAGAGTTGTACGAATTATGATTCATATATGATGAAATTGATATTTACATTGATAGGACTGTGGACTTTAAGAATGCTTTCGTTGTTTATATTGTGAAATAGGTTGTGGTCAGCATGTTTAGTTTTACGGATTAGGTTTCATATATGATGAAAATTGATAGATTGTGTGTATGGAGATTGTTATTGTTATTAATAGCGTGATATTATTTTATGACGTCATCATCGATTAGGAATAATTCTTTCGAATTGTTTATGGCCTAGAGTATTCATATGATAGGTTGTTTACATTTTTTTGTGTATGGAATTTTTTGGTTTACGAGTGAGATTGATATGAAAATTTCACCTCAATTCGCTAACATATATGATCATTTTTTGATAAACGAGTTCAAGCTCTTGCACATTACCTGCTTAGATACACCTTGGTACCCCTTTACCTGTCGATATTAATTTTAGAGTAGATTATTGGTTATTGGTTGTAAGAGATTATTGGTTGTTGGTGAGTATATATATTGGTTAATGGGAGAGAGAGAGAGAGATGATGTATTGGTATTGATCCAGATAGGATGCTGGATAGGGGGATGTTGAATTAGTCCAGATGGGGTATAGATTGTGGTGTATGTGTATGTGTGTGTGTGTGTGTGTGTGTGTGTGTGTGTGTGTATGTGTGGAGATTGTTATTGTTATTAATAGCGTGGTATTATTTCATGACGTCATCATCAATTGGGGTTGCCATAATGTCAAAAAAAAAAAAAAAAAAATAAAAAGAAAAAATAAAAAAAAAATAAAAAAAAATAAAAAAAAAAATAAAAAAAAAATAAAAAAAAAAAAATTATTATAAAAATATATATTTATAATAAAAAATTATAAATTACATTATTTTGCTTTTCTTTTTATTATTCCACTTTTACTTAATATTATTACACTGCTTCTTCACTTACGAACACGAATAAACACGATCGTTTGTTATTGCAATTAGTTTTTTCTTGTGTGGTCAGCATATTTCCGATTGTATGGAAAAAGATCCATTCTGCTTGTTTGTGTGTGGTCAGCATATTTTCGATGATGAAATTGATATTTACATTATCAGGAATAAACACGTTCGTTATCAATTGAAATTTAAGTTTGGTGGTTTTAGGTTTCATAGAGGCTAAAGTTAGCGATTGAATTCTGTGTCAGTAAAAGTAGGTAAGAATTTTTTGTTATTATTATAGGTTGCTTATAAATAATTGTTTATAGTTTTGCGGTTCTTTGTTCTTATGGAAAAAGATCCATTCTGCTTGGATATAAGCATATATTATATAAACTAATATTCAAATAATAATAATAATAATTTTTTTAGATTACAAAACATGTTTGAAATGGAATCACAAGCACTATTCGATGAGATGATTGACGTCGAGGGTTCCGATGCACTTAAAGAATTAAATTCTTTAAATTCAAAACCGCTCCTCAAGGTGAAGGATATGGAACCATACAAACTATATAAGATAGTTAACGCGAAGAAATGTAGGACGGAATTTGGATCAAGTATATTACTTGAACTGGAAGATAATGAAGTATTTTTACCATCGAGATATAGTAAATTATCAAAAGAGACTTTAGCACAACTCAACACACAAAATTACAGCGAGGCTAGAGGACCCTCAACCGGAAAAAGCCACCAGATGCTCTTTTCATATTACAAGTTCTAATTAAATGATCAAAGGAGAAAAAAAATAACAAATAAAAAAAAAAAAATGTATTTCTAATAAAAAAAAATCAATTTTAATAAAATAAAATAATAATTATAAAAAATTTAATCATATATTATTTTTCTTTGACTTATGATATTTCCATTTCATAAAGTTGTTTTACACTTCTAGCATCGATTATTTCGACATCGGATTTGTATTCTGCGTTCTGAATCCGAATAAGTTCCACTTCTCCACTGCTAAGAATTCTTTCTTTCAAAGTTGCTATCATAAGTATAACGGATTGTAAGTAGCAAGCCGTCTTGGAACTGTAGTTTGAAGTGCCTGTAAAAAAAGGCCGTTCACTTTCAATAATTCCAGCAATTTCACGTTCTTTTTTTTAAGTAAATCCTGCATAAAACTCTCAATTGCTTCTTGAACAGTAACGTATTTCTCCTCTGGCTTTGTTGTTGTTGTTGTTGTATTTTTTTAGTGGTGTTGTTGTTGTTATTGTTGTTATCATTGAAATTTGCAGTATAGTTACGCAACATGACGTAATCCATTGGACTTACACAAAATGACGAAATCAATAATAAATTTGCAGTATAGTTACGCAACATGACGTAATCCATTGGATTTACACAAAATGACGAAATCAATAAGTCTTATGAAGTAGTTGAACACAAATAAAATACTTAGTAAAAGAGATGCAGCCCACCACCTACGACCAAACTTATAAAGCTGAAATAAAATGGAGCTAGAAAAGTACTTGGCATTTTTAATTAAATATAATTCCATCTTGTTGGAAGAACACCGCAAAGAAATTCTAAGAGATATACTATTTTTAATACAATACAATAAAATGGATGAAGCAAATTCAAAATACGGAAGACATTTCATCAGCTGTCCTTGGTCTAAAGATGACGCAAAATCCGGACCAGATACATGCGCTTGTCATAGTGTTTATCGGAAATACAACAACGTTAAACGACTTATAAAATTTTACAATAGGTTAAGAAATGAAAGTTGTAAAGATTGATTTTTTCCTTTTATTCAACAATAAAACATATATTTCATTAAATTTGATTTTGTATTTTTAGCACCAGATTAAAACTTCATTAGGTTTAGTTAAATTTTGCATTTCTTTAGCATAAAATCCGACTTCGACTTCATGGAATTCTATATACTTCTTCTTCTCTCTGCTGATGCATCTTAAAGTTAGTGTCCCCGTATTGAATTCTTCCAACACTTTATCGCTACATTTATTATATCGCGAAGGTAAAAACAGTCTCATTCTATTCTCCAGTTCTACGACAATAGCTTTTCTATATTTAGAATAAGAGAAAAAATGACATCCATATCTAGAATAAAAGAAAAAAAAATGAAAAAAAAAATTTTTTATTATACAAATTAGAGACTTACCGGGGTATCATTCTTTCACCTGCTGTGATACAGTATCGCTTTCCCAACTTCAAGTCCGATATTTTAATAATAATAATCAATTCTTTACAACTCGATAGTTCGTTACTAGTTTCCATTGTGTTCTTGCTCTATTTAATATTTTTTTTTTTAACTGATCTATTTATATTAATTTCTTATCATTAACTAATAATTTCCATCCCTCCTAACAAGTGTACTGCCTTGAAACTGCTTTGTACTGCTTTAATACTACTTCTATACTGAGGTGTACTGCCTTGAAACCAACTAATACCACCTTGAAACCAACTATACAGCTACACAACCAACCAAACAACTACACAGCTATACAACCAACCAACTATACAGCTATACAACCACACAGCTGTACAACCAACTATACAGCTATACAACCACACAGCTGTACAACCAACTACACAGCTATACAGCTATACAACCAACCAACTATACAGCTTTACAACCAACCAACTATACAGATATACAACCACACAGCTGTACAACCAACTATACAGCTATACAGCTATACAACCAACCAACTATACAGCTGTACAACCAACCAACTATACAGCTATACAACCACACAGCTGTACAACCAACTATACAGCTATACAACCAACCAACTATACAGCTGTACAACCAATCAACTATACAGCTATACAACCACACAGCTGTACAACCAACTATACAGCTATACAACCACACAGCTGTACAACCAACTACACAGCTATACAACCAACCAACTATACAGCTGTACAACCAACTATACAGCTATACAGCTATACAACCAACCAACTATACAGCTGTACAACCAACCAAGTATACAGCTATACAACCACACAGCTGTACAACCAACTATACAGCTATACAGCTATACAACCAACCAACTATACAGCTATACAGCCACACAGCTGTACAGCCACCTATACAGCTATACAGCTATACAACCAACCATCTATACAGCTGTACAACCAACCAACTATACAGCTATACAACCACACAGCTGTACAACCAACTATACAGCTATACAACCAACCAACTATACAGCTATACAACCACACAGCTGTACAGCTATACAACCAACCAACTATACAGCTATACAACCTACTATACAGCTATACAGCTATACAACCAACTATACAGCTATACAACCACACAGCTACACAACCAACTATACAGCTATACAGCTATACAACCAACCAACTATACAGCTGTACAACCAACTATACAGCTATACAACCACACAGCTGTACAACCAACTATACAGCTATACAACCAACTATACAGCTATACAACCAACCAACTATACAGCTATACAACCAACCAACCAACCAACCAACTTGTAATCACATTGATTCTCGAATATTTAAAAAAAATCTATACTTTTTTCCCTACAACACTCAGCAGTCATGTTTCTAAATTTATCCAATATTAAGTACAACTATAATCAGACTTTGATTCGGTGAAATGTTTAAAATTTCTATAAATATGCAAGATATACGAATTTTTGTTTAGTCATATCATAATCATCATATCGATGACCTTGATCTTGGATGGAAACACTTTTATCTTAAACGCAGAATATTTTCCTCTATCTCCTCTCTGTTGGAATATGTAAAGTTGACGATATTGTAGAGTTGAATACAATTCAAATGTAGTGTAATTTTAAAAAATAGAAAATAAGAAATTGGCTTTATGTGCTGAAAAATGTAAAAAAAGGTTTCTAATTGTGATTGAAACAAAGCTGTTATATATTAAGAATTATATTTATTATTATCTTAAATTCTAAATATCACAATGTCTCTCTTATCATCTAAATGGCTTAAAGCTATCTTATTAATACATGCAGTATAAATTTTATATAACTTAGACCTAAATATATACATATTTTATTATTATTTTAAATTTAAATTTTATAATGTCCCCATGCATATGTACTAATTTTATCATCCTTAATTAACCTCTTATCATCTAAATGGCTTAAAGTTATCTTATTAATACATTCTGTATAAATTTTATGAAGCTTAGATCTAAATATGTACATATTTCCTCTAAAAATTTTCTCCCTATATAAACATTCTCTATAATTGTCTATTGTCAATATGTCTGTTGCAGTCTTTTTAACACCTTTGGCCTTTTTTATAGTTTTACTATTATCTATACTTATAGAATACATTTTCGATCGTAACCCTATAAATTCCTTTATTATTTTTCCGTGCGTCTCGTCTTTCATTAGTCCTAATATTTTGCAATTTTTCAAAGGAATGTTATAGGGATTGTCTTTCGAATATTCTGAAGTATCAAAGTGTCTGTCAATGTCGTCTAAAATGTCTGTATAAAAATCGTCTGTCTGAATTGTATAAATAAATGAATCCGTATCCATATAGTTTAGAAGAACATTGTTCGTGTATTTGGGTTTTATGTAGTTGTAGTGGAAGTCGTACATCTTTAGCTTGGAAATATCAAGAACGGTAAAACCTAAATAAATTGGCTTATCATAGCACACATTTACTCTATCCATCTGGATAGCTACCATAGTTGCTGAAAATATAGCTACACTATGAAAGTTTGGTTTGGCTATAAGAGCGCGGGCACCTAAACTTCTTCCCTTACTCTCCCATTTTGTAACTAATTTTACATCTTTCCTTTTTTCCACATTCTCCATCGTTTTCCCATATACCGCGTTGTTTAATAGCTTGAAGAAATTTTTTTCAAATGAATTTGTGCTTTTTGTACGATGGTAATTATTCAAATCAATATAACTCTTTAGCCAATCAGACTGTTTAAATTGTAAAATCCTATGAATGCAAACAAGTTTCAAACCATTCTCTAGGCATTGTTGTAGATTCCGATAGTGGATAATATATTTATGTTTGTTTGTTAAATCCGTTATAAGCTTGTTTGTTTTAGAACCGGGTGCTGCTTTGTTTTCTGCACAAAACGGTAAATCGTTATGATCATTGTGTTTTGAATCGGGATACTCTAAATCAACTTCTAATATGTATCCAATATCGGAATCCAGCGGAATATTACGAATGTCGATTTCATTGACATTTTGAACCCATGCGAATGAAGAATGTGGAAGAGGTTGAGACATTGCCCACCCGTACAAGTTATTGGCATCCAAATATGTAATGTATTTTGAGGGTTTCGTTTCATCGAAATTGTCCATGTATTTGTTGTTGGTCACAGAGTGTCGATGCGAACATTGCGTAATACCCCCTCTAATACCGCGTTTAATAAAATTATAAATGTTAATGTCAGTCAAAAGTTCAAGTTTAATATTTGTGGTTTTTAACATAGCGTCCCACGCTAACCCCGGAGCAGTATAGTATTGACAGGGATCCAGCTCATATATTTGTTTACAAATTTTTCTGAAATTTTCAAAAACGTCCGTTAAAAGCAATACATCTGTTTTCAAATACAACTCTAAATAATCCCAAAGCGTCTTGCAATTAAATTCTTTCCAAACTTTTTGTGCGTGTTCATAATCGATTTCACTGCACTCACTATTTGTTAATTTACTCGCGAAATTTTCCCTTGGTGGCAAACAAACATCATCCAAACGAGTCCACGAATTTATATACTCATAGGGAAATACACCCTTTCTTGTGAGCAGTTTAAATTTGCTTTCTTCACCGTATATTGAACGTATTGTCTTCAGTTTTGCCTCGGGTAAATATCTAACAAGCTCATCTAAACTACTATTCATAAATCTAATTGAATCTAAAAATCTTAATTCTATTGTATTGGTATCGCTAACCGTAATTCTCTTCGATACGGAAATGTATCGTTCTTTATTTTGAGGTATTACTTTTATATCACCATCTATATTCCCTAGTTCTTTTACGAATAAATGACAATCATACCCAGAAAAGTTGTGAAAAAAGATTGGAAATAATTTAGGCACTCTAAATAATAAATTACATTGATTATGAGCTGGACCCCTATATTCCCCCGTTAAATGGCAGTGGTCTATTACTCGATCGTCGAGAAGAGGTTTCTTGCACATGTAACAAAGTTCCGTTTCAGTCTGAATTTTCATCTGTTGTGTTGTTAGTCTAGGTATAGGTTTTGGTTTCATAATATAATTGGAATAGAGCCACCTCACATCCCTAACAAGCGAATCTAGAAAATTTTTAGAGGATTCTTTTCCCTTATACACTCTTAACCTATCTAATGACGAATTAAAAGTACACTTAATGTAATACGAAAAGGCACATGGTGTGTGCTCCTGTACAACAGCTGATGAAGATGTTTCTGGGTTAGCAAAACAGGTACTAACCTCTTCGAGTAAACACTCAAAGTCTGCATATATAACGAATGGTACATCCAATTGGCGCTCATAGTGTTGAAATTGTAAAGTTGATTTTTCGAGACTTGGCATGCTGAACACAACCTTACCACACTCATTTTTGTGTTGTAATTGGGCTTCTTCATTATGAAAATGTTGCAGACATGTATTGCAAATGAATATTTTATGCATGTGTAGAGTCTGTTGATGCTTGATCAACCTTAAACAGAAAGAAAAACAAAAAAAATTAAAAAAAGGAATATGAAAAAAAACTCAATGTTATTACCTTGAAATGTTCTTGATCCAGACGTAGTGATTCAGCTCATCAGTGTCTTGTATCAGTAATAAATTTATATGACACTTTTTCTCATTCTTTGTGTGATAATATGGGCCCACAATTTTTTCTGCTTCATACCCAAACACATTGACGCTAATTGATGGGTTTAATTCCTCAAACTTTGCCACTTTCTGCACGTTCAGTGGAAACTCGAGATTATTGAACTTTAATGTTATTCCATTGGAAAGATGTATAACACTTTGTGTTATATCGGATATTTGATATGACGATGGTCTGTCTGAATGCGTTTTCACCGGTGACAATGCGGAAATTATACTCCATTTAAAACAGAATTCATCGTCATTTTTTACATTAACACAAGCATGTTTATCTGTTATAAAAGGCGGTAAACGCACGTATTTCGTTCCCCTAAGCGGCTTGTATTCGTTTACGCATATTTCGCAGTGGGTTATTTTCACCAGAGTCCATCCACTATCTCTTTCTTGGAACTCTTGCATTTTCTTAATAATGCTATCAACGTTATTTTTGAATGCTAACTGCAAGTCACATTCATCCAGAATGGTTTGCATTTTTGGTTGAAACGATTTAATGCTTATCACACATTCGCTTTCTTCCTTGTCATCTTTCAAACAGGTTTTCATGTAATCCGCAAATAGCTCAATATTAAACTTTATAGCGGATGATGTTTCTAATATTTTTTTTAAGATGACCATTAGTGGTTCCTCTAGACTTTTTAAAAATATTTCCGGAATTAATATATTATCGCTTTTATTTTCGTATATAAGCGTTTGAATTCTATTCTTATAGGTGCTCTTAATTAACTTGAAATGCTGATCAAAACTTTGAATATTATTCCTTTTATGTGTGTTTGTACGAATGTGGTGATTCCAGTCTAGTATTTTCACCATCACCTGACACAAATCACAAAGTTTGAAAGATGAAGGTGGGCTAAGTTTAATCGTTTTATGTGGTATGATGCTCTTAACTGGTGCCCCCAATCGTTTCATTGAAGATAGTTCCTTCCTCTCTCCTATTGCGTTGCGGTTCATCGTAGTATTTTCTATTTAAAATATATACATTTTTGTAAAAGCTAGAAAAAATTAAAAGCTTAAGCCAACACTTACTGTGAGTATTTTCTACATGTCTTTTCAGACCATCAGCCGTCGGGAAAATCACTCCACACACTTTACAAAGTACAGACTCCATTACTTTTTTATATAAAAATCACTTGATTAACTTCACACTTGATTAACTTTCGTTGACAAATTTCAAACAACAAACTATATGTATAAAAAATCACTTGATTAACTTCACTTGATTAACTTTCGTTGACAAATTTCTAAGACAAACTGTATGAATAAAAAATCACTTGATTAACTTCACTTGACGAATTTCGAAGACAAACTATAGCCGATGAGGTTGTTGCTGTTCTTTTTATACTAAAACTCTTATCTATAATAAAATCTTATTTATACAGAAATATGCTGACCACACACAAACAAGCAGAATGGATCTTTTTCCATAAGAACAAAGAACCGCAAAACTATAAACAATTATTTATAAACAACCTATCATAACAAAAATTTCTTATCTACTTTTACTCACACAGAATTCAATCGTTAATTTTAGCATATATGAAACCTAAAACCACAAAACTATAAACAATTATTCATAAACAACCGAACGAACGAACGTGTTTATTCCTGTTAATGTAAATATCAATTTCATCATCGAAAATATGCTGACCACACACAAACAAGCAGAATGGATCTTTTTCCATACAATCGGAAATATGCTGACCACACAAGAAAAAACTAATTGCAATAACAAACGATCGTGTTTATTCCTGTTCGTAAGTGAAGAAGCAGTGTAATAATATTAAGTAAAAGTGGAATAATAAAAAGAAAAGCAAAATAATGTAATTTATAATTTTTTATTACAAATATATATTTTTATAATAATTTTTTTTTTATTTTTTTTTTTATTTATTTTTTATTTATTTATTTTTTTTTTTTATTTTTTTTTTTTTTTTTTTTTATTTTTTTTGACATTATGGCAACCCCAATTGATGATGACGTCATGAAATAATACCACGCTATTAATAACAATAACAATCTCCACACATACACACACACACACACACACACACACACACACACACACACACACACACATATACACTTACACCACAATCTATACCCCATCTGGACTAATTCAACATCCCCCTATCCAGCATCCTATCTGGATCAATACCAATACATCATCTCCCTCTCTCTCCCATTAACCAATATATAAGGTATACTCACCAACAACCAATAATCTCTTACAACCAATAACCAATAATCTACTCTAAAATTAATATCGACAGGTAAAGGGGTACCAAGGTGTATCTAAGCAGGTAATGTGCAAGAGCTTGAACTCGTTTATCAAAAAATGATCATATATGTTAGCGAATTGAGGTGAAATTTTCATATCAATCTCACTCGTAAACCAAAAAATTCCATACACAAAAAAATGTAAACAACCTATCATATGAATACTCTAGGCCATAAACAATTCGAAAGAATTATTCCTAATCGATGATGACGTCATAAAATAATTTCACGCTATTAATAACAATAACAATCTCCATACACACAATCTATCAATTTTCATCATATATGAAACCTAATCCGTAAAACTAAACATGCTGACCACAACCTATTTCACAATATAAACAACGAAAGCATTCTTAAAGTCCACAGTCCTATCAATGTAAATATCAATTTCATCATATATGAATCATAATTCGTACAACTCTTATCAATCTTGGCATTTCAAAAAAAAAGTCAGTTAGGGATACTGCTACTGCCATCTCTGAAGAAACAGCGAAAGCTCAATCTGACAGTTCAATTCACCACGAAAGCTCAATCTGACAGTTCAATTCACCACGAAAGCTCAATCTGACAGTTCACTTCCCCTCAAAAGCTCAATCTGACAGTTCACTTCCCCTCAAAAGCTCAATCTGGCAGTTCACTTCCGGTCCAGAAACGCCATATACCCACTACTATTGTGTAATTTTGTATGAGAGGGGGTAGAAGAGGTAAAGCGATTTTGCCCGTTCACGGACTTGACCTTACTTTTTTGTCAAAAACGATGTGTACAAAATTTGAACTATCAAGCTCAACGCGTTCTCAAGCTAGAGGACACGGACGGACATCCGGTTTTCAGTTTTTTGAGTGATTATATGAACTTCTGTATCACTCATTTTTTTCTCCGAGCCTTATTTTTTGGCGTTACAAACTTTGTGGCAAACTTATAATACTCTCAGATTTCATCTAGAGTATAAAAATTTGATACGCACTGAAGTATGGTATCAAAAAATTGGTTCATTTCCACCAACATCAAAACAGAATACAATACTTTCTGGAAATTACAATCTTGAGTATTATCTAATTGAGGCGCTTAGATGCCAAGGGATATAAGTGATGATTTCCTGAAAACGGAGTTAGGTGTGCTGTTTGTTAGATGAATGGTAGTCTTAGGTGGTGGCCAAGGGATATAATTGTCTGGGAATTCAAATCATAAGGAAGAAAACGGTACTTTATTTGAACAATTTAATATGGTTTTGAATTTTTTATAGCGTTTTAACTTTAAGAGCGTTTTACAAGAAATTACATTTTCTGCACTTATACCCCTAGGCATCTAAGCGCCTCAATTGGAATTAACGCGCTATTGTCGTTTTGTAACGTTTTTTGCTAAATTTCTTTTTCAAATTTAAACGTGTACTTTTGCCGGATGGACTTAGATTAATTACAGGGGTTTGGCACTTTGATTCATTCCGAAACAAAATATCTTCGATTTTAATATGAAGTTCTTAATCAAATTGTTATAAGTAGCATTTAATAAAAAAAAATCAATTTGAATGTATTTGCAACCTAAATTTTAAATTACAACGCAGTTAATTTCGGAGTAAATTAAATTGTAGAGAATTGGTAATTAATATAGGAATAGGAAGGCAAAAAGTTTTCATTTAAACTTTAAAAGTGCAAAATAATTAGCAAAAATCACTAAAGAATAATACGAAGACAGATATAGAGGAGACTTAAGAATTATACTCCAGCAATTTTATTAAGTTTGTGCAATTGGACCAATCATTTTTAGTATCATAAGTTATAAGGTTTGAAACGTAAATTCAATCAAATATGAATAATTAACAAAATAAAGCTTAATGCAACCAAGTTCCAAGGTACGTGCTCAAAGATTAATGTCTAATTCATGTCTAACCATTTGAATTTTAATTTCCTGTTAATAACGGTCTAATTGCATACGATGGATTAAAAATTATGAAGCCTGACGGATAATGTTCTACTGTATTACCGGATTATAAAATCGGAACAATACAACAAGATTATTGTTTACACCTTTTTGAACACACCATTATTATAGAAGCAAACTTTCAATGCCTTTACCTATAAGGCAATCTATACTTGAACAAAATGTCGTTTAATTCATTCTGTCATGAACGCAATGGTAAATGAATCTATCTGTTATTATGTCCTAAATCGAAGTAATCAACAAAAATTAGGTAATCGCATTAAAACAAACTGGATTTAATCGGTTCGTATAGACAATTGCATAGCGAAAACTTATTATCGACGACAGAAGCGGTCAATTTAAATCACGATTTTCAAAATAATTCACGAATCACCTAATAACGTCAATTTCATTTTATTCGTTTTCGAAATGAGTTATGTTAGATGGAATATGATAGATTGTGTTTTCTGATGTGTTTGATTCCATTTGGTCGAAAGGTATTTAAGAGTAGGTTGATCGGAGTTGGGTATCATGGACAATAAATTAATGTTGTGTGCACAATTGACGTACACGTATGATAGATAGGTGCAACTTGCATTCATTAGATTCACGCATTATCAATTTCCTATTAAGACCCCCTAGAGGGGCATAGGAAACAACCAGCTCTCTTCCACAGGGCGCGATTCTGAGTATCGACCTTTAGTTGTCGCCAGGACTTGTTTATTCTTCTGCCTCCTGGTCAATTGTTTGCATTATACAAAATTTGAAATTGATAGCTTCTAATCGTTCGGTGATAATTGATTTATTAGAAATGGTCGATAAAATACTTTTACATGCGAGAGGATAAAAGTCTTAAAGATATTTGACCAGTTAAAATCGTAAGCTTCTAAGCATTTTTTTTTAGATGAATTTCATAAATTTTCAAGTTTCTAACTCAAAATTATAATCAAAAATTTTGAGATTTTTTTTTTTTTTTCAATATCATGAAACACCTCGTGCAGGTTAGAGCCCCTTTTCGTACATAATAGCTCTGGTTCAAGTTATTATTTTTTCTTTATGCTTATCAAACAAATGTATGCATCTGCTAAATTTAAACTTCGTATCTATTACCAGAGCCCTAAAAAAATTAGTGTAAATTTTCGACATTTTCGCCCATCAGCTCTCTCCCCTTACACTCTTCAACTTAACAATTATAATTAAATAATCTATACATATAAATATAATTGTATTGTCTGTCTGTTATTTGTTTATAAATTGCTTTAAATAAGTTTTTTGCTTTATTTTAGCAATAACTAAGCAGAAACACACGTTTTTAAAAATTTTCTCTGTCTGTCTGTCTTTCCGGTTTTCACGCAAAAACGGCTAAATCGATTGTAATGAAACTTTCATAGTTTGTTAGATGTGCACCGAGATGTAATCTGCGTGTGGTCTTATTTCAACACCCCACGCCTTCTACCCCCATACAAAATGACTTATTTTCAAAAATATATATTAATCAAATTTTCTTCAAAGCCATTGTAGCAAATCATTTGAAATTTTAAACATAATATTTTTATCAGAAATGTGATCTATGGTATACAATTTATTTGAATCCCCTTACTCCTTCCACAAACTTCCATACAAACTGCACTTTTTCATGAAAGGCTTTTCACCAATTTTATCAGTACGTGTAACTTTCATCGAGCTTAAATGTTGAGCTTAATCCTCAATTTGCATTATTATTAATATCGGGAAAAAATTAACCGAGAAGCTTCACTCCTCCACTGTAGAAGCTTCACTCCTTCTACCCCCTACCATACAATGTGACACAATTCCGCGGCTTTACAAAAATTTGATTTTCTTGAAAAGCGTGAATGATACAGACCTGAAATTTAAAACATATCAATTGCATGATGATTATAATTGTTTCTCGAAATATCACCAAAAACCCCCTTTTCCTTCTACCACCTCCCATACAAATTGCACAATTTCATTAAATTCAATGCACTAAGTTTCTCAGTACCTACTCAATTTTTGAAGCTTAAATTTGGTACAAAAATTTTTATAGCTACTCTAGCATGATGTGAAACAAATTGGTTCAGTGCAGCTACTTCCCATACAAAATTTCATATTATCACAAAAATTTCGATTTCATCTATAGTATCGTATGATTGGACTCTACGCACAATCGAAGTACTGTCACGTTTTCAAGCTTTTTATACTCTAGATGGAATCTGAGAGTATTATAAGTTTGCTCTAAAGTTTGTAACGCCAAGAAATAAGGCTCGGAGAAAAAATGAATGAAACAGAAGTTAATATTAACACTCAAAAATCTCAAAACCGGATGTCCGTCTGTCCGTCCGTCCGTTCGCTCTCTAGTTTGAGAACGCGTTGAGCTAGAAAGCTCAAATTTCGTACATGTCGTTTTTGACAAAAAAGTAAGGTCAAGTTCGTGAAAGGGCCAAATCGCTTTACCCCTTCTACCTCCTCCCATACAAAATGGCACAAATGCGCAATTTGACAATAAACGGATTTGCTCAAAAAGTATGAAAGCTATTGGCCTGAAATTTGGAATATATTACTTTTATGATAATATCAATCTACCGTATAAAAATTATGCGTGTCCTCCCCCTCCTTCTACCACCTCCCATACAAACTGTACTTGTCATGAATTACTCTAAGCCAATTTACTCAGTGCGTATCAAATTTAGCGAGCTGAAATTATGCAATAAATATTTATTTAAAATTGTTGGTAAGCCCAAAAAAAAATTAGACGATTAGCTTCACCCCTTCTACCCCCTCCCATACAAAATTTCGCGATTCCACAATAAATGGATTTGCTCGAAAAGTATAAAAGCTATTAGTCTGAATTTCGGAACATATTACTTTCATAATATTTTCAATATACAGTATAAAAATTATTTGCCTCTCGTTCCAACCCCTCCCATACAAACTACACTTTTTCATGAAATGCTCTAAGCCAATTTTCTCAGAACATTTTACATTTATCGAGCTCACATTTTGTAATAAATACTTATTTTGCATTATCACTAAGATTAGAAAAAAATATTTGATTAGCTTTACTGCTTCTACCCCCTCCAGTTTCACAACTTCACAAAAAATCTATTTTCTTGAAAAGTATGAATGTTACTGGTCTAAAATTTAAGAGATGTTAATTCTATGATATTCTTAGTTATTTCTGAAAAAATCACTCGAATCCCCCTACTCTTTCTACCACCTCCCATACAAACTGCACATTTTCACTAAATCTAACACACTAATTTTCTCAGCTCCTATTCAATTATTGGAGTAAGCATTTTGTATAAAACATTTTTATAGCTACTTTAGCATGATGGGGAAAAAATTAGTTCAATGCTATCTTCGCTTCTAACACTCCCCATACAAAATTTCTTGGGATCACAAAAAATTCTATTTCATCTAGAGTATTGTAAGATTGCGCTTTACGCGCAATCGTAGCCCTGTTATGTTTTTTACTTAACACAAGCTACAATTATTCACATGTCCTTAATGGTCTTCAATACGTACATGATCCCAAATCACGGGATTGATTTGATCACGTGCCTCTCCCATTCAAATACGAGTATCATGGTATCATTCTTAATAATTTATGGTTCTGATTCCAACAAAATACAAAACATTGTGTTCAAAGAGCCATTAAAGTAAGCAGATTATATATCCTATATAATGTGTTACTAACTACATTCTCAAAAATTACTTAATATTGCGATTTTTATGCGGACGAAGTTGCAGGCGTTTGCTAGTAAGTTATAAAGATCTACAATCTGAATTAATTTCAACTTGATACCTGTATTTTGAGATATAACGCTTTGAAATTTAGAAAAGTGGATCATTTCACCCCACTACTACAATGTAAATTTTTTTATTTTTCTTATATTCCGCTAGTATAACTTTAGAACGCAATTTTTTTTCAATAAAATAGCATAGCTAGGGTGTAGCCTAGCGGGTAGGGTGTTGGTCTACAATGCGAAGGTCGTGAGTTTAAATCCCGGTCGACGCATAATTCCAGCACACTGCCCGCTTGGGTATACCTTGGTCATCTCAATTTACGATAATGAAAAATTCGTAGAAAGAGGGTTGTGCGAAGGACTAACAATCCTTCTACAATAAAGAATAAAAAAAAACATAACAGAATTATGATTGGGCTTAAAGCCCAATCATATGATACTCTAGATGAGATGGAAATTACTTTAGAAAATATGTCATCTCAAATTCTTTCGAATAGTGAATAGAGACTTTTCCATGGGAGGTGGTAGAAGTAGAGGGGAAGGTTTGTATTTTTCATATATGACACCGAACATGGCATGCAAAATGCGTTTTGCTGAATTTAAAATTTTTAGTTTTCATTAATTTTAAAGAAATTGGTGATAGTTTTCTTGAAATTGGGGCATTTGTATGGGAGGTGGCAGAGGAACTGAAGCGCTTAAGAGGATTTTGAAACTGCTTATCATCTTCCTTATCACCATGCTTTGATTCAATTTCAAAGTCGATAGCTCTCATGTACTTGAAGGAGAAATGTTTTCTTGAATTTATAATACAGATATTTGTATGGGAGGTGGTAGAAGGAGTGAAGCGGAGCCGACAATTTTTTCTAACACTTATTTCAATTATTAAGAAACAAATTCTGGCAAAATTTGAAATTTGTTCCTTTTCTAGTTTTAATGGAAATCGATATAGTGCATTTAACAAAAATTATGCATTTGTATGGGAGGGGGTAGAAGTGCACGGATCAAAACAAATTTTTTCGCATTATTAATATTTCTATTTATATACTTTATACAAAATATCAAGTTGATAGTTTTAACAGTTTCGAAGAAAAATAGTTTAATTTAAGTTTCAAAATTTCGTGAAATTTGTATTGGAGGTGGTAGAAGGAGTGAGGTGAAGGCGATAATTATTTTTAAAATAAATTGCAATTATAGTTGAACTAACTCTGACAAAATTTCGTCTTTTCAGCTTTACTAGTTTCAATGAAAATCGAAAATATGTATTTTTCAAAATTGTCCATTTGTATGGGAGGGGGTAGAAGGTGTGAGGGGATCGGATCAATATGCCGTAATTTTAATGACATCTATATCATAATACTTTGACCCAAATTTCAAGTCGATAACTTAAATACTTTAAATGAAAAATAAATTTTTTAATATTTCGAAATTTCATGAAATTTGTATGGGAGGGGGTAGAAGGAGTGGGGGATGTAGCCCATTCACGAACTTAAAGTTACTTTTTTGCTAAAAATGACACACAAAAATTCTTAGCACTCTAGCTCAAACCTTTCGAGAGTTATGCTGTAGACAGACGCACAGACAGACAGACGGACAGACGGACAGACGGTCACTCTGAATCGAGGTTTTTGAGCGACAACAAATATTTCTGTACCCTTGGCGGCTCTGTGCGAGCGTTATTTCTTAGCGTTACAAACGGTAAGGCAAACACAATATACTCTCAGATTTCATCTGGAGTATAAAGATACTAAGGAACCTGAAGGTCAGGAGGCTAAGGCCCGATTTGGGCTGTAACGCCATTTAGAAGTAGAACATAGCATAAGAGATAGACCAGATATTAATTGAATTATGAGCCACCTAATGCAGAATAGCTTGTCGTGGATATTCGAAAACGAGTAGAGCTCGCAAATTCAAAGTCGACAAGCTTAACGTCGAAACGGTGGCGCAGGCTTACATGTTAGCATGTAATAAACAACTGACACCAATATATGAAAATATTCAAAATATGTCAGTGGATAATGCGTGGATGAAAATACGAGACGGCATCAAATCCTCCGCGGAAGAGGTATGAGGATATCAAGCACGGCGAAAAAATAATGATTGATTCAACCAAGAATGTCGCGACGCAATGGATAGAAAGAACGAGGCTTACAAAATGTTTACTGAACGACCAACACGAGCCAAAAAAGAAAGATATGACGAGCTTAGGCGATATGCGATAAAGTCCTGCAGACGAAAACAAAGGAAGTACCATAATGACAAAATACAAAAAATGGACGACGACATGAGAAAAAATAAAACGCGGAACGCATACGCAATAGTAAAAGACTTAAAAAAGGGATATAAGCCAAAAACCAGTCTCTGCAAAGACGCAGAGGGCAACACAAGAAATCAAAAGCAGATGGGCTTCCTACTTTGAACATCTTTTGAATCTCACCCCATTATCGCTGATCACGACAGACAACATTTCAATTGAACTGAGCCTCAACTGACGAAGATGAACCATCATCGACACTACCGACGCTTGCTGAAATCAAAGCAGCCCTATGTGACCAAAAACTAAACAAAGCGCCAGGAATCGACGAAATACTGGTTGAACTTCTGAGAAACGGTGGAAATTGTGTCGCTGAAATACTGCACAACATGATATGAAAAATTTGGACAGAGGTACCAAATCATGCTTGACTTTGGAATTCCTCCAAAAACTAGTCCGTCTAACAAGACTCACAATGACGAACACTGAACTCCAAGTGAGAATACAAAACGATTCCACAAGCAGGGAGATGGTCTAGCTCCCATGCTTTTCAAGAGAGTATGTCGTCCGAGTCCCAGTCGACACCAACGGGACACTACTATTCAAGTCCACCCAACTAGTAGCATACGCTGACGACATTAACATCCTAGCAAGATCCTTCCCCAGTGCTAAGGAGGTATTTTTCAATCTTGACTCCGCCGTAAAAAGAAGTATCTTGGGGCTAATCTAGCAAAGGACGGTAATGAAACGAAATCAAACGACGGATAATACTAGCAAATAAGACGTATTATTCGGTACTTCCAATAATGAAATCCTGGAACAATAAGCTGCGAATATATAAAACTATTATACGACCTGTGCTCTGTTATGGCAGCGAGACGTGGACATTAACACGAACTTCCGAAAAAGCAGTAAACGCATTTGAAAGAAAGGTTCTCCGAAGAATTTTGAGACCTGGGAAGGAAGGAACGGAATGGCGAATAAGATACAACCATGAGTTGTATCAACTCTACGACGAGCCAGAAGCTTCAACGTTCATCAAGCTATGTAAACTGCAGTGGAATCCCCAAACGTGCTCTGAAAGGCAAAGCGAGTGGTAACCGGCCAGTAGGCAAGCCGCGCAAGCGATGGGAAGAGTTGATGGAGATAGCAAAGCCATCTTAAAAATTAGCAGCTGGAGGACGCGGTCTTTGGATCGAGACGATTAGAGGCGACGACTCCTGGAAGCCAAGGCCCGATTTGGGCTGTCGCGCCATTGATGATGAAGAGATGGCATTTTATACCCCCAGCTTCGCCTCTTTTCGGAGGATTGTGGGAAGCAGGCGTTAAGTCTATACAATATACAATCTCAAACGTGTAATTGGTGAAACGGAGCTAACCTACGAGGAATTTAACACACTGTTGACCCATATCGAAGCATGCTTGAATTCTCGACCTTTAACAGAATTATCTCAAGACCAAGACGATATCAATGCTTTAACTCCGGTCCACTTTCTCGTTGGAGGACCATTACTCACCCCTCACGAACCAGCGAAGCTCGAGACTAACATTCATCGTCTAGAGCGTTATCAATTTATCCAACGCATGTATCACGCATTTTGGAAAAGGTGGAGCCGAGAATATTTAGCGCGTCTACAACAGAGACCAAAATGGGCGAAGTCGACAACGAACATAAGCAAAGGATACTTAGTTCTAATTAAGGGTGAACGAATCTCGCCGTCACGTTGGCTAATGGAACGAATAGTAGACATAGTTCCGGATCCGGATGGGCTTGTAAGAGTAGTGAACGTCAAAACAAAAGACAACATCCTTAAGCGAACCATTCACAAAATATGCCTACTCCCTTTAGATAATTAAACGCTAAGCCCAAAACCATAAACTATAAAGTAGAAATTAGAAATTACAGAAACGACAGAGCCGACAGAAATAATGAATAAAGTAGTGAAGCCTACCCAATATTTGTTTTGTGATCTTGAATGAAACTGGTTTCCATAATGGCGAGTGAAACGCGCCTTAAATCGTTTCCCGTTCTGGATTAAGATCGTTTTAGTACGGAGGAAATCTTGATGAAACAACTAACACTCATTACCTAACCTGAATGGACGGCAGAATTTACTAGGGATTTGATTTGGATCGACCAGCTCCAAATCAGGCGAGGAGTATGTTGCGGCACAGTAATAAGGTAAGTTCTCTGCTGGGCAGCAGAGTCCAGGTGGTGGCGCTGATATTCGAGGTCTCTCCTCTAACACTACTCTGTGGTTGACATTTGAAGTTGAACGAAGAAGAGGACTATGAAATTTGGTGCTGGCTACATAAGAACGCGGTTTTATTTCTAGATCATAAAGTTTTCTTAATCTTGTTATTTACATAATAGTATTAAAATTAATGAATTTTATTTCAAAACAAAGATTGTATTTTAGTTCAGATATTGCTCAACAGTGAAATTAAATTCACTATTAATTCACTTATTACTTATTTTACATAGTTGAAAAAAAAATCAATCAAATCGGTTAGTAAAAACTTAAAACTTCTACTTCTACAATGGCACAATCGGACCTTGGCCTCCTGACATTCAGGTTCCTTAACATTTTTCATTATTTATTGTGGAAGGGTTGTTAGCTCTTCGCACAACCGTCCATCTACGAATTTTTCATTTTCGTAGATTGAGGTGATCAAGGTATATCCAAGAAGGCAATGTGCTGGAATTATATATTGCGTCGACCGGGATTTGAACTCACAACCTTCGCATTACAAGAACAACACGCTACCTACTAGGCTACACCCTAGTTTAAAACTATAACATCATTTTAAAAAATAAAAAATAAACTGCCAACAAGTCGGGCGAAACTTTATTATTTTTGGAACGAAATGCGCATGCGTGGAAAGTCAATATGCAGGTTAGAGTGGTTAGGGAAGACTAAGAGAAAGGGGCTTCTTGGGCAGAGCAGTTCTCAATTTAACACTTTTCGGAAACGTTCAAAAGCTCCATATTTCGTTCGTTTGTTTATAGAAGTTTGAGTTTTTATGAAGGGAGGGGTGAGGGGTGATAGTAAGGGTGGGTGAATATTAATAGTTTTTTAATTGATTGCTTGAACCAAGTCAAATATTCTCTGACATTCATTTTGTACAAGCACCTTACAAGAGAAAGGAAATAAAATTGCGTCATAAATTTTACGATTCCCCTACCTCCTCTACCCCCTTCCATACAAATGTTAAATTCACGAAACCAAACATTTGTATGGAAGGGGGTAGAGGAGGTAGGGGAATCGTAAAATTTATGACGCAATTTTATTTCCTTTCTCTTGTAAGGTGCTTGTACAAAATTTCAAGATTGTAGCTTTTAATTTGTTGGTTATCAGTTGATTTAATGAAATTGGTCGAAATCATACTTTTGTGTGGGAGGGGGTAGAAGGGCAAGTGCGATTTCAAAACTTTTAACGTAATTTTATTTCAACTATTTTTGTAAGTTTTGTGCAAAATTTCAAATTGATAGCTTTTACTAGTTAGGTGATAATTGATTTCTTAAAAATGGTCGAAAAAATAAATTTGTATGGGAGGGGGTAGAAGTTTTAAAGATATTCGACCAGTTGATATTTCAAACTCTTAAAGATTTTTTTTAAATGCATCTTGCAAATTTTAAAGTTTCTAACTAAAAATTTCATTCGAAATTTTCAGTTTATGTGTTTTTTTCATTGCACATGAAACACCTTCGGTGCATAATAATTTTGGAACAAATTACTATTTATACTCTAGATGAAATCTGAGAGTATATTGTGTTTGCCTTACCGTTTGCAACGCTAAGAAATAATGCCCGCACAGAGCCGCCAAGGGTACAGAAATATTTGTTGTCGCTCAAAAACTTCGATTCCGAGTTGCTGTCTGTCCGTCTGTCCGTCTGTCTACAGCAAAACTCTCGAACGCTTTGAGCTATCGTGCTGAAATTTTGTGTGTGTCATTTTTAGCAAAAACGAAACTTTAAGTTCATGAACGGGCTACATACCCCCACTCCTTCTACCCCCTGCCATACAAATTTCACGAAATTCCGAAATTTTCAGAAATTGATTTTTCTTTGAAACTATTTAAGCTATCGATTTGAAATTTGGGTCAGAGTATTATGATATAGATGTCATTAATATAACGAAATATTGATCCGATCCTGTCACTCCTTCTACCCCCTCCCATACAAATGCATAATTTTGAAAAATGCATTTTTTCAATTTTTATTGAAACTAACAAAGTTATAAAAACGAATTTTTGCCAGAATTAATTAATTCAATCAGTATTGAAAAAATTATCAACTTCACCCCACTCCTTCTACCCCCTCCCATACAAATTTCACGAAATTTTTAAATTTAGATTAAATTATTTTTCTTCGAAACTGTTAAAGCTATCAACTTGATATTTTGCACAAAGTTTAAAAATTTAAATATCAATAACGAGAAAAAAATGTATTTTGATCCGTACACTGCAAATGTATAATTTGTGTTCGGTGCATTATATCGATTTCCATTAAAACTAGAAAAAGTATAAACTTGAAATTTTGCCAGAATTTGTTTTTTAATATGATAAAAAACATTATCAGCTCCTCTTCACTCCTTCTACCCCCTCCCATACAAATATCTGTATTATAAATTCAAGAAAAGTATTTCTATTTCGAATATATAAGAACTAGCGAATTTGAAATTGAATCAAAGCGTGGTGATAAGTATGATGATAAGCAGTTTCAAAATCATCTTAAACGCTCCACTTCCTCTGCCACCTCCCATATAAATGCCTCAACTTCAGGAAAACTATGTCCAATTGAATATAATGAAAACTACAAACCTTAAATTCAGCACGAAATATTTTGCATACCACATTAGGTGTCATATACAAAAAGTACAAACCTCACTAATCTCCTTCTACCACCTCCTATACAAAGGTCACTATTAATTATTTAAAAGAATTGGAGGTGACATATTTTCCGGTACATTGAACTCTTTCTCATTTCACCTTGAGTATCATATGATTGGGCCTTACGCTCAATCATAATTCTTTTATGTTTTTTTTCTGTATACATCAAATAGATATGTCGACGTGCAAAATTAAAACTTTGTATCTTTTACCAGAGCCATAAAAAAATCACTCAAAATATTCATTATTTTTGCTTTCCACCTCCCTCCCCTTACACCCCTCCAACTTAAATGTTTTACCAAAATTAAAGACTATTGTATAGTTATACAATCTGACAAATTTTTGATTTGATATCTATACTCAATTTTGAGATATAACGATTTGTAATTTTGGAAAGTGCGCCATTTTTGAAATGCTCCCCATTTACCTCCACTACTATTATGTCCACATGTTATATTTATACTCTAGATGGAATCTGAGAGTATTATAAGTTCGCTCTAAGGTTTGTAACGCCAAGAAATAAGGCTCGGAGAAAAAAATGATGAATACAGAAGTTAATATTATCACTCAAAAATCTCAAAACCGGATGTCCGTCTGTCCGTCCGTCTGTCCGTCCGTCCGTGCGCTCTCTAGCTTGAGAACGCATTGAGCTAGAAAGTTCAAATTTTGTACACGTCGTTTTTGACAAAAAAAGTAAGGTCAAGTTCGTGAACGGGCCAAATCGCTCCACCCCTTCTACCCCCTCCCATACAAAATGACACAATTACGCAATTTCACAATAAACGGATTTGCTCAAAAAGTATAAAAGTTATTGGCCTGAAATTCAGAATATATTACTTTTATGATAATATCAATCTATCGTATAAAAATTGTGTATGTCCTCCCCCTCCTTCTACCACCTCCCATACAAACTGTACTTATCATGAATCACTCTAAGCCAATTTCCTCAGTGCTTATAAAATTCAGCGGGCTGAAATTGTGCACCAAATATTTATTTAAAATTGTTAGTAAGGTCAAAAAAAATGAGATGATTAGCTTCACCCCTTCTACCCCCTCCCATACAAAATGACACAATTTCGCAATTTGACAATAAATGGATTTACTCAAAAAGTATAAAAGCTATTGGTCTCAATTTTGGTATATGTTAATTTTTTAATGATTTAAATCTTATTTGCTTCCTCCCTTTCCTTCCACCCTCTCCCATACAAACTACACTTTTTCCTGAAATGCTCTAAGCCGATTTTCTCAGAACATATAACATTTGTTGAGCTCATATATTGTAATAAACATTTAATTCATATTATTACTAAGATGAGAAAAAAAATATTTGATTTGCTTCACTACTTCTACCCCCTCCCATACAATATGACACAGTTTCACAACTTCACAAAAAATCGATTTTCTTGAAAAGTATGAGTGGCACTAGTCTGAAATTTAAGGGATGCCAATTTTATAATATTCCTAGTTATTTCTGAAAAAATCATTAAAATTCCTCCACTCTTTCTACCACCTCCCATACATACTGCACATTTTCACTAAATCAAACTCACTAATTTTCTCAGTTCCCATTCAGTTTTTGGAGTAAGCATTTTGTATAAAACATTTTCATAGCTACTTTAGCATGATGTCGAAAAAATTAGTTCAATGCTATCATCCCTTCTAACACTCCCCATACAAAATTTCTTGGGATCACAAAAAATTCTATTTCATCTAGAGTATCGTAAGATTGCGCTTTACGCGTAATCGTAGCCCTGTTATGTTTTTTTCATATTTCGCTAGTAAAGCTTAGTATACGTTTCAAGTTTCAATTACATAGCTTAAGAGACAGTCGAAATATTAATTTTTAAGTGTTTTTCTTTGCACTCCCCCTGACCCTTCCCCTTACAATAATTAAATTCTATCTAAACTGATTCTAGTAGATCTATATGCCATATTAATGGTCTCAAAATATCAATTTTTTATGGTAAATAATTTCGAAGATATAATCATTTGAAAAAAAAATTCGGCCGATAATTGGTTCTTAGCCCCCTCTTTTTGCACCCCAATGGATAAAAAAATTAAATTATTTTTAAAAGTTGTCCCACAAACTCCTCTATATCTATGTTGATTTTTCGCTTCCTAGCTGTAACCATGGTTGAGATATTTGAATTCATATTTTTCGGTTTAGGCGCTTGCCCCGCCTCCCCCTGAACCCGTACACCCCCCAAAACGGGTATCAGCCTGAGATCCGCAACTATCTACAATCCCCCCAAAAATGAACTTTCTGTCTTGAAAGGTTTGGGAGTTAATGTGCGCTGAGTGTACACGTCGGCGTACGGCGGACGGCGTACAGACAGACGGATTTTATTTTTTGCATTTTTAGACTATTTTAGTCATGAAACGCGAAAAAACAAAATTTCAGGGTAGCAAATTTTTTTTTTCCAAGTCGATTACAATACTTTATTATTAAAATAATAAAGTAATAATAGTTTTTTGTAATTGTCGATCAGTTTGATAAAGTTCTCACCATAGACCGAAACGTCACGCATAATAAAGCAAATTGTGTAAAATCCGAAAATCTTTTCTTTTAATGATAATTTTCTATTAAATTGATGAAAACTGCTGTATTTATCGCATGGCTTTCATAAGTGGCATATTCCGAGGGCTATGAATGTCTCCAATTCAATAAATTTTCTGCTCAATGTTTCAATTTGAAAACGCATCCAAGAAAAGCTCCGCCACTGCCTTGCACTATATACGTTTTATGCGAAGAGGAAAACTCGCATAATTTTCACGTGATAATGCAGTTCGCTGCCCAGCAGCTTTCCTATAGTCCGCCCAATGATTGAGTGGGTGGACTCGCCCAACACACTATGACTTATGTATGGCTGGCGAAAATTTTGAAGCTTTAAGCGTCAACTTTATGACCGATAGCACAATAACATTTCTTGAGTGAGTCACGGCTCCCCGCTGAACTCTAGATCTCACTCATGTCTTAGGTACGAGTGAAGAACTACTTAAGTGCATGAGAGTGGGATGATTTACGATTCATGCTGCATGAGGAATGGGATCGTGTAAAGGTGAAGTGATGTCATATTGTTTATAACGGACGAGACCACATGGTAACCGGCATAGTGAGTACAATTTCAGAACTCTAGATGGCAAAGAGATAAGTTGCGGCAGTTTGTTATTACTTCCCCCGACCACGTGTGAAATAATACTACTTCGAAGCGTCGATGGCGATCCGAGATTGTGAAAAAGCTTTCCTCGAGTAGCTTTTTGCGTCACCGCGATTTTCGCGATATTTCATGTATGAATGAGTGTGTTGTTTTTTTGGCGGTGGCTGGGGTTTTTGTTCGGCGTTGTTGTAGCCGCCGCGAGTCGAAACGGCACATATGAAATTCTGGTATATGTGAACTTCGATGGAGGTTACGTGATGTACATTATATACATACGTATGTGAACTTTTGGTATAGCGAGATCCGAGACGGTTTGATTTTTCAGCTGTTTGCAAAGTTTGCACGATTTGCGTTCAGTTCGCGGTCTGCGTTCGATAAGTGAAGCGATCGAGATAACTTCCGATGGTGTCGCCGCACGACCGTCCTACTACCATCTGCAACGTATTCGGCTCTCGTGCTTCAACAACTCCTTCTGTTGCTTATTTCTCGTATATAAGCGTCGCGTTTTATCACTTAAGTGCTGCTCAATGTTTCGATTTTGTGCAAAATTTGAGCTCGCGAATTCCAAAAAAGTCCGTTTCGTGCAGTAATAGCAGCCGCAATAAACAACAACAGCAACATCTGCATCAACATCATCAACAACAACCACCGAATCCACCCAATCCCGATCAATTTCAAATCAGTTCGGTTTATAAACGAATTTTCGTTCATATGAAGTTTATTAAGAGTGTTGTGATTAATTATTATCAAATCATCTGTTGGAGTCATTAAAAGTGTTGTAACGATATTCGTTCAAAAAAAAAAAAAAAAATTTAAAATTTAAGAAAAGGGGAAAGAAATTTATTATAAAAAAAGAAAAAGTTTTAAAATAAAACGGTTCTAATTTTAAGCATTGTTTATTTCCATAGTGCGCTATCGTTTTTCAAATCAAATAAGAAATAAATCAGTTCAAATAATTACGCGATTACCTGTTCGAATTTAATAGATTTAAGGAATAGTGTGAGTGATTGATGATTTGGTAACTAGTTTAAAATTTTGTATGATCGCGTAATTCGTTGCTATTTTTTTTTTTAAATCGAATTTCAATTTGTGAGATTTCTTTGCGGGAAAAAAAAACTTCCAAAAGTTTTGAATTTGATTGTGAGTGAGATTTTGTGTTTTTTTGAAATTTGAGTTTTATGCAAAATCGGTGCAGTGTTTCTGTTTGGAGAATTTTTTTTTAAGGTAATTATTTAAAAGAAATTTCATTTCACCAAAAAGTTATTAGCATGACCCGGCTAGTTTTTCCGTGGTTTTAATATTCATGTCTGAACAATGGAGTAACCGGAACCAGATGTTGATACTCTTTAATTATTTCGCTTGATTTCACCTGCACTTCTTTTTTTTTCGACCACTATGTTATGGTCACCATGTGTGTGCAGAAAATTCAAATAAGCAAAAATTTAATTTTATAAGCATGTCGTCCTGTAGGTAGAGATATTGACTTCTTGGAAACTTGTTTTGCTCCTCTGATCGAAGCTGGTGAACGTGTCGCTTGGCCGGTGGTATTTTTGCATACATTTTCCGTCACATATCACAATTTCATAAACCTGTGGAGACCGCCTGTTCTTGAAGTGGTCTGATGGGATCAGGAATATCGTTAGAGGAACCTAACGCCTAGACCACCCCGGAACAAGTCGGATAGCTCCATTTTTAGATTTTGTTAATCGCTTGGGAAGAAGGAGTAGTTTAACGATCGGTACGGTAGTGGTACTCGATCATCTGTTGAAATTAGCTTGGAAATACCCAAGTGCTTTTAGTGCTGAAGCGAAACTTTTGGCAACACTTCGAGAGCTTAGTTAGCATTGGCTAAGATACTTCGCGAGAGCGATTTCATTTAGTTGATGGATTCTTTGACCCACGATTATTATATGATCAAAGATTTGAAGTTTAATGACCGAATTGTCTTAGGATATTGGCTTTAGGCTGGCAGGCACATGCAATATTACCGAAACGATAGAGAGAAAAAACACACATGAAGATTATAAATTGAATTTATTCGGTCGTCTTAAGGTTTTCTTAGATTCGGTCTTTGTAGTACCTTCTTCTTTTTCAATGGTCAATCAATCATTCATTTTCCTGTTAAGACCCACCATAGAGGCATAGGAGAGAAACAGTTTTCTTTCACAAGGTGCGATCCTGAGCATCGGCCTTTAGTTGTCGCCAGGAATTGTTTAATTCTCTGGCTGCCTGCTTAACTGCTTCCTTTCATATGCTATGTGATCGACCAGCCCGACGTCTTCCTTAAGGATTATAATCCAAAGCTTGTTTGGCGACGTTTCGCTATGGTTTGCTCAAAGTGGTGCCGATCCTCTGCCACTTCCGCCTTTGAATCTCAATGCCTATTTTAGTCTGTCCAGTTGTACTCCAAAGTTCATCGTTGGAGATGACTTCTGGTCAAAATATCGCTAAAATGTATCGGAGGCATTGGTTTACGAAAGTTTGCAGTTTCTTGGTAAGCCTCACGGTCACTTTCCATGTAGTAATAATTTATTTCAATTTCATCAAAACAATGATTATTTATAAAAAAAATAGTAAAAAATAAATCCTATGATATCTATACATATAATAATGAAAAACTGTGCATATATTTGAAGTCACGTGAAGTAGTGCTGCCAAGATAATTTTGTCGGCATCGGTAGTTCAGTGGAAAAAAAACTCCCATGCCACGCGGGCGGCGCCGAGTTCGATTCCCGGGTGATGTTTTTTTTTACGAATATTTTTTTTATGATTTGACTACAGTAAAAATATCATAATTTCAAATAATTTTTATTCCATGCAAGAGTTTAAAATAAAATCCACTTTTTTAGTTCAAAACTAACGACATGACCACACAGATTTTAAGTTCTGGGCTGAGTTTGGAAAATCAGAACTGTTTGAAGAGATCGGAAATAATTAAAAGTTAATTATATATTTTATTATATAAACAAATATTTCTAAAAGGGGAAATTATTTTTACTTATTTATTTTTTGACTTATTCAGTAATAAGAATAAGGTGGGCCTTATAAAATGTCCCCCCTTTTCGTATAAAATCTACGTGCGAAGCACGGGTAAATGTGCTTGTCAACATATATTTGGAATTATATTGGGAGTACAAATTGAAAACAGCCGTTTTTTTTGTTTTTTTTCAAATTCGAGTCTATATTGTTTAAAAATAGTTAAATATTTATTATTTGAAGAAATGCTTTAGCCACAACTTTTTCCTATCTTTTTGGTAACAAGCAGATTCTGCGTCGAAAATATTGCGTCTTCAAACTTCGCCCAACGTCGATCTTGTTATGTACAAGCAGTTTTTATTTCACCATGCGCATTATCAGAGCCAAATATTATTTCAAGTCGATATATCAAAATATTGCAAACGCAAACCATGAAAAACCTTGAGTTTGCAGAGAAGTCCGCGTGTGCTTGTGTGTGTCATTCAATTGAATTCCTGTTAAGACCCCCTATAGGGGCATAGGACAGAAACAACTCTCTTCCACAAGGCGCGATTCTGAGCATCGGCCTTAAGCTGTTGCCAGGACTTATTTATTCCTCTTGCCTCCTGCTCAACTGTTCGTTTCCATGTGTTACATGGTCGACCGACCCGATGTCTTCCTTGAGGATTACAATCCAGAGCCTGTTTGGCGATGTTTCGCTCTGGTTTCGTCAGAGTATGACCGATCCACTGCCACCTTCGCCTTTGAATCTCAATACCTATTCTAGTCTGGCTAGAATACTTTGGAGTACAGTTCGTCGTTGGAGATCACTTCTGGCCAGAATATTCGTAAAATGCGTTTGAGGCATTGGCTCACGAAAGTCTGTAGTTTCTTGGTAAGTCGAACAGTCACTTTCCACGTAGTACAACCATATGACAACACCGATTTGACGCATGCGTCAGAAACTCGCAGCTTCGTGCGAAGGGAGATCTCTCTTAACCTCCAGAAAGGGGAAAGAATACCGAAGGCCTGACGAGCTTTATTTAGACGAGCCTGAATATCCTTTTCGGCTCCGCCGTTCATGCTGACAATGCTTCCGAGATAACAAAAATCTTGCACCTCTTCAACATCTTCAGGGAAGCTCTCGGACAGCTCTCCTCTATGTAAAACGCGACACCTTGCATCTTCGTAGGATTCTTTAATCAGAGCTATGACCTTATCTGGAATACCTCTCCTACGCAAAGCATTACATATGTAATCTCGCTTAACGCTGTCGAAAGCCTTCTCGAAGTCCACAAACATGAGATGTGGCAGTAAGTAGACATATACCACGCCAATTGCCACAATCCCGGAGGTCGTCCTTCTTCGGAATTTTCACAATGATGCCCTCCTTCCATTCAGTCGGGTATCTTCCTTCATTCCACACCTCAGTAAAGAGTGGGAGGAGTATATCGGCTGTTATTTCCGGGTCCGCTTTGAGGAATTCGGATGGTAGTCCGTCTATACCTGGAGCTTTCCTTCCCGCCATTGACTGAATGGCGGAAACTATCTCTTCCTTATCTGGACGATCGTCGCTAATAGAGGATTGTTGCGGTTGGATGTTTGGTAGTTGTTCTGTTTCTGGAATATCTTCCTCTGGCAAGATGTTCCTTCCATTGCCGCAACTGGTGTTCACTCATATTAAGAAGAGTTCCGTTGACATCTCTCACCAGGTGGTTGGCGGTGAAATTCCTGTTCGTCAACTGTTTCATGATTTTGAAAAGTGAACCCATATCCCCAAGGTAAGCCGCAGATTCTGCCTTGTTTGCCAGATCTTCAATGGCCTTTCTCTTGTCGCGTCTAACAGCCCTTTTAAGCTGTATATGAGCATCGCGGTAGTTCTGCCTCAAGTCGGGCGTTCTTTGGTTGACATCGGGTTGAGAGATGATTGCCAATTTGGCTTTTTTCCGATTGCCAACCTTGACCCATGTGTCTTGCGACATCCAGGGTTTCTCACCGCTTTGCACATATCCCACAGATTCAGATTCAGAGTTAGAAAAGTGTTTCTGGTTGCCTCCCAATTGGCGTCCAGTGTGCGCATTTCATATTCACCCAATGTGGATGACTTTTCGCGTAGAATAGTGGTGTATTCGCGTTTTTTGTTGGGATCTTTAAGTTTATCCACATTAAGCTTGCGCTTCATTTGAAGAATTTGTGGTCGTCGGATAGCTGCTGTACACAATCTCAAGCAGGCAACCATCAAGTGGTGATCGCTCCCCACGTCAGCTCCACGTTTCGCTCGCACATCGAGGAGACATCTTCTCCATCGGTGGCTTATAGCCAAATGGTCGATCTGGTTTTGACTAGCACCATCAGGGGAAACCCAAGGTGCTTTATGATGACTCTTGTGTGGAAAAAGGGTCCCTCCGATGACAATTCGCCGAGTACTACAAAACTCCACAAATAATTCGCTGTTTTCGGGTCTCTTAATCCAAGATCGTAACGCGTCAACCCAAAGGTCACCATGCCGCCCCATGACGTGTTCGAGTCCAGTGTTGTCAGATCCCACCCAATATCACCTCTTGAAACACGTTCGAAGGTGGCGGTTAAAGGTAGTTTCATAAAATTTTATTCATGATGATTGATTCCACCATCCACTTCCAGGGCAACACTCAGCATTTGTAATACGTCCAACGTCGAACGGCATCTTCTTCATCGTTTTGGAAAAAATAGGCTCGAAGATGCCTTCAGACCATAAACCGCAGCACACAGTGACTTTTTTTTATGCAATGATCTTTAGTAAATCACTTGCGGATTAAACTCACAGCAGAAGCGACAATTTTGTTTATTTACGAAACCAGTCATCCAGGCGTATGCTCCATCACTATTGCATGGCATATTACAAGGTTGGAAGGAAAATGCATGCTACAAACAATTTATTATTTTCAAATAGTGGCGGCTCGATAAGTCTGGCAGGCACGGAACTGTATCAACGAGAGGTGTGGGATTTGTTTTTTTGAATAAAACGAAAAATTTTTTGGAACTCCCTGAAATTTCTATTGCGTTATAAAGTACACACATGGGGACTATGTATGGAACACCATATCTGTCAAATAGCCGCCAACTTTATCTTTTTTTCGTAATTTTGGTTGACTCTTTCGTATAATAGGGGCTCTATTTCAACGATTGCGGCTTCACTGTTCGCTTTGAGAGTTGAAATTGCTTGCGGATAGTTAGCGTTACCCCAAAGGAAGAAGTCTCACGGTGTTAAATCGCAAGATCTTGGTTGACAATTGGTGTCGCGAAATTACGCGACTAGGGAACTTCGTGTGTTTCCGAGATTGTATGGCACGTAGCACCATTCTATTCAAAGTAAAGGTCGTTCGTGTCTATACACTCCATCTCCGGCCACAAAAAATTGTTTATCATGCGTCTGTAGCGCATTTCACTAACAATAACGGCTCTTCTGTAGTTATTTTCGAAAAAGTACGGCCCTACGACGCCTCCGTCCCACAATACGCACCAAACAGTCGCTCGTTGTGAGTGCGTTGCCTTGTCCTAAATTACTCGCGAGTTTTCAGATTCCCGTCAATTTCGCTTATTAGCGTAACCGTCAATGTGAAAATTTGTTTCGTCAGAAAGCACGTTTTTCTTTGCGAAAACCATCATCATCATTCATGTTTTCCAAGACCCAATCATAGAACGTACGTCGCTTTCGTTAATATCCCTTTCGTCAATATTCGCTGCAGTGCGGACGTGGCGAGATCGAGTTGTTGAGCGTGGTGACGAATTAAGGTGCTTGGGTCGTTATCAACACTTTCGTTCACTGCGGCGATGTTTTCGGTTGAACGTTGTAACTACCTCCTACAAGATGGTTCATTTATAAATTTACACATGTATGGGTCAATTGTCTGTGACAATTCAAATCTGACCTGCTCAGTCGGAGTTGGGTCACAAACCATACAGTTGAAGATAGATTTCTTCAGATTGGAGATGGAGAGGGGGACGAAGGAGAAAACCAAATTACCAACCAATTAGTGCTGCACTACCAAACTACACGACTCTTAAGATAATATCATCTAGAAATCATTAACTTCAATACGGGCCTGACCTGGATTAGTGGCGTAGGTTGACATTACTCCTTGCGTTCTTTCCTGCATGAGATAGCTGCGGCGGCGTTCATGGCTGCATACTGTTGCTGCGATGGCCAGAAAAATTTGGTCAGCAACGATAGGACCCTTCGAATATGCTGCATGTTGATGAGATGTGGATACTGAGGTAGGCGTTCATTTCGATTTCATTTTTTTTCTTTAACTATGTAGCATTCCATGGTAAATTTCCTGCATTTATAGATGACAAATGTCAACAATTGACAACTGTCATGCGACCAGCTGTCAAATAATAGGCCTTTCCAACCCTACACCTCTTGTTGATACACCCATTAATTATATACTGTCATACAACCAATACATGTAATAAGAGATCATTGAATTGGTTTATAGCGAAATAATCTTATCCAACCCATTCTTAAAATTTTAAATATTATACTTCCGCTTAGAATTCCACACTTTCCAAAAATTTCACATTTAAAAAATTAAGATTCATGACAAATTCGAAAATTTTTTCTCCCCAAGCAACCGATCAACAAATCGACTGACTAAGCTTTCCCGTTCAGTAAGGTTATCTGCCCCCTGTGCATCTTAATCTTTTCTTGATTCATCATAGAACTTTTACGATTCAAAAAACTCCCTAAGCTTTGATTATTGTAGTGAGGTATTATCTACAATCATCAATAAGTTTCGTTTCATTTTTATTCAATTTATCTAAATATTTCGACTGTGAAAGCGATAGTACTATTTTTTTATAGCTCAAACTTAAAAATGATCGAAAACATTTTGTATAATGTCTATGAAATATGCAAGTGTTGACACAACTGTGTTGACAGTTCACATATTCGATGTGACATATTTAATAATAATATTCTGATATAGACAACATCAACGGACGTTTACGATCTGCCTACGTCTTTTTGTTGCAGAATCAAACTGAAACGATGCGAACGTCAAATCGGATTATAAAATGTATCGTAATTTAATATGGCGTAGTTTTTCATTATTACGAGATCAAAACAATAGATGTGCATGTCATCAAAATTGGTCACGCATTATATTACAATTATATTGAGTTTTATTAAAAAAAAAAAAATTCTAAAGAAATTGAAAAGTTATTTGCTGATCACGAGATTATTTTCATCATAAAACAATTCACAGATATGGCACTTGGCTTGGATGTAGCCTAGTGAGTAGCGTGTTGATCTAAAATGCGAAGGTCGTGAGTTCACATCTCGGTCGACGTATAATTTCAGTACATTTGGATATGCATACCTTGGTTATCTCAATCTACGAAAATGAAAATATTTATAGATAGAGTGTTAACAACCCTTCTACAATAAGCAATGAAAAATTGTAAAGAAAAACTTGGCTTGGTTAAATCTTAAAGTTACACAACAAATTATATGATCAATCCGATCAAGTTTAAAGGAAAATTTTCCGGATTTCACTCTGTTATGTTTCGGTCTTTGCCGAGACCAGTTTGATAAAGGCCAGTAGGGAACGAAACGTCACGTATAATGATGCAAAATACTGTGAAATCCGCGAATCTTTTCCTTAAATTTAAAATACGAAATGCTGTGGAAACTTTCATCAAACCAAGCAGATTAAGTGTAAAAAAAATTCTACAGCGTATTTGCACAAAATGATATACAGCCAAAAAAAATTACCCGAAAAATAAGTCAGATTTTTCAAAAATTATCCATAGAAAAACTTTGAGCTGAAGCAAGAAAAAAACATAACAGGACTACGATTAGGCGTAAAACCCCCCCTAGATGAAAGAGACAATTTTTTGAATATAAGAAATTTTGTATGGGGAGTGGTAGAAGGGGTGACAGCATTAAACTATTAAAATTTGTTCATATCATGCTAGAGTTGCTATCAAATTATTTTATTGAAAATTTAGGCTTCAAAAATAAAAAGTTACTGATAAAATTAGTGTATTGGATTTAGTGAAATTGTGCAGTTTGAATGGGAGGTGGTAGAAGGAGTAGTGAGTTATTAATGACTTTTTCAGAAATAACTGTAAGCATCATTCAATTGACATGTTTAAAATTGGAGATCAGTAGTATTTTTCAAGAAAAGCGACTTTTTGTAAAGTTGTGTCATATTGTGTGGAGTAGATGTGATGCATTTAATCGTCTATTTTTTTTTTATTATTTGGTCTTACTAATAATTCTAAAAAAAATATTTTGTGCACAGTTTCAGTTCGATTATAGGCTATAGGAACTGAGTAAATTGACTTATAGTATTTCTTGGAAAAGTTCAGATTGTATGGGAGGTGGTGGAAGGAGTATACAAAATAATAAATAATAATAATAAGAAAAATAATTTTGAAACAGAAGATTGCAATTATAATAAAAATAATATGTTCCAAATTTCAGGTCAACAGCTTTCATACATTTCGAGAAATCAGTTTATTGTCAAATTCCGAAATTGTTTCATTTTGTATGGGAGGGGTAAGAAGGGATGAAGCGATTTGGCCCATTCACGAACTTGGCCTTAATTTTTTACCAAAGATAACGTGTACAAAACTTTAGCTTCCTAGCTTAACGCGTTCTCAAGCTAGAGAGCGAACAGACGGACGGGTTGACAGACATCCGGTTTCGAGATTTTTGAGCGACAACAAATACGAATCTGTGCGATCATTATTTCTTGGCACTAGAAACTTTAGAGCAAACTTATTATACTCTCAGATTCCATCTAGAGTATAAAGATGTATCAAATTTTTTTGGAAAAAAAAAGTTCCGAGGTTCCGCATAAAAAATGCAAAATACATATAAATACGAAATTGTAGTCATTGTGGGAGCGAATCTTACTCATCACTATACTCGAAAAAATACTTATATTTCTGTATTGGCAGATAGTGGAAATAAAATTACCAACGTTCGGTACAAATTACCCGCAACCAGTAGAATTAACATTTTTGTTACATATTGAACGTATAATTTTTAAATTTCGCAACAGTCAGTATATGTACTCAAAAAGCAATATAATCATTCAAATGTTTTGTACTCAGCTAATATCTATTCATTCAAATTTTTCTGCGAATTGTAAAAATAAAACCGCACAATATGCAAACTTAACACATTCGGTTTTTTTTTCCCAAATGCATAAATATTCTTCGTTTAAACTATTTTGAGGGCACACATGTTGCGTAAATGTGGTCGCTTTATCTAAATAAAAAAAAAATTAGCTATTCTACTATAGGTAAACTTTAGAATCGTAAAAAAAAGTTATTAACTGGCACATTGTTTATCGCAGTTGTTTAAATTGACGCTTAATTATTTATTCAAAAATGAATTTACATAACAAATCGATATTTGTAATAGGAAAAATATGACGAAGTGCTAACAGAAATAATCACTTGATAAAGTGTAAAGTTCTGATGATGAAACTCGTCTGAATAGCAATAATAAATATCTTTATTTATGACCTATTAAATTTTTTATTTTTATGTCAAGTCTGTAAAGATTACAAACGTATTTTCTATTATATATTACAATTGCAAAGCGTCTGGATTTATTTAAATTCATTCTCGCATGTTTGCCATAATTCTCGGATTTACATAACATCAATTGAATTTTAAATTTTTAATTTGGATAGAATCAGAATTACGTTGGAGAGTTCATTAGTTTACACGGTAAAATAACAATTATAATATTGTGTTTCTTCGATGCGACCCTCTAACTTCTAGAAATATCATAAATCTATTCCACATAAAAATTGCGACACCTACTTTTGAAATATATACTCGTACCTACTGCAGATAGCTGCTGATTTAAGTACGAAATAAAAAAAAATCTTCAACTTCAGTCCGACACACAAAGGTGCAAATGGAGTAGTTACGCCATGTGGCATGTTTGAGGACGGGAGTATTAAAATTACGAACAATTAAACCTAGTCATGAGCTTAAACAGCCAAATTTTGTGACACTTTGTCACAATTTTCCAACATATTATGTCGAAAATTTTTGGAAATTATTGCAGCTAATATTTTTTGACAAAATTGTAATAAAGGAAATTTTATTCAAACATTTACCTATCTATAACCTATTTTAGTTGAGTTTAAGTCGAAAAAAATGTTGACCAAAATGTCGCCAAGTTATTAAAAACTGCGGTCATGCCGAAGTTTCTGTCGAAATTTTTTGAAACATCAATCAATATCGCGGCCCCTGTAGTAAATTTTTCTCATAACTGAAAAATATAATATTTTTTGACACAGCAGTGTTACTAAATTTTTGAATGTATGTTCAAAACATTTTGATTTTCTCGCTGTCACGAAAAATTAGTACCGCGTTCACTCTGCTCACTATTTCAGTTGAACACTGTGATTGTAAAAAATTTTACCATATGAAGTAAAAGTAGTTTTTGACATGAATATGTTTTGTCGCTGACTCCGAGCATTTAGTTTTAAAAATTGTGCGACACTTTTTGTGTCACACTTTCAAATGATTATATCTATTATCTCTTCGAAAGCTAGGGTGTAGCTTAGTGTGTAGCGTGTTGGTCTACAATGCGAAGGTCGGGATTAGAACTCATCCCGGTCGATGATAATTCCAGTACACTGCCTGCTTGGGTATACCTTGGTCACCTCAATCTACGAAAATGAAAAATTCGTGGATAGGCGGTTGTGCGAAGGTCTAACAACCCTTCCACAATAAATAATGAAAAAATCTTAAGGAACCTGAAGATCAGGAGGCGAAACCCCGATTTGGGCTGTAGTGCCATTGTAGAAGAATATCTACGGAATTACTTAAAATAAAAAGTAAATTTTTTAGGGTGGTACTTTCAAGTTTTGTTACTTTTCGGTACCAGTAACAATTCGTTACTTTTAGGAAACTAGTCATTACATTTTTTGTTGCTACTAGTTAATATAAGTACTCGTAAATCGCTATCGATTTCGTTAATATAAAAAGTTAATTCTTTTGAGTGTGCCATAATTAGTAATGTCAAGTTTCGTTACTTTGCGGTACGACTAACTATTCGTTACTTTTAGAAAAGTCGTAGTTAGATTTTTTCGTTACCAGTTACTATAGGTACTCGTAAGCAAGTCCTGGGAACAGCTCAAACATGTACAGGATCGCGCCTTGTGGAAGAGAGTTGTTTCTGTCCTATGCCTTTATAGGGGGTCTGAACAGGAACTTAATTGATAGGAACTTCATTAGTAGTGCGCGTGTACACAACCCTCACACTGGTAACGACTGCCACCCGAGCCGGGCGCCACAGCTCTGCTCGGCGATATTCTTGGTGTTGAAAGAAAAGAAGGAAATAAAACTTTATTAGATTTTTTGCCGAAAGGTAAACATTTTCGTTCTCGTTTTCGCTCTGAAATGGCATGATTCGGTTCAAGCATAGCATATCGAGTACTCGTGTGACGTAAGGTAGATAAGCAACTAAATGTTACTTTCGACACTTTTTATGCTTGTGATGTGGGCCACGAATACTCGAGTAACGAAATACAATAGTAACGAAATGTTTTGATAGTGCAGTTACTTTTTCAGTGGAGTTATGGCTTGTTTGTGAACCATTTCGTTACTTAAGTAATGAATATTTGTTTGCGATGGTATTCGTTACTTCGGATTTAGATTAGTAACGAGTACTCATGTAACGAATAGTTACTTTTTTAAATTCACTGACCATAATCAACTGCTGCGAAAGAGCTAAAGACGAGGAGTTTTCGTTTCGACGCTCTTTTCTGGTCGGTCGAACGTACGATGGTGTTGTCGCCAATGAAGAAAGAGGATGACCGTCGCGAATTGTTGGAGCAAAAGTATGCTGATATGAACCGATCGCTCGAGTTTGAAGAGTTTGACTCACTCGACACATTTCTTCAACACCACGCTGTGACAAATTTTGGCTACAATCTGCAGATTCTGCGCGCCGGTATTGCTCACCCGGAGGTGTTTCTCAAACGGACGATCCACGATGCTGGATGAACAACTTTCACTCGTATATCGCCAAAGCCCTGCGTTCGAATATTGATATACCGCTCATTCTGGAGGAGGTCTCTTGCGCGACGCACGTGATCTAATATGTGAATAAGATGAATCGCGGAATGAGTAAAGTTGATCGAGCTGCGAGAGAAGTTCCTGGAGAGGCCGCGTGCGTGGTATTTGCTAAACTTGCACATGAGCGAAGGAAGTCGTAAGTCGAGCATATACCGACACGAACAACAACGCGGCCGAAGAACGAAACAGCAAATGGGTGTAGAGAAGCTAACGAACGAGTCGACTGATATTTGGAAGAAGGTGGAAAAGTATGAAAAGCGTTCAGAAGGTTCGGTAGCTGTAATCCTTGCGCAATTTGTAGCCAATTCCTTTTAACGACGAGCACAAGAATACGAACGTCAGCGGATACCCAATGTTTTGCTGCACAGTAATTACGATCTCTTGAAATTGGACCAGTATAAGCGAGAAATGATCCTTCTGCACGTGCTCTTCCGCTGCGAAGGGGTTGTACGGGAACTGTTACCGCCAACTCTATGAGGACCACTGAACCCAGATCATTGAGGCGCGTTAAGGCAGATAAAATAAAGTGGGAACATACAAGCGGGAGTCCATTTCAGTACTACACGTGCTGCTTCACTTCGGTGATCGGAGGTCAAATACACTTTGGAAATAGAAAAGTATCTAAGAGTGCCTAATATTAGGCGAATTCAGATTGAAAGTATGAATTTCGTCGAATTTCGACCACAGGCGATATTAGTCTTTATCATTCGTCCTATAGGAAGTGGCATAACTTTCACGATGAAAATGACGATAAAAACGTCCCAACGGTTCTACAACAATACAATAACGCATTTAATGCTTACGTCGCTACTGTATCAACGGGTATGGCTGCGTCTGCGATCAGGGGAACTACTGTGAACTGCGCTTTTCGCTATTTATTATAATTATTTGGGGAACACGTGAGAGCACTGCGACATTCTCGGCCTATTGTGCGTTTATAGCCCTTTCACCCTACCATAACTTTAGCTTTGGCCAATTTGAGTATCTTTAAGGCAGCCATGTTGGCTAGTTCCTCGGTAGAAAGGAAACCTTTTCCAAGAAGATTGTGTCTTTTCCTAGCTACTGCTTCACAGTGACATAGGATGTGTACTGTCGTTTCTGAGTTTTTGAGACAGAGGCGACAAATGTCGGTTTCAGCTAAGCCCACATTTTTGAGGTGGCGGTTTACTGAACTGTGCCCCGTCATTAGGCCGATTAAAGTACTAATATCCCTCTTGTTCTCGCATAGGTAACTCGCAACGTATGATGAACTTCGGCCGCCGCGGTTCAGACGGTACAGAATGTTTCGATTTCTTGCAGAACAAGTTTGGTATATGTTTCAACAATGACCCGG
Source organism: Chorisops tibialis (assembly GCA_963669355.1). Classification (NCBI taxonomy): domain Eukaryota; kingdom Metazoa; phylum Arthropoda; class Insecta; order Diptera; family Stratiomyidae; genus Chorisops; species Chorisops tibialis. The sequence goes on along the minus strand of OY770262.1, from coordinate 10,446,950 downwards.
CCATTTCTACTTCCCGCAACGAAACTTGCATCGACGCAGTCTTTTCTCACCACATCGTTTAACTATAAACTAGCCATTACATTTCGTACCTCAGCACTCATCGCCCTGTCTTTAACTTCTAACGATGAAATTAGCGACACATTAAACGTTTAGAACAAAAAAACTGCGCACAATCTCTTTATTTCGAAACCCACCATTGTCAGCATAGTAAGTTGAAGCATCAATTTGATCATTCCCAAAAACAATCCCGGTGCGTCCTGCGATGTGGCCGAACTTTTGCGACTACTTTCTCCCTTTTCTATTGAAATTTCCTTGAGCTATTAACGATACACAAAGACAGACATTACAAAAAAAAGAAATAAGCAACTGTAGCCTGATGATTGTACTCCCACCGCACGCAAGTACATAGAAATGCGGATATGCGTATTGACTAAACCGCGAAAAAGGTAGAAGACATATCCATGATCATATGTACTTGAGTGCAGCTGAAGTACAAGTATCAGGCAATAGATGCTTTAAATTTTTTTGCGACGTTTGTCTTTAATAAATTTCAATAGAAAAGGGAGGGAGTGGTCGCAAAAGTTCGGCCACATTGACGGACGCATCGGTATTGTCTTTAGGAATGACCAAACTAGTGCTCCAACTTACTGATGCTGACGACTGTGAAGGAAGTTTGGTGGGTTTCGAAATAAAGAGATTGTACGCAGTTCGTTCTAATCATTTATTGTGTTTCATCGTTGGAGGTGCACAAATCATGTATCCAGTCCCTATTGTTGTGCGGTTGCACCAGCACGAAAGGTAAATATTTGAGGACACAACTGGCAGTGGATGCCTCGAAGATGTAGAGAAAAACATCATTAAATACAGACAGAGCCTATCAAACAAAAAAGTAATACTGCCACGTTATTTGGAAGGGCGTGATGTCAATAAAACAATCGGCACAGTTACAATCTTTAGAAAAAAAATCATAAATGCCACAAAATTCGATGTCAGCCTATTGCAACGCCTAGAGTTTGTTCTATTCAACGCTAGAGGGCTATTGTCTAGCCGAGTGTGTAGAACGTTGGTCTGCCATGTTAAGAGCTTACATTCCGTACATTGTATCTATAAGCCACCGCAAACACCGAAGACAAAAAGATAAGTCTGTCCTTTAGTCACTCCATACACAAAAATAAATGTTTCGGAGCAGGAAAGTCAGAACAGGAGACCAAGGAACAACATCACGATCTCTTTAATGGCGTTACAGCCAGAGCAATAAAGATGTAATTGATGGTCAACTTTTTTCTGATCTTGTGTGTTTTACTATGGACTCCAGTGGTTTATCTTAAGCGAAATTAACGTTACCAGCTAGGACGGAAATTGTTGCGAAATCGTACGACTTTGTTAGCTAATGCTATCGCATTTGTAATATTAATGTACATATGTACTTGTTATGTGCTTGCAAGTAAGTAAAACCGACAGTAATGCTTCATTTCTATCGATAAGAACGAAAAATACACAAAGCTATTCCAAGTTTTGTGATAATTATAGACCTTAAATTTTCAGGCCGATCGTTTGTACATAAATATAGATAGGAAGAAACTAACGATAATAAGTAAGCGGGGAAGGTTCCGCGATGACACATTGACAGACATTTTACAACTTCCTCGTGTTCTAAAACCTTTCAATTAGAACTGACATATCCAACCAGTTAGATTACGACCCTAATGCGCCTACCTCACTTAATCGCAGATAGACAGGCGCATATCCATACAAATTAGATCAGACTAGTGTGACTGATCCATGGAGCAATTGACTAGATTACAGGCTAGACACCCTGCAGATTGTATCTAATTTTCCTATATACTCGTATCTTTTAAATAAATTTGCGTGCTGTTGCTGCTCAACCAATGACCCCTCGTCAATTGAACCATGTTAGAGCCCACAATCAATTCAATTAGAACAGTCATGGGTCAAAACATTATTGGATTTCTCTAATTTCACAGCTTTTCTTAAAACCATACAGAATTTCATTTCCATCGTAATGATCATCTTGACCTGCAGCAACTCATTAATTCTTAAACTTATCGGGGTTCTCTTTTCGGTTTAGATCTAATTTCGGAGCATAGCAACTCACGAAACTAAAACGCTTTGAAAGATTTTTTTTGTTAAGTATTTGCATAGCTATGCAAATACTAGCTAGCTAGCTAGTAAAAATGTGGAGTAATAGTCGCTTTTTTTTATTTTTTTATTGGCCCTAATCCAAAAAAAAAAAAAAAAATAAATAAATAAAATAAAATAAAAACGTTGAGCGTTGGATAGGAAATAGAAAAGATTGTCACCACACGCAACGGATAGTGTAAAAAAAATGGCTAATCGAAAAAAAATTTCTTAAGAATTTGAACAAATAGACATACTGACAAAAACCATGATTTACTGCAGTTCAAAAGAAAATTGAGATAATTATTCAGAAATAACTCAGAAAGTAAGATTCCTTTTCGGAATTATGTCCGTTGGACGGAAATAAATTATTGTTGTATAAAGGTGAATTATTGTTATACTCTAGATGAAATCTGAGAGTATATTGTGTTTGCCTTACCGTTTGTAACGCTAAGAAATAATGCTCGCACAGAGCCGCCAAGGGTACAGAAATATTTGTTGTCGCTCAAAAACCTCGATTCCGAGTGACTGTCTGTCCGTCTGTCTGTCTGTCTGTCTGTCTGTTTGTCTGTCTGTCTGTCTGTCTGTCTGTCTGTCTGTCTACAGCATAACTCTCGAAAGCTTTGAGCTATAGTGCTAAAAATTTTTGTGTGTCATTTTTAGCAAAAAAGTAACTTTAAGTTCGTGAATGGGCTACATTTCCCCATTCCTTCTACCCCCTCCCATACAAATTTCATGAAATTTCGAAATATTAAGAAATTGATTTTTCTTTGAAACTATTTAAGCTATCGACTTGAAATTTAGGTCAAAGTATTATGATATAGATGTCATTAATACCACGGAATATTGACCCGATCCCCTTACCCCTTCTACCACCTCCCATACAAATGGACAATTTTGAAAAATACATATTTTCGATTTTCATTGAAACTAGTAAAGCTGAAAAGACGAAATTTTGTCAGAACTAATTCTACTATAATTGCAATTTATTTTAAAGATAATTATCATCTTCACCTCACGCCTTCCACCCCCTCCCATACAAATTTCACGAAATTTTGAAATTTAAATTAAATTATTTTTCTTCGAAACTCTCAAAGCTATCAACTTGATATTTTGTACAAAGTATACAAATAGAAATATTAATAATACGAAAAAAATTGTTTTGATCGGTACACTCCTTCTACCCCCTCCCATACAAATGCATAATTTTTGTTAAATGCATTTTATCGATTTCCGTTCAAACTAGAAAAAGTAAAAACTTCAAATTTTGCCAGAATTTGTTTCTTAATAATTGAAATAAGTGTTAGAAGAAATTATCAGCTCCGCTTCACTCCTTCTACCACCTCCCATACAAATATCTCAAGAATAGAATTTCTCCTTCAAGTATATGAGAGCTATCGACTTTGAAATTGAATCAAAGCATGGTGATAAGGATGATGATAAGCAGTTTCAAAATTATATTAAATGCTCCACTTCTTCTGCCACCTCCCATACAAAATTCTCAATTTCAGGAAGACTATGACCAATTTCATAAAAAATAATGAAAACTTAAAACTTTAAATTCAGCAAAAACATTTTGCATGCTATGTTCGGTGTCATATACGAAAAATACAAATCTCCCCCTCTACTTCTACCACCTCCCATGCAAAAGTCTCTATTCAATATTCGAAAGAATTTGAGATGACATATTTTCCGGTATATTAAAGTCATTTCCATCTCATCTAGAGTATCATATGATTGGGCTTTAAGCCCAATCATAATTCTGTTATGTTTTTTTTTTGTCTGTGTGTATCGACGATAGTTCGAGCTTATTTCAATAGAAGAGGGAGGGTGTGGTCGCAAAAGTTTGGTCACATCGCCGGACGCAGCGGGATTGTTTTCCGGAATGATCGACCTAATGCTCCAGTTTGAGAAAGGTGTCAGCAGAGACTGAAACGACCCGTTTAAAGCACAACAGGGTGTATTTCAACTAAAAGGACATCATTGTAATAAATATACAATGACATATCCATGTTCTTGTACTCCTGGCAGCGAAGGTAATTGTTTTTAATGTGATTTGTGTATTTTAGATATCAAGTATCAAATTCTGTGCTAGTGCTAGGTGACTTAAATGCAGCGAATACCTTATGGGGCTCAGCGTATAGCTCTCGCACTTGCAGAATCTACGAGATCTTTTGATCGAGGTTTTGTTGTTCTAGACGATAGTTCACTTACCACTTACCACTTACCTTACTGCCAGGAATATGATAACCGATGTCGATATTTCCGTTGCCATTCCTGACATTGCCGTCTCCTCGGATGGATGATACACTCAACACCAGAGAGAGGTGATCACCTATCCACTTATCCAAAATAGCGCAGCCTAACTTACCTTTCCCAAACCTCAAAGAGCACATACTCCGATTCAAAGAAAATTTGAATCTACTACTCAATACCCAACACCTTTCGTATCAATGCACACAATCCACCAATCCTTATCAAGAAGCGGTCAAACTTAAAAGAACACTTTGATCTGCCGCATCTTTGTCTATATCTATGTCTCACCCAGCCCAGAAGATCTATCTAGTTCACTCCCCGTATTACTGAACTCATTCAATCTAAGAATACTTTCTCGAAACTATTCAAGCGATCTTCCACTCCCTCCAACTTTATTGCTTATCGCAAGTCGCAATCTTTACTATGATGGAATCTAAAGTCGCGGGGGAAACGTTCGTTAGCCCCGTTAGATCCATACGTAACTCCCGCAGCCTCTGGAAAAAATAAAAAATAAAATATGTGAGATCAGATAAAGCTCCTCCGAATTTTCCCTCTGTTACTTATCAATCTTCAATTATATACGATCCAACCCAAATATCTTATCTACTTGCCACGAAATGGAGTAAATACGTTTTCAGCTTTTGATTTCCTCCCTATCTCATCCAAGAAAAACCTTATTTCATCCCTGATCTACTACCACCTAAACCATTGACGCATGAATGCCGCTAAGCGCCTTTCACAATGGATGAACTGATGCAATAACTTAGCACTACTAAAAACATGGCACCCGGAGATGACGAATCATCGAACTCCATGGTAAAACACTGTTCACCTGAATTTAAATCGCTTCTCCTTCTTCTATATAACAATACCCTTGCCATCGACATCCTCCCTCACTTATGGAAAACTGATATCCTGAAATATATACACACCTTCTCGACAGCTATCGTCCAATATGACTATTGCCCGTCCTCTCTAAAATCTTGGAAAAGATTTTGGCAAAAAGGATCACTCTAGCAGAAGAGGAATATTTAAAGAACGAGCAGCACGGTTTATGCCCTGGACGCGGCATGCTTATAATTGTACACCTTCTCGAGCATCACATTGCTTAAAATCTACGTCTGTCTGTCGACATTTTCTATGTCGCATTTGAACGTGTACTCCTTACATTAACTTTAATTCATCTACACGCTTGGAATATCCGCACAAAATGCCTTCTTCTCGTCGAGAGAAATTGAAGAGCAAGTTGACGGTCACTACTCCTAGTTCCTCCCAGTCGACAATGGAGCTCGAAAAGGATTCTCGTTGTCGGTCGTTGTCTACAACGCCAATGCCAAACTCCTTCACCTCTGCCACATATCCACTTTCTTTGATGGCTCTTAGGCAGAGAACTTATACATTCTCGCATCAAGCACACAAGCTGCAGTACAGAGCAAATACCAAGCCATCCACCGTTCGCTCAGTCCCTGGGTCCAGCAAGTTGGCGCAATAATACCACCCTCTAAGATTGACGCCCTCCACCTCTGGCGGAAAACATCCGGCAAATTCCGCTCCATTGATATCGATAACTCCACCATTCACCTTCGAAACAACTCCGTATTCTTGGAATCACGTTCACATCCAACCTACTCTGTAACGCTCTGTTTTCAATTGCCTCCAATTCATTCACAATATCTTTAAGATGCCGTGCTAAAAAAAGAAGAGCCCTCAATTAGAGGTTTCACTGCAACTATCGAAAACGCTAACTGAGGGGATTCTATAGCATGGCATCACTTCCTACTTGTGATTCACCAAAATGAACAAAAATAAACTTAACCACACATAACTCCGTATTCTTGGAATCACGTTCACATCCAACCTGCTCTGTAACGCCATATCGAACACTTTTTCAATTGCCTCCAATTCATTCACAATCTCCTTAAGATCCCGTACTAAAAAAGTTCCCTCATTTAGAGGCTGCACTTCAACTATCGAAAACGCTAACTGAGGAGATTCTATAGTATGACATCACTTCCTACTTATGGTTCACCAAAATGAGCAAAAATAAACTGGATGGAATATAGGACCCATCTAAAGTTGGGTCAATTTAATTTACCTCAAACACACACCCTCTCCACGATATCCTCTTACCCGAGTTCGACTCTCCCTCCTTTCGAAGATGAAATCTTAAATCATCAATATCAAAAATTGTTTTCTACTTACTCATTCACCGCTATCCTCTACCTCAACTTAAAACTCCACAACTCTCCGCACGCGCCAATTCGCCACAAATAATTCCCTACTACCCACCTATTGACATCTCGTTATGTGCTTTTCCCAAAAACACTACTCTTGCCTCCATTTACCGAATTCTCCACAAGCCGTCCTTAGAATCCGACCACAAGAAACTTGTTTTTATACACAGATGGTTCCTACTCTGTTTATTTGCCTTTTGCGTAGTGGTACAACTCTGCGTAAACAGCTTCTCCTCCCCCTTTCCCATTACGCTCTTCCAAGCTATTCTTCTGAGTCCTCAGGTAGTTCCGTAGCTGAGATTGCAGCCATTTTAACTGCCATACACTTCTCCAGTATACATAACCTAAACATGGTTATATACAGCGACAACCTGAGTATCCCTTTAACAAATGCCCCTCAGTCGGCACCGTCCGATATACACTCTCCCTTTTCCCATTCATTTCTGTTGGCTAGGTTCCTGGATACGCCGGAATCCTCGGCAACGAAGCAGCGGAGGTAACAATATTAGGCCTAGTCACGGAGTCACCAAACTTCCATCTCATAATAAACCACGGGCACGCCAGAATTCAACGAAGCAGCGGATGCTACAGCTAGGAAGGCCACATCATTAACCGTAGTCACGGAGTCACCAAACTTCCATCTCATAATAAGCGATATCCACAAACACCTTAGTCTGGTTCATCCTCAAGAGTTCTGGTCCAGCAATGTATCATTTCTGTACTCCCATAACCGTTCTATACTACTCTACAATGGCACTACAGCCCAAATCGGGCCTTGGCCTCCTGACGTTCAGGTTCCTTAACATTTCTCATTATTTATTGTGGAAGGGTTGTCAGACCTTCGCGCAACCCTCTGTCTATGAATTTTCAGTTTTGTAGATTGAGATGATCAAGCAGTGTGCTGGAATTATGCGTGGACCGGGATTTGAACTCACGGACCATCGCATTGTAGACAAACACGCTACCCACTAGGCTACACCGTTCTATACACCGCCCCAAATACAACCCCTCGTACTCACTAATTCATAGATTAACCTAGGCTATAAGTATGTACATTAAAAATAATTCAAATAATGATCGAAATGATAAAATAAAATAAATAGGTATAAGAATTTAGCACTAATAAACATAATAGTAATAAAAATTGCAACAAATGAGGCATCATATGGCCTGTGCTGCCCCGATGCCTATGAGAACTAAATGTATATGTATTCATAAAATAAATAAATAAATAAATTATGCACCTGTGACTGGTTACCAAGAAACTGCTGACTTTCGTGAACCAATGGCTCCGTCGCATTTTAGGGATATTCTGGTCAGATGTGATCTCCAAAGACGAATTTCGGAGTGCAACTGGACAGACTAAAATAAGCACTGAGATTCAAAGGCGGAAGTGGCAGTGGATCGGTCACACTTTGAGGAAACCAGAGCGAAACATCGCCAAAGAAGCTCTGGACTATAATCATCCAGGAAGACGTAGGGTTGGTAGACCACGTAGCACATGGAAGCAAGTAGTTGAACATGAGGCCAGAGGAATTTTACAAGTCCTGACGACGACTAAAGGTAGATGCTCCGGATCACGAAGAGAACTGTTTCTGTCCTTTGCCCCTATAGGGGGTCTCAACAGGAAATTGATTGATTGAATAAATGTTTGCTTTTGATATCTGGATACGATTTATCTATTCACTGACATCTATACAATAGAAATGTCTTCAAACTGTTTTCATTGAAGCCATCACAACTAGACGGCGGTCGCTGCTAAGGAAAATCGATTATGTAAAAAAAAGTTCTGTCCAAAATCTGGAAAAGTACTAAAGCACTCGATTTATCACTTTTTCAGATATATACATAGATATTTTATAATAAATTGCACTGCAAGACGAAAAATTTGGGAGTTAGATTGATTCAAATAGTGCTAAATCTAACCCCAAAGTAATATAGAATTTCTTTTATGAATATGAGTAGAGACTTTTAAAAAAAATTGTTTTTCAAACTCCTCTTATCACTTAAATGGGAACAAAAAGGAAATTAAAAAAAAAAATATAATAAATACATTTTATTAGCACTCCGATAAGCAAATAAATATTCTGAGCAAAATCCTAAGTGGACCGGAAAGTTTGCAAAAATCTATTTTCATTATTATCACGTACATGTTTACTAAATCAGAATGTTGAAAGAAACAATTTAATTGGTATCAAAATTAATTTTATTTTTCCATAATTATTTTGATTTTCTAGTCCATGTTTTAATTTTTGTCATGCTAATTAATTTTAATTGTCGTCTTCTTATCAATCAGGAGGCTAAGAGTTCAGTAATTTTTGCTGTAACATTGCGCACAGTTCAGATAAAAATCTTTTTAATGTGCAAAACTCAGCAGTTCTCCAATTTCGTTCCTCAGCGTTCATATGTACATCTTACTATCGCAAGCTTAAACTATAAAAACAATATGAACTCGTCTAAGTGCGCAAAATAAGTGTAATAAAAAAAAACCATTTTTTTTGAGAGTAAAGGAAACATACAAATCATCTTGAAAGATTATTAGCATGCTAGCTAGACCAAACAGAGAATGAATGGTAACATGATTGAAAAATTTCCACATAAGAAATAATACTAATAATTTTTATGTATATACACTTTTTTACTTTGTAGTATATTTTTATTAGATTATTTAATTTAGTCTGTGATTCGGATATATTACGATTTCAATCATTTTCCTTTATGTAAGGGATGATGTCTCATCATTGATTTATTTTTCGAATGAGATAATCTTTCGTTGATGATTTTATGAAACCTTGATTGCTAATGAAAATGACAAAAATGACTCGAAGTGGAGATGCTGTTCTGGACAGGAACAAAGTTAAAAGAAGATGATATTAAAGTTTTGAAATGTCTATCGATGTGAAGTGCGTAAGGGGTCGCTGCAGTTCAACTTTATTTAATTATCTCTCCACTTTTCACTTGAGACCTTTTCGCTTTCTAAACATCGACTGACTGTTCATCAAAAACGCTTGCATTTATAAATATATTGCTCTTGTTGGCCGCATCATTCCACTTGTCGTGCGACTTTTTTCACGGCCGAACGCCTCGTCGACGGATCTTTTTCTTGTCGGCCTAGTCTCTATATGTAGTTGTTGTTGCATTTTATAAAGCTTTTCCTCGTCATCCGAGTCGTTCCCTGTCGTACAAGCCCATACGTGTGGTTGTTGTTGCTTCTCTACATTCTACTTCTACAAGTGTAATTTGTTGTTGGCTGGTTGAATGTTCAAGGCCTTCAGACCTTGGACATTCGATGATCACGCGTTCTAGAGGGTAAGTGTTGTCTCGTTAATATTTGTTGAAATCTTAAACATTCCAATCAAGTTAATGTAGATGTTCTTTATAGTGTTCAGTGGTGGATGATGAGACAAGTAGATATGTAAGACATATGACAGTGGCGTTATTAAACCTTGTTTCTTATTTTCTGGCACCTTTTCCCTCAGGGTACTGTCATTAACTTTTCACTTACCACTGAAACTTCTCAACAAATTTTTTAAAGTGGAAAAAAAAACCTTCTAAAAAATTCGGGGAAAGTTTTTTGGGATTTTCAAATATTTTTTATTCTGTGAAATTTCAAAGTGAACAGATTTTGAGTGCAATAGGAACTTGTTCTTCTTCAGTGGCTCTAAAACCCGAATCGGGCTTTGGTCTTCGAAACATCGGATGTGTTTATATTTTATTTGTAATTGTGAAAGAGTTGTTAGCACTTCGGACAACCGTCTTTCTGCAAAAATTTCTGCAGATTGAGGTAACCAAGATATACCCACGCAAGTAGTATGCTGAAATTATACGTCGACTTGGATTTGAACTGCCGACCTTCGCATCGTAGATCAACACGCTACTCACTAGGCAACACCTTAGCTATGGAAAATTTGGGGGCCATTTTCAAAGCAATTTTTTTTAGAAAGTATTAGAAGCAAAATTAAATCAATTATTTATTAAATTTCGTAAACTTACTGATTTTTAAGACCTAGCTTATATTTGTATCTCATGAAAATAAAATAATTCCAAGCAGATAATAGTATAGAAAACAAATATCTTTACCCCTAATTACGAACATTAGGTATTTCCACATTCGTGCACACTGCATTACTTTCTAATCCATTTGTTTTTTCATCATTGAAGTGGGATCATTTAACGACAACGTGTCCATGATAGCCAGCTATATTTTTGGCAATATTCTTGGAATGGTTTAATGATATCGTCGTACAATTATTACAATGAGAAATTAACAGAAAACGATATCTCACAACAGTCAGCCATATTAAAATCTGATTTTGAAAAATTTTATTACTTTCGAATAAAAGTATAATCACTTAGGTATTAGCGATGACGAACCGATCATGCGGATATTTGAAATGCGACTAAATCAATATTTTACGATTATGGCAAACCAATTGGATTGGTTTGAATTAAAATTAATGATTAGCGAAATCCCGATAATACACTTAAAATTCGAGTGATATCAAGCGGTTTTAATTAAAAATTATCGGAAAAAAATTTGATGATATCCGAAGTGATACTCACAGTATTCGTGAAATTTGAATGACTTCGGTGGCGTACGGAGTCCCCGACTATGCGATAGCCTCTTTGAGTGTGATCAATTCCCAATTAACTTCTTATTAAGATGGAAACAGTTCTCTTTCATAAGGCGCGATCCTTAATTTCGACCTTTATTTGCTGCCAGGTCCTGCTCAACTGCTCCATTCCATGTCCTGCATGATATACCAACCCGACGTCTCCCTTGAGGATAATAATCTAGAGCATGCCTGGCGATGTTTTGCTCTATTTTCCTCAAAGTGGACCGATCCATTACCAATTTTGCCTTCGAATCTCAATGCCTATTTTAGTCTATCCAGTTTTTCTCCAAAACTCTTCGTTCGAGATAAGATCTGGCCAAATCTTTCGAGGCATTGGTTCGCGAAAGTATGCGGTGTCTTGTCCGGGCACACATAGACCAGACGCTGCTCACTTGTGATGCCAATGGATTTCAAAACCCTAGGTCTACTCGGTGCACCAACCGGAACTTTGTATGAAGTGCTGACTGCTCCCAACTTCCGCATTTGCCAGGCTACCGAAGCTATTAAAGAAGTAAGCGCCTAAGTGATACTTCCCCTTTCTTGAGCGAGCAGAGCAATTGCCTAATGGATGAATAATCCTTTCTTTCGCTTCCTCACCTCGTATTTACAGCGCCTGCAAAGGTCATTAGAAGGAAGGTCAAGCCTCTCAGCATATTTCCCTGTCAAGCAGAGTCCTGTAACAACTACTGCGTAGTTGATCATCTGCCTTTTTAGCAAGATCAGCCTAAATGAGCAATTTAGATAAAGCACAGGCCAAATCTGTCTGGTAGTATTACATGTAACAATATTCGCTTGTACGTCGTTCGCTTCACTAATCGCATCGTTAGGTTAGGTTAGGTTTGTTTAGATTAGTGAGGCGGTCTTAGCTCACATAGACCTCTTAGGATCCATAGTGATACCACGTGAATGTTAGGAAAACCTAATGTGTATCATCCAGCGGTGTTACGAGTTCCTTGTTGAGGTCAAAGGTTTTCGTTGCCGCAGCGAAATTCAACAGATTCCGCATACCGTTTTCGATGCATGTCTAGGGCCATTTCAAGCGATTCTCCCTTCCAGTTTACGTTTTGGGCCATTGACAACATTCGCTGATCTATGTTGCTGCGTAAATGGATATCTATCAATCTACTTAAGGTTTTTATTAGGAATGAAGATAGACTTATATGCCTTAGGTCTTTCGGATATGTATCAGGCCTTGCCCGTTTTGGGGATAAAGACCACTTTCAGTGCCTTCCATATTTCAGGAATGTAGACCAATCAGGCAACCTCTAAAAATAACCTCCAACCAGGGAAGGATGTTTTGAAATTCGGCAGGTCCTGGGGATTTATATGGGTTGAAGCTGTGTATAGCCCAAAGGATTTCTTATGCCTCTTTTTTCCCGAAAATGATTTCAGAGTCGCCCGTTGAAGTCTGGATTTCGTGCTATTCGCGCTACGGGCGACTGATTAGCTACCCGGAAAGTGAGTATCTAAGGGAAGATTAATGGTTTCATCACGCGAGCAGGTCCATTACCTGTCGGAATTATCGATGTAGTTGAGGATTGAAGGAGAGAATTTTGTGAAGCCTTGACGCTTCGAATACCTTTAACTTGTCACAAAAAACTTTCCAGAATAAGCGCTACGCTTTGCTCAAGTTTTTTTCATAACAGCGAAGGGCTTCCTTATAGGATTCGCAGTCTGAGGCCTCCTTGGTTTGTCTGACCTTTTTAAGTCTACAGCCATTCCTGAATTCAAATTCAGTCATTTCACGATGGTGGCTTCTATTTACCTCTTGGGATAAAAGCGTGATACGACCTCATCAAAAGCAACGGTGGTGTCCGAAAGGCTTGGAACCTGGGAGGCAAGCAGTTCCTTGACAGTATCCCTGTACTTGGACCAGTTAGTCTTCCTGTAGTTTCTGAAGACTGGTTTATCGGCAGGATGGTAATCTAATCCAAATTGGAGGTATCGATGGTCTGGGAAGGAATGTTCATTGGACACCTTCCATATACAAATGCGCGATATTCTCGCAGACTAGGGCAATGTGTAGGACTTCCTGTCTATTTTTGGTAACAAAAGTGGATTCTTGCCCTTTGAAGTGCTCCTCGCAAGAATGGAAGATCTAGGTCTACCTTAATTCCTTGCGTAGATGATAGTATAGTTAAGAGTTTTGAGTCCATAGATTAGGTTCCCAACAGCAAAAGGTTCTTGGATCAAGATTATATTTTTTCCTTGTTGTTTCAACTGGAGAAGTAAGGAGGCTGACGCCAATTTGGAGTGGTGAAGGTTAATTTGCAGAAACTTCAGTGTCTGGCTCTTTTGTGCGTTCAACTTCCACCACGGTTACGTTTGCTGTATATGAGAATCGCGGCAGTTCCGTCTTAAGTCGGGAGTTTTTGGGTTGAAATAGGGTTGAGAGATGATTATTTGGCTTTTTTCCGATCACCAACCATGTCTCATGTGTCTTGTGTATTGCGAGCCAAATGGTCCATTTGGCTCTGAGTAACACCATTAGGGGATACCCAAGATATTTTATGCGGGTTCTTGTGTGGAAAAAGTGTTCCTCCGATGACCATTTGCCGAGTATTACAAGACTCCACAAATAATTCGCTATTTTAAGTACTCTTAATCCAAGATCGTAACGCGTCAATCAAAGGGTCACCCTACTTTCCCATGACGTGTTCTTTTCCAGTACTGTCAGAGCCAATCTGGGCGTTCATATCTTCTGAGATGATAATAATATCACCCCTTGGAACACGCTCGAAGGTGGCACTCAGTTGGCCATCAAATTTCTCTTTGTCACGTCATTAGTTGGTGCTTTTCTGAAATAGGTCCTGAGCCTGACAGCGATAATCCTTTCCGAGATTGGTTCCTAGCTGATGAGACTTACGCCGTTTTCGGCTTCACACTCAAGACCAACGTACAGAATGGTGTTTCCGCTCAGGATTCGTTTTCTCCTGATTCTGTCCATCTGATCTCGCTCAAGCCCAAGATTTGGATGTAATAGTGCTCAATTTCACGGTCGATCACTGATTAGCGGTGCAAGGACCGAGTGACCGCAGCTCTTCCATCGTCAATTAATGTTCGAACGATTCTGAGATCAATCATAGTACGTTTTCAAATACCAAAAGTCATTACCGTAGAATCCAACCGAATTCGAAGCACTGTATCCATTTCTTGTATCATTAAGTTTTTAAGATCACGGATAATAAACCATGATCCAGTGAGTGTCCATTTGCCATTTCTAGGGCAATCAGGATAGGCTCAGGGTGTATTCTACTATTCCCATTCCTCAGGGGACGGTTATCTCAGGTCCGTGGAGGCTTTAATAGTCTCCAAAGATACTTGCATGAATTGGTAAAAACTCATCCTACAACTACCACCTGCGCGTACCATATATCAACACGGATTTGATTCTTATGTTAAACAGTCGCAGCTTCGTGCGAAGAGAGATTTTTTTTAACCTCAAGAAGCGTAAAGAATACCGAAGGCCTTTTGAGTTTTTTTATGCGAGACTCAATATCGTTTGCGGCTCTGCCGTCCATGCGGACAATGTTGCCGAGGTAACAAAAATCTTGCACCTTTTAAGTGTAATTTGAGAGTAGTAGCTAAATGAAGTTATGCCACAAGCAGGAATTCGAAAGTTGCTTTTCTACTAGGTACATAATCCATTCTTCTTGTGATAGGCTTTCTCTACCTCGATGTTTAATGTACCAGAATGTTGTCCTTGAGGACATAATTAGAGAGAGTTAGGTTGTAAACAACTCCTTTTCGGAGTTAAGACTTTTGTGTAATTTGGTGTTAAGTGGAATAAAGCGAACACGCTTTCAGGGTTTGCAAGATGCGATTGAATAGTTTGTGGAAACGCTATCGATAGCCTTTTCCAGGAGAAAAGGATTTAAGATCCTAAATGTAGACTGAAAGATTTATGTGATATAAAACGAGATATTTCGACGATTAATTAGTTTGTATCAAATTTTACATAGTGATATTTTCTTTCGGTTTTGCGAGTTATTGGTACTGGAGATGTTTGTTTCCACTAGCCAACTGAACATATTGCTACTCTCTGACCCGGAGGCAATAGAAAATTGTGTAAACCAATGATAGTTTGCTGAAGTGCGGGTGTAGTCTAGTGGGTAACATGTTGGTCTATAATTCGTAGGTCGTGAATTCAAATCCCGATCGACGTATAATTTCAGCACACTACTTGCGAAAATGAAAACTCGTAGATAGACGGTTGTGCGAATGACTTACAACCCTTTCACAATAACAAATAAAATGTTAAGGAACCTGAAGGTCAGGAGGGTAATGCCCGATTTGGGCTGTAGTGGCATTGAAGAAGAAGAATGGTAGCTTAGTAATTAGATTTATGAGAAAAATAACAGATAATACCTAAATTAAGTCACTTCTATTCACTGTACGAATGGTGAATTCGTATTGTGGTGAATGGTGAATTCGCAAGGTGTCGATTTCGTCAGCGCTAGACTCCTCTTGGTTTTAAATGGAATAATATTAGTGTGGAGATTGTAAAAATAAACAATAATATTGAAAATTCTAAAGTTTATGAGTTGATCTGAATTTTAACATCACTCTCAGTACTTTTGACTAGTTCCAGAAAATATTAATGTTATTTATTTATTGTAGAACTTAAAAGCCATATGTTCGCAGTTCTTTAAAGTATTTAAAAGGGTCGCTCCCTTTACAAACAAGACAATTTTTGCATTTACTTTACTGCCGCTTTTTATCGCTTCGATCAAGTTATTAAGGCTCGTGGTTATGGTCGACACGCACCATTAACCCTTTTGCACTTGAGTGGCTCTTTTCAAAGGTGTTTCAATAGAGACTGCGTTGGATTGGATTGCAGTATGTATACGTACATGTAAAATGACACTTATCAGTGTTCCATTATTATACGGCGCTTGTTTGGAATGTAATTTATTACTTGTGACTTAACGTATGTGTGATAGGGGAGAGTGGGATAAGTGGGAATTGGTTCTGCTATGCTGCACCTGCGACAGTTCGTTCAGCCAACCAATTCATTTCTGAATTTTAGTAGTGATTTTCATTCTGGGATTCAGATTTGCCCTCAGGGGAGACACTATTCTTGCAGTTCTGCACTAAATATTTTTCACTTTTGCCCTCAGGTCCGTTAAGAAAGGAATAAGGAAAGGGCATAAAAGGAAAGATTTCCGGATTTCACATTGTTAGACTTTACTAAATGTGAATTTCGGTATCTGCTGAGATCTTCATCAAACTGTCACAGTTTGATAAATGTCTCAGCAGAGACAAAATCGTCATATTTCAGAAAGCATAGCAATGTGAAATCCGAAAATCTTTCCTTTTAATTCGAAATGCACTTTTAAAACATTCACCAAATTAATATATCTTTTTGATATGGATCAATCATAAATTTTGTGTGTCCCGAAATTCGTTATCGTGAGTCTATCTCTCTAACAGGCACCCATAATCTCAATTGATCAATAAGCACAAGAATGTCGACCAACTTAAAATGTTCGTTTGAAAAAAAATTCAGCTGCTGAGTCTTGGGTGCCTGGTATTTCAGGTCGGATTTGTTAGAGAAATCGTAAGTTTTTGCAGTCTCTTAACTACGATTTGGTGAAATTTGATGAGTCGAAGATGAACGGTAACAGAGTAGCAATAGCTCACAACGGTGTCGGCGACTTTTCCTCTGTCGTGACGACAATGCAAGGAAAACGCACCCTCCTCGTCTTCGTCTACGTTTCGCCAAACAGTTTGATTAAAATAAAACTAGTTCTGAATTATTTTCTCGTGGTATTGCAGGTCGGATTCTATATACGCGGTTGAATTTCCGGCCGCAATTTTCCTCTAATTTTTCTCCGGGGAGAGCGGTAATTTTCGGGTCTGCGTTTCATTTTTGGCGAGCAGTCAAGTTGACTAAGTTATGGGCGTGTTTCCGTCCCGATTTCGAATGGGGAGGAGCCGAATTTCAGATTGCTTTTGATTGTTTTACTCTTCCCGATCGCAAGTCGGCACCGAGACTTTTGTTTGCTACTGAATTATGGGCGCCGAGTATTTCAGATCAGATTTTGTATGCGAAAGCCGGCCAAGTTTTAAATTTTTATAATAATACTGTCAAATACAATTATAATTGATTAATAAATAATTGAAAAAAATAAATACAAATACAAAGAAATATCCATGTTCTTATGTACTTGCGTGCAGTTGTTTTTTTCATTATAGTTTCTCCCAAATCTAATTGAATTTTTTATTTGAACAATTTTCCTCAATTTTCATTTCAGAATCTTCAGCTGAACAATTAATCATTCACAAAAGTGTTCGATTAACTTTTTATATTCTTTTTAATTCAATGTTTCAATCTTTTCAACTAATTTTTAGAAACTGTTGGGCTACGTTCGAAATCCTGGCAGATCAATCAAGTTGCATCGTCGAAAAATGCGACACAAAAAATGTGACTTTCCGGGCACTGTTCTACCAATGTTTGGAGAGTAACACTGCTAAAAAAATATATGGGGAAAAAACTATAAGTATTTCTGTGACATCCACGCCAAAGTTTATTTCTCCTGAAAATCAATGTCGCTAAATTTCGTCTTCTTGTAATTTTCTTCTCTATTGTGAAATGTATTTTGTAACAGAATTAATGTCTAGAATGTTAACCAAGTTTTTTAAATCTGTGACAGATTAGGCTGTGTCACATGGCTTGGTGAAAAAATGTCTTATATCTAGGGTCAGTATTATGAAGCTTATCGTTGCAAATACTTCGAAGAACTAAATAAGTTTTTACTTGGATCCGTTTTTAGAAGTAAGATGCGTAATTGTAAGCTTAAAATTAAAGAAGAATATGAATAATAATTAATTTTCTTGATACTGTTGCCACCTAATTGGGTCTTCCTGTTTTTTTCTTCTCTTGTGAAACATGATTTGTAACAGAGCTTATCTTTCGAATGAAAATAAATTGCTCTAAATCTGTGACAAATTAGGCTGTGTCACATAATGAAAATGTCGCTAAAGTTGGTATAATTACATAATTACGTTTGTGTAATTACGATATATATTAACGCTCCGACTGCTGACATTCCTCCGCTACTCACAATTCTCGTGGTCGCTATTAAGAATAAATATGACTTAGCAAGAACCAGAACCATGTGTCTTGTTTCCACCTTGAATGTTAGCTTCGATCTGTACATGTTTTCCTTTCACACCGTCTATCGATATGAGACGCATTCCTTTTAAAGTAATGGAAAACACTTAAGTGAGTTGAAAAAGACTACTAAAAGCATGGTAAACCAGTTTATTGGACGGTACACTTAAAGTGAGCGGCGCATGCTAGATATATTGAAATTAAGAAGCATATATAGAAATTGAAGAATGTAAGAACTGACTGAAGTGTATGGCTTCGTTTCATAACTGCTGAATGAATTACACAGTTCTCTTGAAAATGAAGATATATTTCGAGAAAATACCAAAAAAACTTGATCGAAAATGATTTATTCACATGTCAGGCTGCTTAAGCTGGGCTTAAATAAATGACTCATATCAAGTACATGTATGAGTTGTTGTACTGGTTGGCGCTTAACATGGGTTCGCATACCGCCCATTTATGAATGGCGAACGTGATCATTTATTATTAAGAAATAATTCCAGTAAGACACTCCGATTGAATTGCGTTAGGTAACGCAACACGAGCTTTTTTTGTTGGGCTGTTCAAGTTCAGAATGATCGCGCAAATATGAATCGAACTGATTGATCATTAACTTTATAGGAGTCATTGATCCGCCATTCTTTAAGATCCGGATGTAACACTCCATCTTTATTTTTGATTTTTTTTAACTCATAATTTATACCTGGACGACTCATCTGAATGATGTAACTTTGTTTTTTGATCTGCGATCGCGTCAGAGAAATAGAGAGTGCGACAAAGAGGAGAAAATGCGGCTTTGATTGAAGTTTAATGCATTTGTTACCACCCGGTCCTTCTTTTTACTGACCTAAATTGGTAGAAAAAAATTTTTGTCTGAAATTGTCACACATCTGTGACATTTTTGAGTTGTTTGTACCAAAACCGGGCGCACGGACCTGATACGCTCCATAAAATTGAGTTATTATACTCCAGACGAAATCTGAGAGTATTATAAGTTTGCTCTAAAGGTGGTTTCATTGAACCACAATACACTGGGGCCATCTAGTTGGGCCCATTGTACTCCCCCTATTTATTATGAAATGGATTTTACTCCTCTTGTGCTACCAACTTGGTTCGATTTGCGAAACCAACTGTCTAATAGTTGTAAAGCGGACTGCATAAGGTCGCCTAGGACTTGTTCAAACTTACCAGTTAACATATGCTTTTGTAAGGAAGCCGTTACGATTTAAAATGGAAAGGGGTTCATTCGTGGTTAAGACCCGCGAGAGAGGCGAAACTATTCTGCCCTGTGGCGCTCCTTTGTGGTCAGAGCCTTTTCCTGTCTCTTCATCTATCCGTGCTACGATTTTTCGTGAGCGAAGAAGTCAGGAGAGGTTCGACACTATAACTGCGTAAGACGTCAAGAATGGCATCAATGTTGACGTAGTTAAAAACGCCTTCCACGCTTTGAAAAGCACTGAGCACTGAGTGCAATCTCTTTATGATGGAAAGCTTTCTCTAGGGCGGCTACCGTCACATGTAAGGCAGTGTCAGTAGACTTAACTTTCAGATAGACGTGTTGGCGCGAGCACCTGACCGAGAGGCCCAGATTTGTACGTAGGTAGCTGTCCATCAGTCTATCCAGGCCTTTAAGAAGGAACGAAGTGAGGCTGATGGGTCGGAAAGCCTTTGTTATGCGAGGCACTGCCAGGTTTAGGTATAAAAACCACCTTAACCTCTTGCCATAGCTTCGGTATATGGCAAAGACTGATGCATGCTTTGTATGTGCCAACCAAGTACTGAATTATTGTTTAATCCGCATTTTGGATCATTGCGGCATAGACTTCGTCCAGTTTTGGTGACTTGTAAGGTTTGAAGGAACTGAACGCAATTCCTATGTTTTCTGGCGTCACGATTGTATCTACTAGTTCTGAGTTAGTTAGAATACGATCGACATATGAACCTTGTGGCGGGGGTTCAAAGCATCTGAGGAAATGCGTTTGCATTAAAAGTTCAAGTGACTAGACATTTTCCATGAACCATCGCCTCCAATAATTCAGGACTAACAAGCTGCGGTGTTCCATTAATTGACCTCTCCCAGAGCGTCGTTGTTTGGTCTGGACTGCTAAATTGTAGAATTAATGTTACTTTTAGTGCATTTTTTGCAACGACACATGTCCGTAGTTTACCTGTTTTGGGTCCATGAAGGACTGTAAAAGTTTCATTGGACTAACCAAGAATTTAATTAAAGCCACCCAACCACGGTTGATTGATTGATTTGAACCACGGTTCTTGGACAAGTATAACATCCGCATATCATCTTATAAGATGTACCCGCTCTACTGAGGTTGGCAGTATTTGGTTTCAGGATTTTGAAGTGGACCTTGTTGAGTCCGCAATCTGCAAAACCGAGAACAACAAGTCGGTCCATGTCATTTTGTTCTCCGTCAAAAAGCTTCCATGCCTCCGTGGAAAGGTTGTTTTGCAGCTTAATGCCCTGCAATAGGAGTCCACGGTCCTCAGTGATAACTGGGACCCATACAGACACTTTCGTCAGTTTAGGAGCCTCGGCACCTTCCACCACCTGTAGCTTGATGTCCTTCAAGAGCTCATTCATTTTGGGAACCGCCTCCTGAATCAAGACCATAGTGTTTTGGCCAGCACAAGTTAACCTTGCTTTGGCAGCTTTTCTTTCTTAGGTTGGTCTATGAACACGGTCGAGAAAAGAGCAACTGTCAAACTTAATTCCTTGCTGGCTGCGAACGAAGGTCTTGCGACACACCGCGACGTCCTCCATCCATCACCTTAGGACACGCCTGATAGGTTGCCCAACACACAGGTGTAACGCTACGAAATAAGGCTCGGAGAAACAAATTAATGACACAGAAGTTAATATTATCACTCAAAAATCTCGAAGCTGGTTGTCCGTCTGTCCGGTTGTCCCGAAACGCTTCGATAGTAATACTCCGGCAATAATAGAAAGCCCCAGTGAAGGAAATAATGAACCAGCGGTGGTGACTGCGGAGGAGGTATTCCCAGTATCTAAGCGGCTCGAGAACAATAAATCATCAGGGTTAGATGGCATACCGAATAGAGCACTTAAACTAGCTATAAGGCTCAACGCAGACGGCTACGCAGAAATGTACACGAAATGCCTAAATGATGGTATTTTCCCCGAAATATGGAATCGCCAACGTTTGGTTCTACTCCCGAAACCAAACAAACCGCCCGGAAAGCCGAGTTCATACAGGCCGCTGTGCATGCTTGACTCACTGCGAAAAATCCTAGAACCGTTAATTTTGAACAGATTAGAACAACATCTACAAGAGAGTGGAAACATTTCAAAGAATCAATATGGATTCCGCAAAGGGCGCTCTACAGTCGACGCAATAAAAAAGGTGATAGACATTGCTGAAAAGGCTATTGAAGGCAGTAGATGGAAGAATGGTTCTAAAGAATACTGCGCTATAATAACACTAGATGTCAAAAATGCATTTAATTCGGTGACATGGCCTCACATAATTAATACTCTTCTAAAAGAAACTCCATCATACCTCCTACGAATGGTCAGGACCTACCTAGCAGATAGAGTATTACTGTATAATACCGAAGAAGGAGTGAAGAAGTATAGCATAATTTGCGGAGTCCCACAGGGCTCAGTACTAGGACCCGTGTTATGGAATATACAATACTCCGTTGTGTGACACTCGAATCGATTGTGACACATAAGGAAATCTTTCTTTTCTTCACTTTTGTGTGACAAAATTATTGTGACATTCAAATTGCTTTGTGATGCACAACTAAATAATAATATATTTAGAATTATTGCGCTTGATATTGCGTTTTCTTTTCTGCACCTTCGTGTGTCCCTTGTTTCTGCGTCGAGATATTTCAAGTAGAATTTTTTTCTCGAAAATCCTAAAAATAAAAATGTTTATTTTATATTGCGACAAACATAAACAGTTTATTTTCTTATCAAATAAACAAAAAATTTATTAAAATAAATTTTTTCTCTCTGTTTCAGTTTAATGTTGTCGACGGTAGCATCTTGACAACGACTTCAACGCGTAGACGTAGGCAAAATGATTGTCGACAAGACTGAAAGCTCTAGCGAACATGCTTGGACTAAACTTTTACCAGAGACAGAGCAAAAAAATGGCCAAGTGATAGTGACAGTTGATGATGTTCCAAAAGAGAGTCCGGCTTCATCGGACGCTGTTGGCGGACATTTGCCGCGAAAAGATTCATTTTTTGAAACATTTCATAAGCAACTTCGTATGTCTATACGAGCTGTTGGCGAATCACCCGGTCCAATAAAAAGGTAAATTTGAATTTATTCATAAAAAATAAAAAAAACAATGCGTTGATTGATTGTTTTTATTGTTATTGGAATGTTTTGTTTTTAATTTTTTATTTTTTTATTTTAAGGGGTTTTGTTTATTTTTAATTATCCTAAATTCAATTTACTTCAATTCTTAAACACAGTTTAGATTTAGGAGTTTTAGCTATTGAAGGAAACAGTAATAGATAAATCTAAGTCGTATATAAAAGATGGTTACGTTTTGTTTAGCGGTTCAACTGATCGTATCAATCTTATTTTCGACATTTTTATCAGGTGCTAAGGTTTATTCTAAAGCTGTAGATATTGTAGTACGCTCTGTGTGTTTGGAGATTTATTTATAAATCTTTTCGGTTGAAATGGCCTGCTTTAAATTATTTGGATTACACCGGCCTGAATAATTCTATAAATTAAAAGATATAAATCTTTGAGAAAATGAAGATGAGCTTATTTTCCATATGTATTTACGTTTATTGATTCATTTTGGAACTAAACCATTCCGTGAAAGTTAGATACGATTGGTAGGAATATTTTTGTTTCTGTTGGTCCAACGATACAACAATGTTGGTACATTTTTAAATAAAAGTGTTTCAGCGTACAATTTGAGACTACATTCATATCACGCTGTCCAACAGTAGAGATACTCGATACACACTAACACTTCTGTCCTAATAGAGTTTGGACAATGCTATAACACCAACAGTTCAGCGTAAGGTTAGAAGCACAAGAAAGCAACATAAGAAATGTGAAAAACAGGCAAACTTGATTTTGACGGTTTTGAAATGTACGGACACGAGCACAAACTTGCGTAAGTTTTTGAATAGAATACTCATTACAACCAAAAATGTTTCATAAACAACAATTTATTGTGATTCTGTTTACGTCATAAAAGAAAAAGAATTGAGAAAATTCAAAAATAAAACCATCGGCTGCGCTCCGCATGCAATTGCCAAGTTGGCCGCCAACTTCACCAACCATTCCATAAATCCTCAACTGCTGAATGTCCCTTTAATGTTATCTTTTCAATTAGCATGATCGGGATTATGCGGCTGTTGCATATAAACTTATGCAAATCGGTTTATCGATAGTTGTACTACGGTTGTTCAATGGTTGGACAACTCGGAAATCGTTCAAACGTTATTATTCTACCATCAACCGCATACTTCCGGTTTGATCAACAATTTTGTGTTTATTGAATCGCTTTAGGTGTGAGCCTGATCCAAATGACATTATGAAGCTGATAAAAGTGCACATCACTCAGTTGAAGGCTTTCGCACAGACATGGTTCGAACTCTAGGACTCGTATCTTCACCTCTTCTAATCTCGTTTACTTTGCGTTGCCTGAAATCAGCAACACGTTAACTTGTGCAAACATTTCACACGGCCGCTCTACTCACAAACAGAATAAGCTTTGCGTTCAATTTACACATTACGTTTTATCTAGGTCCTCTCTTCGCTGATAACCTTTCAGAATACTGTGCATACCATAAATATTGAAGGATTATCTGTTTGTCTACCATATTTCATTCTCCTATGGTAGCCAGAAATAAAAAAATAATAATTAATTCAATCAAAATCCACACGACACACGGGTATAAGCTTCAGATATGTCGCACCGCAAGTTATAATCTTGGCTTTTTTTTGTTGTGTGTTCATATATGTATAAAACATATTTTCATGTATCACATGATTGAAAATTAATCATTTCCTATATGACGCCACACACAGAAATAAAAAAAAAATCATATCAAAATCACTATGTAGTTGAAAGAGGGAGGGCGAATGTCAACCGAGATTATAGACTCTTGCATTTTTTGTTGTGCTGTTTGATTGATAAGCGCTATCGTAAACCACGCACGTTATCGTGTTCTAGCTTTTTGCAGTTTATATTTAAAAAAAAATTGTTAATGTCGTTGTTCTAATTTGATGTATTGCCAGGCTTAAAATATTTTGAAATTGTCGCTAAATATTTGGCGATATTAAGTACATTTGAATTATGCATTTCAGAATCAATAATGATAATAAAATAATTGCCGAATTCTATGCAATCTAGATTTGATGTTGAAATTTTATTTAAGTGGTTTGGTAGTTCAAAATTTTGAAGAAAAAAAATTTTGAAGAAAAAACATTTTGACAACCGAAATTTTTGTGAAAAAATATTTTAAATTTCCAGAAAACTACTGATCGAAGTAATATTAGTGGTCAATTAGATATTTTGGATTAAAATTCTAAAAAAAAGTGATTTTCATTCAAGTAGTTTAATTGTTTGCTAGGGTGTAGCCAAGGAGGATATATAAAATGGAGTACCTGATAGGCTGTCTCATGTGGGAATACTTTTTGATTCGGAAATTTTCGAAAATTGCGTCCAAGCTTAACATGGCTTCAAACTTTTACAAAAAAAATACCATAATTTGAATTTTCTCTTGGTTGCTTATATTCTGTCAGCAATAAAGTAATTTTCAGTACAACGGAATTTGCTGTTTTATTTCAGAAATTTTTATTTTTTCATTTTTTATTAGTTTTTCGTTCGTGTCTAAGCTAAGCACTTTAGCAACGGACAATTTAACGCGGGACAGAGATAGTTGTTTTGGGTTTAAGTGTGCCAAACAAAGATAGCGAAACATTTATTTCGAAAATTTGACAATTGTTTCGGACAGTTTAATGTGGGAAAGAGTTAGTTGCAATGTTCTTAAGTGTGCCAGACAAAGATAGCGCAACGATTTTTTTCGAAAAATTTCGACCATTTTGCTAGTAAGGGAGGGAAATACTTTCATTCCTATTTTCTTACAAGGCAACGCATGATCATAGTCACTCCTTATTATATATCCTCCTTGGGTGTAGCCTAGTGGGTAGCGTGTTCGTTTACAATGCGAAGGTCGTGAGTTCAAATCCCGGTCAACGAATATTTGTAGCACACTACCTGATTCGATATACCTTGGTTACCTCAATCTACGAAAAATGAAAAATTCGCAGATAGAGGGTTGTGTGAAGAGTTTATGCTTTCTTATGAAGCCATGATTTCATCGCTGTCTGGGTTTTTAAACTCTAGATGATATCTGAGAATATTTTGTTTTTGCCTTACCGTTTATAACGCTAAGAAATAAAGCTTGCACAGGACTGCCAAGGGTATAAAAATTTTAGTTTTCGCTCGAAAGCCTCAATTCCGAGTAACCGTCCATCCGTCTGTCAGCAACATAACTCTCGAACGCTTTTAGCTATCGTGCTGAAATTTGTAGTATGCCATTTTTTAACAAGAATAAAACTTTAAGTTCATAAATGGGCTACATCCCCCACTCCTTACAAATTTCATGAAATTTCGAAATTTAAAGAAATTGATTTTTCTTCGAAACTATTTAAGCTATCGACTTGAAATTTGGGTTACATAAATCATCAACATCACAAAATATTCATCCGATCCTCTTACTCCGTCTAACTCCTCCCATAAAAATGCTCAATTTCGAAAAATTAATTTTTTCCATTTTCATTGAAACTAGCAAAGCTGAAAAAAAGAATTTTTGCCACACTTAATTATATTATAATTGCAATTAATTTTGAAAAAATTATTAACTTTACTTCACTCCTTCCCATACTAATTTCACGAAATTTTGAAATTTGAATTTAATTATTTTTCTTCGAAACTGTCAAAGCTTGAAGTTTTGTGGAAAGTATAATAATAGAAATATCATTACAAAAGCACTCAAAGTGTACTCCTTCAGTTTCATAGACTTTTCAATTTTGGATACTACTGTGTGCAGTGCCATTTCCAAAGAACGAACTGAATCTTGTATAACTGTTTGTAACGGAAACTCGGCTGAGGGCCTCATTCCCGTACAGATTTTATTTAATGGGGCTCCTCTGGGTCGGGCAGCACCTGTTGCCGGCTGCTCAGGAGCGCAGGCGTGGAAGATTTGACCCAGAGGAACGCCATCCTTGACGGGTGCTGTAAAAAACCAGATTGCTAACAACATGATTGGAGGTGGTTATAAAGAACGAAGTCGGTTTCGGACGGCCTACAGGGCCTCCCAATGTGAGATTATCCCGCTAACACAACCATTTCAGAAAAAAACATAACAGGGCTACGATTGCGCGTAAAGCGCAATCTTACGATACTCTAGATGAAATAGAATTTTTTGTGATCCCAAGAAATTTCGCATGGGAAGTATTAGAAGGGATGACAGCATTGAACTAATTTTTCCCCATCATGCTAAAGTAGCTATAAAAATGTTTTGTACAAAATGCTTACTCCAAAAATTGAATGGGAACTGAAAAAATTAGTGAGTTAGATTTAGTGAAAATGTGCAGTTTGTATGGGAGGTGGTAGAAAGAGTGGGGCGACTAGAGTGATTTTTTTCAGAAATAACTAGGAATATTGTAAAATTGACATCCCTGAAATTTCAGACTAGTGCCATTTATACTTTTCAAGAAAATCGATTTTTTGTGAAGTTGTGAAACTGTGTCATATTGTATGGGAGGGGGTAGAAGCAGTGAAGCTAATCAAATATTTTTTTCTGATCTTAGTGCTAATACTAATTAAGTATTTATTACAAAATATGAGCTCAATAAATGTTATATGTTCTGAGAAAATCGTCTTAGAGCATTTCATGAAAAAGTGTAGTTTGTATGGGAGGGGGTGGAAGGAGAGGGAGGAAGCAAATAATTTTTCTACTGTAGATTAAAATTGCTATGAAAATAACATATCCGAAAATTCAGACTAATAGCCTTTATACTTTTCGAGTAAATCCGTTTATTGTCAAATTACGAAATTGTGTCATTTTGTATGGGAGGGGGTAGAAGGGGTGAAGCTAATAGTCTAAATTTTTTTGGGCTTACTAACAATTTCAAATAAATATTTGGTGCACAATTTCAGCTCTCTAAATTGTATACGCAATGAGTAAATTGGCTTAGAGTAATTCATGACAAGTACAGTTTGTATGGGAGGTGGTAGAAGGAGGGGGAGGATACGCATAATTTTCGTACGGTAGATTGATATTATCATAAAAGTAACATATTCCAAATTTCAGGCCAATAGCTTTTATACTTTTCGTGCAAATCCGTTTATTGTCAAATTGCGCAATTGTGTCATTTTGTATAGGAGGGGGTAGAAGGGGTGGAGCAATTTGGCCCGTTCACGAACTTGACCTTACTTTTTTGTCAAAAACGACGTGTACAAAATTTGAACTATCTAGCTCAACGCGTTCTCAAGCTAGAGCGCGCACAGACGGACGGACGGACGGACGGACGGACGGACGGACGGACGGACGGACAGACGGACGGACATCCGGTTTTGAGATTTTTGAGTGATAATATTAATTTCTGTATTCATCATTTTTTTCTCCGAGCCTTATTTCTTGGCGTTACAAACTTTAGAGCAAACTTATAATACTCTCAGATTTCATCTAGAGTATAAAAATGTTTTGTACAAAATGCTTACTCCAAAAATTGAATGGGAACTGAAAAAATTAGTGAGTTAGATTTAGTGAAAATGTGCAGTTTGTATGGGAGGTGGTAGAAAGAGTGGGGCGATTAGAGTGATTTTTTTCAGAAATAACTAGGAATATTGTAAAATTGACATCCCTGAAATTTCAGACTAGTGCCATTTATACTTTTCAAGAAAATCGATTTTTTGTGAAGTTGTGAAACTGTGTCATATTGTATGGGAGGGGGTAGAAGCAGTGAAGGTAATCAAATATTTTTTTCTGATCTTAGTGCTAATACTAATTAAGTATTTATTACAAAATATGAGCTCAATAAATGTTATATGTTCTGAGAAAATCGTCTTAGAGCATTTCATGAAAAAGTGTAGTTTGTATGGGAGGGGGTGGAAGGAGAGAGAGGAAGCAAATAATTTTTCTACTGTAGATTAAAATTACTATGAAAATAACATATCCGAAAATTCAGATTAATAGCTTTTATACTTTTCGAGTAAATCCGTTTATTGTCAAATTACGAAATTGTGTCATTTTGTATGGGAGGGGGTAGAAGGGGTGAAGCTAATAGTCTAAATTTTTTTGGGCTTACTAACAATTTCAAATAAATATTTGGTGCACAATTTCAGCTCTCTAAATTGTATACGCAATGAGTAAATTGGCTTAGAGTAATTCATGACAAGTACAGTTTGTATGGGAGGTGGTAGAAGGAGGGGGAGGATACGCATAATTTTCGTACGGTAGATTGATATTATCATAAAAGTAACATATTCCAAATTTCAGGCCAATAGCTTTTATACTTTTCGTGCAAATCCGTTTATTGTCAAATTGCGCAATTGTGTCATTTTGTATGGGAGGGGGTAGAAGGGGTGGAGCGATTTGGCCCGTTCACGAACTTGACCTTACTTTTTTTGTCAAAAACGACGTGTACAAAATTTGAACTATCTAGCTCAACGCGTTCTCAAGCTAGAGCGCGCACAGACGGACGGACGGACGGACGGACGGACGGACGGACGGACATCCGGTTTTGAGATTTTTTAGTGATAATATTAATTTCTGTATTCATCATTTTTTTCTCCGAGCCTTATTTCTTGGCGTTACAAACTTTAGAGCAAACTTATAATACTCTCAGATTTCATCTAGAGTATAAAAATACGCGCACAGGGAAAAATCGTCCACCTCTCAAACCGTACATCAGATTAATTCAAATAGATTAAAATCGTTTATGATAAAAAAAACTCCGTTTTCATAAATCTACTATAATTTCTTATGTATAAGATATAAAATAAAAAAAATGGTACCTTTCAAAAAAAATCGCTATAGCTTTTCGTATTATTTTATTTTTCGTTAGGGCCCTTCTCGCTGCTATCGCTCGATATTTGCTTTCGTGGTTGCAACGATGCTCCGCTGTTCAGATGATCTCGAATTTTTTCCAAAAATCCCTTTACTATTGCTTATTTAAATTATTTTATTTTTTTTTTCTTTGTTGGCTTTCTTTTTTTTAAAAAAACTAAGATCTTACGACCTTTTCGGTCGGCTGCTGATTTCTCAATCCCCCAAAAAAAAGAATCATCTCATTCTCCTGAGCGTGGTCTTGCAGTTTTGTGATCTTGCAGTTTTTTTTTCTATGAGTAATAGTGTGTTCAATGCTTGCAATTGAAGGTGCAGTTTTTTTTTTTTTTCGTCGTTTGTTGTCCTTGTGCTTCTTTTTTTTTTCTTATATTTATTTATTTGGTAATTTTTTTTTTTTTTAATTAAGAATTTACATATATAAGTTATAAAATAGATAAACAAGCTAGCACAGGTCAGTCGTTGGAACAACCCTTGCGTCGTATGGCTGGTATGATGAAACCAGCTTAACTGGCTGCGGTGTTCCGTTAAGTGACCTCTTCCAAAGCGTCGTTGTTTGGTCTGGGCTGCTGAATCGCGGAATTAAAGTTAATTTTAGTGCTTTTTTCGCAACGACACATGTCCGTAGCTTGTTTTGGGTCCGTGAAGGACCGTAAAAGTTGTTGGTTGCGGCATCCTAGAATGTGGTTAGAGCCACTCAACTACGGTTCCTGGACAAGTGCAACATTCGAGTAACCTCTTAAGAGGTGTCGTTGGAGAGTGGCGATCGGCGCTCTACTGTGATGTAGATTAGCTTGAACCACTCTCAGTTTGTCGGCTTCTGAGGTTGGCCGCGTTTGGTTTCGGTAGTTTGAAATGGACCTTGTTGAGTCCACATTCCGCGAAACCTTTCGCCACAGCCAACCTTTCCATGGAGCTTTGGTCGATTCCGAGAACAAGAAGTTGGCCCTTGTCTTTTTGTACTCTATGGAAAAGCTTCCATACCTCCTTAGAAAGATTGTTTTGCTTCTTAATATCCTGCAATAGGATTTCAGGGTCTTCAATGATACCCGGAATCCATACAGACACTTTTGTCAGCCTAGGAGCCTCGGCACCTTCCATCATCTGTAGATTGATGTCCTTCAAGAGTTCGTTCATCTTGGGAACCGCCTCCTGAAGGAAGACCAGAATGTTTTGGTCAGCACTAGTTATCCTAAAATAACTTGGCTCGAAATCATACTTCAAAAAGCTTGGTTTAGCTGGTGGATTACCTAAGAGGTGTTCCCTCAGAATGTTCCTCAATGAAGCGTAGATCTGAGGCCTCACCGACTCTGGTATAATGCCTAGCAAGTCATTGGTATTAATAACTGCTGCCTGGAGGGAACTCCTAGCGACGTTGCTATAGGTAGCCGATCGCGGCTGCTTCTTTTTTGCTGCAGGTATCGGCGTATTACTATCCTCCGATCGGATACGCTTATGTTTCTGCTTCAGTGGTTCAAGCTTCTTACCGTCGACTGTGCCCGCGGACGAGGGTTCTTTGGCTTTGCTAGAGGCGTTGCCATGAACTGATCGTTTTGAAGCCAACGGGGATGAAACTATTTGAACCACTTCGACATTTTTCACTGACGGCTGCAAAATGGGAGTCGCAGCTGATTGGGGATCGAAGCTATGAGTCTTGCTTCGTTGGGCTGCCCTTCTGAGCATATTTCTCCTTTTTGTTGCCGACAGTTTCGGAACCGCAGTGCTATCCGTTGCAATGTTTGATACTCCTTTCAGCGGAGTGGTCGGAGCTTGTAAGGACTCTTTCGCAGGAGGCTTTACTACTCTGTCCACATTCGCTTCGGAAGTACTAGCTTTATTAATCAGAGACGTTGCTGGGGTCCTAAGACCTTTCGCCTCGACTCTGATCATTTCGGCCGGCACGCTGGCTGGGCGTGAAGCTTCTGCAGTCGATTCAGAATTGCAGCCACTTTAGCCTCTACCGCATTGTCAAACTTCGCTTTTGCAGTTTTTCTTTTTAGGGTGGTTTTAGCACGGCGACGGGCTCGGTTGCTAATTCTGCCTTGAGGGGTTTGGGTCGTCGTAGTAACGTCAGCCGAGATAGTTGTGCAGGATATTGTCGACGTCGAAGTGTGACCAACATCTATACTCATCTCCATCGGCTTACTCGGTTCTGAGTCTGCATCCTCTAATGCCATTATAAAAGCGAGATCACTGAGCTTTGACATCGAAGACTCAGTGCGCTGAGTGTTTGCCAGTAGCACAGCACTACTAGAACCTGGTTGCACCGTTCTAGTAGCTCCCGAACCACGTTCGGACCAGGTTATTTTAGCACCCTTTTTTGCCGGGGACTGAGGGGACTCCATCTCATAGTTTCTTGGTCTGGTTCGCGGCATAGTTTTTACAGGAAAGATATTTGCTGCCATATCCTCCTCAACATGTACATTCATTTAGGCACACAACGTGGCGGTTGCCTACGTGTGTCCGATGAGCTTGCTGAAGAGAGTATAACTGTCAAACTTAATTCCTTGCTATTGCCATGCTAACCGCGGACGAGGGTCTAGCGACACACCGCGGCGTCCTCCATCCACCACCTGAGGACGTGCCTGATAGGTTGCCCAACTCACAGGCCAACACTTAAGTTATCTCTAGTTTCACAGGGGCAATTCATCGTTTATGTCATATAACAAAGGAACCAAATACAAGTTCAAAATTTGCTAATCGGCGTGGGGGAAGGGGGGGGGGGTTATTTAATTTTTGCAGTAAGATCAGTGTATACTTAGAAGGTTGACATCCAGGCTTTGCTTTTCTACTTCAATTCTCATTGTTTTACTTTTTTAAGATGCAGTCTTTTTTTTCATTTGCTGCTATTAAATTAAAATGTACTACTTAAAGTGAATTGTCCGTAATCACGCAAACAAAAGATTCTTGTATCTTAATTGGGATAAAACAAAATAAATAAATAAAATAAACTTTGAAGAATTTTAATTTTTCACTTGACAGTTTCAAAGCAAGCACTAAAAATTTTCCTTCTACGTTGAAAATTCTACTTTACTTAAGGGGCCGTTTATACCGAAAATGTGTTTTTGTAGAAGATGAGGTAATTTCGAATTGAAATTATACGAATAACTCAAAATATTTGTAGTAGTGATAGATTGAAGAAAAAAGAGCTATCTGATTAGCGCATAGTCAGGAGCTGACTGAAAAAAAAAAACGAACTACTCTAAATTCACTCTGATAAAGATCTTTGCGGAGACCGAAACTTAACGATTAATAAATCAGAAAAATGTGAAATTCGGAAAGTTTACACTAGATTACATCACCACCTGTTCTAATTGGAAATTAAGCGATTTTTTCAACCACTACTAATTTGATTGGCGATTTAAAATTTGGCAATTAACTATTTTTTTTTGATGAAATAATCTGAAATCTTTTATCTTCTTGAGACAAGTTTTACTCATCGTTTATTTTTCTCATCATATCACTTCGGTCTGCGATCTTAAATCTCGAGGTTACGACCGATATTTAAGGTGAGTTATAGCCGCGCACCATTTATGCCACCCATCGCAAAATTTTTCACACAGTATTTTCGGTGAATTAAACAAAAATAAAAACATTTGATTTTTAAGTAGGATCAACAGGTTTTTATTTTCTCAGCATATATCACTGTAGTTTTGATGGAAATTTTTTCGAAGGGCAAAGCACTTGTCGAATTTGGATTAAATAAAAATTTGTGGAGATTTATTTTTCGACTTTTGGCGTCTTAATTTCAAATTTGTTGACAATCGTGGCGAATTTTTTTTTTTTTTAAACTAAGTGAAGGGCAAAGTACTTATCGGCTTCAGTTTGGGGAAAATAACAAATTTCGAAGCCGATTTAAGTCGTGTCAAAATTTTTTGACAGCCGTTAAAAATCTCGATTTTATTGATGAATTATGTCGGCTTTTAAAATTAATTCTATTTTTCAAAAATTAATTCTAGAACTGAACACCCAGATTAATAAGAATTCGCCGATTGTTCTAATCCTTGTAAAAAGAAAAACAAATCTTTTTTTTTTGGCAACCGCACCGAAATCTATTTTGGTATGAGGTGTAGAATGGTTGTCAATGTACTGAAAATATAATATCAAGCGGGAAGTAAGCTATTATTAATTGTGATAAGGAGAATATCTTATTTTTTGTACTCTCACCACAGGTGATATACAACAATGCGGTAATCACTATCATTAAAGTGTGCGAATGAAATGTTTTTGATGATTTTTTTTTTGGTTCTTATCAGGCCTGCTGTTTTTTCAGTGGGCTCAACAATATCAAATTCTCAATTGGATATCTTAGTAGAAGTTGCCTTCAAGACGTGCAAAAGATTTTCATGTCAAGACTAAGGTTATCGTCGTCGTTTTTTTCGGGGCAATTAAACGTTACTGTAATTTTGCATATAAATTCAGTCGTTTTCGGGATTTTGGCGGATATTGTGAACGAACGATATACTTAACTATATATGAGTTTTTACGGAAATGAACTTGTGAACGGCCTAGTGAACAAAAGTGAAGGTTTTTGGATATTTAACCAAAAATTTTTTTTTCAAGTTTTGTGTAGCTAGAGCTTAGGAAAAGTAAAATTTACATATATATATTTTTTAAATATATATGAAGTGATAGAGACAGAGTGTGTTCTATTGTGTGTTTTTTTTTTGCGTTGTTCTTTGTAAATTTTGCCAAAAATGAAGTATGACAATCTTATTCTTATGGATTGTGATGAGGAATCGGAACGGTGAGTCTTAGGTTGTAACTCGAAAAAAAACTATTAGACTTTTGAATATGATTGCGAAAAGTTTTGAGCGTATTTGGACAGAACGCCCAAACTTTTCTTACCTTTTAAGATAGCACAAATGAGAAATCATATTATCTTGTTTTTCAAGATTTCCAATCATATGAGTCAGTCGAATATTTTGAACTATGAAATTAAATTTTGATGAGTAGTTAGTCATCTGTTGTACTCGTAAAATTTATTCCAAATTTAGATCTTAAATTTATATGAATATTTTCCGTTAGATACGAGTATGATGTTTTATTGCCGGTCGCTACTGACTTACGTAGCGTCTTATTTAGTTGTGGTGTATTTTTGTTTTTAGTAAATTTTATACTTTCTTTCAGTTTTATTTCAGATGTTAAAGAAAAGGAAACAAAATTACTCACTTTTTCTCGAAAATAGGTTTTCCTGAGCTACCTTCGATTGGCCCGAATAAAAATTGAATTTATAAATAATCATTAGAATCGGATGGCTGTAGTAGCTAGCTGCAGTCATTGTTCCCTATTCCTTTTGGAAGTACATAATAATAATCATTAGGGGGTGAGTTGCACCTTCGGTTGTAAATGTCTCTGATTTAAGAGTTAGCGTGATCCCCCCAATCTTCTGATAGTAAATTTTGCAAGCTGTCGTATATTGCATTAAGGGCTGAACTTGAGAACCTTCGTAGAGCGACCTATTTAAAAAAAAAAAAATGTTTTATTCAGCTTGCAGGATTTAGAGAGGTAATTTCGACCGTCGGCGATATTGTGAACCAGCAGGAGAAAGCATACGATATAATGAACCTAATCAATGTTTTGTACACTTCGTCCGAAACTCTGGTTCCTTACTCCTTAGTGGTGAACCTAAAACACCAGTTCCTATCTTAGCTATAAAAAGAGCGAATCTTGCGTGATTGTTGAATTTGTATCTGTGATGTAGTTTATTTCATTTTTAAGAGGTACGTTCTCCCCGTTCCATACTTGTTTTAATTTTTTACTATATATATTCGTATCATTTCGAAAAAAATTCAAAAGGTTTTTGAAGATTTAACGCTACTGAGTTAAGAGTACTATGTGACCTTAGGTCGTGTATTGTATCGTCTGCATACTGTATTGCAGACGAAGTAACTTCAAGTTGATTTGGGAGGTCATGCATGAAAAAGTTGAATAGTTTCGGATCTATAATTGAGCCTTGAGTGATTTCTCCCTTAGTCTCAATCATTCTAGACCTTTGACCAGCTTACGATCAGATAGGAACCTAGCAACTATTCTTACCAATAAGTGGGATCACTTTGCTTGTATCAGTTTAAATATTAATCTTTTCATCCAGATCGAATTAAATGCTTTTTCCAAATAGAGCACATGCGACTGTACATTTTATCATACAGAGTTTTGATCTGAAATTGTGGAATTGGCTATGAAAGTTTTTGTATAAGAATATTGGAAAACTGTGTTTCACAAAACGTTTTGGTATTCTGAAGATTTATATTTTTTACGCACAGGCTTCCGTGGCGTAGTGGGCAGCGTGCTTGCTTCTCAGTCAATAGGTCGTGAGTTCGATTCCCATTCCAGACGGGATTTTTTTAAGCGTAAACTTTTCAGTTTCTACTGGTGATAAAAAATTATTCGCAATAAAATGGGGAAACGGTGTAAAAGTGAAACAGTTCCACTTCAAGAAGGCCTAGATACTCAGTAGATGGTTTGTGTTCGCTTTCTATCATTCAGTCCCCCATAACATCTGCAAATATTTGTCAGTAAGCAGCCAGTACAACTGAGCAATATACCAGCTTCTCCACTCGCTACGGTCGTTCTCACTCTCCTTCCCCGACCTTCCCAATCCCATTCCTTCCCTCCATGACTGTGTATGTGCATTGCACATAAAGGCCGAAATTGCCTATAACACAGGTCATTCTGTAAAAAAAAAAATATTTTGGTCGGACCTTAAAAAATTTTCATAATTTTTCGATCAGATCAAAAATACAATTTTCATGATTTTTTTTTAAATGTTAATTGAATAATTTTTGTGTCCGGTTGAAGGTTATTTCCAAAAACGGATGGGATATGTCTGCCAAGGCGCTCGAATTTTTGAGACTTCTCTCGAACTTTTCTGTTAAGGCTTAGTCACGTTAGCGTCGAGACACATAGACAGAAATCATTAAACAAACCCATTTTTGGACTTGTAGCATATCAAATAGAAGGTAGTCTCCATTGTCAAAATCCGGAAGAAGAGCGACCTTCGGGAATGTGGCGATTGGCGTGGTATATGTCTACTTACTGCTTCATCGAAAATCATGGTTAAGGGAATTCTCAATAGGATTAGTGGTGTTGTAGAGAACACTCTCGAAGTTTATCAGGCTGGATTGCGTTAGGGGTCATCTTGTACAGACCATATAAATCGCCTACGGATAATGGAGCAATCCGCCGAAATGGCTTCGCCACTACATCTCATATTTATGGACTTCGAGAAGGCTTTCGACAGCGTTAAGCGAGATTACATACGGAATGCTTTGCGTAGGAGAGGTATTCCAGATAAGGTCATATCTATTATTAAAGAATCCTACGAAGATGCAAGATGTCGCGTCTTGCATAGAGCAGAGCTGTCCGAGAGCTTTCCGTTGCGAACTGGTGTCAGACAAGGCTGCATATTATCATCAGCCCTGCTTCAGGTGGTAATGAAAATAAATGTGCGTAAAACCAAGTACATGCACATTGGTTCGAACACAAGCACACCGATGGTTCATAATGGACAAGATGTGGAACAGGTGCACGAATTTGTTGTTACATGGTTGTACTACGTGGAAAGTGACTGTCCGACTTACCAAGAAACTGCAAATTTTCGTGAACTAATGCTTATAATGCATTTTAGGGATTTTCTGGCCAGAAGTGATCTCCAACGACGACCTTTGGAGTACAGCTGTACAGACTAAAATAGGCATTGAGATTCAAATGTGGAAGTGGCAGTGGATCGGTAACAGTTTGAGGAAACCAGAGCGAAACATCGCCAAACAGGCTTTGGATTATAATCCTCAAGGAAGACGTCGGTATGGTCGAACATGTAGCACATGGAAGCGAACAGTTGAGCCAAGTCCTGGCGAAAGATAAGTTCCGATGCTCTGGATCGCGCCTTTTAGGAGAGTACTGTTTCTGCCCTATGCCCCGACTGGAGTTTGATTGATTGATGGTATAAAAACATGTGAATCCATCAAAAACCCGGATGTCGAAATTTTTTCACGATTCCCAAAGTTCACTCTTATTAGTTCATAATATTAGTTTCACATATTATGGTTATTTTTAAGTGTTGCTGTATTACTTGGAAGGGAAATAAAGTGCTAGCGTATGTGCTAGTGGGTAGCGTGTTGGTCTATAATGCGAAGGTCGGAAGTTCAAATCTCTGTCGACGCATAATCTCTGCACATTACTTGCGTGGGTATATCTCTGCCACCTCAATTTGCGAAAATGAAAATTCGTAAATAACAACTAAAAAAAATTTAAGGAACATGAGGGTCAGGAGGCCAAAGTCCGTTTTGGACTGTAGTGCCATTGCGGAAGAAGAAGAAATAAAGACCTATAAATTTTTTTTTTCACACAACAATTAGTAAAATATTTTAATTTTTGTACAAGCGTTATAACAAATAAATAAACAATATGTTATACACAATGACTGTTCAGATAAATTTTCCTTTTAGCAGTCGCAGCGCAATAGTGTAAAAGGTTTTAATTTGCTTGTAAAAGGTTTTGATTTATTTGAAATTGCTTGTTTTTTATGTGTAAAGTTGCATTTCACATACAGATCTTTCGAAAGGTTTTAATCTAATTTTGTGCCTCATTTCAGCATCCTTTAGAGAAATTTAATACAGGAATTTCGAAGGCGTGATCTTATTCAAATGAGGTAAATCGCGAACTAAAAATTTACAAAATTTTTTGAAGAAAGACGCTTCTGAGCCCAAAATTGCATAAAAACAGTTATCTAAATATCATATATCGATACCATAGTGCACAAATGTGCTAAGTGTTGATTTTAAGATGATCGCATTTGAAACTTTGATTTGTCTCAAAGTTCTTATATAATGAATGTACTTACCATTACCGGTAAGGCGCTGTATTGCCAATTAATTAGTTTACCACTTGCTACAACTGTTCATTCGGTAGTACAGATAAAAAACTTCATTTTGTCACCTAACCCGATTTTCTCAAAATTTGTCACTTGACACATTTGTGCACTATGGTATCAATACAAAACATTTTTTGTAATTTTTTAATTCCTACCAAAATCCACCAAATCAACAATTTTAATCCTCACTCAGAATTCGCGTTACAACTCGAAAAGCTCTTTTCACCGCCGTTTTTTTCTTCTTTAATTTAGGTTGAAATTCTAAAGTCTCTAAAATCCCCGAATTATAAATGTTCTGCTGATTTGAAAATGAAAATTTCAAGATTATCAAAAATCTAGATTGAAATCAAAAAGTCACATGTATAATTCCTATGAAACAACAAATCGAGATTCTAATCCCCAGAATTTTACTTGAGCACTTGAAAAGGATTTAAGATTTTAAATCCCTTGAATTAAAAATGAAATGTTAACAGAAATGATTTCCGCCACTGTTTTAATTTGATTCTAAATTCTAAAATACATTAATTCTGCTATGCTTATGTTCTTTTGATTTTGAAGAATTATGGCACGTAAATTTGATAAGGCTTAATTCACCTGATTTTATTCTCTGTTTTTTAATGATAAAAAGGAATTTAGAAATTAACATTGATTGGTTAAAAGAAAAAGTTTTTTGAAATTCTAGATATTCTTGATTTGAAATAAGCGATCTAATCAATATCCTGTTGAGAAAGACAAAAACAGCGCAAAGCGCGATCCTGCGAGGATCGGCCTTTAGTTGTTGCCAGGACTTGTTTACTCCACTGGCCTCCTGATCATCTATTTTCTTTCATGCTACGTGGTCAAGCCAATCAACGTTTTCCTTGAGGGTTATAATCCGGATCTTGTTTGCTTTCGTTTGCACAAAGTGTGACCGATCCTCAGCCACTTTCACCTTTGAATCTCAATGCTTATTTTAGTCTGTCCAGTTCTTTTCGAAAGTTTGAGATCGTATGTGGCTAGAATATCCCTGGAATGCGTGAGAGGCATTGGTTCAAGAAAGTTTGCAGTTTATTTGTAAGCCTAATGGCCACTTTCCATGTAATATGCATGTGTCGAAAAACTCACAGCTTCGTGTGAAGGGAGATATCTCCTAACTTCCAGGAAAAAGAATTTCAAAGACCTCAATATCCTTTTTCGCTGTCTGACAATGCTTCTGACGTAACAAAAATTGTGCACCTCTTCCACACCATATCTGATTTAATATTTTGAATTCATTTTTTTTAAATTGTTAAGCTCCAAAGGCTTGCAGCATAAAAAACTTTTCCGTATCCGCAGAAAGGTTGGAACCTTTTTTTTTTTTTGGAGAACGTGTTTCTGATGATTGAAATTTTTTAACTAATCTATCTGTTCAAGATCTCTCCTTTTAGTTTTCCTTACAAATGTTTCACGAAAAATCTTGTCATCCAGTATTTAACGAATTCGAGCTATTTTATGGTCCCAGGAACTAAAAAAAATTGTATTTGTGTGAGTCTGTGCAATAACAATAACTCTTATAAACCTGATCAGAAAATACAAAGAATGATCGGACAAAATTAATCAGACCGTCATCAAAAATCTGTATTGATTGTGGAAATGATCGCGAACCGGACGCAAAAGTTTCGAAAAAAAAAAATGAAAATGTGATGTCACGAAATGTAGCTATCCATCTCCCTAGTACAACGCAGTCAGAAGGCAGAAATATGTCATAACCTGCCTCAACTGATCGTTTTGTTATTGTGAAACGGTCGTTATCCCTTCGCACAACCCTTTATCTGCGAATTTTCAATTTCGTGGATTGAGGTAACTAAGGTATGCCCAAACAGGAAGTAGGCTGGAATTATGCGTCGGCCGGGATTTGAACTCACGACCTTCGCATTGTAGATCAACACGCTACTCACTAGGCTACACCCTGGCTTGGTGTAGATATATGTATGATATTTCCATTTGTCTGGCAATTTCATACTGCACTTCCACCAAAAGCCGTACTATAGTATCCAACCAGACGAATCTCATTCTTCTTCTCTAATCATCAGTGGCAGTGGACGCACGGTTATCGATTTAATCATCATCAAAAATTCCTTTGTAACTTTCAATATTTTGCATCAACTGAAAAATATATCAGCTTCTCCACTCGTCACGGTCGTTCTCACTTCTCTTCCCCTACCTTCCTAATCCCATTCCTTCCCTCTATGACTGTGTTTGTGCATTGCACATAAAGCCCAATATTGCCTATAATATAGGTCATTCTGTAAAAAAACAAAAATATTTTTCGTCAACAATTTATTTGTAACTCTCATCAAATATATTTAGAAGTTTATTGTGTAAACTGTTTCATTCCTTCATATGAACTACATACATGAAGAAAAGAAATTTCAATATTAAGCTAGGAGCCCGGTGTACATGCATATATCTGACGAGTGGTCAT
The DNA here is from genome assembly GCA_963669355.1 of Chorisops tibialis. Classification (NCBI taxonomy): domain Eukaryota; kingdom Metazoa; phylum Arthropoda; class Insecta; order Diptera; family Stratiomyidae; genus Chorisops; species Chorisops tibialis. The sequence goes on along the minus strand of OY770262.1, from coordinate 10,406,176 downwards.
TTGACACCGGTAAGCGGCAAACAAAGCTAGAGTGTATCCTAGTGGATAGCATTTTGGTCTACAGTTCGAAGGTCGTGAGTTCAAATCCCGGTCGACGCATAGTTCCAGCACACTGTCTTATGACATGGGATCTACAATCAGGAGTAATCGTAGTAGGATGTAAAAGGCATCTCGTGTACTCGTAGCATTTTCGCCATTTAAAAAAAGTGTTAGTTATGAATATGATGACACGTAAGTCTAACGTGAAACGAATGTATTTAATGCAAACAACCGGGGAAAAGCATTTAATTGAGCGAAAAAATTCGGCTCCATAGAGCTGAGTAGTTGGCTTCTTAGAGCTGGAACACTCTCTCAGATTCCGTAGAGCTGGAATCTCCGCCTCCTCCTGATTGGGATCTAATTCGGTCCCACAGAGCTGTTACTTTGGCTCCTTAGATCTGAAATCTCCACTTCTTCCAGATTGGGATCAAGTCCGGCTCCATAGAGCTGAATTTTTGGGTCCCTAGAGCTGTAATCTCCGCCTCTTCCAGATTGGGATCACATCTCGCTCGATAGACCTGATTTTTCGGCTCTTTGGAGCTAAAATCTCTGCCTCTTCTATATTAGGATCAAACCTGGCTCCATAGAGCTGATTGCTTGGCTCTTTAGAGCTAGAATATCCACCTCTTCCAGAATGGGCTCTAACCCGGCTCCACAGATTGATAGTTTGGCTGCTTAGAGCTTAAATATCCGCTTCCTCTAGATTAGGATCAAATCCGAGTACATAGAGCTGAATGTTCGGGCCTCTAAGAGCTGGAATCTCCGCCTCTTCCAGATTGGGATCACATTTGGCTCCATAGAGTTTATTGTTTGGCTCCTTAGAGCTGGGATCCCCGCCTCTTCCAGACTGTGATCTAATCCGGATCCATGGAGCTGATAGTTCGGCTCCTTAGATTTGGAATCCCCAACCTCACTCAACCGCGGGATGGTTCCCGTTTTCCGCGTCCAGTCCGGGCATAAGAGCCAAGATAGCGAGCTCCCCTACTTCTTGAGTCCAATACCGAAATAAGAGTCAGGATTGCGATCTCCCTTTTCTTTTAGAGTCCTATCCCGGCATAAGAGCCGGGAACGCGAGCTTCCTCTACTTTCGGAATCCAATTCTGGCATAAGAGCGTGGAAAGTGAGATCCTTCTACCCAACACTTGCCATAAGGCTGGCGTACATATGTGAAACGTTCACTAAATTGTTGGGGTGTAGCCTAGTGGGCAGCGTGTTAGTCTACAATGCAAAGGTCGTGAGTTCAAATCCCGGTCGACGCATAGTTTTAGCACACTACTTGCTTGGGTGTATACCTTAGTTACCTCAATCTACGAAAATTAAAATTTGTAGATAGAGGGCTGTGCGAAGGGCTAGCAATCCTTCCATAATCAGTAATGAAAAATGTTATGGAACATGAAGATCAGAAGGCCAAGGTCCGATTTGGGCTGTAGTGCCATTGTAGAATAGAATAGAATAGTCTTGGCATCACAAATTAAACCATAGAACTATCACTTTGCGAATCATAATAAAGTAACCTGGTTATTTATGTGTTACGCATAAAAATTTGGCGTTACAAAAAAGTATTTTTGACCTAGTCGAACAATTTTGTGCAAAGAAGTAGTAGAACAGAATAAACGTTTGTTTTTTTTTATTGAAAGGAAAGCTTTCCGTATTGTACACTGATACGCTTTATTATTCGTGACGTTTCGGTCTCTGCTGAGACCTTTATCAAACTGATCGACAATTACAGAAGACTATTGTTTTATAAAAAATGGGGAAGGGTGTTTTTTTGTTTAGATGTAGATGTTGAAATAAATGTTTTATTTATTTTTTGATTATGTTGCTTCTCGCCGAATTTTCAATCGGAACAAAAAATGTCCAAAGTAAACGTTGTGAAATTTCCAACATTAAACAATTTTTGTAATAATCAATAATCACACCTCGCACAACTACTCGCCTATGTATCTACGAAATGTAAATACATAGGAGGTCCTGTGGTTAAGTGAACTTCCTGGTTCTCATACCAGGAATATCTTTCGAACGGCGTTCTAGTTGGTAAAGTTTGGCCCTAGTGCCGAAATGACTAAGATAACACTAATGTCGGGGAAGGGGATTTCAGCCCAAAGGTCGGACGCACACCTGGCCCTAAGGCCAAAGACGATTCCCTGTCCACCTGACTGATTGGTATTTTGAAGATTTCAGCCCAAAGGACGAACATATACCTGGCCCTAAGGCCTAAGGCCTAAGGCCAAAGGCGATCCCTAGTCTACCTGACTGTTTTTGATGGTTTGGGGATTTCAGCCCAAAGGACGAACGCATTTAGGACGGATTTCAGCCCTAAGGCCTAAGACGATCCCCGTGAGCTGTTGAATGAAGAATCAAAAAGGACATTCGATTTTTACCATGTTTATTTTATTCCTTGGATGATGGGACTCCTGTTATTATTTCCTCGGAGGGTAAGAAAGCGCTAGTTGTTTTCTTAATACTGATGTTGTGCGGAATGGTGGACTCTGTCTTCATTCGAATTGATTTCCTGATATGGATGTCGTGCGGAATGAATATCTCCTGTCTTCCTTCGATTTACTGAGTTATTTTCCTTTGATGTCGGGTATCTTTCTTCCAAGCTATCCTGGTACTTGCTTCTTACTTATTTTTCGTTCGCCGGAGAGGTCAGCGTAGGTTTCAAGTTACTTTCTAGACAACCCCGTTTTTAACTTGAGGCTTAACTTTTATCATATTTTAGCTGATCTGTACATAAGTTTTAGTACAACTAAAATGCATGAGTTCAATTTTTTTTTTTTAGTTGAACTCTGAAATCTAGGTCATTAATTCGCTTATTGATTTCAGAGTCCAATAATTGTACTTGAGCGGTCAAGGAGAGTTGAAATAAATTATTTCTTTCATGTTAACTAAGATTTTGAATGAATAAATTTTATGCACGTAATGCGAATTTGCAGGGTTAATTTCTAACTAACTGCCAACCAATGAAATGAAAATTTTATTATTTTTTTGGATTACGTTTAAATGAAAAATTTACTGTGTGAGTATTTAAGTGATGGCTAATGCTGATTATGTGCATAATATTAAACCTATTCGCTGACTGAAATACGTGCCATAGAAAATTGCAAAGTTAAAATATTAACGTGCTGAGTACTGTAACAAGTTCAGCATACTTAATTAGTATTTTTGAATGAACGGAGGTGATATGTATGCAAGAAGGTAGTAAAAAAAACTGTTTAAAAAAATTCTCCGAGTTTCCTTTTTTACGAGATTAAATTTTACTATCAATTATTTTATTGGGAGATTTTCTGGAGATATCGTTGAGAGGCAGTTAGTCTGATGAAAACCAATTTTACGTCAAATCCGCAAAAAGGTGCAAACACGTATATGATCGTTATTTCTATCAATGTGGTACGATTCTATTCATACTTAAGCGATTCTTGAGTATTATATCAAACTATCGAGAAAAATTCCATCCTGTGTGGTAACATTCATTCACATCAAAATTCTTTGAAGCGAGCAGACCTTCTCGTCAAGACGCCAACTTCCTTTCGTCTGTGTTGCTTACTCTATGGAAATTCAACCTTTTCATTGACAATATTTAAAATATGTGTAAGTAAGAATCTCGATTTAAAAAAAAACGTTAGGTCTCTTTAATATTTTAAATTATTCTTTTATGAGATAAGAATTTTAAGTATAGAAATTTTGGGAAATTATCATATACGGCGAATATTCGTATTGAAAGTGATGATTTAATAAACGCCTACAGATGAGGGAAATCGCATTGAATTAGAAGTATCTTTAGCCTTTTAACACGTTGAGAATGATCCATATCTTCGCGAATATGTAGGTTTCTTACTGCATATTTTTGAAAAATATTCCTCCTGGCCTATTTTCGGCTCTAGCAAGTAACTCTGTAGATATCGAGGATATGTATCGGCCCACGTGAAGTTGTGAAATTTTCACTTCGTCCTCAACGTGTTAAGAGATACAATTTTTTACATACTTATGTTTATAGTTACTCTATCGGTCATTACAGGCGCTTTATCATAATTTGGAAAAGGGGAAGCCTTGGGTATAGCCTAGTGGGTAGCGTGTTTGGTTTACAATGCGAAGGTCGTGAGCTCAAATCCCGGTCAACGCATAATTCCACCACACTACCTGCTTGAATATACCTTGGTTACCTCAATCTACGAAAATGAAAAATTCGTAGATAGAGGGTTGTGCGAAGAGCTAACAACTCTTCCGCAATAAGTAATGAAAATGTTAAGGAACCTGAAGGTCAGGAGGCCAAGGCCCGATTTGGGCTGTAGCGCCATTGAAGAAGAAGTAGATGTAAATTGAACGAAATTTAAGAGAAAAAAAAAGACGTCTGCATAGTTTATAATACTCATCCGAAAAATCAGAGACAAACACTTCAAAGGAGCAATTTAGATTAATATGGACAAAATTTGCTAAAGATAATCACTAAATTTAGAACGCCATGAATGGTGGATTCTTCTTCAATAGCACTACAGCCCAAACCAGGCCTTGGCCTCCTGATCTTCAGGTTCTTTAACAAATATTTGATATTGCGGTAGGATTGTTAGCCCTTTGCGCCATCCTCTATCTACGATTTTTTTTTAATTTTGTAGATTGAGGTGGCCCAGACTTACCCACATAAGCAATGTTCTTATTTCTTATTATACGTTTACCGGGAACCTACAAACTAGGCTACACCCTGCTTGAAATGTGAATTAGTAAAAAAGTGATATTTCGCCAAGGCTGGCACACACCGACTCTCGAAAGTATCTGAATTCATCGAATGCCGGATCGAAATTCACGCAATTCACGACACGAATATTTGAAACAAACAATTCACTGATAGCGAATTGGAAAATGTTGAGCGAATTTGGTTGAGAGTTCCGCTCAGAGAAAATCACTTTCGTCGAAAGTAGTGACTTTAATGGTTTGAAAACCCAGATTGAGAAATATTTGCATCGAAAGTAAAACGAAATCCGTTATTGCGTAGAAACTGTTTCAAAATTACCATTCTAATTGATTAATTTTTTCTTTTAATAAATATATTGCGAAACTCCATTTCATAGAATATTTTCAAAGGAAAAAGTCAGTAATTTTTTTCCATAAATGCAAATAAATTAAATAATAAAGAAAAAATAGATAACGTTACTAATTTGAAAAAAAAACTTGTAGATCGAAATCTTGATTGCGGATTAATCGGCTCTAATGTAAATAAATTAATTAATCAAAAATGGGCACAAGGTATCATAATATAAATTTTTCGTTTATTTATTTATTTATTTTTGTTGTTTAAAGGCTAATTAAACGCAAATTAACTACATAGATAAGCGATCTAGAAAATAAATTGTTGTCATAAGACACACTATGCGACTTATCGTATTGCGTACAAGCAAACCTTTGAAATAAATATATGGCTAAACTATCAATAAATTAAAAAAATGGAGATAATAAACACAACTTGACTAAAAATAATCTTAGCAGACATTTTACCAGAATGAAGTATCAGCTCTTATCAGTCTGAAATTTTAATAATATGTACATACTAAATTGCATGTCGCATTCTCTCAGGTTTATACGAATATGCAAATATCGTCTGTCTTCATTAACTTTTTTTTTCGTATTCCTATTTACTATTGTGATTAATTTGCGTAAAGTGGATGCTAAAAAAAAATAACAAAGTTAGCATAGGGGCAAAATTCAATAATATTCAAAATGACAATAGAATAATCTATACAGACAAATATAATTGTAGTGTCTGTATGTTATTTGTTTATAAATGGCTTTAAGCAAAGACTATGAATAATTTAAAATATCCCAACCCTATGGAAAAAATTAAAACCATTTCTATTAAGTTAAGAACGATGAAAAAATGTTATACACCCAAAGCACATAATCCCCGCTTATTAGCTTCTACCCGCAAGGGCCAATCGATTCAATCTGCGGCCGTCGCTATGGGTGCTTAAAGCCTTTTCGTCGCTCTATAATTTTGTCCATAGGCTTGGCATATCTTATATTATTCATAGTCTTTGCTATAAGTAAGATTTTTTGCTTTATTTTAGCAATAACTAAGCAGAAAAATACGTTTTTGGAATTCTTCTCTGCCTATCTGTCTGTATGTCGGTCTGGCTTTCACGCAAAAACGGCTGAACCGATTGTTATGAAAGTTTAACAGCTTATGTTTCGAGATGTAATCTGCTTTGGGTTTATTTCAATACCCCACGCCTTCTACCCCCTCCCATACAATTGACTCATTTTCAAAAATATATCATAATCAAATTTTCTTGAAAACCATAAAAGCGAATAATTTGAATTTAGAATACATTATTTGAACCCCCCACCCCTTCCATCACCTTACATATAAACTGCACTTTTTCATGAAATACTATAAACCAATTTGCTCAGTACGTATAACATTTATCAAGCTAAAATTTTATACTAAAACCTTGCTTAGTATTATAATTAATAATAATAATAATTTCGGGGAAAGTAATCCGATTAGCTTCTCCTATTCTACCCCTTCTCATACAATGTGACACAATATCACATCTTTTTCAAAATTCGATTTTCGAAAGCATGAAAGTTAGTGATCTGAAATTGAAAATATATCAATTGCATGATGATTATAGTTGTTTCTCAAGAAATCACTAAAACCACCCTCACCACTTCTACCACCTCCCTTACAAACTGCACAATTTCACTAACACCAATGCACTAATTTTTTCAGGTTCTATTCAATTTTTGAAGCTTTTATTTGGTACAAAACATTTTCATAGCTACTCCAGCATGATGTGAAACAAATTAGTTCAATGCTGTCGCCCCTTCTACCACTCCCCATACAAAATTTCTTAAGATCACAAAAATTTCGATTTCATCTATAGTATCGTATGATTAGGTTCTACGCACAATCGTAGTCCTGTTATGTTTTTAAGCTTAATGTAATTTTATTATTTTTTTTTTAAATAACACAATCCACAACTATTCACATGTCCGGAACGCTGTTCAATACGTATATGATCTCAAATCACGGGATTGATTTGATTACGAGCCTGTCCCATACAAATGTGAGTATCATGGTTTCATTCTTAATAATTTATGGTTCTGATTCCAACAAAATAAGACACATTGTGTGCAAAGAGCCATTAAACTAAGCAGATTATATATCCCACACAATGTATTACTAACTACATTCTCAAAAATTGCTTATTATTACGATTTTTACGCGGACAAAGTCACGGAGATCGCTAGTTGTAAATAAAAACCGATATCACCTTTTCACTAAATCTCAGCCTCAAGCGGAGAAGTATTTACGATTGGCCACATGATTTCCTATCGTAGTGTTGTAAATTATTGTGAACTGGCACTGTAGATGTGCGTGCTTATGGTTATCTTGTCGGTATGGTAAGATTTGAAAAATTTCGTTAATGAGATCTTTGCACAATCATTTAATCATTAGACTTTTGATTACAGTTCATATTTTTCTGATATAGTAGCCTCGAAGTAGCAAATTTTCAAACTTATACCCACGACAGACGATGCCATCTATTGCATTAGGTTAGGTTAGATTTGTGGAGGAGTTGGACGCCAATGTACGTAGGCCATCAATGGGCCCATTATACGCCTCCATATTTGTACCATGTGAACCTACATATCATTTAGCCAGCCTACACTATTTGCGAACTAATGAGGTTTATTGGTTCAAGGGACCGGAGATCATTCAGCTTGGTGAATTCGAATCGTTCGGAGGCATGGGCAATGGCAGAGGAAATTCTCCACGGTCTCATTCTCCTCATCGCCGCTCCTGCAAATGTTATCGGTTGTAAGGCGAAGCCTTCGAGCGTGTTTCCTAAGAAGACAGTGGCCCGTGACTATACCTACTAGTGTCCATAGGGAGTTTCTGACGAGTTTCGATATTTTTATTGATTACCTCTATCAAAACCACCTCTTAGCATTTTCATGGTGTTACACGACTCGTTTTGTAACCATTTAAGATTTTCCTTTTCCCACACTTTGTTGGCGTAGATTATTTTAATGATTCTCAAGGTAATGCCAACATTGTCCGTTTCCTCAACAGTGGCAGCAGCAGATCCCTTCCTGTCCGCCATTTCGATTTCAGGTACATCCCGAAGACCCAGAACCCAACGAGACGCAAAGTGCAGGTTTTCTTCCAACATGTCCAAAGCTGTAAGCGGAGAGGACCTTCAGTGCAGCTTGGCTGTCCGAGTAAAAACTAGCTTGCTTACCATTTACTCCTGCACGCAAGGCCAGTTCCGCCCATTTCGCAATAGCCATTACCTCCGATTGGAAGACCGTCACATATTCTGATAGATGCCTATAGATTTGCAGATCAAGGCTTTCATAAAAGATGTCAAAAACTACTCCGTCTTCCATTTTCGAGCCATCGGTAAATCGTAAGTCGCGCCTTTGATGATGATGATGACTTCCCCACCAGGGTGCAGCCTAGTGAGTAGCGTGTTGGTCTACAATGCGAAGATCTTGCGTTCAAATCCCGGTCGACGCATAATTCCGCCACACTGCCTAAATGTGTATACCTTGGTCACCTCAACCTACGAAGTGAAAAATTAGTAGATAGGGTTGAGCGAAGGTCTGACAACCCTTTCACAGTTAATAATGGAAAAAAGTTAAGGAAACTGAAAGTCGCGAGGCCAAGGCTCGATTCGGGCTGTAGTGCCAGTGTAAAGAGACTTTCCCACCATACCAACGCACCGTAATTAACGATTGATATACATCCATCCATCTTCCCATATTTGTCCCCATTTTTTGCAAAATTTTTTGTTTACAAATGAAGGCATTATTTGCTTTCTTAATTCTTTCCTCGACATTCAGTCGTCATCTCAGTTTGCTAACGAAGATGATTTCCAGATAAGATACCTTTTCTGAAAGGCTTAGAGCAACTCCCCCAATAGATGGTAGATTGAAACTTTCTATACGTTGTCTTCTAGTTCAGAGTATGAGCGTAGTCTTGTTAGGGTTGATTCTCAATCCGCACGAATTAGACCAACTGGCAACAAGGTTTAATGCACTTTGCATCAGTTTGTCTAAAGTTTTAGAGTATTTCCCACTAATTTGGATGACCACATCTGCAATGGCGCTACAGCTCAAATCGGACCTTGGCCTCCTGATATTCAGGTTCCTTAACATTTTTCATTACTTATTGTGGAAGGGTTGTTAGCCCTTCGCACAACCCTCTTTCTACGAATTTTTCATTTTCTTAGATTGAGGTGACCAAGGTATATCCAAGCAGGCAATGTGCCGGAATTATATATTGCGCCGACCGGGATTTCAACTCACGACCTTCGCATTACAAGACCAATACACTACCTACTAGGCTATACCCTAGCTTTGGATGACTAAGTCATCCGTATTGGCGACAGTGCAATAACTACAGCGTTTAAATGCGAGAGGATACCGTTCACGAGTAGCAGCCAAAGTAAAGGTGACAAAACTCCACTTTGTGGTATTCCTCTATTCATTTGTTTTGTCCTAGAGTCGTTTCCCATTGTGGCAGTAACATTCCTGCCCACCAATATGTTATGGATCCATTCAGTGAGCATTGAATTTACACCATGTGTGATTAACGTTGCTATTAACACATTGGTGCATATATTATTGAACGCGCCCAAAGCACTCAAACTGTACTCCTTGAGTTTCATAGATTTTTCACTTTTCAATACCAACGTGAGCATTGCCGTTTTCATAGACCGTCCTTTCATGTAAGCATGTTCGGAGGGACTGAGGTCAGCGATATTTAATCTGGCTCTTATGTGAATATCTATCAGTCTTTCAAAGGTTTTTAGAAAGAAAGATGTCAGACTAATTGGCTTGTAGTCCTTTGGCTTTGTATGACTACTTTTGTTTGCCTTTGGTATGAAAACCACCTTCACCTATTCCCACTTCGAAGCCACATATCTTAAAAGAAGAGAGGCCTTGAAAATGTTGACCAGTCTTACAACGATGCCTTCCACGCTTTGCTGTAGCACCGCAGGAATTATTTCATCTATTCCTGCTGACTTAAAAGACTTGAAGGTGTTTTTTGCCCATATCGTTTTTTCTTTGGTTATTGTTCCATCCACTATGCGAGAGCGGCTAAATTGTCACTATCTACATACGAGTATACTCCGGTTATAGTCAAAGCAATCCAGCCGCGTCAGAGTTTCGTCTGAATCTCCACACTCCGGGAAGTGACTATCCAGAAGCAGCTCCAGTGTTTCTGTCGAGAAATCCGTTCATGTACGACCGCTCCTTTGCAGGAACCTGACCATGAAAGGGTCTTTTGACAGAACTTTCTTTAGTCTATCCACTTCACTAGCTGAGTCAATAGCTGCGCAGAACTGTCGCCAAGAATGCCTCTTTGCCTTACGTACAGAGTGCTTAAATTCCCCCAACGTGGCTTTATAGGCTTCCCAGTCTGTTTCTTGCGTACTATTTTGTGCTTTATTTTGAAGTTTCCTAGCTTTATGGCGTAATATATGGAGCTCTACCAGGAGTTTATTCCATTTTTCACTTTAGATCTTTTCATGGAGCAAGCCATATCATCACTTCTCATAACTGCAGTTGTTAAGAAGTTAACGTCCTCCTCAATGGTATCCCAGGAAACAATTTAACGAGCGCTCGCAAAAATTGTTTTATGTCGATTATTCAAAATATTGTAAACACAAACGGTGGAAAACCTGGAGTTTCCAGAAGTTTCCGCGTGTGCTCGTGAGATGTTTAAAGTCATAAACAACAAAAATAGAATAAGAAGCAATTGCGTCCGTCTCTTGTTTAGTTTTAAAAGCCAAGTTCTTTAATAAATCGCTAATGTTTCATAAATAATATCGTTTATGAATCGTTAACGGTATTCATTAATGAATTAAAATAAAAATGATTAACGACACATTAATAATTTATTGATAACTACTATATATATACTTGCTTACATACTCGTTTCTTGTAAGCGTTTTGCAATTCATTAATGAATCGTTAAAATTAATACATTAACGAATGTCTATTTAGTCCGCTTGATGAATTTTTAGTGACTCGTTAACAAAGCTCGTTAACGATCAAATCGCTCGTTAATACAATTCATTAATGGTTCCTTAACGAATTGTTTTGTTTGCTGGGATCGGCCCCTTGTGTAGCAAGTGTGGGTGTGTGTTTTCTAGTTGGATTCCATCTATTTTATACATTATACGAGGCCTGTTCCATAAATCTTATGTACATATTAATACGAGAACATCTAAAATTGTCTGAGGCTTTTTTTATTTATAAGGAGGTGAAATTTATATCATTAAAAAGGTACGGCACCATAGATGTGTACAAGCCAAAAATCATGTTTGTATGTTGCCATTAAGGCAGTTGAAAAAAGTGAGAACTTATAAGCGGGATCCCATTTCAGTAGTGCAAGAGTTCATTGCTGCTTGATTTCCATGATCGAACGACCGGTAGATTCAACGTACTATGGAAATAGATAAGTGTCTAATCAAAGAATGCCTAATATTAGGCGAATTCATGATGAAAGTATAAATTTCGTTATTTTACACATACACAATTAGTCGACCGCAGGAGATACTAGTACGGATAAAATGTTCATAGTGAATAGTGATGGAGTGCGGGGACGATCCATTGGGCTTCATGTCCAACTAGTTCATCCGGCCCCTTTCTTTTCCCATTCCCTTTCCCAAACCTTTTTCCTTTGGGATGATTTCGACGTTTCGGTGACGAAATCATCTTTTCTTGGCCTACTTACCACAACAAGCGTTCGTGTTACCCCAGGTCATACCTCTTAGACTTATCAGGTAGAGTTGTATAGGAATAATATTTAGAAATTCATCAATTTTTGATTGAGCATCCTCACTTTCATCCTCCCCAATATTGGTTCCTGCCTACTACCTAACCCTAAACCTATCAATGCCATGAATGAAATCAACAATAAATAAATATTTACGACTATAAATTCATCACTTTCAAAACATTCCAACTTAGTTACGCAATGCCGCATTTTCTGGTAATTTTTAATGTACAAAAAACTTTGTCAGTTTTCATGCCGTCATTATTATAACTAAAACGACTTAATTTATTATTAACATGAAAATATGAATGAACAAAAATCAACCGGTCTTTTAATTTCATTCAAGGAATTTTTTTTTTTGCATAAGTCATTAACATTTCCAGTTTTAACAATAAACGATAATGATGCAATAACTATACGTGATACTAACATGGATTTTTTAATTAATTGTTTTAATAAATTGAAAATTTATAACTCATGGACGAATTTCAGAAAAAATGGAATAAATTTTATAAAAAAAAGAGCAATATTCTTACATTGTTTTGTAATATAAATGAATTATGATTAACAGTAATTATGTAGCCTTTTAATATTTGTCAAGTGATGATTGATTGCGACTTAACTTTATTCCCTGTAATCTCATTTTGATCTTCAAGATTAAATTTTTAAATGAACGACCTTAAAGTTACAGGCATTTTATTTGCAACAATCACTTATCAGTTCGAACCATGTAAGAAAACTTAATTGAAATTTGTATGCGCGGTGGTAGAAGGGATAAGAAGAAAATCGCATAATTTTCGTTCGATAAATTGAAGAAGTTGTGCAGATGCAGCTCGATGACTTGCTTCACGACAATTTTACTTTATTATTCTAATAATGAAGTATTTTAATTGACTTGAAAAAAAATGCCTCCCTGAAATATTACTTTTTTTTAGTCAAGAAACCTAAATTAACCTAAAAATGCAAAAAAAAAATCCGTCTGCCTCTACGCCGTACGTTTACGCTCAGCGCTCATCAAATCCCAAACTCTTGAAATAGAAAGTTCATTTTTAAATCGATTGTAGATGGGTGTTAATCTCAGGCCAGACACTAATTTTGGGGGTGTTGGAGCTAAGGAGAAGGCGAGAAAAGCGCCAGAACCGAAAAATACTAATTCGAATATCTCAACCACGGTTCTAGCTAGAAAGCTGAAAATCGATACACATGGAGAGGAGTTTGTGGGTCAAATTGTAAAAGATAATTTAATTTTTTTATTCATTGGAGTCCGAAAAAAGGAGGTAGGGGCTAAAAACATAAAAACATTTTCGACCGAATTATTTTAGGACCCATAAGGTGGCATACAAATTCGCCATGAACAACTAAAACGTAGACCAATTATTGTAAGGGGAGGATCAAGGAGTGCAAAGAAACACTTAAAAATAAATATTTCGACTATTTCTCAAGCTATGTAATTAAAACTTGGTACTATTAAGCTATACCATCGAAATATGAAAAAAGGTAGAGGGGGGAAATTAGGAGAATTTCAAAAATATTGCATTTAAAAATTCAGCACAGCTGTTGAGTTCAAATTTTTTTTAGATTGTAGAGACTTTTGGTTTTGATAACATTTTTAAGTTGAGGGGTGTAAGAGGAGGAAGGTGGTGGGCCAAAATATCGTAAATTTTCACAATTTTTTTTTTTTAGATACAAAGTTCAAATTTTAAACGTGCGTGCATCCATTTTAGTTCTAGCATAAAATTTCAATCAAAAATTATGAGTTTTTCGTTTTTTTTTCTTCAATATTTTTGGAACAAAAAATGAATTGGTGGATAACAGTTCTGGTTCAAATTAATATTTTTTCTTTAATTGATACGTGGTGCTCCAAAAGTATTGAAAAAAAAAACAGAAAAACTCAAAATTTTTGAATGAAACTTTATGCTAGATCCTAGAATTTATAAAAATTAAAAAAAAATTCTTTTAAGTTTGGGGTTTCAACTGGTCGAATACTTTTAAAACTTCTACCCCCTCCGATACAAATGTATTTTTTTCGACCAATTTAACGAAATTAATTATCACCAAAACCTTAAAATCTATGAACTTGAAATTTTGTTTCAAAACTTTTAAAAATCTATATAAATATAATTGTAGTGTCTGTCTGTCTGTCTGTCTGTCTGTCTTTCCGGCTTTCACGCAAAAACGGCTGCACCGATTGCAATGAAACTTTCACAGATTATTAGGTCTGCCTCTGGGAGTAATCTGCTTTAGGTGTTATTTTTCTCCCCTCACGCCTTCTACCCCCTCCCATACAAAGTGACTCATTTTCAAAAACTTATAATAATCAGATTTTCATGGAAACTATTACAGCTATTAATTTGAAATTTAAAATATATTGTTTCTATTATAAATGCAATCTTCAAGTATACAAATAGTTTGAATCCCACAACTCCTTCCACCACCTCCCATACAAACTAAACTTTTTCATGAAATACTATACTCCAATTTTCTCAGTACGTATAACTTTGATCGAGCTAAGATTTTGTATTAAATCCTTAATTAGCATTGTTATTAATGTCAGGAAAAAACTAACCAATTAGGTTTACTTCTTCTACCCCCTCCCATACAATCTGACACAAATCCACGACTTTACGAAAATTCAATTTTCTTGAAAAGTGTGAATGTTACTGTTCTGAAATATAAAATATATCAATTCAATGATAATTGTAGTTGCTTCTCAAAAAATAACTAAAAACCCTCCGCTCCTTGCACCACCTCCTATGCAAACTGCACTTTTTCATGAAATATTCTAAACAATTTTCTCAGTACGTATAGCTTTGATCGAGCTAAAATTTTATAATAAATCTTTAATTAGCATAATTATTATTTTCGGGAAAAATTAACCGATTAGCTTTACTCCTTCTACCCCCTCCCATACAATGTGGCACAATTCCACGACTGTGCAAATTCGATATTCTTGAAAAGTGTGAATCTAAATGATCTAAAATTTAAAACACATCAATTGCATGGTGATAATAGTTGTTTCTAGAAAAATTACCAAAAACCCTCCACTCCTTCTACCACCTCCCATACAAACTGCACTTTTTCATGAAATACTCTAAACCAATTTTCTCAGTACGTATAACTTTGATCGAGCTAAAATTTTCTAATTATTATTATTATCGGAAAAAATTATCCGATTAGCTCCACTCCTTCTACCCCCTCCCTTACAATATGACACAATTTCACGACTTTGCGAAAATTCGATTTTCTTGAAAAGTGTGAATCTAACTGATCTGAAATTTAAAAGATATCAATTGCATGGTGATGATAGTTGTATCTAGAAAAATTACCAAAAACCCCCCACTCCTTCTACCACCTCCCATACAAATTTCACAATTTCACTAAATCCAATGCACTAAGTTTCTCAAGTTACCTATTCAGTTTTTCGAGCTTAAATTTGGTGCAAAATATTTTTATAGCTACTCTAGCATGGTGTGAAAAAAATTAATTTAGTACCGTCATCCCTTCTATCACTCCCCACACAAAAATTCTTAAGATTACAAAAATTTCGATTTCATCGGTAGTATCATATAATGGGGCTTTACGCACAATCGACGTCCTGTTATGTTTTTAAGCTTAATGTCATTTTATTTGGTCTTTTTTCAATTAACACAAGCTACAACTATTCATATGTCCTTAACACGTATACATTATGATCTCGAATCACTGGTTTGATTTGATCCCGAGCCTCTCTCTCCTCTTAAAGTAAGCGGATTATATATCCCATATAATGTATTACTAACTACATTCTCAAAAATTGCTTATTAATGCGATTTTTACGCGGACGAAGTCGCGGGCGTTTGCTAGTATTTAAAATAAAGTTACATCAAAAGTTTTGAAATCCCTCTTTCCCTTCCAACCCCTCCAATACAAAATTATGATTTCGACCAATTTCAATAAATCAATTAATAACCAATAAATTAAAAGTTACTTGAACTTGAAATTTTTACGAACACCTTTCAAGAGAAATGAAATAATACTGCAACCCAAATTTTATAATTCCCTCAACTTACTCCTCTACCCCCTCCCAGGCAAATGTATGGTTTGAAGAATATAAAATACAACAAAGTTCATAGACTTGACTGCGTCTATGAAACTAAAATTGTATGTAGAGAATTTCGAACGTGATTCAAGCAATCGATTAAAGAATTATTAACATCAACCCACCCCACAAGTCGAACTCCTCCCTCATACAAACCAAATTTGCATAAATAATGAATTGAAAATTGATACTACGTACTGGAGCTATTGATCGTAATCGCAGCTAAGTGTTAACTAATTGACAACACCCCTGCCACTTAAATCACTTAATCACTTAAAAAATCAAAGTTTTTTTTCAGTCATCGTCGGATACATTTATCCAAGATCGGGAAGTCCCCAATCATAACCAATAAAAACTGCCTAATCACGCTGACAATTATCGTTATTTTGCATAAAATTCTTTTTCTATTGAACTTTCGGCTTTTTCTAACTCTTTTGAGAATTCCATTCCATTTGATTCATCAGTCGAGACGAACTAAAGGTCGTTTCAATAGCTTGGAGTCAAATAGATATCTTAAATTAAAAAAAAAATGTATAGGTAAAATAAAAACCATTCTGAGATAGTTAAAAAAAATGCTTTTTTGGCAATTTTACTCCTGAACAAACCATTTTTTCGCATTCGTGGAACTCATATTTCTTAGATGCGATCATCGCCAATCAGAAGAAAACCGATCAACTAAAGTGATTATCGACTTGATAGCCGATCTTCTAGCAATCTACACCTTTCGGTGCAGAGAAACCTAGGCGATCGTGCAAAAGCACTATTAGCGATAATTTCTGGCGCCAGTATGTGTAAGGTGATCATGCCACAACGTATTTACCTGTGGTAGACGCCTTATGTCCCAATTGATTAATTGCTAATTGCCCAGTGCTTTTCACCTCTCGATCTGAAGGCACATTGAGATGAACGTGTTCGACAATAACGGCGAGCGACGCGCTGCCATGTTAGCTAATCATTATCATAGATAAACTCTGCTGAATTATTATTATTACTATTTTTTTGCTTAGATAGAAAATTAACATGTGAATGAAATTGACACGATCGACGATCTGTATCGCCCGATCGTCCGCAAGACTAGGCAATTATTTAAATCCGAATGGGATGAAAACGACTACGCACAATTTTCTTGTTTATAAACTTTCATGTGAATCTTATCTATAGTTAGGAGGTATACCGTATTGATAATACTCGTAATTTTACCACGATCTATCTCGTTCATATTGACGCAAGTGTTCCAGTCATACAAAAATTTTCCACTGTATGTATAAGCAAGGTGGAAAAATAGTTTCGTAATTCTCTGGATTAAACGCAGAATATTCTGCCAAATTGATCGAGTATTGCGTAAAGTACTCGGTATCAAAAGAAAGCAAAAATCGATGCCCAGTCGGACTCATTGAAAGATTTTTGTATGCAGTAAAAATGTGTGGGAACGATCTATCTTCGATGCTATTAGCGAAACTTATTAAAAGATACTTTTTTTTTAAATAATCTATTTTAGTTTTGAAAATATTCCATTCTGGAGACAAATATCTTAAAATTTTCAATGAGATTGGCATGCGCGTGGATAAATGAAAATTTTCAACCTTTACGCTCATGGATTGAGGTCAATGTGATGCCCTCCAATTAGCAATTGCGCACCAAATGACGTCAGATCAAAGTGTTTTTTTTTTACTTTAATTTTTGCATTGTTTAAATATTGTTTTAAGTTTATCTGGGATTCAGAAGATGGTCAAGATTTTACTATCTGCAATATGCATACAAAGTTATAACATATTTAAGACTTGAATATTGATTTGAATAAAAAAAAACTCTAGAAGAAATGGAAAAGAGTTTCATTTATCAGAAAATACATATGTCATCTCAAATTCTTTGAAGAGTGAATAAAGACTTTTGTATGGGAGGTGGTAGATGCAGAGAGGAGAGGTTTGTCATTTCTGTATATGACACTGAACGTGATATGCAGAATTTTTTATGCAGAATTTAAAGTTTGTAGCTTGATCTCAAGTTTCGTTACTTTTCGGTACCAGTAACTATTTGTTACTTTAAGGAAAGTAATCGTTACATTTTATTCGTTACTAGGTACTTGTTTTTTTTTTTAAATGACCGCCACATTATGTTGCAGGGATGGGTAACCATAACGCTTCGTCGGAACTATTGCTCGGAATATTATCCGCAACCGCGCAATTATCCTTTTGGAAGATTTAGTCTTCCCGGGTAAGCCGATGTGATTATTTTTGGTTATAGAAGCAACTAGAATGATTAACTGCAATTAGAATTATGTACATAACCTCTTAAATCAGTCAAATATTGAAGGTTATTTACTATGTCCTAACCAATAAAATCCGGTGTCTGGACTTTGTCATTTGATGGAATATTACTCATTTATAGACTCATTTATGAAAAAGATGAAAATAAAAAAAATAAGTATAGTTGCTTCCATACGTTCTTCAAGTTTTTATTACAATTTCATTGTGTTATATAGATAGTCTGGTGGCAATCAATCATTTCTTAAGCCTCCCATTAATTGTGATAGCATTCTTTTTGCAATTACGTAATTTTCGAAACATAAATTTAGATACGTCCAATAAATATCTTTATATTTCCAATCGGGGGTAAAAAATGCGCAAACTGTGACCGTCAAGGATAAAACTTAACTATTGCGAAAAAGTCTCTACTTTCGAAATTACCATAAATTTTAGAAATAACCCGTTATCGAAATAAACTTAAAATTTTATAGTTTGATGTATTTATATTTTATACCATAACTAATAAGAAACTATAAGTTATTGCCTTATGCTAATTGAAATGAGTAAATTAATCGTATTGAGTTGTTGATTTATTGAGAAAATGTTGAAAAATAAAAATTGAACATGATAGAGCTAATTGAGTCATGCGATTAAGTTGATATTTTATATGCGGATTTTTATTGAAAATGGTTTTGATTGATTTAAATTTTTGTTTGAAGTTCAGATTTTATGATATTGACTATCTGGAAAGTTATGTATTGCCTAAGCTTTTCAGTATTGTTAAATGGAATGGTTTGAAAGGGAATGGATTTTCGCCAGACTGCGTCACTCCACTACTTGACGCAGCCGGATTATATGTTGCAATGATTTCTGTTGGGTGGAACAGAAGCAAAACCTGTAGAAACATCAGCTTTATGCTTTTCGAGTAAATAGCTTGCTCTTAAGTGATTATTGCTTCGAAAAGGACTCTGCTGGTGTTAATCTATTACACTCAAACATGACTTGAGATTTCTATTTTTTAATTCGAGCCACAAATGGTCGGAAAATGAAAACATAACAGAACTACAATAATTGGGCTTTAAGGCCAATCACGCGATACTCTAGATGAAAGAGATTTTGTTTTCTTTTGATTTTAAATTTTGTATGGGGATCTGAAGCAGTGGCGTGGCGTCCATTGATGCAAGAAAAGCATTACTTCCCGTACAATTTGCCTTCTATTGAGTATAAAAATACTAAACTAAAATCAGAACGAATATGTAAATTTATTCAAAAATTTCTAAATGAAAACGTACATTATTTTCATTCAACACTGTAAACATCATACACGTGCACATGACAGCTTTTTTCTGACGCTTTTTCTAAACAAAACCATTTGGATGAAAGTCCAAAGCCGAGATGCGATTTGAAAAATGTATACACGAGACTACCGGCCAGTACGTAGAAAAATTTTCGCGTCGGCCAAGCGCAAATTCGACTTCTATAGGGAGGCGAGATCCGCTAAGGAAATTGCTTCCACTCAGTGCTTTCAGTTGCAAGCTCTGGCTCTCGATCAAAGTATTACCAGTATTGAAATTTCGGCACTAGGCATAAATTGACCAGGAAGAAAAACATCAACAGGAAGGTAGACTAGCAATATTGCCTTTATTTTTCGTACTTTGAGGAGAAACGAATAAGTCTAAGCTTCTGCAAGTCGGGTGACATCTTTCCGTCCTTCTTTTTTTTTTAATTTAATAAGTCTAAACTAAACCTTGTATGAATTGCTTACATTATTTTCAAAGTTTATGTTTAATAAAAAAGAATGAAGGGTTTATAAAAGGAAGGAGATTTCATTGAATTTTTTTCCCAGTTTTGTTGGTAAGGTATTGAACTATTCGTTTATTTATAAATTCAAACATTTTAATTTATTATTATTAATTTTATGTGGTTTTATTTGTATTAAAATTTATTCAATCGCTTTTAGCTTAGCTACCAAGTAAAGCAACAAGGTGCGATTTTTCTGTACCATGAAGTGCGTACTATCATTGTTTTTATTTAGCTGGTGCAGGTAAGGAGGGAGACTTAAATGTTTGCTCGTTGTATTTTGTTGGCCAGCTCTGTTATTTTCTAATGACTAAAATGTTAGGCGAGCCACTGAATTTTGTGACTTAAATAATTTACACAAGCACATTCACCCGTGCTACGCGTAAAAAGTAAATAAGTTAAAAATAATTCTTCCTTTGGGAAATATTTTTTTATTTAATAAAATATATATAATTAATTTTTAATTATTTCTGGTCCCTGCAAACACTCTTGATTTGCCAAACTCAGTCCAGACCTTAAGATCTTTGTAATGTAATGGAAGAAGTCGATGTTTCATGTTAGGGCTTCCTTATACACGACATTCCTTGTGATGAATTTCCCATTGGCTTTATTTTTAAATAGCTTCAGACCTTCTTGCTTATAAATAACTTCAAGTCTTCTTGTGTTTGGACTCAACTTATAGCGACATAGAGTTGTTCATGTGAAAATACATTGCTATTTTGGAAAAAATTCAAATTTTCACTATGCTCAATAATATATTAAATTATTAGCATTCCACCGCATGAGCATCGATGCAGATGAACTTGTCTCGCCAAAATCAGTTCTAGACATGAAGTTGTTGTATTTATTGTAGTCAAATCATAAGAAAAAATATTCGTAAAAAATAATATCGACTGGGAATCGAACTCGGTGCCGCCCGCGTGGCAGGGGAGTTTTTCCACTATCGAAACCAACGAAATTATCTTGGCAAAATTTAGTCACCTACTTCACGTGACTTCAAATATATGCACAGTTTTTCATTATTATATAGATCTTGGCAAAACTTAGTCATCTAATTCACGTGACTTCAAATATACGCACAGTTTTTCCTTATTATTATGGATCTTGGCAAAACTTAGTCGTCTAATTCACATGACTTCAAATATACGCACAGTTTTTCATTATTATATAGATCTTGGCAAAACTTAGCTATCTACTTCACGTGACTTCAAATATACGCACAGTTTTTCATTATTATATAGATAAGGCTGTAGAGAGACATGGCACAAAAAGCCTTGATCATTTGATTTCAGTGCTTTTATGTTTTAAATTTGGTTCAGGTTCCAGAATTGAAGAATTTATTAAGAAATTAACATGGTTCAGTAATTTCACACAAATTAAAATTGTAATTGACATTGCGTGTCATCTAAGATGCCAAGAAGAAATATTCCGTGGGCTGAATGAAAATATAAATTCTTCAAATGGAGGAAATTATATGATCTAGTAAATTTTTTAGCAAAATATAGTAAATGTAATTGCTTCCCTTACCAATAATATCACTTCACGCCACTGATCTGTAGGGAGGAGGGGCGGGGTATTTTTTTTACATCATACTAGAGTTGCTATCAAAATGTCTTATATAAAATTTATGCTTCAAACATTTAAAAAGTACTGAGAAAATAGTATATAATTGGATTTAGTGTAATTTTACAGTTTGTATGGGAGGTGGTAGAAGGAATGGGGAGTTCTTAATGACATTTTCAGAAATATCTATAAACATCATGCAAATTACTTACTTACTTACGATGGCGCTACAGCCCAAATCGGACTTTGGCCTCGTGAATACCTTGCCTCCATCCATCTTAGTTCAGTGACCGCGTCCTCCAGTTAGAAAATCTTAACAGTGATTTGCTCATGCTAATGGACATGTTTGAAAAAGCAGATCAGTAGCATTAATAATTTTCAAGAAAATTGACTTTTTGTGAAGTTGAGAAATTTTGTCTTATTGTATAGGAAGGAGTAGAAGGAGGGAAACTAATAGTCTATTTTTTTTCTGTCTTAGAATTATTATCTAAAGAAATATTTAGGGTAAAATTTCAGCTTGATGAATTGAATGTGTGCTGAGTAAGTTGGTTTAGAGTATTTCATGAAAAAGTGCAGTTTATATGGGAGGTGGTAGAAGGAGTTCGGAGATTCAAAGAATTTTTCTATTACAGATTGAAATCATTATAAAAATAAAACATTCCAAAATTGAGATCAATAGCTTTCATGCTTTTTGAGAAAATGCGTTTATTGTCAAATTCCCAAATTGAGTCATTTTGTATGGGAAGGGGTTGAAGGGCTGAAGTGATTTGGCCCGTTCACGAACTTGACCTAACTTTTTCTTCAGAAACGACTTTTACAAAATTTAAACTTTCTAGTTGACGCGTTCTCGAGCCAGAGAGGACACGGACGGACGGATATTCGGCTTTGAAATTTTTAAGTGATAATATGAATTTTTTAAACACTTTGTGGTAAACTTATAATACTCTCAGATTTCATCTAAAGTATAAAAAAAGATGAAAACCAAGATCTGGGGCTATAGATTTTGCATTCCATCTATTTTGATATGGATATGTCTAATTTTGTGTTTCACAAAATTCGTTACCGTGAGCTATCTCTCGAACAGGGGCCCATAATTTCGATTGAGCAGTACGCAAAATATGTCGACCAACTCAAAATGTCCGATCGAAAAAAATCCGATCAGCAATTTCACAATTTTCATTCCGATCAGACTTCATGAGCAACCCGGCGATCGTAGCAGCAAGCAGCCATAGCTCGAGACCTTGTCCTCTCCCTCTCTTTCTTCCCTTCGAAAAATATTCAGTCCACTCATTGCGCATGCGTTGGCAGGCGGCCGAAAAGTCTAGACTTTTTCCCATACCGAATTAACTCCCTCGAGCATCGCCGAAATATCGGAGTACTCTGCATTTATTATAGATATTTCCATGATAACTATAGTAAGGAACTAAGTGATCTAATACCTCCTCTCTTACATGCCCCATGCAATAGTCGTCAAGCTGTTCGCGATCACGAGTATACCGTGAAGCATCTGCCGTGGAGAACTGGGAAATTGAGACAGTACTTCATCCCTCAAACGTCAATGTTGTGGAATGCATCACCGCGCGGTTTGTTTCCAGCAGATTACTGTCCACAGCAATTCAAGAAAAACGTCCACCGCCATTTCAGATTTACCCCTCTTATGTTTCCCTTCCCATGTGGGTCTAACTGTACATTACGTAATGAAGGGTTACCCCTAAGTTATTTTGATCATCGTGAAAAAAAGAAAAAAATCTGAAACACCAGGCACGCAGAACTAGTTCTGCTCAGATTCCACTCAGTATGCAAATTGTGAAATTTCTGCCAGAATTTTTTCGCGAGTTGGTCGAAATTTGTTCTCCCTACTGCTCGGTTGAGATTGTGGGCGCCTGTTGGTCGGAGTTCGTTTTGTGGGATTTTCAATTGTTTGCTGCCAGAGTTTTCAGTTTTGCGTTGTTGCTGTTGGATTCTGAGTTATCGATCGCGCAGCGAGAAGGTAAACAGAACACCAGAGAAGGCGAGGGACTGCTCTACTCAGTATCGCGCGTCTTTTCTCTTATATATAAGAAAATCCGTGTATGTCCCGATTCGAAAAATATCAAAATATCGGCATAATGTCGAAAAATGTAAAAAAAATTTTGAAAATTCGATGATCTGATGGCTCGCACCTACTTTTCGCCGCTCACCTGCGCATATCTTCGAAATATGGCGTCATATGAGATGTTCGAGGACTTTACTCGAATGTCTACAGTCAGTCAAAAAATTAAAAAAAAAGTATTTCAAGTAAACGTTGAAGAATTATTACAATTATATATTTTTTTTTTTAGGTATTAAAATCAGAAAATAATTAAACTACCTATAGGTACATTGTGTCGATCACTCCTCAATTATTTATTTACACTTTTCTATTTCATGATCATATCCGGTCAGATAGCTTTATAATCTATAGATCTACTGATGATCAATACTTTTCCATGATATTCTTCGATTATTTTTTTCTGGTTTGCTCAGCTACGATCCAATAAAGGAGTGTCGGTCCGTTTTCAATGATCATGCCAAACGTAAATATTTTGTGGCGAATCAATTTGTTGTTTCGTCCGATCTAAGCAAAAACAGAAAACGTTTATTATTGTTTTTCGATCGCATTTCACTAGTATACAATCATTGTAAAAATTGAATCAATGACTTGCCTTATGCACGTTTATATCGTAAAAATTCGTTCGGAGTTTTCTTTACCACAAAAAATTTATTACTTTCGTGCAAAACAACATTTTTTCAGTTTTTCTTGGAAGTTGTTTTGCGTGTGATAACATCGATAGCGAAAAATTTAAAAAACAAAAACAGTTGAGTAGGTCGATTTGAAATACTCCAAAAATTTCTCTAATTCAAAAAAAAAGCTGGTTTTTGGAAAGAAACCTTAGTAGTTTGAAGAAAAATCACTATTAATCCAAATTTCGGGTATTTTTGGTAATATTATTATTTTTTTTTATTTTTTATGATACGCGCATGCTGGTTTATCCCGATCATATTGAATATAATTTATTGGCAATAATAATTTAAAATTTATTTCATTATAAATATCAAAATTAGCATAACTCCAATCGTTCGAAATTGACTTTCTGACGAGTCTCGCCATTTTGTCGCCGACCGTTCTCGATTAAATCGCACACACTATCGCCATCATATTAAATTTTATAACGATTTTCTTAGCACACACGATTATCGATTCGACTTACTTTTTTAGCATTTTTATTTCTACGACCGTTGCAAAGTTACAACAGAAGTTCATTCAGCTTTCTAGGTGCACTATAAAATATCTTTTAAAATTGGTCATTAAGATATACGATCAAAATAGTCCAAGTAGTAAACTGAAGTACGCGTTCAGATCGAGTTTTTAAAGAGTGCAATCAAATCATCTTAGATATCGCTGTTAGTTTGTAGAAAAACCGGGAGTAAATTGCAATGATCGGTTGCAGTCAATTTCTGTGGGTTAAGGACGTAATGATCGCAGCATGAACCTCGACCTTAACTTTGAAATTGGCTAAACATAAAAAAATGTGCGATCGTGGCATGATCAATTTTTTCACATCGATCCATCGATCATTCACAAAATAAAAAACTTGTTAAGTTCAAGTAATACTGGTTAATTGATTTTCTTAGCTCCAGCTGTTGCTGGTCTTATGATTGAAACGATCTTACATACAATGCCAATTTTATTATTAAATATTTTTTTTTTTGAAAATATTTTTTGTATAAAGTTATGAGTTGAAGCTAGATAGCTAGATATTGTCTGATCGAAAATTAGATCGGATCCGAAATTGTATTATGTTCGATATTCGGTGATCGATCCGAACACAAAAAGTTGACACTGTTGCCCGGACTTTGAGGCTAAAATTAACTCTCAATGCCTTTCTCAAAGTGCAAGAGGACTTCTATAAATAGTCGTGTGCGTGAAGTATACGTTAATTTTTTTTCAAATTTTTTTTTGTAAATTTATAAATTTAATTCCAAAATAATGTGGATCAGTTAGCATTATTAAGCAGATTTGTGTAGTGATCGTGTGGTTTTCGAATGTTTCGATTATTGCTTCAGTGGCGTCTAAAATACGAACTGATCTTCACAGTTTTCTGAACATATATCAGAGATGCTTTGAATAGATACTTCAAAACCACGTGGTTTATTATTTAAGTAAGAAAATCACGATCGGATAATTTTATTGATTCGCCTTTTATTCTCTCCGTTTCTGAAAATAAAACACATGTATAAAAATGATTTATATAAAATAGAACTGCTAAGTTTTGGCGTCTAGTCTACTAACTCGTGTGACGAGTGAGATTAATTTTAAAACACAAAATTTCGTCATTTTTAAATTATATACACGCGATCATCATAATACGATGATCGCAATATACAGTGGCGTAGTACATTTTATGACAGCGTTTTGTTCTTTTTTTTCGGGGATAATGACTTATTTTTTTTGGGTATTTAATGGGGCGATTTTTTTTTTTTAAATTAGTTCGAAAGAGAACTGAGTGTAATGAAATTGTTGCAATAATAAACATCGATAAACATGTGAATTATTTGTAAAGAATTTGAAAGAGAAAAAATTTTTGGTTTATTTTATCGTTTTGTGGGTTTGGAGCGGTTTTATGATTGAAGTTTACCTTTATTTTTGTACCAAAAAAAATCATAAACAGTGGGGAAAAAATGATTGGAGAGAGAAGTCTTGTTATGGTTTTTTTTTTTTTTTTTAGTTTTGGGAAATTTGTAGAGTAGTTATTTTTTTTGAAAAAAAAAAAAATATTTGTTTTCACGCTTTGATATAAAATGTTTTTTTTGTTTTTAGGACACATATTTTGTAATTTTCAAATGGTTTGGTTTTTTGCGTTTCAAATCTTAAGATCAATTGCCTTAAATTTATCCGTTTTAAATTTGTTTTTTTTGATTCCAAGCACAAACTGCTAATTTCCATCAAGAAATCTCGAAAGCCTGAAAAATTCGACTAAGAAAAATATAAATTCGATCCCGCCACCACTTCAATTATCTCCCATACATCATAGACTATGTTTGAGAAACTTTTATCTTGCCAGACTTCTATAAGCCAGATTTTCTTTTGCCAAAAATTTTCACAAGCCCAACTTTGTCAGATTTACAGAATTCTGACAAATTGTCTGACAATTCTGAGATACCACAAAAAAAAAACACTAGTTCTTATTACTGAATTTTTCATAAGTTTTAAATTTTTACAATTTTGACATTTTGCCAATTTACCCGATTTCCAGCTAAATCTTGCTGAAAATCGTGAATATTGCATGACGATTTTGGAAGAGTTTAGATTAATGCTTTTCGCTTATTTTTCCATGTAAATAAGTTGTTTATAGCATATTGTCTGGATTTTCAATCAGTGCATTTCCTGTTAAGACTTCCTATAGTGATATAGGACAGAAACAATTTTCTTCCAGTATTTGTCAGGACTTGTCTATACCACTGGACTCCCATTCAATTGCTCGAATTCATGTGCCACATAAGAAATAAAAGTCTGGCAAATTTTTCTTTTGCAAACGAAATCGGGTAAGTTTTATTCTGAGAATCGTTAAAAGTTATTTCGGATGTAATTGAATTCGACAAATTCTTATCTATGGCACGGGGCACGTCGAGAAAGTAAGAGTACTCGATTTTTCTTAATAAAAAAAATTGTATTTATAACAAAATTGCAGGATTTTGTTGGTAAATATGTCAGAAATTTCTGTACGCAGTAGCCTTCCAGCTCTGTGCAGGTTGTGAGTTTTTTGATGCCCTCCACAAGAGATTCTCCCGCCATCTCCTTCTTACAGTTCTGGACCTCTTGTTCCACCTCCTCGTCGGTAGAAAAATGTGAGTCTTCAGGGAGGTGAACAGATGAAAGTCTGAAGATGCCAAGTCAGGGGAGTATGCAGGGTGGTTCAAAATATCCCAATCGTATGAGTCCAAAAGCGTCTTGGTGGCGTTGGCCATGCGCGGACGGGCGTTATCGTTCAACAAGCACATTCGTCAACATTCCCTCCCTTTTGGGTTTTTTAAGGTCTAATAGTATCGTGCTGCGTCAATCGTCTCACCCTGAGGCAGGAATTCGATCAAAGTGATCCGTTTTCGGTCCCAAAACATAGTGGCCATGATATTTTTTTTGCCCGAAATTGAGGCTTTGATTTTTTTTGGCAGATGGAGAACTGATGTGTCGGCACTGTAATGATGCCTTTTTGTATCAGAAGTTTAAAGAGCCACTCGTGTTTCATCTCCAGTCATAGTAGAGCTCAGAAAATCTTCATATTTTAATTCAAATCGCTCGGGGAACCCGTAAGCGCTAGCGAACCGGCGGGATTTCTTATCGACATATTTCAGACAACCTGACACTACAAGGCGATTTGTCATACTATACTAGAGTTACCCTATGAAGAAGAAATAACAAGACACCTGTTAAAAGATTTGGGCCACCTTGCAGATGGGGCGCTTTTTATTTCCGAAACCCGATACCTTAGTATGGGTGAAAGATATCTGGCGGGCTTTTTTAAGCATTTTAGCTAGTGTTTTCCTGGCTCTTGTTGCTTGTACCTTTGGTTCGTACTCCATCAAAACTCAGATGACAATTACATCCTTCACATCATCTTCTTGTATGCCGGATTCGGCGGTAAAGTAGCTTGCATAGCACGGGTCGCAAAAGGCGAATTCCTAGTAAGTTCGAATTATAATTTGTGGTTAGTCTGGTAAAATGCGAACGATTCTCCCTTTTTTTGAGATAACCTGGAATAAAGAAGTAAGGAGGCTCGCAGTGCATGCTTCAATACTCGTTTCTTCGATTAGGACGGGTATCTCAATATTCGAAAGCCACACTGGAATGACCTCAGCTCGGTTAAGTCGCTCACCGAATTCGTCGTTCGTCATGGGACTGTAGGTCAACTTGCAACTTGTGGCCGCTAAAACTGCAGTATTCGTATTGTAGATTATCCAAGGAGGATATACAATACGGGGGACTATGAGCATGCTTTGCCGTGTAAGAAAATGGGAACGAAAGTATTTTCCTTCCTTACTGGCGAAATGCTCGAAATTTTTCGAAAAAATCCTTTCGCTATCTTTGCTTGGCACACTTCAAAATATTGCACCGAACTCTTTCCCATGTTAATTTGTTCGAAACAATTGTCAAATTTTCGAAAGAACTGTTTCGCTATACTTGTTTGGCATACTTAAACCCAAAGTAACTATATCTCTCCCGCGTTAAATTGTCCGTTGCTAAAGTGCTTAGCTTAGACATGAACCAAAGTTGCCACAAAGTTTGTAACGCCAAGAAATAAGGCTCGGAGAAAAAAATGAATGATACAGAAGTTCATATATTCACTCAAAAATCTCAAAACCGGATGTCCGTCCGTCCGTCTGTCTGTCTGTCTGTCTGTCTGTCTGTCTGTCTGTCTGTCTGTCTGTCTATCCGTCCGTGTCCTCTCTAGCTTGAGAACGGGTTGAGCTATATAGTTCACTTCGTTTTTGACAAAAAAGTAAGATGAAGTTCGTGAACAAGCCAAATTGCCCGCACAATTTCGTAATTTGACAATAAACGGATTTACTCGAAAAGTATAAATGCTATTGATCTGAAATTTGGAATGTACTACTTTCATGGTGATTCCGATCTACTGTATAAGTTATTTGAGTCCTGCCCTTCCTTTCACCACCTCCCATACAAATTGCACTTCTTCATGAAATACTATTAACAAATTTACTCAGTACGTATAAAATTTATCGTGCTGAAATTGTGCACTAAATATTTATTTAGAATTATTAGTAAGACCAAAAAACATTAG
This sequence comes from Chorisops tibialis, assembly GCA_963669355.1. Lineage (NCBI taxonomy): Eukaryota > Metazoa > Arthropoda > Insecta > Diptera > Stratiomyidae > Chorisops > Chorisops tibialis. The sequence goes on along the minus strand of OY770262.1, from coordinate 10,376,842 downwards.
ACGATTAGTTTCACTCCTTCTACCCCCTCCCATACAATCTGACAAAATTTAAAAACTTCACAAAAAGTTGATTTTCTTAAAAAGTATGAATGCTACTGATCTGCAATTTAAAACATGTCAAAAAATGATATTTTTAGTTATTTCGAAAAAGTCATTATGAACTCGCCCTTCCTTGTACCACCTCCAATATAAACTGTACCATTTCACTAACTTTCTCAGTACCTATTAAATTTTTTAATTTTAAATTTTCTGTAAAACATTTTGGTGGCATCTCTAGCGTGATGTGAAAAAAGTAGTTCAATGTTGTCACCCCCTCTACAAAAATTCTTAAAATAAAAAAATTTCTCTTTCATCTAGAGTATCGCACGAATCGTAGTCCTGTTATGTTTTTTGTAAAAGTTTCAAGCCAAGTTAAGCTTGGACACAATTTTCGAAAATTTCCGAATCAAAAAGTATTCCCACATGAGACAGCGTATCCATTTCATATATATCCTTCTTGAGCTTATCTTATTTTAACCGCAAAAAGTAAATTGCTTTCGTAAGGATTTTGTTGAGCTCTAGGCTATTTATTTCAAATTTTTCAATTCGTTTTTTTTTTATTAAAACAAATCGATAGTTATATACGGTGAAATTCAGGAAGCTGTTTTTTTTTGTTAAATTGTGATTGGAGAAAATTTTCGGTTTTATCTTCCGGTGCTTTGTTTTAGGAAGCATTAAGAATGATGTCTGGGGTGGAATAGTGTGGTTCATATCACCAACTGAATTTTGTTGAACAGCAACATATTTGCGAGTTTTCACTGTGTGTTGTTGCTTTCTGGAATGGATATGAAGAAGTTTGAACAAAAATAAGGACTTTTCTAATATATTTCGAGTGGAATGACATCTTGAACCGAGATGCATAATGTCAAAACTATGCTCGATTCGAGTTACATAGTTCCACCTCTAGTTTTTACGTTCCTGTTTTCCACATAGCGTCCTCGATGAAGAATAAGTAGAGCCGTATTATTATTAAGGTAACGAATTTTGGAATTTGCTCTTTTCTTTCTGAAAATGTCACTATGCAGCTGGAGTTTTTGCTCACATATCGGTTATACTTTTCTCGATTCGCTTTCACGCTCTGGAGTCTGGCCATCTTTTCTCTAAGCCTTTAAAGTATTTCTACTTTAATGACAAGTTTATAGCTGTATCAGGAGCTTTATCACGAATTTGAAGAATAAAAGCGTGTCGACTTTTTTCTCAGACCTGGAAAAATTCTCTTCAAAGAGTTCGTGAAGCGTGCAACTAGTAAACTTGGCGGATTTCCTTAGACCGATTTTACACCCTTGACTTGCTCATTGTCAAACTACAGAATAAACTGAATAAAAACCAGTCCATCTGGACAACAAGAATATTTACCACCAAGTGGAAAAAGTGCAGGTCATCCAGCACCAGGCTGATCGGGACCTCAACGTCTAGGCTGTGAATATGGCTCAGGTCCAGGATGTCAACCAGGCAGCCCATCAGGTCTACAACAAGCAAACTGCCAAGGTACGCTCGCTTCGGGTCCGGGTTGTCAGTCAGTTCATCAGGCCCATCATCGCAATATCTTCGACCAAGTAACGGTAGTCAAAAGCTAGGGTCTTATCCCGGTCAACCTCAAAAGCCCGTCTGCGAATATGGATCAAGACCAGGATGTCAACCAACAGGTTCTTCTGGTCATCAACGTCCATTTGGTACAGATCAGCAGGGTCGCAGCCCACAATAAGGAAACTGCTAAGGTCCGTTCGCTTCAAGTCCAGGGTGTAAGCCCCGGTCAAGGTTAACAGCAACCATCCGCATCAGTCCCACAGTCCGGCACACAACAAGGAAAATGCCTGAATTCGAATGTCGAACTAATGGGCATCGTCAGCTTTTTTCGCCTCTTAATTTTTTTCTCCCAATGCGGAACCTTTTCTTTGGTCTTAATGAAAAGCGAATGATTTCTGCTCGAATGAACGGAATGAATTGTCATCGTAATTTTTCTTTTGACATTTCTTCACTAAAAAAGAACAAAAGTTAAGTTCGAAATTCGAAATTACACTCGTGCGTGCAACTTTATCCGATTTTAACTCGTGAATATCTTTAATTTGCAGTAGTTTCATGTTTTTATAATTTAATTTGGTAGGTTTTACATACTAATAAACGGTTTGCAATCACATTTGCTTACTTATCTCATGCTAGGAAATAGCTGGGCGCTTTTTTAAATTTAACTGAAAAGCTGGTTATCACCTTGACTGAACTCTACTACCAGTCTTGTTCTATCTGCTTCATAGAGTAACTTTATACTATACTAACGAGGCCTGCCTGCGCTCTTTGTGTTCAATGTTGCCAAACTTGAAAAAAAGTTCTCACCGCACGAGAGGGCAACCAGTACTCTTACTTTCTGGATGTGCTTTGTATCATCAATTTCAATGGTCTTATATGCTCAATTAATTCAAGTTCCTGTTCCAAACAGTATTCTTCCACAAAGCGCGATCCTGAGCATTGGCCTTTAATTGTCGCCAGGACTTGTTTATTTCTCTGGCCTCCTACTTAATTGCTCGCTTCCATGTGCTACATGGTCGACCAACCCGACGTCTTCATTGAGAGTCCAGAGTTTGTTTGGCGATGTTATATAGGTATGCTAAGAGAATTTAATGTTTATCACTTCTACAATGGTGCTACAGCCCAAATCGGATCTTGGCCTCCTGACATTCAGGTTCCTTAACATTTTTTTTATTACCTATTGTGGAAGGGTTGTTATTTTATTTTTATTTTATTTTATTTTATCACTTCATCAACATATGATTACTTACAAAAAATTAATTACAACATTACTTATTTTTTAACAAAGCTGACTTTATCTGAGCAATATTTAGATTGAAATCAATGTTGCTATAATTAGCTTTAAAAGCCCGTGAAATAGAGGTTATCGGTTCGTGCTGACCGTAATTAGTTCGATGGAAACGAATGTCGAGGAGTACGTAGTCTCTCAAGGAACGGTAAGGAATTTTGAAGGAGAGAGCTCCAAGCAAGATGGGGGAGTCAATTTCGCCTGAAATTAATTTGACTGCGACTGCAGTACCAAGAACAGATCGCCTATCTTCGAGTGAATCCAACGAAAGCAGCAACATGGTCGTCGATGGTAAATTTATCATTAAAAAGTACGCCTAAATCGCGAACTATGCTTAATTTTTGCAAAGCAATTTCCTCTAAAACATACACAAATTCAATTGGATCATTTTTCCTAGAAAAAGATGCAGTGGTGCACTTTCCAATGCTTAAAGGCATACAGTTTAGGGTACACCAGTCAAAAAATAGCTTTAAGTCATTTTGCAAAAGTAAATTATCATTCGTACAGGTGATAGTACGAAATATTCTTGCATCGTCAGCATATAAAAGAATATTAGTGTTAGAGATTACCGAACTCGCTTCATTAATAAATAAAATAAACAGGAGTGGGCCGAGATAGCAACCCTGAGGTACACCAGAAGTGTTTGAAATAACCGATGAAAAAGCATCTCGAAATTGCACCTGTTGGGTGCGACTAGAAAGATAGGATTTTATCCAATTAGAAAAAATAGAAGGAAATCCAAGTATGCAAAGCTTGTGAATCAGTATTTTGTGATTAATCTTATCAAATGCTTTGCTAAAATCTGTATATATGCAGTCAACTTGTTTGCCTGTTTCAATCGCTGGGATGGGAAAATTCGAAAATTCTAGTAAATTTGTTGTTGTGGATCTACCTTTGATGAACCCGTGTTGGGTTGGGCTTATTATTGATTTGCAATGAAAGAACATTGCGTCATAAACAATTGCTTCGAATAATTTTGGAACACAAGACAGCTTGGCTATTGGCCGGTAATTGCATACGTCGTTCCGTTTACCTTTCTTAAATACAGGAATTATTGTTGAGTATTTCCACAAACTAGGGAATACCCCACAACGAAGAGATGAATTAAATAGGGACCTTATTGGAGATAAAAGTGCAGAAGAGCACCTTTTAAGTACAATAGATGGAATTCCATCTGGACCACTATTAAAACTCTCAGTGATGTTCGTGATAAACTTTGATATAGTGGGTTCATCAATAAGAAGATCCTTCATCTCCAGTGTAGTAGAGGGAAATTTTGTCAAGTATTGAAAATTATTAAAGTCAATACCACAGTCCCGGGCATCAAAAGCAGCTCGAAAGTGATCGCCAAAAAAGTTGCTAATCCTTTTAGGGTCATCACTAACTTCACCATCAAAAGACAGAGTCGCAGGGAAACCATCTGTGCGCCTCTTAGAGTTCACAAAATTCCAAAACAGCTTAGGCTTATCTTTAATAGACTTCTTCATATCGAGCAGATAGCACTGATAGGCCAATTTTGACTTATTAGTAAATAAATCGCGTAGCTCGGAGTAGTACTTATAGTCAGATTGATTCCTTTAGAGACAGTACCTCTTCCTTGCTTTAGTTTTCAAATTTTTCAGATTAATTAAATCGTCGTCAAACCATGGCAATCTTTTAGGTGAACTATAACTCGTAACCGGCACGCACCTAGTGAAGCAACCGAAGAGGATATTGTAGAAATTATTAACAGCAGTATCAATGTCTGTTTGGTTAAGTACGCCCGACCAATCACATTTCGAGATATCTTCATTCAAGGCAACAAAGTCAGCTTTGTTAAAGTTAAATCGATGAGAAATATCAGTGTTCAAATTCTTAACATTATCAGCAGCAGTATTTGAAGAAAAAATCACGTGGAACGCAGGATGGCGTGCTGATTCTGGAAGCAAAGGCGAGTTGCATCTGTTGATAGTTAGGTGACTCACATCCGAACAGAACACCAGGTCGAGGAATGTTCCAAAAGATTTAGGTATTGCATTGGATTGATGTAGGCCTGTTGAAAACATAAGCCCTTCGCACAACCCCCTTTCTACGAATTTTTCATTTTCCTAGATTGAGGTGACCAAGGTATATCCAAGCAGCCAATGTGCCGGAATTATATATTGCGCCGACCGGGATTTAAACTCACGACCTTCGCATTACAAGACCAACACGCTACCCACTAGGCTACACCCTAACTTAATGTTTATACTTCCCGCAATTGCATTTTACCTTGAGTTCGAAATTCAGTTTTCGTCCTGTTCGTTTCTTAAGTTAAATTTTATTTTATGAAAATGCGTTCACTCTGTTCGACGCAAGTGTAGGAATGATATGATAATCTTTAGAAGCAAAAAGAAAATGATTTGCGTAGAATTTCATATTAGTTGAACACAACGCCATGATATTAATTAATTTGAAAGATGCTAATTTTCTTTCTTCGCACCTTGAATGTTTGTAATAAATTTGTATTGCTAAATATTCCGGCGTTTTCAGCTTCCTTCCGCTTATTTCTAGCAAAGTTTCGGCCTAAATCTTATTTCTTTCTTGACCTATTTCAACTTATTTTCATCGTTATACAGGCAACAGAACTGGCTTGGAGTTTTAAATTTGTACGAAAATCCGGATCTTTTTATTTTATTCTCACTTAGTGCTCCAAAATTATGTAACAAAATGTCCAATACACTTACCTAGTCCTGCCATAAGTTCTGTCACATAATTTCTCACATTGGCAACAACTTTATTTTATGAGTGACATTTCAATATCGGCCAGTTTTATAAACGTCATAATGTTGTTGACAGTTGATGGTCATTTAAAGTGTGTTCGTTAACGTGTGAAGATGGAATGGGGTGTAATAGAAAACCGAACTGCAGTGATTGCACTACATAAGTGTGGAAAATCCGCGAGTGAAATTTTCAAGTTGTTGTGCCCGTTAAAAATAACGCAAAGATTTGTGTATCGTGCGATCCAGAGATATAACGCGATCCAGACTATTGAAGATCGACCTCGTTCTGGACGTCCGCGTGATGTACGTTCTTCTACTGCCATCAAAGCGGTCGAGAGTCGAATTCGTCGAAATCCGCTTCGTAAACAACGAATCATGGCTCGAGAGATGAACATCTCCACCCGAAGTATGTCTCGCATCATAAAATCTGACCTCGGGATGAGTGCCTTTCGACGATCAACGGGACATTTGCTGACTGAGCAGTTGAAGCAAATTAGGAGCACCAGATCGAAAGAGCTCCTTCGGCGGTACGGCAACAACAAACATCGAGAAATTTTGTTTACCGATGAAAAAATTTTTACGGTGGAGGAACATTTCAACCGCCAAAATGATAAGGTGTATGCCCACAGCTCCATAGAAGCCCGACAAGTTGCCACTAGGGTACAGCGAGGACATCATCCAGCATCAGTCATGGTATGGTGGGGTGTCAGCTACGAAGGGGTCACCGAGCTCCATTTTTGCGAAAAAGGCGTAAAAACTGCAGCGAAAAATTATCAAACGGACATCCTGGAGGGATGTGTGAAGCCGCTGAACTCTACGCTATTCAACAATCGACATTGGGTTTTCCAGCAAGATTCTGCGCCAGCCCACAAAGCTCGAACCACACAAGCGTGGTTGGAAACCAATATTCCACAGTTTATAAGGGCGACGGAATGGCCTTCTGGGAGCCCAGATTTGAATCCCCTGGACTACAAACTGTGGGCGGAGTTAGAGTCCATGGTGTGCACGAGACGACACCCAAATATCGAGAGCCTTAAGCGATCTTTGACAGAAGCAGTAGCTAATTTTCCGCTAGAAACAGTGCGTACTGCTATCGATGACTGGCCCAACAGATTAAAGAGCTGTGTTAAGGCTAAAGGCGGCCACTTTGAATAATTTGTTGCTTATTTTACTTCCATTAGTATGCCAAAATAAAATATATTTTCCTTTGTCAAAAACTCTTTTTCATTTATACAAAAATTGCCCATATACGTGTGACAGAACTTATGGCACGACTAGGTAGTTATACGTATAGCTGTCCTATAATTGACTGTCTAGTCTGTAACTTTCAGACAGTTTTTCGAGTGAGATATTTTTGTACCTATGTATAACTTGGTGTATAATTTTCGAATAGCTTTTTAAACAAACCGGAACACATATGTGCGAGTGATATATCGGAAATATCGGCAAACACCGCTGAGAGTTTCATACACTTAATGATGCTTTATTTTTAATGTTATTATAAACTTTAGCACACGAATAAACGGCCAAAACCAAATTGAAAGAAAGGTGATTTCAAGCTTGTTTTCAGGTGCCAAAATATCACGTCGGGCGCCCGAAAACAAATAACATGCCGGGAATTAAAAAGTGAAAGACGACAACGAAAATTATCTGTTTAACATTTTGGCACGTTGCGTACTACATTTATTACGTTCGAGTATTTTTTCTCTTGAATTGGTAGTTGTGATCGTTAAAAATAGTCGGGGACCGAATAAAGATGCATACGAAAGATCGTACTGAAAGGTTGAAAAAAAAGTTCCGAAAAATCTAAATAGAGAGATCACTAGAATGAGAGCGAATAATACAATACGCAATATTATAATTATTTTGTTGAAAAACAAATTCAAAATCAGTTGAATATTCAAAGTGAGATCGTTTGGATCCGAAATTGATCGGGCCACTTTGGGCCGATATATTTCCGGTCAATCCGTTTCGGTTTCGGTTAATTTGTGCGTTTTTTTAATTATTCTAAAAATCTAATAAAATCAAATTCCAGTGTGTGAAGTCCAAAAAAAAAAAAGTTTTAAGAAATTAAATCAAAATGATATTGAATATAATTTGATCAAAATTGATCTTGTGCGAAAAAATAAAATAAATAGAAAATAATGTGTTATCCGCAATTTAGCTACCAAATTTCCAATAGATTTATCTGTTAGTTTCGTATTATCTGATGGTAGCTCTCATTGGCGAATTCAAACGCTATCTGAGTCAGTTCGTGATGATCGTTTTTCGTCCAACGCACTCAAAAGAGCAAACATGGCATGAGGAATGTGTGAAGTATGTTCATTTGTTTTTTTTTCTAATTTAATTAAATTAAATTTATAAAAAAAATAATAGTTTTATTAATATACTAATTAAAAAATAATATTTCCAACTGAATAATCATTTTACATAATAAATTTTTTCGATTTTAAAGAAACATCGCACTGTAACATTTTCAAAGCAGTTGTTCTGTCATTAATTCATCTGACATTAATTCTCATTTAGAGAAGACTGTCACAAAAATTCATCTGATCTCATATGCTCGAAAAAATCAAATTCAAGCTTGTATTCGTCTTATTAAGTTTTATTAATAATATTATTTAAAAAGAAAAGAAGAAAAGCAACAACTACAATTTCATTATTTCAAATACGAAATATATAAATTCAAAATGGCATCGGAAAAGAGGCGCGTGTTTTGTTTATCTTATGCGACGCCATTTTGAATGTCATCGGAAAAAATGCACGCTTTTGTGTATAATTTTGAGATGGCGTTGTTTATAATTTTTTTTTTTGAAGGATGTAACGCTATTATTTTTATTTTAGGCTAGGAAATATTTAAGCGCGTGTGGAATGACGGAATTAGATGCGTCATTATTATTGATGCATTCGGATAAGACATAAAATTAAGAAAAGAAAAAAACCTTCAAGATCAACATTTTATCGCGCTCAAGTAACGATTTTTTTTTTTTGTAACGAAAGTAGGTTAATTTCTGTTCACGGTTTGTTTGTTATTTTTATACATGTTATGAATGTACGGGCACTTAAAATTGCTTGGAATCGTGTATGCATTGTGTGTTTTATGTTTTTTTTTGTATGTTTATTTCGAGTATTGGACATTGAAAGCAGTTGTAGCTATGGTGACGTATGAATGGACAAAAGATTTGACATTTAAAGTGTTTAAATAAGCAGATTAAAATGTAGTTAAACATGGCTATTGTTTGGATAATGAGAGTGTTGTTTATTTTTGACAAATTTGTGATAAATTCGTGTCTAATTTGAAGGATTGAGTGATTTTGAATTAAAATTGAAAGAGAAATTAATGACGAAGAGTCTTACAATAAGTTCTTTATTCAGTTAATGATTTTTGTGATAACCTAAGATTCTGCTAGAGTTGTATCCTGCTCTGCAATAGAGGAGGGTTGCTCCCTTTTGTTGCTAGCAATAGACAGGAAGTTTTATACATTACTATTTATACTAGTATCGGAGGATATATTGCATTTGGTTAGCGACTGGAAGATGTCCATCCTCCTAACAAACGAATCTTCAGAGATTACATGAAGACAATCTGTCTCAAGTACAGGCCAACTGTTAAGGGGTTAGTCAAAGAAATTGGACTCTCATGTATTCTTATGGAAAAATTCGGTCAACTTCGGTACAGTTTTCTTCAAAACTACAAATCGGATCTCGATGAAACTTTTCAGTATTATTTTTAAATACATAATAAAGCTATTAAAGAAAACATTTAGACAAAAAAAAAAAAAAAACAGGTTTTTGACAAGAATAAAAAAAAAATTCTTTAAATTGACATTTTTTTAGGTCTTTTATTTAAAATGTGCCGGGAAGACAAGGTTGCATTGCTAAAAGGCTTATTTCATAATCTAGACGAGTGCTGCCAAAAGCTCGTAGAAAAAACATAACAGGACGTAAAGCCCAATCATGCGATAAAAGAGAAATTTTTTGATTTTAAAAAATGTTGTAGGGGAAGTGGTGGAGTGGGTAACGACATCGAACTATTTTTTTCACATCACGTTAGAGTTGCCATCAAAATGTTTTATACGAAATTTAAGATTCCAAGGTACTGAGAAAATTAATGTATTAGATTTAGTAAAACTGTGCAGTTTGTATGGGAGGTGGAAGAAGGAGGGGCGAGTTCTTAATGACTTTTTCAGAAATAGCTAAAAAAATCACGTTTTTGTAATGTTTTAAATTGTAGACTAGTAGCATTCATACTTTTCAGGAAATTCAACTTTATCTGAAGTTGTGAAATTGTGTCAGATTGTATGGGAGGAGGTAGAAGGAGTGAAACTAATCGTCTAATTCTTTTTGGCCGTATTAATAATTCTAAATAAATATTTAGTGCACAATTTCAGATCAATAAATTTTATACGTACTTAGTAAATTTGTTTATAGTATTTCATAAAAAAGTGCAGTTTGTATGGGAGATGGTGGAAAGAAAGGGAGGACTCAAATAATTTTTAGACAGCAGATTGGATTTATTATAGAAGTAATACATAAATTCAAAATTTCAAATCAATAGCTTTTATACTTTTTGAGCAAATTTATTTAATGTAAAATTGCGAAATTGTGTCATTTTGTATGAGAGGGGGTAGTAGGGGTAAAGCTAATCGTCTAATTTTTTTTTTGATCTCACTAATAATTCTAAGTAAATGTTCAGTGCACAAATTGGTTTAGAGCATTTCATGAAAAAGTGCAGTTTGTATAGGAGGTGGTGGAAGGAAGGGGAGGACTCGAATAATTTTTATACAGTAGATTGAGATCACCATAAAAGTACTACATTTCAAATTTCAGATCAATAGCATTTATAATTTTCGAACAAATCCGTTTATTATCAAACTACGAAACTTTGTGATTTTGTATGGGAGGGGGTAGAAGGGGTAAAGCTAATCGTCTAATTTTTTTTGGTTTTACTAATAATTCTAAATAAATATTTGGTGCATCATTTCAGCTCGATAAATTTTATACGCACTGATTAAATTGGTCTAGAGCATTTCATAAGAAAGTGCAGTTTGTATGGGAGGTGGTGGAACGGAAGGGAGGACGCAAATAATTTTTATACAGTAGATTGAAATCATCATAAAAATATTACATTCCAAATTTCAGATCATACTTTTCGAGTAAATCCGTTTATTGTCAAATTGCGAAATTGTGTAATTTTGCTTGGGAGGGGAGCAATTTGGCCCGTTCACGAACTTAACCTTACATTTTGTCAAAACGACGTGTACACAATTTGAGCAATCAGGTAAACACGTTCTCAAGCTAGACAGGACACGGACAGACGGACGGACATCCGGTTTTGAGATTTTTGAGCGATAATATGAACTTCTGTATAATTCATTTTTTTCTCCAAGCCTTATTTCTTGGCGTTACAAACTTTGCGGCAAACTTGTAATACTCTCAGATTTCATCTAGAGTATTAAAATTAATACGATATCTTTTGTAGTGCACCGAAAGTTGAAAATATGTAATTTTTCAGGAAAAGCAAAAAAACAAAACATAACAGAATTATGATTGGGCGTAAAACCCAATCACATGATACTCTAGATGACTTTAATATGCCGGAAAATATGTCATCTCAAATTCTTTCGAATAGTGAGTAGAGACTTTTGCATGGGAGGTGGTAGAAGTAGAAGGGGAAGGTTTATATTTTTCGTATACGCCATCGAACATGGCATGCAAAATGTTTTTTGTTGAATTTAAAGTTTTAAGTTTTCATTATTTTTAAAGAAAAGGAAAACTATGTCTTTCTGAAATTGGGACATTTGTATGGGAGGTGGCAGAGGAAGCGGAACGTTTTACATGATTTTGAAACTGCTTATCATTACCCTTATCACCATGCTTTTCCATGCATTTCAAAGTCGATAGCTCTCACATATTCGAAGGAGAAATGCTTTTCTTGAATTTATAATACAGATATTTATATGGGAGGGGGTAGAAGGAGTGAAGCTGAGCTCATAATTTTTTGCAACTATTAAAAAACAAATTCTGGCAAAGTTTTAAGTTTGTGATTTTTCTAGTTTTAATAGAAATCGATATAATGCATTTAACAAAAATTATGAATTTGTATGGGAGGGAGTAGAAGGAGTGTAAGGATCAAAACAATTTTTTTTCCTGTTATTGACATTTCTATTTTCATACTTTATACAAAATATCAAGTTAAAAGCATTAATAGTTTCGAAGAAAAATAATTTAATTTAAATTTCAAAATTTCGTGAAATTTGAATGGGAGGGGGTAGAAGAAGTGAGGTGAAGTTGATAATTCTTTTCAAAACTAATTGCAATTATAGTAGTGTTAATTCTGGCAAAATTTCGTCTTTTCAGCTTTACTAGTTTCAATGAAAATCGAAAATATGTTTTTTTCAAAATTGTCCATTTGTATTGGAGGGGGTAGAAGGAGTGAGGGGATCGGATCAATATTCCGTAATATCAATGACATCCATATCATTATACTTTGACTTAAATTTCAAGTTGATAGCTTAAATAGTTTCAAAGAAAAATCAATTTCTTTATATATCGAAATTTCATGAAATTTGTATGGGAGGGGGTGGAAGGAGTGGGGGGATGTAGCCCATTCACGAACTTAAAGTTACTTTTTTGCTAAAAATGACACACAAGAATTTTTAGCATTATAGCTCAAAGCGAGAGTTATGCTGTAGATAGACGCACAGACGGACAGATGGTCACTCGGAATCGAGGTTTTTGAGCGACAACAAATATTTCTATACCCTTGGCGGCTCTGTGCGAGGGTTATTTCTTAGCGTTACAAACGGTAAGGTAAACACAATATACTCTCAGATTTCATCTAGAGTATAAAAACGGTTTGAGCAGCACTAGAGTGAGCGCGCTCGAACTAGTATCTTACACCTCACTTTTGAAGCATTTTTTAGGGTACTTCCCGACATCGCAGAAACGTGGGTTATTTTGCATGCAGTGTAGATTTGAGTCTTCTTTAATAAACTCTAAACAAAATCGATTTTTTTTTAATTTTTTCATTGACTACCCCCTTAAAGAAGTGCTTCCCTCCGAAGTTCCAAGCCTTCCGGAAAATGCTGCTGCTCTTGATAGGCTCGTGTCTAGCTTTAAATGGAGCAATCTCACGCTGTTGTCCTACTACGAAGTCAAGAGGTAAACAGAAGCCACCATGGTGGAGCGACGATATTCGGGATCTCAGGAAAGGCTTTAGGCCACTTTTTAATAAGGCCAAGCGAACCAAAGAGTCTCCAGACTAGAGTCCTCTGAGGAAACCCTTTGTTGTTATCAAAAGAACTTGAGGAAAGCGTAGCGCAAGTCCTGAAAGAATCTTTGCGTCATGGTAGAAGATACATCCGAGGCATCAAGGCTTCTCATAATTCTATCTACTTAACCTTCAATGCCCCATGAAGAAATCCGAAGGGTGATGGGCCAGCTCAAGTGACGAAACCATTGATCTTCCCTTAAGTACTCACTTTCTGGGTAGCTCAACAGTCGCTCCGCACCAAGAACTGTAGAAACTCCAGCCTTCAACGACTCCGAAAGCATTAACTCGCGAAATAAAATCATTTGGCTAGTACAGAGCTCCAACTCATATAAATCCTCAGGACCAGACGATATAATTTCTGCTGAACTTCAAACCACCTATACATATTTTTTTTTTTAACTAGCCGAACACAACTTAGCGGGTCTCCCTTTAATGTAAATTCATGACGGTAAGGGAAAAAAAGGAGTTAAGGTTAGACGGGATTAAGAGGGGGAAAAAGCCTAAAATGCCGGTGGACGTTGAGTTTGAAACGTCGAAGTTCATATGACAATGGGAATACATCTTTAGGCAATGCATTCCAGAGCTTAGAAGTTCGGGGTATGAATGACTGCCTATATTTCACTGTGCGGGAAGTTGGAAGCTTGATGCTAGGCGTGTGTTTCTAGGATATGAGTACAGAGGAGGAATAAGTTTAGCAAGTTCCTCAATGCATTTACCATGAAAGTAGCGGTAGTAAATGCTTAGTACACCAACATTTCTGCAATGCTCCAGGGAGTCTATAGAAACCGTGTTGGCTTCATCTCCAATTAGTCGGAACGCCTGTCTCTGGACACGGTTGAGCATCGCAAGTTGCGTTTTGGGTGTCCTAGCCCATAAATGCGTACTCGAGGCGTGGTCTAATGTAGGCCTTATAGATATGTGCTAGGTCACAGGGAGTAAAATATTTTTTACATCTTCGGAGATCTCCTAGGCGTTTGGAAGCGTCAAGTGCTACGTCAAGTATGTGCTGGTACCAATTAAGGTGGTTATTTATTTATTTATGATATCATTCTTCCCTGATTGGACGTTATTTTTAGAGTTTGCCTACGACTGGAAGGAAGTTGAAGTGGTTTTCATTTCTACATATTTTTTTCCCCATTTCATTGGCTCCCGATGACCATTTTTTGTATCGATCAAGCGAATGTTTGAGGGTGGGAATCTGCGTACCTTCCCTTGTACATTTGTAGTGCCTACTTTACTATCACTACTTTACTTTTTATAAATTAAGTAAATCGTAGAAACTTACTTTAATAGCGCTACTTTACTTTTGATAAATGAATAGATCGCAAAAAATATAAAAATAATCATATTAGTTTTTAATGACAAAATTGTAAAAAACAAGTTAGTTGAAAAACGGATTTGATAAAAGCGAGTTGCTAAAAAGATTAATAAATATCTGTCTTAGAAAATTAATTAAAAAATCAGATAAATAATTATGAATAGTGAAATGTTGTTGTAAAATATATGTATATTACTAATGTGTTGTTAAAATATTAAATAGTGTGATAAATAATATAGTCAATAAATTATAATAATAAATAATGTTATTTGTATAAATAATAATAAATATTTTATGTAATATAAACAATAATTAAGAGTTATATAATAAATATAATTAAATATTAACCAATTGATATAACTTAATATAATATATAATTTAGTGAATTAAGAGTTCGTCATATTGTATAAAAGATATTATAAACGCATTCACTAAACATTCACACCCAAACCCAGAAGCCGGATTTTCTTGCACTAAGCGAATGTTAGGTATCACCAGGTAGTGTACAATTTCCCATCTAATACCTTCCTTCTTTCGCCAGCGGACTATCGCCATTTATGTCCGAGATGATGTTGCCTTTCAATTAGTTCCACACTTGGAAACATGATCCAATCTAGAGTTTAGCTCCATCTGGATTAAAATCAATATTCAAAAGCACATCATATTCTTGTGTTATGTGTGCAGAAGCCCGGCATTGAGTGCAGCACAGACCACTATAGAATTGGACAATTTGTCAAATTCTATCCATTCTATTTATGCAGCCAATCCTGTTGTTGTTATCGCGGAAATTATGGGGTTTACTTTCCTCGCAACGATCACGTTAAAAATAAAATACTCAGCTTCAAGTCTTGCGAACAACTAACTTTTTTTAGATAATCCAATTACAATCTTCTTAATTCTAGTCGGAAGAACATGATGACTCCACAGTCACGTTGTTCACCAAGTGATAACGAAATGTGGGAAAGTATCATGTTCTTCACGGAATTTGTGCAACATTATATTTGCTTTGCAAATTTTCCTAGTCTAAACGTGGGAATCGTAAATTTGCTGACGAGTAATCTGAAGAACCACAACACAAATTCCGCGACATTATTTTTTTCGAACGATCTAAATGTTCATAACACTGCATGTCTTAAATACTCTTTCCATACAGACCAGCCGGGTCGAGATACTCAGCTCTTCGCATCCATTAACGGATTAACACAACTGGTAGAAAGTCCTATTCACCTACCTGACATTGCAGGTCACTTTGCATCTTTTTTTGAAAACTCATCCCTTAGGCTTAGGATTTAGGTTGTAGAAGGGTGGTTTCGTAGAACCACAATGCACTGAGGCCATCTAGTTGGGACCATTGTACTCCTCCTATTCATTATCAGATGGTTTCTACTCCTTCTGTGCTAGGTACTTGGTTCGATTTGCGTACTGAAGTAGGCTCGAATATTTGACGCCTCTGAGCTCGTCTAGTTCTGAGCAGAAGAGAATCTAGAAACAAAGGAGATTTACAAACAGTGCCAAAGATAATGTTTGATAGATCCTTCGGCAACGAAAGCTCTAACGGAGACAATTCTAAAGGGTATAAAGCTTTTTATAACCTTCAGTTTCAAAACTCATTTATATTGGCAAGAAATACATACAATAGAATCTTAAAATGTGCTAAGTTCTAGCATGACCTAAAACGTCGGATTAAGATGGTTGAAAGGCCCAAGAATTTCAGATAGTTTTGGTCATTTGTGAAATCGGTCAATAATGATTTTGTATCATCCTAAACACCTCCTCTTCGTGAAGGTGACTAAACAGTTGTCGATCTCTAGACATTCGCAGCCAAATCAGAGTCCCCCTCAACACCCTCTGGTTTCATGCTGCCATTCCTTCGTTTTCGAACTTGGACTAGTTCCAAGATCCTGCAGGACCTCAATTTTAATAAGTCTGCTGGTCCAGATGGCATCTTCTCATTGTCCATAAGAAATGCGCTTTCTGTCTGGATAAACCACCCAGCAAACATTTTAACGAGCGTTCATAAATTTATAATAACAACGATCGTTTTGCATGCCCGAGCTTGAAAACAAATAACATGATGAGTAACCTAAACGTTCGAAAACCGAGCAGGCGGGTAAAATATAATTATTTAAACCATATGCTTACCAAACTCTGCAGAGTTCACATCACACGTGCGATATGCGAGTCTGAAAATGATGTCGACATGCCTATAGGCATATCACACATTTCATTTGTGCGTGAAATATTCAAAGCATAAACAACAGAAACAGAGAAACAATTGTGATCTTCTATACTTCCTTATATACTCGTTTCTCGTAAGCGTTTACAATTCATTAATGAATAGTTAAAAGTAATTCATTAATGAATGTCTATTTACTCCGCTTGATGACTCGTTAATGTATCGTTAACGACGCTCGTTAATGATCAAAACACTCGTTAATATAATTCATTAAGGAGTCTTTAATGAATTATTTTGTTTGCTGGGTTCGCAATCTTTACCATCTTTCATACTCTTCAAGGTAACCTGGAAAGTCGCGAATGTTCAGCATATTTCCAAGAAAGGATGCAAAGTGAACCCCGTCGTAGAATAGTAAACTACCTTGTGAAAAAACACCTGATCCACGATCGCCAATATGATTTCCGTTCAGGATGATCTACAGGCGATCTCCTAGTGTATCTAACTGAATGTTGGAACTCTTGCATACACAAATTTGGCGAAGGGCTAGTATTTGTGCTCGACATTGCGAAGGCATTTGACAAAGTTTGGCATAAATATCTCATAGCTAAGCTTAAAGGCTTTGGCTTTAAGTTATCCTTCCTGAAATGGATTAAGAGCTTCCTCTCAGAGCGCTCCATATGAGTTGTGCTAGATGGAGCTACTTCTGAACCACTTTTCTATTAATACAGACGTCGATCTCACCTCAATCCTTGAATTAGGTACGACAATTAGAGTATCTACTCTATTTACCGTATCTCCTTTACTTATCGTTCCCTATTCAATGATTGAGATGAGATTGAAATTCAGAGAACCGACTAACTAACTGATTTTGAAAGCAACAGAATGCTTGTGTGATTGCGCAGTGGAGTCTAATTCGTATGTGTTGTAAAGAGTAATATCTTCAGCAAAATTATGGATCGGATTGACAGTAGCCGGCAGTAGAATTTTTCGATTTTTGGAGTGATCAGATTAAAATAATGGTAAATAGCTTCAAAGAATTATTAATGAATCGTGATTTTATTTAATGGTTCGTATTAAAAAGCAATACGAGAGCTAATAATGCAATGAAGTTATGCGAAATGATTACTGAATAATGACATTTTTGCGATTTGCCAATGCCGACTTTGCCATTCTTGACGAGCCGCCGCGGTGTATGACTTCCTTTTACTTGTGGGGTGATATTAGCCATAGGAAAATAATAAATAACTATGAATTCAGTGTCTGGCGTTCATTCAAACAATACTATATGCTAGAATTCGACTGGAATTTGAAGTCCCAACTTTTGCACACAGACTAATTTAGTAATTAATTTCTCTTATAAATTTCAGCCAATAGTTCGATACTTTCAGATAATGTTTTGCAATTTCAAAAGTAGTAAAATTAATTGTTATTGATGATTTAAAGAATTTATTTCTTAATTAACATCAAGGTGGAAGAAGCTTGTTGTCTGAACTAATTATTTCTTAAAAGCGTTGCATTTATTCTAGCTGGGTTCTTTCAATTAAACCACGTAATTATTCCAAAAAGCTTTAATTTTTTTTCATTTGTATATGAAAAATTTCCATTGACTTTTTAGTTGATTGTTATTTTTTTTTTCAAGTTGTTAAATAAATATTTGTTTCATGAGCTACGCAAGCTATAGTTTTAAACTTCAAAACAAGATAATGAAGTGCAATATCTGATCGAAATGAAGCTAATTAATATTTATTTGTGCACAATACATTGAGATCATCCATTTAGTTGGATCTATTTCGAGTCATGAAAACAGAACAGAACACAAAACTTTCCAGTATTGACTACCGCTTTTATGGCGTTAACAGTGGAACGCGATTTCCTGAATCAGAACTGGTGGTATGACAGTACTCCCACTTTTAAGTATGGGGTTGTAGTGCCCTTTTGGTTTTCCGTAGAATGGCTTTGGACCAATAAAATTTGTTTCAGCGCCCCTCAGAGGTGCGCGAGCCATCTGTATACCAGATAGTTGATTCCTCTTCCATTTCAGGTAGCATGGATTGCCAGTCCTTGCATTCTCTATGATTATAACTTTGAAGGGGGTTTCAAATTGCCACTAGTTTTGTTTTGTGACAGATCCAGATGTCGCCGTCGAGAGTTTTGTACATTTCGCTAATCAAGACGATATCCGCTCCCTAATCCTTAGCAATTTGTGTCAGGATATAATGTTCTGTCTTACAATGGTTCAGATTAATCTGTATTACTTGTGATTGCTCTCCAAAAAATTGGATATTTGTTGCTGCCGGCTACGTGCTTCGCATTTTCTGGATGATCTTTCCTACAAAAGATGCATGATGGCTCCTTGTCGCAGATTTTCGTAATGTGGCCTTCCGTTCCACATTTCCTACAAAGCTTGAAGCGGTCTTCTCCGTTTTTGCACTGTCGGGCTAGGTGACCAAACTCTAGACATTTATAACATTTTGTAAGTTCCGTTCGTTCGCGAATGCGGCAGTTGATCCAGTCGATCTTAACTCTTCCAGCCTAACCACTTTCTAGCGTTTTCTGCAGGAAGACTGACTGTTGCTGTTTGTGTTTCGCCGTACGTCTTTCGTAGAGATAAGATGTCTGCCTGCGAAACTCCTTTGACTCCAAACTGGGTTTTGATTGCTTCGCTTATGTAATTTTTTGTGGTGAGCTCATCACCATCTTTAATTTCGATGATAGAACGGTGCGTGAGGGACCTTACACTCGCTTACTCTACTAATGCTTCGCTAATGGCGCCTTTGAGTTCGGCAGTCATGTCTCCCGTCTCCTTAAGTTGAATTAGGAGCTCTCCTTTTGGCGTCGTTCTGATTCTCGATACCACCTTTCCTACTGCTTCCAATTTAGGGTCTGCCTTTAACTTGCGTAGTATCTGCGCATACGGAAGTTCACCCTTCGCTTCGATTACAATAGCGTTAGGTCTAGTTTTTTTGTCCTGACGATCTTCTTCCTGACGGCTTTTGCCCCTCTATTCTCTCTTATCGTCTGCTTCTCTCGCTGCTTTTTGGCAGTCTTCTTGTGAGTGGCTATTGACCATCCATTTTCTCCTGTTGTTTGTTCACTGATCAGTGGAGCCTCAGCGAAAGGTCATGGCATCCTTCAGGTTTTTTGCTACAGATGGATGTTTCTGTTTCCTTTTTTTGTTTCCAGGCTTGGCCTTAGCCAGGGAGAAGTTTGAGAGGAGTTGTTTTTTTGGATCATCTCCTTTGCTTTCTCGTCGTGTAGCTGAATCGCTAAGAGCTCGTAGAGTGCTCTTATATTGTCAATGGCGTCTCTCATTGCTTGGTGAATCAAGCGCCCTTTTCCGTCTTCCAGCATTTCTACTAGACCCCCGATTTACTAGCCTAGTTTGTGGATTCGACGGTCTTATTAGGGATGACTTGCGTCGTTCCGTACCCTTTTGTGATGCTGCTACATTGTTAACTAGTGGCCTCAGCATCCTTGAACCTCTCTGAATGTTTTTTTTATTTTATTTCTCCGTTGCCTTATATTATTTTAATATCTCTACGCGGATACACGTGTGTGTGTGTGCGTGCGTGGTCACGAATAATTGAAGATCGCAAACAGTTTATGAATAGTTCACTCAGTGTGGGTTCGTTGAAAATGTATATTACTCCGTTGAAGATCGCAAACAATATACGAGCGGCTTAGTGTGTTAATGATAAATTTCCGACAGAAAGAAATTGGACATTTCTTCAACGAAGTTTTGCTATGAAGTTGATGAGAAATTTTGAAGAATTAATGTCAAAACATTATTGTTGTAAGAATGCTACATTTTCTATTATCAAACAATTTGGCAATGTTGATGAACGTTTTGAATTGCGATCTGCTCATATGAACAGTGACCAAAATTGATCGGAACACTGAGATGAAGTACGCAAGGGGTAACTGAATGTCAAGTAAAAATAAAATCATTAGTTGAATAAGTTCACTTTAAATTTTAACTGTAAAACTTCATTTAATTCAACTTATCACTTAAGACCTGTTTGGCTCACAAATTATCGCTTGCCAATATTGAGTCTTCCGCTTTTTAAATATCGACTGATTCGTCGACTGCTCCAATCCTGATTGACTCTTCATCAACAACACTCGCCCTTTTATATCGTTTTTGTCGGACGCTCCTATAAATGTTGTCCGAAATCATTCTCTTGTTGTCCGATCGCTGTCGGACGCTTCTAGTCAGGTGTTCCTAACATTGTGTTGTTGTTATAGCCCTTGAACATTCAGATCGAGTCACATTTGGTAGCATGTGTTCCAAGCATAGTGTTGTTGTTGGAAACCTTGAATATTCCGATCGAGTAGCACGTGCACTTATTTGCTTTAGTGGAAGATTGCGAATATTTGATGAACGACTAGGGCTAACATGCAGCAATATTAATAACATACTTACATAAAACTTGCTTGGCATGTTGATTTTATTGCAATCAACTTCAAGTTCATAGATGGAGATCTCACCTTCCATATAAAACCTACGAATTCATTCTCAGAGTGTAGCAGCTCTACAATTTGACTGTACGACTAAAGCACGCATCACTTTCCGTTTGCTACTTGCATAGCTTGTTGCCATATTCTACACGTAACAATTGTGATCTACATTAACTTCCTTGATGCATTGAAAATATTTCAAAGCGATAACCATTTAATACAAATGCTTTCCGTCAAAGCTTTAACATTTCAACAAAAGACATTTATTCTAAACCCCACACTAACTTAAACTTTAATTTTGTTTTCTTCTCTCTATTTTAGATCAATGATGAGGTAAGCTTATTTTTTCTTAATAACCCCTTCCTTCTCTTGACTATTGCTAATTAAAAATTGAAAAAAAAAAAAAATTGCACGAATGCTTTTGCGAATTTTCTGTTTATTTTTATAAAATGATTTATGAACTGTGGTAGTAGGGAACCTTAGTGTAAATTATCTCGTCTTGATTGAAAAGGGAATCTGTTTCTTAAAGTAATCTTCCAAATTTAGTTGCACTGATTCATTTCTGTGTTCTGTGTACTAACAGACAGTTCGTGCGCACAGCGAAAAAAAGAAAACCATATTAAAATTAAAACAAATATACGGTTCAATACGCGATTTTGAACATTTGCCAAACTTTGTTTGTAAGAAAGAAAAAAAAATGTGAAAATAAATTCGATAACAAAAGATTGTAATAATTGTCAGTTGTGTGTAATTACTAGAAGCTAGATGAACCGAGGCGTGTAGTATTATTAGAATAGCTAAACAATTTTCGGCTCAGAAATACAATTCTCAGTTGTTTTAGCTAATAAATTTTATATTTCAATAATTAACTTCTTAAATTAGGCGATGGTCGTAAACACAAATTTAGGATTGCATTCTCTCCAATTATTTTTGAATTTTTCGAAAAACGACTCAAATTATTATTTCAGTTTATAATTAGATTAATATGCGATAATTTTATCAATTTATTGTTGTTTTTGGCTTTTGAAGAGTTTTATTTTGCAAGCGATCAGGGTAGTATTCGTATCTACATTTGCCAACCTATACAAAATGTTTAAGATATAACGTGGCCGGTTAAACGAGGCCACTCTTTTGCGGTCTGTTTCGAATGTTTTGTTTAAAGTATCGCGATTTAAAATTATTTTCGTATCGATATTATGATGATTGTTTTCATTTCGATACATGGAAAATGTTTTGGTTTATAAGTGGTCACTGCGCCACTTTTCATTCTCAGATATTTCGAATTGGGGGGAGCTTTTAATGCTAAAAGCGATTGGCTTAAAAATAAAACCGCTTGTACGTGTATGGCGTATTTTAAAGTTCGAAATGTTTTTGTTGGCGACGAACAAAAATTTTTGATTTCTCAATTTTTTTTTACTGTTTTTCAAATTCAATTTTTTATTGCCATGTTTTTCAGTTTTTGTTTTCAATTTTAACATTTTCGGAACTCTTTTTCGTATGTGGTTTAGATATCCATTTTTTTCTGTTTGTAATTACAAGTTCATGCTTATCGTATAAGATGAACGAGCTAGGAAATTGTTTAGATAAAACACTTTTTATCAATCAATCAATTATATCCGCATAGTACACAAATAGCTCTCGTCCACAAGGCGCAATCCTGTGCATCGGTTTCCTCTTAATTCTACTAATTCGATTATTTTAAAAGATAAGTAATAGCAGCACATCTCCGCTACAATAAATTAAATCGACTTTTAGTGCTGTTAATAAACTCAACTGAAAGTATTGAAATTGTAAATAAGGTTTGGATACATGCAGCCATAAATGCTTAAGTGTATTGATTATTGAATTTCGCATTTATTGAATTCATTGAACCTAATTAGGTCGAAAAAGGGGACACTTTTTATTTGTCAGATTTACAAGTCCGTGACTCGACCATCGTCAGAGTTCTTATGACTTTCTAGACTACGATTACAAAACATACATTAACCAGACTTCCGTTTTATAAGTCAGACTTACATTTTTCAGATTTTCTGGAAATTTTCCGGACATTAAATTAAATAATAAAAAGAACAAACGAAAAAATCTTTGTTGTTCTTGTTATTTTAATGTTTCGTAAGTTTTAAATTTTCAACTGAAACAACCAGTGCTGTCAATTGAACATTTCAAAAATTCTTACTTTGACACGGATATGTTTAATGGTTCAACTCAACCCAAAATTCGTTATGTCACGAAATTCGTTGCCGTGAGTCTATCTCTCTATCAGGCGCCCATAATCTCAACCGATCAAGCACAAGAATGTCTCAAAATGTCCTGCTAAGTTATGGGTGCCTGGTATTTTATGTCGGATTTGTATGAGAAATTGTAAAATTTTGAAATCCCTCAGCCACGCGACCTGCTGAAATTTGATAAGTTGAAAATGAACTTAAACAAGGTAGCGACAGTTGACGACGGTATCGGTGACATTTGATCTGTCGGCGACAATAAAAGGAAAACGCGCCCTACTTCTCTCCGTTTATATTTCGGTATTTGGCGAAAAATTAGAAAAAACTAGTAGTAGGGGGGGAGGGTCGGTATTTTTTCGGCTTGCATTTCTTTCTTGTCGAGCAACCGAGTTGACTGAAATTCTTGCTTGCTACTGAATTATGGGCATGTTCCGTTCGGATTTTGTATGGAAAGGAGTCGAATTTCAGGTCGCGTTTGATTATTTTTCCCTTGTAGGTAGGCCCGGTAGGTCGACACCAAGACTTTTGCTTGCTACTGCATTTTAAATTATGGGCGCCGACTATTTCAGATCCGATTTTGTATGGAAAAGCCAGGGAATGTTTCTTGCAACTTACAAGGCAGAGTTGAATGAATGAGTTCACAGGCTCGAAAGAACTTCTGTTTTGTTTTAAATTTTTGAATAATACTGTCAAATAGATACCATTATATTGCATGCTTACAGTTGCAGCTCACCTGCCTGCTCACTGGATCACCACACCATCAAATCGCAGTTCACTAAATATACTGGACCTCACCATCCAAATATCAGTTCACCGACCAAATTGCAGTTTGCCAGCCAAATCGCAGCTCACTAGCCAAATCACAGGTAGTCGATTAGGTCACGGACAAGAGCAAACAAAAAAACTTACAAAACAACGAAACATTTCAAAAAAATTTATTTGTGACTTATGAAAGTATGGCGAATGTAAGTCTGGCAAATGAAAGTCTGGGAAATGTAAGTCTGGGAAATGTAAGTCTGACAAATGAAAGTCTGTCTAACGAAATCGGGCAAATCTAAGCCTGAAAATTACATTGGACTCTTCGTAAAGGCCTCAACAGAGACCGAAACGTCACAATTAATAAAGCAGAACAATGTGAAATGTAATCTTTCCTGTAATTCCCTTAATGTTTATATATATTTCTAAAATCGCCTACCACGTGATTTTTAACAATTCAAAGAAATTCCCATGCTCCTTCTGCGAGTTCTGCTTTTACTCCTACAATGAAACTACAGCCTAAATCGGTCTTGTTTGGTTCCTTACTATTTTCCCATTACTTATCGTGGAAGTGTTGTTAGCCCTTCGCACGACCCTCTATCGACGAATTTTAATTTTCGTAGATTAAGGTGGCCAAGGAATACCCAAACAGGCAGCGTACTGGAATTATAAGTTGATCGGGATTTAAACTCACGACCTTTGCATTTTAGATCAACACGCTACCCACTAGGCTACACCCTAGGGTGTCTTGCTAGTTAAAGCGTTTAAGTTTGTGTAATTTCGCTCAAATATTTGAATTTTCATCAACGAACGTCAACGTCAAAAATGTGCTACATTGGCGTGCTGAATTTAAAAATCTGAGTGCATTCAATCCGCGCAACGTAATAATGAACGTAATTTCGATGAAATTATATAAAAAATCGAAATTTCGAAATAACTTCATTCTGTATATGAAATCATGTAATTTCGAACGTAATTTCAAGAAATCTTTACGTAATTTCGGCGCAGTGAAAACGCATAGTAACGAAGGGTTTATGGTCAATAATTATTGTTTTTTATTACGATACCAAACCAGAATTATCATTAATAAATCGCTTGCTGACTAAATCTAACTACGATGTCTCTCTAAATATCTTGTACACACCTCTCTGTAGACACAATTCATTAAATATTTAGTGCTGACTATAACAATTTTACAAGGTCTTAAAGTATACCTTTAGTTCATAAGAACTAATTTTTTTTAGAGTCTAGTCAACACTTACCTTTGAAAAAAAAACAACATTAATATTGCACTCAGCTAAGAAAAGTTTTTATGTATTTTTTTAATTAAAAAACTTAAGTGAGAAAAAATCAACAACATGTTCAATTTGAAATTGCTGAAAGCATAAAATTGTGTTGACTGAAGAATTATTTAACATTAATTAATAATTTTACGCTATTGCCAGGCGATATGGAGAAGCTCAGAATGCGTTGCAATATGTTTACTGCGTCTCGGATTTATGTAGTTTTACACAGAAATGTATCTTGTACAAATAAATTAGAAAAGTTGATTGAGTGCACAAGGTTAATTTTAGAATCCTTTAACAATATACAAATAAAAACTAAAATTGAAGAAGGCGTTTTGTTTGTTTTTTTACATTGCTATTATACAAGAACTAGTGATTATCTGTCGTTTTTTAATGGGAAGGCGTTGTGTTTATACTCTAGATTAAATCTGAGAGTATTATAAGTTTGCCACAAAGTTTGTAACGCCAAGAAATAATACTCGGAGAAAAAAATGAATGATACAGAAGTTCATAATATTACCCAAAAATCTCAAAACCGGATGTCCGTCCGTCCGTCCGTCTGTCCGTCCGTCCGTCCGTGTTCTCTCTAGCTTGAGAACGCGTTGAGCTAGAAAGTTCAAATTTTGTATACGTCGTTTTCAACAAAAAAGTAAGGTCAATTTCGTGAACGGACCAAATCGCTCCACCCCTTCTACCCCCTCCCATACAAAATGACACAATTTCGCAATTTCACAATAACTGGATTTCCCCGAAAAATATAAATGCTATTGATCTGAAATTTGGAATATAATACTTTTATGATAATATAAATCTACTGTATTAAAGTTATTCGAGTCCTTCCCTTCCTTCCACCACCTCCCATACAAACTGCATTTTTTCATGAAATGCTCTAAGCCAATTTACTCAGTGCATATAATACATATCGAGCTGAAATTGTGCATTAAATATTTAATGGGAATTAGTAGTTAGACCAAAAAAAAAATTAGACGATTTGCTGTAGTCCGTCTACCCCCTCCCATACAAAATGACACAATTTCGCAATTTCCCAATAAACGGATTTGCCCGAAAAATATAAATGCTACTGATCTGAAATTTGGAATATAATACTTTTATGATAATATAAATCTACTGTATAAAAGTTATTGAAGTCCTCCCCTTCCTTCCACCACCTCCCATACAAACTGCACTTTTTCATGAAATGGTCTAAACCAATTTACTCAGTGCGTATAAAATTGATCGAGCTGAAATTGTGCACGTAAGACCGAAAAAATTAGATGATTACATTCACTATTTCTACCCCCTCCCATACAACCTGACACAATTTCACAACTTTATAAAAGGTCGATTTTCCTGAAAAGTATGAATGCTACTGATTTGCAATTTAAAACATGTCAAAACCATGATGTGTTTAGTTCTGGAAAGTCATTAAAAACTCGCCTCTCCTTCTACCACCTCCCATACAAACTGCTCTATTTCACTACATCCAACACACTAATTTTCTTAGTACCTATTAAATCTTTAAATCCTAAATTTTATATAAAACATTTTGATAGCAACCTTAGCGTCTTGTGAAAAAATTAGTTCAATGTCGTCACCCCCTCTACCACTTCCCCTACAAAATTTCTTAAGATCCAAAAATTCCTCTTTCATCTAGAGTATCGCACGATTGGGCTTTACGCCCAATCGTACTTCTGTTATGTTTTTTTCCTCATTCTTTACATCGCCTTATGGAGTCAGCCTTAGATTAAGAATTATTGTAATTTTGATATGATTGTGTTTTGCTTTATAATTATTTTTTTTTATCAGAAATCGTATTCCAACTGGGGTATATTAATTTTTTCCCCTTTTCAATGTTTCAAAAAAA
Source organism: Chorisops tibialis (assembly GCA_963669355.1). Taxonomy (NCBI): domain Eukaryota; kingdom Metazoa; phylum Arthropoda; class Insecta; order Diptera; family Stratiomyidae; genus Chorisops; species Chorisops tibialis. Next base: position 10,349,894 of record OY770262.1, on the reverse strand, counting down.
TTTAATTTGTGCTCAGGAGCAACAATTAATCGATTACAAACTTTATTGATTTATTTCATAAAACACGCCGCTGTCGCTTGACATTGGACTTACCAGTCCACTTACTTGAATAGAAATCTGTCGGTTCCGCTTCCCTTTTAAAAAATCATTTCGTGTTCTAAAAGATTTCTCGCAGTTCAGCTTTCTAGACTAAAGTTTAATGTTGTTTAGATCATCGCTTGGTGCATCCGTTTCACATTAATGATGAGGCTATGCAGCCTCACAGGGATGTAACTTTCAGAGAGCCAATAGTTCTCCGGCATTTGAAGGTGAAGTGCAAGAAGGAACAGGATCTTAGCGCCATCAACCAACTAAAAACGTTCTACTCATCATGGTACCGATTGAGACGTTTAGCCTTGTAAAATTTTACGAAAACTTTGCAAAACTCTAGGTTTCAATCTAATCTATCTAAACTACAATGGCGCTACAGTCCAAATCGGGCCTTGGCGTCCTGACCTTCAGGTTCCATAACATTTTTCATTATTTATTGTGGAAGGGTTGTTAGAGCTTTGCACAACCCTCTACCTTCGAATTTTTCATTTTCGTAGATTTGAGGTGACCAAGCAGCATTATGCGTCGACTGGGATTTGAACTCACAACCTTCGCATCGTAGACCAACACGCTACTCACTAGGCTACACCCTAGAACACCCTAGGTTTCAATGCAATAAGCTGTTATTCTCAATGAATTATTTATTTGTTTGTTAGCAAAGAACAGAATTACATCCAATTGTACTAAATGCCCAGTGATAGACCATTGGAGGACACCAGAAAAACGGCAAAAGACATATGACACATGACAAGGAGGCCAAACCTGAGAAGCATATTCAAGGTGAGATCTAACGAAGCATATCCTTCTTCTACCTTCTATTATACAATGGCACTACAGCCCAAATCGGGCCTTAAACTCCTGACCATCAGGTTCCTTAACACTTTCATTATTTATTGTTGAAGGCTTGTTAGCTCTTCGCCCAAGCCTCTACGAATTTTTCATTTTCGTAGATTGAGGTAACCAAGGTTGTATATCCAAGCAAGCAGTATGCTTGAATCATGTGTCGACCGGGATTTGAACTCACAACCGTCACATTGTAGACCAACACGCTACCCACTAGGCTACACCCTAGACCAAAGGATACAGACAGACTCAATTTAAATTCCTTGGATAAGCATGTGGTAACCGTGGTATGACCGATCTTTTCCGTCCATTCTTCCATTCTCATGTTTTTATGTTGAGGTAAACTTGAGTTATCGTCGATACAGACATACGTCGCAACATCCAACGTCGACTCAATTAGTGAAAATCCTTCAAATACCAAATTTTGAATTTATTGTGATCTCAGTAGTTCCCTTTCATTTTAAATTATGGGCTGCTAAAAAAAGACAAAGGAAAATTCCTATTTGTAAATATTTTCCAAAAGTTTACAAAACATTGAAAGTAAACTCGACTTCTCCACGTTCACACTGCAGCGAATATTGAGGAACGATTTGGCTCTGCATGCGTACAAGGCCCAATTGATTCAAGAACTGCAGCTGGCGGATCGCCAGCAGCGATGATTGGAAACAAATCCTACACTTCTTATTGATACACCCTATATAATGGTAGGGGCACATTTAAGGGGCAGTCATCACTCCGTACCTGTGTTACTTTTGATCCCCATTTTTGGCTTTCACCCATTTGTTTTTATTTATGAATCCTATGGCCTGTTCAACTATATTTTTTTGCTTCGCGTCTACTCAGTTGCATTCGATATTCAATTTGCGGTCCAGCAATCTTATTAACCCCTTTTTTTCTTGACAGCAACAACCAATAACTTTTACTACTGTTGCTAGTAGTTTAGTTAATTGGTTGTTTGTGTTTCGTACATACTTGGAGGCTTTTTCAAAAATCGAACTCTAGCACTATCAAGAAAAAATTTGAATGTGCAATTGTACCCCCCTGGTTTTCAGCCCGTCAATAAGTTAATAAGAACGTTACTTGAGTCAAAAGAAGTTTCAATACTGAGCGCAGGATGGTACATAACATCCAAATGCAGTATCATGAAGCTTGTAATTTGAACACGAGATTTGTAAAAACCAATGTCCATTCAATTAGAGAAAATCCTTCAAATACCAAATTTCGAATTTATCGAGATTTTAATAGTACCTTTTATTTCATACGATATTATGGACAGCTAAAAAAAGACAAAGAAAAATTCCTATTTGTAAATATTTTCCAAAAGTTTACAAAACACTCAAAGCAAACACAAATAAATTCAAGAATAATACACCATCCACTTTAAATTATTTCCATGCAACACAATAAGTTTCAATGTTTAATAATTTCTCTGAATTTTAAAATTGTGATTTATTATTATTTAAAAAGGGGAAAGAAATCTATCAATATCGATTTGAAATAAACCATGAACGAGCAATGATTTTTTTTGCAATATACATTTATGATAAAAAATTTAAATTATGGATTTTATTGAAGTGAACATCTGGGTTGTGCTATTTTTGTAGAAAACAATTTAATTGCTAAATTTAGTTAATAATATGACACGATTCGAGTTTATGTATTTATTCTTGTTTTTTACAACAATATTAACATATTATACTAGGTTGGAGTTAAATAATTGTTATGAGTTTATAAGTGAATTGTCACGATTGTACACTAAAATCACCAAGAGAAATATAATTACACGTTTTTAATAATAATATCTGATTTTTGCTCATGTAGTACGAGCATGATAATTTAAAGGCTACGGCGCAATAGGAATTGTTATGATTACCAAATCACATCAGTAAGAATTATTTGATCGTTTGGTGAATGTTTTCACAGTACATTTCGAATTGAAAGGAAAGATTTCCGGATTCTATACTGTTACGGTTTATTATTCGCGTCGTTTCGGTTTCTGCTGAGACCTTTATCGAACAGTTTGACGCCCATTTATTTTTTCATCTATTCATGAATTCTATGGCCTGTTCAACTAACTATAAAGTTTTGCTTCGTGTCTACTCAGTTGCATTCGAAATCCAATTTGCGGTTCAGCTATTTGAAATAACCGCTTTTTTCTTGACACCAACAACCAATTAACTTTAACTACTGGTGCAGAATCTGCGGCTTACCTTGGGGATATGAGCTCACTATTTAAAATTATGAAACAGTTGACGAACAGGAATTCCACCGCCAACCACCTGGTGAGAGATGTCAACGGAACTCTCCTTAATATGAGTGAACACCAGTTGCGACGATGGAAGGAATACTTCTCTGATATTTTAAACATCTTGTCAGAGGAAGATATTCCGGAAACAGCACAACTTCCAAACATCCAACCGCAACAATCCTCTATTAGGGACGATCCCCCAGATAAGGAAGAGATAGTTTCCGCCATTCGGGCAATGGCGGGAAGGAAAGCTCCAGTTATAGATGGACTACCAACCGAACTCCTCAAAGCGGACCCGGAAATAACAGCCAATATACTCCTCCCACTTTTTACAGAGGTGTGGAATGAAGGAAGATATCCGACTGAATGGAAGGACATCATTGTGAAAATTCCGAACCTTCGGGATGGCGTGGTATATGTCTGCTTACTGCTGTATCGAAAATCATGGCTCAGGTAATTCTCAATAGGATTAGTGCTATCGTCGAGAGCACTCTCGAAGTTTATCAGGCTGGATTCCGTAAAGGGTCCTCTTGTACCGACTACACAAATAGCCTACAGATAATATTGGAGTAGTCCACCGAAATGCAAGATAGGGTATAGCCTATTGGGTAGCTACAAATGCGAAGGTCGTGAGTTCAAATTCCGGTCGATGCACTAACTGTAACATACCTTAGTTACCTCAATCTACGAAAATAAAAATTTGTAGATAGAATAGAATAGGTTGTCAGAGGGGCTAACAACCCTTCAACAATAAGTAAAGAAACATTTTAAGGAATCTGAAGGTCAAGGTCCGATTTGGGCTGTAGTGCGATTGTAGAATAGAATAGTCCACCGAAATGGGTTTGCCACTACATCTCATGTTTGTGGACTTCGAAAAAGTTTTTAACAGCTTTAAGCGAGATTACATAGTAATATTCTGGCCAGAAGTGATCTCCAACGACGAACTTTGGAGAACAGCTGAACAAACTAAAATAGACATAGAGATTCATGGGCGGAAGTGGCAATAGATCGGTCACACTTTGAGGAAACCAGAGCGAGACATCAGGCTCTGGATTATAATTCTCAAGGAAGACGTCGGGTTGGTCGACCATGTATCATATGGAACCGAACTGTTGAGCAGGATGCCAGAGGAATAGACAAGTCCTGGCAACAGCTAAAAGTCGTTGCTCAGGATCGCGCCTTGTGGAAGAGAGTTCTTTGTGTGCTATGCCCCTATATGGGGTCTTAACAGCAATTTGATTAATTGATTGACTGCTGCTAGTAGTATAGTTAATTGGTTGTTTGTGTTTAGTACATACTTGGACGCTTTTTTAAAAATCAAGGTAAGATTTAAATTTGCACTTGTACCCCTCTGGTTCTTACCCCGACAATAGGCTTTTATACGAATTGCTACATCGAAACCTTACTTGAGTCAAAAGAAATTTCAATACTGAGCGCAGGATGGTACATAGTATTCCTATGTAGTATTATGAAGCTAGAAAGATGACCACAATATTTGCGAATTCTTTCTTTAGCAGTCAGTCACTATTGCGTCGATTTTTTATTTTTTTTTTTGTGGTTATTAAAATAAACTTAGGGGGTTACCCTTTAATGCGCGATGCACAGTTAATTCGACATGGGTAAGGGAAACAAGTGGAAATAGGGAAATTAGCAGAGAAACACGGGTGGGAAGAGTGGCGGTGAACGTTGTTCTTACACTACTGAAAGTTGTATTTAGTGGGAAAGAGATTGCCTGGTAATGACACAGTACTGTCGTCCGAGGGGGATTACAGACTGCCTAAACTTCACCGTTCTCCACGGCAAGGGCTTTACAGTGTACTCGTATGAACGTGCAGCGAGTATTTCGGGGGCATTGAATATAGGTGGTATTAGGGCCTTTAGGTTCTTGCTGTATTTACCATGGAAGTATCTATAGTAAATGCAGAGTACTCCGATATTTCGTTGGTGCTCGAGGGAGTCTATTGAGGCCGATACAGCATCATCTCCAATTAATCGGAATGCATGTTTCTGGATACAGTCAAGAAGAGCCAGATGTGATTTTGGGGCTCCAGCCCAAACATGCGAGTTATCGCAGAAAAGTATTTCCTACACTTCGAAGCATCAAGAGCAACTTCGTAGATGTGTTGGCTCCAGTCAAGGCGATTGTTAAATTTTACACCTAGTAACGTGAAGTCTGCAGAAGGTGAAATCTGTACGCCATTTAAGAACATATTAGCGAGATAGATGACAGGAGTGCGTTTTTAAGGCATTAAACTCTACTTTGATTTTCCTGCCCCATTCCAGGATTAAACTGAAGCAGAGTTCAATGAAAGTCCATGTAATAAAAGTAGTCGATGACTGTGCTGCCAGGTGAACTTGTGTTGGTTTCATTCCAAATAGTAGACGTCCATTCAACCACTGGCAAATTGTAGTTCCCAAAAATCATGATATTGGAAATTGGAAAGCTCTAAGTGATTTTGTCGATATATGGGCAGATGTATATTGTAATCACATGAAAGGGAAAGAAGTTTGTAGACGTAGATACTCTTAATATTAATTAAGCCAGTCACCAAAACGATTTCCATAATCAGAGTTTGGTTGCGATCTTTGCGATAGACATTATATAGTTGCTTATAGACCTCGTTCGTTGGCAAAAATATCGTCATCCAGTCCGGTTTTGGTTAGAGAAATAATGTCGATCTTCGTGTTGAAGATCCTGGTACGAAAATTTTGCATTTTAGTCCTCATACCTCTTACGCTCTGGTTATAAATGCAAAAGGACTGTAGGCCCTCGGAAACATTAATTACTTTTGACATTTTTAACACCTTAGTAAAAGGTGGAGTTATGTTTGGCTGGTGTTTTAAAAATCTCCCCAGAGACTTGATGGCTAGAATTCAGCGGCTAAGCAATTAATAAAAAAAACATAACAGCACTACGATTGGGCGTAAGGCCCAATCATGCGATACTCTAGATGAAGAGAAATTTTTTGATCTTAAGATATTTTGTATGGAGAGTGGCAGTAGGGGTAACGGCATTGACCCAATTTTTCCACATCATGCTAGAGTTGCTATTAGAATGTTTTATTTAAAATTTAAGCTTCAAAAATTTAATCGGTACTGAAAAAATTAGAGTATTGAATTTAGTGTAATTGTGCAGTTTGTATGGGAGGTGGTAGAAGGAGTGGGGAGTTTTTAGTAAGTTTTTCAGAAATAACTATAAACATCATGCATTTGACATGTTTCCAATCGCAGATAAGTAGCATTCAAAGTTTTCAGGAAAATCGACTTTTTGAAAAGTTGTAAAATTGTGTCATATTGTATGGGAGGGGGTAGAAGGAGTGAAGCTAATCATTTATTGTTTTCTTGGTCTTGATAATAATTTTAAATTTTGTTCAAAAGTTCAGCTCGATAAATATTATACATACTGAGTAATTTGATTTATAGTATTTCATGAAAAAGAAGGGATAGAAGGAGTAGGGGATTCAAATAATTTGTATACCGTAGATTGAAATTGGTATAAAAATGATATATTTCAAATTTCAGAGGGTGGGAATGGTATTAGGAAGTTAGGGTAAGGGGAGTGATAACGACCGTAACGAGTGGAGAAGCTGGTATATTTTTCAGTTATACTGGCTGCTACTGACAAATATTTGCAGATGTTATTGGGGACTGAATGATAGAAAGCGAACAGAAAGCCATCTACTGGGTATACAGATCTTCTTGAAATGGAACTGTTTCATTTTTATACCGTTTACCCACTTTATTTCGAATAATTTTCATCGCTAGTAGCAACAGAAAGTTAGTGCTTTAAAAAAATCCCACTGTCTGGAGTGGGAAACAAACCCACGACCTCATTGACTGTAAAGCAAGCACGCTGCTCACAACGCCACGGAATAATCACTAACTATAAACAATTTAAAAATAAAAATAGTTTTATTAAAAAAGGAATTGGTATTTTTATATGGGAGGTGGTAGAAGAGAACAGGTTTTAAGCTTTGGAAAAAGAACGAATTCGATCTTGTCCTATCGACAACAATTTTAATAGATCTATAAATTTACCAAATATGGATCTACAAAATAACTAAACATCAAAAAATTAACAAATTTTGTATTGTTTTTACTAATTATCATCATAATTAATTATTTAAATTAATTTTTATTCCCAATGCCACGTTTAAATCTCGAGATAATCATTGATAAAGCCAAACCAAACAATTAACACCACATTGTGTAATACTCAATTTTCCATATAGAAAACTAAATGTGATTATGACGTGATACTTTCCGGTTATTAAGATATAACGAAACGTCGACCATAAATTTCATTTTGTCCTAGTAGCGGAACTAAATGCTAACTACCGTGACACCTCGTATGTTTTAAAAAAGTTTCAATAAAAACGTCATTTGTGCGATTACTTTGCATAGCGAGTGAATTTTTCCATTATAAACTTATTTCATTAAATCTAGTAAATAGTATCTTGATTATTTTGCAAGCTCGACAACTAGTTTCGTGTCATCTTTTTCGTAGATGCATTTATGTCAAAGACAAGGCGAAACAATAGGTGATATTCTTATTTGTGATTCATAGAGAAAGTATCTAATCTAAAAAAGTTCAGTGATATCTTTTGTCATTAATTCGGATGTGGAGGGGCGAAGAAAAGAAAAAAAAAAAACCCAGAAATTAATTAACATATTTAAAATATTTTTCAGTTCTGTTCTTTGATTGAATTAAAGTCTCTTCGGTTGTGTAAATAAACTGCGTGCATGTCTAAAAATAATGATAAAGTGAATGTGTTCGCGGGTCAAAGTGATACCCCCTGTCTCTTTATCTCGACTACGAATATTTTCGCCATAACAATACAACACTCTTGTCCATCTACACATATGATTTTACTCGTTGATGTTGTTGTTTTGTCCGAATTCTATACCTATCTAACCAAGTCACCTCCTCTACATCGCTATCATTTAATTATTGAATTGAGAGCGGTTTTTAAGAAGGAAGTTTCCTATTGAAATCTCTTAATGTTGTTAAAAAAAAACAAACAAAATCTAGTCTAAGTTTTGTATCTTGTAGAATAATTTTCTCAATGACATGTGGGGATTACGTTACAAAGATTGTGCTAAAGTGTGGCTCATTGCATTCTTTGTTGTCGTCAAACGCGAAATTGACCGTGGTTCATAACGCGAAGCTTTCGATCTACCTGTAGTAAAGTTATTGTCATTTTAATATTTGATTAATTCGAATCCGGCATATCGTCATAATTTAATTTAGTTTAGATACGTGGCACATGATTAAGTATTTGTTGCATTTAATTCCGTTTGAGGGTCGAAAATTGGTGTCAAAAGTGGGATATTTAGGTGGTTAAAGTGGGTTGGTGATTCATAGGATTTTGTTTTGTACTTCAATACTTCGTCTGTGGAATGGTTGTAGTGTATTAATTAATAACGTTCAAATTAATTGTAAAGTTTCTAGCATCCAATGCAGAAAATTTGTTTTAGATAGCACCGGAACTTCCTTCTAGTGCTAGAAACAAGTGCAGTTAAGTGTACGTATTCGTACAATAAAATACTTGCAATCAGTTCATCAGCATTCGAACAACTAAATTTTGAAATTTTTGCGATCACAAGTGAATTTTGTAATACAAAAGCGCATTATATTCTAATATACTCGTTAACTTTATTTTATTCCATTTTACAATGGCACTACAGCCCAAATCGGGCCTTTGCCTCCTGACATCAGTTTCATTAATATTTTCTTTTTCTTATTATTAACAACATCCGTTAGCCTCTCCAATCTTCTAACTACGAATAAAAAGATAAGAATTGAGACGCTTAGATGCCACGAGGTATAAGGGCAGAAAATGTAAAATAAAAAATACAAATGAACTTGTGCTCCTTGTCAATCGAAACATTCAACTGTTCATTCAATGGTACATTTTCTGACCGATAGTGTCGCTTTTATAATTCCCAGACTATCATATCCCTTGGCCACCACCTAAAACTACCATTCATCAACAAACGGCACACCTAACTCCATTTTCAGGAATTTGTCATTTATACCCCTTGGCATTTAAGCTCTTCAATTGTAAATAAATTGAAACACTATTTTTTTGAGATAATCCCACTTCTGACACCAATTTTAGTGAATTGCACATTACAAATTGCATTGCAAACACCAATAATGTTGTAGTAAATATCATTCCGCGTCGTAAAAATGTCACAAAGAGCGCAATTAGACGAACTTGAATCCCATTGTGAGATGGGATGTAATTTAGAAAAGGACTCTTCTGAAGAAGGGGATTTTAAAATGGACGTTGTTGCCACAGTGTGGGTTTGGTTTATTATATTGACTTAACTAAATTCTAGCATAATTTCAATGAGTAAGACATTAAATAAATTTCCTTTTTCTATTTTCCTTCCAGGTATCGTCAGACTCGAGTCTCGTCACGACGAATACGCAAGCGTGTCGTCTTCAAGCACGGAGATTGCAATGTAGTTCAAGGAAATGTAGCGAAACGTCGAAGACGTTACTTACAGGTATGTATCAATTGAATGCAATGGCGGTGAAAATTTTGTACTAAAATTTCGAATTTTCTTCGTAGGATATTTTCACGACACTGGTCGATGCACAGTGGCGCTGGACCTTGCTCATATTCGCAATGAGCTTTCTTTTATCGTGGACCGGTTTCGGAATTATCTGGTGGATTATAGCGTACGCGCATGGCGATCTAGAGTATATGAAAATGCTGGAAAGCGCTGATAAGGATATGTTTAATAATACGTTTCGGGTTTGCGTAACCGAAATTAAAAGTCTGACGACGGCGTTTCTATTCTCCGTGGAAACACAACACACGATTGGCTACGGGAATCGGTATATAACCGAAGAGTGCCCGGAAGCCATTTTCATTATGTGCCTGCAAAGTATTATGGGCGTGTTTATCCAAGCATTTATGGTTGGCATCGTATTTGCTAAGCTTTCGCGTCCGAAAAAGCGTGCTCAAACGCTTCTCTTCTCAAAGTATGCTGTGATTTGCCATCGTGATGGAGTACCGTGCCTGATGTTTCGTGTTGGCGATATGCGAAAAAGTCACATCATTGAGGCTCATGTCCGGGCACAAATTATAAGGAAAAAGGTTTGTAATACCTGAACATTTTTTAGATATTGCATAGATTTAGGCGCTTTAAAATATTACTAGATATTGGCTGGTTGTAGTGTTTTAACCCTTAAAAGAATTGAATTTTAGTGCTAAACTATTTTCTTTTTCGAAATTTATCTTTCAGATTACCAAAGAAGGTGAAATATGTCCGTTTTATCAGCAAGAATTGAAAGTCGGTGCTGATGGTAATGAGGATCGATTGATGTTCATTTGGCCCACCACAATAGTTCATAAGATTGATCGGCAGAGTCCGCTATATGCGCTTACTGCAAAGGATATGCTGCAGGAGCGATTCGAATTAGTTGTTATGTTGGGTAAGACACACAAAAAAAAATTGTTAAAATTCTTTGTTTTAATTTTTTTTTATTTTTTTTGTAGAGGGTGTTGTGGAATCTACAGGTATGACGACACAGGCTCGTAGTAGTTATCTTCCCACCGAAATTCTATGGGGTCATCGGTTCGAGCATGTTGTATCGTTTCGTAAGGAAACAGGCGAATATGAAGTCGACTATACACGTTTCAATAATACGTATGAAGTCGATACACCACTTTGTAGTTCGCGACAGTTGGACGAACTTCGCGCTGAGCTGCATGCTCCTAATGGATTGGGTACGACCGCTTTTTGAATTACTATTTTATTATTAATAATAAAATTAATTCAATATTGTTATCTTATTAATTACAGAACGCTTATGTTCAGCTGTTATACTACCACATGTTTCATCAGCGGCTTCTCTGGATCCACCGAGTGATGAATCTATGGAATCATCCGATCATCTCCAGATGAGATCGTTTTCAAATTTATCCGTACCGTTAAGTAACATTCACAATAGTCCAACGGCCACAAATCTCCTCACGGTCCAACAAAATAACAGTATTAATGAGAAAGTGAAACGATCGGCTAGTTCGCGACGATTATCTATTAAACATGATCAATTACCGATCGATTCAATTTGCTGATATTTTAAAGAAGATTTTATTATTTATAATAAAACTATTGTAGATAGATCACAATGAAATCTATAGATAAAAGAACCAATCAAACAATTAGATACAATATAAAAGAAAACATAATGAAAATATATTTTTTTTTTAAATTAATTATCAAAAATACAAATAATACACAAAAAAAAAATTGATATGGGATACAAATTATTTTAAATAATTTTTAAATTATTAATATTATTGTGAATTCGAGTAAATATGGTGAATGAGAATGAAAAAAAAAAAAGAAATACAAAATTAAGTAAAGCATAAAACATATGAAAGACTACGCTCGTTATTTGGGCGTTTATTATTTTTATTATTACTTTTACGAGAAAATTGGGTTAAGAAATGTGAACTATTATATTGTTGAAAACAAAAACATATGTGTACGGCGAGTAGTTTGTTTGTTTTTGATTCCATTTTTTTGTGTACAATTGTAAAGTGTAGAACAAACCTATGAACCTCTCAAATGTTAATGAATTTTTTTTTTGTCATAAATTTTCTATTATTTTCTTTATGTTCTTATTTATAAAAAAAGGCGAAAACAACAACAAAATTGTATGATTAAGTCGCTTATGTGTAATTTTTACAGTAGTAGATGATGCTTCCAGAAAATTGTCAGCTTTATTCCTTTATTATTATGTTATTAATAATAATAAAAATTTCTTTGTTATACTGTTTAAGATTTTTGTTCTTTTCAATTTTTGTTTTTTTCGAATTCATTTGTGTTGGAAAGTGCTTTCAAATTCAGTCTGGACCATATTTTTATAGCAGTGCCTGTATAGAAGACAATTTTACTAAGAAAAAAGTTTATTTTTGGAGTATCCAGCGGCCCAAAGTACGAAATAAATAACCAGTGCTCAGCTGATGTATTGGATATACAATTTTGCGCCAAACAAGTTTATTAAAAATAAACCACCGAGCTCGTGGTCGGTTAAAGGACAAAATATAGTTAAATGTCTACAACTGTTACAATGGCACTACAGCCCAAATCGTGCCTTGGCCTGCTGACCTTCAGGTTCCTTAGCATTTTTCATTATTTATTGTGGTTGAAGTTCTGATAACCCTCTATCTACGAATTTCACAATTTTGTAGATTGAGGTGACCAAGGTATACTCAAGCAGGCAATGTGCTGGAATTATGCGTCGACCGGGGTTTGACCTCACGACCTTCGCATTTTCGACCAACACGCTACCCACTAGGCTACACCTTAGTAAAATTTCGCTTCGTTCAAAAATCAAAGTATTTATTTACTTAGTTTGTTTAGTTTGACCAAGGCCTTTTAGAATTGGACCAGACCTTAAGGCATGAATGAAAGATACTAAGGAATCCATCAACCAAAATTACTCAACGTAAACAAACTATGAAAAGTCAAATCTCAATGTTAACTTGTCAAAGTAGATCAAATCATAAATGTCACCTTCACACTAAAGTGATTTTTTATTAATGTACCGGAATTTTCACTTTGGGTTATTTCCCCTGAATTTTACCGAAATTTTCACTTTGGTTTTTTTGGAGTCAATTTTACCGGAATTTTTCATTCGTTGATTGCACTTGACCCAGAGAAGTACGTCGTTAGTAGTAGTTGTAGTGTAATTTGCAAATAGAATAGAATTAAAGATCTGGTGAAATATAAGAGTATATAAGAGTTTGAGTTCAAAAGCGCTACAGATCGCTTGAAATTTTCTTATATCCTCAAACACTTTGTTTTGAAAGTTGGTTTTTATTATTTCGGTAGAGAGACTATAAATTGAAGAAAAATAGTGAAAATGGTAAATACTTGCAACTAGGGATGGCAAAATCTGCTCTTTTCCAATCGCAGTGATCCACTGCGATTGCTCCTTTTCAATATCTGTGAAAAAGAGCAGCTTTTCCAATAGCAGTGATTTTTCCACCTCTATTATCCATGTTAGTGCGCAATTAAAAAAAAAAGAGACAAAATAGTAATTTTCTGCGAAATCCTGCATCTAACAATCAGGCAGACCCAATCTCTCAGTACCAGCTCAGTGCGCATAGTGAACACTTCCCCCATTTCTCCCTGGGAATGGAAAGGTTTTCTTTTACTATCCGATGTACGAAAAACGATCGAGCGCAATGGAGTCAGGATGGCAAAAATGTCAATTGCAGTTCATATACACAAGCCAAATAAAAAAAAACACCCGGTCATCGATCGCATCGCATATATACAAGTCAAATAAAAAAAATACCCGGTCATAGAAAACCAAACCAAAAGGGTCTACTGTTTACTTTTTTCACACATTTCCTCACACAAGCAATTCATGAAGAACGTAAAGCTCTTATCGACACGTCGGACTGACTGCAACATAAATCGGCGAAACTTGCGATAGCCGCAACATGTCCTACCAACCGATCAGATCGAAACTGAGAACAAAATCCGCCAAAAAAACTCTAGCAAAGCGCATCATTGACCACTTCGGACGTTCCACACCTCACCTATCAGATCAGATCCCACCGATCAAAATATCGCTAAACAAATCCCTTATCAAATCGCAATCGTTTCATCTACATAGCTCCAATTCATTCATTCATTAGTCTAAAGCAACATCACTGAGAGCAGACACTGCTCGTGCTCTCAGTGTCAATATCAATCACTAAATATAGGTTTGGGATAGCTTATATGATCGATAGTCTTTAATATCACAGAGCTGATATATCGCTGATCGCAAGCGATATAACAGCAACGAAAGAGCAATCGAGAGCAATCGGAATAACAACGTTCAAGCTCTTTCTTCGCGCGATTGATATTTAGCGGTGGGACTTGGGTAAAATTCGACTTCCATAGGTTTCGGGATCTGATAAGAGCTTTACGTTGTTCATGATGAAATTGCTTGTGTAAGGTAATGTGTAGAAAAAGAAAACAAAAAACCCTTTTGGTTTGGTTTTCTATGACCGGTTTTTTTTTTTTATTTTGCTTGTATATATGCCATGCGACCGATGACCGGTTTTTTTTTTTTTGTTATTTGGCTTGTTTGCGATCGATGACCGGGTGTTTTTTTTTACTTGGCTTGTGTATATATATTCCATTCCCAGAGGGAAATGGGGGAAGTGTTCACTATGTTGAGCTTGAGTCTTGCCTGATTGATAGATGTAGGAAAATTACGATTTGCTTAGCGATCGATGAGGTGGAACGTGCGGTGCAAAGTGTTCAATGGGGTACGCTTTCTGGGAAAGTAGAATTACTCTATTGAACCAAACGAGTTTGTTTGACGAACTTTATTCTGAGCTACGATCTCGTCGGGGTTACGTGGAATGTGTGAGTTGCGGGATTAATGTGCGAGTGCGAACAAAAACTCTGGGATTTGTAGCGATGATCATTGCGGCAATTTTATTGGTTGTAGAACGTAAGCAGTATGCATTTGCTCTGCTCTTCTAATCGCAGCTCTTTTAAATTTTCAATCGCAGTATGCGATCGCTCTTTTCAAATAGCAGTGAAAAAATCGCAGGTATGTGAAATAGCATACCATCTCTACTTGCAAAGTATGTGATGAACAATTTGCGGACTCAAAAGACGTAGTTATGTGTATAAGTTGCGGGAATTTTTTTCACCCGAAACGTACGAACCTGAAAGGTATGACACTCAGGAACCTTGGTCATAGTGACGAGGAGAGCCAGGATACAGTCCTCAAAAAATTCAGGGCGGAATTCGGCAATCTTCGACAGGAAATAAAATCCGATCTGAAAGATTTAACTGCAGCTGTACAATACATACATATCCAATAAATTTGATGATATTGAACCAATGTTGTCATACATTAAAGAGCTGAAAAGTGATAACGAGGTCGATGACTTAAAAATTAAAAATCAAATTTTGCAGCAGGAGCTACGCAGAGATAACGTCATCATCAATGGTGTTCCGGAATCGACAAATGAAGAACTCATAGCTGTTGTTTTTTCAATTGCAAAAACGTTAAAACTGGATTTATCTACAGCTGATATAAGTGCAACAGAGCGACAATTGCGGAGGTCATCGACATCACTGTTCCCGGCTCCAATTGTCGTTCGTTTTACTAGACGAATACAGCGAAATCATTTTTAAGCGTCATATAAAAATTATGTCAAATCGAGAAACGCAGGTGCGGGAATAATCGGCTCCGAGCTTAATATCGACAGTATCACCAAACAACAACGAATTTTTATCGGCGATCATCTCACAACTTTTACGGCTACACTTCTCAAAGAGACGAAGAACGCACTAAAACCGAAAAAATACAAATTTATTTGGGTGAAAAACGGGCGAGTTTATGCGAAGCGCAACGAGGGAAGCAATGCAACTTTAATAAAAAACAAGCACGACCTTACAATCTTAGAGTAATCCCATCTTTTTGTTCTTTCTATTTTTATACTCTAGATGGAATCTGAGAGTATTATAAGTTCGCTCTAAGGTTTGTAACGCCAAGAAATAAGGCTCGGAGAAAAAAATGAATGATACAGAAGTTAATATTATCACTCAAAAATCTCAAAACCGGATGTCCGTCCGTCCGTGCGCTCTCTAGCTTGAGAACGCGTTGAGCTAGATAGTTCAAATTTTGTACACGTCGTTTTTGACAAAAAAATAAGGTCAAGTTCGTGAACGGGCCAAATCGCTCCACCCCTTCTACCCCCTCCCATACACAATTGCGCAATTTGACAATGAAGAGATTTGCTCGAAAAGTATATAAGCTTTTAACCTGAAATTTGGAATATATTACTATTATGATAATATCAATCTACCGTATAAAAATTATGTGTGTCTTACCCCTCCTTCTACCACCTCCCATACAAACTGTACTTTTCATAAATTATTCTAAGCCAATTTACTCAGTGCGTATAAAATTTAGCTAGCTGAAATTTTGCACCAAGTATTTATTTAAAATTGTTAGTAAGGCCAAAAAAAATTAGACGATTAGCTTCACCCCTTCTACCCCCTCCCATACAAAATGACAAAATTTAGCAATTTGACAATAAATGGGTTTACTCGAAAAGTGTAAAAGCTATTAATCTGAATTGGATATATCACTTTCATAATAATATAAATCTAAAGTAGAAAAATTATTGGAGTCCTCCCTCTCCTTCCATCCCATCTCATACAAACATCACTTTTTCGTGAAATGCTTTAAGACGATTTTCTCAGAACATATAACATTTATCGAGCTCATATTTTGTAATAAATTCTTAATTAGTATTATCACTAAGATCAGAAAAAAATATTTGAATAGCTTCACTGCTTCTACCCCCTCCCATACAATATGGCACAGTTTCACAACTTCACAAAAAATTGATTTTCTTGAAAAGTATGAACGGCACTAGTCTGAAATTTAAGGGATGTCAATTTTATAATATTCCTAGTTATTTCTGAAAAAATCACTAAAATCCACCACTCTTTCTACCACCTCCCATACAAACTGCACATTTTCATTAAATCTAACTCACTAATTTTCTCAGTTCCCATTCAATTTTTGGAGTAAGCATTTTGAATGAAACATTTTTATAGCTACTTTAGCATGATGGGGAAAAAATTAGTTCAATGCTATCATCCCTTCTAACACTCCACATACAAAATTTCTTGGGGTCACAAAAAAATTCTATTTCATCTAGAGTATCGTAAGATTGCGCATTACGCGCAATCGTAGCCCTGTTATGTTTAATTATTATTTATTTCATTTATATTCTGTATCACAATTTTACACAAAATGGCTGAATTTTGGGATAATTTATTAAACTACAAAAATGTAGAAACAATATTATTGAAAAGTCGTTCAGCATGCAACAATTTTCTAGACGACAGCAAGCCAAGTTTAAAAATATTTCACATGAATATAAGAAGTGTTGCTAAAAATTTTGATGAACTTCAAATTTTGTTAAAAGACTTAAATAATCCGTTTGATGTTATTGTTTTGACTGAAACTTGGCTTGACGATTCTGACTCTTTCAACATTACCGGTTATACACTGCTAATCGCAAGTACTAAACATAATAAATGCGATGGTGTTGTCATGTTCATTCGAGATACTTACTCTTTTAATGTTTTAGAATCTGATATCGATTGTGCTAACGTTTTAGACATAGAATTAATATTAATAAGATTTTCAGTACGCACCACGGCCATATACAGGTCACCCAGTTTAAGTAACAATAATTTTATAAGTTCTTTAGACAGTTTTTTGAGGGAAAGTAAATCCTTTACGAATCACATCATTTTAGGGGATATTAATATAGACATTACAAAGAATAAGTCATCAGAAACTGCAAATGATTATCTTGATACTTTGATGGAACACGGCTTCGTGGAACATCTAGAAGGTTTGACACGCGCGCCTCTTGGTACTGGAACATGCATTGATCATATATTTTTAAAATCAACTGATATACAGGAATTCTATCCGGCCATTCTTGAAACTTATACTACGGATTATTTTTGTACTTTGGCAAAAATACCTCTTAATGACAACGACTTTAAAATTGACGCGGTCAAAATTAAGGAAAAAATGAAAGTTGATTTATGTAAATTTTCCAGTAAGCTACATGATTGGAGTTCAGTTTACAATATGTCTGATAGCGAAGATGCTTTCAATAATTTTTCAGAAATCCTTGAATATCATTTAGAAATCTCAACCACTACCACTGGCGCTCAGCATGTCAGCTCAAAAATTAGACCTATGAAAACATGGGCTACCAAGGATATAGTCACTTCAATAAGACACAGAGATAGATTAGGCAGACAAGTTAAAAAACAACCCGGAAACGTAATCATATTGAAGAGGTACAAAACATATAGAAACAAATTAAATTCAATTATTAAAGCAGCTAAGACTTCATTCTACAGTAAGCAAATTCGAGACTGTAACTCTGAGCCAAAGAGGCTATGGAAGAAAATCAATGAAATTTCTGGGCGAGAAATAAAAAGAATCTGGCGAACGTTACTCATATATATGATAAAAATAAAGATATCTTATCAGATCCAGATCTAGTGGCTAATGCACTAAATGACTATTTTATCACTGTAGGACAATCTTTTTGCAATAACTTTCAATCTTCTGCTTATAAAAATGGAACTTCAGACGTTTCTCCTTCATTTTTCCACATACTTCCTATTTCACCAAATGAAATTGAAAATCTGATACGTGAATCAAAATCTGATAAATCGCCAGGTATTGATGGCATTAGCCCTAAAATCCTAAAAGCTGCAAGTAGCAGTATATCTCAACCATTATCACATATTTTTAACACATGTCTCTCTCAGGGAATTTTCCCTTCCAAATTGAAATATGCCGTTGTAATTCCACTGCATAAAGACGGAGATAAGAAAGATCCAAGCAATTATAGGCCGATCTCCTTGCTTTTCTCTATCGCGAAACTATTTGAGAAATGCTTAAAAAAAAGATTATTAAAATACCTTGAGGAAAATGAATTTATAGCGGCAAATCAATATGGGTTTAAAAGTGGACTAAATACAGCGGATGCAGTATATGATCTCACAGAATATATCAGTCACTCTACAGATAAAAATGAAAAAGTAGTTGCTCTGTATTTAGAAATGAAAAAAGCATTTGACAGTGTTGATCATGAAATACTTCTTGCGAAACTTAACTCGCTTGGTATCGTTAACAAAGCTATTTGCTTTTTTCGATCATATTTAAAAAATCGAAATCAAGTGGTAAGTGTTGGTGATACTTTTAGTAGACCTTCAACAATAAAATGTGGTGTTCCGCAAGGGTCTGTGCTAGGGCCAATCTTATTCAACATCTACATAAATGACCTCTGCAAAATGAGTGAAGTTGAAGTCAATGTACGTACAATCACTTTTGCAGATGATACAGTTCTGTTATTCAAGAGTAGTCTGGGAAGATACTTTTGTAAAAGCAAATGCAAGCATACAAAGTGTAGTTGGCTGGCTGACGGCTCACAGATTGTCACTAAACTTAAACAAAACCAAACTCATGATGTTTGGTAAAGGTAGCCCCAACATCCCTAATATCAAAATTCTAAATGAACCAATTCAGGTTACGAAGGCAGTTAAATATCTTGGTGTTATCATAGACAATAATTTAAAATGGGATTATCATATTTTGTACTTGTGCAAAAGATTAAGAAAAACTCTACATACATATTTCAGTTTACGTACGCTTACAGATAGACAATTAATTAGAACCGTATATCTATTCTCCTTAGCACAGAGTATCATTCAATACTGTATTTTAGCATGGGGATCTGCATGTACGGCAACACTATCGCCATTGATAAATTTGCAAAATAGGTTAATTAAAATATGTTTGTTACGGTCCAAGTTTTATTCTACAACTCAAGCGTTTTCTGAATTTGAAGTCATGAATTTGAGACAGCTCTTTGTCTATGCTTTATTAAAGTTTATGGCTTGCAATCTATCGAAATTTAGAATAAATGTTACGAACTATTCGACAAGGAGCCAAACAAAGAACTTATTAGCTATAGAAAAATGCAATAAAACTATGTTGCAAAGGCATGCTTGTATTCTTGGACCTAGAGCCTTTAACATTTTACCAGATTTGGTAAAAAATACTCTAAATATCAAAAATCACAAAATTGTCATAAAAAAATTTGTTTACGATAATCTGAACTTTTTTAGTGATATTGTTTCATAAAATAGTTTTTTTTTTATTTAAAGTTTTTCTACTTTTTTTTTTTACGAATTTTCATTTCATTTCATTTTTATGTAAGTTTTTTAATTTTATTTACTATTCTTGAATTTTCCGTTTTTGGAAGGTGTACTTTCAATTTATTTTATTTTTTTTCCCTGCGTCTGAAATTTATTTCTTTAATTTTAATCTAATCATATTCAATCATTTTATTTCTAAGCACTTACTTGAATTTAATAAATAACTAATTATTTTCTGTTAATTTTTGAGCTCCCACTCACAAGCTTTGGCTTATGTGGGCTTGTATCTTTAATTTTTATTAATATTTGTGTACTATATACACGCATTGTATCATCACTAATTATTTATATTGGATACAAATAAAGAACTACTACTAGAAAAAAAGTGTTTTGCTTTTGATTTCGAACAGTGGAGTTCGAAAGATGTATAGAGAATTGTATTGAACATATGGTCCGTCGAGCCGGATTTCGTCTGTAAGTCCTGTGATCCTTTCCTCTATATATACCTATACACTCAATATTTCTTAAATAAGTGTGATTCAGTCAAGAAAAAGTACATTTTGAAATGGAAAATGTGCCAAAGTTGGTGATGCAACAAAAACTGACGACAAACGAGTTGTTGCGGGGTCAAAGTAACTTCCTTAAAGATCTGAAATCGCGTAAAACGGTCGCATATCTCAACAGCATTCTTGCAAGGCTTGAATCCTTGCATGAAACCTTCACGGAAACGCATAAACGAATTCTTGATTCGCTTAGTGGAAGCGAAACGGAGTTGAAAATGCCGCGAACGACGTGAACGGGACCTTTGAAGAGACGCTTTTAATGTTCCAAGCTGAAGTCGATGACCTGATACAGATACAGGAAAATGAAGTGGCATGTGAAAATTCGGTTGCAAACGTTTCTCAAGTAGCAAAAGGGGAACGCGACATAAAATTGCCTAGGATTTCACTACCCACATTTTCCGGGAATTATGAAGCGTGGATGTCGCTCCGAGATTTGTTTGTCGCTTTAGTGCATGAACGGAAATCAATTTTCGATGTAGAAAAATTTCACTATTTGAAGTGCAGTTTAGAGGGTGAAGCGCTAGGGCTTATTAAACAATTCCCAACCACTGACGCGAATTATAAAATTGCGTGGAAGGTTTTGAGCGACAGATTTGACAATAAAAATGCATTATTAACGTCACAGTTCAAAAGGCTGTTCGGGATTGTGAATGCAAACGAATCTTCCTCGTCAATAAAGATCCTATTAGATCAAACCGTGGAGTCAGTACAAGCCTTAAAAAACATGCAAATTCCAGATTTGTGGAATGCATGTGTAGTTTTTATGACTGCACGACGCTTACATTCAGAAACTCGGCAATTATGGGAACAACAACAAGCGATAGATTCGGAATTAGCTTCATTTGAAAAATTGAAACTCTTTCTACAAAATAGGTTCAGAGCATTGGAAGCTGCTGGACTAGAGTGCCCGAGACTTGGAAAACCATCGACATCTACACAACAGAACACTCGTAATAACAGTATAACGAATATTCATTCCCATCACAGCGAATCGCAATCAGCGTGTCCAGTATGTAAGGAGTCACATTATTTGCGAAATTGTGAACAATTCATTGCTATGGAACATCAAGAAAAATTTGAAATTGTCAAGCGGAATGAATTGTTCTTGAATTGTCTGGGAAGAGGACATTTGCATCCAATTGCCGCAGTAAATTTAGATATTTAAGGTGTAAACGGGCGCATCACACTTTGTTGCATAAAGAAGAACGAAGCACGATGTCTGTAGCTGAAGGTACTATCTCACCTCAAGCTTCAACTTCGCATGCAACAGCAGAATTTGTTGAGATCAATTCTCTTACTGTAACGACGCAAAAACAAGTATTGTTAGCAACTGTATTGGTAACCGTAGAATCACCAAATGGTCGAGTCATCTTGCGAGCTTTGCTAGACCAAGGTTCACAAGCTTTATTCATCACGGAATCTGCACTGCAACAATTAGGCCTACAAAGGAAATCTGTATGTGCAAACATCATTGGAATTGGAAAAACAAACGCTACCGTCGCAACCATTGCTATTTGCTTGTAATGATAAAAAAATTAATTTTCAAGCTAGGATTTTAGACAAGGTGACGAATTTAATTCCAACGCAGACAGTTGTATTCTACCAATGGGAAAAAATGGAATAATATTGAATTGGCAGATCCTCAATTTGATAAACCAGTTCGCATCAATTTATTACTAGGTGCCGATGTGTATGCTCTAGTGATCCTTGGCAATATTCAAAATTTATCAAATGGAACAATCGCACAAAATACGAAATTAGGCTGGATCATCTCTGGTGAAGTGAGGTCAGCACATACATCTAATTACCAAAGTTTCAAAGTCGAAATAGAAACCCAGCAAGACGTGAGTGATCAATTGCGGAAATTTTGGGAATTGGAGGAACTGGAAGATTCTCGAAAACTGAGCCAAGAAGAACAATTATGCGAAAATCACTTTCAAGCGAATATTTCAAGAGAAAATAGTGGACGGTTCTTAGTGAGGTTACCATTCAATGATGATAAAGCTAAGAATAAACTGGGATACTCTGTAAACAGTTTAATCTCTATGGAAAATCGATTTTGTCGGGATGGAGAACTTGAACATGAATATAAAAAATGCATACAAGAATATATCGACTTGGGCCAGATGAGTTTGGTCACCAACAAAACCGAAATTATTGTTGAAAACGGAAACTCAGTGTGCACTGCGCATTACTTACCACATCATCCTGTTTTGAAGAATAGTATCAGCACAAAGCTTCGAGTAGTCTTCGACGCATCACGTAAGAGCAGCTCTGGAGTTTCGCTAAATGATACATTGATGACAGGACCCGCGATTCAAAACAACATGGTTTCAGTGGTATTGAAATGGAAATTGCATAAATATGCCTTTGTCGCTGATATAGAGAAAATGTATCGTCAGATCAACATGCACCCCAACGACGCTCATTTTCAACGGATGGTATGGAGATTCAATCCGTCTGAAGGCATTCAGGATTATTGTATGAACACAGTCACATTCGGAACAACGTGCGCTCCATATTTAGCCATCAGGACTTTGCAACACTTGGCTGAAATCGAAAGACAGAATCATCCAGAGGTATATGATTCCTTCGTGAACGATTTCTACGTTGACGACGTATTGTCAGGAGGACTTGATCTAAACAAGACTATAGAGCATTGTCAAGCAATTTCTAAAGTATTGGAATCCGGAGGATTTAAATTGCGAAAATGAATAGCTAATGATGCAAGAGTTTTAGAAGGTGTGCCTGAAGTTGATATCGAAATAAAAACTCCGTTGGAAATGGATCTCAATCAAGGCTACAAATCTTTAGGCATCGTCGGGAATCCTGCGACTGACCATTTCACCTATCGAGTAAAACTTCGAATTCACAACGCACATTTCACCAAACGACAGCTGCTTTCGGACATCGCATGTCTTTACGATCCGTTAGAATGGTTAGCACTGACGATCATTATAGCTAAAATCATACTTCAAACGTTATGGTTGCATGGACTGAAATGGAATGATCCGCTTCCAATCGAAATCCACAATCGCTGGAATAAATTTAGAAATCAATTAGTGGAACTGGAAAGAATCAGAATTCCAAGATGGATATTGATCGACGAAACTTGCAACTTTGAACTTCATGGATTTTCTGACGCATCTATGGAAGCATATGCTGCTGTAATCTATGCAGTAAGACGCAGCAAAGGTAAGACTTACGTGCAACTTATAATGTCCAAAACGAAAGTCGCTCCTATACGTACGACCCGTTACGATTCCTCGAATAGAAATGTGTGGAGCTGTTCTACTTTCGAAATCGATGAAAAGAGTCAAAGATTCGTTGAAATTATCTGGTTTAAACTGTTGGCTGTGGACTGATTCGCAGATAGTGCTTTTCTGGTTACATGATCATCCAACCAGATGGACTACGTTTGCTGCCAATCGAACGACGGAAATATTTGAACACACGGGAAATATACCATGGCGCCAAGTGTCTTCTCAACAAAATCCAGCCGACTTGGCGTCTCGAGGTGTAGAGCCTACCGAGTTGCAAGATAGCATTTTATGGTGGAATGGTTCAGAATGGTTGCAGCATGGTGAAGACTATTTGGCCGAAACATGAAGTTATTCAAGGTACTGAACTCGAAAATCGGAAAAATGCAGTGACATGTTTGAACAGCACTATCGAAAATGACGACTTGATCAACAGATTTTCGTCAATGAACGGTTACGGTAAACGGTTTAGGTAGCTTTCATCAAAATTGGAAAATAACAGAGGATACTTGACATCTAGCGATGTCTGACCTGAAGGTCAGGTGGCCATTCATATTCACAGCCACTTCCGTCTCTATCATTTTTTTTAATTCCCGTAAACTAATATCTTTCCCACTTCATCGGAGCTGCGCTTCAGTACAAAAGGGAAATCACTTTAGTTATTGTGTCACATAAAAAAGGCCCAATTTGGGCCATTGAAAAAAAACAAGCTTTCTAATGGTGAAAGCTACATTAAAATCCGTTCAGTAGTTTTAGAGTGATGCTGTTACATACAAACAGACAAAAATTTCAAATTTGTGTCCAACGAGTTCTAAAACTCCAAAATGGTCGTCATCGATCATTTTACTTTATTATTCTAATAATAAATTTTAAGTTGGGTGGTGTAAGGGGAGGGAGGTGATAAGCAAAAATGTCGAAAATTTTGAGTTATTTTTTCAGGGCTGCACGTGGATCCATCTATTTGATGATATACATAGAAAAATAATAATAGCTTGATCCATAATTGTTATAAACCGACCCCTCGGTCTAACGTGCACAAGGTGTTTCATGCGCATTGAAAAAAACACATAAACTGAAAATTTTTGAGTGAAATTAAATTTTAAGGTAGAAACTTGAAAATTTGCGAAATGCATTTAAAAAAAATCCCTAAATATACGAAATATTAACTGGTCGAAAACCTTTAAAACTTCTACCCCTCCCATATAAAATTATTTTTTCGATCATTTTCAAGAAATCAATTATCACCTAACTATTAAAAGCTATCAATTCGAAATTTTGTACAAAAACTTTTAAAAATAGTTGAAATAAAATTGCGTCAAAAGTTTTGAAATTGCGCTTGCCCTTCAACCCCCTCCTATACAAAACAATGATTTCGACCAATTTCATTAAATCAACTAATAACCAACAAACTAAAAGCTACGAACTTGAAATTTTGTGCATAATGTGCTTGCAAGAGAAACGAAATAAAACTGCATATCAAATTTTACGATTCCCCTACCTTCTCTACCCCCTCCCATACAAATGTTCGGTTTCATGAATGTAAAATACACCGAATTTTATGAAAATGCTATGCAACTTCGTCTATGAAACACATTCTATACAGAGAATATTGGACGTGATTCAAGCAATTAATTAAAAAGCTATTAACATCCAGCCACCCTTACTATTACCCCTACTCCTCCCCTCATAAAAACCAAACTTACAGAAACGAATGAAATATTGTTAACAGTCCTGCCCAAGAACTCCCTTTCACTTAGTCTTCTCTAACCAATCTAACCTGCATATTGACTTTCCACTCATCCTCAACTTGTCCCAAGAATAATAAAGTTTCGCCCGACTTGTTGGCAGTTTATTTTTTTTTGCTACGAATGATTTAATTTATTAGTATAGATTGAGATGACGTCAAGTCAGTACAATTTCTGTAGTTAACCAGTCGCGGAAGAATTATGATCTGAAATATTTTGGACAATGGCTAAACAAATCATCTAATCGCTTAAATTGCGACCAATCATACTTTGATCCAAGTAACGAGTATCACACTTCAAAGATCATTCCTTCCATTTCTATACCACTACACATTTGTCGCAAACGCAAATGACGATAGAGATAGTTTAAAATAAAATGTGTCGAATTAAGAAAATGCAGATGGTGATAAATGAGTGATAGCGATATGCATGGCAATTACCACTTCCTAGTGTGTGGCATCAAAATTATGTAACTCATACTTTTTTTGAAATTATTTCATGAAATCTTCAAGTTTTTTCATAACACTTTTAGCAGGTATAGAACTATGCGCCATCTTTTTCTGAGCTGCGACTGCAATATTGCCGGAAAATGGAAAATTTTGCGCACTGTCTGAAAACAGAGACGATATAATTTATTTATTTTTCGAGGACGAATTCATTAAATGTTTGGACAAATTAAAGGCCTAGGTTAAGAGAGATATTTATCCGTATACGAAATAATGAGGTTCACGTGCCTGGAGTAAACTTTGCATGTTGCACCGTAATGGACGTTATTCCCGCAAGTCGGAAGAAAAATGATTTATTGTCATAATTCATTGTCGCTTAAAGTTGACTGCCATGGAAGATAATCAGAAGGTACTCGTATGATAAATAATCGCGTTCAATTACGGTATAATATCGCTTTGTACCGAGTTCATGAAAATTTGTACTAAAGTGAACGATTTTATAGAATTAAACGGCTGTAATTGACACGCAGAAGGCTTGAAGGAGAATGAAAATGTAAAATTGAAAAAAAAAAGTTTTCGGTTTAAGTTCAAACAAATTGAACTGATTTTTAGTTACCTGTAAATATTTTCTGTTTTTGAAAATTCTGCAATATTTTAACTTTTTTTTTTTTATTATTATTTTAAGATTTTTCAATTTTGAAAATTTAAAAATATCTTTTTAGCTTGAAAGAAAAAAAGAAGATATTTAGTATTTGATATTTTATTTATTTAGTGTATACAACAAGATTATAATTTTTTTATAAGCATAATAAATGTGGTAAATACTCAAATCTAATAAAAATTTAATTAAAAATAAATACTGTAACTAATTCTAAAAGAAACTTAAAAAGAAAGAATGGAGAAATTACAGAATTATTTTTGTCTTGAATATAGCGCGGGGAATATTCTAATGGAAGTACAAAAACTCGCCAGTGACGCGCATACTACGTTGCCTAATCTGAAGCACCACGTTGGGTGCCACTGTAACAAAATGGAGAACTTTACTCAGCCAACATATAATGGGGTTCTACTGGACTTCATAGCTTGGTGAGGGCATGGCAGGTAAGCTTTGTTGTCGGTTGCGTCATCGCTCATTAACAGGACAGGACGTTCTGATGATTTTTCAAACGCGGACTGAAAAATATTTCAGTGCACTGCCACTGTCTTTATTTCACCCCCCCCGCCCCCCCCCCCCTCATATTTGTTCACAGATGGGTCTTCTTCATATTCAATCCTCCCTCCTTCGCCCTGGTTTGCCGGCAACCATGCTTTGTGATCTTGGAGGACGCCCATATCTGTTAGCGGAATGGATTCCTTCATTTTGTTACACTGGTATTAACATTTTGGACTTTTGAACGAGTTGCCCTACTCAAGCGCGCCACCAGAAGGAACTCCACTTGCACCTTGATTTTTTTTTTTTTTATAGAATGACCTGTGTTATAGGCAATTTCGGCCTTTATGTGCAATGCACAAACACAGTCATGGAGAGAAGGAATGGGATTGGGTAGGTTGGGGAAGGGGAGTGAGAACGACCGTAGCGAGTGGAGTAGCTGGTATATTGCTCAGTTGTACTGGCTGCTTACTGACAAATATTTGCAGATGTTATGGGGGACTGAATGAGAGAAAGCGAACAGAAAACAATCTACTGAGTATCTAGGCCTTCTTGAAGTGGAACTGTTTCACTTTTACACCGTTTCCCCATTTTATTGCGAATAATTTTTTATCGCCAGTTGCAACTGAAAAATTTGCGCTTAAAAAAATCCCGTCTGGAGTGGGAATCGAACCCACGACCTATTGACTGAGAAGCAAGCACGCTGCCCACTATACCACGGAAGCCTCAGGGTCAACCCTGAATTAAAATATAATCCAGCTTCCTATTCTCTAGTTTGCCTTTGTCTATATTCGAGTACAGCTTCCAATCTCCTTATGCCAGATTTCTGTACGCTATTACAATTTTGTTTGATGTAAACACCATCATCATCATCAATGGCGCCCAAATCGGGCCTTGGCCTCCTGAAGTCGTCGCCTCCAATCGTCTCGATCCAAAGACCGCGTCCTCCAGCTGCTAATTTTTAAGATGGCTTTGCTATCTTCATCAACCGCTTTACTCGCTTTACCTTTCAGAGCACGTTTGGGGATTCTTCTGTCTTCCATTCGCTCTACATGGCCAGCCCACTGCCGTTAACGTAGCTTGATGAACGTTGAAGCTTCTGGCTCGTCGTAGAGTTGATACAACTCATGGTTGAATCTTATTCGCCATTCCGTCCCTTCCTTCACAGGTCCCAAAATTCTTCGGAGGACCTTTCTTTCAAATGCGTTAACTGTTTTTTCGGAAGTTCGTGTTAATGTTCATGTCTCGCTGCCATAACAGAGCACAGGTCGTACAATAGTTTTATATATCCGCAGCTTATTGTTCCTGTGCACTTTCTTGGATTTCATTATTGGAAGTACCGAATAATACGTCTTATTTGCTAATATTATTTATTTCGTCTGTTTCATTATCGTCCTTTGTTAGATTAGCCCCAAGATATATGAAATTGTCCACATTCTTTAAATTATATTCCGCAATTCTTATGTTTTGTCTGATAGGCGCTTTCCTTCTTGTTTGCGTCATTACATTTGTTTTGTTTTCGTTAATGCGCAACTCGACTTCTTTTGCGGCGGAGTCAAGATTGACAAATACCTCCTTAGCACTAGGGAAGGGTCTTGCTAGGATGTTAATGTCGTCAGCGTATGCTACTAGTTGGGTGGACTTGAATAGTAGTGTCCCGTTGGTGTCGACTGGGATTTTTCGGACGACATACTCTAGTGCCAAGTTGAAAAGCATGTGGGCTAGACCATCTCTCTGTTTTAAACCACATTCCGTTCGAAAGCTGGTTGTGGAATCGGTTTGTATTCTAACTTGGGATTCAGTGTTCGTCATTGTGAGTCTTGTTAGTCGGACTAGTTTTGGAGGAATTCCAAAGTCAAGCATGATTTGGTACAGTACGCTCCTGTCGATACTGTCGTATGCTTGTTTAAAATCTATGAAGATTTGGTGCACGTCTGTGTTATATTCCCAGCATTTCTCAAGCACCTGTTTCACCGAGAATATCTGGTCTATTGTAAATCGTCCGGTTCTGAATCCGCCTTGGTATTCGCCAATTATTTCATTAATATAGGGCTTAAGACGACGTTCAATTATTTTTGTCAGTATTTTATAGGACGTACACAACAATGATTTTCCTCTGTAATTCTCACAGCAGAGTTTGTCTCCTTTCTTGTAAATTGGACATATAATGCTTTTTTGCCAATCGTCGGGTATGATTTCCTCTGTCCAAATTTTGCATATCATGTTGTGCAGTATTTCAGCGACACAATTTCCACCGTTTTTCAGAAGTTCAACTGGTATTTCGTCAATTCCCGGCGCTTTGTTTCGTTTTTGGTCACATAGGGCTGCTTTGATTTCAGCAATAGTGGGTAGTGCCGATGATGGTTCATCTTCGTCAGTTGAGGCTTCAATTGAAATGTTGTCTGTTATGATCGGTGCTAATGGGGAGGGATTCAAAAAATGTTCAAAGTATGAAGTCCATCTCCTCTGCGTCTTTGCAGAGACTGGTTTTTGGCTTATATCCTTTTTTTTAGATCTTTTACTGTTGCATATGCGTCCCGCGTTTTATTTTTTCTCATGTCGTCGTCCATTTTCTGTATTTTGTCATTATGGTACTTCCTTTGTTTTCGTCTGCAAGTCTTTTTCGCATATCGCCTAAGCTCGTCATTATCTTTCTTCTTAGGCTCGTGTTGGTCGTTCAGTAAAAATTTTGTAAGCCTCTTTCTTTCTATATATTGCATCGCGAGATTCTCGGTCGAACCAATCATTATTTTTTCGCCGTGGTTGATATCCTAATACCTCTTCTGCGGAGGATTTGATGCCGTCTCGTATTTTCATCCACGCATTCTCAACTGGCATATTTTGGATATTTTCATATATTGGTGTCAGGTGTTTATTACATGCTAACATGTAACCCTGCGCCACCGTTTCGTCGTTAAGCTTTTCGACATTGAATTTGCGAGCTCTACTCGTTTTCGAATATCCACGACAAGCTATTCGGTATCGATACTTAGCTCTGACTAGATAGTGATCAGAGTCACAATTCGCACAGCGGAGGGTTCGTACATCAATTATGCTGGAAGCAGCCCTTTTCTCAATTAGAACGTGGTCTATTTAGTTGAAGGTGTGACCATCTGGTGATGCCCACGTTCGTTTGTGAATATCGCGATGTGGGAAGCACGTAGAGCTTACTATGATATTTTTGCTGCATGCTTTTGCTGTTGTTCCTCTATGAGCCTCCTCCTTTCCGACTTTTGCATTATAATCTCCTAAGACAATTTTTAGGTCATTCGAGGGCAGTGAGTCATAGGTTGTCTCTAGGGTGGCATAAAATTCGTCTTTAGTTATATCGTCCTTGTCTTCTGTTGGTGCGTGAACGTTGATCAACCAAGTTTTGAAAAATTTAATCTTCATTCGGATTGCATACAATCTTTCACTTACTGGTCTGAAGCTCGTGACCTGCTGTTTAAATTTTTTGTCAACGACAAAAGCGACTCCAAACTCTCTGCTTCCCGACAATTGTCAATTTTCCACTTGAATAGATTATGTGCGATCTCATGTCCATAATTTCGCTACCGAGCCATTTCATTTCTTGGATGGCAGTTATGTTGAAGTTGTGTTATGCCACTTCTTCGAGAAACTCTTTCAGAGCTCCTGTCCTAAATAAGGATCGAACATTCCAAGATCCAATAGAGTAGTCCATTTTTCGTTTGCGGGGTCGTTGGCGTTGAGTCCATCCTTTCCAAGGCTGTTCTTCAGGTTTCTGGACAGTGTTCTTTTTCCGGTGATGCGTTGTCGCCGCCTCGCTCAACCCCCGACCTGGAGGACCGGTCCTACTTATTTATTACACCCTAGTAAAAAAAGGGTGGAAGTCTTGAGCTAAATATGACATGCTGGAGTTCTCACAGCTATGCTGCGGGTCCAACTATGTAATACTTTTTGCCTACTTCCTGAGACGCACTGGTGTTACTGGTCATTCAGGTTAACTCCATGTTCCCTCCTCCTTTCTCAAACCGGGCTTGGGACCGTCTATGGCGGAGTTGTAAACACCATATCGAACTCTATATGAGACTATGAGAGTAAAAGTGGCCTAACCAACCAGGCATTAGGCCACTGTTGCTTCCATAGCCTCATAGTTTTGTGATCGAAGAGAGATGTTTTGTCAAGGACCATTCAATTTCCAAACTATATCCATCCGAGTCCGTATAGAGTGTAATGTCTAGACCACTTTCACTAGCAGGGCCATTATATGTCGGCACGCTACAGTAGTTAACGATTAGAAGGCCAGTATTTGGTATAAAGAGTAGTAGAGACTCACCTCTTTCGTTGATGTCCCTACCTCCCCAAATTGTGTAGTTTGAGTTTGCGTCTCCGTCGATTACTAGGTTGAGCTTAATCTTTGTGGCCTTCTTCGCTAGTGTCTGCAGCTCCTCCATATTAGATGGAATGTCATGGCTCATGTATATCGATGCGATTCATAGTGGTGATTGTCAGTTTTCGCCCTCAATCAGTGGCACTTGTAAATCATTTATGCTGCTATGACTATAGGAAGACATCGAAATTGTTTTTACGTTTTTTCGTTTCTTACCTTTCTCTTGAGAAACCACTAGCTTGTAGTTCTGTGACGTAAAGCCCTTGATTTCTCCATTTCCGGAGATCCATGGCTCTTGTATCAGTGCTACATTGAAATCTCCTTCCTCCAGGGCGAGCAGTATTTCAGCCGAAGCTAATCGAGTATGGTGTAAGTTTATCTGAATCACTCTTAGCATCTTGAAGAGTTCGAGTAGAATTCAGTGGTGTAGACGGTGTAGGAGTAGCATATGAATCTGCTCTCTCAGTTCTACTCTCTTTATTCGTGTCGACAGAAAATTTTTTCGCATCGGAAGTCAGGGTATCTATCCTCAGATACGAGTACTTTTCCATTTCGTGTTTTTCTTACCGTCCTTAGGATTTGGCTTTTTAAAGTGTACATAGTCACTTCCGATTCCCCAGGCCTTCTATCCGAAGCGCGGGTAGAGTATATCCTCCGCTTTTTGGTTTATTTGAAGAATCAATAATTAGCCGCCGTTCGCAGCTAGCGGTTCATCGAATTTATTTCTTATATAATGGCACTGCAGCCGAAATGGGGCCTTGGACTCTTGATCTTCAGGTTCCTTAATATTTTATTTGGCATTGTGAAAGGGTTGTTAGCCTTTCGCACAACCGTCTACCTACGAATTTTTCATTTTCAAAGATCGTCGATCGGGATTTCAACTTACGACTTTCGCGTTGTAGACCAACACTCTACCCTTGTACAATGGCGCTACAGCCCAAATTGGACCTTGGCCTTCTGATATTCAGGTTTCTTAACATTTTTCATTACTTATTGTGGAAGGGTTGTTAGCCCTTCGCACAACCCTCTTTCTACAAATTTTTCATTTCCTTAGATTGAGGTGACCAAGGTATACCCAAGCAGGCAATGTGCTGGAATTATATGTTGCGCCGGCCGGGATTTGAACTCCCGACCTTCGCATTACAAGACCAACACACTACTTACTAGGCTATACTCTAGCTTACACTAGCTAACACTATACCCACTATGCTACATTCAAAGCCATCGGAATGTCGGAGTTCTGCTGCCAGCGTAGCTTCAGAGCGGTTTTTGCGTGAATCACCCTAGTCAGGAACACCATGGCATTTGTTATTGAAGGTATACTCGATCTATCCACTATCTCCAGTTTCGCTCCATCAAACGGGGCATGGGTTACTAACGTTAGTCTCTTTGTGCTTTTCGATTCCGTCCAGTAGCTTCATTTCCACTGTTTTTTTATTTTCTAGGCTCATTCATCCGAATGGGTTATTATGGTCAACAGGAGCTACAATAAGGAGTTTTTTACTGACATCTGCTATCGATTCTTTCTCAGTTCCTGACGATGTTTCCTTAATTTCTGGGCTTGTTTGGTAAAGTTTGGTATTTTTTCTCACTGCTCCTCTCCTGATCTCTGTCTCTTATGCCCCTTAGTTCCACATAGTTGAATACATGTTGCAAAACATTGGGTTTTTGCTTTTCTTGCCTTTCTCCCTTGAGCTCCGCTCTGCTTTTGGCCGAGAATCCTTAATTCAAATGGGATTGCGGATATGAGAAACTTATAGGTTCGTGATTATCAGTGTAGGTAGGGCACCAGTGGACTCATTGTACGTCTCCATGTTTTTAGCATGTGGAGCTACATACCATTCAGCCAGCCCGCTCTACCGGAGAAACTATTACTCTTCATCTGTTCAAGGGACCGAGAATTGTTCAGCTCGGTGAAGAAGTACTCTCCGAGAATTTGTCTTCGGATTGTTTGGAGGCATGGGCAACAGCAGAGGAAATGCGCCACAGTCTCATCCGCCTCAAAGCAGCCTCTGCAAAAGTCTTTGGTTGTAAGGCGGAGTTCTTAAGGGTGTTTTCTGAGAAGATAGTTGGCCGTGACTATACTTAATAGTGCCCATAGGGAGTTTCTGTCGAGTCTCAATATTTTTATTGATTTCCCTCCATCAAACCCATCTTATAGCATCTGCGTGGTGTTACATGACTTGCTTTGTAATCATTTGAGATTTTCCCTTCCATACACTTTTTTAGCGTATATTGTCTTCATGATTCTTAAGACAATGCCAACATTGTCCACTTCCTCAACGGTGGCAGCGGCAGACCCTTTTCTGGCCAGCCTATTTGCAATTTCGTTTCCAAGTATATCTCGATGTCTCGGAGCCCAACGAAGTCGCAAGGTGCAGGTTTTCCCCCAATTCTTCCAACATCTCCAGACAATGGTTCAAATATTTTGAATCGCAGCTGTAAGCGGAGAGGGCCTTCAATACAGCATGACTGTCCGAGTAAAAACTAGTTCGCTCACCATTTACTCCTGCATACAAGGCCAGTTCCACCCCTTTCGCAATAGCCGTGGCAAATTCTAGTAGGTGGCTGAAAATTCGCAGATGAAGGCTTTCAGAAAAGATGCCATAGCCTACTCCCTCTTACGTTTTCGAAGCATCAGAAAATATTGCAATCTCATTAATCTGCATGATATGTTTTTCAGTCCATTGCTGTCTGTCAGGCAGAGTGATTTAATAGTGCTTCACAAAGTGCATCTTTAATAGCATTGTATCATTACTACCGCACTACAATCTAAGATAATTTCCAGATAAGTTACCCTATCTGAAAGGCTTAGAGCAACTCCCCTATTGGATAAAAGATTGAAACTTTCCACACGTTGTCTTCTAGTGAAGAGTATTACTGTAGTCTTATCAGGGTTGATTCTCAATCTATACGAATTATACCAATCGGTAACAAGATTTAATGCACTTTGCATCAGTTCGCCTTAAGCTGTAGGGTATTTCCCACTGATTTGGATAATTAAGTCATCCGCATAGGCCACATTGCAAAAACTAGCATCGTTTAGCTACGAGAGAATACCATTCACGGCTAACAGCCAAAATAAAGGTGACAAAACCCCTCCTTGTGGTGTTCCTCTATCCACTTGGGGAACTGGTACATCCGGATTGCCAAATACCTAGTCTGACACATTGTGTTTAATATTCAAGTAAAATCACACACTAACCCTAAAAAAGCTCGAAACCAATCCAATCTTCTTGCAATTTCATCAATTTATAGAAGGAAATGCCCTCTTCTACTTTGCCTTCGGTAATAATAATTAAAAGCGTTGTAAACAAGGAAGTCATGAGTTTATTTTATTTTTATTTCTGAAGAAGGTAGGAACTAGCCGCTTAGCAAAGATCTTTCTCATAATTGCGGTCGGCAAATTTAAAGTAGTTGTCATATTCACTGAGACAATAAAGACAACGAAAAAAATCTGAGACATACGACGGTCGATTGTGCAGTATAAACTTGAAATTGTTTGTTGAAATTTTATGACAATTAAAAATTTATGAACTCTAAAATAACGATTGCCATTTTGTCTGAGATAAATATGCGACAATTTTACGTGACACCAAGTCCGACACAACCTTGTTGGCGGGGTTACATGCACGGTGTGACACCAACTCCGACGCATCATTACGTTCCGTGGCGTCATCGCTTACATATGCGACGGATCAGATCAGCAAAATTTTTGTTAGGAAATTGTTTTTTATTTTGTGTCGTCGAAAAAGTTTCAACTTAATCGACACTGCGGGTTGACGAATCGCTATGCGATTGGTCGATTTTCAGCATACGGAAATCTAATTTATATTACCAAGTGCAATTTTACAGATCTACTTTTCACATTCCTCTTCGTCATATGCGATTCTTTACACATAAATCATCACCACCAAAAAACTCATATGTCCAATTATCATTCTTAAATTAAATTAATTAGTCCGGTCAGTCATGGTTATGTCTCTCGCCCGCCTATCTACGTTCGATCTAGTTTAGTTCTATTGTTCCAAGCCAGTAGTAGTAATTAGTAGACATCTTCCAAACGATCGCGAGACTCAGTTCCATTCGATATCTAGACGTCTTAGTCGTCTATCTAAGATACTAGAAGGATAATCTATTCGATACGATCACTGTGCCATGTGTAGGATGTGTACCATAGCACCCTGTATACGTCATCGTTTCTTCAATGTCACCAAATTGAGTTCGTACAATGTAGAGTACTTGTCACCGGACGAGTACTCTACTCGACATATCGGATCATACCTACGTAGTAAGTAGTATTTACCCGGGCCTTTGCAATCGTACTACACACAGCAATCAGATCAGTTCGCCGCCGCCGCGAAAGATTTCAACGTTTTTTGAATTGAACCGCGATCAAAATGCTTAGAATTCGAATAAGTCGATTCTTTTGTTGGGTTAATGTGTAGTTAGTGATAAATTTTTCTTAAAAAGTAAAGAAAACTTTTAACGACAACTATCGAAACGAATAAAAACGAGTATTATAGAATTAAATGCTATTAAATTTAATATTATTTGTTACGTGTTTTGCTGTGCTACCGATTAACAAGCTTTGTGTGAAATCTGAGAATTCCGTTACAAGTTAGAGGGTATCCATTTCTTTGGATCCGTCTTACCCTAGGGTTCTAGAGATAAAGTGAAAAGATATGTGCTCGGTTAATGATCACAAATTACGCAATAATTTATTTAAGATATACGAGTAGTGTTCTGAGTAGAAAAAAGAAGTACAAGTAAATTGCAGTTACGAAAGACTTTTTTTGCACGAACCTTTAGGATCTTGCTAATTGATCAGATCGACAATTCTTCGATGTTAGTTCGATTTTTGATCGAAGCAAGATCAAGTTGTTATTGTAAGAAGTAGTTTGTGGCTTGTTTTTTTGTGAATGTTACGAGTATTATCCACTTAATTAAGGACATTATTTCAAGGAAAAGGTAATTAGATATATTTTAGGCATTTGATTGGTAAAAGAATTAATTAATTTAATTTTAAGTTTAAATGCATATTAATAGTTTTAAGTTACATTGACAGAGAATTTTGGTTAAAATTTTGGACTATTATTATATCTTTAATATTAAAATAGTTCCGGGAAAAAAAGTCTGCACATTGATCGAAAATGTTGTATTCTGATGTAGATTGTAGAACTCAATGATTGAAAAATTTAAATTTTTGTTTGTATGTTTCTTTGTAGCAGTATCAAAAACCACTGTATGAATTTCGATGCGGTTTCCACTGATCGATAAGTTAGCTTATTTTTTTGGGTTAAAACTGTGGTGCTTGCTATTTCATTTGTAAATCACGTTAAAATATAAATAAACACATAATAATAAGTCAGGTTTCCGGCAGTCCGTCGGATATATAACAGATTCAATTTGCAATAATCACCAAATCGCATTTTTATTCAAAAATTGAGTTTTTTCGATTCATAGAAATACATGCTTTAAATTACAAAAAATAAAATCACTTTTATACGAATGATATGTTCAATATATTTATATGTGATTGACTATAAAGATTTTGAAAATAGTGGACATTATTAACTTTTTCCACTGCATAAATATTTAGATACAAATCAATTTGTCATTTTTTAATTCAAATATTTCGATAGAGAATATCATTATAAATTGTTTGAAACTGTAATAAAATAAGTATATTTACAGTACATATAATTCCAACTAAAAAAAAACCAAGCTGATGGAAATTTTTGAAAAGATCAAATTAAAGAGTGTGAAATTCAGCTCCTAATTCTAGGTCCTGATTAGCATTAAAGCTAAGAAAATTTGTTTCTTGGTGAATTGTAATTATAACGAGGGCTTACCCTACGTTCCCGTAATAGCATATTATAATGTTGCGGAGACCAAAAATATAACTTCAAACTTTCAATTCTGCATCAAAGCTATGAAAACTTTATGGTTTTATTTCAATATAAATTTTACGTTCACATGACTTTATATAATAGCTGCATAGTTCCGATCACTGCTATGTCATGCAACCCTTACCGAATGAAAAGAACGTTGAAATGATTTCTAGAATTTTTAAGATAAATTTATTTCGAATCAGCTATTGTCAATAATTATATGACTTTGTTTTTATTTTTGGTCCTACAAGGTTCACTTTGTCATTGGAATCATACGATTTTCCAGTCTTACTTGATCTACATTAGTAAGGTAGTGCGAAAACGTGTCAGCTACTTCTAGATTATTGATAGTTTAGTATGGCAAGGGTTTGGACTTGCCTTTTCGTTAAAAAGGTAGCTTGGGAGTAGGTACAATTAATATATTCTAGATGAAATCTGAGAGTATATTGTGTTTGCCTTACCGTTTGTAACGCTAAGAATTAATGTTCGCACAGAGCCGCCAAGGATACAGAAATATTTGTTGTCTCTCAAAAACCTCGATTCTGAGTTGCTGTCTGTCCGTCTGTCTACAACATAACTTTTGAAAGCTTTGAGCTATCGTGATGAAATTTGTAGTGTGTTAGTTTGAGAAAAAAAGTAACTTTAAGTTCGTGATCAGGCCACATCCCCCCACTCTTTCTACCCCTCCCATACAAATTTCATGAAATTTCGAAATTTAAAGAAATTGATTATTCTCCGAAACCATTTCAGCTATTTACTTGAAAATTAGGTCATAGTATAATGATAGAAATATCATTAACATCAAAAAATATTGATCGGATCTTACTCCTTCTACCACCTCCCATATAAATGCACAATTTTCAAAATTGCATTTATTCGGTTTGCATTGCAACTAGCAAAGATAAATGAACCGATTTTTGTCATAATTAATTTTATTATAATTTCAACTAATTTTGGAAAAACTATTATATAACATTACCTCACTCTTTCTACCCCCTCCCATACAAATTTTACGAAATTTCGGAATTTCAATTAAATTAGTTTTCAGAGCTATTAACTTTAAAATTTGAGGAAAGTATACTATTTTAAATATGATCGATGTCAAAAAAATTTGGTTTTGATTCGGATATTCCTTCTACCCCCTCCCATATATATAAATGCAGAATTTTGGTAAATGCATTTAACCGATTTTCATAGAAACTAGAAGAATAATAAATGCTAAAAAAAATATCACCTTCACCTCTCTCCTTCTACCACCTCCCATACAAAGAACTATCAACACTAAAATTGTAACAAAACAATGTGATTAGGATGTTGATAAGAAGATTCAAAATCATCCAAAATCTCCCACTTTCTCTGTCACCTCCCATACAAATGCCATAAATCCGACAAAAATTGTTCAATTTCCTCGAAAATTATGAAAGCAAGAAACTTTAAATTCAGCATAAAATATTTTATATACTACGTTCAGTGTTACATACAAAAATTACAAACCTCCCCCTTTGCTTTTACCACCTCCCAAACAAAAGGTAAGTAAGTATTTCATCTAGAGTATCATATATATATAACTCTGGTGGTTTTTTTCTATTTATTCAAATAAGTGGTTAGTTCTTCCAATTGAATTTTGAGATTGTTAACAATCATATTCGGATTAGAAGAAGTGAATCGTTAGCAAAACTGGTCCATTAGCAGTTTTACTTTATTATTTTCATAATAAAGTATTGTGATCGACTTGAAAAAAAAAATAAATTTGGTACCCTGAAATTTTGTTTTTTCGCGTTTCATAAAATAGCCTAGAAATGCAAAAAAAAATCCGCCTGTCTGTACGTCGTCCGCCGTACGTCGGTGTGAACGCTCAGCGCACATTAACTCCCAAACCCTTCAAGATAGAAAGTTCATTTTTGGAGGGATTGTAGATAGTTGCGGATCTCAGGCGGACACCCATTTTGGGGGTGTAAGGGTTCAAGGGAAGGCGGGGGGAGCACTTAAACCGAAAACTAAGAATTCAAATATCTCAAACATGGTTACGGCTAGGAAGCTAAGAATCGATATACGTATAAAAGGATTTGTGGGACAACTTTTAAAATTAATTTAATTTTTTTATCCATTGGGGTGCAAAAGGGGGGGGAGGGGGTGCTAAGAACCAATTGTCGGCCGAATTTTGTTTTTTCAAATAATTATATCTTCGAAATTACTTAGCATAAACAATTTATATTTTTAGACCATCAAGGTGGCATATACATAGATCCAGTGGAATCAGCTTACATAGAGGCTAATTATTGTAAGGGGGAGGGCTAGGGGGGGGCGGTGAAAAGAAAAACACTTAAAAATCAATATCTCGGCTATTTGTTGAGCTATGTAATTGAAACTTGGTACTTATATTAAGTTTTACTAGAGAAATACGAGAAAAATTTTCCAATTTTTGCAAAAGTCTTACGTCGGGAGGTGTAAGGGGAGGGAGGTGGTAAGTAAAAATGTCGAAAATTTTGAGCGATTTTTTTAGAGCTCTGATAAGAGATACAAAGTTCAAATTTTCCATGTTGATACATCTATTTTTTATACATACAGAAAAAATAATAAAATGCAATTGTCGTACACCGACCCTCCTGGTCTAACGTGCACAAGTTGTTTCATGTGCAATGAAAAACGACTAAACTGAAAATTTTTGAATGAAATTTTAAGGTAGAAACTTGAAAATTTGCAAAATGCATTTAAAATAAATCTCTAAAAGAATGAAATATTAACTGGTTGAAGACCTATTTTTTCGACTATTTTTAAAAAATCAATTATCACCTAAAAATTAAAAGGTATCAATTTGAAATTTTGCACAAAAACTTTAGAAAATAGTTGAAACGGAACTGTGTTAAAAATTTTGAGATCGCACTTGCCCTTCTACCCCGACCCATACAAAAGTATGATTTGAGATGAGAATTTTAATAAATCAACTGCTAACCAACAAATTAAAACTTACGAACTTGAAATTTTGTACGAGCAACTTACAAAAGAAATGAAATAAAGCTGCATCACAAATTTTACATTTCCCTTACCTCCTCTACCCCCTCCCATACAAATGATTGGTTTCGTGAATGTAAAATGCACCAAATGTTATGAAAATTCTATGCAACTTCGTCTATGAAACTGACATTCTATGCAGAAAATATTGCACGTAATTGAAGCAAACAATTGAAAAATTATTGACATTCACCCACCCTTAATATCACCCCTCCCCCTTCCCTCATAAAAACCCAAACTTGCATAAACGAATGAAATATTGATTACGTGTACTGGACCTATTGATTGTATTCGCAACTAAGTGTTGAATTGGCATCATCCCTACCCTAAAGGGGGTTCCACTTGTGAAAGGGGGTTTCACTTGTGGAAGGGGGTTTCATTTGTGAAAAGGGGTTCCACTTGTGAAAGGGGGTTCCACTTAGTCTTCCCTAACCACTTTAACTTGCATATTGACTTTCCATGCATCTTTAACTTGTCCCAAAAATAAGAAAGTTGCGACCGACTTGTTGGCAGCTTATTTACTTGATTATTCTAATAATAAAGTATTTTGATCAACTTGCAAAAAACAAATTTGGGAGGGGCGGGGGTAGAAAGGATGGGTGGATGTCGAGTTTTTAATTGATTGCTTGAATTACGTTCAAAATTATCTGTATGGAATGTTGGTTTTATAAACAGAGTTGCTTAGAGTTCCTATGAAATTCGGTGATTTTACATGCATGAATCCAAACATTTGTACGGAAGGTCGTCGAGGAGGTGAGAGAATCACAAAACTTGTGATGCAGTTTTATAAAGTTTCTCTTAAAAGGTGTTCATACGAAAGTTCGTAGCTTTCAATTTCTTGGTTATTAGCACATTTATTGCATTTGGAAATCATACTTTTGGTTGGGGTAGTGGGCAAGGGGGATTTAAGAACTTTTGATGCAATTTTGTTTGAAATGTTTCAGGGAGTATTTGTACAAAATTTCAAGTTGATAGCTTTTAGTGGTTTGGTGATAATGGATTTCGGAGAATTGGTCAAAAAAATACTTTTGTGTGGGAGAAGGTAGAAGTTTTGAAGATATTCGACCATTTGATATTTTAAGCTTTCTTGCATTTCATTTAAATGAGTTTCCTAAATTTTAAAGTTTGTAGCTTAAAATTTCAATTAAAAAGTTTTGAGTTTTTGTGTTTTTATACTCTAGATGAAATCTGAGAGTATATTGTGTTTGCCTTAATAATGATCGCACAGAGTCGCCAATGGTATAGAAATATTTGTTGTCGCTCAAAACCCCTTCTACCCGCTCCCAGACAAACTTCATGAAATTTAGAAATTTAAAGGAATTAATTTTTCTCCGAAACCATTTCAGCTATTAACTTGAAAATTAGGTCATAGTATAATGATGTAAATATCATTGACGTCAAAAAATATTGATCTGATCGCCCCTCCTCCCCATACAAATGCACAATTCCTAAAAATACATTTTTTGCATTGCAACTAGTAAGGCTAAGAGAATCAATTTTCATCATAATTAATTTTATAACTGTAAAAACTGTCAACTTTACCGCACTCTTTCTACCCCCTCCCTTACAAATTTCACGAAATTTCGGAATTTTAACTAAATTATTTTTTTTTGAAACCGTCAAAGCTATCAACTTTAAATTTTGAGAAAAGCATACTATTACAAATATCATTGATGTCAAAAAATTTGGTTTTGATTTGAACTTCACTCCTTCTACCACCTCCCATACAAATTTTTTGTTGGAAATTCAAGAAAAGTATTTCTCCGTCGAACATGTAAGTAACAAACCAAACTGATTAGGATGTTAATAAGCAGATTCAAAATCATCCAAAACCTCCCACTCTCTCTGCCATCTCCCATACAAATGCCAAAATTCAGACAAAATTTGTTCAATTTCCACGAAAATCATGAAAGCTATAAACTTTAAATTCATCATGAAACATTTTGTTTATTACGTTCGGTGTTACATACAAAAATTACAAACATCCCCTTCTCTGCATTTACCACCTCCCATACAAAAGTCACAATTCACTATTCAAAAGAATTTGAGATGACATATTTTCCGATACAATAAACTTTTTCCTATTTCATCTAGAGAATCATTTGATTGGGCGTTAATTCGGTTATGCTTTTTATTTCACATCGCACAGGTAAGAGCACCCCTTCGGTGGATGACAGTTAAACTTCTAGTTATTATTTTTTCTTTATGTATATCAAGTGGATGTATGCACCTACAAAATTTGAACGTTGTATCTTTTCCCACAGCCCTAAAAAAATGACTGAAAATTTTGGACTTTTTGGCTTCCTCCCTTTACACCTCCCAACTTGAAAATAAAATTAAAATTACCAAAGCTATAGGTCGTATGATTCTTTGGTCTGGCAAAATTTCAACTGAAAATCTTCATTGGATTTTGAGATATAGCCGTTTGAAAATTTGAGTGGCATTTTTTAAATGCTTTCCATTTCACAGTTAAGTTCAAATTTTATATTTTTCTCATATTTAGCTCAAAATACATCCCACGTTACAATTAAATAGGTTGCGATAAGTCGATATATTAATTATCAAATGTTTTTCTTTGCATCCCCTGATCTTCCCCTTAAAAGTATTGGCCTCCTTCTAAGTTGATTGTGGTTGACTTATAAGGTACCTATTTAGATGTAAAATACGAATTCATTCCGTTGAATAGTTTAGAAAATATAATGATTTGTAAAAATAAAATTCGACCGCCAATTGCTTTCTTGTCCCCCCTTTTTGTACCCCACTAGATAAAAGAATATTATTTCATTTTCACTTTTTCCCCATAAACTAATATAGTAGAATGTCAAGTTTCAGCGTTTTGTATGTGGAGATATTAGCGATTGCAATTTTCGACATTAACCCTCCCCGGCTTCTCCTTTCACCCCCACTCTGCAAAACTTAGGCAATTAAAGTTCCTTATCCATTCTACAATCCACCCAAAAAGGATTTCTCCATAGCCGCGCAACAACATTCAGAGGCTCATATCTCCGAGACCTTTATAGATAGAAAATTTATTTTTGGGCGGATTGTAGATTGCGTGGGGAAATTTCATAGTTAAATTTGGCGGATAGTAGGATGAAAGAGGAGACGGGGGAGGGTTGAAGTTGAAAATGGGTTTGCTAATAACTACGAATATAGATAGAAAGCTGAGACTCGACTTTTGGATACATTGATTGACAGGGAAAAAAAATTTTTTTTTTTTGTTTATCCAGTTCAAAAAAGTGGGCTAAAAATCAATTGTCGACCGAATTTTTTTTCCAAATGATTATATTTTCAAAACTACTTAACTCAACAAGTTCATATTTTGCAATCAATTAAGTGGTACTTAATCCAACCAAAATACGACTCAGAGGGAGGCCAAAACTTGTAAGGGGGAGGCGCAGAGGGGTCCATAGATAAACACCTAATAATTAATATCTCAACTATCTGTTGAGGTATGTAATTGAAACTTGAGACAAATATTAAGCTGTACTAGCGAAATGTGAAAAAAAAAAAATATTTGACCTTCAGGTTCATAATATTTTTTTATTATTTATTGTGGAAGTGTTGTTAGATCTTCGCACAACCCTCTATCTACGAATTATTAGTTTTTTTGTAGATTGAGGTGACCAAGGTATATCCTCGTACTACTTCTAAAATGGCGCTACAGCCGAAATCGGACCTTGGCCTCGTGATATTCAGGTTCCTTAACATTTTTCATTACTGGAAGGGTGGAAGGGTTGTTAGCCCTTCGCACAACCCTCTTTCTACGAATTTTTTCATTTATATCAGGTATATCCAAGCAGACAATGTGCTGGAATTATATATTGTGCCGACCGGGATTTGAACTCACGACCTTCGCATCACAAGACCAACACACTACCCACTAGGCTATACCCTAGCATTAATATTTTTTTATTATTTATTGTGGAAGGGTTGTTAGACCTTCGCAAAACCCTCTATCTACGAATTATTAATTTTTTGTAGATTGAGGTGACCAAGGTATACCCAGTGTGCTGGAATTATGCGTCGACCTGGAATTGAAGACCAACGTGCTTCCCACTAGGCTACATCCTTGGTAGGGAAACTTTTGCCCTATTTTACTCCTCAAAGCTACATGAAACAACGGCTGACTTGAATATTGACCGCTCCTGATGACATACATATTGCGCAGAACTCCGACAAATTTGTTCGGCAACTTTCGCAATCTCTGTTTGTTTGATTCATGCTCGTATGTTATATCGAAAAATCTCTCAGTATTAAAGAGTACACCATCGATATCGAGGGGCTTTGAACAACGTAAGATCCGAAGC
Organism: Chorisops tibialis; assembly: GCA_963669355.1. Lineage (NCBI taxonomy): Eukaryota > Metazoa > Arthropoda > Insecta > Diptera > Stratiomyidae > Chorisops > Chorisops tibialis. Next base: position 10,305,227 of record OY770262.1, on the reverse strand, counting down.
ACTAACGGACGCACTTTCAAATCTGAAGGTGGATGCTTCGCTTGGTGTGCAATTAATGTGTTGTTGACATCTGAGATTTCAACATAAAACTGGGCGTCGCATCTGCTAAAAGTTTTGATAGTAAAGGTACACCGCAAGGCGGGGTCCTCGCACCACTTCTTTTGAATTTGGTGGTCAATGGACTACTGCAAGAACTGGATCAGGCGAGGTGTAAAGCGATTGCGTATGCGGACTATGTAGCTATAGCTGTCTCTGGTGAGCAACCGAGTACTCTGGGCTAGGTAATGCAAAATGCACTCTCAACACTCTCTAAATGGACTCGTGAATGTAAACTGGCATTGGACCTATAGAAATCCCAAGTAGTTCTTTTCACAATCAAACATAAAATTACCCTCGTACCTACGATGGTACCCATCATGCATTCAAACCGGTCATTCCTTAATTCTTGAAGATTTCGAAAATTTAACTGAAAATACAGACTACACTCCCCAAGTTTTGATTTTTACAAAAATTTCCTAACCGTCATCGCCTCGACACAAGAGTGGAGGCAGATGAAATGCGGGAGGAAGAGTCCATATCCTTTTAAACTGTTGGCTCTAAGACTAGAAGTAGAGTGGGAGGAGGTATTTTCTTCTCAATGCTTAACTTAAGCAAATCTTTCTCTCGTCCAGGTAATTGTAGTGTATTCCAAACAGATATAATGGTGATTACAGAAATCTTGACCTGGCAGAGATTTAATGTAGTATCTACCAAGGATATTGGCATCTTCCCTGCTTTTAATGTGGGATCTTTCATGTCTCCATCCAAGAGAGTTCTTGTTTTCCCCGAGTCTCTGAGGCGAATAGCTGAAAAATTCAACATTCCCCTGTGATGGGTACCAGGGCATACGGCAATTCTGGAGCGCATGGCCGACGAACTCGCCTGTCACGGAACAACCTTGCAGATTCAATCTGAGAAAGAGAAACTTCTTGTAACTTATAAGCTGGAAGCGATTTGCAAGGCGAAAGTTAGGCGAATGGTGTTACGTGTAATACCGCAGCAGACTGATTTAGCCAGGGCCAGATCTAAAACGCTAGGAGACTTATCACGCTAAGCAGGCGGATGAGCAGTTCCATAATACGAGTCGTTGCAGGACAATGCCTAATAGGGAGACATGATCTTTACTGGAGCTGCAAAAATGAGGAAGAAACGATTCTTAATCTAATGGTTTGGTGAATGTTTTCACAATGAATTTCGAATCGAAAGAAAAGATTTCCAGATTCTATACGGTCACTTACTTTTATCAAACCAGTTTGATAAAAGTCTCAGTAGAGACCGAAACGTCACAAATAATAAAGCGTGACAGTATAAAATCTGGAAATCTTTTCATTCGATTCTTAATCTATTATACATTTGCCGTGCTCTTTTTAGGAAAAGGAGACGTTCAATGTTCACTTACTTATGTATGTTCATGAACGTTTTGACTAATACTATTCTTATTTGACCACTAGCAAAATAGATTTTCTCCTCAATGGTATTATTCTCCAGAGTATCCGGTTGAGTCTGGAGTTTTTCAGGGATCCGTTCTTGGTCCGTTTCTGTTCCTTTTTTATATTATTCCACTTCTTACGACCTCAAGATATTCACAGTAATAAGGTCGTTATGTGACTGTTCTAAACTCCAATATGATATTGATATTCGTTCGAATTGGTGTTTTGTCATGAACTACTCTTATAAAATCGTTCTTTTCAATCCAGCTACTCATTACCAATTTTTCGTTATTAGTTCAAGCATTTGTAAAAGATCTTGGTGTGACCTTTGATTCAAAGCTTAAATTTGTTAACCATTGCAGTGAGGTAATTAGTATCGTTTTATTTTAAATAAAATTTAGTTAATAACACCATGTTTTTATTACCCTATGTAGCCACTAAGTCCAATTACTAATATTGCTTCCATATCTGTCTTCTTTTTTACTGTTTTTGTTAACATTACATTTCTAGTAATTAAATTGGTACTTTCTCTCTCTAGTCTCTCGCGTTCCTACTCAGAATAGATACGAAATTTTTCTAGTTTGTATCATTGCGAAAGCACAAGTGTACAGTTTTAAATTTGAAAATTAGGAAGTGAATCTATTCGTTCTTTAAATTTCAAATTATGGTGCAGTTAATTTAGCTTTCGATGTAAATTAAATTGCAAAATTTTAATAACCAATGTAAGAATGCGAGGCTAGCCAAAAGTGTACATATAAACTTGAAAATTGTAAAATTTAGCAAAAGCACCAAGGAAGAAGAAGACAGGATTACAAGAGCCTTAAGAGTGCTTCAACGCCTATTTACCACGTTTATATTTACCAAATGTCGCAAAATGCGCCGACATTAAATAAGTAATAGTTTTTAGATTTTTTTAGATTTATCTGAGAGTTGCACTTATACAGTTTCGCAAGCGAAAGCCTCATCTTAAAAATTTAAAATAATACTCCTACAAAAATAACAAAAAAACAAAAAAAAAATATTCCCGATTAAGAACAATAATTTATTATTAGCGTAGAGGAAAAGCAACCGGAAAGTCATAAATTTTATGTCTTGTTTCGATGATGGATGCTAATTACCTTTTGATATGAAAGACAAATTCTAGAGTTAGAATCATTTAGCGAAAAATAAATTGTTAGATTTCATATTGAGGCATAGAGTAGTTACTTTTGTAGACAAGTTGTAAATAAAACGCAAAACAACCTCAATTAAAACTCAACGAGAAGCGAATATTTTACATTTTAATTAAATAAAATAAGTGAGGCGACAATTTTCAATGTAATTTGGATTTTTATCAAAGTGATGGACTCATGTTTGTGTCAGATTAACAATTTCATAAAAGAGTCTCAGTCTATGCAATTCTAAAATGTTTAAATATTTACTTAAGTAATCAACAACATATTAAATTAATTAAATATAAACCAATAGGGTAGACAATTCAATTAAAGGTCTTTGGAGAGAGGTTAATTCAATTCTTATCATTTATTATCGTAGATATGAGCTTCTGGTTTTGGTTCAGATTGTGTGAAGAAAAACATTTCACTTAACATGTGTATCTTGTTTGTACTACTAGTATTATAAATTAAACATTTCATCGGACACTTATTTATTCTTCCTCTTGAGAAATCGCACATAAACTTGTTTTTAAGATCTGCCGTAAACCTAGATTCTTTCTAAATGAAATAAAATTTCAAATTTTTATGATTTACCATCATTCTGAGTTATCTCTATCGTAGTCATTGTAAATTCGTTTAATTGCTCAATTCAGCATTGATTTTGGATAAGCGTCGATATTTACCTAACGATAAATTATGGGGAAATCAGAAAAGTTTCTTTTGAAAAGAATAATTTGGGTGCAGCGCTCGATTACGTCCGAAATAGCAGCAATAGAACAATAATTTTAGGTGCGGCCATCATTTTTGCAGGTTAATTAGGTATTGGGAAAATTTTGAAATTCCAAAATTTTTTTTTTTATCTATGTTTATGCGACTTGTGATTGAATCGGAAGTCTGTATTTAATAATAAAATAGAAGAAAAAACGTCACTGTAAATTTATCAGTTGTTCTAAATTAAAATATGATAGCATAGAGTGTCCAAAGAAATCTTAAATGGGTCTGATCACGAGGTTATTGTCACTGCTCTATTGTACTAATTTAGACGGTAATCTTAAGCTTCGTGAAAGAATAACTCGATAATAATCGTAGTACTAATGCTTTGGAAGATATCAGGTAAACATTGGATTGTAATGGCAACAAGTTTGCGATCTTATTCGTCTTGTACTCTTTTCTGATGATTTCTCAATGATGCTTGTTGATTTCTTTTCACATTCAAGATCCTAATGGTGCGTTCACAATTTAACACCCCAATCAAGCAACAGAAAAAAATTTTGAAACTCTATATAGTATATATTGAGCAGGAGACCAGAGGAATAAATAAGTCCTGGCAACAGCTAAAGGCTGTTTCTGTCTGCCTGTAGGGGGTCTTAACAGGAATTTGATGGTTGATATGTTTCGCCGAAATTCCCCACTGGATGAGGAGACATAGAGATAGAGCTTGGAAACTTTCCCATTGTTTGGTTGATTAGGATTCTGAATTGTACTCGCGCCATTATGGCCCGTTTGCAATAGGCTTTTCTTAACCCTTTTCATAAGGGTAGTACTAGCTCTGAAAATTTTGATGTTAAGAAAATGTCATGAAAAACGTCCCGGTGACAATTAATGATAAATAGTTAATTTCATTTGTGGCACAGCTACCTATATATTATTCGCATAAGTACCTTGTTTTTGGAACGTTTTCCCTCCACGTTTATATGAAAGAGCTATGTGGTTTGGTTCATGGAATGAGTTTTTGTGGAGAAGCTATTCGAGGTCCATTAAATTTGATGACGCGCCAAAGCCTCTGCAAACGGACATTTCTCGTTACAACACACGTAGCGCAATAAACTAGTCAGTAATTAGATTTTAAATTCGGATCTCGAAAGTTTATCGATTATACATAACATAGTTATGGCAATACATACATCATTATGTTGTTATTCAATTTTAAATCCTTTCCTTCTTTGATTGTTAAATTCGAAATGGATGGATGCAATAAATCATTTGATGCGGGAGTACCGTAAAATAATGATTTAAAAACTTTATGTTTAGTAGGACTAAAAATTAGATATTTTGCTCGTTTATTATAAAATAACAATTCTGCAATATTACTCGTCCAATCATTAGAATTTTTATGTTTTCAGTTGCGCCGTAATTCATCTACTGGGCGTTAACTTTAATGAAATTTTCCTTTTATAGTGAAATTATTGTAATAACATTTTTCATGCACATGACACAAGCTTAAATGTCGAACAATCACAATAAAGTAGTACTAACGCGATTTTAATTAACATGTTCGAATTTAGCACTTAGCAATGAATTTCTGGTGAGATATTTTGCAGTAAAATGTTCGAGAACTGAAAACATAATGTCATCAATTAACACTTAAAGTGGATTTTATGGATTCTTTTGGGCCGTACAAAAGTTCATATCAAATTTCATACGAAAATCATTGTATGTTGTTGATTTTTTTTCATAATTATAATTATTATTATTATTATGGTGATTTACTTATGTAGTGAACGTATTATCTAATTATTTATTTAATGGGATAACGTCACAAAAGCCAATTTGTACAAAATGTTTTGAATTAAAATTACTCATTTGCATTTGTATTCTTCAAATAAACACTTGACTATTTGATTTTCACACTTTTCCGTTAGCGTTACTAAAGTTGATATAATCCTAAAAAAAAAAATCAAATTGAGAAATGCAAAGATTATGTTCCTTTATTATTTTAATAATAAAGTGTTGTTATAAACTTGGAAAAAAAAAATTGCTACCCTGATATTTTGTTTTTTCGCGTTTCATGACAAAAATAGCCTTAAGAAGCGCAAAAAAAACCACAGAAGTATGATTGGGCGTAAAGCTCAATCCTATGATACTCCAGATGAAACAGGAAAGAGTTCATTGTACCGGAAAATATATCATCTCAAATTCTTTCGAACAGTGAATAGCGACTTTTGTATGGGAGGTGGTAAAAGTAGAGGGGAGAGGTTTGTAATTTTTGTATGTAACACAGAACGTATGCAAAATGTTTCATGCTGAATTTAAAGTTTGTACATATATTTCGTAATTTTAGAGTAAATTGAAGAATTTTTGTGAGAATTTGTGGCATTTGTATGGGAGGTGGCAGCGAAAGTGGAAGGTTTTGCATGATTTTGAATCTGTTTATCAACATCCTAATTATATTCCTTTGTTACATTTTGGAAATCGACAGCTCTGATAAGTTCGAAGGAGAAATACTTTTCTTGAATTTCCAATACAAAAGTTTCTATGGGAGGTGGTAGAAGGAGTGAAGCGAAGTTCATATTCTTTTAGCATTCATTATTATTATTAAGGGACGAAATCTGGCAAAATTTAAAGTTTGCACTTTTTCTATTTTAGTTTGAATGAAAATCGATTAAATGCATTTACCAAAATTGTGCATTTGTATGGGAGGGGGTTAAAGAAGTATTCGAATCAAAACGAAATTTTTCGACGTGAATGATATTTGCAATTATATACTTTTCTCAAAATTTTAAGTTAATAGCTTTGACGGTTTTGAAGAAAAATAATTTAATTGAAATTCCGAAATTTCTAGAAATTTATATGGATACTAGAGATCACCCGCGACTTTGTCCGCGTAAGAATCGCAAAATAACATTTTTTTGAGAATGTAGTTAGTAGTACATTATATCGGATAAATAATCTGCTTAGTTTGATGGCTCTTTGAACACAATGTTTTGTATTTTTTTCGAATCAGATCCATAAATTATTAAGAATGAGACCATGATACTCGCATTTGTATGGGACAGGCTCATGATCAAATCAAACCCGTGATTCGAGATCATATGTATACGTGTTGAAGAGCGTTAAGGACATGTGAACAGTTGTAGCTTGTGTTAATTAAAAAAAGCCCAAATAAAATGACATTAAGCTTAAATACATAACAGGACTTCGATTGTGCGTAAAGCCCAATTATATGATACTACCGATGAAATCGAAATTTTTGTGATCTTAAGAATTTTTGTGTGGGGAGTGATAGAAGGGATGACAGTACTAAATTAATTTTTTTCACATCATGCTAGAGTAGCTATAAAAATATTTTGCACCAAAGTTAAGCTTGAAAAATTGAATAGGTAACTTGAGAAACCTAGTACATTGGATTTAGTGAAATTTGGCAATTCGTATGGGAGGTGGTAGAAGGAGTGGGGGGGTTTCTGGTAGTTTTTTTAGAAACAACTATAATCACCATGCAATTGATATCTTACAAATTTCAGATCAGTTAGATTCACACTTTTCAAGAAAATCGAGTTTTCGCAAAGTCGTGGAATTGTGTGAAATTGTAAGGGAGGGGGTAGAAGGAGTGGAGTTAATCGGTTAATTTTTCCCGACAATAGTAATAATGCTAATTAGGGATTTAATAGAAAATTTTAGCTCGATCAAAGTTATACGTACTGAGAAAATTGATTTAGAGTATTTCATGAAAAAGTGCAGTTTGTATGGGAGGTGGTAGAAGGAGTGGGGGCTTTTTGCTAATTTTTCTAGAAACTACTATAATCATCATGCAATTATTAATTAAATTTTAGATCAGTTAGATTCACACTTTTGAAGAAAATAGAGTTTTTGCAAAGTCGTGGAAGTGTGCCACATTGTATGGGAGGGGGTACAAAGAGTAAAGCTTATCGGTTAATTTTTGCGCGATAATATTAATACTGCTAATTAAAAATTTAGCTCGATAGAAGTTATACGTACTGAGAAAACCGGTTTAGAATATTTCATGAAAAAGTGAAGTTTGTATAGGAGCTGGTGGAAGGAGTGGAGAGTTTTTAGTTATTCTTTGAGGAGCAACTACAATTATCATTCAATTGATATATCTTAAATTTCAGAACAGTAACATTCATTCTTTTCAAGAAAATCAAATTTTCGCAAAGTCGTGGATTTGTATCAGATCGTATGGGAGGGGGTAGAAATAGTAAAGCTAATAAGTTACTTTTTCCTTAATATTAATAAAGCTTGATAAGAGTTATACGTACTGAGAAAATTGGAGTATAGTATTTCATGAAAAAGTGTAGTTTGTATGAGAGGTGGTGGAAGGAGTGTGGATTTATTAATGACGTTTTTAGAAATAACTGTAAACATCATTTAATTGACATATTTTAAATTGCAGATCAGTACCATTCATACTTTTCAGGAAAATCGTTTTTTTGTAAAATTGTTGAATTGTGTTAAATTGTATGGAAGGTGGTAGAAAGATTGAAGCTAATCGCCTAATTTTTTTTGGTCTTACTAATAAATCTAATTAATTATTTATTGCATAATTTCAGCTCGATAAATTTCATACGTACAAAGTAAATTTATTTAGAGTATTTCATAAAAAAGTGCAGTTTGTATAGCAGGTGGTGGAAGAAGGGGAGGACTCAACTAATTTTTATACAGAAAATTCAAATTATTATAAAAGTAATATATTCCAAATTTCAGGTCAATAGCTTTTTGAAAAAATCCGTTTATTGTCGAATTGCGAAATTGTGTCATTTTGTATGGGAGGGGGTAAAAGGGGTGAAACTGAATGTTTAATTTTTTTTAGTCTTACTAATAATTCCAAATAAATATTTAGTGCACAATTTTAGCTCGCTAAATTGTATACGCACTGAGTAAATTGGTTTAGAATATTTCATGAAAATATACAGTTTGTATGGGAGATGGTAGAAAGAGGGAGAGGACACACATAATTTTGAACTATTAAAAGCTATCAATTTGAAATTTTATACAACTTTCAAAAATAGTTGAAACAAAATTGCGTTAAAAGTCGTAAGATTGCCCTTGTACTCCCTCTCATACAAAAGATTGATTTCGACCAATTTCAATAAATCAAATAATAACCAACAAATTAAAAGCTTCAAACATTTGTACGAGCACCTCGCAAGAGAAACAAAATAAAAATGCATCAAAAATTTTATGATTCTCATACCTCCTCAACCACCTCCTATACCTCCTCTACCCCTCCCATACAAATGTTTGGTGAATGTAAAATACACCGAATTTTAAGAAAATTCTATACAACGTTGTCTATGAAACTGACATTCTATGCAGTGAATACAAAATATTGGACGTGATTAAAACAAAATATTGGACGTGATTAAAGCAATAATTTAAAAAATTACTAATCCATCTTTACTACCACCCCTCTCCTAAAAAAAACTCGAACTTGCATAAATAAACGAATGAAATAATGATTACGCACTGCGTTTTCTTAGAAGTGGAGAGCTTTAAATTGGAATAAAATATAAAAAACTATTTTTAAAATACATAAAATTAACTTTATTTGAAAGACAATTTCATGGCATTAATTTTTAAATATAACTTAGGGCATGTGACTACCGTAACGTAATTTGGAAGTTCAATTTTCTCACACTCTTTGCAGTAAATCAGGCTGTATTTCGGCAATAACGCGTCAAATGTTGGCTTTCTAGTTTCCAATAGTTTCTCATTTATCGCAATAGACAAGAAATCTTACATATCCTCAGAGAAAGGAGTCGTCAAATCGCACGAACGAGGTGGCCAGTTAACAGGTCCATTTCATGAAATTAATCGATTATCAAATGTTTCGCTCAGTAAATTAATGGCTGGCATGTGGCGCCATTTAGTTGAAATGCCTTCCAACTGAGGCACAAAAATGTTAGAAATCATGTCTCTGTACCGCTCACCGTTGACTGTAACGTTCTGACCATCATCATTTTTGAAGACATATGGATCAATGATTCCACCGGCCCATAAAGCGCACCAAACGGAAACTTTTTCTGGATGTAATGGTGTTTCGACTATGGGTTGTCGATTATCATCGCTCCAAATATGGCAATTCTGCTTATTGACATAGCCATTTAGCCAAAAATGTGCTTCATAACTGAAAAAAATTTTCAAATGAAATTGTGGATCAATAGCATGCTTTCTTCGGCCTATTCACCAAATGTACGGCGCCAACGATGATTGTGTGGCTTCAATTCCTGTAAAAGTTGAATCTTATAAGCACGTAAGCCAAGATCTTTACGTAAAATTTTCTATAAAGTGGATGGACACAAGTTTAATTGTTTAGCACGATGATGAATTCACACATTTGGATCGTCATCAACACTACTCTGCACACCATCAATTGGTTGTTTTGTGCGCACTGTACGACATCTTACGGGATGTGTATTATCGTTTAAAGTAAACGTATTAAGAAAACGACCCATAGTTTCTCGAGTTAATCGCGATTACGAGCACCATAAAATGCACATAATGCAAGATGAGTTTCTCGAATTGAACCATCTTGTTCAATGGCGCTACAGCCCAAATCGGGCCTTGGCCTCCTGACCTTCAGGTTCTTTAACATTTTCATAATTTATTGCGGAAGGGTTGTTAGCCCTTCGCAAAACCCTCTATCTACGAGTTTTTTATTTTCGTAGATTGAGGTAACCGAGGTATACCCAAGCAGGTAGTGTGCTGGAATTATGCGTCGATCGGGATTTGAACTCACGACCTTCGCATTATAGACCAACACTCTACCCACTAGGCTACACCCTAGCTGAATTGAACCATGGTTTTAAAAATAAATTTTAACAATTTGCAAACATTGCTCCAACGTGAGTCTATTCGTGATAAATTGCCAAACCAAACTAACCCCAAAACAACCGGGAACTGTTAGATCCGCTGTTACAGAAAAGAGGTTTGCCAATTTAAGGTTCTCCGCCTCTAAAAAACACTCTTTGTGTACTGGAGCTGTTGATCGTATTCGCAATTAAGTGTTAAATTGACAGCAGCCCAGAATCCCCTTTCACTTTGTCTTCCCTAACCACTCTAGCCTGCATATTGACTTTCCATACCTCCTCAACTTGTCCCAAGAATAATAAAGTTGCACCCGACTATGAATTTAGCTTGAGAGTCCTTCTGGTCCGCAGATAACTTTTAACAAACAATTAAAGAATGATTTACTTTACCATGTGAGTGATATCTTTCTTTTACTAATAATATTTTCATATACCTATTGAGTGCTTTCGATATTGATTTATTCAATTTGTATTCACAACAATAAAGTAAAATTTTATCGACAAGTTGCGAAGGTTAATATTGATAATTGGCACATGTTTACGTGTTTTTCTCGACATAATTCCTAGAAAAATAGATTTTTAGCTGGAAAATATTACATAAGTTCGCATTTTTATGTCCTCGTAAGACGTTTTGATTACGACATTTTTCCTTTTATAGTTGGGCTAGTTTACACAGTAACCTTAGGCTCTGAGATTCCAGTTAAACTTGATGGGTCTCCAATGAAATATTAACAACATTTAGACGTAGAATACTTTTTGGGTTGCATTTGAGCCGATTATGTTAAAATTTAGTCCAGTTCATCACCATATGATTTTGTGATAACTTCTAAAACCGCAAACAACTCCACTCTTTCTTCTCATGCAAATCGTAAAATGTTATCCTGAAAGTCAGGAACTAATAAAAACAGAAGAACAAACTTTGGAATGCAAAGACGACATATGATACATACATTTTATTGAAAGAAAAGATTTCCGGATTCTACACTGTTACGCTTTATTATTCGTGACGTTTTGGTTTCTGCTGAGACCTTTATCAAACTGTATTAATGTGAGATGTATTATTAATAAAAAACATAACAGAATTATGATTGGGTGTAAAGCCCAATCATATGATACTCTAGATGAAATGGGAATGACGAAAATATGTCATCTCAAACTCAATCGAATAGTGAATAGAGACTTTTGCATTGGAGGTGGTAGAAGTAGAGTGGGGGGTTCGTATTTTTCGTATATGACACCGAAGATGGCAGGCAAAATGTTTTTTACTGAATTTAAAGTTTATATTTTCATTATTTTTAAAGAAATTGGACATAGTTTTCCTGAAATTAGGGCATTTGTATGGGAGGTGGCAGAGGAAGTGAAGCGCTTAAGATGATTTTGAAACTGCTTATCATTATTCTTATCACCATGCTTTGATTCAATTTCAAAGTCGATAGCTCTCATATATTCGAAGGAGAAATGCTTTTCTTGAATTTATAATATAAATATTTCTATGGGAGGGAGTAGAAGGAGTGAAGCGGAGCTGATAATTTTTTCTAACATATATTGCAATTATTAAAAAACAAATTTTGAAAAAATTTGAAGTTTGTACTTTTTCTAGTTTTAAGGGAAATCGATATAATGCATTGAACAAAAATTATGCATTTGTATGGGAGGGAGTAGAAGGAGTGTAAGGATCAAAACAATTTTTTTTCCTGTTATTGATATTTCTATTCTTATACTTTATACAAAATATCAAAATAAAAGCATTAACAGTTTCGAAGAAAAATAGTTTAATTTAAATTTCAAAATTTCGTGAAATTTGTATGGGAGGGAGTAGAAGAAGTGAGGTGAAGTAGATAATTCTTTTCGAAACTAATTGCAATTATAGTAGTATTAATTCTGGCAAAATTTTGTCTTTTCAACTTTACTAGTTACAATGAAAATCTAAAATATATATTTTTCAAAATTGCCCATTTGTATGGGAGGGGGTAGAAGGAGTGATCGGATCAATATTTCGTGATATTAATGACATCTATATCATAATACATTAACCCAAATCTCAAGTCGATAGCTTAAATAGTTTTAAAGAAAAATGGGTAGAAGGAGTGGGGGGATGTTCACGAACTTAAAGTTACTTTTTTGCTAAGAATGACACACAAAATTTTTTAGCACTATAGCTCAAAGTTTTCAAGAGTTATGCTATAGATAGACGCACAGACAGAAAGATGGATAGACGGTCACTCGGAATCGAGGTTTTTGGGCGACAACAAATATTTCTGTACCCTTGGCAGCTCTGTGCGCGCGTTATTTCTTAGCGTTACAAACGGTAAGGCAAACACAATATACTCTCAGATTTCATCTAGAGCATAACAACTGGCAGCGATAAGAGCATGAAGTAGGGGAAGGTAATGTACCTTGGTCCGGATTTCACTTAATGAATAGAGCATTAATTATAAAATATTAAAGCATAATATTTCTCGCGTATTTTATTTTCATCATCATCAATGGCGCGACAGCCCAAATCGGGCCTTGGCCTCCTGAAATCGTCGCCTCCAATCGTCTCGATCCAAAGACCGCGTCCTCCAGCTGCTAATTTTTAAGATGGCTTTGCTATCTTCATCAACCGAGTCTTCCCATCGCTTGCGTGGCTTGCCTACTGGCCGGTTACCACCCGTTTTGCCTTTCAGAGCACGTTTGGGGATTCTTCTGTCTTCCATTCGCTCTAAATGGCCTGCTCGCTGCAGTTTACGTAGCTTGATGAATGTTGAAGCTTATGGCTCGTCATAGAGTTGATACAACTCATGGTTGAATCTTATTCGCCATTCCGTTCCTTCCCTCACAGATCCCAAAATTCGTCGGAGGACCTTTCTTTCAAACGCGTTAACTGCTTTTTCGGAAGTTCGCGTTAATGTCCACGTCTCGCTGCCATAACAGAGCACAGGTCGTATAACAGTTTTATTTATCAGCAGCTTATTATTCCTGTGCACTTTCTTGGATTTCATTATTGGAAGTACCGAATAATACGTCTTATTTGCAAGTATTATCAGTCGTTTGATTTCGTCTGTTCCATTACCGTCCTTTGCTGGATTAGCCGTCATTACCTTTGTTTTGTTTACGTTAATGCGCAACCCGATTTCTTTTGCGGCGGAGTCAAGATTGACAAATACCTCCTTAGCATTAAGGAAGGATCTTACTAGGATGTTAATGTCGTCAGCGTATGCTACTAGTTGGGTGAACTTGAATAGTAGTGTCCCGTTGGTATTGACTTGGATTTTTCGTACGACATACTCTATTGCCAAGTTGAAAAGCATGGGGGCTAGACCATCTCCCTGCTTTAAACCACATTCCATTCGAAAGCTGGTTGTGGAATCGGTTTGTATTCTCACTTGGGATTTAGTGTTCGTCATTGTGAGTCTTGTTAGTCGGACTAGTTTTGGGGGAATTCCAAAGTCAAGCATGATGACGTTCAATTATTTTTGTCAGTATTTTATAGGACGTACACAACAATGATATTCGTCTGTAATTCTCACAGCAGAGTTTGTCTCCTTTCTTGTAAATTGGACATATAATGCTTTTTCGCCAATCGTCGGGTATGACTTCCTGTGTCCAAATTTTGCATATCATGTTGTGCAGTATTTCAGCGACACAATTTCCATCGTTTTTCAGAAGTTCAACTGGTATGTCGCCAATTCCCGGTGCTTTGTTTAGTTTTTGGTCACATAGGGCTGCTTGATTTCAGCAAGCGTGGATAGTGTCGATGATGGTTCATCTTCGTCAGTTGAGGCTTCAATTGAAATGTTGGCTGTCGTGATCGATGCTAATGGGGTGGGATTGAGAAGATGTTCAAAGTAGGAAGCCCATCTCCTTTTGATTTCTTGTGCGTCGCTGATGATGTTGCCATCCACGTCTTTGCAGAGACTGGTTTTTGGCTTAGATCCCTTTTTTAGATCTTTTACTATTGCGTATGCGTCCCGCGTTTTATTTTTTCTCATGTCATTATGATACTTCCTTTGTTTTCGTCTGCAGGTCTTTTCCGCATATCGCCTAAGCTCGTCATATCTTTCTTTTTTGTGAAAATTTTGTAAGCCTCGTTCTTTCTATCTATTGCATCGCGACATTCTTGGTCGAACCAATCATTATTTTCTCTCCTAATACATCTTCTGCGGAGGATTTGATGCCGTCTCGTATTTTCATCCACGCATTCTCCACTGGTATATTTTGGATGTTTCCATATATTGGTGTCAAGTTTTTATTACATGCTAACATGTAAGCCTGCGCCACCGTTTCGTCGTTAAGCTTGTCGACATTGAATTTGCGAGCACTACTCGTTTTCGAATATCCACGACAAGCTATTCGGCTTCGATACTTAGCTCTGACTAGATAGTGATCAGAGTTACAATTCGCACAGCGGAGAGTTCGTATATCAAGTATGCTGAAGGCAGCCCTTTTCTCAATTAGAACGTGGTCTAGTTGGTTGAAGGTGTGACCATCTGGTGATGCTGACGTTCGTTTGTGAATATCGCGATGTGGGAAGCACGTAGAGCTTACTATGATATTTTTGCTGCTTGCGAAATCAATAAGATGTTGGCCATTGTCGTTGGTTATGTCATGGAGACTGTGCCCTCCTGTTGTTCCTCTATGAGCGTCCTTATTTCCGACTTTTGCCTTAAAATCTCCGAAGACAATTTTGAGGTCATTCGAGGGCGGTGAATCATAGGTTGTCTCTAGGATGGCATAAAATTTGTCTTTAGTTATATCGTCCTTGTCTTCTGTAGGTGCGTGAACGTGGATTAACCAAGTTGTGAAAAATTTAGTCTTTATTCGGATTGCACACAATCTTTCACTTACTGGTCTGAAGCTCGTGACCTGCTGTTTAAATTTTTTGTCAACGACGAAAGCGACTCCAAACTCTCTGCTTCCCGACAATTTTCCACTTGAATAGATTGTGTGTGATCTCATGTCCATGATTTCGCTACCGAGCCATTTCGTTTCTTGGATGGCAGTTATGTTGATGTTGTGTTTTGCCACTTCTTCGAGAAACTGTTTCAGAGCTCCTGTCCTAAATAAGGATCGAACATTCCAAGATCCAAAAGAGAAGTCCATTTTTCGTTTGCGGGGTCGTTGCCGTTGAGTCCATCCTTTCCGAGGCTGTTCTTCAGGTTTCTGGACAGTGTTCTTTTTCCGGTGATGCGTTGTCAGCGCCTCGCCCAACCTCCGACCTGGAGGACCGGTCCTACTTATTTATTACACCCTAGTAGAAATGAGGTAGGAGTTTTGAGCTAAATATGACATGCTGGAGTTCTCACAGCTATGCTGCAAGTCCAGCTATGTCATACTTTTTGCCTACTTCCTGAGACGCACTGGTGTTACTGGCCATTCAGGTTAACTTCATGTTCCCTCCTCCTTTCTCAAACTGGGCTTGGAACCGTCTATGGCGGAGTGGGGTTGATACCACCCTTATTGATGCCACATCGTTTCTGCCGTAATGAGGGCGGGTATTGGCAATGCGGCTCTGGTGTGACTGAAAGGGTATTGCTGGTTGTAGCTACTGACGCTGATGCTGATGCAGTGCATGTGTTACTAAAAGGAAAATACGGATGTTGGTGGTAGCGATTGATGGTGATGCAGCGCTGGTTTTGCAGAAAGGCTACTACTAGTGTTCTTGTGTTGTTAGTAGCTTATGATTCTAATGCCGCGAATGATGGTGAGTAGCGCTTGCAGCACGCCACTCAAATAGGTGTGGCGGGATCTGATGGTATAGCTGGCTTACGCGATTTTCCTCCTGGAATAGCAGAACTTTCACCAGCAGATAGTTACGGTTCAACCGTAACGTACAAAAAACTTCCTGAAATATAAAAAGAAATGAATTAATACCCTGTAGGAAGGCTTGAAATGATCACTTACCTCGATTACAACCAGGCCGCAGCTACCGTAGCAACTTCTGTATTTCTGGTACCTTTCATTTTGCACTTAAAATATACGGGAATATTCACAATTAGTATGTTAAAGCAAAACACAGTTCGGAACAGGAAAAGCAAGAGGACTAGGACTAGAATAGGATTAATGTAAAAAAAAATCAGCTCCTGAGTGCGCATTCGTACAATATAACACGATTACATCAACGACACGGCAATAGCGTCTTTCGTCAATGGTTTTCCTATTGCCCAACAAAATCTGATCGTGCCGTTTGTCACTTCGAAGTTAAGGCACCAAAAAACGCGAATATCGCAGCATGATGACAACGCGAATATCGATAACAATTCCGGGGCTTTACACCATCACCACTTCGAATTTGCTTCCCAAATCCCAGCTAGAATCACCGGTAAAAATAGCATGTTTTCTTCGCCACTACCGCCCCAAAACTGGCTTGCCGCCACGTCAGCCACTAAGCTGACGTCCGATCCCGATAGCGCAATTTGAACAATTTTTTGGGCGCGAACATTTAAAATTTCGATTATGTGGTTAGGAACGGTAATTAGAAGAGTCATCAATTGAATTTGGGAAATTTATTTTTTGAAACGAGATTTTTTATTAACAATCCGCAATAGCAGCTTTTGAACACATTATTGTAAGCCATATTGAATCCGCCATTTTTAATACACTATTTTATTAATCAAAAATATTCTCGTACTATCAACACAAACAATATTTGAATTTTGAATTCATTTGATGTTAATTATCTCAAAACTAGGAGCAGAAGGAGGAGAACCGCTACGATTTTTGATTTTATTTGTCAGTTTTAATTCACGGTTTTGTAGAGCTGTTTTTTTTGGTTGGAAAAAACATAAATTTGCTTAAACATTTTATCAAATTTTTTCTTGAAAATGATTTTACACGTTATAGTGCATTTTGAATGGGAACACACTGCTCTGATCTATTAATCGTGACGTTTTGGTATCTGTTGAGATTTTGTAAGACTGATCGAGAGTCTCAAAAATTTACCGATTTAAGAGAAAAGATTTCCTGATTTCAAACGGGTATGCTTTATTAAATGTGACGTTTCAGTCTCTATTGAGACAGTTTGATAAAGGTCACAGCAGAGACCGAAACGTCACATTTAATGAGGCTTATGCTTTGAAATGCGGAAATCTTTTCTTTTCATTCAAAATGCACCGCGAAAACATTCACCAAACCAAATTTAATGATATTTACAAATAAAAGGATTAAATGTGATTCTGCGCAGGCTCCGGATAGTAGTTACTAGCGGCTTAGCTACCTATATAAATATGAATTTTTTCTGTTGCTCTTTATAAATATCATTGAATTTTCTATGCTATTAATCACTTTGATGAAGATCTCAGCAATGACCGAAATATTACGATTAATAAATCAGACATTGAGTAATACTAAATTGTAAGAATTATCCACTTACAAAGTTGCAATTCAAGTAATTGATTGTAACTGCTGCAATAAAATGAGTTTACAAGTTAATTGGCTTTATCATTTCGAATCAAACGAATTTTATAACATTATCCTTGTGACATAGGCATAGGCATTGAGATTCAAAGGCGGAAGTGGCAGTGGATCGGTCACACTTTGAGCAAACCAGAGCGAAACATCGCCAAACAGGCTCTGTATTACAATCCTCAAGGAAGCATTGGGTTAGTCGACCATGTAGCACATGGAATCGATCAGTTGAGCAGGTGACCAGAGGAATAAATAAGTCCTGGCAAAAGCTAAAGACCGCTGCTCAGGATCACGCCTTGTGGAAGAGATCTGCTTCTGTCCTATAGGGAGGGAGCCTTAATAAGAATTTGATTTGAACTGATTCTTGTGACTGAATTGTATTGTTTGTTTGTAAAAGGTTGTTTTTGGTTTGAAGACGGTTATTCTGGGATTATAATAGTGCCTTATAGGCTTTGAGTAAAAAAGGTATAGAAGACGCGAATGGGGTTTAAATTAAGTATATATTTAGAGAAGGATGATATTATTAACTAAAATGAAATGTTTTTTTTTTATTTCAAACTAATTCATCAAGTTTGGAAAGTTCTTTTTTCCCAATTATGTAATTCACTAGTGAACAATAATTTAAATCATGCTTAATAGGTTGCCTTAAGGCTGATGCTCGGGATCGCGCCTTGTGGAAGAGAGTTGTTTCTGCCCTATGCCATATAGAGTTTCTTAACAGAAATTTGATTGAGGTTGAAACTAAATTGGGATTAAATTTAAACTGCGATTTAATTTCAAATTTATTTCAGAAATAAGCTTATTTAAACAATTAACATATCGAACTAAAATAAAATTTAAAACAAATTTTTCTTTTCAGAATACACGCTGAGCAAACATGAAATTTCACATATTTTCAAGATCACCAAAAACCGATGAGAACGAACAACGGCCGGAAGAATTATTGCATCCAAAACCGGACAAGGACAAATGCTATTCGCGACAAATAACAATCGAAGAAGAACCCGACTCCTTGGAAAGTATTATCAGCAATCCGTCAGCATTGCCGATCACTGTGGTCCGGAGTCGTCCTCCAAGCCTTTATAGATGTTCAACACATGGACGGACTATCAGCAGACAAAGCAGTTGCAGGTGTGTATTTAAGAAGAATAAAGAATATTTTATGCACAAGACAATTTTCATGAATATGGAAATATATTTCCTCAGCTACTTGTTAATTTCGAAGTTTTTTGTCTAAAAAAAAACTTTTCCAAAAATAGTGATCCTCTTCGATCGTACCAAAATAGCATTAGCAACAAGCTCCATTTCAGCACGTTTAATTGCTCTGCAGGACTGATCTTAAAATATACGATCAACAACAACATTTGCCATTATCAAGTTCTAATCTGTTGATCGAACAAATTTTAGCAAAATTAAATTTGCAAAAAGATCAGTAAATAATAAACACTTAGAGCAAAAAGCGATCAGAATAAGTATAGACGATCGATCGATTACTAAATAGGTGTTAAAAGAACACTAACACGGGTCACCAACTCGGTAATGATCTAATAAAAGCCGCTGATACTCGTGTCGCACACAAGAGATAAACATTTAATTAGCACCTGTTTCGAACGACTTCGAAAATCGTCTCGAAGTGATCGCGATTTTCTTCAAAATTTCGAAACGGTGGGGACTATGGTTTTCGCCATGCATATTTTACTTGATTTCAAGACTTTTTGAAGCGACGTTTTCGTCGTTTATCGATCAGTCTTGCTTGCACCACCCTGACATCAGATCAACAGGATCAGCAGCTCAAGATCGGAGATTTTGCAAGGAGCTTAATTCGTTCTGGTTGCAATTAATTGCAATTCGCGTGGAAATTATCGGGATTTAAGTTTGAGGAAAAAAAAGTGATAAAAATTTAAAAAACAAAAATGAATTTAGTTCCTGGTAAAAATGAAAACGGATCGGACTCACCGACGCAACAGGACGAACAAGCTCTATTAAATAACCATTGGCGGCATCCTGGCCTCAATGGACCGCCTTCAATTACATCACCCGGATTATACTATGAACCTTTGAAGGCTTCCGATGGCTCACTCGTTAAAAGGTATGGCCAACCATAAAATTGCATTTTCTTGAAAATAAGTCTTCGATTTACTCACATCGTTAGCACTGAATTTTAAATTGGACTCAGTTTTATTACGTTATATCGATATTTTTGCAATATTAAAAAATCTAAAGTAATGTTTAAAAATGTTTTGTGAGATTGTGTAAAATAGTGGGTGCCCAATGCCGATTTCAAGTCGAAAGTAAGCTGATTTATCATGCAAGAAAAGTAACTACTTTCGCGGCAGAAAATATCAAGCGCGTAGAATTTAGCTCAATTACCAAAATTCTTTCATCATTTTCAAATATTCATAAATTACGGGAATTTCGTGAATTTTACGAAAAATTAAATACTTTGTAAAGTTTCGGTAAACGGGGGTTTCCATTGCGGCGGCATAATAACTTACGATGGCACTACAGCCCAAATCGGGCCTAGACCTACTACACAATCCGCTGCTATCCTTTTCGGTTTAGTGACCGCTTTCTCCAGTTTGAAAATCTAAGCAGTGATTTGCTGTCTGCGTCAATAGTATTCTCATAGTGCTTCCTTGGTTTTCCAACAGGTCTGGTATAGTGTGCGTCATCCATCCGCTTCACAGGATCAGCCCATTGTAACTTCTTGAAGTTTATGGGGGTTGACACTTCTGAATTGTTGAAGATGGCATAGAATTCTTAATGTATCTTATTTTCCAGATCGTCTTATGAGAATCATCTGACTCGTTTGCTTTTTTTTCTGATCCTTTTGCCCCTAGAAAATTCGGTCCTTAAGACAACTCCTCCTCCCCCCTCTTTCATTTTCATATCACGTTTAACCACACAATGCTCGAAATCTTGTGCGATGGTCAAATCCATCCCGGATGCCGACGGGCGAAATCGTGCAAATCAACTATAGTGCGACTAAACGAAATTAGAAGAAGGATAATGGTAGCATATAAGACATATTATTTGGTACTACCAATAATTTAAAAAAAAAACGTGCGTAGGAAAACTAAACTTAAGCTATCTAAAAAGATTATGAAACCTGTTCTATGCTATGGCACTGAAACGTGGACACTAACTCAAGCATCCGAATAATTACTTCACGCCTTTGAAAAAAAAGGTCCTCAGAAGAATCCTCGAACCTGTAAAGGAAGACTGTCCTAAACTATTATCCCAAAAATTAGCGTGGTCTCTTAATCAGTTTGTTTGTGGCAGCTGGTTGAGGTACGCCTCAGTAGTCTACGGCGATTTTTGTTTTACGTTCTCGATCGAGTGAAAACGGGTTACACGGAGCGATAGTATCGATGATAGGAAAAAATCACACGGGGCCAAATATGGTGAATACGGTGGTTGGTTGATGCAATTTGTTACTTTTTTGGCCTTAAATTCGGTCACACAAATTGTACAATTTCATTAAAACCAATGCACTTAATTTTGTTCCTATTCATTTTTAAAGCTTTAATTTTGAACAAGACATTTTTATAGATACTCTAGCATGAGGTGAATAAAATTAGTTGATTGTTGCCACCCCTTCTGCCACTCCCCATACAAAATTTCTTAAGACCACAAAAATTTTTATTTCATCCAGAGTTTTGTATGATTGGGTATCATTCAACAGTCTACCTGATTCGCTGCAGAGTCGCTGTATACGGATGGCGCTCCTTTCCATATGTAGCTTGGCTACGGGGTTCGACGACTAGGCGGGTGTTTTTCAAGTTGAACATTATTTCTACCTTGCCCTCAGCGCTTGGTCACCAACCCCGCCGAGGCCAATGGTCATGAGTTGATCCAGTCTCTTGGGTGCAACAAAGTGTTTATAAATCGCTACGAAACACATCCAACCAAGCACGACATCCATCGCAGAAAATCACCAAATAAGGAAAAGGGAAATACAATGTGCTTGAGAGCCACCAACTGCTAAGCTTAAGTCAATTGATCAACTGCTCTGGATATTGCAAGCCTCTGCCCTCCTCACTCGCGAGCCACCGTTCCTTGACCATCCAACCATCATGAGACTCATAAATGGCCATTTTTGCATTCCCCCAATCCTCCAGCCAAACAAATGGAATTCCACCTCATCCGTACCACAGAAATCAATCAAATTAATAAACAAATAGATATACCTCATGCTGAAAAAGTATCCAGAACCTGCAATCCAGATGAAATACACCTAATAGACTGCAACTGAATTTTGGTGGTGTCATTTTGGAGGAGAGAGACGGAAGTGGCGATGGACATTAATTTTGAAGCGCTGATGGTTATACTTGCGCTCCGATGTCTGGACGTTCGGGAGATGAATGACTGTCTATATTTCACTGTATGCGTAGGAATACGGTTGACGGTAAACTCGTCCACGCGTTTAGTTTGACAAGTGTTTCCGGGAGAATTGTTAAGTGGAGGAATGAGTGATCTAAGTTCCGCACTACATTTACCATGAATGTAGCGATAGTAAATACTGAGTACTCCAATGTTCCTGCGATACTCGACGGAGCCAACAGAAATCGGTGTTAGAGTAGGCGATAGAACAGAACCCTGAGGGACACCGGAATTAGTTAGAAAAGAGAAAGAAGTAACGCCATCTAATACCACTCGTATAGTGCGTTCGGACAAAAAACTCTCAATCCATCGAATGAGGGTAGCATCGAGGCCAATGGCCATTAGCTTAACAAGGAGACATTCGTGCCAAACTCTGTCAAAAGCTTTTGCAATATCAAGAGCAAGATCTTGGCCTTCGCCGTATTTTTGTAAGCAAGAGTTCCAACGTTCCGTCAGGTAGACCAAGAGATCTCTCGTCGACCTTCCAGAACGGAAACCGTATCGGCGATCGTGGATAAGCTGTTTATTCTCGAGATAGTGAATGATTTTGGATTGACAGAGGTTACCATCTCTTTCGAGAGCACTGGAGTGATGGCTATCGGGCGGTAATTAGCGGGGCTCGCTTTGCTTCTTTTCTTGGGAATTGGGTGAGCATTCGCAACTTTCTACAAACGTGGAAAGCACCCAGAAGAGTAAGATAGATGAAAAAGATTTGCGAAGGGGCTTAGTCAGAGAAGAGGAGCACATTTTAAGGGTAATGGGGGGAATGCCATCAGGGCTAGCGGACTTGTGAACATTGAGCTTTTGCAGGATCCTGAATATGAGACGCTTGCGGAAATCGAGCGGAGGCTGCGAAAAACCTGATGGTGTTGCGATAGGAGGGGTGTGCTTTGAAAGTGGTCGCGTGGAGTTTGTCGCGAAACTTACTGCCAATATGTTAGCTTACTCAACCGGATCAATAACGGTACGGCCGCCATTAACGAGAGGTGGTATTAATGAAGAGAAGAAATTATTGTTGACTGTTTCGACACAAGAGCAGAAAGATCTTGAGCCTTTTGGGCTCTGAAGGACCTTCTGCCAAAAATTCTGGTCGTGATCAAATTTAACACGTTTAAAGATAGATTTGCAGGAATTTGCAGCTCTCTGTTAGCTAGACTTGGAAAATTTTGAAACGATTGTTTCTTAGTCCGAATTGCCGCAAGACATTTGTTTTTTGAACCAAGAGTCTTTTGACGGCCGGATTTTTTTTTGACTAGAAGATACATAGAGCTTCATACCTTTCAGGATGGCCTCGGTGACAAGTTTACAGGCTTCATCAAAGTCATTCGAATCGAAGCACAATTTCCAATTGAATGCATTGAAAAACTCGTTTAGCGCCCTCAATTGGCTCTTTTAAAATGGTAAGCAGTTCTGCGGGGTGCCTTAACTGGCAGCGGTTTTATTACTACAATCGGAAATTTCACACGAATCAAAAAGTGGTCCGTATTTCTAATTGGGATGTGGATATTACAGAGAGAGAGAGAGAGAGAGATAGTATTGCTTAGGTTGGCTTGTGAGAAGTAAATCAAGAAGATTGGAGAATTTATTTGCAATATCTGGTAAACGAGAAGGCTCATTTACCAGCTCTGTTAGACCGTTTAACGAGGTAGAGATCAGTATCACGTCCACAGCACAGTTCACCAAGTAAAATAACTCTGTATATTGCCTGGGCTAACAGGTTTTTCATTAGAGACCTCTAAAATTTGACGTCATTAGGAAGGAAGCACTCGTGTCTGGGAGAGGAAACGCATGTGTGTTTTCAAAACCAAGCCGCATATTTAGCTGAGTTATATTACTGGGTATACTGTGATCACGTTGCTCTTGGTCCGCGTACAGCAGGAATATTTAAGTCAGACAGTGTTATGAGCATTGAAATCGCCCGCGATAACGATTTCAGCGTCAAGGTGTGCAGTGAACATGGACTGCATAGATTCAGACAAACCATTTAGCTCACTAGCTGTTTTAGCTACATTCAATGCTTCTATAAACGCAACAAAAATACAAGATATGTCCTTAGATTAAAAGTTTTATTCAGATATAATTGAATTCCGAATTGGATCAGGTACTTAATGCGGAACCAATTGGAAAGATAGATCATCGTGGATGTAGAGAGCGATTCCTCGCTGGCGAAAAAATCCTGGAATAAGGTGATATCCGGGATCAGAATAAAACTGCTCACTTCTTGGTAGCACCTTGCACTCGCCAAGTGCTAGTATTTCTGGCTTTGATTTTTGGGTGTAAGTGTACAGGGAGAGATAAGCAGAACTCAATCGCTGAACGTTGACCTGGTCGATTGTAAAAGTTGCCATTAAAATTTATAAGGGTGTACAAAAAATAAATGTATATATAGAGAAAAAAAGGACTTGAATTTAAAATTAAAAATTTGAAAATAAACAGAGAACAAATTAAAAAACATAGAAGAATTATAATTGGGCGTAAAGTCTACAAAATGTTTGATATTGATTTTAAAATTTGAAGCTTAACAATTTTTGTCGGAATTTATGGCATTTGTATGGGAGGTGGCAGAGAAAATGGGATGTTTTGGATTATTTTGAATCTGCTTATAAACATTCTAATCACATTGCTTTGTTACTCATATGTTCGAAGGAGAAATACTTTTCTTGAATTTTTGATACAAAAATTTGTATAGGAGGTGGTAGACGGAGTGAAGCAAAGTTCATATATTTTTTTTAGCAAGGTACCTTTTCTAGTTTCAATGAAAATCGATTAAATGCATTTAGCAAAATTGTGCATTTGTATGGGAGGGAGTAGAAGGAGTATTCGAATTACAACAAAATTTTTTGACATCAATTTTATTTGTAATAGAATACTTTTCTCAAAAATTTAAGTGGATAGCTTCGGCGGTTTCGCAGGAAAAACAATTTAGCTAAAATTCCGAAATTTCGTGAAATTTGTATGGGAGGGGGTAGAGAGAGTGACGTGAAGTTGATAGTCTTTACAAAATTAGTTACAATTGCAATAAAATTTAATTTTGACAGAAATTGGTTCTTTTAGCTTTGTTAGTTGCAATGCAAACTGAATAAATGCATTTCTGAAAATTGTGCATTTGTATGGGAAGGGGTAGAAGGAGTAAAGGGATCAGATATATTTTTTGATGTTAATGATATTTTTATCATTATACTATCACCTAATTTTCAAGTCAATTGCTGAAATGGTTTCGGAGAAAAATCAATTTCCTTAAATTTCGAAATTTCGTGAATTTGTATGGGACGGGGTAGAAGGAGTGGGGGTATGTGATCCGTTCACGAGCTTAAGGTTACTTTTTTTCTAAAAATGACAAAAAAAAAATTTCAGTACAATAGGTCAAAGCTTTCGAGAGTTATATTGTAGACGGATGGACAGACGGATAGACGGTCATTCGGAACCGAGGTTTTTGTGCGACAACAAATATTTCTGTATCCTTGGCGACTCTGTGCGAGCATTATTTTTGAGCGTTACAAACGGTATGGCACACACGATATACTCACAGATTTCATCTAGAGTCTACTTCTTCTACAATGGCACTACAGCCCAAATCGGACCTTGGCCTCCTGACATTCAGGTTCCTTAACATTTTTCATTATCTATTGCGGAAGGGTTGTTAGCCCTTCGCACAACCCTCTATCTATGAATTTTTCATTTTCGTAGATTGAGGTAACGAAGGTATACTCAAGCAAGTAGTGCGCTAGAACTATGCGCCGACCTGGATTTGAACTCACGACCTTCGCATCATAAGACCAACACGCCACCTACTAGGCTACACCCTAGCTAGCATCTAGAGTATAACAATATAAAACGGAGAAACGATTCGAGACAAAAACAGCAAAAATTTTTTTTTTAGTAAATTTATTCTAAATGTGATCTTTTCTAACAACTATTGACAAAGCTGAACAATCTCAAAGTTCTTAGCAAACCAGTTTGCATCTCATCTAGTTCAGACGACATTGACAATGACCTACCAAGCCTGCTTCCCATAACGATATGCATAAATCTTGTACAATTCTAGAAAAAATTCCTAAAGTGTAATAAGTTACATCCGCGCAATGCACTTGACTTTGCTTTGCTATCATTTCAGATCGTAGGTGTTAACAAGATTCCTAATTAGCGTAATGGCATGATCTTGAGAGAGGCTAAGCTACAAGCTCTACTATAAAAAGCCCTCCATGCTTGTCGACTTGCATATACAAAACCTCAACACACACTTTACGAACAATTGCCAATGATAATCATCAGCATTATCATCAATATAAAACCTCCTGGCTTTGTTTAGTGCGATACCGCCATCGCTCAAAAAGCGACGATTCCTACAGTTTAGGTGTGATAAGTTTGATATTTAAATTGGGTCCGATTTAAACGGTGAAGGTTAGAAAGTGTCCGCACACTTACATGTGTTTCGAATTCAAAACATCGCTCAGAACACAAAGTTCTACGCGTATAGCATATGAGTGATTTTTTTTTTTGATTGGCATTCGCGGAAATAATTTGAATTTGCACTCTTGAGGCTTGGATGAAATCAGTAAGTGCAGCACGCCAATGGAATTAAATGGGTTCGATTGGCACGAGACCTCTAATTGAAATATTTCAGACCGCGGTGTTTTTTTAACATTTCAGAACTAATAATAATTAGATGATTACAAATTAGTCCAAGCCGGAAAATAATGCTTATGGAGAGTTATTAGGATTAGTTGCCATTTTGCAAAATGTAGTAAAATGTTTCGAGCTGTTCGCTTAATGTCGTGTTGAGATGGCAGGCTGATCTGCAAACTCATCACAGATAGATTATCCAGAAGTACTGCGAAAAGGAAATTTTTAATAAATTATAAAAAGAACGAGAGTTATCATGTATCGGAACAGACACCAATCAATTATTAAGGTAACCAAAACACTTGCATGATTTCCTATTGGCTTGAAGTAGCGGTTTTTGTACATCTTGAACTCTTGAATGCTTTATGCAATCGAATTGCAATCCAGCGCCCCTTAATTTTCAACAGAATTATTCAAAAACAAATTATGTAATTTTGTTGACGATAAGATAAATCGCACATATAGATGTCTAAAGTGTCTGCAGTTTATTTACACATCTCTCGAGCATTCAACTACGTTATAAAGTAGTACTCGTATCTCAAGATCATCGAGTTAACCCGCACCCAACTTTACTTTATCTCGAAATTTTCACAAATGAAAGTAAAACTAATTGCTATCAATTCAAACAATGTCATCAAATTGTTAAGTTGATTTTACTATCTGGATGTATCGTGGCCGAATCGCATTGAATCTGATAAAAATTTAAGTGCCGAATTATGATTCGAAACAGATTTATATCGGGAGGGGGCCTCACCCCAATTAAGACAAGAATACGACAATCGAGTTTGAAATTAACGAGACAATTGCTTGCTTTCATGTTACTTTCCAAGTGATAAGAATCAGAATAATCGCTTAATTTTATTCGACAGTAAAAATTGGAAAATAATTTGATATTTTCCAATATTTTAACGTATATTGTAATCGTAAAAAAATTCTCTGGAAAGGTGAAAGGATACCGAAGCCCTAACTAGCTTTATTTTGAAGTTCATAGCCCAGCGTTACTTTCATCTTGGATTACGACCAGGCTCAGCTATGTTCCTGTGAAATCAAAACACTGTGTTTTTCTTCT
Source organism: Chorisops tibialis (assembly GCA_963669355.1). Classification (NCBI taxonomy): domain Eukaryota; kingdom Metazoa; phylum Arthropoda; class Insecta; order Diptera; family Stratiomyidae; genus Chorisops; species Chorisops tibialis. The sequence continues at coordinate 10,277,593 of OY770262.1, read as the reverse complement.
TTTACTTTATTATTTTAATAATAAAGTATTGTGATCGGCTTGGGAAAAAAAAATTTGCTGAAATTGCCCTGAAATTTTGTTTTTTCGCGTTGAAATGACTAAATTAGCCTAAAAATGCAAAAAAAAAAATCCGTCTGTCTGTACGCCGTCCGCCGTACGCCGGTGTGTACGTTCAGCGCACATTAACTCCCAAACTCTTCAAGATAGAAAAGTTCATTTTTGGGGGGATTGTAGATCGTTGCGGATCTCAGGCTGATACCCATTTTGGGGGGTGTACGTGTTAAGGGGATGCGGGGGGAGCGCTTAAACCGAAAAATAGGAATTCAAGTATCCCAACCATGGTTACAGCTAGGAAACTAGAAATCAACATACATATAGAGGGGTTTGTGGGACAACTTTTAAAAACAATTTAATTTTTTTATCCATTTGGATGCAAAAAGGGGGGGGGGGGGCTAAGAACCAATCGTCGGCCGAATTTTTTTTTCAAATGAATATATCTTCGAAATTACTTACCACAAAAACTTGATATTTTGAGACCATTAAGATGGCATATAGTTCCATTGGAATCGGTTTACAAAGTGGCTAATTATTATAAGGGGGAGGGTCAGGGGGGTTGCAAAGAAAAACACTTCTCAACTATCTCTTAAGCTATGTAATTGAAACTTGAAACGTATACTAAGTTTTACTAGCAAAATATGAAAAAAATATAACATGTGGACATAAAAGTAGTAGGGGGGGGGGGGGGAATGGGAGCATTTCAAAAATGGCGCACTTTCCAAAAGTATAAATCGGTATATCTCAAAATTGAGTACAGATATCAAATCAAAAATTTTTCCAGATTATAGAACTATATAGCTTTTAATTTTGGTAAAAATTTAAGTTGTGGGGTGTAAGGGGAGGGAGGTGGTAACCAAAAATGTCGAAAATTTTGAGTGATTTTTTAAGGGCTCTGGTAAAAGATACAAAGTTTAAATTTTCCATGTGGATATATCTATTTGTTGTACATACAGAAAAAATAATAAAAATTCCACAATTGTTATGCACTGACCTCCCTGGTCTACTGTGCACAAGGTGTTTCATGTGCAATGAAAAAACCATATGAACTGAAAATTTTTGAATGAAACTTAAAGATAGAAACTTGAAAATTTGCGAAATGTATTTAAACTTTTTTTTTAAAAGAATGAAATATTAACTGGTCGAATACCTTGAAAGCTTCTACCCCCTCCCATACAAAATTATTTTTTCGACCATTTTTAAGAAATTAATTATCACGTAATTAGTAAAAGCTATCAATTGGAAGTTTTGCACAAAATCTTTTGCAAATTGCTGAAACGGAACTGCGTCAAAATTTTTGAGATCACACTTGCCATTCTACCCCCTCCTATACAAAAGTATGATTTCGACCAATTTCAATCAAACAACTGCTAACCAACAAATTAAAAGCTACGAACTTAAAATTTTGTAAGAGCACCTTACAAAAGAAATGAAATAAAACTGCATTACAATTTTTACATTTCCCTTACCTCCTCTACCCCCTCCCATACAAATGATTGGTTTCGCGAATGAAATTTTATGAAAATTCTATGCAACTTCGTCTATGAAACTTACATTCTATGCCGAGAATATTGGACGTAATTGAAGCAATCAATTGAAAAATTATTGACATTCACCCACCCTTAATATCACCCCTCCCTCCTCCCTCATAAAAACACAAACTAGCATAAACGAATGAAATATTGATTACGTGTACTGGAGCTATTGATCGTATTCGCAACTAAGTGTTGAATTGGCATCATCCCTGCCCTAAAGGGGGTTGCACTTGTGAAAGGGGGTTCCACTTGTGAAAGGGGGTTCCACTTAGTCTTCCCTAACCACTTTAACTTGCATACTGACTTTCCATGCATCTTTAACTTGTCCCAAAAATAATTAAGTTGCATCCAACTTGTTGGCAGTTTATTTGTTTTTAATTTCTTCTCTGTTTATTTTCAACTTTTTAATTTTTAATTCAAGTCTTTTTTTTATTTTTTTTATTTTTTGTACACCCTTATAATTTTTAATGGCAACTTTTACAATCGACCAGGTCAATGTTCGGGGATTGAGTTCTGCTCACCTCTCCCTGTACACTTACACCCAAAAATCAAAGCCAGAAATATTAGCGCTTGGCGAGTGCAAGGTGCTACCAAGAAGTGAGCAGTTTTATTCTGATCCCGGATATCACCTTATCCCAGCATTTTTTCGCCAGCGGGGGATCGCTCTCTACATCCACGATGATGTATCTTTCCAATTGGTTCCGCATTTAGGTACCTGCTCCAATCCGGAATTCAATTATATCTGGATAAAACTTTTAATCCAGTTGCATATCTTGCATTTTTGTTATGTTTGTAGAAGTATTGAATGCAGCTAAAACAGCTAGTTAGTTAAATGGTTTGTCTGAATCTATGCAGTCCATTTATACTGCACACCCTGACGCTGAAATCATTATCCCGGGCGATTTCAATGTTCACAACACTGGCTGGCTTCAATATTCTTCCTGCAAGGACCAAGAGGGACTGAGCTCTTTGCCTCGTTAAACGGCCTAACATAGCTGGTTAAGCAGCTTACTCGTTTACCAGACATTGCAAGTCAATTCTCCAATCTTCTTGATTTATTTCTCAGCAGCCAACCTGAGAAATACTTCCTCTCTGTAATATCTATTTCACCAATTGGTAATACGGATCACTTCTTGATTCGTCCACAATTTTCTGTTACAACACTAAAACCACTGCCAGCTAAGGCACCCCGCAGAACTGTTTGGCATTTTAAAAGAGCCAATTGGAGGGCGCTGAACGATTTCTTCAATGGCTTCAATTGGAAATTGTGCTTTGGTTCTAATGACTTCTAAAGCCTGTAAACTGTCACCGAGACCATCCTGAATGGTATGAAGCTCTACATACCGTCTAGTCAAAAGAGAATCCGGCCCTGAAGGACTCTTGGTACACAAGTGAATGTCTCGCGATAATTCAGGCTAAGGAACAATCGTTTCAAAATTTTCCAACTCCAGCTAACAGAGAGCTTTATAATGCATCAAAAAATTCCTGCAAATCTATCTTTAAACGTGTTAAATTTGATCACGACTAAAAACTTTGGCGGAAGATCCTTCAGAGTCCAAAAAGCTCAAGGTCTTTCTGGTCTTTTTTCAAAACAGTCAACAATAATTTCATCTCTTCATCAACACCAGCACTCGTTGATGGCGATCGTTATTGATCTGGTTGAGAAAGCTAACATATCGGCAGTAAGTTTCGTGAGAAACTCCACGCTCCAAACCAAATCCCTCCTACACCACAACACCATCAGGTTTATCGCTGCCTCCGCTTCATTTCCGCACGCGTCTCATATTCAGGATCCTGCAGTAGCTCGATATTTACAAGTCCGCTGGCCCTTATAACATTACCCTTAAAATGTGCTCCTCTTCTCTGACTAAGTCCCTTCGCGATCTTTTTCTATCTTACTCTTCTGGGTGCTTTCCACGATTGTGAAAAGTCGCGAATGTTCAGCCGATTCCCAAGAAAGATAGCATAGTGAACCCCGCTATCTACCATCCTCTAGCCGTCACTTTAGTGCCCTTGAAAGTGATGGAAACTGCTGTCAATCGCAAAATCATTCACTATCTCGAGGATAAACAGCTTATCCACGATTTCCAATACGGTTTCCGTTCTGCAAGGTCGACTGGAGATTGCTTGGTCTACTTGACGGAACTAACTAAATACAGCGAAGGTCAAGTTCTTTCTCTTGACATCGCAAAAGCTTTTGACTTAAGTTTGGCATGAATGTCTCCTTGTTAAGCCAACGGTCATTGGCCTTGATGCTACCCTCATTCGATGGATTGGGAGTTTCCTGTCCAAACGCACTATAAGAATGGTATTAGATGGCGTTACTTTTCCTCTTTCTCAACTAATTCTGGTGTCCCTCAAGATTCTGTCCTATCGCCTACTCTGTTTTTAGTATTTATGAACGACCTTTTGTCTTCTACTCTCAATCCAATTCATAGTTTTGCAGATGACAGTACTTTAGATAACACTATGAATTTAACTCTACTGCGGATTCTCACAAGCAGTATATTGCTTCCAAACCCAGGAAGTTATTCAGTTTGCTGGGCTCTGACTTCGACTTAATCCTGGAATAGGGCAGGAAAAATAGAGTAAAGTTCAACGCTGCTAAAACACAGGCCTGTTATCTTTCCCTTAAACGTGATGTTCCAGCGTCGTCGTCTAGTTTAGCTCTTAATGGCGCACCAATTAGCTCTTTAGACGAGTTTATCGTACTAGGCGTAAATTTCAATAACCGTCTTGATTGCAGCAAACATATCGTGGATATTGCCCACCTAGGAATTCTTCGCAAATGCCTCACGACTTAGCTACCATGTACAAGGCATTCGACCTCGTTTAGAGTACAATTTGCATTTATGGGCTCTGGCACCTAAAACACACCTTGCGCTGCTCAATCGAATAATAAAGTTTCGCCCGACTTGTTGGCAGTTTATTTTTAAATAAACGTAACACAAAACATAACAGGGCTACGATTGCGCGTAAAGCGCAATCTTACGATACTCTAGATGAAATAGAATTTTTTGTGATCCCAAGAAATTTTGGATGGGGAGTGTTAGAAGGGATGATAGCATTGTACTAATTTTTTCGACATCATGCTAAAGTAGCTATGAAAATGTTTTATACAAAATGCTTACTCCAAAAACTGAATGGGAACTGAGAAAATTAGTGAGTTTGATTTAGTGAAAATGTGCAGTTTGTATGGGAGGTGGTAGAAAGAGTGGGGGGATTTTGATGATTTTTTCAGAAATAACTAGGAATATTATAAAATTGGCATCCCTTAAATTTCAGACTAGTGCCATTCATAATTTTCAAGAAAATCGATTTTTTGTGAAGTTGTGAAACTGTGTCATATTGTATGGGAGAGGATAGAAGTAGTGAAGCAAATCAAATATTTTTTTTTTCACCTTAGTAATAATATTAATTAAATATTTATTACAAAATATGAGCTCAACAAATGTTATATGTTCTGAGAAAATCGGCTTAGAGCATTTCAGGAAAAAGTGTAGTTTGTATGGGAGGGGGTGGAAGGAAAGGGAGGAAGCAAATAATTTTTGTACTGTAGATTTAAATCATTAAAAAAGTAATATATACCAAAATTGAGACCAATAGCTTTTATACTTTTTGAGTAAATCCATTTATTGTCAAATTGCAAAATTGTGTCATTTTGTATGGGAGGGGGTAGAAGGGGTGAAGCTAATCATCTCATTTTTTTTGACCTTACTAACAATTTTAAATAAGTATTTGGTGCACAATTTCAGCCCGCTGAATTTTATAAGCACTGAAGAAATTGGCTTAGAGTAATTCATGATAAGTACAGTTTGTATGGGAGGTGGTAGAAGGAGGGGGAGGACACGCACAATTTTTATATGATAGATTGACATTATCATAAAAGTAATATATTCTGAATTTCAGGCCAATAACTTTTATACTTTTTGAGCAAATCCGTTTATTGTCAAATTGCGTAATTGTGTCATTTTGTATGGGAGAGGGTAGAAGGGGTGGAGCGATTTGGCCCGTTCACGAACTTGACCTTACTTTTTTGTCAAAAACGACGTGTACAAAATTTGAACTTTCTAGCTCAACGCGTTCTCAAGCTAGAGAGCGCACGGACGGACGGACGGACGGACGGACGGACATCCGGTTTTGAAATTTTTGAGTGATAATATTAACTTCTGTATTCATCATTTTTTTCTCCGAGCCTTTTTTCTTGGCGTTACAAACCTTAGAGCGAACTTATAATACTCTCAGATTCCATCTAGAGTATAAAAACTTTAATCTTATTAAGATACATTGGGCCATAGACAATAATACCTGTGATACACTGCTGGTAGACAATACCTGGTATTGACAATACCATCTGTGTATCACTCAATACCAAGCATATACGTGGCTTACAACCTGATATAAACGTGGTATTGAGACCTTTCTTAGTATACGAAATTCGCAAATCTTGCATACGATGAAAGGAAGGATTTAAGTACATAATATAGCAGGTACTTAAACCTTTATGAGCCGCTGTGATTACATTTGATTTATATCTTAGCTAAATTTCCCTGTGCATTCGTGATTAGGGCTATCAAATATCAAAATTTCAAATTCAAATTCATGAAAATCGTTGCCATCATTAACGAAACCAAACGTTGCCATACGAATTAGTGATTTAATTGATGTGGCGAATATTTCAATGCAGAAATTGCGTACGATTTTGCACACTTTTTATGAAATATGGTGCAATGTTTCAGTTTCACAGTTTCAGGGACAGTTTATGTCAAACCATACTACGTATGAGCAGTGTATCAGCCTTCCTAGTATGCTATACCAATATGCAATACCAGCTATTGTATACCAGCAGTGTATCAGATCTATAAGGCGGTAATCCTGGCTTTACAGTCATCTCAAATACGACCAAAGCTCTAAATCAACAAAAATAATGTCCATCGCCACTTCCGTCTCTCTTCCCAAAATTCCCATAACCTTACCGAATTTCATCCTCTTCCTATACCGACGTAACTGTGCAATGCATTAAAGGGTGACCCCCTAAAAAAAAAATTGGTTAATTTTGGATATTTGGCTAATTCATTAGAACTCAATTGAATAAATTTAAATTGTTTTCGCTGTTTTTCAGGAGTCGAAATATACGGCCGGGCAGCGTGCGACGATACCGAAAACGAGCAATTTTGAAAAATGGCGACTGCAACGTTCTTCAGTCGAGCCTGTCTGGAAGACGATTGCGATTTCTTCAGGATGTCTTCACGACGCTTGTCGATTCGCAATGGCGTTGGACGCTTCTGATATTCGCCCTAAGCTTCTTTCTATCCTGGCTGGGATTCGCTGTAATCTGGTGGTTGATTTCTATTACGCATGGTGATCTCGAAGATATGCACATGCCAGCGAATCAAGGTAAAACCGTTTTCGAAATATCGGGCAATACCAAATTCAAATCCCGATTCTTTCACAGCTGACAATGGTTGGACTCCTTGCGTCCTTAACATTCAGTCGTTCACATCATGCTTCCTATTTTCCATCGAAACGCAGCACACTATCGGCTACGGTGTCCGAACTACTACCGAGGAATGTCCCGAAGCGATTTTCATGATGTGCTTCCAATCGATCTTTGGAATGATGATCCAGGCCTTTATGGTGGGAATTGTCTTTGCGAAAATGACGCGATCGAAGCAACGTACGCAAACGCTTCTGTTTTCGCGAAAGGCAGTGATTTGTCAACGCGATGGTGATCTCTACTTTATGTTTCGCGTTGGCGATATGCGGAAGAGTCATATAATCGGGGCAAATATTCGCGCGCAAATCATCCGGACGAAGACGACAAAGGAGGGCGAAATACTGACCACACATCATTCCGAAATGGAATTGGGAATGGACGAATGCGGATCGGATTTGTTCTTTATTTGGCCGATGACTGTGATGCATAAGATCGATGAAAATTCGCCACTGTATAGTATTTCGGCAACGGATATGTTCTACGATAAGTTCGAGATAGTTGTTATCCTCGAAGGCACTGTCGAGTCGACGGGTCAAACGACACAGGCACGATCCAGCTATTTGAACAGTGAAATTAAGTGGGGACATCGGTTCGATCCGGTCGTGAATTACAATAAGGATAGGCAGGCTTACGATATAAATTATTCGAAATTTGACGAAACCACATCGGTCGATACGCCGCTGTGCAGTGCACGGGAATTGGAAGCATTCAAAACTAATTTAGGAACGCCAGGTAAGCAGAGTTTTAAATATAAATCTGAGAAGATTTGAAAATTTCCTTTTTTTTTAAAGTTAAGTAATTGTTTTGTTTTGTGTGCTAAATTGTAATTGTTTCGTAATTATTTCAGAAGAGACAACATTTGCAGTGCGACAACAGTCGTATGCACCATCAGAAGCTTAAAATAATAATTTTATCGTTTAATTTTATTGTGCAAATTGTGCGCCGTCTTGTTTCGTCCTAGGCAATAAGTTTAGACAATTTTATTGTAAGGAATTTAATTAAAATGGAATTTGAAATGGAATTTAATTTGTTCTCTTTTTAATTTTCAGAGTTTGATAATAAATCAAGTCCGGTAGTTTCATATTCACCATATTTAACTGTCATGTCTGTTGATCAAATTCTACCAAGAATCGATGAAAAACCACGACAAAAAGTTCGCCGAGCTGCGAGTGCCCCGTGCGAAATTAAACATAAAAAATCCCTTTATGCTCCGCTTATTCCTAAATGGAATTACACTTAAGACAATTTAGGTTTAATGAAATTTAAGAACATTTTCTAAAATGTTAAGTTAATTGATCGAAATGTCCTTTAAGATGTACCTAAGGAATTGAGAATTTTAGAGAAATTGTTTTTAATTTAAAAAGAAAATAAAAATAATGAAATAAAATTATTGTGATAAACTTCAAAAATATGTTTTTAAATTTAATAAGAGGTTTTGTAATTTGCTTCTGAATTTTTTTCACAATTTTTCCAAAATTTGTAAGTCTTGCATGAAATGCGAGATTCGGAGTACTACTTGTAAAGGGTGCTTTGTTTTAAAGGCGAAAAACTTTAAGTTGGCAACACTGTTTTATGTGACAGCCGATTTGACAGTTCCTGGTTATTTTTGGGTTAGTTTGGTTTTGCAATTCATCAAGAATAGACTCACACCAGAAGCTAGGGTGTAGCCTAGTGGGTAGCGTATTGGTCTACAATTCGAAGGTCGTGAGTTCAAATCCTGGTCGACACAATATATAAGTCATTTGGGACCACTTCTATTTATCCTGGTCATTAACGATGCAGCCTCTGTTTTTAAATATTCGGAAGTACTCATCTATGCTGATGACATTAAAATCTTTAGGTCTATTAGTTCTAACTCAGATAATCTTCTTCAGGAGGATTTGTTAAATTTTAGTAACTGGTGCCGCAATAATGGCCTTCGATTCAATTTGGATAAATGTCATGTAATGTCATTTACTCGGAAATTCTCACCGTTTGTAGTAACTTACAGTCTCAATGACTGTATTTTAGATCGTGTTAATTCAGTTATTGACTTAGGCGTTACATTTGACCAAAAGATTGATTTTGGTTTGCATATAAATAAGATTGTGCAAAAGGGTAATTCTATGCTGGGTTTCACCACTCGCTTATCCAAGGAATTTAACAATTCCTTTGTTAGGTTGAGTCTGTATAACACCTTTGTCAGATCTCATCTTGAGTATGCTTCTCGAATTTTGTCTCCCTATTATGATGTGCATATTGGCAAAATTGAATCTATTCAGCGCAAATTTGTGAGAATTGCATTATGTCACCTTAATTGGAATGACAGAGTTCGTCTTCCTCCTTATATTGACCGGCTTCAGTTGCTAAATATGTCATCACTCTCGAGACGACGTGAAGTTGCTGACGTAGTTTTTGCTCATCAACTTCTCACTGGGGTGGTTGATTTCTCCTCACTTTTGGGTTTGATGCAATTTGCTGTTAGTCAATTTTTACCGAGGCATCCTAGATTGTTGAAGATTTGCTTTCACCGGACTAACTATGGTATGAGTGAACCGATCTCGCGTCTTGCAAGAGAAGTTAACGAGAATATTGATGTATTTGACTTCTCTATAGATAAAGTATGTTTAAGACGCAGACTTAACGCTAGTTGACACTAATTTATGTTAGTTTTTGTATATTTATTTTGTGCTCTGTTTATTAATGTGTTGGTGTAGGGATATTGACGTTTGTTTTGTCCCTTTACTAAATGATGAGCCAAAGGATAAAATGATTTCGATCTTTATACTGGAATCGATTTTAGGGCAATTCCTTGCATCAAGGAATCGTGATAGTGATGATCAACGCGTTATCAAGCTAGAGAGGACACGGACGGACAGACGGACGGACGGACATCCGGTTTTGAGATTTTTGAGTGATTATATTAACTTCTGTATCATTCATTTTTTTCTCCGAGCCTTATTTCTTAGCGTTACAAACATTGTGGCAAACTTATAATACTCTCAGATTTCATCTAGAGTATAAACATAACAGGGCTACGATTGCGCATAAAGCGCAATCTTACGATACTCTAGATGAAATTGAATTTTTTTTCATCCCAAGAAATTTTGGATGGGGAGTGTTAGAAGGGGTGATAGCATTGAACTAATTTTTCCCCATCATGCTAAAGTAGCTATAAAAATGTTTTATACAAAATGATTACTCCAAAAATTTAATGGGGACTGAGAAAATTAGTGAGTTAGATTTAGTGAAAATGTGCAGTTTGTATGGGAGGTGGTAGAAAGAGTGGGGGGATTTTAGTGATTTTTTTCAGAAATAACGAGGAATATTATAAAATTGACAACCCTTAAATTTCAGATTAGTACCATTCATACTTTTCAAGAAAATCGATTTTTTGTGAAGTTGTGAAACTGTGTCATATTGTATGGGAGGGGGTAGAAGCAGTGAAGCTAATCAAATATTTTTTTCTGATCTTAGTGATATTACTAATTAAGTATTTATTACAAAATGTGAGCTCTATAAATGTTATAAGTTCTGAGAAAATCGTCTTAGAGCATTTCATGAAAAAGTGCAGTTTGTATGGGAGGGGGTGGAAGGAGAGGGAGGACGCAAATAATTTTTCTATTGTAGATTTATACCATTATGAAAATAATATATCCCAAAACTCAGACTAATAGCTTTTATACTTTTCGAGTAAATTAATTTATTGTTAAATTGCGAATTTGCGTCATTTTGTATGGGAGGGGGTAGAAGGGGTGAAGCTAATCGTCTAATTTTTTTTCGCCTTACTAACAATTTTAAATAAATATTTGGTGCACAATTTCAGCCCGCTAAATTTTATACGCACTGAGTAAATTGGCTTAGAGTAATTCATGACAAGTACAGTTTGTATGGGAGGTGGTAGAAGGAGGGGGAGGACATGCATAATTTTTATACGGTGGATTGATATTATTATAAAAGTAATATATTCCAAATTTCAGGCTAATAGCTTTTATACTTTTTGAGCAAATCCTTTAATTGTTAAATTGCGCAATTGTGTTATTTTGTATGGGAGGGGGTAGAAGGGGTGGAGCGATTTGGCCCGTTCACGAACTTGATCTTACTTTTTTTTCAAAAACGACGTGTACAAAATTTGAACAATCTAGCTCAACGCGTTCTCAAACTAGAGAGCGAACAGACGGACGGACGGACGGACGGACGGACAGACGGACAGACGGACGGACGGACAGACGGACAGACGGACAGACGGACAGACGGACAGACGGACATCCGGTTTTGAGATTTTTGAGTGATAACATTAACTTCTGTATCATTCATTTTTTTCTCCGAGCCTTATTTCTTGGCGTTACAAACCTTAGAGCAAACTTATAATACTCTCAGATTCCATCTAGAGTATAAAAATGCAAATCAAAATTACAGACACCGGGTGTGCTAAATTCGTGACCACCACTGTATATAAATTTAAAAATTATTTCTAATGAATAGCGTTTCAATCATCTTTGAATAATAAAAAACTTTTTTTTTTGCCAATTGCTTTCTTACTTAGGACTGCACTGGTGCTATCACAGAAATTTTCCAATTTTTATCCAAGCTTTCTACCATTACCTTCCATCTTTCACTCGTTTCTCGTAGAGTAAAACAGCTTCCACAATTCATTCCACTGTCTTCGCTAAATCAACTTTAATTACACTGCGCGAGCGCACTCGAATTTGAAATTTTTTTTGTTACGAACAGGTATGAAGTTGTTTTTCTTCTTTGAAGGTGAGACATTAGATTAGGAGTTTTGATTGATACCTCTGCCCAAAATGCCCAGTAGTTCCGTTAAAAGTTGATTCCGATCCAAGATTCCAGAGCGAGTCTATCTATCGACGGACCGTGTTTGGGATTTCATAATTCTTGACCGGTGCCCGAAGGTTCGATGATGGATCGAAATTTAATTCGATTCTGCTGATCGATGATTACATCGTCGCTGTAAATTAAGTTTTCGAACGCTGGAAGCCGTAACTACTACTGCCTGGCCGGACTCCATTCGCCTGATGATCCACTTAATTTCGGATAATTAGGTAGCAGGGAGTTTCGTTGGTTTTTACCGCCGACCACCTCACGTTCGTTCCAATTCTAATCGCGCGCGTCGTGTAGACGAGAGCCGGGCACGAATTTTTCAGGTGGACGTGATCGAGTGGCACCTTTGGGGACACGATCGCCGCGTACACCTGATCGAGTGCACCTGGAAAATTGCGATTCCGCGGGGGTCAAGACGTTGACATCGAGGTGCTTGACTTCTAAGCCGGACGAAGAAGACGCACGGGACACTTGCATTAGTCGCTACGGGAGATGCGACGACCGGCAGGTAACAATATGCAACGCAGGTAATTTGTCGACCGAAGTAATTAACTGTGATTTTCCCCGTGCCACATCATAGAGAAGCGATTAAAGTTCGTTTACGAGTGCTGCCGTTGGATAGCAGGAAGAGCTGCGGCTTTGTGGGTCGCGAGCGAGCGTTTACGGTTGATTGATAGCTGCGAGGCCGACGAGGACAACGCTAACGAAGATGACGACGATCTGCACCACATCGCGAGCGTCCGCCAGTTATCCACCTGTGGTCGGGCCGCGCTTGATGAGATTGCCACGGGTCAATGATTTATTTCGCGGCGTTTTCTGTGCAAAAACAATCACGGAATTCGCGCAAAGCATCAGTTAGCCCCGATGGCAGTTCGCGGCTAATCGAATCGGCTAGAGATGGCCGACAGACTACCGGGTCCAGCGAACGCTTTCGGTCGGCTCCTTAATGATTTTTCTGATCATTAAAGCGGCTATAAATGTCACCGGGCAGCCATAATTATTATGCATTGCCGATGTCCGGCCCTCGGAGATGTCTTTATTTGCATAATGCTCCCCTCATCTGCATACCGCACCGCCGATGATAGGACGCGGTGCGATTTTGACAGGTTTGTGGTCCATGCGACAACTGTGACGCAAGTATATGAATTCGACAGAGGTCGTTAGACTTGGATGCGCTTGTGGTCATTCAACCGTATTTTGTTTCACTTTTTGCCGCTTTTTGTGTCCTTTTGTTCTAAGAGACATTTTGCATATTTTTAATTTTTAACGACAGCGATTTCGTTTCGAGATAAAATCTTCGATCGGAGCGAATCATTAGCATTTAACTTATTGATGAAATCGAATGTTCTTCATTATGCTTTCAATTGTTATTGTGTCTTCGTTCCATTGGATTAATTTAAATGAAAACTCCTCTGGTCTGTTGAAAAGATGGGTACAACTTCGTAATAGTTGCGGTAGTAAAAAATGCACAAAAAAATAGTTCACGGTACGTATTGTTTCGAGCTAGGGGTTCGCCGGGATTTCAAGTAAAACACAATTCGTTTAAAAATAAGTGATAATTCATTTATTCGCACTTTAACTTAATTTGCACTATATGGCACTACTGCCGCGTACTTTTCCTATCGCTTGTACTGGTTCGCGTCTCGATCATCAAAATGACTGGTTCCCGACTGAAAGCTTCGTGCTTTTATACATTTTTCCCCCTAGTCTCGAACCTTCTGTCGTGTATGTCGTCGAGATCCCTGATAGCGGAGAAAATTTTTGTTTCTTTTTTTTTGGGGGAGTCCTTCATTGTTTATGTACTACCGTATATTAATACAAAATCCGTTTTTCATGGCATCGAAACGTGTTCTAAAAAGTTTGTCAATTGACGGAAAGTATAAATTAATTCAAGAAATAGAAAGTGGATTAAAGAAAAAGGATGTGGCTTTTAAATACGGTGTTCCGGCGAGTACAGTTTCAATGATTTTAAAAAATAAGGACACAATTATCGCATCAGTTGAATCTGGTGCTGGATGCAGCAAAAGAATTAAAAATCCACTATTCAAAAATGTCAATAATGCAGTTTTCGATTGGTTTAAAGAAGCAATAAACCAAAACATGCCCATACCTGGAGGAATTTTAAAGGAGAAGACATTGGAATTTGCGAAGCAGTGATGTTCGTGACGACTACTGCGATAAATAAAAAACCGACGTTTTGCCCCATCTATTAAAAAGTATAATGAACGCGACATTTTCAATGCAGACGAGACAGGACTGTTCTTCAAATGCTTAGCAGATAAGACACTGACTTTCAAGGGCGATAAATGCCATGGAGGCAAACATAGTAAGCAGCGAGTTATATTATTGTTGGCAGCAAATATGGATGGAACAGAAAAATTGAAAATTCTCTTGATTGGCAGAAGTAGCAAGCCTCGTTGCTTTTGTGGGGTTAAGTCGCTACCCGTTGATTATAAATCAAACTCCAGGGCGTGGATGACCGGAAAACTTTTTGAAGAATTGATTTGCAAATTAGATAAACAATTTTTACGCGCTGGACGAAAAGTCTTATTCTTCTTCTTCAATGGCACTACAGCCTAAATCGGGCCTAGGCCTTCTGACCTTCAGGTTCCTTAACATTTTCATTATTTATTGCGGAAGGGTTGTTAGCCCTTCGCACAAAACCCTCTATCTATGAATTTTTCATTTTCGTAGATTGAGGTAACCAAGGTATACCCAAGCAAGTGGTGTGCTGGAATTATGAGTCGACCGGGATTTGAACTCACGACCTTCGCATTATAAACCAACACACTACCCACTAGACTACACCCTAGCTCGAAAATTGGCTTTTTTTCCACCAAATACGACCTCCAAATTGCAACCGCTTGACCAGGGAGTAATTCAAAATTTAAAGTGTCACTATCGAAGTAGAATCTTAAAAGAACCATTAAAGCGTTTAGACACACAGAACAAACATGATATTACACTTCTGTATTGCATTAACCACATAACAAAAGCATGGGATATTGACGTCAAAAATCAAATGATTGCGAATTGCTTTAAAAAAGCTGGATTTGGTCAGCATTCTACATGGGATGAAGAGGATAACATGCCTTTAATTATCTTAAATAATATTGATCAGGAAAGGAGCTTGATACAAACTGATTACGAAGCATGGATAACGTTGAATAATATAACTTCCAATGCAACTCTTGATGATTATATATTGAGATGGACAATGAAATTTGTACAGAAGGTTTTCTTACAGATGATGACATTATCGAGAATTATAATTCTGAATCAGTGACTCAGACTTTAATTGCAGTGAAAAGTGATGACGAGGGTTCCGAAGAAGAATTTATTCAACAGCCTTGTACGAATGAGTTATAGCGGATTCCTTGAGAAATTTGAATCTATATTTACGAACGAATGAAAACGCAACTGATGAACACTATAAGGCTTTAAATAAACTGGAATCTCTTTTTATTGAAAATTATAAAGCAAAAGGAAATTTTCAGCCACAAATTACTAATTTTTTTACCCCACTGTAACTATGTAGTATGTATATGGAGTAAATAAAAATGTGAATTGAATATATGTAGTAATTGTAGGGTCTTTTAATAAATTCGCTGGTTTTGATAAACTGTTCTATAACTCGAAGTCTCTATAAGTCGAACTATTTTTGTGGAGAATGGTGATTCGAGTTATGGAAGTTTGACTGTAGATAAAAATTCGCCGGTTCAACGAGATCGAAGGAAAACTGCTTGATTATCCAGCCGTGGCCGAAGTAAGTCAACGTTTTTTTTTATGGCGTACGATGAAAAGTGCGGTAGAGTTTCATCTCGTAGAAGTTCGGAAATTTAATGAAATGGAAATAAGTCTTTTGCTTCAGTTAACGAACGTCGAATAAGTTTAGAAATTGTAATAAATAATAATTCACCGTTTCGACGAGATCGAAGGAAAACTGAGTACAATTGCTGGTGGAGTAGTAAAGATTTTTTTTGGATTTCGTCTGCTTTTCACGGCGTGTCATCACGACCGTGTTTTATCGCATTTCCGAAAATTTTGCATTTGAAAGGTCATGTTTTTTCATCTGAGTTTTCCATGCCCGGCGACTAGTCTTCCGAAAGAATACCTAGTCAAGTCATAAATATTGGTAAACAACTAAACGCATTCATTACGAATGCAATATTGGGCGCATCCATTTCGTCTTGACTGCGATTTGGCCGATGACATTTCTGCTTCATTGCCACGTAAAAAGTTTTTGGCATCAATTGTTTACAATCATGGAATGGGGCGACATCGAAAATCGTATTGTTTGTAGTTGGCCTACTAAAATGCAACATGGAAAAAGGCGATATCTTTCGGACGTTGCGACTGCTTGGTATCACTCGCAATTTTGTGTATCGTGCTGTGAAGTTGCATGAGGATACTGGTGGAGTACGAGATCCGGCCATCCGCGCACTGTGAGAACTCCGAAAGCGATCAAGGCCGTCAAGAAACGAATTGACCGAAAACCGCTGCGAAAAGAGAAAATCTTGTCGCGGAAATGCAAATTTCGCAAAAATCCATGTTTTGCATTATCAAAGAAGGGACTCAGCGCGTACAAGCGACACAATGGACACCTGCTCACGGCCGCATTGAAAGAAAAACGCAAGCGAAAATCGAAAGCGTTACGCAGCCGGTACGCGAAGAATGCTCATAGACAAATTCTATTTACTGACGAGAAAATCTTCACCGTAGAAGAATCGTTCAATAAACAGAACGACAGTATGTATGCTCGGTCATCTAGAGAAGCATCCCAACTCATCCCGAGGGTCGAAAAGTCCACCATCCTGCGTCTGTAAGGGTATGGTGGGGAGTGAGCTACGATGGCGTTACCAAGCTTCATTTTTGCAAGAAAGGAGTGAAAACATCAGTCAAAGTATATCAATCAACCGTCTTGGAATCCATTGTGAAGCCTCTCAACCAATCAACCAACAAGCCCTGGACTTTCCAGCAAGACTCTGCTCTAGCTCACAAGGCAAAAACGACTCAACTGTGGCTCAAAAACAACGTTCCAGACTTCATATCAACGGGTGATTGGCCAGCTGGTAGTCTAGCTCTCAACCCGTTGGATTACAAGTTGTGGTCTGGATTAAAGGGCAGTGGACAATTTCCCCATGCATGAAGTGCGTCTCGCGATCGATGAGTGGCCAGATCGTCTCAAGTCGTGCTGGAAGGCAAGATTGGTAGCCATTGAATAGCCCAAAAAAGAAAAAAAAAGTTTTGAAAAATATTAATTCGTTTTCATTTGGCGTCGATTTTTCTGTGTACCAATATTTATGACTTGACTAGGTTTTTTTTTTTTAATGCGGGGAAAAGCATCGAAAGCCTTAAAGTGCGGGACTTGAACCCGCTAAAAACCCCTCGCCTAACCCACAACCCCCCGAGACAACCGTTAAGTATTTCGTTAGGAGGAGGGAGGAGCATAAAGCTCAAACGTCAATTTACTGTCAAAGTGTCTTATGTCATCCTGTATATGTCACTGCCTATCTTATTCAACTACCAACTGTTCTAGCTGTTATAGGCACTTCTATCTCAGATGGTTCCCTACGTAGGCTTTCGAGTCTCCTCAGCTCGGTGAGAACTTTCATGCACATATGAGTCACCGCATTCCAGGTTTCGCTGCTGCTCAGCATATGTGGAACTATGTTATCGGGGTTAACATTTTCTCCAACGATGTCCTCGAGTCTCCTTCTGTCCATTTCGTAGACTGGGCAGTGAAAGAATACATGCTCTGCATTTTCTATTGCATCTGTACAACTTGGACATGCCGCAGAGGAATCATGGTCATATTTGTGCAAATACCTTCTATGACAGCCATGCCCTGACAGAAATTGGGTCATGTAGTAATCTACTTCACCATGCTTCCCACTTATCTACGTCTCTTATGAGTCTATACTTCCAGCGGCCTTTGTTTACGGTGTTCCATTGCAGTTGCCAGGCATTGGTACTTATCCGTTGCTCTTCTTTTTTCTCTTCCACTGTTAAGCATCGGTTTATCGTATTCTTTTTGTGATATATTCATTGTACTTCAGCAGCTAGTATGTCTGGCGGCAGTAAACCAGCTATGACATTCGCGGCGTCATATGAAATTGTGCGAAATCCACTGCAAACCCTTAACGCACTTACTCTATGGGTTTTTTTTTAACATATTCGCGTAAGATTTGTATCGTAGTGCTTCGCTCCATATCGGTGCAGCATACATTATGATACTTCGCGTCACTCTTGAAAGAAGTATCCTCCTGTTTTGGCTGGGTCCTCCAATGTTCGCCATTGTTCTGCATAGGGCGGAGTTAACTCGTTCTGCTTTTGCGACTGTTTCGATGTTCGTCTTGAAGGATAATCTTGCGTCAATCATAAAACCCAAGTATTTAATGGAGGGTTGGGATACGATTTCAAGTCCATCTATATTTAACGTTATATGCTCTCTTTGTTTTTTGCTTGTAATGAGAACTATTTCTGTTTTTTGTGCAGCTAGCTCTAGATTAGATGCTTTGAGCCAGTTCTTAATGTCAGAAATCACGTTGGTGCTTACATTGTTGATGCTCTGTATGTCTTTTGCTACCACAGTAATTGCTATATCATCCGCGTAGCCAATTATTTGTACGCCTCTTGGTACTGGAAGTCGTAAGATGTCATCATATTGTATATTCCACAACACGGGTCCTAGTTCTGAGCCCTGTGGGACTCCAAAACCAACCAAACGTTGGCGATTCCATAAAATACCATCCTTTAGGCATTTCGTGTACATTTCTGCGTAGACGTCTGCATTGAGCTTTATGACTAGTTTAAGCGCTCTATTTGGTATGCCATCTAATCCTGGTGATTTATTGTTCTTGAGCCGCTTAGCTGCTTGGATTACCTCCTCCGCAGTCACCACCGCTGGTTCGTTATTCACTTCAGTAGGGCTTTCTATTATTGCCGGAGCGTTACTATCGGAGCGTTCGGGAATAGCGATTCGACCACTTTCTCCATAAGTATATGACACGTTCGTGCTTGTTCCCTTGGTCCCTTCAGTTTTGACATAACTACCCTATACGCTCCATCCCATAAGTTACCGTTCATATTGTTACAAAGCTCTCTGAAACATTCTTGTTTACTTTGCCTAATTGCCTTTTTAAGGTCTGACCTGGCTTCTTTGTATATATCGTTTAGAATACTACTATTTACGGTTGTTCTTTTCCGCTGTAGCTATCGTCTAGCTTTGTGATATCTAGTGCGTAGCCGAGCAATGTTATCGTTCCACCAGTAGTTTGATCTCCGTACGTTGTGAGCTTTTCTTCTCACCATTGCCGCGTCACAGGCTTTACTCAGTTCGTTTACTACACTTTGAACATGATTTTCTATACATTCTTGCGAGTCATGTTCGGCATTCAGTACCATCTTGAAGATTTCTTCATCTGGTATATTATCTTTCCATCCTTTTGTCTGCGCTTTTGCATGCTGGCGCTTTTGACGCTTTCATCTACCAGAATCAATTGTCACTATTATTGCCTGATGGTCGCTATGCGTGTATGCATCACTTAACCGCCATTCTTGACTTGACTAGGTATAATAACGATCCTGATCCCTGTAACTGCGTCCTTGTAGCTAGTACCCGACGTGGAGAGCTGAGCCCCTGTTGTAGGTCTCTTCACGACGCTTTTACTTAAATCTTAGTCCTTCTGTTATCATTTCCTACAGATGGCGGTGTTATAGATGAGCTTCTGCATCTTTTCATTGCCTTATTCTGTGCTGGCGATAAGGTTTTTTCCATTGGCTCGCAAGCAAGATAGTACGCTTTGGTTACGGTGGTACGAATACCGTCTCCTGGCAGACCCGTTTATCCTCTTTTTATTTTCTTTGAGCGTTAACTGTTTCAGCACTGCTGATAAAAGTTTCTCATCCATTAGCGGCTTACTAGGGGATTTCTATCCACTTTGATTGGCAGTCTTTTGTACCTTATCATGACCGGAGGATAGGCTTCTGCAGTCAATTCACGTACTTTTTGTGGAGGGTTTGCTATTTTTTTCCCCCTTCGTCTACGGCAATGGCCGCTGTTTGTGATGCTTTGGGGGTTGCATTTGCTCTTTTGGTTGCACTTGGAGTATCCATTTGATTCCCACGAGTAGCGCAAGAAAGTAAAGTTAACCCATTGCAGAGTTCCGCATTACCAGGGGAAGGATAATTGAAACTGGAGGGCACCTGGCATCCAGAGTTCTCATATTAGCGGTTAGTTGCCCACTAACCATAAATCCTTGGTATATGTTGTTTCACCGTAGATTTGGGCATTTTTATTTCCATGGTTTAGTCCTTTAGCGTCATACGTTATAAAAGTCGCCATTATGGTAGTATGTACACTTACCTTTAGGGATAAATCACCTTGTTATCATCAATATCGTGAAATCTGCCTAATACATGACCAGTCCAGATTACAAAAATACCAATGCTGTGATAGGATACGGAATTGATAGCTAGCTGAACGATTTAGAGGGGATAACACATCTCTCCTCTCCCCCCCCTATCTAGATAGGATACGAAGCCGACAGCAAGCTGTTCGACTTATTCTATTTTATCTGTACATCTTTTAGCATTACCCAGCCAGCACCGCGAGGAGGCGATCTACATAACAGACCCACATCTAGACATTTGGCTATTTCGGTCTCAATAGGCTCTCTCGAGCAACTTCGAAATATCACAGTACTCTGCATTTACTTACTTCCGATGGCGCTACAGCCCAAATCGGACTTTGGCCTCCTGAATGCTTTGCCTCCATCCATCTCGGTTCAGTGACCGCGCCCTCCAGTTTGAAAATCTTAGCAGTGATTTGCTGTCTGCGTCAATCGAATCCTCCCAGCGCTTTCGTGGTTTTCCGACCGGTCTTTGTCCGTTGACTTTCCCTTTTAGTGTGCGTTTGGGAATTCTTCCATCATCCAGCCGCTCTACATGACCAGCCCATTGTAACTTTTTAAATTTTATGAGGGTTGACACTTCTGGATTGTCGAAGATGGCATACAATTCTCTATTGTATCGTATTCTCCAGATCGAGTCTTCCCTCACAGGTCCGAGGATTCTTCTGAGGACCTTTCTTTCAAAGGCGTTAAGTAGTTTTTCAGACGCCTGAGTTAATGTCCACGTTTCGCTGCCATAGCATAGCACAGGTCTTATGATTGTTTTGTATAGCTTAAGTTTTGTTTTCCTGTGCACGTTCTTGTTTTTGATTATTGGAAGTACCGAATAATAAGTCTTGTTTGCCATCATTATACCTTCTTTTAATTTCGATGGGTTCGCTTCCATCCTTCGATAGATTCGCCCCTAGATATATGAAGTTGTCTACGTTTTCTAGGTTATAGTCTCCTACCGTAATATTTTGTCTGATTGGCGTCTTTTTCCTAGTTTGCGTCATAATTTTTGTTTTGTTTTCATTAATACGTAGTCCAACTTCCCTTGCTACCGAGTCAAGGTTTACAAATACTTCCTTAGCACTCTCCAGAGATCTTGCAAGGATATCTATGTCGTCGGCATATGCTACGAGTTGTGTGGATTTGAAGCATAGTGTTCCCTTGGTGTCAACGGGAAGTTTCCGAACAACATATTCGAGTGTTAAGTTGAAAAGCATTGGTGCGAGGCCGTCACCTTGTTTAAGGCCGTTGTCTGTTTTAAAACTGGAAGTTAGATCATTTTCTACTCTGGCTTGTGACAAAGACTCAGTCATTGTCATTCTCGTCAGTCGGACCAGTTTCGGTGGAACTCCAAACTCCAACATGATTTTATACAGTACGCGCCTGTCGATACTGTCGTATGCTTGTTTGAAGTCAACAAATATCTGGTGCACATCAATATTATATTCTCAGCACTTTTCCTGCACCTGTTTAACTGAGAATATCTGGTCCGTGGTTGAGCGTCCAGCTCTAAATCCGCCTTAGTATTCACCAATTACTTTATCAGCATAGGGCTTAATTCTCTTTTCTAGAATTTTCGTCAAAATCTTATAAGACGTACACAACAGAGATATTCCTCGGTAGTTTTCGCAGCAGAGTTTGTCACCTTTTTTATAAATTGGACATATGATGCTCTTGCGCCAATCTTCAGGAAGTATTTCCTGCGTCCATATGTCCGCGACTAATCTATGTAGGAAATGCGCTATGCAGGTGTCGCCGGCTTTCAGAAGTTCAGCTGGGATTTGATCAGTGCCCGGCGCTTTGTTGTTTGGGTGGTTTCTTAGGGCTGTTTTTACTTCTTCGAGTGTGGGAGGACTCAAAGCGGATCCTTCATCAGCTGTTACATCGGTTATACCTGCTATTGTATCTGCTGCTGCTGTTCGTGTAGTTGATGGGCTCGGGTTAAGACGGTGTTCAAAATATTGTGCCCATCTTAGTTTTATATCTTCCGCGTTACCTATAATGTTCCCTTCTGCATCCTTGCAGAGGGTCGTTTTCGGTTTGTAACCTTCTTTCATCCTTTTGACAAGGGAATACGCGGCTCTTGTGTTGTGTAATTTAAATGTTTAAATGTTTTTAATTTCGTCATTATTGTACTTCCGTTTTTTTTGTCTGCATTTACTATAAATATTTCCATGGTAAATAGAGCAAGGATCTTATAATCCTAATACCTCCTCTAATCAATGCCTCCCGAAATACTCATCAAACAATACTCTCACACGAGTACATTGTGAAATTTAGATAGAGATCGCTTATCTTTCCAATGCGTACTCATTCGGTTCAAAAATTCGGCAGCACGAGCATTCAATCAAAACGTGAGCTACATTGCCTCCTCTTCTCCTAAGTTGGAAGTGTTGAATTTTAAAATTATCTTGTATATCACGAATCTCTTTTTTTTTATTCTTAATAATTTCACAAATATTTTCAAACTCTTGACATAAATATTTGTAAAACTACGTTAACGTAAATTAGAACCAGTTAAAATTTCTTGAAGCTAATTCGCCCATAGCGATTGCCATGAAAATAATAAATTTCGTGCTAAAATCCAACTATATACTTAGCTATATTACACACCTTTTCTCACCTTCAACTTTAGCACCCATGCTCTCAATAATTACGCAAAAGTTAAGTCGTTGTTCATGGGAAACAGGTACTCGAATCCCAAATCCGAAAACACAGAACATAGCAGTTTTTGTTGATTTGTTTTTCAAAAGGTGCGTGATCTTCTCAGATAAATCTTAAAATTTTCGTTGAATAAATTTCAACATCTTCCGCCTAATTAAAGAATCAGAGCCCTCGAGCAAATTTAATAAACGGCTTTTATAGGGCCTCCTTAAAAAATACCCGCGGTTGACATCTCGATGGCAATTTAAAATCCCATTCGTTACGCACTCTCCGGCCGTTTGAAATTCATGCGAACCGACAGGCGAATTTTATTTATTTATTTCGGTTTTTTTATTCTCGCTTTATTAACTGTCTAAACTCGGATAATCGAGACGTCAGTTTGGATGTCGAACGACAGCTTAAATATTATCGTAAAACGATGTTAATGGCTGCCAGGAATCGGTTTTAAGTAGTTTTTCATGCTGGTAAATTATGAAATGATTAATGTCTACAGATTTTTTTTTGTTTTCAGATACATTTGAGCTAAATTAGATTAGTAATTTAGTTTTCGGGTAGTTTTGCGCAGTATTTGAAAGTTAATTTGCGCATGAAAAAAAAATCGAATAGTATGTTCACACGTATGGAAAATGTCTTAATTTAACGAAAACTAATCGCCCTGAAAAAGTCACTATTATTATACGAAGTCAAAAACAATAATAATTGTAATAATTAATAATTAATAATTACTACAAAATTCATAATCATGCAATTACCACAATTAGTTAAATTATGTAATGAAATAAATCTAAATAAAACTGTCTAAATTAACCAGCAACATGTGCCAAGCGGAGCAACATATGGTGCCAAGCGAGCAATATGTTGCCAACGAACTCAACGAAACCAAAAACAATAATAATTGTAATAATTAATAATTAATAATTACTACAAAATTCATAATCATATTATGGAAATGACTGGTAATAAAAATATTAACAATAGTGCACTTTTAAAAATTTATAGCAGTTTCACACAGTCACAAAAGTCTTCATACACCGCTTAATCTAAGCACCAATAAAACTAATTGCTGTGTGAGAATGTAATTTGTTAATAACTGGCTGTAAGTTAGTTTTTTGAACTATTTGGATAATAACTAAGCATACAAACACGTTTTTGAAAATTTTCTCTCTGTATGTCTGCACGGTTAAAAATATTGGTGTAAAAGATAAAACTCATCTATTATTTTTTTGTTGTTAAAGTGAAGTATCCGATAATTGGTATGGTTTTAATGAAAAACGATTATTTAAAAATGTTTTGTATTAACTTGGCTTAGAGTGTTTGTATGTATATGGATTTAAATATATAGATTTGCCTTTATTTAAGGAAAATAAATTTTATTCCACTATGTATAAAATTTATCCTGATAGTGTAGAAATATATTTCTGGAGTTAAAAATGAAAAAAAAACAATCGAATCTTCTTCTAGCACATTTATTCCGTCCGTTTATGTTGGCGTTTGTAACGAAAATCCGGCTGCGAAGCCGCATTCTCGTCGCAGATTTTTTTAATGGGGCTTCTTCGAGTCGGGCAGCACCTCCTGCCGGCTGCTCAGGAGCGTTGGGGGGTCAAATTTACCCGTCGAAACACCCATCCTTGAATCGTGCTGCTACTAAATATGCAAGAGGGGAAGGAAGGTAGGGACGATATCCCTACGCGATGATGGGCAGCCCCAGGGCACCAATTGGGCGACCCTCTACTCCTCACTCATGGTCTGTAAATTTTCGCGAAATAATTGGAACATGCGAATAACTATCCTAGATAAAAAAAAAACATGCTGGCGCGATTCCTAAAAAAACGTCACATCAATATTAACATTTAACAATAATGAAACAGACCGGATAACCGACATGCATTTAATAAGAAAGGTAATGAAATTGCAAAAATTCAAAAATCATATCAACTAACTAAAAGAAATATAATTGAGATAAAAACAAAAAAAAAAACCTCGGTGGGGCCCTTGCTGCATCCAGTAGGCCAAGAAACTTTCGTTGGCATTTATTCGACATTTTCCTGTAATTAATTTCAACCATCACGAAACAACCGTTGTGAAATAACTAAAGTTTTAAGCATCACTATGACAAGAGTTTTGAAATAATAAAAATATATTTACTTACAATTAAGTTAGTTCTGCCATGTTGTACCTCAGCCTTTCGTCTATGGGCGTGACTTTTAAAGAAACTTGTTGGATTTTAATAATAATAATAATTTATTTAATAAATTCAATAATATTTTAGACGTAAAAGTATAATTTAAATTCAATCCATAATTAGATAAATTAATCCTTACTTAAAACAATATAAATTAAGAATAAAGTAAAATAGTACTATAATACAATAGAAAATAATAAAAAATAAATAAACAAAAAAAAATTGTGTCAAGATAAGTTATAGGAGAAAATAATAGATTAAAAAAGAAATGTATATTAGGGCGGATCGATAATGACGTGTAGAAATGAAGAAGGTATTGGTATTTTTTTTTACCTGATTCATCCTTAAATAGATTAGCTGCAAGGGCTTAGCCTGATACCTTTTTTAGTTTTTGTGAAACTGCTGTCTAAGCAAGTCAACTTTTAATAAATTTCAAAAATGGATAAAAACGAATTTCGTGTGTTGATTAAACATAACATTTTAAAAGGGAAAACAGCTAAAGTAACCAAAGAAAAATTAGATAAACATTACGGGGATTCTGCACCATCGATTGCAAAGATTTACAAGTGGTTTTCAGAATTCAAGCGTGGTCGTACGAGCATAGAGACCATACAAAGTCCAGGTCGTCCAAATGAGGTCACCATGCCAGAAATGATCGACAAAATCCCTGATCTCGTGCTAGGAGATCGTCGAGTGAAAATGCGTGAGATAGTTAAAGCAGTAAGCATCTCATATGACTGAAAAATCATTTGAACATGCGGAAGCGTTTGCTCACAATCGATCAAAAACGCAATCGTATGACAACTTTACAGCACAATTTGCAACTGTTTCAGCGTGATCCAAATGAATTTCTTCGTCGATTCATAACTGTTGATGAAACAAGGATCCACCACTACACTCCAAAAACCAAACAACAGTCAAAACAATGGATCGAACCCGGTTCAAGCGCACCGAAGAAGGCAAAAACCGTTCCATCGGCTGGAAAGGTTATGGCAACTTTGTCAGGGATCATGCCCTGACAATATTGCATGATGTTGAATCGACAGGTCATTGTCTTAATGTATAAATTCAACATCATGCAATATATCAGCACATGCCATGCGTCCACGAGCCGCAAAGTTGCGAAAACTCACATGGTGTTGAATATCCGTAATATTGGAAAAATGTACGATCAATGTAAATTCGACACCATGTGAGTTAAGCGACCTTAGGATCGCCGGCATGTGCGTCCGGTCGTCAGCAAGATTGACCGGATCGAAAAGTAAAAATAACGATCGATCGGAGAGTTGAACGGTGGCTCTGATTGGGAGCAGTCAAAAGTGCTTAATAAAGTTGTTAAGGTGAATAAGAAGAATATATAAAGTAAAAAGTGTGAAATAAAGTTTATAGAGGAATATATAAAGTAAACAGTGTGAAATAAAGTTTATACAATACATAATAATAAGATAATTTCATTTGGTAACTCGACCCAACAAATGGCGCAGCTGGTGAAAAAATAAGTAAGTTTTAAAAATTTTTTTTTTATCTATTTTTAACACAAAAAAAAAAAAAAGCATTGTCGGCCTACATGTACCGATTTTTAAGTTCTCACGTTTAGGTACATATGTGAACTTTAGTTACGTTTTCGGTTGCGTGAAGTGTAGAAATTTCTTCTAACTTTCCATATTTTCCGCGCAGTTTTCATAAGTTACAAATGCAATCATACAATTGTAGCTCTAGTGAAATGTTTTAAACTGTGCAGTAGGTGTACCTATATATAACAGAAAGAAAAAAGAAAACCGGCGTGTGATATAAAAAAAAAATAAATAAAGACACGATTGTCGAAAATGAGTATGGGATTATGTGCTACGTAGATTATGCAGGTTATTGAATGAATAACTCATAATCTACTGAACGTATCCAATTACTTGTTAAAATAAAATTCGATAAGTGAATTAAAATTTTTCTTGTGGCGACATTAACCTGGAGTACTTTTTTATTGTATATCGTATAATTCATGTATCTTATTACTTGTGAGAATAAAATAAAATAAATGTGTATAAAAATATTTTCCTCGTGTTTTCTTATAGTACATAAATAAACTGACCTTGAACCAAAAGTTTTTATTTCTCCTACTGGTGTTAATTTCTTAATGTCTTCCTTGAGAAAGAATATTCTGACCAAAGAAGAATTGCAGAATATCCGAGAGCTGGAAGTAGAAGTTGAGAAGAAGTCCGAAGAGGCCGAAAAATATAAAAAACTTGTAGCTCTACACGAACGCGGTTGGCTACATTTAACGGAAAGATTAAGGGCGGAATTACACCACTTTCCTTGCAATAGTAGCAATATTTTAAACGAAGAGGAAATTGGAACAAAAGACCCGGGTGAGATAGCAGATATTCTGCTATCTGAGGTACTGCGTCTAAGTTCAAATACGGAAGAGAGCCTGAAGGAGGAATTGGAAGACACCAGAAGAAAGAGTGTGTATCTTAAAGCGGCAGTGACTACTTTGGAGGATCAATTAGAAGAGACGGAATCCGCCAACTGGACTATAGGAAATCAAGAAGAGCCGACCAAAACTAGAAGTTCACATCGGATCGCGGGAGAACTTGAAGAAAAAGTTGCGAAACAAGCACAGGAACTACAAAACGTAGAAAAAAGGGTAATTGAAGGGGCTAAGCGCATTAAACTACTCGAATCGCAGCTAGAAAATCAACAGCTAAGGAAAAATAATTGCTCGAAAATGACGGCAAACGAAGTTTTTGATAAGGTGATGGACGCCATAACCAAATACGTACCGGTATTTTCGGGAGAGCGGACACCTAATCTTGGCAAGGAATTAGTCAGATTTCTTGATTGCAGCGGAGACCTATACGAGAGGCTACGTGAGGAGGAAAAGCCCATTTTCATGAAATGTATTAAGTATAGACTAATTGATGACGCTTATTATTTGACATCTGCCCAGGTAATAAAAGATTTCGAAACTTTGGAAAATATTTTGAACGCCGCATACACCCCGAGGAAAACTGTAAATGAATCGCGAGATGAACTTATGTCCTGTAAACAACGACCGGGGGAAACTTTAGACGAATATGCTGCACGAATTGGAAACCTATGGAGGCAGTTGAAGGAGGCCGTGAAGGGAAAATATCCTGGTGGGGACAGGGGACTACTAGCGGAATTAGAGAAGGATGCCATAACAACATTTAAGGGTGGTGTATTCGATCGGCATACACAATTACATTTAATAGGTAAGAATATAGAATCTTTAGAGAAGGTAAAAGAGGAAGCGATATTTTTTGAGAGTGAATATAAACGGTTATCGGGACACACTTTGAATGGTTGGAGCACAGGATTTCCGTCTGCCAGTCCACCCAAAAATAGAGAATGGAAACCAAATGGTTTAGGAAGTCCGACAGATCAAAGAGTCATTACATGCCACAACTGTAAGAAACCAGGGCACATTGCAAGACATTGTAGGCAACGTCGAGAGGAACCTTACTGTGTGAAATGTAATCGGTATGGACACAGTGGTCAAAACTGCCGGGCTCAACAACGACCGGTAGCCTGGCCAAAACAAACTCAGAGCGCACATCCACATGAGTATGTAAGAGTCGCTGATGGAACTGATAGTACAAATAGAAATCAAATTGCCCGTGGTGAACTGTATTGCGAATTTTGCAACAAAGTGGATCATTATACGGAGAATTGTCTAAAGAAGTATCTTGCGGAAAATAACTTTAACCATCAGGGAAACGAATAGAGGCAGTCCGGAGGCACGAGGAAGGCTGTCAAGATAGTAAACAGTGCCACAATTTAAAGTTAGCTTTTGATAAAAATTTTATCATCACCCTAAGTACAGATATAGCAAAAGAACAATCCATAAAATTATTAATAGATACGGGCGCTACATGTAACTTGATTAAGCGATCAAAACTACGTAATAACATTTGCATAAATAGAGAAAAAATAGTAACTGTGGAAGGGATTTTTGGGTCGAAAAAAAAGTCATTAGGTACATGTAATGCCAAACTACTGTTGGATCGAAAATCACATGATTGCGAATTTACTATTATCAACGACACTAACTCAATACCAGCGGATGGAATATTGGGATCAAACTTTTTGAAAAATCAAGCTATCATAGACTGTATTAACAACTGTTTACAACTACAATGTGAAAATGATACCGAAACCGTGAAGGAAGCACCGGTAGAGCGATTACCTAACGACACCAACCATCGGATTAAAAGTGTAGCAGAAGAAATAATTTATAAGGGAATAACCAGTGAAAACGAAAATGAAATAGAAAATATTAATGAAAATGGTACAAACGTTACGGAGGATGAAATTTATAACAAATATCCAAGAGCAGATGGCAAGAAGCTTTTTAGCTTAAATCCAAGAGAAGAACAAATTATTCGGTATCCCACAAACTTGGAAAAGGATATGATCTGCTTGCGGCAGGAAATGAGACCAGGGGTATATTGCAGCAGTACACTAGTTAGACCAGTTGATGGACACGTATTTATTGGTATTATTAACACAACTGTAGAAAGAATAGACGTTGACGATTTCAAGCCCACTTTCGAAAATCTAGATGATTACTATGTGCAGCCTTCAAGCAAACCAGTACGGTTTCCTTTTAGTTCCACTCGAATGAAAAATATGAAAAATACTCTGAAATTACCAGAGGACTTAAACGAAGAAGAACGGGAAAGCGTCTCTCAGATTTGCTACGAATACAATGACATATTCCACCTACCAGGAGACAAGTTAACATATACCGATTTCAAGTATTTTAAACTACCGCTGGAAGAGAATACGGGCCCTATCAATAGAAAACAATATCGAATGCCAGAAGCTCATAAATTAGAATGCCAGAAACAAATCGAGGAGATGTTATCCGATGATATAATAGAACCCAGTACTAGTCCTTTTAACTTCCCTGTAATTTTAGTGCCAAAAAAGACTAAAGACGGCGAAAAGAAATTCAGAATCTGCGTCGATTTTAGAGAATTAAATAAAAAATGCATTCCATATTCATACCCACTACCACGTATCGAAGATATTTTGGACAGCTTAGGTCATTCACGATATTTCACTACGCTTGACTTAGCCAGTGGATATCACCAAGTTCTAATTGATAGCTGTGACCGCGAAAAAACCGCGTTTAGTGCCAACTATAACCACTACCAATATAAGCGATTACCGTTTGGATTAAAAACAGCGCCCCCATTTTTTCAGTCAATGCTAAACCAAATAATGACCGGTCTCCAGGGCGTAAAGTGTTTCGTGTACTTAGACGACGTAGTAATATTCGCGAAAAACCTCAACGAGCACAATCAGAAGCTCAGAGATGTGTTTGAGCGGTTTCGACACAGTAACTTGAAACTACAACCATCCAAGTGTCAATTTTTGGCTAAAGAGGTGATTTACCTAGGTCACGTGTGTTCTGAACACGGTGTTAGGCCAGATCCCTCATTAACTGAGAGTGTAACGAGTTTTCCAAGACCAAGAAAAGTCCGCGAAGTGCAGTCATTCTTGGGACTGGCAAATTATTACAGGAAATTCATTCCAAATTTCTCACAGATAATGGCACCTATCAACAAGTTACTAAGGAAAGATGCCCCATTCTCATGGAATGAGAACTGCGAAATAGCGTTTAATACAATAAAAACCAAATTAAGTACTCGACCATTACTAGCCTACCCGCAATTCGACAAAGAATTCGTATTAATTACTGATGCAAGTGGTGAATCGTTAGGGGCCGTATTAGAACAAGAGGGCAAACCTGTCGCTTATGCCAGTAGAACTCTGAATAAAGCAGAGCAAAGATATTCTACTTCAGAGCGGGAACTGTTGTCTATAGTGTGGGCAACAAAAAACTATAGGTGCTACTTATTGGGTAGACATTTCAAAGTAATAACGGACCATAAACCTCTTCAAGGAATGTTAAAGGTAATAGATACAACTTGCAGGATGCTAAGGTTTCAACAGAAACTTTCGGAATTCGATTTCGAAATAGAATATAAGCCTGGGAAAAGTATCTCCCATGCCGACGCTCTCAGTAGAATGCCGAGTGTTTCGCATAAAACCGAGCAACCTACACTTGAATCCTGTTTAGTAACTACTCGCTCTCAAACTCGAACAGCGGAGGAGAGGACCAACACGATAGTAGGAAGCGGAGAGGGAGTAAAAGATGAGGGCAATGAGGATGAAAACGCCACGGGAGAGATACCAGGCATTGTAAGCGTGTCCCAACCACAGCAAATTCAACAAATCTTAAATGATTATCATGACTCGCGATTCGGTGGACACTTTGGAAAAAATAAAACGTTAGCTAGAATTAGACGCAGGTATAGATGGCCAGGAATGGGAAAATACGTTAAAAACCATATAAGAAAATGTCCAAAGTGTCAGAAGAATAAGAACTCGCGGCCTGTGAAAATGCCCATGGTAATCCCGCCGGTATCAGAAAGACCTTTCGAAAAAATATATATAGATTTAGTAGGTCCTCTCCCTACCTCACATAACGGTAATAAGTACATCTTGAGTATGATGGATGATCTCACACGTTTCGTTGATTTTGCTGCCCTTCCTGATCAAGAAGCGAACACCGTGGCTAGAATTTTATTCGATCAAATACTTAGTCGTTACAACCTACCAAAACAACTGGTAACTGATCAGGGTGCAAATTTCACGAGTGATATATTTAAGTCCCTATGTAAGCTTCTCA
Organism: Chorisops tibialis; assembly: GCA_963669355.1. NCBI lineage: Eukaryota > Metazoa > Arthropoda > Insecta > Diptera > Stratiomyidae > Chorisops > Chorisops tibialis. The sequence goes on along the minus strand of OY770262.1, from coordinate 10,245,717 downwards.
AAATCAAAAAGTTGCAAACAACGGCGTATCATCCCCAATCAAATGCTGTTGAAAGACAGCACTCATGGCTTGGAAACTACTTGAGATGCTTTGTAGACGACGATCCTCTCAATTGGGATAACTATCTTAGAACAGCGGCTCACGCGTATAACAACACCGTACATGCTGGAACAAAATTAACACCCATGGAGACGCTATTTGGTTTCACTTCAGAAATACCGAGCAAATTAAAAAAGAATGTGGAGCCAGTGTATAATTACGAAAAATATCACTTCGAGCTACGGAACAAGCTACAAAAATCTTTCCAACTGGCGAAGTTGAACCTCGAAAACTCGAAGGTTCAGTCGAAAAAATACTACGACAGAAACATAAATGTGTCTCGGTTCCATGTCGGAGACGATGTACTGCTTAAAGATCCAGCGAGATCAGGAAAGCTTAGCGCATTTTTTAGAGGCCCTTATAAGATAATTCATGTGCACTCACCCGAAAACGTTTCAATCCTTATCAGAAAGAAACTAAAAAGGGTCCACGTGAACAGAATAAAGCTTTGGCATCATTAGGAAAAATTTCAAATTTCCATAGCTTGTTAATAATAAAACTTATAAATTTCAGATCGAATAGGGAAAGAGAAGCGCGAGAGACATCAGAACAAACAAACGCGAATATTAACCCAGGTTGAGACGTGCGAGACACCAGAACGATAACTATAAATCCAGGTAAACAGAAAAAAAAAAAAAGGGGAGGGTCTATCAAAAAATTTTTGTACACAAAACATTTTGTTACACGTCTAAACATTAAATACAAAAAAAAAAAAGGGGAATTATTATATTGTCATATAGTATTAAGACATTGTAACTTTATCTATTTTTAATTATTATATTGTCATATAGTATTAAGACATTGTAACTTTATCTATTTTTAATTATTATATTGTCATATAGTATTAAGACACTGTAACTCTATCTTCAAACTAGGCTATATACATAAAAAGACGTTAATCTAAAAAAAAAAAAAAAAAAAAATTTCTTTCGTTCGGAAATCAATTACTAAAATAAATATTATACAAATCTTTTGTTAATTAAAAATAAATAAATCTTAGAAAAAATGAACTGTATAAATACTCTTCCGATTGCTATGCTGGTGGTGGTAATAATATTAACAAGCGCAGACCCGGACTATACAGTGAAACGAATACGAGATTCAGGCGCGATGTTTGAGGAAACCGGGACGGTTCATTGGTACAGAAGGCACTGGACAATTCTATCGAGAATTCCTATACCTAATTTCAATGCGGACTTTGAATTTTTGGAAAACTGCACGGGAATCGTTGGCGCACTATGCCAGCAATTACACATACTTGATACAAGATGCAAATCAGTCGGTGTCGGAGTCAATTCCAGACTTAACCACCTTAGGGGAAAGCTTGTCGATCTGGACCACTACCTATTCAATAAGAAAAACTACCGTCAGAAAAGAGCGTTCTTTGATGGAGTCGGGTCACTGGGAAAGCTACTATTCGGAACCATGGACAACAATGACAACTTGCGAGTAACAAACCTACTGGCGGACCTCGATAAGCGCGAAAATACAACGTTTCACCTACTGAAAGACCAGATAACAGTTATGAAGTCAAACTTCCAGCTATTCAACGAATCCAGAGTACAAGCGGAGAACGATCGACAAAAAATGTTTCATCTCTACTCCACCTTAGTTCCAAGTATAAACAACCAATCACACCTAATTAGGTTGGAAATGCAGAGAACTGACCTATCCGAGCTCATGTTGATGACAATCCTGGAAATGGATAAAATAGCAGACTCCATTAACACCATAACGGAGATAATAGTGGCTTCAAAAATGGGGAAACTGCATCCCGCAGTCGTCCACTCAAAGCAACTATCAAAAATAATGCATAGCGTTCTGGATCATAGCGAACTAGATCCACGTATTTTGAATCATCAGACTCTGACCCAAATTATTAAGGTACAAGTAGTTTCCGATGAAGCGAACCTACTGGTGAGAATCGACGTGCCACAACCAGAGAAGATGACATTTACTATATACAGGATATATAGTGTGCCTGTACGCATAGATGATTCGAGATTCTACTTCTACAATATTGAGGGAGACTTCCTCGCTGCTAATAAATTAGAAAATCAATACGCCATCCTAAGCCAAAAAGGATTCGACACATGCAACCGTTTAGTTACCACCGACGACGAAAACCATTTTATATGCGAGAGAACAATACCGACGAGCACCACTACTGGGACGAGTTGCATTCTCAATTTATATAAAGGGCACAGTTTAGACACCTCTGAATGCGTTACGAAATGGACCAGGAAATGGAATACCTTCGTCAAAATGGAGACCAAAAATCATTGGCTGTACATTATAGGATGGAAAATCAAAATTGAAATACATTGCCTAGACGCGCCAACACGCGTTCAGGAGCTAAATAACGTTGGCGTCATATCCTTACACGAACAATGTAGCTTCCGCAGTGGGGATACTGTTGTGTATTCCCTTGATAACACCGATCGAAACCTAACACTGTGGCAACCAGAAGAAAGACCAGAGATGTCGTTAAAAATAGACGAGTCTATAACCCTGAACCAACTTAACCAGCTGAAAATCAACACGAGCCACCTCCCCGTAATCCAAGCGAACAATCTAAATTCTATCTGGCAGTCGGAGAGCAGGACTGTAGATGACCTAGTAGACAAAATTGAGAACGAGAGCCATCGAAGAAACCAGAACCAAACGTCGAAAATACATATGGCCATATCTGCTACGAGTGCTAGCCTCACTGGACTAGTAGTCATCATAGTTGCTATACTCTGGAGACTATGCTGGAAGAAAACTCGATTAGATGAGCCTATCAGCGAACGTAAATTGCCTAGTACATCAAAAGAAGATCCTGAAAACCGAATCCGAGCCGGCACTCGTAACACCAACGACAAGGAAAACGCCGAGAATAGAAAGGACATACCACTAATACACGCACAGCCATTAGAAGAAATTAGTTCCCGCAGCGTAACCACACCACGTCGCAATCGGCAGGTCTTAGAGTTAAATAATCACTGTTTAGTATAGCATAGCATAGTATGAAAAGCTTTATGTAATAAAAATAAAAACGTTTTATTAAAAAAAAAAAAAAAAAAAAAAAAAAAAAAAAAGTTTATATAAAATCTTATACCGAGCTATTCAATTGAATTTATTAAAACGAAATAAGGTAAAAACTAAAAGATATCACCATATGCAACTGTCCGTGTGCACCAAAATTTAATACTTAAAGAATTTAAAATATGAAAGTAAAATTAATGAATGAAAATAGAAACAAAATATTTAAAAAAAAAAAAAAAAAAAATTAAATAAATAAAGAAAAAGAGATACAAAAGCAAAATTAACGCATAAAATAAAATAACTGAATAAAAACTCTTAAATAAAAAAATAAATAAATAAACCGACGATCGATCCAACCGGTGGCAAGTTTTTGAAGAAGGGAGGAATGTCAGGGATCATGCCCTGACAATATTGCATGATGTTGAATCGACAGGTCATTGTCTTAATGTATAAATTCAACATCATGCAATATATCAGCACATGCCATGCGTCCACGAGCCGCAAAGTGGCGAAAACTCACATGGTGTTGAATATCCGTAATATTGGAAAAATGTACGATCAATGTAAATTCGACACCATGTGAGTTAAGCGACCTTAGGATCGCCGGCATGTGCGTCCGGTCGTCAGCAAGATTGACCGGATCGAAAAGTAAAAATAACGATCGATCGGAGAGTTGAACGGTGGCTCTGATTGGGAGCAGTCAAAAGTGCTTAATAAAATTGTTAAGGTGAATAAGAAGAATATATAAAGTAAAAAGTGTGAAATAAAGTTTATAGAGGAATATATAAAGTAAACAGTGTGAAATAAAGTTTATACAATACATAATAATAAGATAATTTCATTTGGTAACTCGACCCAACAACTTTTTTATGGGATTCCAAAGGAATAATTTTCACCGACTACTTGGAGAAAGGAAAAACAATAACGGGAGCATATTATACTCAGTTATTGGATCGACTGAATGCTGCAATCAAGGAAAAACGGCCGCATTTGGCGAAGGAAAAAGTTATGTTTCATTACGACAACGCTCCAGCTCAGACAGCTGTTGTTGCAGTGGTAAAATTGTTGGAATTACGCTACGAATTGCTTTCTCACCCACCGTATTCTCCAGATTTGGCCCCGTGTGATTTTTTCTTGTTTCCAGATGTGAAAAAATGGCTTGCTGGAAAGAGATTCACCACGAATAGTGGCGTCAGCAATGAAACCAACGCATATTTTGAAGGATTAGAGAAATCTTATTATTTGGAAGGGATAAAAAATTGGAAAAACTCTGGACTAAGTGTATCGAGCTAAAAGGGGACTATGTTGAAAAATAAAATAAATTTTTGCCGAAGAAATTTTCATTTCTTCATTTTTACAAGTCATTATCGATCCGCCCTCGTATATATAAAAAAAACAACAGGTTGGGGTTACTTGCAATGGACGATGAAGTTCATCCGAGTCCGTGTTACGGATGTTCATTTGTACATTGCAACCTAGTTCATTTAGACCTTGAAGCAATATTTTATGTCAACCGTGTCAAATGCCTTCTTAAGATCAATAAAGACCGACGTAACATAGAACCATTTGTCAAGACCATCATTTATGAATTGCATCGTATCGATCAGCGCTGATGTAGTGCTGCTCTTTTCCTGGAGGCCATACTGATTCCGATCAAATCCACCATTTTTGCTTATAAATTTTGTGATTCTTTTGTTGATCACCTTTTCGATCGGCCTATAATTGTTGGAGTCTGAATTAGAACCACTTTTGAACACTGGAGTGATCAATGATGTCTTTAATCAGAAAGGGAATGTATCATCAGCCATATGACCGTTAATCGCTTTAGAAAGTGGCGACGACATAAACGATGCCAAAGCTTTTAAGTCATTTGTTTTTATTCCGTCATAACCTGGAGCTATGTTGTTCTTAAGCTCTGCTGTTATTGTAGTAATTTCTTTTGTACAGGTGGGCTATAAAAACATAGTGTTGGCATTTACAGGACAGCTGTATTTCGGATAATACTCTCCATTAGAATTTTTTAAGTCTTTCGCAAGGGTGTCTGCTATCGATACGAAGTGATCGTTGAGCCAATTTCCAATTTCGGTATGGTCAGTCGTTAATCCTGGATTCATGTCCAATTCATGGATTCCCGGTTTGTAATGGGAGCTGTCGTTTTGACCGAGAGTCTCTTTGATAAGAGTCCATAGTTTCCCTGGATTACCGGCTGTCGACGCAAAGCGAGAATTATAAAACTTCTCTTTGGCCAGTCGTATCATTTTGGTCGTTTCATTTTTGAATCGTGCGTATTCTGCTCTTAAGATTTGATTTAAAGGGTCTTTCACCATTCTCTTATATGATCTACGTTTCTTATCTATTTGGGATAATACCTCATCCGTTATCCAATTAGAATTGCGCGTTCGCCTCGTTTTGAGCCTGGTTGCTTTTTCCTTTGCTATTGTAATAGCGTTGATAATTGACAAATCATTTATTTTGTTAATCTTCAAGTTTGCCTTAGTTTTAAAAGTACCAATATCGAGTAATTTGATTTTTTTTTTCCATTTTAATCTTTTCAATTTTAGTATTCTTGATTGTCAGTGTCAGCACTTTGTGGTCAAGTTCTGCCCAGTTATCGTATTGGATGCTATGATTGTCAATAATTTTGTGAATATTTGTAGATACATGTAGTAGTAATGTGCCAGATTGTTGAAGAGACCCGATTTAGAATCTCAATGTTGTTGATCTTTAGCATTTCGTGACAGTTTTGGGTTATCTGGTTCTCTTTTAGTATATCATTATTAATGTCCGCCACTGAAAGAATCCTTGGATATTTTGAATAGATTGCATCAAGGTATATACACAAATTGATCTTTTGAGGCAGAAGGTGGATCATAAAAATTCGCTAGCATTAATGGTGAGTTGTCATTAATTAACTCGAATATTATTGTATGTTAAGTATCATCAATCAGGATAGTTCGAAATTTTATATCTTTCCTAATATATCACTATCAGGATTCCTTAATGCAAGGAATTGCCATAAAATGGATTTCAAGTATAAAAGATGGAAATCATTTTATCCTTTGGCTCATCATTTAGTGAAGGGACAAAACAAACGTCAATATCCCTACACCAACACATTAATAAACAGAGCACAAAATAAATATACAAAAACTAACATAAATTAGTGTCAACTAGCGTTAAGTCTGCGTCTTAAACATACTTTATCTATGGTGGTTGGATGGGTATAGACAGGGTAGGCATCTGATCGGCGTCATTAGGCGACGCCCAGTGTTGTAACTGTCATATACACATCAATTGTGCTCATCATACCTCCTCGTGGTAGCCACCGGATCCTGGTCTTGTCCATCCGGACTTGACTTGCTGAACTGATGGGCGCGAGTGCTAATGAAACAGAAAAATTCTAGCACTATAATAATATGGCCCTCCAAGTTGGGGGTTGGGCGATGTGTTAACAACTCATCCTCGGAAAAAACACACCCGTTTCGAAACCTGAAGCAACGCCTCGGACTGGATTGATTCAACGGCAACGACCACGCAAACGAAAAATGGACTATTCCTTCGGATCTTGGAACGTGCGATCCCTGTACAGAGCAGGAGCAGTGAGAGAGCTTCTGGAACAGGCAGTCAAATACAATATAAACATAATTGCACTCCAAGAAACTAAATTATTAGGTAACGAGATTAATGACTTAAGATCGCACACAATTTTCAAAAGTGGTAAATCATCGGGAAGCCGGGAATTTGGAGTTGCGTTTATCGTCGACAAGAAGTTTAAACACCAAGTTACCAACTTCAAATCCGTCAATGAACGATTGTGTGCAATCCGCATCAAAACAAGTTTTTTTAATGTTTGGCTTATTAATGTCCACGCCCCAACGGAAGACAAAGACGACGAAGTTAAAGACGATTTCTACAGCACCTTAGAATCAACATTCGATTCCCTTCCGTCGAATGATATTAAAATAGTATTAGGTGACTTTAACGCGAAAGTGGGCAAAGAAGAAGCATACATAGGGACAATTGGAAGGCATAGTCTCCATGATATTAGTAACGACAACGGCCAGAGGCTGACTGATTTCGCCAGCAGCAAAAACCTTATTGTAAGCTCGACGTGCTTCTCGCATCGTGACATTCATAAGAGAACGTGGGCTTCACCCTACGGAAGAACATTCAATCAAATAGACCATGTTCTAATAGAGAAAAGGACGGCCTCCTGCATTCTCGACGTGCGTACATGTCGAGGGGCTAATTGCGACACAGACCACTATTTGGTAAAGACCAAGTTTCGATGTCGAATCGCAAACCGAGGACACTCAAAAATACAACCGGTTCCTAAATTCGACATAGGGAAACTCAAAAACGAGAAAATAGTTGCGAAATATGCGTTAGCCTTGGAGAGGCACTTCGCAACAATGCTGAATACCACTGTCAGCATGCCAATAGAAGAAATGTGGCAAAAAATCAAAGATGGCATTACATCTGTCGCAGTGGAGGTGATAGGACAACAACCCCGGCGCAAAAGAAATGATTGGTTCGACAAAGAATACCAAGATGCCTTAGAACGAAAAAATGAAGCTTACAAAATATTAACGGAACGGCCGACACGAGCCAAACAAGACAAGTACAAGGATCTTAGACGATTTGCAAACAAAATATGCAGACAAAAAAAACGGAAGTACAATAATGACGAAATTAAAAACATGGACGAACAATTTAAATTACACAACACAAGAGCCGCGTATTCCCTTGTCAAAAGGATGAAAGAAGGTTACAAACCGAAAACGACCCTATGCAAGGATGCGGAAGGGAACATTATAAGTAACGCGGAAGATATAAAACTAAGATGGGCACAATATTTTGAACACCGTCTTAACCCGAGCCCATCACCTACACGAACAGCAGCAGCAGATACAATAGCAGGTATAACTGATGTAACAGCTGATGAAGGATCCGCTTTGAGTCCTCCCACACTCGAAGAAGTAAAAACAGCCCTAAGGAACCACCCAAACAACAAAGCGCCGGGCACTGGTCAAATCCCAGCTGAACTTCTGAAAGCCGGCGACACCTGCATAGCGCATTTCCTACATAGATTAGTCGCGGACATATGGACGCAGGAAATACTTCCTGAAGATTGGCGCAAGAGCATCATATGTCCAATTTATAAAAAAGGTGACAAACTCTGCTGCGAAAACTACCGAGGAATATCTCTGTTGTGTACGTCTTATAAGATTTTGACGAAAATTCTAGAAAAGAGAATTAAGCCCTATGTTGATAAAGTAATTGGTGAATACCAAGGCGGATTTAGAGCTGGACGCTCAACCACGGACCAGATATTCTCAGTTAAACAGGTGCTGGAAAAGTGCTGGGAATATAATATTGATGTGCACCAGATATTTGTTGACTTCAAACAAGCATACGACAGTATCGACAGGCGCGTACTGTATAAAATCATGTTGGAGTTTGGAGTCCCACCGAAACTGGTTCGACTGACAATAATGACAATGACTGAGTCTTTGTCACAAGTCAGAGTAGAAAACGATCTGACTTCCAGTTTTAAAACAGACAACGGCCTTAAACAAGGTGACGGCCTCGCACCAATGCTTTTCAACTCAACACTCGAATATGTTGTTCGGAAACTTCCCGTTGACACCAAGGGAACACTATGCTTCAAATCCACACAACTCGTAGCATATGCCGACGACATAGATATTCTTGCAAGATTTCTGGAGAGTGCTAAGGAAGTATTTGTAAACCTTGACTCGGTAGCAAGGGAAGTTGGACTACGCATTAATGAAAACAAAACAAAAATTATGACGCAAACTAGGAAAAAGACGCCAATCAGACAAAATATTACAGTAGGAGACTATAACCTAGAAAACGTAGACAACTTCATATATCTAGGGGCAAATCTATCGAAGGATGGAAGCGAACCCATCGAAATTAAAAGAAGGATAATGATGGCAAACAAGACTTATTATTCGGTACTTCCAATAATCAAAAACAAGAACGTGCACAGGAAAACAAAACTTAAGCTACACAAAACAATCATAAGACCTGTGCTATGCTATGGCAGCGAAACGTGGACATTAACTCAGGCGTCCGAAAAACGACTTAACGCCTTTGAAAGGAAGGTCCTCAGAAGAATCCTCGGACCTGTGAGGGAAGACTCGATCTGGAGAATACGATACAATAGAGAATTGTATGCCATCTTCGACAATCCAATTTAAAAAATTACAATGGGCTGGTCATGTGGAGCGGATGGATGACGGAAGAATTCCCAAACGCACACTAAAAGGGAAAGTCAACGGACAAAGACCGGTCGGAAAACCACGAAAGCGCTGGGAGGATTCGATTGACGCAGACAGCAAATCACTGCTAAGATTTTCAAACTGGAGGGCGCGGTCACTGAACCGAGATGGATGGAGGCAAAGCATTCAGGAGGTCAAAGTCCGATTTGGGCTGTAGCGCCATCGTAAGTAAGTAAGTAAGGATTCCTTAATGCAAGGAATTGCCATAAAATGGATTCCAAGTATAAAAGATGGAAATCATTTTATCCTTTGGCTCATCATTTAGTGAAGGGACAAAACAAACGTCAATATCCCTACACCAACACATTAATAACCAGAGCACAAAATAAATTTACAAAAACTAACATAAATTAGTGTCAACTAGCGTTAAGTCTGCGTCTTAAACATACTTTATCTATAGAGAAGTCAAATACATCAATATTCTCGTTAACTTCTCTTGCAAGACGCGAGATCGGTTCACTCATACCATAGTTAGTCCGGTGAAAGCATATCTGCAACAATCTAGGATGCCTCGGTAAAAATTGACCAACAGCAAATTGGATCAAACCCAAAAGTGAGGAGGAATCAACCACCCCAGTGAGAAGTCGATGAGCAAAAACTACGTCAGCAACTTCACGTCGTCTCGAGAGTGATGACATATTTAGCAACTGAAGCCGGTCAATATAAGGAGGAAGACGAACTCTGTCATTCCAATTAAGGTGACATAATGCAATTCTCACAAATTTGCGCTGAATAGATTCAATTTTGCCAATATGCACATCATAATAGGGAGACAAAATTTGAGAAGCATACTCAAGATGAGATCTGACAAAGGTGTTATACAGACACAACCTAACAAAGGAATTGTTGAATTCCTTGGATAAGCGAGTGGTGAAACCCAGCATAGAATTACCCTTTTGTACAATCTTATTTATATGCAAGCCAAAATCAATCTTTTGGTCAAATGTAATGCCTAAGTCAATAACTGCATTAACACGATCTAAAATACAGTCATTGAGACTGTAAGTTATTACAAACGGTGAGAATTTCCGAGTAAATGACATTACATGACATTTATCCAAATTTAAGCGAAGGCTATTATTGCGACACCAGTTACTAAAATTTAACAAAGTTTATCTGAGTTAGAACTAATATACCTAAAGATTTTAATGTTATCAGCATAGATAAGTACTTCCGAATATTTGAAAACAGAGGCTACATCGTTAATGGCCAGGATAAATAGAAGTGGTCCCAAATGACTTCCTTGAGGGACCCCAGAAAGCGCAGTAAATGGCTTAGACGTACAATCACGAAAAATAACCTGGTAGGTCCTATCAAATAGATAAGACTTAATCCAATTTATAAACCATGTCGGAAAACCCAACAGTCTTAGTTTTAACAAAATTATTGAATGGGGTAATTTATCAAAGGCCATACTAAAATCAGTGTATACACAATCCACTTGCTTACCCTCCTCAATAGCCAAAATAGATTTATTCGTAAACTCCATCAGATTAGTAACAGTGGATCTATTCCTAACAAAACCATGTTGTTTACTCGAAATTATTGATTTACAGTGAAACCACATGCATTCATACACTATAGACTCAAATAGTTTAGGAATAGCCGACAGTTTAGCTATTGGCCGATAATTTTCAACAGCAGATTTTGCACCACTTTTATGAGTAGGTATGATGAAGGACGACTTCCACACATGTGGAAAAATCCCCGTTATTAGGGATCTTTGAAAGAGGTGAGAGAGTGGTTCAGCAAGAGAGTGACAACAACGCTTAAGGACAACAGCAGGAACACCATCTGGGCCAGGAGAAGACACATCTTTAAGGCGGGAGATGTGATTGACTATATCATTATAGAAAATTGGTAAATCAGACAAAGTAGTCGAAGTAGTTTCTCTAAAGTCATCAAAATACGCCATATCAGGGGAAAAGCTACTACTATTAAAAGATCCACTGAAGAATGTGGCAAAAAAATTACAAATAGTAACTTGATCATTACTATCGTTGCCCAGGAATTGAAAAAAAGCTGGATAACCATCTGATTTACGCTTACAATTAACAAATTTCCAAAACTTCAGGGGATCTCTAATAATATCCGACTGCATTTTAATTAAATACTCAGAATATAAGCGAGTAGATAAATCCTTAAAAAGGTCATAATATTCCATATACAGACAAAAATCAGCATCATTCTTCGTCCTAGTATACCTCTTCCAGGCAGCATTACGAGCATTGCGAATTACGCGCAACTCGCTAGTATACCAAGGGTACGACGATGAGATGTTCCTGCGATAGGTGAAAGGAACTGTAGCAACAAAAAATTGATACAGAACATAATAAAACTCAACTACAGCACCTTCAAAATCAGGATTGTCAAGAATTTCATTAAAGTTGAAGTTTGATATAAGGTAGTCCAACCGAGAAAAATCTGCTTTATTAAAATCAAAAGAAAGCTCCTTCTCACTAGGGCTAACAATATGCTCCTCATCAACCATAACAAAAATATTAATAGGAGGGTGCAAGACATCAACGGTAGTAATTGAAGTTAAGCTCTCATCCACGGAACATGCGCAGTAGTCAGAATAAAAAATTAGGTCAAGCTGTCTTCCATAGGAATTCCGAACAAGGCTGAGTTGATGGAGACCAAGTGCAGTTATACTATCTACAAAAAAACATTCAAGCGAGGACGAAGAATCAGAAACTAAGAGAGTAGAATCATCGTCAGAGAGAGACCAAGAAAGACTTGGAATATTAAAATCACCCAGTAAAATGAGTTCGTCAGAGATATTCATACTATTATGAACAAAAGTAATACAGTCAACTGTTCTTTCGTATAAAATACAAGGACTCGACGGAGGAATATATGTCAAAAAGACATAAATATCCTTATTATTAAACACGAGTTTAACACACAAGATCTCCAGACCGTGAGGGTTCGGGACAGGAACAACTACACAATTAATGCAGCTTCGGACTGCTAATAACGCTCCACCACCCTTCAATCTCAGAAGGAAACATAGCGATCCCTACGAAAGACTTCAAAGTCGGAACTAAAAAGTTCACAGTCAGAGAAACTGCAATTTAGCCCCGTTTCAGTTAGAGCAATAACATCATAGGAAGAATTCCGAGACGATGCAAATAGCGCCTGGGTTTTGGTACGCAGTCCATTTACGTTTTGATAGTAAAGGGACAATTGTCTAAGTTTTTTGGACCAGAACCAGGAGCATTATTACGACGAGAAATAATGACCAGAATCACGGCAGTTGTGTATAGCAGTAAGCCCCTTCAGATTAAAGTATTGCTGTTCTGAGTTGTATAACCATGTTCCAGCGAATATTAAAACCTGGAAGTCGTTGTTTTGGGAAAGGTGTCCAGCTAATTCTGTCATTTTATTTCTGATGCTTCGAAGATTAGCATATATGATTTTTCTGCATTTATCCATGTTTATACTTTTATAGAGAAATAGTCAGTTTTATTTCGCACAACCTTTAGAGATTTTTGATATTCCAGACATTCTGCACTGTCTGCTCTGTGGAGACAATTGACAGATCTTTTGGAAAAACAACTGCTGCATTTGGGTGTGGCTTGAATACATTCACTTGTTCTATGCAATCCTGTACATTTCGCACATGTATCGTGTGATTGCTTACACGTTTTCGAAGAGTGACCATAAATTTGACATCTGAAACACCTCAGTAAGTTGAAGTCTTCTTTGCAGTAGTGACTACTAAAGCCAATGTTTATATATTTATTAAACATACGGTTATATAAACAGCCGTTTACTTCCACAAAACGTGATATTTTTGTTGTAATAAAAAAATAAAAGTAGTTCACACTAAAACTAATACAAAAAGTTTTAGTGTGAACTACTTTTATTTTTGAATCAGGATCTACATCTTGATTAAGGGACTTGATATGAGACAATAACTCTTCACTGGAATACTCCCTTTCAAGTCCGTATATTATTAAACGAGGGGCACGTTGCCTTGTCTGCTCAATAATACAGGAGTGACCAAGTTTGGCTTCCATTTCTTTAATGTAGAGGCCTTTCGACTAACTTTCAGTACATTCACGCGAAATCTTCCTGATTATGTTTTCGTGCAGCTACGGGTAGTTTCGAATAGTATTCGAGCAGTAATTTGGTTAAGTTAACTTCTCTTTAAATTGTTCTACTATTTCTTTTTGTAAATGAATTTCCTTAACTATTTTGATACCAGGGTGTAGACTAGTTGATAGCGTGTTAGTCTACAATATAAAGGTCCTGGGCTCAAATCTCGGCCGACACATAATTCCAGAGTACTGCTTGCTTGCGTACATCTGGGCCACCACAGTCTGCGAAAACTCGCATATAAAGGGTAAAGGGTTATGCCAAGGGCTAGGAACTGTTCCGCAATCACAAGGAAATCTAAAAAACCTTAAAGTCTTGATGCCAAGATTCAGTTTGGACTGTAGTGCCACATTGTCCAAGAGTTACCATTTTTCTTACCCCTATTATAATATCGTGCAATTTCCAGGAGTTTGAAATTTCATCGAAATTCCCACGAAATTATTTAAAAAAAAATCTTCTTAAAATTTATAATACAAATAAACCTTGAAGTAGGTATTCAAATATCCGATCTGGAAATTTCTCTTTTAATAAACATATCTGGATTTTCGTTAACATGCCACTAGCCCCCGGGCTATGTATTTCAATCCGTCAAAATTAAGTTGTCAACCAAACCGTTTTTTTCTCTTCTTTTGCTGGATCTCGTATTGGAAAATAAGAAGAAGAAAAAAAAAACTTGAAGATTTACTTTGAGAGTTCTTTTGCATTAAAGCAAAGAGCAAAAAAAAAAAAATATTAATAAAATTGTACCCATGATGACTCTCAAAATGAAACCCCGATCGTGTGATGTTGTTCAGGGCTCTAATTATTATTAATAAGAGTCTTGAAGAATACCCAAGAGCGCGAATATCTCAAAAGTGAAAAATTCGATTTAATTTCGAGGCGGCTTTACTGAGCTTTGTTTTGACATGAAAATTATATCGTTCGTTGTCGAGTATCGCATTCATGGATTTTACGCAAAAATTTTTGTCGGGGCGAAAAGAAAACAGTGCGGCCGCATAAAATGAGAAATTGAGTTGGACAGACCAATTTCACTTGGGCAATGATATTTTTTTTGTGGGGCCCTTATTTGAACTCGGAAAAGCCTTGAGGGTCGATTGTGGTTAAAACGGTCGGGGTCGTTTGGTCAGTTTCAATTTACGACATGCTATAGAGTAGAGTTACACGTTCATGTAATTTAAATAATTTAACACCGCATTTTTTTTTAGTTAGTAGTGTTAAGTTAAATTATTCCTAAATTGTGTAATTGCAATGACATTAACATATGTCGAACGTGTTTACGATTATACAAACATAAACCAGAATTTAGCTTAGCGTGTGGTCTACAATGTGAATTTGAGCGAGCAAACCCCGGTCGACGTATAATTCCAGCACGCTGCATGCATAGGATTCATAAAGTATTAAGTTTGTGCACAAGCACTTAGACGTATGTACAATATTGAGTTCCCCTCTATGTTGGTAGCGTTAAAAATACTTGACTTGACTGAGAAAACATAACGGAGTTATATTTAAGCGACTTTTGTATGTGAGGTGGTATAAGGTTTGTGATCGATACAAGGAAAAAAAAAATTTGCTACCCTGAAATTTTTTTTTTCCCGTTTCAAGACTAAATTAGCCTAAAAATGCAAAAAAAGAATCCGTCCCGCCGTACGCCGTCCGCCGTACATATGGACTCATATCTCCGAGACCGTTAAAGGTAGAATGTTCCTTTTTGGGTAGATTGTTGATTGGACAAGTGAGCTCTATTTTATAAATTTTTGGGGGTTTTAGATGGAAGGGGGAGGCGGGGGGAGGGAAAAAGTCGAAAACTACACTTGCTAATATATCCACCACGAATGCAGATAAAAAGTTGAAAATCAGTACAGATATAGAGAAGGTTGTGGGACCAACTTTAAAATTAATTTAATTTTTTTATCCATTGGCGTCCGAAAAGGGGGGGCTAAAAACAAATTGTCGGCCGAATTGTTTTTTCAAATGATTATATCTTCGAAATTGGTGGCATATACAGTGGCTCACAGCTTATTTCAACCAGCACGTAAAAAAATCTTTAAATGCCTATAAAAACTAAACTAAAGAAGATATCAACATTATTTAAACGCAGGTTATTAGTCTAATGTTTAAACTAATCAAATATGACTTTATTTATTTTTCAATATTTTTTTAATATTCTTAAACATTTATAAGCGAAAAAAGTAACTAAAAAAAATGTCACAGCTTATTTCAACCAAGCAACAGATTCAATGTTTAAATGAAGTTGAAAGGCACAAAAAAAAATTTCAATGCTTAGTATGACCACCCTTCTGGTCAACAATCATTTTTAGCCTCTTAGGCATTGAATCGACCAGTTTTTGTGTCCCTTTTGGGGTAAGTTTGGCCCATTCCTCAGCCAATACAGTTTTGAGATCGCTTTTGTCGGATATTTCCCGTTTTCGGATGTTTGTATCCAAAATGGCCCACAAATTTTCGATGGCGTTAATGTCGGGCGACTGTGTCAGTAGCTGTATAACATAGGGACAGTTCCAAATCAGCCATGTCTTTACAATACCCTACTTATGCTTGGGGTCATTGTCTAAAAATAATATCTGAAGTCATCGCGAATGCCCAGTTTCTCCGAACTTTCAAGCAAATAGGACTTCAAAATTTCGAGATAATGAGATTTATTCATTGTAGTCTCAATAAATTGCAAATTTTCAACTGCCGCAGCGGACAAGCGGACATACAGGCCCACACCATAACGCTGATACCTCTTTGTTTGACTGTAGCTTTCAAATTTTTGTTTTGCAATTCTGTATTTGGCTTACGCCAAACATATGAGGCTCCATCAGAGCCAAAAATATTCAATTTTGACTCATTAGCGAACATAACGGTATTCAAAAATCCAGAATCCTTATCCAAATGTTCCTTGGCAAATTTTAAACGGCACCATTGGACACATGCTCTCACAGCACACGGCAAATAGTTTCCGGGTAGCATGACTTGCCCAACTCAGCTTCCACTTCACTGGCAATTTTTGGAACCGATAGTCTTGGGTTTTCCCAGATTTTCCGGACAATATAGCGCTCGTCCGTTGGATTGAAAATTTTGTTGGGGGCATTTCTACCTTTATCGTGCGTTCTATTTTAGCAGACAAATCGGTATATGATGCTCTGCACTGTAGAATCACTTAATCCTACCATCTCACCAATTTTCCTGCGCGAATGGCCACTTTTAAGATGACTGAGAACTAGTTCTTGCTGATCAATTGTAGTACGTGGTCCCATTTCGCAAAACTAATTTTTCTGCATGATCTTCGCAAAGAATTCAACAAGACTGAACTTGAACACATAACGAATATAATGACTAAAACATAGAAAAATCAAATAACCGTTACATTGCAAGATAACGGATCATTGCACACCTGCAAAGTATTTGGTTGAAATAAGCTGTGGCATTATTTTTAGTTACTTTTTTCGTTTATAATTGTTTTAGAATATTAAAAACATATAGAAAAATAAATGAAGTCATATTTGATTAGTTTAAACATTAGACTAATAACCTGCGTTTAAATAATGTTGATATCTTCTTTAGTTTAGTTTTTATAGGCATTTAAAGATTTTTTCACGTGCTGGTTGAAATAAGCTGTGAGCCACTGTAGTTCCATCAGAATCAGCTTAAAGAGTGGCTAATTATTGTAAAACACTTAAAAATGAATATCTCGACCATCTCTTAAGCTATGTAATTGAAACTTGAAACGTATATTAAAGTATACTAGATAAATACAAAAAAAATATAACATATTGATATAATAGTAGTGGGGGAAATGGGGAGCATTTCAAAAATGAGCACTTTTCAAAATTACAAATCCTTATATCTCAAAAAATAGTACAGATATCAAATCAAAAATTTGTCGGATTGTAGAACTACATAATGGTTAATTTTGGTAAAAATTTTAAGTTGGGAAGTGATAAGCAAAAATGTCGAAAATTTTGACTGATTTTTTTAGGGCTCAGGTGAAAGACACAAAGTTCAAATTTTGCATGTGAATACGTCAATTTGATGTACATAAAAAAATAATAATAACTTGATCCATAATTGTTATAAACCGACCCCCCCGGTTTAACGTGCACAAGGTGTTTCATGAGAATTGAAAAAAACAGAAGGAGTGAGGTGAAGTTGATAATTCTTTTTAAAACTAATTGCAATTATAGTAGAATTACGTTTGGCAAAAATTTCTTTTCAGCTTTACTAGTTCCAATGAAAATCGAAAATATGTATTTTTCAAAATTGTCCATTTGTATGGGAGGGGGTAGAAGGAGTGAGGGGATCGTCAATATTCCGTAATAGTAATGACATCTATATCATATTACTTTGATTTAAATTTCAAGTCGATAGCTTAAATAGTTTCAAAGAAAAATCAATTTTTTTATATTTCGCAATTTCATGAAATTTGTATGGGAGGGGGTAGTAGGAGTGGGGGGATGTAGCCCATTCACGAACTTAAAGTTACTTTTTTGCTCAAAATAACACACAAAATTTTTTAGCACTATAGCTCAAAGCTTTCGAGAGTTATGCTGTAGACAGATGCACAGACAGACAGACAGACGGTCACTCGGAATCGAGGTTTTTGAGCGGCAACAAATATTTCTGTACCCTTGGCGGTACTGTGCGAGTGTTATTTCTTAGCGTTACAAATGGTAAGGCAAACACAATATACTCTCAGATTTCAGCTAGAGTATAAAAAACCGTCCCGCCGTACGCCGTACATATGGACTCATATCTTCGAGACAGTTAAAGGTACATAGAATGTTCGTTTTTGGGTGGATTGTTGATTGGCTAAGTGAGCTCTATTTTCTAAATTTTGGGAGGTGTTAGATGAAAGGGAGAGGCGGGGGAGGAAAAAAGTCAAAAAGTCAAAGGTGGCATATATTTCCATTGGAATCTTAGCTTAGAGAGTGGCTAATTATTGTAAGGGGGAGGATCAGCGGGGATGCAAGAAAAACACTTAAAAATTAATATCTCAACTATCTCTTAAGCTATGTAATTTGAACTTGAAACGTATATTAACCTATACTAGGCAAATACAAAAAAAATATAACATGTTGAATTAAAAGTAGTGGGGGGAAATGAAGAGCATTTCAAAAATGGCGCACTTTTCAAAATTACAAATCCTTATCTATATAAATATAATTGTAGTGTCTGTCTGTTATTTGTTTATAAATGGCAATAAGTAAGTTTTTTGCTTTATTTTAGCAATAACTAAGCAGAAACAAACGTTTTTAAAAATTTTCTCTGTCTGTCTGTCTTTCCGGTTTTCACGCAAAAACGGCTGAACCGATTGTAATGAAACTTTCAAAGATTATTAGGTCTACTTTGGGGAGTAATCTGCCTTAAATTTTATTTTATTTCCCTCACTCCTTCTACCCCCTCCCATACAAAGTGACTCATTTTCAAAAATTTATAATAATCAAATTTTCATGGAAACTATAAAAACTATTAATTTGAAATTTAAAATACATTATTTCCATTATAAATGCAATCTTTAAGTATATAAATAATTTGAATGCCCTTACTCCTTCCACCACCTCCCATACAAACTTCACTTTTTCATGAAATATTCTAAACCAATTTTCTCAGTACGTATAACTTCGATCGAGCTAAAATTTTGTACCAAATCTTTAATTAGCATTATTATTATTATCGCGTAAAAAATAACTGATTAGCTCTACTCCTTCTACCCCCTCCCATACATTGTGGCACACTTTCACGACTTTGCAAAAACTCTATTTTCTTGAAAAGTGTGAATCTAACTGATCTAAAATTTAAAACATATCAATTGCATGATGATTATAGTAGTTTCTAGAAAAATTAGCAAAAACTCCCCACTCCTTCTACCACCTCCCATACAAACTGCACTTTTTCATGAAATACTCTAAATCAATTTTTTCAGTACGTATAGCTTTGGTCGAGCTAAAATTTTTTATTAAATCTCTAATTAGCATTATTACTATTGTCGGGAAAAATTAACCGATTAACTCCACTTCTTCTACCCCCTACCTTAGAATGTGACACAATTCAACGACTTTGCGAAACTCGATTTTCTTGAAAAGTGTGAATCTAACTTACCTGAAATTTGTAAGATATCAATTGCATGGTGATTATAGTAGTTTCTAGAAAAACTACCAGAAACCCCTCACTCCTTCTACCACCTCTCATACAAATTGCACAATTTCATTAAATCCAATGCACTAGGTTTCTCAAGTTACCTATTCAATTTTTCAAGCTTAACTTTGGTGCAAAATATTTTTATAACTACTCTAGCATGATGTGAAATAAATTAATTTAGTACTGTCATCCCTTCTATCACTTCCCACACAAAAATTCTTAAGATTACAAAAATTTCGATTTCATCATATAATTGGGCTTTACGCACAATCGAAGTCTTGTTATGTATTTAAGCTTAATGTCATATTATTTGGGCTTTTTTTAATTAACACAAACTACAACTATTCATATGTCCTTAACGCTCTTCAACACGTATACATATGATCTCGAATCACGGGTTTGATTTGACCATGAGCCTGTCCCATACAAATGCGAGTATCATGGTCTCATTCTTAATAATTTATAGATCTGATTTGAACAAAATACAAAACATTGTGTTCAAACAGCCATCAAACTAAGCAGATTATCCGATATAATGTACTACTAACTACATTCTCATAAAGTGTTATTATTGCGATTCTTACGCGGACAAAGTCGCGGGCGATCTCTAGTATCTAATAAAAGAGTGTAGATATCAAATCGAAAATTTGTCAGATTGTAGATCTACATAGTCGTTAGTTTTGGTAAAAATTTTAATTTGGAAGGTATAAGGGGAGGGAGGTGATAAGCAAAAATGTCGAAAATTTTGAGTTATTTCTTTAGGGTTCTGGTGAAAGATACAAAGTTTAAATTTTGCATGTGGATACGTCTATTTGATATACATAGAAAAATAGTAATAACTTGATCCATAATTGTTATAAGCCGACCCACCCGGTCTAACGTGCACAAGGTGTTTCATGTGCATTGAAAAAAACACATAAACTGAAAATTTTTGAGTGAAATTTTAAGATATAAACTTGAAAATTTGCGAAATGCATTCAAAAAACATAACAGAATTATGATTGGGCTTAAAGCCCAATCATATGATACTCTAGATGAGATGGAAATGACTTTAATATACCAGAGAATATGCCATCTCAAATTCTTTCGGATACTGAATAGAGACTTTTGCATGGGAGGTGGTAGAAGTAGAGGGGAAGGTTTGTATTTTTCGTATATGACACCAAGCATAGCATGCAAAATGTTTTTTGATGAATTTAAAGTTTTTAGTTTTCATTATTTTTAAAGAAATTGATCAGAGTTTTCCTGAAATTGGGGCATTTGTATGGGAGGTGGCAGAGGAAGTGGAGCATTTAAGATGATTTTGAAACTGCTCATCATCATCCTTATCACCATGCTTTGATTCAATTTCAAAGTCGGTGGCTCTCATATACTTGAAGGACAAATGCCTTTCTTGAATTTATAATAAAGATATTTGTATGGGAGGTGGTAGAAGGAGTGAAGCAGAGCTAATAATTTTTCCTAAAACTTATTTCAATTACTAAGAAACAAATTCTGACAAAATTTGAACTTTGTAGTTTTTCTAGTTTGAATGGAAATGGATAAAATGCATTTAACAAAAATTATGCATTTGTATGGAAGGGGGTAGAAGGAGTGTACGGATCAAAACAATTTTTTTTCTTGTTATTGATATTTCTATTTTTATACTTTGTACAAAATGTCAAGTTGATAGCTGTATCGGTTTCGAAGAAAAATAATTTAATTTAAATTTCAAAATTTCGTGAAATTTGTATGGGAGGGGGTAGAAGGAGTGAGGTGAAGTTGATAATTTTTTCAATTCTGATTGCGATTATAAAAAAAATAATTCTGGCAAAAATTTGATTTTATAACTTTACTAGTTTCAATAAACATCGAAAAAATACATTTTTCAAAATTGGCCATTTGTATGGGAGGGGGTAGAAGGAGTGACGGGATCGGATCAATATTCAGTCATATTAATGACATCTATATTATAATATTTTGACCCAAATTTCAAGTCAATAGCTGAAGTGGTTTCCGAGAAAGCTTAATTTCTTTAAATTTTGAAATTTCATGAAATTTGTATGGGAGGGGGTAGAAGGAGTGGGGGGATGTGGCCCGTTCACGAACTTAAAGTTACTTTTTTGCTAAAAATGACATAAAAAAAATTTCAGCACGATAGGTCAAAGCTATCGAGAGTTATGTTGTAGACAGACGGACAGACAGACGGACAGACGGACAGACGGACAGACGGACAGACGGACAGACGGACAGACGGACAGACGGACAGACAGCAACTCGGAATCGAGATTTTTGACTGACAACAAATATTTCTGTACCCTTGGCGGCTCTGTGCGCGCATTATTTCTTAGTGTTACAAACGGTAAGGCAAACACAATATACTCTCAGATTTCATCTAGAGTATAAAAATGCCTAAATATACGAAATATTAACTGGTCGAAAACCTTTAAAACTTCTACCCCCTCCCATACAAAATTATTTTTTCGACCATTTTCAAGAAATCAATTATCACCTAACTATTAAAAGCTATCAATTTCAAATTTTGCATAAAAACTTACAAAATAGTTGAAATGAAATTACGTTAAAAGTTTTGAAATCGCTCTTGTCCTTCTACCCCCTTCGATACAAAACTATGATTTCGACCAATTTCATTAAATCAACTAATAACCAACAAATTAAAAGCTACAAACTTGAAATTTTGTACAGCACTTTACAAGAGAAAGAAAATAATATTGCGTCACAAATGTTACGTCCACTTTTTGTGAATTTTTGTTCATTTTAAGATACTTTTTGTTCAGTTTTCCATTAAGAATTATTTTAGTGGAAAAAACAGTATCGAAAACCAACAAGTACTTCCCGAGGATATCTACATATTTGGTATGCATATAAAATTTGTAAAACTCACTTTTATTACAGTAATAATTATTCGCTATTGGCATAACTTTTGGAAAGGAATGTGGCAAGAACAAATTAAGTAATCTAAGCACTAAATTAACAGACCTTAGTTAATGTCCATCTTTTTAAATTTTTCGTCCACTATTTAGTGATTTTTTGTCCATAAAATACTTTTCTTTGTTCATCTTTAGATACTTCTTGTGCAGTTTCTGATTAAGATTAAAAGTGAAAAAAAACCAATAAGTACCTGCCGAAGAGTATTTACATACGAGTGTATTCACCATTTCTGTAAAACAGAATTAAGTTAATTCGAAATCCTTTAAAGATCACTTGATGCCAATTACCAAAAAACGAATGATCGTTAACAAATAACATTATGACTGCAATGAGACGAATCTGATGAGATGCAAATCCACGCAACAAAAAAAAAAAACAAAAATACAAAGAAATCCAGAGCCAACAAAAAATGCAAAAGATTTTTTTCGTTGTTGTTTTCAACTAGTTCCTTGGTTCGAAAATTAGCGTTCATGGGTTGCAAATTAGCGCTGCCCCATAGTAATTAGCCTCGATCTTTGCAACGATTCTCTGGGCTTCTTGGTGAAGTTGTTAAGTGGCATAATGGTGAGTTGGGATTTTTGTCGGTATGGAATTACCTAATTGTACTGCTGCCGTAGCGCAGTGCACTATAAGAGACTCCATCCGTACACACACCCTCTTTTCTTCGCGGTTTATGAATGGAAAGTCCGATCTTGGTCTTTTATTTTTCTATTATTGCCATAAGATCTAAAGTTCTGATCTTGATCTCGCCTGGCATTGTGATCGTGGTTTCTTATCGTTAATGCTAAGATCATAAGTGCTCTGGTTTAACTGCGGCTAAGATCAGCGGCAGCGCAGCAATATGGAAACAATACGGTGGTAATTGTTGCCCCAGAATTGCAGATATGTGCGGCGATATAATGGGCAATAGTTCTGAATGGTGAAACTTGATCGTGGAGTTAAAAATTAAATTACGCGCTGTATAGCAACAATAATTGTTCTGTCAATAATATAATGATAGTCGATGTCCGTGTAGGTAGAGCAATTCGTTTGTGTTCTATTGTAATAGCTAGCGATTTTTTTTCCAAGTTGTGTTCCTTGTTCCGCAATGGATTTTTTTGTAAAATTAATATTTACTCTTTTATTTTTACCGATCTAGCAGTATATAATATCCCAGTTTTAAGTTTGCGTCTGTCACGATACACGATAACTCCATTAATTTGCAACTTGTACGGGACGATTTTGGAGTACAAATGGCTAGACGAAGAAATGCATTGAGATTCAAAGGTGGAAGTGGCAGTGGGTCGGCCACATTTTGAAAAAACCAGAGAGAAATATCGCTATTCAAGTTCAGGATTATAATTCTCAAGAAAGACGTCAGGTTGGTCGACCACGAATCACATAAAAGTGAGCAGTTGAGCAGGAGGTCAGAGTTCCGGCGCCAACTAAAGGCTGATGCTTAGGATCGCGCATTGTGGAAGAGGTCTGTTTCTGTTCCATGCCCCTATAGGGGGTCCCCAACAGGAAATTGATTGATGGTTGATTTATACTTAGTATATTATCAATCCAAACCTGTCTGATTGTGAACTCTTAATGGTATTGACCTGCAAAAGATGAATATGCTCGCATGCAGATCTTATCGATAGTTAACAACTTAACCTAATTTACATGTAGCTTTCATAGCAATCTGGATAATTTATTGGAAAAGGAAATGGGCACCGAACATATCTACTTCTTACATAGTTATAATGATAATTTTTATTGCATATTCTGAGCGACAAACGCAACATTTTTCACTTAGCTTCTTACTAAATCAATAGTTTTTGCTAGGTTAAACCAAAAACTCCACTAATACCAAGTTTTTTTTCCATTTCTCGTTCTCATTTTTTACTAATACTCAGTTTTTATTAACTAATTAAAGTTATCAACTTACGAAATGGGTTTGCAATGGGCGGATTATTTTATTATAAAATCACATTTTCAATAAAAAAAACAACAACACTGATTTCAAATTGAATTCATGAATGGTCGTAATATCTAGGTACGTATAGCTTTCATATTAAAAAAAATTTTGATTGATTAGTTTCAAAAAATTGACGCTTTGTATCGTAGATGAGTTAGTGCAATGTCTTAATGGAGAAAACATTAATCAAAGTTAATTGAATATTACATTGCAGTAATTATGGTCATGTTGTATGTGAATACGAAACATAATGACAATATTAATTGGTATCTATGTAGTGAATTCCAGTAAAAAAATCATGAAGAAATATTAAAAGTAATTAAAAAGATAATTTTTATGGTATATTCAATGATTGGTAGCTAATTGTTATACGTAGATATCTCATTACTTCACAGTTGTAAGGCAAAATTTATAAGATAAGAAGCAAAACCGAATATCGTATGTTAATTGGGTTTTGATGTGCAGCATATTAACAGTGTCATTGGCGTAGGAGACCCTTCACTGAAACTAATTTAATTAGAATATTTTATGAGATTCTGTTAACTAAATTTTCTTGTTATTAATAACACAAAGTGAGTTTTGGTCTCCTGTCCGGCAGACAACGAAATTATTATTGTTATTTGTTACTTTAAGGATTCCTCAAAGTGTAACCAATCCACCGCCACGACCGCCTTTGAATCTCAATAACTATTTTAGCCTGTCCAATTATACTTCAACGTTCATCGCATACAAGTTGCAAATTAAGATAGTTTTCGTGTATCGTGACAGACACACACCTACAACTGGTATATTACTTGCTGCTAGATCGGTAAGCTAGGGTATATCCTAGTGGGTAGCGTGTTGGTCTGGAATGCAAAGGTCGTGAGTTCAAATCCCGGTCGACGCGTAATTCCAGCACACCAATTGCTTGGGTATATCACGATCTACGAAAATGAAAAGTTCGTAGACAGAGGGTTATGCGAAGGGCTAACAACCCTTCCGTAATAAATAATGAAGATGCTAAGAAGCCTGAAGGTCAGGGGCCAAGGCCCAATTTGAGCTGTAGCGCTATTGAAGATGACGAAGGAGATCGATAAAGTTAAAAACGTAAAAATTAATAATTTAAGAAAAAAATTATTGCTGAACAAGGAACACAACGTGGAAAAAAATCGCTAGCCATCACAATAAAACAGAAACTAATTGCTCTACCTGCACGGTCATCGACTATCATTATATTATTGACAGGACGATTATTGTTGCTGTATAGCGCGTAATTTAATTTTCAACTCCGCGACCAAGTTTCACCCCTCGGAACTATTGCCAATTATATCGTCGCATATATCTGCAATTCTGGGGCAACAATTCCACCATATTATCTCCATATTGCTGCGCTGCGGTTGATGTCTGAGAGTACTATAAGTGTGCTCCTACGAATTTCCTAACGCTGAGAAATAAGGATCGGAGAAAAAAAAATGTTAGAATTCACAAAGGTTAGACCGGATCTCCATCGATGCGCCTATCTGTCCTTTCTAGTTTGATAAAGTATCGATCTAGAAAGTTGAAATTTTGCTCAATTCATTTTTGAGGAGAAAATAAGTTCAAGTTCGTAAATAGTCATCTAATCCTTTCGCTCCTTCAACCTTTTCCAATACAAAATGAAAAATTTTCGACACTTTTCCGAACAAATATTTTTTTCGCGACTTAGTATAAGGTGATTACTTCCAAAAGACCTTCCGACTAGAAAGAATGTGAAGGCAGATTTAAAACCTCTAGTAGGGGCGTGGGACTCAAACAGTCCTCTTCCACAACTCACTATCGAAGGCATCGGTCTCGTCTTATTCCTCCGGCCTAAGACACATTGCACGACTACAGGATTCAGGAGCATGAAGTTATTTAGTGGATTGACGAATTTCGTGAATATGGCTAACACGATTAGCGATAAAAGTTTTTCAACGTTTTTTTTTTTTTTACAGAATGACCTGTGTTATAGGCAATTTCGGCCTTTATGTACAATGCACAAACACAGTCATGGAGGGAAGGAATGGGATTGGGAAGGTTGGGGAAGGGGAGTGAGAACGACCGTAGCGAGTGGAGAAGCTGGTATATTGCTCAGTTGTACTGGCTGCTTACAAATATTTGCAGATGTTATGGGGGACTGAATGAAAGCGAACATAAACCATCTACTGAGTATCTAGGCCTTCTTGAAGTGGAACTGTTTCACTTTTACACCGTTTCTCCATTTTATTGCGAATAATTTTTTATCACCAGTAGCAACTGAAAAATTTGCGCTTAAAAAAATCCCATCTGGAGTGGGAATCGAACCCACGACCTATTGACTGAGAAGCAATCACGCTGCCCACTACGCCACGGAAGCCTCAAGTGAAGGAACAGACTTGAGTTTACGGATCAGTTCAAAAATAAATTGGAACCGCTGGTGAGTTTATTAAAGCCTGGGTGTAGCCTAATGGGTAGCGTGTTAGTCTACAATGCGAAGTTCGAGAGTTCAAATCTTGTTCGAAGTTCTGTTCGACGACACTGCTTAAGTGGGTGTACCTGGGTCACATCAAGCTGTGAACATGTAGATTTGTAGATGGAGGTTTGGCTCCACAATAACAAATAAAAATGTTATGGAATCTAGAGATAAGGAAGACGTTGCCCGATATGGGTTGTAGTGACATTAATGATGAAGATATAGAAGAAGGTGTGGTCATTGCTGTTTGTATTCTGAGTGTGCAAAACAAAATTCTAGTCTCGAGATCGGGACACATTTCAATGAAGCCAGTTTAGTCTTTGCACAGAGCAGAGTAACGATAGCCACGCGCTACTGATGTCATGGGGAAGAGTAGTATCCCAATATATTTTCAATGATATTTGAAACATTGATTTGGATAGTACCGTAGAAAAAGTTAAGAACCTTAATGGACCATGGTTTAGGCTTAAGTAGTAGGGGGTGGTTTCGAAGAACTACATGCACTGGGCCTAGTTGGGCCCATTGACTGTGAGATGGGTGTTACTCCTCTTGGGTTAGCTCGAATATTTGACACCTCTAAGGTCATCTAGTTCTGAGAAGAATCTGAAGCCAAAACAAAGGAGACGACTCATGAACATTAGCGGATAGTGACAAAGATAATGTTCGATAGATTCTTAGTCTTCCTCGCAACCTCTGCAACCCCTTATAATCTGGCGACATCTGCCTACAGATTTCACTTCGTAATAATATCACGAGAAGGTGAAAATTTTACCTTAGATCAGAGAATATCCGAAGCTGATTGCCACCAAAGTCCCAAAGCTTTAATAGCATAAAGAATTTATGACCTGCATAATCAGATGAACATTTGTGTGGGCTGAATTCAACGGAGTCTAATATCTCGATAAGTTGTCGTTGAATGTTTAGCGCTGTTACTTCATCTTCCTCTCCGGAGAGAATATCGTCTACATAAATTCCTTTACAGAGCAAAGTAGAAGGTTTTTCATCGTCATCGACTTACTAAGAAGCGTCCTTATTGCTAGATACAGATTATTTAGGATCAAATTTAGAATGATCGAAATTTATTTTGGAGTTTGGGTCTAACGTACTCATTTAAGGAGATGCCGTTTTTACGGTACAACTTTGGGGTAACCCTTTAATGCTTAATGCACGGTAAGATCAACACAGGTAAGGGAAACAAATGAAAAAAAAGGGAAGTTAAAAGGGAAACGTAGGAGGGATAAGTCTGAAATGACGGTGGATGTTGATTTTGAATTGTTGAAGATTGTCCTCCGCTTCAAACAGATTGCCTGGTAATGCATTCTATATCATTGACGTCTGATGGATGATGGGCAGCCTAAATTTTACTGTTTTTTACGGGAGATGTTTCACAGTGTGCTCTTGAGCATGTGCAGTTTGGCTAGTATGACGCGGGGCGTATTGTAGAGGAGGTAGTAGATCCTAGTAGGTAGCGTGTTGGTTTACAATGCGGTCGGAAGTTCGAATTCCGGTCGACGTATAATTTCAGCAAACTATTTGCGTGCGTATATCTTGGCCACCTCAGTCTGCGAAAATGAAAATTTATAAATAGAGATTTGTGCGGAGGGCTAACAACTCTTTCACAAAAACAATTTATTGTTAAAAAACCTTAAGGATTGCAGACCAAGGGCCATTTTGGGCTGTAGAAGAAGAATTTTGGATCCTTTAGCTCCTTAGTACATTAACTATGGAAATATCAATAATAAATGCAGGGTGCTCCGGCATTTCAGCGATGCTCGAGGGATTTTATAGAAGCCGATACGGTTCCAACTCCAATTAAGCAGGTTTCAGGATTCGATCGAGCAACGCTAGTTATAATTTTGGGACACCAGTCCAAACATGTGAGTTGTACTCAAGACATAGTCGGATCTATTTTAGATGTTAGCCAGTCCAGACCCAGAAAAGTATTTCTTGCACTTGTGCTGAATTCATAAACGATTTGAAGTATCAAGAGTGACTTTGTAGATGTGTTGACTCCAATCATATGCTTCAAAGATAGATGACAGGACTGGGTTTTCGAGGTATTAAACTCAACTTTGGTTAACCTGCTCCATTCCAGGATTAAGTTGTGGTCAGACTTTAATGAACCTATTGACTCAATACGAAATGAGGACACAAGTCAGACGTACCTCGATAGGAGAGTCAAGAATTTTACGGACTTAACTGTGCAATGCATTAAAATGTGACCCCCTAAGTTACCTTAAAAAAAATTTTGGGAGATATTGTCAAGTGTGCTGACACCAATGGAACTATGGATAGTATTGAGAGTCGACGACAGAAAGTCGTGGATAAGGACTAAAAAGAGAGTGAGTGATAAGACTGAGCCTTGAGGGACGTCAGAATCAATAGAAAATGTGTCAAAAGAAACTCTATTTAAAACAACTCATATGGAGTGCTCTGAGAAAAAGCTCTTAATCCATTTAAGGAAGGACGAGTTAAAGCCAAAAGCTTTAAGCTTATCTATAAAACATTTATGCCAAACTCTGTCAAACGCTTTCGCAATATCAAGTGCAAGAACTAGCCCGAATTTGCACATGCAAGAGTTTCAACATTCAGTTAGATACAGATCTTCCTGCAGAGCGTCCTGAATGGAATCCATATTAATGATCAGGTTTTTTTCCACAAGGTTGTTCACTATTCTGCGATAAATGCCAGTTTCTATTTTCTTTGAAAATACTTCGGTAAGGGCAATAGGGCGATAGTTAGCGGGAATCGACTGAACATTCGCGACTTTTCCGTTCTGTTCAATACACCTTGAAGAGTATGAAAGTTAGTAAAGACTGCAAAGTGGTTTAGTCAGAGAGAAGGCGCATTGCTTAAGGACAATGGGGATGCCAGCCGGTATTTTGGTAATCACCCATGTGGTGCCGGTGCAAAATCTTCAGAGGGTGGAAACTCAAGATTTTCACAGTTAAATCAGAGTCCCCCCCCCCGACTCTGATTTAACTGTGAAAATCTTGAGTTTCTGGTGAAACTCTCTGCCAAAAAGTTAGTCTTTTCCACAGGATGGATAACTGGTCCCATGAAGGAGCTATTGAAGATGATATAAAATTTCTATTGACAGATTTTACAAATGACAAAAAAAATGGATTTCTTGGACTTTTCATGTATTGTGTCCCTGCAGTCGGGTCGTTTTATATTTTTGGAACGACTATTTTCTCATCGCATCGAACCAAGCATCTTGCGATGGCCTGCTCCTTTTAAGAATAGAAAGTATAAAGAGTCTCCTACTCTTTAGAATTGTCTCGGTTACAGATTTCGCTGCCCTGTCATAAATTTTCGACCCAAATCAATGCCTCCAATCAGCTCTCTTGAAATACCAAAATGCCTTGCTTGGATTTTCTAGATCGATGCGTCGTTTCTTATTGGAACTGTGCTCTTTAAGCACTCCATGATGAGGAGGAGTAAAGGAAAAGTGCTATCGGCTTATGTACTAGCGCACGTATAGATGATCCCATGATGATGGCTTCCAAATGTCCAAGGGTGGCTTGCCCCGTGATTCACTAAAGACGATAGAAACTTTTTAACATTGTCGAACTCTATAGCCAACCAACTGAATGTCATGTAGGTTCTTGGAGGAATTGCTCGCATGATTCAATGTGAGGGTGTAACAGCAGTTGTAATTTCTTGAAGTTACCACTTCCGAGCAAGTTTTCTTAATGGCCTTGATTAGTTAATGCATATTGAACAAGTATCAGTTTGAGGCACTATTCCGAGCAGTTCGCTTAGTTGCACCAAGCCGTTTCTAATTAATTTTGTTGTAGTAATCTGGGAATCTTATAAACTAAATTGGAGAATTGTCTGCACAATGAGGATAAGTAAGCTCTAGGCTTCAATCTCAAAAATATCTTTTACAGGGCAAAAGTGGAAGACAAGCTTCATGTTTTACACCCGCAGGAGATGTTCCAATGCAGTTGGTTGGTATATTGACATGTATACGTGGTGGCTTGAGATGCATTGCTACTAAAAATGCAAAAAATGTTGCCTTTGAGCCCAGGTCAGTGAGACCTCTAACCTTGTAACTAGTACCAGTTGAAGGACGAAGAATAATTATAGCGGTAGCCGGAAGTACTTGTTGTAAATAGTTCTTGAACACAGATCTTAGCATAGCTGCATCTGACAAACAAGTTAACGTATCTTGGGGTGTGTATTGTCGATAGACATGTGGTGCATAATATAATGGACGTCATTGTATCCCTTTCATTTATGATGGTAGCAATCCAATTGTGTTTGATTAGTTCTGGGAAAGTTAGAACAAAGATGTTTACTGTGTGCTAATTCGCATTGGAGATTCACAGTTTTCAAGCGGAAATTCAGACAAAACACAAGGAGGTGCTTTTTGGAAAAACGCAAGAACTTGTCGGAACGTTCAGTGTAGTGCACTTTTATATTAAATTCCATATTTGATATTTTGTTGAACGCTGATAAACCGCAGTGCGCAAATGGTGCCACGGATTCAAGAGTAAGAATCCCATTCAGTAAGGAATTGCTTAAGATTGCGAATGTTAAAATCGCTGAGTGCTAATTTTCAATTCTTCTGTGTGTTTACATCCAATTTTTGTACTATCAGAATAATTAGCCAATCACACCATGCGTCTACTGGTCGTTGTAACCGTTCCAATGCATTCCAATTGCTTCTATTGCTCCATAAAACAAGTTCTGCAATTTAGTAAAATTTTTCGCTTTCATCGCAGGTAATGAGCTCGCCATTCCCAAGTAGTAGATGACAATTAAGCCCTTGTTTATTTTCGTAGCAGCCACAGATATTTTTTCCATGCAGATAAAAATTTCGCATCGGTAATCACCGTAATTATAACCCCCAAGGAAGACGTTGGGTTGGTCGACCATGAAGTACATGTAAGCGAGCAGTTCAGCCGGAAACCAGAGGAATAAACAAGTCCTGGCAGCAGCTAAAGGCCGATGCACAGGATCGTGCCTTGTGGAAGAGAGTTGTATCTGTCCTATGCCCCTATAGGAGGTCTTAACAGGAATTTGATTAATTGATTGAATCGTGATTAATTGATTGAATCCGTTAAATTGTGGAAGAACTTTTCAGAATCATTTGTATGGGAGGTGGTAGAAGGGGTGAGTGCATTATAGGTACATTTTGACAGTGGTATGTATTTTTATCAAACTAAAATCAATTTGATAAATGTTCTAGCGGATATCGCAAAAGATACGAATGATAAATCAGCGCAGTGCGTAATCCGGAAATGTTTGCGTTAAATCTGTTTTGCTCTTAATTAAAAATATTGTAATGATGTACCGTTCCTTCTACCACCTCCCAAATTAACAATTTCAGAAAACTACAACATATAATTTTTTTTTAAAAGTTTTTTAGTTATGAACAGTAAACCTTCAAAAAATAGCAATAAATTCAGAATGTAGAGAAATTTATAAATAAAATAAAAACTTGAGGTAAAACAAAAACGTAAGTCCGTGTACAGTTTAAATATGCTGAATAGCGAGGCTAATCTTCAGTACTACACTTAATAAATCACACATTAAATTTTTTAATTCCTTATTGTTATCACTGCGTAAATAATAATAATTTAGCTGTCTTTGAATTTTGTTTGCCGTAAATTAGCAATCACAAAACGTTTATGAATTAACATAAAAGATATAAAAATAATTTGCGCCAAGACAATATCTTACAGACTCGCATAACATTTTCAAATTAGATAATTGCTGGATGGAACCAGCTACGGAATGGGTGATATAAAACGACATCGCACAAACAATAAATTTAATCCGTGACATTTAAACTCTTGGCATTACTCGATCATATTGTATGTTGTAAAGTTAGTACGCTAGAGTTTACATCTAGTGTGTTCTCCTTAGTGTATAGCATAGATCCGTGAGCATATACTTTAACTTACATTTTACCTTTAGTGCTCGTCATAATCCGCGTGATAAACCTTTTATAGACTTGCAAACTGAACGAGTGCAAAACCCATCGACCTTGCAATTATTATTATTACGTGAAGACTGCGAGGAGTAGTTTCAGTTCGGTCTGGCCGTCCATTAAAACGCCGCCTAGCCGTGCCGTGATGTGCAACAATTGTTGATGCTTTTTACCTTCGTTTCGTAGGTCGCCATTATTGTGCGATGAGTAAGGTTATTTTTTTCCTTATATCTTGACATGCAATACTTTTAGTTAATAAGGCAGCTCGAGTATTTTGAGGATAATGGTTAGATCATAACTTCGGTTTAAGATTGTTTCGTGGCAATATAAAAGGTAAACAGATGGAGTTGTAGATGCAAGGCTATTTCCGTTGATGGATACACTTTTGATTAATAGAGAATTAATTTTATTGGAATTTATCAATTTATAAGTTTTTATTTAACTTTTTTTTTATTTATAAGTAAGTTGATGTGAGTAAAAAGGTTTGAACCAATAAATTTCCGTCAATTTTGAGAAGCTTTCGGTCTAAATTAATATCTATTTCCAAGACTCATGCTTGTTGAATGAATCTAAACCGTGGTAGATAGTTTTTCATTTAGTAGATAATTAATTGAAAAAAGAAAAAATAATTAAATAGCTTATTCGCAAATGGTTTTGACAAGGGTTAACAACCCTTTCACGATAGCAAATAAAATGTTCAGGATTATTTTTTTTTAAATTTAAATTTATTAAAAAAAATATTATTGTAAACGTATCGAATTGTACGATTCATTGAATTCAGATCTCAACTTATTCCTGGAATGGGGCAGAAATAATAGAGTAGAGTTCAATGCCTCAAAAATTCAGGCCTATCATCCATCCCATTGCTTGAATCACGTCCAATATTCTCTGTATAGAATGTCAGTTTCATAGACGAACTTGCATAGAATTTTCATAGGATTCGGTGTATTTTACAATCATGAAACCAAACATTTGTATGGGAGGGGGTAGAGGAGGTAGGGGAATCGTAAAATTTGTGACGCAATTTTATTTCCTTTCTCTTTTAAGGTACTACTTGTACAAAATTTCAAGTTTGTAGCTTTTAATTTTTCGGTTATTAGTTGATTTAATGAAATTGGTCGAAATCGTACTTTTGTGTGGGAGGGGGTAGAAGGACAAGTGCGATTTCAAAACTTTTAACGTAATTTTATTTCAACTAAGTTCGTAAGTTTTTTGCAAAATTTCAAATTGATAGCTTTTAATAGTTAGGTGATAATTGATTTCTTGGAAATGTAGAAGTTTTCAAGATTTTCGACCATTTAATATTTCAAACTTTTAGAGATTTTTTTTAAATACATTTCTCAAATTTTCGAGTTTCCACCTTAAAATTTCATTCAATGATTTTCAGTTTATGTTTATTTATTTATTTTTTCATCGTACATGAAACACCTTGTGCACGTTAGACCCCCACATAGTAGGTGCATAACAATTTCGGAATAAATTATAATTTTTTTTCTATGTACATTAAATAGATGTATCGACGTGCAAAATTTAAACTTTGTATCTTTTACCAGAACTCTAAGAAAATTACTCAAAATTTTCAACATTTTTGCTTTCCACCTCCCTCCCCTTATATCCCCCAACTTGAATTTCTTACCAAAATTACAGATTATTTGAGCCGATAATTTGTTTTTGGCCCCCCCCCCCCTGTTCGGACGCCAATGGATAAAAAAATTAAATAAGTTTTAAAGTTTGTCCCGCAATCCTTTTCATGTCTCTGCTGATTTTCAGCTTTCTATCTGGTGGTGGAGATATTAGCAAGTGAAGTTTTTGACTCTTTCCCTCTCCCGCCGCCTCCTTCCACCTGACACTCCACAAAATTTAGAAAATAGCGCTTACTTACCCAATCAACAATCCACCCGAAAACGAACATTCTACCTTTAACGGTCTCGGAGATATGAGTCCATATGTACGGCGTACGGCGGGACGGCCTTTTTGTTTTGCGAAAAAAAAAATTTCAGGGTAGCAAATTTTTTTTTCTGTGTCGATAACAATACTTTGTTATTAGAATAATAAAGTAAAAGTATTTTAAGTTTCACAATCTAGCTAATTTCTACAAGCCCTACATTCGTCCCCGTCTTGAGTACAACTCGCACATACGCGATGAGTACCCAAAACATAACTTGCGGTACTGGATTGGATCCAGAAGTTTGCTTTCCGTCTAAATGGAAATGAGACTATAGTGCTTCTATAGATACTTTTGAACATCGTAGAAACATCGGGGTTAATCAGTGAATCAATCAAATTTCTGCTAAGACCCTCTATGGGGACATAGGCCAGAAACAGCCCTTTTCCAGAAGGCGCGATCCAGAGCATCGGCCTTAAGCTGTATCCAGGACTTGTTTATTCCTCTGGCCTCCTCCGCAGCTGCTCGCTTCCATGCGCTACATGGCTAACCAACCCGACGCCTTCCTCGAGGGAGGGTAATAATCCAGAGCCTGATTGGCGATGTTTCGCTCTGGTTTCCTCAAAGTGTAACCGATCCAATGCCATTTTGCCACTGTTGATTTTGAATCTCAATGCGTATTTTAGTCTGTCTAATTTTAGTCCAAAATTCGACGTTAGAGATCACTTCTGGCCAGAATATTCCCAAAATTGGTTCACGGAAGTTTGCAGTTTCTTAGTAAGTCAAACGGTCACTTTCCTCCCAGTACAACCAGGTAACAACTCGGATTTAAAGCAAGCAGGCCCTGCCTTAGACGCTAGGGGAATACTGAGCAGGGAGTGGGATTAAAACCTGGGGATTTCGAGTTACAAAGCGGCCATGCTGACCACTGACCTATCTAGACCCCACGGCTTAGTCGGTTAGTAGCGATGCAGTATAAGCCGCCGCATATGTACTGGGTTTTCCGCACATTTATTTTCCTGCCTCTTTGCATTTAGAATGCAACGAGCGAATATTTGACTCTATGTTCGAACGGTTATGTGCAAGCAAACACATATGATCAGCATAATGAAGGTAACTTACGATTGAAGACCTTTATCTTCCCCACCTTCCAGCGCAGCTTTCTAAATGTCATTTATTACCACCAAAAACAGAGCTAGGGTGTAGCCTAGTGGGTAGCGTGTAGGTCTTGTAATGCGAAGGTCGTGAGTTCAAATCCCGGTCGGCGCAATATATAATTCCAACACATTGCCTGCTTGGATATACCTTGGTCACCTCATTCTACGAAAATGAAAAATTCGTAGAAAAAGGGTTGTGCGAAGGGCTAACAACCTTTCCACAATAAGTAATGAAAAATGTTAAGGAACCTGCATGTCAGGAGGCCAAGGTCCGATTTGGGCTGTAGCGCCATTGTAGGAGTAGGAGGAAAAACAGCGCTGGTGATAATATGCAGCCTTGTCTGACACCCGTTCGCACAGGAAAGCTCTCGGACGGCTCTCCTCTATGTAAGACGCGGAACCTTGCATCTTCGTAGGATTCTTTAATCATAGTCATGATCTTATCTGCAAAACTTCTTCTACGCAAAGCATTCCATATGTAATCGCGCTTAACGCTGTCGAAAGCCTTTTCGAAGTCAACAAAAATGAGAAGTACTGGCGAACCCATTTCGGCGGACTGCTCCAATATTATCCGTAGGGTATTTCCATGGCCGTTACAAGACGACCCTTTACGGGATTCAGCCTGATAAACTTCGAGAGTGCTCTCCATAACATCACTGATCCTATTGAGAATTACCTTAGCCATAATTTTCGATATGGCAGTAAGTAGTCATATACAACCCCAAGGTCGCCCTTCTTCGAAATTTTCACAATGACATTCGGTTAGATATCTTCCTTCACTCCACACTTCAGTAAAGAGTATATCGGCTGATTTCCAGGTCTGCTTGAGTTCGGTTAGTAGTACGTATATACCTGGGGCTTTCCTTTTCGCCATTAACAGAATGGCGGAAACTATCTCTTCATTATCTGAGGGATCGTCCCTAAAAGAGGATTGTTGTAGTTGGATGTTTGGTAGTTGTTCTTTTTCTGGAATATCTTCCTCTGAAAAGATGTTTTAAATATCAGAAAAATATTCCTTCCATCGCTGGAACTGGTGTCCACTCATATTAAGGAGAGTTTGGTTGACATCTCGCAGAAACGTCGGGGTACTCATCGTTTACTATCGTTATTTCCACGGTAAATACAGCGAAGAACTGTCCAACCTTATCCCTCCTATTTTCAACTATCCCAGTAGTACTCCGAAAGCCGCAAGCACTCATAAGTTCACTGTAAAGCCTTTACCGTCACGTTCAGTGAAGTATAGTCTGTCCTTCATCACATGAACATCAAGACTGTGGAATTCACTGCCGCCCCATGTATTCCTATCAACTTACAATATTCAGTGTTTCAAGATTAACATTCACTGACATTTTAAACTCTTCCCTCCAGAAAATCCCTTGACTGCGCACCCAATGCATTAAAGGATGGTCTCCTAAGCTATGTTCGATATCACTAAAAAAATAATGTTCAGGAACCTGAAGGTCAGGAGGCCAAAGCCCAATTTGGGCTGTAGTGCAATTGAAGAAGAATAAATGTTATCTTCCTACGGCATTTCAAAATATTACACTCTGTCGAGAAACTAGAGAGCAAACTTCTACTTAAGAAGAATTCACTTTTTGGGACTGCCGTTTTAGTAGACTCTGTTACTAGATAAAGAAATGGCGCAAAAACCAGTTTTTAAAAGATGGCATTAAATTTAAAACAATGTTTTCTCTTAAATTGAAATTATTTCATCTAGACAGATCTTATACTTTTTTCCCAAGTGCAGTACAAAATTCAGAGGATAATCAGAAGAATAGCAAAATCTGTCATTGAGGCATCTACATCAGTTTATCTATGCAACTCAATTTTAGTTAATATGTATTAGTCCCAATTAAATTTATTTCCGGTTTTACATTTACATTTCTTATTCCTGTAATTTATCGTAAGTTCTTGTCTATTCTATATACACGAAAATATCCATATCTAAATTATGGCAGTTGCACTCATTCAAGTATCTATTTAACTTACAACGGGATAAATAAGAAACCGTTTGATAGTGACGTCAATCGATAAAATACACTTCATCTTATAGACGATTCTTTATTTTATTTGGCTTGTTCTTTTCGCATATTTCAAGTATCTAAATCTCGTTGATGCGACAAATTTCAGTGTTCAGCAACAAACAAAGATTAATTCGAACATAATTTAACGGTCACTCGCATCACACCTTAACTTGCCGAACAAATTTTTCGTTCCGAAATGTGGAAACAAAGAAAAGAATAGAACTATCGCACAGATGATGAAATGCATCTAATAATTTAATAAAATCTAGGTGGGTGGTATGAATTGAATTTATGTGCTATTATGGAATTATAGAAAAAAAACATTACAGTATTTAATTTTTTTTTGTAAAATATGAAATATTAATAAATATTAATAAAATAAAATAAAAAACAAAAATTTTGTAAAAAAAAAAAACAAAACTAAATACGATCCTGAAAAGTGTGAAATTTCAGATTGAAACGATATCTAATTCGTTAAATAGATTTTTCTTTTGTTTGAAATATCAAATAATTTAGAGTTTGATTTAAAAATAGCCATGATATTATCCAATTAGCATAAACGAAACATTCCAAATTTAGCTTAGACAATAGTTATCATGACAAACGTTTGAAAGTTTTAAATTTTGTATTTTTTTTTTTTCCAATTCCAAAATATATGTTATACATAAAAATATTTAGCTACCTACATAAATACCAGCATTCATGAGTTAAATAAAATGGAATATTTTAAATATCTAATCTTTATTGAGAAATTAAATACCACTTAACTTTATTACATAGATTTGAAATTTATTGGAAATAAAATCAGAATATTTATGACGAATTAAAATTGTTTCGATTTTTTCTAGGCATAGTCGGTTTTCTATGGACTTTAATCCGGGCTACGAACCGAAACGTACCCGAAGCCAAATACTGCTGCTCCGGAACAATCAATTTTATGAAATCTTTCAATTTTTGAGTTCGTGTTTATTAATTCAAAGCAAAGGAAAACATAATGCGAGCTTCTCTGAGTCGAGTATGATTGTCGTAAATCTTTCATCTTAGAAACAAAATTGTCGTATGTAAGGACAACAATTTAAAAAAAAACCTCCACTGCACGGAAGTACATAGGGAACGTGGAAATGTTTTTGTTTATATATTTTAAATCACTTAATAATTGATTATAATAGTATCTTCGGCCGAGCGGCAGAGTCATCCCAAAATTTCGCTTGCTACTGAATTATGGGCACCGAGTATTTCACTTCGCATTTTGAAGAGGAAACAGCAATATTTCTGGCCGCGTTGTCGTTCTGATTTTTCTCTGGGGTAGGTGGTATCTTTTCGGTGTCCGATTTTCCCTGACGAATTGACCGAGATATTTGCTTGCTGCTGAGTTGTGGGTGCCTGGTGTTTCAAGTCGGATTTGTACGAAAAATCATAAAATTTCTGGCTGTATCCTACCGAAGAGCTGACTTATCTGAAAATTTTGCTTCCTGTTGAGTTATGGGTGCCTGGTATTTCCGGTTGGATTTTGTATGAGAATGGCAAAATTTCCATGCAAACTTTTTTTTATCGAGCAGGCGAGTTTTCAGAGATCAATGTGTTTAACGAAATGTAAACGGAGACGGGTAAGGCGCGTTTTCCATTTATTTTCGTTTCGATAGAGCAAATGTCGCCGACTCCGTTGCGAGTGTTTTTACATATAAATGCAAAAGAGATAGACTTACGGTATCGAATTTCGTGACGCACAAAATTTTAGATTGACCCCAGCTATTAGACATATTGATACGAAATGATCCTCCTAGGACTCATTCCGCAAACAGAGATTAATGAGAGTCATCCAGGACGGATCAGCATTTTTGCCGGGTGTGGGAACTTTTGACCTGGAAGACCTCTCATCCTTGGGGGTGCTGTAAAGAGGAGGGAATACATGTTTGCTGTAACCGTCGCTGGTTTTTTTGGCTCGGGCTTCGTATATAGCCACCTAGGCTATACGTTGTCCAAGGGCCGTACAACACGAGTAGATAGTCGTAGATGCCACGGTGAGCGCTAAGGTCACAGTTGGGCCGCTTAGCCTTAGTAAATAAAACGAGTTAAAATTGGTGAATTACTTACTTACTACATTTTTAACGATCATTTGCACCCCACTTATTTTATTAATATTTCTTAAGGTTTTTGTGTTTTATGTGAAAGACCGAGGCCAAAGCCCGATTTGGGCTGAAGTGCCATTGTAGAAATAATCGTAATTCGTTTGTGCAAGTTTGGGTTCTTATGAGAGCAGGGGGGAGGGGCGATAGTAAGAGTGGATGAATGTTAATAATATTTTAATTGATTGCTCAATTGCTTTAATTGATTGTTCAATATTCTCTGTATAGAATGTCCGTTTTATAGACGAATTTGCACAGAATTTTCATAAAATTCGGTGTATTTAAAATTTACGAAACCAAACAGTTGTATGGGAGGGGAAAGAAATAATATTTTTGCATGGAAGGGGGTAGAAGGGCAGGTGCGATCTCAAAATTTCTGACACGATTTCGTTTGAACTATTCCTAAAAGTTCTTGTGCAAAATTTCAAATTGATAGCAATGAACTTTGTGTTTTGTGCTTTTTTCATTTCACTTGAAATACCTTGTGCACGTTAGACCCCCCCCTTCCTCTGTGCATAACAATTGTGGAACAAATTATTATTTTTTTCTATATGTATATCATGTATCCATATGGAAAATTTAAACTCTGTATCTTTCACCAGAGCCCTAAAAAATTACTTAATGTTTTTGCTTTTGAGTTATAATATAGTTTGAAATTTTGGAAAGTGAAACATTTTCGTATTGCTCCCCATTTTCCCCCATTACTATTGTGTTCGAATATTTTCTCGTAATTCGCTAGTATAGCTAAATATATGTTCCAAGTTTCTATTACAAAGCTTAGGAGATAGTCGAGATATTAATTTTTAAGTGTTTTTACTTGCGCCTCCTTCCCGTGATCCTCCTCCTCCTTACAATAATTAGCCACACTCTAAGTTAATTGTGGTGGATCTATATGCCACCTTAACGGTCCCAAAATACGAATTTTTATGTTAAGTAATTCTAACGATATAATCATTTGAAAAAAAAAAAAAAAATTGGCCGACAATTTGCTTTTGGTCCCCCTTTTCGGACCCCAATGGATAAAAAAATTAAATTATTTTTGAAGTTTGTCCCACAAACCCATTTTTACATGTGTTGATTTTCAGCTTCCTTCAGATATTCGGTTTTAGCGCTCCCTCCGCCTCCCTCTTAACACTTACACCGCCCAAAAAGTGTGCCTGCCACCACATATTTGCTTGAAATCCGCAATAATTTAAGATTCACCTAAAAATGAACTTTCTATCTTCAAAGGCTTGCGGGTTAATGTGCTCTGTGCGTATACATATGGCGTACAGACAGACGGAGTGTGATGACGATGATTGAACAGACCGACAACTATTGAATCCCCGACGCTAATTGAACGGGCCGACTTCCAGCGAGTAAGTCGTAGTGCTGGGTGTGAAAAAAGCGAGCGATTGCGAAGCGGAGTCAGTTTAGACTCGGAAGCGAAAGTGTCGTAGTCGAAGCTCTGAAGTGGAAGAGTAGAAATTGGAAAAGCGAAATAGTAAGCAAGAAGTGTTAAAATTAATGTTGAAAGCGATTAACTTAAGTTTGCGGTTATTTTCTTTTTACGCAAAATCCAGCGACCCATTGCGCACTTGAGTATAAATGCGTTGGTTACGAAGGAATCGGAATCTGATTTCGTGGCCTCCCTTTCTTTTTGCGGAATACCAATCATTAAAAATGAATATCTAAATGTGGTGCCATTCACTGGTAATTTACATGATTAAAGTATTGTGCCAAAACAATCGGTAAAGGAACTTATATATAGGGTGGTCCAACCTTAATGCACGATGTTAATTGTGAGTCACACCTTCATGTCAAGTTTTTCGCTCAACTTAATTTGACATTTCTTTTCGTTAACAAGCAAAATTGCCGCATTTAGGCAAATGAGAATCCACGAGTGATTGTTGAAAAGCCGATGCATCTACAAAGAGTGACTGTTTGGTGCGGTTTATGGGCTGGCGGCGTCATTGGGCCGTACTTCTTCGAAAGTGAGGACGGCCAAGCAGTTACCGTGAATGGTGTTCGCTATCGCGAGATGATAACGGACTTCTTGTGGCCAGAAATTGAGGATATGAACCTGGACGATATGTGGTTCTAACAGGATGGTGCCACTTGCCACACAGCCAACGAAGCAATGGCTCTTTTGCGCGAGAAATTAACATCGTGCGTTTTGGTTAGATCACCCTATATATCTAAAGCCATAGTTCTACATCATCTACAATAGCGCTACAGCCCAAATATGACTTTGACCTCCTGACATTCAAGTTCCTTACAATTTTTTTAGTACTTATTGTAGAAGGGTTGTTAGCCCTTTGCACAACCGTCTTTCTACGAATTTTTCATTTTCGTAGGATGAGGTGACCAAGGTATATCCAACAGGCAATGTGCTGGAATTATATATTGCGTCGAACGGGATTTGGACTTAGAACCTTCGCATTACAAGACCAATACGCTACGCACTAGGCTACACCCCAGCTCAGAAGGCCTTAGTTACTCCATGGGAAACTGGAGGCGCTTTACCATTGTTTGGCATATGTACGTGATGATTATTTGGAACGAAATTTTAAAAAAGTGGTATTCTATTTTCGG
Source organism: Chorisops tibialis (assembly GCA_963669355.1). NCBI lineage: Eukaryota > Metazoa > Arthropoda > Insecta > Diptera > Stratiomyidae > Chorisops > Chorisops tibialis. The sequence continues at coordinate 10,203,012 of OY770262.1, read as the reverse complement.
AATGTTCTTTATATCAAGAACTGAGCGTGGTTCATAATACTTAACTAAAAAGTCAAAAACAAATATTTTCAAAAAATAAATTATCTTAGGTTGTATGAAATTTCCAAAAGAAATCACTATGCTCACCACTCCACGAATGGTGAATTAGGGAAGGTGATTTCGCAAGCACAATCAATGTGACATATTTGCTAGTCAGTGTCTTCTTCTTCTATGGAGTGACTCTATCTACAAATAAATAGAAATCGGACTACACTCTTAGTAGGTAACCTAACTTTATACTGTCATTTGAAAAACCCCTTCATAAAATATTGGTAATCAAAAAAAAGTCTCTCTGGTCAACGATTTAGAAGCTTAGATGAATTTCGGACAATACCCCTAGATAACCTAAGCCTTATAAATAGCACCGGAAAATATGTAGGAGTTTGAAACTATTTGCCGTTCCTTCACAAACCACACTGATAAAGGAAACCAAACGAGCCTCATTACGTAATCTGCTCTAATTTAATGTAACATTATTTGACGAAAATTAGTGCATTCGCCCAGCTCTTAACACAACCTTCAGCAAAAATGTCAAATTAGGGATGGGAAAAAACTGCTATTTTCCAATCATAGGGATCCACTGCGATTGCTCTTTTTGAATATCTGTGAACAAGAGCAGCTTTTCTAATAGCAGTGATTTTTTCACCTCTATTCTCCATGCTAGTGCGGAAGGATGACAAAAACTATTTTGCACACTGAAATAAAATCCGAAAAATTGAAAGTAAATATTTATTTACATGTTCGGATTAAAAAAAAATGAGTCCATCGATGAAGTACGACCGGTGGGTTTTATGAGCGGTGAGGTGGGACGCGCAAAGTGGTGAATGAGGTGCACTTTTGTGGGTAAATGGCGATTTGTTTAGCGAGCTTTGATCTGAGCTATGATCTCGTCGGGATGAGGTGGGATAAGGGAGTTGTGTGATTAATCTGCGAGTGCGAATGAGACCTCTTGGATTTATAGCGAAGATCATTGCGCCAATTTCATTGGTAATAAGCCGTAAGCAGCATTTGCTCTGCTCTTCTAATCGCACCTCTTTTCAGTTTTCAATCGCGATATTCAATTCATCATTATCATCATCAATGGTGCGACAGCCCAAATTAGGCCTTCTGAAGTCGTCGCCTCCAATCGTCTCGATCCAAAGACCGCGTCCTCCAGCTGCTAATTTTTAAGATGGCTTTGCTATCTTCATCAACCGAGTCTTCCAATCGCTTGCGTGGTTTGCCTACTGTTCGGTTACCAATCGCTTTTCTTTTAAGAGCACGTTTGGGGATTCTTCTGTCTTCCATTCGCTCTGCCAGCCCACTGCAGCTTACGTATGTTGATGAACGTTGAAGCATCTGGCTCGTCGTAGAGTTGATACAACTCATGGTTGTATCTTATTCGCCATTCCGTTCCTTCCTTCACAGGTCCCAAAATTCATCTGACATGCTGGAGTTCTCCCAGCTATGCTGCAAGTCCAGCTATGTCATACTTTTTGTCTACTTCCTGAGACGCACTGGTGTTACTGGACATTCAGGTTAACTCCATGTTTCCTCCTCCTTTCTCAAACCGGGATTGGGACCGTCTATGGCGGAGTTACAATATTCAATTACTCTTTTACAATAACAGTGAAAAAATCGCAGGTATGTAAAATAGCATACCATCTCTAGTCACAATCACACAATCCACACAGCATTCATGTGCTATCGGAAGTACCAATATCGTTAAATCAAACAAACAAAAATAAGTTTTTAAGAAATAAAAAGTCGTCAATCAACAAGTTTGTAATTTTTATAAATTTTCAAAATATATTTACACAAATTGGTTTCTGAAAATTATATCACAATATCCAAGCAAATCATAAATTAACTGGGAAATCTAGCTGATTGCCGCTAATTAAATTAATGAGGCGGTAATTATATACTCAAGCCAATAAAACTATATCATTCTGTTGTATTATCCGGATTAATAAGATTCACTTCAAATTAGTTCAATAATGTCTGGCATTTTTCTATTGTATCGGGCTCGTTTGAAATTGTGTAGTTTAGTATGTTGGATAACTTAGGTATAATGATTCTCGTCTATCTTTACTACCGTATTGCAAAAATTTTCACCTAGATGTGTTATAGGTACGAGAGCATTTAATGTAATAATAATTAATTTATGAACAGAAATCAAAAGGGAATTCTATTGTGTAGCCGTAACTTTATAAAGTTATATAAGGTTAAACAAAGAATTCTATGAGAACAGTTAAAACTAGTTTAAAATTGAATTCAAAAAGTCTAGACCGGGATAAAGCCAAGTTTTATAGAATTAATTTATTTAAATTTTGTTAAAGAACGGGAGAAACAAACTTGTATTATAGGAATAGTCCAGTTTGGCGAATATAAATAAGAGCACAATGAAAAAGATAAAAAAAAAATTAAGCAATAATTGACTTGTAAAATGGAAGAATTAGGTGTTAAAAGTAAATTTGATCGATTATATCTTAAATTGTATACCTATACTAGCAATCCTCCGCGAATTTTTCCGCGTCAGAATCATAATAATAAGTAGTTTTTGAAAATGTAGTTAGTAATACATTATGTGGCATGTATAATTTGCTTAGTTTAATGGTTATTTGAACACAATGTTTTGTATTTTGTTAGAATCAGAACCAAAAATTATTAAGAGCGAAAACAGTCTCATGGCCCATGCGTATTGAAGAGCGTTAAGGAAATGTAAAATGTTGTAGTTTGTGTTAATTCTAAAAAAAGTCCAAATAAAATAACATTAAACTCAAAAATATAACAGGACTACGATTGTGCATAAAGCCCAAACATTGCCAAACAGGCTCTGGATTATAATCCTTAAGGAAGACGTCGGGTGGTCGACCATGAACACATGGAAGCGAGCAGTTGAGCAGGAGGCCAGAGGAATATACAAGTCCTGGCAATAGCTTAATGCCGATGCTCAGGATCGTGCCTTGTGGAAGAGAGTTGTTTCTGTCCTATGCCCCTGTAGGGAATCTTAACAGGAATTTTATTGACAGATTGATATGCCTTGTTTTTACGGTATTTTAGATTACTGAGGTGCGAATTGCCCCATGGGACTGCCGGAGTATCTTTCTTTCTATACACGGGGACGAATAAATAAAGAACCATTTTCAATCTGGATTGAAAAATTTAAAATGTTTCAGATAAATTTAAGTTAAGGAAAATACTGTCCCAATCAATCCATTGAAAATAATCGTCAAATGCAACAAAATCGACTTTAAAAACGTTAAAGTAAGATGAAGAACTGCTTGAAGATAACTTGTTTTCTAGAACGTAAAATTTAAAAATAATAGAAATATGTTTATGATTTATTGAGATTTTTTTTGTGTAGCACCGGAACTAGAGGGGTCGTTTTTTTCTACTGAAGCAAACCTCCGGTGAGGGGGAAGGATATTGTTTTTTTTTGGGAATTAAGGGGATAGAGACGGAAGTGGCTATGAATATTTGTTTTGAATTTGTGAATGTTATAGTCATGCGGGAATACTGAGATGGACAGCGAGTTCTATATTCGAACAGTCCGGTTTAAAAATGAATCACAAAATTTGACAGTGCGACCGAAGACAGGGTAGCGAGAATACTTATGAAACCATCCAACATCACACACATTGAACTTCTACTACAACGGCACTACAGCCCAAATCGGACTTTGGTCTCCTGCCATTCAGGTTCCTTAACATTTTTCATTATTTATTGCGGAAGGGTTGTTAGCCCTTCGCACAACCCTCTATCTACGAATTTTTCATTTTCCTAGATTGAGGTAACCAAGGTATACTCAAGCAAGTAGTGTGCTAAAATTATGCGCCGACCGGGATTTGAGCTCACGACCTTCGCATTACAAGACCAACACGCTACCTACTAGGCTACACCCTAGCGCGCAAAGAACTATTGGCTAAAAACTTTCAATCCAGGAAACAAGGTAGTCACTCAAACCAATAGCTTTAAGTTTGAATAAAAGCGCGATGTGCCAAACTCTGTGAAAAGTCTTGGAATTATCATATCATTGATATTGAGATATTCTACTACTCTATTGTTGATGATTGTTTCCATGACCTTCAGTAGAAGTGAGGTTATTGCTATTGGACGATAATTAGAGGGATTGATGCATTCTTCTTTTTTTGGGACTGGATGAACATTTGCAAGCTTCCATGAAGATGGGACAGTTGAGGACGATAAGGAGAGATGGTAAAGTTTGCATATAAGTTTTGGCAAGAGAAGCGCAGCAATTTCTAAGGATAAGGGCAGGGATTCCATCTGGATCGGAAGATTTGTTAGCATGTAGATTCATAAGAACTCGGTATACGTTACGCGGACGAATACTAATTTGTCTTACGGCGGAATTTAGCGCAGTATACATTGGAAGGCTAGAGTTCGTTGGTGGTAAAGAAGAGTTGGCAGCAAATTGAGCCGCTAAGATTTTTGCCTTCATGATAGGATCAGTAATAACCTCATTGTTGTGGATTAAAGATAAAATTGATAATGCAGAACTACCTCTGATGGATCTAGCGAGAGACCAGAAACTTTTGCTGCCCTTAGGATATCTCAAAGTTTTTTGCCTCATTTTCGGGTCATGCAAGTTGTTCAAAAGAAGAGCACGCACCTAATGTAAATAACGTTCAATATCGTTACTAATGAAAACTAAATCTAATAATCTATTAACCTTCAATGGCGCAACAGCCCAAATCGGGCCTTGGCCTCCTGAAGTCGTCGCTTCCAATCGTCTCGATCCACAGACCGTGTCCTCCAGCTGCTAATTTTTAAGATGGCTTTGCTATCTTCATCAACCGAGTCTTCCCATCGCTTGCGTGGCTTGCCTACTGGCCGGTTACCACTCGCTTTGCCTTTCGGAGCACGTTTGGGGATTCTTCTGTCTTCCATTCGCTCTACATGGCCAGCCCACTGCAGTTTACGTATCTTGATGAACGTTGAAGCTTCTGGCTCGTCGTAGAGTTGATACAACTCATGGTTGTATCTTATTCGCCATTCCGTTCCTTCCTTCACAGGTCCCAAAATTCTTCGGAGGACTATCTCGCTGCCATACCAGAGCACAGGTCGTACAATGGTTTTATATATCCGCAGCTTATTGTTCCTGTGCACTTTCTTGGATTTCATTATTGGAAGTACCGAATAATACGTCTTATTTGCTAGTATTATCCGTCGTTTGATTTCGTCTGTTTCATTACCGTCCTTTGCTAGATTAGCCCCAAGATATATGAAATTGTCCTCCAAATTATATTCCGCAATTGTTATGTTTTGTCTGAAAGGCGCTCTCCTTTTTGTTTGCGTCATTACTTTTATTTTGTTTTGGTTAATGCGCAACCCGACTTCTTTTGCGGCGGAGTCAAGATTGACAAATACCTCCTTAGCAACTAGGGAAGGATCTTGCTGGGATGTTAATGTCGTCAGCGTATGCTACTAGTTGGATGGACTTGAATAGTAGTGTCCCGTTGGTGTCGACTGGGATTTTTCGGACGACATACTCTAGTGCCAAGCTGAAAAGCATGGGGGCTAGACCATCTCCCTGCTTTAAACCACATTCCGTTCGAAAGCTGGTTGTGGAATCGGTTTGTATTCTCACTTGGGATTTAGTTTTCGTCATTGTGAGTCTTGTTAGTCCAAAGTCAAGCATGATTTGGTACAGTACACTCCTGTCGATACTGTCGTATGCTTGTTTAAAATCTACGAATATTTGGTGCACGTCTGTGTTATATTCCCAGCATTTCTCAAGCACCTGTTTTACCGAGAATATCTGGTCTGTTGTAGATCGTCCGGTTCTGAATCCGCCTTGGTATTCACCAATTTTTTGATTAGTATAGGGCTTAAGACGACGTTCAATTATTTTTATCAGTATTTTATAAATAATCTATTAAGGCTCTTTTAAACATATTAATTACCAGCGATCCCCCGCAACTTTGTCCACGAATGAATGTAGTAAGTCATACATTGTCTGGAATATTTAATCTGCTTAGTTTAATGGCTCTTTGAATACAATGCATTCTATTTTGTTGGTCTCAGAACCATAAATTATTAAGAATGAAACCATAATACTCGAATTTGTATGGGACAGATCATACATGTATACGTGTTGAAGAGCGTTAAGGACATGTGAATAGTTGTAGCTTGTGTTAATTAAAAAAAGCCCAAATAATATAATTTTAAATTTAAAAACATAATAGGATTACGATTGTGAGTAAAGCCCAATCATACGATACTAGAGATTTAATCGAAATTTCTGTGATGTTAAGAAATTTTATATGGGGAGTGGTTGAAGGAGTGACATCATTGAACTAATTTGTTTCACATCATGCTAGAGTAGATAAAAAAATGTTTTGTACCAAATTTAAGCTTCACAAATTGAATAGATACTGAGGAAATCAGCGCATTTGTTTTAGTGAAATTGTGCAGTTTGTTTTTTGAGAAACAACTATAATTATCATGTAATTGATATATTTTAAATCACAGATCAGTAACTTTCATAGTTTTTAAGAAAATCGGAAAAGATGTGATATTGTTGTATGAGAAGAGGAGAAGCTAATCGGTGTCCTTTTGCCCTCTATTAATTATAATACTAACAAAGAATTTAGTACAAAATTTGAGCTCGATAAATGCTATACGTACTGAGCAAATTGATTAATAGTATTTCATAAAAAAATCCAATTTATATGGGCGATGGTGGAAGGAGTGGAGAATCAAATAATTTGTATACCACAGATCACATTTATGACAAAAGTAATATATTTTAAATTTGAAATCCTCGCTCCAAAAGTTTTTAAGAATATTTTATTGTATATATTTTTGAAAATGAGTTATTTTGTATGGGAGGAGGTAGAAGGCGTGGGGTTATTGGAATGAGACTAAACGCAGATTACTTCTCAAAGCATATCTAATAAACTGTGAGAATTTTGATTATAATCGGTTCAGCCGTTTTTGCGTAAGAGCCGAACAGACAGACAAACATAAAAGAATTGTAAGAAAGTTTGCTTCTGCTTAGTTTTTGTCCAAATAAAGCAAAACACTAACTTATAGTCACTTATAAGCAAATAATAAACAGACACTACAATTATATATATGTTTGTGTAGATTGAGATTTGTTGGGAATTTTGTTATTCAGTGTTCTCAGTCTTTGATACTTAAAATATTCTGCAAATGGCTTCGAAGTAATTCGAATGAAAGAAAAAGATTTCCGGATTCTACTCTGTTACGCTTTATTATTCGTGAAGTTTCGGTCTCTGCTGAGACATTTATCAAACTGCTTGAATCCGGAAATCTTTTTCTTTCAATTCGAAATGCACTGTAAAAACATTCACTAAACCATAATTCGAATGAGTTCATTCTTAGAGGTCGTAGTGCCATCAATTACGGAGATATTTTGTTATCGATTGTGATTTTTGGTAATTAATTAATAAGACGCGCTAATACGTTGACATAAGCTGTAATACACATCTTAAAGGCATGATGACTTCTTATCTTCGTTTTCAATTTGATGAAAAAATGCAATTTAATAAAAGAATGAAAACCGTGATGCAAAATAAAAACTGATGAGTTGGTCGTGGATCAAAACGAAGATCAAATCTCACCTGATCCTTGGAAACCTGGCCTTTAGATGTCACCTCAATTCCCGAATCTCCAACTAATTGCCCCAACATCGAATCCGATTTCTCTATGCATATAAAGGGAGAGAGAAAGACAATAATCGACCATAACGCGCATTTTATTAGTCGAATTTATTTATCGAAGATTGTTGGTTATTATTGCTGTGCTGTAGAAGTCGCGAGCGATTTTCGTTGATAAATAGCTGCTCGCGCTTAGTGCAAAAATTTCTTGTCGTGATGTTTTCTTTGTCGAACAACGAAGCAATAATAAATACTCGCTAGATGCCTTCACATATATTTTCTAAGACTAAAGCATTCAAGAAAAATATGTATGTATAAGATAAAAGATGAGTGTATCTAAATTTTTTTTTTATTATTCTATTTATTTATTAAAACCGACAGCAGCGTGTTTAAAAGGAGTCGTCAGTTGTGTTCTTGTCAAGATTCCTGATTAGAAAAGATGGAGGTTGGGATGAGGCACATTATGGGTTTGGCCTTCTCATGATTTTGTCTTCTCGGCAAACTTTTAATATGCAAAAAAAAAGACAATCTTGACTGTCTTCAGTTAGGAGAGTTAATATACGAACGGTAGGCATCTAGCTGTGTGAGTTCTCCTTAACGTATAGATATAATAAAAATTTATTATCTGAATAAGTTTTAGGGCCGAACGACCTCCGTGACCTTCCATTGTGGTATATAATTTGAACATAAGACAGGCTTAGATTAAAATCAATCTTCAATCAAATTTAACAAGATTATGTTTAGTTTAATTACAAAAAGTTCAGTTGTTTTGTTCAGGATTGATGTTGTGAGTAGTGGTCAACTATTTTAGATGAATTGGTAACACAACATTTTTTTAAAACTATTAGTGACCTTCTCGTATCAAAATTTGATAAGATTTCATTGTGATCTCTTGATCGTTGTGGAATAGGAAGCCAGCAGGATATGCTTCCGGTGATGACTTGTGGCAGTTGAGACTCGAGTACCTCGGATCTGAATAATTGATGATATTCTGTCGAAGATTTCGTCCTCCTTTAAAACTAATGTGATAAAAAATTTCACAAAGTTCTTTCCACGCTATCACAAAATAAAATATCTTTATGTAATCACTGATGTCAACCTTTCGACACTACCCTGTGTGTTAGTTACACTATCAACTTTAATAATTAAGTTTATTCTCTCCATCTCTTTCCAGACAAGGATTCTCCGCTATGGTTGTCACAAAGCTATTAAGACATCAGTAAATACCTTTATAGACCTCAATCACTAACGCCGTCTTTTAGTCAAATTTTGTAACATGCTAATCGAATAGAAACATCTACATTAAATGCGCGCATGTTTCAAAAGCAACATTGCTAGAATCATTGAGCTGTTTTAAGATCAAACTGATATCTGACTGACTTCCGGACTGTGAACAGGTCGAATAGTTGAAATTATGTTTGGAAAAAAAAAATTAAAAAAAAACTCCCATATACTCTCAATTTCTCGCTATCTAATTACGTTAAGATCACCTTTCAAATCAATTTAACTAAGTTAAGCCATGACCTTACAATTAACGAAACTCGAGCGGTTCAGCTTAAGATTTGTGCAAGGTGTGAAAAAACGTACCCCTTCCCAGACCGTATAGACGCACTTGAACATGTGCGATAAAAGTTGATGTTGAGGATACCTGCTTATAAGTACAGTGACCCATCGAAAAACTGTTTGATTTGCATCAATCTGGAATCGCTTTGGGAATTTTTAGATATCAGATTCGTTTGTTAAGTTCTCACTGTGGTTGTTTTTTTTTCCGTGGTCACTATTATGTCGGGATTGCACGTTTCCATGAACTCTTGGACTTGTTTCATTGGATCTGTTCTGTTTTTTTCCTCCGGTGGTCAATGCGATTTTTTACTGGATCTTTCCCTGGCAATGATCTGGTGATATTTGAACTGATTTGCATCCCGTGAGTAATCGTTAAGTGGGTCTTGCTGACCACAATTCCGAGAACGGATGAGAAAGAAACGAACAACAGTACAGCCGATTTAAACCAAAGGAGAGAGCCATCTTTCAGGAACGTCGTGAAGAATTGGGTCAGGTTTGATGCCGAGCAACAATGTCACCTCCACAAGGAGGTATTGTAAGCCACATAAGACCAGATATCAAGTTAATAGCGGATTACTGATGGTGTTCGGACTTTTCTCCACCGTACCCATCGTAATCGATTTTTCCGCGCTTCTTCTGAGATGTCCGACCGCTGGCCGATCAAATTGATAAAGGTATAGGTACCTACCTATCCATATATAAATTAAATTTAATAAGTTTGAAATTGAGCTGGAAATTGAAGAAGGATGAAGCTGGACTGAGCAGCAGTTGTCACTAACCTGCGATGAAGTTTCAAGGTGATTGGTCTCACCAGCTCACCTATCCGTTCGTATATTGGTGGGCCTGTGGTTTTGGAGGACGGCTCAACAGCGCGAAGCAAATATAAAAAGTGGTTTTCAATGCTCGATCGACTCCTTAAGTTTTAATTACATCGCGCTAGCCAGAAACTGGTCGACAGGTCAGGAAGATAAAGCTCCACTCCGACTTGACTTGATTGAAATCCAAAATTTAATTTTAATATAACTTACCTAGGGGTATTGAGGTATGTGCATAAGAAACCAGTTTCCTTGAGACGTCAGATCACCCGGACCTGAATCAAGGCGTCACCAAAAGACCACCACATCAAGAATGTCAGGTCAGTTAACTACGAGATTAATCGCTAACTCGATACTTTGTCGTAAATTTCCATGCCCGATTGTTCGGTTATATTTGCGGAAATACCTGTTAGGATACAAAATAATTTTTTTGAAACTCATAGGAAAGAGCGGTAGTAAATAAATATATTAAAAAAGGTGTATGTTTAATATATTATTCTTATACATATATATCTAATTATACAGTCAAGGTAAATTTAATCCAATTCATAATGTTAACTACCAAATTTGTCAATTGTAACAGGTGGTTATAAGCGTTGCAATATCGCCAGTCGTCGAGGTCAAACTAACCAGAAATGTGTAAATATATTGTTTCAAATTTGAAATAAAAAGTTGAAACATAAATTGTTTTAAAAAAAACTTAACAAATTATATCGTAAGCTTTTGAACTGTTAAAGTATTCACATTGAATCAACATTGAACTTTTATTGAATTTAGCGAATAGTGTGAAAATTTGGTTCCAAAAATAATCAATATGACTTGATTTGAAACATTAGTATTACATTCACCTGTGAAAATGGGATCAAAAATTTTCTACACCACCCAACGATCTCGCTTGATGTGTTGCAGCTAGAAAAGATCAAAGTAGCAATCTCGGGCGAAGTGGACAAGATTGAAGGAGACGGACTATCAATTTGTTGCACAAAATCAAAAAACTGGATGGCTTTCCATTACGTGCAACAATCAGAAAACGAGGAACTGGACCTTGAGCATAGTATCTACCTTAAAACCGTGGACGGATGCACAGCTGCAGATTGTCGATGGGGTAGATGCACCAAAAATAACTGTATGCGTTGCATACGTTTCTACTGGGGACATCAATTTCTTCGTAGATTAGGTAGGGAAAATCAAACAAAAAGCCTTAAAATTAGTACATGGCAAATCCTCCGTGTACTAAACTCAAAACTGGCCGACACAGGTATCTGTTACGGACCTAACCAAAAGCGTTGCACCTTTTCGTGAACTTTTCAGAAATCCAAGAAATCCAAGCGGGACAGCATAGAAACGGGACCGGGGAATTTGATTTCAAAAAGGACGGAAAAAGCTCAGCCCAGCGCTACGACCGTCCGTACAGAAAATGACAAGAGACAGGCTAGGGCAACCAAGAGACAGCCTGAAATATATAAAGGTAAAGCACAGAAAGCCCCCACTCGGAGCGTCATAGGAACATCCAAGGGCAAAAAATCCCAACGAGTCAAGAATAATCCACCAACCAAATCTGTCTTGGAGCAAAGGTTGGGTGATATAGGAGCCACAAGCACCCACACAATAAAGTAATCATCATCGATGGTAGTAGCCCAAATCGGGATCTGACCTCCTGAAGTCGTCGCCTCCAATCGTCTCGATTCAAAGATCGCGTCCTCCATATGCTAATTATACTCTAGATGAAATCTGAGAGTATTATAAGTTTGCCACAAAGTTTGTAACGCCAAGAAATAAGGCTCGGAGAAAAAAATGAATGATACAGAAGTTAATATAATCACTCAAAAATCGAAAAACCGTCCGTCCGTCTGTCTGTCCGTCCGTCTGTCCGTCCGTCTGTCCGTCCGTCTGTCCGTCTGTCCGTCCGTCTGTCCGTCCGTCTGTCCGTCCGTGTCCTCTCTAGCTTGAGAACGCGTTGATCTAGAAAGTTCAAATTTTGTACACGTCGTTTTTGACAAAAAAGTAAGGACAAGTTCGTGAACGAGCCAAATCGCTTAACCCCTTCTACCCCCTCCAATACAAAATGGCACATTTACGCAATTTGTCAATAAACGGCTTTTCTCGAAAAGTATAAATGCTATTGATCTGAAATTTGGAACATAATAGTTTTATGATGATTCCATTCTACTGTATAAGAATTATTTGTGTCCTTCCCATCCTTCCACCCCTCCCTTACTAACTGCACTTTTTCATGAAATGCTATAAACCAATTTGTGCACTGAACATTTACTTAGAATTATTAGTAAGATCAAAAACAAATTAGACGATTAGCTTTGCCCCTACTACCCCCTCTCATACAAAATGACACAATTTCGCAATTTGACATTAAATAAATTTGCTCAAAAAGTATAAAATATATTGATCTGAAATTTTGAATATATGTATTACTTCTATAATAAATCCAATCTGCTGTCTAAAAATTATTTTAGTCCTCCCTTTCTTGCCACCATCTCCCATACAAACTGCACTTTTTTATAAAATACTAAAAACCGATTTGCCCAGTACGTATTAAATTTATCGAGCTGAAATTATGCACTAAATATTTATTTAGAATTGTTGGTCAGACCGAAAAAAAATTAGGCGATTAGCTTTACTCCTTCTAACCCCTCCCATACAATTTGACACAATTCAACAACTTTACAAAATGTCGATTGTCCTGAACAGTATGAATGATACTGTTCTGCAATTTAAAATATGTTAATTAAATGATGTTCACAGTTATTTCTAAAAAAGTCATGAATAACTTCACACTCCTTCTACCACCTCCCATACAAACTGCACAGCTTCACTAAATCCAATACACAATTTTCACAGTACCTATTAAATTTTTGAGTTCTAAATTTTGTATAAAACATTATGAAAGCAACCTTAGCGTGATGTAAAAAAAGTTCAATGTCGTCACCCCCTCTACCACTTCCCCTACAAAATTTCTTAAAATAAAAAATTTCTCTTTCACCTAGACTATCGCACGATTGAGCTATACGCCCAATCGTAGTCCTGTTATGTTTTTTAAAATGGCTTTGCTGTCTTCATCAACCGAGTCTTCACATCGGTTGCATGGTTTGCCTACTGTCCGGTAACAACTCGCTTTGCCTTTGAGAGCACGTTTGGGGATTCTTCTGCTTTCCATTCGCTTTACATGGCCAGCCCACTGCAGTTTACGTAGCTTGATGAACGATGAAGCTTCTGCTTTAGAGCACAGGTCGTATAATAGTTTTATATATCCGCAGCTTATTGTTCCTGTGTACTTTCGTGGATTTTATTATTAGAAGTACCGAATAATACGTCTTATTTGCGTCGTTTGATTTCGTCTGTTTTATTACCGTCCTTTTCTAGATTAGCCCCAAGATAAATGAAGTTGTGCACACTCTCCAAATTATATACCAAAATTGTTATGTTTTGTCTGATAGGCGTTCTCCTTCTTGTTTGCGTCATTACTTTTGTTTTGCTTTCATTAATGCACACTAGGGAAGGATCTTGCTAGGATCTTAATGTCGTCAGCGTATGCTACTAGTTGGGTGGACTGGGATTTTTCGGACGACATACTGTAGTGCCAAGTCGAAAAGCATGGGAGCTAGACCATCTCCCTGCTTTAAACCACATTCCGTTCGAAAGCTGGTTGTGGAATCGGTTTGTATTCTTACTTGCGATTCAGTGTTCGTCATTGTGAGTCTTGTTAGTCGGACTAGTTTTGGAGGAATTCCAAAGTCAAGCATGATTTGGTACAGTACGCTCCTGTTGATACTGTCGTATGATTGTTTAAAATCTACGAATATTTGGTGCACGTCTGTGTTATATTCCCAGCATTTCTCAAGCACCTGTTTCACTGAGAATATCTGGTCTGTTGTAGATCGTCCGGTTGTGAATCCGCCTTGGTATTCGCCAATTATTTGATTAGTATAGGGCTTAAGACGACATTCAATAATTTTTGTCAGTATTTTATAGGACGTACACAACAATGATATACCTCTGTAGTTCTCACAGCAGAGTTTGTCTTCTTTCTTGTAAATTGGACATATAATGCTTTTTCGCCAGTCGTCGGGTATGATTTCCTCTGTCCAAATTTTGCATATCTTGTTGTGCAGTATTTCAGCGACACAGTTTCCACCGTTTTTCAGAAGTTCAACTGGTATTTCGTCAATTCCTGGCGCTTTGTTTCGTTTTTGGTCACATAGGGCTGCTTTGATTTCAGCAAGCGTGGGTGGTATCGATGATGGTTCATCTTCGTCAGTTGAGGCTTCAATTGAAATGTTGTGTGTCGTTATCGGTTTTACTGGGATGGGATTCAAAAGATGTTCAAAGTAGGAAGCCCATCTCCTTTTGATTTCTTGTGCGTCGCTGATGATGTTGCCCTCCACGTCTTTGCAGAGACTGGTTTTTGGCTTATATCCCTTTTTTAAGTCTTTTACTATTGCGTATGCGTCCCGCGTTTTATTTTTATACTCTAGATGAAATCTGAGAGTATTATAAGTTTGCCACAAAGTTTGTAACGCCAAGAAATAAGGCTCGGAGAAAAAAATGAATGATACAGAAGTTCATATAATCACTCAAAAATCTCAAAACCGGATGTCCGTCCGTCCGTCCGTCCGTCTGTCCGTCTGTCCGTCTGTCTGTCCGTCTGTCCGTCTGTCCGTCTGTCCGTCTGTCTGTCCGTCCGTGTCCTCTCTAGCTTGAGAACGCGTTGAGCTAGAAAGTTCAAATTTTGTATACGTCGTTTTTAACAAAAAGGTAAGGTCAAGTTCGTGAACGAGCCAAATCGCTCCACCCCTTCTACCCCCTCCCATACAAAATGACACAATTTCGCAATTTGACAATAAACGGATTTCCTCGAAAAGTACAAATGACATAGATCTGGAATTTGGAATGTAATATTTTTATGATGACTCCAGTCTACTCTACAAAAATAATTTGTGTCTTCCCCCTCCTTCCACCACCTCCCATACAAACTGCACTTTTTCATGAAATGCTCTAAACCAATTTACTCAGTGCGTATAATAGTTATCAAGCTGAAATTGTGTACAAAATATTTACTTAAAATTATTATTAAGACCAAAAAAAATGAGACGATTAGCTGTACCCCTTCTACCCCCTCCCATACAAAATGACACAATTTCGTAATTTCACAATAAACAGATTTGCTCGAAAAATATAAATGCTATTGATCTGAAATTTGGAATATATTACTTTTATGATGATATAAATCTACTGTACAAAAGTTTTTTGAGTCCTCGCCTTCCTTCCACCACCTCCCATACAAACTGCACTTTTTCATGAAATGCTCTAAGCCAATTTACTCAGTGCGTATAAAATTGACCGAGCTGAAATTGTGCACTAAATATTTATTTAGAATTATTAGTAAAAACAAAAAAAGTTAGGCGATTAGCTTTACCCCTTCTACCCCCTCCCATACAAAATGACACAATTTCACAACTTTATAAAAAGTCGATTTTCATGAAAAGTATGAATACTACTGATCTGCGATTTAAGACATGTCAAAAGCATGATATTTATAGTTATTTCTGAAAAGTCATTAAAAACTCGCCCCTCCTTCTATCACCTCCCATACAAACTGCACTACTTCACGACATCCAATACACTAATTTTCTCAGTACCTATTAAATTTTTAAATCCTAAATTTTGTATAAAACATTTTGATAGCAACCTTACCGTCATGTGAAAAAATTAGTTCAATGTCGTCACCCCCTCTACCACTTCCCCTACAAAATTTCTTAAGATACAAAAATTTCTTTCATCTAGAGTATCGCACGATTGGGCTTTATGTTTTCTCATGTCGTCGTCCATTTTTTTTATTTTGTCACAACAAAACAACTATGAGTAAAAATTGATAAAGAATGTGCGGAGACTTCCGATTCCTGATATGCTCAAAACTATCATGAGTATGCTAGACGGTCAACATAAGCCTAGTCCGTCGCGTGAAGCTGCAGTTTTTGCAACCTTCCACCCTGAACGACTCTGACAAGCCTAAAAGGCCTCTGAGCAGACTGATAAGAACAGCCTTGACAAGTCTCTGTGCCTCTTAGCAAGCTTTTATGACCAAACATTGCCTCTGAGCAGTTCTAACAAGCCTTACAAGCCTTTTGAGCCTCTGAGTAGACTGACAAGCAAAGAAAACAAAAAAAAAGTATTCTTGACAAGCCACCATGCCTCTGAGCAAGCTACTACGCGCAAATTTATTGATTAAAAATTTTATAATTACAGATCAACATACTAAACATCGTCCTTAAGTGCCTCAAGAGCGAGACCCTCATCAGAATGGCCGTGATAGAGAAGAATTATAAAATCGCCGTGAGTCCTACTTCGGTTCGTAAAAGTGGCTAGAACTGGTGGAGTAAAAACCATCTCATAATGAATAGGATGAGTACAATAGGCACAACTAGATGGCCCGAGTGCATTGTGGTTCTACGAAACCACCCTCCTACAACTTAAACCTAAACTCAACAAAGATAACAACTTCTACAGAAAACTCGTAGAAGACCTAATAAATAGCACGAATGGGAAAAAATACTACAGGTCCGAATAGCGTTCACAATTATATCTTCTCCGAAATAGTATATTCTAAGTTTCAAATTAATACCTCTTATAGTTTTAAAGAAAATTTGATCCTTGTATATTTTTGGAAATTAGTCATTTTGTATGTGCAGTTAAAGATAAACAGGATTAAAAGGAGAGAAAATCCTAAAATGCCGGTGGACGTTGAGTTTGAAAATATGAAAAATATTTTTTACATCTTCGGAAAACTCCTAGGCGTTTGG
Organism: Chorisops tibialis; assembly: GCA_963669355.1. Classification (NCBI taxonomy): domain Eukaryota; kingdom Metazoa; phylum Arthropoda; class Insecta; order Diptera; family Stratiomyidae; genus Chorisops; species Chorisops tibialis. The sequence goes on along the minus strand of OY770262.1, from coordinate 10,186,155 downwards.
AAGCGTCAAGTACTACATCGAGTATGTGCTGGTTCCAATTAAGATGGTTTATTTTAATGCCAAGGAGTGAGAAGTATTTGGTCACCATCGAAGGGTACATTAGAGACCAACGCTGGAACATCACGTTTAAGGGTCTGTTTTTTTAAGGTGTTGAACTCTACTCGATGTATCCTGCCCCATTCCAAGATTAGGTTCAGGTCACAGTTCAATGATCCAAATAGTTCGGCACGTTTAAATGCTACCGGGATCCGATGAGCGTTAGTAATCGAGTCGAATTCATAGATGTTACCCAGGGTGCAAAGCAATGTATCGGATTGAGTGTTGACGACAGAAGGCCCTTGATAAAAATAAGGAATAGTGTAAAAGTAAAAGTAAAAGAGAGCCTTGGGAGACTCCAGAATCTATGGGAAAGATGCCACGCTATCCAATACGACTGAAATGGTGCGTTCATATAAGAAATTCTCAGTCCATTTTACGAGATTATTATTAAAGCCGAATATTTTGAGCTTTACTAGGAGACATTTGTGCCAAACTCTGTCAAATACCAGAACTTGACCTTCGCCAAATTTATGAATGCAAGTGTTCGAACGATCAGTCAGATATACCAAGAGGTCACCTGTAGAACGAAACGGAATCCGTATTGGCGATCACGGATAAGTTTGTTATCTTCAAGATAGCGGACTAGTTTTGAACAGAAGTAATGGCAATGGGGCAGTAGTTGTCGAGTAACGCTTTGTTTTCTTGCATGGGAATCGGCTGAACATTCGCCACTTTCCACGTGCGTGGATAGTGCTCAGAAGAGTAAGAGAGATGGAATAAATCGCGCAGCCTTTTAGTGAGGGACGTGAAACAATTTTTAAGGACTAAGGGACCTGCAGATTTCTGAATACTGAGCTTACGACGGATTCTAGAGATAAGATGTATGCGAAATGAATCTCAGGTAGACGAAATCTAGATGGTGTTATAAGCGGGAGAGACTGGTTTGTCGCTGGCAGCCGGAGTTTCGTGCGAAAATTGGTGCAAGAAGATTGGCTTTCTCAACAGGATGGACTACAATTCGGTCTCTAGGAGGTAGTGAAGATGATTTTACATGGTTGCTGTTGACCGTTTTAACAAATGACCAAAAAGATCTCGAGCCAATCGGTGTTCGAGAATTTCCCGTCGTGTTGAACTTCAGAACTTTTCAAAATAGACTTATAGGTACACGTTGTAAGGAGATCTGTTGGCAAACGTTGGGTTGCTCTCAAAAATTTCAAAATATTTTTTCTTATTCCTTATAGCCTTAAGACAATCTTTAGTATACCACGAATCCTTCGACGGTTTGATTCGTTTATAACTAAAGGGTATGAAGAGTTACATACTCTTAAGGATAGTTTCGGTTATAAGCGGACAAGCTGTATCACAATTATTAGACTCGAATTTCCAATTAAAGGCTCTGAAAAACTGGTTTATTGCTCCCCAGTCTGCTTTTTTGTAGCACCAGATGATACTTCGAGGCACTTTGTCTTTTAATGTATCTACCGTTGGTTTGGTTAAAGTTTCCACAGTGCATTTCGAATTGAAAAAAAAAGATTTCCGGATTCTACACTGTTACGCTTTATTATTCGTGATCGACAATTACAAAACACAATTATTATATAGAAGGAAGGGTAATTAAGGTTAAATTAGTTAGTTAAGGTTATTTAATTAGTATCAAGTAGTTAAATTAGTTAAGGATTTCTGGGTATGGATTTTGTTCTTACCAAATTTTAAGGCAGGTAGCCATACTGCTGATAACTTGTATCCAGTGTCTCGGTTGAAGTTTTGTGGATATTTAGAAATTTCTATTGCTTCTCGTACTATTCGTTGATAATATTGATTTGTCCTGGCCAGAATTTGCACATTGTCGAAATCGATTGTATGGTCCTCTGTCGTTGCATGTTCCGCGATCACTGATGACTGATAGGGGGTAGTGAATGTTGTCTTTGATGTTAGATTTTCGAAGGATTTTTCCTATCTAATCCGTCGTGCCATGGATGTAAGATAGTTTTACCCATCGTTGGTATGCTTTTCCTTCTTCAGTGTGAACGTAATTTTCTCGTGCTGTGAGTTCAGGTGTGCTAAGAATTTGTCGAGCTCTTCTTTCTCATGTTGCCAAATGATGAAGGTGTCATCCACATACTGTAGATACAATTTCGGTGTTAATAGAGCTGAGTCCAGTGCGTTCTTTTTGAATTCCTCCATGAAAATTTCCGCTACCACCGGTGAAATTGGAGATCCCATAGCCGCTTCTTCCGTTTGCTTGAAACTTGACCTGAAAAGAAAGTATTATTTAAACAAAATTCGATTAAGTCATACCTGTTGTCCGGGATGAGTTTCCTGATGATACTAAAGGTGTCCTTAATCGGGATGTTGGTGAACAGTGATTCCACGTCTAGGCTGACTAAAATATCCGTTGGTTCCAATTTGACTTTCTGAAGAATCTCTACTAGATGAGCGAAATTTTTAACAGAGCGTGATGTGTTACCTACTAGAGGGCGTAATTCAGTCGCGAGAGCCTCGGTCAGTTTTTGGGTAAGTGATTGTACTGAACTGACGATGGGTTGAAGTAGGGTATTCTCCTTATGAATTTTAGGAAGTCCATACATTTTTGGTGTATGAGGGTCTTAAAGGAATATGGGATTTTTCTTGATATCTACCGTTGTAATCGGGAATTGTGCTCGAATCAGGAAGTGGTCAGTATAGCAAAATATTTGTCGGAATGATTCGTTAGGAAATTGTCAAGCAAGTTTGAGGCATGGTATGCTATTTCAGGTAATCGAGTTGGTTCGGTTACCAACGGCACTAGTCCATTTAGTTAAGCGAAGAGCTCAGTGTCTTGATCCGTAAAAACTAGAGCAGAACTAAGCCCTATGCAAGTTTCGGAGCAGCCCTAATTTTTGAAAAAAGGGCAGGAAGCTTATATTTATTTGTATTTCAGCCTAAAATTCCTCTGATTGGTATGCTATGCAAGTAGAGCTAGCAATTATACCCGACTCAATTCATCACTTTTTAAGAAACATATAAGTCAGTGGAAATTTTAATAGGCTATTTGGCAAAATATTTATTTATTGTTTTCAATAAGACTGAGTCATTTTACTCCGTACTGAAGGCTTTAGAAAAGCTTTGTATTATAGATGAAAAATTTCGGATTCTAACATTTTTCGAATTTCGTTCCTAATTATTGATTTTAGTTTTGCCAAAGCCACAAGATCCCCATGAATATTAAGCTCAAGCATCTATGAACCATCTTTTATTTCACCATATCCTCCTGCCATTTCAAAATTTAGCTCATATCTAAATGTTACTAAATTCTGAACAAACCCATCACACTCGAGCACTTCGAGTGAAGAGTGCTATCATCGTGAACTTACACCTTAATCGCGTTCATTAACACCTGAAATTATAAAAATAAACCGCTACTGTGCCATAGGCACAAAAGCCTTTAATCGCTCATCGATCTTGACATTCAGCTTTTTTCTTTAATTTAACACAAAAAAATGTTATTGCCGTTCAAGTTCCTAAAGCAATAACACAAGACATCTTGTCCTCAGGTAAATTTCGTTAATTAACGACTACAAGCTTGCCAACTTTGAAATTCCGCCCGAAAATGCCAGGATAGTAAAATTTCAAAAATATCTTCGCGATGCTGTTTGGGACAAGCGCTAAGACAGAGCAAAGAAGTTAATTTCTTGTGTTTTCCGCGCTTCTTAAGGCCCCAACTAACAAGTCCGCGACGATAATTTCTCAGCAATTATATTTTTGTTTGTTTCAAATGTTCGGTTACCAAGTGTTTTGGCCCATGTCCGATTTGTTTCATTTCTTTTTTGGCATACATGTACATATCGCATTCTCAACATGACCCGAAAGGCCCTAATTAGAGAACTCATTATAGAGAAAAAAAAAGAAAAACTAACAAAGACAAGAAGTACTCACATACGTACGTAATTACTCGCAAAGTTACAAACGATTCAAACTTCGTGCAATTAGTTCCTTTAGCGGTGCTGCCATTGAGACGTTGTCGGTGTGGAATAGCTAGACCGCGAAATAGTGCAATAGTTCGTGTCAGTAAGTGCCATAAATGGGAACAAATCATGTCAACTAATTAGGCAGTAATCATAGGTAGGAATCTGATCGCGCCTTAGAGCTAGAAATTATAAAAATTGATATTTAATCGTATTTTTAGTTGAATTTTGAACGTTCAAGTGACTAATAATTTCACTGTGCAAAATGGTAGTTTTTTGTTTGTGCAAAATTCGATTGTTAATTTGATGAAATTATCTTTCCATATGACAAAATTGAGTAAAATTTAATAAAAAATTTCTCTGAATTTATTATTCGCAAGATTCTTTTTCCCGCAGGGGGTAGTTATAGGATGAGGTTTTACCAATTCATCTTTGGAGACTTTTAGCGACTTCACGGAACTGAGCTAAATATTCGACTGCCCCCATTTCATAATGGGGGCAGTAGAATGCACTCACACCCAGTACCGCTTCCCCTAAAAATGGCAAATGGACACTCAATGGATCACGGCCATCGAAAATAACTTAGGAGGAAAGGAGTTTTTTTTTCCCGAAATGTCATTTAAAATCTATGGATCGAGACGATTGGAAGCGACGACTTCAGGAGACCAAGGTCCGATTATGGCTGTGGCGCCATTTATGATGATGAAAATCTATGGAAAGCTTTTGACGATCGATTCAAAACTCTTAATTGAGCTAACATTTGTTGATCAAAATTTTGGGTGAAAATTTAATTTTAAAACGAGCGCTGTTTCTTCAAAAAAATATTCCGTTGAACTGCCAGGAATTCTAAGGTACAAACATTATCTTGGTATTATGAATAATCTACTACATCATTTTTGGCGGATTTTGGAAGTCATTTCTGGAAACTCCATAGCGACAATATAACCGTGAAAAATAATAAAAAATTTTTCACTCTCTACAAATGTATAGCGAGCTCCACTTCAAATGTATTGTGTGCTGCATTAATTTATGATAATGATAGGTTCTTCGAACAATTCTAGCTTAAAATTAATCTGTAAGCGATTTTTGTTCACGATTCAAAAAATTTGAAAGTTGTAAAACACATATCTCATATTTCACAAATGTTTACAATAAAGGTTAGCATTTTTAAAATTTATAAAATAAGTTTATTGTTTTTTTTTTTTTTGTTTTTTTTTTATCGCACCAAGTTGAACTTAGGGGTCACCCTTTAATACTGTAGCGTACAGTCCAGTCGGTTTAGGAGTGGATGAAACAAAATGAAAATTAACAAAATAAACAATTATTTGAATAAGGATGGACAGGATAAGAGGAATCGGTGAATGTTGCCTTTAAATTGCGCGATGTTATAATCTCTAGGAAAAGTGGCCGCGGGTAGTGCATTCCACATTTTGGATGTTCGAGGTATGAATGACTGCCTAAATTTCACCGTACGTGATTTGGGTGGCTCAACTGTATACTCATGAGCTCGTTCAGCAGCACGAGTATTGCGCGTGAACTTATATAAGGGAGCGATAAGACGACTAATTTCATGGCTACAGCGGCCATGGAAATATCTGTAGAAAAGGGTGAGTACACCGATATTTCTGCGATGTTCGAGTGAGTCAAAGGATGCCGTTATGGCATCATCTCCAATAAGTCGAACCACAAAACGCTGAATGCGGTCCAATATCTTTAGATGAGTTTTGGGTGCTCCAGCCCAGATATGCGAATTGTACTCGAGTCGGGGCCTGATGTATGATTTGTAGATGGTTGCAAGATCGGATGGTGTAAAATATTTCTTGCACCTTCGGAAAAAGCCTAAGCACTTGGAGGCGTCTAGAGCTACATTGTGGATGTGCTGGCTCCAGTCAAGTTTCCTATTAATGTGCATACCCAGGAGGTGGAAATTCTCCGAATGGTCAAGTGCTACATCATCAAAGATTAAGTCAGGTATCGACATTTCGTATTTAAGAGAGAGATGGCAGGCTTGTGTTTTAGTGGTATTAAACTCTACTCGATTCGCTCTGCCCCATTGCAGGATTGTGTTGAGGTCAATATTTAGTGAATTAAATAACTCTCGGCGCATAGGTGATAAAACGGAGCCGTGGGGAACGCCGGAATTGATAGGAAAGGGAGACGAGGAGACGCCATCTAAAACTACTTGAATGGCTCGGTTCGACAGGAAACTCTCAATCCAAAACAAAAAAGAAGCATCAAAGCTAAATGCTTTGAGCTTAGAAAGTAGGGATTTGTGCCAAACTCTATCAAACGCTTTCGCAATGTCTAATGCAAGTGCTTGGCCTTCGCCAAATTTATGTATGCAAGTGTTCCAGCGTTCGGTTAGGTAAACCAATAGATCACCTGTGGATCTTCCCGACCGGAAACCATATTGACGATCATGTAAAAGTTGATTGCTCTCCAAATATTGCATGACCTTGCGGTTGACAGCAGTTTCCATAACTTTTGACAGCACGGAAGTGATGGCTATTGGGCGATAATTTGCCGGATCCGACTTGCTTCCCTTCTTGGGTATAGGCTGCACATTCGCTTGTTTCCAGTTATTTGGGAATTTTCCTGAAGAGTAGGATAAATGGAAAAGGTCACGAAGAGGTTTAGCCAAAGATGAGAAGCATTTTTTAAGGATTAAGGGGGGAATACCGTCCGGACCAGAGGATTTATTGATATTGAGATCCTGAAGAATTTTAGCAATGACGCGAGTGCGAAACTTTATGGCACGCAATATGGTGCCTGTAGCCGATACAGTTGGGGTGACTGATTACTAGGTGGCAGGATTGAAATTCTCGCGAAACTCGCTGCTAATAAATTTGTCTTTTCAACTGGATCTACGACTGAGCGGCTGACGAAATAAAATTATTACTGACGGCCTTAGCAAATGACCAAAAGGATTTAGATCCTTTAGCGCATGCAAGGACCTTTCGTCTTAACTTTAAGTCATGCTGTTTTTTTGCGTGGTAAATTATGGCGTTGCAGGAATTCCTTGCTTTTATATATAGATCTTTGTGGCTGAAGGTGGGGTGTGCCCTGAATTTACTAAATGCAAGTTTCTTTGCGTGGATTGCATCGAGACAATCTTTGGTAAACCAAGAGTCCTTAGATGGTCTAACTCTTTTGCGGTTGAAAGGAATAAAGAGCCGCATTCCTTTAAGAATTGTTTCTGTAATAATGTTACAGGCTATATCGCAGTTATTGGATCTAAAGCACAATTTCCAGTCAAAAGCTTTAAAGAATGCATTTAGTCCGCCCCAGTTGGCTCTCTTGAAGTGCCAAACGATCCTCTTTGGAACTTTTACTACCGGTGGTTGTAATGCCGTTATTGGGAACTGTGCACGAATCAGGAAGTGAACCGTATCACCAATTGGCGATGGTGCAATAACAGATATGGTATATTTCTCTGGCTGGTTTGTGAAAAAAAGGTCAAGGAGACTTGCGTATTGGTCTGAGATATCAGGCAGCCGAGTAGGTTCGCTCACCAGTTGTTTGAGGCCATTGATGGAAGCGAAGATCTCAGTATTTCGTCCCTGCTGGTCCGTGCGGTTAGAGTATTGAAGCCACGCAGTATTATGAACGTTGAAATCGCCCGCGATAACGATTTCAGCATCAGGCTTAACAGCATATATCTGTTGGATTGAGTCAGACAGCTTATCCAATCATGGTTGGTGTTGTCTGACGCAAGCCCCGGACTTCTATATACATAGCAGAAAAATATGATGTGCTTACTTAAGGTTATTTTTATCCAACAAAATTTGAACGCTGGATTGGAGCAAGGACCCAGGGATGGAACCAAATCGTAAGCAACATCATCGCGGATATATAATGCTATACCCCTTTGGCGAAAAAAGGTTGGAATTAGGTGATATCCAGGAACAGAGTAGAATTGCTCACTTCCTGGAAGCACTTTGGTTTCGCCAAGTGCTAGTATGTCGGGTCTTGTAGTTTGGGTGTGAATGTAAAGAGAAAGGTAGGCAGAAGCCAGCCCTCGAATATTCAGTTGGTCAAATATAAATGACATTGACCTATGGAATGTGGGGTAATCTTATTAAAAAACAAGTAAAAGCAACAACAAAGGAGAGAAAAAAAAATGAATACATAAATAAATATACTAATATTTTGCACTGCGGTACAGGAATAACAACAACAACAAAGGGAAATGCCGCCAACCGATATAAATCGCTGTCCAGTGACTAAATATGCCAGTAACTAGGCCTTTAACACAGCTAGAAACTAGACGGTGATTTATACTGGTACAGCGGCACTAAGCGGGATGACGGGTTAGTAGTTGTCAGGTCATGTCGATGACCCCGTTCATTGCACTTTATTTAATTCGACACGACCGCCCGCGAGTTGTGCGTAGGTCCTACTCATCCTGTGGATGCGATGAAAATGATTGGAAAATGCTCAATGTTGTATTACAGTCTTTTGCACAAAATTTAGAAGGACCTTAAATATTCGGGCGCAGTGTTTGAAGAATACGTTTTAAAAGTTAACACGTGGCAGGTTGAAGATTGGTTAAGGGCTACCAATACTACTTTTTATGATAGGTTAAATTCTATAGCTTTAATATTTTAACAACTGCACTGCATAATAAATTTCTTGATTGTTTTGATATGTAAAAATAAAAAGCGCCCCAAAAATTTGTATATCACTGATTCCAGGTAACGTACTGTAACATTCTTCGGCTTAACGTAACGTTTTACGAGTAAACAATGGCTTTTTGTTACTACGTTTCGGTACTAGAAGGTGACGTTTTATGTCACTCTAAAGTTTTCACTGGATTGAAATCAATGCAATGTTCAATGAAAACAAAAATCTTTCAAATATAGGTAACGTTACGCATGACAAATAAAAGACACTATACTTCAGTAAATTCTGCGAATTACCATGAAATATCAATATGATATTAATTTACCTATATAATAAAACGTAAGAAATATGAAATGCATTTAAAGTTGTCAGTTTTTCCATTTGGTGCAATTTCGGTTTTAATTTCCTAAAATGATGTGGTAACGTATGTTGTCACATCGGTAACGCACTGTGGCACTTCACTTTGGCTTAGAGTCAAACTACAAAATGTTTAGTTGAAATTAATGGAAAGTGTATTGCAGGTTAAGATATTCCTAAAAAAACTATCCAGAGTAGAAGTTTAGTACTAAAGTGTTGAACTGGAAAGTTGTTGCACCTGGAAACAATTTGACAAGTTTACTTCGAATTGCCAGTTGTGAATTATAACAGGTAATTTCTGTAAATTATTTTGAATTTTCGGCGATAATTCAAAACTTTTCCTTACAGATCCAATTAGTGCAATTAGGAAAGTGTTTTTATTGGAACTATTAGAATCAAGAGATGCGAGCGTCTCACCTCGGCCCCAACAACGACGAGATCTATAAAAAAAATCGAATTATTCACCTAATAAAAATTGAAATCGTTAATTTACCGATTATTTTTACTTTATTATTCAAGTATTCAAATATACAAAGAAATCAAAAAACTTATTCATCCGGTTAACTTAAACTTCACTAGGGCTGGCACTTATGAATATATATTGCTACCGAAACGAAAAACAAAAATTGGCCAAAACCATTATTCATACTCTGGGGTCAAATTTTATAATGCCTTACCTTCAATAATAAAAAAAAGCAGTAATATTGAAACCTTCAAAACTAATATAAAAATGTATTATTATAAAGATATTGGTTAGTTGATATTATTTCATTTTCCATTTAACAATCAATTTTAAAAAAAGTTATTACTATAATCTTAGATTGAAAAATTTGCTTGAATTAGATTTTAATTCCTACTGAATACTTTGTAAAAATAATTATAATCTGAATAATGTAACTTAAACTTATGTATTAATTCTTAAATTTAAGTATCTTACTTTCCTAAGCTTAATTCATTGTAAAAATTATATACTAGTTATCGACTCCTCACCCCTATCACAAAAATAATCCTTAAAAGGGGGAGTAGTGCATGAATTCATTTAACTTGAAATTTGTCAAAACAATAAATATAATGCATTAAATAAAAAAAAAAAAAAATAATAAAGTATTGTGATCGACTTGGAAAAAAAAAATTTGCTACCCTGAAATTTTGTTTTTTTCGCGTTTCAAATATAAATAATAATATATATAATAGCCCAAAAATGCAAAAAAAAAAATCCGTCTGTCTGTATGCCGTACGCCGGTGTGTACGCTCAGCGCACATTAACTCTCAAGCCCTTCAAGACTGGAAGTTCATTTTTGGGGGGATTGTAGATAGTTGCGGATATCAGGCGGGTACTCTTTTTGGGGGTGTACGGGTTCAGGGGGAGGCGAGGGTAGCGCTTAAACCGAAAAATACGAATTCAAATATCTCAACCATGCTTACAGCTAGGAAGCTAAAAATCAACATACATACATTGTGGGACAACTTTTAAAAATAAAGTAATTTTTTATCCATTGTGGTGCAAAAAGGGGGGGCTAAGAACCAATTGTCGGTCAAATTTTTTTTCAAATGATTATATCTTCGAAATCACTTACCGTAAAAAATAAACTGCCAACAAGTCGGGTGAAAGTTTATTATTCATGGGACAAGTCGCGGATGAGTGGAAAGTCAATATGCAGGTTAGAGTGGTTGGGAAAAGCTAAGTGAAAGGGAGTTCTTGGGCAGCGCTGTTGTCAATTTAACAATATTTCATTCGTTTCTGCAAGTTTGGGTTCTTAAGGGTGGGTGAATGTTAATAGCTTTTTAATTAATTGCATGAATCATGTCCAATATTCTCTGTATAGAATGTGTTTCATAGACGAAGTTGCACAGAATTTTCATAAAATTCGGTATATTCTACATTCACGAAACCGAACATTTGTATGGGAGGGGGTAGAAAAGGTAGGGGAATCGTAAAATTTGATATGTGGTTTTATTTCGATTCTCTTGTAAGGTGCTTGTATAAAATTTCAAGTTCGTAGTTTTTAGTTTGTTGGTTATTAGTTGATTTAATGAAATTGGTCGTAATCATAGTTTTGTATGGGAGGGAGTAGAAGGGCAAGCGCGATTTCAAAACTTTTAATTTGAATTTTACCTTATCTTTCTAAAGTTTTTGAAAGATTTATGAATAGCCAAATATCATACTTCTTCAGCGAATTTAATCTACTATCGGATCTACAATCAGGTTTTAGACCCCACCATAGTTGTATCACTGCACTACTTAATGTCACTGACAAAATCAGAGTGCAAATGGACAATGATCGCGTGACCACCCTTACATTGTTGGATTTCTCCAAAGCGTTTGATAAAGTTGATCACAATATCCTTATTTACAAACTTCTCAACTATTATCAGTTTTCTACTTCTTCAGCCGCTTTGATTAAATCTTACCTTACTAATCGCCTACAAGCCGTATCAGTCAATGAGCAATTTTCATCTTTTTTGCAAACAAAATGTGGTGTACCGCAAGAAAGCATTGTTGGTCCTTTGTTTTTCGCTATTTATATTAATGATCTTCCGTTCTCTATAAAACACTGCGATATAAACATGTATGTTGACGATGTGGAACTACAGCTCAGCTATCCGCTAGGGTTGGTGGAAGATGCAACTAGTCGTATTAACGAAGATTTGACTAGTATTAGTAATTGGGCACAAATGAATTCTCTAGAACTCAACTCATCTAAGACCAAGAGTATCGTAATATACAAAACGCAGCTTGATTTGTCGTATTTCCCTGCTGTTATCCTCAATAACTTTGTTATCGAATATGTGGTAAAAATTAAGAATCTTGGGGTTTTTTTAACAGCACCCTAACGTGGAGCGATCATATTTTATCCAATATAGGAAAAGTTTATGGGATTCTTCGAACCTTATTTAGCACACGTAGGTATGTACCAGTAGATGTCAAACTTATGCTGGTAAAAACTTTAGTAATACCAATTTTGATATACGGGCATGAAATTTTCTGTAGACCTGACTCTATATGCAGGAATCGTCTAAATGTAGCGTTCAATCTGCTGTTCGTTATATCTATAGTTTGCGACGATTTGACCATGTTTCTCCTTATGCTGATAGTGTAGTTTTTTGCTCTCTAAAACGCTATATTCTATATCGTTGCTTGATTTTTCTTTTCAAGATAATTCATTCCAAAAGGCCTGAGTATCTTTTCCAACGAATTACGTTCGCCAGGTCTTCCAGGACACATCAACTAATAACACCTCAGTTCTTATCTCTAGTTTCACAGAGGCAATTCTTCGTTTATGTCATTCAACAGTGGAATCAACTACCAGTCGAAATTCGTAGATCAGGAGGGGATGGTGATTTTTGCAGGAGGCTCGGGGTATACTTGGGACGTTGAAGTCCAGGCTTTTCTTATTTCGTTCTTTTCTAATTAAATTTTCATTACTGTTGTTTTTGTTCCCCTTTTTCTTTTTCTTTTTCTATTCTTATTTTAAGTAATTGTTATTAATGTAAAACTATTTGTATAATTAATATGCCATTAATACGCAAACAAAAGATTTTTGTATCTTAATTGTGTAAAACCATATGAATAAATAAATAATGTAATGTAATGTAATGTAAAAAAAAAAAGAATTATTTTTGTAAGTTTCTTTGCAAAATTTGAAATTGATAGCTTTTAAGAGTTAGCTGATAACTGATTTCTTAAAAATGCTCGAAAAAATAATTTTGTATGGGAGGGGGTAGAGGAGGTAGGGGAATCGTAAAACTTGTGATACAATTTTCTTTCCTTTCTGTTGTAAGGTGCTCGTACAAAATTTCAAGTTCGTAGCTTTTAATTTGTTGGTTATTAGTTGATTTAATGAAATTGGTCGAAAACATACTTTTGTATGGGAAGGGGTAGAAGGGCAAGCGCGATTTAAAAAATTTTAACGTAATTTCATTTCAATTATTTTTTAAGTTTTTATGCAAAATTTCAATTTAATAGCTTTTAATAGTTAGGTGATAATTGATTTCTTAAAAATGGTCGAAAAAATAATTTTGTATGGGAGGGGGTAGAAGTCTTAAAGGTTTTCAACCAGTTAATATTTTGTATATTTAGGCATTTCTTTTAAATGCATTTTGCAAATTTTCAAGTTTCTACCTTAAAATTTCACTCAAAAATTTTCAGTTTATGTGTTTTTTTCAATGCACATGAAACACCTTGTGCACGTCAGACCGGGGGGTCGGTTTATAACAATTATGGATATAGTTGTTATTATTTTTCTCTGTAAATCAAATAGACGTATCCACATGCAAATTTTAAACTTTGTATATTTCACCAGAGCCCTAAGAAAATCACTCAACATTTTCGACATTTTTGCTTATCACCTCCCTCCCCTTACACTTCCCAACTTAAAAATTTTACCAACTACTTTTACTATTGTGTAGCTCCACAATCTGACAAATTTTCAATTTGATATTTGTACTATTTTTTGAGATATAAGGATTTGTAATTTTGAAAAGTGCACTATTTTTAGAATGCTCCCCATTTCCCCCCACTACTATCATTTCAACATATTATATTTTTTTTATATTTTCCTAGTATAGTTTAATATACGTTTCAAGTTTCAATTACATAGCTTAAGAGATAGTTGAGATATTCATTTTTAAGTGTTTTTCTTTGAACCCCCCCTGACCCTCCCCCTTACAATAATTAGCCACTTTTTAACCTGATTCCAATAGAACTATATGCCACCTTGATGGTCCCAAAATATAATTTTTTTACAATAAGTAATTTCGAAGATATAATCATTTGAAAAAACAATTCGGCCGACAATTTGTTTTTCGCCCTCCCTTTTCCGACGCCAATGGGTAAAAAAATTAAATTAATTTTGAAGTTTGTCCCACAACCCTCTCTATATGTCTACTGATTTTCAACTTTCTGTCTGCATTTGTGATGGAGATATTAGCAAGTGTAGTTTTCGACTTTTTCCCTCCCCCCGCCTCCCCCTTCCACCTAACACCCCCCTTAATTTAGAAAATAGAGCTCACTTACCCAATTAACAATCCACCCAATAACGAACATTGTACCTTTAACGATCTCGGAGATATGAGTCCATATGTACGGCGTACGGCGGGACGGATTTTTTTTTTAATTTTTAGGCTAATTTAGTCATGAAACGCGAAAAAAAACAGAATTATGATTGGGCTTAAAGCCCAATCATATGATACTCTAGATGAGATGAAAATGACTTTAACATACCGGAAAATATGTCATCTCGAATTCTTTCGAATAGTGAATAGAGACTTTTGCATGGGGGGTGGTAGAAGTAGAGGGGGAGGTTTTTATTTTTCGTATATGACACCGAACATGGCATGCAAAATGTTTTTTTAAAGTTTTTAGTTTTCATTATTTTTAAAGAAATTAGTCATAGTTTTCCTGAAATTGGGGCATTTGTATGGGAGGTGGCAGAGGATGTGGAGCGTTTAAGGTGATTTTGAAACTGCTTATCATCATCCTTATCACCATGCTTTGATTCAATTTCAAAGTTGATAGCTCTCATATGTATACTTGAAGGAGAAATGCTTTTCTTGAATTTATAACACAGATATTTGTATGCGAGGTGGTAGAAGGAGTGAAGCAGAGCTGATAATTTTTTCTAACTGTTATTTCAATTATTAAGAAACAAATTCTGGCAAAATTTGAAGTTTGTACCTTTTCTAGTTTGAATGGAAATTGATAAAATGCATTTAACAAAAATTATGCATTTGTATGGGAGGGGGTAGAAGGAGTGTACGGATCAAAACAATTTTTTTCCGCATTATTAATATTTCTATTTTTATACTTTCTACAAAGTATCAAGTTGATAGCCTTAACAGTTTCGAAGAAAAATAATTTAATTTAAATTTCAAAATTTCGTGAAATTTGTATGGGAGGAGATAGAACGAGTGAGGTGAAGTTGATAATTATTTCTAAAATAAATTGCAATTATAGTAGAATTAACTCTGACAAAATTTCGACTTTTCAGCTTTACCAGTTTGAATGAAAATCGAAAATATGTATTTTTCAAAATTGTCCATTTGTCTGGGAGGTGGTAGAAGTAGCAAGGGGATTGGGTCAATATTTCGTGATATTAATGAGATCTATATCATAATACTTTGACCTAAATTTCAAGTCGATAGCTTAAATAATTTCAAAGAAAAATCAATTTCTTAATATTTCGAAATTTCATGAAATTTGTATGGGAGGGGGTAGAAGGAGTGGGGGGATATAGCCCATTACGAACTTAAATTTACTTTTTTGCCAAAAATGACACACAAAAATTTTTAGCACTATAGGTCAAAGCTTTCGAGAGTTATGCTGTAGACAGACGCACAGACGGACAGATTGACAGACAGACAGACGGACAGACGGTTTTTGAGCGACAACGAATATTTCTGTACCCTTGGCGGCTCTGTGCGAGCGTTATTTCTTAGCGTTACAAACGGTAAGGCAAACACAATATACTCTCAGATTTCATCTAAAGTATACAAATTTCAGGGTAGAAAACTTTTTTTTTCTTGTGTCGATCACAATACTTTATTATTAGAATAATAAGCTTTAAGAAAAAACCAAAAATTTGTAGTTTGTTAATAGTATTTACGATATTGTAGCATAACAACCAACTCTTGGTAAAATGTGCCATTTATTTGTCCATAGCTATATGTAGATTTACCCGGTTACCCTACGAACTTCACAGTTAACATAATCTATAAAATGAAGCTAGGCTGTAGCCTAGTGGTTAGCGTTTTGGTCTACAATGCGAAGGTCGTGAGTTCAAATCCCGGTCGACGCATAATTCAATCACACTGCCAGCATGGATGGTTAATTCAATCTATGAAAGTGAAAAACTAGTAGATAGAGGGTTGTGCGAAGAGTTAACAACTCTTCCGCAATATGCATCGCAGGAGGCGTTTACTGCTCTTGGAGCGCTCCGGATGTGCTGATTGTTGGAAAAATAACACTTGGAGATAGCAAATCGAAGCTCTCATTTTGTGGAGAATTCAAAGTAACTTTGGAGCACCCTTCGTTCGTGCTGACTGTTTCAACAACATGCAAGCTCGTGCAATTATTCAATTTCTTGCCACTTAAACGATGACAACTGGTTAAATTATTTCATCGTACTTTGTTGCATTTAAGCGAACAAATGTCACTTGTGATAAAATTGACAATTTACACATAACCGATTATGAGTTGGAAAGGAAATTTTTCGAAAACCAAACAAATCTTGTTGTCGACTCCTCTCGACAAATATTGCGACGCAGTCAATCAAAAGGACGTCAAAACGTATCAGAACGGTGCAAAAATTCACTGAAAACGACTCAACGACCTTCTTGTCAAATTCATGCCTGACGCTGCTTCAGACCTTGCTCTTTTCCGGATCATCATCTTCCAGAACCGCTGAAGCGTGCAATTCTGCACCTTTTTCCCAAGTCGAAGTGAAAAAAATTTCATAAACGAGATGATACTTAAAAAAAAAAATAAAAGTAATTATAACAAAATGGAGGCGAATTAAACGTTATTTTTATGACAGCTGTCATTTTCATATTTTGTATGCGCGAGTGTTTGGCCTTTGCTTTTCACCGACAATCATCACGACAGACGCGAAATTTTTCGCGCACCGTCAACCGCCACTCAGGTGCGGCACCGATCAAATAAATGGCCGACCAGTTTCCGGAGTGAAATTCGCCAAAACTTTGCTTCCAAGCTATCATCCTCATCGTAACACACTTCAAGGCGATTTGTTTTGATTTTTTCACAAAAAATCGAAAAAATAAGACGAGGAAATTAAAATTAAATCTGTCAAAGTTTTTCGTTTTGTTCTGCATAAATGCATCTTTTTCGTCGCGGTCACAATAAATTAGTGTTTTTAACGATTGCCGAATGCCAGATTTTAATCTTAATTAGAGATTTCCGCCAATTCTTGTAGTTAGGGAATATCGAATTTCTGTTTCTCGTGCGCACGGTACAATGTTACCGGTTAGCTCGCGGCGGTTTTTAGGATATCGGACTGTTTTCCTTAATTTTACGATCAAATTATTGGTAATTCGGTACAAATGCGTAATTGCTAATTGCTGTAAGGCTTCCCGATTTCGCGTACGGCGAACATGTGACGAATAATTTATCGATCAGATTTCGCTCTCGAATTGGTCAGTGCATTATAGAAATAAAATAAACTGCCAACAAGTCGGGCGAAACTTTATTATTGTTGGGACAAGTTGCAGATGAGTGGAAAGTCAATATGCAGGTTAGAGTGATTAGGGAAGGCTAAGTGAAAGGGAGTTCTTGGGCATGGCTGTAGTCAATTTAACAATATTTCATTCGTTTCTGCAAGTTTGGGTTCTTATGAGGGGAGGAGCAGGGATAATAGTAAGGGTTGGTGGATGTTAATAGCTTTTCAATCATTTGCTTGAATCACGTTCAACATTCTCTGTATAGAATGTGTTTCATAGACGAAGTTGCATAGAATTTTCATAGAATTCGGTGTATTTTACATTCACGAAACCGAACATTTGTATGGGACGGGGTAGAGAAGGTAGGGGATTTGTAAAATTTGATATGCAGTTTTATTTCGTTTCTCTTTTAAAGTGCTTGTACAAAATTTCAAGTTCGTAGCACTTAGTTGTTGGTTATTAGTTGATTTAATGAAATTGGTCGAAATCATAGTTTTGTATGGGAGGGAGTAGAAGGGCAAGCGCAATTTCAAAACTTTTAACGTAATTTCATTTCAACTATTTTTGTAAGTTTTTATGCAAAATTTTGAAATTGATAGCTTTTAATAGTTAGGTGATAATTGATTTCTTGAAAATGGTCGAAAAAATAATTTTGTATGGGAGGGGATAGAAGCCTTAAAGGTTTTCGACCAGTTAATATTTCGTATATTTAGAGATTTTTTTAAATGCATTTCTCAAATTTTCAAGTTTCTACCTTAAAATTACACTCAAAAATTTTCAGTTTATGTGTTTTTTTTCAATGCACATGAAACACCTTGTGCACGTAAGGCCGGGGGGTGTAACCACCTTTTTAGGAGTGTACATCTGTAATTCTACACCTGTTTGAGCAAATTGTCTGCAACCACCCGACTCTGGCCAGCTCAGTCGGAGTTGGGTCGTGTCGTCGCAACCCATACAGTTGAAGAAACATTTCTCCGGATTTGGAGATGGAGAGGGGGGAATGAAGTAGAAACCAATTACCAACCAAATTTGTTAATGACTTACAGAGTCATTATTTATGACTAGATTAGTGGCCTAGAGTAGTGGCGTAGTTGACATAGCTCCTTGCGTTCTTCCCTGCATGATATAGCTTATAACGGCAGCGTTCATGGAAGAAAACTGTTGCTGCGGCAGCCAGGAAACAGCTTGGCCAGCCACGCTAGGACCCTTCGAATACGCTGCTTACTGACGAGATGTGGATGCTGATGTGGGCGTTCATGGAAGCAGACTGATACTACGGAAGCCAAGGAAACAGTTTGGCCAGCAACGCTAGAGCCTTTCAAATACGTTGCATATTGATGAGATGTGGATCCTGATGTGCCAAGTCTCGTTAGTGTCGGTCGATATAGTTGCATATTGGACATAGCTTGCATCGACCGCGGCATCTGGATTAATTGCATCGATAGCTTCGAATTCTGTTGCGGCTGCTGTTGAATCTCCACAGTTAGCATCGTCACTTGTCCCATTGGAGCTTGATATGACGAAATTGTTGCACCACCAGCCATTATAGATATTCCCATGGTATCGTATGCTGGTTAACCGTAATTCTGTACACAATTGACGTAATCTCCAAAACCATTTTTAGTGCTCGCGGTCTTTTCGTATCAGATTTGCTTCTGGTATATCTATAAGCACTCTTTCTCTCACTAACAGTCTTCATTTCCGAGTTTCAGCAAAAAAAATTCTACACTAACGAATTCGAGAAAACGTTCCTCAAAAAGATTTTATGCACGCGTACTCCAAAATATGTTCGATAATTTTGACTGCTTTTTTTATTTCCAGTAAAAAGCCAATATCTAGTTTTGAAAACGATTTTTCTTTAAGTTTATTTAACTTTATGATTTAAGCACATTTTTTGTTATATCGACATGAACTTTCTCCTCAAAATCAAATTCTAAACTGACTAAGCAAAAAAAAATAATTTTATTTTTTGCTATATACATACATACATGCATCATACTCGATCAAAAAAAAAATATTCAGTACAGTGAATTTTGACACGATCGTTACAGGGGTCGGTTTATAACAATTATGGACCAAGTTATTATTATTATACTCTAGATGAAATCTGAGAGTATTATAAGTTTGCTCTGAAGTTTGTAACGCTAAGAAATAAGGCTCGGAGAAAAAATGAATGATACAGAAGTTAATATTATCACTCAAAAATCTCAAAACCGGATGTTCGTCCGTCCGTGCGCTCTCTAGCTTGAGAACGCGTTGACCTAGATAGTTCAAATTTTGTACACGTCGTTTTCGACAAAAAAGTAAGGTCAAGTTCGTGAACGGGCCAAATCGCTCTACCCCTTCTACCCCCTCCCATACAAAATGACACTTTTACGCAATTTGACAATAAACGGATTTGCTCGAAAAGTATAAAAGCTATTGGCCTGAAATTTGGGACATATTACTTTTATGATAATATTAATTTACCGAATAAAAATCATGCGTGTTCTCCCCCTCCTTCCACCACCTCCCATACAAACTGAACTTGTCATGAATTACTCTAAGCCAATTTACTCAGTGCGTATACAATTTAGCGGGCTGAAATTGTGCAATAAATTTTTACTTCAAATTGTTAGTAAGGTCAAAAAAAATTAGACGATTAGCTTTACCCCTTCTACCCCCTCCCATACAAAATGACACAATTTCGCAATTTGACAATAAATGGATTTACTCAAAAAGTATAAAAGCTATTAGTCTGAATTTTGGGATATATTAGTTTCATAATGATTAAAGCATACAGTAGAAAAATTATTTGCGTCCTCGCTCTCCTTCCGCCACTTCCCATACAAACTACACTTTTTCATGAAATGCTCTAAGACGATTTTCTCAGAACATATAACATTTATTGAGCTCATATTTTGTAATAAATATTTAATTAGTATTATCACTAAGATCAGAGAAAAATATTTGATTAGCTTCACTGCTTCTACCCCCTTCCATACAATATGACACAGTTTCACAACTTCACAAAAAATCGATTTTCTTGAAAAGTGTGAATGGCACTAGTCTGAAATTTAAGGGATGCCAATTTTATAATATTCCTAGCTATTTCTGAAAAAACCATTAAAATCCCCCCACTCTTTCTACCACCTCCCATACAAACTGCATATTTTCACTAAATCCAACTCACTAATTTTCTCAGTTCCCGTTCAATTTTCGGAGTAAGCATTTTGTATAAAACATTTTTGTAGCTGCTTTAGCATGATGGGGAAAAATTAGTTCAATGCTATCATCCCTTCTAACACTTCCCATACGAAATTTCTTGGGACAAAAAATTCTATTTCATCTAGAGTATCGTAAGATTACGCGCAGTAGTAGCCCTGTTATGTTTTTTTCTTTTTATATCAAATCCACATGCAAAATTTAAACTTTGTATCTCTCACCAGAGCCCTAAAAATATCACTCAAAATTTTCGACATGTTTGCTTATCACCTCCCTCCCCTTACACCTCCCAACTTAAAATTTTTACCAAAATTAACGACTATGTAGTTCTACAATTTGACATCTGTACTCTGTTTTGAGATATAAGGATTTGTAATTTTGAAAAGTGCACAATTTTTGAAATGCTCCTTATTTCCCTCCACTACTATTATTTCAACATGTTATATTTTTTTCGTATTTTCCTACTATAGCTTAATATATTACATAACTTAAGAAATAGTTGAGATATTAATTTTTAAGTGTTTTTCTTTGCACCCCCCTCACCTCCCCCTTTCAATAATTAGCCACTCTTCAAACTGATTGCATTGGGGCTATATTCCACCTTAACGGTCTTGAAATATAAATATCTTACGATAAGTAATTTCTAAGATATAGTCATTTGGAAAAAACCATTCGGCCGACAATTTGTTTGAAGGGGTGCATTCCCTTTTCGGACGCCAATGGACAAAAAATTACATTATTTTTTAAGTTTTGTCCTACATCCTTTTCTATATCTCTAGTGATTTTTAACTTTCTATCTGCATTCGTGGTAGAGATATTAGCAAGTGTAGTTTTCGACTCTTCCCTCCCCCCGTCACCCCCTTCCACCTAACACCTCCCAAAATTTAGAAAATTGAGCTCACTTACCCAATCAACAACCTGCCCAAAAACGAACATTCTACCTTTAACGGTCTCGGAGATATGAGTCCATGTGTACGGGACAAATTTTTTTTTTTCGCATTTTTAGGCTAATTTAGTTATGAAACGCGAAAAAACAAAATTTCAGAGTAGCAAATTTTTTTATACTGTATAGATGAAATCTGAGAGTATATTGCGTTTGCTTTACCGTTTGTAACGCTTAGAAATAACGGTCACACAGAGCCGCCAAGGGTACAGAAATATTTGTTATCGCTCAAAAACCTCGATTCCGAGTGACCATCTGTCTGTCTGTCCGTCTGTGCGCCTCTCTACAACATAACTCTCGAAAGCTTTGAGCTATGGTGCTAAAAAATGTTATGTGACATTTTTAGCAAAAAAGTAACCTTAAGTCCGTGAATGGGCTGCATCCCCCCACTCCTACTACCCCCTCCCATACAAATTTCATGAAGGTTTGGTGAATGTTTTCACAGTGCATTTTGAAATGAAAGAAAAGATTTCCGGATTCTACACTGTTATGCTTTATTATTCGTGACGTTTCGGTCTCTACTGAGACCTTTATCAAACTGATCGACAATTACAAAATACAATTATTATATAGAAGGAAGGGCGTAACTCAGTCGCAAGAGCCTTAGCCAGTTTCTGGGTAAGTGATTGTACCGAACTGACGATGGGTCGAAGTGGGGTATTCTCCTTATGAATTTTCGGAAGTCCGTACATTTTTGGTGTATGAGGGTCTGACGGGATTAATTTGCCATATTTTTCCGCTAACATGGGATTTTTCTTGATGAATAAGGTTAATTTCCGGTGGAGGGCAGCGGTTGGATCTCTCTTCATTTCTCTACATGGTCCTGTTTGTATAATTTCTCGTATCTTCTCCTCGTATTGTTCCTTGTCCATGACTACCGTTGCGTTTCCTTTGTCGTCTCGCATAATCGCTATTTCCTTCGTTTCTTTAAGCTCTTTTAAAGCTTTCCGTTCTTTCGGGGGGATATTCGTCGCACGTGGCACAGCTCGCTTGATGATGTGAGAGACCTCGTGTCGAATTTCAATCGCTTGCGGAAGACCTCTGATTGCCGGCTCTATTTGCTGAATGATCTCTTCGGTTGGAATACTTGTTGGAGTAAGCGCGAAGTTGAATCCTTTGCTTAATACATCCTCCTGTTCCCTGGTTAACTGCATTGCTGAAAGGTTGACTACTACGTTGTTGCTTCCGGTTGGCATCGGTTGCGCTGTTTCTAATGTTGATTCTAAACTCCTGAATTTCCGTTCCTGTATCGTTTCTTCTTGATGAATTCTGCTTCTCTGCGTTCTGAAATAAAAAAATCAAAATGATTAAAGGTATCCCTCGGTAGAAGGCTACCGAGGAGGAGGTGAAGGGATAGCAAAGGGATAGGCTTCTTTGTTGAGGTAGTCCAGATTAGTTCTTTTGAGTTTGATGTCATTCCTCAAGAGCTGCTGACTCGCTTTCTTCAAAATAGCCTTGCTACGATGGTTGTCCCATGTGCCCACGATTTTGAAGCCTTTAGGAACAAAGTTCTTATCTCTGCATCGTTTTTCGAAGGCTATCTGGTTGAGAATGGTGTCGATTTTGTTTTTTGTAGTTTCCAATCGCCGTGCTAATTGGAGAGTTTGCTCTCCGTAGAGCTCTCTAATGTTTGGTGAATGTTTTCACAGTGCATTTTGAAATGAAAGAAAAGATTTCCGGATTCTACACTGTTATGCTTTATTATTCGTGACGTTTCGGTCTCTGCTGCACATGCAACGACAGAGGACCATACAATCGATTTCAACAATGTACAAATTCTGGCCAGGACAAATCAATATTATCAACGAATAGTACGAGAAGCAATAGGAATTTCGAAGCATCCACAGAACTTCAACCGAGACACCGGATACAAGTTATCAGCAGTTTGGCTACCTGCCTTAAAATTTGGTAAGAATAAAATCCGTACCCAAAAATTTTGCCGGAATTTGTTTTTTAATAGTTGCAATAAATCCTAGAAAAAATTATCCGCTTAGCTTCACTCCTTCTACCCCCTCCGATATAAATATCTGTATTATAAATTCAAGAAAAGCATTTCTCCTTCAAGTAAATGAGAGCTATCGACTTTGAAATTGAATCAAAGCATGGTGATAAGGATGATGATAAGCAGTTTCAAAATCATCTAAAACGTTCCACTTCCTCTGCCACCTTTACGCCCAATCATAATTCTGTTATGTTTTTTTATTATTTTTTTTTACAATACATATACTGATAGAACTATGCATAGCATTTTAGGGTGACCCCCTATGTTATTCAGTTCCTCATTAATAAAACTTAGGATATCATGACGAGGAATGATCGAAAATTCACTTGAGTTCAAGAATCATTGGCCGAAATGAATGATTCTTTTGTGAATATGCTCTGCTGTTTTCTCCTACTTATTGCACATTCTGCAGAGATTGTTCGTCGAGAGTTCAATTTTATGAAGATGTTACTTCATTAGGCAGTATCCAGTTGAGATACCCACTAAGAATGTGTTCTGATTTCTGTTTAATTGCGTAAAATAGGATAGGGAGGAATGAGATAAAACAGGATAAGGATAGGATAAACTTGGGAATTTGTGCTTCGACAATTGAAATGAATAGTATTGAGTATTAGCGCGCTATGATAGTCCCTTTCACCACATCATAACAATCTCACCCCATAAACATATAGACGTTATCTCTTTGCACTTATTTTCTGCTTGGTTGATTGGAAGCAGTCTGCAAATTAACATCGTAATAATTACATCTAATTAACCATAAGAGAGCGAGCTAAAAAATCAATTAGAAAATCATTCATTTATAGCTGCGGCGGCGGCGGCGCAATAACTCACTAGCAATTCAATGTGAAAATGCAATTACGACGAACTAAAGATACTTTTCAGACCATCATCCAGTCGTCGTCGTTCGCATCTCAACCACCGATCCATAAAGTCAAGTTTACAAGCCAACAGGCCTGAAAAATATCACCCGGACATTGTCCATCGTCAGGAAGATCAGTTGTTAAATTCGGACGGACAGTTTCACTTGGAGTACTTTGGCAAATTGCTTTCGACTATAGAGTACCTACCTACCTACCTTCATTCGAACTCGAGTATAATTTTCGGCCAATATTTAAGTGAAAATTTATGCTGGGTCAGTGTGGTCAAAAGCAATTTTAGTTACTTTAAAAGGGGTAATGTCACTTCTCGCAGTCATCAATTGTGCTTAAAATCGAAAAATAAAACAAAAAAAAATTAAATCCTCCAAACTGGACCATGTTTTTGTTCACTCAAACCGAAAATAATCACAAAAACAACAAAAATTACTCGAGATTTTCTGTTGTTATTTGCACAGAGAAATTCTTTTCGAACTAAAAGTATGCTGGATCGTCTTAATAAATATCGGAACAACAAAAAAAGATTTAATGTGTTACACCTTTGACCAAATTATCGCTTTTCTGCTCGATATATAGAATTTTGGTATTGCAGCCATTACGAAATCGATTCTCTCACACTCGATTTTTATTGAGGTGCTATAAAGGTGATATGAAGATAAATGGCGGCAATTCAAGGTGTTTAATTCCAATAACAGTAACCTGGAGGTAATTAGAACAATTTCGAATTAGCCGCGATTTTTTTTCATTTAATTCATTTTGGGCAAAGCACTAAGCAATTTGGCTTAAGTGTAAATCGGCGAGGATTTATGTAATATAGTAATTATTCAAATTGCACTTGGGATCAAAATAATTATGTGCTGGAAAATATGCTTACGGATATTTCAATTAAATCGAATGATGCATTCAATTGCTATCGTGCGGGTTCGGGTTTAAGATAATTACTAAGCTCAAAATTAACGCATTTTGTGGTAGTGAAAGTTTTTTTTTTTATTTGAAGTACGGATATATTTTTAAGTGAATTAAATTGCAATAAAAGGAAGATGGAGAGGGGTTTGAGTTTTACTACTAACATCCAAAAAACGATTTCGTCAATAATTTCGGCATAACCTTAGTACCACGACAAGCAAACTTTCTTGATGCAACCAAAGCTACTCAAGGACCAAAACAGGATTTTCGGGTCCGGGAGTGAAATTGTGGCGGGCCCCTTATACTGTATTTTTCGTATGTAAGGTCGAAGTTTATCAGGTAGTGGATTCCGTAAAGTGTCGTTTTATACCGACCACACAAATACCCTACGGATAATATTGGGCAGTTCGCCGAAATGTGTTCGCCACTACATCTCATGTTTGTGGACTTCGAGAAGGCTTTCGACAGCGTTAAGCGATATTACATATTGTTATAGATCTTGCAATCACGCAATTTGGATGTTGCCAGAAACACCGAGAGAATTCCAGCAACATGTCAAAACACTATCAACATGTTTCCAGACACTTCTACCGAGCTCCACAATGTAGGCAATCATTCTAGACACACACACACAACGACACCTGTCTGGGAGACTTAGTATAAATACCCGCCAACTTTCAGACAACGAGTCAGTCATTTTTGGTGACACCTATCGGTGGAAGAACGCGAATCGGTACAAGTGATAGATTGGCAGTGCTCCTGAGTTATACGAATTAAGTTTTAGAGCGAATTTAGTGAAGTGATCGGGAAATTGTGTATAAAGTGCGATTAAATAAAATTATTCATTATTTTTAAACGAATTGTGTTTTCCTTTGGAATCTGGCGAACCCCTAGCTCACAACAATTGGTGTCAGAAGAGTGGGATTCCAAGGATAAATTCGGGTTAAAAATCGCGAGTGAAATTAAAAATTCTCGGAACGGATAATTTTGTGAGAGCGGAAAAGTGAAACTAAAATTCTCGAACGGACAGTGAGAATTTGGTGAAACCGAATATTCTCGAGTGCTGTAGTGAACAGTGACTTTAATTAGCGAAGTAAAATCGCGGAACTAAAATTCTCGAACGGACAGTGAGAATTTGGTGAAATCGAATAATCTCGAGTGATTTAGTGAGCAGTGACGTAAATTTAAGTGAATTCGAATCGCGGAAAAACTGGAAAAAATCGGTAGTGAAAATGCCGCGTTATTTAAAAGACTTAAAAGTAACGGAGCTGAAGGAAGAGCTCAGTAGACGCGAGTTACCTACAACAGGGAGCAAGTCTGAACTTGTCAGCCGTATGATCGAGACACTTGAGGCTGAGGGTGAGAATGCAGATAGTTTTGAATTCCAAATTGAAGAAACTCGTAAAGAGGAGTGTTCTGGTACATCGGATGCTCTAACACAATTAATGCAACAGATGATGAACAAATTAGAGCAACAATCAGTGGACATTAAACAACAATCTGCGGATATTAAACAACAATCTGCGGACATGAATCAGAAATTAGAGCAACAATCAGTGGACATTAAACAACAATCTGCGGATATTAAACAACAATCCACGGACATTAAACAACAATTAGACCAGACCTCAAAGGAACTCAACCAAAAATTGGAGCTGCAGAATAATAAAATAGACACCATGGGTAAGGCAATAGAAGAAAACGTGGAGAAGAAACTTCGAATCCTCGAAGAGCAAATTACGGAAAAGACATCCGGGATTGCAGAAGAAGTCGAACGCCTAAAAAGAGACTTCGATAACGTCAAAGCGACTGGAGTCATCAAGGCAGAACACGTTGCGCACAAGGGTCTCAAGGCTCCAATCTTCGATGGACAAACACCGTGGGCTATTTATAAGACCCAATTTGAGGCCGCCGCAAGAAATAACCATTGGAATGATCTGGAACGGGGAACAGCTCTTATATTGGCGCTAAGAGGTCCACCAGCAGAAGTTCTTCAAACGATTCCGCAGGAGCAACAACAAGATTTTTCAACGTTAGTCCAGACATTGGATCTTCATTATGGCAGTGACCACATGCGAGAGATCTACAAAACGCAACTGTACAACCGAACTCAAAAGAATGGTGAAACACTTCAAGAGCTGGCACGCGATATTGAACGACTCACACTATTATCGCTGCCTAATGCGCAAACAGAGCAACGAAACGATACGGCTGTTTTCGCATTCAACAATGCTGTACAGGACAGAGAGCTGCAACAGGCGTTAAAACTGGCAGGTAAGAAAACGATTGGCGAAGCCTTAGTATATGGGCTGACGTTCGAAGCTGCCAAGCAAAGCTCGCGGAGTAACTATTGAGTTCGAGAAATAGTAGAAGAATGTGTGTGCCAGAAAGCCGAGTACACCAAGCGGAGCGAAGGATCTGGTGCTCCTCGATGCTGGAATTGTGGACAGGCAGGACACTTACGACGCGACTGCCGCAAACCCAGAAAAGTGATCAACTACTGTTCCGGCTGCGCTGCTAAACAAAGAGGAGGAAGGGGCGAACCGTCACGAGAGCACGCTTCGCCTAATGACAGTCCGGGAAACGAGTAAAGGCCAACTTCATGGGGCAGAAGTTGGCTGGTAGAATCGACGCCCCCGGAACCATCATCGCAGTTTCTCGACTACATCGTTGTGAAAACGACTTATGTATGAGTGGTCGAGTCGGCAAATTAAACTGCATCATAACAGTCGACACAGGCGCAACACGGTCAGTGTTAAGATCTGACCTCGTAGATCGTACTTGGCTTCACAACACCAAGAAGTACGCACTTCGCACTGCTACAGGAGAAAATACAACGGTCCATGGAGAAATAGCTCGTGACATACAGCTTGGAGATTTGACCTTCTCGCATGTATTCGTGGTAGCTGATATTACCGATGAGTGTATCCTTGGAATGGATTTTCTGAAACCACACGGTATACAGCTGGACTTAGGACAACGAATAATGAAGTGGCGGAATATTGAAATCCCGATGGAAATAACATCCTCCAACACAACAAAGCTGCGAGTTGTATTATGCGAAGATGCGGACATACCAAAGTCATCTGAGAATGTTATTTGGGCAGAGCTCGATGGTGATCCCGGGAACCACCGATTCTACCTCATAGAACCGGAAAAGACACCTGCATTACGAAGTCTAATACTAGGAAAAACGCTCGTAAAAAGGACTGAGAAGATGATGGTACCAATAAGAGTCCTGAACGTTGCGGACAGCACTACCAGCGTAAAGAAAGGAGATGTAATTGGCAGCTGTGAACCAATATCGGCGGTGACGAGTATCGACAAGGCAGAACCACATGACGTACCCTCTAAAAATAAGCCAAGAAGGAAGGACAATGTAACATCAACACTTCTTCAGTCAAGCAACCTTAGAGGAGAACAACACAAGCAAGCAGTAGATCTAATCGAAGGATTCAGCGACGTCTTTTCCACCGGTGATGACGACTATGGCAGAACAAACTTAGTGAAACATCGTATAGATACCGGAAGTGCTACACCGATACGTCAACCTCCAAGAAGAGTACCATTAGCGAAACAAGGAGAAGTCAATTCAATGGTCAAAACTATGGAGCATCAGGGAATCATCGAAGAATCAAAGAGCCCGTGGATATCGCCAGTAGTGCTGGTAAAGAAGAAAGACGGCAGTACCCGTTTTTGTGTGGACTACAGGCGACTAAATGATGTTACGAAAAAGGATAGCTATCCACTACCTAGAATCGACGATATCATGGACACCCTGACCGATGCTAAATGGTTCTCAACGTTGGACCTGAAAAGTGGTTACTGGCAAGTGGAGATAGATGAAAAAGATAGAGAGAAGACAGCATTCTCTGTCGGCAGTGGACTATGGCAGTTCATCGTAATGCCATTTGGCCTGTGCAATGCTCCAGCTACGTTCGAAAGACTGATGGAATTCGTTTTGCGTGGTCTGAGTTGGAAAACTTGTCTCGTTTACCTAGATGATGTGATCGTTATCGGAAAAACATTCAATGAACACCTAAAAAATCTGCAGGAAGTCTTCCAGCGACTGCGAGCGGCAAAATTAAAGCTGAGTCCGAAAAAGTGCACTTTGTTTAGTGCAGAAGTCAAGTACTTGGGTCACATCGTTTCAGCTGATGGCGTAAAGACAGATCCGGAGAAGATACTGGCGGTGAAAAATTGGCCTACTCCGAGTGATAAACACCAGTTGCGCAGCTTCCTAGGCTTAGCGACATATTACCGACGATTTGTAAAAGACTTTGCTAACACGGCGAAATGTCTGCATCAGTTAACAGAAAAAGGGAAGCCATTTACATGGAGTCAACAGTGCCAGGAAGCATTCGAGAGGATAAAAGACCAACTCTGCGACTCCCCAGTTCTGGCGTATCCAAAACCAGGTCATGGGTTCATCATAGACACTGACGCCAGCAATGTCGGTATCGGAGCAGTACTATCACAAGAGGTCGATGGGCAGGAGAGAGTGCTATCTTACTACAGCCGAGTACTCTCAAAATCAGAAAGGAACTATTGCGTAACTCGCCGAGAGCTACTAGCCATAGTAGAAGCAACAAAACATTTTCACAAATATCTCTATGGTCAAAAGTTCCTTCTTCGAACGGATCACGCATCGCTTAAATGGCTACTTCAGTTTAAAAACCCCGAAGGCCAAGTAGCCAGATGGATCGAAAGGCTCGAATCCTACGATTTCGAGATTGTTCATCGAAGAGGAAGAATCCACGGAAATGCCGATGCGCTTTCACGTCGTCCTTGTCCACCGAACTGCAAGCATTGTCACCGTGTAGAAGGAAAAGAAGCCGGAGAAACCATTCAGAGGATAACGACCGAACCAAAGACTGGATGGAATCAGCAAGAACTGGAAGATGCCCAACGTAAAGATCCAGATATTTCACCGATCATGGCATGGAAGGACGAAATGAAACGGCCTGAGTGGAAAGACATCTCACAATTCAGTGAAACCTTAAAGTGTTATTGGGCACAATGGAACTCCCTTCACCTAGACGGCGGATTATTAAAACGGAAATGGGAGAACGCTGATGGAAAGTCGTATCACATGCAAACCATCGTCCCGCATTGTAAAGTCGAGGAGGTTTTGAAGGAATATCATGGAGGTACCTCCGGTGGGCATTTGGGAGTAAACAGAACCTTGGCAAAGATACGAGAAAGGTTCTATTGGATCCATCTCCGAGATGATGTCGAAAATTGGTGCCGTAAATGTACTACGTGTGCATCGAGTCAGGGCCCACACTGCAGATCAAAGGGAGAAATGCAACAATACAACGTGGGAGTCCCATTCGAGAGAATTGCTGTGGATATTGCTGGGCCATTTCCGGAATCAGAAAATGGTAATCGCTACATTCTAGTGGTCATTGATTATTTCAGCAAGTGGCCAGAAGCTTACGCAATTCCAAACCAAGAAGCAGTAACCGTCGCAGAACAAATTGTTACTAACTGGGTGAGCAGATTTGGAGCGCCACGTGAACTACACTCCGATCAAGGGCGCAATTTTGAATCTCAAATATTCAAACACGTGTGCCAAATGCTGGGAATAAACAAAACGAGGACAACTCCATTACACCCACAGTCCGATGGAATGGTGGAACGTTTCAACAGGACATTGAACTCAAACCTATCCAAACTCGTCAGCGAGAGGCAACAGGACTGGGACCAGCACATCCCTCTATTTTTAATGGCCTATAGAACATCGGTGCATTCAACAACAGGAGAAACTCCGTCCCGAGTCATCTTTGGAAGAAATATTCGAGTCCCTGCGGAGCTAATGTTTGGAGTGCCACCAGACCAACCAACCAATGCTAAAGATTATGTCTCGGATCTTCGATGTCGACTAAAGACAATTTATAACATGGTCAGAGATAAAATTGATTTGGCGTCCGACCGCATGAAGACGAGGTATGATCAACGGGCGAACTCATCAGGATTCCAAGAGGGCGATTTGGTTTGGTTATACAATCCCAAACGACAGAAGGGCAGATCGCCGAAACTACAGCGAAACTGGGAAGGCCCTTACCAGATCATCAACCGGTTAAATGATGTCGTCTATCGGATTCAACTACATCATAAACCCCGCACTAAAATGAAAGTGGTACATCTCGACCGATTAACAAAGTACCATGGTGCCATTGAAGAAGTGAACGACTCTGTTCGGGACGAACAGGGACTAAGGAGAGGGTAATGTTATAGATCTTGCAATCACGCAATTTGGATGTTGCCAGAAACACCGAGAGAATTCCAGCAACATGTCAAAACACTATCAACATGTTTCCAGACACTTCTACCGAGCTCCACAATGTAGGCAATCATTCTAGACACACACACACAACGACACCTGTCTGGGAGACTTAGTATAAATACCCGCCAACTTTCAGACAACGAGTCAGTCATTTTTGGTGACACCTATCGGTGGAAGAACGCGAATCGGTACAAGTGATAGATTGGCAGTGCTCCTGAGTTATACGAATTAAGTTTTAGAGCGAATTTAGTGAAGTGATCGGGAAATTGTGTATAAAGTGCGATTAAATAAAATTATTCATTATTTTTAAACGAATTGTGTTTTCCTTTGGAATCTGGCGAACCCCTAGCTCACAACAATATGGAATGCTTTGTAAAGGAGACGTATTCTAGATAAGATCAGAGCTATGATTAAAGAATACTCCGAAGATTTATTTATTTCTTTAAACGCTTTTGAACAAAAAAGATAACATTTTCATTTATACAAAAGCAGAAATATTAGAACAGTGCCGAAAAGAATTCAAACGTTAAAGATTATAGTTTTTGCTCTATTTTTAAATAAAATAAAAGAAGTAATTAAAGATCTAAGTTGAAGTTGATCGTAGTTCCTTTGCATTCTCAAGATCGAGTGTCGTACGGAGGACGAACCCTGCAAGTCTGTATGGCTTATTTGTAATCTTAGAATAATGATTGACGAATTTAAGCTTGCGTTCGAAGGTCACTCCTAGATCCTTTATTGTAGATACTGCTACAAGGGTGGATCCGTTAGTAGAGTAAGTGAGGACAGGAGAGGTAGTCTTATACGTAAACTCCATAGTAAAACACTTCTTAATGTTCAGACAAATATCATTGTTAGACCACCAACTGGACAAAGTAGACAAGTCAGTCTGGAGGTCCGAGCAGTCAGAGTAAGAGGAATTTCACGGAAAATTTTGAGGTCGCCCGATTATTAATGAAGAACGCAAGTAGCAGCGGACTAAGAATAGACCCCTGTGGAACACCAGAGTTAGATAGAAACTCAACAGATATACAGTACCGAGCAAAACTGAGTGGATGATTGCTTCTGCTGCGTGTTTGGGTCTATAAAAAGCTTAATACTTAAGTAAATTAAAAAAAATCAATAATTTTTAATTTTTATTCACTTATGAAATGTAAAACGTAATATTTCAAAAAAGAAAACAAATACTTTTTTTTAAAGAAGGAAGAAATTAAAAATAAAACACTTCCGTTCAGTTTTGCACATTTCGTGATTAGTCCAAAAATTTGACAATTACTCGTATATTCTAGTATTTGGTCCAAAGTCCTTTATATGTATTTAATAACGCTACTTTCGACAATGTTTTCAATAATTTCACTTGGAATTTTTTTCCATTCATCTTGAGCGCGTTGCCACAGCTCGTTCAAGTTTATGGGTGACTTTTCGTAGTTTCCCAATCGTCTTTTCATTATTGCCCATAAGTTTTCGATTGGGTTGAGATCAGGGCTTTGAGCAGGCACTACATTCTCAAAAATTTTTGATTGGCGAACCATTCTTTCACTATTTTTGCAGTGTGTTTTGGGTCACCATCTTGCTGAAACACTACTTCCTCTTCAGGGTAAGCGCTTTTATCTACGAAATCGGGCAAGTTTGTCTGCAGTATGTGTAGATAGTCCTCTTCCTTCGTAATGCCGTCGATTTTATGGAGAGGCCCAAGGTGCCATCATGTAAAACAACCCCACGTCATCAAACTGCCTCCACCATGCTTAACAGTTTGCTTCACATGGTGGTTTTAATTGTCTTACCAAATCACACAGAGTCCAGTTTTTGTGGTTTTGGCAGAATTTTAACCGAGCTTTTATGTGTTTGGCGGACAAAGCCGGTTTTTCTTTTTTATTGCTGATTCAGACCCGATTCTATTTAAAGCTCTATGCACAGTCCATTCACTGGCAACCTTGTTTAGTCCTTCCAAAGCCTTCTTTGGTGTTTTTCTAGGGTTCTTTTGCATTTCCCGTATGATTAGGCGTCCATCTGCATCCGCAAGTAACTTTGGACGGCCACCTAAGTTCGGTGCTCTGATAGCATTTCCCCTCTTTCGCACATTAAGCACAGTGGTTTGACTTATATTTAATTTTTGTACAATTTTCCTTGATGACTCACCATTTTCTGTCATTAGCACGATGCTGTTTTCGACTTCATATTTATTTAATTATTCGCTTTCACTGATATTATCACTTCGACCACTTCTTAAAAAGTAAAAATACAAAATGAAAACAATGGATATGCATAAAGAAGCATTTACATTGAAAACTCCAACGATTAGAGGTAAATACCCGTTAGCTTGAGCATCGCTAGTGTTGTTCTCTTTAGATTGCACAAAACGTGCAAAACTGAGTTTATGCGGCTGTATCTGATTTTTGCTATTAATTTCCTTCTTCTAATTTTTTTTTTTTAATTTTATGAATGTTTTTTTTTCAAGATAAATAAATAAATAGTTTTTGAAAGTTTTATTCGTTTTGGCTCAGTATTGAGGTTTTTACTGAACAAAACATACAGCAGCAGTAATCATCCACTCAGTTTTGCACGGTACTGTATGTCCATTGAATGTAATTCGCAATACTATACCTTTCAAGTCTTGCAATTAGAATTTTAGTTTTAACAGTGTCAAAAGCTTTCGAAAAATCAGTGTATATGGCATGAACAGTGGTATGATGGTCTAAGGATTGTGCTACAAAGTTGATTTTACTTTAACGAATCTGGGCGGGTGATATTAAATGATTTAGTTTCTCCCAGACCGCAGATTGGACTAATCTTTCAAAAACTTTACCGAAGCAGTTTAAGGTAAAAATTGGGCGATAGTGGGAGACATTTTCGGTGTCTCCTTTTTTTAAATTGGGTACAACGTTAGCTAACTTCCAGCAAACAGGAAAAGAGCCTTCGTCAAGTGATTTATTGAACAAGAGAGAAAGTGGCACCCAGAGTTCCGATGAGGCAAATTTCACAAAGAGATTAGCAATCCCATCAAGACCGCCTCTCGTCTTTAGACCTAAGGAATTGATAATGGAGATAATGTATCTCTCGCTAATGGACAATTCACTGATGGAGTTCTGTGGTGGGATGAAAAAGTATTTTAACAAAAAGTTCACAAATTTCTTGCGGAGTGAAGTGAGTCCCCAACTTAAGTTTGGGGATGTTACACCCCAAACTTAAGTTGGGAAGGAAAATAATGATTTTTTCTAGCTCAACGCGTTCTCAAGCTAAAGATGGACGGACATCCGGCTTTGAGATTTTTTGGTGATTATATCATTCATTTTTTTCTCCGAGCCTTATTTCTTAGCGTTACAAATTTTAGAGCAAACTTATAATACTCTCAGGTTTCATCTACATAGAGTAGAATAAAGCTAATTTTCTTTTATATCAACCAGAAGTCATTTAATTTTCATGCTAAAATCCTTTTCCAATTTAATTTTCTTATTGAATAAATAAACTATTAAAGCTGTTCGGCAGAGATGCCTTTCTAATCATACCTTAAGCCTCAACGCCATTATCATTACAGGTCATTAAATTGTAATTTCTTAATTTTAATGTGACGTGATCGTCGATAATTTTGCTGTGATTTGTCTGCTGCCCTGAACGGTCGGCTCTTGGTCACCTCGAAAATTTAACAACATACTTTTAACCCTTCAGCCAAACCTATAATATTAGAGTCAGGTCGTGGTTGGTAGTGAAATTAATGGTTTGAATCGAAAAATCACTACAGCATGCAAAACAAAATAAATAAAAAATAACTAACTAACCACTGGCCTCAAGCTAATGAGATCGAACAGTTGGATTTCGAAGGAGATGAGGAGATGAACTTTTTGTTGATGATGATGATCAACAATGTTTCGCAAATTATGCCCTTATGGTAGGCGACTTAAAAATCGAGTTTTTCCTTCCGAAATCTTCCAAGATTAAGGAAAAAATTGAAAATAAAAATAAAATTTTATGCGATCACGATCGCAGTAATGTTTAAGTATTAATTAGCGAGTACATAATTATGTGTAAGTATATACGAGTGCGTCCTGTTCGAGTTCATGCGCTCCATGTGTGATCGCAGATTCGATTATTGCGTTGAAGGATCCTCGAGACTCGTACATCATAAATTTTCGTTTGGCGCAATGGCTATTTACCATTAAGCCCAATCTCACGTTGCCAATCAGCTCGTAAAAATTTCGTAAATGGTCCAATTAAGTGGCGAGCGCAGTTCAATCGCTGGATGGATCGATCGGTCTAAAGGGCGAAGGCCCAGATCAATTTCTGCGATCGCATCACCGTCTTCTCCTCCTTGGCCGTGCGATCACCTTGACAGAAAATTCTGATGCGCCGCGTTTTACGTTCACACCATTTTGGCCGCGCGGCTTTAATTGCCAAAACGCTGGCAATAATTTGAAATTTATGATCGCGACCGGACACTAACCGCACCAAGCCTTTAAGTGCTCATAAATAATCTGTGCGGGACTGCGTTGCCGATCCTTGTGTGTTTTGATTATGTTTTTATATCTTACTTAGTTGCTTCTGTTCTTATCAGAGATGAATAATGGACGCGTCGCTTGTAAGACGTTGATCTTACGGGGCAGAGTTGAGCGTCGTCTGCATCGTTCGTTTAAGATAGCCGAGTGCGTAAAAAAAATAAACAATGGGAAATCTTAGCGCGAGACATAAGAAATCGCTAAAAAGGCGATCGGGAACGTAAGGCGAAAAAAAACGCACTTACATTGCCTCGAGTCTTGTTAAAAATTTCTTCTGGTAAGCCTATAGAAGGACGATGATCGCGCGTCTTAAATAACTTCTTAGCCGCGCGTATATACTTTTAATGGTCAGAAGATCTTTTGAATTACTTGGTCGTCTTGGCTCGAACGGAATCAACCTCATTGTTCGTCTTAATGTGTTATTCGTGTTTTTTTGCGCTATATAAATATATGCGATGCGGAAAACCATTTTTTTGTTCGTTTTACGCAAGATACACGTAGACAATTATATAAGTTATCGACAAAGGAAAGCAACTAAGGATCATGTTACTTCTTTTGTTGCAACATCGATGAAAACAAATTCTTAGATGGCAATATTTTTCGAATTGAAATTATTTTATTTTCTTCAAGTAGATACTGTGAATTTTCATTGCAACGGACAGATGTGGGACTGACGAAAATATCAGGAAAGAAATTGAACATATTAAGTTGCATCAAACGGAAAAAATGTATAACATAAAATATGTAAAAAATTGCACATACCCCAGTAGCACAAATTTCTTTTTTTTTTGACATGGATATATTTAATAGCTGGACTGAACCAAAAATGTTGTGCGTCCCGAAATTCGTTACCGTGAGTAATTCGAAGTAAGAATTAATAATTTGCATGAATTTAGCAAGCTGCAATTTTACTGAGCCTTAAAAGCGCTTTTACGATCATGAAAAACGTTAAGGAAATTATTAAATTTTAGAAATGTCTCAAGCAATAGCTGCGGATTTGAAGCATATTAAAATTTTGTGAAGTTTCTGCAATATTTTAGAAATCACTTTTCAAACGCTTTCATAACAAACAAAAATAGCAGAGATTTAGTTCACAAACAAATTATGTCAGTGCTACAGCATTATATTAGCTTACATGCTTGTGAAAAAAAATTGATTTAGGTCAATAAAACGCCTAGTGCTAAAATATTGCTGGAACACCGTTATTAAAGCGCTTTTATAGCTTGATTTGTGCAACTTTTCCATAATAAGACACTATTTCAACATTTTGAAAAAAAAAAATTAAACCGGCTCCAAAAATGTGCAAAATCCCTTCATGTATTGTTCAATAATTTTA
Organism: Chorisops tibialis; assembly: GCA_963669355.1. Taxonomy (NCBI): domain Eukaryota; kingdom Metazoa; phylum Arthropoda; class Insecta; order Diptera; family Stratiomyidae; genus Chorisops; species Chorisops tibialis. The sequence goes on along the minus strand of OY770262.1, from coordinate 10,148,975 downwards.
AAGTCGACCCCAAATATTAATGTAAGGAACAACAAATTACTTTAAATTAATTTTATAACCAAATAAAAATTTCAATCTTACTAATGCATTTCGTATCTAAAGTATCATAAAAACAGAATGAATCTCTGTCCCGGAAATAAAATCTTAAATGATACTAAATTTCGAAACGGGGGGAAAAAAATTAACCAAATTCTCGCTATCAAGATCAAACTAAATTGCATGATCGCTTAATTATATCTCGCGAAAATTAATGATATAAAAATTCACTAAGATGCATCCTTGAAATTCCGTCTGATTTTTAATCCGGCGCCTGTTTAGCACAACGCAAGGCATTGCATTTTTCATTATTTTTTCACTTTTCGGTGGACATGATCAAGGTGTTCTGCTTCGCCGCCGCTATCTTCATACGTATGAACCGAAACTTTGATTAATGATTTTAAAAATAACCGACAGAAAAAAACACAATAACCATAATGAAAGCTTTCAATCGACATCGTTGTTGCTGGTTGTCGCAGACGTTAAAACCTTAATTTTCGGTGATTCTGCAATTCAGGAGAGAAAAATCGAACTGATGAATATTTTAATCGTGAAATTAATTGCAAAGAACCATGCGGTAGGGAAAGATATTAATTGAAATTTTTTTTTTCATTCGTTACATTTCTCATGCTTAAGATATCGCACAGATTTTCACCTTAGACCTAATTTAAGTTTAAAATCCGCAGATTGAGAGCTCCTTCCCGACCTCCAATAAATCTTATCCAATCCGTATGCTTATTGATTTAAATGGATGGCGAATTTAAAATTCTGAAATGATAATTTCAAATATTAAGCCAGAAGCAATTTATTCAACTGACAGCAGAATCAATCTGCTTACAACTTAATTTCAAGAAACGACTTTCGTCCGATCGAAAACCATTTATCTAACTCTGACCATTTCAAGCTGTCCAGCTTTTCTTATTCTGTTGTTTTTTTTTGTTCTCTCACTCTCTCGCATTTTTTTTCGTCTTAAATCAAAATAGATAAATATCTTTAAGTAGAAAATTTCACACACTAAACACCAGTGTGAAGTTAATTTTTCGCTTCTTTCGGGATCCGCATTAACTTTTGCGAAAATCGCGAAGAAAAATTAATCAGTGAGGTTAAAACAGCTCTGGGAGCGCTACTCCTCATCATCATCATCGTCGAGCTCATATATTCTAGTGTTACACTGCGGATCAAATGTCAGCACTGCGCGTACCACTTAATGAGATTTCTTAATTATTTTCACCGCCTTCTTACCGAAAAAGAAAAATCGCGTAAGAAATAGAAAAAATAAACCGTCTAATTCGGTAAAAGAACATTTTCTTAATCTTGCAAACGCCTGGCTCAAACAATCTTTTCGATATGTTCGGTTGTTCCCTGGCCTGATTGCAGAGCAATCGTTTCGATGATGATCATCAAGAAATTCCGATAGTATTTGCCAATTTTCAGCCCACATTTATTTTATGTGTTGTTGTTGGAGGCTTTTTCTTCCTAACGAAATGAAACTTCCTGAAGGCATAGAGCGCGCAATATCTATAGATTGAGTGACGATCTTGAGACGATCGCAAAAAGATCAATGGCTTTAATTACAGACGTGTTGAAACTGTCTATTCGGTACATGCTCTGATTTAAGACTTCACAATATTGATCATAAGAAATAACGACGATGATGATGATAATGATGATGACGACGACGTTGATGATCGAGAGGATCAGAATACAACAACGAAATAAATAAATAATAACATTCACGGAACTAAAGAAAGCACAATGGCAGCGATGTATTGTCGATCTTCAAAAATGTAATAATATTGACAAGATCGCGCCAATTTCGGAATGATTTGGATAGATTTGGCCGACCTTAATACAAAACGATCTGAACTACTAGCGACGATCGCGGATTAGGTTGAAGTGATCGAGATTTAAACACGATCAGTATGTCCGGCATACCTATAAATGGTCGATCCTTTGATGAGGTCGATCGAAAAGTAGGTCTTCTTTGATCGAGTTCAAAACGAAGATCGGCTGCCATTGAAAAGATCACGTGGAGTATTTACATTAGGGCACTTAAGTACATACTGGCAAGATCTTAATTGCAGCCCCGATTTTTTTTGTTCCTCTACTAATCTGAAATGAATAGCTGAGGTGAAAACTCGTATTGAAGCTCATGCTTTGCCTATAATTAACAGTCAAGGTCGATTTGTGGTATTTGATCAGTACATGAATCATAAATGGAGCCGCGTTTTTTTCTTTCCAAAATATACTTACAACTTACAGACAGTTATTTGGATCTCGATAGTAATTGATAGCGAGCTTTTGATAAGACGTACTAATTCGTGTAATGCAAACCCATTAGGGGCCGGGTTTGAAAAGTATATGGTGGCTATACGCAATGGTAATCTCCCGATCGGATCAAAATCGAAGGCTTTTTTACACGTTCGGAGTGAAATTCGAAATTGTGGTGCATTAGAATGCATTACAAGATTATACGAACCGTGGATATGTGTCTTAACTACGTATTAAGTGACACGGACAGTTAGTTTTGTCGGTTTAGCTTAAATAGCTATTAATTAGGTCAGTAATGAGATTGTTTTCGTCAAAAAATCTTAACTGTTATCTTAAATGAGTACTGCCCATAAAAAGTGCGTACTAATTTAATTTCCGTTCAAAGAAAAAGAATTTAATTAAAAACAAATGGAAATTTCCCAACTGCATTGCCTTCAGTTGATCGAGCATTTTGATTTTAATCCAAAGTTATTAGATGTATAAGAACTGGAATGAACTAATGGTTCATGTTAATGTCTAATTCAAAAATTCATGCATACAAGAATATGTTCATTCAAATTTGTTAATGAGAAGAAATTCTTGAAAGCTTAAGCTACGTGAAAAACATCTTTTACCTACCTCTTAATGAAAGCAAATTATCAATTTGGATCGTAATTTTTTTTTGTGTACTTCAGCCAGAGATGATTCTACTTGATTCGTTTTTATGCTCAGCAATCGAATCACCGTATCGATTACTGGCCCCCTCTAGATAGGTACAGTAATTTTCCACAAATCCCACCATTAAATCAACTTCCACCTCAGTGCACCCCCTTAAAATATACTTCTCATAAATGAAGATGTGCACCGATTTCTCAAACGATACAAACAAACCACCCGGACCTGATGGGAAGCCTGGTTTGGTCCTTCAAAGCTTCTGCACCTTGATTGCTAAGCCATTTGACAAGGTATTCCGAAAGTCGCTTTCTGCGGGTATCTATTCCTTGTCTTGAAAGCTTACTCTTGTCCAGCCTAATCCGAAAAGTGGAAGGCGAAATAAGCTCAATCGCACTCACCTAAGTCTCCTCGAAGGATATCAATATGGTTTAGGTCATTTATATTATTGAGAAATATATTACATTATAGCAAAGCCAAAACAAATTGAAAGAAAAGATTTCCGGATTCTACACTGTTACGCTTTATTATTCGTGACGTTTCGGTCTCTGCTGAGAACTTTATCAAACTTAAGTGTTTGATAAAGGTCTCAGCAGAGACCGAAACGTCACGAATAATAAAGCGTAACAGTGTAGAATCCGGAAATCTTTTCTTTCAATTCGAAATGCACTGTGAAAATATTCACCAAACCAAAACAAATTGTTCATTTCTAAAGAGTATTTGAGTAAGAGGTTCGGGGTTGAAAAGGCCTATTGTTTGATAGCTGGTCGCTTGGCAGTTGTCAAATGTCGATGTTTGTCATCTAAAAATGCGGAAAATCTACCATGGAATGCTACACAGTCGTTGAATCTTATTATGAAAATTTGCTTTCAATCGCAGCTACGATGAACAAAATTCAAGCAAATTTTAATTGTAATCATGTGCTTATGAGACGTGTGTGTGGAACCTACTCAAAGAATTCCAAGAGAATGGCTCAGTACAAGATGTAAATACATCGAAACGACTACGCTCCGGACATTCGACCGAAAATATCGCCGCAATGAAGGACAGTATTGAAAATTACCCAAACACCGTCACCGTCCTCAAGAACACCTCTTCATGTCTACAGTGCAATGAATATTGACAAAAGATTTGCTCCGAATGAATACAAGGTCCAATTGTTCAACTCAAGAAATGCACCCGTGACCAGCAGCGCCGTACGTTCTCTGAAAACTAATCCAGCAACTCTCGCTGATGCACTCCTTATAATGAAAAGATGAATCGTGAAACAACGTGGCTTTCAGTAATTAAGAATCTATGAATCAAAAGCTTATTAACTATCATTTAACTTATTATTTGCAAAAATGTGGCCAGTTTGTTTCACTCTGTCTAGAAGAGAACCATCGATTGAAAGAGACTGATGTGACACGTGAAGGGGAATTCGTCAATGCCATGGTTGGGCCCGTTCGGGGTACACGTAATGGTGAATGTTATGTCCATATCGCGGGCAGAGAAGGTTGGAACTTGTTCCTCGTTTTTCGACCTGGAGTTTCCTTTTAAAATCGGGCGTCATCTCCCACAGACTGGCAGAGATGTTATACAGGTCTCGCATCCACCAGTATGAATGCCGAACTGCAAAAACTAGGAATAAGCTGTCAACAAGTCAGGCGAAACTTTATTATTTTTGGGACAAGTTGCGAATGCATGGAAATCAATATGCAGGTCAGAGTGGTTTGGGAGACTAAGTGAAAGAGAATTCTTGGGCAGGGCTGTTATTAATTTAACAATATTTCATTCGTTTATGCAAGTTTGGTTTTTTATGAGGAGAGCGGGAGGGGTGATAGTAAGGGTGGGTGGATGCTAATAGCTTCTTAATTGATTGCTTGAATCATGACCAATATTCTCTGTATAGAATGTGTTTCAGAAGCTGCATAGAATTTTCATAAAATTCGGTGGGACGGGGTAGACCGGGTAAGGGAATCGTAAAATTTGTGATGCAATTTTATTTCATTTCTCTTGTAAAGTGCACGTACAAAATTTCAATTTCGTAGCTTTCAATTTGTTGGTTAGCAGTTGATTTAATGAAATTAGTCGAAATCATACTTTTGTATGGGAGGTGGTAGAAGGGCATACGCGATTTCAAAACTTTTGATATAATTTTGTTTCAAGAAGAAGCTCTTATGCTAAATTTTAAATTGATAGCATTTAATAGTTGATTTCTTGAAAATGGTCGAAAAAATAATTTTGTATGGGAGGGGGAGAAGTCTTAAAGGTATTCGACTAGTTAATATTTCATATATATAAGATTTTTTTTTAAATACTTTTTGCAAATTTTCAAGTTCCTACCTTAAAATTTCATTCAAAAATTTTCTGTTTATGTGTTCTTTTCAATGCACATGAAACACCTTGTGCACGTTAGACCGGGGGGTTGGTTTATAACAATTCTGGAACAAATTATTATTTTTTTTCTATGTAGGGCAATACCGGAAGAGTTGCCCCACGTAAGAAAAAGCTGTTATATCTCATTTCTGAAAAATGTATTTATTTTCATATGTATGTTATAAAATACAACAAATTGTTTTTTTTTCATGTAGCAAAAAAAAAAATTAAAAAAATAAAAAATATTCAAAATTTTTAAGCAAAAACAAAACCCTTCCAAATGGCCATCTCTCCCGAGTGCCCGGGTGAGTTGCCCCTACTGCCAAGGAGAGATGCCTTACTTTGAAATTCAGTGTAAAATGAAATAAATTTCGCAGTTTTTTCCCGTTCTTTTTACGAATTGCTGATCTGCCGCAAAAATTGCATTTTTCTTCATACATTTTGCACGTTTCATGTAACCACTTTGCACAGCTCAAGCATTTGATCCAGTCCACTCTTTCTCGCGTTTTTGAGTACAACTCCAAACATTCCACACAGCAATCTTTCCCAGAATTGAAAATTTGTTTCCGTCGTGGTTTCTTCTTTGCTTCACGTTTTATCTTAAGCGATGCTAAAGGTTCAGCGGAGGATATTGACGAATCGCTTTGGAGTGTATCGTCTCCTGTTGCAAGGTCTACCACCTTGGTGGTTTTAGGCTGTTTTTTTCCAGCTTTTTTTTGGCAGGATGCTGCACGTTCCCTTGCACTATCAGGTGACAAGACTTTCGCTGATTGCTTCCTTTTTCTAAATTTAGTATTTAAAACGGGAATCGGTCTAATTTTTGGCAAATATCTTGATGGGCTTCCCTGTAAAGAAGTCTGGGCTGGTGTCTCAGCAATAGTTGCGCTGTTTTGACCATCTCGAGCTGCATCGGAAATTGAATAGAAATGATCGGGAATAGCATTTGGATTTAATGTTGCTCTAAAGCCAGACATAGCAATATCAACAGATGCTGATTTAGTCCATGCTTGTCCAATGATCTTACCAGCCTGAAGACGCGAGGTTATTAAGCACATATGTCCTAGCATCCTGCTTTAAATTGTGATTAAGTGACTTAAAGAACAATCTGTCCAAAGGTTGCAGGGCTTGGGTTGTATGACTCGGTAAACAAATCAATGTAATTTCATTTTCTTCAGCAAAATTTAGCATATCGAATGAATTTTGATGGAAGGAATGTCCATCTAAAATAAGGATTGTTCTGCCTGCTGGTTTTCTTGGTTCAAAATGTTCTTTTAGCCATTTGAAAAATATTTCAGAAGTGATAAACGACGACTTTTGGTTCATACAAACTTTAGATCCGGGAAGGAGAACGTCTCCAAATTCTTTTTTTTCTCTTACGCCTTTAAAAATTAGCGCAGGCGGAAGAAAATGTCCCTCAGCACTGCAACATGCGACAATCGAGACATTTTCACCACGTTCGCAAGAGGTTATACTGTGGACATTTCTCGCTCCCTTCGATGCTACAACCACGCCAGCGTCATTGTTCAACTGAAATCCGGTTTCATCCATATTGAAGATGTTGCAGGGCTTATCAAATATGTTATATTTAGTGAAAACTGATTTAAGAATATTAAAAAAATCGGTCGCATCTTGGCGATTCATCCCTTCACTACGTGCAAGTGATAGACGTTGTGCCTGCCTAATACTTAATTCTTTGTTTCTCCGCAGAAATGAATCAAGCCAATCGTATCCAGCCATCTTAGTTTCTCTATTAAATCTGTGATCAATACCTATTTTTTCGGCAAACTGAAACGCCAAAGTCCTTACAGTAGTTCCATCAGGTGCGAATCCAACTTTTTCCTGCTTTTAATATGATTCACTAGCCGCTTTTCATTTTCCATTCTTAAAACACTTTGAGGACCCAGTGGAATATCCATTAATACTCCTGTTTTCATCCTTCGACGTAGTGTCCTTGACGGTATTTCATAATTTCGAGCAGCTACATTGACTCCTATTTCAACAGATTTTATCTTCGAAATTGCCTCATTTAACTGTTCGTTTGTCCATTGTCGTCTTGCAACACCTCCAGGCTTTCGGTGATATTTCGTAGGCATATTTCTGAAATAATAAACCCTTATTTACTATAGAATCCTGTCATTGCCATTACTTTCGTCCGGTATAGACGCCCCGGGACATCTCTCCCAATGGAAATGCTTCAACGATTTATTCACTAATCGCATCGCACTAGCAAAATATATAAATCTTGCATTATTTTTCCATTGTAGGGACACTGTTACACTCGTAAGTCTTGCTTACCTTTCAGTTAACTAGTCACTTATACCACGACCGCATAATACAATACCGGTTTCACTATATTAAGGTTTTTTTTTTCAGGGAATTGAAGTTAACTAGCGAATAATTTCGACGGAAACAATGATAGAACTAAACTCATGGGCTTCAAGCAAAAGACTGATTGTAATGCAACGACTGGCATGTTTTTGCTACATTCGGGTGCAAACATGTTGAGATATGATAAGTGGGGTATCTCTCCCGGTGGGGCAACTCTCCCGGAATTACCCTTTATCAAATAGATGTATCCACATGCAAAATTTAAACTTTGTATCTTTCACCAGAGCCCTAAAAATATTATTCAAAATTTTGGACATTTCTGCTTACCACCTCCCTCCCCTTACACCTCCCAACTCAAAATTAATAATTATTTAGCTCTATAATCTGACAAATTTTCAATTTAGTATCTGTACTCAGTTTTGAGATAAAACGAATTGTAATTTTGAAAAGTGCGCCATTTTTAAAATGTTGCCCATTTCCCGCCACTATTATTATTTCCACAAGTTATATATTTTTTGTATTTCGCTAGTATAGATTAATATATGGTTTAAGTTTCAATTACATAGCATAAGAAATAGTTGAGATATTGCTTTTTAAGTACTTTTCTTTGAGCCCCCCCTGACCCTCTCCCTTGCAGTAATTAGCCTTTCTCTAAGCTGATTGTGCTGGAGCTATATGCCGCCTAAATGGCTCCCAAATATGAATTTTTTGTGATAATTAATTTCGAAGATATAATCATTTGAAAAAACAATTCGACCGAAAATTTATTTTTAGCCCTCCCTATTCGTGCGCCAATGGATAAATAAATTAAATTATTTTTGTAGTTTGTCCCACAATCCTCTCTATATCTCTGCTGATTTTCAGCTTCATATCTGCATTCCTGATGGAAATATTAGCAAGTGTAGTTTTTGACTCTTTCCCTGCCCCCGTCTCCCCCTTCCACCTAACACTCCCCAAATTTAAGAAGCTCACTTACCCAATCAACAATCTGCCCAAAAACGAACATTTAACCTTTAACGGTTTCGGAGATATGAGTCCATATGGACGGCGTACGGCGGGACTGATTTTTTTTGCGTTTTTAGGCTAATGTAGTCATGAAACGCGAAAAAACAAAATTTCCGGGTAGCAAATTTTTTTTTCAGTGCCGATCACAATACTTTATTATTAGAATAATAAAGTAAATGGTAACGCCTGGGGCGTTAATGATTGTCGTTACGAAAAAATCCCTCTTGTTGAAAGCAACCGTGGAATTAAGCCTTCGCGGCAGTGTGTTCACTTAAACCCCTAACATAGGAAGCGATAATTCCCACTAACTCTGGGACTCACATCATTTAAATGGCGCAAATATCTAATTTTTAGTGGCGATATAATACAAAAAGTTGAGGTAAATAAATACGCTATAACTACAAGGAAAAATTAAATAAATATGCTGAACTCGCGACAGAAATCAAAGCACAGTTGAAGCTAAAATCGATGCAGCCCAGCAAACAAAATAATTTATTAAGGAATTGTTAATTAATTATATTAACGAGCGATTTGATCGTTAACGAATCATTAACGATTCATCAACTAAATGGACATTCTTTAATGAATTACTTTTAACGATTCATTCATGAATTGTAAGACGCTTACAAGAAACGAGTATATAAGCAAGTATGTAATCGTTATCATCATCACCATTAATGTGTCGTTAATGATTTTCATTTTAATTCATTAAGGAATATCGTTAACGACTCATAAACGATATTATTTATGAAACATTAACAATTTATTAAAGAACTTGACCTTTAAAGCTAAACAAACGATTTCGAAAATAATAATTGCTTTTTGTTCTGTTTCTGTTGTTTATGGCTTTGAACATTTCACGAACACATACACCTACAAGCATATGCCGTTTGCGTTGCAATATTTTGATACATTACCGATACGAGATAATTTTTGGCTCTTTTCATGCGCATGGTGAAAGAAAAACTGCTTGTACATAAGATGATCGACGTTGCGTGAACCTTTTTGCTTGGTTTGCTTAAGATCATCACGCAGTTTTTTTCATGCTCGTTTTAAGATCATTATTTGCGAGCGCCTGTTTAATTGTTTGCTGGGAGATCATACTAGTCCATCCATAAGATCTTAGCTACAAGCATGAACACACTATAGGGAGTGCCAAGGGACTTCGCTGAATATTCTTGACTTCAGTCCCGGATATTTTGTACCAGTACTCTTTAACAACATCAACATTAAACTCGATGCTCTTGTGGATAGTGGAAGTTCAGTTTCTGTTATTAAAGCTTCCGTTATTCTCAATGTCATACTAGAGCGGAATGTCGGTAATTTTTACGGTATCAATAGTTCTAAATGAAAAGTGTTAGGCATAACATCACAAAATATTATTTGTAATACTATATTGTTTAATTTAAATTATAGGGTCGTACCAGATAATACGATGAGTTTCGATGTACTGTTGAGTCGTGATTTCACGGCATATGAAAATGTCAAAGTATCCTTTAGTGGCAATAATGTTCTAGTGGAAAAATTAAACAATGTTAAAGAATTTAATTAGCTAGGGTGTAGCCTAGTGGGTAGCGTGTTGGTCTTGTAATGCGAAGGTCATGAGTTCAAATCCCGATCGACGCAATAAATAATTCCAACACATTGCCTGCTTGGATATACCTTGGTCACCTCAATCTACAGAAATGAAAAATTCGTAGAAAGAGGGTTGTGCGAAGGGCTAACAACCCTTCCACAATATGTAAGTAATAAAAAGTGTTAAGGAATCTGAATGTCAGGAGGCCAAGGTCCGATTTGGGCTGTAGTGCCATTGTAGAAGAAGTAGAAGTAGAAAGAATTTAATTACGAAACAGGTAATATGTTGGAAATTAGCTACATATAGGAGCAAGAGTGTGTTGATTTGTGTGTGGGTGACTGTTCTTATAGTGATAGGATTAAATTTACAGGAAATTTTAATGATTTTTATAAAAATAGTGCAAAACCTGAGAAGCCAAAAACTGAATTCGAAATGGCAATCAATTTAACGGCTGAACACCAATTCTATCAATATTATATCCCAAATAGATAATATTTGACATAAGAAATTTGCACTTAGTGATTTTTAACTCAAGTTTGTTTTCGGTAAGAGTAATAAACACTCGTCTCAGGATACCTAAATGCTCCCCAACAGTTGTTGTAGCTATGTAATAATTGATATTTGTCATGTGACAGCAACTGCTGTAACTGCACTGCCATGTAAATGCAAAAAAAAATTCGTCCCGCCGTACGCCGTCCTCCGTACATATGGACTCATATCTCCTAGACCGTTCAAGGTAGAATGTTCTTTTTTGGGTGGATTGTTAATTGAGTAAATGAGCTCTATTTTCTAAATTTTTGGGGGTGTTAGGTAGAAGGGGGAGGCGGGGGTAGTGAATGAGTAAAAAACTACACTTGCTAACATCTCCACCACGCATGCAGAAAGAAAGTTGAAAATTAGTAGAAATATAGGAAAGGCTGTGGGACAAACTTAAAAAATAATTTAATTTTTTATCCATTGTTGTCCGAAAAGGGGGGGGCTAAAAACAAATTGTCAGCCGAATTGTTTTTTCAAATGATTATATCTTCGAAATTAATTATTGTAAAAAATTCATATTTTGGGACCATTAAAGTGGCATATCAGAATCAGCAGAATCAGCTTAGAGAGTGGCTAATTATTGTAAGGGGGAGGGTTGGGGGGGGGGGTGTGTGAAAAAACACTTACAAATTAATATTTAACCTATCTCTTAAACTATGTAATTGAAACTTGAAACAAATATTAAGCTATACTAGAAAAATACGAAGCATTTCAAAAATGGCGTACTTTTCAAAATTACAAATCATTATATCTCAAAATTAAGTACAAAATCAAATCAAAAATTTGTCAGATTGTAGAGCTATATAGTAGCTAATTTGGGTAAAAATTTTAAGTTGGCAGGTGAAAGAGGAGGGAGGTGGTAAGCAAAAATGTCGAAAATTTTGATTGATTTTTTTAGGGCTCTGGTGAAAGATACAAAGTTAAAATTTTGCATGTGAATACGTCTATTTGATATACATAAAAAAATTATAATAACTTGTTTCAGAATTGTTATAAAACGACCCCCTCCCCGTTCTAACGTGCACAAGGTGTTTCAAGTGCATTGAAAAAAACACATAAACTGAAAATTTTTGAGTGAAATTTTAAGGTGGAAACTTGAAAATTTGCGAAATGCACTTAAAACAAATTCCTAAATATACGAAATATTAACTGGTCGAAAACCATTAAGACTTCTACCCCCTCCCATACAAAATTATTTTATCGACCATTTTCAAGAAATCAATTATCACCTAACTATTAAAAGCTATCAATTTAAAATTTTGCATTAAAACTTCTGAAAATAGTTGAAATGAAATTGCGTCAAAAGTTTTTAGATCGCGCCTGTCCTTCTACCCCCTTCCATATGAAAGTATGATTTCGACCATTATTAAAAAATTAATTAGCACCTAACTATTTAAAGCTATCAATTTGAAATTTTGCACAAAAACTTAGAAAAATATTTAAAATGAAATTACGTTAAAAGTTTTGAAATCGCGCTTGCTCTTCTACCCCCTCCCATACAAAACTATGATTTCGACCAATTTCATTAAATCAGCTAATAACCAACAAACTAAAAGCTACGAACGTGAGATTTTGTATAAGCACCGTTCAAGAGAAACGAACTAAAATTCCATATCAAATTTTACGATTCCCCTACCTTCTCTTCCCCCTCCCGTACAAATGTTCGGTTTCGTGGATGTAAAATACACCGAATTTTGTGAAAATTCTATGCAACTTCGTCTATGAAACTGACATTCTATACAGAGAATATTGAACGTGATTCAAGCAATCAATTCAAAAACTATTAAAATCTACCCACCCTTACTATCATCCCTCACAGCTCCGCTCATAAGAACTCAAACAAGCATAGATAAACGAACGACTACTGCCCTGCCAAAGAACCCCATTTCACATAGTCTTCAGTAACCACTCTAATCTGCATATTGACTTTCCATGCATCCGCAACTTGTCCCAAGAATAATAAAGTTTCGCCCGACTTGTTGGCATTTCATTTTTTCCTATCAATTTTTATGATCGCACATTTCGTATGTTAGCAATGAGAAGTGGCTGCGAAAAAGGCAGGGACAAGCTAAGCGAGCATAAGTGTTTTTGATGGATGTCCTCTGTTCGTCACCTTGGATAAAAGAAAAAGGCCAGAGTGCACTTTCTTTTGTTCTAATCAAAAATTCAATACACTGATGGACACATTTCGGTGTATTTATTTCACGTTTTCTCGCGCTCTTTTTGGTATTCAAAAATTTAATCAATCATCAACAAAACTTTTTCTATCCTTCTCTATGATTTTTCAATGGCCAGTTATTGCGAAAGACGTCGTTTAAACTATTAATAACCTGATTTTGAAAAGTCCACTTTATCACACTACAAATTCACGCAATTAATTTAACCTTATTCCTTGTACTCCAAACGTGCGTAAATATAAAATCCTACAGACATGTTTCACATGAAAATATCCGCAATTCTGTTTGGCAAATTACCCAACATTATTTTTTATTTCCAAAAATTACAACTCTAAGGCTTAATTTCAGGATAATAAAATATCTGTTTCGTATATCATCGTACAGTATGCATATCATGAAATTATGGTTCCTACATAATGCGAATCCATACAAAAACTGAGTTTTTGCACTGCCACGATCCGCATAATCATTTTTTATGATCTTAAATTTCAGTACCACGAAGAGAGAAATAAGAAATCTTTGTCAGGTTTATTGCCGATTCGAATTGATCTTCATCACAAGCATTTTGAAATTCAGGGATCTTGTTCAAGTCACACGATCATTGAAAACAGCAGCAAAAAAAAAAAAACTGATCTTTTCATGACGGGTGTAATACGAGATACACACGGATGTTCAATCTACACTCAGGTATGTAAATAAAAGATACACTTTGCAATTAACGCGAACAGATAAAATTTTGTACAAGAGGACATGATTGATGCAATTCATGCTGATCAGCTTTGAAGGCGATCATTACGGGATCATTCTGAGTAGATGTCCAGTAAGATGATTTTTTTCCGTGGAAGAAGAAGATGGAGATCGGGCGTCAGCGGCGTTGATCTTGTGAGCTAGTTTTGATGATTGATTTACGCGATCGGGGCGATTGAGTCTCAACCTACTTAAGGTTGAGGTGGAGGAGATCCCGAGGCACCACAGCATACCTTGCGATTTTTCTACTTGGAACACGAGGGGATCGCGCTACTACTTCAGATATGTTCTGGATTTTCTTAATTTTATTTTCTTTTTTTTTTCTTCTGTTTCGGCTCCTTCTCAAACGATCTGAACGGCTTTGGCTTTTTTTTTCACGTAAAATTTAGATCAAATCGTGACTTTGTCTGATTCCAATCGATCTTGAATAGGATGAGTTCGATAAACCTCGGCGATCATGTTAGAGCGCATAAAGTTAAGATAAGTTTTTCGTTGTTTAGCGCGTTCAAGCTCGCTGTGTAATTTAGTTTTTGTTCTGTCAAAACATTAAGTCCCGGTGATTGAAGTTGATACTGACAAATTAGTCGATTCGGGAAAGAGGTATTTGTTTTTGTCTTCTCGATAATTCTGCGATCGCATCTTAACAAAATTCCGATTGTTTTTCTTACCTAGTTCGGGGAGTTTTTCTGTTTTTGTTCAAGTTCCTTAGCAATCAGTGGCTAAGCTGAACCATAGCTCGAAGCGAATTTCACAAGAAAACCTTTTTAAATCAAGAGACCGTGAAAACTTGTTAGAGAATTTTTATATTGATAGAATAAAAAAAAAATATCTATAGATATTCAGGGTGTGGCTTTATGCACTTGTACTATCGATAAAAGTTGCATTATATTATAACTTAAGGAAAAATTTTCTATCTTCTGGTGTGCTGCTGGTCGAAGAATTCAATGGTGAAAAATAAAATTCGCTGCTCGTATCAGTTAACCAAGTGCAGCACGAAGAATCAATGAAACGAAACGGAACGGTCGTCGGTTCTGATAAGAAAACCTTAAAGACACACTCGTTGCATTGTGTTCAATTTTCTTAAGATAAATCTCGGAAGTAGAGGAAAATCAACATAATGGAAAATTTTTAAGCCATTGTCTAACGTTGCTATATGTTGAGAACGTTTCCTTTGCCAGCTTCATGCGGCAGGTAATGTAATTTCAAATCGTAATTATTTAAACACTTCAATAAATTTAACATTTAAATGTAATAAAATGAGGCGGGTGAAAAGGTTAAGTATTGTGTTTTATTGACCAATGCAGATTTCGTCGAGCATTTCAAATATATTGGCATGTGATATTTTCGTTCTCTCTCACTCTGTCTTTCTGTTTTTTCCTTTCTATATCAACCGCCAGTGAAAGAAATTATTCCTTTCAGTTTGCCCGATGTTAACGTCCAATTTATTAAAATTATCCGAAGGTTTCATATCAACACATATAAATAGAAAATAAATACAGGATTTAAAGGAAACACAGTCTTTATTATTCGCTTTAGCACATTCGCTTACGTTAAGATATCCTGCCGATTCTCTGGAAGCAAAAATGCTTTTAATCGGAGCTTTAACAGAAATTTTAAATTCCAAAATACATTGAGAAGGCTATTTACAATTTGACCTGTAGAAAGCTCAGCTGTGATACAGATGAAGGCCCAGTGAAATGTGATCTAACCACTCGAGTGCCACAAGAATTAATGCATGGAATACTGCTTTCTAGATATTCCGGCCTGGCGGTAGACATAGGATAGGTATGGCCTGTGGAGGGGTTGGAAACTAATGCACATAGGCCTGCTGTGGGCCCATTGTATGCCTCCCTATTTATACCATGTGGACCACCTTCGTAGTCCTAGATAACCTCTGGTGAGACTGTGCAGTTTTTGTGGCAATGTGTTGAACCGCCACCCTAGCGTTGGCCTAGTGTTCTGCATTGCTTGATACCGATCGAACAGCACGGGTCCATGGAGTTGCCAAGCTCCAAAAGCAAAATACTGGAATCGGTGAAGCTTTCTAGACCAATTGCTACTTCACTGCAGGAAAACATCGCAGCCACCCTGAACTGTACCAGGAGCAATACAAAACCGTGGATTGCTCCAAAAATAACGTCCGAAGCAGCAAATTGGACCGGTTAAGTCGCCAGAAAAATCGATATTTTGTAGTACAGGGAGTCCCAGTCAGGAAGACATCGTATAAAAATTGGCTGATATTAAAAGTATTTCCACGAGCAGTTCAATCTCTCTCCTGACCAAGTCCATATAGATCTCGCCATATACGGTTCTAATGTTTCCTGGAAGCATATATTTGATATGCAAAAAAAGTCGTGAAGATCGTAATCGGTTTTTTCGTTCCTAATTCTAAAAGTAACATACGAATTTTCTACCACAACGGAGGTGTCATTAGAGGGAAGATAAATAATCTCATCATTCATGCGAAATCATGTCACTTTAATGTCATTATTATTACGGAAACTGGTCTAAATGACTCCATCAAAAATGAAGAAATATTGGACAATAGATGGACCGTATACAGAAATGTTATGAGTTACAGCGCAACAGGTCTATCAAAAGAAGGGGGTGTCCGAATTGCAGTTTTCAAATCATTATCTAGTAAGATTGTAGACACAATTCCAACACCATTTATTGAACATAAATTTATAAGAATCAAACTTATAAATAGATATGTTTACATCGGTGTTGTATATATCCACCCTTAACTCTGGAGACTACAAATACCACGATATTCTTGAAATTTTTCGTAGTGTTAATTGATCCTTAACAGAGAATGACAATATCTTCCTTCTTGGCGATTTTAATCGCGCAGACTAATCAGATTAATTATTCCGATAACACTATTATACCGGGGAATCTTATGTCTGATATTGATACCACTATTATTGACTGTATAATAACGACTTACATCAGATAGTGAATTTTCCCAATAAACATAATGGAATTGATTGGGCGTAAAGCCCAATCATATGATACTCTAGATGAAATAGGAAAGAGTTTATTCTACCGGAAAATATGTCATCTCAAATTCTTTCGAATAGTGAAAAACAACTTTTGTATGGGAGGTGATAAAAGCAGAGGGAGGAGGTTTGTAATTTTTGTATATAACACTGAACGTAGTATACAAAATGTTTTCTGCTGAATATAAAGTTTGTAGCTTTCATAATTTTCGAGGAAATTGAACAAATTTGTCGGAATTTATGACATTTGTATGAGAGGTGGCAGAGAAAGTGGGAGGTTTTAGATGATATTGAATCTGCATCTAGAGTATAAAAATGGGAGATGGCTTAATATGATCTCTACCGACGCATATGATGAAGTGATTGTTAGCCCTGCCTCTGACGCGGAGAATCTTTTCTCTTAATACACAACATCACTCTGCTATCATAGTAGAACTACCATGCAACAACACTAATTTTGTTCACTCTTACAATAATAATATTGTATTTGACTTCTTTTGATTTCAAATGCATTAATAACGAACTGTCTTCGATAGATTGGACATCCCTTTTCTCATGTAATGATCTTGACAATGCCATAACATCGTTTTAAGATGTGATCTTTAAAATTGTCGACAATTATGTCCGTGTAATAAAACAAAAAGACAAAGTTTCAGAAACCTGGTTAGATTAAAACCTCAGATCACTGCGGAATAGAAGAAATAAGCTATTTTAACAACTTAAGAAAACCGGCGCGATTACTCCTAATCTTCAGAGAAGTTATGAGGCGCTGGCCTCAGGATTCTCTTCTAAGTCCCGCGTTACGTATGAGCGTTATGCAAAAAAAATTGGTAAAGATATTGTTGCGAGCTAGAGGTTCGCCGGATTTCAAGAAAAACACAATTCGATTAAAAATAAAGGATAATTTATTAATTCGCACTTTTATACAATTTCCCGATCACTTCGCCTTTTTCAGAACACTGTCGCGTGTTTTACTATCGCTTTCTTGTACCGGTTTGCGTTCTTCCACCGATAGGTGTCGCTCAGTGACTAACTCTTGTCTGAAAGCTGCGGTATTTATATTGGGTTTTTTCCCAATTCTCGAACCTTGTGGTATATTCTTCGGGTGGGTATGTGTGTGTGTGTCTAGACTATTCCAGGTTTTGCTTGAACGTTCTAGATGGCGTTTAATACAAAACGAAAAAGTTCGGGCTAAGTCGTAAACATGTCCAATGAGATCACGCAATCTTCCTGCCGGCGTAATATCTGCGATATATTTGCCGATCGTTTTCAAGAGGTTTTTGGTGCCCAGTCAGATTCAACCCACAGTGAATCTAACATTTCGGTTCCTACACTTGTTGATAATATCTCATTGTCTATTGAGGAGGTAGGTGCTCGATGCTCTCAAAACTATTGATACCAAAAAAGATACAGATCCTGATCTTATTTCTCCCCAATTTTTTTCAAAGTGTGCCCATCAACTTTCAACACCTTTATATTTTCTCTTCAATAAGTCACTGTCATTGAGAACTTTCCCCTCGGCTTGAAAATCGTCGCATCTCACTCCCATCCACAAAAATGGAGACAAAAGGAAAGTTGAGAGCTACAGAGGTATAGCAATTCTATCAGCTATACCGAAATTATTCGAAAAAATTATCTGCGAAAATTGACCAATATGATCAACCCTGTTCTTAATGACCAGCAGCACGGCTTTAGAAAAGGTCGCTCGACTACAACGAATCTCATGATTCTTGTATCTGATACTCTCTGCGCACTTGAAAATTGGCATCATATCGACACAATATACACCGACTTTAGCAAAGCGTTCGACCGAGTTGATCACAATGTCCTGATTTTAAAGTTAAAACAAATTGGTGTGACAGGATTCTTACTTGACTGGCTTAAATCCTTAATAATAGAACTCAATTTATTAAGTTTCAAGGTCTTATTTCCAAGGAAATATTAGTGCACTCTGGTGTACCAAGCTTGGGTAGAGCCTAGTGGATAGTGTGTTAGTCTTGTAATGCGAAGGTCGTGAGTTCAAATCCCGGTCGACGCAATATACAATTCCATCACATTCCCTGCTTGGATATACCTTGGTCACCTCAATCTACGAAAATGAAAAATTCTTAGAAAGAAGGTTGTGAGAAGGACTAACAACCCTTCTACAATAAATAATAAAAAATGTTAAGGAACCTGAATATCAGGAGGCCAAGGTCCGATTTGGGCTGTAGCGCCATTGTAGAAGTGGGGTATCTCAAGATAGTCACTTGAGACCTCTCTTATTTAATGTTTTCATCTCAGATCTATCAGAAGTATTGGAAAATGTTTCACATCTGATGTACGCTGATGATTTAATAATATATCATGCTTTAACCTCGCCCGCAGATGTCGCATTTCTGCATTCCTAGCTTATTGTGCTAGATCATTGGTGCAGCCAGAACAAATTAAAGCTTAATGTCAGTAAATGCCACGTGAGAAGCTTCTGACGTAAATTATCCTCATATCACCATGACTATGTCCTAAGTGAAACTCAACTACACCGTGTTGATCAAATTGAGGACCTCGGCTTACTACTGGACAACAAACTGTGCTTCAAATCTCACTATAACCGAATAATTTCAAGAGCCAATAAGTTTCTTGGGTTCATTTAGGGAAGAGCCAAAGAGTTTAAGAATGTATGGGCTACCAAATCTTTATTCTGTTCTCTTGTCCGCCCTATTCTGGAATGTGTATGTCCTATTTGGAACCCCTTTTTTCAGTTATACAGCAATAGAATAAAGTCAGTCCAGAAGCAATTTCTTCTTTTTGCTCTCAGGGAATTGTATGATCCTAGAGACTATGAAAACCTTCCACCCTACAGAGTTAGGCTCCAATTATTAAATCTTTTACCACTTGGTTCTGAAGAACTATGCTCACATCCTGTTGTACCTTAGATGTTTTGAATGGCAATATTAAGGCTGACCACTCAAATAAACTCAGACTCAGTGACAATGTCAGGCAGACGAGACATTCAAAACTACTAAAGGAATATCTACATCGTACAGATTACGGACAAAATGAACCTAAATATTAACAGATACTAAGCTGACATATAAACTGAGACGACGCTCCGTTTTATAAGGTCCCCACACCACGTTTGACCCTTCCACCAGTGTCTATCATGATAATGCAATGGCGCTACAGCCCATATCGAGCATTGGCCTCCCGGATGCACCTCCTCCAGTTGTCTCGGTCCAACGACCGCGTCCTCCAGTTTGAAAAATTGAGAAGCGATATGCAATCTGCGTCGGCTGAGTTCTCCCATCGCTTTCGTGACTTCCCTTGCGGTCGATTGCCTTGAGCTTTGCCCTTGAGCACTCGTTTTGGGATTCGTTCCTCGTGCATTTGTTTCACGTGGCCAGCCCATTGTAGCTTGCACAGTTTAATCATGATAGATACTGCTGGGTCGTCAAATAGTTGAAACAGCTCATGGTTGCATCGAAATTGCCAATCATCTCCTTCCTTAACTGCTCGGTACACCTTCCGAAGAATTTTTCGCTCAAACGTGTCGATTACGTTCTCCGACATTCGCGTCAAGGTTCATGTTTCGCATCCATATAGCAGCACAGGACGATGAACCTTCCTTGATTTCATTATGGGCAGGACCGCATAAAATGCTTTGTTAGCTGCCGTGATTATTCTTTGGATTTCACGTCGCTCATTGCCGGCCTTTGTGAGAAGGGCTCCCAGGTATACGAACTCGTCCCTCTGCTCGAAGTTGTATTTGCCTAAAGTAATGTTCTGCCTCTCTGGGATAGCCCTTCGTGTCTGGGTCATGTATTTAGTTTTCGCTTCATTGACCCTGAGCCCTACTTCACCCGCTACCGACTCCAACTCCTGGAATACTTCTTTAACGCACAGTATTGATCGGGCCAGAATATCCACGTCGTCTACGTATGCCACCGACTGTGCGAATTTTACGAGTAGCGTACCTCTGGTGTCCACTGAGGTTACTGATGTTGCCTTCCTGACGACATAATCGAGCACCAAGTTAAAGAGCATGGGAGCGAGATCGTCTCCTTGTTTGAGACCTGGCTCCATTGGAAATCTTTGAGTCAACTCGTTCTGAATTTTTATTCGGCACTCATTGTTATCCATCGTGGCTTTTATTAATAGAATTAGTTTCGGTGGGAGACCATTACGGTCGACACTATTGTATGCTTGGCAAAAATCGACGAACAGTTGGTGCACATTAATATCATATTCCCACATTACTGAGAGTAGCTGGTCCGTTGTTGATCGTCCAGATCTCAAGACACCTTGATATTCTCCGATGATATTGTTAGCGTATTCACTGAGTCTTCTTTCGATAATTTTCGTCAAAATTTTGTAACACGTACACAACAATGAAATTCCTCTGTAATTTTCGCAACGCAGACCCTTTTTGTATACCGGACATATAATGCTCTTTCGCTAGTTGTCGGGTAATTTTCCAGTTGTCCAGATTTTAACATTTCATTTAAATGTTCGACTGGTTAGCTCTGTTTCACCTTTTTTCAAGAGCTCTGCAGGGATTCCGTACCGTACCGGCTGTCTCTACTTCATCATAGGTTGGAGCAATGGGTTCAGTCTGTGATATCGCTCTATTTAACAATGTTCGGAAGTACTGAAGCCATCGTGCATTGATTTCGGTATCGTCGCTTGTGTTGCCTTCTTCGTCCTTACAGAGGGCACTTTGCGGTTTGTATCCTTATCTCATTTCTTTCACGGTATTAAATGTTGCTCGCACGTCATTTTTCTTTAGGTTTTCGTCCAATAATAAAATTTTGTCATTGTTTATTTTCCGTTGTTTTCGTCTGCAGATCTTCTTGGCGTCTCGCCTGAGTCGCTGATAGTTGTCCTCTCTAGCTCGTGTTCGTCTTTCGAGAAACATTCGATAGGCTTCGTTTTTCCTCATCGAACCAGTCGTTTCGTTTTCTCCGCTCTAAATGTCCTAACGTGTATTCATAATAATATCCTTAATGTTCTGCCACATTTAGTCAATACTTTCCTCAGGCTCAGCCTGAGGTAATGCCTCAATATGTGCTTTGATTGTAGTCACAGTTGAATTTTGGAAGCGGATGAAAGCAGTCGTGGTTTTAGTGAGCTCTCGATCTCGTTTGTGTTTTTTGTAAAAAGTGGAAAAAAAAAAGAATAAAAAAAAAAGAATAAAAAAAAAATATAAAAAAAAAAAAAAAAAATTTAATAATAATAATCCGCAAGTGTAGCTGTAAATTTATCAGTTAGGCCAATTTACGACTAGCGGTACCGTTAGGTCCACACTTGCGCCCAATTTGTCCGGTGTGTAATATTTACTATATAATATAGTGTACAAAACGTGACTGTGAATTATAAGCTAGTTAAAAAATTGTGTTGCACGCAACTTTTGTTTTATAATATAGTGAACACAACTTGGCTGTGAATTATTAGTCAATTGAAAAATTTGTTACTATAAACTTACATATTTTAAATTAATAACTTCATATCGGTCTCATCTGACGCAGGACTCCGAAAGGTCGACTTGGTCCTCCGCCAGCGCGGTGCCGATTTTGTTTTGTTGTGTTCTGATTTATTTATTTATTTTTTGCAATTTATTACTTTTATTCTACAATGATCTGTGGAAAATGTTCTCTTCCCCTGGATAGGGAAATGAACAAACATAACTCTGGCAAGATCATTGAATGTGATGGAATATGTGGACGTTCCTTTCATCTTTTATGTACGGACTCTGCCTCGACTTTCCAATCCGCATCCGGCTTTACATGTGTTGATTGCAGTAATATTAAACCGTGTCACGTGCTTAAGCTTCTTCACGTCATCACTACACGACTAGATTCAATGAGCACAGCTCTTGTATCGTTGAACAATGATTCCACGTTCTTGACTAATAAAGTCAGTGGAATCAGTGATACGTTAACCGTTCTGAATAACTGCTTTGACGACATCCGTGAGCATGGTACTCAAATTGATAAGGTTGAGTCTTGTTGCTCTCTCATGCAACATGACGTTTCGAAAATGTCAAGAAAAGTTTCAAACTCGGATAGCAAATTGACATCCTTATCCAATAACATTACGGATCTATGCTCTAGCTTCACTGAGTGCAGTGAGATTGGACCTATTTTAGGCAACGTGCAAACATTACACAAATTAGATCTGCTAACTGATAGCGTGAAACTACTATCATCTAATTTAAAAATTCCTAAAGAGCATGTGCCAGTTGCTAAATCCAACATAGACTGTCAAACCGATCCGATAACCTCATCCTGCTCTATTGGCTGCCAGACTGATTCCAACGCGTTGCTTCTGCCACTTTCTGGTGCATACATTTCACAGCCGCAAGCAGTAGACAGGAAACGCAGAAAGAGCATGAAAACAAGTAAGCACACTCGACGGAAGGCTGCTAAGTCTCCTAAAGACGTTCACTCACGGTCGAATCTACATGTTGTTGACAACGGTACTTTCTCATCATGTGTTATGTCGAACCAAGAAAATGTTCCTGAGTCTGATATTGTGCCACAACGTAGAGCTACTGCGGTTGATTACGACAACAACCAAATGGATATTATGCCTGATGCTTCGATTACATCAAAAGACTTCCGCTGTACTTTACGAGCCGCTGTGCAGCCAAAATTAC
This sequence comes from Chorisops tibialis, assembly GCA_963669355.1. Classification (NCBI taxonomy): domain Eukaryota; kingdom Metazoa; phylum Arthropoda; class Insecta; order Diptera; family Stratiomyidae; genus Chorisops; species Chorisops tibialis. The sequence goes on along the minus strand of OY770262.1, from coordinate 10,125,653 downwards.
TTTTTATATCGCGCTTAGCATCTGACACCACGGAGAAGGAAATTGCTGACAACGTCCTCGGTATTTTACGCTGCGCAAATGTTGACATATCACCGGACTTAGTATCCTGCAGAAAGATTACTCCTATATCCCGCGATGTTGGTGCGAGAGTTTCTTCTTTCAAGGTTGTTCTGCCGGATGCTTGTTTTGCGCATGTTGTGTCATCGAAACTATGGCCGAAATCTGCTATCGTCCGTGAATTTCTGCCCCGAAATCGTCTTTCGCGCTTACCATCTCAACATCCATCGTCAAAAAACGGGCAAGCTCTCTCTCGATATCTTACAGCAACGTAAGCGGGATGCGTACGAAGACTCAGGATCTATATCTCGCCGCTGCTGTTTGTACCTTTGACATAGTGTGCATTTGCGAGACATGGTTGTCCTGTCAGTTCAAAGATTCGGAACTTTTCGATTCCGACTTTGAAGTTTTTCGTCGTGACCGCCACCCCAACTTACTTGATCCACCGGTTGGGGGTGGAGTTCTCTGCGCTGTTCGTCGCCGGTTTGCTTCTACGATAGTCGATGTTCCAGGAACCGAGAATATTGAGTTCGTGTGTGTAGCTGTAACACTCGGAAACCGCAAGCTGTACATCGTGACTGTATACATCAGATCGCCTTCACCTTCTTCAGTTTACGATGCGGTTTATAATGCGTTTGAAACCTTGCTTGGCCTTATGAATCCATCAGACGATATTTTAATTCTGGGCGACTTTAATTTACCACAAATACAGTGGCTACGCTCTGATGATAATGAGGTTTGTATGTCGCCTTCGTATTCCTCCTGTGCCCGACATGAAATACAATTTGTGGACAACATGCTTGCTACGGGACTTTTCCAAGTGTGTCCAATTTCGAACGATCATGGAAGATTTTTGGATCTGATTTTCTCATCTGATGCCAGCGTTACGACGATTGATAGATGTCACAGTCCTTTGCTGCCTGACTTGCCAATTCATCCTGCGCTTCACGCAACATTCAACTCTCAGACAGAGTTTACGAACTCGAAATCTATTGTTAGTAATTATTTTAATTTCGCCAAAGCTGATTTTGAAACTTTAAATCTTGACATATCCAATTGCGATTGGTCGTCTGTATTGAATGAATCTGATGTTGACAAAGCCACTTCTAATTTTTACACGATCTTAAATGGCTGCTTTCTGCGTTGTGTTCCTGTAGTTTGTTCGAAACCTACCAGGAGGCTTCCCTGGTTTGACGATGATTTAATTAATTTGAAAAATCGAAAAACGAAAGCTTGGAAAACTTACTCGCTCTCAAGGAGTGAGACGGACTACATAATTTACGATGTTGGTGCGAGAGTTTCTTCTTTCAAGGTTGTTCTGCCGGATGCTTGTTTTGCGCATGTTGTGTCATCGAAACTATGGCCGAAATCTGCTATCGTCCGTGAATTTCTGCCCCGAAATCGTCTTTCGCGCTTACCATCTCAACATCCATCGTCAAAAAACGGGCAAGCTCTCTCTCGATATCTTACAGCAACGTAAGCGGGATGCGTACGAAGACTCAGGATCTATATCTCGCCGCTGCTGTTTGTACCTTTGACATAGTGTGCATTTGCGAGACATGGTTGTCCTGTCAGTTCAAAGATTCGGAACTTTTCGATTCCGACTTTGAAGTTTTTCGTCGTGACCGCCACCCCAACTTACTTGATCCACCGGTTGGGGGTGGAGTTCTCTGCGCTGTTCGTCGCCGGTTTGCTTCTACGATAGTCGATGTTCCAGGAACCGAGAATATTGAGTTCGTGTGTGTAGCTGTAACACTCGGAAACCGCAAGCTGTACATCGTGACTGTATACATCAGATCGCCTTCACCTTCTTCAGTTTACGATGCGGTTTATAATGCGTTTGAAACCTTGCTTGGCCTTATGAATCCATCAGACGATATTTTAATTCTGGGCGACTTTAATTTACCACAAATACAGTGGCTACGCTCTGATGATAATGAGGTTTGTATGTCGCCTTCGTATTCCTCCTGTGCCCGACATGAAATACAATTTGTGGACAACATGCTTGCTACGGGACTTTTCCAAGTGTGTCCAATTTCGAACGATCATGGAAGATTTTTGGATCTGATTTTCTCATCTGATGCCAGCGTTACGACGATTGATAGATGTCACAGTCCTTTGCTGCCTGACTTGCCAATTCATCCTGCGCTTCACGCAACATTCAACTCTCAGACAGAGTTTACGAACTCGAAATCTATTGTTAGTAATTATTTTAATTTCGCCAAAGCTGATTTTGAAACTTTAAATCTTGACATATCCAATTGCGATTGGTCGTCTGTATTGAATGAATCTGATGTTGACAAAGCCACTTCTAATTTTTACACGATCTTAAATGGCTGCTTTCTGCGTTGTGTTCCTGTAGTTTGTTCGAAACCTACCAGGAGGCTTCCCTGGTTTGACGATGATTTAATTAATTTGAAAAATCGAAAAACGAAAGCTTGGAAAACTTACTCGCTCTCAAGGAGTGAGACGGACTACATAATTTACATAAATTTATGTAATTGTTTTATAAGTCAGTCTCGAGCTGCATATAACCAATACCTTTTTACTGTTAAAAACTCTTTTAAAGATAAACCGAAACAATTCTGGAATTTTGTCAACTCTAAGAAAAACTCTGATGGTTATCCTTCCAGTATGGTTTTTAATGATGTAGTCAGTGCTGATCCTACTACAATTAGCAACTTATTTTCCAACCATTTCCGGACCGCCTTCAATTGCAGTACGCCGCTAACATCCGTTGGCAACTTTCAATATATGTCACAGTTTCCTTCTTCGTCCTTGGTTCCTAAAGATCTTTTCATTGACGACTCCACTATTTTGAAATACATTGATAAACTTGCTTCTAATTTCTCTAGTGGACCAGATGGTGTTCCCTCTTCTGTGATTAAAAAGTGTAGTTTATCCCTTTTACCTATCCTTGGGTATCTTTTTAATTCATCACTTCATAGTGGAGTTTTTCCTATGTCATGGAAATACTCAACTATAATGCCCTTGCTTAAGTCTGGTAAAAGAGACAATGTAAGTAATTATAGGCCTATAGCGAATCTTCCATGTATTGCTAAGCTATTTGAATCTATTGTGTGTGATGTAATGTATTTCCATTCCAAGTCGATTATTGGATCATTCCAGCATGGCTTTGTCAAGGGCAGATCCACTGTAACTAATCTTATGGAATTTTCGAACTTCTGTCTTTCTGCTATCGAAAACGGGAAGCAGGTCGATTGTATATACACCGACTTTAGTAAGGCCTTTGACAAAATTGACCATAATATTCTTGTGCATAAGCTCGGCCTGCTTGGTTTTCCTGATATTTTCGTCCTTTGGATAAAGTCGTATCTTAGTGATCGCATTCAGAAAGTACACTTTCGTGGAGCCTTATCTTCTGAAATATTTAATACTTCAGGCGTTCCCCAAGGTAGCCATCTAGGACCACTTCTATTCCTTCTCTTTATTAATGACGTGAGTTCGTTTATCTCTAACTCGAACATTCTTCTCTATGCCGATGATGCGAAAATCTTTAAGATTGTCTCCAGCAGCAATGATTGTCTATTATTGCAAAGTGACATCTCGCGTTTTCATGACTGGTGCTTACTTAACAATTTACATCTCAACATTAATAAGTGCACTGCTGTTTCGTATTCTAAGAAGAGAATATCAATGAATTTTGACTATGTTGTAGATGGATGCTTTTTACTTCGTTCTGACAAAGTACGTGATTTGGGCGTACTATTCAACTGTAATTTTACCTTTGATGATCACGTGAATCACATTGCTGGTAAAGCGAACGCTATCCTTGGTTTTGTTAGGAGACAATCGAAAGAATTTAATGATTTCTTTACAACGAAAATGTTGTATTGTGCATTCGTCCGATCTATCCTAGAATATGCTAGTCCTATCTGGTCACCATTTTATTCCGTTCATATAGATAGGATCGAAGCAGTTCAGCGTCGGTTCTTAAGGTTTGTCCTTCAGAGCCTTCCCTGGTCCGATCCACTTAGGTTACCGCCATATATTGATCGTTTAAATCTGCTGTCTATGGATTCCCTTGAGAAAAGACGGATACATGCCAGAGTTGTTTTTGGTTTTAAAGTAATTTCAGGTATAATTGACTCTGACAAATTGCTGTCTATGATTAAATTCAACGTTCCATGTCGTCCTTTGCGAAATTATGAGCTTTGCAGAATTCCGCTGCATCGCACTAACTACGGGTTTTATGAACCAGTTTCATTCATGTTAAGAGATTTCAATATCTTCTTCTCGCAATTGGATTTTCACATGAGTGTCCCACAAGTAAAAAGTCAGCTTTCTTGAGGTTAATAATCTTTGATTTTGTAAAAAGTTTAAATTTTCATGTACTTAATTCTGTTTTATTATTGTTTTATTATTTTTATTCTTTTTTTTATTGTTTTCAACTGTGGATAAATGTAGTAGTCAACTTTTTTTGATGAAATAAATAATTATTATTATTATTATTATCATATATTCCACTTTCTTTGTCTCTTCCTTCAGTTTTTGCAGTTTTTTTTTGAAAGGCAAAGCGAGTGGTAACCGGCCAGTAGGCAAGTCACGCAAGCGATTGGAAGACTCGGTTGATGAAGATAGCAAAGCCATCTTTAAAATTAGCAGCTGGAGGACGCGGTCTTTGGATCGAGACGATTGGAGGCGACGACTTCAGGAGGCCAAGGCCCGATTTGGGCTGTCGCGCCATTGATGATGGTGATGAAGCAGGTGGAGGTTATGACTAGGTTCCTACTGCTGGCGAAGTCTGTTGTTTATTTTAGTTTTATTTAACACAAGCGTCCTCTTTGAGAGTGTAAAACAGAGTAAACAACAGGTTATGGGCCCCAGGTACACTTCCACTGCGCCATATAGTTTTTTTCGCCATAAAGTGTTTTCGTGGTCAACATAAATCGAAATTGTTGCTCGCTATCTTTTGTGAAATACCAAAAGAACAACAATCCGAATTTCGCAACGACATTACGGAGTTGCATCGCCGGCAAACACGAGTGTGTATGTGTGTGCGGTGTAAAGAAAAACAATAACAAAAGTCTAGTGTTTTGTACAATGAGCTACGCGAACATAAAAATTGATCCCCTCGGACGGGATAATTACGACACTTGGCGGATCCAAGTACAAGCATTGCTCATTAAAAACGATGTCTGGAAATACGCGAGTGGGAAGTGTGTCAAGCCCGACGAGAGTGTGCCTGAAAAAGTAGCAGAGTGGGAATCAAATGATTCTAAAGCCAAATCGGACCTTATTTTGTCGATAGCAACTTCGGAACTTCGGCAAATAAAACATTGTGTAACCGCGAAAGATTTATGGGACAAGCTCGAAAGTGTATACATGTCCAAGGGCCCCGCGCGTAAGGCCCATTTGTTAAAATCTCTAATACTGCTGAAAATGCAAAATGGCGAAGATCTGGTTAGTCATTTACAAACGTTTTGTGACATCCTCGACAAGATTCGAGAAATGGACATGGAAGTGATGGACGATCTCGTCACAATTTTGATGTTGTACAGTGTGCCGGAAGAGTGTGAACAGTTCAGAGTCGCGATCGAAACACAAGATAAATTACCAAACCCGGAATCGTTAAAAATCAAAATGATCCAAGAGTACGAGGCGCGAAAACGAAACAACAGTGAAAAAAACGAGGACGCGATGTACACACACAAACATTATAAAAAAAATCAAAACAAAGACCAAAGTGAGAAGTTCAAATTTGCGTGTCATAATTGCGGGACAATCGGACATAAGGCGAGAGAGTGCAGGTCGAAACCGAAAAACAAAACAAAAAGTGTGGAAAATAGTGCACCCAAAAGTAACACAGCAGTTGCCATGCAAGTATTTGGCGAAAAAGGACAGTGGTGTCTCGATTCGGGAGCAACGTCACATATGTTCTCAGAAAGAAAATTTCGCTGAATTTAAGAAAGACGCGCAGACATTAAAACTTGCGAACGATGAATCGGCAAAAATTATCGGTAGTGGTGAAGTACTTTTGAAAACAAAACATGTGACGGCGAGTCTAAGTGAAACTCTCTATGTTCCCGATCTCAGATCGAATCTAATGTCAGTGTCGAAAGTAACGGACTACGGTTTCGAAGTAATTTTTCGGCGCAATGGTGCAGAAATAATAGATCCGAAATCTGGCGATAAATAAGCAACAGCTTCGCGAAAGTCAAATCTGTACTACATAAATGAACCGAAAGAGCATGGAAATCTTGCACAGTGTCCAAAATTGAGAGGTGACGACTTGCAAGAGTGGCATGAAGTGCTAGGCCATCTGAATGAAGCCGATCTGAAAAGAATGATTCGAAATGAATCTGTCGTAGGAATAAGAGCCAATACTAATAGCAATTTGCCACAATGTGAAATATGTATTCAGGGGAAGCAATCCCAAAGACCATTTCCGAAGTCCGAATCGAAGTCTACTGAGGTACTGGAACTTGTACACTCGGACGTTTGTGGACCAATGCGCATCCAATCACACGGACAGTCGAAATATTTTGTCACGTTCATAGACGACAAAACAAAATGGTGCGAAGTATATTATTTGAAACGAAAAAGTAAAGTGATGGAAAAATTCAAAGAGTATAAAAGTATGGTCGAAAATCACACAGGCAGAAGAATCAAAACGTTACGCACAGACAATGGGAAGGAATACGTTAACAGCGAGATGTCAAGCCTCCCAAAGCGTGATGGAATTAAGCACGAGTTAACTGTTGAATATACGCCTCAGCAAAATGGAACCGCTGAACGAAAAAACCGCACGTTGGTTTAAACTGCGCGTTGCATGATGCTCCAAAGTGGTTTACCTGCAAATTTTTGGGCAGAAGCCATCCTGACAGCAAATCATGTAAAAAACCGATGCCCATCACGAAGCCTAGACGAAAAAATACCCTATCATCTGTGGACAAAGAAGAAGCCTGATATCAGTTACCTGCAAAAATTCGGTACTGTGGCATACATGTTGGATAAAACACCCGGAAGGAGTAAATTTGCATCGAAATCGAAGAAATGTGTCTTCATCGGATACGAGCCACAATCCAAGGCATATAGACTTTGGAGCCCAGACGAGGAGAAAATCTACAAAAGCCGAGATGTGAACTTCACTGATAAGTTCCAGCAGAATGACCAGATTGAAAACTTTATCGACGAAAATATTTTCGAAAAGTCCAATCATGAAATAGAGATTCAACTTCTAAACAAGACAACGGAGAGAGAATCACAACCAGAAGTCATCAAACAAGAAGATGGAAAGAAGCCGTTCAAAACATCTTATGAGACCCCGACGGTTTCCAGGCGAAAAGGTTTAAGGTCACGCAAACCACGTCGAATAAGTGATGGAAATACTACTCCAGAAGCTGAAACAAGCAAACATATAGCAATTCTCTTCGAACAACACGATCCACAAACGGCTGAAGCTGCACTCAGTTGTCCCGAACGCGAAGAATGGAAGGCTGCAATGTTGCAAGAATACGGAGCACTTCGGTCCTAGTAGATCGATTGCCAGATACGGAAGTCATCAAGACAAAGTGGGATCTACGCACAAAACGAAATTTAAATGGATCAATCGAAAGGCGAAAGGCAAGGCTCGTTGCGAAAGGTTTTGCTCAAACGCCAGGAATAAGCTACACCGAAACATTTGCACCTGTAGCACGCATGAGCTCTATTCGAATGCTCATGGCCCTATCTGCTGAATTGGGAATGGAAATTCACCAACTCGATTTCATCAGCGCATATCTAAACGGTGAAATAACCGAAGATATCTACATCGAAGTACCAAAAGAATTCCACGAAATCTTGGACGAAGACGAACGAAAGCAGTACAAGCCTGAGAAAGTATGCAAAATTCAAAAAGCTCTCTACGGTCTTAAGCAAGCAGGCAGAGAGTGGTATCGAAAGTTGGACAAGAAGTTGCGTGAATTAGGTTTGAAACCACTCAGCGCTGATCCTTGCGTATACACAATGCACATCAATGGAACACTTGTGGTAGTTTTGATATACGTAGATGATTTAATGATTGCATCAAGTGACAAGGGGTCACTCAACGCACTCAAAGCCGAACTCGCCAATATCTTTGATATGAAAGACATGGGTCTTTTAAGGTATTGCCTTGGAACTGAATTCAAGCAGGATCCTGAAAAGCACGAAATAAAGATGTATCAAGATAAGTACGCGAACGAAGTCATCAAACGCTTTGGTATGCAGGATGCCAAAACAGTATCGACGCCGATGACACCGAATGAGAAGCTTACGAAGGAAATATCACCAAGGAGCCCCGAGGAGATGTCCAAAACGGAAAACATCCCTTATCAGAACTTAATTGGTTCGCTGATGTACCTGGCAGTATGCACAAGGCCAGATATATCGCATGCAGTAAGTTTTCTAAGTCAATTTAACACTAACTTTAATCAACAGCACTGGACAGCAGCCAAGAGAGCTCTCAGATATTTGAAAGCAACAAGCAACAAAGGTTTGGTCTTCAAAAAGACTGGAAGAAGCATCTTCGGCTACACCGATGCCGATTGGGGTTCGAGCATCGATGATCGAAGGTCATACACAGGCTACGCATTCATGTTTACAAATGCAGCAATCAGTTCGGAGTCGCGTAAACAGCGTACAGTAGCTCTATCAACCACGGAGGCTGAGTATATGGCGATATCCGATGCAGTGAAGGAAGCAATTCACCTGAAGCTCTTCATCAAGGAAGTCTTAGACAAGCAGAGCACCGTTGTAATTTTCAACGATAACCAAGGAGCCGGAGATCTGACTCGAAATCCCGTGTACCACAATAGGACGAAGCACGTCGACATTCGCCATCACTTCATCCGTGAACTAGTAGAAAACAAGGAAGTCACGATCGAATATATTCCAACCGATAGAATGTGCGCAGACGTATTAACAAAGGGCTTGTCGACACCAAAACACAAAGAATGTATAAAACTAAAATAAACAACAAAGTCAATAAGTCTTTGGCCATTGTCATTCGTTTCATTATATAGGATATGCCTCCCTGATATGCCCCTATGAAATAGTTCGGTGTCAATTTTACCGTTGAAGTCTCCTATTAGAATTTTGATGTCATTGGAGGGCAACCCATCAAAAGTGCTGTCAAGTCGGGCATAGAATTCGTCTTCAATGACATCATCTTTCTCCTCTGTAGGAGCATGGCAGTTAACGAACCAAATGCTGAAGAACTTGAAGCGTCGAGTCGTTCGTTGATCGGTGTAATTTTCGTTACGAGTTGTTTGAACGTATCATATTTATATCAAATTATGTTCAATTAATTAAGTTAAATATAATTATATTAGGTTATATTAAATTACATTAAATTATGCAATTTATTATTTAAACTATCTTGTTTTAATAAAGAAATACACAAAATAATATTCGAAAATATTGTAAATTGAATACTTTTTATTGACTTTAGAAAGTATGCAGGAATATCACACATGTATTCTTTTTATACTGTGCCATTTCTGAACTATAATTCTTCTCTTCAATTGTTTGTTTTTCTGTATTTAATTGATGCTTTATTATTTCACAACTTATTTATTGGGTCCATAAAAATATTTTCAAATAGATAGAATTCGTCAATTAATCATATTTTTGTTTTGAGCTACAATTGAGAAAAACCCGCGTGTATTACCGAGAAAATATCCAAAAATGTCGACCCCAATCAGTCAGCAATCTGTTTTTTCAACAACTTATGCACATTGTTCTAGAATGCGACTCAATTACAAGCGAACAAGAAAAAATCGCCCCTAAAACACCGATCGAGTGAATGTTAATAGAATTTCACTTGTAAGCATGAGCTTAAAAATAGCTCCTCGTTCACAGAAAAAAAAACAACTGAAATTATTAATTACCTATCTTTTTGTACTCTTCTATTCCGTCATTGCATTTTGGTAACTTATACTTAACACTGAATGCGAGAAAAAAATACGAACGATCTTCGCGATCAAATGAAAAAGTTCGATTGATGTTCAAAGCTTTTTTGTCGAATTTTTTATTTTATTTTTTTTTTGTCATACCATCTTACTAAGTTCAATGGACGAAAATAATGAGTTATTACTGTAAAATGTTTTAGCGAAAAAAAAAATCGCAATCTCGATACACTCTTGACCAAAACAATTGACCAGAGCAAAACTCGTCTACTAGATCGCCACCATTGGATCACCGCAAAAAATCGATCGCGATAAGATGATCGCTTCAAAAGTTTAAGTGAGCTTAAGATCGCTGGCCGCCATTAGTCATAGACATAGTGGCGAATCGGAGAATGAAAAACGAGAAAAGAAAGAAATTAATAATAATGTCGCATCATAGTCGATATATTGGCGAACCACCGCATCGCTGCGCGACAAATTCGGCCCGTCCGGACAGCGCTGTCCACTCAGGTGGAGCCTAAATCGTCTACGCAATTGCCCGCGTAAATTCGAAATCCAACCTCTACATGGCGCACCATCGCACTGGAGCTGGAGTGGAGCGAAAACCTCCCAAATCCAACGGTTCTTGGAGTAAACACCACTACAGGCGCACCCGAAAGACCGGTTCCAATACACTGAAAATCGCCCGGGGGGCTATTTCTCTGCGCGAAACGACTGGGGATTGGACGGACTTAGCCGATTCGCTTGCGCTCTTAATCTCGAAGAGTTCCAGCTCTACAGATGCAAGAGAACGACAACGGCACGCTGTTAGTTAACAGCCACGCTAAGATTGCGCGATGTTAATTTTCGTAATTAGCATTGTTGTAATTTAATTAGACCGCATTAGCGCCACTTTCGCGGCCTCTCTTCGCACTTGTCGTCATTAAAAAGCGATAAGGCGCGGCCCTTTTCACAGGCGCCCCGTAAAACAAAAGACTTGGGTGGCCCGCTGCTGCCAAGCCAGTAACCCGATTTCTTAATTCTCGCATTCTTTTCAAATTATGAAATTTTCCTAAATTTTAATAAAAAAAAAAAAAATTGTTTTCCGAGTTATATCGCTTAGAATAAGAGGCGATTGAATTAGCTGTGGTTTTTGGCGGCATCGTAAAGCTATGCGCTTTACCGCATCATTAAATACGTCATAGAGTGATCACAAGAAAACTATTAACTTGTTAAGATGAAATTTATCTGGGAAGATTAAAAGTTAAAAGAAATGGCAAAGTTTTACTGCTAATAAGTAGCGATGTCACGACGGCTTCAATCTATTGTTAGCCTACTAACCTGCAGCTTCTGTTGGTCACATATCAGAGATATTCGAAGTGATTGGGAAAATATTTCAGTTTTGAATAATGGCTTGGAAATTTCGGAATTAATAACCGATTAGAAGAGGAATTAAGAAAAAAAAATAATACGACGGAGATTATGACGCTAGTTGCATTTGAATAGATTGATTCTTAAAAATTAAATTTCTGTTAATTTATTCGTTTCGTTTGCGTAGGACTTGCATTAACCTGGAATTTGTAGTCAGTTAAAATATTTTTTGATTGGTTTTTTCTGTTTTCTTTTAAACTGCTTTATTGACCATTAAATTACTGACGGTCCTTTATTTCTGTACAAGTATTTAAATTAGCTTTAATGTTTTCTATAGTTAAGAGTAAAGGAAATAGAAATTGATTGCAATCAAATACGACTGGACTAATAAATCAAAATTGGTTTGACTAAAATCGACCAAGGGGAAAAATTTTTTTATTAATTAGCTAAAATGTCTATTTCTTCATTAACAATATTAAATTAAAAAAATCGACATTTTAGTTGATATTTAAGAAAGAATTTTTTATGTATAGAGTGGACTAAAAACTTTTCTTGTATTATGCCGTCAGATGTATTTGAAGTCGATTATCTCTGGTAATACCAAACAGAATTTGAAAAATAAATTTTACGAGTAAAAATAAGTTTCCGTCGTTTGACAAAAGATGGGTCCACTAGAAGGTTATGTTGGAATCGTCAGATGAAAAACGTAATATCGTAAGTTTGCATATCTAGGTAACAACATAACCTTGAAGACTTGACTCCGTATCAGCATCAAATAATTTTGTTCGTGCGAAAATGTCAAGTTTTGTGCCGAATAAACGTCCTTTGCGGGAACTTTTGATTTACTTCTTTAATTTGCAGAAATCTGCAGTTGAGGCGATCGATTGGTTGTAGAAGAATATGGTGATACTGCCTTAAAGGGTTTACTGACTTGACCGTTTTCCAATACTAAATGCGGTAACATTTTCTTGGGAACGCCTTGACCGATTTTAATAAGAGTGGAATTTCAAAAATATTCAAATCTAAGTCACTGATAAACTGTGAAAGCTTAAAATTTTTTCATTTTGTTTAAAAAAAAAACTTATTTATAAGAAACTATTTGAAATTTCCTCTGTACTTTTGTTAGCTAGTACTGCTACCTATCGACAAAAAAAAAATTAGACTGATATCTGTTATCATTTACATGAAACATGTACCAATGTGGATAAAAATGTGAAAATAAAAACTTTTCAGGAGAATAAATAAAGTAACAGACTAACTTTGAATTATATTTTTGACTACTTTATTCATCCGGAAAATCTGCGGTTTGTTTTATTTACTGTTAAATTGAATGAAGAATGATAATCAGCAAAAAAAAAATAACGGTTTTTGTTCAGTAACCCCCTTAAGTGAGAGAATTTGTTGTGAGTAGTTTCAAAAGTTTAAAAACGGTGAGTTTGACGTGGAAGACAAAGAGCGTCGTGGCAGGCCGAAAGTGTCCGAAGACACGGAATTTGAAGCATTATTGGAGGAAAATTTGTGCCAAACGCAAGAAGAACTTGGAACTTGCGCTGCATTAGAAGTGACTCAACAAGCAATTTCGCATCGCTTAAAATCGTTGCAAATGATTCAAAACAAGGAAATTGGATTTCATATGAACTGAACCCGAAAGACAATGAACGCCGATTTTGCATGTGTGAAATGCTGCTTGCCAGGCATAAAAGAAATGTATTTTTGCATCGTATAGTCACTGGTGATAATAAATGGATCCACTACGGTAACCAAAAAAAAAAAAAAAAAGAAAATTATGAGGTCCACTTGGTCACGCTTCAACATTGACAGCCAAACCGAATTTTCATGGAAAAAAATCATACTGTGTATTTGGTGGGATCAACTTGGTGTCGTGTATTATGAGTTGCTCAAACCGGGTGAAACCATTATTGGAGCTCTCTACTCAATCAATCAATCAAATTCCTGCTAAGACCCCCTATAGGGGCATAGGACAGAAACAACTCTCTTCCACAAGGCGCGATCCTGAGCATCGGCCTTAAGCTGTTGCCAGGACTTGTTTATTCCTCTGGCTTCCTGCTCAACTGCTCGCTTTCATGTGTTACATGGTCGACCAACCCGACGTCTTCTTTGAGGATTATAATCCAGAGCCAGTTTGGCGATGTTTTGCTCTGGTTTCCTCAAAGTATGACCGATCCACTGCCACTTCCATCTTTGAATCTCAATACCTATTTTAGTCTGGCCAGTTGTACTCCAAAGTTCATCGTTGGCCAGAATATTCTTAAAATGCGTCGGAGGCATTGGTTCATGAAAGTCTGTAGTTTCTTGGTAAGTCGAACGGTCACTTTTCACATAGTACAACTATATAACAACACGGATTTGACGCATGCGTCAAAAACTCGCAGATTCGCGCGAAGGGAGATCTCTCTTAACCTCCAGAAAGGGAAAAGTATACCGAAGGCCTGACGAGCTTTATTTATCCGAGCCTAAACTTCCTTTTTGGCTCCACCATCCATGCTGACAATGCTTCCGAGATAGCGAAAGTCTTGCATCTCTTCCACATCCTGTTCGTTAAGAACAATCGGTGTGCTTGCGTTCGAACCCATGTGCATGTACTTAGTTTTACGCACATTTATTTTCAGTGCTGCCTCTTTGCATTTAAAATGCACGAGATAACATTTGACTCTAAGTCCGAACGGTTATGTGCACACACGTTATCAGCATAATCAAAGATGTTAAATAGTCTCCATTGAAGACCTTTACCTTCCAGTACAGCTTTCAAGATATCATTGATTACCGCCAGAAACAGGGCAGGTGATAATATGCAGCCTTGTCTGACACCCGTTCGCACAGGGAAGCTTTCGGACAGCTCTCCTCTATGCAAGATGTGACACCTTGCATCTTCGTAGGATTCTTTAATCATAGCTATGACCTTATCTGGAATACTTCTCCTATGCAAAGCATTCCATATGTAACCTCGTTTAACGCTGTCGAAAGCCTTCTCGAAGTCCACAAACATGAGATGTAGTGGCGAACCCATTTCGGCTGACTGCTCTAATATTATCCGTAGGATATTTATGTGGTCGGTACAAGGCGGTACAAGACGGCCCTTTAAGGAATCCAGCCTAATGAACTTCGAGAGTGCTCTCGACGACGTCACTAATCCTATTGAGAGTTACCTTAGCCATAATTTTTTATACGGCAGTAAGAAGACATATACCACGCCAATTGCCACAATCCCGAAGGTCGCCCTTCTTCAGAATTTTCACAATGACACCCTCCTTCCATTCAGTCGGATATCTTCCTTCATTCCACACCTCAGTAAGGAGTGGGAAGAGTATATCGGCTGTTATTTCCGGGTCCGCTTTGAGGAGTTCGGTTGGTAGTCCGTCTATACCTGGAGCTTTCCTTCCCGCCATTGACCGAATGGCGGAAACTATCTCTTCCGTATCTGGGGGATCGTCCCTAATAGAGGATTGTTGCGGTTGGATGTTTGGTAGTAGTTCTGTTTCTGGAATATCTTCCTCTGACAAGATGTTTAAAATATCAGAGAAGTATTCCTTCCATCGCCGCAACTGGTGTTCACTCATATTAAGGAGAGTTCCGTTGACATCTCTCACCAAGTGGTTGGCGGTGAAATTCCTGTTCGTCAACTGTTTCATGATTTTGAATAGTGAACCCATATCCCCAAGGTAAGCCGCAGATTCTGCCTTGTTTGCTAGATCTTCAATGGCCTTTCTCTTGTCGCGTTTAACAGCCTTTTTAAGCTGTATATGAGCATCGCGGTAGTTCTGCCTCAGGTCTGGCGTTCGTTGGTTGACATCGGGTTTATTTATTTATTTATTTATTAATCGCTTTGAACAAAAAATATAACATTTTCAATTATACAAAAGCAAAAATACGAGAGCAGTGATAATAAGATTTCAAACATTAAAGATTATAGTTTTTACTCTATTTTTAAATAAAACAAAAGAAGTAGTTAAAGATCCAAGTTGAAGTTGATCGTGGTTCCTTTGCATTTTCAACATCGGGGAATGGTAGTAAATATCGAGTGAGGCTCGAGGAAGATAGAAAATATCTGAATTCCTGGTTGAGACTGTTGCGTGCCGGAAATTCAGGTCGTTACAGAGGTAGGTATTAAGCAAGTAGTTGTAAAGTTTATAGAGGAAGCAAGCATCAAGAAAAGCCCGTCGTAGATGCAAAGGTTGAAGTTGAAGTGCTATAAGTCTATCATTGTAGCTGATATGAGGCTTTTTTAGTCTGTAGAAAAGGGTGCGAGTAAATTTACGCTGGACGGATTCGACGGCCGTAACATGGCAAGCATGGTGAGGGTTCCATACAATAGAGCAGTATTCTAAGACACCACGGACGAGAGTGGAAAATAACAAGGCTGCTGCTCTTGGACGGTTAAACTGGACTGTCGTACGGAGGACGAACCCAGCAAGTCTGTATGCCTTCTTTGTAATCTGAGAATAATGATTAACGAATTTAAGCTTGCGATCGAAAGTCACTCCTAGATCCTTTATTGTAGATACTGCTACAAGGGTGGTTCCGTTAATAGAGTAAGTGAGGACAGGAGAGGTAGTCTTATACGAAAATTCCATAGCAAAACACTTCTCAATGTTCAGACAAATATCATTGTTATAACACCAACTGGACAAAGTCGACAAGTCAGTCTGGAGGTCCAAGCAGTCAGAATAAGAAGAAATTTCACGGAACATTTTGAGGTCGTCTGCGTATAAGAGACAATTTGATGATAGGAATTGGGGCAGATCGTTAATGAAGAGCGTAAATAGCAGTGGACCAAGAATAGATCCCTGTGGAACACCAGAGTTAGAGAGAAACTAAGCTGAAGAATGTCCATTGAACGTTATTCGCAGACGACGATCAGTGAGGTAAGAATCAAACCAATTCAGGAGAGAGCCAGTGACACCGTACCTATCAAGTTTTGCTATAAGAATTTTTCTATTGACAGTATCAAAGGCTTTCGAAAAATCAGTGTATATGGCATGAACAGTGTTGTGTTGATCTAAGGATTGTGCTACGAAGTCAGTGAATTCACATAAATTCGTGGTAGTTGACCTTCCTTTAACGAATCCATGCTGGACGGGTGATATTAAATGATTAAGTTTCTCCCAGACCGCATTGTGGACTAATCTTTCAAAAAGTTTACCGAAGCAGTTTAAGGTAGAAATTGGGCGATAGTTGGCCACATTTTCGGTGTCTCCTTTCTTTAAAATGGGAACAACATTAGCTAACTTCCAGCAAGCAGGAAAACAGCCTTCCTCAAGTGATTTATTGAACAAAAGAGAAAGCGGCACCGAGATCTCCGAAGAGGCAAATTTTACAAAGAGATTAGGAATCCCATCAGGACCGCCACTAGTCTTTGGATTTAGGGAGTTGATAATAGAGATAACATCACTCTCGCTGAAGGACAACTCACTTATGTGGTTCTGTGGTGGGATAAAAAAGTCATATGACAGGTCTTTGTTGGAAAACGTAAACACAGAGGAAAAGTATTTGACAAAAAGCTCACACATTTCATGCGGAGTGGAAGTTGTAATATCCCCAAACTTAAGTTGGGAAGGAAAATAATGCTTTTTGCTACGCTTTCTAACGTGTGACCAGAATGGTTTGGTATCACTACGTTACAGAGACTCCTCAAGCTGAGAAATGTATTCAGAGAAAGCTTTCTTGATAGCCGATTTCACCTGTTTACGCTGGGAGGAAAACATATTATAATCAGATAAGAGGGAAGTACGCTTATACTTTTTATGTAGAAGTTTTTTCTTATGAAGAGCTTTAATATCCGAGTGGGTAAACCATTCTGGGTATTCTTGTTTAGAAGTCCCTCGATAGGGAACATTCCGATGAATTATGTCCTCAAGAATTAAATAAAGTTGAGTAGATGATTCATTAGAGCTTTTGTTATTAAAGAGTTCGACCCAATCGACATTACTAATTTCACGACAGATTTGTTCATAATTGCCCTTATAGTAGTTATATTTTTTGATCGCACTATTAAGAGAGGGATTCGATAATTCAATCAACACATTAATCTGGAGAGGAGGATGATAAGGGTCGGGTGGCACTAATCCAATGGTGGTGACAACACTGATTTGGGAATCACTAACATTGGACAAAATTAGGTCTAAAATCTTACCACGATGATTAGTGTATTTATTATGTTGAGTTAACGAACTTAGGCTCATAAAATGATCGACACATAAGTCTGCGGTAGACAAAGGCAGTGCAGGGCGTGTCCAATCTGCATTCCACTTTAAGTCAGGAAGATTGAAGTCCCCACAAATAAGAAAAGTGGAGTTAGGACCAGCAGAGTTGGCGAAATCAGAAAGGTTGTCAAAGAACTTATCGATAGTTCCCACATCGCAGCAGCATGGGATATAAACACAACAAATATAGAGGTATCGACCACGAGAGACCTTAATTTTAAGAAGATGCTCAATAGGAAAAGCATCGAAGTTGGAACAACGTGACGATGGCAAGGTGTTTTTAACGACAATGAGTACTCCACCTCCGTCCTTTTTGATCGAGCGTAGAAGATCACGGTCATGCCTAAAAACTGTGTAGCAAATTGGGGAAAATTCGGAGTCAAGCACAGAAGGGTTCAACCAGGATTCAGTAACACATAGAACGTCAGGCATACTTTCAAGAGTGGACACTAGGAAGTCATTCAACTTGGTTCTGAGACCATGTACATTTTGATAAAGAATTGTAAGATTCGATAAATTATTAATGAGTGAGGTAGAACTACAGCCAACGCTAGATGTATAGATGAGTTCACTCGAAATTGACGGGTTGTTTACATGCAAACCTGTAAGATTTACATATGTTTCCGCTGTTTGGATCCCCGACGAAAATTCCGCTGAGAGCTATTCCTCGGTAGAAACTCCAGAACGATAACACCAGGAGGCCAAAAGTTAGCAGAGTCGGCAATAGTTAGGTTAGCTGGTAAACATACTTTAAAGGATGCTATAATTTTGTCCGGAAGATTTTCTTGTGTCAGCTTACTACAGCTGAGGATTGCTGGAATGTAGAGAGATGATTGCCAATTTGGCTTTTTTCCGATTGCCAACCTTGTCCCTTGTGTCTTGCGACATCCAGGGTTTCTCACCGCTTTGCACATATCCCACAGATCCTTCAGCACTAGTTTGAAAAGTGTTTCTGGTTGCCTCCCAATTGGCGTACAGTGTGCGCATTTCATGTTCACCCAATGTGGATGACTTTTCGCGTAGAATAGTGGTGTATCCGCGTTTTTTGCTGGGCTCCCTGAGTTTATCCACATTAAGCTTGCGCTTCATTTGAAGAATTTGTGGTCATCGGATAGCTGCTGTAGACAAACTCAAGCAGGCAACCATCAAGTGGTGATCGCTCCCCACGTCAGCTCGCTCCAAGTTTCGCTCTCACATCGAGGAGACATCTTCTCCATCGGCGACTTAAAGCCAAATGGTTGATCTGGTTCTGAGTAGCACCATCAGGGGAAACCCAAGATGTTGTATTATGACTCTTGTGTGGAAAAAGGGTCCCCCCGATGACCATTTGCCGAGTACTACAAAACTCCACAAATAATTCGCTGTTTTCGGGTTTCTTAATCCAAGGTCGTGACGTGTCGACCCAAGGGTCACCATGCCTCCCCATGACGTGTTCTAGTCCAGTGTTATCTGATCCAACCTGAGCGTTCATATCTCCTGAGATGGTAATAATTTCACCTCTTGGAACACGTTCGAAGGAGCACTCAGTTGGCTATAAAACTCCTCTTTGTCACCAGATGTTGCGGTATTAGTTGGTGCGTAGCACTGCAGAATTGTGACGTTACCGTAGAATCAGTCCGTATACAAGGCGCTGTATCCATCTCTTGTATCAGTTAGAATTTAAGATCACGGGTGATGAGCCCATGATCCAGTGAAAGTCCATTTGCCATTTTTAGGGCAAGCAGGACTGGGTATGGGTGAGTTCTACAGACCCCATCCCACAGGGGGATAGTTAGCTCAGGTCCGTGGAGTCTCCAAAAATAGTTGTATGAATTGATAAAACCTCATCCTACAACTACCCCCTTGCGGGGTGCTCTCTTCTGAGCACATTTAATGAGAATGAGCAGAGCACTCAAGGAAAAACGCGCCTATTACTATACGACAAAATTATTCTCCTATATGTTAATGCTCGTCCGCATGTTGCGTTGCCGGTCAAAACCTATTTGGAAACACTTAATTGGGAAGTCCTAGTGGATATGCTTAGCCAGGGTAACAACAGCGATGTCGTCAGCGAACCCGATTAATTTTACTCCTTGCGGCAACGATAGTCGAAGAACTCCATCGTACATAATATTCCAAAGGAGAGGACTCAGTACAGATCCTTGTGGGACTCCCGCTGTGATGTTGAAGTACCTTAACCCCTCATCAGTTTGGTACCTCAACTTTCTGTTGGTGAAGTAATTTGCAATTATTCTCAACATGTAGTGTGGTGTATCCATCCTGACTAACGATCTGCTTATGAGTGACCAATCTGCAGAGTTATAGGCATTTTTAATGTCCAGTGTCATTACTGCACAATATTTGTTTGTCCCTCATCGCCATTTTTCTCCTTGGTTCGCCCCTGCTGCAGTATCGACTACCACTTTTATGGCGTCAACAGTTGAACGCGATTGCCTAAATCCGAACTGGTGGTCTGACAGTGCTCTTTTCTCCTCTGCTAGTACGAGCAGTCTGTTGTTAATAATTCGCTCAAGGATCTTTCCCAACGTATCAAGTAAACATATTAGGCGATATGACGATGGTTCTCCAGGAGGCTTGTTTCCTTTTGGTAGAAGTACCAAATGTTCGAGCTTCCATGGCTCAGGAAAGACTCCTTCTTCGAAACACTTTTGCATAGTTATTATAAAGATGTCGGACCTCTTTTGAACAGCAACTTTAATTGCCATTTTTGCCATCGGGTGCAGGTGCCTTGTTGTTTCCCATCCTTCAGCATGCCTCAAATAGTTCCTCCGACGTAATTGCAGGGATAGACTCTATGCTGATCTCTCTGGATATGTTACAAATAGTAGATGGCCTTTGGGGGAACAGGTGCTATACTATTGATCTTAGCATTATCGGCCAAGTTATTTGTGGTGTCATCATCATCATATATGCTATACCCCAGGGATTTATATCCGCTTCGTTACAGAGATTTTTGAAACAAATTGCCTTACTCTGTTTTATCGCCTTGTTTAGATCTCGTCTTGCCACTTTGAAAGTGTTTAATCGGTCCTAAAAGTCTACTCTTCCCCTTGATTGCTGTACTTTGCGTCGGCTTGTAATTTCGCCCTGAGTGTTTTTATTTCCACGTTCCACCAGTATCATGGTGCACCTCTTCCACTAGCTGTCCTTCTGGGCATCGCTGCATCGCACGCTGTGATGATAGTGCGGGTGGGTTGCTAAGCAAGGATCTTTGCTGTTTCGCTTCGATTTGTGACGTCGGTGTTCATAATTTCTTCGAACATGTCCTTGCCGAAGAGTTTATCTTTCCATTTGGGCCTGTTAATTTCGGTCGAAAAAATTGTTGTTGTATCTCATGAGCTGTTGAAACCGAACCACGGAAGATCACTGTTGGCTAGAATTGATGCATTTGAGCCGAGCGTTGAAGATAAATGACCACAGTACCAGAAGAGACACGACAAAGTGATTTTGCTGCACGGCAACGCTCGGTCACATGTTGCTCGCGTTGTGAAAACCTACCTGGAAACACTGAAATGGGGCATCCCACCCCATCCGCCGTATTCAACAGACATTGCCCCTTCCGACTACCATCTATTTCAATCGATGACACTTGCCCTGGCTGAGCAACACTTCCATTCTTACGAAAAATTGAGCCGATTTCTGGATTGGCTCAAAAGAAGAGCAGTTTTTTCGACACTGAATCTGTATGCTGCCAAAAAGATGTGAAAAGTTGTTGCTAACAATTGGCATTTCTTCGAATATTAAATATTTAATCATTTTTGCAAAATAATGGCTTGAATTTGAAAAGATGACGGTTTTTAATTTGCACTCCCAATATTAACTTTAAGTGTTTTCTTTCTTGTTTCAGGGAAAAAATGACATTAACATTTGAAACACAGTCGGTGCAATTTTCATCTTCCAACTCGTCATCCTCCTCCTCGGTATAGATTTTTCAACTCACGACTCCTTATTCTTCTGAAAAAGGAATCGCCTGGTATATAATAATAATACCAAAGGCCTGAAAATTGTGAAATCACTGGTAATCCTTTCGCTTCTTATTGATTCATACTATAAATGAAGCGAGGACAGTTTCCTTTGCTGGGATTATAAAATTTCTTGGAAAATAAATATTCCTGTTGCACGCGAGTTATTCCAACTACGGATACCGACGAAATTTTTCTTCTATGGCACCACAGCCAAAGTCGCGCCTTGGCCTCCTAATTTTCAGGTTCCTTAACATTTTCATTACTTTTTGTGGAAGGGTTGTTAGCTCTTCGCACAACCCTCAACCTGCGAATTTTTAATTTTTGTAAATTGAAGTAACCAAGGAATATCCAAGCAAGCAGTGGAAGTTTTCTGGAATTACGCGTTGACCGGGATTTGAACTTATGACCTTCACATTGTAAACCAACACGCTACGAACTAGGCTACACCGACGAAATTATCTCGCCAAAACTTAGTCAACTAGATCATGTGACTTCAAATATATGCAAAGTTCTTGCTTATTATTATGGATATTTTTTACAACTTAAAATTGAATTGTATCAAGGTAGAAGATGAGGCTATGAGACCGGTAAACTAACCGAAAGTTAAGTAAGTTTTCGCTAATATGGAAAAAAAATTTCAGCTCGATAGCTGAAAGCGTTCGAGAGTTGTCGTTTTGTTGGACCGGCGAATACTCGAAATTGAGTTCTCCTTCTAACACTTTCCATGGAAATTTTCTATATTTTTGGAATTCGAAAAAAGCTATCTTTCTTCTAACATTATTATGGCTAAGAACAATTTTGAAAAACAGTTTCGAAATTATTAAAATTTTTTCGTTCTCTATACCACCGCCCATACAAATGCGATAAGTCTAGAATCGAACTAATATCGAACTTTTCATAAAATATATGATTTAAAATATCTAATAATTCGGGCGCAATTTTTTAATTTTTTGGGAGAAGTTTTTGATAAGTAGTAAGCCATGTTAAGGTGGTATTAGTTAGATAAATGGACACTTGAGTTGAATTTTTTTGGGCAACAATAAAAATTCCTATACTCATGGCAATTCATTACGAGATTTATTTCGTAGTTTACCAAACGTTAGATTAAACATAATAAAGACTCAAATTTTGTCTACAATATAAAGATACACGTTCTTAATTCATTAACTTGATAAAAATTTATAAAAAACAACAGCGCAAAATTTTTCGATCTTAATTCGACAATAAACACCTCGTTCATAGTTCAATTCATATGCGAATTTCAAATTTTTTCTTGTAGGTATATCAAGCTACAAGATAGAAACAAGTTTTCTTACTTAAATCAACTAATGGACCTTAGATTTTTTTTTCTCAAATATACAGCTAGAGATGCTTCTGCCTTTGGTGATCGATTCAAAAGCAATAAAAGATTGTGATGACCCGTCAACAACATCGACAACAACCAGTTTCACCAAATCAATTCGTCATCAAAACTACAGATAGGTTTATCTGGTTATCACAAAAAAATGAAATGCTATAAATCTATGAAACCTATAAAAAAGCTCTGCACATATCAAATACATACTTGACATTGAATGAAAACATCCACAGCTAATACCAAAGACCAGGATGTGAATTACTCGAAGAAAAAAAATTCCACTTTAGGTGAAAGCGTTCACTACGTAGTCCGAAATAACACCACCGAGAAAAAAAAAATCAATTCAGCTTTTATGACTTAGAGTTCAATTCCAAACACACTTAAACTCGAACTTCGCATATATCTACCCGGCCGCGACCCATTTCTTCGTTCGTAGCCATTAATCGAGATCAAATAAAATCGTTATTTCGTCGTCGTCGTTTTTTTTTCCGCTTCGTTTTTCACCTCAGTTCTGATCAATTTCTTCGCAATGACCAAACTCTTGCTCCACATTTTAAATATGTAAAATACTCGTACGTACAAGAGCTATAAAGCTCTTGTTGCATAAAACTCCTCCGGGCCAGGCTGGTGCGGTTTGTATATACTCCAAATTAACTAACTCTTAAAAGCAGATATGATGGTGGCCGCGCTGTCTCATGCATACTCCTAACTTAGGACGCTGAACGAGCATATCTCAAAAAATTTTCGTATGTTTTCAAAATACTGCGCATTCAAGGCACACACTGTGCAAAAAAATAAAATAAACGAATAAAATAAAACTAAAACCTTTTAAAGTGGAAAATATACGATTTTTTAGATACGAATAGCGAGCAGGAGAGAGAAATTGCAACGTAAAACGCATAGTCATGGTATGACCTCGTTTTTTTTTTCTTCATTCAAACAATGACTAAAATTCGAAAATTTCAATTAAAAAAAAAAAACATTTTTAAGGGGTTTGGTCTTAGTCCGAACATATTTCCGGAGTCTTTGATTTTGTTTTTGCATTCTTGCTGTTTGGATTAACATTTTTTTCTTAAGATGAATTTCCGAATAAAAGCAAGAATCTTGAACAATATCCGAAAATTTTTTCGGACTAACATTTTATTCGACAGATTTTTTTTTCAGACAAAAAACCAACTTGAACTTAGCATGAACACTATTTGAAGTTCTGTCCGTTATTTTTTTTTTTTCATTTTTCACAACTATCCATCAACTTAAGTATACGGGGCATCATATCAAATTATCGATCTGCAAGTAATCTAACGCCATTCTACATGATACTTGTCCACCACTTAAGACTTCTTTCAAGTTGGGATATTCGAGGCAAAACATAAAATTACACCCGCAAAAACGAACCACTCCGAAAAAAAAAAACTTAAGCATAAGACTTATCAAAGGCATTACACCGGGTCTTAATCTCCCAGAACCATTCGGAGATGATCAAGCAGAAGCCTTTATATCCCGTTGTACAGGGTGGCAATTGCTAATCCAAAAATATTTTGAAGATCGATCTGTAAAAATTACAAAGCCGCAAAAAAAAAACTCCAACATAAAAAGATATCTCCAAGATCTCGAGGATCACCTTAAGAATGACCACCACCACCAATAAAAAAACAACAAGCTTTTTTTGCCATTAGAGATGGGCGCGATCACAAAAAAAAAACGTAAAACTCATCATCATGGCGTTCATATGATGGTATGCTATATCTGAAGTTCGTCGATCTTTTCGGCACAGACCAATACTCCGAAAATGTTCGCAAAATAATTCGTAACTGAGTCGAGTCCGATCAAAAGAATAAGAAGAAGAAAAAAGATTTCGATAAAATTACAAATCGCCAGATATAATTTCGGAGTTGAGTCGAAATTTTCGGAATTCACTCCGAATTTTCGGTAAATAACATTTTTCTGTTAAAAAGTATTTCAGAAATGAAGTGAAAAAGCTTTTTAGTCATAGCCATCGTTAGTCTAAGATAGTTGCAACAAAAGATGATTTATCCTAAGAGTAAATCCGACTATGTTGAAGAGATACAGAAGAGACAACACACACAAAAGATCTTCAGCTTAAGCTAGATTGCCGGTTTTGTTGTACAACAGCGGATCGGGTCTCCTCTAGCTTGATCGTAGCGTTTCGAGAAAAACTCTGAAATCTTTTAAGACGTCGAGGAGGACGACGACGACTATGTTTCAGATTAAACGGTTCTAGTTGTACTTTTACTAATACTACAGTCGTTAACTGGTCTTATGTGCAGAGTATCGTTTTTTTTTTTCTTCTTCTTCTCCGCAGCTTTAACATTTTGATAAAGCCGGTGTGTGGTAAGACGACAACTACGAGATTCAGTTCTTGTATTTTTCTCGTTTTCTTCAGGTTAGTGCTGCTGCTGTTAGTGCTGCTAAGATGTTGATGTTGTTATTTAAAAAAAGTTTTCGTATAAAGTTGAATGTATATATGGCTGCTCGATCTCTTCGTATGTAGTTATGTATGGATTTGTCTTGAAGAAAAAATAAAAAAAAAACTGCGATTGAAGCAAAAATACAGCACCAACCAGCACCAGCACTGTATTACTCGGTCAGTCGGTCTAGAGGTACCTTAGCTGTACAATCCTCTCGCAGTCTATGTACGTCTTTCTGACTTCTTGGGTGATACCCTCTTTTTTGTATTTTTATTATTTTGTTTCGTTTTTGTTTTTGTTTTTTTTAAATTCACAACCATTTCGTGCTTTAATTTCTGCATAATTTCCTTATTTCGTGGTCGGGTTTAAATTTTTTTTCCGGTATTTAATTTGAAGTTTTCGGTTTTTGTTTTTTGTGATTTTAACGAAAATTTTGATTAAAAACGATTTAATCTTCATTAAAAAAAAATATATAAAATAAAATC
This sequence comes from Chorisops tibialis, assembly GCA_963669355.1. Taxonomy (NCBI): domain Eukaryota; kingdom Metazoa; phylum Arthropoda; class Insecta; order Diptera; family Stratiomyidae; genus Chorisops; species Chorisops tibialis. The sequence continues at coordinate 10,099,899 of OY770262.1, read as the reverse complement.
ATGGTATACGACAATTTTCGGTAGTGCGTTTCTGTTACGATCGTAAAGGCTAAGGATTTATACGAGCCATATCAACCCGGAAGTGGGTGTAGTTCAGAAATTTTTAGTTTCCAGTGCTAATAAAAGTTAAAAAAAAAAACAAGTGTAATTTACTGAATTTAAAATCATTGTTATTGGTTTAAACTAGAAGATGTTTTGTGTGAGTTAAACATATTTAAAAAAAATAATTAAATAGTGTAGTGAAGTTTTTTTTATACATTTCTATATTTTCAAAAAGAATTAAAATTGAGTTTTCCGTGTTTTATTAAAAAAAAAATCCAATCAAGTTGCAGTTCAACAGTTTCGGATTTAAATAAATTTAAAAAAAAAATAAATATATCTAAAACTTGAGACGGTCTCATCCATGGATTAATTACATCATTGAAAATTATTTCTTGAATTCTTTGTGGAAGGAAATTCCCGATTTTATAACGATTTAGTGCGGTAAGTTGAACGATTTTTCCAACAATCTTCATTACTACAATTTTCTGTATTATTGTGATAAAGATGTGGATGAAGATAGAAGCAGCGTACTGCAACATTTGCAAAGTGTCTTTCGTGGAAACAAGAAGTCGATCATTAGTGTCGATCGAATTTATGTAAATCGACTTTCAACGATGACTTGGGTTGGAAACGAAAGACTTAAGCGAGAAACTCGATTTAATATTTTTTTTTATTCGATGATGCACTCGCGCTGCAATGAAGGAAGCTTGAATTTTCATTTTTCTTCGGTTACTGTTGTTGTTTTCTTCTTGGAATATACCGGCGGCAAATTTTCAGAATAAATTTGTTTTTAATGAAATTAACAGGAAATAATTTCCATAATAAATTTTTGGGCGGATTTTTTTTCGGTTGATTAATACGGTAGCAGTATTTTGTAGTATTATGCTGTTCGGGATGTATTTTGGGGAGAATAAAGTTATTAGTTGATGGTAAATCACATTTTTGGGGAATAATAATAATTAAGCTACTTTGAAATTGTTGCTGGGGTTTTGCGATTATTGAAGAAAAATCTTTTTATCAATCAATCGGAAATGGAGAATAGGAGTCATAATTACAAGTAATCATTCTTTTGGTTTAGATAATTTATTTATTTTGGTTTTCGCTGTAGATCAAATCGGATCCTGTTTCTGTGACCTCTAGGTTCCTTAGCTTTTATTTTGATTTTGCGGAAGGATTGGTCGAAGCCCTATTTTCGAATATTTTTATTTTTGCTGATTAAGGTGGCAAAGATATACCCACACAAGAAATATGCTGGAATTACTTATGCATCGGCCGACATTAGATGACACGTCTTTTGCTATAGGATCGTTCCAGGAATTAAAATTCTCAGAACCATTTATGCAAACAAATTTTCTGAAACCTGACAGTTAGCACGGCTAGTGCTGGCATTGAAGAAGGACTATGTTTTCTTGATTTAGTTAGCTATTTAACTCAGAAGCAAATTTTCATTTCATTTGGATGGTTTGGAATTTTCAAGAAACTTTGTACATTGAAGCGGAATCTAATTCTAGTTTGTCTATTTTAGTTTATATTAATTTCGTTTTGTACGCAACTAAGATTGGAAAATAAATACACACTCATAAATATGGTTTGAGTAGTTCAAAAAAGTTGATAAATTTTTTTTTTAAAAATAACATGCACCTACCCATTTTGTCTTCTATTTCCATTGCGTAATGTTCTAAACATTGATAACATTCTTAGCATCATTTGTAACTTCCAAATATTTAAAGATATCAAAAATAAGTTTTTGAAAAGCACTCTCGGTGAGACCCAGCAAGAAGTCATTCCACTTTGTAGATTCACGTATAGTAGGCAATACCATTATTTCTACATTGGCATTAAGTTCTTCAATTCTTTGTCATATTGTGAAACGATAATTATGTCATTTTTATGAAAAGATTTAAGCAAATGTAAAAAACAATTAGTCAGAGAAAGGATTCGAAATTTCATATTACATATATATACGGATTAATCTGGTGTATTATATAGTTGTGGTATCGATTTACATTATATTAATAACACAGTAAATTTTATATTATTTATCGTAGATAGCTGTCGTCTTCGGCAATCCTTATTTGTCGGTACATTTTTTTCACTTCTGCGAAATACACGATTTTGCGCGTTCTACAACGTAATAGTATGGAAACCAATTCTTCTTGTAATTTAGGACCAGGATTAATAAATCATTATGGCTGGCTCCAGTACTTGTTTTGGCAGATGCGTCAAACACTACGTGAAGTTTCGTTGTTGTACTTTCGTCTTTGATTACTGCATGGTGTGGCATGTAGTACGGCTCATTGTTCGATTCAACTGGCGCTACTTCGACCAATTCCATTTGCTTTAAATTTATATATTGTAAAAAAAATTTTGTATATTCTTCTTTTAGCTCAGGATTTGCTTCAAGTCGTTTTTCGAAGCTTCTGGCTCGTCGTAGAGTTGATAAAACTCAAGTTGTATCTTATTCGCCATTCCGTTCCTTCCTTCACAGGTCCCAAAATTCTTCGGAGGACCTTTCTTTCAAATGCGTTAACTGCTTTTTCGGAAGTTCACGTTAATGTCCACGTCTCGCTGCCATAACAGAGCACAGGTCGTATAATAGTTTTATATATCCGCAGCTTATTGTTCCTGTGCACTTTCTTCGATTTCATTATTGAAAGTAACGAATAATACGTCTTATTTGCTAGTACCTTGTCAAGTCATAAATATTGGTACACAGAAAAATCGACGCCAAATGAAAACAAATTAATATTTTTCAAAACTTTTTTTTTTCTTTTTATTGGGTTATTCAATGGCTACAAATCTTAGAACAACTTATTCGAAATGACTTCCATTTGCCTTCCAGCACGACTTGAGACGATCTGGCCACGCATCGATCGCGAGACGCACTTCATGCATGGGGAAATTGTCCACTGCATGGACAAGGGCTCGTTTCAACGACTCAATATTTTGGTGTCGAGTAGAGCAAGCCATGCCCTCTAATACGGACCACAACTTGTAATCCAACGGGTTGAGGTCTGGGCTACCAGCTGGTCAATCATCCGTTGATATGAAGTCCGAACGTTGTTTGTGAGCCACAGTTGAGTCGTTTTTGCATTGTGAGCTGGAGCAAAGTCTTGCTCGAAAGTCCACGGCTTGTTGGCGAATATTGATTGGTTGAGAGGCTTCACAATGGGTTCCAAGACGGTCGATTATTACACTTTGGCCAATGTTTTCACTCCTTTCTCGCAAAAATGGATCTTGGTAACGTCATCGTAGCTCACTCTCCACCATACCATTACAGACGCGGGTAGGTGACCTCTTTGGACCCGCGGGATGAGTTGGGATGCTTCTCTGGGTGACCGAGCATACACACGGTCGATCTGTTTATTGAACGATCCTTCTACGGTGAAGATTTTCTCGTCAGTAAAGAGAATTTGTCTGTCAGCGTTCTTCGCGTACCGGCAGCGTAACGCTTTCGATTTTCGCTTGCGTTATTCCTTCAATGCGGCCGTGAGCAGGTGTCCAATGTGTCGCTTGTACGCGCTGCGTCCCAAATCTTCTTTGGTAATGCGAGACATGGATTTTTGCGAAATTTGCATTTCCCGCGACAAGATTTTCTGTTTTCGCAGCGGTTGTCGGTCGATTCGTTTCTTCACGGCTTTGGTCGCTTTCGGAGTTCCCACAGTGCGCGGACGGCCGGATCTTTGACGGTCTCGTACTCCACCAGTATCCTCAAGCAACTTCACAGCACGATACACAAATTTGTGAGTGATTCCAAGCGGTCGCAACGTCCGAAAGATATCGCCTTTTTCCATTTTGCATTTTAGTAGGCCAACTACAACAATATGATTTTCAATGTCGCTCCATTCCATCATTGTAAACAATTGATGCCAAAAACTTTTTACGTGGCAATAAAGCAGAAATGTCAACTGTCAAATCGCAGTCAAGAGTATTGCATTCGTAATGAATGCGTTTAGTTGTGTACCAACATTTATGACTTGATTAGGTATTATCCGTCGTTTGATTTCGTCTGTTTCATTACCGTCCTTTGCTTGATTAGCCCCAAGATATATGAAATTGTCCACACTCTTCAAATTATACTCCGTAATTGTTATGTTTTGTCAGATAGGCGCTCTTCTTTTTGTTTGCGTCATTACTTTTGTTTTGTTTTCGTTAATGCGCAACCCGACTTCTTTTGCGGCGGAGTCAAGATTGACAAATACCTCCTTAGCACTAGAGAAGGATCTTGCTAAGATGTTAATATTGTCAGCCTATGCTACTAGTTGGGTGGACTTGAATAGTAGTGTCCCGTTGGTGTCGACTGGGATTTTTCGGACGACATACTCTGGTGCCAAGTTGAAAAGCATGGGAGCTAGACCATCTCTCTGCTTTAAACCACATTCCGTTCGAAAGCTGGTTGTAGAATCGGTTTGTGTTCTCACTTGTGATTCAGTGTTCGTCATTGTGAGTCTTATTAGTCGGACTAGTTTTGGGGGAATTCAAAGTCAAGCATGATTTGGTACAGTACACTCTTGTCGATATTGTCGTATGCTTATTTAAAATCTACGAAGATTTAGTGCACGTCTGTGTTATATTCCCAGCATTTCTCAAGCACCTGTTTCACCGAGAATATCTGGTCTGTTGTAGATCCTCCGGTTCTGAATCCGCCTTGGTATTCGCCAATTATTTGATTCGTATAGTGCTTAAGACGACGTTCAATTATTTTTGTCAGCACTTTATAGGACGTACACAACAATGATATTCCTCTGTCATTCTCACAGTTCAGAGTTTGTCTCCTTTCTTGTAAATTGGACATATAATACTTTTTCGCCAATCATCGGGTATGATTTCCTCTGTCCAAATTTTGCATATCATGTTGTGCAGTATTTCAGCGACACAATTTTCACCAGTTTTTAGAGTTCAACCGGTATTTCGTCAATTCCCGGCGCTTTGTTTAGTTTTTGGTCACATAGGGCTGCTTTGATTTCAACAAGCGTGGGTACTGTCGATGATGGTTCATCTCCGTCAGTTGAGGCTTCAATTGAAATGTTGTCTGTCGTGATTGGTGCTAATGGGGTGGGATTCAGTAGATGTTCAAAGTAGGAAGCCCATCTCCTTTTGATTTCTTGTGTGTCGCAGATGATGTTGACCATTGCGTCTTTGCAGAGACTGGTTTTTAGCTTATATCCCTTTTTTAAGTCTTTTAATATTGCGTATGCGTCCCGCATTTTATTTTTTCTCATTTCGTCGTCCATTTTTTGTATTTTGTCATTATGGTACTTCCTTTGTTTTCGTTTGCAGGTCTTTTTCGCACATCGCCTAAGCTCGTCATATCGTTCTTTTTTGGCTCGAGTTGGTCGTTCAGTAAAAATTTTGTAAGCCTCGTTCTTTCTATTTATTGCATCGCGATATTCTTGGTCGAACCAATCATTATTTTTTCGCCGTGCTTGATATCCTAATTCCTCTTCTGCGGAGAATTTGATGCCGTCTCGTATTTTGATCCACGCATTCTCCACTGGCATATTTTGGATATTTTCATATATTGGTGTCAGGTGTTTATTACATTCTAACATGTAAGCTCCATCTACTGGAATAGACTTCTTATCGACCTCAAAAAAACTAATCCTACCACAAAAAAAACCAAGTGGAGGATATCCTGAAATTCAGAAAGAGCGATATTAGTACTCTAATCGGACTAATGACGGGGCACAGTGGAGTGAACCATCACCTCAATAATATGGGATTAGCTGAAACAGACATCTGTCGCCTCTGTCTCGAAGACTCAGAAACGACAATACATATCCTATGCCACTGTGAAGAAGTGGCAAGGTAAAGGCATAATCTTCTTGGGAAAGGTTTTCTTTCCACCGAGGAACTGGCCAACATGGTTCCCTTACAGATACTTAGATTAGCCGAAGCTATTGAGTTATGGTAGGGTAAAGGGGCAATAATCGCACAATATGCCGGAAAGGCCGCAGTGCTCTCAAGTGTTCCCCTAATATAAATAAAAAAATAATAACATGTAAGCCTGCGCCACCGTTTCGTCGTTAAGCTTGTCGACATTGAATTTGCGAGCTCTACTCGTTTTCGAATATCCACGACAAGCTATTCTGCATCGATATTTAGCTCTGACTAGATAGTGATCAGAGTCGCAATTCACACCGCGGAGAGTTCGTACATCAAGTATACTGGAAGCAGCCCTTTTCTCAATAAGAACGTGGTCTATTTGGTTGAAGGTGTGACCATCTGGTGATGCCCATGTTCGTTTGTAAATATCGCGATGTGGGAAGCACGTAGAACTTAGAATCATATTTTTGCTGCTTGCGAAATCAATAAGACGTTGGCCATTGTCGTTGGTTATGCCATGGAGACTGTGCCCTCTCTCTATGAGCCTCATCCATTCCGACTTTTCCATTAAAATCCCCTAAGACAATTTTTAGGTCATTCGAGGGCAGTGAATCATAGGCTGTCTTTAGGGTGGCATAAAATTCGTCTTTAGTTGTATTGTCCTTGTCTTCTGTTGGTGCGTGAACGTTGATCAACCAAGTGTTGAAAAATTTAGTCTTTATTCGGATTGCACACAATCTTTCACTTACTGGTCTGAAGCTCGTGACCTGCTGTTTAAATTTTTTGTCAACGACAAAAACGACTCCAAACTCTCTGCTTCCCGACAATTTTCCACTTGGATAAATTGTGTGTGATCTCATGTCCATGATTTCGTTACCGAGCCATTTCGTTTCTTGGATGGCCGCTATGTTCATGTTGTGTTTTGCCACTTCTTCGAGAAACTCTTTCAGAGCTCCTGTCCTAAATAAGGATCGAACATTCCAAGATCCAATGGAGTAGTCCATTTTTCGTTTACGAAGTCGTTGCCGTTGAGTCCATCCTTTCCGAGGCTGTTCTTCAGGTTTCTGGAGAGTGTTCTTTTTCCGGTCCTACTTATTTATTACACCCTAGTAGAAAACGGGTGGGAGTTTTGAGCTAAATATGAAATGCTGGAGTTCTCACAGCTATGCTGCGAGTCCAACTATATCATATTTTTGCCTATTTCCTGAGACGCACTGGTGTTACTGGCCATTCAGGTTAGCTCCATGTTCCCTCCTCTTTTCTCAAACCGGGCTTGGAACCGTCTATGGAGGAGCTTACAGATCCTATATTTTCCAAAATTTAAATAAAGCAGTAAGAGACCTTTAACAAAGATCACATATTTCCAGTAAAGTCAAGCTTACATGTACAAGCTTGGACCCAGAATTGAGCCTTGTGATTCTCCTGCACTAACGCAGAGTTCTATGCTGACATCGTAAACATTTTTGCTCAGACAACTTTTATCGGTAAGGGTGTAGCCAATGCGAAGGTCGTGAGTTCGTATCCCGGTCGACGCATAATTCCAACACACTGCCTGCTTGAATATACCTTAGTTACCTCAATCTACAAAAATGAAAAATTTGAAGATAGAAGGCTGTGCGAATGTCTAAACACCCTTCCACAATAAATAATGAAAATTGTTAAGAAATCTGAAAATTAGGATGCCAATGCCCGATTTTGGCTGTATTGCCATTGTAGAAGTAGTGGAACTTTAATCGGCTAGATAATACTTATCTGTACACTCCCATCTGTACAATGGTTTTTCCTGTCTCAGCAGAGCCTTATGCTGCCCTGTCACAAATCACGAAAACTTTCTTGACACCCAGTTATGATCTCGTAAACCTTACGTTCATATCGTCTGCATAAGTTACTAGCTAGGTTGATGAAAACAGAAGGGTTCCTCTGGTGTCAACAGGAAATTTCTTTGCGAAATATTCCAAAGCCAAATTAAAAACTTTAGTTACAAGGTCATCTCCATTAGGCTTAAACCCAAATGCGCAATAAACGGAAGTCCCGTGATCATAATAATTTTATAGTTCCCCAAAATGACGGAAACTTAAATGAAAAGATTTTTTGTCCAATAGCCAAAGTTTTTTTTTTATCACGATTCCTAAGTTAATTTTACTTCAAATAACCCGATATCAATATTTAATTTTCAATCTAAGAACTGTTATTATCAAATCGGTAGTTTATTAAAAGAATTAATCAAATATCTGCGAAATGAATTCAAAAGCTATCTCACGCGATTGACACTGAACTCTGTCAATAAAAAAAAAAATTAATAACATAAATCGTAGAAATTAATTTGCCTCAATCTACTCCTATTACGCATTTCCGTTTCGAATCTCGTGCGTTGATATCCTAGACAAAAGGGCTGAATACACTGCAATTACCGTCAATCATCTGGATGAGGTCAATGTCATCATTAAGGCGCTACCTTCTTGCGTCACTTTGATTGCGGACAGACCATACAGTCTGACCCGTCAATCCTACCTTTGCTCACATTCCAGGCCAATTTGGCTACTATTCAGCCATTAAATCGCTTATTTATTCATCGCAATCGAAAATCTTTTCATACAATTAAAATTTAAAAAAAGGCATTATCTATCATGTGCGATATTTTGATATGTTTAATTGTTCGACATACTGTTGAAGGTCATTCGATGCAGAGCGGTCCGGGTTCGGCGTGGCACCCACAATTTGAGTCTGATACAAATTTTCGAATTCGGTAAAGTCTGCAGCACTTAAGGTCTGAGACTGTCGATTGGTGGACTTTTACCAATTTGTTTAAGACAATTTTTTTTTTTTAATTTCATGAAAGATACCTCGAGATTTTGTCCATGATATTAAAAACTAAATAAGACCCTCGCTGTGCGAGGCCAATTATTGATAATTAAAAATTGGCTCGGCCATGTCATGTTCTCGTAAATTTTAAAATAATTTCATGCAATCTTATCGGGAGTCCGGATCTCCTCTTCGAGAGAGCTAGGCGAAAAGACCTCAACATGGTGCGCTGGTTTGAACATTGGAAAATTTTAATTTTATGCGCACGCACTGCTTAATGTTGCTATAAAGTCGATATGAAGAAGGAAAAAAAAAATTTTTTTTTTTTAGAAATAAAAACAACCCGGTTACAATACGGACATACTAACTATCTTAGATTGGTGTGCCTTAGCTGTCGAGTTTAATCTGTCTGCTCTAACGTTGAAGTTTTGTGTTTGGTCTGCTAAACATTATTTGGATATTGTTGATGGATTGGAAAATGCTTAATGCGAAATATTTAAACCTATGTGTATCGAATTTGTTAATAATAATGGGTTGGGATTTGATTGCGTCGTGATTTAATTACTTTTAAATCTCTTAAGTAAGATTTAATTGTTTTTATAGATCCGACTGTGTTAGAAGTTTGCGATTTGGTAGCTGTAAATCGGAGGGGGTGAAAGGAGTGTTTTGATCCTATTTTTTATTACTATTTATTTTTTTATGTGACACCGGAACTAGAGGAATTGCCCTTTTGTACTGAAGCACAGCTCCGGTGAGTGGGGAAGGATATTGGTTTTTGAACTAAGGGGAAAGAGACGGAAGTGGCTATGAGTATTTCTTCTAAATTGTTGAATATTGTAGTCATGCGGGTATATTGAGATGGGCAGCGAACAGTCCGAATCACAAATTTGTCAAAGTGAAGCAGCTCAAGTATTACGGGGTAAAGGCATACGTAGATGTAAGACATTAGAGATTTCGTCCGAACAATTTCCATTGTAGTAGCACTACAAAAGGGTTAGGGAGCTTACAATTCATCTATGCTCGAGTGATTCGAGCGATGAAGTGATGTCAAAATCTTCTATAGTTTTAAGGGTCCGAGATTGGACATTATCCAGATAGGAGAGAGAAGGTTTAGCAGCTCCCGCCTATAGGTGAGAATTAAATTCAAGACGTGGTCTAATATAGGCCTTATAAATTGCCAATAACCCAGAAGCGATGAAGGAGTTTTTACAATGGTTTAGATAGCCTTAACATTTAAATACTTCCTTGGCGATGTTAAATATGTGATCGTTCCAAGATAAGATACGATTTGGATACTCAACATCTTAACACGTGAAGAGTTGGTTAATGGGTGGCATCCGAAAGTGATTGGATCAAGGCTAGAGTCACGTTTGTGTGACACAAAGCAGCATTGGGTTTTTGAAGCATTAAATTCGACTTGATTCTTATTGCCCCAACTAAAAATTTTATCCAAGTCGTCATTCAATGATTGAACCATGTACCTACGTTGATCTACTAAGCTAGTACACTGGGCTAAGGACGCAGAGTTGTGTGATAGGAGAAGTCTAATGTGCTGTTATCAGCGAAGCTAAGTATAAGATTGAAAGTTGAAGATAGCATGTCATCAATAAATATTAGAAAAAGGGTGGGAATTTTAGAAGGAGGGGCAACCACACCATACAATACTACATGCATTGAACGATTGGCTAAAAAAATTTTAATCCAGGCAATAATGAATTCGCCCAAACCATTAGCTTTAAGCTTGATTAAAAGGGCGCTGTGCCATACCCTGTCAAAAGCCTTGGAAATATCGAGAGTGATAATGAAAGATTCACCAAACTGGCGAATGCCCTTGTTCCAACGTCCAGTGAGGGTGGTTAAAAGGTCTCCTGTGGAACGAGCTAGGATATAGCCTAGTAGTTGGTGTACGATCCGAAGGTTGTGAGTTAAAATCTCCGTCGACGCATAATTCCAGCACACTGCCTGCTTGGGTATATCTTGGTCACCTCAATTTACGAAAACAAAAAAATTGTAGATAGAGGGTTGTGCGAAGGTCACAATAAATAATAAAAAAAAAGTTAAGGAATCTGAAGGTCAGGATGCCTAGAACAGATTTCAGATTTGGGCTGTAGTGCCATTGTAGAAGAAGAAGTGAAACCTTTTTTCGGAATCCATACTGTTTGTCGTCAATAATATCATTGATGTTGAGATATTCTATTACTCTATTGTTGATGATTTTATCGACAGAAGTGATGTTATTGCTATTGGGCGATAATTTTTTTAAATAAAAATATTGTAAAAATATTTTCTTATCGAAGAAACCTAGATAATTTGAAGAATTTAATTTGTTTTCTTTGATTTTTTTGATTTTTATATACCTCGAAAGGATTTTCGAAAATTCGAAGATCTTCCAGATAATCACACAATTTATGTCAAAACAATTTATCGATGACAATTCATCTACAACAGGAATAAATCCATTAGTTATTGGAACTTTGTTCGCAAACTTTTTCTCTAGTGTTCTCTGGTAGAACTAATGCAACTGTTACTGCGAGTATTCCTTTTACTGGCTTTTGTCCTTATTCTTGTCATTGTCTTTCTTGCTTGACTATTGATATCACGAAAAAAGGTATGGAAACTGATGATGTTTCATCTTTAGTCTCGTGGAAGTATCGTGAGTTTTTCGCACTATTCCTATATCTTTTTTTTTACCTCTATCTTCACAAGTACGCTTCATGTTATGTGAAAGTCCTCTTTTCTGGTGTCCATTCACAATAATTTTGGTAGCAAAAATAATATAGCAAACGGCAGACCGATCTTCATCTAGTCTACTGCCACTAAAATCTTCGATAAGGTTGTTACTAACAAGCTAACTTTCCTTAATATAAAAACTGCTAAATCTACTCCATCTCCAGCAACGTCTGGCGCACCCATGGTTCCCATCTGGGATCACTATTATTTCTTGTATTTACCAACGATATATCTTCCATATCCCATGAAGTCGTTTATCAATTAGTCGCAGTTTTCATACTAAAGTTCAAACTAATAACGTCGGTGCTTGTCTTCCTTCAACATTACGAAATGTTCGTACATAATTTCTAGCAGATTCCGCACAATTCCAACTATTGCATTAATAGCCAAAGGTACATGTCATCAAAAACTTGAATTAGTTATGGTTTTGTCTTTAACTTCTGTACCGTATTTGACTTTTATTATATAATACTTCTGGTCAGGCTTCGTAATTGGAGCTACCCCAGTCGAGTTCCTTGCAACTCGTAAGTGGTCGCACACCTATGTGGAGATGGTGTTCTCCAAAGGGTTTACCGGGTGGCCTGGTAGATGAAACAATTTTCCCCACCTCGTTGTGTGTAAACGCAAACCATTTAAGAGACGACAAGACAAGAAGATAGTAAGACAATAACAAGGTAGACCAATATGGCCAGCCATCATTTTATTCCAACGGGAGGATAGGAACTAATCTGAGTCAAGAAACCCTCCAACCGACATCAAAGATCACGGCCTCAACTAGTGCGTAGACCGCTAACCAGTAGTGGCAACCCTTCCATTCGCTCAGCAAAGAACAGAATCAACTTCAAAAAAACTAATACTACACCGCCGTTTTTATCCCCGATTTGCTCACTAGTAACGTGAGTCCTGCTGCGCATGTATATCCGCATAAATTAGACAACTCTTTGACTTCAGGTGGTGGCCCGCAGGGAACCCCCCTAAATTCGCAGTTCCGGCAGTGATATTCATTTATACATCTCAGCACATAATTCACAAGTAGATTCCTTTGACTTAGAGTCCAGAATATCGTGGTCAATTTTGAACCAGTGGTAGCATGAAAAGGTTGCATTATGATGCCTAATTCGATGCAATAACCACTTCATAAGCACCCTTTCAGCGGCAACCAGCTCGTACATGAGGACTTCGATGCGATCAAGTACCACAATTTCCACCGCACCTTTCCCATCATATATCACTCGGACACCCATGCGAAATCCCTCCGTAATATACTTCCCCTTGAGGTTATTTTCATATATCTCCTCCATGAACCCCTCCATCGACATCGAGCAGTGAACGTCATGGATTTTCACCTTGAGGTTAAATCTTCCCTTGGCGACGACTTCAAGCCCGACCTCTGGAACTTCTTTTTCGAGTCTTCTATCTCCCTATCCCTCTTTGGGGGAGCAGTCAGCCACAGAAATTTGGTACAATAAATCATATTGTACTATTATACAAGTGGATAGGCAATTGGTAATTCATGACAATGCACATATGACGACGGAAGGGTGATCCTCGTCTCCCCTGTCGCTGCTTTTGCACCTGCTCTCTGGGGATATCTTACACACAAAGCCAAAAACATGTTCTTTTTCAAACGGCTCGATGCACAAATATGGAGCTTGGACGCATGCTGCAAGCAAATGAATGCTGGTTTGACTTTTAAGGACCTTTAATAGCAGCACTCAAACTCATACTTGGTACACAACATCTACAGGTTGGGCCAAATACAAGTTTCTTTTTAAAAATACAATAAAATGAACAAAATTAATTTTTTCCATGTATTATGGCTTCATTAGTAATAACAAACATTCCCATTTATGATGAAACACAACTTTGTTCAAGTGGCTGCCTCAGCTGGCTTCGTAGTAGCGCATTCTGTCACTCCAATTTTCCAAAACCATTTCGATGGTATCGGGCTGTAGCTCACGGATTGCTTGGATGATATTGGCCTTAAGTGCTTGAATCGTTTCTGGACTGTTGGCATACCATCAGCCCTTCACGGTTCCCCAGAAAAAAAAGTCCAAAAGGGTCAAATCGCAGCTCTGAGGCGGCCAATTGACATCGCCAAGACGGCTGATAACACGATTTGGGAATTTGGTGCGTAAAAGATCCAGTCTTTAGTCTTTAATTTCAGTAAAAAAAAAGTCGGATAACATGGCTCTGTAACGTTCACTGTTGACGGAAACGTTGTTTCCAGCCTCATTTTCGAAGAAAAAGGGTCCAATGATGCCACCACTCCACAATCCGCACTAAACTGTAACTCTCTGTAAATGCATTGGCTTCTCGACAATAACGTGCGGGTTCCCCGACCCCAGATGTGGCAATTTTGTTTGTTAACGTAGCCTCCGAGATGAAAATGCGCCTCGTCAGAAAAGATGATTTTTCGACCCAAATCGTTGCCCAATTCAAGCTGCTCTAAGGCCCAAACTGCGAAGCAATAACGAAGCGGATGGTCGTGCGCCTTCAATTGCTGAGTCAGTTGGACCTTGTTAGCGAATAATCCCAGGTCCTTGTGAAGAATTTTCCTCAGGCTAGTGCGTGAAATGTTGAGCTGTTGAGATCGACGGCGAGTTGATTTTCGTGGAGTGAGTCTCACACTCTCGGCTATTGCACAAACTTGTGTACAGCAGACGCGGTGGGTGCTTCATTTCGGCGAAAAGTTCTTTTCAAAAAACGCACTGTTTGGGCTACACAGCACTCACTTTGGAAATAAGTTTTCAATATTTCCCAACATTGTGTAAAGCGACTCATTTCGTTCCGCGGAGGTATGATACTGACTTTTTGTCAAGATTTCGAGCGGGAAACAGCTTTCAGTGTCAAAATAACCTATGATTTAAAAAGAAACCACTGGATGGCCCTAAGTAATGACAGCACCGATCTTGTTTGGAGCTTTGATGCAAAGTTGGTCGGCCCGCTGCCGCAACAGTTTTTGTTGCTAAAAAGAAAGATCAGGCATACAAAAAAAAAATTTCAGAGTGCACAAAAAGGAAAAAGAAAAAACTATTATGAAAATAATGACAGGGTTAGTATTGGCCAATAGATTTAATTTATTGTAGAATATTAATTTATTTTGCTTTTATTGTTTTGGTGAGGCAGTGTCTCACTTGCCTCATCTGCTGAGCCGCCACTAAATATGACGAATTCATCGAATCTCTACTCTCATTGAATGAATTTTTCTCGTAAAATGTTGAAGATACAAAAAAATTTGTGGGTATATTACTTTATTATTCTAATAATAAAGTATTGTGATCGACACAGGAAAAAAAAATTTGCTACCCTGAAATTTTGTTTTTTCGCGTTTCATGACTAAATTAGCCTAGAAATGCAAAAAAAAAAAACCGTGCCGCCGTACGCCGTCCACGAATCATATCTCCGAGATTGTTAAAGGTAAAATGTTCGTTTTTGGTTGATTGGGTAAGTGAGCTCTAATTTCTAAATTTTGGGGAGTGTAAGGTGGAAGGGGAAGACGGGGGAAGGGAAAGAGTCAAAAATTACATTTGCTAATATTTCAACCAGAAATGCAAATAGGAAGCTGAAATTACGCAGAGATATAGAGAGGGTTGTGGGACAAACTACAAAAATAATTTAATTTTTTTATCCATTGGCGTCCGAAAAGGGAGGGGGGCTAAAAGCAAATTGTCAGCCGAATTGTTTTTTCAGATGATTATATCTTCGAAATTACTTATCATAAAAAAATCATATTTTGGGACCATTAAGGCAGCATATAGCTCCACCAAAATCTGCTTAGAAAAAGGCTAATTACTGCAAGGGGGAGGGTCAGGGGGGTTCAAAGAAAAACACTTAAAAATTAATATCTCAACTATCTCTTAAGCTATGTAATTGAAACTTAAAACAAATATTAATCTATACTAGGAAAATACGAAAAATATATAACATGTTGAAATAAAAGTAATAAAAGTAATAACAGCCAGCCCTGCCCAAGAATTCTCTTTCGCTTCGTCTTCCAAACCACTCTAACCTGTACATTGACTTTCCATACATCCGCAACTTGTGCCAAAAATAATAAAGTTTCACCCGACTTGTTGGCAGTTTATTTTCTCTTAAGAATGTTGCACTCTTCAATTTTTGTTCAATAATTTTTTCTGGCCAGAAGTGATCTCCAACAACAAACTTTGGAGTACAACGGGCCAGACTAAAATAGGTATTGAGATTTAAAGGTGGAAGTGGCAGTGAATTGGTCATACTTTGAGGAAACTAGAGCGAAACATCGCCAAACAAGCTCTGGATTATAATCCTCAAGAAAGACGTCGGGTTGCTCGACCACATGCAGCACATGGAAGCGAGCAGTTGAGCAGGAGGAAAAAACAAGTTCTGGCAACAGCTTAAGGCCGATGCTCAGAATCGCGAATTGTGGAAGAGAGCTGTTTCTGTCCTATTCCCCTATAGGGGTCTTAAGAGGAATTTGATTAATTGAATTTTTATCCTACCATCAACAGTGTTCGAGATACAAACCATCACATTAAGTTTCACCCTTATGGACGGTTTTATGAGTTTTGCCATAACTTAAAACAAAAATTTTAATTTATGGAAATCTCAGAAGAAAGGTTTTGTTTGAAAATTTATAAGAGGTAAATTTAAACGAGCGTTGAACTATCAGCTTCATTGATCAGTTTTAGCCCACAGGGTTGTGATTTCCCGACATGAACTGCTTCAGCATAATTTATTTATTATAATTTATTTATTATATTCGCTTACAAATCTTTGAATCAAACAGTAGCATTACCTTCACTTAAAATTCATTTAACCCACTCGCACTGCTATGACCCACTAGAAAGGCGCAAAAAAAAATCAAAAAAGAAATTCTTCCAAATGACCAAAACTGTCATAATTCAAAGGGTCTCATCAAAATTCAAAGTTGCACCTCGATTTTCAGTCACACCCCTATCATGCCAAACGCCACCGCCGACCGTCCTTGCAACTATCTCCCACACGACCTTCTCCGTGCGGCACTGCTATTTTCCCACGTTATCTTTCTTCCAAAATAATTTTCGACTCATTTGAAATTCGAGTCAGGTACGCAAATGCTTGAGTTTATCGCAGCGAATCGCACGTAAATCATACGCTAAACAGTTTTTCTTTTCGTACCACGACGGCTTAAGAATTATTTCGAATTATCTTTTCCGATCGAGAAACTTAAGGCTCTTCTAAGATTTCTTCTTCCTTGGAGTTTTTTGCTAAATTTTACGCATGAATAGTTTAGCTGTCGATTTTCGGGTTTTAGGAAATAAAAACATTGAATTCCTAATTTTCAAATTAAAACGTGGACACTTCTTCTTTTGCGATGTTACAAACTACAAAGACTCCGTTTTTAATGCACAAATGCCTAAGACTAGCCGAAAGTACAAAATTAAACATTATAAGAAATTTATTAAAAATATTAAGAAAGATAAAAAGAGCCATAAGGTCCCCTATTTGTTCCATTTTTGATTGTTGTTATCTTCCGAAAAATTTGGTGTGCTTTATTGGTCCGTATCGCATGACGGTAAGCCGGTCATTATGTCCGCGTTTAAAAGAGTTGTTAAGACGCCAGCGTTTCTCGGCCATAACTCAGATTTAGCGGCGACGTCGGCGGTTCTTTTGCACCTCGAAAGGCGGTTGCGCCTGAAGAAATGTCTTCGCCAGTTCAGAAGTGGTAACCAGGTGCAAAATATTGAGGGCATTGTTCAAGTAATCACAGGCATATTTTTTGATTATCGGCATCAACTCGCACCCTACTCCCCCCCGCAGTCCTTAAGATGCTGCACAGATTGCTTACCCATCGCGCGGCAAATCTTAAGCCCATGCACGAATCTTATTATATGCAAAGTTTTGCTGCTTATTTTCGCTGCATTGTTGTTGTTGTTAATGCCAAGGCACTTAACTTTTTTCGGCCAAGTTTTCTTCCACTTGAGGTTGTTTGGTGTTAAAATTTTGAAGAATATTTTTGTTTGGTCAATAAGAAAAAATTCGGATGAAATTTTCGTGTTGTTTGAAGAAGCATCGTGTCGAGTGGATTTAAAGTCAGCGCCAAGTGTTTATCGAATCTGGTCTTAAAGTCGTGAAATTTACTAAAGCATAGGTAAATCTGTCATGTGTGGAACGAAATGTAAACTTTGGTACGTGATAATTGTTAAATAAGACCGTGGGAAAAAATTATTGTTAGGTATTTCGGATTCTGCGGAGAATAATTTATTGATATATTTATGAAAAATCGAAGTCAAGATGCTGGGTTGGAAAAGATCGAGTATGAGCGGAAGCAACGCATTCGTTTTCCAATAATTCATCGAATTATTGCAATTTCGAAGGAAACGGAAACTCTGCGTACTACCAAATAATTAATACAAGCCTATTCGCTTCAAGGAGGATGGACAGAACCTTAGCAGTTGACAAAACGCAAAAAGAATTCTTCTCAAGGGCGAAGCAGGCCTTAATCAAATTATGCGTGAAACTTGACGCAAAAGCGAACTGAGAAGAGAAAGAGGAATATGACGGGTTGGATGAGGACGACCTTACAAAACGCATTCATTGAAGGAGTTGAAAATTGTGGACGAGCTCAAGCTGGACTTACTGGAAAAGTGATACATGAGGGGGAGAAACGCATGGTTGGTCGGAAGTGGATGTTGTTGGTGCAGCGTCACAGTTGACTGATTTAGACGCATCTACCAGCACCTCGCCTAGGAGCACATACTTTGACGGAGAAGGATGATTCAGGTGAGGAGTCAAAGTTGAGAGACTCGGAGAAACTGATCACCAGTCGAATTATGGTAGAAATTATTAGTTCAACCGCGTATAACTACAAAGTATTGCTTTTGCCTAGTGGGCAGGTCAGAGTGCAGCTAGTCCGTGGAAGTATCTACTACGGAGCTTTTGAAGCCAGTACGTTATTCGAAATTCTTTAAGGCTTCTGCAAGCAGCGAAGTTAATGTTAAGATGCGTAGACGTTATAAACGAAGAAGTTCATCCAAGAAGGTAATGGACAATGGGCCGCAACGGACGAAATATTTGTATTTTTGAAACACAAGTAAGAGTAGATTAGCTAGCTATAAATAAAGAGGATATTTCCATAAATTCAATTTTACGTTCTCGATTTCCTTAAAAGCTTTTATGTTATTGGGAAGATTCTGTGAAGCCTCACTTTGTTAGTTTTCATTTAAGTGCGTGTTAATCTCCCTCTTGTCCTGTGATTCGGCCAAGAGGTCGAGCAAGGAACGGTCGTTATCGCAAGAATCACTGGTGCCCACGACCCTTCTCTAGGGTTGACCGGACTAACTCGTTCCGCCCCGTTGGTTATGCGTTTTTTTAGTTGGAGAAAATCGTAATAATGTAACGCTTTGATTGAGCTGGCTGCCTCCTGTTGACAGTTCGACTGACTCAACAGCCAGTCAAGTACGGATGTTGCGAGCAAACGTATATTGTTGTATCGATCATATAGCATCTACCAAGGTGAGGAGTAGTTGTCTCCAGAAATGGGCAGACGCTGCATCAATCGTCTGGCTTTTCTCGACAGCCTTCTCTTGAATCAAACGCTATACAAGTTCGAAAAAGACTTCCAATCTAAATAGCTCCCACCAAAAGTTGGGGTATCGATTTTGGGAAGCTTCCCATTGAGAGAAGCTAGATTAGCCCTCGTTGAGGAAGAATCCTGCGAAGAACATTCATTCATTTCGTGGATTGAATAATGATTCGATATCATAGTCGAAAGCCTTAGAATGATCGTGTTCTGCCCAGATGCCCTGATTGATACTAGCGATCTCCTTCAAATTTGATTTGGTGGTAAGTCGATTTTGCTTGTTCCGATATGCCATTAACAACCCGCGTTAAAGCATTGTCGAGCGCTCGTTGTCGTCTTTGGATGATGGTGATGTTCTACTGTCATCCGTCTTCACACAACTAGTAGTTGGCTACGGACTTTGAGGCCTGTTAAAAATTGATTTTTCTTTGAAACTATTTAAGCTATCGACTTAAAATTTAGGTCGAAGTATTACGATATAGATGTCATTGATATAACGGAATATTGATCCAATCCCCTCACTTCTTCTACCCCCTCCCATACAAATGGACAATTTTGAAAAATACATATTTTCGATTTTCATTGAAACTAGTAAAGCTGAAAAGATGAAATTTTGCCAGAATTCATTTTACTATAATTGCAATTAGTTTTAAAAAGAATTATCAACTTCACCTCACTCCTTCTACCCCCTCCCATACAAATTTCATGAAATTTTGAAATTTAAATTAAACTATTTTTCTTCAAAACTGTTAAAGCTATCAACTTGACATTTTGTATAAAGTATAAAAATAGAAACATCAATAACGCGAAAAAAATTGTTTTGGTTCGTACACTCCTTCTACCCCCTCCCATACAAATGCATAAATTGTTAAATGCATTTTATCGATTTCCATTAAAACTAGAAAAAGTACAAACTTAAAATTTTGCCAAAATTTGTTTTTTAATAATTTCAATTAATGTTAGAAAAAAACATAAAAGGGCT
Source organism: Chorisops tibialis (assembly GCA_963669355.1). NCBI lineage: Eukaryota > Metazoa > Arthropoda > Insecta > Diptera > Stratiomyidae > Chorisops > Chorisops tibialis. The sequence goes on along the minus strand of OY770262.1, from coordinate 10,079,974 downwards.
ACGATTGCGCGTAAAGCGCAATCTAACGATACTCTAGATGAAATAGAATTTTTTGTGATCCCAAGAAATTTTTTATGGGAAGTGTTACAAGGGATGATAGCTACAAAAATGTTTGACACAAAATGCTTACTCCAAAAATTGAATGGGAACTGAGAAAATTAGTGAGTTAGATTTAGTGAAAATGTGCAGTTTGTATGGGAGGCGGTAGAAAGAGTGGGGGAATTCTAGTGATTTTTTCAGAAATAATAATATTCCTATTATAAAATTGATATCCCTTAAATTTCAGACTAGTGCCATTCATACTTTTCAAGAAAATCGAATTTTTGTGAAGTTGTGAAACTGTGTCATATTGTATGGGAGGGGAAAGAAGCAGTGAAGCTAATCAAATATTTTTTCTTATCTTAATGATAATACTAATTAAGTATTTATTACAAAATATGAGCTCAATAAATATTATATGTTCTGAGAAAATCGTCTTAGAACATTTCATGAAAAAGTGTGGTTTGTATGGGAGGGGGTGGAAGGAGAGAGAGGATGCAATTAATTTTTCTACTGTAGATTGAAATTATTATAAAAGTAATATATCCCAAAATTCAGATTTATAGCGCTTATACTTTTCGAGTAAATCCATTTAATATCAAATTGCGAAATTGTGTCATTTTGTATGGGTAGAAGGGGTGAAGCTAATGGTCTAATTTTTATTGGCCTTACTAACAATTTTAAATAAATATTTGGTGCACAATTTCAGCCCGGTAAATTTTATACGCACTGCGTAAATTGGCTTACAGAAATTCATGACAAGTACAGTTTGTATGGGAGGTGGTAGAAGGAGGGAGAGGACACGCATAATTTTTTACAGTAGATTGATATTATCATAAAAATAACATACTCAAAATTTCAGGCTAATAGCTTTTATAGTTTTTGAGTAAAACCGTTTATTGTCAAATTGCGCAATTGTGTAATTTTGTATGGGAGGGGGTAGAAGGGGTGAAGCGATTTGGCCCGTTCACGAACTTGACCTTACTTTTTTGCCAAAAACGACGTGTACAAAAATTGAGCTTTCTAGCTCAACGCGTTCTCAAGCTAGAGAGTGAACGGACGGGCGGACGGACGGACATCCGGGTTTGAGATTTTTGAGTGATAAGATTATCTTCTGTATCATTCATTTTTTTCTCCGAGCCTTATTTCTTGGCGTTATAAACTTTAGAGCAAACTTATAATACTCTCAGATTTCATCTAGAGTATAACTATCAGCTCAGCTTCACTACTTCTACCCCCTCTCATATAAATATCTGTATTATAAATTCAAGAAAAGCATTCCTCCTTCAAGGAGGATCTGGTGTGGCGTACGAATCATGTATTGTCGGACGCATTTAAATTCTTTTCGGCCAATTTAGCACCGAAATATCTAGGAACTTTCGAAGTGGTAGAAAAAGTGTCAGCTTGGACTTATAGGCTCGGAGATGCCGACAGGAAACCGGGTGGCATATGGCACGGCAAAGACCTGAAGGCATTCACTGGTCGCAAGAATTGATGTTCGTTCTCTTTAGTTAGGCCAAGATGCTTATTAGTATCATCAAAAGGAAAGGGAAGAGGATAGAGCCGTAGGGGAATCCCAACTGAACCTTTAGGACTAGGAAATAACGAAATAGGCGTAAGCAATATTATTTGGAATGAATTATTAGTGGTTAGAAATCAAAGAAGAATCTTACCCCTGGACTGAATCTTAGTCCTGTCGGCGATTGAACATCATCCTGCTCACATAAGCGCATCGGTGCTCAAGTTTTTTTTTGTTCCTCTTTCTTACTCTTTTGGAGCGAGGCTAGAGAATTTGGGGAAATTCTCTTTTAAGTAAGGGAGGAGGGAATCTGCAGAGAAGAGAAGAGGATTGTTAGTAACTTGTTTTGAACGTATTCTATTGAATTAACTCACTCAAATCGTTCATCGAGTATCCCCTTGCGGAAGCTGGATTTCGCGTAGTTGAGGCTATAACGAAAACGTACACTCGAATTTCTTGGTTAGGAGAAAACAATTTTTCACTGGAAGAGGAGCTGGAAGATGATTAGCGAAAGGAAAATGTTTTATTAGGAATTTTTAATTATTAGGTTTATTTAGTTAGGATAGGGAACGTGAATGGTTAGGATTAAGAATTATTAGGAATCGGTTAGGGTAACGTAAAAATTAACACATAACACACAACCTCCAATATAAACACGAATCACATCACTTTGGGCAGAATACCACATTGAAGATAAAATACAACATACAAATACCTGGAAACGTAGACAAAAATACCAAAAACGTAAAGATTATCGATTAAGCAGGTCGGTTTGGACCCGTGCTGGATAGTCGCGTATATAATATCAAGGTAGCAAATGACGAGGAGAGAGAACTACTTTATTGGGGTCGATAGCTGATCCGAAGCGAGACAGGTGGTACGGGACCGATAAACGACCTCTCTTTAGTTCGAGTGACGGCGAGAAGACAAGTCGCAAAAAAATTCAAGGGGAGCTTGAAAAGCAGGGTGAAAAAAAGAAGAAGGATTTTACGAGTGTCATAAGTGTTGACATAGTGTCTCGAAAAGTTAAGTGGAGTTTGGAAAGCAGAGTCTGGGAGAAGATCGAATTTACGATTGTGACAAGCTATCACGTAGAACCTTGGGCAAGCGACACAAGAGTCGACGAGACGTTAAAAGGAAAGACGGCGATCAAGGACAACGTCTGAGTAAAGCGAGAATCGGTGGTCATCGTGGGAGCAGTGTACCAGAGGCGCTCTAACTTTTAGTAGAAGAATTTAGGCGTTATTTGCGAATTTTCTTTATTGCGTGTAATTTTCGTCGAATTTGTGGTTCGATTGGCGAAAACGTAGAACGGCTATCTTCAAACAAGGAACCACTGGCGCCCACGACCCGTCACTGGGTTGGCCGGATAAGGACCCGTTCGCCACTTTGGTTAGGGGTTTCGCTTACGGCTTTCCACCGGGGAAAACCTGTAATAGGCAGCTACCGACTTTGAAATTCAATCAAAGCATGGTGATAAGGATGATGATGAGCAGTTTCAAAATCATCTTAAATGCTCCACTCTACCACCTCCCATACAAATGCCACAATTTCAGGAACACTGTGACCAATTTCTTTAAAAATAATGAAAATAAAAACTTTAAATTTAGCAAAAAACACTTTGCATGCCATGTTCGGTGTCATATATGAAAAATATAAACCTGGGCTTTACGCCCAATCATAATTCTTTTATGTTTGCAGTTGAACCATGCCTGTCGAGATAAATGATTTTTTCGACTAATTTATTATTTTAAAAATCTCCGATCAATAGCTAATATAGTTTTTCTAAAAATTGAATTTTTGAGAAATTGTGAAAATATATCAATTCTGTTGGGGAAGAGGTGGAAGCAATTTTACCAATTCAAAAACATATAATAAAAGTTTGAACGTTCTAGCGCAACTTGTTTTCAAGCTACAGTACTTACCGACGATAAACTTTTTTTTTATTTGCGTCTAATCCATTTTTTTCTCCATATTTCTTTAGGTCAATATTTGTCGGTATAAACTCTCAGCTATCATAATATTAGACAAGAACCATGGTATTCTAATATTCTGTCAATTACAACCTTAATACTATAGTTCAATCAAAAAATGTTGAACCGAAAAATTTCCTATCCCTCAACAATTTCATCATCACCCGTCTATCTTAGATCAACACTAAACTCTTAGCACAAAATATCCATTACAATTTAACCAACATAATTATAAAGCCTCGCAAGTTCATTAATATCTCATTTTAACTAAACGTATACCGCAAAAGATTCTTCCCACAATTTCGGCAGCACTTAGTGAAAGGTATTTAATAATGATTTTCAATACATTAAGAATTTTAGCAGAAAAACAGCCCACTATTTAAAAAAAAAAAAATACGGCCATCTAAAATTAGATAAGAACTTCAAAATGAAAAAAATTAAGCAAGCAGCATCGTTTTCATATCTTTTGATTGATGGCTACTTCTTATAATTATTGCCAATGGTAACGTTGTTAAATTCTTCTTTTTTTCTACAGTTCACGTCATACCACGATCACACCTCCTAATCTCAACTGAAACCGAATAATTCGACAATAGAATACTTCCCTGACTTCCATTTCGATTCAATTAACAAGCCGAGTAATTAAGAAAGAGTCGATTTAGTTTTAGTCGTTGTTAAGTCAAAGCGAAATTAGTGATTTTTTTGTACTTTTGGAAATAATCACCACTTCGAATTTGTTATACCTTCATCAGTCATTGGTGTGTTATCGAACCAGTAATTAGGCTGATGCGGCCTATTTATTTGATGAAAATTTGTTTTGCCAAAAAAAAGATTTTAGGAATGGCATAAAAAGATTTAGAATTAAAACTGTTCAGAAATTTAAAAATTTTCGAAACTCATCGAATTTTATTCACAGAGAACGAAGACGAAAAGAAATAAAAACAAAAATATACTTATAAGGCCGGTGATGATGATGATGGTCGAAAATATTTTGCTAATTTTATGCTGGTATGAAATTATCAGCTACGTAGGTAAAAGACAAGTTCGTCGTCCGGTAGGACTTGGAATTTGCTAGTGGCCAGTACATATTCAATTTGTGGAGATAGGTAAATAGGGAACAATTTTGAACTTTTTCTTCTTGTAAAATGTCACTACAGCCCAATTCGGCTGGCCTCCTCACCTTCAGGTTCTTTAACATTTTTCATTATTTGTTCTGGAAGGGTTGTTAGCCCTTCGTACAACTCTTTATCTACGAATTTTTTATGTTTGTAGATTGATGTATTCGACTAACTAGGCTACACCCTAAATTTGAAATAATGGAATTAAAAACCCATTTTTCATATAGGTTCGAAGCGTTCGAGGATTTCAAAGTCTACCTCTAATTGACGCAAAGTAAACGCAGCCGACGTAGCTTGGGTATTATCTAGAGAACTGTCATATGCACAGCTATGATTTGAACAGAAAACTAATAATGAAGATTGAAAAGAGAGTGGGTAATAGAACAGAGCCTTGAGGGATACCAGAATCGATCTAAAACGAATTTGTGAATAAACGAGATCTCCAGTGAAACGTTTAAAACGGATCATGAAAAAGATGGTTATTCTCAAGGTAACTGATTAGTTTGCGATTGACAACCGTTTTCATCACTTTTAACAGCACAGAAGAAATAGCTATAAGGCGGTAGTTCAATGAAATCACTTTGTTTCCTTTCTTGGAAAATGGTTGGATATTTGCCATTTTTCAAATGCTTGCAAAGTATCCTAGAAAGAATGATAGGTAAAAGCGATTGCGCAGAGGTTTAGTCAGAGAAGAAAAACATTTTTAAGATAATTGGAGGGATGCCATCAGGACTAAATGATTTGTGAGCATTGAGCTTCTTGAGTATCCTGGAGATAAGGACGCGTTCGCAAGAGAAAAGGTTGTAAAGATAAACCAGAATGTGATGGTGTAAAGGAGACTGATTTAAGGGTGGGAACTTAGAGTTTCTTGCAAAGCTCGCAGCCACAAGATTAGCTTTATCAACAAGATTTGTCATAATTTGGTCACCATCTGTAAAGGGAGGTGCAGAAGATCTTACGAAGCTTAGGTGGAACGTATTAACGAATAACAAAAAAAAAAGAAAAAAATTGAGCCTTTAGGGCTTTCCAGAATCTTCCGACAAAGCTTCTAGTCATGTTCGAGTTTAGCACTTTCGAGAGCTGATTTACAGGTATTCCTTAACATGCTGTAAAGCAGTTTATTGGTAGGAGTTGAACTATTTTTAAAATTGCAACCGCATTTTTATTTTTCTTAATGACATCTAAACAATCCTTTTTGAACCACGTATCCTTCGACGGTTGGATTTTTTTCATTGCTAAACAGAAGTTTAAATTTTTGAAAGCACCACAGTCTTAAATTTTTAGATATACAAAAATTTTCGAGAAGGTAAATTTTTTTTTTTTAAGATTTTATACTCTAGATGGAAGCTCAGACTTTGACACAAAGTTTGTATTTATAAGAATTAAGGTTGAAAGAAAACATTGAATGACATAGAAGTTCATGTAATCACTCAAAAATCTCAAAGCTGAATGTCCGTCCGTCTGTCCGTTCGTAACTTCTCTACCTCTACATCTCGTTGAGATTTGTTTTTTATTTTTATACTCGTTCTTCATAAAAATGTAAGGTCAACTTACTCTACTCTACAACACTATCTCCTGTATATAAAATTACATAATTAAGCATGTTAGTTATTAGATTTTCTAGCAAAGTACAAAAGCTATTGATCTAAGATTTGGAATATATTATTTATGATGATTTCAATCTACGGTACAAAAATTATTCGTATCCCCTCCTCCTTGCACCACCTCCCAAAAAAATGGAAGCTTAGCTGCACTCTCACTCATACAATATGACAAAATTTCACTAGATCATTTTTTTGAAAAGTATGAATGCTACTGATCTGGATTTAAAACATGTCAATTGCGTAATGTTTATAGGTTTTCCTAAAAAAAATCATTGAGAACTCCATACTCCCATACAAACTGCGCAATTTCACTAAATCCAGTACAATATTTTCAGCACCATTTAAATTTTTGAAGATTTAATTTTGAAAAAAAAAAATTACTTTGTCAATATCATGCTAAATGTGGATAATTTAGTACTACCACTACCCAAACAAAATTCCCTAAGATTACAAAAATTTATCTTTCATTTAGAGTATCGCATGATTGGGCTTTACGTCCAGTCGTAGTCCTGGTAATAACTTCCGCTTCCTGATGATGATCTTTCTCAAAAACAATTCCAGTGCGTCAGACAATGTACCATGTCTACTATGACCACTCTTACCCTTTCCTGTTGCGGTCTATTAGAATTTTCGCCGAAACACACAGACAGAGTTATTTGTTTATTTATTTGAGGTCTTAAAAAAATGATTACAATTTCAATCAAATAAAAGCGGAAAATGAAAGAATAGCGAAAAACATTAAAGATGATAGTTTTCACTCTATTTTAAAATAATGGAAAACAAGTGGCTAAAGAATCATGTTGGGAGTCGGTCATGAATCTTATGCATTCTTAGCACCGGAGGGTGATGTTAGATATCGAAAGAGGCTCGAGGAGGATAGAAGATATCTGAATTCCTGGTTGAGACTATTCCTGGTCTAGAATTAGTATCATCTCTATATCTACAAACGCGCTACAGCCTAAATCGGGCCTTGGCCTCCTGACATTCAGGTTCCTTAACATTTTTCATTACTTATTGTGGAAGGGTTGATAGCCCTTCGCACAACCCTCTATTTACGAATTTTTCATTTTCGTAGATTGAGGTGACCAAGACATACACAAGCAAGCAATGTGCTGGAATTATATTATATATTGCACCGACCGGGATTTGAACTCACAACCTTCGCATTACAAGACCAACACGCTAACTAGTAGGCTACACCCTAGTTCACCCTAGCCTACATCATCTCAGAGGTGTGTATTAAGCCGCTGGTTGCAAGGCGTGAAGAGGAAGCAAGTATCGAGGAAGTCCGCCATAGATGCAAAGGCTGGAGTTGAAGTACTACAAGGCTGGCATAGTAGTCAACATGAGGCTTTTTCAATCTGTGGAAAAGGGTTCAAATTAATCGACGCTGAACACATTCGACGGCCCGAATATAGCAAAAATGGTTAGGGATTCGCATGATGGAACAGTTTTCTAAAATACTACAGACAAAAGTAGAAAATAGGAGAGCAGCTGTACTTGGACGGCTAAATTGGGCTGTCGTACTGACAACGAAATCAGCCAGTCAGTATGCGTTATTAGTAATCTCGGAAAAATGATTGAAGAATTTAAGTTTGTGGTCAAAACCACTCCTAGATACTCCATTGTGGTTACTGCCGTAAAGATGGTTCCATTAACAGTGTAAGAGAGAACAGAGGATGTAGCCTTATACGAGTACCACATAGCAAAACATTTCGCTATGTTGAAAAAGATATCATGGTTTCAACACCAACGAGAGAAAGCAGACAAATCAGCAATCAAAGACGGAGGGAATTTCCCGGAACAATTTGAGTTCGTCAGCGAATAAGAAAGAGTTAGTAGATACGAACTGGGGTTGATCATTTATGAAGGGAGGAAATAGTAAAGGACCAAGAATCGATCCCTACGGGATACCAGAGTTAGCAAGAAACTTATTAGAAGAGTATTCTTCTTCTTCTTCAATGGCGCTACAGCCCAAATCGGGCCTGGGTCCTGAACTTCAGGTTCCTTAACATTTTCATTATTTATTGCGGACGAGTTGTTAGCTCTTCGCACAACCCTCTATCTACGAATTTTTCATTTTCGTAGATTGAGGTAACCAAGGTATATTCAAGCAGGTAGTGTGCTTGGAATGATGCGTCGACCGGGATTTGAACTCACGACCTTCGCATTGTAAACCAAACACGCTACCCACTAGACTACACTCTAGCTTAGAGTATTCGTTGCAGGTAATTCGGATACGATGATCCGTAAGGTAAAAATTTAACGAGGTAATGAGTGAACCAGAGACGCTGTACACTTCAAGTTTCGATATAAGAATTTTCGAATTAATTGTGCCGAAAGAAAATCGGTATACATGACTTGGACAGTACTATGATGATCTACTGAGCGACGAAATTAGTGAATTCACATAAATTGGTGGAAGTTGATCTACCTTTAACGAATCCATTTTGGTCTGGTGATATCAAATGACAAAGTTTCTCCCAGACTAAGTTATGAACTAATCTTTCAAAAAGCTTACCGAAGCAGTTTAAGTTGGAAAATCGGCGATCGTTGGAGACATTTAGCTAATTTCCAACAAGCAGAAAACGAGCCTTCTTCAAGTGACTTATTGAACAAGACAGGTAGTGGCCCTGAGAACTCCAAGGAGACAGTTTTCACTAAAAATTCGAGATCCCATCAGGTCCGCCATCGGTTGCTGAATCTAGAGAAATGATAATGGAGATAATGTCCCTCTCACTAATGAATATACCAGTTGGCCGGGAAACTAAATTTTCTGACTTCAAGATCCTTTAATAATGAAAATTTGCTAAAAATTCATCGAAATCATCAATTTCCACGATTTCAATTCTCGTTTGCCTTATTATTTTATTGCACGGAGACCTTAAAATTATTTACTAATTTTGAATGTTTTTTGCTTAATAAAATAACTTCCCATCTCGACAAATTCTCGATTGTTACTAAAAAATCTTTCACAGTTCAGCACATTTATTACCGAAATAATTTTATACATCCAGCCTTGACTGTGAGGAAACAAAAAATCAAATTTTTCACACTTTAAGATTTAATCTAAGCTACTCAAGAAAAAAATTGCAATTTTCTCGCTTAATAATTAAATGCACTCTGAAAAGGCCTTGATCATACCAAATAGGTATGAAAAAAATCCACCTGAATTTTTACGACTTATTACCACTGAATAATTCGGAACCTTGTTATCCAATTTTAATGAGCAATTTCCCATAAACTAACCATAAAGTACTGCGGTCCAGACAAAACACTATAAAGAGCTCATTCATTGCGTTTTCAAGCCAGCGCACATAAAAACTGCTACAAAAGTATTGAAATTCCTTCCCGGCGTAGCAGTAATTTTTTTGAATTTTATTCCAATTTAACGCATTTAAGCCGAACAATAACGAACAAATAAAAAAAAAACTGTTTATGCTCTCTACTCGCTATTTTCGCAATTTAGCTTCTTTTCAATCACGCCAGCCTAAATAAGCTCGAAAGTGTTAAGACCTCACCTTATCACGTTTGTCGATCAACGCCCAGCCAACCACTATAGTTAAAACTTCTTCAAGGTCTTTTAACTTCACGATGCTCAGATGCGATTTGTATGTAGGTAGCTTGCCTCTACGAACCTGTACCTGAAAATCTAAACTAAATTGACGGAAAAAAAAAGAAAAAAAAAAATCTTAATCACGAAAGCCATAATTTGCCTTGAACTGTTTATAGGTATCTATATGCTCCGAATTTTCTTTAAGAACCAGCCCAGCCACTTTGCGGCAAATTCTAGCTGGGAGTAAACCTATGGCGAATTACTTTACCTTGTGTGCCATGAACGCCATAATTACAATGTGGCTTCCGATCGCAAACGTTTTTGGCGGTTATTTCGGAGAGAAAATCGAAAAGAAATGATTTCGAAATACCGAAATCGAACCAAAACATTTACGGTATTGCTGTTGCGTTGTTGAGCAAAATTTCAGTTATAGCGTTATGCACGCAAGATTTCTACGTAGCTAATTTTCTAGATGGGAACAAAAAAAAAAAAATTTCCGAATTTCTATGCGAAATCTTAGAAAAATCTTAAAAGTTTGAAAGACATCGCGCAGTAAAATTAAGAACTAACAGTGAACGAATTTCGGTGCCATCATAGTGTTGGGTTCAAAATTGGCAGGTTGAATCGGCTATCTAAGTAATTCGTGAAATTGTGCGATACTTTGCAAAAAAAAAAAGCGAAAAACTGAGAAAAACCGATTCGTCACATCGATCAAGTTTGTTCAATAGAGCGGTAGCGTACATTGAAATCGCGGTTCCTCGACATTTTCGATATGCGATGTTGGTGAAATATTTGTGGCAGTGCGGCGCAGAGTAATCACCAATTTCGATGAATGAGATCGCTGAGTTATTGGTTATGGCGAATTGCGATGTTGTTGGTCCGAATTTCGGACATTGTTGCGGAAATTCGGGTCTTTCCCGGCATTATAATTCGACTCAAATATTTCATCATATTGTGCAGATAAATGATTCATTTAATGAGTTTTAAAATTGAAAAAGATTTTTTTTTGTGAGATTTATTTAATAGCAATTGATTGTGATTAAGTGTGGCTCATGCAAAGCATGCAGAATTTTTTTTTTGATCTCCAAATTTAATTGTTCATTTATTTATATTCATCTCAAAAGACTCAAAAAATTATAATAATGAACACATTAAAATTAAAACATTAAAACAATAGAAACCTTAGGGCCGTGTGTTAGAGAAAGCGAATTTATTCGAAAATAGCCTATTTTCGAAAGAATATTCTTGATTACTGGTACAAGATAATAAAACGTTATATTTTTCTGTTAAATCTTTAATAAGTTTACTAGGGTTTGTATTGAGCAGAATTGTGAAATTTGGTTTCCAAAATGTAATATGATCACAAATTTTGTCTCTTATAGTAAAAAAAAATAAGTTCATATTTTTGGCACTTTTTTTATTTAATACTTTGTATGGCCTCCTTTATTTTGATTGACACTAGAGATTCGGCTGGACATTAAACTTGTTAGATTATTTAGATAATCCAGACCTGTTTCAGACCAGCACGTGCGAATAGCTGTTTTTAAAGCATTTACGCTTTAAAACTGACGTCCATTTGCCAGGGGGGACGTGATACTGAGCTTTTTGCCTCTTTAAATGGATTAACACAACTGGTGGATAAGCCTACTCGTTTACCAGACATCGCAGGTCATTTTCCTAACCTTTTTGACTTATTTCTTACCAACCAACCTGAGAAATATTTTGTCTCTGTCATATCCCCATCGCCAATTGGAAATACTGATCATTTCTTGATTCGTGCTCAATTCCCAGTTGCAGCAACTAAACCGCTGACAGTCAAGGCACCTTGAAGAAATAATTGGCATTTCAAAAGAGCCAATTGAGGGGCGCTAAATAACTTCTTCAATGCCTTTAATTGGAAGTTGTGGTTCGATTCTAATGACTGCGATAAAGCTTGTAGAATTGTCACTGAGATTATCCTGAAGGGTATGAAGCTCTACATACCTTCCAGTCATAAAAGAGTCAGGCCGTTGAAGAACTCTTGGTTCAACATAGAATGTCTCGATGCAATTCAGACCAAGAAACAAGCATTTCAAACATTTGGAGGCAATAAAACACCTGCCAACAGAGAACTTTCCAATGCGTCAAGAAATGCCTGCAAATCCATACTCAATCGTGTTAAATTTGAGCATTTTGTTAGTTTAGTAAAATGAAACGCACACTCGATTTCGAAAAAATTATAAGATAAAATACACGCCGTGTTTAGGACTCACACCGTCTCGCCCGCTTGCCAGAATGCAACTAACTACTTTTTCCGAATCGCCCTTAGTGCTCTTTGCTGGTGCCAGCGCCATCTCGCCGTAGGTGTAACACTCGGTCATTCTGAAATGAAATTAATGTCCTCATTAATGTAGTAAATCGCGACTCTAACAGATCTATTAGATCAAGACGATCCACCTCCTCACTCTCTTCACCATCCTCCTCAATTTCACCTAATTCGCAATTTGTACTACAATATCGCCTTAATGAATCAATCGCCACAGTCGCCTTGAATCGCTTGACTCAATCACATATCTATCATTCACCATCACCTTACAAATTCTAAAATGACCATCAAACGCACCTCGTCTGCATCCTTGGCACCATGCGTATTCGCCACGCTCGCCGGACTATCGCCAGTCCTCGCCTCGCTAGCTAGCTCGCCATGCACCACTATTAAACCAGAATTTTGGGTAAACATCAACGAAGAAGGAGAATATCCAGTGCTTGCACTGGTTGTGTTATTTAGACCCCAAACGATTTCTGGTAATTTTTCGTCCCACCTACTCTCTGACTCTGCACTTGTCGCCAATGCCTGTACTATTATACGGTTCGCTCTCTCCACCTGACCATTCACCCTAGGAGTCGCTACTGCATTCAGGACATGCCTAATGCCTTTGTCCTTCACAAACTCCTTAAACTGTCTACTCGTAAACGCCAGTCCTCTATCACTAATGATACGCCTAGGGTAACCATACTCACCGCATATTTCTCTAATTTTTATAATTGCCTCAGATGACCTTGAGGTCCTCGTAGGTTTCGCCAGAACAAATTTAGTAAACCCATCTATTACCACCAGCAAATAGGAGTTTCCCTTGACACTTCGCACAAATGGACCCAAGTGATCTTCATGAATAGTGCCAAATGGTATACAACGCCGTTCACTTGGATATAAATATCCCTTTCCTCGCCCATAATCACCTTTAGCAAAAGCACACCGTAAGCATGCTTTCACGTATTTGAACACGAATCGCCCCATCTTAGGAAACCAATAAGTTTCCTTTATCAATGCCAAACATTTTTGAAATCCAGGATGACCAATCTCATCATGATGCTTATGTACCAGACTAAATCTCGCCATTGTATGTACATAGAGTCTATCGCCGTGTAACGTCACTCGATAAAGACAATCCTGTTTGAAATTATAATTCACCCTAACATCCTTCGGTGCCCGTCCCGGTCTGAGCAACGATACAATAGCTTGCACCTTAGAATCTTGCAGTTGCACAGTTAGGAACCAATCTTCTTCCTCTATAGTCACCACATTTACTCCAACGATTTCACCAGTCACCCCCTCATCCACAGGATTTCGACTCAGAGCGTCTACATGTGCCATACGCCCCCCGGGACGATATTCCACCTCAAAGTCGAACTCCTGCAGAGTAAGCCACCATCTTGCAATCCGTGGAACCAAATCCCTTTTTCCCAAGGTAGCGCGAACTGCTACACAGTCAGTAACCACTTTAAAGTGAATCCCCACCAGATAAACACGAAAACGCCTTACCGATTCTACCACCGCCAAAGTTTCCAGTTCATAGCTGTAATATACTTGCTCCATCGTTATCCGCCCACTGTAATAATATACCACCCAATCCCCATTTACTAGCGTAAGTATGTACTTCAATCTCTCGATTACTGTCATACATCATCAATACGGGTCTCTCACTCAGCAAGTTTTTAAGTTTTTCGAACACCAGTTGATGTTCCTCGCCCCAAATCCAAACAGCATCTTTCTTAGTTAAATCAGTCAAGAGTTTTGCCAGTATTAAAAAGTTTTGTATCAACTTCCTAAAGTAAGAAACAAGCCCAATAAACTGCCTCACCCCATGAACATCCCTGGGGGCCGGAAAGTCAATTACCGCCTTAATCTTTCTTTTCCCCGGACGTATACCCTCCGCCGTGATCTCATGACCTAAATTCCCTAATATTGCTCATAACAAACTTACATTTCTTTAAATTAAGTCTTACACCCGCTTTCTCAATTAAACACGGTACTCTTTCCAACAATTGCAATCCACTATTGATTTCGCCTGATGGCATAAGAAGATCGTCCATATACGCCAAAACTTGATCATGCCGTAGGTTTCCTAACATTTTATTAATTATTCGCTGAAATACCGTCGGTGAGTTCGCCAATCCAAAAGGAACCCGCAAATACTCATACTGTCCGTCAGGAGTAATAAATGCTGTTTTGTGCATCGATTTTGGATGCATTGGAACCTGATGATCTCCTTAAGCCAAATCCAACGTAGTAAAAAAACGTTTATTCGCCAATTTATCTAACTGATCTGAAATTAAAGGAAGTGGATATCTATCTTTTATGGCAATTGCATTCAACGCCCTATAGTCCACACACATCCGTACTTCGCCAGACTTTTTGGGTACCAACACAATTGGACTTGCATATGCCGAACTAGATTCTCTAATGACACCCCCTTTCAACAAGGTTTCCACCTTCTCCCTAACGATTTTTCGTTCCGACATCGATAACCTATAGGAACGATGATACACAGGAACGTCAGTCATTAGCCCTATTTCCATTTCACCCAAATGAGTTAACCCTACATCATCTTCTCCTGCCGCAAAGCAATGTGCTTTTTCAGACAACAACCTGTACAGTTGTTCCTTACATCTTTCAGACACTTCACCCACTTGCACACTTGCTAAGTCTACCAATTTTGTATCTTTAATTATTAATATTCTTACCTCCGCCGGTTGATCATCCTCTTTGTTTTCCTGATAACAATCCGCCCTAGAGATGAGACGCCCTTTGTCCCATGTTAATTCGCCATTCCCGATATTGGTAATCGATATTCTGTTCACTTTTCCGCCTTCTAATACGCTACCCGGTATCGCCACCAAAGCATTTCCTTCTCGAAACGTTTTCGCCGACATAACCACCGATTGTCCAATCTCGCATGATTCAACTTCAACCAACGCCCATACACTTGAGTGAGGTTTGCACACTGTTCTCTCTTTTAATCTTACCTGAGGCCTGGGTCGCTCCGCTTCTATTTTTAACTGCCTTAGCAACGTGCCCCCATCCTCATCCTTCGCCAGTACCGCCTTTCCATTCCGCACTATCAAAATTATGCCAAAGCTATTGATGGCTGATTGCTCCAACAAGAGTTCAATCCTTCCCATTGCACACTCGGTCACTAATGCCGCCACATCTAGATCGACGCCATACATGGTCAATTCAAACTGAACCTCACCCAAAAACTTCGACGGAATATCCTCCAGTGTCCTAAAAGCTCGAGTTCTTACTGGTCACTTGTGAAAACGGTCAACAACAATTTCGTTTCTTCTTCTATACCACCTCTAGTTGTTGGCGACCGTACCGTGGTTGATCCTAGCGAAAAAGCCAATTTACTAGCAGCAAGTTTCGCAAGAAACTCTCATCTTCCACCTTCAAACCAATCGCCTCCCGCTGCAAATCCTTCTGGTTTCTCACTGCCTGCACTGCATTTTCGCACAAGACTTATTTCTCGGATCCCTACAGAGCTCAATATCCACAAATCCGCTGGTCCGGACGGTATTCCCCCCATTACCCTTAAAAAGTACGCCTCTTCTTTAGCTAAACCTATTCGCAATCTTTTCTATCTTTCTTACTCTTCTGAAAGCTTTGCGCGTATATGAAAAGTTGCGAATGTTCAGCCCATTCCCAAGAAAGGAAGCAAAGCGAACCCCGCCAACTACCGCCCAACATCCATTACTTCAGTGCTCTCGAAAGTAATAAAACCTGCTGTCAATCGTAAAATCGTCAAATATCTGGAGGATAAACAGCTCATCCATGATCATCAGTATGGGTTCCGTTCTGGACGGTCGACGGGTGATCTTTTAGTCTACTTGACAGATCGTTAGAACTCATGTTTACATAAATATGGCGAAGATCAAGACCTCGCACTTGACTTTGCAAAAGCTTTTGACAGAGTTTGGCATGAATGACTCTTAGTTAAGCTTAGGGTCATCGGCCTTAATGATACCCTTGTCCTATGGATTGAGAGCTATCTCTCTGAACGCAATATACGAGTAGTATTGGATGGCGTTACTTCTTCCTCATACCCAATTGACTCCGGCGTCCCACAAGGTTCTGTTTTATCTCCAACTCTTTTCTTAGTGTTCATAAACGACCTTCTGTCGTCCACTCTCAATCTAATCCATAGTTTTACAGATGATAGTACTTTAGACAAAATCTATGAACTTAACTCTGCTGCGGAATCAAACAATCATTCAATTGCTTCCAATCGCAGGGAGTTATTCAGTTCACTGAACTCGGATCTCAACTTAATCCTGGAATGGAGCAGGAGTAACAGAGTAGAGTTCAACGCATCCAAAACACAGGCCGGTCATCTATCCCTCAAACGGGATGTTTCAGTGTTGTCTCACAATGTAACCTTTGATGGTGCACGGCTTACCACTTCGGAGAATTTCACACTGTTAGGCGTCAAAATTAGTGACCACCTGAATTGGGCCCAGCATATCTTTGATATTGCCCTTGACGCCTCTAAACGTGTAGGTGTTCTCCGAAAATGCAAAAAATATTTCACATCCATCGATATAGCAACCATCTATAAGGCCTACATTAGACCACGTTTAGAGTACCCAAAACACACCTCGTGTTGCTCGATCGTATTCAAAAATATGCGTTCCGACTGATTGGAGACGAAACCATCACGTCTTCTGTAGATTCTCTCGAGCATCGCAGAAATGTTGGAGTACTCAGCATTTACTATCGATATTTCCACGGTAAATGCAGTACGGAACTAAGCGCACTCATTCCTGCATGCTTTTCCCCGAAATATTCGCTAAGCTGAACGCGCTCACAAGTACACGGTCAAAACCTTGCCTTCTCGTACAGTAAAATATAGGCAGTCATTCATTTCCCGAACGTCAAGACCTTGGAGCGATTTGCCAGCTAGTTTGTTTCCCAACAAGTAGAGCCTGCGGTGTTTCAAGAACAATGTCCACCGTCATTTTCTCTCTCAACCTTAATACCTACACTTTCACTTCCTATACCGACGTAACTATGCATTGGATTTAAGGGTGACCCCCTAAGTTATACTCGGTGCCATAAGAAAAAAAAAATACACTATGCTAGCGAGAATCCCCCAAAGGTTCTCAATTGGATTACAGTCAGGACTACAAGCGAGCCAGTCAACTATGCGAATATTTTTGTCCGAAAGCCAGTCCTTGGTTTGCTTCGAAGCATGAATGGATGCATTATCCTGCTGGAAAACTACATCTTTCTCGTCGCAACTATCCAGATGACTGATTAAAACGTCTTCCAAGAGATCTATGTACATTTGGGAGTTCATTCTAGTAGTTATGAAACAGATTGGAAGTTTTTCTTTGCAGGAGAATGCACCCCAAACCATAACACTTCCACCGCCAAAATTACGCTTCGATCTGACCACGTTGTGTTTTTTCAAATTATGCCAGTACCAACTGTAGCAGTATGGGCCATCCAAAATGAATTTTTTTTCATCAGAAAAAAATACTTTTTCCCATTCGGATATCCAAGACATGTACTTTTTGGCGAATTTTAGTCTCTTCTCTTGGTGAACGGCAGTTTCTTTTAAGTTTCGTCCATGCTATATTTGGCGGAGTCCTTAAAACACGTGCAATGTGACGAGGTGTTACATTAAGCTCTAATTTGTTCTTAATTTGTTTTGCAGATAGCCGAATTGTTGTTGCCTCGTGTCGAATTTTGCCTTTGTCACACAAGGATAACTTTGTTTTGCTCTCTGTTGGAGCCTTAACGCCATAGCCATTGCCTTTTTTTAAGAAATTCCACATTCAGATCGACCAAGCTTAGTACCAATTTGCCTATTGGAGAAGTCTTTTCTTTCGATAAATAGATGGCAACCTGCTCCGTCTCATTTGAGTGCTTCCTAGAAGGCATTGCTGCAAAAACGACGCTCATAATAATATTGCAAAACATATTCTGCACAAACCTTCAATGAAAATTCTTTAATGCTATTTAAAACAAAATGTGCAAAAAAAACTTTAAATTTCGCGTTCAAAACTCAATACTGTACCTTGCCAAATTATTAGACCCATTGTCAACAAATCATTCGTTTTACTTTGGATAAGATGTCTTACAACTAATTTTATGGATTATGTGGTTTTCTTATTCTTTGTTGTGTTGGCAACGCTTTAATGTTAACATTGTTGCCAATATTTGCACAGAGTAATTTTATCTCAATAAAATGGTTGAACTGGGAGCCTATAGATTGTTTTACAACAATCCCAGACAATTGGTACTCGTAAGGGCAAAGCACAATGGCGTCTTTATGGAACAGTTCGATCCAAATT
This sequence comes from Chorisops tibialis, assembly GCA_963669355.1. Classification (NCBI taxonomy): domain Eukaryota; kingdom Metazoa; phylum Arthropoda; class Insecta; order Diptera; family Stratiomyidae; genus Chorisops; species Chorisops tibialis. Next base: position 10,061,549 of record OY770262.1, on the reverse strand, counting down.
AACTGCATTCACATTTGATTTCGAGGCAATGAATATGAAGGCTGCCCACCTGGGAGATAATCAAAGCTAAGAAGATCGACATTCTTATTGGTGCTGAACATTATTCAGCGTTGATGTCTAAATCAAACTTGGCGATTGCTTAGCCACTACCTCAAGGTAAATTATTTGGCTTTCATGAAGGAGTTCCAACTACTCAATCATTTGAGGAAAGTGACGATGTTTTATACTTCATCATTATATTCAGACGCCATCTAGCACTTCATCGAAACTCCAATTTATTTGCGATGCATCTTGCCGAACATCGTCCAATGTATCACTAAATGAGGTTTTATATAAAGGAGCGGTGGTTCTGGATAATCTATTCACTATACTTAAGCGCTTCCTTAAGTATGTGTTCACTGCGGACATTGAGTTAATTTACCTTCAGGTTCTAATAGATTCTCGAAGCACAACATCTGCTTCCTACCTGGCTACGAAGGTATTGCAGGCTTAAGCAGCTCAAGAAAAGTCTTTAAGCCCTTCGGAATCAAACGTTGCTATGAGTGACTTTAACGTGGACGATGTCATCACGGGTAGTGATAACTTTCAGGAAACATTAGGAATACAGGCAGAGTTCAATGCACTACTACAAACCTGGAGATTTTCATCTTAGAAAATGGTGGACAATTTTTTTTGGATATCTGGTATCTGGAATAGTTGAAATTTTTAGCAATTACAATAGCTCGCCTTTATTTCATAAAATGGGGAAAATTCATTGGAATTCAAATCCGATTTTGAATTTATAAATTGTTCAGCGTATACGACCCGATTAATGTTTCTGGCCTAAGCACTTAACCTCTGCTCTAAGTACTTCACCACTATTGAACATTAAAACTGAATTAAAGAGAACGTTAACTACATGCAATATATTTGTTACACCTTCCTGGTGAATGTTTGAACATATCGAATAAATGAAACCCTAATTGAGTAATCAATGCAGTGTTCCCCTTAAATAATTGATTATTACGAATTACTGACAATTATTTTTAATTAACAAGGTCATTCATAGCTTTAGCATTCGTACAATTTACTTAAAATCTTTTTTCATTCAATTAAAAAAAAAACTATTTCAAACCGTCAATGTTAACAATTAAAATCTTAATCAAACAAATTTCAAATGAAACCGCCTTCAACAAAAACAATTTTTCACTGTTTTTTTCTTTCAATCTTTTATTTACAAATCAAAATATTTTCCTTTAATCTAATCCATCTTAGGCCCCGGTAAAAAACGCAATTTATCTATAAAAAAAACAGCGCAAATTTCTGCTAATCTGTTCTGTTTTCAATGTAAACCGACATAAAAATAGTGTAGCGGAAATGCCATAATTCAATTCACATCAAACTCATAGATATACAATGAATTAGGCCGCACTATGTCGATCGATTAAAGCTTTAAAGTTTCAATGAAAGAAATTTTTTTTTTTTTGCATCGTATAGGATAATCCCTCCAAAAAACTTTTATTATACGGATAATCCGAATCGCATGTGTGTGGCTCGCCCAAAAAGTAATTGCATACTGTTAACTCTTTAATCTACCGCTAATGACTTTCGATTTATCTATAAATTGCACACGTATATTTTGGGTGGGCCCAATCCAGAGCCACTTAGAATTTTTTTTCAATTAATTTTTATTTTTTTTCCATTGAGTCCAAAGTTACATGCAGTTTAAACGCAAATTTTACAATTGAAAGAGGGATGGTATGAGCGAAAAATTTGAGAAGGCCTCGTATTGGATTTCCAATAGACCACTGGTGTATTTTTGAATACAGACAGACTATCGATGACATTGAATGTGATGTTTTTGCAATTTCACAAGTTGGATTCGTGCAGATGGAAAAAAAACTTGCAACAAATCTACAAAGTGTATTGATAGAGTTCCGCGACTTTTGCAATTAAAAATTGAATATGTAAAGTAGGACACAAGTTTTTATTTAAATTTCAACAAATAACCATTGCTGTAGTCGTAAACCCAGCAGAGGGTATACTCTGTTGCTTGGCCATAGTGGTTCACTGATGTTGCTAAATTTATAAAATCATCAATAAGATTGAACTGCCATTTAATTATCCTACACAGTGATTTATTATAGACTTGTAAAGACGAAATTAATATTGCGCTGACAGTGCTGGCAGTATGAAAAAAAAACTTAAAGTATTCATCAAAATTAAGTAAAACCAAAAATACATATTAGTGTAAGAAAAATTTAAAAACGAACGAAAAAACCCGCCATAAAATAATGAACCACTATAAAAGGAAGCGCGAGCGGGCACTCTGTCATTAACAAAGAAGAAGAATAAAAGCTGTCGCTTAGAGAAGTGTAGTTCACGAACGAACTAGTTCATTTGAACTTTTCAGCGTTGAATAAAACGGATTATTCACTAAAGTTTTCAGTTTTAGGTCGACATGATCTGATAGCGAACTGAATGTAAAGTTTGGCAGTTTGTATATTCGGTTCACACTTTACTATTCACACAATAGCATAACCTACTCGTTCAACATATTTGCAAATGCAGCATCCAATTCATGTAGCACCAATTTTATTATCACCAACTCAGTATGATTGTATCTTACCTCTCGTACAGAGAACGAACTATATCTTGTTTACATGTTCGTTCATTGTATTGTTGAACTAAGCTCACTAGGCTGGCGCACTGATTGCTCTTATTTACATGTTTAGTTCGCGAACGAACTATGAGCTCAATATGATCGTACTTCAGAAAAAGAAATGTAAGCGTTTAGTTCGAAGACATATAACTATCATATGGTTATGTTTTTTTTCTTCGATTAGCAAGTTAAACTTTATCCAAAATTATGCAGACGTGCGCCGCATTAATAATGCAAAAAATCGAAATGCAAAGTGCCAATAAATAAATGCATACACACTCAAAATAAATAATTTTAATAACTAAAATTAATTGTTTCAATTATTTGCGATCTGCAACGGTTTGTAATCTACAACTGATCACTCATTCACACTCTAAGTAAAAGCGCAGAGCAGCTTCTTGAACAAACAAATGGTTTTTAAAAGAGCCAGCGTGCACGGAAGATACCACACTCAAAAGCGATTTAGTTCGGCTTTTTGAAATTCAGCAAAACAGCGATAATAGTGCGATCAGATAGTTGAAGCTTTATCAAGCATATTGAAATCCGGCGACCCCGAGCAGTCTGCATTAGTTTATTCCAAACACAGTATTCCATCAATATAATTTTCTAGGCAACTTTTTTTTAATCTCATTAATGTGTATTTGTAAAAATCTGTTTTTTTTTTCTCAAAATTCATTGACGCTTTTATCCTAGATTGAAGAATCTTAAAACATCTTTTAGAGAAAAAAAATCTAAATCAGGTTATCGGACAGTTTTTAGAGAATTTCTTTGACGTCAATTAGAATAACTATGCAAATATCGGAAGAGATGATACTTTGGCGAACAAAAATCAAGCAAAAAAATTATAAAATAAAATCCGAACTAGTTTATTGCTTTAGATTTTTGTATCTGTAATGATGATATTAGGACAAGACGGGAATTTTTTTTATGTGCAAGCAAATTATTCAGACTGACTCCCACATAACTAATGTAAAATATTTTCTTTTAGTTCAATGCTCCATGTCCCGCGGAGGTGTTGATAAATCGTAATATTGAAATTAATCGATAAATTATTATTACTATTTTTTGTTTGTTTCAGAAACCTCAAAAATCGAAAAAGAAAAAACATAAAATATTTTGAAGAATTTCGACCGTAATGGAAAGCTACATTTTATTGACTTCCAGTTTTTTTTTTGGAAATTTTTCTATCGTCATTCTCATTCATATTCAAATTCAGCCGATCATTCTAATTTAAAGACTATAAAACTAAAATCACCAGAGAAACATTTTTTTTGATACGAGTGCAGAAACCTTAGCAGGTTTTTTGTATTTAGTTGCATCTAATCGGATGTTACAGTGGCACAAGCCATTTTTTTTTGTTAAAATAGAAGTGCAATTTTATTGCAAAAAAAAAAAATTTGTTTGGTTTCAATTCTCTTATGAAAATATTAGGGGTTGGAATTAATTCGTAGCGTTTTTTTGCAAAGTTTGATGGTTTATTCTGAAAATATTATTACAGTGGTATTATTGACAGTATTGTCCATCGTTTTCTACTACCTTTTTCCATCTTTCTAGCAAAACACGAATACCACGTCGAAAGAATTCTTCGTCTTTAAATTCGATGAATGAATCGATCCAATTCTTGGTACTTTCGTAGTTGTCGAAGTGCTTCTCTGACAAGCCATTCCCCATGGACCGTAACAAGTGGAAATCTGATGATTTGAATGTCTGGTGGATATGGCGGGTGGGATAAAACTTCCCATTTCAACGCTTCTAAATAAGTTTTCACCACTTTTGCAACATGGAGTCTGGCATTGTCGTTGAGCAAAATCACCTTGTCATGTCGATCCTTAATTTGGGGGCGTTTTTCTTTCAATGCTTTGCTCAAACGCATCATTTGACGTCTGTAGAGGTCCCCAGTGATGGTTTCACTCGGTTGAAGTAGCTCATAATAGATTACACCCAGCTGGTCCCACCATATGTACAGATTGATCTTCTTTCCGTTGACATGTTTGATGACGAACAAAAAAAGCTATAAGCTCGATAAAGAAATGTCGTTCAGTGGACTAGATGCGCCATGACAGTAGCTTTATGGAAAATATTTGCTTTTGTATATATGACTACGGATACTTGAGTAACGCCACCTTTTGTAAAACGCTACGAATTAATTCCAATCCCTAATAAATTAAACCTCAAAATGCCAAGAGTCTAAAATTAAAAATGCTAATTTTCAGTTTGATTAAAAGTTATGCAGTTTTGAAAGACGTCAAGTTTATTGAAATAATGCAGAGAAAAAAAAATGGAGCCCAGTTCTACCTGTACTCGTATCTTGCATTTTGTATAAATACAGAGTATTCAAAAAGTTCTGTGACTTATTTTTTTTTTTTTTTAAATTAACATTAGTGGCGCTATTCAATGGCAAAATCACGTAGTTTCACTTCAACCCTTCTCGATAGAATGCAGCAGTTACGAGCATATACGGTTCGCCATGCAGTATCTAGAAGCGTATTCTGTTTTGTGGTTGTTGCATGTCATGAAAAAAAATGAAACAAATCGCGGAAATTAAGTTTTAATATTTAAAAGATGAAATTTCTTCTGAAACTTTGCAAATCATCGTTGTTCCTACGAAAGACGATAGCAAATTCCAACTGATATATGACTGGTTTGGTGAATATTTTCACAGTGCATTTCGAATTGAAAGAAAAGATTTCCGGATTCTACACTGTTACGCATTATTATTCGTGGAGTTTCGGTCTTTGTTGAAATTTTTTTTTTGCCATTGACTTTTTTAATGACATAGCGGCTTCTATTTAACCAAATTTGCCAACTTATGGATTATCATTATTGATCATCATAATGCTTGAAAATCAGTTGAAAAACATAACAAAACTACGATTGGGCGAAAGTCCCAATCATGCGATAATCTAGATGAAACAGAAATTTTTTGATTTTAAGAAATTTTGTATGGGGAGTGGTAGAAGAGGTGACACCATTGAACTAATTTTTCTCACATCATCCTAGAGTAGCTATAAAAATGTTTAATTCGAAATTTAAGCTCAAAAAATTGAATAGTTACCGAGAAAATTAGTTCATTTGATAAACTGCAATATGTTTGTATGGGAGGTGGTAGAAGGAGTGCGGAGGTTTCAGTATTTTCTAGCGAAACAACTATAACCATCATCAAACTGATATATTTGAAATTTCAGATCAGTAACATTTATACTTCTTAAGAAATTCGAATTTTTATAAAGTGGTTTAATTATGCTATATTGTATTGGAGGGGGTGGTAGTAGGTCTTACTAACATTTCTAAATAAATATTTAGTGCTCAATTTCAGCACGATAAGTTTCATATGTACTGAATAAATTGGTTTGTAGTATTTCAAGAAAATGTGCAGTTTGTATGGGAGGTGACGGAAGCAGTGAGAGAATTCAAACAAATTTCGTACCGTAGATTGAAATTACCATAAAATAGTATATTCCAAATTTCAGATCAATAGCTGCCATACTTTTCGGGAAAACCCGTTTATTGAGAAACTCCGAAATTGAGTCATTTCGTAAGGCAGGGCATAGAAGTGATGAAGTGGCCCGTACACGAACATGGCCTTACTTATTTGCTAAAAACGACCTGTGCAAAATTTTAATTTTGTAGTTCTACACGTTCTTAAGCTAGAGAGGACAAGGATGGACAGACGGACATCCGCTTAATAGCTGGGAGCCATCCATACGATTAACCTGTGCCACTCATTTTTCCAAATCATGCGGTCTCTTGCCAATTGTAGCTATTGCCTCCGACGCTTCCGATTTCGAATGGTGGCTTTTTCAGTTTTTGGCAGCGGAGACGTTTAGTACTATTTATCACCATTCGTACTGCAGATATGCTCGACCTTATACCACAATTGTCTTTGATTTTTTCCTCAAAATTAGACGAATGTGAAGCTTCCTTTAGTATTGCAATGTTTGAATTGTGCCATTTCACTGATTTGCAGTACCATATTCTCATCTACATTGGCACTACAGCCCAAATCGGACCTTGGCCTCCTAACATTCAGGTTTTTTAACATTTTTTTTCCGAAAATTAAGTAACATACAAAGCTGTCTACTTCAGGAACTTTCTTTCGACCTGAATCACAACTTTTTTTCCTACGCCATCTCACTAATAACAATCCACGCCTTTCATTTTGACAAAAATGGCAGAGCCAGAGTCATCTCATAAAATTATTTCGTAATTCTTCAATTAAAACTGAAGAAAAGCACAAAACCCAACTGGAGCCACTTTAACCTTTTTAATACTTACCTAAAAAATCAATCGCTTTAAGAAAATGTTATTTCGTTCAATAGACCAGCCAATAATTTGTACCACGTAGATCATACCAATCTAGGGTGTAGCCTGGTGGGTCTTGTAATGCGAAGATCGTGAGTTCAAATCCCGATCGACGCAATATATAATTCCAGCAAACTGCCTGCATAGGTATACCTTGGTAACCTCAATCTACGAAAAAGAAAAATTCGTAGAAAGGGGGTTGTGCTAACAACACATCCAAAATAAAATAATGAAAAATGTTAAGAAACCTGAAAGTCAGGAGGCCAAGATTCAATTTGGGCTGTAGCACGATTGTAGAAGAATTAGAAAAAGATCATACCAATGCAAAGAAGAGCAGGGGCTTGAACGGTTAAAAACTTTGTAGGAACTTGCGAAGGTAAAATGAAACTGCTATTTTGCTTGATTTTCGTCGGGTTGAAAGCGAATTTGCTGGGCTTGGGGTATCTGAGAGGATTTAGCGGCAGGTTGGGATCGTTTTTTGTTTTATTTTTTCATGTACAGCTTCAGTTCGCCTTAAAGGGCTTTACAAGGATCTTCGTTTCCATACGTACGTATTCTTTGGCCACGTCGAACAGCGGAGTCTTCTAAAATAGATGTGCGAGAAATAAAAACGGCGAATGCGTGTATAAAGTAGACAAGTCGCGTATTTAAGTTGTTTTTAAAAGCGATTCAATCAATTACTAAACTATTTTTATTTTACTTAAGATCCAGCGGTCCGAGTGCACATCAATATTGTAAATGAATTTCGTTCCGGGAGAGTTTCTAGTGCATATGATGAAATGTGATATTCAAATTTATTTTTCTTCAAAAACTGTTAATTTTCCTAGCAATAAACGAAATTACTTTTAAAAGTTTAATCATTTAAGTCCGAACGATGTAATAAAGATAAACATCTTCGCTAATATTAAATTTAAAGCAATTTTACTTTATTATTATAATAATAAAGTATTGTGATCGACACAAAAAAAAAAAAAAGTTTGCTACCCCCAAATTTTTTTTTTTCGCGTTTCATGACTAAATTAGCCTAAAAATGCAAAAAAAAAAAATCCGTCTGTCTGTACGCCGACGTGTACGCTCAGCGCACATTAACTCCCGAACCCTTCAAGATGGAAAGTTCATTTTTGAAGGGATTGTAGATAGTTGCGGATCTCAGGCGGTTACCCATTTTGGGGGGTGTACGGGTTCAGGGGGAGGCGGGGAGAGCGCTTAAACCGAAAAATACGAATTTAAATATCTCAACCATTGTAACAGCTAGGAAGTTAAAACTCAACACACATATAGAGGGGTTTGTGGGACAACTTTTAAAAATAATTTAATTTTTTTATCCATTAGGGTGCGAAAAGGGGGGGCTAAGAACCAATTGTCGGACGAATTTTTTTTTCAAATGATTATATCTTCGAAATTACTTATCGTAAAAAAATCATATTTAGAGACCTTCAAGGTGGCATATAGTTCCATCGGAACCAGCTCAGAAAGCGGCTAATTATTGTAAGGGGGAGGGTCAGGGGTGTTGCAAAGAAAAACACTTAAAAATTAATATCTCAACTATCTTTTAAGCTATGTAATTGAAACTTAAAACGTATATTAAGCTATACTAGGCAAATACAAAAAAAATATAACATGTCGAAATAATAGTAGTGGGGGGAAATGGGGAACATTTAAAAAATGGCGCACTTTTCAAAATTACAAATCCTTATATCTCAAAAAATAGTACAGATATTAAATCAAAAATGTGTCAGATTGTAGAACTACATAATGGTTAATTTTGGTAAAAATTTTAAGGGAGGTGTAAGGGGAGGGAGGTGATAAGCAAAAATGTCGAAAACTTTGAGTGATTTTTTTAGGGCTCTAGTGAAAGATAAAAAGTTAAAATTTTGCATGTGAATACCTATATTTAATGTACATAGAAAAACAATATTAACTTGATCCATATTTATTATAAACCGACTCCCCCGGTCTAACGTGCACAAGGTGTTTCATGTGCATTGAAAAAAACACATAAACTGAAAATTTTTGAGTGAAATTTTAAGGTAGAAACTTGAAAATTTGCGAAATGCATTTAAAAAAAATCCCTAAATATACGAAATATTAACTGGTCGAAAACCTTTAAAACTTCTACCCCCTCCCATACAAAATTATTTTTTCGACCATTTTCAAGAAATCAATTATCACCTAACCATTAAAAGCTATCAAATTCAAATTTTGCAAAACAACTTACAAAAATAATTAAAATCAAATTGCGTTCAAAGTTTTAAAATCGCGCTTACCCTTCTACCCCCCCCCCCCCATACAAAAGTATGATTTCGACTAATTTCATTAAATCAACTAATAACCAACAAATTAAAAGCTATGAACTTGAAATTTCGTACGAGTATCTAACAACAAAAATAAAAGAAAATTGCATCACAAGTTTGACGATTCCCCTACCTCCTCTACCCCCTCCCATACAAAATTATTTTTTCGAGCATTTTTAAGAAATCAGTTATCAGCTAACTCTTAAAAGCTATCAATTTCAAATTTGGTATAAAAACTTATAAAAATAATTCAAGTGAAGTTGCTTTAAAAGTTTTGAAATCGCGCTTGCCCTTCTACCCCCTCCCATACAAAACTATGATTTCGACCAATTTTATTAAATCAACTAATAACCAACAAACTAAAAGCTACGAACTTGAAATTCTATACAAGCACCTTACAAGAGACGCAAAATAAAACTGCGTATCAAATTTTACGATTCCCCTATATTCTCTACCCCCTCCCATATAAATGTTCGGTTTCATGAATGTAAAATACACCAAATTTTATGAAAATTCTATGCAACTTCGTCTATGAAACACATTCTATACAGAGAATATTGGACGTGATTCAAGTAATTAATTAAAAAGCTATTAACATCCACCCACCCTTACTATTACCCCTACTCCTCCCCTCATAAAAACCCAAACTTACAGACACGAATGAAATATTGTTAACAGTCCTGCCCAAGAACTCCCTTTCACTTAGTCTTCCCTAACCACTCTAACCTGCATATTGACTTTCCACTCATCCGCAACTTGTCCCAAGAATAATAAAGTTTCGCCCGACTTGTTGGCAGTTTTTTGTTTAAATAAGCCCCAATGCCTAACTAAAAAGTCACTTAAACCAACCGAAACAACTAAGTGCCGAATTAATTATCGAAATTCAAGCCGATCATTTGGCTTAAACTTCGGTTATTGATTAGTTCCCATGATGAATACAGATGTCGTCACTAACCTCTAACCTTTCGAGCAACGACTGTAAGAATTTCAGACAAATTTATTACGTTCAAAGAGAGCAAGTTTGTGTTTTTATACTCTTGATGGAATCTGAGAGTATATTGTGTTTGCCTTACCGTTTGTAACGCTAAGAAATAATGCTTGCACAGAGTCGCCAAGGGTGCAGAAATATTTATTATCGCTCAAAAACCTCGATTCCGAGTAACCGTCTGTCCGTCTATTTGTCTGTCTACAACATAACTCTCGAAAGCTTTGACCTATCATGCTGGAGTTTGTCATATGTCATTTTTAGTAAAAAATAAATTTAGGCTCATGAATGGGCCACATACCCCAACTCCTTCTACCCCCTCACATAAAAATTTTACGAAATTTAAAGAAATTGATTTTTCTCCGAAACCATTTCAGATATCGACTTGAAAATTAGGTCCTGGTATAATGATGTGAATATCATTAACGTCAAAAAATATCGACCTGATCTCCTTACTTCCTCTAACCCCATCCATACAAATGCACAATTTTCAAAAATGCATTTATTCGGTTTTCATTGCAACTCGCAAAGCTAAAAGAACCATTTTTCAAAATTGATTTTATTATAATTGCAACCAATTTTGGAGAACTTATCAGCTTCGCTTCACTCTTTCTACCCCATCTCATACAAATTTTTGTTTTGGAAATTCAAGAAAAGTATTTCAATATAAATTCAGATAAAAATTGTTCAATTTCCTCGAAAATTATGAAAGCTACAAACTTTAAATTCTACTTCTACAATGGCGCTACAGCCCAAGTCTGACCTTGGCCTCCTGATATTCAGGTTCCTTAACATTTTTCATTATTTATTATGGACGGGTTGTTGGACCTTCGCACAACCCTCAATCTTCGAATTTTTCATTTTCGTTGATTGAGGTGACTTATATATTGGGGCGACCGGGATTTGAACTGACGGCCTTCGCATTACAAGACCAACACGCTACCTACTAGGCTACACCTTAAATTCAGCGTGAAACATTTTGTATACTACATTCGGTGTTATATACAAAAATTACAAACCTTCCCCTCTATTTTTGCCACCTCCCATACAAAAGTCACTATTCACTATTTGAAAAAATTTGAGATGACTTATTTGCCGGTATAATAAACTCTTTCCCATTTCATCTAGAGTATCATACGATTGGGCTTTATTTCTCCTTCTACAATGGCACTTCAGCCGAAATCGGATCTTGGCCTCCTGATATTCAGGTTCCTTAACATTTTTCAATACTTATTGTGGAAGAGTTGTTAGCTCTTCGTACAACTCTCTCTCTCTATCTACGAATATTTCGTTTTCATAGATTGAGGTGACCAAGGTATATCCAAGCAGGCAATGTGCTGAAATTTTACATTGCGCCGACCGGGATTTGAACTCACGACCTTTGTATTACAAGACCAATACACTACCCACTAGGCTACAGCCTAAATTGGGCTTTATGCCCAATCATAATTCTGTTGTTACTAACTATGGAGAAAGTGCAGTACCGATCGGGGATAAAATTTTTGTTGCCGGGATAAGATTGTTGGTGGGAAGCCGTGAGAGGAAATCAAAGAACAGTTAGAAGCTGTTTGTGGAGCTCTGATTTTTGGTGGCAACCGTCAATGAATTCAAGCTTGGTCGTCATTCGTCCTCGATGATGAGCGTCCAGATCTCCCAATTGAGGTGATTACTGATGAAATTTTTAACGAAATCCCTAATGTCGTATATTGCAGAACAGCTAATGAAGATTAAATTAATTGTTAAAATCGTAGACATTAGTTGAATGCATGCAGCATATCCGTCAAGCAAATTTGGACTAATCAAGCTATCGGCGAATTAGGTTCCGCGTTTTCTCACTGTAGATAACAAGCGGAATCGATCGACCATTTAATAGAACAAACCAAATGAGTGAACTTCGACTGTGAAACCGGCCCTTAATAACAAAATGCCGACAATTAACATAACAAACAAGAATTTCCAATTCGAACGATTTACATAAAAGATACAGCTACTAATCATTCGTTGTATCTATTAAATTGGTTGAATGGATGTTGAAAGCTCAACAAACAGAGATCTGAAATGTTTATTGAACTCGAATTTTAACCGAAAAAGAAAATGTTCAGAATTTCTTAAGATCACTTAATGTTTTTATTCAAATGATCTTTACAGCTTAAAAAAAAAATTTTTTTTTTCGAAATTATAACAAATCAAAAGTGAAGTGGTACAACTCATAAATTTTCTAACATGAATGAATGAAACGGTAGCGTGTTTAATGTTTCGAAAAACCCAGAAAAGAGCCAAATTTAACTCGATCTTCTATTGACGTACTTACGTCCATTTAAACTAAATTTAAACTAATTCAAATGTTTTTTTTTTTCTTTTCGTATTCAACTGTCAAACAAATGGCCTTAACTATTCTTATTTTCTATAAACGATTGCAATTTATTTGCGAAGAAAGCCGTAAAGAAATTTTGAGTGGAAAATTTGCATTAAGCGAAGTATTTATAGTCGTGTTTTTCGAATGGAAACTAAAATGTTACCGTTCGCCGATTCTTTCGAATTTATCTGCAAAATTCTAACTGGCTGTTAAATTGATTTTTAATACGCAAGATAAATTGATTAACTACTGATCAGTCGAATGAAATTGGAAACAAAAGACTCAAGCGACTAACTTGATTTCTTTTCATTTTAATTTTTGTTTTGAACTACTGAAAGGTGTGTCGGGAAATATCAAACAAGTTACGTTATATTTATGTTTCGTAATAATTCAATTTACTACAGGTATCATAGTGTTCTCTTCCCGAAGAAAATTAATTGTTTTTTCCCGCAATCCACGGAGGTATACATAATTCGAAATTATCAACGCATTATAATCCGTGTTTTATGTAATTTTTCATACAGGTAAACTTCATTATGGACATTTCGAATCGCAACCGTGCAGCATTTCTGTGTTGAATTACGCGAATTTTTTTGTTGTTGTTGTTGTTCACCTGTATAAATCAATTGATCATCATTAGTACGAAACTCATGACGAATACAAATCGTTTATCCATACGGCCTAGACTCGTAATGTTGTATGTGCGAAGGATGTAACATTTATTGGGAAAATGAAAAAATAAAAAAATCCATCGGATTACGCTCGCAATTCATCGAGTAACACTGTTTGATTGCTTTAATGAGTGTCTGTTCGAGACTCGAACGATTATCGAAAGAAAATGATTGATTTTCATTTTGCCAGTAGCCGAGAGTGTCGAGAGCATCTTAAAGATGTCTACGGTGGGTTGTCTTTAATGAGGTCCAAACATATTGTGAGCTTTGATGCAAGCAAGTGTTTAAGATCGGACAAAACCATTTCGTATGTTGGTACTATGCCTTACTAGTTCCACTCTATATGCACTTAGAGATTAGTGATGTTTTCTTAAGAAATTGAAATAAAAAATGGATATATATGAAAAAGATTTCTGAAACATGTTCTCAGATTGAACGAGCGATGAAGATACGGCTGAATCAGGTGAAATGGTGGAAAAAACGAGAGAAATTAATGGATTTGCACGGCCTTTTTGAATTTTATTCAATTAAATGGGAACGAATTATCAACTTAGAATATGTAATTTCATAATTAGTTTCAATTAAGATAATTTAACCGGAGAGTGTTATTTTATTCGTGATAATTTCTTTAATTTGTTGTATTCAAAGAAAGCTGAAATGGTGGATTGGTGCACGCTGTATTTAAGAACTGAAAGCTTAGCATTGGTGGAAAGTATAATTTAACTGTAGAATTTCGCGAATATGTCTTAGGAGTTGAATGTTTAAAACATTTAAATTATCTCATCTCGTGAAATGAGAAGAAATATAGCGATATGTTGGATCGAAAGGCAGGATATTGGACTCTGTATTGACTGTGAAAAGAGTGATACGAGAGTGCAAAAGATTTTAGACAAATTAAGAAAAAATACTTGAGAAGCTCTGCGTTACAGTTTTTCAAAGTTTCCGATTTCAAGATCTACATTTGCATGCGTTTGATTGAATGAAAAAAATTTTCGCACTATGAATAAGGTTCCACTTTAAATAATCATTAGTCGAGCAGCTACGATTTTTGAGTATTTGTCGTCTAGAATTGTTTTTTCCAGTGGCGTGGCGTGACTTTATAGCTAGGGGAGGCAATTATTTTCTTAAATATATTGGTTTATTGCACTTAGATAATATATTATAAATATTACCAAAATATCTCTCGTTAGTAGCTTGAAATACTATTAACGTTGGGAGCACCCAGGAATAATGAACGTGATATAAAAAACGATTTACATTCACCCCTACTACCATACAGGAGCTTTAAGCGCCTGAATTAATTAATTAACGGACGATCCATATTATCCAATCCATTCAATAGATGGCATTTCATTTGCTAGGCTGGTAACGGACCGAAATTTGAAGAAATATATTAGTGACGTCTGCTTTGCCACACGCTTCAACCTTTTTTTTATTAAATATAAGCTTTAAAAATGTTAAATAACTAATTAACTAAAGCGTTAGTTTAAGCTTCTAGTTTTTATTTTCTTAATAAAAAAAATTAATGACGTCCAAAAAAAGATTTCGTCCCATCTGCCGAAGTTTAAACCGATTCGTTTTCACTCAAAGCACGATAAATATGGGCAATATTGCCAGATCTATCTGTTTACATTTCTCTTCCTGATCATTTTTCGGCAAGCACAGAAATTTCAGTACTGGCAATACTTTGATCGAGAACCCGAGCTTGCGACTGAAAGTACTGTCTGGAAGCATTGCGTTAACGCATCTCTCCTTCTTATAGAAGTCGAACTTGAGCTCTTGTATTGGCCGCTGGCCTCGTTCTCTTAAATATGCGACTAAAAGCAATGAGAAAGGTGGAAGCATTTTAATGTAACGCACCTCCCCTTCCTTTTGAAGTTGAACTTGTGCTCGAGGCGCGAGAAAATTTTGCTCGTATTGGCCAGCGGCGGGCTTGCTACGTGTTTCTAAAATCGCATCTTTTCCCTGTGAAAGGTCTTCAACTTTCGTTGGTCAGAAAAAGCGTGAGAAAAAAGCAGTCCTGTGCACGTAAGTGCTGTAAGCAGTGATAGACGAAAATAATGCGCGCTTTCTTTTAAAGAAATTTTTTAATATATTTTCATATTCGTGCTGATTTCAGTTTAGCTTTTCTAGACTGAAAAAAGGGCAAAACGCAAGCATTGCTTCCCTTGCATCAATGGACGCCACGCCACTGGGTTTTCCTTATTCCAGCAATGAATTTCTGCAAAAAGAAAGTTGATGTATATTAATCTGAACTAGTATCGCCGGTGGTCGAAATTCGACCAATTGCGAGTGTAAAATATCGAAAATCATTCTTCCAATATGAATTCACCTAATATTAAGCATTCTTTAATTAGACACTTTTCGATTTTCACAGTGCCTTGGATTTACCAATGCTCGTTTGATTACCAAAGTCAATCAGCAAAGAAGAATTGTTGCTCTGAAATGGGATCCCGGTTGTATGTTCTCACTTTATTTTACCTGGCTTAACAGATTGATTGATTTTTGGTTTGTACACATCTATGGCACAGTACCTTTTTAATGATATATGTACCTAAATTTCATTCCACTCCTTCTATAATAAATAATAAAAAAGTCACCTAAAATTTTAGATGTTCACGTATTAATATAGAAGATACTGTTCTTCGATCGTCTAAGACAAGGGTAATAATATGACCAGTACAACTGAAGAAAAAAGTTTTCATTTTCTTCAAAACGCTGCACAAACCTAGAAATTTTACCGCATTTGACTTCATAGTTTCAGTCGTATACGGATATATCCAAGATTCGTCACCTATAAAGTTGTGATACATAAAGTTTGCAGTCTTGGTAAAGTTTTTTGAACATTTCCTTGGACCAAACTACAACTACTACAACATTTCGGTAAGAACAGAAGGGTTCATTTAAACTCCTTGTCCATAACCACCAACTTTTCAAAAATATACTAGTGGTGTAACCAGTTGAATTCTCCTTTCATCTAGAGCACAACCTTTCACTAGTATTGAGATTAATGATGAACAGTTTTACATAATCCAGCAATTATATTTTCGCAATTCACGAGATCTTGAATTCCAAATGCACAGAGACAGAATTGTAAATAATTGTACGAAAAACCTAAAACATGCACATGGGTTCGAGCATTAGCATATCGATTGTCGTGAATGGACAAGATGTGGAAGAGGTGCATGATTTTGAGGTTCAGTTATTGAAAATTGTATAAATATAACGCGTTATCTTTTTTGGAGGTTAGAAAAGAGAGATCTCTTCGCAAATAGAGTTCAAAAATAAACTGGATACTTTCACTAACCAATGGCTGCGATGCATTTCAGGGATAGTCTGGCCAGATGTCATCTCCAGTGAAGAACTTAGATAAGCTAAGATGGACGTTGAAATTCAGTGGCCAAAGTGGCAGTGGGACTATCACACATTGAGGAAGCCACAGTAAAATATCTTCAAAGAAGCTAATCGAAGCGAAGGAGGGTTCTAATAGGTCAAAATTCTAGACGCTTTAGAAAATATGGCGTCAAAAATTCAAATTTAACCGTGCGTGCCTGTCGATATTAGGACTTGGCATACAAAGCAGCATTTTGAGCGTCTATAAAGGTAGTTATCTCCTCTGACGAATCTTCTTTGTGAGGAAAATATCACGTACTTATTTCTAATCGTGGAATATTTACGGACGGTCCTGATATTAATGGACTCGTCCGGCTTGATTCTCGCAGGTACTTGTTCTAACCAAGATGCTATTTTCTCATCTATGCAAACCATTAATATCCATCGTGACTTGAGGTTGATTTCACCAAATTCAAGATTCATTCCCTCCTTGGCTGCCTTGAGAACTTCGGCCAGTATGGATTTTTGGATTACAGCTAGCTGCTCTGGTGTTAAGATCTTGTATCCAGGATGTGTAATTCCGATCCACATTCCTTTAGATTGTCACCGACGTGGTGGATGTGGCCTCTTCTGCAGGTCTATGAATGACTTCTTTACTTAAGGTATTGAGCATTTTATTATCACTTCCAACAAAAGGCGGTTTCATTGATTGGGTTCTGCCCAATTTTGTTTGTTTGCGTTATTTTGTGCAGTTGATAAATTACCTTACATTGGCTGCCATTATACAGTTTGTATTTTATATCTGACTAATCTGTTTCAGCTCTACTGATAGCAGCTGTTCATCTATTTGTGGCTAGCGGTTTTTCTATCCACTCTAAGTGGCGGTCTTTTGTATAATACGTTTTTGTGACCAGAGGATTAACCTCTATAGTCTCTTCACGTACTGTTTCTGAATGGGTAGTTGTTTCGTTATCATCTTTTTTGCGGTATTAGCCGCTATTTGCGATGCTTCGGGGATGCTATCTAGACCTAATTTAGTTCATTATGTTTTGCTTCCATTAATTAGTAGTGCGAGAAAGTACAGTTGCGCCTGGAAGAGATTCGCATTACCAGGGGAAGGCTGATTGAAACTGGATGGCGCCTGGTATTCAGAGTTTGCATATTATACGTTATTTACCCACTAACCATTCATCATTTCGCCATATGCTTTTCCACCATTGATTAAGGGAACTTTATTTCCAAGGTTTACTCCTTTAGTGTCATACTTTATAGTAGTCAACATATAGGTAGTATGTACGTACACTTGCGAATTACCTTAGGGATAAACTATCTTATAGTCATTGATGACTTAAGATTGCCTGAATTTGTTCACAATCCCTAACGTGAATGCACGACTCGAAGGCTTCCTCCACGGTTGTCTTTAGCAACATAAATTGTTTTTGTCACGACAATCATTGTCGTCCCCGGGTCGGTAACAGTTTATACATATTTCCACTTCGACATTTACACTGCTGGATTCGAGACCTTTTTGATATCTTAGCCTATCTGAGGGTCAAGGAGCCCGGTTTTTATAGCATCTCCATAACAAAAACGAGGAACAAGTTCCGAACTTCGCTGCCTGCGATATGGGCACGACCGGCACATGTTCCCCGAAGGAACCTCAACCATGAATATGTCAATTTACTTAAGCCATGTCGCATCAGTTCCACTTTTGACCTCCATATGTCACTAGACGTTCAATCTCTACATTCAGATTTGGTCCCATTAGGCTAACTACTTTGACGTCTAAAGGTGTGAACGCCAACAGTGTCATTTCGATCTCCTCAGTCACTACTCTCCTTCGCTTTTCTACCATTGGTAGTACCAATCACCACATCGACACATCAGATTTCTCTTCGCATCCTCGGTTCGTTTACTAGGTCGTTTACTAGGTCATTACTTTCTTTCGGAGCTATGTTTCACCAGTTCATTTAATCCTTATTCTTCACTCAATTTTCACTTCCTTCAGGTCACTATTTCACAAGCCACCTCAAGAAGGCGAGTATTTCGATCCCTTCAGTTCGCTACTAATTTTGCAACTCCTTAATGGTAATAACCTCTGATTTTTCTCGCCTTAGTTCATTACAACGCCATGCATTTCACTCACTTTTGTTCGCTGCTTCATTATCGATTTATTTTTTCACCAGTTCATCAGTTCGGTAAGCTTTTCATCTTCATCTTCATCTTCAATACATCTCTTTAAGCTTCTGATTACACTTCTTCGGTAAGCTACTCCTCAGTTCACCCATCAGTTCAACGACCTTTCACTCTTCGAACTCTCAGTCAGTTCCGCTCTTAAATCGGTATATGGATGTTGCTCTGTAAAACTAACATATATGCCTGTAGTTGCACAGAAGCTGCATAACCCTTTATACAACCAATGCGATATGGTTTGGGGTTCTCGACACAGCCCCCGTCTAACCAGGCCTTAAGCCACCTACTTCAGTCTAAGTTCGTCCATGAACCAAGCTTCGACTCACGTCTCTAAAGCTTGTGAGGTTTGTTTATACAGTGGCTCACAGCTTATTTCATGCAGCTACAAATTTGAAATTTGTTACGCTGTTATTGGAAAACTATGGAAAATATTGACAAGATTTAAATGCCATGTTTTAAACAAATACTTATTGTTTAGGTTAGGAACTTCAAAAATAATACAATTGTTGTTTGTAATACTTAATTAACAAAAATTATGAAAATACTGCTTAACTTACGCCTTAATTTACAGAAAAAAGTTAAATTTTATTCAAAATTCAGTATTTGGTATGGTAGCCCTTTGCATTTATTACATCTTTAAGTCTCTTTGGCATAGAATCCACAAGGTTTTGAGTAGTTTCTGGGGTAATTTTCGTCCACTCCTCCAAAATAGTTACTTTCAAATGTTCCTTGTTGGAAATACTATGTTTCCAAATATTATTTTCCAAAATTGTCCATAAATTTTCTATTACATTCATATCTGGACCCTATAGCGGCGGGGATATAACATGCGGGCAGTTCCAAATCCGCCAAGATTGCACAATACCAGACTTATGCTTAGGGTAGTTGTCTACCAAGAAACGGAATATGTTTGAAATTTCAAGATTCGCACTCTGGAGCACATTTTTTTTCAAAATGTTGAGGTACCTTCAATGAACTCCAAATTTCCAATCACGATTGCCGACATACAGGCCCAAACCATTACGCTTCCGCCGCCATGCTTCGCTGTAGCTTTTAAATTTTCTTTTTGTACCTCAGTAATAGGTTTCTGCTGCGCGTCTGCCATGCCATCAGAGCCAAAGATATTAAATTTAGATTCGACTGAGAATATGAGGCTGTTCCAGAGGTCCGAATTTTTGTTGACGTGCTCTCTAGCAAAGGCAAGGCGATTCAGCTGTTTTTTTCTGCATATGAATGTGGCGGACAGTTTCAGCACTGCATGACTTACCTAGTCCTTGCTGAGTTTTCGCGACTAGTTTTGGAGCCGTTAACTTTGGGTTCGCCATGATTTTATATACAATAAATCGTTCTTCAGACGAGTTGAAAATTTTGTTTGGCGCGCTTCTGCCCTTATCTTGAATACGATTTTCATGAACAAAGCATTCAATGATACTCTGCACTGTGATGGGACTCAAATTAACAAATTGAGCAATTTTCCGCTGGGATAGCCCGTTCTTGAGATGACTTATCACTAATTCTCGCTGCTCAATTGTCGTGCGACGACTCATTTTTTTCAAACAGCATCTCTTGTCCTTTACACGTAAAATATCACACTAAATATTGACTACAGCTAGTTGCCAATTCTTATACAGCGCGATCGGACAGAAGTAGAGCCTGCATGAAATAAGCTGTGGTCTGCGTTTCTGCTGGGCCATCGGTATTTTCAGTCTTAAGAGTGTCAGAACTTATTTTTGCCAAATGTTTTTTATTTATTGTAATCAATAAGCATGTTTTTCTATTTCTACATTCAGAATTTCATGATTTTCTAATTAGTTTTTAAGATACAGTGTTCTATAGTTTTAAAATAGCACTGCACGAAGTAAGCTGTGAGCCACTGTATGTATAGCGATAACATTTAGAATTTGACCCGATCCCCTTGTTGAACATTCCCAGTTCCCCTTTCCCTGTGTTAAACCCTGACAATTTATTAAACCTTATTTTTCAAAGCTTATTAAAACTATCAATTTCCCCTTCCAGGAATTCAACATCATCCTGCTGTCTACTTTTCAACCAAAAACCAAGGTAAGTCCGTCAAAACTTCTTCAACTTTTATTGAAACGAAATTTCAACAATTGCATGGTAAGATACCTGGAAAAGACCGCAGGTAAGAGATCCGAAGTCTTCTCGAAAACATGCACTCATCACCATTCACAGCAAACCTACTCGACATATTGGGGTAGACTCCATTATAACGGTAAACCAACTAAAAACTCTGACCGACCAATTAAAGACTCCAACGATTAATTCCGCGTGTCTTGTCTTAGCTCCGAACAAGAGCCACTGCAAACCTTGTCATATCGGGCGTCCGTCTGTCGGAAGGCCGCTCATCCATCCCATTGCACCCCATCCCGTCCACCTGTGCGCTCGTTGCTGCTGCTGCTGCTGTTGTTTTGCTGTGTCCCATGTCCGAAACATAAATTTCTTCGGACCTCAGCATCCATCATCGGGCCATCATGAAACAATTTTCCTGTTGAAGAGTCGTTGTTGTCGTAGCCGGAGGTATGCTCATGTGACGGAGCCATTAACAACACAAAAAAAAAGAACACCGACATACCTACTCTACCTTCGTGATTATAAATAAAAGCGTTCTGTGTGATTTTTTGATTTGCATACCGCACAGTGTCGTACCGACCGGCAATATATGGGAAATCACATTCGACGACGACGATGAGAGCAAACAAAAAGAAGATGGAAGTCGTGTGCCTGCTTCACTTTTTCTTATGCTCTTTTTGCATTTCTTTAGATTTTATAATGAATGTATCGCTAGAAATATCTCAAAGATATAAAGTCTATACCTCTACAAGCGCACGTGTGTGTGTTGTGCAATTGCAGTTTTGCACCTCTTGCGCCATCCTTATTGGTTAAGGGCACTCTCGAGTTAATCAACTCGACCTCACCACGTCAGGTACACATTACTACCAACCAGACATAGTAGGAGATTTCTGTTAAGATACTTTTGTATCTATCTTTCATCCGATTGTCAAGATTTCATTGTAACTCGGCGCGCGATGAACCCAATAAAAGCTTACGGAATGCTAAGGTCAAGTCATGTCGTGTAATTCCTTTATAGTTGAATTACATGTCCGATTCGAATCGAATCGGCTTTTTTCGAACAGCATGAAGTTTGGCACACTTCGCTTCGAACTCTAGATCTTGATTAGATCCACTTTAAATGTTTGTTAGTCCGCATGACGGCATGCGATGTTCTTTCGCGATGTCCCTCCTCAATAGTCGATAGAGCGCGCTCCGATTTACTACGATGTCTTAATTTCTATCTAATCAGTGATTTGTACAAAGTCATTGATGGTGGTGGCAGCAGCGGGTAGAACATTATTTTTGTCGACAAAACTTCGGCGAGATTTTCCGAAATGAAATGTTGCGGTACATTAATATGGCGGCAAGCAATTAACCGCCTGCCTAGCAACATATGAGATTTTTGCCAGATTTTACGGATTAGATTCGAGATAATGTGCCATGGCCAAAAGGTAATTCTTTTCTCTTTTGGCATTCGGGTTGTCGTTGATTTGTATTATTTATTTAAAAAGAATTTAATTCAGAGCGAATTTTTATCGCCCGATTGGCACAATAGCATTTCTCTTATATTGTAGCGCTGATTTCAAATCTTAATTTGGAAATAGTTTGCCATTTGTTAGTAGAGTGGTTAAAAGCTTATCAGATTTTAGATTTATTGGCAATGCTATTTAAGAATGGAATTTCTAGTCAAACCTACAGTTAGAAACTTTCGTGTAATAGATAGAGCAGGGTGAATTGCCTCCGTGTTTCGAATTTTATATGGGTAATCAACTCCTTTCACTCTAAGAAGCGCAGCTGGGAGTTGATGGAATCTTTTCTGCTCTAATTTTGTTCAAAATGAGTTACTTTCAAATCTCCTAAGAATCATAAGAGCGAGCTTTATTTCGAGATTTCTCCCTCACGCGTTATGAAGACGAAAGCAGCAAAGTGATGTTACGGTTCCAGCTTGACTACGGTTAGGCAAACATCTCGTGTAGCCGCCTTCCACATTACCGAATTTTCCTTTTGCACCTAAAACGAAACAAGTTCGAGAAATATAAGGCTGAAGGGTCGTAATCAGTATAGTAAAAAAATGTAAGTTGTGAACTCACCTAAATTTGACGAAATCTACGCGGAGATACGACAAGAGGACGCAACGACATCGACAATGACATCCGCGAGGACAAGCAGAGCGCAGGTTTGGGCGACTGATGTTAACACGAAAGGAAAAGAAGGAAGAGCGAAACTGATGAAAGCAAATAGCAGCGGTCACAATCACAAAAGACAAACGACGAACACATCACAAACCGTGACGAGTGCAAAATTTACTCGGATTTTTGCTGAAAGACGAAAACCCGGCAGTCACGATATAATCTCACACATAACACAAACAACGCACGAACTAAAAGTCGGAGACCCAGCTTTGTGGTGCGCGAGCTGCATCGTCCCGGCTGACACGTCGATTGCCAAGCCGCGATGAATGTTGATCACGGTAGTCAACAAAAACACTTTGGCGCAATTCTCAGCAAATTCGTTGCACATCAACCAGAAATTGGTTAAAGCGAATTTAGCTTTATAAACTGAAGAAGTAGGAAGTCGCAATAGTTGATGGTGCTGCTACAAAAACATTTTGGTGCATTCCCCAGAAAACTAATATCGCACAAAAAAAAAAGTTAAGACTTCATTTTAACTCAGAAAACAAGCAAATAACAATACACAGATCGCCAACTGTCAAATGAACAACACTGAATCGGTTCATCGCGGAGTCTGCTAACAGTCTAATGTGCAGAAAATTGAAGGTGAAGAATGACGAAAACTTGGAGGAGAAAATTAAACAGTCGGCAGTGCCACGTTCTGGGCTGCAAGGAAAGCTAACGTAAACGGTAACGATAACTTGTGGTCGACAACCTAGGAACTGTTGGGGTAGTCCCGCAAATGGAACCAAATTGAACTAAATCGTCCTCTTTTTATAAGTGTTGCTCGTCGAGGATGGGCTAGCGAAAAACTAGGAGAGTTTTGAATTCAAAAATTGATAAAGAAAATTTGAAGTGCCACAAGTCGGTGGTGTACCGAAGTGTAGCAGTAGAATCTGTGAACTAACGCCAAGCGGAGGAGACAAGTTCGAAGTAGAAGATTAATCCGAGGATGTTGCGGAACAAGGAATCAGCTAATTCACGAGGACGACGCTGGACTGAACGTGATTTCGACAAGGGCCCCAACGAAGATCAAACAATAAATGATTTAGCTGAGCAACTTGTTTTCTTTTCTTGTCTTGATACTAATCAGTAACGTAAATCGAGTTCAGATTCAACAATAAAGCCAGTCGGCAATTTTCCGGTATTCTAAACATATTGATTTTTTTTTAATACGATTAAAGATATTTGTGGCGTCCCCTTTCAGCTTGCGCGTGAATTTTGATTCCGTTTTTTCATACTCTAGATGAAATCTGAGAGTATTATAAGTTTGCTCTAAAGTTTGTAACGCCAAGAAATAAGGCTCGCAGAAAAAAATGAATGATACAGAAGTTCATAAAATCACTCGAAAATCTCAAAACCGGATGTCTGTCCGTCCGTGAGTTCGCTCTCTACCTTGAGAATATGTCGAGCTAGAAAGTTGAAAGTTAAAATCGTATACAGTCATTTCTGGCGACACTTCTTCTCCCTCCCATACAAAATGACTCATTTGCAATAACTTACATTAATCTTCTTGGAAACTTTGAAAGCTTATGATTTGAAATTTGGAATTTGGTTCTTTTATCATAAATTTGATGTAACTATATTATAAAAATTATTTGAATCCCGCCACTCCTTCCACCACCTCCCATTCAAACTGCACTTTTTTATGAAACAGTCTAAACCGATTTCATTAGAAAATATAACAATTATCGAGCTCATGTTGTGTACCAAAGCATTAGCATTATCAGATCAGAAAAAAAGAATTAACTAGCTTCACTGCTTCTAGCCCCTCCCAGACAACATGACGTTGCTTCACAAAAACTCGATTTTCTTGAAAAGTATGAAAGTTACTAGTCTGAAATTTAAGAAATGTCAATTTTAAAATATTTGTTGCTATTTCTAAAAAAATTACTAAATTCCTTCGACTCCTTCTACCACCTCCCATACACATTGCACAATTTCACTAAATCCAATACACTAATTTTCGCAGTTTCTATCCAATTTTTGGAGGTCGCATTTTGTATAAAACATTTTTATAGCAACTGTAGCATGATGGGAAGAAAATTAGTTCAATGCTCTTCACCCTTCTACAACTCCTCATACAAAATTTCTTGGGATCACAAAAATTCTTTTCCGTCTAGAGTAGCGTAAGATTGCGCTTTACGCGCAGTCATAACCCTGTTATGTTTCTTTTTTGGTTTTGCTAACCTCCCTCTGGCTCGTCGTTTGGCCCGGAGGTCGAGAAAAGGAACGTCGGTCAAATATTGGACCACTGACTTCCACGGCCCTTCTCCAGGGCTAGCCGGCCTGGCCGCTTTCCGCCCCGCGGTGTTGGGGTTTCATAGTTTTATTAATGCATTTTTCCCATTCGGGGAAAAATTGTAATAGTGAGGTGCGTCCAGTCCTGGTGATTTGTAGGGTTTGAAATAACTAATCGCTATTTCTATGTTTTCTAGCGTCATGACTGTATTCACTAGTTTCGAGTTAGCTAAAATACGATCGTCACCTGAACGTTGAAGTGGGGATTCAAAGCACAACCCTCTACCTACGAATTTTCATTTTCGTAGATTGAGGTAACTAAAGTATACCCAAACGGCTAGTGTGCTGGAATTATGTGTCGACCGGGATTTGAACTCACGAACTTTGCATTATAGATCAACACACTACCCACTAGGCTACACCCTAGGTTCTTATAGGGTCTTCTTTATTCTATCGGTATCGTTGACTTTATCGATTTCTTCACAGAATCTCTTCCATTCTAGACGAGAGTATTATTAGTTTGCCACAAAGTTTGTGACGCTAAGAAATGAATGATACAGAAGTTCATATTATCACTCAAAAATGTTAAAACCGGATGTCGGTCCATTCGTCTATCTGTTGAGTTAGAAAGTTTAAATTTCGATTTCATGAATGCTTCCAGGGTGAAATATCCAAACTTATCGAAAGAAATTGATGTGATGATGTGCCTCGTTTAGCATGTTCGGAGTACAGGCATCAGAGTTGGAAAGGACGAGAACCAGTTGGGAAGTATAGCATTGGATATTTCATTACGTTCTTCCTCTAATCTAGCTTTAGTTTTGTGTTTTCGTTGAATTTGTTACCTTCTTGTATTATGATTTGGAATTGGGTCGGTTGTTTCTTTTCTTAAAATCAATTCTGGCCTGGGAGTAGCGGCTCCTGTTTCGTTGTGGCTTAAAGCTCTCGCTTCTTCCTTTTACTCTGCTGATTGCTTGACCATTTTCTACTAGAACTTCGCTGCCTTCGAATTGTCTCAACCAAGCACGACATCCATTTCGGTTAAAGTGATTGCAATATGACGATTTCCTTTTACATCACCTTTGTACGTTTCGATGTGGCGTCGTCTGGTGGTGATTAAAAGGATTTTGGTTAGCATCTCGTATTTCTTATAACGAGATTTAGATTACCAGCCTTCCTGTCTCGGTGGAAGGTATCGTCGAGCTGTGGGGTGACTCCGGGCGCTCCTCTGGTTTCACTTTCAAGCGGTACCTATCCCAAATGCGATTTACGGTGATCCTCTGGCGTTGGCTGAAATATCAAAATCCTCGGACCCTTATTGACTCAATCAGAGGGCGAAGGTGGTGAAGTAAAAGGTCGCCTGTTCCTTATCTGTTACATTAATTTTTTGCGGTTTACGAGACGGTTTACGAATTCTGTTCCAGAGCAGCTTACGGGACACCAAAATCGACTCGCTTAGCAGATGAAAAAGAAAATTCTTGGGTTAGACTTGCTTAGTATACATGAGGTAAGGGAGAAAAAAGACCGGGATGTAGCGCTGAAGGGAGCTCGAGTCGTACTGGTATCACTATGAAGTCTATCTTCCCCTTCTCTTCTTCAATGGTGCTTCAACCCAAATCGGGCCTTGGTCTTCTGACCTTCAGGTTCCCTAACATTTTTTCATTATTTATTGTGGAAGGGTTGTTTGACCTTCGCACAACCCTCTATCTACGAATTTTTCATTTTCGTAGATTGAGGTGACCAAGGTGCATCCAAGCAGACAGTATACTGGAATTATGCGTCGACCGGGAATTGAACTCAAGACCTTCGCATTGTAGACCACCACGCTACACCCTAGCTTCTATCTTCCCAGAAACTAGCTTTACCGAGTCAAATCCGTTTTTACTTCGTGCCCTTTTCTCATGTTTCGCTCAATGACGCGTTTCCGGCACAGGTCCAAAAGGGTTTTTTTCGCTGCCTCCAGATGACACTGGCCTGGTTTTGGTACGAAATAGAGCTTCTGTAATTGCCCGCAGCTGGTGCAAACTCTTCCGAGCTCAACAACCGATAAATTACACATAAGAAACGCGTTTTCTCAGTTTGTGTTTTTCAAAAAAGTGTAAGTCAGATCAAACTGAATATTTTTCCAAACTTATGCCATTAATTTTTTTAACCATTCAGTTTCCAACCATAGCCAATAACTCAAACTTTAAACACAACCTTGGTTTTGTGAAGTCAAAAGTCCTGCGGCGAATAAATCCTAAGCATTGTTTTGGTTTCCAAAATTTTAGCATGTCGATTTACGTCGTCCACTGAGTGCATCTAAAATGATTTTAAAGCTTAAAAAAATAAAAACATAACATAAGAACATTTTTTTTTGACAGAATGACCTGTGTTATAGGCAATTTCGGCCTTTATGTGCAATGCACAAACACAATCATGAAGGGAAGGAATGGGATTTGAAAGTAGAGGATAACCGTAACGAGTGGAGAAGCTGGTATATTACTCAGTTGTACTGGCTGCTTACTGACAAATATTTGCAGATGTTATGGGGGACTGAATGATAGAAAGCGAACAGAAACCATCTACTGAGTATCTAGGCCTTTTTGAAGTGCAACTGTTTCACTTTTACACCGTTTGCCCATTTTATTTCGAATAAATAATTTTTCATCGCCAGTAGCAAATTCGTGCTTAAAAAAATCCCGTCTGGAGTGGGAATCGAACCAACGACCTATTGACATAAGCCCGAAAAAAAAACTCCGGCACTCCAGAAATAAAAACATCCTTGATTGCAAATACACAGTAAAATCATTAACCAAACTAAAGAATAATGCTAACAGAAAATTAGAGATTTCTTCAGTGTATGCAGATAGGACGGTAGAAAATATCGCTGCCAGGTGGCGTTTATTGATGCAAGGGAAGCATTACTTCCCTTACATTTTGCTCTTTGTTGAGTCTAGAAATACTAAATTCAAATCGGAACGAATATCATTATTTAAGAAAATTTAGACAAAATCGCGCATTATTTTCGTCCATCACTGTAAACACACTTTACGTGCACGGGAGAGATTTTTTTTGACGCTTTTACGAAAGCCCAAATCTATCCACTGACAACAATCGCTCTGAGATGCGATTTAAATAGTGCTTACACCGGACTGCCGGCCAGTACGTGGCAAAATTTTCCCGCTCGACTCGATCAAATTCGACTTCAATAGGAAGGGGAGATGCGTCACGGTATTTGCTTTCAGTCGCAAGTTATCGCATTCCTTCGTTCTAGGTATTGCCAGTAGGGAAATTTTCTTACTGAACGAAAAATGATCAGGAAGAAAAATGTGAGAGAGTAAATCTGGAAATAATGCCTATTTTTCGTGCTTTGAGGGGGAAACAAATCGGATTAAGCTTTTGCAGATCAACAGACATCGTTTTTGTACATCCTTACTTTTCCTTATTATGTAAATAAAAAATAAAAGTTCAAAAGAAATGAAGCCTATGTTAACTTTTTAACAGTTTTAAGGTTAATTTTAGACAAAGGGCCTTTCAAGGGAAAATATCGCTTTAAGATTTCTTTAAATTGTGGCCTGTTATCACCCTAGTCAATATAAGACCATGTGTTGGCAGGGGATTGTAATTTCCGTTAATTTAAAAATTCAAACGCGTTCGGCTGCTATGTAGTATTAGTGTGAATGTGTATCATGTAGCTAGGATACAGCTTGGGTAGCTAGTAGCGTTTTGGACTACAATGCGAAGGTCGTGAGTTCAAATCCTAGTCGAAGCATAATTTCAGCATACTGCCTGCTTGAATATACCTTAGTTACCGCAATCTATAAAAATTAAAATTTGTAGGTAGAGGGTTATGCGAAGGGCTAAAAACCCTTTCACAATGGCAATAAAATGTTAAGGAACCTAAAGGTCAGGAGGTGAAGGCTCGATTTGGGCTGTAGTACCATTGTAGAAGTGTTTCTAAAAAGTCTACCAATTTTGAATAAAATTATATACAGAAAATTGATTCGAAATGAAATTATTTAAAATGAAATTACGGACAGTATATCTACTCTCATGTTCCTGCGTGCTTTCAACATTTCAAATGTTCCTAGCAGTTGACGGGAGCGGTTTTGGTAATATTGTATATAAAACATGTTACTTAATTGTATGAAGTGTAACAAACCAATATTTTTAAAAAGTAATTGCATCCCCTAGAATTATACCACGCCACGCTACTGATCGATGCAGTAAGTTAGGTGCTCTCCCTGTAGGATGGAGTAGAAAATACCCTCCAAAAATGGCATAAGGTTACTCACTGGATCATATCTAAGTGCCACAAGTACACTTCTGTTGACAACGTGTTGGATTACGTGCGGCTAAAATTGAACTATGAGAATCCCATTACGCTTGCTTGTTTTCGTCTTACGAAGAAATCTGCAGTTATTGATTCACTTAACTATGTTTCGTTTAAGCTCCGTGCTCCGCAAGAATATTTTCACCGCTTATTGTCCACTGGATTCTGGCCTACTGGTATATCATGTAAATTATTCGAGCGTTGAAAGATTGTTAATGATGTCGAAAATTTTCGTTTAATGCATGGTCAAAACCAGCCAACATAAGTTTTAATTCTTCTATATATACCCTAAATATTTTGTATCAAAATGTACGTGGCCTAAGGTCCAAGTTGTCTGTATTTTATTGTTCTATATTTGAGGATTCTCCAGAAATTGTCTGTATTACTGAATCATCACTTATTTCTTCCATTTTGGACTCTGAAAATTTTCCATCCTTTTATACAGTTCACCGAATTGACCGTGATTTGACACGATCTATAAAAAATGGTGGAGGTGGAGTCCTTATTGCCGTTAAAAATGACTTACTGTCCTTTCGTTGTCCGGCTTTCGATTCTCATCCCATCGAAAGTATTTTCGTGAAGGTTAAATTATCATATAATCGTTTTCTGTATCTTTGTAGTGTCTACATTCCGTGTAACTCAAATGTTAGTACGCTTAGAAATTTTTTTTTATACTCTCTCTATTTTTATAAACAACATTGACCTGGGTTCACAATTTTTGATCTGTGGTGACTTCAACTTACCTATGATTTCCTGGAATGATAGTTCTTCTCAACCTGTGTCTTGTGATGCATACTCCTCTTGCTTATCATCTTTCATGAGCCTTTGTTCACTTGCTCAACATAATGTGATCAAAAATTACCGTGACACTCTATTAGACCTTGTGTTTTCCAATATCGCTATACCCGATGTTCGCGTTATATCGACATTTGGATTAGTTCCTCCCGACCCTTACCATCCTCCTTTGAGTTTTACGGTTAACATTTTTAGGAGAAATATTAATGAACAGTCACCATTATCTAAGCTAAATTTTCTAAAGGGAAATTACTCTGAGATCAGTCGCAAGTTGGATGAAATTAATTGGGTTGAGGCTTTTTCAGGACTCTCTGCGAATACATCGATTTCAATATTTTATGAATATATCAATTCAGAATCATGTACCTCACAAGCATACGTCTTCTAAAAACTATCCTGTATGGTTTACTAAGGGTGTTATTCGGAGTTTACGTCTAAAACACTGCATGTATAAGAAATATAAACGTTCAAAACTTCATTCTGACAATGTGAATTTTACTGTCCAACGTACCTTTGTGAGAAAGGAAATCAAGTCTGCCTTTCGTTCTTATGTTTCCTCGCTTGAGACGAGTTTAGCTCGTAATGATACGAAACCTTTCTGGTCACACGTTAAAAAGTGCAAAATGACTCTGCACGCTCAGTCTGCTCTGAGGTATCAAAATACTAATACCTCTGATACCCAAGCTATGTGTGATCTTTTTGCTGAATATTTTTCTTCCGTTTTTAAAATTCCAGACAATGAACTAAACTATGTTTTTAATGTTTCTAATCACGAATCCATTAATTCTATTTATGTTTCCTCTTTAGATGTTCTAAAGGTTATTAATTCACTTGATCCCAAAATTAACGGCGGCTGCGATGGCATACCTAACTTTTTTATTAAAACACTATCGGAAGTTCTCGCTTTTCCCCTTTCGATTATTTTTAATAAATCACTTTCCGAAGGTACTTTTCCAGAAGTCTGGAAACTGGCTAACGTTATTCCTATTTTCAAGAAAGGTGACCCCGAAGATGTCTTGAATTATCACCCTGTTTCCATTCTTACTAGCTTTAGCAAAATTTTTGAACGGCTCGTTCACAATGTAATGTGTGATAAACTTGGTCATTTGATTTCGCCCTTTCAACATGGTTTCGTTAGAGGAAAATCTACAACTACCAATTTGTGCGAGTTTACAAACTTTATTGCCGAAACTTTCGAACTCCATCAGTCTGTTCACACTGTTTACACAGATTTTGCAAAGGCATTCGCCTCAGTTAATCCCAAGATTCTAATTGGGAAACTTAAAATATATGGCGTCTCTGGAAATTTACTTGACTGGATTTCTTCCTATTTATCTACTCGTAGTATGCGTGTAACTTTTAAGGGTCATGAGTCTTATGTATTTCCTGCGTGGTCTGGTGTTCCACAGGGGTCTATTCTTGGTCCACTATTATTCCTATTTTACTTTATTATTCTAATAATAAAGTATTGTGATCGACACAAAAAAAAAAAAAATTTGCTACCCTGAAATTTTTTTTTTCGCGTTTCATGACTAAATTAGCCTAAAAATGCAAAAAAAAAAAATCCGTCCCGCCGTACGCCGTCCGCCGTACGCAGTACATATGGACTCATATCTCCGAGACCATTAAAGGTAGAATGTTCTTTTTTGGGTGGATTGTTGATTGGGTAAGTGAGCTCTATTTTCTAAATTTTGGGTGGTGTTAAGTGGAAGGGGGAGGCGGGGGGAGGGAAAAAGTCGAAAACTACACTTGCTAATATCTCCACCACGAATGCAGATAAAAAGTTGAAAATCAATAGAGATATAGAGAAGGTTATGGAACAAACTTTAAAAATAATTTAATTTTTTTTTTCATTGGCGTCCGAAAAGGGGGGGCTAAAAATAAATTGTCAGCCGAATTGTTTTTTCAAATGATTATATCTTCGAAATTACTTATTGTAAAAAATGTATATTTTGAGACCATTAAGGTGGCATATAATTCCATTAGAATCAGCTTAAAGAGTGGCTAATTATTATAAGGGGGGAGGTCAAGGGGGGTGCAAAGAAAAACACTTAAAAATGAATATCTCAACTATCTCTTAAGCTATGTAATTGAAATTTGAAACATATATTGAAATGTACTAAACAAATACAAAAAAAATATAATATGTTGAAATAATAGTAGTGGGGGAAATGGGGAGCATTTCAAAAATGGCGCACTTTTCATAATTAAAAATTCTTATATCTCAAAAAATAGTACAAATATCAAATTGAAAGTTTGTCAGATTGTAGAACTATACAATAGTTAATTTTGATAAAAATTTTAAGTTAGAGGGTGTAAAGGGAGGGAGGTGGTAAGCCAAAATGTCGAAAATGTTGAGTGATTTTTTTAGGACTCTGGTCAAACATAGAAACTTTAAATTTGGCACGTGGATTCATCTATTTGAAATACATAGAAAAAAATAATAATTTGATCCACAATTGTTACGAACCGACCACCCCGGTCTAATGGCCACAAGGTGTTTCATGTGCAGCGAAAAAAACACGAAAACTGAAAATTTTTGGATTTTAAGGTAGAAACTTGAAAATTTGGGAAATACATTTAAAAAAAATCCCTAAAAGTATGAAATATTAACTGGTTGAATACTTTCAAAACTTCTACCCCCTCCCATACAAAATTATTTTTTCGACCATTTTTAAGAAATTAATTATCACCTAACTATTAAAGGCTATCAATTTGAAATTTTGCATAAGAGCTTATAAAAATATTTGAAATGAAGTTATTTTAAAAGTTTTGAAATCGCGCTTGCCCTTCTACCCCCTCCCATACAAAAGTATGATTTCGACAAATTTCATTAAATCAATTAATAACCAACAAATTAAAAGCTACGAACTTGAAATTTTTTATGAGTACCTAACAAGAGAAGAAAAAGAAAATTACTTCACAAATTTTGCAATTCCCTCACCTCTTCTACCCCCTCCCATAGAAAATTATTTTTTCGAGCATTTTTAAGAAATCAGTTATCAGCTAACTCTTAAAAGCTATCCATTTCAAATTTTGCATGAAATCTTACAAAAATAATTGAAATGAAATTCCTTTAAAAGTTTGCAATCGCGCTTGCCCTTCTACCCCCTCCCATACAAAAGTATCATTTCGACCTATTTCATTAAATCAACTAATAACCAACAAATGAAAAGCTACGAATTTGAAATTTTGTACCAGCATACTACATGAGAAAGGAAATAGAATCGCGTCACAATTTTCACGATTTTCTTACCTTCTCTACCCTCTTCCATACAAATGTTCGGTTTCGTGAATATAAAATACACCGAATTTTATGAAAATTCTATGCAACTTCGTCTATGAACTGGCATTCTATACAAGGAATATTGGACGTGATTCAAGCAATCAATTAAAAACCTATTAACATCCACCGACCCTTACTATCACCCCTCACCCCTCCCCT
Organism: Chorisops tibialis; assembly: GCA_963669355.1. Taxonomy (NCBI): domain Eukaryota; kingdom Metazoa; phylum Arthropoda; class Insecta; order Diptera; family Stratiomyidae; genus Chorisops; species Chorisops tibialis. The sequence goes on along the minus strand of OY770262.1, from coordinate 10,027,737 downwards.
CGCAAAACTCAAACTTGCATAAATAAACGAACGAAATATTGATTATATATACTGGAGCTTTTGAACGTTTCCACAAAGTGTTAAATTGATAACAGTCCTGCCCAAGAACCCCCTTTCACTTAGTCATCCCTAGCCACTCTAACCTGCATATTGACTTTCCACGCATCCGCAACTTGTCCCAAGAATAATAAAGTTTCGCCCGACTTTTTGGCAGTTTATTTTTATAAATGACCTACCCCAGTTTTTATCTTCTTCTTGTCTCTTGTATGCGGATGACCTCAAAGTCTTTCGAGTGATTAATTCTCCCTGTGATCGTGATATTTTACAATTGGACTTTGATCGACTATATTTGTGGTATTAGTCGAATGACCTTGACTTAAACATTAAAAAATGCTCCTCAATGTCATATTCACTTAAAACTGAACCTCCCGAGTTACTTTATTTAATCGATGGCACTAGACTTTCGGAAGTAACGATTATAAAGGATCTCGCTGTGACTTTTGATGTGAAGTTGAGTTTCACCACACATTTTCAAAATATTATTAATCAAGCCTATAGACTTGCCGGTTTCGTCCTCCGCATTTCTTCAACTTTCGCTTGTTCTAGTACTGCTGTCCTGCTTTTTATCTCTCTAGTACGTAGTATTCTAGAATACTGCTCTGTTGTTTGGAGCCCTCACCATAAGTGTCACTCAGCTGCTATTGAATCAGTTCAACGTAAGTTTACGCGAACTCTGTTCTTTCGTTCTAAAATACCGTACGCTAACTACTCTACGAGGCTTTCGGTACTTCATCTCCATCCTTTAGACATACGCCAAAGTTACTTTGATGAGTACATTCTGGTATTGTCGGGTTTTCCAATAAGGACTTGACAGCTTTGAATTCAATTTGTGAACGCACCCTTTCACTAATTATCAAACTGTCACTGTCAATTTATTCAGTAAACTTAACATTTTTATCATGGTAAAGTACACGAAGGAACAACGTCTCAAATGGTTTGCATTTTATTTTGAAAAAAGTTGTCAAGTCCTTATTGAAAAACCCTTTATAAGGACTAATCTTGTTGACGAACTTAATTTCAGAATGGAAGTTGTTAGTACAAGAAATGCCGATATTTTTTATCCTTCACGCGCTTTACTAGACGTTTATTTTCACTCTCCTGTAGTAAGACTTCAGCGAAATCATGACAAACTACAACTTGGATCTTTGTCTATTTCTCTTCATGCTTTTAAAACTAAACTTAAGAAATTCTTGTAATATTTCTTATCGCTTGCTATTGTGTAATTGAAATTTAAATTTTTGTTCAATGGCTAAATAAATAAATAAGTGATCTTATCACCTGTGATCTTAAAATTTAATTAAGAAACGGATACAACTCTTCGGATACGGATGGATTCTAACGACTTTTGGTATGCGAAAACGGACTATGATCGCGACAACTCAGCGCCTATGCTTGGGATTGCAACTTGTGGAAGGGAACTGGATCTCAGCTATGCTCCCATGCTTAACAGAAAAATGTTGAAGTTAGTTGTGCAAGCATATACGAATTCTTTCCAATACTGTAGTCGTATATGAAAACCTAACAACTAACCGTTTATCAACTAATATTGTCTATTTATGCTTTCCAAAATCTTTCAAAAAGGCAGTGGGTATACGGCTTATAATTGCAGCTATGCCTCTCAAACATCCTGTCGAGCAACGAAAGATCATTTCCGGCTTGTCTTCTTTTTTTTTCTCAGAATAAATATTCATGTATCTTCTGACCCAAACTGCATACCTAACCATTCTTTAATACTCGTCCCAAAAATGAAGTCAACAATTCATAAAATTCAATACAACAATTCCGACATCAAGACAAAACAGAGAAAAGCAAAACAAAGAAAAAGAAAAGAAAAACCCAACTCCTCCCATTTATAGACAAGTCCAACAATTTCCATTTTCATTATTGTTATGAATATTAAAATTCATTTCTCATAATCGAATAATATCATAAATCTTATATTTAGGCCTATACGACTCGAAAGCTCTCTTTTAATAATTCATTCACCAAAAGAAACGAAAAACAACAACTTTACAACAACATTACCGTCTTCTTCGTATCTTGCTGAGTGGTATTCAGGGTTAAGATGATTAATTGATCATCGATCTATCGAAAACGAACCTTGGCTCTTCGAAAGAAAAAAAAATTATTAATAATTGATAATAACATTTGTCCTCAATATTCAATTCTACGCATAACATTTAAGAAAAATTTCCAAACCTGAAGAATTTTTCCGCGACTTTACTATTTTTTTTTTTCTTCTCATTGATTCGTTTTAACTTTCTTAATTTATTGCCAGTGCAATGATTAAAATATTTTAAGAATGTCGGCATTAATAGGAGAACAACAAGAAGAAAAAAAAATCATTTGGACGAGGCAGGTATTGATGGAAGTGCTTATCTTAAATGTCGGAGAGAGTTTTGATCAATTGACCACCGAATGAAATTATTTCCAAATATTTTTTTTTTTTACATAATAGTGGATTATAGCTCGCAAAATTGGCTTGGGTACTGGATAATGGCAAGCTCTTCTCACAAAACAAAAAAAAAAAATTCAAATTTTATATTACGTAGATTTTTGGGCGGTTTAAAACTCAATTTAAATTGTCGATGTAATTGCAGGCAATTTTAACATTTTTAATGTTTCGATTCGAATCGAGGAGAGCAACAAAAAAAAAGAGAAAATCTTTTTTATTGATGTATATAAATAAAATTGAAATTCCATCTTAGACGACTCGTATACGTTGAAAGAGATTTGAAATAGTTTGAACTCTTTTCCGGTCCAGGGCCATTAGCGGTTAATGCGTTCAAAATTGGCCAAAAGAGTTCGAGATTTGTTCGAGAAATTCCATCGTCATCATCACACCACTATAATAAACACAAATACAACGATACTGTCGGCCGAATCGAACAGTTTTTACAAATCGCCGAAGTCGAAAGAATCGATCGATGTCCGATAGTTGTTGAAGCGATAGTGGCCGGTTGACCTACTCTTTAAAAATTGCAATATACTTAAAAAAAAACGAGGTAGTTTCGATACTACGAGATTATTTTTTTGTTTGTTCTTCGTACTGAGAGTGCGAAATAAACGAAAATTACGAAGAAATAGACATCAATACAAAATGAGCACAGGTCATGTCGATGCATTTCGTATAAGAAATTGCGGCAGAAGAAAAATAACGCAGCCGTGCAAATTAACGAATCGAAGATGTCGTTCCAAACGAAAGACTTAAGCGAGTAACTCGATCGATGATGGATTTGGGTGTATGAGATTAGATGTAGATAAAGAGAAGGTGTTTTATTTTTTTTTTTAAGTTACATTAAGTACGCACATCGTCTGTGTTGATTTTGATATTATCGAGGTACTTTCAAAGATTTTGTTGCAATTTAAAACCTGATATGCCAACAAATATACTTACAACGTCCTACAAGACCTCCAGAATTCAGAAGTCGGTTAAGGAGAGTTAAAATGCAGTTTACTGAAATAACGAACTTGATATTCTGAAAAAACCTATCAGGAAACTCCTTAACAAAGCCAATTCCAGCAAACGAAACATAGCCTGGGTCCAGCATTAAGCATCCCTTAAACTGAATAATAAGCAAGACTACGATTGAGCATAAAGTCAACTACCGCCCGATAGCCGATTACTTCAGTGCTCTTGAAAGTAATGGAACCTGCTGTCAATCGCAAAATCGTTGAATATCTCGAGGATGACCAGCTAATCCATGATTATCAGTATGGGCTCCTTTCTGGAAGTTCGACGGCAGATCTTTTGGTCTACTTGACAGAACGTTGGAACTTATGCATATTTAAACACGGCGAAGGTCAAGTTCTTGCACTTGACATTGTAAAAGCTTTTGACCAAGATTGGCAGGAATGTCTCATAGTTAAGCTTAGGGCCATAGGCCTCAATTATACCCCTGTTGAATGGATTGAGAGTTTTCATTCTGAACGCACTATACGAGTACTACTAGGTGGCGTTATTTTTCCTCATTCTCAATAGATTTCGATGTCCCTCAAGGCTCTGTTTTATCTCCAACTCTTTTCTTAGTTTCATCAAAGACCTTCTGTTGTCCATTCTCAATCCAACCCATAGTTTTGCAAATGACAATACTTTAGATAATTCCTATGAATTTAACTCTGCTGTGGAATCATACAAGCATTCTTTGCTCCCAATCGCATGGAGTTATTCCATTCGCTGAGCTCGGATCTCAGCTTAATTCTGTAATGGGGCGGGAAAAATAGAGTAAACTTCAACGCCTAAAAAAGACTTAGCCTATCATCTATTCCTGAAACGTGATGTTCCAGTGTTAACTTAAAATGTGCCCTTTGGTAGTGCACAACTTTGCACCTCGGATAACTTCACACTTCTAGGCGTTAAAATTAATGACCAGCACATCTTTGAAGTTCCTCTAAATGTCGAGGTGTTCTCCGAAAGTTCAAAAAGTATTTTACGCCAAACGACCTAGCAACCATCTATAAGACATACATTACGCCACATTTAGAGTACAATTTGCATGTTTGGATTGGGGCACCAAAATCCCACCTCGCCTTCCAACTGATTGGAGATGAGGCCATCACGTCTTCTATCGATTCTCTCGAGCACCGCAGAAATGTCGGAATACTCAGCATTTACTATCGCTAGTTCCATGGTAAACGTAGTGTGAAACTATGCGCATTCATTCCTCCACTCTATAATTTTCCCCGAGATACTCGTCAAGCTGAACGCGTACATGAGTACACCGTTAAATCCTTGCCTTCTCGTACAGTAAAATATATGTAGTCATTCATTTCCCGAACATCAAGACTTTGGAACACATTACCAGCCAAAGTGTTTCCCAACGAGTACAACATCCAGAGCTTCAAAAGCAATATACACCGTCACATTCGTCTTTCTCCACGCAAATGAAATTGACCCAACTTTAGATTTTTTCCTCCAATTCCTATACCGACAAAGCTGTGCATAGCATTATAGGGTGACTCTAAATTGTTTTTGGTTCCTTAAGAAAAAAAATCATGCAATACTCCAGATGAAAGAGGAAAGTGGAAGAGTGACATTGAACTAATTTTTTCATGCTAGAGTTGCTATCAAAATGTTTTATAAAAAATTGAAGTATCTTCTGATTGCAAAGGCACCTCGAACTTCCATATCCTCCTCCCCCTCTCATCGCACTAACAAGTTGTGTTGGAGACTGCATAACTAAGGCCGGGTGGACAGGGTAGTATCCTACTATCTGACCCCTCGTCGAGATACTTCGTCCTTGGTTTTTGGTTGGTCTCCATGGGTACGTCAGCGTGACTTAAAATTGTTGTTCAGGCCTAGGAATTTAATGACGCTATATTGAATAAACAAGTCCTGGCAACAGCTTAAAGCCGATGCTCAGGATCGCGCCTTGTGGATGAGAGTTGTTTCTGTCCTATGCCCCTATAGGGGGTCTTAACAGGAATTTGATTGATTGATTTGATATTCAAGCAGCGAACTACCCCACAAACCCCACAGTTTGCAATAGCGGCCGATTCACTAGCCGAAAGTAAGCGCAGCAATTGTTTTAAAATGCAAAGGCCAAAGGCTATTTAAAAGGTGGTTTATGTCTTGTATATAGGAACTGTAGACCCGTATCAAGCCAGCACGTTGCTACAGCAAGACCAACGTTACCGAGACTGAACATAGGTTTTATCTAGCTCTCTAGCTTCGTCAAGTTCGTGAACGGGCCAAATCGCTCCACCCCTTCTATCCCTTTCCATACAAAATGACACAATTTAGGAATGCGACAATAAATTGATTTGCTCAAAAAGCATTAAAGCTATTGATCTGAAATTTTGAAAATATTACCTTGATGATGATTTAAACCTACTATATAAACATAACAGGACTACGATTGGGCGTAAAGCCCAATCGCGCGATACTCTAGATGAAGGAGATATTTTTTTGATTTTAAGGAATTTTTATAGGGGAAGTAGTACCGGGGTTGACGACATTGAACTAATTTTTTCTCATCAAGCTAAAGTTGCTATCAAAAAGTTTTATAGAAAATTTAGGATTTAAAAATTTAATGGGTACCGAGAAAATTAGTGTATTATATTTCGTGAAATTGTGCTGTTTGTATGGGAGGTGGTAGAAGGAGGCGCGATTTCTTAACGATTTTTTCAGAAATAACTATAAGCATCACGTTTTTAACATGTTTTGAATTATAGATTCTGTAGCATTCATACTTTTTAGGAAAATTGACTTTTTGTAAGTTGTGAAATTGTGTTAGATTGTATGGGAGGGGTAGAAGGAGTGAAGCTAATAGTCTAATTTTTTTTTTTTGGGCTTGCTAATAATTCCAAATAAATTTTAAGTGCACAATTTCAGCTCGATAAATTTTATACGCACTGAGTAATTTGTCTTAGAGTATTTCATGAAAAAGTACAGTTTGTATGGGAGATGGTGGAAGGAAGGAGTGGAAATAAAAAATTTCTTATATGGTATATTGAAATCATTATAAAAGTAATACATTCCAAATTTCAGATCAATAGTATCTATGTCTTTCGGGCAAATCCGTTGTCGAATAGCAAAATTGCGCTATTTTGTATGGGAGGGGGTAGATGGGGTAAGGCTAATCGTCTAATTTTTTTTATCTTAATACTAAATCTAAATAAGTTATTAGTGCATTATTTGAGCGCGATAAATTGTATACGTACTGAGTAAATTGGCTTAGAGCATATCATGAAAAAGTGCAGTTTGTATGGGAGGTGGTGGAAGGAAGGGGCGGACATAAATAATTTTTATATATAAAATATATATTGAAATCATTATAAAAGTAATACATTCCAAATTTCAGACTAATAGCTTTTATACTTTTTGAACAAATCCGTTTATTGTCGAATTTCGAAATTGTGTCATTTTGTATGGGAGGGGGTAGAAGGGGTGAAATTAAACGTCTAATTTTTTTTGAACTTACTAATAGTTTCAAGTGAATATTTAATGCATAATTTCAGTTGGCTAAATTTTATACGCTTTGAGTAAATTGTCTTAGAGTATTTCATGAAAAATTACAGTTTCTATGGGAGGTGGTAAAAAGAGCGGGATGACGCGCATAATTTTTATACGGTAGATTGACATCACCATAAAAGTAATATATTCCAAATTTGAGACCAATAGCTATTATATTTTTCGAGGAAATCCGTTTATTGTCAAATCCGCAATTCTGTCATTTTGTATGCGAGTGGGTAGAAGGGGTGCAGCGATTTGGCCCGCACACGAACTTGACCTTACTTTTTTGTTAAAAATGACGTGAACAAAATTTGAACTATCTGGCTCAACGCGTTCTCAAGGTAAAGAGCAAACGGACGGACGGACATCCGGTTTTGAGATTTTTGAGTGATTATATGAACTTCTGTATCATTTGTTTTTTTCTCCGAGCCTTATTTCTTAGCGTTACAAACCTTAGAGCAAACTTATAATACTCTCGGATTTCATCTAGAGTGTAAGACCACCACCTCCCACGCAAACTGCACTTTTCATGAAATCCCCGATTCAAATTTATTCAATACGTATAAACTTTACCACGCTGAAATCTTGCACTAAATATTTATTTAGAATTTTTAGTAAGACCAAAAAAATTAGACGACTAGTTTCACTCCCTCTACCCCCTCCCATACAATCTGATACAATTTCACAACTTTACAAAAAGTAAATTTTCTTGAAAAGTATGAATGCTACTGATCTGCAATTTAAAACATATCAAAAGCATGATAGTTTAAAGTTAAAAATTCATTAAGAATTCGCACCTCCTTCTACCACCTCCCATACAAACTGCAAAATTTCACTAAATCAAAAATTTCATCTAGAGTATCGCACGATTGGGCTCCGTGCCCAATCGTACTCCTTTTATATTTTTTAAATCACTTTTCACTTCAATATTAACATTAACACCTGCACCTGCTCGCCAGCCAACCATCCCATTTTAATTATAACATCGTTACAAATTAGTTGTAAATTTACAATTAAACATTGCACATTGCAATGATAATGCGTTTAATAATACCGCATGGCGACGAGACGTTATCCAAGTGCGCACGGTCGTACTTAAAGGTGTTGCGGCGTACGGATTTAGGTGATTCTTGCAGTATGCGTCAGTTACCGTCGTCTTTAGCGAAATGCTAATTTTTCCAATAATCGAGTATTTACCGTGTTTATTCGACAGTGCGGAACCAGCCACGCTAAGTGCCGGCCAAACACTTGGATTGTATAACACTTCAATTAATACGATAAATTAATTGCGTCATTTAAAGTCGAATAAAGTGAGCTCTACTTTCCTGGTGTTGTCCTATCCGCGCGCGCACACACTCTAGCCTACATATGTGCTGGTCGGTTCCCTACATCAACAACAACAACATCACACTTGCGGTCTTGATAGAGGTTATGTTAGAGTCTATCGGCAGACACAATTGCGTAATTCCTAATTAACGATGGAAATAAAATTACCTACACTCGTGCTCGTTTAAATGAGGAGATAATAAGAAAAAGCAGAACACGGTATTATTGAACTTTTTTTTTCTTGGAGTTATCGTTGCTCCGCGCTTTTTTTTTCTTGTCTACCTTAGAGGTGCTGAAAAAAAAAACTTAATAATTTTTTCAATCCAATCTTCGTAAGTGGAGGAATAAAATTATAAACGCCCATTTGCTATGGATACGTAACAAGAAAAATTACTCTTTACAAGCTGTGGTCAATTCAAGAAATAAAAAATTATATCGCTACGCTCCTGCACCGCCTGCTATTCCGATGAGGCATTTCTTCACAGCATTTCCATGGATTTTCGATTTCAATATCGATAAACCCATTGCATTTTCCCAATATGGAAAGTGGTACTGAAATTGAATGCCAAACCCGCCTATGGACAAACCCGATAAACGAGCTATGTAGTCGCGCGAACACGAGTGATATGTGATCTAAAGGTAGGCATGTCCACATGCAGAGTTTGAAACCCTTAAGCCTCTTCTCTTCCGCATTAACAGATAAGATGAAGCTATTTATGGAGTCGTAGCTATCACATAATAAACTGTTCTGAAAAGAGGCGCAAAAAGTATCAATGAAATATTTTTGCAGATCACAACTCGAAAGGAATGGACAAAATTCTTGAATGGCTTTACAGCCCGAATCAGGCTTTCAGATTTCCTAATATTTATTCGATATTGTGTAAGAAATGTTAGCCCTTCGTACAACCCTCTACTTACGAGTTTTCATTTCCGCAATTTGAGATGGCCCCGATTAACTCACGTAGGCAGTGTACTGGAAGAGTTGAACTCACGATTATTCCATTGTAGATGAACGCACTATACTACATTATGCTAACATTTATTCTTTACGTGTGTATTGCAAATAGTCCTTGCATTGGCCGTTAGAAAAATAACTGTTCGCAACGTTGCCCATTTCATTTTATACTTATCCTTCCTAGCCGAATGTTTACCCATGGTTCTTTCCATAATTTCATTGAATCCGCTCCTAAAGATGTCTTTAGTGATCCTTTGTGCCTTGCAATCTTTTCATCTATGTCGTTTTGTTCTCAGCCAGGAACAAAACGACATATTAACCAATTTATTAAAAGATTCGAATGCCATTGATCCTGACACTCAGCATCTAAAATTTATAAAACACCCTCTCCAACATATGTGTCACAATATGCTACATATCTTAAATACATATTTATCCAAGGGTACCTTTACCATGTAGTGAAAAGTGGCATCAAGTTCTCCTAATGCAGTTACTGATTTTCGGCTTATTAGCATTTTGTGCTTTTTGTCTCTCAATTTAAATGCAGAAGTTTAGAAGGATCGAAAATTTATTAACCCACTAGTAATCTTGGTTCCAGCCGCAACAGAGCTATGAGTCGGCGTTTCTTAAAGAGATCTTAGATATAGGGACCCCCATAGATTCGAATCTGACTTTTTTAAAAGCTTGCTCTTCATAAGTTATCATCAAATTTCAATTTTACCCTCAGCGCAATAAAACTTTTGCACTATTTGTGGTGTGATCGCGGCAGTCAGTGCAATCTCCTCTTCACTACTACTCTTGCTGGCATACCACAAGGATCTATACTGGGTCCATTACTACTCCAGATTAATGACTTACATGCTGACGATGTTCAGTCTTATTTGAATCGACCGGTGAGTCCTATTAATGACTGTGTTGCGCGTATTAATGATGATATAGCAACAGTTTTTGGCTAGTCAACTAAAAATTGTTTTAAATTTAATGAGAAAAAGTCACAATGTGTCGGCTGATATCCAAGTATTAATAATCTTGAATAATAAAATTTGCCTAGTGCTGTTATGATGGTACGAGTGCATGTCTTGTTTTTAGTTATATTGTCAAAAATTTAGTAATTACGCTAAACTAAGAAATATTTACGGTGCATAGGCTGTTGCTTTACGCTAGCATCTTGCCGTATTCAACTGAGACTTGAAAAATCTTTAATAATTCCTTTCTCCGCGGATGGTGGTTTAGTACTTCCTAAGGTCGACTCTATTTACCAAAATAAATTAAATAGATTGCACACGCTATGATCATGTATCTCATAGCAAACACGCAATATTCGCTTGTATACTTGAAACATAAAATTCTTGTATTTTTGCACAGTGTTATTTATACTGGCGAACCTTCATTACAATTTTGAATTCAACTGTACTCCTTAAACCTCCAGAAGTTTAAGAACAACGTCCACCGCCACTTCAAACTCTGCCCTACTGTGGTTTTCTACTTAATTTTCCATATCCAATTGATTCGCTTACCCGTGTCGACTTCACTGGTCATAGCGCATTAAAGGGCAACCCCTAAGTTTATCTCGATAACCGTAAAAAAAATTTCTCAAACTTCTTTTTCAAATCTGTAAATGTGTGCTCTTACTTAGTACCAATGGTAATGGCTAAGGTAACTCTCTATAAGATTAGTGATGTTCTGGAGAGCACTCTCGAAGTTTGTCAGCTTGGATTCCGTAACGGGTCGTCTTGTACCGACCACCCAACCCTACGGATAATATTGGAGCAATCCGCTGAAATGGGTTTGCCACTACATCTCATGTTTGTGGACTTCGAAAAGGCTTTCGACAGCGTTAAGCGAGATTACATATGGAATGCCTTGCGTAGGGGAGGTATTCCAAATAAGGTCATAGCTATGATTAAAGAATCCTACGAAGACGCATGGTGTCGCGTCTTGCATAGAGAAGAGCCGTACGAGAGCTTTTCTGTGGAGACGGTTGTCAGACAAGATTGCATATTATCATCAGTCCTCTTTCTGGTGGTAATAAATGGCATCTTGAAAGCTGGGCTGGAAGGTAGGGAAGATAAAGGTCTTCATTGGAGACTATTTAACATCTGAAATCACCTTGATTATGCTGATGACGTGTGTTTGCTTGCACATAACCGTTCGGACTTAGAGTTAAAACATAATAGGACTACGATTGTGCGTAAAGCCTAATCGTGCGATACTCTTGATGAAGAAAATTTATTTTTTTTATGCAGCAGATTGGAATTATTATAGAAGTAATACCTCATTTTTGAACAATCCAGTAACCTTGAAGCTATACATTTTGAATTCAATCAATCAACTTCCTATCTATTCATATAAATATAATTGTAGTGTCTGTCTATTATTTAATTATAAATTACTGTAATTTATTTATTTAATCATAACAAGATAGTTTACATACAAATAGATTGCTTAATTTAATTTATTTTAATATATCCTAATATATACATATATGATATATCATAGACTCTGGTGGAAGGATCAAGCGGGATGTGGGGACCTTACAAAACGGAGCGTACTCTACAGCATCTGTTAATAGGTTCATTTTGTCCGTAATCAGTATGATGTGCATATTCCTTAAGTGGTTTTGAATGTCTCGTCAGCCTGACATTGCCATTGAGTCTGAATTTATTTGAGGTATGGTCAACCTTAATATATCGCCATTCAAAACATCTAAGGTAAAACAGGATGTGAGCATAGTTCTTCTAGAACCAAGCGGTAAAAGATTTAATAATTGCAGCCTAACTGTGTAGGGTGGAAGGTTTTCAAAGTCTCTAGGATCATACAAGTCCCTGAGAGCAAAAAGAAGGAATTGCTTCTGGATTGACTCTATTCTGTTGCTGTATAACTGGAAAAAAGGGTCCCAAATGGGACATACATGTTCCAGAATAGGGCGGACAAGAGAACAGAATAAAGATTTGGTAACCCATACATTCTAAAACTCTTTGGCTCTTCTCTTAATGAACCCAAGAAGTCTATTGGCTTTCGAAATTATTCGATTATAGTGAGATTTGAAGCACAGTTTGTTGTCCAGTAGTAAGCCGAGGTCTTCAATTTGATCAACACGGTGTAGTTGAGTTCCACTTAAGACATAGTCATGGTGATATGAGGATAATTTACGTGAGAAACTTGTAACGTGGCATTTACTGACATTAAGCTCTAATTTGTTCTAAATGCACCAATGATCTAGCGCAATAAGTTTGGATTGCAGGAATGCGGCATCTGCGGGCGAGGTTATGGCATGATATATTTTTAGATCATCAGCGTACATCAAATGTGAATCATTTTCCAATACTTCTGATAGATCTGAGATGAAAACATTAAATAAGAGAGGTCCCAAGTGACTTCCTTGGGGTACCCCAGAGGATACTAATATTTTCTTGGAAGAAGGACCTTGAAATTAACAAATTGAGTTCTATTATTAAGATAGGACTTAAGCCAGTCAAGGAAGGATCCTGTCACACCAATTTTTTTTAACTTTAAAATCAGGACATTGTGATCAACTCGGTCGAACGCTTTGCTGAAGTCGGTGTATATTGTATCGACTTGATGCTCATTTTCAAGCGCACAGAGCGTATCAGATACAAGAATCATGAGATTCGTTGTAGTCGAGCGACCTTTTCTAAAGCCGTGCTGTTGGTCATTAAGAACAGGGTTGATCATATTGGTCAATTTATCGCACACAATTTTTTCGAATAATTTCTATACCTTTGTAGTTCTCAACTTTTTGTTTGTCTCCATTTTTGTGGATAGGTGTGAGATGCGATGATTTCCAAGCCGAGGGGAAAGTTCCCAATGACAATGACTTGTTGAAGAGAAAATGTAAAGGTGTTAAAAGTTGATGGGCATACTTTGATAAAAATAGGGGAGGAATAAGATCAGGACCCGGACCTTTTTTGGTATCAATAGTTTTGAGAGCGTCAAGCACCTCCTCAATATACAATGAGATATTATCAATAAATGTAAGAACCGAAATAATATGTTCCAAATTTCAGATCAATAACTTTTACACTTTTCGAAAAAATCCGTTTATAGACAAATTGCGCAATTGTGTCATTTTGTATGGGAGGGGGTAGAAGGGGTATAGCTAATCGTCTAATTTTTTTTGGTCTTACTAATAATTATAAATAAATAGTTAGTGCACAATTTCAGCTCGATCAATTATATACGCACTGAGTAAATTGGTTTAGAGCATTTCATGAAAAAGTGCACTTTGTATGGGACGTGGTGGAAGGAGAGGGAGGACTCAAATAATTTTTATACAGTAAAATGAAATCATTATAAAAGTATTATATTCAAAATTTTATACCAACAGCATATATAATTTTCGAGAAAAACCGTTTATTGATAAACTGCGTAATTGTGTCATTTTGTATGGGAGGGGGTAGAAGGGGTGGAGCGATTTGGCCCATTCACGAACTTGTCCTTACTTTTTTTCAAAAACTATGTGTACAAAATTTGAACTTTCTAGATCAACGCGTTCTCAAGCTAGAGATGACACGGACGGACGGACATCCGGTTTTGAAATTTTTGAGTGATTATATGAACTTCTGCATCATTAATTTTTTTCTCCGAGCCTTATTTCTTAGCATTACAAACTTTGTGGCAAACTTATAATACTCTCAGATTTCATCTAGAATATAATGATCGCTCGTTGCATTCTAAATACAAAGAGGCAGAACTGAAAATAAATGTACGTAAAACCAAAAACATGCAAATGGATTCGAACGCAAGCACACCGATTATTCTTAACGGACAAGATGTGGAAGAGGTGCAAGATTTTTGTTATTTCGGAAGCATTATCAGCATGGGCGGCAGAGCCGAAAAGGATATTGACGCTCGAATAAATAAAGCTCGTCAGGCCTTCGTTATCCTTTCTCTTTCTGGAGGTAAAGAGAGATCTTCATTCGCACGAAGCTGCGAGTTTTTGACGCATGCGTCAAATCCGTGTTGTTGTATAGGTATATATATTTTTTTTTTTTTTGGAAAGTGATCATTCGACTTACCAAGAAACTACAAACTTTCGTGAACCAATCCCTCCGACGCATCTTAGGAATATTCTGGCCAGAAGTGATCTCCAAAGACGACCTTTCGAGTACAACTGGCCAGACTAAAATATGTATTGAGATTCAAAGGCGGAAGTGGCAGTGGATCGGTCATACTTTAAGGAAACCAGAGCGAAATATCGCCAAAAAGGCTCTGGATTATAATTCTCTAGGAAGACGTCGGGTTGGTCGACCATTTAGCACATGGAAGCGAGCAGTTGAGCATTCATTTTCCAGACACTTGTACGCTAGATTTACATTTGCCAGAAGTGTGACTAAATGTCTGGGAATTCCCAGACTTTAAATATAAGAACGAAACAAATAATTTCAATTTCTTTCAATTTAATTTGTCATAAGCTATAAATTTTTAGCTAGACTACGCCATGTATCGATAAACGATTTTGAGAATTTCCGAAATATTTATTTTGATTGGGATAAGTTGGAGCAGCAGTTGTTCAGTGCTAGTAGTAAGGCCGAGTTCACAATACGCTTCTCTCTTCTCCTTCAGTGATAATTTTCTAAGACAGAAATGGTGTTCGAAAACTTTTCAATGGTTCGGTTAGTCGGGATGGCGTATTGTAAATGTGGCATAAAAGGCGGTGAAAGTTGTTGTTTCGATTTAAGTTAGAGTCATAGCTGCAGTTATAATGGTTTTTGTTTTCGGTAATATTTTGCCATCATTTATAAAATGTAAGTAAATGAATCAGCTATGATTCAATGACATATATTTGCCAGACTTTGATTTGTCAGATATTCATTCAATATCTTTCGATTTCCCAGACCAAAGTTGCAAGCTAAATACGCTCGAAAATTTCGTTGCTTGTTAACCGTAAAGCAAGGATATAGCGTAGTGGGTAGCGTACAATGCGAAGATTGTGGGTTCAACTCCCGATCGACGTATTATTCTATCACACTGTCTTCTTGGGTCACAGCTACGCAAATGAAAAATTCCTAGAGGGTTGTGCGAAGGGTGAGAAACCTATCCACAAAAAGAAATGAAAAAGATGTTAAGGAACCTAAAAGCTTAGAGGGCAAGACCAGATTCGGGCTATAGTGCCATTGTAGAAGTGGTAGAAGAAATGCGAAACGTTCCACATACTGTGATATACGTCACACAAACCATGTGCTAGATCGAGTATTGTTGTGAGTGTCGACCTTATAGTGTATATTATTATATTATATATATTATATATTATATTATCTGTGTGCACGAAATGGTTTTATTTTTGCATTCTAAACGTTTTTCATTCACACTCGTTTGTGGCTTGAGTCGAAAAATACATATCAAAATATTTCTCAAAAATAACAAAATCTAAATACTTTTCTCCACGCCCTTGCGAGTATCTGCGAAATAGGACGGCACTGGGAAATGCTTCAAGACTTTACTCGAACGTGTATGGCTATCTAAGCTATGGTGTAGCCTATTGGATAGCGTGTTGGCCTTGTACAAAGGTTGTGAGTTCAAATCCCGGTCGACACAATAAATAATTTCAGTACATAGCCTGCTTGGATATACTTTAGTCACCTTAAACTACGAAAATGAAAAATTCGTAGAAAAACGGTTGTGCGAAGGACTAACAACCGTTCCACAATAAGTAATGAAAAAATGTTAATAAACCTGAATTTCAGGAGGCCAAGGTCCGATTTGGACTGTAGTGCCATTGTAGTAGTAGAAGTATGGCTAGCTAATTTCGATCAAGAATTACAGAATTATCTGCGACAACCATTTTCAACTCTTCTACATTTGAATTGAATTGAAGCCCAATGATGCTTGTCAATTCGATAATTAATTCTTAGAATTGAAAAAGATTCAATTAAGACTTAGCAATGACCTTCTCCTTATAATTTCAACCATTTTATGTGAGCTATTTCTGATGTGCAGATTGCTAAAAATAAAATCACGACTGCATCTATAACTGGAAATTAAAAAAATATTAAAATCGAAAGACATTAATATAATCGCGTAATTTATCTCATAAGATTTCATTTGTTTTCAAAAGTTACCGCCAAAATCGTAAAATTTTCAAAAGAAATAAATCTCCAGAATAGCTAGCGGTTAAAACTCGAAATCGATGAATCGGCTCGATCGGACCACTCGATAAGGACTAGCATATAAAATTTTATTTGAAAAATTTGGCTTTTTCATAAATTATAATATTTAAATTTTACAAGTTTTCTTCTTTATCTAGTTATGTGATTTAAATTCCTATCAAAATGTTTTTTTTTTAAATGCGCAATGAAAATGGCAGCAGCACTAGCGGCAGCGTGCGCAAAAATCGAACTTGTTTTCTGAACCAGTTTTTCCGAAGACAACAAAACGAAAACATTATTGTGATCTAGAGTTTAAAAAAAATTGTATACAAAGCACAAAAACATGGCGTGTAACTTTTTCAGAGATCGGGAAGATATGACAATTTTCTTGAATATTTTCAATTTATCCACCCATCACTAAGATACCAGATTTTATAAATTCGTCATTTCTTGTAGCACCGAAAACCGGCATCTATCTCAGTTATCTCCATTAAACGGACCCAACTAAGAGTTTGCAACTTCTTAAGATAGATTTTGTGTATCTTTTTTTATAGAAAACCGAGCACCATACGATTCGCACACATCGCCACGTTTGTAGCAAACATTCCAGTCATAGATTCGCACTATTTACCTATATGTTAAGCTCGAATATATAGATAAAAATATGCAACTAAAATATAGATAGAAAGATAAAATATCGCGTATTTGAATACAGTGTGGACGTGGTGCTCTAGAAAATTCCATTAACCTGAGGCGGCCCACTAAAAGGTCAATAAAAAGGGTTGCTCGGTTTTCAGCAGCACCAGTATTTTTCTGTTTTTCACTTTTTTCCGTTTCCAAGATGTTTGGAAAATGAAAGTGTAATTTAGTTATCCGACGGGCAATGATAACGACGCATCAAGTCAAGAAAACATCGCAACGGACCAGAAGAACTTGAAAATGATCAAGAAAACTCCTCGTGAAGAAGGTGGATTAGGTCTTGAGCAACTTTTTAAGATTCGAAAAAAAGAAATGTATAGATGCCTGGCATGTGGAGGCTTGATATAAGCAAGATACATCTAAGAACTGGTGCTCGGTCGTGTGCTATGTTCGCCATATTTTGAACGGAGGAGGATGATGTTTTATTTTATTCTATTTTCATCGTAGAGCGGTTTTCCGTCGTCTTATTTCAAAACGTCTTCGAAGGTGGAAAACTGTGGCAAAAGGAAGTGAAACAGTTTTAGATATATCTAAAGTGTTTGGGCCCAAAGTCGTGATGATGCTCGGATTCGCGTAGGGTATAGAAAACTGTGCCATTGTGCCGCGAATGCCGGTCGACCGACCGACGACCAGTGCAATTGGAGATACCGACCGGCTTTGTGGGTCTACGCGCACTACTAAAATAAATGGGTCTTAATGGCAACAGGTTTTTCGGAAAACTCATTATGACTGGCTCAGGTTTTTCGTTATGTTTCATGCTTTTCTTATTCGCTACAGTCTCGTCGTCGCGGATACTTTGGCAATTTGTTACACTTTTTGGAGTTACTAAATCACTACAAGATGCTTTAATTTTCCAAGACTGCACACACTATCGTGTATATAGTTCGGTTATAGATGAGATACGAACGAGTACTCTGGGTACTGAAAATTTTTGATGTAGGATGCAGTAAATCATAATTGTAATGGAAAGTTTTTGAAGATTATTAAGTCCGGTCGTATAATAAAACTGGAAATTGTCTGTTTTTTTATGAAGTTCAGACCTAACGACCTCGATATTGTATTTTGCACTGATAGCGATAGTGAATGTCTTATAAAGTGCAATTTCTAGTTATGAAAGATTCGCATGGTATTTAGTGGAAATGAAATATTTCTTGGACTTTAACAACATGTGTTAGCTATATTTCAATTTACTTTTGATCTTATCTTGATGAAGGATTCAAGCAAAAAAAATTAACCTGTGAATACAAATACGGCTTGAAATACTCCGTAAATAATTTTCAGCATTTTGTGACCTTAAGTTATATAAAAGTGAATAGCAGTTACGGATAATTGTAATATTTGGATATGTATTATTTATTTTTCTAGATAACAGGGAACTGTCGAAACCGAAAGCTTTAAAAGAAAATCCTAATTTGTATAAAATGAAATGATCGTTATTCGCTTGCAGATCTTTCGGTTACTACAAGTTCTATAAGGAGTTCTCCCATTGGTGAGTGCAGGCGCTATTTAAAACTTGAATTCATCAGTATTATGAACTAGTCACGTGACCATGATTGCTATTAGTTTTATAGCAGTAAGTTTGCGGTCTCCATTGTGACCCAGATTGATAAAAGTCTCAGCAGAGACCAAAATGTAACATTTAATAAAGCATAACAGTTTGAAATCTGGAAATCTTTCCTTTTAAATCATGTAGGACTCACTAACCAAATCCTTGTTTAGGCAACCCCGAAAACACTTCCCAAAATCATGCAATTATGCTAACTAATCCCGAGTACGGGTTTAGTTTGCCTGCTCCTGGGAGTGAGTTTACCTAACGTGATACGGATAGAGATACTTACACTGTTATTTTATCAAAACTGGGGGTAACTCCTTTTTCAAGGAATAAGTTCTTAAAAATAAATAATGAAAAATGTTAAGGAACCAGAATGTCAGGAGGCCAAAGTCCGATTTGGGCTATAGTGCCATTGTAGAAGAAGAAGAAACAATTGTACGAACTTAAATGTATGCACAAACAATAGATTTTTCAAGAAAACTGCATTCTGCTTATTGTTAAAGCTATCTAATCAAATAGAACCTACAATGGCAGCCTAAATCAAGCCTAGGTATCCTGACCTTCAGGTTTTTTAATATTTTTCATTACTTATTATGAAATGGCTATTAGTTCTTCGGGTAGACCTCTATTTAAGAATTTCGTTTTAGGTTTGACAACTTATCCCTAAGCAGGCTATAGCTATCTAAAATTATAGAATTAGTTCAATGTTTGATATTGACCACGAATGTAGGAGTGGGACGTTCGTTAATTTGAACAGGAGGGTTGAATTTTCGCACAATTTTACATTGGTCTTCTTCGAAAGTCTCGGTAATCTGACTAATGCAGAAGCTAAGAGCCTTCAAAGTTTCATTGAAAGCTTCGGTTGGTTCACCGAGTAGGAGTCTCTTCTGAGATACTGCTCCCGAACTTGTGTCTGGGCAACCACCTCTACCGACCAACCTCTCCTCATTTCTTCTACTACAATGGCACTACAGCCCAATTCGGACTTTGGCCTCCTAACATTCAGGTTCCTTAACATTTTTCATTACTTATTGTGGAAGTGTTGTTAGCCATTTGCACAACCCTCTTTCTACAAATTTTTCATTTTCGTAGGTTGAGGTGACCAAGGTATATCCAAGCAGGCAATGTGCTGGAATTTGTATATTACGTCGACCGGGATTTGAACTCACGATCTTCGCATTACAAGACCAACACGCTACCCACTAGGCTACTCCCTAGCTTTGGTCGTACCAAATTAAATCATCATCGTCTGGCCACTTTTTAACCGTGGTGGACACGAGAATCTTGTTGGAACCGATTTTGGAAATCTTCGCAGGGTACAAGCAGGTCTGATACTTCACCAAAACAAAGTCAATTATATAGTATTGAGGGGATTGGGAGACTATTGAGATTGTGGTGGATTCGTTATTGGTTGTTCCATGTAACCTGTTGTTATCTTGATAAAGGTCTCAGCAGAGACCGAAACGCCACGAATAATAAGGCTTAACAGTGTAGAATCCGGAAATCTTTTCTTTTAATTCGAAATGCACTGTGAAAACATTCATCAAACCATCTTTTTGAGATTCTCCAGGTTTCCAATGAGCAGGAGACTAAGTGTGATAGGTCTGACACGTGGTCATCACAATCTCTAGACGAAAATTCTGGTCCACGTTTTCTGGGAAGTTTTTTTTTCTCCGACTTGTTAACCATGGATAAGTCGCCTTTTTTGACTGTAAATGCTTTTATTCTATTAGCTGGCTTAGCCACGATTCTATCTTTGATGGGAGTGTCTGTTGAAATAGTTTTAGACCTTCTTTGCTGTCGTAGCTCGGCTTTCGGAAAAGGGGGAACTTCCTCTGGGGTGATGTGTCGGGAAGATTATGAAGTGGTTACCAATGCCGATGTCCCTGGAAAACATTTGTCGTTAAAGGGGGTTAATTGGGATCCCTTAGCTCTAATTCATCAGCAGTTTGTGTAGCCTCTGGAGTATAGCAATCAGTGATGAAAGATCGCTAAAAGTCTGTGACCTCAAATATTTCTGGACAGATTCCACTCACTTGACGGAGTCATAGCTGATTGATTGGCTGATTTCTCAATTCCTGGAATTTCACACATGGTTAAAGTGTTGCCTTGATGACAGATAATCCAACCATCATAAGCCATGTTAACGTATTTTATAAGAGGTATAAATACAGATCTGTCTAATGGTTGCTATTAATGCCTGCAGTGTAGACGAAATAATACAACAGTTACCTCTTTTCCTTTAAACAAATCTAGGGCCTAAATCGATAAATGCGAGTCGAGAATCGAGAAGAAGCAGCGCTCGTAAAAATCTGGTAAAGTGGATAAAATGCTGGGCAAACTTCACAAACCATCCAACTTCACTTGTTGGCATCGCGCGAAATTTTCTTTGAACTTGGCTCGTGGAAAAATTGAACTTCCTGCGGCCAAAACGCTAGTAACCAAAGTAACAAGGTTACCTCTTCCAGCAAAGGTGATCTGTCTTATTTGCTGGAAACTTTTCCATGCTATCATTTTCTTCGGTTACTGAACGATTGTAATCCTCGTCTCATCGATGTTGTAGATGTCCAGTAGCTCGAATCCGTGCCTGTTCAGTACTGTTCGAAGCATAGTAAAAAGCTGCAGACGATAGCCCTGTTGAAACTGGTAACTCGAGATAGGCTGGTGGCCCCAGATGTTTAAAGAGACAAGGATTTGCTTCTGTTCATAGAAATTAGAAACCAATCAGGTCTGGCCATCTTCTTACGTTCCCAGGATTCGTATAGTGGCGAGCGATTTTTTTTTTTCTTACTTTTTTTCAAATTTTCGCTTAATTCGAATTCTCGTTGAATTGTTAAAGAAAAAAGACTGTTGGTGTAATACGTACGATCAAAAACTTATAATTTGTAATTACCTACTTACTGTGGGGCTCCATATAGACTTTCTGCAGTTACCGATCCGCTCGAGCTTTTTGGTTCCTCACCTTCAGCAGAAGTGATAGTGAAAACAGCAGCATCCCTACCCCTTTTGCAAAATCTGTTAAAGTCGTTAGCTACTTGACCCCGGATTTTGCCCTCAGCATTATTAGCGTGAACGGCCCGCACACCCTTTGAATTGGTGGGTTTATTGATCTCAGAGAATTTTTTCTCTGAGAAAGAGAATACCCCAGAGAAAACATTGTCTCAGAACCTTATTAATAAGTCGTACTTAAACATTATTTTCATAGATGTGGTCACTATTTTCTTAAAGAAATTGTTTCTTTTTTATTGAACAGTAATTAAGGGGCTTAGTTGCGTAGTTGGCATAAGTGTGTGGCGAACTATGCCGACTAACTCCATACCTAACTATGCCAACTAGCCCCACAGGGATATGTAAAAAAAGACGGATACTTCTTCTACTACCATGCTGCTATAGCCCAAGGTTCCTTAACTTTTTTTCATTATTTATTTTGGGAGGATTGTTAGCCCTTTGCATAACTCCCTATATGCATATTTTTCATTTTTCGTAGATTGCGGTGACCAAGGTATACCAAAGCAGGCAGCGTGCTAGAATTATACATTGATCGAGATTTGAACTCACGACCGCATTATTCACCAACGCACTAGGCTACATCTGGCTTGTCTGCCAAACATTAGAAACAAAGTACATGGCACAAGTATGAAACACCAGTTAGCCACTCTTTTAGAAGTCGCCTTAATTCGATCTACAGGTTCACCAATCAGACTTTAGCCTCCTGAATACTTCGCCTTCATCCATCTCGGTTCAGTGACTGCGTCAGCAAACTGTGCTCACCAGTCAGAAAAACGATGAAACTGGGGCCATTGCTTCATGACGTTCCAAGCAGGCTGAAGTTATGGTGGAAGATGCATCTTATCAAACACTTCCCACGAGCAAAATTTCTGTCCTCTAGCTCCACGATGGCAGGAAATTGAAGCTCTGTGCCAAATACCACCCATGCAAACTAACTCCTGTCTCCCCTACATTAATAGTTTGGTAAGGGTAGTCTAGTAAAGATGACTAAACTATGAAGAAGTGCTCGTTTGACGCAAGTAAGAAATTCTTCTCCTTCAGTGGCCCAAATTGGGCCCTCGCCTCCTCACTATCAGATTTCTATACTTGGTTCAGCGATATTTCAAGTCCAAAAAATATGATTTATTGAATTCTATAAAATAGGCTCAGGCTCGGCGATGACCTCTTCGCTCAATGCAAATTTTTTTTTTCACCTACCTTTTTGCCATGTTTGGAATCAGTCAGCAATCGTATTAAGCCAAATATAGAGAATACGGCGGATACGAAAGGTATTTTTGCCCCAAATTTCACCAACTGGCAACCGTTTTCATTTCAGTCATTGAATACGATAGTCCTTCCTTTTTCAAATAAGCAATGAAGATGAATCCTTTCGAGTGACTGAAATGGTGGCATTATATTTGCTTTATTTGGTGTACATTCACCATTGAAAGTTGTAATACTGTTTGGACTATTCTTCCATTTCTTGCTTATATTAATGGATCCATGTTTCATCAACAATCACTTAACGGTGCAGAAACTGCTTTGGATTAGGTCAAAATAATGCTGGTCATTGTTTGCAGTACCCATTTTTTCCGATATTATTCTGCATATATTGAAATATAATCTCAGCATTCTTTCTGCGTTTTACTCGTCTCATAACTTTTGCTTCTGGTTGGCAATTATTCCCTGAAATAATCCCAGTCAATCCCGGTATGGCACCAATCTCTTGCGAACATTAGCACTATTTTCTGTTGAGGTTTACGCGAGTCATCGTCGTGACACACCGACAGTCGTCATCAAAACAAAACTAATTTTTTTGGATTCCTGAGATCTGAAATAGTTAAGATCCGTTAAAAACCAGATCTCGAATTTTAACTCGATCACAAAAGTTCGCTTTTATTACATAATAAGAAACTAAAAAATTGCTTATTTAAACCTGGATGTAGCTTAGTTGGTGGCGTGCTGGTGCACTAAATGAAAGCTGTACAATTCCAGCACACTTCCTACATGAGTATATCTGGACCACAATTTACGAGAATAATAATAAAATTATTAATTAAATTAGGTTAGTAAGAAGGTCCAAGAACTCTTTCACAATACTAAATAAAAATGTTAAGAAACATGTTGGCAGGAGAATAAGGCTCGATTTGGGTTATAGTACCATTAAAAAGGAAGAAAAAATTGTTACTGCTTATCGGTGCCATTCAGGAAACGAGTATGGAAACTGACTCAAAAATATGAAAACCCGTCAAATAAACTGCCAACAAGTCGGGCGAAACTTTATTATTCTTGGGACAAGTTGCGGATGAAAGGAAAGTCAATATGCAGGTTAGAGTGGTTAGGGAAGGCTAAGTGAAAGGGAGTTCTTGGGCAGGACTGTTAACAATATTTCATTCGTTTCTGTAAGTTTGGGTTTTTATGAGGGGAGGAGTAGGGGTAATAGTAAGGCTGGGTGGATGTTAATAGCTTTTTAATTAATTGCTTGAATCACGTCCAATATTCTCCGTATAGAATGTGTTTCATAGACGAAGTTGCATAGAATTTTCATAAAATTCGGTGTATTTTACATTCATGAAACCGAACATTTGTATGGGAGGGGGTAGAGAATATAGGGGAATCGTA
Organism: Chorisops tibialis; assembly: GCA_963669355.1. NCBI lineage: Eukaryota > Metazoa > Arthropoda > Insecta > Diptera > Stratiomyidae > Chorisops > Chorisops tibialis. The sequence goes on along the minus strand of OY770262.1, from coordinate 10,003,471 downwards.
AAATTTGATACGCAGTTTTATTTCGCGTCTCTTGTAAGGTGCTTGTATAGAATTTCAAGTTCGTAGCTTTTAGTTTGTTGGTTATTAGTTGATTTAATAAAATTGGTCGAAATCATAGTTTTGTATGGGAGGGGGTAGAAGCGCAAGCGCGATTTCAAAACTTTTAAAACAACTTCATTTGAATTATTTTTATAAGTTTTTGTGCCAAATATGAAATTGATAGCTTTTAAGAGTTAGCTGATAACTGATTTCTTAAAAATGCTCGAAAAAATAATTTTGTATGGGAGGGGGTAGAGGAGGTAGGGGAATCGTCAAACTTGTGATGCAATTTTCTTTCATTTTTGTTGTTAGATGCTCGTACGAAATTTCAAGTTCATAGCTTTTAATTTGTTGGTTATTAGTTGATTTAATGAAATTAGTCGAAATCATACTTTTGTATGGGAGGGGGTAGAAGGGCAAGCGCGATTTTAAAACTTTGAACGCAATTTCATTTTAATTATTTTTGTAAGTTGTTTTGCAAAATTTGAATTTGATAGCTTTTAATGGTTAGGTGATAATTGATTTCTTGAAAATGGTCGAAAAAATAATTTTGTATGGGAGGGGGTAGAAGTTTTAAGGGTTTTTGACCAATTAATATTTCGTATATTTAGGGATTTTTTTTAAATGCATTTCGCAAATTTTCAAGTTTCTACCTTAAAATTTCACTCAAAAATTTTCATTTTATGTGTTTTTTTCAATGCACATGAAACACCTTGTGCACGTTAGACCGGGGGAGTCGGTTTATAATAAATATGGATCAAGTTAATATTATTTTTCTATGTACATTAAATATAGGTATTCACATGCAAAATTTTAACTTTTTATCTTTCACTAGAGCCCTAAAAAAATCACTCAAAATTTTCGACATTTTTGCTTATCATCTCCCTCCTCTTAGACCTCCCAGCTTAAAATTTTTACCAAAATTAACCATTATGTAGTTCTACAATCTGACAAATTTTTGATTTAATATCTGTACTATTTTTTGAGATATAAGGATTTGTAATTTTGAAAAGTGCGCCATTTTTGAAATGTTCCCCATTTCCCCCCACTACTATTATTTCGACATGTTATATTTTTTTTGTATTTGCCTAGTATAGCTTAATATACCTTTTAAGTTTCAATTACATAGCTTCAAAGATAGTTGAGATATTAGTTTTTAAGTGTTTTTCTTTGAACCCCCCCTGACCCTCCCCCTTACAATAATTAGCCGTTTTCTGAGCTGGTTCCAATGGAACTATATTTCACCTTGACGGTCTCTAAATATAATTTTTTTACGATAAGTAATTTCGAAGATATAATCATTTGAAAAAAAAATTCGTCCGACAATTGGTTCTTAGCCCCCCCTTTTCGCACCCCAATGGATAAAAAAATTAAATTATTTTTAAAAGTTGTCCCACAAACTCGTCTATATGTATGTTGAGTTTTAGCTTCCTAGCTGTTATCATGGTTGAGATATTTGAATTCGTATTTTTCGGTTTAAGCGCTCCCCCCGCCTCCCCCTGAACCCGTACACCCCCCAAAATGGGTATCCGCCTGAGATCCGTAACTATCTACAATCCCTCCAAAAATGAACTTTCTATCTTGAAGGGTTTGGGAGTTAATGTGCGCTGAGCGTACACGTCGGCGTACGGCGGACGGCGTACGGCGTACGGCGTACGGCGTACGGCGTACGGCGGACGGCGGACGGCGTACAGACAGACGGATTTTTTTTTTTTGCATTTTTAGGCTAATTTAGTCATGAAACGCGAAAAAAAAAAATTTCAGGGTAGCAAACTTTTTTTTTTTTTTGTGTCGATCACAATACTTTATTATTATAATAATAAAGTAAAATTAGAAAACAGATGCACATGTTTATCAAAATATTTTTAACAATTTTGGCTTTTGACTTCAAACGTAAACATCTATATGTGTTCGCTATAAAACAAGTCGGTTGACGAATTTCGATTCAGCACCCACCAATAACCGATTGTTCTTAACGGACTAGTTGTGGAAGACGTGCAAGATTTTTGTCATCTCGGAAGCTTTGTCAGCATGGACGGCAGAGCAGAAAAAGATATTGAGGCTTGTCTAAATAAGGCTCGTCAGGCCTTCGTTATACATTCCCCTTTCAGGAGGTTAAGAGAGATCTCCCAGATGAAGCTGCCAGTTTTTGACGCATGCGTCAAATCCGTGTTGTTATATGGTTGTACTACGTGGAAAAGGACCGTTCGCTTTACCAAGAAACTACAAACTTTCGTGAACCAATGCCTCCGACGCACTTTAGGAATATTCTGGCCAGAAGTGATCTTCAATAACGAACGTTGGAGTGCAACAGGACAAACTAAAATAGGCATTAAGATTCAAAGGCGTAGGTGGCGGTAGATCGGTCACACTTTGAGGAAACCAGAGCGAAACATTGCCAACCAGGCTCTGGACTATAATCCTCAAGGAAGACGTCGGGTTGGTCGACCATGTAGCACATGGAAACGAGCAGTCGAGCAGAGGCCAGACGAATAAACAAGTCCTGGCAACTGATAAAAACGGATGCTCAGGATTGCGCCTTATGGAAGAAAGTTGTTTACCCTTATAGGGAACTCGACCCACCAACCAAAACCCAAAAAATACTTTTCGAATTTTGGAATTGAGCACAAATGGAAAAATATCAACTTTTGTTTATTTGAAAAGATTTCAGCTTTCAATCTCAGAATTCTTCAACCAATACAATATCTACTGCTAACTTTTCTTACCCATCTTGCATCACTTCTTAAACTATTCATTTTTATTATTTTCTATTTGCTTCGAATCTAAAATCTACGGCCAATTCTACGATATGTGTGTTATAGAGAAAAAAAAGTACAATCTGTACATTATAAACTTAACCTTCGGCTTTTGATTTAAACCCCAACGTTTACCAACTTAAAAATTCAACCAGTTTTCAATCGAATACACTTCCAGCTTTATGAAAAACCAATACCGCGTATATTGAACGCGTATCTTCCATATCCACAAAGAGTCCTCGAAATTAACTATGCGCACGGAGAGACTCCACAGCCATCCGCCATCTTTAACGACAATAAATCAGATTGAAAATGTTTAATCTTAACGAAATCTCTATATGAATCCGATGGCGAGTCATAAATTTTGAATTTTTCGACATGATTCACTGCATGGTTCGCACAGTTTTGAATATTCATAGCTCAACTATAGCATATCGCCGGTTAGTACAGAAAAAGAGGAATTATAAAAAAAAAGTATTAAATATAGTTAAGCCATATTTCTGGCATAATGTAAATATGGTCACGCAATAATATCAACGAGAAGTTCGATTTTGCGAATAATCTCTGTAGTAGATTGGCAGTTGGGTTGGGTTATTGACACACTTCTGAAGAAGCAACATATACATCTTTGGACACCATAGTGTACACCAGTTCGCTATCTCCTTCGTTGCGTGATAAATTTTCAATTTTAGTACTACCGAACTGCAAAAGCTCAGTCCGCAATACCGGACTTAATTCTAAAATCCTGTCTACAGTTATTACATTCGGTACAATCATAAATTTTCCATCGATAATCTCGAGAAATCCGCGTTTTGTCTTACCAACTAGACCAACGATATCGACGAGTGTGACTCTATGCCATAATTGCGGAAATCATAACTAAACCAATAAACAACTGCAGCAATCATTTAAAACCGCAAAATGATTGCACAGAACTGTTTCGTATTTTATAGGGAGTTTTCCTCGAGTCATCAAACACGGTTGCATTATGATGGTACCGAGTGAAATGGCGTTAATAAAAAAGTCTTTTGAAAATGTCTTATGTAATTGCAAGTAGTCGTCTAAAAAAAAATAATTACCAAAGAATGAATTTTAACAGACTTTAAACGAGATCACCTAAGGCAAATGTTTTTATTGCTAAGAGTGAGCGAATCGTTAAGGTTTTTTCCACTTAAGTTTCAAATGTGCTGGCTGTAGGCTTAATGGTATATTAAAGTTAAAGACTAGTAAAATTAGGATATTACAGATCTTAATTATGTTTTTTAGCACTGTTGACTCTAGAAAAGTACCTAACTAGCAGATATATTCGAATATTCTAAGCAGCTAAATCGATTTTAGGTTGGGTATAAGGCAAGCGAGAGCTTCTTTGTGCGAACCGGTGTCAGACGAGGCTGCATATTATCACCAGCACTGTTTCTGGAGGTAATAAATGACATCTTGAAAGCTGCACTGGAAGGTGAGGAAGGTAATGGAGACTATTTAACATCTTAAGTTACCTTGATTATGCTGATGACGTGTGTTTGCTTGCATATAACCGTTCGGACTTAGAGTTAAATGTTCGCTCGTTGCATTCTAAATACAAAGAGGCAGAACTGAAAATAAATGTGCGTAAAACCAAGTACATGCATATGGGTTCGAACGCAAGCACACTGATAGTTCTTAACAGACAAGATGTTGAAGAGGTGCAAGATTTTTGTTATCTCGGACGGCGGACCCAAAAAGGATATTGAAGCTCATCTGAATAAAGCTCGTCAGGCCTTCGGTATCCTTTCTCCTTTCTGGATGTTAAGAGAGATCTCCCTTCGCACGAAAACATCGCAGTCTATTTTCTCTAGCCACAAGCATTGAAAGAAGATTTTCCGCTTGTTGGTAACAGATGATGGGTAGCACATGATGTCAGAGACAACTGATCTCCTTGTCGCAGAAGTCTGACAAGGTTCAAAACTCAAACGAAATTAAAAACAGTCTGCTTCTGGGTCCCAAGTTATACCCAGAGTCATGATGTCGCTATCGTGAACAACCTTTGGAGTCGCATGCTTCTCAAGGTCTTCCGGTGCATCATCATTAGGGCGATTACTTGGATCTAAGCGGCGGAGTGAACGTCGATAGAACAGAACAATGCGTCGTTGTAGTACAGGTTTTACCCGATGATTTGGGCTGCTCCGGGGTGGGATGTTTCATGATCGTCGGCTTGTTGCAGCAATACTCTGAATGCACATAGAACGATATCTTTTCGTGAACAGCTCAAAGCAAGGTCGCAAGTTTACGGATGCATTTAGCAACACGGATTGTTTTTGTGACGACAACCATTAACGCCTCCGAATGTAGCAGTTTATACCAAATGCAAGTTTGGCATTCATACTGCTAGATGCGAGACCTATCTAAATCTCTGCCAGTCTATTGGTCATGGCACCGAGTTGGAAAACGTAGATCCACGCCGAACTCCTAGAAGCTCTGTCCGCGCTGTTGCCGGTAAACCGTAGCCCCCAAGATACTCCCCGAAGGACCATCTTCCATTGCTGGGGGTGGAAGCAATCTTCCATGGGCTCCCCGACACCCCTAATACCAAAAACTTCCGGTCAGGCTTCGTAATTGAAAATTAACTGATAGTAATTGCTTGTTCCTTGCAACTCATGACTGGTGACACTCCGCTTCGGGAATCGTAGGGACAGTACTCCCCCAAAAGGCTATACCGGAATTGACCTCGGTCGATCACCCGATATACGATAACAAAAGTTATTCCTTCCCTGCGTTGAGTTTCGGTTAGTCTTCATAGCTACACTCATATTCATACATTCGTATTTTTCTCTTGTTTGTCGTTAATGACGTGCTTCTCTCTTAGCGAGCAAAGTTGCAGAACGGGCAGTTGTTAGATTTCATAAAGTAGCTTGCAGGGTGCTCCCTAAAAGCACAGTTTCTACATTGTATAGGATTCTGGCAGCTCGCAGCAATATGTCCAACTTTACCACACCTTTCACAAGTGGACTCCTTGGATCCACAATCTGCACTTCCGTGATCGAATCCGAGGCAGCGATAGCACGAGAAAAGAGCAACATGTCGTCTGACACGATACGAGTACCATTTGACATAAATTCTTTCAGATGCAACTAATTCATTCATAATTTCTTCCTTGCCCTCAACGACTACGTTCGCACCGCCCTGCCGTCTTTGGTTGGCTTGCTGGCCACACGGACACCCTTTCGGAACTCCTCCTCTGTGAACTTCCCTTTCGCTTTGTTCAGGTAGATCTCATCCATGAGTTCTTCTTCTACTTCTACAATGGCACTACAGCTCAAATCGGATCTTGGCCTCCTGACATTTAGGTTCCTTAACATTTTCATTATTTGTTTTTGGAATGTTTGTTAGCCATTCGCCAACCTATATCAACAAATTTTTTTTTCTTTTATTTATTGTTCTAGTTTAAGGTGACCAAGATATATCCAACCAGGTAGCGTGCTGGAATTATACGTCGATCGGGATTTGAACTCAAGGCCTTCGCAATGCGACCAACACAGCCTAGTGGATGGCTACACCCTACCTGTAATCTTAATTGAGAAATATGAATGCCAAACTCTATCAAAAACTTTTTCAATGTCCAGTGCAGAGCTTTTTCTTCACAGTATTTAACTTATGAATGTATGCATCGGTTCCAACGTTTCCTTTTTTTATATCCTCATACGCACACTTACCGCGATCAGAAATTAGTGAGGTATTGAACGATTTCATGATTATCAGTTTCAACATTCCACACAAGTGCAAAGAACTCAGATCGCGAATAGGGTTAACAGTAAGGTAATGGGAGGGGAATACCGTCCGGATCAGCAAACAAATATTGAGTTCTTGACTGATCCTAGCAATAAATCTCGCTGGACAATGCAGTGTCAGAAGCATGAAGGTGGAAGATGAGAATCTCTTGGTGCTAATAATTTAGAATTTTCGATAAGATCAATCACGGTACGGTGGCTATCAACAAGAGTTGGTGCTACAGAAGAAATGAAATCGTCATTGAGCGTTTTGACAAATGTCTACTAAGATCTCCAACCTTAAGGGCACCATAGCATCGTTCGTCAAATTGTTTGGCCATGCACAAATTTAGCACGTTGACGTGCTGGATAAGTTTTGAGTTCGCAGTTATTGGATTAAGTGTAGTTTCTTGCTTTATTTTATTTTAACAATAACTAAGCATAAAAAAATGTTTTTGAAATTGTTCTCTGTCTCTGCGTCTGTCTGTCTATCCAGCCGTCTTTCACGCACAAACGTATAAACTGATTGTAATGAAACTTTCACAGTTTGTTTGCTTCGGGATATAATCTCCTTTTGATTTTATATCCAACCCCTCGTGCCTTCTCCCATACAAAATGAAAATATGTAATAACTCATTTTTTTTTGGAAAACTATAACAGCTAATAAATTCAAATTTCGAATATACTATTATTATCGTGAATGTCATCCATGGTATACAAATTATTTGAACTCCCTCCACTCCTCCCATACAAACTTCACTTTTTCATGAAATACTCTAAACTCTCAGTACGCCTTCATGAGCGACCACACATTTTCAATGAAATTTGCATCGGGACTCGGCGATGGCCAGTCAAAAGTCGTTATCCCATTTTCTGCCTTCCACGATGTTTGAGGTCGTTATCTTCTTGAAGAATCCAGTTATCGTTTTGGGGTCCATACAGCAACTCAACAGACTTCGTGTATAAACTCAGCATTCAGATTTCTGGTGAAAGCAATCAACTTTCCGAATCCTTTTTCAGAGAAGCACCCATAAACATGCACCTTTGCTGGATGTTTGACGGTACGTTACAACAATCTCTCACCGCTTTTTGTCCAAGCCTTCGTCCAGTGAATGAAGATAACAAAAGATGACTCACCAGTAAATACTAAGCTGATCCAATCGCATTCCAAATTCTCCTGTGCCCAACTCAAACTTTTCTGTACATGTTTCCTGTCAGTTGCGGCTTAGGGTTTGTGCTCCCGTTTTTGATACCAGTTTAGAAGCCCGCTTCTAATTGTAATTATGGACACCTGAACTCCTTTAGTAATTAGTTTTTCCTTCGGCTGTCGCAGAGTTAATGTTTTCCCTGAACAGCTGAGCGATCAATTTATCGTCTCTTTTTGATGCATCTCTTTTTAGGTCTCTACCTGTCTCATCATTGGCATCACAATGCTCTTTATACGTAATAATAATAATAAATAATAAATAATAATAATACACTTCCTTACATATGAAGCACTGGTTTTGGTATATTATGCAGCCTGCCTCTCATTCATTTTGGGTACTTTAAGATGGGTAACCAGAAAAACAATTTCAAAACGTTTTTTTTTTTTTTTTTAAAGAGCACTCATAAAACTATGGCAGTTGAATAAGCTGTTCAAAAACCGTAAAAAATTGATGCCACCTTTAAACTTTAATGGACAGCCAGTTTACTCAAGCGAAGATAAAGCTGAAGCACTAGCTGGCAGTTTTTCATCGTACTACCAATCATCCCTAAACTTAGGCGATATTAGAACTGAGGCTGCAGTTAACGAATTTATTACCGACTCGTTACCTCAATCTCCTGCAAACATTAATCCCGATGACCTATGTAAACCAAAGGACATTAGAAGAATAGTGCGTCGCCTTAAACCAAAAAAATCCCCTGGCATCGATGGCATAATAACGTCAATGATCAAAAACCTTCCAAATAAGGCTATTGTATTCCTAAATTATATTTATAACTAGCAAATACCCGCAACTTCGTCCGCGTAAATATCGATACAATGTGCTTTTCATAGTAATGTACGGTATATTTCATATATAATCTGCTTACACTAATTTCTGCGAAAAATGTTACCCCGTTTTAACCCTTACATATTTTCTTGAGAGTTCAGCACTTTTTATGTTCTATTCCAAAAAAATTTCTGCGAACTAAATTCTAGAAAAGAAATCACTATTAGTGTAAGGCCTCTTTTGCCAAAATCAAAATATAATATTAAAACGCAGCAATAGATTTTTCTCTTAATTTCAATTAATAATTACTTGTACGTATTTTAACTTCCTTTACTTAGAATTACTCACTGACAAAAATCAAAATATAATGTCAAAAATCACCAATAGACGATCAACAGCATATGATTGAAAAAACTGAATTGGATAAACTTTCTATGTTTTCGTCATAAGCAGCACTTGAAGTTTGACACAATACACAATACATACTATATAACGAATGAACCCAGCGAGAAGTCGTACCCACTAAGCACTTTAAAAACCGTAAAAGATATGGTATTTCCCTAAGGTGCGAATACCAACCAAATCGCCAGCCTATTAATACATCTATTGTTTTTGTGCCTCACATCTTACGTACTAAAATAGCCCCCGCAGGATACGCTGGCTAATCATATACGGTAGATACCACGCTAGGGACGAAATTTTACTGTTTGAATGTGTGAGTAGGTTACGCATGTTGGTTGCTACAGGTAGCCGAAATACCTACGACATCAATGGCTTTTTGGCATAGCCTGTTCTTAACAAATCTCAGCCGATGTAGGATGGCTACGATTTTGCTGGTTTAGCCGGCCATGTACCAGTCCAAAGTGGCTACCTACGCTTTTTACATCCACTTTTGTTGGGTTCTCTCTGAAGATCCCTGCTAATTAAGGATTTAATACAAAATCTTAGCTCGATCAAAGTTATATGTACTGAGGAAATTGGAGTATAGTATTTAATGAAAAAGTTTAGTTTGTATTGGAGGTGGTGGAAGGAGTTGGGGGATTCAAACTATTTATAAACTTGAAGATTGTATTTATAATAGAAATAATATATTTTAAATTTCAAATTAATAGCTTTCATAGTTTCCATGAAAATTTGATTATTATAAGTTTTTGAAAATGAGTCACTTTGTATGGGAGGGGGTAGAAGGCGTGAGGGGAGAAAAATAAAACCTAAAGCAGATTACTCCCAGAGGTAGAGCTAATAATCTGTGAAAGTTTCATTGCAATCGGTGCAGCCGTTTTTGCGTGAAAGCCGGAAAGACAGACAGACAGACAGACAGACAGACACTACAATTATATTTATATGTATAGATTCCTCTCTTAAAATAGGCTATTTTCCTCAGGCATGGAAGCAGGCTATCGTAATTCATATTCTTAAACCAGGCAAAGATCCGACTCAAAGCTCCAGCTATCGCCCTATAAGTTTACTGCCCACAATGGGAAAAATATTTGAAAAGATCATCTTGTTTTATGTAAGAAACATTTCTGAAGAACGTAAACTAATACCCGACTTTCAATTTGGTTTCCGTAGCAACCATAGCACTATCCATCAGCTAGCCAGAGTTAAATGCGACATAAAAAAGGCCTTTGAAGAGAAAAAGTCTACTGGTATGATTCTTCTAGACATCGAAAAAGCTTTCGATACTGTTTGGCATGAAGGACTAATTTACAAATTAGCAAAATATTCATTCCCAAAGTTTGTTATTAATATCATCTGGTCATTCCTATCGTACAGAAGCTACACGGTAAAGATTAACAATAATTTCTCGAAACCCCGTAATATCCCTGCTGGTGTTCCCCAGGGATCATGCCTAAGTCCGACCCTCTATAATCTCTATACGTCTGACATTCCTTACCCCATAAACTGCAAGATCGCTACATTCGCTGATGATACTGCCATTTACACTTCTTCAATTGATCCCAGTTTAATAGTGAACAACCTGCAGACTCAAATGGATATAATTCATTCTTATTATAACAAGTGGAAAATAAGAATTAACACCGAAAAAACACAAGCCATATTTTTTACCAAGCGCAGAGCAGCCCGTTATTTGCCTCCTGTGGCAATCAATATCTTAGGCCAACAAATTTATTGGTCAAAGTGTGTTAAATACTTAGGCGTACTGATACAAAGCTTATATTTCACACTCATGTCGAGTCTGCAGTATCTAAGGCTACTAAGAGTATTGGCATCTTATATCCACTGATCAATAGAAAGTCACAGCTTTCCCAGGTAAATAAGCTGCTATTATTTAGAATGGTCATACAACCTGCACTCACTTATGGTGCTCCTATATGGAATGAATGCGCGGCCATTCATAAACAACAACTACAAATCATTCAAAACAAATGGTTGAAAATTATTATCTTACATGAAACAGCTCAGGTGGAATTAATTACAAATGAGTGCAAGAAACTCCATTATAAGTTCATGAATAGAATCAAAAATTGCGACAACCCTCTCATTGTAGAAACTGTCAGTAATAACTATCAATGATTATTGTTTCGTTATATGTAGGTTAAGTTAGGTTAAGTTAGTATAAGATAGTTTAAGTTAATCCGTAGGGTTTTTGTTAATTTTTTACTCCCTGAATTGTGTAAACTAAAACTTTCATTTCCTTGCATCTATGCATACAATAAAACAAAGATGAAAAGATTTTAATCTGAACACTTAAGCGATGTAATAATAAGCAAATAATTGTTGTCGCCGATGGAGAAGATGTCTCCTCGATGTGCGAGCGAAACGTGGAGCTGACGTGGGGAGCGATCACCACTTGATGGTTGCCTGCTTGAGATTGTGTACAGCAGCTATTCGACGACCACAAATTCTTCAAATGAAGCGCAAGCTTAATGTGGATAAACTCAGAGATCCCAACAAAAAACGCGAATACACCACCATTCTACGCGAAAAGTCATCCACATTGGGTGAACATGAAATGCGCACACTGGACGCCAATTGGGAGGCAACCAGAAACACTTTTCTAACTAGTGCTGAAGAATCTGTGGGATATGCGCAAAGCGGTGAGAAACCCTGGATGTCACAAGACACATGGGACAAGGTTGGCAATCGGAAAAAAGCCAAATTGACAATCATCTCTCAACCCGATGTCAACCAACGAACGCCCGACTTGAGGCAGAACTACCGCGATGCTCATATACAGCTTAAAAAGGCTGTTAGACGCGACAAGAGAAAGGCCATTGAAGATCTGGCAAACAAGGCAGAATCTGCGGCTTACCTTGGGGATATGGGTTCACTTTTCAAAATCATGAAACAGTTGACGAACAGGAATTTCACCGCCAACCACCTGGTGAGAGATGTCAACGGAACTCTCCTTAATATGAGTGAACACCAGTTGCGACGATGGAAGGAATACTTCTCTGATATTTTAAACATCTTGTCAGATGAAGATATTCCGGAAACAGAACAACTTCCAAACATCCAACCGCAACAATCCTCTATTAGGGACGATCCCCCAGATAAGGAAGAGATAGTTTCCGCCATTCGGTCAATGGCGGGAAGGAAAGCTCCAGGTATAGACGGACTACCAACCGAACTCCTCAAAGCGGACCCAGAAATAACAGCCGATATACTCCTCACACTCTTCACTAAGGTGTGGAATGAGGGCAGATATCCGACTGAATGGAAGGAGGGCGTCATTGTGAAAATTCCGAAGAAGGGCGACCTTCGGGATTGTGGCAATTGGCGTGGTATATGTCTACTTACTGCCGTATCAAAAATTATGGCTAAGGTAATTCTCAATAGGATTAGTGATGTCGTCGAGAGCACTCTCGAAGTTTATCAGGCTGGATTCCGTAAAGGGTCGTCTTGTACCGACCACACAAATACCCTACGGATAATATTAGAGCAGTCAGCCGAAATGGGTTCGCCACTACATCTCATGTTTGTGGACTTCGAGAAGGCTTTCGACAGCGTTAAGCGCGATTACATATGGAATGCTTTGCGTAGGAGAGGTATTCCAGATAAGGTCATAGCTATGATTAAAGAATCCTACGAAGATGCAAGGTGTCGCGTCTTGCATAGAGGAGAGCTGTCCGAGAGCTTTCCTGTGCGAACGGGTGTCAGACAAGGCTGCATATTATCACCAGCCCTGTTTCTGGTGGTAATAAATGACATCTTAAAAGCTGCACTGGAAGGTGGGGAAGGTAAAGGTCTTCAATGGAGACTATTTAACATCTTAAGTCACCTTGATTATGCTGATGACGTGTGTTTGCTTGCACATACCCGTTCGGACTTAGAGTCAAATGTTCGCTCGTTGCATTCTAAATGCAAAGAGGCGGGACTGAAAATAAATGTGCGTAAAACCAAGTACATGCACATGGGTTCGAACGCAAGCACACCGATTGTTCTTAATGGACAGGATGTGGAAGAGGTGCAAGATTTTTGCTATCTCGGAAGCATTGTCAGCATGGACGGCGGAGCCGAAAAGGATGTTGAGGCTCGGCTTAATAAAGCCCGTCAGGCCTTCGGTATCCTTTCCCCTTTCTGGAGGTTAAGAGAGATCTCCCTTCGAACGAAGCTGCGAGTTTTTGACGCATGCGTCAAATCCGTGTTGTTATATGGTTGTACTACGTGGAAAGCGACCGTTCGACTTACCAAGAAACTACAGACTTTCGTAAATCAATGCCTCCGGCGCATTTTAGGAATATTCTGGCCAGAAGTAATCTCCAACGACGAACTTTGGAGTACAACTCTCCAGACTAAAATAGGTATTGAGATTCAACGGCGAAAGTGGCAGTGGATCGGTCATACTTTGAGGAAACCAGAGCGAAACATCGCAAAACAGGCTCTGGATTATAACCCTCAAGGAAGACGTCGGGTTGGTCGACCATGTAACACATGGAAGCGAGCAGTTGAGCAGGAGGCCAGAGGAATAAACAAGTCCTGGCAACAGCTTAAAGCCGATGCTCAGGATCGCGCCTTGTGGAAGAGAGTTGTTTCTGTCCTATGCCCCTATAGGGGGTCTTAACAGGAATTTGATTGATTGAATTGTTGGTACTAAGAAAGAAATAAATATATCTATATCTATCTATCTAAAGAGCACTCATTTCTTAACTTGTTATCTTTACGAAAGGTCAAACTGTACTGACCAAATGAATTTAACGCGAAATCGGCAGTCGTGTGTCATCCATAATTTTTAATGAATGTTTAAGCAGATAGGAAGGAATTTCTTTCGGCACATTCTTCTTGAACACACTGTATATGATCTCAAAATGCTTCGATGAACTCGGGCCTGTCCCATACAAATACGAGTATCATGGTTTCATTTTTAAACATTTATGGTTCTGATTCCAACAAAATACAAAACATTGTGTTCAAAAAGCCATTAAAGTAAGCAGATTATATATCCCACATAATGTATTACTAACTACATTCTCAAAAATTGCTTATTGTTGCGATTTTTATGCGGACGAAGTCGCGGACGATTGCTAGTCTTACATGTATTTATTAATTATCAAAAATATCACGATTTGCAAAAATGTCAACATTTCCAAACATGTTTAAAATATATGAAAATAAAAAAAATAAAAACTCTATCAAGTCCTATTTTAAAAATTTATGTTCTGATTTTTATCATTTTCGAAATTTAAATTTATCGAATTACAAAATCATATCGAAACTCAAAGTTTTCTAAATGTTGTAAGCAATTCGAAACCGATCAGTAATTTATTACGTGATAAAAACTCAGTCCGATTTAAAACGAATAAAAAAAAGTAAAATATGTATCATCTCGAATTTCACAGTATTTTTGGTTTTAGATGAATCGTTTAACAATAATTAATAAAAAAGATTTTTTTAAAGAGCATTAAATTGCCTTAAATGTATTTGATTTCATTTAAAATTGAACTGTAATTCACTATTTATTATTATCTTTTAATTATTAATTTAAAATAATTACAAAAGATCTAAATTTAATAAAAACAATCTGATAGAATAACGAGATTAAAATCAAATTCTAAACATCTATTTAAGTGTGTCAGAGAAGAAAAAAATTCGAATCATATGCAAATTTTTCTTGAAATAAATTCTCCATTAGTCCAATCACATAAGACTGTCCCGAATTCTTCTCCTTTTCAGTCGAGTCGTGTAAAATAAAAAGAAAAAAACATTTCCAAGAAAGAAAGTTTCTAAAGTTTTTTTTTTGTCTTTCATTTCAGCTCCCCAACTATTTATGCATCTATTTAGTTATAAATTAGACACCCACAACTTTAAATACAATGCAACATCGGGCATAAAACAGCCAAGAGACTTTTAAAATTTCCGGTAAGAAATTTAAATTTCGCTCTCGCAAAATTCAAATCATAAACTGCATTTTATTCGAATTTTATCGACATGACTGAAATTTATTGCAATTTGCGATTTTTTTTTTACTCTAGGCTCGTAATATTTAAATGACTCTTAATCGTAGATCTTTTCGACCTTCTTATGCATAAACGCGATATTTCTTGTTTTATATTATTTTAGTGGACCAATAAAAATTGTCGTTGATTCGTTTTATAGAAAAGATAAAAACTTGAAATACGAGCGGCTTTTCGGAACGTGTCTAAACGATATGTTGGCGATCTCTGCTTTTAAATTAATAATAAAAACTGAGATCAGCAGCGGCAGTAATAAACGACACGAAACAAGGAAATTGAGTTTGTGAGCACGTTGTGTGTGGTGTCATAATTAAAAGAATAACGAGCACCCAGAAATCGGTGTGTTGCATGCCCGAAAACACAAAGAAAGATAACATGAAGGACTGTCCGATTATTTGACGAGGCAGACCACCATATTGTACACCAGTCTGTTTTCTTATTATATTTTTATTATTGCAGCAGAGAATAAAAACAAAAAAAAATAATTTACAGCATTAACATAAGACATGACATGTAATAATTCGTACGTGACCACTTATTATTTACAGCATGTCTGAAATTAAAATTATAACGCGGAAAATTTGCAAAATAATTATGCTGAAAATGAAATATGTAGTAATTTAAAATTGATTTTATAGGTTTAAAAACATTTTTTTTAAAAATTATTTAGTAAAATGAAGGCAAACATCTTAGCAATTTGTGGCCAACTCGATGTCATCTCGATGCAACGTTCGAGTTCTTAGGAATCTAGATGCTAACAAATCTTCCGATCCAGATGAACCCCTGCCCTTATTTTTAAAAAAATTACTGCACTTCTCTTCCTGAACCTATATGCAAACTTTTCCATCTTTCCTAATCGTCCTGATCTGCTCCATCTTCCTGGAAGCTTAGAAATGTTCAGCCAGTCCCAAAAAAGGAGAATGCCATAATTCCACTAACTATTGCCCAATAGCAATAACCTCACTTCTGTCGAAGATCATGGAGACAGTCGTCACTCATAGACAGAATATCTCAACATCAACAATATTATCGATGGCAAACAGTATGGATTCCGAAAAAATCATTGCAAAGGGGACCTTTTTTAGAGAATGACCTCTGTTATAGGCAATTTCAATCTTTATGTGCAATGCACAAACAAAGTCATGGAGGGAAGGAACGGGATTGGGAAGGTAGGGGAAGGGGGTGAGAAGGACCGTAACGAGTGGAGGAGCTGGTATATTTTTCAGTTGAACTGGCTGTCACTGAAAAATATTTGCAGATTTTATGAGGTACTGAGTTATAGAAAGCGAATAGAAACCATCTACTGAGTGTATAGACCTTCTTGAAGTGGAACTGTTTCTCTTTTACACCATTTGCTCATTTTATTTCGAGTAATTTTTCATCGCCAGTAGCAACTGAAAAATTCATGCTTAAAAATCCTAGTGCCTAGTGTGGGAACCGAATTCACGACCTATTGACTGTGACAAAGCACACCGCCACTGCGCCAAGAAGGCCTCAGTGGCGCTTCCTTGCGGAAACCTTGGATGACGGCAAAAATTCCAAGGCGAGCAAAAACACAACGTGACTGGAATCGATTTAATGCTCCCTTGTCAGGTGCTTCGATGGCTGCAAAATCGATAGCAAGCAAATATAATATACAACATGGCTGGAGCAAAGCGCTTCTCCTCCTGCTTCCTAGAGCTCTCTCACTAATCTCCGCGTAGCGGCACCAGCAGAGAAAAACTAACTCGCAACTGAGAAATTTCACAATTTTCATACCGAATCGAGTCTGAGCAACCCGGTGACCATAACTCAGAAGCATCAACCGAAGCTCGATTTTATATGGTAAGCAGGAAACTTTCCGGCAGTATTATTTCTGATCGAGCGGCAGATGTGTCCGAGACTTTGCTTGCTGCTGAGTTATTGGTGCCTGGAATTTCAGGTCGGATTTGTATACAAAATCGTGAAATTTCCAATCCCTCAACAACGACCTCGTAAGGTTTGATGAGTCAAAGATGAACGTTAGCAGGATAGCGACAACTCACGACGGTGTCGGCGACATTTGAAAATCACACCCTACTTGTCTCCGTCTTCATTTGGCCAAACGCTTCGATTAAAAAAAACATGGGTATTATACTGAAACAACTGTACATAGCATTATAGGGTGAACCCCTAAGTTGTGTTTGGTACCTTAAAAAAAATACTTTATTTCTCTAATCTTGGCCAGTTTCGCCTCTGAGTCGATGATTCCATCGCTGCTATATATAAAGATTTTATTAAAGCCAGGTGTACCAAATAAAATGCAGGATTTAACACTAATTGGTACTTCGCACAGCCAGTAGCCCTGTTGATCTTTTTGAGGCCCCTCTGAAGACTACAAATACCACGACATTCTTGAAATTTTTCATAGTGTCAATTGCTCCTTAACAGAGAATGATAATATCTTCCTTCTCGGCGATTTTAATCGCCCAAATATCTCTTTTCAGACTAATCATTCCGATAACACTATTATACCGGGGAATCTTCTGTCTGATATTGATACCACTATTATCGACACACTGTATAATAACGACTTACATCAGGTAGTGAATTTTCCCAATAAAAATGGGAAATGGCTTGATATGAATTTTTTTTACAGACGCATATGATGAAGTGATTGTTAGCCCTGCCTCTGACGCGGAGAATCTTTTCTCTAATACACAACATCACTCTGCTATCATAGTAGAACTACCATGCAACAATATTTATTTTGTTTACTCTTACAATAATAACATTGTATTTGACTTCCGAAATGCTGATTTCAATTGCATTAATAACGAACTGTCTTCGATAGACTGGACATCTCTTTTCTCATGTAATGATCTTGACAATGCCATAACATCGTTGTATGATGTGATCTTTAAAATTGTCGATAATAATGTCCCTGTAATAAAACAAAAAGACAAAGTTTCGGAATACTGGTTAGATAAAAACCTCAGATCACTGCGGAATAGAAGAAATAAGCTATTTAAAAAACTTAAGAAAACAGGCGCGATTACTCCTAATCTTCAGAGAAGTTATGACACGCTGGCATCAGAGTTCTCTTCTAAGTCCCGGGTTGCGTATGAGTGTTATGTAAAAAAAATTTGTGAAGTTATCATAACAGAACCAAAAAGATTTTTCGAATTTGTTAATACAAAACGAAAAAGTCCGGGTTATCCCGTGTCCATGTCCAATGGGATCACGCAATCTTCCTGCCGGCGTAATATCTGCGATATGTTTGCTGACCGTTTTCAAGAGGTTTTTGGTGCCCAGTCAGATTTAACCCAACATTTCGGTTCCTACACTTATTGATAATATCTCATTGTCTATTGAGGAGGTGCTCGATGCTCTCAAAACTGCGCTAGATCATTGGTGCATTCAGAACAAATTAGAGCTTAATGTCAGTAAATGCCACATTATAAGCTTCTCACGTAAATCATCCTCATATCACCATGACTATGTCTTAAGTGGAATTCAACTTCACCGTGTTGATCGAATTGAAGACCTCGGCTTACTACTTGACAACAAACTGTGCTTCAAATCTCACCATAATCGAATAATTTCTAAAGCCAATAAAATTCTTGGGTTCATTTAGGGAAGAGCCAAAGAGTTTAAGAATGTATGGATTACCAAATCTTTATTCTGTTCTCTTGTCCGCCCTGTTCTGGAATATGTATGTCTCATTTGGGACCCCGTTTTCCAGTTACACAGCAATAGAATAGTCAATCCAGAAGCAATTCCCTCTTTTTGCTCTCAGGGACTTGTATGATCCTAGAGACTTCGAAAACCTTCCAACCTACACAGTTAAGCTGCAATTATTTAATCTTTTACCGCTTGGTTCTAGAAGAACTATGCTCACATCCTATTTTACCTTAGATGTTTTGGATGGCGATATTAAGGTGGACCATATCTCAAATAAATTCAGACTCAATGACAATGTCAGGCTGACGAGACATTCAAAACCACTCAAGGAATATGCACATCGTACTGATTACGGACAAAATGAACCTATTAACAGAGGCTGTAGAGTATTTAACAAATTCAGCGCCCACTGTACACCTCCAATAAATAAGCTGACATATAAACTGAGACTACGCTCCGTTTTATAAGGTCCCCACATCCCGATTGACCCTTCCACCAGTGCGTATCATATATATATCATATATGTATATCAAATTGTATTTAATTAATTAAGGGAAATTTAAATATATTAGGATATATGTATATATTAAAATAAATTAAATTAAGCAATTTATTAGTATGTAAACTATCTTGTTATGATTAATAAATAAATATTTAGAATAGCATCTCTCAAATGCATCAAAACGGACCAGAGTGACTCCTATATACCAAACTTCAATAATCGGTGCAAACTATGAGCACGATATTAAGCCCATCGATAAGCTTTGCCGCGACATGCCCACGCTTTTCAAATAACACAAGATTTGGTTTAAACTACGCACATTTATTTCATTTTAGCCAAATTTTCGGTCAGCTAGGGTGTAGCCTAGTGGTTGGTCTTACAACGTGAAGGTCGGGATCTCAAATCCCGGCCGACGTAATATATGTATAATACCCGCACACTACCTGCTTGGATATATGGTTACCTCAATCTACGAAAATGAAAAATTCATAGGTAGAGGATTTTGCGAAGAGCTAACAACCCTTTCCCAATAAGTAAAGAAAAAAAAAATTTAAGCAGCCTGAAGGTGTCACGAGGCCAGGGCCCGATTAGGGCTGTAGTGCCATTGTAGAAGAAGTAAAAATTTTCGGTTTAAACTCGACGGTTACTTCGGTCCTAAGTATTTAAAACTTCATTTTGTGCAAAAATAAAATAATACAATAGTGTGAATTTAAAATATTTGGTTGTTAGATTCGAAATCATGTCTACCAGATTGGATTCGACATGTTTCAACTCATTGCATTTGGCTAAATTTTTTATTTTTTAACATAAACTTTGGAATTAAATTAACTAGCTGGAATTCTGTTACAAGTTCTTGGAATTGTATTGTGTCTGTTATTTTATGGATTTTAGGTATCTTTATGTATAATGACACTACAGCTCAAATCGGACCTTGGCCTTATGACGATCAAGCTCCTAGGCATTATTTTTATGTATCACAGTTTTAAGCGGAATGAAAGCAGTAGAATACACCAACAGCCATTCCTGCTTGCCCTTAATTTGGCAAATGGACACTCACTGGAACATGGGCTTATCACTCGTCATCATTAAATCTAACTAATACAGTGCCTCGAATACGGACAGATTCTATTGTAACGACTTTTGGCACTAAAAAATAATGGACTATGATTGGTTTAACAAGTCCTGGCGACAACTAAAGGGTAATGCTCAGGATCGCGTTGTGTGGAGAGTACTGTTTCTGTTCTATGCCCCTGTCTGAAAGGGAAATTGATTGAGTAGCGCGGTTCGACTCCCTTTAAATAAACCTTTGTCCACGTATTTTATTCGGTCCAGATATATCCACGCCAACAGTTTGCTGGAATTATACCTAGTCCTGCCATAAATATTGATACAAGATTCTTAAAAACAAAAATAAAACCACTGGATTTGAATAATTTTTTCAGTTTTTTATTGTGTCAATAGTGAACTACGAAATTTGAAAAAAAACATAACAGGGCTACGATTGCGCGTAATGCGCAATCTTCCGATACTCTAGATGAAATAGAATTTTTTTGTGACCCCAAGAAATTTTGTATGTAGAGTGTTAGAAGGGATGATAGCATTCATCTAATTTTTTCCCCATCATGCTAAAATAGCTATAAAAATGTTTTATTCAAAATGCTTACTCCAAAAATTGAATGGGAAATGAGGAAATTAGTGAGTTAGATTTAATGAAAATGTACAGTTTGTATGGGAGGTGGTAGAAAGAGTGGGGGGATTTTAGTGATTTTTTCAGAAATAACTAGGAATATTATAAAATTGACATCCCTTATATTTCAGACTAGTGCCATTCATACTTTTCAAGAAAATCGATTTTTTGTGAATTTGTGAAACTGTGTCATATGGTATGGGAGGGGATAGAAGCAGCGAAGCTAATCAAATATTTTTTTCTGATCTTAGTGATAATGCTAATTAAGAATTTATTACAAAATATGAGCTCGATAAATGTTATATGTTCTGAGGAAATCGTCTTAGAGCATTTCATGAAAAAGTGATGTTTGTGTGGAAGGAGAGGGAAAACGCTAATAATTTTTCTTCTGTAGATTAAGATCATTATAAAAGTGTCATATCCTTCAATTCAGCCTAATAGCTTTCATACTTTACGAGTAAATCCATTTATTGTCAAATTGCGAAATTGTGTCTTTTTGTATGGGAGGGGGTAGAAGGGGTGAAGCTAATCGTCTAATTTTTTTTGGTCTTACTAACAATTTTAAATAAATATTTGGTGCACAATTTCAGCCAGCTAAATTTTATACGCACTGAGTAAATTGGCTTAGAATAATTCATGACAAGTACAGTTTGTATGGGAGGTGGTAGAAGGAGGGGGAGGACACGCATAATTTTTATACGGTAGATTAATATTATCATAAAAATACCATACTCCAAATTTCAGGCTAAAAGCTTATATACTTTTCGAGCAAATTTCTTCATTGTCAAATTGCGCAATTGTGTCATTTTGTATGGGAGGGGGTAGAAGGGGTGGAGCGATTTGGCCTGTTCACGAACTTGACCTTACTTTTTTATCAAAAACGACGTGTACAAAATTTGAGCTATCTAGCTTAACGCGTTCTCAAGCTAGAGAGCGCGCGGACGGACGGACATCCGGTTTTGAGATTTTTGAGTGATAATATTAACTTCTGTATCATTCATTTTTTTCTCCGAGCCTTATTTCTTGGCGTTACAAACCTTAGAGCAAACTTATAATACTCTCAGATTCCATCTAGAGTATAAATATTCAAAATGGCCTTAAGGGCTTACCCGGGTCAAAAAAAGTCAAAATTTTTATTTTTTATTCGATAGTACAACATCTCAGAAGTATTGTGTCAAAAGCTCCAGTCATTCCAAGCAAAACTAACGGAGATATGATTTTTTGAATGTTCCGACTCGGAGACCCGAGCGGGTAAAACTTGTGCTTGTAAAACTTTAAACGCGTTTTTCTCGAAATGTTGTTTTCAAAGTCGGTATCCACTGTAACTCGGCAAATATGTAATCGATCGTTTTGAAATTTTGCACACACTTTCTTCACACATATTACCTCCCCCCAATGATGTCATTTGCCCCATTTTTTCTGTTGTACCGATTTTACAGATACAAAATGGCCAACTTTTAGTACCAAAAAACACAATTTTTGCTTCTAAACGTTCCCAAAAATTCAAAAATGAAAAAAAAATTATCAGGAATCGTTGGGGGGAGCCAAAACATGTCCAGAAATGAAATCTTTTTGGGTTTTTGCTTCACTCTAAGGACCCGGGTACGTCCTTAACACAGCGCCGAAGTCGCTGGACGGACGATATCCATGGGAAAATGGTCCACAGCTGCTAACAAAGCCTGCTTCAATGACTCTAAGACTGACCACAATTTGTAGTCGAGGGATTAAGATCTGGGCTGGCTGCCGGCCAATATGCAGTACTAATAAACTCAGGTACGTGAATGATTTGCAAGCCACTGTTGAGTTGTTTTGGCCTTATGAGCGGATGTCTTGGAAGTTTCATGGTTTGATTCAAGGGCTCCACT
The DNA here is from genome assembly GCA_963669355.1 of Chorisops tibialis. Taxonomy (NCBI): domain Eukaryota; kingdom Metazoa; phylum Arthropoda; class Insecta; order Diptera; family Stratiomyidae; genus Chorisops; species Chorisops tibialis. The sequence continues at coordinate 9,980,842 of OY770262.1, read as the reverse complement.
ACATTCCTTAAAATGTCTCATTAATAGTTTTTTGCCGCTGTTTTAACACCCTTTTCACATAAATGCAAGGAAGTGACGCCGTCATAGGATACTCCACACGAAACCATCACTGATGCGGGATAATGACATCGTTTAATCCTTGGCACCAGTTCACTGGCTTCCCTGGAGGATCGTGCAAACACCCTATCATTCTGCTTGTTAAAAGTTTACTCCACGGTAAAAATTTTTTCGTCAGTAAACAGGATTTTTTCTTGTAATTCTTTTTACCGTACAGCGGTAACAGATGTTTTGATTTTTTGTTCCGATTTTTTTTTTTTAAATTCAACAGTAAGGTGCTGTCCTGTTTGTTGTTTGGAAGTCCCAAGTCATTTAGTTCTCGGCGCTATATCCATTTCACGAGCCATGATTTTTGTCTGCGGAAAGGATTTCGATTGATTCGCGACCTCACAACATTGATGGCCTGTGACGTGCGAGCCGTGCGAGGCTGGTTATTTATGTTTCCAGTATCTTCAAACAACTTCACAGTATGATACACAAAAACACGCGTGATACTAAACGGTTTTAATAAATCAAAAATACGAAGCTCTTTCTATTCCAAACTTATGAAGAGCAATAACAGCAATACGGTTCCCTTTATCGAACCATTCCATCATGACGGCTTAAGCTATACTGAAATGGTTTAGGGCGTTTGTTGAGCAAATATTAACTGTCAAAACTTGCAACATAACATTTGGCTGCGTTATCAGCCGCAAAAGTCGCGTTTGCACTTGTATCAATATTTGTGGATGGACTAGGTATGTACATCGACCGCGATTTAAATTCACGACCTTCAAATTTTAGATCAACACGCTATCCACTAAACTATAGGCTTTTAAGATTTTAGACATGTAGTTGATTCTAATTTAGCGACCACCAAAATAACAAAATTCCAAATCGGCAACTCTGAAAAAAGGCGCGATTTTATTAACAAAAAATTTCTAATCCAAAACATGGTACTATTTTCATAATATTTGACTTGAAACTCTGCAATTAGGTTGTACGATATGTGGAGTGTATCTTATTAGGCCAATTGTTGGCTTTAGATTAAAAAGCGTTTTAATTTCGGAAAATTTCAAGTCCTTTTCGGCACGAATTCAGTTCATTAAGGCTTTTATCTAAACTAGCATACCCACGTACAATTTTGTTGCACCGCTTAAAGTGCGTCGCACATTTACGCATGCTCAGCTAGCTAGGTCTCATTTTTTCCAGATATTTTTCTATTTTTACTGACTTTTGCTTGGCAATTAGTTTGGTGGCAATTTAAGCGCGTTTATATTCTTTCAAATCGCATATATTGCGTCCATTTTGACCGTTTTATTCGATTTTTTCTCCTCATAAGATTAATAACATATTCTTGTACAATAGCGCAAGCAAGTCACGATTTTGCGTCTGTTGTTCGTTTTTGTTTTTTCACGTACTATATAAGCATTTTCACAAACTATTTTTCGTCTCTTTTGCTCTTCGAAAAGCGATGAATAGGATAAAACCGCTTCAGTACGATAGCGATAGCGTTAGCATTACTCTTAAACATATGCGAACATGCGGTAACTCCTTTTAGTTCGTTTTTATTCCTAGTCTTGTGTGTTATTGTTTTTTTTGCCATGCCGTCGTAGACTTTTCGACTTTTAGTCTTTTTGCAATCTCGTTTATATTAGTTTTTTTTTTTTTGCAGAGCAAAGCATTTTAGAAGTCTTGGAGGTATTTTAACATCGCACAATGTAAATAAGTTGTGTTGTATGTCCAAGTGTACCACGTACTTGTGACACTCACGACCACGTTTGAGTATTTCAAATTTTTTTTTTCCTTTTTTGAACCAAGCAGCCTGGCGTTTTCTTCGATTTGTTGTTGTTTTTAGCTAGAGCTGAAGCCGAAGAAGCCGGATCTAAAAATTTCAGCACGAACTTTTCAATATTCTTGCAGTTTGCATTTATGCTTTGTATTCGTATGCCGCCACCACCACGCTATTTTCATGTGTTCTGCTTCTGAGTATCAGGCGCAATTATTATGCTTGGGACCTTCTGGCCGTAAAGTGTTTTCGGTAATTAAGGAGAAGAAACCAGCAAGAAGCTTTAGACCCACTTGGATTATGGTCCATTACTCCTACGGACCCGAAAAGATACATTTCGAATTTTGCAATCGATTTTTGAATTTTCGAAACACTTTGAATAATTCGTGACTTTCGGGGTTTTTTTTCCGTCGGTGTCTTAAAATAATCCGAGGGTTTCGATAGTGACGACAGCACGATTTTCAGTACATACTAATCTTGAGGGCCAATTAAAGTTTCGGATTTTCGTTGAGTGGAGGTGATTGAGAATAATATTATTATTTTAGTCTTTTTTCTTTAGTTAAATTTAATAAGAATTGTGAAAAAAGTGTGTGGAGCTTCTGAGATACAAACTTTTTTAACAACGCCCTTGTCTTCATTTTGAATATTACCGGCTAAGATTTATGAATTATTATCGAAAAAGTTTCGGAAATATTTCAGTATTTAGGAATACGTATGTTGTACTTTTTTGTTATATATTCTAGATGAAATGTGAGAGTAGTACTTATTGTTTGCTTTAACGTTTTAACGCTAAAAAATAAAGGTAGATACTGAATCGATAATAATACAAAAATATTTGTTGTCACTCGATAACCTCGAACGATCTGAAATTTTTTCTGGATATTCTTATTAAAAAAAAGAACAACTTTTGATTCGGCATAATCGTCATACTTCTTCTACTCACTAGAATCGAAATTTTTCAGAATTTGAGCAAACCATAAAACAGTGACGTCATTAACTTCAAAATCGTATTCCGATTCACCGCACTCCAGAATTCATTTTATACTCATTTCAATAAACGTATAAAAAACTATCAACTGCTCTTCTTCTACTTCTTCCTTAGAAATTTCGAAAATTTTAAACAAGAAAAACCCTACAAAAAAAATTCAAAAACTTTTCTTCGCATCACAGGTGCAATTAAAGCCTGCCCTACTGCTGAAATGGATATATTCCTAAACATCCCTCCAATACGACTCCAAATAAAAAGGATTCTAACAAAGGGGTGTTACGCGTTCAGAGCGAAATATATACTAATCGCGGGAATTTAAAGGTTATCCCAAAATACTACGAAGCTCGAAAATAGAGATTCCTCAACATTGTCGGACTTGTCGACTAAATGCAACTTCAAACACATCTTTAACGTTACGCAAGGACTGACCTGAAATGAAAGAAGGAACAACCATCTGGTATACAGATGGCTCACGCACCTCAGAGGGAACTGGAGCTGGAGTTGAAGGTCCCAAATTCTCGGCTTTAATACTACTCAGTAACAAAGCCACAATCTTCCAGGCCAAACGAATTGCAATGAAGCTATGCAAGCAAAAGAATAGTAAGAGGGCTCATCGCAACAAAATAATGTATATCTTATCGGATAGTCAGGCAGTTTTAAAAGCCTTAGCATCCAACAAACACGGATCGAGGCTAGTTTGGAACTGCATTCAAAACATCTATGCCTTGAGAACAAAAAACCAAGGAAACTTAATGTGAATCCCAGGACACATAGAAAGTTTGGAAAATGACCACTTTGCCAAAAATGGAGCAGGAACAAAAAATCTATTGGACCACAGCCGTTCTGTAGTAAACCAAAAGGACTATCCAACCGCATACTGAGAAAGTGGGTCGAACAATAGCCAAGAATCTATTGAAATAGACTTCCAGGTTTATAAATCTCAAAAAAAAAATAAAAATCTTACCACAGAAAAACAAAGTTTGGGAAATCCACAAGAGTGATATCAGGTCTCTGACCAGCCTCAGAGTAAGCGACCACTTCAAAAATATGGGTCTGCCACCTCTGTCTTAAAGACTCAGAAACAACAGAACATATTCCATGTAGTAATTTAAAAATGACAAAATCTTCTAGGAATTGGTTTCCTGCTGAACTAGCCAACATGGCTCCCTTAAACATACTGTTGCATATCAGCTCTACTTGCTTATCGTCTACCTCTGAACACTGAAGCAAATTAATGCGCGCGTACGAACAATATAAGAAACACCTGCATGAAATCATTCGGAATGTTCAAGATCTGAGCAAACATTAATGCAAGAACAAGTGTACCCTAGAAAGCACGATCATCGAATGTTCAAGGTCTGAAGACCTTGACGAGGAAATACTTTATATTTTACAGGGAAAAACTCGACCAACGAGACAATGCTTTAAACGAGCAATTAACGGCGCTCAGCAGCAAAGGAAAAAAATCGTACGACAAGGGGACTGATTCGTCCGACAAGAGCAATAAAAAGGGCGAGCATTTTTGGTGAGCAGTCAGTCTAGTTTGGAGTCAGTCGATGTTTACAAAGCGAAAGAGTCAAGTTTAGCAAGCCACAAGTGAGTAGGGAGTGAAAAAGTTTCAAGAGAAAAGTGGGGAGATAATTGTTTTAAAGTGAACTTGCTAAACTAGTAGTTTTATTTTTACTTGAAATACAACGACCCCTTGCGCATTAAATTAGCCAAAGCTTTCAAGTTATGGTAAGAAAAAGGGGAAAACAAAGCACAATGGGCGATAAGATCGCAGTTCTCTCTCGTGTTCCCGAATAGAGTAATAATAATAATAAACATGTCATACTCTAGATGAAATGGAAAAGAGTTCAATGTACCGGAAAATATATCATCTCAAATTCTTTCGAATAGTGAATAGTGACTTTTGTATGAGAGGTGGTAGAAGCAGAAGGGGAAGGTTTTTATTTATGTATATGACACCGAACGTGGCATGCATTGTGTTTCGTGCTGAATTTAAAGTTTGAAGTTTTTATTATTTTCAAAGAAATTGAACATAGTTTTCCTGAAATTGGAGCATTTGTATGGGAGGTGGCAAAGGATGCGGAGGGTTTTAGATGATTTTAAGACTGCTTATTAACATCCTTATCACCATGTTTTGTTTATATTTTGAAGTTGATAGCTCGCAAGTGTTCGAAAGAGAAATGCTTTTCTAGAATTAATGATATAGATATTGGTATGGGAGGGGGAGAAGGAGTAAAGCGAAGCTGATATATTTTTTTTAGCAATTATTGCAACTATTAAGGGACAAATCCTGGAAAAATTTTGGGTTTGTACTTTTCCTAGTTTTAATGGAAATGGATATAATGCATCTACCAAAATTATGCATTTGTATGGGAGGTGGAAGAAGGAGTACACGGATCAAAACAAAATTTTCCGTCGTCAATGATATTTCTATTATTATACTTTCCACAAAACATCAAGCCGATCGCTTTGACAGTTTCGATGAAAAATAATAAAATTTAAATTTCAACATTTCGTGAATTTTCTATGGACGACTAAGTGACAATGACATCGACGACTAAGCGACAATGACGACGACAGCGACAAAGTAACGACGACGATGATGACGACGGTGCCTAAGTGGCAACGACGATGACAGCGATGACGACGAAGGCGACTTAGCGAAAATGCTCTCTTACTCGTTTACTGCGACTGATGGTCCTGCTGTGTTGTTATTGTTGCTGGGTGGTTGAATGCTCAAGGTCGTGAGCGTGTTCTTTCATTAGCATGGGGAAAAATTGCAAATATCCGATAAGTCAACATGATTGCAATTTGTGTGGCCGTATATATATTTTTGGTTAAAATATTTGAAGACGATTGCAGCCCAAATCAGGCCTGCCCATCAGGTTCCTTAACATGTATTTCATTTTGTGGAAGAGTTCGCTCGCATATCAACGAACTTTACCTTGACCGGGAATCGAACTCCCGACCTTCGCATTTTAGACCAAACGCTACTCACTAGGCTACACCCAGGCTTTTTGCTGCTTATAATTCGAAGCATTTCATAATATATATTTTATAATGATAAAGTAATTCTTTAGAACTATTTATTATTATGACCAGACTAGCTCAATTATGATGACCGGACTGCAAATCTCCCGCTCTCAAATTCGAAGCAGGCTGGAATTGAAGTAGTTTTCCTCCTGAACTAGCAATACTCTGCGTTATATGCTTAATGTGAATAAAGGGATTATGGCGGTTTGCTAGTGTCTCAACAGTGATCAAAACGTCACAAATAATAAAGGAAACACTGTAATATACGGAAATCTTTCCTTTCAATTTCCCAGCGACCTTAAACTGCATCATTGGGCTTAAATTTTCATTATCTTGATGATGCTGTCTGAAAAATATCTCACCCGAAGTAAGTGCGCCACTTGATGATGATGGCAATGCAGTGGCGCTACGGCCCATATCGAGTTGGACCGCATAAAATGCTTTGTTAGCTGTCGTGATTTTTCTTTGAATTTCATGTCGTTTATTGCCATCGTTTGTGAGAAAGGCTCCCATGTACATGATTTCATCCAACTGCTCGAAGTTGTACTCTCCCAGAGTAATATTTTGTCTCTCTGGGACAGTCCTTCGTGTTTGGGTCATGTATTTAGTTTCCGCTTCATCGACCATCCGCTGCCGACTCCAAATCCTAGAATACGTCCTTAAGAAAAATTATTGATCGGACCAGAATATCCACGTCGTCTGCGAACGCCACCAACTGCGCGGATTTTACGAGTAGCGTATCTCTGGTGTCCACGGAGGTTACTGAAATTGCCTTCCTAACGACATACTCGAGCACCAAGTTGACGAGCATGGGGGCGAGACCATCTCCTTGTTTTAGAGCTGACTCTATTGGGAAGCTTTGAGTCAACTCATTTTGGACTTTTACTTGGCACTCATTATTTTCCAACGTGGCTTTTATTAATCGAACTAGATTCGGGGGGACGCCTACTTACTTTGTACAGAGCATTACGGTCGACACTATCGTATTATGATATTCTCTGCGCCACTTGCACCTTGGGGAGATCAGACCTGAAAGTGTTTCTTTAAATTTCGCTCACTATATAACGAATGCAAATAACCAATTTCGCCATCCCACCTTTCTTCCGGAAAAACTGTACACCAAACATAAACCAAATCACCAACATCTCACTCTTTTGTTTTTGTTTTCTTCGACCTTTCTAGGTCATCTTCTGTCTATTAAGAACTAATCGACTTCCAACAGGACCCAGAAACATAGAAAAATCTAAGTCCGATTGTTTCCAATCTTAAAAAAAAATGAATCCAACAAAACAATCAAAACAATAACAATATTGACTTATTTCCTCCGTATAACATTTGCATTTAAATTGCATACCTGCGACTGCATACGGAGCAACATTTGCGTTGGTTGGCGCAATAACCATTAGCTCCAGTTATTTTAATGGTTCTTCGCCGGTCCATTCTTTCATTGAATCCTTTGACCATAAAGGCCATTTTGATTTGGCATTCATTTTTGCTTTATAGGCATCGCCTCTATTATTTTACCGATTGGTAATTGGCCATTGAAATGTCAAGTGCAGAGCATCCGCACTCAAGATTTATCGTCTTATTGACGCCATTCCTTTTTATCAAATAATGAGAAAGCAAAGCAAATAAAAAAAAACTGACAGTGACCCTACTTGTTTAAATTTTCTCCCAGATATCAAAGTGCGAGATTAAAGATGTCGTCGCATTGATGCTGGTGCAAATATTTCATATAAATTTTTCTGTATGGCAACAAAATCGATATCTTGATTTCAATCGGTTTTTTTCCTCGTCGCGATAAGATCCCTAATTACGGCTGATGGGCGAACTTTCTTTATGAGAAGGAAGGAGTAGCGACGAGAAAAAGGAGAAAAACTATTAAGAATTCCTCAGCCCCTATATAAGGTAACGATTAACTCTAGGTATTCCCTTAATCGTAATCGACTTGAGTCTCAATTGCGCTGAAAAAAATCACGATTCGAAAATAACGTTTCCGTTAGACAGAATGGACTCGAAAATTACTCAAGAGATCATGCAGTTGCCATATAAGTAACTCATTTTCTGATTTAATTAGCCCGGTAGATAGCTACGTGGCCAGATATGTGCCAATCATTCTTGTCAAATATTCTACTCGTGATAGAGTTTTTTGATTTAGATTTCAAAGACGGTTCGAAACAGAGCGAGCGAGAGAAAAAACAAATTTGAAAACTGGGCTTTTGTTATTGATGTTGAGTGGAAAAACTAACCCAACCCACACACTCGAAAAGTAATGGATTTCAACTGTAATTTTGACGAGTGTCTTAATTTTTTCGTATTTCTTAAGATTTACGCATATAGGGGTAATTCAATTGCGCACGGTGATTCTCCGGAATGCCTTGTATTTTGGTCGTTGCGACGTTACTATGAGTTTTCAAAAATACGAAGAATATTCGAGCCGTTCAATTTAGCGTCTAGCTGTATCTTCCTAATTAGCGAATCGCTGTGCTTCCATCAAATCTAAAGTAATAGCAATCGCAGAGTTTTTAACTAGCAAGATGGCAGCTGTTCATCATAAACGATGATAGGAGCACGTTGTAAACCCCATAATCAATTTCCCAATAAACCAGTCGCGCGCGCTCATTAAGGTTAAAAAAGCCAATTAATCTTCGAGGAGATGATAGCTTGGACTGTTTCTGTTTAATCTTCCAGCTTTCAAGTCATATTCATCAGACGAAAACAACCACTGTGTGTGTGTGTACATTTCAGAGTTTCCACGCTGTCGAGTGATACGAGATTTCAGATTAATTGACCCTCTTTACGAACTTAATACGTTCAACCGGGTCGATGGCTAAAATCTTGTATCTTTGCTGCCAAATTGCAATTTTGACGCGTCTCGCAATTGAGTGTCGTTCGGCTCGTAAGACATTCGAACATTTTCAATTTTCCGAAATTCACTTTGCGCCCGATAAGCCTGCTTAGCAATTTCGAAATTTTTTAATCCGATTTGGTCATGTTGTTCTCGGACCATATAAAATCATGGAAATCTTTTTGAAGAACGTCATTTTTAATAACCGGAAATGCTGGATTGTTGGACATTCAAAAAGTCGCAGAAAAAAATCCGATCGTTTTTTTTTTTAAAAAATTCGCGCGAAGAAAACAACAAGTTTGAGCGCATATTAAAGAAAATCAGGTTCATCGCTTAAGTCTTTTGTTTTTAATAGCGTTTCGCGTAATGACTCGCCGACAAATTGTTTCGGGCGGATGAAGGCAATTTTTTTCCTCGAGTTCGGGCTAGTTAAATAATTCAGCGTGTAAATATCGCTGGGAATTTCGAAGGAGTTTTATAGGCTAGAAATGAGGCTAGTTTTCTTCGAGATATCGTCAAGACCGCAGTTAATATGGTAGTAGAGCAGAATTCGAGTGTAAAATGGCTTTTAAGATGGCAATTTGTGATGGAAATCTAAAAAGTAAGTTCAGTAATAGCGGGTGGAATATTTGGCCGAAGTTTGTTTTAGTTATCATCTGGTCAAATAGGAAAATGCGAAGATTTTTATGGCTTATAATTGTTGATGTTATAAAATTTTTGTGCACAAACTACACTCTAAAAAGTTTTTAGGATAACGCAAGACTATTAGTATAGTTGTAAAATGGCTCCAAAATAATACGAAAACTTAATGTAAATATGAACACATAATCAGTTTAATATGAAATAGTTCATCTTCTGATTCATACACATAATAATAATAATAGTAGGGGAACCCAGGGCGGAACGGGGTACTAAGTTGAAAATATTTCTTAAAAACATATAAGGGTTAAGTAAAGGAGGTGCAAATTTTTCTTTAAATACAGTATAATCTAAATATCACAAAAATAGAATATAATTGTAGGAAAACAAAGAAACAGTAATTTTGTTTTCAAAAATGGAAAAATATTTAATATGCTTCGTTCTGCCACAGGCACGCAGCAGATCGGAGTGGTAAGGACAAGTAATTATAAAAATAGATAACACTAGTGAAAATGCAGAAAAAATAAGTTTGCTTAACACTTATTTAGTTTTAAGTGACTATAAGGGTTTAACTACAATTTTCATTGGTTGTGTTATTTTCTTAAACCTATTTACGAAATTTGCAAATCAGGACAGCCTCATAATTTTCGCTATCGATTCTCGCACAGGAATTATGTGTCAATTTTTTGCAACTGATTTTGAATAATGTTCAGCGAAATATAGACATCAATAGTCAGAATGGCTTACTGCTACGGTTCATCCCAGAGATACGATCCAGGTTAGGGAGATAAGTCTACGCGAGAAAGATACATTAACTAAAGTTTAACTGCACGAAACTAAAGACAATTAAATATACTTCAAGCATGTACTAACTATAGTTGTAATGTACACAGGTGTGTATACTTCACCGTGGTTACAAAATCATTAGAAGTTTCAATACAAGAGCAAAAAAACACAAAACGTAAAATTCATGCATCAACACTCAAGAATATTAAATTGACATGGCTGCCGAAGTTGAGGAGTAATAGGTTGGCTAAGTTCTACTTATTGCCGCTCGCTGGCAGCACCTCCTTTGCACTAAAAAACTTTGAACTTCATTCCGCCCCGCTGCACCGCTGAGCCCTGAGTCAAACTTCTTAATTTTACATATACATATTCTTCACATTCGGCTAGAGACTGAATAACCTTTCTTCAATGAATACTTAAATATAAAATGTCAAGAAAAGGATTCAGAAGAAATTCCCTATCTCCGAAAAAAGCACTTTATCTGAAAAAAATAAAATTTATCGTTACCAACTTTTTCTCTACAAGCAAAACTTCTTATAAAACAAAAAACTTTTTTAAGAAAGGGGAAGACGTAATTCTTCGATATAAGAATAATTATTTTCGATATCGAATAACGCAAAAGTTTTATTTCGTTTAGAAGAATCTTTTTTCAACTTGGGAAGAAATAGTTTACAAATAAGGAAAAAGCCTCATTCATTTTTTTTTTCATTCTCACAAAACTTACATAACTTTTATACTCTAGATGAAATCTGAGAGTATATTGTGTTTGCCTTACCATTTATAACGCTAAGAAATAATGCTCGCACAGAGCCGCGAGGGGTATACAAATATTTGTTGTCTCTCAAAAACCTCGATTCCGAGTTGCTGTCTGTCCGTCTGTCTGTCTGTGCGTCTGTCTACAACATAACTCTCGAACGCTTTGAGCTATTGTACTGAAATTTATTGTATTGTATGTTAGCATAAAAGTAACCTTAAGTTCGTAAATGGACCACATCCTCCCATTCCTTCCACCCCCTCCCATACAAGTTTCATGAAATTTAAAGAAATTGATTTTCCTCCGAAACTATTTCAGCTATTGACTTGAAAATTAGGTCATAGTATAATGATATAAATATCATCAACTTCGAGAAATATTGATCTGATCTCCGTACTCCTTCTACCACCTCCCATACAAATGCACAATTTTTAAAAGTGCATTTATTGGGTTTGCATTGCAACTAGCAAAGGTAAATAAACCAATTTTTGCCATAATTAATTTTATTACAATTGCAACTAATTTTAGAAAAAACTATCAACTTTACTTCACTTCTTCTACCCCCTCCCATACAAATTTTATGAAATTTTGGAATTTCAATTAAATTAGTTTTCTCCAAAATCGTCATAGCTATCAACTTTACAATTTGAAAAAAGTATACTATTTTAAATATAATTGATGTCAAAAAATTTGGTTTTGATTCGGATATTCCTTCTACTCCCTCCCATACAAATGCAGAATTTTGGTAAATGCATTTAACCGATTTTCATAGAAACTAGAAGTATAAACTTAAAATTTTGCCAGCATTTGGCCCTTAGTAATTGTAATAAATGTAAAAAAAATATCGCTTTCACTTCACTCCTTCTACCACCTCCCATACAAATTTTTGTATTGGAAATTCAAGAAAAGTTTTTCTCCTTCGGACATATGGCAGCTATCGACTTTAAAATTGTAACAAGGCAATGTAGTTAGGATGTTGATAAGCAGATTCACAATCATCCAAAATCTCCCACTTTCTCTGCCAGCTCCCATACAAATACCATAAATTCAGACGAAAATTGTTCAGTTTCCTCGAAAATTATGAAAACAAGAAACTTTAAATTCAGCATGAAATATTTTATATACTATGTTCACTGTTACATACAAAAATTACAAACCTCCCCCTCTGCTTTTACCACCCCCCAAACAAAAGGTAAGTATTTCATCTAGAGTATCATTCAATTCTGTTATGTTTCTTATTATTATTAAGTTATTCGAAAATTGTACGCTCGGGGTGACGATAGATTTGGTCTTGATAATAAAACATTTAAAAATGACTCTGGAGTGATTTCTTTTCTTTTCATTATAATAAATGGCCATCGGCATTATAGATTTGTCTGTGTGCTCGGCTCTTATTTTATTCTATGTCTTCCATAGTTGTTATTTAATGATAGCAATGTTCTGAGATTTTTTCCGGTTTTAACTGTCGATACGAATGGTTTGTAATCTGAAATTGGCATTTTTTTTAATCAGGAAAAAAGTCCTACATATTTCTTAAACTCTGTTTAACCAAAACCTGAAACCGGGGATAAATCTTCCTTAAACTTATCTCAAATTCGATCATCTTTTTATTCAGTTTGATGTGTAGTGCATTGCATTTAGATAAAAGGTTCGAGTCATTACACTTATAGGGCTCTGCACCAAGACTCTAGCGAGTTTCACAATTTTCATACCGAATCTGCGCAACTCGGTGACCATAGTTCTGCGTGCCTAGTATTTTAGATTCGATTCGGAATGGAAAAAACTCTGATTTTTCGGCAAGCTACGAAAGCGTACGCAGTGAATAGACTGAGTTGCTTGCTGCTGAGTAACCAGGTTGCTCAGACTTGATTCGGCACGAAAATTGTGAAATTTCTAGCCGAATTTTCAAATAACGGACATTTTGAGTTGTTCGACATTCTTACAGTTGAGATTATGGACACCCTTTAGAGCGATAACGAATTTCGTGATAGAGATGTGTAGTTCTCGAACGAACTAGTTCATTTGAACTATTTACATCATTGAACTAAACGAACTATTCACTAAAATTTTCAGATTTAGTTTGAAATGAGGTGGTAGTGAGCTGCATGTAAAGTCCGAAAGTCCGTGTATTCGGTTAACGATTCATTATTCACATAACATATAACCTCATCGCAAAGCGAGTGGTATTCGGCCAGTAGGCAAGCCACGCAAGCGATGGGAAGACTCGGTTGATGAAGATAACAAAACCATCTTAAAAAACATAACAGGGCTACGATTGCGCGTAAACCGCAATCTTACGATACTCTAGATGAAATAGAATTTTTTGTGATCCCAAGAAATTTTGTATGGTGAGTGTTAGAAGGGGTGATAGCATTGAACTAATTTTTTCCCCATCATGCTAAAGTAGCTATAAAAATGTTTTATACAAAATGCTTACTCCAAAAATTGAATAGGAGCTGAGAAAATTAGTGTGTTAGATTTAGTGAAAATGTGCAGTTTGTATGGGAGGTGATAGAAAGAATGGGGGGATTTTTTTGATTTTTTCAGAAATAACTAAGAATATCATAAAATTGACATCTCTTAAATTTTAGACCAGTAACATTCATACTTTTCAAGAAAATAGATTTTTTGTGAAGTTGTGAAACTGTGTCATATTGTATGGGAGGGGGTAGAAGCAGTAAAGCTAATCAAATATTTTTTTCTGATCTTAGTGATAATGCTAAATAAGTATTTATTACAAAATGTGAGCTCGATAAATGTTATATGTTCTGAGAAAATCGGCTTAGAGCATTTCATGAAAAAGTGTAGTTTGTATGGGAGGGGTTGGAAGGAGAGGGAGGATGCAAATAATTTTTATGTATTATGAAAGTAATATATCCCGAAATTCAAACTAATAGCTTTTTTACTTTTCGAGCAAATCTATTTATAGTCGAATTGCGAAATTGTGCCATTTTGTATGGGAGGGGGTAGAAGGGGTAAAGCTAATCGTCTAATTTTTTTTAGCCTTACTAACAATTTTAAATAAATATTTAGTGCACAATTTCAGCTCGCTAAATTTTATACGCACTGAGTAAATTGGCTTAGAGTAATTCATGACAAGTACAGTTTGTATGGGAGGTGGTAGAAGGAGGGGGAGGACACGCATAATTTTTATACGGTAGATTGATATTATCATAAAAGTAATATATTCCAAATTTCAGGCCAATAGCTTTTATACTTTTCGAGCGAATCCGTTTATTGTCAAATTGCGCATTTATGTCATTTTGTATGGGAGGGGGTAGAAGGGGTGGAGCGATTTGGCCCGTTCACGAACTTGACCTTACTTTTTTGCTAAAAATGACACACAAAAATTTTTAGCACTATAGCTCAAAGCTTTCGAGAGTTATGCTGTAGAAAGACGCACAGACAGACAGACAGACAGACGGACAGACGGACAGACGGACAGACGGACAGACGGACAGACGGACAGACGGTCACTCGGAATCGATATTTTTGAGCGATAACAAATATTTCTGTACCCTTGGCGGCTCTGTGCGAGCGTTATTTCTTAGCGTTACAAACGGTAAGGCAAACACAATATACTCTCAGATTTCATCTAGAGTATAATTAGCAGCTGGAGGACGCGGTCTTTGGATCGAGACGGTTGGAGGTGATGACTTCAGGAGGCCAAGGCCCGATTTGGGCTGTCGCGCTATTGATGATGATGATAACCTCATCGTTGAACACTTTTGCAGAAGCACCATTCAACAACTCAATACGATCGTATCTCGCCTTTCGCGTAAAGAATGAACTATATCTTGAATGTTCGTACGTTTCATTTTAGAACTAAACTAATCAGACTGGCGCACTCATTGCTCTAATGTACATACTAAACTAAACTAAAGTTTGGGAACGAGCTATGAGCTCAATACGATCGTAATTTCGAAAACAGACTACAGAATTGTTTGTGGATCGAACTAATGAGAGTGGTGAATTTTTTTTTAATTCGATACGTTCACGAACGAACTATCAGCTTTTCAGTTTTCTCTTCTTTTTTGTTACCCGCCTCTATTCACTAGTATATGCTCGAGAACGGATGTATGAATTGAGTCGGCTATTTTATTTTATTTTTCGACTCGAGATATCTCTAAAATTCAGTTGATTCAGTTTGACTCGATTATGTACAAAAAATTAATTTTGCAGTATTTTGCACAAATTTCGGGAACAGCTGCTCGGATTGAGTCAGGTGTGATGTTTTTTTACTTCAATTTTTGACTCGAGGCTGCTTGAATCGGGTCAGGTGTATTTTTTATCTATCTTAATTTCTTTTTTTACTCGGCATTCTAATTTTTATATATGACACTGGAACTAGAGCGGTTACTTTTATGTACTGAAGCACAGATCCGGTGGGAAGAATTTTGATTTTTCGGAATTAAGACGATAGAGACGGAAATGGCTATGAATACTTTTCTTGAATTGTTGAATGTTGTTCTAGTATATATCTTGAGAACGGCTGTTCTATACTAAATGAACTAAAAAGAACTAACGCAAAGAACTAGTCCTTTAAGCGAACAAGAACTAGTGAACTAGTTCAGCAAAAGAAACTGTTGTATTTTGCTTATCCCTATTTCGTGATGCACAACATTTTTGGTTGAGTCCAGCCATTTCACATATCCAAGTCAAGAACTGATCCAAACTTGTGATGCGCCCGATTATTTACTTTATCAGCGGCAATATGAAAATGCACGCCTGTCTCGCGTACTTCCCCGTGCAGAAACTAAGCACAAACAAAACAATCCGACAATATTTCCGATAAATTCCGAATGCGCTGTGGAAACATGGACCAAATCAGAATAAAAGAAGTCAACACTGTACAGCACTATACATGACGGAGAGGAACCAAGGAGGCGGGAGGATTTGCGAAGCAGCGCATTTTGGTTTGTTTTTTTTTGCAAAAATTTTATTGTTTAGAAAACAAATTTGGGGTCCCTGGGCATCGGACTTTTACTTTTTTGGACGAAAACAAAAATCATTCGCAAAGTTAGCTGGACGCGCAATGACTGACTCTGTTAGCGGCCAGCGATAAGAAAATGCAAGCCTGTCCACGTTTTTGCGTAAAGGGAAGAAATTTTGGCGGTTCAGTATGCAGATCCGGCTTTGGATCTTTCATTATCTGAAAAGGAAATACTTTCATATTAAATTTAGTGACTCATATATAAAAAGCTTGCTAGGGTTTAGCCTAATGGGTAGCGTGTTTGGTTTACAATGCGAAAGTTGTGAGTTCAAATCCCGGTTGATGCATAATTTCAGCCCACTACCTGCTTGATTATACCCTGGTTACCTCAATCTACAAAAATGGAAAATTTGTAGATAGAGGGTTGTGCGAAGAGCTAACAACTCTTCCACAATGAATAATGAAAATATTAAGGAGCCTGAAAGTCAGGAGGCCAAGGCCCGATTTGGGCTGTAGTGCCATTGAAGTTGAGTAGTTTATATATAAAAAGCATTTAGAGGAAACCTTAAAATATGTATGTATGGCAACGGTGAGCCCTATAGAGCATTTTCAGTTCATAAATAAAACGATCCCTACTTGTCGCCGACCCCTCTCAGGTACCCTAAAACCAACGAATTCGCTCTCAGCCCGACGAAAAAACAGGACTATAATTCAGAGCCTGTTTGGCGATGTTTTGTTCTGGTTTCCTCATAGTATGACCGATCTACTGCCACTTCCGCCTTTGAATCTCAATACCTATTTTAATCTGGCCAGTTGTACGCCAAAGTTCGTCGTTAGAGATCACTTCTGGCCAGAATATTCCTAAATTCAAAATCATTATGCAATTGATATATTTTAAATTCCAGATCAGTAAAATTCACACTTTTCAAGAAGCTCGAATTATTGAAAAGTTGTGAAATTCTGTCACATTGTATGAGAGGGGTTAGAAGGAGGGAAGCTTATCGGCTTATTTTTTCCCGATATTAATATTAATGATAATTAATGATTCAGTACAAAATTGAGCTTGATAAATGTTAAACATACTGAGAAAATTTATTTAGAGTATTTCAAGAAAAAGTGCAGTTTTTGTGGGAGGTGGTGAAAGGAGTGGAGAAATGGAAATGATTTGTATATCATAGATTGCATTTATGATAAAAATATTAAAATTAAAATTTCAATTTGTTACCTGTTATAGTTTTCCAGAAAATTTGATTATTTATATTTTTGAAAATTAGTCATTTTCTATGGGATCGGAAAGAAGAATGATAGGATGGAAATAAAATCAAAAACAGATTACGTCTCGGAACATACCTAATAAACTGTTCAAGTTTCATTACAATCGGTTCAGCCGTATGTTAACACGTCCGGAAAGTTGAAAGTGAAACTTTAAACTCAATTATCTCGAAACTGCCTTCCTTCAACTTCGCAAGCTTTAAAGGGCTGGCCACGTGGTGCGAATGCACAGAGAATAAATCCCAAAACGTGTTGTGCTCAAGGGCAAAGCTCAAGCAACCGTCCGCAGAGGAGCCACGAAAACTATGGGAGGACTTAGTCGACGTAGATTGCAGAACGCTTCTCGATTTTTCAAACTGGAGGAAGTGGTCGTTGGACCGAGACTATTGGAGGGGAAGCATCCGGGAGGCCAAGGCTCGATATTGGCTGTAGTACCATTGCATCGCCATCACTGCCTTCCTTCAACTCCAATATTCAAAATCTCATAACTTCGTCAATGCTTGCTACAGAATTCTTCTATATTTTCCAATGGTTACAAAAGTTAAGTTTTTACCTCTGGCAAGATAACTTCCCTTTTTTATGGTGCATCATAAATATAATTGTTTGGTAAAAACTGGGAACTGAAAATGTATATTAAAATGTATGCAGTGCCCTGAAAATGCATATTGACGTGCTTCTTATACAGCCCTGAAAACTTCTGTTGTGAGAAAAAAAATTATTTAAAAACAGTGATACATATACCTGTTAAAGAAGAACTTTTAAAAAAATTCAAGGTCGGAAAGAGGGAAATTTTCGAAACTAAAAAAATTTTAAAAGAGAAAAAGTAGTTTTTCACTTACAGGAAAATGTTTTCGGTTTATCAAAACCAGCTTTGCATATTTGGAAACAAATTATTCGTTTTATAAGAAAAATCTCCCTTATTCGTTAAAGTTATTTTTCTAATTTTGAAAAGAAGTTTTTCTCCGCTATAGAAAAACTTTTCTTCCAGTGCAGGATACATAGATGTATTTAAGTTAACTTAATCCTGGCAAACAACACGATGAAACAAAAGTGAAACACTAATAAACGTTATGCCCAATCGTAATTCTCTTATGTTTTGTTATTGTGGAAATTGTTAGCCCTTCGCACAACCTACAAATCTGCTAATTTTCAAATTCGTAGATTAAAGTGACCCATTTTGGTAGAATTATGCGTCGACCGGGACTTGAACTTACGACCTTCGCATTGTAGACCAACGTGCTACCTACCACGCTACACACAGACATATGCTTCCATTTTCATAGTCAAAAAAAAAACGCTAATTAATCCGGCTTATAGTTCGAGCTTCATTCTTAGCACATAGAAACTTTCGCCATTAATCACAATTTTGTCGATGAATATTTATATGCGTTACTACTCTTATTTCATCTGCACTCATTATTCCAAACGATTCCCATAAAAATTAGCAAAAACGCAATAAATTTATATTTAAATTTTAAAACCAGATCAAAGTATCTATAAATTTTCAACTTAATAACAAGAGATGAAATGAGCTGAAAAGAAAAATAAAATATGAAAAGAAAACTACATAAAATATACTTGAAGCGATATTTTGAATAAAATTAATTAGCGAGACGATCTATTAATTAATAAAAAGAAAAAATTACTATAGTTGTTAACATCTTTATAACACGGTCAATTAAGTATTAAATTCTCATGGAAATTTTCGCTCGTGACTTCAAACTATCGTATTTCCAACATTTTTTTGCCAAATATCATCAAAATCAAATTCAAATCAATTCGTTGACGTACTTAATTAAAATATTCATGATTACAAAAAGTTGGCATAATTTATGGTTTATTACAACGCTTCTTAAGAGCACACTAACACGAGATTAATGTCACATTAAAATCATTGTGAGTTTAAAATTTAAATAATAAAAGACAAAAAAAATTATCAACCCACATGACGTCAGAATCGTTTTTACAGTTCGAATTTTTACTGCAATCGAAATTTGATCCAAATCCATCAAAAGATCCACAGATGAGGTCAAAAGTGGACATAATCGGGCACTAAGAAAATATAAGGTCATACATAAACTGGAGTACTAACATATGTACATACACTAACCCAACATATCTGCATAAATTACGCCGACAATACCGCGGAGCCCACCATCCACGAGAGGATACCTATATCGCGCGATAATCCATCGGGGATTACGGCTCAATGCCAAAAACTACAAACCGAAAGTTTCTCTAATCCGACACAAGACGGGGCCATAAGCCTGTGTCGAACTAATCAATTTGTGTTTGCTGGCTTGACCGCCGGCCATTGGTCATCAATCAGCCGGGGTCCAATAGTCAGTCACAGCCGGAATAGCTGGCTGTGTGAGCGAGCATAGATAGTTAAGGTATCATGCCCACAAATGATGTGGGTACCCGAAGCCAAGCCAGGAAAAGAATAAATACCCCAAATAATAACTAAGAAAAAAAAACACAAGAAGTCGTCGATACTCCGAACTAAATCTAAACCAAAGGCTAAGACACAAGATCAAGATGGAGAG
This sequence comes from Chorisops tibialis, assembly GCA_963669355.1. Lineage (NCBI taxonomy): Eukaryota > Metazoa > Arthropoda > Insecta > Diptera > Stratiomyidae > Chorisops > Chorisops tibialis. The sequence goes on along the minus strand of OY770262.1, from coordinate 9,961,209 downwards.
CTCAGAAAGTCGAAGAAAATACAACGCGCAACAACAGGCATTCCATCTTAATGGGAGAACAACCGAGTCAGGCCGAGGCTGTGGTCAGTTTTTGTATTTTTCAATTTTTTTTTTTGTAATCTGAATTAATTAGACCTTCGACTTGTTTTTAATTAGCGAAAACGCTAAGGTGCTCCAACGTTACCGAGAGATTACGTCTAGTGTCTTAACGGTGAATTTAGATTTTTGCGTTTCGCAGCACACTATGTATATAAGTCGCACACAGATTAATACTAATTCGATTTCTTACTCATTTTGAAAAGCACCTGATCGAAGGCGTACTTTGGGGGTGCTGATGTTTTAATGGAATACGAATTAGTGTAATTATTTTGAGAATAGAACTAAGGTGATTTTTTGTTATTTTAATAACGGTTTTCTGTAATTTGATTCAGTACTATACAAAAGTTTTGGTTGCTTGCTGCGCAACAGCGTACGATCCACAAGAAGCTCCCAAGCGAGCTATCCGCAACACGTAGCAGATAGAATGAAAGCGAAAAGCGACACGATTTTATACGCTTATTGACATAAATGATGTCGAAAAAGTAACTATTCGTTACAGGAGTACTCATTACCGACTGAAATCCTAAGTAAAGAGTACACACCCAGATTTATACTCGTTACTTTAGTAACGAAATGACCTCCCGAAAAAGTAATTGAGCTGTGAAAACGTTTCATTACTGTTCCGATACTCGAGTATTCGTTGCTCGAGTATTCGTTACTCGAGTATTCGTTCCACATAGAAAAAAGTACCTATTCCAAAAGTAACGTTTAGCTTCTTTTTTCGTTACATCACAGGAGATAAGCCTGCACTTGTGCATAACGCCGTACCGCCATCCCAAAGCAAAAACGAGAAGAAATATTCTTACTCTATTTTACAGTAAAGTCTACTGAGAAAATAATGTTTTTTTCGTCTCGTTGTCGCCGACTGGAGTTGTGGCACGACAGACAGTCGTTACTAGTGTTATGGTTGTGGGATCGGTGATACTAGATTGTAGAATTTTTTAATGGTTGCGGTGATAAAGGGATTTTTTTTTATCAATTTGAGGGATTTTTGTTGAAGAAAATTTCGATTTAATAAAAGTTATTTATTTCACATTGCCGTTTTATTTACGTTAGTGCTTAAAATGATTTTATACTTAGAAGAGGGATAATTAAAAAAAAATCTGACTTGGCATCATTGTGTTGATACACGTACTAGGGCGACGAAATCAAGAGCCATTTACAAGCAATTTCTTCTTCTTCTTTCTTATGTAGTAGTTACTGCATTAGGACTAGATGCACGCTCATCCCTGCAACATGATATGGCTGTCGTTTAGAAAATGAGTACTTCGTAACGAATAAAATGTAACGATTACTTTCCTTAAAGTAACAAATAGTTACTAGTACCGAAAAGTAACGAAACTTGACATCACTAATTGACATTGACAGCTTAAGCAAGAAGCAACAACTGTCATATTTGTATCTTTAGAAATTGTTAAGAGCGTAGTCGGATCTTAGGATGCAGTCAAAACCACTGGTGTATCACCCAATACCATGTTTATACGTGGTATATGTACATCATGGAGTATATGGTAGTATAGAAGACTTTCGTGGTATACTAAGTTCACAAATTTTTCATGGTATCTAGATGATCTAATGCGTACTTACATCTTTTTGCGACGCTGTAATTAAATGTAGATATGTGAGCTAAATTTTCCCCTGCATTCATGATAGGGGATATCAAATGTTAAAATTTTGTTTTCAAATTTTTAAAAATCGTTACGATCATCAAAAAGATGTAACGTCGCCATTTGCTGCATAATGCATCTACTCGTAACTCCCCTTCCAATACCTCTTCGAGTAATAGATCAACCGAATGCGCAAGGATCAACTCCTTCTCATTTCGATGCATCAGCCTAGATGAACTTTTCTTTGTTTTTAAGAGTATAAAATGTCTCTCTGTAGGAGCTGATAAAAAATGTATCCTGCTTTCGTACGAATACTTTTCCCATATATATGGCAATATATTCTCCATATTATGAACTCGTGTTTAACTATGACTTTTGTTCCACTCGCCTAGAAGGTTGCGGCTGTGATACCTACACCAAAACATAAAAATCCCACTGCAATTTTAAAGCAGGTTGGCATAGTATCCCCCTGTGATATTTTATTCTTTTACTTTATAGTCGATCATCAATACCCCCTCTGTGTCCCAAAAAATAGTGAGAATAATTTTTCCGGCGATTTGTGACACCTTGAACTTCTTAGAAGTTGATGCGCCTTTTCGGAGCCACTCGCAAGGATAAACCCAAGTTTCGTCTCCAGTAACAATCCAGGTCCAAGTTGCATCCCTGTCCGCGCTAGAAAGATCCAAAAATTCGTGTGAGCACTCGACGCACTACTTTTTCTGAACCGCTGAGAGCATTCTCTGTACCCAGAATGCGCTGACTTTAGACATGCCGAGATGATCGTGCAGGATATTCGAAATGGTTGTAACTGATACTCCAACAATTTTCGCAATTTGTTTCTTCTTTAAGCGAGCATCTTCAAGAACAAGTTTCTCCACTGTTTTCGATAATTTTAGAAGAAGTAGCCTCAATCGGTCGACCCGAGTATTTATCTTCAATTAACTCTCTACCTTGCCTTAATAAACTAGGCCACTTATAAATCATCATTTTTCCAGGCAAAAGTTCCCGTAAACAGATGACATTTCTTCTAAAATGATTTGTGGCATTTTTCTTTGCTTGATAGGAAACTTTATGACAGCACGAAACTCAATTTTGTCCATAGTTAGCGTTTTCTTTCCTATTGACTTGTTGATTTGCCGATAACCAAAATGTTAGTGACTCGATTCGACAGAAACTTTATATCTACACCTGTACTGAGTGTAAGAATATTTGCACCCTCTCTTGTTAATCCCCTTCATTCTGCGAAAATTTTTGACCTTAAGGTATAAAGGGCGATATGGGAGAAGCGCATACTTTTTTTCCTTATTTTCTCCTACATTCCGAAATGCTTCCACATTTCTCGTTCATAACGATGATTCAAGAATATCTAGAAAACAATTACAAACATTTATGTCATTGTTACATTGCTAGAAAATTCCGAGAAAAAAATCATCAACATTACTAAAAAACAACGATGTCCTTGTCAGAAAAAAAGACGCGTGAATAGCTCAGAATAAAGCCACAGCCAACATCCGTAATCGAAATGACTCAAACGGGGCACATTGATATGTCAATTAACCTGAACAACGTAACTTGCATGCCCCAGACTTACTACCGGCTACATTGTTGTCTCTAACCAGCGAAAAGCACTGCAAACTTTTTAAGCGTTTTACAGCGTTCGATCGCCTCAAGAAAAATAAAATGAAATCTTTCTAGTTTGCATTCAGGAAAAAGCCCCAAGATTCAAACCGGAGAATTGCGACCAAGCCCAATAAAATTATTATATTAAAAAAAAAACGCTAAACGGCCGCTAAATATGGACAGCAAAAACAACATCGCGCTGTGGCAAACCTTAAACGTATTTTAATGCTGCATATAACCAGTAGGAAAAATAACGTTGAACTAAAGTAGAGTCATCAATGAAAATTAACAAATAATATTGTTTTGTATGAGGGGTGGTGGAAGTGGTGACTTTTCTGGTTTCAATTATCTTTTTATAATATTGTAGTATCGATTGTCTTAAAAATTAGTTAAACGCTTTTGATAGAAGGGGTAATAGCATCATACTACAATTTATATATTGTTGCAGTGTGTATCGTGAACATTTGTATAGGAGGTGATTATATCCGATTAGTAACTTTTAGACTATGCATTAAAATTTGTTAATTAGGTGGCAGACGCGATATAGCCCGTCCACGACACTGATATCTAATAGTAGCTAAGGATTGGGGATCCGCTGCAAGTTTTGTACTAATTTGAAGTTGATAGTCTCTTCGCAAAATGCGCTGCCAATTAAGACAATTTTTTAAATGATTCGCCTTCCATAAGATTGCGTGAAAACTTAATCTCGCATTCTAAAATTCCAAAAACTAATTAACTCCTAAGTGGTAATTTTCAAAAAGTCAAGCGGAAGAATAGAAAAAATGCGATTTATTTTGTTGAACAATTAAAACAATTGGTTTCGTCTTTTCTACTATATGGGGTAAAAAAGTATCAAGCTGCAATGCTGCCAATCAAACTATTTTCAGTTTTGGAAACATATTTTTGAATTGATTGAACAATTTGTGAACAAAGACTAAAAACATTTTACGCAAATCACCCTTGCAACCAGGAAAACCATAACTTCCCCAGTTTATTGGGGTTAGTGATAGGAAAAATCGGAAGATACCATATTGTAGGCTATGTCTATGATGATTCGTCAACTGTTAATTTGCGTATCCCTTAGCACTGAAGTCACTTTCCCGACTAGCTACGGCATGGAAAAACAGAGTTTATGCTGCCTTGGAAAACGAATGAGTTGAGAAACAGAACTGACCGCTGTTCTGTAACAAAGGATACGTCCGCTAATTAACGGATCATCATAGCATGGTATCTTTCGCCGTCACTAACCCCAATAAACCAGAAAAAGTAAATGATTTAAGGGCCCAGAATTCCTGCAACTACTCCCTGAGAAATGGCCCAAACCGCCCAAGGACCTTTACAGTATAACTGAGGAACTTCGACTGCACACGATTCAAGCTACCTCTCCTCCCTCAAGTAACACAGAAATCGAACGATTCTCGAAATAGCCCCCGCTACTCCGTACCCAGGCCGTTGTTTTACAGTTCGTTCATAATCTGATTAGTAAGCTCAAAGGACATGGAAACGAACAGGATCCTCTTAGCATACATCAAGGAGAACATTCAAAAGCCGAAATAAAACTCTACCAACTAGCTCAACTTTCACACTATGCTAATGAATGAATTGGTCATCCTCGAGCAAAATTTTGACCTTCCATCCGGAAAACGGCTCCGACTTGATAAAAAATAGTCCCATTCGAAAGCATTCTGAAGAAGTCTTGCAAAGCTGTGAATGTGTCGATATGCGGTAGGGTGTGCTAACGAAAATTCGAAGAGACCCGTCCTCCTCCTGAAGGATCATCTGATTACCCGCTTACCCATCAAATGGTATTATTGAAAGGTACCACCATCAGAACTACGAAAGCGTTTTTTATGAGCTGAAACAAAGTACATAGTCCCACGCTTAGAGCAAAATCAGAAAAAAAACGTGCAAAACCTGCAAGAATCGTGAGGCAGCACCAAATCCACCAGAGATGGCCGACCTCCCAATGAGTAGGCTAGCCTGATAAACTTGTCCATTTTGAAATGTTAGAATCAGATACTACCTATCGAGAGTATCGCTAGGTATGAGATTAGAGAAACGATGGGCGCTTTCTTTACGTGCTTTACTGTGCGTTCTATACACATAGAGGTTGCAAGAAGTTTATCTTCGGATTCGTGTATTCCAAGTCTTCAAGACGAGGAACCCCGGTAGAAAGGAAAGGAGCGGATTGGAGACTACGTGAGACCTGGCAAGATATAAACCAGAACGGGCTTGCAACAAATTCACCAGTGCAAATACCAAATGGAGCTTGATCCCAATCGCTTCTCCATTCATAGTTGGAAGCTGGGAGCGATTGGTTAGATCAGTTGCTTCTACTTCTACAATAGCACTACAGCCCAAATCGGACCTTGGCCTCCTGACATTCAAGTTCCTTAACATTTTTCATTACTTATTGTGGAAGGGTTGTTAGCCCTTCGCAAAACCCTCTTTCTCCGAATTTTTCATTTTCGTAGATTGAGGTGACCAAGATATATCCAAGCAGGCAACGTGCTGGAATTATATATTGAGTCGATCGGGATTTGAACTCACGACCTTCGCATTACAAGACCAACACGCTACCCACTAGGCTACACTCTAGATTAGTTACGCTGAAACAAATTCCGCCCACTAGAAACCTAATCGTTGAACTTCTCGAGAGCATGCTGCTAGAAGTGGAAGCCAGAGTAGCTCACGCTCACTATCCTATGTTCGCATCGACTCCGAACCACTTTTTAATTGGATCATCAGAGGAACGAAGATGATAGGAGAATTCTCCGATGACGTGATGCTATTGAAAAAGAATTTGATAACGACTCAGCAGTTTGCTTACTCATTTTGAAGACGCTAAATTGCCTGCGAGGCACACCAAGTGGTTCCAAACTATTAAGCCTATAGAAGTCGGCGATATCGTTATAGTCGTAGATGAAAACCACCCCAAGACTGCTGGCCAAAGAAAAAAGATTATTCAAACCCATATAACTAAATACGGACAAGTCAGATGATCAACTGTCCAAACTTTTTCAGGAATCTACAAAAGGCCAGCCATGGGGCTAGAAGCCTTAGATAATAAGCCGATCTGTCGAAGAACAACATTTGTAGCATTTTTTTTTTGGAATTTTGTGACATTTGTTATGGGCATTCAATACAAAAACTATAACGACACCAGCATCGGAGAGGGATGTACCAAATGCTCTACAGCAATAAATGCAAGAATATTGTTGTTTGTTTTTGACGATTAGGAACCATGAACCTTTTAATGCAAATCAGGACTCAAATCCATATTGTTGAGCATAACTATGAATGAGTCACCACATAGCTGGAAGATTCAAAATGAGATCTCGGCTATGAGAAAAGTTATTTGGAAGAGCACGCTATCTATAAAAGGTCCGGGCGGCAAATCAGCTTAAACTGTTGTGATAGTCGATTATTTCCACAAACTGGGAAATATATCAAATCTGAGAGAAGCGTTAAATACGAGGGTGAATCAGATATAAACCGGAATTATTTTTTAAAATTTTATTGGGACATGATAAAAATACGAAGGCTTAAAATCATTTTTCAACGTAATCTTCTGATTTCGTGACACATTTTTCCCAACGGATGGGTTATTTTGTTATTTCGTTTTCGTAAAACGAATGTGGATGCGCCATCTTCAACTGCAACTCCTCCAAGAGCTTTTTTCATCGGTCCAAATGAGTGGTAGCCGCAGGACGTTAAATTTGGACTATAGGATAACGTCTCCCATGGGAAAGTTGCATCTTTTCTGCCGATATACTGTTTTTGCATCATCTGAAAGTTGGCAGTAGTACGCAGCATTTATGGTTCGACGTTCGTGGAGAAAATCAATAAATAGGATTCCTTTAAAGTCGAAAAATACGGTCACCAAAACCTTTCCAGCCGAGAGCCGAGTTTTAGTTTTGACAGATGCAGATTCGTTCTTCACTTGCCATTCCATACTTGCTTGCTTCGATTCGGGGAGGTAATGGTGCACCCAAATTTCATCAAAAGTTACTATCTGTCGACTTCAGCCTCATAGCGGTTCAAATGCCGTTGGCATACTTCCATACGATTCCTTTTTTGATTTTCGGTGTGGAAACTTTCCGAAACCCGAGGTCGCCAGTAATGATAGTCTGAGCACTGCCAACGTTGATTCCCACCTTATAAGTAATTTCAGCTACTGGTAATCGTTGGTCGTCCTCTAGAAGTCGGCGGACAGTACAAATGTTCTCCTCTGTCACGCTGGTTCTTGGTCGACGTTCGTGACCTTCATTTTTTACTGCTTCTCGCCCTTGTAAAAATTGTTTATGCCATGAATACACTTGTGTCTTTTTAAGTGTATTATCCCTGAACTGTGCCTGAAATCTTCTCAAAATTTCTGATAGCTTTACGCTTTCTTTCGTAAGAAATTTAACTATAATACGTTGCGCAACGGACGACGGTACTTCTCGCTCAGACATCCTGATAGTTACTGAACACGTGGTAATGTGGCATTCTATAGCGGTGCAAAATCCTCTAGACATCCCCGCCTCTTTGTTCACCTCGCTATCGGTACGAAAATAACTCCAATTATATTTGACTTACCCTCGTTTATGACGTAAAGGTAAAACTAGAGATGAGCTACAACGCTTTACTGCGGCAGCAGATATGCCATCTGAACCTCCAAACGGTCGTTTCCATAATATGAAAATCTTTCATCCTTTATGAGGGAAATTCGATACGTATTTGAAATCCTTACGACTAATAATCCGATTTGAGGTAGTAAAAGCAGGTGGTCGCCAAAAGTGTTACTTTTGACATCACTGACTACATCGTCAAAATGCGCCTTTTTCACGAAATACCAAAACTACCTAGGCTTATCCTTGATTGATCGCTTGATTTTAGACTGAATAACGAATAAATCGCATAGCTCCGAGTAAAAAACGTAGTCTGCATCGACTTTCAAGAGGCAGTACGTATGGACACAAAAGCTATGGTCGAGAAGGGACCGCATGAACTATCTACTACATTCATGGATAGGTTCATGACCTATGACCTCAAAAACTAGCGTGTGCAAAATTTCAGCTTTTAAGTTCAAATCGTTCCCAAGCTAGAGAGCAAACGGTTTTGGGAGTTTTGAACGATGATATGAGCTTCTGTGTTTTCCGGCGAGCCGTATTTTCAAGCGTTACAAGCTCTAGATCAAACTCTCAGATTTCAACTAGAGTGCAGGATAACAATATATAATTCAGCGGTGCTACGGGCCTAGTCCGGCCTTGCCCCTTGTATAGTTCCTCTCCAATTATCATGCTCCAATGACCGCGTCCTCCATTTTGAAAATTTCAGAATCGATTTTCAGTCTGGCGTTTTCAAAGTTTGGTTCTGTTTTTACTGTCATAGGTGCAGACAACAGGTCTTATTACAGCTTCGTAGATTCGCAGCTTGTTTTTCCGTGCACACTTATTTAATCAGCTAAAGTACTCAATAATATGTCGTAATTGCGTCTGTAAATTTTGTCGATTTTAATGGCGTCTTTGAAGAGATTAGCTCCTAAATACGAAGATATAAAGCAACATATGATTCCAAAAATACAGAACTAATGTCAGGTTACTATTTTTGATTATTAAATATAATTTTCAGAGTTTTGCATCCTTACGATGCGCATACATATATTTTAGTCTCGTGGAATCCCTCATTGTTGACGATGCTGCTGATAAGGTCATCATTGACCCATTTCCTTGTGGTTGAGTACTCCAACAAAAAAAAAACGTTGTGCAGGCGTAACCTGGAAACATTTTCCTAGCTTAATTGCGTGCACTCTTTTTCCGCATTTATGTGGTTAAATTTTTTCCCTCGATATTCAGAACAGTTAGCAAGCAGCTTAATTTTCTTGGAGAGAACTGGAAATTCTGTGCTACGATTGAACTGAAGCTTGCCGCAGTTCAGTTAGACATGCAATCAAGATGGCGTTTAATGGGTATGGAGATTTTTCATTTTTACTGTAGATTTCTTTAATGGAATTCATAGCTAGCTATACTTGACTACCGTTAGTGTTTCGTCCTTGAGATGTCCAACCACTATAGGAACACTATTTATTCTACACACCAAGTCAACCGAACTTGATTAGCAAGACACGACGTTGATCACGAATTTGATGCCGAGTAAAATTCCGGAGCTCAACTTCCAGTAAATCCGAACTTTTCTCGAGAAAACGCGAGAGATTTGTGTGCACGCGACGAGTACTATTAAGCGCGGATGAACTTGAACGCGTTATTGTCACAATGATTGATGGCGACTCACAATAATAATAATAATTATGGAAGCGTGTAGATTTTAAATAGGCAGACAGTTTGGCGCGGCTTCCATTGTTTGGATTCGAAGCGGTAAAGATGGAAGCGATATTGTGCGGACAATTATAGAAAGAGAAATTTTATAAAAAGACTGGTGATGATGAACGAAGTTATTATCGGAAGTGTTTTTTGTTTTTGTTACGTACAAATTGTTTAATAAATTGGAAAATAAGCCAACTGCACAAAATGAATGTCAAAAAATTGTAAATAGATTGAATCACGAACTATGTATCTTATAAATCGGAAACAAATTGTCAAACTAAATGAAGCACAAAGTAATGAACATAAAGTATTAAACTTCTTTTAAATTTGCAATTTCGTGAAATGGGTAGAAGCAGAGGGGGGGGGGGGTGGAGGAAGATATGGCTCATTCAGCAACTTAAAATTTCACTTACACTTGTTAGAAAAAGTATCCAGACATGCAAGGAAATAGAGATGTTATATTAAAAAATTTGAGATATTCATTTAATTTAACTGTTTTCTCTTATAATCACATAAAATCGACCTTTTTGCATAGTTCCCTGCATATTTCATAATGATCATTAATTTGAAAAACTTCCTGGAACACGTAAATGAGTATATGGCAGCACTTTTGACCAGAAAAATTTTCGTACAGATCAAAACGGAGGATTTTCCGTATTATGTGGCGACATATTTAGACTCAGTGACAGTTCTTTTTTAATTTGTGATAGATTTTGAAGTGAATAGATTACTTTGCAGTTATTTCATATTTCTGGTGTACAAGAATTTTGTGATGGCGCACAAAATCAAAGAAATTAGTGTTGGCGAGAGGAAAATTATCTTAAAACTTAGAAAAGAAGGCAAATCTTTCCTTGAAATAGGTCACATAACAGGAAGAACTCACTCTTCTGTCGAGTACGTCGTGCAAGCAATGAATGTTACAGGATGCCTTGTGTCAATGGCACGCTGTGGTCGACCCAACAAATTGATCGTACGCGAAAAGCGAAATGTTGTGGAATCAGTGAAACAAAATTTTCGAATAACTGCTTCTGAAATAAGTGAAAACTTAAAAAAAATCTTTTGGCAAGGATGAAGATACAATTCGCAAAATACTCAAGAGAGATATCGTGTATCGCGCACGAGTGGACCCTAGGAAGCCCTACATATCGGAAATCAACAGAAAGAAACGAATGGCTTTCGCAAATGAATACATAAACCAGTCTCCAGAATTTTGGGAACATGTATTTTTCTGCGACGAAAGCAAGTTTTATATGTTTGGCATTAAAGGAAGTAAGTTAGTGTGGCGGAAGAGCGGTACTGCCTTCGAAAAGGAAAATCTTGTACCAACTGTCAAACATGGTGGAGGTGGTGTGATGGTTTGGGGATGTATGGCGGCGGAAGGAGTTGGCAAACTGGTTTTTGTAGAGTCAGCAATTGATCAATTCGCTTATCTAAATATTTGGAAGACCAATATGAAGCAAAGCGGTATATAGTTGGGGCTTCGTCACGTTTTCTGGTTCCAGCATGATAATCATCCCAAGCATACGGCAAACAATGTGAAACTTTGGTTGCTATATAAAACACAAAACATCAGTTGCGTACGCCACCCCAATCCCCAGACCTTAATCCCATCGAACACTTATAGGATTTGCTGGAATGCAGGATCCGTCAGCATAGCATAACTTCCAAAAAATGCTTAATAGAGTCATCATCAATGAATGGGGCAAAATTACCAGGCAGGACAAATTCAAATTGGCCCTCTCCATGCCACATCGAGGAGGTCCTCCAGCGGAAAGGTTATCCCACAAGTTACTAAACCCTTATGTTTAATAAAATAAATGGAATGTTTTAAATTAATATTGCGATGTACGGATACTTTTTCCGTATCGTTTACGTGAAATTTTTTGTTTTTCTTTTGTGAAATTTAGCTTTTAAAGATAAACTGAAGAACAAATATACATATAGAAAAGTTAGTTAAATTATTAAATAAAAATTCGTGATAAGAAAATTAAATGTAAGTCTTTTTTCAACAATGAATTTCTTAATATGTTGTTATCTTTTCATTGTCTACGGATACTTTTTCTAGTAAAAGTATATAGCACAGAGTCTTTCGTGAACCAGTATCTCTGACGTACTGTAGAGATATTCTGGCCAGATGTGATTTCAACCGAAGAACTTAAGAGCACAGCTAGACGGACAAAAATAGGCACTAATATTCAAAGGCGGAAATGGCAGTGGATCGGTCGAACTTTAAGAAAACCAGAGCAAAACATTGAAAGATTAGCTCTGGATTATAATTCTCAATGAAAACGTCGAACTGGTCGAAAATGTAGTACTTGGAAGCGAGGAGTCGAACAGGAGTCCAGAGAAATAAACAAGTCCTAACGACAATTAAAGGCCGATGCTCAGGACCGCAGCTTGAACTATTTCTGTACGATGCCAACAGGAAATGATTGAGCGCGGAGCCTTTGAGAGTTGTTGTAGATAGACAGACACTCGCATTCGAGGTTTGATCTTTTTCTTCCAAAAGGTTTGATGTTATGCTAATGTGAATTTCAACATTTCAGAGGTTGCCAAAAAATGACTGAAGTATATTTGCTCCGTCTGCTCTATTTTCTGAAATTTTGAGTGCATGCAACATCTGATGTTCAAATCTCAAGCACAAGCACAAAAAATTTCTCTAGATTTTATTTTTTTGAGCCACTTTATTAAAAATGGTAGCTGGCTCTACGAGCGTATGACCACTACAGAATTCAACATGCCGTAAACTAAAACACTGATACGTTTCCGAACACTATTTCTAGCTCAGAAGGCCACCATTGGAGAAAAAGAGACGAACGGATTTTGTGTTGTTGTATGGTTTTGCTAGTTCTGATCATGCGCGAGTTGGTTTAGCGTGAAAATTCTGTGACTAAATTGTCATTTTCCATTGACATTTTCATCGAAAAATTTTATTGAAAACCATTCAGTACTAAAATGAATAGCGTGTTGATCTGTTGCTGAATGCTGACGTGCGAGCAGCATTTAATACCGTGAAACAAATGAGACAAGGTTACAAGCCGCAAACTACGCTCCGTAAGGACGAAGAAGGCAACATCATAAGCGACGCTACCGAAATCAATGCACGATGGGCTCAGTACTTCCGAACACTGTTAAATAGAACGACATCACAGACTGAACCGTTTATAATTCCGGAAGATCCAGATGGAGATGAACTGCCCATTGCTCCAACTTATGATGAAGTAGAGACAGCCCTACATAATTTAAAGTCGAATAAGGCGTCCGGAATTGACGGAATCCCTGCAGAGCTCTTGAAAGAAGGTGGAACAGAGCTTACCAGTCGAATATTTAGATTAATTGTTAAAATCTGGAAAACTGAAAAATTACCCAACGACTGGCGGAAAAGCATTATATTTCCGGTATACAAAAAGGGTGACCGTTTGCGTTGCGAAAATTACAGAGGAATTTCATTGCTATGTACATGTTACAAAATTTTGACTAAAATTATTGAACGAAGACTCAGTGAATACGCTAACAACATCATCGGAGAATATCAAGGTGACTCCAGATCTGGACGATCGACAACGGACCAGCTATTCTCAGTGAAACAGGTGCTAGCAAAATGCTAGAAATATGATATTAATGTGCACCAACTGTTCGTCAATTTTTGCCAAGCATACGATAGTGTCGACCGTAATGCTCTGTACAGAATAACGATTGAACTAGGTGTCCCACCGAAACTAGGTCGGTTAATAAAAGCTACGATGGAAAACAATGAGTGCCAAATAAAAATCCAAAACGAGTTGACTCACAGCTTTCCAATGGTGTCAAGTCACAAACAAGGAGATGGTCTCGCCCCCACGCTCTTTAACTTGGTGCTCGAGTATGTCGTCAGGAAGGCAACTTCAGTAACCTCAGTGGACACCAGAGGTACGCTACTCGTAAAATCTGCACAGTTGGTGGCGTACGCAGACGACGTGGATATTCTGGCCCGATCAATACTTGGCGTTAAGGAGGTATTCCAGGAGTTGGAGTCGGCAGCGGGTGAAGTAGGGCTCAAGGTCAATCAAGCGAAAACTAAATATATACCTAACCCAGACACGAAGGACTGTCCCAGAGAGGCAGAATATTACTATGGGCGAATAATACTTCGAGCAGGTGGATGAATTCGTATACCTGGGAGCCCTTCTCACAAAGGACGGCAATGAGCGACAGGAAATTCAAAGAAGAATCACTGTAGCTAAGAAAGCATTTTATGCGGTCCTCCCCATAATGAAATCAAGGAAGGTCCATCGAAACAATAAACTAACTAACGCATCTACAAGATATTAATTCGTCCTGTGCTGCTATATGGATGCGAAACGTGGACTTTGACGCGGGTTTCGGAGAAGTTAATCGACATGTTTGAGCGAAAAATTCCTTGGAAGGTGTATGGAGCAGTTAAGGAAGGAGATGATTGGCGAATTCGATACAACCATGAGCTGTATCAACTATTTGACGACCCACCAGCATCTATAGTGATCAAACTGCGCAAGCTGCAATGGGCTGGCCACGTGGAACGAATGCACGAGGAACGAATCCCAAAACGAGTGCTCAAGGACAAATCTCAAAGTAACCGACCGCAGGGGAAGCCACGAAAGTAATGGGAGGACTCAGTCGACGCAGACTTCTCGATTTTTCAAACTGGAGGACGCGGTCGTTGGACCAAGATAACTGGAGGAGGTGCATTCGGGAGGCCAAGGTTCGATATGGGCTGTAGCGCCGTTGCATTGCATTGTGTTGATCTGTACAATGCGAAGGTCGTGATTTCAAATGCCGGTCGACGCATAATTCCAGCACATTGCCTGCTTGAATATTCCTTGGTTACCTCAATCTACGAAAATTCAAAATTCGTAGATGGAGCGTTGTGCGTAGAGATGGTATGCTCTATTACATACCTGCGATTTTTCACTGCTCTTTTAAAAGCTTAATCGCATATTGCGATTGAAAATTTTAAAGAGCTACGATTAGAAGAGCAGAGCTAATGCATAATGCTTATTCTATTGCCACAATGATCATCGCTATAATTCTTAGGGTTTTTAGTCGCTTAAGAGTGAAGCCCTGGGCGCGTGCAGCTTGCTCAGTATTCCTGAGATATTTGAAAAGAGTAGGGATGAGGTTGGATAGTTCTTCGCTGCATTTACTGTGGTAGTATCGATAGTAAACGTTAAGTACCCCGATGCTCGAGGGATGCGTTATGCGTCGACCGGGATTTATGACTCACAACTTTCGCGCCAAAGACCAAAACGCTACCTATGAGGCTATGCACCCTGGTTACAACGTTTATTACGAAACAATTATTTATTTTAGTCCATGGCTAAGATCAACTATTTCTAACAACGCCAAAACAACATAACCAAAAAAAAAAAGCTATTTGCCACTATGACATTTGATTTCTTTATCAGTTCAGATCAACAACAGATTAATACAGGTTCGAAACTATAAACAAGAATACGTCAAATTCTGTAGCATAATTAAATTCAAAAAAAGTAACATATTCACTTACTGATTTATTTAAACTTTTGCTAAATTTACAAAAATATGAAACAAAAATATCGTAAAGGTCACATCAAATTAGGCGTTGCTTTAGGTATCCGAATTTTTTTTTAAGCCATATAAATCAGCAATTTTAATTTTATTATTACAATCAAAGAGCTTTTGTTCTCAACGCAACCAATAAAAATGCTATGGTCTGAATTATACATAGATAATGTATTCTAGGTAGCTAGAGCATTTTACATTCTTTATACCTTTTTATTATATTTTCAATCCAAATTGGCATAGTAAAGATCGATTTTTTGCCGGGCGAGAGAAAAAAAAAGATACACTTAAATATGGTGATTGAAATTTGATGATCGTGAATCGAATTATTTAAACCATGCCCGTTTTTTAGCATACAAATCAAAATCATAGTAACGGTACGAGTTTTGACGTCATAGGATACACTAAGTGGAATTTCTTCCGGACTATTTCACTTTTTTTTTCTGACTTGTTTTTTTTTTCATACGTTTTGGTTTTTAGAACGGAGTGTGTGGCTTATTTTTCTTACAATTTGAATTTAGTATGGTCAAGATTTTTTGTTCGTATAAGAAAAATAAAAACAGGTTTTCGATTTAAGGTAAAAGAGTTTTGTGTGCTTGAGATTTTTGGCACATGTTAATTACAATCGGAATTGATTAACCTTCAGAATAATATAGCTTGTAATATTATTATAGATAGTAGATAGATACTAGATGGTTCGATTTGAAAGACACGAACAAACATGATCGAAATACAGATAATGAAAATTTATTATAGTTGCATTTTTTTTTTCTCGGAAACTTGATCAGATATAATCAAATTTTATTAATTATTATATTGAATTAGTTTTTATATCTTGCATAAAATTTTTGAAATTATTCGGTGCAGAAACGTTAGCTTATAGTTTTATGCATGAAAATAAAAGTTAGATTTCTCTGTGTCATGTTTAGTTTTAATTTGTAATTGTTATCCGTGTTGTTTCGTGGTGCACTACCGCAGCATGGAAACTTTCATTCCATAAATATACATTCGAGATTATTTATTAAATTTACTAAGAGAATCGAGAATCCCTTCAGATGAAACTATTCCACTGCAGTTCAAACTAGAGTTTGATAAAGGTCTCAGTAGCGGCCAAAATGTCACGCGTAATAAATCAAAAAGTGTAAAATCTGAAAATCTTTCGTGTCATCCACAACAGGCAGGTAAAACATGGTTTGATGACGATTTGACTCATTTGAAAAATTTAAAAAAATTATGGAAGTCGTACTGTCTATCGCGAACCGATTCGGACTAATTTTTTACTTTGAGCTACGCGATCAGTCTACTGCTGCATATAATAATTACGGCAGTAAAATCAAGCGTTCAATCAAGGATAAGCGTAAGGAATTCTGAAATTTTGTGAATTCTAAAGGGTGGTTATTCCGCTTCTGTGTCCTTTCACGGTGTAGTCAGTGATGAGTTATAAGCAACTTTTTTGCTGACCATTTTCGTACTGCTTTCACTGCCTCGAATCGTATTATTAGTATTAAGGACTTCTACTACATATCGAATTTCCCTTCTACCTCGTTAGAGATGAAAGATCTTCATATTGATGACGCGACCATTTTAAGGTTTATTTCAAGCATCGCGGATAATTTTTGTAGTGGTCCACATGGCATCCCTGCTGCC
The DNA here is from genome assembly GCA_963669355.1 of Chorisops tibialis. Taxonomy (NCBI): domain Eukaryota; kingdom Metazoa; phylum Arthropoda; class Insecta; order Diptera; family Stratiomyidae; genus Chorisops; species Chorisops tibialis. Next base: position 9,944,369 of record OY770262.1, on the reverse strand, counting down.
GTACTAAATCGTGTTAGCACTTCTTTTAGTTTTACCTTTATGCCACATATTTAACGCTTCTCGCAGATCGGGAATATTTCCTAGGTTGTGGAAATACTCTACTATTAGACCATTGCTCAAGAAAGGTTAAGAAGTTGATGTGTGCAACTATAGACCTATTGCTAATCTTTCTTGCACTCCTAAGTCGTTCAAGGCTGTTGTTTGTAATATAATGAATTTTCATTTTAAGCCAATCATTTGTCCAGTACAACACGGGCTTACTAAAGGTACCTCGACCACAATAAATCGAATGAAAATTTGCAATTTTACTATTCCAGGGATTGAAGGCGGTAAGCAGGTTAACTGCATTTATACCGACCTTAGCAAAGCTTTTGATAAAGTGGACCACGCTACTCCTGCTTACAAGCTATACGCACTTAGATTTCCTTGTACTTTCATAGATTGGATTATACCTGACCTATTTAAACGTATACGAAATGTGATTTTTTGAGGAGCTCATTCCTCTGCTATAACAAAGACATCTGGTTTACCATAGGGTAGCCATCTCGGACCACTGTTATTTGTTTTATTTATTAATGAATAGATTCCGGCGTCCCTGAAGGCTCTGTTTTATCTCCAACTCTTTTCTTAGTTTTCTTCAACAAACTTTTGTCGTCCAATCTCAATCCAACCCATAGCTTTGACAGTACTTTAGATAAAATAAATAAATAAAATAAAATAGCCTTTATTTCGCCAAATCACTTTACACAATGCTTCTATAATATTCACTATCTTTTAAATTCAATACTGTTTATTATAATTTAGAATTATTATTCATTGGTATATTAATTTTATTTGAACATACATTTATCTTTTTTTTCAATTTGTTGTATGGCGTGTCCTTTATTGGACGAAGGCCTCCCCCATCGTCTTCCACTTATCTCTGTCGCGGCCCAATCTCATCCACGTCCTACCGGCTAGCCGCCTTATATCGCCATCCCATCGTGATTTCGGTCTTCCTCTTGGCCTGTTTTCAACTCGTGGATACCATTCGGTCACTAACTTTGTTCATCTATTGTTTGTGCACCTTGCGATGTGACCCGCCCACTTCCATTTCAAAGATCTTGCTCTTCTCTTGCAGCTTATGATCCCGGTTCGTTTCCTAATGGTGAGATTTCTTTGTCTATGCGATCGATTCATGCCCAGCATTGCTCTTTCCATAGCACGTTGGCAGACTTCGAGCTTTTCGGTGTTGAAAGTCGTTAATGCCCATGATTGTGAAACATATGTTAGTGCGGGAAGAATACAGCTGTCATGAAGTTTTCGTTTCAAACTGACAGGTAGTTCACTTTTCATAACGTCCTTTAAGGACCAAAACCGCTTCCATGCCGAAGAGATACGTCTGTTAACATCCTTCGTTGTATTATCTCGCATGGAGATTCAAATTCCTGTTAAGACCCCCTATAGGGGCATAGGACAGAAACAACTCTCTTCCACAAGACGCGATCCTGAGCATCGGTCTTAAGCTGTTGCTAGGACTTGTTTATTCTTCTGGCCTCCTGCTCAACTGCTCGCTTCCATGTGTCACATGGTCGACCAATCCGACGTCTTCCTTGAGGGTTATAATCCAGAGCCTGTTTGGCAATGTTTTGCTCTGGTTTCCTCAAAGTATGACCGATCCACCACCACTTCCGCCTTTGAATCTCAATACCAGTTATACTCCAAAGTTCGTCGTTGAAGATCACTTCTGACCAGAATATTCCTAAAATGCGTCGGAGTTTGTAGTTTCTTGGTAAGTCGAACGGTCACTTTCCACGTAGTACAACCATATAACAACACGGATTTGCGTCAAAAACTCGCAGCTTCGTGCGAAGGGAGATCTCTCTTAACCTCCAGAAAGAGGAAAGGATACCGAAGGCCTGACGAGCTTTATTTAGCCGAGCCTCAACATCCTTTTCGGCTCCGCCGTCCATGCTGACAATGCTTGGAGATTACACGACCTAAATACACGTATTCGTCGACGTATTCAATTGCTTTCCCATTTAATAAAATAGAATGCTTTTTCGCGTTGGTCAAGTGTTTTCGTAACGTTTGTTAGAAGACCAGCATTTTCACTTTCAGCAGCTAAGTTTTGAATCATATGTTGAAGTTCGTAGTGATTTTCGGCAAAGAGAACGATATCATCTGCAAACCGAAGATGCGTTAGTCTGTCCCCATCTATTCGGAGTCCAAGTGAGTCCCAATCTAGTTTTCGAAAAATGCTTTCAAGGATAACTGTGAAGAGCTTCGGTGATATTGGATCTCCCTGACGGATTCCCCTCTTCAGGTCAAACTTCGGACCAATGGTTTCCAATTTTACCCTTGCTGTACTGTGCATGTAAATTTATTTTAGGATGGATACGTAACTGTTTTCTACGCCCTGTTCCTCTAGAGCTTTCCATCTCATTGTGCTTAACTGTATCAAAACCTTTCGTGTAGTCAATAAATGCAATATAAACTTTTTTGTTAAATTCCGTATATTTTTCTCTAACTTGCAGGAGTGTGTGAATGTGATCCATAGTCGAATACGTTCTCCTGAAACCTGCTTGTTCTCGTGGTTGATTTGCGTCGAGTACATTAGATATTCTGGTTAGGACTACCTTTGAGAATATTTTGTAAAAATTCGCCATCAGACTAATAGGTCTGTAGTTCGCAATATCATTTCTGTCCCCTTTTTTGTGAAGGAGGATGATATTGGACTTTGTCCATTGCTGTGGTATCGATCTTGGTTAAAGATTCCTGTCAAAAATTCTAGAATTGATGGTGTAGCTACTTTTATAATTTCATTAGTGATGCGGTCGTCTCCTGGGCTCTTATCTGCTTTTTGTGTGTTGATCGCTTTCTATACATCAGCGTTGAGAACACTTGGGACTAAATATTCTTTCTGAGTACTCGTGCATCGTGGCTTCTCTTTAATTTGTGCACTGTTGTCTGAGTATAAATCCAGGTAAAACGAAGTTGCATTTGCGAGTATGTCCTTTCTGTTAAATAATTGTATGCCGTTATGTCTTTGCAAGTTTGATATCCATTCCTTTCCTATCTGCATTTCCTTCCTGGCCTTTTTGATTGCTCCTGTGCTAGTAATATATTTTTCTAAAATTTTCATGTTCATGTAATCTCTAGTTACACTTTTCTTTATCCTCTTGTTAATTTCCGATTTAACTTTCCTTTCGCTACCTATATGTATTCTTTTCTCCTTGTCCTTTTGTGAGGACAAGCGATCGATAAAATGGTTTTTTCAAGAAAATTTTATGAAGCTTGCGCGCTGCAGTTTTGATTGCTATTTTTAAACATCGCTAACTCCTCAGTAATTTTAGCGTTAAACTCTGCGTGCTTTTCAGCTGGTAAGGATCGTAATGGACAGTGGTATTTTTTTCTACTTTTCCTAGGTAACGTACTTTAGATAACACCTGAAATGAATTTAACTCTGTTGCGGAATCACACACCATTCGCCGAACTCAGATCTTAATCCTAGTATAAGGCAGGAAAAATAGAGTAGATTCCAACGCCTCCTAAACACAGGCCTGTCATCTATCCCTCAAACGTGATGTTCCAGTGTTATCCCAAAATATGACCTTTGGTGGCGCACAACTTTTTTTTTTAATGACCGCCTGGATTGGGCTCAGCACATCTTTGATGTTGCCCTCGACGTCTCTAAGCGTCTAGGTGTTCTCCGAAAGTGCAAAAAGTATTTCACGCCGAACGACCTTGCAACCATATATGTATAAGGCATACATTATACCACGTTTAGAGTACGATTCGAATGTTTGGGCTGGGGCTACCAAATCACACTTCCCGTAGCTCGACCGTATTTAAAAACATGTGTTCCGACTGATTGGAGACGAGACCATCACGTCTTCTATCGATTCTCTCGAGCATCACAGAAATTTCGGAGTACTCAGCATTTACTATCGCTACTTCTATGGTAAATGCAGTGTGGAACTAAGCGCACTCATTCCTACACTCCATATTTTCTCCGAGATACTCATCAAACTGAACGCGCAAACGAGTACACCGTTAAGCTCTTACCTTCTTGTACAGTGAAATATAGGCAGTCATTCATTTCCGGAACATCAGGACTGCGGAACTCATTACCAGCCAAAATGTTTCCGAACAAATACAACATCCAGTGCTTCAAAAGCAATGCCACTTTCGGCTTTCTCCACCCAAATTAAATTTACCCAACTTTAGTTTTTTTTTTCAAATTCTATACCAGCACAGCTGTGCATAGCATTATAGGGTGACCCCTTAAGTTGTTTGGGTTCCTTAAAAAAATGACAAATCCTTTTAAGACAATCAAGACTGCTCTCCAAACTCATGGTAGGTGCTGAGGAGGGCAGAAAATTCTTGTTTTTAGTCGTTTTCTACGCAGTGGCTCTTCATTGGTACGTAGCCCATCACTGGTACACTTAGCTTATGTGTATATTTTTCTATTACGATATTCACTACAGCATGAAACTCAACCAGCCGGAAATGGGCGCTGTAGTCGGCTCTGGACATCAAGATCAAACTCCATTAAAAATGGTTTGTGTCTTGTATAAAGGCACTCTAGCCCAATGGGTTGGGTGGGTTTCGAAAAGTCTACTGGAAACGGACTATAATATCAAATTTTTTTTTTTTAATTTCTGTTAAGACATCCTATAGGGACACAGGACAGAAACAACTCTCTTCCACAAGGCGCGATCCTGAGCATCGGCCTTAAGCCAGGACTTGATTATTCCTCTGGCCTCTTGCTCAACTGCTCGCTTCCATATGCTACATGGTCGACCAACCCGACTTATTCCTTGAGGATTATAGTCCAGAGCCTGTTTGGCGATGTTTCGCTCTGGTTTCCTCAAAGTGTGACCGATCCATTGCCACTTCCGCCTTTGAATCTCAATGCCTATTTTAGTCTATCCAGTTGTACTCCAAAGTTTGTCGTTGGAGATCACTTCTGGCCAGAATATTACTAAAATGCGTCGGAGGCATTGGTTCATGAAATTTGTATTTTCTCGGTAAGTCGAACGATCACTTCCTGCGTAGTGCAATCATATAACAACGCGGGTTTGACGCATGTATCAAAGCTCACAGCTTCATGCGAAGGGAGATCTCTCTTAATTTCCAGAAAGGGGAAATGATACCGAAGTCCTAACGAGCTTTATTTAGATGAGCCTCAATATCCTTTTCGGCCCCGCCATCCATGCTGGCAATGCTTCCGAGATAACGAAAATCTTGCACCTCTTCAACATCTTGTCCATTAAGAACAATCGGTGTGCTTGCGTTCAAACCCATGCGGAACAATTATCCATTACTACAGAATCTTTTACTACTACAATAGGCTCTTCTATCTGCCATCTAAATAAAACAAAAGGCCAAACAGGTGTAAATAGCATATTACCGAAATTTTCACTTGACTAATTCATCATCATCACGTCGTCTTTTTATTCGCCGATACTTTCTTTAAGTAGGCGAAAAAAAAAATTGGGTCAAAACCCAAGACAAATTGCTACGATCAAAACGAAAATTCAACTCTCATAAAAATCAGTTTCCAGCAACACACAAACACAGAAGCATCGCTCCGTCGGATTCCAAAGTGCTTCCTGTTTATACACCTGAATTGGATCCGGATACACATATTCAAAAAATGCTAATTAGCCTGACAAAACAATGCGCTACAAATGAGTCTCGCGTTCGCTAGGTCTCCTTTATTTTAAACGAGTCTCAAAGAAAAGAATTAAATTTAAAAAAAAAAAAGATCCAATCCAGGTGAATAGCGAGCCAGCCGCATCGCAAAATTAAACTAAGAAACTCCCACACAACGAAAAAAAAAAAGTAAGATAAGGGATCTTTACGATGCGGATCAGTTTTGTCTCACGATCATTGTTGTAAAGTTGTGCGAGAATTGTTTGAAAATTTTTAACCGAAAATCGTGCCCTCGCGCTCGAATCCACAGCAGCGGCGCAGCACTATAAAAATGGATCTATAAAGATCTGATGACGTTGATGATGATGGCCGTTTCTTTTTATAGCATACCTGACTATCTGCGGTTTAGATAAGAAGCTCTGGAAATGCTCTGCAATTAATTAATTATGTTTCTTTCTTCTTTTTTTTTTGAATTTTTGTGGTGCAATTTAATTTCCTTTTTGGCATGATACGACAGGTGATTTGTGACAAGTTAACAGAAATTGTAAATATGATTTTGTCGAATGAAAATGAAATCGTCTGTCCTGATTATTTTCAATTAATTGTTTTTTCGATATAATCATGTTTTCTCTTTAAGATTTTAAAATATTTGAATGACGTAAATGTCAAAATAAAAGTAATGAGTGGACAAAAGTTTCTTTTTTTTTTGTAGTTGTTAATGATGCATTCAGAAAAGTCATAAAGCTACACCGATAGTGATAGTCCCGGTGAGATGACTGTGAAGTTTGTAGGATAACTCTACACATGTGTGAAGTTGGTTAGCAATTTTGCGTTTAAGCAATACTGGGTAGACTTCGGAAAAAAAAGAGAACAGTATCAAGTTACACCAAGGAGGACTTACAATAAGGAGAAACTATGTGCATGCTTTGCCTTGTAAGAAAATGGGAATGAAATATTTTCCTCCATTACTGGACACATGTTCGAAATTTCACTATCTTTATCTGGTACACTTAAGCCGATTGCAACTAACTCTGTCTCGCGTTAAATTGTCCAAAACAATTGTCAAATTTTCGAAAGAATGGTTTCGCTATCCTTTTCTGGCATACTTAAGCCCAGTTCAACTATCTCTGTCCCACGTTAAATTGTACGGTGCTAAAGTGATTAGCTTAGACACGAACCAAAAACTAATAAAAATTGAAAAAACTCAAGATTTCAAAAATAAAACAACAAACTCCATTGCACTGAAATTTTTTTTATTGCTGACTGAAGATTAGTAACCAAGAGAGAATACAAATTATGGTATTTTTTTGTAAAAGTTTGAAGCCATGTTAAGTTTGGACATAATTTTCAAAAATTTCCGAACCAAAAAGTATTCCAACATGAGACAGCATATCAGGCACTCCATTTTATATATTTTCCTTGGGTTACACATGCCAAACCGAAATAAAAAGAACAAAATTCACTATTACTCAAATGCACGGATTTACATATAACATTGAAAACAAATTCGTTTGGAATAAACTTTTCTGCGCACCTATTATTTTGGCATAGCAAATAAATATTCTAAGAAATTCTATTATTCGCGAAAATTGCTTATAAACAAATTTTCGGAGCTCTTTTTATTTTACTTTATTATTTTAAAAAGTATTGCGATCGACTCGAAAAAAAATTGCTTCCCTGAAATTTTGTTTTTTCGCGTTTCATGACTAAAATAGCCAAAAGCTGTCTGTACGCCGTACGTATACGCTTAGCGCACATCAACTTGCAAACTATTGAAGATAGAAATCTAATTTTTGGGTGAATTGTAGGACACCATTTTCTGGTGTAAGGGCTAAAGAGAAGGCTGGGAGAGCGCTAAAACCGAAAATTAAGATTTCAAATATCTCGACCATGGTACTAGCTAAGAAGCTGAATCAACACATATAACGAGGGGTATGTGGGACAAACTTTAAAAATAATTAAATTTTTGAATCCCCCATTTTAGACCCCAACGAAAAGAGGGGGGCGCAAGGAGGCTAAACAAGGCCGATTTTTCTTAATGATTATATCTTTGCAATATTTTGGCATAAAAAAAAACATATTTTGAGATCATTAAGTTGGCATACAGATCCACAACTTAGTGGGAGGCTAATTATTGTAAAGAGTGGTGGGGAGAGGGGGAGGGGGTCAGGGGGCAATGAAAACTCTTAGAAATGAATATTTCGACTATCTCTTAAGCTATGTAATTGGAACTTGGAATATATATGTATATATTAAGCTATACTAGCAAAATACAAAAAAATATATAAAATGTGGTTATAAGTGTGGGGAGAAATTAGGAGCATTTCAAAAATGATGCACTTTCAAAATTTCAAACCGTTACATATCAAAATTGAGTAAAGTTATCAAATTGAAATTTTGTAAAATTTTAGATATCCATTTTGTTTAATTTCAGTAAAATGTTTAAGTTGCGAGGTGTAAGGGGAGGGGCATTGTAAGCACAAATATCGAAAATTTGGAGTGCTTTTTTTAGGGCTCTGGCGAAAGATACAAAGTTTAAATTCTGCATTTGATTACATCTATTTGATATACACAGAAAAAAAAAATTAGTTCTACAATTGTTATGGACCGAAGGAGAGGGGAGGGGGGGGTCTAATGTGAACAAGGTGTTGCATGTGCAATGAAAAAAACACAAAAATTGAAAATTTTTGAATGATATTTAAGGCTAGAAAGGTAAAAATTTGCAAAATGGATTTTAAAAACATAACAGGACTAAGAGAAGAGAAATTTTTTATTTTCAGAAATTTCGTAGAGAAAGTGGTAGAGGGGGTGACGGCATTGAACTTTTTTTACATCACTCTAAGGTTGCTATCAAAATGTTTTATACAAAATTTAGAATTCAAAAATTTAATACGTACTGAGAAAATTAGTGTATTGGATTTAATGAAGCTGTGCAGTTTGTATGGGAGCTGGTAGAAGGAGTCTGAAGTTTTTCATGACTTTTTTAGAAATAACTGTGAACATCATTTAATTGACATATTTTAAATTGCAGAACAGTAGCATTCATACTTTTCTGGAAAATCAACTTTTTGTAAAGTTGTTGAATTGTGTCAAATTCTATGGGAGGGGTTAGAGGGAGTGAAGCTAATCATCTAATTTTTTTGGTCTGACTAATAATTCTAAATAAATGTTCAGTGTACAATTTCAAATCGATAAATTGTATACGCACTGAGTAAATTGGTTTAGAGGATTTCATGAAAAAGTGGAGTTTGTATGGGAGGGGGTAGAAGGATGGGAAGGACACAAATAATTATTATACAGTAGAATGGAATCATCATAAAACTATTATGTTCCAAATTTCAGATCAATAGCATTTATATTGATATTATTATTATCTAAGAAGATATGAATTTCCAGGTTGGCTCTGACTATATTGACTAGAACGCATCATAGATAAGTATGATGAACCTTGGGTGGTCGCGCCATGCCTTGGATTTTGAGTCAAATTATTTGTGGAGTTTTATAGTACTCAGCGAGTTCTCGCCGGACGAACCCTTTCTTCATAGAAGAGTCATCATAAAACATATTGAGTCTCCCCTGTTGTTGTTACTCAGAGTCAAATCGATCATTTGGCCATAAGTCACCGTTGGAGAAGATGTTTTCTCGATGTGCGAACGATGCGTGGTGCTGAAGTGGGGAACGATCAACCAAAATCCCAACAAGAGCTAAGGAATCTGTTTGGTATGTGCAAAGCGTGTTAAGTAAAGAATTTACAGCTTAAGAAGATTATTAAACGCGACCAGTGAAGAGTTATTGAAGATCTGGCTAATAAGGCGGAATCTTCAGTTTACCTTGGGGATATGGATTCGCTACTTAAGATTATGAAACAGTTAACCAACAGGAATTTCAGCGCCAATCACCTGCTGAGAGATATCAACGGAACCTTCATTAATATGAGTAAATACCAGTTATGTTATTGTCAGAACAAGATATTCCAGAAACAGAAAATTGCCAATATCCTACCTCAACAATCCACTTTTATGACGATCCGCCAGATAAGGAAGAAATAGTTTCTGCCATTCGGTCATTGGTAATAAAAAAACGTCCAGATACAGATGAACTACCAACCGAACTCCTCAAAGCGTACCCGGAAACAACAATCGATACACTTCTCCCACTCTTTACTCCCCTCGTTTTACTCTGGGCGAACAGAAACCATTTACTGAGTATACAGACTTTCATGAAGTGGAATACACCGTTTGTCCATTTTATTTCGAATAATTTTTCACCGCCAGTAGCAATTGAAAATTCATGCTTAAATCCCACTGTCTGGAGTGCTAATCGAACCCACTACGCCACGGAAGCCTCTCCTGAAAAGAATTACTGATGTCGTAGAGAGCAGTCTGGAAGTTTATCAGGCTGGATTCCGTATGATCTGATCCGTGGATAACATTGGAGCAGTCCGCCGAAATGGGCTCGCCACTAGATGTCATGTTTTTGGAATTCGAAGAGACTTCCGACAGCATTAAGTGAATCTACATATGAAATGCAGTAGGTAGGAGAAGTTTTCAGATAAGATCATAACAATGAGCGAGATGGAAAAAAAAGTTTACTGTACCAGCAAATTTTTCATCTGAAATTCTTTCGAATAGTGAATAGTGTCTTTTGTATGGGAGGTGGTGGAAGGAGAACGGGAAGGTTTGTAATTCTTGTATATGACACAGAATATTGTATGCAAAATGTTTCGAGCTGGATGTAAAGTTTGTGACTTTCATAATTATCATTCATTTTTGGAAGAGGTGCAAGACTTTTGCTGTCTCGGAAGCATTGTCAGCATGGACGGCGGAGCCGAAAAGGATGTTGAGGCTCGGTTAAATAAAGCTCATCAGACCTTCGGTATCCTTTCCCCTTTCTGGAGGTTAAGAAAGATCTCCCTTCGCACGAAGCTGTTTTTGACGCATGCGTCTTGTTATATGGTTGTACTACATGGAAAGTGACCGTTCGACTTACCAAGAAACTACACACTTTCGTGAACCAATGCCTCCGACGCATTTTAGGAATAATCTGGCCAGAAGTGATCTCCAACGACGGACTTTGGAGTACAACTGGCCAGACTAAAATAGGTATTGAGATTCAAAGGCGGAAGTAGTGGTAGATTGGTCATACTTTGAGGAAACCAGAGCGAAACATCGCCAAACAGGCTCTGGATTATAATCCTCAAGGAAGACGACGGGTTGGTCGACCATGTAACATGGAAGCGCGCAGTTGAGCAGGAGGCCAGAGGAATAAACAAGTCCTGGCAACAGCTTAAGGCCGATGCTCAGGATCGCCCCTTGTGGAAGAGAGTTGTTTCTATTCTATGCCCCTATAGGGGGTCTTAACAGGAATTTGATTGATTGATTGATTGATAATTTTCAAGGAAATTGAATATTGTTTTTCTTAAATTTGGGGATTTGAATGGGACGAGGCAGAAGAAGTGGAAAGTTTTGAATGCTTATCAGTGTCCCTATTGGCGTCATTATCCGCATTCTGCACTATTAAGCCTTATTATTCGTAATGTTTCGGTCTCTGCTGAGACCTTTGTCATATTGTTTGATAAAGGTCTCAACAGAGACCAAAACGTCACTAATAATAAAGCTTAACAGTGTAGAGTCCGGAAATCTTTTCTTTCAATTCGAAATGCACTCTGAAAACATTCACCAAACCATTCTTTTTAACGTTTATAGGAATTATTAAGGAAAAATCTCTGACAAAATTTGAAATTAATGCTTTTTCTAGTTTTAATTGGAATCGACATAACACATTACCAGGATTATGCATTTGTATGGGAGGGGTAGATGGATTTCACGGATCAAAATAAAATTTTTGGCTTTTACGAAATTTACATTTTTATACTTTTGTCAACATTTTAAGATCATATCCTTGACAGTCCTAAAGAAAAATGATTTATTTGAAATTGTGAAATCTTGAGAAATTTGCTTAGGAGAGGGTAGAAGGAGTTAAGAAGTTCATAATTGGTTTTAATTATAATAAAATTAATTCTGGCAAAAATTCGTTCTTTTAGCTTTCATAGTTGCAATGAAAATCGAACAAATTCATTTTTGTAAATTTTCCATTTGAATGGAGGGAGTAGAAGGAGTCAAGGAATTGGATCAATATTTTTTGACGTAACTGATATTCACCATCGTTATACTTGAACATAATTTTGGAGAAAAATCAATTTGTCTAAATTTCGGAATTTCATAAAATTTGTTTCGTAGGTGGTAGAAGGAGGAGGTGATTTAGTCCTTTCACAAACTCAAATTTTCTTTTTTGCTAAAAATTACATAAGACAAATTTCAGGTAGATAGCTCAAAGCTATCGAGAGTTATGTTGAAGACAGACGGATAGACAGACGGACGGCCACTCAGAATCGAGGTTTTTGAGCGACAATAGATATTTCTGTAGCCAACTCTGTGCGAAAATTATTTTTTAACATTACAGACGATGTTAAGGCAAAAACAATATACTCTCAGATTTCATCTAGGGTATACACATTCAACGAAAATTCAAGATGTAGCGTTTAGCATAGAGTAGAGCTTTCCAAGAGATTCAAAGGCGAACAGGTGTCAGACAAGGATATCTTGAAAGCTGCACTGGAAGATGTGGAAGATAAGATCCACTGCAGATCTTTAACTGACTATTTAATATCTTAAGTCACCTTAATGATGCTGATGACGTGTTATTATTTGTACATAGCCGTACGAAGATAGAGTCAAATGTTCGCTCTTCTTCTACAATGGCGCTACAGCCCAAATGGGGCCTTGCCCTTCTGATATTCAGGTTCCTTAACATTTTTTATTGTGTATTGTGGAAGGGTTGTTGGCCCTTCGCACAATCTATCTACGAATTTTTTATTTTCGTAGATTGAGGTGACCAATGTATATCCAAGCAGGCAATGTGCTGGAATTATATATTACGTCGACCGGGATTTGAAGTCACGACTTTCGCATTACAAGACCAACATGCTACCCACTAGGCTACACCTTAGCTCAAATGTTTGCTCGTTGCACTCGAAATACAAAGAGTCAAAATAAATCTGCGTAAGACCACTTACATGGGTGTTTAAGTTCGAACACAAGCGCACCGATTATTATTATTAGATGTGAAAGAGATGGAAGATTTTTGTTGTCTCGGCAGCATTGTCAGCATGGCGGAAAAGGATATTGAGACTCTTGTAAATAATGATCGTCAAGTCTTCAATATCCTTTCCTCCTTTTAGAGATTGCACGTAACTGCGAATATTTGACGCATGCGTTAAATCTGTGGTGTTAGATGGTTGTACTAGATGACCGTTCGACTAACCAAGAAACTGCGAACATTCGTGAACCAATGCCTCCGACGCTTTTCATGAATATTGTTGCCAAATGTGATCTCCAACGACGAACTTTGGAGTACAACTGGACAGACTAAAATAGGCACTGAGATTCAAAGGCGGAAATGGCAGTGGATTGGTTATACTTTAAGAAAACCAGAGCAAAAAATTGCAAGACAAACTCTGGACTAGAAACCTCAAGAAAGATGTCGGGTTGGTCAACAATATAGCTAGCACTTGAGGAGGAGTCTAGAGAAATATTCAAAATCTGGCGACAACTAATGGCCGATCTTCGGGATCGCGCCTTGTGGAAGAGAACTTTTTCTGTCCTATGGCCCTGCAGGGGTTTCTTAGCAGAAAATCGATTGACTGATTGACTACCGTGGGTATATCGTGGCGACCTCAATCTACAGAAGTGAAAATTTGTAGATAGAGGGTTGTGCAAAGGGCTAATAACCCTTTGATAATAACAAATAAATGTTAAGGATTTGATAAGTCCCTGGCCCAAATGACAAAACGTGGTTTCACGAAAAAGTTTTTGCTATCGCTAGGTAGATGGCACTTTCGAACGGTCTCATGAATTTTTTCAGGTTTCTGTAGTTAACAGTTTGTTTTTGGCAGTTGGTTTTTGGTTTGAAGAAAAAGAAGATCTTGTTCCACCACGACAACGCCCCTGTCCACACCTGCGCGGTTTCCATGTCCAAATTACACGATTTGCGGTATGAGATCGTTGACCACCCACCTTGTTCGCCCGACTTGGCCCCATGTGACTTTTTTTTGTTCCCCAAATTGAAAACTCACCTCGGTGGACAAAAATTTTCATCGAACCAAGAGGTGAAAGACGCCGTTTCCCAATTTTTTGCAGACTGTGACAAAAATTTCTTTTTGAACGGTATGATAGAACTTGAGAAACGTTGGACCAAATGTATTAACCTCCAGGGAGATTATGTTGAAAAATAAAAAAAAAATTTCCGGAAAAAATGCTTTTTTCTTACTTGGGCCAGTGACTTATCAAACGACCCTCGTATATTACAACTATTGTCCCAGTTAAAACATTCATCATAAGAGTATTGAATCAGCTCAAAGATGCTTTTTGCGTTTCTTTCCCGGAGTGATTCTCATATTTTATCGTCGTAACATGATCCTCTAAAATTGGGAATTAATCGTCCAGAAATGTTGCTATAGAGCTCGATTAAAAACACTTTATATTTTCAGTTGAAATGGAGACAATGTTGAAACTAGCAAAAGCACTATCTACTTCATTACAAGGATAGCATAGTAAAAGTCGTAGACTCAATTACCGAAATATTTACGAAACCTAATCTAAATATCTCGCAATAAGGAAACACTTTCAAAGAATTAATAACACGCATTAAACACAACAAAGTAATCCTACTAAAGAAAAAATTACTTTATATCTCATTATCGGCTCATCTCATCTCGTAAATAAGCCCGAAATATACAAATCATCTACAAATACACAACAATCTTAAAGCAATAACGTTCAACATAAATCGCATCTTAAATGTTGTTGCTGTCGTTTTTTTTTATTCGATCTTTCAACAAACTAATACAAATAACTCATCATATCTGTCGGCACTATACGCGTGTACTATACTTAAACAAGTTGCAGAAAATGTGATAAATCGAAGTATTAAGTAAAGAAAAAAAAAATTGAAGATGAAGAAACAATTTTACAACTTTGCTAATGAGCGAACAACTGACCATAGAACAGAAGGTCAATAGCTTAAAACACGATTGCTTGCACATCGTTTATTTTACAATTTACACAAAAAGCATTCAGAATTAATATTAACCGGCTTATTTTCTTATTGTTATTAAAAAAAAATTTTTTTTCTTTTCAGGTAAGTTTCGACGCATTTTAAACGGATAAAGTCATCATTTTGTCATTTCATGCGGTTATAGATCAGGAATTAAATGTTGCAAAGGTAAAATTTTAAGAAATTCCTACTAGCTTCGAGTGTTCTTATTATTTTTAGGTATACTTAAATTCCTGTTAAGACCCCCTATAGGGGCATAGGACAGAAACAACTCTCTTCCACAAGGCGCGATCCTGCGCATCGGCTTTAAGCTGTTGCCAGGACTTGTTTATTCCCCTGGCCTCCTGCTCAACTGCTCGCTTCCATGTGTTACATGGTCGACCAACCCGACGTCTTCCTTGAGGGTTATAATCCAGAGCCTGTTTTGCGATGTTTTGCTCTGGTTTCCTCAAAGTATGACCGATCCACTGCCACTTTCGCCGTTGAATCTCAATACCTATTTTAGTCTGGCGAGTTGTACTCCAAAGTTCGTCGTTGGAGATCACTTCTGGCCAGAATATTCCTAAAATGCGTCGGAGGCATTGGTTTACGAAAGTCTGTAGTTTCTTGGTAAGTCGAACGGTCACTTTCCACGTAGTACAACCATATAACAACACGGATTTGACGCATGCGTCAAAAACTCGCAGCTTCGTGCGAAGGGAGATCTCTCTTAACCTCCAGAAAGGGGAAAGGATACCGAAGGCCTGACGAGCTTTATTTAGCCGAGCCTCAACATCCTTTTCGGCTCCGCCGTCCATGCTGACAATGCTTCCGAGATAGCAAAAATCTTGCACCTCTTCCACATCCTGTCCATTAAGAACAATCGGTGTGCTTGCGTTCGAACCCATGTGCATGTACTTGGTTTTGCGCACATTTATTTTCAGTCCCGCCTCTTTGCATTTAGAATGCAACGAGCGAACATTTGACTCTAAGTCCGAACGGGTATGTGCAAGCAAACACACGTCATCAGCATAATCAAGGTGACTTAAGATGTTAAATAGTCTCCATTGAAGACCTTTACCTTCCCCACCTTCCAGTGCAGCTTTCAAGATGTCATTTATTACCACCAGAAACAGGGCTGGTGATAATATGCAGCCTTGTCTGACACCCGTTCGCACAGGAAAGCTCTCGGACAGCTCTCCTCTATGCAAGACGCGACACCTTGCATCTTCGTAGGATTCTTTAATCATAGCTATGACCTTATCTGGAATACCTCTCCTACGCAAAGCATTCCATATGTAATCTCGCTTAACGCTGTCGAAAGCCTTCTCGAAGTCCACAAACATGAGATGTAGTGGCGAACCCATTTCGGCTGACTGCTCTAATATTATCCGTAGGGTATTTGTGTAGTCGGTACAAGACGACCCTTTACGGAATCCAGCCTGATAAACTTCGAGAGTGCTCTCGACGACATCAATAATCCTATTGAGAATTACCTTAGCCATAATTTTTGATACGGCAGTAAGTAGACATATACCACGCCAATTGCCACAATCCCGAAGGTCGCCCTTCTTCGGAATTTTCACAATGACACCCTCCTTCCATTCAGTCGGATATCTTCCATCATTCCACACCTTAGTGAAGAGTGGGAGGAGTATATCGGCTGTTATTTCCGGGTCCGCTTTGAGGAGTTCGGTTGGTAGTCCGTCTATACCTGGAGCTTTCCTTCCCGCCATTGACCGAATGGCGGAAACTATCTCTTCCTTATCTGGGGGATCGTCCCTAATAGAGGATTGTTGCGGTTGGATGTTTGGAAGTTGTTCTGTTTCCGGAATATCTTCATCTGACAAGATGTTTAAAATATCAGAGAAGTATTCCTTCCATCGTCGCAACTGGTGTTCACTCATATTAAGGAGAGTTCCGTTGACATCTCTCACCAGGTGGTTGGCGGTGAAATTCCTGTTCGTCAACTGTTTCATGATTTTAAATAGTGAACCCATATCCCCAAGGTAAGCCGCAGATTCTGCCTTGTTTGCCAGATCTTCAATGGTCTTTCTCTTGTCGCGTCTAACAGCCTTTTTAAGCTGTATATGAGCATCGCGGTAGTTCTGCCTCAAGTCGGGCGTTCGTTGGTTGACATCGGGTTGAGAGATGATTGCCAATTTGGCTTTTTTCCGATTGTCAACCTTGTCCCATGTGTCTTGTGACATCCAGGGTTTCTCACCGCTTTGCGCATATCCCACAGATTCTTCAGCACTAGTTAGAAAAGTTTTTCTGGTTGCCTCCCAATTGGCGTCCAGTGTGCGCATTTCATGTTCACCCAATGTGGATGACTTTTCGCGTAGAATGGTGGTGTATTCGAGTTTTTTGTTGGGATCTCTGAGTTTATCCACATTAAGCTTGCGCTTCATTTGAAGAATTTGTGGTCGTCGGATAGCTGCTGTACACAATCTCAAGCAGGCAACCATCAAGTTGTGATCGCTCCCCACGTCAGCTCCACGTTTCGCTCGCACATCGAGGAGACATCTTCTCCATCGGCGACTTATAGCCAAATGGTCGATCTGGTTCTGAGTAACACCGTCAGGGGAAACCCAAGATGTTTTATGATGACTCTTGTGTGGAAAAAGGGTCCCTCCGATGACCATTTGCCGGGTACTACAGAACTCCACAAATAATTCGCCGTTTTTGGGTCTCTTAATCCAAGGTCGTGAAGGGTCGACCCAAGGGTCACCATGCCTCCCCATGACGTGTTCTAGTCCAGTGTTGTCTGATCCAACCTGGGCGTTCATATCTCCCGAGATGATAATAATATCACCTCTTGGAACACGTTCGAAGGTGGCACTCAGTTGGCTATAAAACTCCTCTTTGTCACCAGATGTTGCGGTATAAGTTGGTGCGTAGCACTGCAGAATTGTGACGTTTCTGACACTGATCCTGAGCCTGACGACGATAATCCTATCCGAGATTGGTTCCCAGCTAATGAGACTGTTTCTCGCTCTCGGCGTAAGGACGAACGCCACGCCATTTCTAGCTTCATTTTCAGGGCCAATGTACAGAATAGTGTTTCCGCTAGGGGTTCGTTCTTCTCCTGATCCTGTCCACCTGACCTCGCTCAAGCCCAAGATTTGGATGTTATAGTGCTCCATTTCACGGTCGATCACTGATTGGCGGTGCAAGGACCGAGTAACCCCAGCTCTTCCCCCGTCATTCAATGTTCGAACGTTCCAGAAGCCAATCATAGTCCGTTTTCGAATGCCAAAAGTCGTTACCGTAGAATCAGTCCGTATCCGAGGCGATGTATCCGTTTCTCGTATCATTTAGGTCTTAAGATCACGGGTGATAAGCCCATGATCCAGTGAGTGTCCATTTGCCATTTTTAGGGCAAGCAGGACTGGCTGTGGGTGAATTCTACAGCCCCCATCCCAGAGGGGGATAGTTAGCTCAGGTCCGTGGAGTCGCTAACTCCAAAGATAGTTGCAGGAATTGGTAAAACCTCATACTACAACTACCCCCTTGCGGGTAAATTTTAGGTATAAGTGCTCCAAATTAGATCTGAGTTTAGGTACATTGTAATTTATCCAACGTATATAACTCTAAGAAATATAATTTGTATAGTACCGCACTCATGCGAATTTCCTTTTTAATCTTTTAAAACTCTCCTCACAAATCGAATTTATTGAAACTATCAAACCAAAAATTTCCATACAGCAGGAATTTTATCAAAATTTTCTCCTTTGTTCTACAGTCCCATACAAATTAGTAGATAGTTTTTAGCCTTTGTCACAGCAAACTATCTGAAAAAAATTCATACTGGACGATTTGGAATCAGTTTATAAAGGAGTTTTCCTTTTCGTCCATATTTCCAACGTAATTAATTGGCAAACATTCTGCTTTTGGCTTGTAGTCTTGACGATTTAGTGCGAGAGAAAAACAAGTGGTATTTATCCATTCCTTATCTATAATCAGTTTAGCTTTTGAAACCGATCAATATTTAGATTTATACGCCTGACTTGCTAGACTCGTAGACTGCACCTTATTCACTTGCGATCGAATTCTACGATAGCATTTAAATTGTGCGATTTTCTACTGCTGCCCAGTGTCCACCCTAAAAATTAAAAACTCGCTTGCAACTTAGTGTGCTTATTAAATTTCCTAAGCCGCGCACACTAACTAAACCACAACAACCTACCTAATAACTACTTGACCAATTGATAAAACAAAAATCTGTCCATAAATTAATTTGATTGCGCTAATTAATTCTCGGTTTGGTGTCTTGAAATCTTGACCGGTTGCGGTCATAGTATGCGTCTTGACCGTTTTTCTTTTCACGTCTTAATCTTTTCTATTTTTTTGTTTTTTTTTTTGTCAATTTTCTTGGAATGACCATACCACCTATTTTAATGTCTTACAAGTATTTTACTTTTGTTGCTTTTGATAATAACTCTCTGGTTTGTTGTTGTGTGGTTATGGTCCAGTATGGTCAAGCATCGGAGCAAAAATTATAAATAAAAATTTTTAATTGGCCGTTCAGGCTGATTTATGGCAGAATCCAAGCAAAGAGTATGCACGGTGCCATAATAGCGAACGGAATATATTTTACAAAAATAAAGTTATAAGAAAATGTTTGCATCAAGTTTAATGTGGAAGTGTAGTATGTAAGATTCGGTATTATGGAATGGAATTTTCTTTAATACTTGTTTCTGTTTTCTTTTTTTAGTGGGTGGTGAGTATGGTTTGTTGTTATTACCGTTTATTACAGTCCTGTTGAAATGCAATGCACGCAAAAAATTAATGTAATAATGCTAAAATATTGGAGCTTAAATTGATTTTTTCTTCTTGTTGTTGTTTTCATCAGAAATCTTTGATAACTTTGAGTTTATTTAAAGTTATTTAGTTCGTAATAAGATATTTATTGCGATAACTAAACGATTAATAATACTATGCCTGTGAAAGGTATTAATAATAATTATCATGAAAATTTATGTAATTTATAGCGGTGTTATTAATTCAATTCTATGTAATTAATGACATAGCAAACTTATAGAACTGCTGCACGAGTTCTTGGAAAATTGTCCATGATTTGAAAATTTATAGTTTTGTATGATTATGGTCGAAACTGATGTCAAGCTGTATATGAAATTATTTATCTGTGCTAATGTATTGACTCGTGAAGTTTCATCTAGATGTATATGAGCAAATAATTAATTTTACTTGTTGTTTTTCTCTGGGCTCTGGAGTGAAGCCGAGATAGGTATCTCTATAGGCATCTCAAAGATGGAATAGTTGCACCCATGAATTAATCCAGAGCATTTCAATTAAAATAAAGAAACCAAAAAAAGGAACTCAAATACGAAGATTATAATAAAATCCCGGAAACAATAATAAAAAATTTTGGCATTTAGAAATACAGAAAACCATTATAAATGCGTTTTCTAATATTGGCATTTTGCATGATAAGCAGTAAACGAATCAACACATCATTTTTTGACGTTAATGATATTCGCATCGAAAGAAAAGATTTCCGGATTCTACACTGTTACGCTTTATTATTCGTAACGTTTCGATCTCTGCTGAGACCGAAATCAAACTGATCGACAGTTACAAAGAACATTTATTTTATACAGAATGAGGTTAGTTGGGTGTGGGAAGGATAATTCGAGGTTAATTAGTATCAAATAATTAAATTAGTTAAGGATTTCTGGGTACGGATTTTGTTCTTACCAAATTTTAAGGCAGCTAGCCAGACTTCTGATAACTTGTATCCGGTGTCTTGGTTGAAGTTCGGTGGATGTTTAGAAATATCGATTGGTTCTCGTACTATTCGTTGGTTATATTGATTTGTCCTGGCCAGAATCTGCACATTGTCGAAATCGATTGTATGGTCTTCTGTCGTTGCATGCTCCGCGATTGCTGATGATTGTATTTGGTTTTTCCATGTGCATCGTTGATCCTTGTTTGGTCTCTGCGGCCCGTTTCTATCGGGTAAGTGCAATAGTTCATGCGGAGTTTGAGTGTAAAAGTCACACAGTGATAGACAAACAAAGTTCTTTATTCAATGAGTGATATGTTCTCCATCGTTTTCTATAATCTGTTTCCAACGTTCTGGCAGCATACAGATGCCCTGATCATAAAAACTGCGCGGTTTAGATTCGAAGAACGAAGACAAGACGTTTTTTAAAGCATCCAAAGGGTCAAGTTTTTTTCATTTAAATGATTTTGCAATAATTGGAATAAGTGATAATCAGATGGTGCGATATCAGGAGAATACGGTGGATGAGTTAGGATATCTCATTTCACGCTGTTCAGTTTGCGCAGCGTCTGTCTCGAAACGTGTGGTCTGGCATTGTCGCGATGAAAGACTACGCCCTTGCGATTTGACAAAATCGGACGTTTCTGTTTGATTTCTCGATTCAGATTGGTTAATTGGCGATAGTACTTACCCGAATCAATAGTTTGGCTAGCTGGGAGAAACTTAAAATAAATTATGCCCTTGCAATCCCACCAAACACAGAGCATCACGTTCATCGTGTGCAAACTGGCCTTTGCCATTGCGTCACCATGCTCACTTGCCAGTTTCCATGTGCTTTTGCGCTGAACATTGCTGTGCAGGACCCATTTCGCATCGCTCGTCATTAATCGATCCAAAACCGTCTCGTTTTTGAGCCGCCCGAGTAAAGAATCGGCAGCATAAAATCACTCGATTTTGATCAACATTAAGTGCTGTAGCAACTTCCTCTGTTGAAATTCGCGGATTATTCTGAACTAAAGTACGCACAACATCCTCATCTCTGTGTAAAAGTCGACCTGAGCGTGGCTCGTCTTCAAGGTTAAACTCTCCGCGGTGAAATTTCGCAAACCATTTTTCCACAGTTCGTTTAGCTGGTGCTTGCTCTCGATAAACCTCTTGAATGTTTTTTATGGCTGCTGCATCGTTTATTCTCTTCCGAAACTCGTAAAGCATAACATGCCGTAAATGCACCTTATCGACACTCATTTTGAAAGTAATCTTTCTCGAAGCAGTTTATATCTACACAAATTATTTTGTTTTAAATGAAAAGTGCACACGTCACCTCTCCAACGATCTGTTTTACGTAGATGGCAGTATTAATGACAACACTTTACGCCGCTTCTAACGCCATCTATTGCACCTCCGCACGAACTTTTGCACTCACCCAATACTATGTACACTTTATCGCATGAGCCGCAAGGTACCTTATATACTTCTTCAGTCACCAATGGTTTTTTGTCCTTCTGGTTTCCTAAAATTCCTCGGGTAGTAGTCGGTGTAGAGAATGTTGTCTTGATGTTGTATTTTCGGAGGAGAAAGAAAACTGGCTAAGGCTCTCGCTACTGAGTTACGCCCACTAGTTAGTAACTCATCGCGCACTATTAAAAATCCCGCTCATCTAGTAGAACTCTTCAGAAAATAAACTTGAAACCAACAGATATTTTAGTCAGCCTGGACGTTGAATCCCTGTTCAACAACATTCCGGAGAAATCCCGAAAATCTTTCCTATAGTTCGATAACATTCACAAAACTATTTCAAATTCATTTGAAAATATTTAGTGCAACATTTCGCATGCTTGTCGTCAGGAATTTTAGATGCTGAATTAATATTTGAGAATTAAAAGCATTGAGATTTTTTTTTTTTTCAATTTATAAAATCACTAAAATTCAACTTTTCTCAAAATCACTACAAAATATTGTTTTACATTGATAAAAAAAGATATGAAAATATTTGTTTTTAAATTAACTGTTCTACGAGGATAAATTTCAAAATACAATCGTAACATATTCTTTGGTTGATGCATGCTTTTACAATGTAGTTTTAGAATTAAACAAAAGCTTCCGGATTTCTTACTGCGCGGCAGTAGCGATGGGAAATTTGACTCATTTTATTGAGTCGACTCATTTCAACTCACTCACTTAATTGAGTCGATTTAAAAGAGTGCTTCAAAAGAGTCACAAAACTCTTAGAGACTGTTTTCTTTCTAAATGAGGCAAATTCATGGTAATTTTGTCTATAAATCAATATTCAGCCGTCAATCATTTTATTCATAAAAGAAAGAATTTCGATCGATATATTATTAAATAAATATATTGTTTTTGAAACAAAATTAGATACAAAAATAAAGGATTTTTCGTAATATATATAGATAGATATTTACAACTCATAAGCTAAAGACTTTCTATAACTAGCTATTAATTATTTGCGGAAAATTTGGCTTACTTAACTATGATATAAAAAAAAAATATAAATTTTTGTGAATCTACTGGAATTGGCTTGCTAAAATAAGTCACAATGGAGCTCAACAGTCCCGGCCGAGCACTGGTGCTTCTAAAAGTAGAAATATTTTTTAAAGAAGTAGCTGCACTAGTACCACCTCTAGATGAAGTGGCATTAAGGTGTAAGCTAGATGCTGCAAAAACAACACTTTCAGCAGCCATTTGAAGAGGATGAGCTAAATGGCGTTTCGCTACTAGCTCCAAGAGATGCCGTTCCAACAGTTCCAGTTGGTGAAATTCTTGAATGTCCAACTCCGAGATGCTTTGTTTTGAGATACCTCGACAAATTGAATACTGCTCCGCCTTTCATAAAAAGAGCTGCCAAGCAGAGAACGTATTTCGCTTTTTCATTTGAAGATATGTAATGAAAAATAGTTCCAAGTCACACTAGTTTTCCTAGTGCTGGCCTTATCCATTTTCATATTGAAAACTTTCATTATTTTCTTTTGTGATAATACTACAATATATTGTACCGTCGAAAAAACATTATCACAACTTAAAATTGTAATAACATAAATTTACAAACTTTCAAAAATTCCAAATATACGTTTTCGAATACTACGTTTAATAGCTATCGATCTTAAAACAATAATTTAGAAAGATTGCGATTTACAAACACAAAACAAACGTATAATTACTTAGCAAATTAATGAACGCGTCAAACAATTAAGCAAACGAGTTTTCCAAATCATCCCAAAAAAAACCATGGAATTACACGGCCCCTCATCAAAAGTCTTCCTTTGCATGTGTCCAAAGCACCCACAGCAAAGCCACAATTCGATGTCGGCGACTCACAACATAAACCACACATACCGCTCGTACTAATCGGCAACTGTGTAGCAGTGCAATCGCACATCGCACACTTCCCGTGCCATACGCAAACGCATCATTGAGTTGGTGTAGTGAGGTGAACAATTTATGTAATCTAACTCTTTTCAAGTGAGTCGCAACAGTCGCCTCAGTGAACTAACTGGTACATTTCGAGTGGCTCACTCCTGAGTTGCCCATCTCTAGTTCGCAGCGTTGAATTCACATATTTTCAATAGGAAAGAAGGGATGGGGTGTTGGTGAGCCTAATGAAGCTAAATGGAATCATACATTTTTATCAAATATTGTTTCTTTGCCAAATAAAATCAGACTAATAATTGAATTTAAAAAAAAAAATATTGACAATGGTATTGAGTCAAAATTTTGAATATTTAAATCAGGCAAATACTGAATAATGAATTTTAATGCAATTTTCAATATCAGTCACATTTTTATGATGTACCTAAACTGGGAAATATTTCATGAATCAATCAATCAATTTCCTCTTAAGAGCCGCTATAGGAGCATAGGACCGAAATAGTTCTGTTCTACAAGGCGCGATCCTGATAATCGGTCCTTAGTTGTTGCCAGGTCTTGTTAATTCCTCTGGTCTCCTGCTCAACTGACTTCATCTTTGAGGATTATAATCCGGAACATGATTGAAGATGTTCTGCTCTGATTTCCTCAAATTGTGACCGATCCACTGCCATTTCCTCAGTGCCTATTTTAGTATGCTCAGTTTTACTCCAAAATTCCCCGTTGGAGACCACATCTAGCCAGAACATTCCTAAAATCATTACGGGTAGCTTTTCCAGAGGTCCAGACGACATCCCTGCTGCCGTATTAAGGCGTTGCAGTACCTCTCTGGTTCTGCCTTTATGCCATATATTTAACGCTTCTCTCAGATCGGGGATATTTCCTAGTTTGTGGAAATACTCCACCATCAGACCACATTGCTTAAGAAAGGTAAAAGAAGTGATGTGTGTAACTATCGTTCTATTGCTAATCTTTCTTGCATACCTAAGTCGTTCGAGGCTGTTGTTAGTGATATAATGAATTTTCATTGTAAATCAATCATTAGTCCAGCCCAACATGAGTGGACCTACCTTTGGGGTCGACCACAACAAATCTAATGGAATTTTCCAATTTCACTATTCCTGTGATTGAAGGCAGTAAGCAGGTTGACTGCATATATACCGACCTTACCAAAGCTTTTGATAAAGTTGACCATACTATTCTTGCTTACAAGCTATACGCACTTGGATTTCCTTTTACTTTCATAGATTGAATCAGATCTTACCTATCTAATCGTACCCAAAAAGTGATTTTTCGAGGTGTTTATTCCTCTGCTATACCCAACACATCTGGTGTGCCACAGGGGAGCCATATAGGACCACTGTTATTTATTTTATTTATTAACGACGTGAGTTCGATTATTTCCCATTCGGAAATTTTGCTCTATGCTGACGACGCGAAATTGTTTCGCGATATTTCGAATCAGACTTACTGCGCCTTGCTTAAAAGTGATTTGCAACGTTTTTTTGACTGGTGTACATTAAACTGTATGCCTTTGAATATTAGTAAATGTGCAAGTGTTTCATTCTTTAGGATTAAATCTCCCGTACATTTCGACTATGTCCTAGACGGTAGCACACTACAACAGACAGATAAGGTACTGGATCTAGCTGTATGTATATTTTATTTCCGCATTTACGTTCGACGATCATATTGACTACATAATCCGCAAGGCCAACTCCGTTTGGGGTTTCGTTAAAAGATGGTACAAGGACTTCAATGATCCTTATATAACTAAGACTTTATACTGTGCTTTTGTGCGCTCTATTCTAGAGTATGCTTGTCAGGTATGGGCTCCGTATTACGAGGAACATAAGAGTAGGATTGAGTCTGTACAGCGAAGATTCTTAAGGTTCGCTCTAAGGGACCTTTCCTGGTCTGATACGTTGCATCTTCCTCCTTACGAACAGCGTCTAAAACTCCTTTCTCTAGAGTCGCTTAAGAATAGACGGATTATCCTTAGGGCTGCTTTTGTATTTAAATTAATCTTAGGAGAAATTGATTCCCCATATTTGCTCGAAGCCATAGCTTTTAGTATTCCGTGTCGATCATTGAGAAACTATGTGCCACTCCACATTTCTCATCATCGCACCAACTACGGACAAAACGAACCAATCGCATCTCTTTCGCGTATTTTCAACAATAATTACTACCGAATTGACTATAATTTAGCTAGCATGCAGTTAAAGTCAGCTTTATGCGATAAATAATTTGTGATTGTTGATTGTTTTAAATTGGATACTCGTATGATGTATTTTTACGTACTTTTTTGTAACAATATTTTGTAAGTAATCATTGTTTTGATGAATTTTGAAATAAATAAATAAATAAAATGGATCGGAGGCATTGGTTAATATATAGAATAAGAAGACTTAGCGAGTTTCAGGTTAAGCATAACAATAAATTATGTAACAGTTGTTGATGAGCAGAAATTGAGACAATGTCATCGTGTATATCCCCCCCCCCTCCTACCCTCCTACCCGCTCCGCACCCCTAGAACCAGAGAGATGTAAATGCCATTTTCATAGCATAAACATTTAATTTCACGAAATTTCGTAAGGGAAGTGAAAGTTAACGACATTGAACTAATTTTTTCTCATCACGCTAAAGTGGCAATCAAAATGTTTTGTACAAAATTTAGGATTCAAAAATTTTATTGGTACTGAGAAAATTAGTGTATTGGATTTAGTGAAATTGTGCAGTTTGTATGGGAGGTGGTAGAAGAAGGGGCGAGCTCTTAAAGGCTTTTTCAGAAATAACTATAAAGATCATGCTTTTGACATGTTTTAAATTGTAGATCAGTAACATTCATACTTTTTAGGAAAATCCACTTTTTGTAAAGTTGTGAAATTGTGTCAGATTGC
Source organism: Chorisops tibialis (assembly GCA_963669355.1). NCBI lineage: Eukaryota > Metazoa > Arthropoda > Insecta > Diptera > Stratiomyidae > Chorisops > Chorisops tibialis. Next base: position 9,917,603 of record OY770262.1, on the reverse strand, counting down.
ATGGGAGGGGGTAGAAGGAGTAATAATACTCATTAATTAGTAACTGCACAATTTCATCTCGATAAATTTTATACCCCTAAATAAATTAGTTTAGAGCATTTCATGAATAAGTACAATTTGTATGGGAGGTGGTGGAAGGAAGGAGGACTTAAGTAATTTTTATATAGTAGGCTGAAATCATCATAAAAGTAATACATTCCTATTTTCAGATCAATAACATTTATGCTTTTCGAGTAAATCCGGTTATTGTCGAATTTCGAAATTGCGTCATTTTGTATGGGAGGGGGTAGAAGGAGTAAAGTTAATCGTCTAATTTTTTTTTTTTTTGGTCTTACCAATAATTCTAAATAAGTTATTAATGCACAATTTAAGCTCGATAAATTTTATACGTACTGAGTAAAAAATTTCAGTTTGTATGAGAGGGGGTATAGGGAGAGGGAGGACGCAAATAATTTCTTATACGGTAGATTGAAATCATCATAAAAGTAATAGTTTCAATTTCAGATCAATAGGTTTTAAACTTTTTGAGCAATTCCTTTTTTTTGTCGAATTCCGTAATTGTGTCATTTTGTATGGGAGAGAGTAGGAGGGGTAGAGCGATTTGATCCATTCACGAGCTTAACCTTACTTTTTGATGATGTACACAAAATTCGAACTATATAGCTCAACGCGTTCTTAAGCTAGAGAGCGCTAAAATGGACATATGAAAGGACGAACAGACGGACGGACATCCTGTTTTGAGATTTTTGAGTGAGATATGAACTTTCTTATCATTCATTTTTTTTCCCGAGCCTTATTTCTTAGCGTTACAAATTTTAGAGCAAACTTATAATACTCTTAGATTTCATCTACAGTAGAAAAATAGCTATAATAAATTTTTTTTTGTTTCCATTTCAAAATTTTGCATTGCGTTAATTGTGGATAACCTTTAAATCTAAGTTTTACTGAGTTTATTATTATTACTAGCAAACGCCCGCGACTTCGTCCACGTAAAAATAGCAATAATAAGCAATTTTTGAGAGTGTAGTTAGTAATACATTATGTGGGATACATAATCTGCTTACTTCAATGGCTCTTTGAAGAAAATGGTTTGTATGTTGTTGGAATCAGAACCATAAATTATTAATAATGAAAACATGATACTCCCATTTTTATGGGACAGGCTCGTGATCAAATCAAACCCTCACAGGTTTCGAAATCATCTACGTGTAGAAAAGCGTTAAGAACAGGTGAATAATTGTAGCTGGTGTTATTTAAAAAAAAGAAATAAAATAACATTAAGCTTAAAAACATAACAGGACTACGATTGTGCGTAAAGTCCAATCATACGATACTATGTATAGATGAAATCGAAATTTTTGCGGTGTTAAGAAATTTTGTATAGGGAGTGGTAGAAGGGGTGACAGCATTGAACTAATTTGTTTCACATCATGTTAAAGTAGCTATAAAAAGGTTTTGTACCAAATTTAAGCTTCAAAAATTGAGTAGGTACTGAGAAACTTAGTGCATTGAATTTAATGAAATTGTGCAATTTGTATGGGAGGTGGTAGAAGGAGAGGGGGGTTTTTGGTGATTTTTCGAGAAACAACTACAACTATCATGCAATTGATATACTTTAAATTTCAGATCTGTATCATTCATACTTTTCAAGAAAATCGAATTATTGTATAGTCGTGGAATGTGTCTTATTGTATGGGAGGGGGAAGAAGGAGGGAAGCTACTCGGTTAAGTTTTTTCCCAATATTACTAATAATGCTAATTAAGGATTAAATCCAAATTTTCACCTCGATGAAATTTAAATGTACTGAGAAAATTCGTTTAGAGTATTTCATGAAAAAGTGCGGTTTATATGGGAGGTGGTGGAAGGAGAAGGGGGTTTCTGGTGATTTTTTGAAAAACAACTATAATCATCATGCAATTGATATATTTGAAATTTCAGATCAGTAACTTTCAGACTTTTCAAGAAAATCACATTCTTGCGAAGTCGTGGAACTGTGTCACATTGTATGGGAGGGGGTAGAAGGAGTGAAGCTAATCGGTTAATTTTTTCCCGATATTAATAATAATGTTAATTAAGGATTTCATACAACATTTTAGCTCGATGGAAGTTACACGTACTGAGAAATTTGGTGTAAAATAATTCATGAAATAGTGTAGTTTGTATGGGAGGTGGTGAAAGGAGTGAGGAAACTCAAATAATTTGTAAACCAAAAGACTGTATTTATAATAGAAATAATATATACCAAATTTCAAATTAATAGCTTTTATGGTTTCCAAGAAAATTTGATTAATATATATTTTGAAAATGAGTCACTTTGTATGGGAGGGGGTAGAAGGCGTGAGGGGAGTGAAATGAAACCAAGTGCAGATTTCATTCCGATGGACACCTAACAAACTGTGCAAGTTTCATTACCATCGGTTCAGCCGTTTGTGCGTGAAAAGCGGTCGGACAGACAGACAGACAGACAGACAGACAGACAGACAAAAATTTCAAAAATGTGTTTTTATGCTTAGTTAGTGCTAAAATAACTCAAAAAACTAACTTATTGCCATTTATAAGCAAATTACAGACAGACATTACAATTATATTACTATGTATAGATTACTGAGAAGGCGGTAGTAATTCCACTGTTATTATGGCCAATGGCTTTGGTTTCAATAATAGCCAAATCAAAATAAAGAATAATTTTTTCAGTAGGAGTTTTTATTATAGAATGACCTGTGTTGTAGTCAATTTCGGCCACACAAACACAGTCATGGAGGAAAGGAATGGGATTGGGAAGGTAGAGAAGGGGATGGAGAACGACCTTAACGAGTGGAGAAGCTGGTATATTTTTCAGTTGTACTGGCTGCTACTGACAAATATTTGCTAGCGTCATGAGGGACTAAATGATAGAAAGCGAGCAGAAACCATCTACTGAGTATATAGACCTAGAAGACCTAGAAGACCTAGAAGTGGAACTGTTTCACTGTTACACCGTTTGTCCATTTTATTTCGAATAATTTTTCATCGCCAGTAGCAACTGAAAATTCGTGCTTAAAAACATCCCAGTGTCTGGAATGGAAATCGAACCCGCGACCTATTGGCTATTACGCAGGCACGCTGCCCACAGCCCGACCCGAGTATGATTTTGGTACCCTCCTGGTCCACGGTGAGATCAATTTGTTTATTTATGGGAAAAAAGTAAAGAAAGGACATGATGATACGTGATACGAATACATATTGTAGATTTCATTGTTTTTTCGTTGTAAGGAATAAGTACTACGTACGAAATGAGCCTACAAAGCCCCATTCCTCACACAGAAATAAATGAGGGCTCCAGGTCGAGACAACACTTCTTGCCGGCTACTCGGGAGCGTGGGTGTGGGAAATTTAGCCAGGAAGACTCTCATCCTAGAGGTTACTGTCGTTATTCAGGTGTATGCTTTAATCATTAACGCTGATCATTTTGGTCCCAGGGCGGTATGACGCAAATATAGGAACGAAAATGGATGCTAAGCAGCATCTCAGCCATGGGAAGCGCAGTGCCACAACTGAATAACTAAAAAATAAAAAAAGACAATTTTATTGAAATAGACTTAAGTATGTACTCTGTCCATACCTATACCTACACCTTACAGAAAAATCATAAAATCTTTATAAGTAAGAATTAATACAAAAATTTAATTAAAAGAAAAGATTTCTGGATTCTATAATGTTACGCTTTATTATTCCTAAACTTCCGGTCTCTGCTGAGACCTGTATCAAACAGTTTGATAAAAGTATCAGCAGAGACCGAAACGTCACGAATAATAAAGAAAAGATTTCTGGATTCTACAATGGTACACTTTATTATTCCTGACCTTTCGGTCTCTGCTGAGACCTTTATCAAACAGTTTGATAAAGGTCTCAGCAGAGACCGAAACGTCACGAATAATAAAGCGTAACAATGTAGAATCCAAGAATCTTTTCTTTTAATTCGAAATGCACTGTGAAAACGTTCACCAAACCACAAAAAATGTTATGTAATTTTATACTCCGGATAAAATCTAAGAGTATAATGCGTTTGCTTTGCCGTTAGTAACGCCAAGAAATAATGCTCGCGTACAGCCGCCAAGCGTACAGAAATATTTGTTGTCGCTCAAAAATCTCGATTCCGAGAAAAAGTCTGTCCGTCTGTCTTTCCGTCTGTCTTTCCGTCTGTCTTTCCGTCCGAGTGTCGTTCTGTCTGTTCGACTTTCCATCTGTCTGGCTGTCTGTCCGTCTGTCCGCCTGTACATCTGTCAACAACATAACTCTCAATTGCTTTGAGATATCGTGCTAAAATTTCTTCTATGTAATCTTTAGCAAAAAGCACCTTTAAGTTCGTGAACGGGCTGCATCCTCCCACTTCTTCTACCTTATCCCATTTTGAAAAATTAATTTTTTCGGTTTTCATTGAAACTAGCAAAGTTGAACAAACTAATATTTGTCAGAACTCAAATTATTATAATTGCAATCAATTTTGAAAAAAAAAATACCAACTTCACCTCACTCCTTCTACCACCTCCCATACAAATTTTACGAAATTATATGCTTTACACCCAATCATAATTCTGTTACATATATATTTTTTTTTTGTATGTGTGTATTGGGAGTATAAATTGAAAACCGCCATTTTTTCCCGAAATTCGATCCTTTACTGTAAAAAAATGGTTAAATATTTATTCTTCAAAAATTGTGCGTCGCTAGTAACAACTTTTCTCCCATCCTTTTGGCAGCATTCGGATTTCTCGTCGAAAAACCTGCTCTCCTTTTGAGCCGATCCACGAATCGACCCAATTTTTGGCTTCTTTCTACGAACGGATGTGCTGCTCAGCCACGCCATACATCATTGATCGAAATAGATGGTAGTTAGAAGGAGCGATGTTTGTTGAGTACGGCGGAGTACGATGTCCCATTTTAGTGTTGCTAGGTAGGTTTTCACGTTGTTGTGCGGCAAAATCACTTTATCGTATCTTTCCTCGTATTACGGCCGTTTTTCCTTCATTGCTCAACTCAAACGCATACACCATGCCAAGCTAGTCCCACCAAATACACAGCATGATTTTCGAATGAATGGATGATGGGCTTGGCGGTCAATGTTGATGCACGACCGCGGTATTCCCACGATTTTTTTCACTTTGGATTTTCGAAATGGATCCAGTTCTCATCTTTAGTGACAATTCTATGCAAAAACCCTTCCTTTTTAGCCACTGAATCAGCTGTTCGCTCTTAAAAAAAACGACGTTGCTTGGATTCAACTCGAATGGTTTGGGTAACTTTGAATCCTTGATGATGTGCTGCGCTGCTCGGAATATCGCTCTTCTACTCACTCGATGTTTTCTGATTATTCACTGCATTATTTGTTTTGGTTTTTTTTTTAATAATAATCCAGGTACGGATGGAGAAAAAGAATTCATGGAGCGAAAGAAACAAAAACAACAAAAAAAAGAAGATTATTTGAATTAAATGAAACAAAACGAAAAGAAAATTGAATTTGATCATTCTTTTCTATTTAGTAAATTGCCAATAACATTGATATTTATGATATTTTTCTCGGTAGTTTGTACTTTATCTCGGTTATTTATACTATTTTAATCATATTACTAAATTGAACAATTTGCTTCAACAATGGCACTGCAACCCGAACCGACATTCAGCCCATCGTACTACCCTCTATCTACGAATTTTCATTTTCGCAAATTAAACTGTCCAAGATATACTCGTGCGCTGAAATTGTACGTCCGAACTTCGCATTGTAAACCAACACGGAACCCACTAGGGTAATCCCTAATTTGAACGTTATTTTATGTTCGAATAAAATACTTCACAATGTTAGGTTCCATGCTTGTATCTTCGCCCTTGTATCTTGACCCATACCAAGCACTACTTATACCTCGGACCGTTTTAATTTTGGCCGCACTTTCTTCTATAAAACTAATAAAAACAAATTCAATGAAAAAGATGAAATGGCAAGATCAAATGGCAAACTGAAATGTAAACCTTTAGTTTGAAATAAATGAGAGTTATTATAAAGACCAGTTCACTTTTTAGTTTAAAAAACTCAAACTTTATTATATCGCTTTCAAAAATGATTTAAACACTTGTCACTCAATTTTATCCATCATATTTGATTTCTTCTATATTACAATGATAATTTTTTTTTTAAATCAGCTGAGAATATCACAAATATGTATAAGAAAAATTAAAATGACGAAAATACGAAGTATTCCAGTTCAACCAATCAGCATGAAAAATACAAAAATTGTCCATCTAGTTTCCAGTTTCAAAATAACTCAAAAGCCAAAGACCTGATTTAAAAAAAAATTTCAGTAGATTCCTTACTTTTCTATTTCTAATTTAAAGATTAATGATTAAGCCATTCTTTATAACCAAATTTCAACACATTCCTTTTGCAAAGTTTACGATACAACTAAATCTCAATGATGTCGAACTATAAAGATCTCATTTACGTGTAATTATTTTCGAATTTGAATCCTCTAAAACTGTTTCCTTAACGACTTTTGCGATAAATTGCCCCGATAGGACTCAATTTATTATTCTAACCAAAAAAAAAACAGGTTTCTGCCTTAAGTCTTTAGAATTCTGGATTTGTTTGAACCGAATAAGTACATACTTGTACGTGTAGTATCTTTTTCGTTTGACGATGCAATTACATGACTTTATTGCCGCCTACCTCTAAGTATCCAATTAATTTCTGCAAAAATTGCTTGGCCCTTCGAAAGACACTCAGTCCACTAAATCATCAAAATAAATTACCTCGAGATTATTAAACTCTTGGTTGGTTCGTCATGTTTTATTTTATTTTCCGAAAACTAATAAATCACCACCAATTGTCCATAACTCTTCGCTTAAACATAAAGCGTATTCTTGAAGTAAACTCGTCGTGTATTAATATATATTCGTTTACTGTATAACGAAAACCACTTAACCTAAATGTGCAGATTGTGAAAATTCTTCTAGATTTAATATAAAAACGACCACCCATCCGGTAAATTACACCTTACACCTTCATCTTGGCATCTTCGCCATCAACGTTAGAATTACGATGCTTCCATCAAGAAGTAAGAGTGTAAAAGTTTTATCTCGAACATGATGACAGTAAACCACGTCTTAAATGTCTATCTTTCATAAATAAGATTTAGATAGATTACAAGCGATCAAATTTAACCTGACAACGAAATGTACCTATGTATAAGAAAATGAAAAGACCGATCGTCATTCTAGAACAGAATCATTATTTTTTTTCTGTTCTGTTTTTTTTTTTTAATTGTGTTCATGGTTTTACGTGATCATAGCACCATCGATCCTTTCTTATAGTTATCGAGTAAACAAGCAGAAATTATAATGCAGGCAACATGGCGATATAGCCTAACCTTATAATCACCTGGCTTTGCCAAAGACCCTCAACTTGGCTACTTGACCTAGCACGAAAGATAATCAAGGTGATCTCTATTTGATCGGTTGGATGAACTACGTGATCGATTATCGATACCGCCAATAATTATATTACCGATCGCGGCGGCAGCAGCTTATTGTTTCTTATTTTACGAGATCAAGATCAAATCGTAGATCGTTGATCGGATCAGATCAGATCAGATTGAAAATCAGAATCTATCGGAGTGACTGCATTTAATTGAGTGATCGATTATGGGAAACTGCTTCGATGTTTGCAGTGAAAATGGAATAGAAATTTCATTTTTGTGAATTTCATTATAATACTTATAAAACACTGTTTTTTTTGGTTTTTTTTTCGTTATTATGATTACAATCTTGAAAATTGTCTTGCGCTTAAGACATTAATACAGAAGTAAAAAACGGCTCGTTAAATTCAAACAAGGTCAGTGAAAGATAAATTAATTTTCTTTCTCTCTCGAAATTTATTCAAAAAAATTATGTGCAGACAGTGCACCAATTCCTGTAGATATTTAAACAGTTTTAATGAATCTTGTTTCTATATGTCGTCTTTTTTTACACAATTATATTCAAATTCATTAAAAAGACCGACAAATTAGTGCTCAGGTGTAAACGATAGTAATTTCTTTGAATAAAATCTTAACCGTTTTTTTTTATCACATTTCGGCTTGGAATACGATTTAGTTGGTTCAAGTATTCGATAATGGACGATCATCATCATTTCACAAAGCAAATGATACGAAGAATAAAACCAATGAAAACGGTGTAAATTTTCGCTTAAAGCCAATGCTAAATTAAATAAATACCAATAAATTTAATGAGGATCATTATGTCCTCCATCTATTTGGTACGAAATTTAAACTGATCTTCATCGCGGCAAGTAAATCCAAATTAGCGGTCTTTGTTAATGAGACCGTGTCTTATTCGGATGGCTTCAAAGAACCGCATCTTTTCTTAAATGATTTTGTTTTTAGCACACACACAAACATTGACAAATTTAATTTCATTGGCTCGACGGCTTAATGCGATGATATACGATCATGTGTGGCAAATATTAAAGAAGTCCGAAATGGGTTCAAAACTGTTTCACACATCGCTAAGAGCGGGCGATCTAGTGGATGATTTTTTGGTTTTTTTTTTCTAATGAAAGGAGGTTGCAGTAGTAGTTAAGAAGCAAAATTGAGTACGGTCAAATGTTGAGGCCATTAAACGACCTAAGATGGAATTTGTGCACTGCAATTAAGTTTTGAGATGGTCTTTTGTTTCTAAGTTTTTGAAATGGTTGAGATAAAATCTAATGGGATTAATTTAAAGTTTGTTATGCTAAAATAAATAGGGGTCGAAAAAAATGTAAAGGATTGGTCAGAAGGTTGAAGTCTTAAGTAGCAATTGATGACCTTCCACACGGTGCCTATGGAGAATAGTTTCAGGTTGGATCTGAAAATTTGTTTATCAGTTCCAGTTCGTATAGATATAAAAAACCCAATTAGAGTATTTTTTGCTTGCGCCTATAAGATTTATCGTCTAGAAAATTGAGATTATGGATATCTGCATGCCGAGCCATTACCATTCCTAGAAATCATCTCTATATTTTAGTGCTTCTTCTAAGAAAAGAGAGGGTTTCAAAGCCGAACTATGAGGCGAGTTCAAAAATTTCGCAGAATGACGGGGAAAGGGGGGGTAAATTTAAATAAGTTATTTTTGTTCCTTTTCAATATATTCTCCTTTAAGTCTCTTGTATTTATCACATCTCTCATAAAGTTTATTAATTCGTTCTAAAAAATGTTTTATCACGGTCTGCAAGATAGGCTGAAATTGCTGACTTCACCTTTCTATCGTAGGAAAATTTTTTCCACCGAAGCTCCTTCTTCAGTTTTGGGAAGAAATAGTAATCGGAAGGGGCCAGATTTGGACTATAAGAAGGGTAGTTTACCTATACGGTCAACAGGTGTGTTGTCGTACATAAGCAGCACACCTCGAGTCCACTTTCCTCTTCTTTTATCCTTGATGGTATCATTTAATTTTTGTAGCAGGTTGGCATAGTATCTTCTTGTAATATTTTGTCCCTTTTCTTTATTATCGATCATCACAACCCCCTTTGAATTCCGAAAAATAGTGGCCATGATTTTTCCAGCGGATTGTGAGACTTCGAACTTCTTGGAGGGTGAAGCGCCTTTATGGAACCATTGCATTGACTCCTGCTTTGATTCAGGCTCATTATAATGAACCCAAGCTTCGTCTCCAGTAACAATCCGGGTTAAAAAGTTATCCCTGCTGTCGCTACAGAGATCCGAAAACTCTCGCGAACACTCGACGCGCTGCTTTTTCTGAACCACTATGAGCATTCTCTGTACCCAGGATGCGCTGACTTTAGACATCGCGGAGGATATTCAAAATGGTTGTATTTGAAACTCTAACCATTTTTGTGATTTGTTTCTTCTTTAAACGAGCATCTTCGAGAACAAGTCATGCGGTCTCAATCTTCTGCCTTGCCCCTTATCATCCCCCCTTCAGATCAACCTGTAAATAGAGTTATGTAATCATCTCTTATTTGTATGGATAAGAAATTCAATTTCTATAAGGGAACCTACGAGAAAATGAGTTGTGACCTCGGTAATGTTAACTGGTTTGAACTTTTTAGCAGCAAAAGCTCTAATGAATCATGGACACAACAACACTCCATTCTTGATGATATAATTCAATGTTCCCTATCGTGTCATTTCTAGTTGTCACTACCCTGAATGGTTTAACCATTCTATTATTTGCGCTCTTCGTAAAAAAGCGCGCTTGCATTAAAAGTATAAGCGTTCGTCTCTTCTATCTGATTACCACAACTATACCCTTCAGCGTAAGCGGGTCAAATCGAACATCAAGAAGGCTTTCTCTGCATATATTTCTCAGCTAGAGGCGGCACTGTTACGCAATGAGACCAAACCGTTTTGGCCGCATGTTAGAAAGCGTAGAAATAAACAATTTTTTCCTTCACAGGTTAAGTTTGGTGATACTGCCATACCTCTCTACAAGAAATGTGTGAGCTTTTTGCCAAATACTTTTCCTCTGTGTTTAGCCACTCGAGTAATGACCTGTCTTATGACTTCTTCATCCCACTCCAGGAGTTGATCTCTGATATATCCATTAGTGAAACTTTATCACTTGATATCACCAGCCCAACATAGATTCGTAAAAGGTAGATCTACTTCTACTAATTTGTGTGAATTCACTAATTTCGTTGCTCAATCCTTAGATCGTCATAATACTGTCGAAGTCATATATATCGATTTTTCAAAAGCTTTCGACACTGTTAATTGTAAAATTTTAATTTCAATTTGAAAACTTGAAAGGTACGGTGTCTCTGGCTCTCTCCTGAACTGGTTAAGTTCGTACCTTACGGATCGTCGTCTCCGAATTACGTTTCTTGCTAACTCTGGAGTCCCGCAGGGATCGATCCTTAGTCCTCTATTATTTACTCTCTTCATAAATGATTTGCCCCAATTAGTATCTTCGAACTGTCTCTTATTCGCTGGTGACCTCAAATTGTTCTGGGAAATTTCCTCCGTCTCTGATGGCATGATTCTCCAGGCTGATTTGTCTGCTATCTCTCGTTGGTGTTCAAACTACGATATCTTTTTGAACGTAAGAAAGTATTTTACTATGAAGTACTCGTATAAGACTCCTCTGTTCTCTATTACTCTATTAATGGATCCATCGTTACAGCAGTAACCACAATAAAGGATCTTTGATCGCAAACTTAAATTCGTCAATCAGGCATACATACTTGCTAGTTTCGTCCTCCACACGACAGTCCAGTTTAACCGTCCAGGACCAGCTGCTCTCTTATTTTCACTCTCGTCCGTAGTATTTTGGAATACTGTTCCACCGTCTGGAACCCTCACCATTCTTGTCATGTTCGGGCTATCGAATCTGTTCATCGTAGATTCACTCGAACCCTTTTCTACAGATTAAGGAAGCCTCATATCGACTACAATGGCAGACTTGAAGTACTTCACCTACAGCCACTGCATTTAAGGCGGATCTTCCTCGATGCTTGCTTCCTCTTCAAGCTGTACAACTACCTGCTCCACACCCACCTCTGTGATGACCTGAACTTTAGACCAGGAATAGTCACAACAAGGAAAGAATGCAAAGAAACCATGATCGACTCCAACTTGGTTTTTTAGCTTCTTCTTTTCCTTTATTTAAGAATAGAGTTAAATCTATCATATTTAATGTTTAAATTTTCCTCTTTGCTATTCTTTTATTTTCCGCTTTTGCTTAATTGAAATTGTAATCTTTTTGCTCAAGAGCCCAAATAAATAAATAAATAAATTGCCTGAATAAATTATGCCACCTCGAAATCATCCTTTTTCCAGGCGGAGACTACTGGGAACAGATGGAATTTCTTCTAAAATGATTTATAGCGTTTTTAAATTCGTAGCTAGCATTTTCTTGCAGATTGACTCGTTGGTTTGGCGATAACTAAAATGTTAATAATTCGATTTAACATAAACTTTTTATTTATACCTGTATTGAGTGTTAGAATACCTCCAGGTAAAAATATTCCCCCCCCCCCCTTTTTACGGCAATCGAAAATAACATAGGGGATCACCCTTTAATGTGCGATGCACAGTTAAGTCGACATGGGTACGGGGAAAAAAGTGGATACTGGAAAATTAGTAGGGAAGCACCTGAGGAAAGATTTTGAAGTGGCGGTGATCGTTGTTCTTAAATTGTTGGAGGTTGCATCCCGTTGGAAAGAAACTGCCTGGCAATGAATTACACAGCACTCTCGTCCGAGGGATGAAGGACTGTCCAAAATTTAACTGTTCTCCACGGCAAGGACACTGTACTCGTGTGAGCGGGCAGCTTGGCGAGTATTTCGGGGGGTATTAAATAGAGGGGGTATTAGGGCTCTTATTTCCTTACTGCAATTACCATGGAAATACCTATTGTAAATACGGAGTGCTCCGATATTTCAACGATGCTCAAGGGAGTCTATTGTGGCCGATATAGCCTCATCTCTAATTAATCGGAGTGTGTGTTTTTGAATACAGTCGAGCAAAGCTAGGTGAGATTTTGGGGCCCCAGCCCAAAAATGTGAGTTATATTCGAGACGTGGGCGGATATAAGCCTAATAAATGGTAGCTAGTTCGGAAGCAGAAAAGTAGAATACATAGACGTTCGAAGCATAAGAGCGACTTCATAAATGTGTTGGCTCCAATCTAGGCGATTGTTAAATTTTACACCTAGTAATGTAAAGTCTGCAGAAGGAGGAATCTCTAGGCCATTTAAGGACATATTAGTGACCGACGTCGGAACTTTATGTTTAAGAGATAGATGACAAGATTGCGTTTTTAAGGCATTGAAATCTACTCTGTTTTTCCTGCCCCATTTATTGTATCGACTCATTATTATTATTATTTATGTTAGGGGAACACATGAGAGCACTGCGGCCTTTTTGGCCTATTGTGCGATTATTGCCCCTATACCCTACCATAACTCAATAGCTTTAGCTAATTTGAGTATCTGTAAGGGAGCTATGTTGGCTAGTTTCTCGGTGGAAATGAAACCTTTCCCCAGAAGAATTTACCTTTTCATTGCCACTGCTTCACAGTGGCATAGGATATGTATTGTCGTTTCCGAGTCTTCGAGACAGAGACGGCAGAGATGGCATCTGGCCCAGCAGACTTGTGAATATTGAACTCCTGCAGGATCCTGGAAATAACTCTAGTTTGAAAACGAAGTGATGGCAGCAAGATAGCAGAGTCCGGTAAGAACGGAGGACTCTGGTTCGACTGTGGAAGTTTTGAGTTTCTAGCGAAGTTTGCTGCCAAAAGGTTTGCTTTTTCAAAAGGATTAACAACGGTATGGTCACCATCAAGAAGCAGAGGTGTTGAAGATGTGAAGAAATACTGGCGGACCGATTTCGCAAACGACCAGAAAGATCCTGAGTTTTTGTATTCTTAATGATCTTAAGTCAACGTTTTCGATCATACTGGCTTTAAAATTTTATTGCAGGCATTTCTTGCCACTTTTAAGGGTTCTCTGATTTCTACCGTCGGATTGTTGCGAAAGGTAAGAAAGGACTGGTTTTTAGCTCTAACTGCTTCGAAACACTCATTTTTGAACCATGAATTATTTGAAGGACTGATCCTTTTGAGATTCCATGGAATAAAAAACCTGATGCCTTTTAAGATTATCTCGGTCACAAGTTGCGAGATAGTATCATAATTTCTGAACTCAAAGCACAGCCTCCAAAGGCGCAGTAGAAAGAATTAAGATCTTCTCAATTGACTTTCTTATAATGCCATGCCGTTCTACATGGTGTCTTTGTAGTCGGTGCATTTGCTGCTGTGATAGCAAACTGTGCCCGAATCATAAAATGGTCAGATGTTCCTTCAGGAGCCAATAACGAGACCTCATACTATAGTGGGTGGGTGGTTAAAAAGAGGTCAAGCAATCTGAAGACTGGCCTGCTATGTTAGGTAGACGAATGGGGATGTCTACCAGATGCACTAAACCGTTGATAGATACGAAGAGCTCAGCGTGTCAATCTTCTTCATTTCGCGAAATTTTTGAACTCCCCTCTTATAATTTTCTTATTCGCTTAATGTAAACGAAGAAATGCTCTGCATATAATTGCACATAGAACACTGGTCATGATCACTCTATAAGGGATGTAATTCTATTTTAAAGCATAATGGAAGATTCCTCTGAAAATTATTAAGTTCTGTTACTGATATTTGAAACGTTGCAACTATAAAAGTTTAGAAGACAAGAAAAACAGTTGCGTATCTAAAAACCGCATGTTATTATTTTATTAATTTAGCCAATTCAAATTTACTGAATCATTAAAAACGGTATCAAAAAACAATTTCAAATCGATTGACATTCATTTCCATTCATTTATGAATTTATAACTCCTATAACCTGTCTTCGCACGCAGAATAGTCACCAATCAAAATTCCTTTTTGCCGTTTCCGACATCGTTTTTCCCACGAATCGAGTAAGTTTCATATTCTTTTTCCGTTTTTATTTCATTATTATTATTCTTTTTTTTTATAACTAAGCCCAATCCGAAGCAATAAATACCACTTTGGTCGGAGACGACGAAGACGCAAGACTCGGCGCGTTGAGAATTTCCAGATTAAGAGTCATGAATTAATTCGCAAACACGTTTTATGATTGAATTATATTGGGACCTGATGGGGTCGTTGCAAACGAATTTTTCTACGTTCGTACGTTGCTTGATGGCCGCCGACATACACCACCAGGCCGGGCAAAAGCTGAAAATTTATTATTATGGTCCTATCGCGTTATTAATTTCGACTGTGTCAAGAAAATATCGCGCGGAGTGTGCAATGTCGGTGAGGCAGTCGTATTTTTTTTACAGCCTCCGAGACACCACGAGGAAGGAAAATCTCTGAAATATAATAAATATCAGGTGCAATAAAGTGTACGGAAATTTGTTTTTGTTGAAAATGCGAGACGATAAGCCCAGAACAGACCTTCCTTAGAAGAAATGTTTTATAAAATAAAAGTTAATGTAGTTTTTAGCAAGGCAACTAACTAACAAAAAGTGATATATGAGGCTTTTTGTGCGGGTGACTTTTAATATCTTAACCAAGACTTAACGGAATAATTTTATTAAGCAAGTATTGAGATCTTCCAGGCAAAGGAGAGATTTTATAGGTTCGGTTCTCGGTAATAAGATCGAAGTAAAAGTTTAAATTAAATAAATAAGCCAAGACTGTAACGATACAAAATAAGAGTTAATATTTCATTTCTTATTAATAAGGGAAAACAACTTCGTTTAAAAGAAACTATTTCTTTTTTCAAAACGAGTTTTTTTTTTGACTGAGGCTTTTTTTTTCAACTCAACCATTGAATAAATCGACAGTTGAAAACCAAAAGAGTTTAAGTTTAATTTTTTGTAAATTGGGGTTTGTATGAAATCAGTTCAGTGCTTTCTTTAGAACGTTTGAAAATACTTAAAGATCATAAATTCAGGCTTAAAATTATTTAAAATAAATATAATTTTTTTCCAGCTTAGTTCTGAGTTTTTCTTTAAATTTGGAGTACCGCAAAGAATAGTCTTAGGTCCCTTACTGTTTCTACTTTACGTGAATGATTTATATAATCTTCAAATAAAAGGAAAATTAATATCGTTTGTAGACGATACAATGTTACAGAAAGTTCAAGCTGGGAAGGAGTTACTGCTAAAGCTAAATATAGTCTTCTCGTAATTGAAGAAAGGCTTAACTTTAATTCTGTCTTCATCAATATAAATAAAAGCTCGGGTATAGCCTAGTAGATAGCGTGTTGGTCTTGTAATACGTCGTGAGTTCAAAGACCGTTCGGAGCAATGTATAATTCCAGCACATTGCCTGTTTCGATATACCTTGGCCACCTCAATCTACGAAAATAAAAAATTCGTAGAAAGAGAGTTGTGCGAACGGCTAACAACCTTTCCACAATAAGTAATGAAAAATGTTAAGGAACCTGAATTTTAAGAGGCCAAGGTCCGATGTGGGCTGTAGCGCCATTGTAGTAGAATATAAATAAACCCAATTATATTGCATTCTTGCAAAAGACCCGTGGACCTCCTGAAAAATTAAATCTAAAAATTTATTCAAACTCGTGTTCCTCGGACTGTGTTAAAGAGTATGTCATACTAATTACCTACTTAGGTATATTTCATTAATTTATTAGATGGGATGTCCAGAAAAAACCCCGTTAAAAATAAACTGAAAAAACTAATACCCAGTTGCATTCAACTACGATAATTTTTAACTTAAAATGTGGTTATTTCGCAATGATCCACTCTATACTAAAATATGGTATAATAGCTTAAGGTAGTGCTACACCTTCAATCCTAGTACCTCTAGTGATAACTCAGAAGACATTACTGAAAATTATTTTAAAACATAACAGGAGTACGATTGGGCATAAAGCCCAATCGTGCGATACTCTAGATGATAGAAAAATTTTTGTATCTTAAGAAATTTTGTAGAGGAAGTGGTACAGAGAGTGACGACATTGAACTAATTTTTTCACATGATGTTAAGGTTGCTATCAAAATGTGTTATGCAAAATTTAGGATTTAAAAATTTAATAGGTACTGAGAAAATTAGTGTATTGGATGTAGTGAAGTAGGGCAGTTTGTATGGGAGGTGATAGAAGGAGGGGCGAGCTTTTAATGACTTTTCAGAAATAACTATAAAAATCATGCTTTTGACATGTTTTAAATTGCAGATCAGTAGTATTCATTCTCTTCAGGAAAATCGACTTTTTATAAAGTTGTGAAATTGTGTCATGTTGTATGGGAGGGGGTAGAAGGGGTAAAGATAATCGTCTAATTTTTTTTTTGTTTTACTAATAATTCTAAACAAATATTTAGTGTTCAATTTCAGCTCGATCAATTTTATACGCACTGAGTAAATTGGTTTCGAGCATTTCATGAAAAAGTACAGTTTGTGTGGGAGGTGGCGGAAGAAATGGGAGGACTCAAATAACTTTTGTACAACAGATTTATATCATTATGAAAGTATTATATTCCAAATTTCAGATCAATTTCATTTATATTTTTCGAGCAAATCCGTTTATTGTGAAATTACGAAATTGTGTCATTTTGTATGGGAGGGGGTAGAAGGGGTACAGGTAATCGTCTCATTTTTTTTGCTCTTGCTAATAATTTAAAATAAATGTTTTGTGCATAATTTCAGCTCGATAACTATTATACGCACTGAGTAAATTGGTTTAGAGCATTTCATGAAAAAGTGCAGTTTGTATGGGAGGTGGTAGAAGGAGGGAGACGACACAAATTATTCTTATAGAGTAGATTGAAATCATCATAAAAGTGTTACATTCCAAATTTCATATCAATGTCATTTGTACTTTTCGAACAAATCCGTTTATTGTCAGATTGCGAAATTGTGTCATTTTGTATGGGAGGGGGTAGAAGGGGAGGAGCGATTCGGCTCGTTTACGAACTTGACCTTACTTTTTTGTTAAAAACGACGTATACAAAATTTGAACTTTCTACCTCAACGCGTTCTCAAGCTAGAGAGGACACGGACGGACAGACAGACAGACATACAGACAGACAGACAGACAGACAGACAGACAGATAGACAGACAGACGGACGGACCGACATCCGGTTTTGAGATTTTTGAGTGATTATATGAACTTCTGTATCATTCATTTTTTTCTCCGAGCCTTATTTCTTGGCGTTACAAACTTTGTGGCAAACTTATAATACTCTCAGATTTCATCTAGAGTATTTAAAGCCGCGAAAATTCTCTAGTTTGGCTCTATTTGATCTTATGATGTTATGAGTATTGAACAAATTTAGCATTCAAATATTCAAAGAATGTACTAGCGGGCAATTGTTAGTTAATAATAATTTAACTAGCGGTGGTACGCAAACTGATTTTATTGCTCCGTCACGAAGAACTAACCTTGGATGGAATCACTATTCTTACACAGGTATAATTGTATACAATAAATTACCGATTATAGTGCGGAATAAACTTAATCAGTTCAAAACAAATAAACTGCCAACAAGTCGGGCGAAACTTTATTATTTTTGGGACAAGTTGCGGATGCATGGAAAGTCAACATGCAGGTTAGAGTGGTTTGGGAGACTAAGTGAAAGAGAATTCTTGGGCAGGGCTGTTATTAATTTAACAATATTTGATTCGTTTATGCAAGTTTGGGTTTTTATTAGGGGAGCGGGAGCGTTGATAGTAAGGGTGGGTGGATGTTAATAGCTTTTTAATTGATTGCTTGAATCACGACCAATATTCTCTGTATAGAATTGTTTCGTAGACGAAGTTGTATAAAATTTTCATAAAATTCGGTGTATTTTACATTCACGAAACCGAACATTTGTATGAAAGGGGGTAGAGAAGGTAGGGGAATCGTAAAATTTGATATGCAACTTCATTTCGTTTCTCTTGTGAGATGCTTCTACAAAATTTCAAGTTCGTAGCTTTTAGTTTGTTGGTTATTAGTTGATTCAATGAAATTGGTCGAAATCATAGTTTTATATGGGAGGGGGTAGAAGAGCAAGCGCGATTTGAAAACGTTTAACGTAATTTTATTTCAATTATTTTTGTAAGCTTTTGTGCAAAATTTCAATTTCATAGCTTTAAATATTTAGGTGATAATTGATTTCTTAATAATGGTCGAAAAAATAATTTTGTATGGGAGGGGTAGAAGTTTTAAGGGTTTTCGACCAGTTAATATTTCGTATATTTAGGGATTTCTTCTAAATGCATTTCCCAAATTTTCAAGTTTCTACCTTACAATTTCACTCAAAAATTTTCAGTTTATGTGTGAGATATTAATTTTCAAATGTTTTTCTTTGCACCCCCCTGACCCTCCCCCTTACAATAATTAGCCACTCTCTAAGCTGATTCCGGTGGAACTATATGCTACCTTAATGGTCTCCAAATATGAACTTTTTACGATAAGTGATTTCGAAGATACAATCATTTGAAAAAACAATTCGGCCGACAATTTGTTTTTAGCCCCCCCCCCCTTTTCGGACGCCAACGGATAAAAAAATTTAAATATTTTTAAAGTTTGTCACACAACCCTCTCTATATCTCCACTGATTTTCAACTTCCTATCTGCATTCGTGATGGAGATATTAGCAAGTGTATTTTTTGACTTTTTCCCTCCCCCCCGCCTCCCCCTTCCACCTAACACCTCCAAAAATTTAGAAAATAGAGTTCACTTACCCAGTCAACAATCCATCCAAAAAAGAACATTCTACCTTTAACGGTCTCGGAGATATGAGTCCATATGTACGGCGGGACGGATTTTTTTTTTTTGCATTTTTAGGCTAATTTAGTCATGAAACGCGAAAAAAAAAATTTCAGGTTAGCATATTTTTTTGTTTTTTCCTTTGTCTATCACAATACTTTAGTATTAAAATAATAAAGTAAAATTAGGATATAAGTATGTAGTATAATTGAAATCACCATGAAATTATAACGATAAAAATAGAAGTGGCTTACGAGTTACATTGCCAAAAAAGGCAATAATGCAAAATTAGGTAAAAAACAATACAAAATAAATATAATTTATGCATAATAAATAAAAAACATAAAAGAATTATGATTGGGCGTAAAGCCCAATCATATGATACTCTAGATGAAATGAGAAAGAGTTCAATGTACCGGAAAATATGTCACCTCCAATTCTTTTAAATAATAAATAGTGACTTTTATATGGGAGGTGGTAGAAGCAGAGGAGGAAGGTTTGTAATTTTTGGATATGGCACCTAATGTGGTATGCAAAATATTTCGTATTGAATTTAAGGTTTGCAGCTTTCATTATTTTCAATTGGACATAGTTTTCCTGAAATTTAGGCATTTGTATGGGAGGTGGCAAAGGAAGTGGAGCGTTTAAGATGATTTTGAAACTGCTTATCATCATCCTTGTCACCACGCTTTGATTCAATTTCAAATTCGCTAGTTCTAATATATTCGAAGGAGAAATGCTTTTCTTGAATTTATAATACAGATATTTGTATGGGAGGGGGTAGAAGGAGTGAAGAGAAGCTGAACATTTTTTTTAGTATTTATTGCAATTATTAAAAAACAAATTCTGGCAGAATTTTAAGTTTATACTTTTTCTAGTTTTAATGGAAATCGATATAATGCAATTAACAAAAATTATACATTTGTATTGGAGGGGGTAGAAGGAGTGTGCAGATCAAAACAAATTTTTTACTCGTTATTGATATTTCTGTTTTTATACTTTGTGCAAAATATCAAGTTGTTAGCTTTAACAGTTTCGAAGAAAAATAATTTAATTTAAATTTCAAAACTTCGTAAAATTCGTATGGGAGGGGTATTAGAAGGAGTAAGGTGAAGTTGATAATTTTTTCAATACTGATTGCAATTATAATAAAATTAATTCTGACAAAAATTCTTTCTTATAACTTTGGTAGTTTCAATGAAAATCGAAAAAACTGCATTTTTCAAAATTATGCATTTGTATGGGAGGGGGTAGAAGGAGTGACGGGATCGGATCAATATTCAATCATATTAATGACATCTATACCATAGTACTTTAACTTAAATTTCAAATCGATAGCTTAAACAATTTCAAAGAAAAATCAATTTCTGAAAATTTCGGAATTTCGTGAAATTTGTTTGGGAGGGGGTAGAAGGACGGGGGGATGTGGCCCGTTCACGAACTTAAAGTTACTTTTTTGCTAAAAATGACACACAACAAATTTCAGCACGATAGCTCAAAGCGTTCGAGAGTTATGCTGTAGACAGACGGACGGACAGCAACTCGGAATCGAAGTTTTTGAGCGACAACAAATATTTCTGTACCCTTGGCGGCTCTGTGCGAGCATTATTTCTTAGCGTTACAAACGGTAAGACAAACACAATATACTCTCAGATTTCATCTAGAGTATAAAAATATCCCGGTCAAACCAAAAAAAAATAAATTATCACAGTGAATTGCGGTTTCAAAACGCTTTGTCATAGAATATTCATTTTGTGACTTAAGCATTTTTGCTTGTCAACTGTAAAAAAAATATTTGAAATTGAGACGCTTAGATGCCACGGAGTATAAGTGCAGAAAATGTAAAATAAAAAATACAAGTGAACTTATGCCTCTTGTCAATCGAAACATTCAGTTGTTCATTCAATGGTACATTTTCTGACCGATAGTGTCGCTTTTAGAATTCCCAGACAATCATATCCCTTGGCCACCAACTAAAACTACCAGTCATCTAACAAACGGCACACCGAACTCCATTTTCAGGAATTTGTCATTTATACCCCTTGGCATCTAAGCACCTTAATTATGATATTTTTACTCAAGTTAAGCGTTTTTTTTCTTTGGCACTAAATTGAATTTAGGAACCACCCTTTAACACTATAGCGTACAGTCCAGTCGGTTTAAGAAGGGATAATCAAAATGAAAATAAACAAACTAATCAGTTAATTGAATAAGGACGGACAGATAAATATTGCATTTAAGCTGCATAATGTTATAACCACTAGGAAAAAAGGGCCGCGGGTAG
Source organism: Chorisops tibialis (assembly GCA_963669355.1). Lineage (NCBI taxonomy): Eukaryota > Metazoa > Arthropoda > Insecta > Diptera > Stratiomyidae > Chorisops > Chorisops tibialis. The sequence continues at coordinate 9,896,111 of OY770262.1, read as the reverse complement.
TGCATTCCACATTTTGCTTATTCGAGGTAGAAACAACTGCCTATATTTCACTGTCCGCGATTTGAGTGGCTCAACCGTATACTGTTGCGAGTTAGTTCTCTCAGTCGATTTTTTTCTAGGAAATTCAAATTTATTTTCACTCATTCATTGCGTAAATTTAAATTTCATTTGCGTTTTTTCTGTTCCTGAGTAAGTTAGGTTAATTTTGTTTAGTTTTGTTTTTCTTTCAAATTCATAAAATAATAATAATAAAAAAATATGACTATAATTCTAAACAACAATAATAATGATAATAATAATAATAATAATAATAAAAAAATGTATCCAAAATCGGTATGCGGCAAATAAATCGACAAAAATTGCTTAGACAACACTGCTATAAAATATGTTGGCGCCAAAATCGTCGACGAAATTGCTATACAGAAATTAAACAAAGTACACGATTGATTGTATTTTGTAAGACTTTACTGTGCTTCTTTTCGTTCAATTCTTGAATGTGCCTCTGTGCTCTGTTTGGACGCCGTATTAAGATATTTATAACAATAGGATAGAAACTGTACAGTGAAGATTATTAAGATTTGCTCTCAGAAGTCTTCCCTGGTTCTGACCTTCCAAGATTCGCTCATGCCGAGTAACTCCAACGAAAAGTAGTTGAGGTCGTTCTTGATAAGGAGGAAGACATATTGGATCTGTCCAATATGTCTTCCTCCTTATCAAGAACGACTTCAACTACTTTTCGTTGGAATCACTCGACATGGGCGAATCTTGGAAGGTTCTTTAAGGGTTGATCTGGACCACAATAGAAAAAGTTCACAACAGGAAATCAAATCAATGATTTGTACATTTTCAAATGATTGTGAAATAACTGACGGAACTTCTCTTCGACAATGGCGCTACAACCAAAATCGGGCCTTGGCCTCCTGACCTTCAGGTTCAGATTGAGGTAACGAAGGTGTATTCAAGCAGTCAGCGTGCTTGACTTATGCGCCAACCGGGATTTGAACTCACGACCTTCGCATTGTAGACCAACACTTTACCCACTAGACTACACTCCAGACGGAACTTCTCGAATACGTGAAATTCAATTCTTGGTTTCCTATTAGTTTTTCATCAAATTTCAAAATATACATATGATGTGTATTATGGTCACTTTAAGCAGGTGGTAACATTGAAGCTGGTCAATTTTGCAAGTTCTACTATTTGCTAAAAATTACAAACTAAGGTGCAACCTTCTTGAAATAAAATCTCTTTTCGATATCTCTGCCAAAATAGTTCTTTAAGAATGGCACCCACGCTGAGAATATAACTCTTAAAAAATCTCGGCAAAATATTAAACTGTGTTACGCACCGGTGAAAACCTGTCGATTTCATACTTAACTTAAATTAAATCCAAATCAACTGAAATTCAATTACAAAGCCACAAAAAAAACGATTTATTCGATTTCTGTTCCTTCACATTCTCCAGATTCAATCTTACTGATTTTTTTTCTAACTTCAGGCAAATGGGCACCACAAGACGCTGCTTTTTATTGTTACCTTGACATGCCTTCAAATCGCTAAATTTTCAATTTCAATCAATAATTTGCATTTCGGACTGACGAATTATACTTTAAAAAATCATTTAAATTTCGAAATCATGCATAGAAGAAGGAAAAAAATCGCCTTTATCTTAAATTAAATGAATTTCTTTTCCTTTTTTTAAGCAGCATTTTGTTGAAAAGAAAAAAATTCAAATTAAAAAGTTCTCATCACTTAAACCATAACTAAATTGTGGAATTTTTTCCTTTTTTTTTCTTCCTATTTTCCTAAATATAAGAAAAATTTATAATTAATCGCTATCCAGATCGAACTTATCTCAATTGAATACGAGATTCTAAAAATGATAATCGCTTGTGTGGGGGAAAAACAATTGCGAAAATTTCTTGATACCTGGGTAGGTACAAAGAGATGAAGCGGCAAAAAAAAAGAAATAATAGAAAATTTGCAACAAATAATTTGAGATGTTGTACGCTAAAAAGATCGTAAATCGATTGAACAGTTTAACGTAGTTCGACACAATCCTCGGTGATTTTGAAGCGATTAATAAACGAAATACGAGCCTCGCTTAAAAGATATCAGATGCGCTTCTTACACAGGATGATCGTGGAAATTGATTGTCGATGACAGCGAAATACGGCGGTACTACCGAAGAAGATCGCAAGACCACTGGCGATTATTTAATTGCACTGGAGTGCAGGTTAATTGGTCTTATCACTAATCTATTCGTTGAAGATGTGTTTAATTAGAATCGATAGGTAAAGTTTATAAATCTAATAATAAAGTATTGTAATCAACACAGAAGAAAAATAATTTGCTACCCCGAATTTTTTTTTCGCGTTTCATGACTAAATTAGTTTAAAAATGCAGAAAAATCTGTCTGTTTATACGCAGTCATTTCTTTGAGATTCTTAAAGACAGGAAGAAAATAGTAAGTTAATTTTTGGGTGAATTATGAATTGGTTAAGTGAGGTCCATTACATAAATATTGCGGAGGGTCAGATGGAAGGGGAGGATTAGAGTCAAAAACTACACTTGCTAATATTTCAACTTCGAATGTAGATAGAAAGCTGCAACCCGAAATTCGGATAAGTTGGTTTATGAGCAAACTGAACACAAACTGCGCATATTTCAGGAAAATTTAGGTGGCGCGTAGATCCTCGATAATCGACTTAGTGAGAGGCCATTACTTGTAAGGGGAGGATGCATAGAAAAACCATTGAAAATTAATTTCTTGAATCATATATTAAGCTAATGGTTTGGAGAATGTTTTCACAGTGCATTTCGAATTGAAAGGAAAGATTTCCGTATTTCACACTGTCACGCTTTATTATTTGTGACATTTCGGTCTCTGCTGAGATGTTTATCAAACTGCTGGCAGCTGATACGGGTCCCAGCAGAGAAATCTTTTCTTTCAATCAAAAATAGTAAGCTATACTAATGGAATATGGAAAAAGTACCAAATTTGGACATAAAAAGTAGTGTACTTTTCAAAATTTCAGACCATTATATCTCGAAATCCTATGGAGATATTAAGTTGAAGTCTCGTTGTTTAGTTGGGGTGTAAGAGAAGAGAGGTGGTAAGCCGAATTGTCGAAAACTTTAAGTAAATGGGGTCTGATTAAACCTGCAAATTTCAAATTTTCCAGGTTCACTCACTCAATAATTTGTCAATAAAAAAGAAAAGGGAATAAATAATAATTTGAACCAAAATTACTATGCACCCATACGGAACCCTAACCTGCGCAAGATGTTTCATATGTATTTTATTTTTATAAAAAAAAAAAGAAAAGAAAATAATTCTACAGAAAAAAAACACATTTAAATGGTAATAACCTATTTAAATGGCAAAAATTCAAAGAGGTTGAAGAAAAAACAACATAGCACAAAGTAGCGAATCTCTTGTTATAGTCGAGTGATTTTTGAATTTAATTACCTCACATGAACTTATCCGAAAATATCGAAAATCCAAGAAGCAGTAAGCCAGTCCAGCAGCTCAAACAGTAGAAGAACCTCAATTTTACATCCAATCTTCGCGTATCTATCGTCTATAAAAACATTCCATTACCATTCAGCTGTAGATTTTCTTAATTATTCGTTAAGTAAAAGACTAACAAAACAAATATGAAAACAAGAATAATAAAATAAAAAGCAAAGAAAACAATCAAGAGAAATAGTAATTATAAATGTATTTTCTTCGGTAATAAATTTATAGGTCAATTGCATCGTACCTGTATTTATCTGAGAGCTTGGCGAGATGTTAATTCTCTCTAGGCGTGCATCCCAATCAAAAGACTTAAGCGATGAACCTGATTTTCTTATATATTTTTTAATTTTTTGAAACATGGCGCCAAATTAACGATGTTCAAATATTATTCCATTATGCTAGTTTGTATACAACACATTCACTCTACCATGCCGGGTTTCTAATCAGCAAGCAGGATATTTGAAAAAAAAATGTTTTTGAATTTAATACACGAAAACCGATCGGCAGATTGATACGAAATAAACGAAGCTTGAATAATTTCCGATAAGGTTAATTAAACGTTTCAATTATTTATTTTGCCAGGATAATTAATTAACTTGTATATTCGATCTTGGGCAGAGTGGTAATCATGCGCCCTTCTTTCGACAGGTTTTCACGCCATCATTTTCATATCTGGAAAGTTTCCCAAGCTCGCAATCTTTGCTTCTCAAAAAAAAAAAAATGGCATTGCGAATTTTGTTCGGATCGCATGATAACAAAAAAAAAACAAAAACAAAACTTAAAATGCTTACGCCTTTCGGATGGATATAAACGATTAAAACACTCCGGGCACAGGTGCTTAACCTAATTACCGAGAATTCAATGATTGGATCTATCTATGAGATACTTCGACTGGAAATGTTGTGCTCATGTTCTTTATATTTTTATTTATTTTTTTTCTGCAACCGAAAGACCTAGAGAAGTTGAATCTTTGTCGTTTTATATTATTTATTGTGGGCGCTGTTAACATTTAAAGATTTATTGAGTTTCGTTGTAAGGTAACTTAATTAAGACAGAAAGACAACATTGCTGAGAAGAAAGAAATGATTTTTCATTTTTCTATTTTGTAATTAAAGAAACTATGAAATTTAATTTGGATAGTTTTGAATTTTGATTGATATAAATTACATGGATGGAAGAAAATTAAGATTTGAAATGAGAGATAATATTCGAATAAAAATTCCATATTCGTATTATACTACTACAATGGCACTACAACCCAAGTCGAGCCTTGGCCTGACCACCAGGTTCTTTAACATTTTCATTACTTATTGTGGAAGAGTTGTTAGCCCTTAGCCTAATCCTCTATCTACGATTTTTTTCATTTTCGTAGGTTGATGTGACCAAGCAGGCAGTGTGCTGGAATCATATGTCGACCGGGATTTGATCTCACGATCTTTGCATTATAAACCAACAAAACTGGGGTGCAACCTAGTGGGTAGCGACTAGGTTGCACCCCAGTTTATAGTATTCGTATTAACCTGTGAATAAGCTTGAGTGTAACCTAGTGAATAGCGTGTTGGTCAGCAATACGAAGAATAGGAGTTCAAGTCCCCCAAGAACAATACTTCTTCTTCTTCAGTGGTACTACAGCCCAAATCGTGCCTTGGCCTCCTGACCTTCAGGTTCCTTAACATTTTCATTATTTATTGCGGAAGGGTTGTTAGCCCTTCGCACAACCCTCTATCTATGGATTTTTCATTTTCGTAGATTGAGGTAACCAAGGTATATCCAAGCAAGTAGTGTGCTGGAATTATGAGTCGACCGGGATTTGAACTCACGACCTTCGCATTATAAACCAACACGCTACCCACTAGGCTACACCCTAGCTCAAGAACAATACTTGCGTGGGTAGAAACTGCGAAAGTGAAATTCGTAAGTAGATGGTTGTGGGAAGGGCTTACAAAACTTACAAAATAATTAATAAAATGGTAAAGAACCTGAAGGACAGAAGGCCAAGGCCCAATTGCGCTGTAGTGCCATTGAAAAAAAAGAAGACTAACCTGTAATGGTCACACTTGCGGAATTTCGGAATCTGTATATCTTGTTACAAGTGAAACAACGAATACAAATTTACCGAATACGAATGTATTCACAGAATACGAATACAAATATTCGTATTCAAATATAAATATTCGTATTTGGATTTCTTTTGAATAATTTCGATATTAATTATTCATTATAAATTCGAAATTCAAAACAAATTGTGGGAGCGGTTTTTCTTTCCAAAAAACTCAGAAAAATATTTAATTGAAAGAACAATGAATTAGCTTTTCAGATGAATATTAACAGCAGGCGTTTCTAAGCTAACATATGTTATTTTTATTGCTCGAGTATCATTAGATTAGATTAGATGAGATTACATAGGATAGGTATGGTTTTCTCTATCACTGCGGCCACTAATGGGCCTATTGCGATGTCCTCCGGTATATATGTATATGTTATTTTCGACTTTCTCATAAAGTCCCGTACTATTGATACAGTTAAGGATATCACGTAGAGGAATAGTCGAAAATTTACTTGGATCTATAAATCTTTAACTGAAATGAAAAATTTTTTTCCTCCTTCCCATTGCACATTCTGCAAAGACTGTCCTTTGAGAGTCCAATTCTATGGAGATGTTTCTTCATGTGACATTGTCCAGTAATTAAGACACCTTCCATGAATCTAGTCTGTTCAATTGTAGATATTCAGAATTTCTTTAAGCCGATGTTTGGGTGTAAGAAGCTGAGACCGAGAGCGCACTGTGACTTGAGCCACATTTGGATGTTCATTTCTGCTGTACTGATTGGTATTCCGCAAAAAAAAGAATACCTGATTCGGATTCTTTCCTGGCCTTTGAATCTTATTGATCCGGGATCCAAATGAGAGTTACTCTTCTGGTTTGGTGCATGTTTTCACAGTGCATTTCGAATTGAAAGGAAAGATTTCCGGATTCTTCACTGTTACGCTTTATTATTCTTGAGGTTTCGGTCTCTGCTGAGACTTTTATCAAGCTCAGTCTATGGAGGTCTCAACAAAGACCGAAACGCCAAGAATAGTAAAGCCTAATAGTGTAGAATCCGGGAATCATTCTATTCTTTTCTTTTCGAGAGTTACTCTGTTTTTATTCCCTAATTCCATTAGTAACTGAAAGCAATCCCACACGAGCCTTCATCGTATTTGAAATGATTGTAAAGCTAGGATTGCTGCCTGATCTCTGTTTATATTCTCCCGAACACATAATTCCATTGCATGTGGGAAATCTAGATACTAGTGCGGGGACGTGCTTCAAATACTCCTACACCTGCCCCTTTTCTGTTTTAGAATTTTGTGTTCGCCAGATGTTTGATGGCTTTCTTAGATTGAGTCTATTAGAAACGCAGTCTTGACAATATGGTAAACGTACGATCACCTTCAATGGTTTTGTGAAACTATGCCATTCTACCATAGAATCAAAGAGAGGTATCCCAAGAACACCTTTTTTTAATTTCATAAGTCAGAAAAAGGTACGAAATTTTGTGTCTTGTCCCGTTTTCAATGCTGAGTAGCCTGTATATTTTATTATGAGCTTCATTTTGTATTTCCAGAAGTAGGGAGCCAGATTGGGAAGTACTTCTATTACTACAGTGGCAGTGGTACTCATTGCTCCAATTTTTCAAATGTAAGCAAGTGTTTGTGTATTTGTCGGCTTTTTCTGAGTAGTTTTTTGCAATATTTTGGATCAGAATATTAATTTTTCATTAGTTACTATGGGTCTAACAACAAATGCGTACATCCTTTATGTCAGCTATAGATTGAGACCAACATTTTGAGAGAGATATTCTGGCTTATTGTAGATGAACATTCCACGCGGATGTCTCATCAAGAATTAGTCCAAGAAATTTCCAGGTCATCTACATATCCCTGAACTTCCAATCCAGAGTTTGTTCTAAAAAAAGATCGACAATTTCTAGACACCACAAAATGGTTGAAAGTACCCGACCTTCTGGGTACTCTTTAACAGATTGAAACTTTCCATTACCCATCTTACTTTGCACGCAGAAAAGATTTCTGCTCCGAATATCCAATTCTTTCGGCATAGAATACTGCAACTATCTTCTTTTGCTGATTGAACAGCCGCGGATCCCGGGAAGTGGGTTTGTGCTGTGATCGAACCGTAAGGTTTTTCTAACAACCCGATTTTATTCGCTTGTACCTTCAAAAGTATCCTGTGCAATATCGCGTTACTGGTTAAATTATTTATACCCTGGTAAGACGATTTCCTGATCCATCTCATTGCCTCGTTTTACTCTGTAAGAGCTTTTTTCTATGGATCCCACCATCCAGTTTATTTAGCCTTATTGAATAGTTTTCTCGTTTTTACTTTGAGCTTGGTGAGTGTTTTATTCCGCCAAGTGATCCTTCTGCTGCTATTTCTGCACTACTAAGCAGTTAAGGGAGTTGCTGTGGCGTTGGTAATTTGCTCTGACGCTTCTTGCCGGACTTTAGTTTTTAATGATGGATTAGTACCAACATTCATATTTTATAATTTATGCAATGCTGCAATGGTGCAACAGCCCAAATCGGTCCTAGGTTTCCTGATCTTCAGGTTTCTTAACTTTTTTTTTCGCTATTAGGAAGAGTTGTTAGCTCTTCGCATAACCCTCTATCGATGAATTTTCATTTTCGCAGATTGAGATAGCCCAGATGCACCCAAGCAGACAGTGTACTGGAATTACCAAATATATACGTTGACCGGGATTTGAACTCACGGCCTTCGTATTGTAGAACAACGCGATACCCATTAAGCTACACCAAGGTGGTTACTAGCTAGGGTTTAGTCTAGTAGGTAGCGTGTTTGGTTTACAATGCGAAGGTCGTGAGTTGAAATCCCGGTCGACGCATAATTCCAGCACACTACCTGCTTGAATATACCTTGGTTACCTCAATCTACGAAAATGAAAAATTCGTAGATAGAGGGTTGTGCAAAGAGCTAACAACTCTTCCGCAATAAATAATGAAAATGTTAAGGAACCTGAAGGTCAGGAGGCCAAGGCCCGATTTGGGCTATAGCGCCATTGAAGAAGAAGAAGAAGGTGGTTACAGCTAATGGCTTTAAATAAATTCAAGAAGTAAGTCACCTCTACCGTTGATGGCGGTACTTACCCACGCCATATGGTGTGCAATGACATCGCAAACCGATTATAAGTTGCTTGCTTATTCTTTCGCAAAGATACATCAAGTACCTGATAGTCTGTGAGACGGGTTCCAAGCATTCGCCGGGAAGGTGAACTAAGCAGATAACGACCTCTGTCCGGTTAATATATCTACGAGAGGCAGCTTTACATAGACCGCTACTACATCCTTAGTAAAAAGTCCTGAACATATTTGGTAATTTTTTTTTTGCTCTGGGTCTACTTTCATTGGTAGAATCCTGAATGTAGATGGGCTTCTACATTTATCTTTCGTATCTTATCCTGCAGTAAGGGCTCTTGGATAAGTGAAACGTTTTTTTTGCGACCATCGAAAACAACTTAGGGGGTCGCCCTGTAATACGCGATGCACAGTTAAGTCGACATGGGTACTGGGAAACAAGTGGATACAGAAAAATTAATAGGGAAACACGGGCGGGGAAATTTTGAAGTGGCGGTGAACGTTTTTCTTAAATTGTTGGAGGTTGTAACTTCGAAGTGGGCCTTAGCTAACTTGCGAGGGATAACAGCTGCTGCCACTTTGGCAAGTTGCAAGCTTATGCAAAGACACAAGAAAGCCATTACTTTATTGTGTGGCTGCTGGTAGTAGAGAGGCGGCTTTGTTGATTGCTGTTTATATATCCAACAATTTTACTTTATTATTTTAATAATAAAGTATTGTGATCGACTTGGGAAAAAAAAAAAATTTGCTACCCTGAAATTTTTTTTTTCGCGTTTCATGACTAAAATAGCCGAAAAATGCAAAAAAAAAAAAATCCGTCTGTCTGTACGCCGTCCGCCGTACGCCGTACGCCGACGTGTACGCTCAGCGCACATTAACTCCCAAACCCTTCAAGATAGAAAGATCATTTTTGGAGGGATTGTAGGTAGTTGCGGATCTCAGACGGATACCCATTTTGGAGGGTGTACGAATTCAGGGGGAGGCAGGGGGAGCGCTTAAACCGAAAAATACGAATTCAAATATCTCAACCATGGTAAGAGCTAGGAAGCTAAAAATCAACACACATATAGAGGAATTTGTGGGACAACTTTTAAAAATAATTTAATTTTTTTATCCATTGGGGTGCGAAAAGGGGGGCTAAGAACCAATTGGCGGCCGAATTTTTTTTTTCAAATGATTATATCTTCGAAGTTACTACCCATAAAAAATTGATATTTTGAGACCATTAAGATGGCATCAAGATCTACTAGAATCAGTTTAGATAAAAGCTATTTCTTGTAAGGGGGAGGGTCAGCGGGGGTGCAAAGAAAAACACTTAAGAATTAATATCTCGACTGTCTCTTAAGCTATGTAATTGAAACTTAAAATGATAACTGAGCTTTACTAGTGACATATGAAAAAATATAATATATGGACATAATAGTAGTGGGAGGAAATGGGGAGCATTTCAAAAATGGCGCACTTTCCAAAACTACAAATCACCAAATCTCAAAATTGAGTACACATATCAAATCGAAAATTTGTCAGATTGTAGAGCTATATAGTCTTGAATTTTGGTAAAAAATTTAAGTTGGGGGGTGTAAAGGGAGGGAGGTGGAAAGCGAAAATGTTGAAAATTTTGAGTGATTTTTTTATGGCTCTGGTAAAAGATACAAAGTTTAAATTTTGCACGTCGACACATCTATTTAATGTACATAGAAAAAAAATAATAATTTGTTCCAAAATTGTTATGCACCGAAGTGGGGGTATAACGTGCACAAAGTGTTTCATGAGCAATGAAAAAAACACATAAACTGAAAATTTTTGAATGAAATTTTTAGGTAGGATCTTGAAAATTTGCGAAATGCATTTAAAAAAAATTTCCAAGAGTTTAAAATACTAACTGGTCGAAAACTTCTACCCCTTCCCATACAAAATTTTTTTTTCGACCATTTCTAAGAAATCAATTATCACTTAACTATTAAATGCTATCAATTTGAAATTTTGCACAAGAACAAAAATAATTGAAATAAAATTACGTTAAAAGTTTTGATAGCACTTGCCCTTTTACCCCCTCCCACACAAAAGTATGATTTCGACCAATTTCATTAAATCAACTAATAACTAACAAATTAAAAGCTAAAAACTTGAAATTTTGTACAAGCACCTCACAAAAGAAAAGAAATAAAACTGCGTCACAAATTTTATGATTCCTTTACCTCCTCTACTCCCTCCCATACAAGTGTTTGGTTTCGTGAATTTAAAATACACCGAATCCAATGAAAATTCTATGCAATTTCGTCTATGAAACTGACATTCTATACAAAGAATATTGGATTTGGTTCAAGCAATCAATTAAAAAACTATTAACATCCACCCACCCTTACTATCACCCTCCCTTCATGAAAACTCAAACCTGCATAAATAAGCCAATGGAATATGGAGCTTTTGAACGTTTCCGGAAAGTGTTAAATTGAGAACTGCCCTGCCCAATAAGCTCCTTTCACTTAGTCTTCCCTAACCACACAATCTTGCATATTGACTTTCTACACATGCGCATTTTGTCCCAAAAATAATAAAGTTTCGCCCGACTTGTTGGCAGTTTATTTACCCTAAGAAAGATCTGGTTGGAGGAATATTCTTAGCCAGTGCAAATTCTTTTCCCTTGGATGTTCAGGGGCTGGCCTGAATGGAAGCTTCGTGTGCCTTGCCTTTCGAAGTTCCAGGCAGCGTATTCGTTGTGGTGTCCAGCAACTGCGGTATTTTCGTCTGACTCCTCCGAAATCAAATTCTCCGGTCCCGTTCTCTGTTCTCTTTTATTCTCACTTGGATTCCTGAGAAGTTCAGAAAAGGACGAAAAGGATGCTCCATCAGCTGGAAAGACAAAAATCTGTTCACTCTTTTGACTTTTAGTACTCCGAGGATTCATTATATACTGGCTTTAAGGCCATGGTTTTGCCTACCTGAACTACGGATAGTTCTACCTCCTCATGCAGTTGTTTCTGGTACATTTACCCTATCCACAAACTGCAGTTGTGCATCCACCCGAGGTTTTAAGGTAGATACTATGCTCAAGGTCCAGTTCCTCGTTTGATTGTTGTTGTACGTTATAGAGAGCCATTCAGTTTTTTGATTTTAAGCAATAAACTGATAGGTAGAGTTCGTCTCCTCCAATCTCGTCCAGCTTTTATCAATTTTCGCTATTCCTCATAAAGCGAGATCATTGGGGGCTGAGAATATAGAATCGTTATTTCTATTTGTGATAAAAATATCCTTATATGATGCGTTGGAAATGCTCGGTGCCGGCTTGGGTTTTATGCGCTGACCATCAACCTATTTTCTCTATGTAGATTCGCTGTTCTTCTGTACCGATTTGATTTCTTTCGAGGACGTTTGTAGGTTCACTGTCTTTGCTTCTTGGCTTGAGACCTGTTCTGGTGTGCTACCATCAGATTTGTTTCTTTTCGATGCAGTGACAGTGACATTTTTCGCGTCGTCAAACTTTCATTGTTTAAGCGTTTTGGGCCTCTTCCTATTTTTGCTGGAACACGTCTCTTCGAGACCCCTTACAATTACTTGAATTTACTCCTCAATTCAAGTTTCTGAAGATGTACTTAAGTTTCATCAACAACTGGTACCTTTGGTCCCAAGTCATTGGCTTTCCCGGATGTATCTTCTTACACTCTCGTGGAAGAAGGGGCAAGCAGACTCCCTTACTTTAACTGGCTTGGTGGTTTTGATTACAGAATATTTTCATATTCCATTCCCACTTCGCCAAAAATGTTTTCAGCTGGTTGGGGAGTAGGACGCCACTTTCTATACGTCTAAAAAATAAAATACTTCAGATTTGAACCCACGAGTATGACGAAAAATGAAGATCGACATCCGCAGAACTCCCATTATGGATGTTAGGCAAACTTACAAAGCAGTGTTGTCCTGCGCCACTCGGAGATCGTTCATGACATCATTTTTATACATCTGATATCATGCAGCCCTCGACATCATGTTTGTACACCTTGCATTGAGTATTGAAAAGGATGAGGACTTTGTGAAGAAGATGGATTTCATAACGCTGAAGGTTTTTTTTTTGGAGGAGAAATTGGAAAACAACGGAAACATTTTTTTCCGCAGTTGCCTTGTCGCTTACCATAATGACTTATACACTCTGCTTTTTTTATAATTTGGGGGGTATAGCCTAGTAGGTAGTGTGTTGGTCTTGTAATGCGAAGGTCGTGAGTTCAAATCCCGGTCGGCGCAATATATAATTCCGGCACATTGCCTGCTTGGATATACCTTGGTCACCTCAATCAAAGAAAATGAAAAATTCGTAGAAAGAGGGTTGTGCGAAGGGCTAACAACCCTTCCACAATAAGTAATAAAAAATATTAAGAAACCTGAATATCAGGAGACCAAGGTCCGATTTGGGCTGTAGCGCCATTGTAGAAGAAGTAGATGAGCGCGCTGCGACCTTCTTGGCCTATTGTGCGTTTATTGCCCCTTTACCCTACCATAACTCAATAGCTTTGGCTAATCTAAGTATCTTTAAGGGAGCCATGTTGGCTAGTTCCTCGGTAGAAAAGAAACCATTACCAAGAAGATTGTGTCTTTTCCTAGCTACTTCACAGTGACATAGGATGTGTACTGTCATTTCTGAGTCTTCGAGACAGAGGCGAGAGATGCCGGTTTTAGCTAATCCCATATTTTTGAGGTGATGGTTTACTTCACTGTGCCCCGTCATTAGGCCGATTACAGTACTAATATCACTCTTGCTGAATTTTAGAATATCCTCCACTTTTTTTTTTTTGTGGTAGGATTTTTTTTTTAGATTGACAAGCCTGGAAGTCTATTCCAGTAGATTTTATGTTCTTGTTCAATACTATTTCTAAGTGTAGGGTTGGAATGCCCTTTTGGGTTTTCTGCAGAATGGCTCTGGACCAATAAAATTTGCTTCTGCGCCGTTTTTTGCAAGGCGATCGGCCTCTTAATTTCCTGCAATTCCCATATGTCCTGGTATCCACATTAAGGTTACATCGTTCCTTTTTCCCAGGATAATTAGGTTTTGGAGGCAGTCCCAAACAAGCCTCGATCCGTGTTTATTGGATGCTAGGGCCTTGAGAACTGCCTGACTATCCAATAGGATATAAATAGATTGGTTGCGATGAGCTCTCCTTATATTCACCTGGATGCATAGCTCCATTGCAATTAGTTCAGCCTGGAAGATTGTGGCTTCTTTGCCGAGTGGTTTTGAAACCGAGAAGTAAGAACCTTTTACTCCGGCTCCTGTCCCCTCAGAGGTGCAGGAGCCATCTATATATCAGATGGTTGAGATAAATCCTGCGTCGTTTTTGGTTTTCCCTCCTCTTAGCCAGCTAGGAACCACTGCACTATTTCCTCACTTCACAGTTTCTTGCACCACCGCTCTTCACTCCAGCGCTACTGTAATTTTTTCTCGCCACTGATCTCTACTCTTAGCTGGATAGAACGCATCCAAGTTACTGTACGCAAATTTTTCAAATTTCTTATTGGAGAATATGAGCGATCCTTTCGACATAAAAGATGAATTGAAGAAAATTTTTGATTAACAATAACTCCACAATACAAATATTGGCTCAAAAATGCGTATTTTTGTTTCCTTAAATTCCACTAACCAAATCAAAATTTTTACGTTTTATTTTCGAAAAATAATAAATTGAAATTAATTTCAATTACAAATTGAACAGTTTTCCGTTCCCAAAAGAAAAAAAAACCCAGAACAAATACGTAGTACACAACGTACATCGAAATCATGCGCAAAAAAAAATCTTCAAAAATCTACGAAAACCAATTGACTTGATAATTTAATTGCGTACTAAGCAATTTCACAATTATGCGCTGGATATTTGTACGAAAATATTATGAAAACGCCAATTAGGTGTGCTATTAACAAACGAATCGACTCGCTTAATACCAGGTCGAGGCCCAAATTGCAGATATTATTCGCCATTTTTCAAAAACTGAATCCTTTCAAATTTCAATTTAAATGGAACTAACGCGGCAAATACAAATGCCTTCATTTAAAGCCTGCCGCGCCGCGCTCGCTATACACAATCTGGGCAAACTGAAAGATTCGAATGTAAATTACTCACTCACCCATGCCTCGGGGTATATTATGCGTTTGGTCAACCTAGAAAAATCGCCTCAACATTATCTTGTTGCGGATCATGTTTGCAAATCCTCTTTTCAGTTTTTTTTTTTCGCTTTCTGCCATTCATTAGCATTGGAAATCCACCATCTAAATGAGTGGTCGGTCAGCGAAAATTCTTTTTTCATGGACTTGAGTGTAAATTTGAATTGGATCAAGGTGTCTAAAATGGGTCCTAATTCCATCACGGCTAAGCATATAGATTAAGTCGCTCGATTTTTGAAGCGGATATCTGTATTTTATTTTTATGGCTAATCCCATTCATAGTACATGGTTGATCTTCGGCTTAGATAAACTGATGAACAAATTTGTTTGGTAGTATTGATTCGAATTTTCTATGATTTTGTCACTTACCCTCCAGGTGAATTGCCTAGGCGAACTTTCTCCCTGGGGACAGGATGAAGGTGCCAATAGTCTTCTATCGCATGTAGTCGATGTATCTGAGTTATATCTTTCTAAAAGAGGAGGCGTGGAGTTGCCGCATCAATACGAATGTGGTATGTTTTTCCATTGTTCCACCTGCAGAAAATGCGCCGAATGCATATGGATATGAAAACTAAGCCACAAGAGTAGTTTTCGGATTTTATCTTATGCTTTAGTGCACCTGTGAATACGCAGCAGGAAGATAATTATCGTCTTAGGTGGTACGATACAGAGATGAATACCGGATAGCATTTATCCGATCATCCTAATCAAATATTCATTGAATTGTATCGTATAAACTGCTTAATAGTTAGATACGTATCGAATAGTTTTGCAGTGCATTCAATCGTAATAGTAAGGGGCACGTGCAATTTTCAAAGCTAAATTGCATTTGATTTAGAGTTTAACGATTGGGAAATCTCGAAGAAATTGGAGCTCTTCAACGGACTTTGAATATAAAATGGAAAATGCTTAATCGAGTCTGAGTCTTTCGCGCTCGCCTTAACCACTTCATTACCATGATCGTGTGTCCGGTGTAAAACGCCTTCAAGCGGCTCCCATTTATTATAATTTCGCTTTATTTAGGTGCTGTTTTTGTTTTTTTTTTGCTTTGTTTTATTTTTAACGAAGCAAAAGGACTGATTTTAATCGACTTTCTTTCATTGTATATAGATAACTGGTCGACATAATATGTAGATGCGAAATTGCATTCGAACACAACACAACACAAAAAATGACATCGGAAACATTAATAAGATTTAAACATATGCTCGCCTTAAGTCATGTTGATTGAGTTGAAATGCCATGTTCGTAAAACAACATTGCTATTTTTTTGGTCTTAGGTTAAACACATAAAATATGATGCTTGTTTCGGAGCCCACCAATGGACCTGGGGGAAGAGGTCAAACATTATGGCGCAGCCGGGCACAAGTGTTGTTTTGGGCACACGATCGGTGTTTTTTTAAGCTTATTGGCCACATATGATTGCCTTCTTTTATGGTCACAAACTTAATTACGCTATGCTTCTTCGAAAAATATATTTTTTTTTCCAGAAAATCTGTGTATTTTTTAATTTGTGTTATTTTATTCCACTTTTTGCATCATCATCGAGTAATTGTTCATTGTTCATTCAAGTGGATTAGAACAGCACTTTTTCTTGTGAATTCCAAACGAGCCCTCCCCATTTCGAATAACAATAAATTTACATCAATCTGTAGTTGAAATTTCCATGAAGAAGTAGAATTATTTTGAGAGCTAGGAAGGACAACAATTAGACAAAAAGATATTTAGTAGAAGTCTCCCATAGTGAACTACTTCGCTTGAACTATAAATTAGTGAGATCGCTATGCTTTCGAATTTGGTTTCATTTCGAATCCAAACTGGAGTGTACATTTTGCCATTTATTGGATTGGTTTGTGGCAAAATCGTTGAGCGAATGAAAACAGACTGAGCAGTAAGTAATGTAGTGGTGTGCAAGAAAGGCAATTCACATAGAATTTCACAACTCAGTCAGGATTCTTCCGACTTTGAGAGACGGTTGGTTTGGTTATAAAAAAAAATAATGTGAGAGAACTTTGGAATACTCTTACATTTATGAGGCCAGATACGCAACTTACTATTGCGTCCAGGGATGTTATCTGAAGCCGCCCTCGAGCACGTGCATAGTTACCTTCGGAACAGAGCGATTTTTGACATAAATAGGTCCAGCAATCCAAACCTTCTTACCCATAATTGGAGGCATGGGAAGCTGGAGGAGATGGGAACTCTACATACATTACAACACTGATCAACAAAGAATCCCTAGCTCCCTTGGCGAAAACCCTGGCTTCATCAATTATTAATTTGGTGTCATTCCAAGAAAAGGGTGGATTGGAAGCGAAGCAAAGTTCCCAGGTTCCCGTTCCTCTAGTACCCATAACAAAAGGAAAGTTTCTGCATCCGAGCTCGATTCAGTTCTCCACATTGCGATAGCCTTTTCAGAGGTTGCGCGGAAGACGAAGAATCTATCGAACATTGTCTTCCGCAAATATCCAACAGTCGCCTTCTTTGGTTAAGCTCTAGATTCTTCACACAACTGAACGACCTCAGAGGCGTCCAACATTCGAGCCTGCTACGGTTCGCAAACCGAACCAAGTAGAACAAGAGGAGTGACTTCCATAATCAATAGGGGAGTACAATACGTCCAACTAGATTGCCGCAGTGTGTGGTTCTACGAAAGCACCCTCCTACAACCTAAACCTAAACCTATCTCTGAAGCGGGACGAAGCTCTATCCGAAGCATCTGAGACATACAAGTCTCTCCACATTCCCGCTAAGAACTTTAGAAAGATCGATAGGTACCCATCTTTGCAGCAACATAAATCTGCGAATATTGTCAACGGTCCAACTTGCGTACTGGGGGGAAAAATCTGTTGAAATGGCCATACACGCACTGACATGCTACATTGAAAAATCTCTGAGGGTACTCTCATAGAGGGTACTTTCAATAATCCAAGACCAGAAGCAATTGCGGACGCACTTTAAATTCTGAAAGTGGACGCTTCGCTTAGCGTGCTGATTAATTTGATGGTGACAACTAGGATTATCAGCACAAAACTGGGAGTCGCAGCTGTTAGAAGCTCTTTTAGTTGAGGTGCACCGAAAGGCGAAGTCCTCTGTCCACTTATTTACAATGAAGAGGTCAATGGACTACCTACTGCTAAAACAGGAGGAAGGCTGTAAAATGGTTGAGTATGCGGACGACGTTACTGATAAGCACCCGAATACTTTTGGCGAGTTTATGCGATATGCCCTCTAACTACGCTCTAAATGGGCTCGTGAATATGGGCTGGAAGTGAATCGAAACAAAACCAAGCTAGTCCTATTTACACCAATCTGGAACCAGTCTTGTTTTCGCTGATAGAGCAAAATATCTGGGTCCTATTTTGGATAGGAAATTGATGTGCAAACCTAATATTCATGAACGGATAAATAAAGTTGTTATTGCGCATTACTCCAGTAAAAAAGATATACCAGTATGTACATATAAAACAAACACACAAAGAGGTGTTAGACAGGGGGATACCATATCACCAAGACTCTTCAACGCCACCCTGGAAGAAATCTTTCGAGGCCTAGAGTGGGACAATAAAGGCTTAATCATAGATGGAGAGCGGCTAAGTCACCTACGATTCGCAGATGACATAGTCCTTATCGCCCAAAACCAAGATGAACTACAAACGCTACTCAAAGACCTAAGCGCGGCTAGTGAGACAGCAGGACTGAGAATGAACCTCAATAAAACAAAGGTTATGTACAACGAACTCATAACGACAGGCCAGGATAAAATATCAATTAATAACACCGAATTGGAAGTGGTAGACGAATATGTGTATCTGGGCCAAACAATAAGCAACTCAAGATCGCTACTACCCGAAATAAACAGAAGAATTAAGCTAGCCTGGAGCGCATTTGGGAGAAACTCCATAATCTTCAAATCAAGAATGAAACCCCATCTGAAGAAGAAAGCCTTTGATGAATGCATTCTGCCAGTCATGAACTATGGCTATAAAACATGAACTCTAACAGCAGATACAATCAGAAAACTCCAGGTTGCCCAAAGAGCAATGGAAAGATGCATGTTGGGCATCACAAAAAGAGATAGAAAGAGATTAACCTGGATAAGAGCAAAAACACAGGTCACCGATGTGATCAATAGGATCAGAAGCCTCAAATGGCGATGGGCCGGGCACTTAGCAAGAATATCGGATAATAGATGGACCACAAAAGTCATCAATTGGTACCCAAAGGGAGTGAAAAGACCAAGACGGCGCCCGAAACTTAGATGGGACCATGACATAAGAAAGCTAGCCGGCATAACCTGGACAGCCAAAGACAGACAAAAATGGAGGGCAATGAGAAGCCAATACTTAGGGAAGGCTACAACATGATCTATTTACATGGTTGACAAGATGATAATGATGATGATGATGATGATGATATATAAAAAATGGGAATACACGTTGCCATCATCAGACCCATCTTGCCTTAGACTCCCCTTAAGATAAAAACAACTGGCATTCTCCTCGGCAAGATGCAATTAACAGCCTGCTTATGCATAAGTAGGCCTCTAAGAACAACCCCCTCCGCAGAAGTACTGTTTCATCTGCTACTTATTGACATTGTCATTATGGTTATAAGTGTGGCCACTGACCTCGAAGAAACTCGTCAGTTGACTCAAACTGGTCACTCCTTAATTCTGAAAGATTTCGAATATTCAAAACAGACTACACTCTCCAAAAGTTTTTATTTTGATAATAATTTCCTTACTGTCATTCCCTCGAGACAGGAGTAGAAGATTGATGAAATACGAGAGGAAGAGTCCATATTAAACTAGGGTATACCCTAGTAGGTAGTGTGTTGGTCTTGTAATGCGAAGGTCGTGAGTTCAAACCCTGCCCGGTGCAAAATATAATTCCGGCACATTGCCTGCTTGGGTATATCTTGGTCACCTCAATCTAAGAAAATGAAAAATTCGTAGAAAGAGGGTTGTGCGAAGGGCTAACAACCCTCCCACAATAAGTAATAAAAAAAAATGTTAAGGAACCTGAATATCAGGAGGCCAAGGTCCAATTTGGGTTGTAGCGCCATTGTACAAGAGTCCATATTCTTTTATACTTCTTCTTCTTCAATGGCAATATAGTCAAAATTGAGCCTTGACCTCATGACCTTCAGGTTCCTTAACATTTTTCATTATTAATTGTGGTTGTTATTCCTTCATACAACCCTCTAGCTACGATTTTATTTTTAATGATTGAGGTAACCAAGGTACTCGTATTTCAAAGCAGGCGATGTTCTGCAATTATATGTTGACTGGGATTTAAACTCACGACCTTCTCATTGAAGACCAACCCTCTTTTATATCATTAACAATGCTATGGATTTAGAGTACCCACTAAGCTATCCTCTAGCTATCCCTTTCCACTGATGGCTCGAAAACTAAAAGTGGAGTGGAAGGGGGAATTTCCTCCACAATGCTTAACTTAAGTCTATCTTTCCGTCTTCCGTATCATTGTAGTGTGTTTCAAGCAGAAGTGATGGCGATGAAGAAGCTTTGGTCTGGCTGAAGTGTGAAGTAGCATGTACGGAGGATGTTAGCATTGTTCCTGGCAGACAGGCTGCTGTTAAATCCTAGGAATCATTCATGTCTACATCCAAGTCCGTTCTGGATTGTCAAGTGTTACTAAGGCAGATAGCTGAACAATTTAACTGTGTTCCTTTGCTCTTGTAACAACAAGGGCAAATGAACATTCCGGATAAGTCCAATACTGACGAAGTCTCCCAAAAGGGGACCACCTTGCAGATTCAGTCTGAAAAAGAGAAGGTGAGTACGCCTCTCGTAACTTATAATCTGCAAGTTGGGTGCGATTAGCAAAGCAAAAGGCACATGGAGTATCAGGTAATATCTCCAGCCAGATTTGACCTATGCTGGCTATAAAACGATCTTACAGACTAATCTTAGAAGGCAGAAAATCTCAAAAGTGGGTGTCGTTACTGGACATTGCTTGACAATAAAACATGTTGCAAGGCTTGGTCTTTTCTTTTAAAGACCTTTGCAGGAGCTGGAATAAAAAAAATAAGAAAGAGGAAGAAACGATTCTTCATCTATTAAGCACTTGCCCTGCTCTCCAGAAAGAAGAAGGACCCCTTAGGCACATACCTCTTCGACTGCAGCCTGGCTAACGTGGAAGTCAGTAGCCTTTTGCACTTCATAGAAAGCTTCAGTTTCTTCAGCGAGTACGACTATGATTTTTGGGATCCCTTGCACAAAGGATCAGCGTATGGTATTTGTGCGCCCGGATTTTTGTCCGAGCAGCCACCTCTGCCTAACTACCTACATTTAGCAACAATACTACAAAATTATGTAGCCTGTGTTTTCTTTTATATTTTTGAGTACGTTTGAATTTCTAAGATCTTGCAAGAATCAGCTAAAAATATCAGCCTAAAATATTGCCACAATGAAAATGAGAGAACTTGGGAACGATCGTTATAGCTCTCGCTTTCTCTTCCTCTTCTGTGCTAAGTATTTAAAAATGAAATGTTCGGGTCTCAGTCTCACAGCTGTGATGTGTTGCGTAAGAATGTATAGTTAAGATGATCCAAAACGAAAAAAATATGACAAATAACAGAAGCATAAAATAAATTAAAGCTGCAGTGAAAAATTTACTTACGGCTTTTCAAATAAGGTAGGTGAAGCACTACCTACCTCATCTGACGAGCCTCCACTGGAACTGAAGGAACCTAAAGCATGTTCAATTTAAGCTTTCGTGGATATTTTTGAAAACATCGATTCAAAAAATTTGTGTTAAGTACTTTGGAAATACTCCCATCCAAAGTAAATCTAAAAAAATAGAAACTTATTTCAATTTCCGATTACGAATACACCGAAATATTTTTTAAAATAAACTAAAAATTATTTATATCGACTGCCATCCGACAAAACGGAAAAACATGTTCAGTACAAAAAGATTTTTTCACCTGTTCCACAATTTTGTCATACGAAACTTTTCGATCAGAACAAACACAAATATCTTAGATTTTTTTTATTAATCATAGCATTCCTTTATGCTTACGAATCATAACCAAAATATAGATACCAGCCTGTACAGCGTTATGCTCGATATTTTGCGACTGCTCCCACTTATTCATGTTAAGGTTTATTCGAGTTATCGTCGAGACATACAGACAAAAGCCTACATTTTTCGATTTCTGGAACCTCGAACAAATCCAGATTTTTTCCTGACCATCACAATAATTCTCTTTCATTATTTCATAGTTGGGAAACATAAATATTAAAAAGCATAGCACTGAGCTTGTTCAGTGTTAGATAACCATTCTGTTGGATTTTTCAGGAAGATACCCATGTTTTTCAAATTTTTGAATACAAAATTCGAACTGTGCTCCAATACAATATTGCGTTAAAAATGGTTCGACCAACTGGATAATTCAGTAACAAAATATTATAAATTTTTTTTACATAAACGATGAGAACACTCAAACTAAGCTTCTCGTTCCCCATTCCTGAAACTTTATCAAGTCCGTATACTCCTTTTTTTTATTTCTAAAATAAATTCATCCATTAATTCTATCTTTCATCTATGCCGTATCGAATTTTTTTTTTTTCAAAATTCCGGTTTCATTACTTGCCATCTATGATTTTTGCCCGGACAACGAACTACTGACCTCTCTGAAATGCTTGATAAATTTATGAGCAAAATAAAAATTAGCGACCGCATAAAATAAATCTTTTCCAAACAAACATTAAACTCGAAAAATTCAGAAAATTTAATCCCACCGATTATAATGAAAGCTTTGAATTAATTATAAATGCGAAAAAAAAATTACCGGAAGAAATTAGACAAGGACTGAAACGTTCAAGATTTTAAGACGAAAATAAAATTAATAATAAAAATCGGTGTCATAATCTTTTCATAATTCTTATTTAAAGCTGTACTGGAAATATCTTGAACTATTAATTCGGCCCGAATTAAAACAATTAAAAAAAAGTCACAGTTTCTGAGCATAAAGTTTCCGTCAGTCATGGCTTTGTGAATTTCTGTTTTTTTTTTTTTTTTTTTATTAATAGCTAACATCGAGATGCATTTAAGTCCAAGAATTATGTAAAAATTTAAATTACGAGGCTAATAAATTCCAAAAATAATCATATTAACTTTTTCGTTGGATCCAAACTGGAAATAGGTTCATCGCACTATTTATATTAAGATACAAATTAAGATAATGTCATAATCTCTATTTACGTTAGTCGTGTGTATTAGACAGTTTTGTTATTTATTTTTAGAACAGGTGTTTTAATTATTTGTATAATAAATAATTTTATTGGTCAATAAATGTCGAAAACATTACGGCAAATAATGTTTTTCTTAGTCTCTAAATTTCTACTTACGGTTCGGTCGGTAATGTAAATTTGTGTCTTTTACAGAAAGATATTTAATTTTCTACGCATTTTAATGGTACTTAAAAATTTCCAACAGAAGTTGTTTTGTATTAGATACAGTCGAGATTATGAAAATAGCAGAATGGAATATGCTGTAAAATATGGAAGAGCTACTACACACTTGGAATTGTGACTGTTTGAGATTTTATTACCCGCACCTGAACGAAAAGATTGTTAATGTTACTCGTCACACCGTTCAAATTGGAAGATTTCAAAATGTCAGTTTAGATTTATATTCTTTTTCACGGATATTAAATGTTAATCAAAGTGTACGTTTCCTTAATGAAGTATGTACGAGGAGTACATGAATTTCTTGGCTTCTGTAATAATTGACTTAAGATGGGAAGGAATCAGTCAATATTTGAGATGATGAAATTTTATCTGAGGTTTTTTTTTTTAATCGAAAACAATCAATACGATCGATTCGAATGAACAATTTTTTTTGTTTCAGTGACCTAAAGATTTATAATGGTCATATGAAAGTTGCGGAGTCTTCAAATATTTGGAATGGGTCAATAAGAGATTTGTAAGATTACTACTGATAATGGGCATCTGCAGCGATCATAATTTATGTACCTGAACAATTTCTTCAATTATACAACTAACTGACCACTATCATAAAATTTATAAGAGAGTTAGACATCTGTAACGGAGACTATTTCTAAAAAAAAAACTAATGGACTGTCGTATTGGTAGCTGTTATAAAACTTGATGGCTTGTACGATAACAAGTGTATTATCTAAACGATGGTTGCGAGAATTAGTTATCCGAGCCATAGCATCAAAGCTCCACTATGCGTAACCAACCTAATACAACTCCTATAATTGATAGATACTGACCAATCTTAATATTATTCATAAAATTATGCTTATCTATAAACAAAAAAAATGATAATTACACGTTGTTAATTAATAAGGTAAAATTCTTCACCTTGCATATTAAATGACTCCAGAGAAAATGTGAAAATAATTATCATATTAACTAAACGAGTCGTAAAGGAACGGAATTTATGAAACACCCATCATTGCAACGATCTAATCTAACTCTTAGTTAAAGTCTTTTCAAAAAACTATAGAACTTGTTCTTTTCAGCAAATTCAAATCGAAAATATCAAAGCTGTTAGACTGTGTAATTCCGATAGTTTATACAATGGATAAATAAATCTCCGTTGACTGTTCGAGCAATAATTACTTATGCGGAACTCCTTAACTGATTGTCATTGATAGGAGGCTTTTATAATATGGTAATAATCGACGACAACACCGGTAATTACCGGCTCGATTAATTTTACAACTGAGGCATGTAATTCCATTAATATACAGGTTGTCCGTACACACTCAGCTTAAGAACCGTCACATACTCTTGCATTTTATAAGCGACTTTTCAGACCTATGGCAATGCGATAAAATTAATACTTTATACGCACGCTCACAATCCGACTACCATATACCTATGATCATCTAAAAACTTAACCAATGCGATCAGAACAGGTGTTGCATCACGTAAACTACTCCTGAACGATCAGCATATTTGAAAGAAAGAAAAGAAAAATTAAGAATAAAATAGATATTAAGTCCAAGACGATGCTAGAACAAATCTTGGAAACTCGATTAAATTGCTTGCACTGGTTGCGCGAATCGAGGTGACTTCAGGTTTATTAGTCAGGGATTTAGTGGTTGACATTGTAAGGTGGAAAACAGCTCGAGATCAGCATTAAGGAAAATAAAAGGGGACAAGTATTATTAACAGTCCGATGCCCCATCGACCTCGAAATTGTAACGCTTGAATTAGTCAGTTAAGATTAATTTTGGAATTTTTTACAAAATTAATTGAATCACATAATCGAATAGGGCTTCTCTGACTATCAAGTCCCGTCTCGATCACCTCATCGATTCCGCTCATTCGTTAATAGCAACATTTTTTTTGTTGGATTTCGTTACAAATTTAGTTTTCGCTAGTTTCATATGTTTTTATAATCTTGGAGGTATCTGAGAGCATTATTCAGATTGATCCAACAATTTTTTTAATTAGATAGAAGCTCATATCTTCAATCAACAAAATAAAAATTAGATTTCTGTCAATATTGTATCTACTGTAACGATTGCGCTTAACTAGCAGACAATTTTTTTTTTGTTTTTGAATTGTTGGCGCCACACCATATCGCACTCATCTATCCAGACAATGTTAAGGCTCAGTGGCACACAAGTGAGCCTTGTAATGATTGCGAATTCGTAAAAAATTTATTTGTAATGTTTCGCGCCAAAATCATACGCACGCCAAACAAATATGGCAATCCCCTATCCTGACAAGGAGAGAGTTTGGGGGGCGAAAAAAGCGACAGGAGGTAGTCGAGTTGGGACCCTCAAGGTAGTCGGCAAGATTTGCTGCGTGAGCTAGAATTTTTGTTTGGAGATTTACATTTTCGTGCGGAGATGTTTTCTCGTGATCTCCTGCCAAATATGAATATGCCAGTAGCTCGGTTTTGTATCTTTTTTCGAGAAATGAGAAATTCTCATTGCTCTTTTCTCACCCTAGCTAGATGTAGCCTTGTAGGTAGCATGTTGGTCTACAATGCGAAGGTCGTGAGTTCAAATCCAGGTCGACGCATAATTCCAGCACACTGCCTGCTTGGGTAAACCTTAGTTACCTCAATCTCCGAAAATGAAAAATTCGATGATAGAGGGTTGTGCGAAAGTCGAACAACGCTTCTACATCAAATAATGAAAAATATTAAGGAACCTGAAGGTCAGGAGGCCAAGGCCCGATTTAGGCTGTAGTGCCATTGTAGAAGTAGAAGTTTTCTCACCCTGGAAGAAAAATTGTGTCTATATCTCATCAAGAACGGGTCTGAAATTTCTAATATTTCCAGTGAAAATCATCATTCCAGATTTGTCAAAGTGAGTTGTGTTGTTCTGTGTAGCATGTTGGTCTACAATGCGAAGGTCGTGAGTTCAAATCCAGGTCGACGCTTAATTCCAGCAGACTACCTGCTTGGATATACCTCGGTTACCTCAGTCTACGAAAATGTGTTGTAGTTAACGAATTTGTAAAGCAAAAGGTAATTAATTAATTGACTTTTGTGATTATGCAGTTGATTGCTATAGAATTGTCTGAAAATAAGTAAAATAATGTTCTCGCCCGCATTTTTGGTAGGAGAAATTTTTTGCGCATTGATTGGAGATACATATCTGCTGGATCCTTTTAGTTCTCCGAAAGCGTGTGATTCACGTAGCCTTATCGCTTAAACAAAAAGGTTGCTATGGATTTCATTGTTTAACCCTTCATGTGTTTTGCCTTTGCTCTCCTGAGGGGGCTGCTGGTGGGGGTGAGGATCTTTTTATCGGGAGAAGAGAGGGGTGCTGCGGTGGTAGTTTGCGACTCCAGTATCGAGTGTGTCTGGTCAGAACACCTGACAACGGAATGGGAGGTGTGTGTCGGAGTGGACGGAACCTTCGGTCCGGCCTACCTTGGTAGCATCTATTTTGGGTTTGGTGAGCCGCTTGACCTGTGCCTGGACTACATGGACGCAGTTATCCAACAGATACATGGGACACCTGTAATATTTGGAATGGACATAAATGCCTTCTCTGCATTATGATTCAGCAAAACTTTCGGACGTACGTCTAGTAGTCTTGGATTGTGCAATGGAGAAGCCATTTATGATTGGATACCAGCGAATGACATGGTCGTCTGGAACGACCGAACGACTCCTACCCTTTCGATGGACCTCGAGGTGTAAGCGATATCGATGTGATCTTAGGCAATCGCTCAGCGACGGTATTCGATACCCAGTGAAGCATCAGAGCGGGATGGGAGACTAGCGATCACAGCCTAATCGTCGTTGAATTTTCATACGAAGGCGATCCCTTGCGCGAAGTTCTTTGGCGCTCTAAAGAGTGATCCATGGTGAACGCTTGAGGGCTGAATCAGAAAGGATCCCACTGAGCGACTTCACGCAGTTCGACTTGGATATTCAAATTACGAAAATCCAAGAATGGTCAGTAAAAGTAAATGACGGCATGTTTAGGAGGATCGGCAAGGTGAAACCAAAACGCAGAACTAGCAGCTGAGCGCACTTGAGTACCAGCTCTAAGGAAGAAGTTCCAAAGGGCTCATGCGAGAGGTCAAGCTGATGCGAACCAGCTCAAACTTAATTACCAGCGAGGCTTTTATGAATACCGAGCTCTAATCATGTCATCAAAGGAGGATAATTGACAGCACTTCGTTCGAGCAAACTCACGTGATCCCTGGGGTCAGGTCTATAAGATCTGCGAGGTAAAGCGATCAGGGCCTGAAATGTCTGGCATCAATCTTGTCGACATGCAAAAAGTGTGTTAAAGCACTATTGGAAGAATTCTTTCCGGATCCTGAACTGAGGAAGAATGCTCATGATCGTGTAACAGGAGAGGGAGAAATCCTCAGACTGGAACCAGAGGAGATTAAGTCAAGCTTCAACAGGATCAGATCTGTTAAGGCGCCTGGGGTTGACGGGATGACGGGCGAGATGTGTAAAAGTATCTGGTGCGCCATTCCTGGATACGTAACTTGCGTTTTCAACATCAAGTTTTTTCTGCGGCTTGGAAGATCGCGCGTGTGGTCGTGCTCCTGAAGTCGCCAGAGAAAGTCGGAAGTAGCCCTCGGTCCTATCGGACCGGTCCATGGCAAGGTCCTGGAGAGAATTATGGTTGGAAGACTGAGTGAGAAAGTGGCCTATCTGACCTCGGCTTTCACGCCGTGAGATGCACGGGAGACACGTGGATGCGTGAAGGACTTGGTGGCAAAGAGTGCTAGCATATACGTCCTTAGAATCTTTGTGGATTTCAAGAGCGCATTTGACTATAGGAGCTGGGGCACTGTGCTTGAAAAGCTGCGCGACTGCGGCTGTCAAGAAATGGCCTTGTGGCAGAGCTATTTCTCTGACAGGTTGGCATAGAGGGAGGTAGGGCGAAGCTGTCCATAAGGCTCCATCAGTGGTCCATTCATATGGAACCTAATGATGGATGACCTTTTGACACAGCTCTTGAACTCAAGCATTGTTGGAGCTTTGTTGACAATCTCGTTATATTGGTTGAGGGAAGTTCTCGATCTGAGCTGAAGTTCAAAGTTGGTGTGTCGAGGGAGAAGACAGCGATAATATTGCTAAAAGGTAAATTATCGCACTCGCGTCCTCTTTTGATAAAGCACAAATCCAAACCTCTCCTGTCCAGCCTCCTCTCCACCCTCTCCCCCTTTCCTACTGTCTCCATCACTCTCCTCTCCTTACTCCTCAGCCACTCTCATTCCTCCTCAACACCTTTCATTCCTCCTCAGCCACTCTCATCCCTCCTCAGTCACTATCATTCCTCTCCAATCAACTCCTCTCCTAGCTGGATAGAGCACATCCACATCCACTTTCTTGTGCTGGCAATTTGAATACTTCGACGCGCGAAATTTTCAAATTACGTGTTGGGTAAGAGCGTTACTTTTGCATACATTTATCGAAAGACCGCCACCTTTTCTACCACCTCCCATACAAAATTTCACATTTTTTTAAAAATTAACAAGACATGGAATCATGAATCTGCTGTTGTGGTTTTGTTTTCTTTTTTTGAGTTGTCTTAGAGCTCAGTTTCTTTTCAGTATTATTGATATTTCGAAAAGAAGGAAGATACCATTTTGTTGTCTGTTCAAAAGAAACAAAACTACAAAACGCGACCATCATTCTCAGTGTGTCCTACTTCACGTTAACTCAACCTCGACCCGTGATCCCTGACCAAAAATTTGCGTTGTTATCGAATCCTTGAACATGATCATCAATCTTATTTTCCATCCTGTGCAACCTTAAAATTATCGAATTTTAAAAAACACTCCATAAATCTTTTCCCGATGGAATGAAATTTTCTTTTTTTTTCTGAATTCTTGAGGTTCACGGTTCAGAAAAATGATTAAGATAAGAAAAAGTACTCAAGATCGTCTTAAGAAACAAAAACCGAAAAAAAAAATTACGAGAAAAAGATCGCGTGCATCTTGGCGAAAACTTAATCGAAATTGAATGGCTTTAGTTGTTTGTTGATGGATGAAAAAGTGGGCGCAGAAATGCACGAAAAAAAATCGCATAACCGAAAGAAATTATGTTGCGAAAAAATAAGAAGATCTTGGACCGAGTCAGGCAAGAAAAAATATCTTAAGGAAAGGATTATTTATGAGACCATTTTCAGGCACATTATAAATTAATGTCGACATCGCGTTCCGATGGTAGATTACCACCGCAGAACACTCAAGCCATGTACGAGTTTGTACGTAAGAGTTCGGTTGTACTCGGAAGGATAGCGACAACACAAGTGATAACAGGAGGAGGTATGCCAGTTGGAAGAATACAAAGAAAAAAATGAGATCTAAATTATAAATAACGAATAAGATGAAGAAGCATCAGCGAAACAGCAGCAGCTACGGCGGTAAGATCTCGTATAAAGGCGTACGACCTTTCATACAAGAACCCTAAACGCAGATAACTCAATCGGAAAATTGAAGATCGGTTTTGTGGATGCGCGATGTTAATGGTGTTTTATGGTGACAGGATATATAATTGAGGAGTCGGCGAGATGAACTTATGAGATATCATATTTTTGGTTTAAATTATGGCCGGGCTAATGCAAGTGAAATATTACGATCTAAATGGCAAAAATTTCGGGAAATCGGACAAGACTTTACTAAGTCGCTTACTTAAACGCGAATGCGTGGCTATTATTTGTCCTCTCTTTGACAGTGATGCTTTCTCTTACTGCAATTGAACATTTATCTTTACTGGCTTAAAGATGAAAAAAACAATCACACTCTTGCAGGGTATCTTTATCTGGCCAATGAAAGACTGGTTTTTAAAAGTCTGGCAATGAAAATCGGGCTTATTAAAGTCTGGCAAAATTAAGTGTCACTAAATGAAAATAAATGAGCGTAAAACGAAATACAACAAAGACACCAATTATTCTTAACGGACAAGAAATAGAAGAGGTGCAAGATTTTTGTTACTTTGGAACGATTCTGACAATGCTTCTGAAGTAACCAAAATCTGGACGGTGGAACCGGAAAGGATATTGAGGGCCGTTTAAATAAAGCTCGTCAGGTCATCGGCATCTTTTTCCATTTCTCGAGGTTCCCTTCGGACGAAGTTCCTAGTGTTTGAAGCATTTGTGAAACCCGCGGTTTTATGTGGTTGTACATACTTCATGGAAATTGACCGTTCGACTAACCAAGAAACTGTAAACTTTCGTGAACCATTGCTCCCTACGCATTTTAGAGATATTTCGGCGAGAAGTGATCTCCAAGGACAAACTTTGGAGTATAACTGTTCAAACTAAAATAGGCTTTGAGATTCAAAGGAGTAAGTGGCAGTGGATCGGTTATACTTTGAGGAAACCAGCACCAAACATCGCCAATCAAGCTCGGGATTATAGTCAATAAGGACACGTAGGATTGGTCGACCATATACACTTGCAAGCGAGCAGTTCAACAGGAAGCCAGAGGAATACACAAGTCCTGGCAACAACTAGAGGCTAATGCTCAGGATCGCGCCTTGTTTCTGTCCTATATCCCTTCAGGGGATCTTACCTGGAAATTGATTGATTGATTGAATGTATCAAACCTGTCGCAATAAAAAATACCTGTACGATAAGTCTGTGTTAGTATATCGAAGAAATCCGTCGTTAAATTAATCGACAAGCCTCCTCAACCCGATTAACCATTATTTTCATTCGTGCAATTTTATCTTAATCAATCCCACTCATAATATTCCGCGCGTATAGAAAATAAAAGCTCCATAGATCACTCATACCATATATTTATTAATTCGAAATGATGTGTGATCAAACATGATCAATTACTTGAAGCCTAAATCTCGAGATGGTGATCACGTGAGAATAATTTTTGTAGATGTACTACAGCGAATATGTCGACAATATAAAATCATAATGTCATCTTTGCGCGGCAAAAGAGCTGCTTTTTCTGGGGCCTATTGACAGCACGATCATGGAGATCTTGGCGTCGACGTTATACGCGATGACGATCACTGTTGTCATCATCATCATCACATACTCGAAACTCGATTATGAATATTTTCTATAAAATTGTACTGTTGACGATTAATTTAAATAAATGTGTGTTTGTCGCACTAACGACCAACAGACATGATCAGTCGATCACTTAACGAAATCTTAATGATATAATATAAAATTTAATAAGATACTTTATTTTGTGTATACCCTCCCCCTTCCCCCGGTCTCTCGATATGGGTAGGCTGGCATTAAGTGAGTTTGCCACATACGATAAAGAAAAATCAATCTCAATTTTTCGATAAGTTTTCATCGGGTTGATCAAAGGTTGATCAATGAATCGATCGTTTTAACCTGTAGATTTGACTTGAGTATTTGTCTTTTTGTTTTTAACAAGCAGAAATGTTGTTGATAAGCAGCTTTCATCGCATGGATGAATGATAGTTTAGTAGGATCCTGCCAGCGATCAGCCAGGTTTCAATACATCGATGATTGATCTAATCGATTGATAATCGTGTAATGTTGGTACTAAACTTGTTTGTTTAAATGATCCTCGGTCAAATCGATAAGTTTTGATTATTTTTCAAACGTGTTTTTCTTAATTCTGCTGTAACTGGTGAGATCGATCAGTTTTACATTAATTTTTATGGAAATAATTTTATTACTGAAGATCGCAAGTTCGAGCAACTTTCCGTACATTTATTAATTTTTGAAAATCTGACTTTAAAGAAAAATATGAGTTTTTCTTTTTGGAATATAAAATTTGAGCTACCAATGATCACTTAATATTTATAAAATTATCATTATTTTTATTGATGTCATTAAAAATGAACTTTAGTCTCTAATAAGACATCCGTGGCGTTATTAGAGGGCGGCGTGCTTGCTTGTTAGTCAATAGGTCGTTAGTTCGATTCCCATATCCCATATCCATATCCAATTATTCGAAATAAAATGGGTAAACGCTGTAAAAGTTAAACAGTTCCATTTCTAGAATGTCTGCATACTCAGTAAATGATTTCTGTTCGCTTTCTATCATTTAGACCCCAATAACATCTGCAAATATATGTCAGTAGCTTCACTATTCGGTACGGTGTTTCTCACTTCCTTATCCCCTACCTTCCAAAAAGGCCAAAATTGCCTATAACACAAGTCATTCTGTAAAACAAAAAAAAAAAAAAACTGAACAACCTTAAGCACGTTTAGAAGTGGAAAAAGTTTATTTTGATCTGGAAATGACTTAATTTGATTTTGAAAATGATTAATTTATTTGGAACGAAATCTTATTCGATGAGTGAATCAAGTAATGTGTGAGTCGAAACCGATTTTTTTTTTTTTGTGGAAAAAGATTGAAAATAAATATGATTGTTGATTTTTTGTCTAAGATTCAAACGGCAAGTTTGGAAATATCAATCATGATCTTGATCAAATTCAAAATAATTATATTATACATTATCAGTATCTCGCGCAATTTCTCTTTACAGTAGTTTTTACTTTTTTGGTTTTTATTTTCTTTAAACCCATAATCAGACCTATCTTGGAATTAATTAGCACTTATTTAAAAGATTTTTACTAGAACGATGCGGCACTTCTTCATTATTATTGGGATTTACTTTGGATTATCTTTTGCCGGTCACGACACTCCCGCGGCATACAAGCTAATGATGTTGTCATTAACTTCAAGTCGAACAGGTTTATCTCTTTTTTTTTCTGATCAGTTTGGCGGCAATAATTTTCCATCAAAAGATATTTTGTGAGAGTGGAGAAAAAAAAAGGTTTCTTCTATTGACAGCCTCTGACAACGCTAAAATTTCGATGTAAACGTTTTTTTCCGTTCGTATACAGACAGAAGTTAGGTCAGTGTACTGGTTTTTTTATAATTTTTTTTGTTTTGACCTTTTTGGGGGTAAATTTTTGTATTATTATTGGAAAAATGATTAAAATTCAGCGAACATAGTCAATGAAATAAAAATGCATTTTGATCAAAGTTCATCCTCAACTTTAGAGTACAACTGGACCGATTAAGATAGTTATTAAAATTTAAAGGCAGAAATGGTAATGGATCGGTCATACTTTGAGGAAGCCAGAGGAAAACATATTCAAACAAATTCCGAATTGTAACCATTAATGAAGACGGCGACAACAGGAGATCAAAGGAATAAAACTGTTACCGTAATATGCAGCTATAAAGGATTTCAACAGCAAAATGAAAAATCTCACAAATTGTGATATTTTTGCAAGTTCGATTCGGTACTACAATATCGTCTATATTTGTTTAACGTGAAGTGCTTGGTGGTTTAACCTCACGGTAGTCTTTACCAACGCGAATTGTTTAAGACAACAATCATTAACGCCCCCGAAGGTGGCAGTGTATACCTACAGCAAGTTTGGCATTCATACTGCTGGATATGAGACCTATCTAAATCTCTGCCAGTCTATCGGTCATGGCACCAGGTCGAAGGAACGCAACCTTACGCCGGGCTCCGAAGAATTCTGCCTGCGATATTGATCATCACAACCACCACGTGTTCGTAAAAACGGCCTCAACCATTGCTGGGGTTGGAAGCAACCTTCCATGGGCTCCCCGGCTCCCGTGGTACCAGATTACCTCCGGTCAAGCTTCGCAACCGAAGCTACTGCAGTTGAGTTATTTGCAAATCTTGACTGGTAACACCCCTCAGGTTCGTGGGGACGGTACTCCCCAAAAGCAGTTACTAGAATCGCCGTAGCTCTCTGAACCGGCAATTACTTCCCTGCTAAGGCTCGAGCTCCTGGAGTTGCCTAAGTCTCCAAAGATACTCGCATGATTCGGCAAAGTCCTCCTCATGCAACTACCCCCCCGCGGGAATTCAGTACTATAATCAATTTTATCACAAGATTACTATGTATCAATTTTCTTGCAAACATCAATTGGAACCAACCGATTTCTAAAAAAGGTATGGTATGCTAAGCATACTATCCCCCCGCGGGATGGGGGAAGTAGAATATACACACAGCCAGTCCCGCTTGCCCCAAAAACGACAAACGGACACTCACTGGATCAAGCGCTTATCACCCATGATCCTAAAATCTAACTGATACCATAAAAAGATTCGAAAAAGGGCTATGGTTGATTTCTGAAACGCTCGAGCATTGAATGACGGATGAGGGGATGTGGTGACTCGGTCCATACACCGCCACCCAATGATCGACCATGAAATGGAGCACAACAATATTCAAATTAAATAAGGTCAGGTGGATTGGATCAAAAAAAAATAATGAACTCCAAGCAGAACACCATTCTGTACATTGGTCCTGAATATGAAGCCGTGGCGGACGTCCTAAGATCGAAAGCAAGAAACAGTCCCATTAGTTGGGAACCAATCTCGGATAGGATCAGCGTCGTCAGGATCAGGGCGAAGGTTAGAAACGTCACAATTCTCTAGAGCTATGCACCAACTAATTCCTCGAGCGTATTCTAAGAGGTGATATTATTATCATCTATGAACACCCAGGTTGGCTTTGACTGCACTGCTCTAGAATGGGAATTACTTGTGGAATTTTGTATGTAGTATTAGACAAATTGCCATCAACACTTGTTCCGCACAAGAGTGACTATAAAACATCTTGGGTCTCACCTGATGATGCTACTCAGAACGAAATCGAATATTTAGCCATAAGTCTCCAATGGAGAATGGATGTCTCCTCGATGTGTGAGAGAAGCGTGAAGCTGACGTGCAGAGCGATCACCACTTGATGGTTTCCTGCTTGAGATTGTGTACTGCAGCTATCCGATGGCCACAAAGTCT
Organism: Chorisops tibialis; assembly: GCA_963669355.1. Lineage (NCBI taxonomy): Eukaryota > Metazoa > Arthropoda > Insecta > Diptera > Stratiomyidae > Chorisops > Chorisops tibialis. The sequence continues at coordinate 9,861,049 of OY770262.1, read as the reverse complement.
TCAGATGAAGCGCAAGCATACTTTGGGTAAACTTGCAGACCCCAATAAAAACGCGAGTATACCACCATTCTAAGCGAAAAGTGATCCACATTGGGCGCATATGAAATGTGAACACCAAATGGGAGGCAACCAGAAAAACATTTCTACCAAGTGCTGAAAAATCTATGGGCCATGCGCAAAATGGTGAGAAATCCTGATGTCCCAAGCCCCATCGGATAAAGTTTGCCATCAGAAAGAATCCACATTGGCAACCATATCTCAATTCGACCTGAGACGGAAGTAGCGCGATGCTTATATACAGCTTAAGAAGGCTCTTAGATGCGATAAGAGATGGACCATTGAAGGTGATTTTCATTTGATATAGTTTAGGTTACGCTAGAATGGTGACCTTAGCCAACATAACCCTTTGGAATCTATAGCGATACCAGATGCAGATAAGAAAAACCTATTAAGTCTATACACCAAGCAATGTTGTTCCTTGTTGAGCTCAAAGATTTTCTTCATTGCAGCGAAATTCAACAAGTTCCGTATACCGTAGCTACATCGACTGACTTCCACTAGGAAATCAGTCGACGTAGAACCAAAAGTGCTGAAGACTAGCTTCGAGCAATCTCTTTTGGATTCTTTCTTAGCGGGGTGGCAGGGTGGCTGGACAGCTGCAGAACGGCAAAATCCTCTTGGGAAGAACCGAATAAAAATATTACAGCTCAGCAACGTAGTCACTATTGCGTCCGAACTATTGTTGGTCTAATCAGAGGTCATTGCTTGCTAAAGCTGCACGCATTCAGGCTGCGGATCGCAAGCGACAGCTTTTCCAGAGGTTGAGAGGAAGGCGAAGAATCGATCGAACATTACCTTTGTCACTGTCCGCAAATCTCCAACAGTCATTTCTTTTGTTTAGGCTCTAGATTCTTCTCAGAACTAGACAACCTCAGATGCATCAAACATTCAAGCCTACTTTAGTTCGCAAATCGATCCAAGTGGCTAACACAGGAGGAGTAAAGTCTTTCTTGTAATGTATAGGGGCACTATAATAATATGGCCCTCCAAGTTGGAGGTTGGGCGATGTGTTAACAACTCATCCTCGGAAAAAAACACACCCGTTTCGAAACCTGAAGCAACGCCTCGGACTGGATTGATTCAACGGCAACGACCACGCAAACGAAAAATGGACTATTCCTTCGGATCTTGGAACGTGCGATCCCTGTACAGAGCAGGAGCAGTGAGAGAGCTTCTGGAACAGGCAGTCAAATACAATATAAACATAATTGCACTCCAAGAAACTAAATTATTAGATAACGAGATTAATGACTTAAGATGGCACACAATTTTCAAAAGTGGGAAATCATCGGGAAGCCGGGAATTTGGAGTTGCGTTTATCGTCGACAAGAAGTTTAAACACCAAGTTACCAACTTCAAATCCGTCAATGAACGATTGTGTGCAATCCGCATCAAAACAAGTTTTTTTAATGTTTGGCTTATTAATGTCCACGCCCCAACGGAAGACAAAGACGACGAAGTTAAAGACGATTTCTACAGCACCTTAGAATCAACATTCGACTCCCTTCCGTCGAATGATATTAAAATAGTATTAGGTGACTTTAACGCGAAAGTGGGCAAAGAAGAAGCATACATAGGAACAATTGGAAGGCACAGTCTCCATGATATTAGTAACGACAACGGCCAGAGGCTGACTGATTTCGCCAGCAGCGAAAACCTTATTGTAAGCTCGACATGCTTCCCGCTTCGTGACATTCATAAGAGAACGTGGGCATCACCCGACGGAAGAACATTCAACCAAATAGACCATGTTCTAATAGAGAAAAGGACGGCCTCCTGCATTCTCGACGTGCGTACATGTCGAGGGGCTAATTGCGACACAGACCACTATTTGGTAAAGACCAAGTTTCGATGTCGAATCGCAAACCGAGGACACTCAAAAATACAACCGGTTCCTAAATTCGACATAGGGAAACTCAAAAACGAGAAAATAGTTGCGAAATATGCGTTAGCCTTGGAGAGGCACTTCACGACAATGCTGAGTACCACTGTCAGCATGCCAATAGAAGAAATGTGGCAAAAAATCAAAGATGGCATTACATCTGTCGCAGAGGAGGTGATAGGACAACAACCCCGGCGCAAAAGAAATGATTGGTTCGACAAAGAATGCCAAGATGCCTTAGAACGAAAAAATGAAGCTTACAAAATATTAACGGAACGGCCGACACGAGCCAAACAGGACAAGTACAAGGATCTTAGACGATTTGCAAACAAAATATGCAGACAAAAAAAATGGAAGTACAATAATGACGAAATTAAAAACATGGACGAACAATTTAAATTACACAACACAAGAGCCGCGTATTCCCTTGTCAAAAGGATGAAAGAAGGTTACAAACCGAAAACGACCCTATGCAAGGATGCGGAAGGGAACATTATAAGTAACGCGGAAGATATAAAACTAAGATGGGCACAATATTTTGAACACCTTCTTAACCCGAGCCCATCACCTACACGAACAGCAGCAGCAGATACAATAGCAGGTATAACTGATGTAACAGCTGATGAAGGATCCGCTTTGAGTCCACCCACACTCGAAGAAGTAAAAACAGCCCTAAGGAACCACCCAAACAACAAAGCGCCGGGCACTGATAAAATCCCAGCTGAACTTCTGAAAGCCGGCGACACCTGCATAGCGCATCTCCTACATAGATTAGTCGCGGACATATGGACGCAGGAAATACTTCCTGAAGATTGGCGCAAGAGCATCATATGTCCAATTTATAAAAAAGATGACAAACTCTGCTGCGAAAACTACCGAGGAATATCTCTGTTGTGTACGTCTTATAAGATTTTGACGAAAATTCTAGAAAAGAGAATTAAGCCCTATTCTGATAAAGTAATTGGTGAATACCAAGGCGGATTTAGAGCTGGACGCTCAACCACGGACCAGATATTCTCAGTTAAAGAGGTGCTGGAAAAGTGCTGGGAATATAATATTGATGTGCACCAGATATTTGTTGACTTCAAACAAGCATACGACAGTATCGACAGGCGCGTACTGTATAAAATCATGTTGGAGTTTGGAGTCCCACCGAAACTGGTTCGACTGACAAGAATGACAATGACTGAGTCTTTGTCACAAGTCAGAGTAGAAAACGATCTGACTTCCAGTTTTAAAACAGACAACGGCCTTAAACAAGGTGACGGCCTCGCACCAATGCTTTTCAACTTAACGCTCTAATATGTTGTTCGGAAACTTCCCGTTGACACCAAGGGAACACTATGCTTCAAATCCACACAACTCGTAGCATATGCCGACGACATAGATATCCTTGCAAGATCTCTGGAGAGTGCTAAGGAAGTATTTGTAAACCTTGACTCGGTAGCAAAAGAATTTGGACTACGCATTAATGAAAACAAAACAAAAATTATGACGCAAACTAGGAAAAAGACGCCAATCAGACAAAATATTACGGTAGGAGACTATAACCTAGAAAACGTAGACAACTTCATATATCTAGGGGCAAATCTATCGAAGGATGGAAGCGAACCCATCAAAATTAAAAGAAGGATAATGATGGCAAACAAGACTTATCATTCGGTACTTCCAATAATCAAAAACAAGAACGTGCACAGGAAAACAAAACTTATGCTATACAAAACAATCATAAGACCTGTGCTATGCTATGGCAGCGAAACGTGGACATTAACTCAGCCGTCCGAAAAACGACTTAACGCCTTTGAAAGGAAGGTCCTCAGAAGAATCCTCGGACCTGTGAGGGAAGACTCGATCTGGAGAATACGATACAATAGAGAATTGTATGCCATCTTCGACAATCCAGAAGTGTCAACCCTCATAAAATTTAAAAAATTACAATGGGCTGGTCATGTGGAGCGGATGGATGACGGAAGAATTCCCAAACGCACACTAAAAGGGAAAGTCAACGGACAAAGACCGGTCGGAAAACCACGAAAGCGCTGGGAGGATTCGATTGACGCAGACAGCAAATCACTGCTAAGATTTTCAAACTGGAGGACGCGGTCACTGAACCGAGATGGATGGAGGCAAAGCATTCAGGAGGTCAAAGTCCGATTTGGGCTGTAGCGCCATTGTAAGTAAGTATAGGGGAAGTACAATGGGTCCACCTAGATGGCTCGAGTGCATTGTGGCTCTGCGATACCACCCTCCTAGAACCTAAACCTTAGCTCATACCGCAGCTTCAGACCTGCTTCTGGTCGGGGAAGATCAGAACTCCGATGGTTTCAAGCCTTCTCCTAGCAAGTTACACAGCACCAACGTATCCTTCTCTCCAGGCTGCTATCCAGTTCTGCAGAGATCATGCGTTTCCAAACCCATTCTGTAAGCCGGTGCTCCAATCAGGCAATGGCAGGTAACAATATCAACCAATTTCGCGCATTGCTTCCTGGTTAATGATAACAAGAGTTTTGTCATCTTCGCGTCATTCGCATTCCATAATGATCTCGTGGTATTACAGGTTATGGTTCTTTTGCACCTGGCTTAGGCTAGATTTATCACCTGCACATCTATAGAGTCTTTGTTAGTGTACAGGCAGTGGTAAGTTTTGGGGAGATTGTAGGCCAAGGTTAAAATCTCTTTTTGCTAGCTCGTCTGCTACTTCAATAACTCCTATGATTCTGTAACCCGGCCAATATCCAGCAAAGTTCAAACTTACTTTTGGCATAGAGATTCTGGAGACTATTTTGAGAGCTGAATACTGTCTTACAACTCTGCAGTGCAGCCTAGCTATCTTTTTTACGTTACCGGTCCGCATCGCGCAGGTAATTTTAGCTGCTTCCTTTATTGCTAGGATTTGCTCTTGAGAAGTAGCAGTGCAGCCATTCGGCAACGTGAAGCTCGAGCCAACTAATGAAGTTTATCGGTTCAAGGAACCGGAGATCATTCAGCTTGGTGTATTCTTCGGGAATTCGTCTTCGAATTGTTCGCAAGCATGGACAATAGCAGAGGAAATGCTCTAAGGTCACATCCTTTTCACTGCAACCTCTGCAAATATCATCGGTTTTAAAGCGAAGTCTTCGAGAGTGCTTTCTAAAAAGACAGTGGCGCGTGACCATACCTACTAGTTTCCGTAGGAAGTTTCTGTCTGAGTCTCAATATTTTCGTTGATTTCCCACTGTTACACGAGTCGCTTTGTAACTGTAGCGAGTGAGCGACTACAGCGCTGTGTTGCGTTTCGTCCCAGACCTGCCTATGATGGACTCGTCAGTAAGGCTTGTGTAAGCAGGCCTTGCCCTAGACGCTAAGGGAATGCCGTGCAGGTAGTGAGATTAGAACCCGGGGATTTCGAGTTGCAAAGCGACCGTGCTGGCCACTGAGCTATCTAGACCACACGGCTTAGTCGGTTAGTAGCGATGCAATATAAGCCGCCACAGTAACCATTTGAAATTTTTCCATCCCCCCACACTTTTTTGGCGTAGATTGCCTAAATGACTCTCAAAGGGCACATAGAGTAAGACGTTCAGCGAATCTGAGGATATGGTCTTGAAAGCCCCAATGCTTTTGTCAGTATGCCATGCAGCAGAATTGGCCTTACTATATCCGTGTATGCTCAGTACGTCATTCTCGAGTTCATTCCCCACTTGAAAATCCCTTTGCATGAGTGGAAGTGATGCTGACCTTAGTTAATCGCTCCTCAATATTTTGTTTCCATGTATGCTTACTACTCTTACTATTAATCCTAGATGCTGTGAGGGTCAGATCCATGTTTCCATTTTCAGTAGCCAAAGCTCCTTAGGTTTGGTTTTCCTAGTGAAGAGCACCAGTTCTGTTTTTAGCGTCATCAGCATAAGCTACACATTTACATCTGAACTTCCCAGGGCCTTGAGTATGCCATTCAGAGTCAGTACCCACAAAAGTGGAGATAAAAATTCTCCTTGTGGCATTCCTCTACTGGTGCGTTTGCAAGAGTGTGGTTTGCCCATTCCAATGATATGGATCTAATTCTAAGCAATGGTTCGATCGTGTACTAGTGCCAAGCCCAATATTTCTTTTGTGAATCTGTTGCACAGGATATTCTAGACTGCTTCGTAATGGTGGAGATTCTCTTTAATTACGACATTGTGGATAGCTGGGTTTGCTTGGGCTATGTTCCAGACGTTGAGCGCTCTACGTTCAACTCCACCTATTCTTGAACCGATGCCGCAGTGTTTGTCTGCATTGTTGTCTGCTTGAAGTCTTCATGCCCCAATGCAGGTGCAGGTGCTTTTGTGGTCGATTGCGACTGATCTTCTCAGGGCCGGTCATTTGATCAGAAGACAAACCAACGAAAATTAAGGTTGAGTCTGTATTTTAACTCCTCTGTGGTCCCTTGGCTTTCTACTTAGACTTCCTGAATCCGCAATATTGTGTGTGCAAACTTTCTTTTCGCCTTTGTAAGTACCCCTAAATTTGATCAGGAATCCGCACTGCAGGGAAGTTGGTTTTGTCTATTTATCGTTGAGATAACGCTGTTTAGCCATCTTGAGGTGTCGCTTTCTTGATGGTCGATTATCATGTAACTAGGCTTAAGGCGAATACCTACAAATTTCAGTTTGACATCGCTCTTTCAGCTGAACATTGCAAGGATGCATCTTAGACAAAAGTCCTTTGGTCCGTTGTTAGCAATGAACTCTATAGTCCGTTTGGAATTCCAACTCTGCAGCGAGAGTTAGGGTGAGATTTCGCTGCTTCTTCAGAAGGTCGTTCTCAGGAACCTCTCCGGAGTGTTGCCATGTAGCCGCGCAGCTGGCCTGGGTAGGAACTTCTCATCTAGCTCTAGCGCTTCTAAGGGCGCATGCACTTCTTTGGAAAACCGCAGGTAACGACTGATTCTTGCCCCGCTAATTCCAAGCCGCATTTTATCTTTCATGCAACTTGGTGCATTTGGTGAAGGAAGTTTCACTCTTCACCGTGCATTCCTTCCTAGCGAGACCTTGTCATCGTTTTTACCTATGTACCTACCTGTTTTCCGGATATATTATATTTCAAGGGATGTTCTCCATTACAAAGAAATTTGGTATTACTTGCAGCTACCTTGCCCGTTTGTACGCCCATAGGTGGTGCTCCCAGTTGCCTTCTCTTCGGTACGTTTGATTTTGCGATCGTCTTCTCTTGTGGTAGCGCTTTCACTATTTTCGTTAGTTTTTGTTTTTGAAGTTCTTTGCTCATTTGATTCCCACGAGTACCTACGGAAGGGGTAGTCCACTGTGCCAGTGATCTGCTCTACCATAGTAAGGCTGATTCATTAGGGTCTACTCTCAAGAGATGTACGGTATCTGGGAGCTAGTGCAACTAGCCCGTAGGACTTGGAGTCGGCAAGCGACAGATATATTTACACAAGTGAAAGATGCTGCGTGTCTAATAAAGGACATGCTATACAACAAAATTAACTTTAATAACTGCTTAAAGAATTCCTGAGCATAAGCCTGATCCTATTCTTCCAAACACTCCTTATTGAAATATCAAGTAAAATAGATACAAAAAGAAAAAAAGATATAAAACTGCCATTATTCCCTAATTTATGATTGTTCAATGCTATTCACGAGAAACATAACTTCATCAACGAGCTTATCGAAATCTTTTCTACAAGGGAAATTTTTCAAAATAACACGAATCTAACTCTCTATTAATTTATAAATAAGTGAAATAAATGAAATATTTAAAAACAACAAAAGCGTATCAATTCCATATGCATGGAAGTTTCCCATCCGGGTGCAGTACAGTCTTACAATTTATAACTCTGCATAACATGGCACGACGGAATGACCGAGGAATTATGCAAAAAAAAAAAAAAACAACGACTACAAATTACAAGAAAATTCCCGAAGATAATTAGAGCAGAAATTCTGACGTTCAAGAGGTCTAAAATTTCTCCTGCATACGAAACTGCACCCAGCAACAACAACGAACGAAGGCACAGGTTTACCGGGTGTTAAAGCCACAAAACCATGCCACCACGAAGAAGTTGAGGAATATCTGTCTCGACTATTTTATAAGATGCATTGGGCTCTCTAAGATAGTGCAGCATAAGGGGCCAAGAGGCATGCGGACAGACAACATGCTACACAATATCGCGCGGTATAGATTTTGCGGAATTATAATTTGAGAACAGTATGAGGCCGCGTCAGAAAATGTGAAATTTGACGATTATCGCGTTTAAAAGAAACGACCTGAGAACCTGATCCCGCATCTCGTAGAGTCTTATAGCAAAAATTTGCAATATTTCTTTTGCCTATAGCAACAACAATAACAGCTCGAACCACCTCTTTGGCGAGTTACTGTCATATCGGTGCGAGTTTTATGCAATGTAATCCGATATTCAGGAGACAATAAATTTCCAGTGTGTCAGTGGTACGATTATCATGATGATGATTATGTTGATGAATTTGAAAAAAAAAAAAAAAATTTCTTGTAATAAAAATTTTGTTATTCGATATCGCGATGACGAAAAAGTCTCTTATGAAAGCTTTTACTTTCTTTTCAGACGACTGAAATCGGTGGAAATTATAGACTTGTCCCGTCGGATGAAATTAGGTAAGTTTAGTCAGAATTCATAACTTAGCACTACTACCAACTAAGCGACTACCACGATTATGGAAATTTTAAGATCAGTCTGCATAATAAACTTATTGAATCGAGAAGAAGAAATTACAGTCATTACGAATTGAGATCTTGATCGCGAGAGAGGATGTTTTTCATGATGCACTTGATCTTTGCACAAGGAAAGAAATTTTTCCGACTTAAATAATAAGATCCATTCCCAAAATAATGCCGTTGAAAATGAATTTTAAGTACGTCCTACTGAAATCCATTATTATAGATTTCCAAAAGGCTTGCGATAAAGTTTACCGTAGGTTTCTTATTCGAAAATGAAAGACCTTTTTTTCCCATACCTGCTTTTATAGATACCAGTTTACTTAAATAATAGGAATCAGTTTGTGATAATTGAAAGTTCTAGTTCTTCGCTCCTCAATGAGCTTTCAGGCGTGCCTCAAGGAAGCCTATTGGGGCCAATGTTGTTTCCGCTTCAGCCTTTTATTGATGATCATTACCAAGTTTTGATACGAAATGAGCCTCCGCGGCTCCATTTCATTTACAGAATTTAATTATTTATTTTTTATTTTTATTTAATATAGATAGACAAGTTAAGTCTATTTTACAAAAATATAGTAAAAAAAAAAAAGAATCTTAATACTAAGCTTATGAAAAAATTTTAACCATTACTTAACAACAAATTTGAACAATTAAGATCAAAACAAATAAAGATTACATTAAAACTAAGACCTAAATATTATTTTTCAAATAATGTCTTAAATTTAGTCATTATTTTATCTTTGTAGGTATTTCTGCTTACAGAACTATTGAAGCAGTCTGAATGCAAATTGAAGTTTTTTATAGCGCAAGCAATAGGATCATTCATCAAAAAATCAGTAGGGTGAGTTTCACTTTTCAAGATCCTGTTGTCTCGAAAATTAAATCTGTGGTCAACAAATATAAAGCGGGGCAGGAGCTCGCTCGAAATCATGTTTGACTTAATCAGATCAAAAGCAAGAGTAGCAGAAGCAAGCTCTCTTCTTCTCTCGAGAGTGGTCATATTGAGCAGAAGTAGCCGACATTTATAAGAGGGCAACCGGTAGCTACTAAACTGAAGACTTCGTAAAGCAAACAGAAGAAATTGAACTTGTACTCTTTCAACTCTGTACGAGTCGATTTGAGTAGAAGGTGACCAAACAACACTTGCATATTCAAGCAGCGGTAACAACAACGCACAGAAAAGAGATTTACACAGGTGTGGGTCATTAAATTCCTTGACTCTCCTCTTAATGAAACCTAGCATAGCCATACCACTGTTCGCAATTTTATCAATATGGGATTTAAAAGACAACTTAGCATCAAATATTACTCCAAGATCTTTGATTTGAGAGACACGTTTTAAATTTTCATTGTTAATATTATAGACAAAATTAAAAGTGCCAGACTTTTTTCTAGAAAAGGTTATTACTGCACATTTATTAACATTCAATTGCATAGCGTTATTCAAACACCATTCTGATAAAATATCAATATTGCTTTGCAATATGATGCAATCTCGATTTGATTCGATAGTTTTGAAGATTTTTAAATCATCAGCATAAAAGGATGAATTGCATTCGTTTAAAAGTAATGGCACGTCGTTAATAAAAATTATAAATAAAAGGGGGCCCAAAATGCTACCTTGGGGAACACCAGAGGAGACTGTCGTCACTTTGGATAGATGCGATAAAAATCTAACTTTTTGTGTACGATCCGCCAAGTAAGACTTCAACCACTTCAAGAAACTGCCGCTAATTCCATAACGCTCTAACTTGAATAGAAGCAGACCGTGATCTACTACATCAAAGGCGCTAGAAAAATCTGTATACACAGAGTCTACCTGGTTACTTTTACCAATTTTTTGTCTAATGAATGTAGAATATTCCAAAAGATTGGAAACAGTTGACTTACCCTTCAGAAAACCATGTTGGCAAGGGTGAATAAAAGGACTTACGGTTTCTATTAGTACTCCCGCAACCAGTTTTTCGAAAATCTTGCCAATAGATGATAAAATGCTTATTCCTCTGTAATTACGAATGTCAGATCTATCTCCAGACTTAAAAATTGGTGTTATATGCGCCAATTTAAAGCATATTGGAAAAATGGATTGCTGAAGCGACGCATTAAACAAAGGAAGTAGTAATCGAGGTAAAGTAGAGGCGGTTTTATTCAGAAAAATTGGGGGAATGAGATCAGGTCCAGCACCTTTATGAATATTTATATCAAGCAGTGCAGAAGTTATTTGGTCAATAGTCAGGATCAAGTTAGTTAATTTCGGATCCTGAAGAGGTATATGGGAAAACTTACCAGGATCGAACTTGAAAGGCTTAGAAAATTTGGAATTAAAGTGGTTAGCGAAATAGTTTGCAATTTCTTTAGGATCAGAAGATGAGCGATCACCAAATTTCATAGAAGCCGGATAGCTACTTGTACCACGTTTGTCATTAATATGTTGCCAAAACATTTTAGGGTGATCAATCAAGCTATTTACTATTTTAAGGTTATGGAGTTTTATGGCTTCCTTTTCACTAACATCGAATTGTTCACGCAGATGCAGAAATGCAGTATGATCTTCGACTGATTTAGATTTACACCATTTCCTGTAGAATTTGTTACGTTTGTTACGTAATATTCTAAGACTTTTATCCATATGCGGAGGACAAGACAACTTGGTACTAATACGCTTAGGGGTGTGTTTATCTATTATAACCATCAAAGAGGCAACAAAATTTTCAGCACTTTTATTCACATCAACACTATTATTGACTGAAGATTTTAAATTTGAAATTTCAAGATTTATCATTTCATAGTCAGCGTTGGTGAAATCATAGGCTATGATCTTGTTAGAGTCACTGCGAAAATCATGTAAAGAAGAGGAATAATTTAAGCATAGTATATTGTGAAAAACACTCGTCTTTTTAGTCAAAGTAGAGGTTGCTTCATTTAATGAAAAATTTGAAGTAACACTGGTGAAAACGAGATCCAAAACATTTCCAAATTTATTAGTTTTATCACATATTTGGAACAAACCAAGAGAGTGAATTTCAGATAAAAATGAAATTTGATGCTCATTTATGTTAAGCGGGTCAAATACGGAATTGAAAATTTCACTGGCCTCCCATTTAACACCACTGAGATTTGCATCACCATACAACAAGAACTCATCACCTGGATGGATATATGAATGAATCAGTGTGATAGATTCCGCAAGATCAGCATATTGCTGCTCAGTAGAGTCAGGTGGAATGTAGAAACAGACTATTACCAGATTTCTACCCGCCATTTGGATTCTACATGCACAAATCTCAAAAAACGCATTAATGGGCAACTGAACAGCTATGGGATAGCTAGAGAGTCTATTGTTTACAGCAATGAAGACACCACCTCCTCGCTGATCAACCAAGTGCGACGGTTTAAATCTATCTTTCCGAAAAATAGACCAACCAGAAGGGATGATTTCCGCATCTAAATGCGATTCTAGGAGCCAAGTTTCTGTAATCATTGCAATGTCATAGGGACAGTTAGCCAAATCATTACGAAATTGAGGCAGAGAACTTCTCATCCCTGACATATTGTGAAAATAAAAATTTAATTCTTTGACATTAAAAAGATCGGGGTTAGTTCTTACATGCTTAAGGTTACACAGATTCCTACCAAAATTATGATGTAGGTCATTAGGTGAATCAATAATCATAGAAAGGTCCGTAGGCGCATCAACATTCAAATTAGCAAGACCTTTAGGCACGAAAAAATCTGTTATGATCTTCACGACTTCTTTGAAGATCAGAGATATGCCTTGAAGAAACATGTGAGCCAAAAGCTTCGAGGTCTTTCTGAACTTGCTCAGGAGAAAGGCTAAATTGCTCATGAAAGCGTGTATAAATTTGTCGTAAGCTCGTAATGTCAGTTGGAAGTCCTTCTTGTTGAATAGACAGAATAGTACTAGTCCTAGTTTTGCCATTTACGCAGGTCGTGTCAGATTTGTTATGTAGGTAAGCGAGATATAGCCGCACATTGTCAAAAATTCGGTGTTCTCTTAACCGCGACAGTAAATATCTATTTTCGGCAGATCCCTCTGAGTTTATAGTAAGCTTCACAACTGGCGGAAGTAGAGGGTCAAGGAATGAAGTACTATTAGGACTACTGATGGTAACATCTGGAGTTTCGCTCGGGGGCTTATTGCTTTCGGTGATGTTAACGAGAGACGGAGTTCTGTTTGAAGTATTGCGGTACGGGTAAATTATTTCTCCACGCACGAAGTTATCATAAGTGTCAACGGATGGACTTGCAATGGGAAGAGATGTCCCACTACTATGGGGGACTTTATTTTTTATGTTGGCAGATTTTATGGATGGATTTGAAAGAGATGTCTTACTACGATCGGTGATTTTATTTTTTTTGTTAGCGCTGTTGGTTGCCACAAACGATTTTTGAATTATGTTATTGCTCTTGCTATTAGTGAGATTGACTTGAGATTTTACATTTTTACTTAAATTTTTACTTACATTTTTATTGATATTTTTATTGTTATTTTTATTGTTACTCTTATTATTATTATTTATCATTTTAATCTTGCCATAATTACTAAGTTTTGAATTTGCCTTCCAGTGTCGGATCTCCATGTCATTCCATTTGAAGACATCCGATTTTAGGTTAAAAAAGAGCCAGTCGTATTGCTCAGGCATCTGCAATTTAAAATTGGTATATCTCGGCGTAATTCCACTAAGTCGGCGTATTGGTAAAATTTTGCACGTACAGCCTTTTATCGAAAACTGTTCCGCAAGGGTTTTGCATAGCCATAATTCATCTACGTTTGGAGGAGCTTTCGTAACAAAGTATGAAAGTGTCTGCGAGTTACTTGATTCTTGCTTATTCATACTATTAAGCTTCTTTATTCTGGCATCCCAATCAGTTTGCGACCACGTTGTGTTAAATTTTACCAGTGAATTTTTTGGTGCAATATGATCTTCTCCCGGTAAATGTACCTTTGGCAGCGAGAATGTTTGCTTAGGTGATACCGAGACAGTATGAATATGCAAATTTTCTTGCGGAGGCTGCAATATAGAGGGTTTCCGTGATTCGTCCCTGCAAACAAAGCGAGTGACGGCTAGTTCGCGTTCAAATTCAACAAGATTCGACGTTAAATCGTTAGATCGTTTGATTTCAGATCCGGAAGCATGATCCAAACGATTAGAAACTGTTACAAGAGATTTATCCACTTCAGCAACAAGTAATTTAACTGACTTGATACCATCTTGGATATTGTCAAGTTTGCTTGTAACAGCATTGACCTCCGAAGAAGGAACGATGTCCGTTGTAGGCAATCCGTAGGCCGAGGCGTTGTCAGATAAACTATCCAGGATTGTTGTTAATTTTAAATCTGCTTGTGTCCATTTTTTGGTTAATTTTGTTGCATCGTGTTGTATTAAATTGCAACATGAGTGAAGCTTATCGAGTTGCGACCCATATTCGCGAAACTCGTCGATACAGTCACTTAAGTTCGATATGTTATCCACGAGAATATTAACTTTGTTCGCGATAAATGTGCAAGCACTTTTTAAATCGTCTAACGCACTATTGTTTGAATTAAATTGAGACGAAGTTAGATTTAGAAGTTTCAAAATGTGACACGGCTTAATTGCACAACATTCGGCACATGTAAAACTACTTGAATTGGATGTGACACAATCAGCATGAAAAATTCGCTCACAAATTCCATCACACTTAAAACTGTTCTCATTTCTAACAGCTTTAGCACAGACGCCACACAGCGTGTTGGTCGACGATTTCAATGAAGAAGACATATCAAATACTGTATAATTGTCACTATGAATGAAAAACAATAGATTCCTGTTGTTAACGATGCAGATATTGATTGACCAATATAAAAAAAATTGAACGTTGATTAAGATTAAATTTAATTCAGGTACACAAAACTTGTTAAATTAATAGCTCAAGGTTATGCAAATTTAAAAACACAAAAAAAAAAATAAATAACTGCACGACGACGAAATCGGCACAGTAAGCACTTATACAACGAAAAATGTAAACACAACTTGACCGAGTTATGATTTATTGATTGATAAAGAATTAAAAATTTATTAATTTGTGGAGCTACGCGAAAACACGTCTGAACTGTGCGGCAGTTTTACATCATTAGGTCCCCAGATCTGGACAGCACTTCCTGCCGGCTGCTCAGGGTGTGGGAAATTCGACCTGGAGTTGCGGAGGGAGCTGTCGATTCAGGTGTGTGCTTTAACGTCTTAGCAAACTATGTTGCAGGGGATTGTGGGGAGTACGTGATGGGGTCCCTCCGCACATGATAGGACGCGAAGTCCCTCAACTAATCACTCTAGCACTTCATTTTGTGTCACTCCACTTACTAAAATAGAAAAGGACAAACAATGAAGGAATATTCGCGCCCAAAACTTGCTGTACAGGAAAAAAAAGTTAAATTCTATATGTTGATAACAAAGAAGAATGAAATTTTAGGATTAACTAATTCAGTTTTTTTTTATTAAAATGAAAGGTTCCCTAATACAATGAAGCTAATTTGAACAATTGGTATCTGTTGGGGCCCAACATAACAACATCTGAAAAACAACATAGGAGAAAAAAAAAATCGAGAACTAAAAAAACTTTCTTTTTCTTCTTTCAAAGAATTATAAAATAAAAAACAAATTAAGAACACGCGCTTTTTGTATCAGTTTTTAAACTTTATTAATAATTTAAATTTTTTCGAGTTCAGCAATAATAGGAATATCAAAATATTTCCTGTAATTAATAACAGAAACTTTAGTATTGAAAAGATTTTATTTGGAAAATAGTACCAACCTTATCGGGTGTATCCACCAAATAGAACTGCAAATCATCACAAAATAAATCAAATTACGATACAGTAGTTCTGGCAAGTTGGTAGATCGATAAAATTGAGAAAGAGAAGAATAGCAGTGGCCCCAGGACTGAACCATAAGATATGCCAAGCGAAAGGGGCAACACGTTCAAGATATGATTTAAGAAGTCTGAGCACCACTGTAAATGAATGGGAAAGTTTTGAAATAAGGAAAAAAGTTGTCCATTGAATCACCCGTACCAAATGCCTTAAAAAAATCAAGTAACATTTGTATAGTGTTCGTGTGGTTATTGGTATTACAATTTATGCAATTTTTCTTTTTAAGAAGCTCAGTAATAGTACTGTGCTTCTTTTTGAACACTGACTAATATGGTGTTAACACGTTGAGGACGATGCATTTCCCTGGAGATATGTAAGTGATTTTACAGTGAACCGAAGGAAATATTATGTACATATCGCCGGGGATGTATATCGGTCTACGTGAAAAATGTTGGTCCTATCCTCAACTCGCGTAGATATTATTCAAGAGGATATTCAGTCATTTGTTGTTTTAGTAAGTTCTCAAGCCACTTAGACAAGGTTGTAACAACACTTATTTCATATTTTCTTAGATTTGTAAAGTTTTAAAAATTTGTCAATTGGCGGAAGTGATACTTTATTTGATAGTGCTCTAGTTTTGAGTAGAGTCACTCCATGCAAGAAGGAGACACACTGTATCAGAGTCTGGCAGAAATATAACAATCGACACGTGCGAATTCCCCATCCCCAATCCACCATTCGTGGAGTGGTGAGTTTAGTGTTTTTTTTTTGCCAATTTCATCTGCCCTAAGATAAATTGTTCCTTCAAATTTTTTGTTTGTAACTTTTTAGTTTAGTACTCGTATTAAAAACTTCGCACAGATTTTGATGTTAAGAACGTACCAAAAAAAAAGGTCGCCACTTTTAAATTTCGCTCCAAATATCGAGCTTCACCTTTGCCAAACTATGGTAAAGTACCTCTAGTGTTCCATGGAGTAACTATAGTTTTGAGTATTTTCGTCGTCGAGTAACTTTCTATGAGGTCCTTTTTAGCCATTTTGAACCGCGAACAGAACTCCCTCCTGGCTAGGCTAGAGATTTGACCCTGGAGTACAGACAGAAACATGAGCCATAGGAAGGGATCACTAGCGCCACCAGCTTTCTCCAGAGTTGGCCGGACTGACCCGTGTCGCCCACAAGGGAGGTTTGTACGTCGACTTTTCCGGTAGGTGGAGGAAAATTCTCAATAGTGGCGCCCAACGTGGGGCAATCCATTACGATTCGGTAAATTTATTAAAAAAAAAGTGAAATCGAACGTGCGAAAGAGTAATTGATTAATTAAAGGTTTATCTCAATTTTTATTCTCTTGATTCTTTTTACCTCCCTGGCCATTGAAAACCCTGTGGAGGTAGGTGTAGCATGTAGGGTACTGGGACAAAATATCGAAAAATTGACTGAGGAATTTGTCGAGTGGGAGAGGAATGCAGAGAGCTTTGAAGGGAGCGGTGGTATTCGTGATGAGCGTTATCCTCGATAAGGGGGCGAAGCCAAAGAATCAATCGCGGATAAAAAGGCAGGTCCCAGGCAGGTCTGAGGGAGAATTCCACAGGTAGGAACGCTGGTACTCATGATGCATTCTGGCGAGTCTAGAAGAAGCAATTGCGGATGAAGAGGCAGATGCCAGGCAGGTCTGAGGCAGGATTCCACATATAGGAACGTTGGTGCTCATGATGAGCGTTCTCATCAATAAGGTAACGAAACCAGAAGAAGCAATCGGGGATGAAGAGGCAGGTCCCAGGCAGGATTCCACAGGTAGGAATGTTGGTGCTCATGATGAGCGTTCGCCTTGATAAGGAAGAGGTAGGTCCAAGGCAGAATTCCACAGGTAGAAACGCTGAAGCGGGTTGCCCTGATCACCCAGTAAAACTGTCCTCGGTTGAAATGGCCAACGGAGACAGCCGCGAGACGAAAGACTACTTGGCGGAGCTATCTATCCCAAACCTCAATTTCAACTCAGTGGAAACTGAAGTACGCCGACGATGCGACGAGCCTATGCTTTAGCCCCTTCTTGAAACGAGAGGAAAAGATAACCAAACCCCATCTTTTTCGTTCAGTAGTCAACCTATTTACCTTCTACAATGGCACTACAGCCCAAATCGGGCCTTGGCCTCCTGACCTTCAGGTTCCTTAACATTTCTCATTATTTATTACGGAAGGGCTGTTAGACCTTCGCGCAACCCTCTATCTATGAATTTTCATTTTCGTAGATTGAGGTGACCAAGGTATACTCAAGCAGGCATTGTGCTGGAATTATGCATCGACCGGGATTTGAACACACGGACCTTCGCATTGTAGACAAACACGCTACCCTATAGGCTACACCCTTGTTTTACAATGGCGCTACAGCCCAAATCGGACCTTGGCCTCCTGACATGCAGGTTCTTTAACATTTTCATTACTTATTGTGGAAAGATTGTTTGCCCTTCGCACAACCCTCTTTCTACGAATTTTTCATTTTCGTAGAATGAGGTGACCAAGGTATATCCAAGCAGGCAATGTGTTGGAATTATATATTGCGCCGACCGGGATTTGAACTCACGACCTTCGCATTACAAGACCAACACGCTACCCACTAGGCTACACCCTAGCTCAACCTATTTACCGGTGGTATTTGACGTAGTGTTTATGGAATTACTCGATTCGAGAGCCTCAAGATCGATTATCTATGGCATGTCATGGAACCTCCTTTGGAGAACCGGGATTTCGATACAACCTCAATGGTCATGACATGTCGCGTGCGCAGAGCTCGGATCGATTTGGATCCCAATCGCCGCGGATGAACTCGCTGGATGGCTGGATGTGTTTATCGTTCCAAATTTGCAGGTCATCTTAGCTGCAGATTTTTTTCATATATATCTATGTATCTTCTTCTTTCTACGCTTTCTCGTACCCCCCAAATGTGAAGTAGTTCATTTGCTCCTGTATGGCGGTTATAGAAATATTTATAGTATTATGCTGATTACTCCGAATTTGATGCGATGTAATTTTAGAAGTTTTTCGTGCAGAAACCTATCGTCTAATCGAAAGTTTAACTCAAATTACGAATGTTCTGAAAATTCTTCACGTCTGAAGCCCTAGACCCCTTTGTCGAACAAATCAAAAGACTTTAAATGATTTTCTTTTCATCTATTTTCTGCTGATCGATCGGAAGATACTTTTCAATCAATTTGTTTTTATTTTTGTGTTTTTCCGATATATTTCGAATGCAATTACAATGCATGATAATAATTCATCACAAGTGTATGCACACATTCATATGTTCTTCTTCTTCTTCAATGGCACTACAGCCCAAATTGGACTTTGGCCTCCTGACCTTTTGGTTCCTCAACATTATAATTTGTTATTGTGGAAGGGTTGTTAGCCCTTCGCACAACCCTCTATCTATGAATTTTCATTTCCGCAGATTGCGGTTGCCAAGATGGCAGTGTACTGGAATTATACGTCGACCGGGATTTGAACTCAAGACCTTGGCATTGTAGACCAACACGCTATCCGCTAGGCTATACCTTAACTACTTTCTTCATACATTCATACCATGTCAACCCGACAAACATAAATTATTTTTTTTCTACTTATCAAGTATTCGTACAACAATTAGTGCAACAAAATGTTTGCATATTCCTGGCGCCATTTCATCACATTTATTCCAGTAATATTTCGCTGTCGAAATAATCATTCCTATACCAAGCGGAAGTTCCAACTTCAACTTTTAAATTTTATAACCATTTTTCTTTCTTAAACTTTCCACTTGCTTCTCTTAACGAAGTACGTTTCTAAGAGGCACATATGACTTGTTCTATTCAAAATAGAGCAAAATCAGGAATCTCATAAATGAACTTCTTAAAAAAAAAAGAAATAAATCACTGATCAATTGAACACCTTAAGAACAACGCCAAGTACACACTCGTTCAATTTAAAATGGTAATGAACATGACATCCAACTGTGACTACACACTCAGTCATTGACAACAAATAATAATGTTTATTTTTCATTTTTGTTTTTGTCCAGATGCAATGGAAAAAAAAACAGGAACTTAAGACCGCGTGTGCACACGACAGAATAAATTTATGGACAACTTTCTTTCAAGTAAAACTTAGTACTTAAGCTGTTTGCCGGGTCGCGTTATTGCCCACACAATTTTATTATTTAAATTTTCAAATACCGATGTTATGGATTAAGATGAAGAGAGAAAAACAATTCAACTCCTTTTACAACTGTTTTATAGATACTTGTCTTCCCAACCACGGTATCTATAAGAATGCCAACATAAAGTTTTCTTTTTAAGAACCAGCTTGATTCCTTAAGATGTTCAGCAGCGAACAATAATAATGTTACGATATCTTGCCCGTAAGTAGCCATTAAAGAATCATGTAATGAAGAAAATTAATGTCACTCCGGCCAAGTTAAATTAGACAAGCGATTTGAAATACTATCTGGAAATATTGTGTAGTTGATGTTCTTAAAGAGATTTGATTCGGCACAATTTCAAATTAGATATCCTGTAGTCAGTTCCCCCATATACTCCGTCATTAAAGTATATCTAATTTAAAATACGAATTTATCATCTTTACCAATCATTCAAGAAAGATTTTATTGAAATGTTGCACTACTCTCGAAAATTATGGATGGAGATAAACAATTATCTCCATCCATAATTTTCAAAATCTTACAGAAAATACGAAAAATCATTAAAATCAAAAGTAGTAATATCGGAAGACCGTTATAAAACTAAATATTAAAAAACTGGCCAACGTTTTTATAAACTTTCAAGCTAAAATTTCTGTTAAACTTTAGACCGTCAAATAAAATTTCGATGTCCTCCTCCTTCATTTAAGTCTGAAATTTATCGGAGTTCGACCAAATATTCAAGTGTTAATAACTTTCGCTCCCGATTGGTGACCATAGCCAAATCAAGACCAGTTGGTTCGGCTATTTTGCCGATCTCTTGCTACTCCTTCCATCTTTTAATGTTCAAGATTGCGTGAATTATCGTTGAAACACAATATGACATCTATATCATAATACTTTGATCCAAATTTCAAATCGATAGCTTAAATAGTTTCAAAGAAAAATCAATTTCTGAAAATTACGGAATTTCGTGAAATTTGTATGGGAGGGGGTAGAAGGAGTGGGGGGACGTAGCCCATTCACGAACTTAAAGTTTCTTTTTTGCTGACACACAACAAATTTCAGCACGATAGCTCAAAGCGCTCGAGAGTTATGCTGTAGACAGACGGACAGACTGACAGACGGACAGACGGACAGACAGCAACTCGGAATCGAAGTTTTTGAGCGACAACAAATATTTCTGTACCCTTGGCGGCTCTGTGCGAGCATTATTTCTTAGCGTTACAAACGGTAAGGCAAACACAATATACTCTCAGATTTCATCTAGAGTATAAAAAAAAAACTAAATATCAAAATTCGCGACACTAGTTTCAAAACTAATGGACTAATTCTATGCGTAGCCATTGGTTCAATCTGCATCTCAATTATATCACGGAGTTACAAGCTCGTTGCCAACTTGTTCACATTATGTACTAAAATGAAGAATTGTAAATGAGCAAAATCTTATAGATTTTTTTTTAGATACATATATTCTCTAGAACCTCCATAGATCACATAAATACAAAGAATTTGCCAACAAGAGGTGTGAACATTTACGTTGACCAAAAAAATAATAGGTTGAGCCTTTAGTCATCAGAACCTTTCTCACACCTCCAGTAAATCGTATCTCGAACTGACACCATCATTTATTTCTTATTTCTCCGAACACCATAAGCTCGAAGATAATGTCCCTATTAATCTTAAACGACATTTAGACTATTGTTCGCGTTCTAAGACTTCACCTAAAACATTAGCCACTACAAGTAATGCCATGATAGATTTGGTGACAAATCCCTGAAAACATAGTGCCAAAACAATATCAAAACACGATGTCGAATGGTTACCACACCTACCTGTTAGTATAAAAAGATAGGGATTGGCCTTTAAGATTCTCAAAGTATCTTTGAGAGAACAGCGGGTACTGTTATGCAGACAGGTAGGTAGATATTTGTATCTTTAGTGTATAAGTAATAACAAAACTGACCAAAATGCGGTCAATTGGAATCGAGCTTAAGTAAATTTTAATTACAAAAGAAAGAAAAAAACATCTAGTTCGCTCGAATTACTCCATGCTACCGCTAAGAGCGCACGCTGCTGCTGCTAAGTACCCCGCCCGTAAGCGTTTTATCGAAGAACGAACCATGTCACGAGACACTTGGGCCAACATTAATCTCCGTATAGTTAATCACATCAAAATCCTGACAAATGTGATCCCATTAACAATCGTTAACGACAATGAGGTTCGCTGATCCCTTGATAATACGTTAGATATTCCACACTAGCGCAGTTACATATTCTATGCTATAGTGCGGTTCTTAGGTCCACAGCGTGACAAGCAAAACGTCTTAAACAACTTGTTAACAAAAATAAAAAAGTAAAAAATCCGACTATGTTATCGCGTTCTCTGTATGAACTGCGCCAACCTGAGTGCACAAATGTGCAACACCATTTCTAGCATAAATTTTAGATAAAATGCACCTATGCAAATTTTTGTTTTTTCGATCACTACTAAGTCCGCGAGACGGGCTACCGAAGCAAAGTAGCATATATACATATAGAAAAGATTTTTACTCGGCAGTAAGCTATAGTGGACAAATAGTCTCACAGCATGGACCAGCATATATGTGCGGAGTCTTAGCTTAAAATCGAAACAACGTCTTGAGAAGGTGTTTTACTCCCCTATGGCGACGGGACTATGATAAACTGTTCGAAGTCAACAGGTTATCAATTAAACGCCTTGCAAATGGGATGCTTGTGTACACATAAGAAACATAACTCCCATAGTTTAAGTTAGTTGCGAATAACTTAAGCCACTCCGCAATAGTTCGGCGTAGTTGGGTGTCTTATGGTTTTGTGTGCCTTCGAAAATCGAACGGTTTTGAATGATTTTTCCTGTTCAACAAATTACAGCCGACGACGTCAAAAAATCGAAGGAATTAGCTTTTTTTTCTCTCTATCGTAGTGGAAAATTGTTATGTTCACCTGGACGGGTTTAACACCTCTCGGTGGCAGTAACGACAACGACAACGACATTTTTTTCTGTAAGCCGGACTTTATAAGCTCAGATTATTAACAAGATCTTAAAGGCTAAGAACTATGCACAATGTGCTAGAGGCGATTAATATTATACAAGATACGGGGCGCCTTTCAACACAACGTCAAGACTGACCTTGGTGCCCTTGCTTGGTCCGGCCTGGATAGTGCGAAACATTCACTTTACTCAGTAAGTTTCAAGCAGGAGGAGGTCAAAGAGAATTTCCGCTTGAGTGGTTTGGTACAGTGAAAAGTTATACCTCTTAAGTGAAAATGGTGGATTTTTTTTTTGTCTTCATCTACTATGAGTAGAACTATAATTTTTATGACCTTGTGGGGGATCAATAGAGTGATTCATATTTGAATATAATAATCTCTAAGTAATCTGAGAACGTTTAAATATGTGGCGCAAAGAAATAAGATGTCGTGCAAACTGGAAACTTCCAGGAACCTTCACTCAGCTATCGATCTGGACCTTGTGTCGACAAACTAAAGTCGAAGCTCAATAGTCTATAGTAGGAATTTGCTTTGTTGATTTAATTGCATCTCCGAACAACCTATGCCTATGTAGAGTGGGCTACTCCTATTGCGAATCTAGTTTTCCTGATTTTTTCTTGAATTCAGACTCTGATAAATACTCCACTTTAATGAATTCTTCACTCGGAATCTGTGATCATTGTTTAATTTTCTACCGCTTCCCGGTCGCCATCTCGATGCCAATCATACCAACTCACTTCGCCTTCTATCCCTTCAATTCCCAAGAACCAAAGTCCTTCCAACATTCCGGGGCCACATAAAAACATAATAGAATTATGACTGGACATAAAGCACAATCATTATAATACTCTAGATGAAATGAGAAAAAGTTTAATGTACCGGAAAATATTCCATCTCAAATTCTTTCGAATACTGAATAATGGCTTTTGTATAGGAGGTGGTTGAAGCAGATTGGAGAGTTCTGTCATTTTTGTATATGACACGGAAAGTGGTATGCAAAATGTTTCGTGTTGAATTTAAAATTTGTTGCTTCCATAATTTTCGAACAATTTGGGCTTTTTTTTTCCTGGAATTGTGGCATTTGTATGGGAGGTGGTAGGAGAAGTGGAAGGTTTCGGATAATTTTCAAACTGCTTATTACCATTCTTTTCACCATCGATAGTTTCAATTTTAAATTCAATACCTCTCATATAAGTTAAGGGTTAAGGGATTGAGGTAACTTAACCCGTCCGATTCTGAACTGAGAATGCCTGTGTGTCTTATTATATCAAAGTTCCTGAGCTCAAGTTATTTGTGCGTCTATGAATATGCTTACTTCGAAAAATTCAACATAAACAATACCAACTCTATGTTGAATTTATTTGTGGTACAAAAGTGATAAGAGAATTCTAATGAAACGATTTTAGTCTACGTTAACTTTATGATCGAAGTTTGTTTATTGAAAGGAATGCTAGAATGCTTATTCGTGCAATATTACGTTACGTTAAATTTATGGATAAAAATATGAATCATGTGCGGAATAATGTTTAAGTTAATTATAAGATAAGTGAAAAGGAATATTAAGTACAATTGTGCTGAAGGCAATTAAAATGACAATTGGCTGATGGCCTTACGTTACGAGGAGATGTGGAGTTGGAAATGTAACTTATATGTTCAAAGGAGAAATGGTTTTCTTGAATTTATAATATCGATATTTTTATAGGAGGTGGTAGAAGGAGTGAAGCAAAGTTGATACTTTTTTCAGCATTTATTACAATTACTAAGGTAAAAGTTGAGGCAAAATTTTAAGTTTCAGGTTTTTATAGTTTAAATGGAAAATGCATTTAGCAAAATTATGTTTTTGTATGGGAGGGGGTAGAAGTAGTTTACGAAAACTTTTTAACGTCAATGATATTTGCATTTTGCACAAGGTTTCAATTCGATACCTTTCTTAAAATTTTTAAATTTCATGAAATTTCTATGGGTGTGTTAGATATGGTTCGTTCACGAACGATTGCGCGTAAAGCACAATCTTACGATACTCCAGATGAAATCGAAATTTTTGTAATCTTTAAAAATTTTGTACAGGGAGTGGTAGAAGGGGTAATAGCAATAATTTTTTAATCATGCTGTAAAATGCTCTAAAAATGTCTTACACAAAATGTAACGTCCAAAAACTGAATAGAAACTGAGGAAATTAATGTCGTATATTTAGTGAAATCGTGCAGTTTGTATGGGAGGTGGTAGAAGGAGTGAGGAGATTTTAATCTCATAAGAAATAACTGTGAATATTAGAAGATTTATATCTCTTAAATTTCAGACTAGTAACATTCATACTTTTTAAGAAAATCGCTTTTTTGTGAAGTTGTGAAACTGTATCGCTTTGTATGGGGGGAGGGGGTGGGGCACAAGCAGTAAGGCTAATCAATTAATTTTTTTTTTTTTCATCTCAATGATGATGCCAAAAAAATATGAATTTGAGTTCAATAAATGTTATGCGATCTGAGAAACAGCTTAAAGTGATTCATGAAAAACTGCAGTTTGTATGGGAGGTGTGGAGGAGAAGGAGTCGGGGGATTCCAATAATTTTTGTACTATAAATAATATTAAATATAAATTTTATGATGTGTCATTTTGTATGGGAGGTAGTAGAACGGGTGAAGCGATTTGGCCCATTCACGAACTTAACCTTATTTTTTTAATAAAAACCACGTGTACAAAATTTGAACTTTCTAGCTCGACGCGTTCTCAAGCTAGACTGCGAAAGGTCGGACGGACATTCGGTTTTATGATTTTTGAGCAACAACAAATTCTATACCCACGGCGAATCTGTGCGAGCATTATTTCTTGGCGTTACAAACTTTAGAGCAAACTTATAATGCTCTCAGATTTCATCTAGAGGATACAAATTTCAGCTTAATAGCTCAAAGCGCTCGAAAGTTATATTGTAGACAGGCGGACAGACGAACAGACTCGGAATCGAAGTTTATAAGCAAATATTCCTGCACCCTTGGCGATTTTGTGCGAGCATTATTTTTTAGCGTTACAATTTTTATACTCTAGATGAAATCTGAGAGTATTATAAGTTTGCTCTAAAGTTTGTAACGCTAAGAAATAAGGCTCGGAGAAAAAAATGAATGATACAGAAGTTAATATTAGCACTCAAAAATCTCAAAACCGGATGTCCGTCCGTCCGTCTGTGCGCGCTCTAGCTTGAGAACGCGTTGAGCTAGATAGTTCAAATTTTGTACAGTTCGTTTTTAACAAAAAAGTAAGGTCAAGTTCATGAACGGGCCAAATCGCTCCACCCCTTCTACCCCCTCCCATACAAAATGGCACAATTGCGCAATTTGACAATAAACGGATTTGCACGAAAAATATAAAAGCTATTGGCCTGAAATTTGGAATATGTTACTTTTATGATAATATCAATCTACCGTATAAAAATTACGCGTGTCGTCTCCCTCCTTCTACCACCTCCCATACAAACTGTACTTGTCATGAATTACTCTAACCAAATTTACTCAGTGCGTATAAAATTTAGCGGGCTGAAATTGTACACCAAATATTTATTTAAAATTGTTAGTAAATCCAAAAAAATTTAGACGATTAGCTTCACCCCTTCTACCCCCTCCCATACAAAATGACACAATTTCGCAATTCGACAATAAATGGATTTACTCGAAAAGTATAAAAGCTATTAGTCAGAACTTTAGGATATATTACTTTCATAATGACTTTAATCTACAGTAGAAAAATTATTTGCGTCCTCCCTCTCCTTCCACCCCCTCCCATACAAACTACACTTTTTCATGAAATGCTCTAAGCCGATTTTCTCAGAACATATAACATTTATTGAACTCATATTTTGTTATAAATACTTAATTAGTATTATCACTAAGATCAGAAAAAAAAATTTGATTAGCTTCACTGCTTCTACCCCCTCCCATACAATATGACCCAGTTTCACAACTTCACAAAAAATCGATTTTCTTGAAAAGTATGAATGGCACTAGTCTGAAATTTCAGGGATATCAATTTTATAATATTCCTAGTTATTTCTGAAAAAATCACTAAAATCCTCCCACTCTTTCTACCACCTCCCATACAAACTGCACATTTTAACTAAATCTAACTCACTAATTTTTTCAGTTTCCATTCAATTTTTGGAGTAAGCATTTCGTTTAAAACATTTGTATAGCTACTTTAGCATGATGGGGAAAAAATTAGTTCAATGCTATCATCCCTTCTAACACTACCCATGCAAAATTTCTTGGGATCACAAAAAATTCTATTTCATCTAGAGTATTGTAAGATTGCGCTTTACGCGCAATCGTAACCCTGTTATGTTTTTCACTTAATTGAATTAGTGTGCTTATCAGATAATCAATCATTTTCCTGTTAAGACTACCTATAAGGTCATAAGGACAGAAACAGTTCTCTTCCAAGATGCACCTTCCTGAGCAACAGCCTCCTTCTCAACTGCTCGCTTCTATTTCATTAGCTTTAATAGCGAACTCTTATCCCCAAGGTAAGCCGGCGATCCCTCGTTATTGGGCAGATCTTCAAGGGCCCTTCTCGTATCGCGTCCAGCCTTTGCAAGCTGTATATGAGCATTGTGGTAGTTCTAGCTCAAGCCGGGAGTTCCTTGGTTGGCATCGGGTTGAGCGATTATTGCCAATTTAACTTCCGACCACCAGCCTTGTCCCATGGATATTACGATATCCAGGATTTCTCACCGCTTTAATTTTCCAACAGATTCTTCAGCTCTTGTTGAAAATATGCTTCTGGCTGCCTTCCACTTGGCGTCCAGTGTTTGCATTTCATATCCACCCAAGATGCGAAAAGTTTTTCGCGTAGAATGGTGGATTACTTGCTTTTTTGTTGGAGTCTCAAGCAGACACCCATCAAGTAGTGATTGCCCCACAGGCTAGCTCCACGCTTCCCTGGGACTTCTTCTTCATCGGCCACTTATGGCCAAATGCTCAATGTGACTCTGAGCATCATCATCAGGGCAAACCCACGATATTTTCTGATGACTTTTGTGTGGAAAAAGGGTAGCTACGATGACCGAGTACTACAAAACTCGACGAATAATTCTCCGTTTTCGCGTCTCTTAATCCAAGGTCGTGAGGCGTTGACCCTAGGATCACCATGCTTCCCCAAGACGTGTTTTAATCCAGTACTGTGAGAGACAACCCAAGCATTCGTATCTCCTAAGATGATAATAATATCACCTCTTGGAATATGCTCGAACATGGCACTCATGACGATAATGAGACTGTTTCTCGCTCTCGGTGTAAGGACGACCACCACGCCATTTTTGACTTCACATTTAAGACCGATGTACAGAATGGTGTAACCTCGCTGAAACCAATGATTAAGATGTTATAGTGTCCCATCTTACTGTTGATCACTGACTGGCAATGCATGCACCCCACCCTCTCCAAGATTATTCAATGCTCGAATGTTCCAAAAGCCAATCACAATCCTTTTTCGAATTTAAAAGTCGTTACCGTAGAATTCATCCGTATCCAAGCTGCTGCATCCATTTTTCATATCAGTTAGTGTTTTAAGATCACGGGTTATGATCCAGTGGATTTCGATTTGTCGTTTTTAGGACAGACAGGACTCGCTGTGGGTGTATTCTACTTCCCTGTCCCAAAATGAGGCGAATGGGAGGGACAAAATGAAATCAATTATATAAGTTTCCGGGATTTATTTGGAAGTGATAGTTAATATTGTTCCTCAGGTACTCATTACTGCAGGATTCGTCTGCGAATACAAAAGATCTTCTACTTCTTCAATGGCACAACAGCCCAAATCGGGCCTTAGCCCTCTGACCTTCACGTTCCTAACCCACCATCTACGAGTTTCTTATTTTCTTAGATTGAGGAATTATACCTCGATCGGGGAAAAAAATGGAATGTGGCGCCACTAAATCTGCCGTGATAGTTTAGTAAATGCAGTGTACACCAACAATTCTGCGATGCTCGAGATGTCAGTAAAATTCATTTAAGGATACTTCAATGACGATTAAGACGTTCATTGCAAACTATGCCAAGGATGTGAATATTTCCTGACACATTTAAATTAACGCTATCGAAGAAAAAAGATGGAGAGATAAAGATGGAGTAAATATTCTTATGTAAGATAAATGAAAAGGTTGAGTTTTGGAAGGATGAAACTCAACTCTATTCATTTCGCCCCATTCTAGGATCGAAGTGAGATCAGAGTTGAATATTGAGAGCGCATCGGAGCGATTGCAAGATATCACTTGCAGCTGCCAACACTTACATCTGCTACAAGTAAGATGCAATCAAGGGTACTGTCATCTGCATGTACGAGATTGATAACAGATCAATCATGAAGATCAGATAGAGTGTAGGCGAGAGAACTGATCCTTGAGTGACACCGAAAACGATTGAAAGGGTACGAGAATAAACGCCTTTCAAAACTTGAAGCCGTTAAACATGGGAATCCTTCCGCATTCAAGTTGACAAGGAGTTATCAGTGCCACACTCTGTCAAATGTTTTAGCTATATCAAAAGCATATCCCATGCCGTAGTATTGGAGTCAAAAATTTCAACAATCTATGAGATGAATACTAAAATCTTCTGAAATAATAGTTGACATCGCCGCCTCACGAGACAACAAACTCAAACTTCTCGTGCAGAGATAGTTGCGAGTGATGTATGGCATTTTGTGCCATCCTGTTGGAACTATAGTTACTTCATATGAAAATAGAGACGTTTTATCACAGTTTGACAAAGGTGAAGTTCTATATTTGGAACGAAATTTAAAAAAATTGACAACCTTGATTTTGTTTTTAATAACATCAACTGAATGTAGTGAATAAAATTTAGCATAGTCCCAAACAAATATTTTACATCAACTGCAAAATCACAAAACTCACAACTCCACGAATGGCGAATTCTTCTTCATGGCACCACAGTCAAAAGTGAGCTTTGGCATCCTAACCTTCAGATTCCTTAACATTTTTATTTGTTATTGCGAAAAGTTTGTTAGCCCTTCGCACAACCTTCTATCTACAAATTTTCATTTTCGTAGATTGAGGTGCCCAAGATATACCCAAACAAGTCGTATGCTAAAATTATACGTCGACCGTGATTTGAACTCCCGATCTTCGTATTATAGACCAGCACGCTAACACAAGGCTAAACCCTAGCTGGTCGAATGGGGAATTAGGGAAGTAAATTCACAGATGTTGATTATTACATATCTGCCAAACTCTTTTACAGTTCTTTTTCGTGTAGGGAGTGACTCCAGTTAGAATCACAGATTGGTTAGATCAATGCTTCCGATTTGATCCTAAAATGATCACAATTTTCACTATTTGTCATTTGGTGATTTGCCGAATCTTGCCGAAACATTACTGTCAAATTTGAAAGATGTATCTTTTCAAAAATGGGCGTTATCGACTGTCAAAGATCGAGCGGCACTCATTGAAAAACAGTTTACATGACCTAGAAATCTTGTAGTTTGAGTATCTTCATAACTGATCTTAGCAAATACCAACTTGTCGAAAAATGTATTGAAATATATTTCTTTTTAAAAAGACTTTTAATTTCATAATATTATCCTAACTGATATTAATTATAAATTTGTCTTCGTGAGAGTTTTTCAACAGATTTCTAAACCCAAAAGCATTTCACATTAAATTTTAAAACAAACAAATTTTTTGTTTTCACATTAAAATCCTAATTTAATTTTTTTTTTTTTTTCAATTTATTAACATTTTCTTCCAACAATATTTTCGATGACGAAAGATACAATTTTGGAAGTTCATTCAAAGATAATCTGCTTGCAAAAATGATTTCAATCCGTTAGGTTATAAGGCTAATTAATAGGAAAATGTTTGATGATAAATATAAAGTTGTATATTGGTCCAGAGGTAAAGAGAAGAGACCCAAACATTATTAAATTATACCTGAATAAATAGTAAAAATAATCTTCATCTTAAAATGAATTAAAAAAAAAAGAATAACAAGAATTAAGGTCTGGGAAAATTGCTTAAAATTCCGCAAAGTGTATTGAATTTTTAAGTAGAGAAGAAATCAAATAAATCTTTTTTTTTTAATGAAATAATTTTTTCGTGAAATATGTAGGTAGATTGTTTATCGGATATCATGGCATCGTAAAGTGAAATGGATGTAATTATCTCGAATTTTTCATATAATACGACTCATCAATTGTTCGACGTTTGACCCATTTTTATCTGTTTAGGTATTTAATTATTTTTGTGTTTGCCTGGGTGTAGTTTAGTGGATAGCGTGTTGGTTTGCAATGCGAAGGTCGTGAGTTCAAATCTTGGTCGATGCACAACTTAAGTTCGTTGCCTGTGTTGGTATATCTGGGCCAACTCAATTTACGAAAATGATTTTTTGTATCGTAGATAGAAGGCTGCGTGAAGGACTACCAACCGCTCGAGAGTAACAAATTATTGTTAATAAGGAGGCCAAGATCCGATTTGGGGTTCTTCTTTAGAATACTGAAAAGTAGTGGCTGTCAAGTTTCGTTACTTTTCAGTACCAGTAACTATTCATTACTTTTAGGAAAGTAGTTGATACTTTTTTTCGTTACAAGGAACTCGTGAATCGCTATCGAATTCGTTGGTCGAGCGTGTGCACGCAACCCTTTCACTAGCAACATCTGCGTGCCCCTGCCACCCGAACCGAGCGCCAAGGCTCTGCCCAGCAACATTCATGGTGTTGAAGAAAACGAAGTAAAAAAACACATCAATAGACCCTTGCCGAAAGGAAAATATTTTCGTTCTTGTTCATGTTTTGAAATGGCATAGTACGGCGTTACGTCCAAGTAAAGATTTTTCAAGCACTCGAGGAAAGCAAGTAAGCATAACGATTCTTTCGGTATAGGCATTTGACTTGTGTGTGAAATAGTAACAAAACGTTTTGGTATTTCAGTCACTTTTTCGCATATGCCTTGCTTGTGAGTAATTTCGTTACTTAAGTAATGAACATATGTCTGCGTACATATTCGTTACTTCGGATTTCGGTTAGTAACGAGAGCTCGTGTAACGAATAGTTACTTTTTTGATATCACTACTGAAAAGTAGCATTTGTATGAGAGGTGGTGGAAGCAGTTGGAGAAATTTTATAACTTTCGAATAATTATTTGTATTTAATATGAAAAGTTTTCGTTCCGTGTGGCTTCTATGATTTTCAAGCAAATTCAAAATCTGAACAATATTTGCGTAACCAAAACTTTACTTTCGGTATAGGCACCTTGTATGCATTTGACTTATGTTTGGTATGAGTACTAAAGAAATAGTAACAAAACGTTTCGGTATTTCAGTCACTTTTTCACATATGTTATGCCTTGCTTGTGAGTAATTTCGTTACTTAAGTAACGAACATATGTCTGCGTACATATTCGTTACTTCGGATTTCGGTTGGTAATAAGTGCTAATGGAACGAATAATTAAAAGTAGCACTTATGTAAGAGGTAGTGAAAGCAGTGGGAGAAATTTTATAACTTACTGTGTAATTATTTGTATTTAATATGAAAAGTTTTCATTCCGAAATTCATGTGTGTGGCGGCTTCAATGATTTCAAGCAAACTCAAAATCTGAACAACGTTTGCTTAACCATAACATTACTTTCGATATAGGCAATTTGTATGCATTTGATATGTGTTAGGTATGACAACTCGAGTAAAGAAACGAAACGTTTAGATAGTTCAGTCACTTTTTCATATATGTTATGCCTTGCTTGTAAGTCATTACGTTACTTAAGTAACGAACATATGTTTGCGATTGTATTCGTTTCTTCGGATTTTGGTCGGTAACGAGTACTCCTGCAACGAATAATTATCTTTTTGACATCATTACTGAAAAGTAGCATTTGTATAAGTGCAAATTAAAAATCTAAACAATGTTTGCGTTTGTAGAGGAGTTGGAAAATGGAAAAAGAGGATTTTGCTGATTTTGATACGAATACTCAAAACTTTTATCTTCAGTCTCTGTAATAATATTCAAGTCGAAAGCTCTTGATTGTTTTCAAGGAAAAGGGTTTCTTCTAATTTCTGAATTCATGAAATTTTTTTTAACATTGTTGCTATTCCGTCAACATCTCATGTTTCTACTTAGTCTAGTTTTTTCTGAAAGTCATTGGATATTCCAATGATGTTTTCTAAAATTATGCATTTGTATAGGAGATGGTAGAAGAGGCCAGTGGATCAGTCAAAAAATTATCGACGTTTATTGTATCCACATCAGTTTAGTTTGCCTTGATAGAGCCTAGTGGGTAGCGTGTTAGCATATAATCCGAAAGTCGTGATTTCAAGTTCCGGTCGACGAATAATTTTAGCACGCTGTCTGCTTGGGTATTATCTGGGCTACCTCAGTCCGCATAAAGGAAAATTCGAAAAGGATTTTGCGAGGGGCTAACAAACTTTTAAGAATAAAAAAAAAGGAACTTGATCAGGAAAAATTGAAAATTTATTTTTCTTCAAACTTCTTTACATTTGGAACTATCGTGTAATTTTTATGAGAAGGGTTAGAAAACAGGAGAGCATGTGACTCATTGAAAAACTTAAATTTTGTTATCTCTTTTTTTCTTGATAAAAATTACACAGACACAATTTCAGCTAGATAACTTAAAGCACTTTGGAGTTAGCTTATACACAGACAGACGGACACTGGAACTCGAAATTTTGAGCCACTGCAAATTTTTTTGTGTCTTGCGACTTCATCTACAGTATAAAAGCCTTTTTGTATGTACTACGGATATAATATTTTCAACTCAATTGGCTAAACAATTGATTTTGTTTAATGTTAACTAGAATCGCCTGTGGTCGAAATTCGACCAGTCGTTTGTGCAAACTATCGAAATTCATCTTGTTTTTGACATAATTCATTCGAGTTTAGTAGCATACAAAATCTTTATTCTTACACAAGGACTTGCACTCGTGCTGCGCACGCGTATTTCGTACGGAAAAGAAGGACATTTTACAAGGCCCAACTTATTGTTATTGCTGAATAAGCCAAAAAATAATTTCTCATTTTAGAAATATTTGTTTATTTAGTAAAATATATATATAATTAATTTTTAATTATTTAAAAAAATATATATTCGTTAAAAAGAATATCAGCCGAGAATCGAACTCGGGGTCGTCCGCGTTGCAAACGAGTTTTCCCACTGAACCACCGATACCAACGAAATCATTTCGGCAAAACTTAGTCACCTAGTTCACGTGACTTCAAATATATGCACAGATACAAGTTTCATTCCCCTCCTTTAAATACTAAAAAAAAAATACAATTTTTGATTTTCACATTGTAAGCAGCAATGGACGCCAATGGAAGTTCGGCGGCTTGTTGTGATTATGATTGCTGTTGTTGGTTTTCGCCTTTGATGAACACTTTAAGTATTCCTTCGCCTAATATTAGGCATTCTTTAATTAGACACTTTTCTATTTCCACATTTACTACCTAAAAGCGCTTGCATAAAAGCTCAATGTAGTGCACTGGATCTACCGGTTCTTCGATTACCGAAGTCAAGCAGCACTTGGACGTGTGTAGTAGTGACATGGGATCCCGCTTTTATGTTCCCACTTTATTTTACCTCCCTTAACGGCAACATACAAACATGATTTTTGGTTTGAATGCATCTATGGCACAGTACCTTTTTAAAGACATAAGTTTCAATCTCCTCCTTTTATTAAAAATAAAAAAGTCACTGATTTTCGATGTATAAGATTCAAATTTAATCCGAAATGTTATTGAATAGTCGAAATCAATTTCGATAATACCTTAACCACGGCGAGTGTGAACATGC
Source organism: Chorisops tibialis (assembly GCA_963669355.1). Classification (NCBI taxonomy): domain Eukaryota; kingdom Metazoa; phylum Arthropoda; class Insecta; order Diptera; family Stratiomyidae; genus Chorisops; species Chorisops tibialis. The sequence goes on along the minus strand of OY770262.1, from coordinate 9,826,589 downwards.
GATCTGCTTAGCTAGCTCACTTTCACTGCGCTTCAGTATCTTAAAAAATAGTTCACAATTATCCCAACACGCATATGGTACAAAAATTTAAATGCAAATCTGTAATTTCTGAATTTAAACTTTCAAATTTCGGTAAATTTTATTTATTTGCATTAGAATAAATTAACGTAAATATGTATAAATAGTTTTAACAAATTTTCACACACCAATTCCAAAAATAAAATAAAAATAAATATCTGTGAACTCTAATTTTTTTTTGTGGTTTTAAAACAGAACTCCGGAAAGACAATGATTATCTTAAAGAACCGTTTCCTTGACGTAACTCATCTGTAAAAATCTTATTCGCAAATCTTGAATCCGGTCTTAATCGCTCCAATTCAAAATTTTATTCATTTATTCATGCCTACCGGAGAAAAAAAAATCAAAATAAATATCCAAACATGCTATACGTACAATGTGATCAAATTTGCATATATTTGCAATATGTCCGGACTTAAGATCTTTGCCGATTGTTTTGGCTCGACAACACAAACAAAAATTTTGCTCTTTCCTGTGCTGTTTTTGCTCTGGATATGCCAACTTGAAAATTTACGCACACCTTATACTTACCGAACGGAACCACCAAAGCACATAAATATAATAAGCCATAAAAGCATAAAAACTTAAAAAAAACAGAAAAGAAAGAAGACATGTCTTAAAAAATGTTCTTAATGATCCAAATCCAGCTAAAAGATGTTTGGGAGTGATTTTTTTTTTGCCACGTTATTGTCCAGATTGTTTTTTGGTTGTTAAGAAGTAGCACTCAGTTCCGCATGACCTAAATATTTAGCGATATCGACACCACGATATTTTTCGGTTAAATTGGAATAAAATGCGCTCTAAGAAAAAATTTATTTACACTAAATAACGATCAATTTGCACTGCGCATTCTTGCCCTAAAGAGTTTAATGAAACCATTAATTTATTAGCGTGACAGACGCGGTCAAATGTGATAAGAACGGATTATTAAAAAAAAATGCTGGCTGTAGAGAAGCACTTAATTGGATCAAGTGGCAAAGTAAGATAAGCGAAGAATTTCGATTTTGAATGAACGTTAAGTGTACGAGTCCGTTGCACTAAATTCGAATGGTGTAACGAAAACTTATGCCTTAGTTAAATATGGTGTGGAGCTTTTCAGGAGAAGGAATCTTCTATGAATAATTTTGGTTCAACAAAGGAAAGTTAAGCGCTTGTAATACCATGGTTATGATTCCTAGGTTACAAGGATTATGATGGAAATTTAATAGTTACATCTATGCAACCCTTATATAACTTAAGGTAATCGTCTGGCTTCGAGCTTCTGAAATTAGACGTTTTTCAGGATTCTTATTATTTATTTATTTTTTTATTTATTTACGAGTACCAGACCCTCTTATGAAAGTTACAAACTTATAAATATAAATATAAAAGAGAACATAATAAAATATAAAGGTAATAACATAAATGTATGAAAAAAAAAGGGTAAAAAAGAAATTAAAAATAAGACTAAAAGTAAATAATAATTTTAAAAACTAAATAACAAAGAAAAATCATAATAATTGTATTGCCTTTAGGCAATCGATATTTGTAGAAAATATGTCCAACATAGCTGAATGCTTGTTAGCAGTTCTCATCAAGCGAGTGACCGGACTATTGTTAGTATAACTAGTAACATGATGTGCGACAGAAAAACTATCGGTAGAGCGTGACGCATGATTTGGAACCTGAAAGCTTAAAGTTTCAAGAAATTCGGAGCAATCCAACTTATCATTAACAATTTTAAATAAGACTATTAGCTCATATCGTTCACGTCGTTTAGACAGTGGCTTCAGATTCAAAATATGGAAAAAGCGGTTCCATATGACAGATAAATATTCCAGATGTGGACGCACCAATGAGCAGTAAGAAGTTTTCAAGGAATAAATATTTTTGAAATCTTCACTATTGCGTGTAGCGAAACCCAGCATTCTCCAAGCTGAACTACAAATTTTGTTGTAGGGAGGCACGAATGTCAATTTAGAGTCAAGTAATAGACCCAAGTCCCTGACAACATCAACCACTGGTAACTCGCAAGTATTAAGGTAATTGTTAATATTGGCCCGCTCACGACGTCTGCTGAACGCAATGTAATTACACTTTGAAATGTTGAGTGGAACCGATTTGTGATATGATTAGTGTCATACAGATAATTAAGATTATTTTGAACAATTGTACAATCGTGTACAGTGTTTATAATTTTATAAAAAAAAAAAAATTTACGTTTACGAATATATTACCTAGATATATCATTAATAAAAACAAGAAAGAGCAGAGGCTCTAAATGCGATCCTTGTGGTACCCCTGATGTTACGAGGAAAGGTTCCGAGTGAGCAGATTTTATATTTACAATGCTATAGCGATCCAACTCAGGAGATCGCCAGAGATGCCTAATGCGTGAAGCTTCGAAACGAGTAGGCAGTGATCAACTTTGTCGAAGGCTTTTGAGAAGTCGGTGTAGATTGCGTGGACCTGGGAATTAGACTCCATTGCATGGATAAAAGTCTCAAAATAAGGCAAGAGATTAGTCACTGTAGACTTCCGTTTGTGGAAAACATGTTGGTGATGGGTAATAAAGCTTCTCAGCAATGGTGTTAATTTGTTCGTGGCGACTGCATCAAACATTTTTGGATAGGGTCGATTGGATTGAAATGGGCCTGTAATTGTGAACATTACATTTATCATTGGACTTATGAATTGGTGTAACAAAAGAAGTCTTCCACAATTCAGGAAAAAGACCCAAACGTAAAGATAAGTTTAAAATAATCGTAATGGGTAACGCCAAAAACTTGAACAGAAACAATGGTGGAACACCATCGGGTCCCATAACTTTAGATGTATCAAGGGTATCAAGCATCCATGTGACATCTGAGATGACAGCATTTAATTAAGGAAAGTTATTAAATACTCCTTCCACTTCTTATTGGGGTCAAGAAAGATATCCGGCTGGAGAGAGGGACGGCGTCAATGTCAAAGTCCCGAAGAAGGGCGAGCTTCGAAATTGTAGTAATTGGCATGGTGTACTACTGCCGTATAGAAAAGCATGGCTAGGGCAATTCTTAATAGAATCACTGATGTTTCGAAAGCTCTCTCGAAGTTTGTCGGGCTTAATTCCGTGCAGACCATATATATCTACTACTACAATGGCGCTACAGCCCAAATCGTACCTTGGCCTCCTGATATTCCGGTTTCTTAACATTTTTTTTTTATTACTTATTGTGGAAGGGTTGTTAGCCCTTCGAACAACCCTCTTTCTACGAACTTTTCATTTTCTTAGATTGAGGTGACCAAGGTATATCCAAGCAGGAAATGTGCCGGAATTATATATTGCGCCGACCGGGATTTGAACTCACGACCTCCGCATTACAAGACCAACACAGTACCTACTAGGCTATACCCTAGCTAGACCACACATATACCCTAAGGGTATTATTAGAGCAGTCCGAAATTGGTCCGCCACTACATCTGTAACTTCGAGAAAGCTTTCGATAGCATTAAGCGAAATTACATATTTCATATAGGATCATAGCAGTGACCAAAAAAACCTATGAAGATGCGAGATCCCGTCTTTCACAAAGGAACAGGGCTGTAGTCGTAAGTCCAGCAGAGAGTATACGCTGTCGCAAGGTTAGTCACCGGTGACGGATGTTGCTAAATCTATAAAGTCATAAAATCGTCAATAATATTGAACTGCAATATAATTATTCTGCCCAAAAATGTATTATACACTTATGAAGAGGAGCTTCTACTTTTTGACTGCGTGGGGATCGAAGGGATTGCAATAGCAATTAAAGTATTTTACTGACTGTATATTTCCATAATAATTACTGTGCATATATTTGAAGTCACTTGACTCAAATTAAGTAGACGGCTAAATTTTGGCAAGATGAGTTCGTCAGTATCGTGGTTAAGTGATAGAATGCTCACCTGCCACGCGTGCGGACCAGGTTCGATTCCCGACCGGTATATTTTTACGATTAGACAAGACTAAAAATATCATTATTTCAAATAATTTTACAAGATTTACAAGAATAATAAAGTATCGCCCGACTTGTTGCCAGTTTATTTATTTCATGCTTGACTTGAAAAAATTACTTGAGTAAAAAAAATCAATTGAAAGAAGATTTTTTTTCAGTGACTAATTTGCCCTAGTAGAAATTAAGCAAATTGCAATGCATAAAATATATATTGCGCTCTTAATATTATTTATTAGGAAATGTAACAAAAAAACCAAAATTTTTCAAAAAAAAACCGTAATAATATTATAAACATAAATATATCGTCGTAGGGATGACGGCCAAGCCGACAGCTAAGAGCACGTCGTCATATGGGCAACGATCGGCAACTGTCAGAAACAGGTCGTCGTATGGGCGACGGCCAGTGACAGTCAGCGAAACACGTCATAGACCGGCGACAGCCAACGAAATATGATGTCGTATGGCTGACAGTCAGCAGAACACGTCATCGTATGTGCGACGATTGGCAACGGCCGGCGAAAGTCAGTGAACACTTCCTAGTGCTATGTATAAAAAAAGCGAGCATTCGTGAAAACAATGAGTTCTGGGTTGCGTTACAAAATGTTGAGCATATACTAACAGGTCGATTCGAGACTTTTAACATAAAATTTTACCGAATGATGCGTGCCGTCTTAGAGAATATGGGCCATAGTAATGTTTTCTTTGAGTCAAAAACGACGCGAGGTCATTATGTGTACGTACAACGATTGCTGAACTAAAAAGGAAACGTTAAATGCTAACAACAAAGTAAAATCTTGCAAATGCCCAACTCTTAATGTGGAACACTGCGCTTTCTTAGCATTGGAGTTATGCAAAAACAATGTTGCATTTTGTCCTGCCCTTTTTTTCGCTTTTGTGTGCTTTTCGAGTATATGGATTTGTAATAAAAGATCGGTAGACACTAACATTGAATGACGTTTGTTCTTTATATTTCTGTCTCGCTCTGGCTTTGAGTTCTTGTACGCTTGTCGGAAGTCGCGATCTGATTACGGAAGGAGCTATCAATTTTTCCACCTTTTCTTTCAACATGTTGCCGTATTTCAACAGAAATCCAAAACTGGAACAGGTAAAGACTTGGAACCTAAAAAAGGCACACCGTGATGAAAATACCTCTCCAATACTGTTTAATTCATTTATTTTGGATTATTAGTTTGGGCTAAGGAGCGTTTACAAAAAAAAACGCTTATTGTCTTAAATGCGTAAACAAGTCAACATGCCAACGAAATTTTCATGTTGGTTGTACCGCCGTTAACAGAACAATCTGCAAACATCATCAAGCGATTTAATATATTTTTGCAATGCCTGTTAGAACTTCAATAATTCGGTTACCATGTCTTTGAAATTATTGGAAAAGAATCAGCAAAGAATTGATGAAACTCAATGGACGCCTTTATACTTAGGCAAAATACGACCTTGAATATTTCACTTTTCACCTCAGATGGTCATGCTCTCGATTTGGATGTGGTTGTGCAACCTCTTGTTATAAAGGTTGTTCCATTTTTTGGTGATGTGAAGCAACTTGGATCTACTTTTGTTTGAAGGCAATCGTTCGATACTTCAATTCATTCAAAGTCATTGGTAGATGCAATTGACAATCATGCCTTACATTTCCAATCAAGCCTGGAAGAGAAAATAATTAAAGTTTTTAGGCCTCTCCAAGAAAGAATTGATAGTCTGTTGAACATTTATATTGTATACTGAAATCAATAGGATGAGAAGCTTTCAAATTTACTTCCTCGCAATAACATGGACTTACGTCGGCAACTTTACACCCGAAATCTTTCTTGTGGATGCAAACGTCTGTTGTGAAGTCTTTATTAAATAATGCTGTGCAAAATATACGAGAATGCATCCTTGCAATTGCAAGTGCAACTTTTGCTGTTTACTGTACAAAGTCTTCAATTCTGTAGCTACCGTTCAAGCGTTTCAATGCTTCGTTTTGTTAAGGACCCATCTGGTCTCTTTAAGAGTACGATATCAATCGTGGTGTCTTTCGCTGACACCTTTTGTGGTCTCGAGGCCGTTGGGAGATAATCCATCTCCTCACAAAATCTTCTCCACGACTCTTGTTTTAGCTTCTTTAAAATTTTATAATATTCAGTAAGGGAGTTTCTGTATTCATCCCAGTTACCAAAGGTTTTGCTCTATTGAATAATTTCCTAGCTACTTTGCGTTTCATCGCCAGTTCCACATTCCGCCAAGGCATTTGCTTCGCTTTTTCCTTGTGTAGAACGGGACAATTTTGTTCGTTGGCATTTAGTACATTTTCCAAAAGCTTGTTAGCTATTTTATCAATTCAATCTGGACTGATTATTGATTCTTCTATCTGCTATCTACTTCTTACTCGAGGATTAGCTTATAAAAATTTCAGGGGAGGTCAAAAAGTTCGCAAAATGACTCGGAAAGAATGTAAAATTAAACCAGTTTTACTTTATTATTTTAATAATAAAGTATTGTGATCGACTTGGAAAAAAAAAATTTGGGTCAGTGGGGTTGCAAAGAAAAACACTTAAAAATCAATATCTCTGAGCACAGATATCACATTCAAATTTCTTCAAATTGTAGAACTGGTTAGTTTTTAAATTTGGTAAAAATTTTACGTCGGGAGGTGTAAGGGGAGGGAGCTGGTAACCAAAAATGTCGAAAATTTTGACTGATTTTTTAAGGGCTCTGGTGAAAGATACAAAATTTAAATTTTTCATGTGGGTACATCTATTTGTTGTACATAAAGCGAAAATAATAGAAATTCCACAATTGTTATGCACCGACCCCCCCTGGTCTACCGTGCAAGAGGTGTTTCATGTGCAATGAAAAAACTACATAAACTGAAAATTTTTGAATGACATTTGAAGGTAGAAACTTAAAAACTTGCGAAATGCATTTAACAAAAATCGTTAAAAGAATGAAATATTAACTGGTCGAATACCTTTAAAGCTTCTACCCCCTCCCATACAAAATTATTTTTTCGACCATTTGTAAGAAATTAATTATCACCTAATTAGTGAAATCTATCAATTTGGAATTTTGCACAAAATCTTTTTAAAATAGTTGAAACGGAACTGCTTCACAATTTTCGAGATCACACTTGCCGTTCTACCCCCTCCATTACAAAAGTATGATTTCGACCAATTTCAATAAAACAACTGCTTACCAAGAAATTAAAAGCTACGAACTTGAAATTTTGTACGATCACCTTAAAAGAAAAAGAAAAGAAAATTGCGTCACAAATTTTGCGATTCCCTTACCCCTTCTACCCCCTCCCATACAAAATTGTTTTTTGAGCATTTTTAAGAAATCAGTTATCAACTAACTCTTAAGAGCTATCAATTTCAAATTTTGCACAAATCTTATAAAAATAATTTAAATGAAATTCCTTTAAAAGTTTTGCAATCGCGCTTGCCCTTCTACTCCCTCCCATACAAAAGTATCATTTCGATTTATTTCATTGAATCAACTAATAACCAACAAATTAAAAGCTACGAACTTGAAATTTTGTACGAGCACACTACAAGCAAAAGGAAATAAAATTGCGTCACAAATTTTACGATTCCCCAACCTCCTCTACCCGCTCCCATACAAATGTTTGGTTTCATCAATGTAAAATACACCGAATCCTATGAAAATTCTATCCAACTTCGTCTATGAAACTGACATTCTATGCAGAGAATATTGGACGTGATTCAAGCAATCAATTAAAAACTATTACCATCCAACCACTTTTACTATCACCCCTCACCCCACCCTTCACAAAAACTCAAACTTGCATAAATAAACGAATGAAATATTGATTATATGTACTGGAGCTTTTGAACGTTTCCGCAAAGTGTTAAATTGACAATTGCCCTGCCCAAGAACCCCCTTTCACTTAGTCTTCCCTAACCACTCTAACCTGCATATTGACTTTTCACACATCCGCAACTTGTCCCAAGAATAATAAAGTTTCGCCCGACTTGTTGGCAGTTTATTTATTTTTCCTTTCAATATATTCTCCTTTAAGCCTATTCCATTTATTACATCTCTCACAAAGTTTATTAATTCCTTCTAAAAAAAAATGTTTTATCAAGGCCTTCAAAATAGGCTGAAATTGCCTACTTCACCTCTTCATCGTTGGTAAATTTTATTCCTCGAAGTTCTTTCTTAAGTTTTGGGACTGAATCGGAAGGGGCCAGATCTGGACTATAAGGGGGATGTTTCAATATTCCGTAGCCGCATTTCTGTACGGCAGCCATTGCAGCGTGGCACTTGTGAACAGATGCGATGACGTGGAAAAGCAGCATACCTCGAGCCCACTTTCCTCTTTTTTTTTCTTTGATGACATCCCTTAAATTTTGAAGCAGGTTAACATATTGATATTTTGTCCTTTTTTTATAGTCGATCATCAAAACTCCCTCTGTATCCCAAAAAATGGCTACCATGATTTTTCCAGCAGATTGTCAGACGTTGAACTACTGGGAAGATGAAGCAAATTTACGAAGCCATTGCATTGACACCTGCTTTGATTCAGGCTCATAGTGATGAACCCAAGTTTCGTCTCCAGTAACAATCCGGGTCAAAATCTCAGCCCTATTGTAGCTGCTGAGATCCAAAAACTCGCGTGAACACTCGACGCGCTGCTTTTTCTGAACCGCTTAGAGCATTCTCCGTACCCATCTTTCGCTGACCTTAGATATGCTGAAATGATCGTGGAGGATATTCAAAATAGTTGTATCTGATACTACAAACAATTTTGCGATTTGTCTCTTCTTTAAACGAGTATACTTATAAGTCATCGTTTTTAAAGTGCAAGAGTCCCCGTACACAGATGACATTTATTATAAATGATTTGTGGCGTTTTTCCTTGCTTTGTAAGGAACTCAATTTTGTCTGTTGTTAGCGTTTTCTTTCCGATTGTCTTGTTGATTTGGCGATAACCAAAATATAAATCGATCTGACAGAAACTTTATTTATTAGAATACCTCCAGTTAAAAATATTTCCCCCTCCCTTGTCCATCCCCTTCATTCCTCAAACTTTTTGACCTCCCATCATATATAGCTAAGTGAAATCTTTAATTCAAAACAGATATGCCTATGATCTGAAAGTGAAGCTTCCTTAGATACGTGCTTTAGAGACGTACTTCCTACCTAGCAGAATTCATGAAGGTCGGGGTTTCGCAGTAGAGGCTCGTCAGGTGAAGCGCATGAAGCGGCTCGTCAGGTCAAGCGCATGAAGCGGCTCGTTAAGTGAAGCACATGAAGTGGAGCCTCACCTGCCAGAGCATTTTCGATCAATTGAATCCAACATTCCTAATACAATTAAATTTTTCATATTCAAATATCGTTTTAGATCATTTTCATATTAGTGATACATCCCTATCTTTTTACCTGTTGCTTTCCATATACCAGCAGAGGAATGAGCTTGAAGAAAAATAAACCTAAAAGGGCTTGGACAGAAATGTGCGAGCCTGCAAACGATCGATTTCCCCAACTGAGGTGACTAAAAATCTTGCTCACTCAGCTCGTTCAAATATCCCAGCGGGAAATCGAGTGCTCCAGGATACATTTCAGAGCGCAACTTTCGAAGCAGTGGAGTGCTCCAAGTCCCCTTATACTCCATATACATTTTAAGATTGCATGTCCTCATAGCTAAGAACTTATAATAAAATTAATTTGATACACCTTTGAAGCATGCTTCAAATCTGCTTCCATTAAAGCAGATTTGATACATGATCATAATCTACTTCCTTCGAAACACCCTTAAAGCGCGCTTCATTTAGAATGATTAATGCTAAATCTAGCATTCAAAATAGTGAAATGACCACAACGAAACTAAATTTGATTGAATGATAGATCTACTAACTAGTTTATAAAATCAACAGTTCAATCGCTGCCATTTTTATTGCAAAAGCATTTATCTTAAATGATACAGAGCTAATTTGAAGACATATTATTTTCCTGCGCCTCACCTATCGGACAAGTCACGAGTCGCCACTGGGGTGTTGCCTTTCTTTGTTATATCTATTGATATCACTACTTTCCCATATAGTGTGATGTGCCTTAGCGTCGCAGCCCAGGATGACTGGTATTTTGTAGATTTTACTTTTTACTCTGCAAGCTTTTTGACATCTTAAGTTGGAGCATCTGGCTCCTGGCCATGAAAGTAGGCCGAGGCAAGTTTCTTGAACCCCTCCTGGCTTCAGTATTCGGACCATTATTATTTTGTATTAATTAAAGATGGCTTTATTATTAATAAAAGAGCGGTTAAGAGTTGTTTCAATCACTACCATTAATTTTACTGGAATATGTGGAAACTTAAAACAATGTCTCATATGTATGTACGTCGGTTGATTTCTGGATGCTTAAGCCATCTTTTACTTTTTGTAAATTTAATCGTATGCCCTAATTTCATTGATAGTTCCGTTTTAAGAAAAGTATTAATTACACAGCCAGACATGATTGGCAACCGATATAAATTTCATAATTAGATATTCAAATCGCCATATGAAAAGAAACTCATTAAATTTCCGGCTGCTATTCTTCGATATCGAATTAGAATAAGTTTTGAATTGAAAAAATATCGATACTGTGAGCGATTTAATAAAATTTAGAGTAATTCGAAACGCTTTAAAACAGCAATCGGTGATTGCCATAATTTCGCAATTAAGAACGATTGATTGGCGAGACCCATGCTGATTTCCGATTTCAATGAAGCAATTCTATTTTTAGTTTATAATAATCGAAGATTTTTTGGAAATTCCAAAATTTGCAAAAATACGTCTTGCTATCTAAAAGTTGATTGATTTTCTTTCAACCGAATCGCTACAATCGCAGATCAAATTTTCTGCACCTTCAGGTGACAATTTCTTAGGCCCACTTAAAACTGTCACCATCTTTAGATACATTTCAAAAGATATGACGCGCACAACATGATGCAGTGATGGTGGGCTTGATCGACAGGCAGCTTGTCCGCTCTTGTAGCCTACCGTGAGAAGCAGCGTGACGCTAATTTTAATTTATTCCTTGGAATTTCTTATAAATATTTTTTTTTCCCGCATTTAATTTTTTCCATAACTTTATTTATTATGAGTTATGGATGATAATGATGGTTAGCAAGAAGTTCGAATCTTTGGTGCAGCTTATTATTCCGAGATGCTCGCAAATGTCTTAATAGAAGTTGCTGTGCGCACTTTAAATGCGCGCATCTCTCGACAACCTGAATCTTAGATGCCACTCCATATTTATGTGCTATGGTGGTGAACCGTTTTCTCCATAGACTGAAAGAATCTTTTAATTGCTCCTTAAGTTGTTCGGCCGGTCGTAAAGTACTTAGCCGGGTCTCATTTTCAATCGTAGACAATTGTTCATTTCTGAACAGTGCTTGAGGAGCGAACTCTTACGGATTGTGCAGCGGCATTTTTATAAAGAAGAACTTCCTTCCTTTGTGGAGCCAGAAGCGTTCGAAGCATGTCGCCAGCTACGTTGAAGAGCGTGCGTATAGCTAAAAGTTCCCCCCAAGTTGAAGATATCGCGCTGTACATGAAGCGCGGTTAAGATCTGCAATTATCATCATTACTATGATGGTAAAGGATCTTTTTTCTTCTTCAAGTTTTTTTTTGTTTAAGATTGGCCTGTGGTTTTCTTACACAAATTATTTTACGATGTGTTAATTAGTGAAGATTAGAACCACAATGCGTCGAGACGATTACTTCATTAGGAGGCAGATAGTACTTTACAGAGATAAACTTTTGATGGGCGAACGCAAATGACAGAGCTCTACGATTGATGATGATGTCGTGAAGGTAGACGTAGGGTAATATTTGCTGATGTTGTGATAATGTCGGATCTTTTATATTCTCATTAAATTCGACTGGTGATTTGCTTAAAATCATGAATTTATTTCGCTAATTAATCTGTCAGAGAAAATCATTCATGGATCTTATTGCTAGAGAGAACCGGATGTTATCAATTTCAGATAACCCTTGCTGATTATAGGGCAGGAATAGCAATCGTCCTCCAGGCTATAATAACTCTCAACCATTATCTAAACTTCATTTGACCCAAATTTATTTACCTGCAAACTGAATAAAGATAACATCCTAAAAAGTATCGACAACATAAAATTTTCAAAAAATATTTGCAACAAAAGAAGCTATCGTGTATAATGACAGACACAAATGATTGAAATATTAAGATTGGAAATTGGTAGCATCTTGATTAAATTAAATTTAACCTATTACCATCAATAACAAGTTTGTGATAAAAGAATTGTGCCAAAACTGAATTAAAAAGAAACACTGAACGAAAAGGAGTTTAACTGTTTTTTTTTAACAACAAAGATCAACAACAAATTACGATTCAGTGATACGATTCAAGATTTCAAAGGTACATCTTCCAATTAGGGAGATAATTAAATTTCGATATTAAAAACTTGCGGACAGTGAATTAATGATCGGATATTAAACCGGATTGTTTGTTTGTTTTTTGGTGTTTTTTTTCAACAAAACAAAAAATGCCGGCATTATTGATGACAACAGCAAGCGTCAATATCTCAAAGGGACAGAACTTTTATACAAGATAGTCATCTCGCACGTGAAAATACATGAGGAATTATTTAATGGTTTTTTATTTTAACTCTTGGTGCGGAACTGTGTTCTTGTGACAAGCTTTTCGATTTTAATGAGGAGTTTGGCCAGCATATCATCACCGAAAATGGTCATGTCCGCTGATTGTTATTGTCAATACCGGAGAGAAGATAACTTGCACTTTTTTCGTGGCCAGCGTATTTTCATGAAGGTGAAAATGCAAGAAGGGGCTTGTTGTCTTTTCGATGATATGAAAAAGGAATGTGATTATTTTATAGCTCCTGGCTGTTGTTCGCGGTCAAAAAAATAAAAGACATTAATGATTTTAATTGGTATATTGATCTTGAGATGGCAAACAGGAAAAGCTATTAATTTTTAACTATACAAATATTTTTGGTTTGCTGCAGCCCTTTTGGTAGCGTGAACAATGTCAACAGTGAAGAGTTCACGGCAACACTAGGCAGATAATCAACTGTTTGCGGTCTTCAGCTGTTTACGATCTTTAATTGTAAGGTTAAATACTGCACTGATCATCAACTGTTTGCGATCTTCAAGCTATGTGGAACGTTGGAGAAGCTTCTGAAATGAAAGTGCATGCGTGTTCGGAATTCAAGACATTCGTAGTTCGAATGCTGTTAAGCTATGCAATCGAGAACAATGGCTAAGCGGTATTGTGATATTAGATCTTGAAATCTGGCGACCCCGACCACTCTTCAAAATGGAAAATTTCATTTCTGAGATATCGTGGTCATGAATATCAAAGCATTTCACACAACTCGCTACGACCGAAAACAGTGGCACCCAAAATGCAACTTGCGTTGCTCGACCGTGTCCAGAGGCAGGCTTTCCGAATAATTGGAGATGAATCCAACACGGTTTCTGTGGACTTCCTAGAACATCGTAGAAATGTCGGAGTACTAAGAGGAATGAGGAACTTTCCAAACTTATTCCACCCCTACACATTTCCTAGAAATACTCGCCTAGCTTCAAGCGCACACGAGTCTACTGTTCAGCTTTCAACTTCCCGTACAGTAAAATATATGTAGGCAGTCATTCATATTCCGAACTTCAAAACTTTGGAATGCATTGCCAGAGACTCTATTCCCATTGTCATATGACCTTCAACATTTCAAACTCAACGTCCGCTAGCATTTTAAGCTTTTTCTTCCCTTAAGTCACGTTTAACCTTAACTTGTTTTTAATCCCTTTACCTTTTTAAGAAAAAGAGACTTGAACACGAAGACAAGAAATTGCTACTAGATTATGCTGTAGCAGATCATCAAAAACGAAAAAAGTTCAAAATGAAAACTTAACATCCTCGACACTTTCGACCACTTATCATTGGTGGCAGCTCAGTGGTTGACCTAGTGGAGCAAGCCAACTTGTTGGTGGTGTGCTTCGCAACGAATTCTATGCCACTGCCTAGCGATTAAGTTCTCTAAAATTGTGCTTGTACTCATGTTGCTGCCAAAATTTTGCATGGCTTTATATCGGAATTCTTCTGGTACGAACAGTAGCTCTCATTACCTTTAAAGAAATGGTTGACCACTTTGGAAATACCTCTTAGCTCTCTTATTTTAGAAGAATTTTTCACTGCATATGGAAAGTAGCGAATGATCAGTCCATTCCTAAAAAAGAAAGCAAATCGAACCTTACTAATTACCATCCGATAGCCATTCTTCTTCAATGGCACTACAGCCCAAATCGGACCTTAGAATCCTGATTTTCAGGTTCCTTAACATTTTATTTATAACTAGCAAACGCCCGCGACTTCGTCCGCATAAAAATCGCAATAATAAGTAATTTTTGAGAATGTAGTTAATAATACATTATATGGGATATATAATCCGCTTACGTTAATGGCTCTTTGAACACAATGTTTTGTATTTTGTTGGAATCAGAACCATAAATTATTAAGAATGATAGTATGATACTCGTATTTGAATAGGAGAGGCTCGTGATCAAATCAATCCCGAGATTTGAGATCATATACGTATTGAAGAGCATTTAGGACATGTGAATAATTACAGCTTGTGTTAATTAAAAAAAAGGCCAAATAAAATAACATTAAGCTTGAAAACCTAACAGGACTACGATTGTGCGTAGAGCCCAATCATACGATATCATAGATGAAATCGAAATTTTTGTGATATTATGAAATTTTGTATGGGAAGTGGCTGCACTGAACTAATTTGTTTCACATCATGCTAGAGTAGCTATAAAAATGTTTTGTACCAAATTTAAGCTTCAAAAATTGAGTAGGTACTGAGAAACTTAGTGCATTGAATTTAATAAAATTGTGCAATTTGTATGGGAGGTGGTAGAAGGAAAGGGGGGTTTTTGGTGATATTTCGAGAAACAACTATAATTATCATGCAATTCATATATTTTAAATTTCAGGTCTGTATCATTCACGCTTTTCAAGAAAATCGAATTTTCGTAAAGTCGTGGAATTGTGTCACATTGTATGGGAGCGGATAGAATGAGTCAAGCTACTCGGTTAATTTTTTCCCGATATTAATGATGCTAATTAAGGATTGAGTACAAAATTTTAGCTCAATGAAAGTGATATGCACTGAGAAAATTAGTTTAGTATATTTCATGAAAAAGTGCAGTTTGTGTGGGAGGTGTTGGAAGGAGTGGGGAGTTTTAAATGAATTTTTGAGAAGCAACTATAATTAATTTGCAATTGACATATTTTAAATTTCAGATTGAGATTTACAGTTTTCAAGAAAATCTAATTTAAGTAAAGTCGTGGAATTGTGTCACATTGTATGGGAGGGGGTAGAAGGAGTAAGGCTAATCGGTTAATTTTTTTCCCGATATTAATAATAATAAAAATTAAGGATAAAATACAACATTTAAGCTGGATGAAAGTTACACGTACTGAGAAAATTGGTGAATAGCATTTTATTAAAAAGTGGAGTTTGTATGGGAGGTGGTGGAAGGAGTAAGAAGATTCAAATAATTTGTATACCATAGATCACATTTCTGATAAAAATAGTATGTTCTAAATTTCAAATGATTTGCTCCAATGGTTTTGAAGAAAATTTGATTATTATATATTTTTGAAAATGAGTCATTTTGTATGGGAGGGGTGGAAGTGGTGGGGTATTGAAATAAGACGACACGCAGATTACATCTCGGTGCACATCTAATAAACTGTGAAAGTTTCATTACAATCAGTTCAGCCGTTTTTGCGAGAAAACCGGAAAGACAGAGAGACAGAGAAAATTTTTAAAAACGTTTGTTTCTGCTTAGTTATTGCTAAAAAAAAAGCAAAAAACTTATTTATAGCCATTTATAAACAAATAACAGACATACACTACAATTATATTTATATGTATAGATTGTGAAAGGATTTTTAGCCCTTCGCACAACCCTCTACCTATATATACGAATTTTCATGTTCGCAGATTGAGTTGACCCAGATATACCCACGTAGGCAGTGTGGTAGAATTATACCTGGACCTGAACTCTGGATATTCACATTGTAGATCAACTGAACAGGCAATCCACTAGGCTACACCCTAGCCATTACATCAGTGATTTCGAAATCGATGGAGACTTCTATCAATATTAAAATCATGAGCAAGCTTACTTTCAAAAATTAAATCATTCAGGACGATCGACAGGAAATCTTATGATGATTTATCTGACAGGATATTGGAATTCATATCACCATCGCTACAGTAAAGGATGCTTTGGATATAGTTAAAGCATTTAATAAAGTCCAGCACAAGTTCCAACGTACTTTCTTACTCGATAGAATAAGGAACGCACTACATGTGCAATTTTTTAAGGCATTTCGGCTTTCACTTTTCCCAATAAATTTGAGCATCCTCAAGAATCTGATCTCTCCCTTACTATTTTTCTCATCTTTCGCTACCAACAAAGCTGCATCAAAGTTAAGCAGCTATGTCCATTAGGTCCATCCAGTAACCCATAACCCTTGTACCTACAATCATCATCAATGGCGCGACAGCCGAAATCGAACCCTGGCCTACAGAAGTCGGTGCCTCTAATCGTTTCGATCCAAAGACCGTGCCCTCCAGCTACTAATTAGTAGAAGAGTATTATAAGTTTGCCACAAAGTTTGTAACACCAAGAAATAAGGCTCGGAGAAAAAATGAATGATACAGAATCTCAAGTAATCACTAAAAATTCGCAAAACCATATGTCCGTTCGTCTGTCTGTCCATCTGTCCGTCTGTCTGTCTCTCCGTCCGTGTCCTCTCATGCCTGAAAACGCATTGAGCTAGATAGTTCAAATTTTTTACACGTCGTTTTTGACGAAAAAGTAAGGTGAAGTTCGTGAACAGGACAAATCGCTCCATCCCTTCTACCCCCTCCCAAACAAAATTACATAATTTCGCAATTTGGCAATAATCGGATTAGTTCGAAAATGATGAAAGTCCTATAAAAAAATTTACTCACGTATAAAATTGATCGAGCTGAAATTGTGCATTAAATATTTAATAGAATATTAGCAATACCAATAAAAATTAGACGGAGTGAAACCAATACTCCTTCTACCCTCTCTCATACAATCTGACACAATTTCACAACTTTACAAAAATTCTATTTTCCTGAAAAGTATGAATGCTACTGATCTGCATTTGAAACATGTCAAAAATGTCATGTTTTTAGTTATTTCTGAAAAAGTCAATATGAACTCGCCCCTCCTTCTACCACCTCCCATACAAACTGGACAATTTCACTAAATTCAATAAATTAATTTTCTCAGTACTTATGAAATTTTTGAATCCTGAATTTTGTTTAAAACATTCTGATGGCAGCTTTAGCATGATGTGAAAATATTAGTTCAATGTCGTTACCTCCTACATCACTTCCCTTACAAAATTTATTAAAATCAAAAACAAATTCTCTTACATCTAGAGTATCGCATGATTGGGCTTTACGGCCAATCGTACTCCTGCTATGTCTTTAGTTTGATTTTTCTTTGTTCGTTCTTGTTTCTGATTATTGAAAGTACCGAATAATACGTCTTATTTGCCACAATTATACTTCGTTTAATTTCAATGGGTTAAACTTCGATAGGTTTACCCCTAGAAATACAAAGTTGTCTACGTTTGCTATGTTATAGTCTCCTATTGTAATATTTGGTCTGATTGGCGTCTTTTTCCTAGTTTGTGTCTTAACTTTTGTTTTGTTTTCGTTAATACGTAGTCCTACTTCCCTTGCTACCGAGTCAAGGTTCACAAATACTTCTTAAGCGCTCTCCGAAATTCTTACAAGGATATCTATGTTTTCGGCATATGCTATGAGTTGTGTGGAAGCATAATGTTCCCCTGGTATCAACGAGAAGTTTCCGAACAAGATATTCGAGTGTCAAGTTGAAAAGCATTGGTGCGAGGGCATCCCCTTGTCAGATCATTTTCTACTCTGACTTATGACAAAGATTCGGTCATTGTCATTTTTGTATGGCGAACCAGTTTCGATGGGACTCCTAGCCCCAACATGATTTTTTACAGTATGCGCCTGTCGATACTGTTACATACAGATCTGGCAGCCCCGCCGCTCGATCTCTCTCGAATAGACAAGAATTATGTAGAACAGTATACTCCACTATGTAAAAAGCCACAATTAAAGATCTAGAGCTTTCCAGTATAGTTCACACATACACACCGAAGGAAGCTTCGAGAACACTTATGAGTATGGGAAGAGTATAAAAGCACGAAAGCTTTCAGCGAGAGTGTCAGTCATTTTTAGACGCGAACTAGTGAAAGCGATAGAAAAGTACGCGGTCGTATTGCCATTTAGTGCGAATTAAGCGGGAAATTGAATGAAAGTGCGAATAAATAAATTCATCAATTATTTTATTTTTAAACGAATTGTAGTTTTACTTGAAATCCCGGCGAACCCCAAGCTCGCAACAATACTCTCGTATGCTTGTTTGAAGTCAACAAATATTCGGTGCACATCAATATTATATTCCCAACACTTTTCCAGCACCTGTTTAACTGAGAATATCTGGTCCGTGGTCTATCGTCCAGCTCTAAATCCGCCTTGGTATTCACGAATTACTTTGTCAGCATAGGGCTTAATTCTCTTTTCCATAATTTTCATCAAGATTTTATAGGACGTACACAACAGAGATATTCCTCGGTAGTTTCCGCAGCAGAGTTTGTCCCCTTTTTATAAATTGGACATATGATGCTCCTGCGCCAATCTTCAGCAAGTGTCCATATATCCGTGGCTAACTGTGTAGGAGATGTGCTATGCAGTTGTCGCCAGCTTTCAGAAGTTCAGCTGCAATTTGATGCCCGGCTCTTTGTTGTTTAGGTGGTTCTTCAGGGCCGCTTTTCCTTCTTCGAGTGCGATCTTTCATCAGCTGTTACATCAGTTATACCTGTTGTAGTGTCTGCTGCTGCTGTTCGTGCGGATGATAGGAGGAGTTGGTCGAAATATTATTGCCATCTTCGCCCATATTTCTAATTTCGTAATTATTGTACGTCCGTTTTTTCTGTCTGCATATTTGGTTTTCGAAACATCTAAGATCATTATATTTGTCCTGTTTGGGTCATCTCGACCGTTCCTTTAATATTTCGTAAGCTTGATTTCAGTCATCTTGGCATTCGTTGTCAAATCAATCGTTTCTTTTGCGCTGGGGTTGTTGTTATATCACCTCCTCTGCGACAAATGTAATACACATATTTTCTATTAGCATGCTGGCGTACTCATGTTATCGTCAACATTTGGGGCTTAGTGTCGAAAGTCTTCTGGCCCAAACGTTAGCACTCATTACCTTAAAAAAATGCAATCTCTCTTATTTTACGAGGATTTTTCACTGTGTATGGAAAGTAGCGAGTAGAGCTAAATCCTAAAAAAGGAAGCAAATCGAAGCTTGCTAATTACCGTCCGATATCGATTACATCAGTGTTGTTGAATGTGATGGAAACTGCTATCAATATTAAAATCATGAGATCCCTCATTTTCAAAAATGAAATCACTCAGAACGATCTACAGGAAATTTTATGAGATATTATTGAAATTTGTATATTTATAGCTGCGGCGAGGGACACTTTGGATATATATATCGAAAGCATTTGACAGAGTCCACCACAAATTTTCCCCGTATGCTTTGGTACCTCCCCTAATCGATAGAATGAGCAAACACACTATTAGTGAAGTTTTTGATGGCATTTCTTCCTCTCTTTTCCCAATTGATTCCCGCATCCCCATGAATCTGTTCTCTTCTTCTACAATAGCACTAAAGCCCCAATCGGACCTTGGCCTCCTGACATTCAGGTTCCTTAACATTTTTCATTACTTATAGTGGAAGGGTTATTAGCGATTCGCACAACCCTCTATCTACGAATTTTTGCATTTTTGTAGATTGAGGTGACCAAGGTATATCCAAGCAGGCAATGCGCTAGAATTATATATTACGCCCACCGGGATTTGAACTTACGATCTTCGCATTACAAGACTAATACGCTACCTACTAGACTACACCCTATCTGTTCTCTCCTCTACTCTTTTTCTTATCTTTCGCTACCAACGAGGCTGCGTTTGGGTTTAGGTAGTAAGATGGTTGTTTCGAAGAACCACATTACACACTTTAGTGGATGTTGATGGATATTATATCCAGGTTAAACATCTTGATCCATTAGATCTTTGTACACTAACAAATAAAAATGTTAAGGAAACCAAAGCTCAGGATGCCAAGAAGCGAAAATAACCGGTCTAATGCATTCTTTTCTACAATTCTAGACTCCTGTAAAGATCACAACGATCATTTTAATTATCTTAAATGGCATCGTATAAGATTTTCTCTTACTTTGTATCTCGTAAGTTTTCGCTAACTTAATGACAACATTTCTTGTGAAAAGAATTGTTAAGAATTCTTTCTTTGCTGTTCCGCACATCGCATTAACCTAACGGCTTACCCATGTGAAGTGTTAAAACCCCCTAAAAAAAACGCTACGAAAGTGATTAGTGTGATCTTGCTCGTCTGATTTCAAGTGAAATGACAAAAAAAAAAGGAAAAAAGATTTAATTGATTTATTACGATTTAAGATTATGCTGATGGGTTGGGTTTAAACTCAAGGGTTTGAACTTTTTGGAGGATTTTTCGTCTTAATTTCATTTTTATATTGTGCGCTATTGTGCGTTTTAAACACACTTTATTATTATTATTTATTTCGAGTTACATGTTGATGGGAAAGATCAGCAGGTGGCTTTTTAGCGTTATTACCTACGTGTAGTTATGTGAGATTCTGAGAAGAACATTTAGCTCTGGCAGTTAAGCTTTAAGATTCAGCGATGAAAATTATGATAAAAGATTGAGATATCCGATATAACCATTCAATCATCTTGGTGTCAACTAATTTGAACTTTGATGAGAGTGTTTTTTTTTCGAACGATGGGACAGTAAAAATTGTGGATTCGGCAATTTGTCATAAAGGTAATTGATTCCGCCAAGAGAGATAGAGAGAGAAAAAACTGGTATTCATATGTGTTTAGACTTGAATAGCTGGACTATAATAATCAACTCATTTCTGAAATTATTATTAAGCGTTTAGCGGTATACCTTGATTAAATTATGTGTTTGAAGAACTTGTCTTAGATCGAATTTCAATCTGAGCCGTGTGAGTTTCTTTCAAAATCCAATATCAAACGGAAAATCTATATTTTTTTAGTGCTCAGTCGCAAAAGTCAACTGTTCTCAAATGATACATATTGCACAAACTCGCATCGCTTCTTACTTCACTCTGTCCGATATCTTACAGCGTTTCATATGGGCATTCACGTCAACTACACTGTAAAAATGTTGACCGTCAATCAGTGGGGGATACTTTAGGTCCTCCCTCCTACTTTTTTTCCCAAAAATCTTTGAATTCACTTACAAAAAGTAAATAAACTAAACCAGGAACCAACTTACATTAATTTTTATTACAATTTACTAAAGGTATTCTACAATATCGTCGCATCAATGCAACAACTCGATATCTGAAATACAAGACCAGCAATTAAATTACAATACTTAACAGCAAGGGGCCCAAGATAGAGCCTTGTGGAACACCTCTAGTTAAAGACAATCCAGAAGATAATTCGGTTCCGATTTGTGCCCGCCAATGCTCAAAATTACTAAATATAAATAAATTGAAACTTGACCTACTGACATTCAGGTTCCTTAAAATTTCCATTATTTATTGTGGAAGGGTTATTAGCCCTTCGCACAACCCCCTTTCAACAAATTTTTCATTTTCGTAGATTGAGGTGACCAAGGTATATCCAAGCAGACAATGTGCTGGAATTATATATTGTGTCGACCGGGATTTGAACTCACGACCTTTGCATTACAAGACTAACACACTACCTACCAGGCTGTTTCACTATATCACTATCAGAATTCCTTAATGCAAGGAAATGCCATAAATCGGTTCCAAATTCAAAAGATGGAAACCAAATTATCCTCTGGCTCATCATTTAGTGAAGGGACGAAACAAACAAGAACATCCCTACACCATGTACATAAATAAAAATAACAAAAAATTAACAAAAAATTGACAAAAAAAAATTGATATCAACCAGCATTAAGTTTACGCTTTAAGCACATCTTATCGATAGAGAAGTCGAATACATCAGCATTCTTATTAACTTCTCTCGCGAGACGCGAAATCGGCTCATTCATACCATAGTTTGTCCGATGAAAGCAAATCTGAAGAAGTCTAGGCTGCCTGGGTAAAAATTGACCAACTGCAAACTGCATTAAGCCCAAAAGCGTGGAAGAATCAACTAACCCTGTAAGAAGTTGATGAGCAAAAACTACATCAGCTACCTCACGTCGTTTAGAGAGTGATGACATATTTAATAGCTTAAGTCGATCGATATAAGGGGGAAGACGAACTCTGTCATTCCAATTAAGGTGGCATAAGGCAATTCTCACAAATTTACGCTGAATTGATTCGATTCTGCCAATGTGCTCATCATAATAAGGAGACCAAACTTGAGAAGCATATTCAAGGTGAGATCTAACGAAGGTGTTATAAAGAATCAATTTAACAAAGGGATTGTTAAATTCCTTGGATAAGCGTGTAGTAAATCCTAACATAGAATTACCCTTTTGTACAATCTTATTTATATGCAAGCTAAAATCAAGTTTACGGTCAAATGTAACACCTAAGTCAATTATTGATTTGACACGATCCAATATACAGTCATTAAGACTGTATATTATTACAAACGGTGAGACTTTCCTAGTAAATGACATAACATGACATTTATCCACATTCAAATGAAGATCATTGTGGCGACACCAATTACTAAAACTAATCAAATCTTCTTGAAGAAAATTGTCGGAGTTGGAACTAAGAGACCTAAAGATCTTAATGTTATCTGCATAAATAAGTACTTCCGAGTGTTTAAGAACAGATGCAACATCATTAATGGCTAGGACAAACAAAAGTGGCCCCAAGTGACTTCCTTGAGGAACACCGGAATGCGCAGTAAATGGCATAGAAGTACAGTCACGAAAGAGAATTTGATAAGTTCTATTAAATAGATATGACCTAATCCAATTAATAAACCATGTAGGAAAACCCAACATGTCTAACTTCAACAAAATAATGGAATGGGGTAGTTTATCGAATGCCTTACTAAAATCAGTATAAATACAGTCCACCTGCTTACCCTCCTCAATATCCACAATGGATTTATTCGTAAACTCCATCAAATTAGTGACTGTTGACCTATTTTTGACAAAACCATGTTGTTTACTTGAAATCAAGGATTTACAGTGAAACGACAAGCACTCATACACTACAGACTCAAAAAGCTTTGGAATAGCTGATAGCTTAGCTATTGGTCGATAGTTAACGATTTCAGATTTTGCACCGCCCTTATGAGTCGGTATGATAAAAGAGGCCTTCCATACGTTCGGGAAAATCCCAGTTTTTAGGGACCTTTGAAAAAGGAGGGAGAGTGGTTCAGCAATAGAGACACAGCAGCGTTTCAAGACAACTGCAGGAACTCCATCTGGGCCAGGATAAGAAACATCTTTAAGGCGAGAGATATGGCTAACTATATCATTATAAGAAATCGGTATAGCAGACAAAGTAGTTGAAGCGGTACCTCTGAAGTTATCAAAGTACGTCATGTCAGGTATAAAGTTATTACCAGAAAAAGAGCCACTAAAGAATGTCGCAAAAAAATTACAAATAGTAAATTGATCATTACTATTGCTGCCAAGGAATTGAAAAGAAGCTGGATAACCATCAGATTTACGCTTACAATTAACAAATTTCCAAAACTTCTGGGGATCTCTAATAATATCCGACTGCACTTTAAGTATGTATTCAGAATATAAGCGAGTAGATAAATCTTTGAATAAGTCATAATATTCTACATACAAACGAAAATTAGTGTCAGTCTTCGTCCTAGTATACCTATTCCAGGCAGCATTACGAGAATTGCGAATTGCACGCAACTCACTAGTGTACCAGGGATAAGACAATGAGATATTTTTACGATAAGTAAAAGGAACTGTAGCAACAAAAAATTGGTACAGAATATAATAAAAATCAACAACGGCACCCTCAAAATCGGGATTGTCAAATATTTCGTTAAAGTTGAAATTAGAGATAAGGTAGTCCAACTGCACAAAATCTGCTTTGATAAAATCAAAAGATAGCTCTTTCTCACCAGGATTGAAAATATGCTCCTCGTCAATAATAAGAAATATATTAATCGGAGGGTGTAAAACATCAATATTTGAAATTGGTGATAAGCTCTCTTCCACGGAACAAGCACAGTAGTCAGTATAAAAAATCAGGTCAAGCTGTCTTCCATAGGAATTCCGAACAAGACTAAGTTGGTGGAGACCAAGTGCACATATACTATCTACAAAAAAACATTCAAGCGAGGACGAAGCATCAGAAACTAAGAGAGTAGAATCATCGTCAGAAAATGACCAAGAAAGACCTGGCATATTAAAATCACCCAATAAAATGAGTTCGTCAGACATATTCATAGTTCTATGAACAAATATTATACCTAAACCCTAGCTTCGCATATCAACGCTGCCTAAAAAATATTAGGAAGCCAACAATCATCTCAAATTCATTGCATTTAATTCAATTTCAATATTATTTCGATTTCTTTACATCTTTTTCTGCTACACAATTAATTTATGCAGTTAATTTCAATTCGACAGAAATTGTTATGGTATACGCTTTGAAATTATAACCTACCATTTACGTATAAGAACTGGATAACATTTAAAGTCAATATCAGTGAAAAATGATCTTTGGTCGTCATGCATTTTCGAAAAAACACAATCACTCGTAAAGTTCAAACATCTCTTCGAAATATCTCATTAACTCCCAAACAAATCCTCGTAAATAAAGTGCAAAATATCAAGAAAATTTCCCCCTCGGCAACAAGACAATAAGCCACAATCTTCGCTGATACGAATCACGTGCATATTATTTATTTACGGTCCAAACTTTGCCATAAGACAAAGGCCATACAAAAATCGACGATATCTGACGCATATATTCAGTTGCATCTTCCATGTCCATTTTTGTAGCTCCTTCAAAGATATAATCATGCCATAAATCAAGCGAAAGAATGAAAAAATTCCGATATTCCGCACATACCCGCGTATGCATCTGTCCTCTCCGTAGCGATCATCAACTGGGCAAACCTACTCACTAGAGAGAGTGACTTTGACCACCATCGGACAAAGTTCCTCTGTGGCTGCCATCGCAGCGGAAAGTGCGCCTCTGATCTTGCCACGATATTTACATGATCATTAAGGAACAATATAGCCGCGAATCATTGGAAGCTACCCATAAGGTCCTCGATCGATCTTCGATCTTGCGAAGCATCATCGTCGGTTCTGGCGGCGATCGGAAGGAATAGATGGGGAGGTGGAGGCGGTGGATGAAGGTGGTTGTGATGATCCGAAATGTCGATGACCACACCAAAGGCACTTCACAAGACTGGTTAATAACGGGGGCCCCCATAACTCCGAAGATCATGCATGCGTGCCAACCGGCAACCTGTCGTGACGAAGTTGCGCGCCGGCATTAGAGAAGAAGGTATCGCGCGATCTGCCCGAATTCATCAAAGCGTTATTATGAATGGGACCCGTCGAGCGGACAGTCGTGGTGGGTGGGTGGACCGCGCGGCGATAGTGCGATAGTGCCGACCCCTACAAGGAAACGTTAAGTGTGAAATATGAATACGAAACGGAGATACCGCCGCGCGATTGATCTAGTTCGACTCGTTTCGGTCACTGCCGCCCCACCTAATCGGGACTGGCGATCGAGAAATATCGCCCTGACCGATTGGATGGACACTTGTAATAAATTTCAAGACGCTGATATTGGCTTGACACGTCATCTCCATCTCCGTCCCAGCCCTGCCGCACATATCAATCTTACTATACCGTGCACCCGGCAGCGGTCAAGTATGATGATAAAGGATCAGGTCCACCCCGAGTTATTTTTGCCATTGCATAAAGTGAAATTTCACTCGGAAATGACGAGCGATCGGAGCGTACTCCATCGAAGACGAGTAGCGAACATAATAAAATATTGGACAGTTCAAACCGGCGATAATTTCCTTTTCGAATCCGAACGGACTAATGGGTGTAGGCTTAGCGGACGGACAGCAGCAATCGCGGAGCGTATACAATGGCACAGCTACTACCTACCATTTTAGATACCACATGGCAGCATGCGGAGTGGTATACACATACAGCCGACTAATCGCAGCATATTTCAGACCGCGATCGCGGATTTCATACGATCAACTCGGCCGAGATTTATTGGTGCCATTTGGTACAATTGTCAGGGCAGTTTGTTAATTTCATTATTTTATCGGGACATTTTCAGTTTGATTAATAACACGTTCGCTTTCTGTCATTTATTTAAATTATGGCCATCAAATGCGTTCGGCGGGGGTTCGGCGAAAAATTGAATAACGCCGCCTCACTTTTGCAGATTTTGGGTGGGATGGAGTATCGCGCGGTACTATAATAATCTACCGGATAAAGCGAAAATGAATTCTTCATATCGTACGAGACACATACGGCGCGGGCTTTCCGATTATTTGTGTGAAAAAAAGGGAAAAATATCGCTACCGGCTAGGAAAATTGATTTGATTTTGATTGAAATGCAAATTATGGGTAATTTTTTACGAAGCCGCTGAATTTATGGGAATTCGAGACATGTAACATAGCTGGAGGTAGTAACGACGCAAGTACTATTTTTAGGATATTACAAAATTTTGGAATTTATTTTTACTGTAGACTGATAAATTGATTGTTGGTAGTGCTACACAACTGCGTTAAACTCGACAATTTTCGGAATACCAAAAGCAGAACTGCGCACTAATTGCACTGAATAATTTTTGGATTGTCGAATTTCCTAAAACTCTAGAAAATTATAGTTAACAAAAAACGTTATGTGCAAAATGCCTTTTTTCGAAAAAGTAGTTTTTGTTTGTAAGTTTCGACGATAGCTCGAGTAAACCTCAACAGAAAGCATGGTTGTATGTATATAGTTGCAAAAGATCGAAAAAATCGCTTGACGCACTGGGATTATTTTTAGGAATGATTTCCAATAGGAAGCAGAAGTGAAAAGTATTTAACCAAAAAAATTAAAAAAAATCTGATCGGGTAAATTCAAAGTTGTATGACCGCTTAAAACATTTTTTTTTTTTCGTTTTGACATATGGCTCTCGTCCTATTTACCGTATTTTCAATCGAATCAAAAAATATGTCAAATCCATTTTTTCATATTTTTTTAAATTCGTAATTTTTTTATTTTTGCGACTGAAAGCATTGGCTCGAAGCAATTGCGTTAACGCATCTCTCTCTCCTATAAAAGTCGAACTTGCGCTCGCCGCGAGCGAAAATTTTACTCGTATTGGCCGGCGGCTTCGTTTATTTGTATATGTGACTAAAAGCAATGAGACGAAAAGTGGAAGCATTTCAATGCGACGCATCTCCCCTTCCTATTGAAGTCGAACTTGCGCTCATCGCGCGAGAAAATTTTCGTATTGACCGGCAGTGTTGCATATGCGTTTTTAAAATCGCATCTTTTTCCCTGTGGAATGCTTTGAACTTTCGTTGGTCAGAAAAAGCGTGAGAAAAAAAATCTGTTATGAGCATTTCAATGCTGTAAGCAATGGTAGATGAAAATAATGCGCGCTTTCTTTTAAAATAATTTTTTAATAAATTTTCATATTCGTGCTGATTTCAGTTTAGCTTTTATAAACTGAATAAAGGGTAAAACGCATTGTTTCCCTTTCATCAATGAACGTCACGCCACTGAGGTATGGTATGTCGCACTTTGTTTTGTCGTACTTTGTTTGGTTGTACTTTGGTTGGTAGTACATCTATCGTCGAGGAGCTTGGCAATAAATAGAACGGCGCATATCAGGACTGATATATAAGGACTGACCAATGCCTAATTTTTTGTTGACTGGATTGACTTGTGCTTCAAGCAAAGGCGTGCCAATCAAGGGAACGATTGATCCCCAGATTTTACAGATTCTAGAATGATTCGTATTTCCCTCTCCCTCCCCTCCTCCCCCCACCCACCAGTCGTGAAGTAGTTGGCTCGCTCCTATCACTGGGTTACATGAACATCATTTCTTAAACTTACGGAGAGATTGACGACAGTAGCTCATTACCGTAGAGGCGCTCCATATCGCCAGGGGCATCGAAAATAACGAATTTTCTTAATTTTTTAGTTAATATGATTTAATCAAGCAATTAATCAATTCCGTGCTAAGACCCTCTAGCGCCACTTGACGAAAATAGATGTACTACAAAGACTGTCGTTGGAGAATACGTCTCTTTGGAAGATACGATTTTTTTCCTGATATTCGTGAAAATTTTCGTCGAACCTCGATGGAGGTGCCCCGGGTCTGACCGATGTAGCATTGAATAATATAAATTTCAAGGAAAACAATATAACATTGATTAACGAAAGTTTGCATTTTCTTGATAAGTCTAACGGTCACTTTTATATTGTACAACCATATAACAATACGGATTTGACGCATTAAACACTTGCAACTTCATGCGGAGATCTCTATTAACCACTAGAAAGAGAAAAGGATATTGAAGGCCCTACGATCTTTACATGTACGAGCCTGAATATCTTTCGGCTCCGCCTACCATGCTGCAAATGCTTCCAAGGCAACAAAAATATTGCGCCTCTTCCACATCTTTTCCATGAAGAATACTCGGTGTGCTTGTGCTCGAAACCGTGTATTTGTATTTGGTTTCACGAGCACCAGTGCATTTTTTATTGGCTGCTTTTTGCCTAGTCGTATGGTTTCTTGAGGGCTCCTTCCGCGAGTTCGGATATCACGACGTCATCGGCATAAGTCCTCACATTTACCCCTAAACTTCCCAGGGACGTGAGCATGTCATTCAGAGTCAGTACCCACGAAAATGGAGACACTACTCTTTCTTGTGGTACCCGACTGGGAGTAAAAGCTGGTCGAGGAAGCTACGGCGATACCAGTAACTGCTTTTGGGGTTTAGTGACTCCACAGATCTGAGCTGTTCGATCGGTGTCATGCTACCGAGAGCCAAACCAAACCGTCACCAACATCTTAGTGAAGCCCCACCGGCGGTTATCTGGGTACCACGGGGATGAATTGTCTTTGCCGATTTCGTACCCTACAGTCGTCTTTTGCATATTTGTAACGAGGGCCAGTGGCTTCGTGAAATTAGGACATTGCCTGCAGTGTATGAGTCGATGCAGGACAATATGGACAATGTGAGGTCCTTTCGGGGTACACATGGTTGTTTGTGGTTGATGGCCTCATCATAATTGCTGCGTACGCAGTATTTGAGTTAATGGATTGCTGCCTCCTTAGCACAAATCCTACTCTCAGCGTAGAGTTGCGTAACAGCCGATTCGCTTGGACCAGACATACAGTCAATGCCAGAATAATGGAACCGCGATTATTTAAATAAGAATGATAGATATTTATTCACTTTTTTTCGTATTGAATTAAATTTAAAACAAGTCGCAAGTATTTAATATACCTTGTAGTCTCCATCGTTATCAAGTATAGCCTGTTACCTTTTTGGTATACTTACAAGCAGCCTTTCCGCGTAGTACTTGGGCAACGAGCACCAAATTTTGCGGACGCACCAACTGCTTACAAAAGTGGAAAAACTTTCGGGCAAGATGAGTTATCATAGTGCGCCACATGTTTTTAATGGAGTTATCATCTGGTAACTGAGAAGGCCAGTTCATTGTCTCGACACCATTTTCTTCTTTTCAGGACTTGCAAAGTCTGCTTCGAAACATCTCCTTGACCGATCTCAAAAATCCACGGCCGTACATCTGGATCTTTATTTCGGCGTTAAAATTTTAGATGAAGAACTCCAAACAGCTAAAACCGCGCTCGGAGAAGCATCCCCAAACGTTCACCTTTACCGGATGCTTAACAGTGCGCTGAATTTCATGTGTATCGCGAGGGGATCAAGCAAACTTCAGCCGGCCCAAAAGTTGCTCTATCGGAAAAAAAACAACACTGTTTCAATCACGATCCACATTTTTGGTAGTCCGAGCCTTTCGTTTTTCAACATGGTTTTCAAAGAGCAGAGATTTTGAAGTCGTGGGGCGGTAAAATAAGTTTTTTTCCTTTAAACGTCGTTCTATAGTCTTGGCACTGTCTCATATTCACTTCCTAGAGAGAAGGGTGTGAGCCTGGCGCAGTCACTGAGAAGGAATCCGCTCGAACAGCTGGAGAATCTCCTTGTCCTGCTTGCTTGTGGTCGTTCGGAAAAGTCATCGACATTTTTGTACACTTTATACCACTTCCCAACAACCTTTTGGATTTCTTAATTACTTTTACATCCGCGAAATGCGATAATTTCGGCCCTTCTTAATGCGAACACAAAAATACTGCTTCGTAACGTCGCGAAAATAATTTTTTGTCATTTCAAATATACGCGGTTCCTTTCTTCTGACGCACACTGTAGGAAGAGATTTAGATACATATGTCTCGCAATTACCAGTGTGTACACCGTTCTAGAGTTAGCATTGTAGACTGGAACCGACTAGATATTAGAGCGTATGACTCTTGCATTTATGCTTAAACATTCGCAAATTTCTTTTCTATTGCCTGGGGTGTTAATGACTGTCGTCTAATACAATTCGTGTTGCTAAAGATAACCGTGGGATATAAACTTAGAATGAAATGCTCACGTTAATCTAACCAAGATATGTTCAATGCTTCTTCTTGTGGCGTTCCTCTACTGGGGCGTTTGCAGGTATGTGCTTTGCCCCATTCTATCGACGTAGATCTATTTCCAAGTAATGTTTCGATCCATGCGCTGATCGTTTTACTTATTTGAGCAGAGCGAGGATCCTTCCCAATAGCTTCTGTCGTTACATTGTTGAAAGCTCCCTCTATGTATAGGAGAGTACCTAGAGTGTACTCCTTGTACTGTAGAGATTTTTCAATGCCTATCACCACCTTATGAATGGCTGCATCTACCGATTTCCCTTTCGCTTCTGCATGCTGAGCTTGGGAGAGATGTTCTGGGTCTATGGTATCTCTGATGTATACATCTAACATCCTTTCTACCGTTTTTAAAAAGAAAGACAAATGACGTCGGCAGTCCTTAGGGTTAACGTGGCTAACCTTACCTGCTTTTGATACGAATGCTACTCGAGCTTTCCTCCATAGTGCGTAGGAGCGCGTAAGAGTGCGTAGGTAGCGTTTGCCTACTTCCGACGGACTTGTTAGTAAGGCTTGTGTAAGCAGGCTCTGTCTTAGACGCTAAAGGAATACCGTGCATTAAGTTGTTACTAGAACCCGGGGATTTTGAGTTGCAAAGCAGCCATACTGACCACTGAGCTATTTAGAACCCACGGCTTAGCCAATTAGCAGCGTTGTACCAAAAACCATTATCAGGCACAAAATCACCAACCCTTCAACATTCTGAATCATGGCTGATATTATTCCATCCGGTCCTGGCGACTTATAAGAATCGAACGAGCTTATTGCCCGCCTTAGTCTTTTTATTGTGAAAAGCCCTGAAATGTTTCGGATTCGCTTTGTTGCTTAGTTTTGAATTGGAGGTTCGGCTGCTGGGGGTTAAAGATCGTTTCAAGTGTACTCTCCTTTTTCCAGCTTCCGTCCGTATTCCTGAGTAAGACTGACGAAACAGAGTTCTTGGATATATATTTTCTAACTCCAGAAGCTTCCGAGGTTTGCTCTATCTAGCTGCAGAATTTTCTCCAGCTTTCAATTTTCACTTGCCTCAGTTCTCAAATCTTTAAAGATAGCTTATATTCATCGCATGCTTTGATTTGTCCAGTGCTCTTTGCGGAATTAAAAATCACATGAACTTTTTTACTCATGTCGCTACGCTCCCTATTCCCCCATGAACAGGACCTTTTTGGCGGGTTTTTAAAATGACATGCTTTTACAAAGCCATGTTTGTGAGTGTTTGTTATACATAAATGTTTAGGTGTATTTCAAATTTCGTTTATTCCAAATATAGTCCGGCTTCCGATTCTCTAGTTTCCTTTTGACTATGTGAGGTGTCTAAGAGCAAAACTCACATTCTTCACATTTGGAAATATGTTCAAAACTGCAAAAAACCTCTAAAATTAAGAAACCACCAAATTTGTTCAATTATCTTTAATATCAATTGTTTGTTACGACCCCTACGAAAACGATGATTAAGGAAAAACATAACAGAATTATGATTGGGCGTAAAGCCCAATCATATGATACTCTAGATGAAATACTTACTTACCTTTTGTTTGGGAGGTGGTAAAAGCAGAGGGGGAGGTTTGTAATTTTTGTATGTACCACTGAACGTGGTATATAAAATACTTCATGCTGAATTTAAAGTTTATTGCTTTCATAATTTTCGAGGAAATTGAACAATTTTTGTTTGAATTTATGGTATTTGTATGGGAGGTGGCAGAGAAAGTGGGAGATTTTGGATGATTTTGAATATGCTTATCAACATCCTAGTCACATTGCTTTGTTGCAATTTTAATATCGATGATGAGCTTCATATGTTCGAAGGAGAAAAACTTTTCTTGAACTTCCATTACAAAAATTTGTATGCGGGGTGGTAGAAGGAGTGAGGTGAAGGCGATACTTTTTTAGCATATTACAATTATTAAGGGACAAACGCTGGCAAAATTTCAAGTTTCTATGAAAATCGGTTAAATGCATTTACCAAAATTGTGCATTTATATGGGAGGGGGTAGAAGGAATATCCGAATCAAAACCAAATTTTTTGACATCAATCATTTTTAAAATAGTATACTTTTCTCAAATTTTGTTGATAGTTGATAGCTTTGACGGTTTTGAAGAAAACTAATTTAATATTTAATAATGATTTAATAATTGAAATTCCGAAATTTCGTAAAATTTGTATGGGAGGTGGTAGAAGGAGTGAGGTAAAGTTGATAGTTTTTCCAAAATTAGTCGCAATTATAATAAAATAATTATAACAAAATTGGTTCATTTAGCTTTGCTAGTTGCAATGCAAACCGAATAAATGCATTTTTGAAAATTGTGCATTTCTATGGGAGGTGGTAGAAGGAGTAAGGAGATCAGATCAATATTTCTTGAGGTTAATGATATTTATATCTTTATACTATGACCTAATTTTCAAGTCAATAGCTGAAATGTTTTCGGAGAAAAATCAATTTCTTTAAATTTCGAAATTTCATGAAATTTGTATGGGAGGGGATAGAAGGAATGGCCCGTTCGCGAACTTAAAGTTACTTTTTTGCTAAAAATGAAACACAACAAATTTCATCACGATACCCAAAGCGTTCGAGAGTTATGTTGTAGACAGATGCACAGACGGACAGACAGTAACTCGGAATCGAGGTTTTTGAGAGACAACAAATATTTCTGCACCCTTGGCGGCTCTGTGCGAGCATTATTTCTTAGCGTTACAAACGGTAAGGCGAACACAATATACTCTCAGATTTCATCTAGAGTATAAAAATCTACCTTTACATATAAAGTATAATTTTATAGGTTTCTTGCAGTTTTTAAAAATTTGCAAAGATGGAGAACGTAAGTTTTGTTCTGATACCCCTCAATATTTGAGTCCAGATTCCAATCTGCCGGATTTCTATGCGCTTTTGCATTTTTGTTTGGAGTAAACATCATATCGAGCCCTACAAATCTGTGGTCGGAGAGCGATGATGGTTTGTCAATGTGTCTCCAATTTTCCAACCTATATTCGTTTGATTCCATAGAGTGTTATGTCGAGAACCCTTTCTTTAACATGGCCATTATAGATTGGCTCGTAATGGGTGACTACGGTACTCACCACTTTTGTTAAAGTTCTTTCCTCTCCATATTGCGTGGTGAGAGTTTGCATCCCCGCCAATTACGAGCGTCCTGTTAGAGACGCATATTATGGACCATGTATATCGATTGAGATTAACATTGACGACTGTTGGTCTTCGCTCTCAATTAATGCAACTGCTAATTCATATGTGATGTAATTTGAGTTTAGGCAGACACTGAGATCCTTCTTGGTCCTTATAGCTGGTTTCTTACCTTCCTCCTGAGAAACTAGTAGCTTCTAGTTTTGTGACATAAGGCCCTTGATTCCTTCGTTTTCGGAGATTCATGGCTTTTATCAATCAAAATTTCGTTGCTCCAGGGTTAGTAGTAGTTTAGCCAAAGCTAGTCTACTATGGTGCAGATCTATCTAATCACTCTAAGCATCCTGAGGAGTTCGAGTAGTCTTGTGAACGTAGGAGTAGCATCTGAATTTGCTGTCTCACTTCTGTTCTCTTCATCCGTGTCGATAGAATTTTTTTCCGCCACGGAACTCAGGATTTCTATTCTCAGATCCCTTCGTTCGCCTCGAGAGGTTTTGCTTTTAAAGACGTACATAATCACTTCCGAATCCTCAGGTAATTTTTCTGAAGCGCGGGTAGAGGACATACTTGACTTTTTGATTTGTTTGGAGAAACAATACTTGGCCGCCATCCACAGGCAATGGTTCGCCGTCGGAATTTCGAGGCTCTGCGACTGAAGCAGCTTCAGAGTAGTCTCTGCGGCATCACCCTAGGCAGAAATATCTTGGCATTTGGTATTGAAAATATAATCGGTCTGTCCACTATCTCCTCCGACGTATTATCGCGAGTGCTCGCGGTCTTACCACACCAGTTTAGGGTGAATTGATCATTGCACTTTACAATTTTGATCTCGTTGAATAACCCCGCTCTATCAAATGAAAGGGATGGGATAATCCACGTTGTTCTTCATGTGCTTCACGATTTCGTCCGGTAGCTTCATCCCTATTATTTTTCACTTTGCCAGTACGAAACAAAGCTTTGATTTAGAGATTATCTTAAACTGGAAATAGATAATTTTGCTTTCAGAAAGGTTAAATTTGGTTAAAAATTTCAAATTTTCATTTTCCATTTAATTAGAAAACACTATTTTGAGAAACATTAAGACTTTAGCCGATAAATGTTTGAACTGATTTGAAAAATATTTCATTTTTCATTTTACTCCGAAAGTTGTATTTGACCTGAAAATGCTGAAAAATCTACAGCATCATGATCACAACTTATCTTCGTTTGTAAAAACTATTACAAAAAACAACTCAAACTTGAATGCAAATTAGATTCAATTCAGAACAAATTCGTTGTCTTTATCTCTTCTAATTTATTTCCAAATACAAAATTGTTCACGCCATTGAAAAACCGAAAAAGCATAAATCTTTTTTTTTCTCTTCGTACTATGCGATTGTGATTTAAAGGTAATTATTTCCGTATGGGTACATGCTCTACATCATAACTCTTGTTCCAGATCAAAACTAAGGCAATTCGCTTATAGATTACCTATACAGATTCAAGTGCGATGCCTTCGTGTCTTAGGTAACCGACAAAAAATTCCTCTTTACCTACGATAAATAAATGTTACAATGTATCTTAAAGATAGATACGGCTGCCTACTCTCTACGTCTATACTATGGCCAATTGAAGAAGCTGTAAATAAATTCTTGGATAAATACCACGTTAGATACCTTTTTACATTCGGTATTCCCGCTTGATATGCTTAAATTATATTTCAATTTTTTCTTCATCTAATTATTAACTGCCCAGCATGTACTAGGCTTTAGTTAGATTAACTAACGGTTTAAGATTGTTCGGATAATCAACATGAATACT
Organism: Chorisops tibialis; assembly: GCA_963669355.1. Lineage (NCBI taxonomy): Eukaryota > Metazoa > Arthropoda > Insecta > Diptera > Stratiomyidae > Chorisops > Chorisops tibialis. The sequence continues at coordinate 9,790,776 of OY770262.1, read as the reverse complement.
GTGTTAGTTTGGATATACAAGTACATACATCTAACTATAGACGTGCTGCAGTAATTCAACAAAAGACATTTACGAGAGAAAGAGATAAATTTGAACTAAAAAAAGTGGCTATTTAAGAGTTGTAGAAAAGAAATTAATAATAACAAAGTATACGGCCGTCGCACAGTGGTGTCAACATCTTAAATCTACAAAGATCTTATCCATTAATTTCCATCTTATCCTCGCGGAACATCATTGCTCAATTTTATTTTTTTTTTTTTTTCGCCTTTGAGAATTTCACTGACCACTGGTAGATGACTTGGCTGCCAGATTTGTAATTAAGTTACGTAAAAATATGATTAATTAAAATCAGCATAGTCGTGATGGATAATACCGCGACATTTATAAACGTTGAACGTTCGAAATTCTAACCACCCCGGGGGCTAAATGGCAATTACTTGGAACTACTATACAGATGAACGTTTCACTCGTAATTCACATGTAAACATGCAGTAGAGCTTAGTGATTAGTGTACAGCTGTAGTACGTAGCGTATGTGAAAAAATAATCAATGAAAAATTAATTATAGTGATTTTGCTGTCGGCATAACCATCGTATCGACAGAAGGAGAAAATTTTTTCGTTCGTGGCTTGCAGCATTCTCGCATACGAAAATCATAAGCGAACGCAATTATCTTTGGTATTTGTATTTTCATCATAACTGACTGTCAATTTCATTAAAAAGATCAACGATATAAAACCTTTTTTTTCATCAAAATTTTGATGATAACGTTTAATTGGAAAACTGCGAAGTGCGGGTTAAGTGCACCACTAAGCAAGTATTTGGAAATTTTTTTTCGTGCAATTGTTGTGTTTCTGTAGCCGAGGGGATAGTGTGTAGGTCTACAATGCGAAGGCCGTGAGCTCAAATCCCGATCGACGTATAATTTCAGCACACTGCCAGGTTTTGCATACCTTGGTCACCTCAATCTACGAAAAAAAAAAAATCAATCGTAGATAGAAGCGCTAACAACCATTGATAAGCTGTGCTTGAAGCGTAGACTTAATGCTAGTTGACTCCAATTTCTTTGTCAAATTCCTGTATTATTTTTATTTATGTACTTGGTGTGGGGATGTTGATGTTTGTCTCGTCCCCTTCACTAAATGATGAGCCAGGGGATAAATCGATTTCCTTCTTTTAAATTTGGAACCTTCTTCTTCTTCAATGGCCCTAATCGGGTCTTGGCCGCCTGATCTGCAGGTTTCTTAACATTTTCATTACATATTGCGGAAGGGTTGTTAGCTCTTTCCGCTACCTTCTATCTACGAAATTTTCACTTTCGTAGATTGAGGCAACCAAGGTATATCCATGCAAGCAGTGTGCTTGAATTATGCGTCGAGCAAGATTTGAACTCATGACCTTCGCATTGTAGACCAACACGTTACCCACTAGGCTACACCCCAGCTTATTGGTATTAGCTTATAATTGGAGCTTATAATTTCGAATCCATTTATGGCAATTCATTGCAATAAAGAATTCTGATAGTGATTTCACAAAAGTAATGAAAGCAAATGTTAAGGAACTTGAAACTCAGGCGGCCAAAGCTCGATTTGGTCTGTAGTGCCATTGTAGAATAGAACACAATTTACAAATGTTCCAAAACGTATTAAGTATAACATAAAAATTTCGAATAGCTTGGCACTCATCCCGCTGTACCCTCGGGTGGTGTTCTCCTGAGAGGTTATGGCCAGGTGGCCCTGAAAGTAAAAAAATATTCAATTAGCCCGGTGTACCCTTTCCATACTCAAACATTCACTCAAATCCCTCAGGCGGATAACAGATTCAACGAAGAAAACACGTCAAGAACAATAATGACAAAAGAGATAGCATGAGGAGACATCACTTCTGCTTAAGAATGGGGAGCAAACCATTCCCCATTCCGGCAATAATGAGGAGAACACCATCACTCATTATGCCAAAACTATTAGGAAAATAAATAATGTAGCACGAGGAAAAAACCCTCGCTCCTGCTTAAGAATGGGAAGCAAACCATTATCCTTTCGAGCGGGCAATGATGAGGAGAATACCATCACTCATTATGCCAAAACTATTAGGAAAGGATGTAGAAGAAGGAGAAAACCATCATTAAAAATGGGGAGCAAACCATCGCCCATTTCGGCGGGCAATAATGAGGAGAACATCATCACTCATTATGCCAAAACTATTAGGAAAGTAAAGGATGTGGCACGAGCAAAAAACCAGGATGTCGTACAAGGACAAAATTATCACTCCTGCTAAAGAATTGGTAGCAAATCATCACCCTTTCCGGTAAGCAAAAAAGAGGAGAACACCATCACTCAATATGCCAAAACTATAGCGAAAATAAAGGTTGAGGAGGAAACCTTTACTCCTGCTTAAGAATGGGGAGCAAACCATCATCCTTTCTGGCGGACAATAATGAGGAAAACACTATCAGCCATTATGCCAAAACTATGACAATACGGTGAAGGGGAGAACAACATGCTCATCCAATGCCACAGGTGTTAGCACCTGTGCAGATCGCCAAAAAGGAAGAATCAAAGCACAATCACACAGCCTAGCTTATTAGTGCAACACAACATACACATACACATAATTGTAATTACTCACCCGAATCTACTTCTACCATGGCACTACATCCCAAATCGGACCTCCTGACCTTCAGGTTTCTTAACATTTTTCGTTATTTATTGTGGAAGGGCTGTTAGACCTTCCCACAACCCTCTATATTCCAATTTTTCATTTTCGTAAATTGAGGTGACCAATGTATACCCAAGCATGCAGTGTGCTGGAATTATGCATCGACCGGGACTTAAACTCACGGCCTTTGCATTTTAGAGCAACATGCTACCCACTAGGCTATACCCTAGCTTACTCACCCGAATCAAAAGCAGATTATTCTACTAGAGGGCTAGGTGCAAAAAAAATCATACAAACCACTTTCACACCGCAAACCTGATGTCAGGATCTTCCCGTACAAAAAGCCGATTTCCCACATACACTAATGCCTCTTTCTGACATCTGTCAAGAGTGCGCCCCTCAAGAAAATTAAGAGTGCTTCCGTCAAGTGTCTTCCCATCAGGAAAAATGGAAGTGATAACTACAAAAATATGTTTCTTGGGAAAAAATAAAAAGTATCGTCTATTGGAATTCAAACAGTAATACCTCTATCTGACATCTGTCAATCGTGCGCCCCTCAGGGAAATTAGGGTGCATAAATCAAGTGTCTTCCCATCAGGAAAAACGGGGGTGAGAACCCCAGATATATGTTTGTTGGGAAAAAAATAAAAATAACGCCTATTGGAATTCAAACAGTAATACCTCTTTCTGGTGACTATCAAGCGTGCGCCCCTCAGGAAAATAAGGGATGCATCCGTCAAGTGTCTTCCCATCAAGAAAGACGGGAGTGAGGACATCAGAAATATGTTTCTTGGGAAAAGAATAAACTGTAACGACTATTGGAATTCAAACAGTAATACTTCTATCTGATATTTTTCAAGCATGCGCCCATCAGGAAAATTAGGGGTGCACCTATGAAGTGTCTCCCATTAGGAAAAAATGTTTCTCGGGAAAAAAATAAACAGTAACGCCTATTAGAATTCAAACAGTAATTATACTTCAGATGGAAACTGAGAGTATCATAAGTTTGCTCTAAAGTATATAACGCCAAGAAATAATGCTCGCACAGGGACCCGAAGGGCACAGAAATATTTGTTGTCGCTCAAAAATCTTAAAACCAGATGTCTGTCCGCCCGTTCATCTGTGCACTCTAGAGAACGCGTCGACCTAGACAGTTCAAATTTTGTACACGTCATTCTACCCCTTCCCATCCGAAATGGCTCATTTTCGATCATTTACATTAATCTAATTTTCTTGAAAACTATAAAAGCCAATAATTTTAAATTTAGAAAATATTAATTTATCATAAATGTAATTTATGGTCTAAAAATTATTCGAACTTCCTCCACTCCTTCCACCACCTCCCCTAAGAATTGCACCTTTTCGTAAGATAATTTAAACCAATTTTCTTAGTTCGTATAAGACTTTTCGAGCTGAAATTTAGTACTAAATACTAAATTAGCATTTTATTTATTTATTTAATTACAGCTTTAGCACAGATTGCTCCAATAATGTAAGGCCGCCATTAACAAAAGTGGTGCGAAATTAAGAATTAACCATTGTGATATTAGTAAATGATTAAAAGGAATTAATTACAGTGAGCAGGATAGGATTAAGAAATAATAATAATAAAACTAATAGAGCTATGGTATAGCCTAGTGGGTAGCGTGTTGGTCTTGTAATGCGAAGGTCGTGAGCTCAAATCCCGGTCGACGCAATGTATAATTCTCACACATTGCCGGTATATCCAACCTTGGTCACCTCAATCTACGAAATGAAAAGTTCGTAGAAAGAGGGTTATGCGAAGGGCTAACAACCCGTCCACAATAAGTAACAAAAAAATATTAAGGAACCTGAATTTCAGGAAGCCAAGGTCTGATTTGGGCTATAGCGCCATTGTAGAAGAATATTAAAATTACAAATTTCAAGAAGACACGTTAATCAAGACAGGCTAAGTATGCGTTAAGTGTTAAAGTGTTAACTATATGGAACAGTTAAAGGACCAAGCTGCAGGAGATCATGCATCCTTTGAAATCTAGGAAAGGGCGAACGAAAATAAGCATTATGAAGTCCTCGGGGGGATAGAAAATAGCGATTTTGTATAGTGTACACTGGTCAATTAAAATACGTTTCTGATAAAGGGATGGAAGATCAAGTTCGGCCAAACGATTAGCATAAGAAACTTGCGGTATGTCAAAGCGATAGAATAGAGATCGAGTGAAGTTCCGTTAGGCAAACTCAATAAGGTCAATATCACACTAGTAATGGGGACTCCAAATGGGAGAATAGTAGTCTAAAATAGGACAAACTAACGTTTTAAACAGTAAAACAGCAACGATTATACTCGACAAGGATTTAGTGGAGCGCAATGTTAAGCCGAAGAGGCGGTAGGCTTTAGTTGAGATTTCAGAATAGTGTTGTAAGTTGCGGGGGGTAGAAAATGACCCAATGAACGTTTTTTGAAAGGAACTTCTCCACTGCAGCTGTAAACAGTTTTAATAATGCGGGGAGAAGGGATTAGGGATGGTGTTGAGCTGTGAGTCAGGCACCCCTTGGTACTCCGCTTTTGACTCCTCAACAGCTGTTCGTACTTACTTACTTTCGTTTCCTGCAATCTTACTTTTCAAGTAAAATCCGCTGGTTCTAGTTGTACAACTTTCCTTTATTTATTCTTCAGTTCCGGTTATAAATCTTGCTCTCGCTATAATATTGTCCTAATTATGCTTATTGTTACGATTATGATTTAATTACCATTCTACTTTTGGTCGCCTAGATCTACTTAATTCACCTACTTAAATCCTGCATTTTGCCCTACTCGGCGAAATTAGTTTACGAACTTAAAACTAACAAATTTGCAATTACCTTAATATCTTACCTAAATATTTTCGTTACTTACGCTTCAACGATATTGCAACTTGCAATTTTGATTCCGCATTTCGAGCCGGAAAGCCGGTCATATATTCTCGATTACCTAACTCGATGACCGACTTTCTGGCCTATTGGCATATGCCGACATACCAAGCCACACCGGCTGTGAAAACGCGCAGGATGGATTGCGTTACATGTATTATCGTTGCTGTTAATTTGCTACACAACAATAGTGATGCATAATCTCAAGTTTACTGTCAAATAGAATACCAAGGTCCTTATAAGTGCTAACCTCAAAAAGACGAGTCGCGTTAATTATGTAGGTAAAGTTAAGAAGTTTAAGTTGGCAAGTAAACTTCATGAACAGAGATTTCTCAATGTTAAGGAAAATGTTATTGTTAAGACACCACTCAGATAGAGAATAAAGGTTACTTTGCAGTGCCAGATAGTCAGAAGGAGAATCGATCAATTGGAATATTTTGGAGGTCGGTAGCATATAAAAGACAGTCAGAAGATAAAAATGATGGTAGATCATTTATGAATATAAGAAAAAATAGTGGACCTAGAATGGAATCCTGAGAAACTCCAGAATTCGCCGAAAAAAAGGGAAATGATTTACCGAGAAAGGTCACTCTCATTCTTCGTCTAGATAAATATGAAGAAATCCAACTGAGCAGCGGACCGCAGATTCCGTACTTTTTTAATTTTGAGAAAAGTATCTTAGGATTCACAGAGCCAAATGCTTTGAAAAATTTGAAAAATGTTAATTGCGTAATATTCATGGGTATTGCTGAAAAAATTACTAAGAATCACTCCTTCTATCACCTCCCATACAAACTGCACAATTTCGCTAAATCTAAGACACTAATTTTCTCAATTAAATTTTTGAAGCTTGAATTTTGTACAGAACATGTTTATAGCTAGGGTAGCTTGATGTGGAAAAAAATAGTTCAGTTCTTTCATTCCTTTTACCACTCCCCATACAAAATTTAAATTAAGATAACAAAAATTTCTATTATATCGAATCGAAGTTCTGTTATGTTTTTATTATCACAAAGGGACAGGAAAAAATTGCTATTTACATAACATTGCGATAAATCTATTTGGCGCCATAGTTCTCTACTAAGCACACCATTTTCATAAATAATTCTTTATGAAAACAAATTCGAAATAAAAATCTCCCGCCATTTACCCACGCTTACATGACTTTCTTGACGAATAAAATTCAATCAAAAACAGTTTAATGCACAATGGCACGTGCATCTCAGGTTTGCAATCGTACCCACATGGCAATTATCACAAACTACAGGTCATTCGGTCGAATACAATATTTTCTGCCGCTGCAAAAAAAAGAAATGATGAGTTGTTTTGCGTATAGCCGCTACGGTTGAAATGTTTAGACGCTAATTGATTTGAACAAGACAACGAACATGCGCATGCGGTCAATTGATCACTGCGCACACGATGCACGATCGTACATAATATTGATCTTGCAGCATCTTACTTCAATGCATCTCCTCTTAGATGGCTCGTACGAGTGCTTTTTAATTGCTTTATAAGATTTAATGGCCGGTATGCAATAGATGACATGCCTTGTCATATTAAATTCGATTAACCAACGCTGGATTTATGCTTCATTTGTAACGCAATAAATTATGCAAAAGGTTTTTACAAATCGGTTCGGTCAAAAATCGTTGACCGTCTAGCAGTCGAAGAAGACGAACAAGAAAAAATCGTATCCGGAAAGAGCAGAAGCAACAAATGCAGACAAACCTTGAAGACGTTGCTGAATGAGATTTTCAAGAGTGAAAGTTTCTTTGGCATTAAAATGCAATTTTTCTTCGCTGCTGTTCAGATCGTAACGACCGTAAAAGAAAGCCGCATTTTATTCGGTAGTTATATCGAAAGAATTAGTTTTTTTTTATTAAGACCCCCGATACGAAGATTCGTCGAAATCGAAGTTTTGTGTGCATAATAATTGAAGGCAACACCTTGATCGCGACTGCTGAACCCATAAAGAAGGGAAAAGCCGGCTCAGAAACGGTCGCCAACGTTCTTAAATGGCCACTTTAAGGCACGACTTAACTCAAGCTGTCCACTGTCTTAATAACTAGACCAGAGACCCTCTCCTCGATCTTAATGCAATCTTGAAACGAGTCATGCTCAAGTTATATTTTACTGATTCCAAGCGACGCGATTAAGGAGTTTTCGTTATGTTTTTCTTCTTATACACATGCTGCGGAGTGCCATCGACAGAGGTGGGTACGACCAATCAGTAGCGACCAAGTGAAGTGACCAATACAAAACATTGGACATTGTTAATTAGCGGCGGAATTAAGGTGGGCGGACGCCAAAAAAAAACTAACTAAGTCGCTGCTTGTACACGATCGGCTCAACTCAACTTCGAGTAAATCGCGGCTATCTTAAGATAAAGCTACAATATTTCTTCGATTTACTGTTTAATTGGCACTTGGACGAATTGTGCGCCAAAAATTGTTGAGTGCTCCCGTTTCGGACCCAATTCTTCAAAATTTTAACATCTTAAGAAGGTTCTTAACCAGAAAAAAAAATAACTAACTTAAAAGTGCTGCAAACGAAGAAAAATTGTTCAATAAAATAAAATCTTATCATCATTACTCGTCAAAAATTTGACGAAATTAACTGGGTATGAGTATCTTTGGATATTTTAATTTTTTTTTTTTTTCAAGAATTATGTAAAGAAAGTAAATTGGAGCTGGTATGATGGAATCATTGAGTACGTAGACAAGCATAGTTTTCGAGTACGCAGGAAACCTTGAAATGCTCTTCACTATTTTTACCTAGTGGTAATCTACATAAATTTTTGCATTAAAAGAATCTTTTTCTGTTCGTTTAACCTATATATACATTATCTAAAATGTATAACTTGCAATTTAATTGTGTAATATTTGTTAATGAGTTCAAAAATTGCGGTAAACTATTTGAATAAATTTTTCTAAGTATCTTGGATTCTAAAGCAAATATTTTTTGTTTTTCAGAATTACACAATTGTACAATCAGCTTAACTAGAAAATTACACACTCACTTTTTACTTATAAACCGCTCCGCTAACGCTTGTCGATTATTTAGCTCATTTGCTTACTTCAACAAGAATGTGAGTCTTCCGCTCTTTTGCTTGCATTTAACAATATCATGTAAGTTCCACCAGAAGACTGAAAGATGTTTCACTCATTACAAGAAAAAGTCACACTACGAAAATAATATATTAGTGTCCCCTGGAGTACCCCAAGGAAGTCACTTGGGACCTCTCTTATTTAATTCTTTTATCTCAAATCTATCAGAAGTTTTGGAAAATTTTTCACATCTGATGTACGCTGATGATTTGAAAATATATCATGCCATAACCTTACCCGCAGATAACGCATTCCTTCAATCCAAGCATATTGCGTCAGATCATTGGTGCAGTCAAAAAAAATTAGAGCTTAATGTCAATAAATGCCATGCTTCTCACGTAAAAGATCTCCATACCTCCATGACTATATCCTAAGTGGAACTCAACTACACCGTATTGATTAAATTAAGGACCTCGGCTTACTACTGAACAATAAACTGAGCCGTAAATCTCACCACCACTCGTTGATGACGACCGTATCGTTATTGATCCGGTTGAGAAAGTTAAACTTTTGGCATTAAGTTTTGCTACCACCTTCAAACCAAACTCCTCCACTCGCAACAATATCAGGTTTTTCGCTGCCTCCGCTACATTTTCGCTGGCACTGATGGCATTCCTCCATTACCCTTAAAATGCGCTCCTCTTCTCTGGCTAAGCCCCTTCGCAATCTTTTTCATCTATCTTACTCTTCAGGATGCTTTTCACAATTGTGGAAAGTTGCGAATGTTCAACCAATTCCCAAGAAAGGAAGCAAAGCGAACTCCGCTAACAGCCGCCCGATAGCCATTACGTCAGTGCTCTCAAAAGTAATGGAAACTGCTGTCAATCGCAAAATCATTCACTATCTCGAGGATAAACAGCTTATCCACGATCTCCAATATGGATTCCATTCTGGAAGGTCGCCAGGAGATCTCTTGGTCTACCTGACGGAACGTTGGAACACTGTTAAGCTAACAGCCATTGGCCTCGATGCTACCCTTATTCGATGAATTGAGAGTTTCCTGTCCGAACGCACTATACGAGTAGTATTAGATGGCGTTACTTTTTCCTCTTTTCGAACTAATTCTGGTGTCTCTCCGGATTCTGTCCTATTCTGTTCTTAGTATTCATTAATGACCTTTTATCTTCTACTCTCAATCCAATCCATAGTTTTACAGATGACAGTACTTTAGATAACATCTTTGAATTTAAATCTGCTGCGGATTCTCAGAAGCAATCTATTGCTTTCAAAGGCAGGGAGTTATTCGGTTCGCTAGACTCTGAACTCGACTTGATACTGGAATGGGGCAGGAAAAATAAAGTAGAGTTCAACGCTGCTAAAACTCAGGCCATCTTTTCCTTAAACGTGATCTTCCAGCGTCGTGGTCTAATTTAGCTTTAATGGCGTACCAATTAGCTCTTTAGATGAATTTATCATATTAGGCGTAAAGTTAACTAACCATATTGATTGGAGCAAACATATCTTTGATGTTGCCCTTGATACCTCCAAATGCCTAGGTATTCTTCGCAAATTCAAAAAATATTTTACGCCTCACGACTTAGCTACCATCTAAAAGGCCTAGATTCGACCTCGTTTAGAGTACAATTCGAATTTATGGGCTGGGGCACCCAAAACACACCTTACGCTGCTTGATGGAATACCAAAACAAGCGTTCCGACTAATTACGGTTTCTATTGACTCCTATTGTAGTATTGAAGTGCGGAACTTAGATCACTCATTCACAAAATACTTGTCAAGTTAAACGCGCACACGAGTTTCAGTCAACCCTATTCCAACTCTTAAAGTGAATTATAGACAGTGATTCATCTCCCGAACTTCCAGACTTTGGAAAGCATTGCCTGCTTGCATTTTTCCAAGCAAGTATAACCTTTAGCGTTTCAAAAATAATGTCCATCGCCACTTCCGTCTCTTTCCCCCGAAGTCACAAAGCATTACCAAATTTCATCCTTTTTTTATACTGACATAACTGTGCAATGCACTAAAGGGTGGCCTCCTAAAAAAAAAGTACAATCAAATAATTTCAAAAGCCAATAAACCTCTTGGGTTAATTAAAAGAAGAGCCAATTTGTTTAAGAATGTATGGGCTACCAAATCTTTATTCTGTTCTCTTATCCGCCCTATTCTGGAATATGTATGTCCCATTTGAGACCCGTTTTTCGAGTTAAACAGCAACGGAATTGAGTCAATCGAAAAGCAATTCCTTCTTTTGGTCTTAGTAACTTGTGTGATCCTAGAAACTTTGAAAACCTTTCACCCTACACAGTTAGGCTCCAATTATTAAATCTGTTACCTCTTGGTTCTAGAAGATCTATGCTCACATCCGGTTTAGATAGATATTTTGAATGATGATATTATGATTGACCACATCTCAAATAAATTCAGACTCAACGACAATGTCAGGCTAACGAGACATTCAAAACCACTTAAAGAATATCCACATCGTACAGATTACGGACAAAATGAACCTAAATATTAACAGATGCTGTAGAGTATTTAACAAATTCAGCGCTATACATCTCCAATAAATAAGCTGACATACAAACAGAGACTAAGCTCCATTTTATAAGGCTCTCACACCTTGTTTGACCCCTCCAACAGTGCCTATCGTACTTTTATCAAGTTGGGTTTAATTAATTACAATAAATGTAACTATATTACTACTACTACAATGGCACTACAGCCCAAGTCGGTCCTTGGCCCCCTGATTTTCAGGTTCCTTAACATTTTTTTTTATTTGTCATTTGCACTCTATCTACGAATTTTCATTTTCATACATTGTACCCAAGCAATTAGTGTCCTGGAATTATGCGTCGATCGGGATTTGAACTCACGACCTTCGCATTGTAGACCAATACGCTACCCACTAGGCTATACCCCAGCTAGGAACTTACCTTATAACATTCAAAAACAAGTCGACCACCATAAGCAACCAGAAATATATAGCAAAGGAAGTGAAAACCGTCCAGTTCTTGAGGAGTTACTATCCTTAAAGATGATGAAAAAGATCTTCATGGACAATATCAAAAAAATCAGCCTTGGTTGAATTAGTTAGCTATGGCCTGTTTCCAATAATCCCCATGGTCCTATTTAACTTCAAAATTATCGAATTCCTAAAAGGACCAGACATCACCACAAGAACGGCAACACCACTCATGCCGGCCCCCTACATGGAAGCTGATGAATCTCCAAGGCAAAATCACGGAAGCCTTTAAAACATCCCATTTTTTTAGTTAAATGAAGACATTTACCCTAAGAGGAGAAGAGATAAACAGAAGGCTCCCATAAGAATTCTTCAAATGCAAACGTCAACATTATCTGGGTCACACGGGAAAACACCTGAAACATAATTTTCTCTCGAGAGGATGTCTGCGCCACCTACGACCGACGTTACGTTTTAAGATGCTCAAAATTGTAAATTTAATCTTAATTAGAATTCTGACCAATGAAGTCATGAAAATCGTTACCAATTGTTATTATTAAATGGAATAAATAGTTTGTTAACTTATTCTCAGCTAATGCAAGCAAACACACGTCATCAGCATAATCAAGGTGACATAAAATATTAAATAGCAAGAAAACAAATTAATTCGCTAAAGAATCGTTGGTGATTTTTGTTAACGAGCAATTTGATCATGTGAAGTGAAAACTGCTTGTATATAACAAAATCGACTTTGTACGAACTTTTTTTTTGGTTTGCTTATAATTATCACGCAGTTTATTTGTTTTGTGGACTTTTCATACTCGTCTTAAGATCGTTATTTGCGAGCGCTCGTTAAATTGTTTGCAGGGTAGTCTCCATTGAAGACCTCTACCTTCCCCACCTTCCAGTGCAGCTTTCAAGATGTCATTTATTACCACCAGAAATAGGCCTGGTGATAACATCATTTATTGATTCAAGAATCCAACAACAAATCCAAGGTATCAACTTTTCTAAAAAAAAAAAAAACAAAGACATTCCAAATAGAATCAACAGATCAATCAATTCTGGATATCACAAAAAGGCATAACTACGCTCAAGAATGTCTTTCCTTAAGATCTCATATATCCGATGTAACCAGTTCATTATCAAAGTCAAATATCAAAATTGCCGTACTACGTCATCATTCGCTTTGATCTTTGTTTCCTCTTCGTGCTGGCACCGGCATCGAATTCGCGTGAATGCAAGAGAAGTGAGCGAGCTTTTTCGTGGCGTGACTTTTTACTTGTACTGAGCGAGACTTCTTCATGTCTTCACTTATCTCTGGTTTTACCAAAGACTGTATATAAGATATCCCAAGCATATGGAAAAAACTTTACCCATTGAGATGCGTTGAGATTAATCGAAAGGGTTTTAATCACCTAAAGCGAATGTCACCGATTGAATCGCATGGCTTTTGTTTAATGACGCCCGGGTAGCGGCCAGTGAGCGAAGATTATGAGCTTTGGGTGTCTAAATCTTTCTCCATCAATCTCAACGTATCTCAGTGGGGTAAAAATTCTTCCTTAGGCGTGGGATATATTATTTTATTCAAGGTCTTTGGTTTTACGTTACGTGCGATGAGAGCGTTACCATCTTGTCGACGTTACCGGATAGGTTTGTTGCCTCTGGCGAATATTTAATTTATTTTATCCTTAAGGCCTGCTTCATAACAAATTCGTACATATTCGCAATATTTAAACAAAATCCACCATATTTCCATAAACATATAACAACAATGAAGCGAGAAAAAAAAACATTAAAACCATCGATCAAATAATCGCATAATTATGTTTTGATTTGATTTGCTCTGGTTATAAACAAATAAAGAGCCCGATTTTTCATCTCGTTAAAATTTTTGTCGTTTCTTTTCAACTCTCCAGAGTGGTCAGGTTTTCAGGCCTACACACTAAACATATCACCAAGAGATATCAATGAATAAAACGATCGATGGTTTTGTATTTGCCATATAAATACTTTTTTTTTTTGTAATATCGCGGCAGCATGCGTGCATTTTTCTCTCCTTGATTCTTTCCGTATGGGTCTAAAAAGCCTCATACATATGTCGCGTTGTTGTCGATCGGTATACGAGTACCTTGTCGGTAGAATACTTGATTGCTTGCCTGGTTGGATGACCGGCTTTAGTAGCTATATCCCCTGTATATAGGTGAGTATTTGATATAGGCTCTCTGATATTGGACATCATTATCCGCAGCTTGAAAACACCAAATAAAGATCAACTTAACGAGCTCCAAATCGGATATAGAGTATGTGAGGTATCAAAAAAACCCTCGACACACATGCGAGTGCTGAATGAACGAGAATACGAATTTTATTAAGTTTATTTTAAACGTAAAATCAGTTGGAGATCACGAAGCAGTTTTTTTTTTATTTTGCTTTTTAAGACTTTGCTTACTAAAAAAAAGACGCACCTCATGGTAAACTATCAGTGACAGACTCTACTTGCACAAAGAGTTAAACTTATTAATCGTAGTTAACTAGCATATTCCATGCAGTTATTATCAGCGTTTTTTAGCTTTCATTTAATTATATTAAAAATTTAATCTTTTTCCACTAATTCGCTTAATTATTCACTTTACTGATCGCACAATTATTGCTATGAACATGAATTTGATCGCTCCCGAACTATGAATATTTTCTACCTCAAAAACGCTCGTCTTTTTATTCATCACATATCCAGAAGCTTCCCCACTGGTTCATGTAACGTGTGGCATTTTAATGTATGTGAATATTTGAAAGTCGTAAACAGTCGACGGGAGGATAAGGGACGGCTTGCAAAGATGTATTTCCAAAATTCCGAAAAATCAAATCTTAAAGCACTAAAATCCCTCACTATGAGAATTTGACATATCTAATGGCTCGACTCAACCAAAAATTGTGTGGATCCCGATAGCATTACCATGAAAGCATTACTCTAATAGGCGCCCATAATCTCAACTAAGCAAGTGAAAAATGCTTGCTCGGCCGATGACGCGGTAATGGTACGACTATTATCATCGGTTGATGATCATTCGAACAGCTACCATACATTGAAGCTCAGGCGAAAGGATTACTTTCTTACGAGTGTGTCATGGCCATGACCATATATTTTAACATGAAGATTAGCTTGAAGTGTTCTTTGAAAGTGCAGGAAAAATGCTTGCTCGGCGATAACGTGGTAATTGTACGACTATTATCATCAGAGAATGGATGTGAATATACTTGGTTGATGATCATTCGGACGGCTTTCATGTATTGAAGCTCAAGCCAAAGGATTGATTTCGTACGACTGTACCATGGCCATATGTTTAAACATGGAGCTCGGTTGAGATTATGGGCGCCTGTTTATGGCGGCTCGTTCTGTGCTATTTTCACTTTTTGGCTGGGTGTTTTGTGTTGTGCTGCTAAATTCTGTGTTATCGACCGCATAGCGATTAGGAGAACAGAACACCAGAGGAGTTGTGTGGCCGGGCTGTTCAAGATCGCGCGCCTTGCTGAAGATAGAGAAAGGAGTGCGGTGGTCGTAACTCTGAGTCTATTTCTCTCGCACTTGTGTGTAAATTTATGTATTTAATAAAAAATGTTCAAGTTCGTTTGGAACGGTTCTATGGCTCCAAAATCTAAAGCCGACTTAATGCACGAGGTGCGAGTTCATGCAGTTCCCTCAGCATTCCCTGCTGAGACCTTTATTGAAACTGATAAACGTCGCAGCAGAGACTAAAACATCACGATTAATAAATCAGAACAGCGTGAAATCCAAAAATCTTTTCCTCACGTCACAACAATCTTTGAATTAAATTAATTAATTTATACTTAGTAAAGAATTTATTCTTAGAAAAATATAATTTATTATTTCTTTTTCTTGCTTTTCCAGGATAACAAAAGTCAGCAATCTTCTTAAGATTTTTCAATGGATTGAATGTGGTAAGTGAATACTTTTCTTTTGAATTTTTAAGTAGAAATTAAATAAAAACAAACATAGGTTAGCTAAAACGTGATCTTTCAAAAAATATTATAACCTGAGAGCCGAGAACAGATTTTTGCAAGAAACCCATGCGATAAATTTCTAAAGTATAAACTAAGTTCGAGCATAACGAATAACGTCGAGTTAAAACCGTTGAAATCCATGGCTATGTGAGAAATCGATCAACAATGATTTTATCTCATCCCGAACACCATCTTTTCGTTATGATGACCGAATCGTTGTTAATTTTGCGAAACAAAAAAGCCAATCTCTGTTCTATTGTAGTCAAATAATAATTTCCGCTTCCGATTTCACCCTGCCTCCCGTTCCATGATCCAGCAAGTGCTCAGTCGGCTGACCCAGATAGTGTCTTTCTGTTTGAAAGAACAGGTTTCCGGATTCTTACACTGTTTGTTTTCACCAAACTGTTCCAGCTGAAGCCCTTACAAAACTGTTCAGCAGAGACCGAAACGTCACACATAATAAAGTAAACAGTACAAGAATTCAGAAATCTTTTCTTTCAATTTAAAAACATTCACCAAACCATTAGGTGTCCTTCTCATTGGCTATCGCAATTTATCATATCATTATGCCAATCGATTCTGACATCCCTCTAGGTTCAGTCTTATCTCCTACTCTATTTCTTATATTCATCAAAGACCTTCTGTCGTCAACTCTTTATACAATCTATAGTTTTGTAGATGTCAGTACTCCTGATAACACCTACGAATTTAAATCTCTTGCTGATTCACGCATTCCGTAGCTTTCAAATGCAGCGAGTTATTTGGTTTCTCAATTGAATCCACGATTAGAGTAGGAAAATGCAAGTAGAGTTAAAGACCCAAAAGCATAGTCCTATCATCCATCCCTCGAGAGTGATGTGCCAGCTTTGTCTTCCAATGTATCCTTTAGCAGTTTACTTCTTTGTTATGATTACGTCTTTATTATGAAGATTAATAACCACCTTAATTGGAGCTATCGTTTTTTGACGAAACTCAGCGCCCGATCACAGAGTAAAGGTACCACTCTATACCGAATCTAAGTTCAAAATTCACATTAGTGAGAGCATTAAACTACAACCAGCATGTTTCTATTCTAAGGTAACCTAACCAATGCTGGAAGTGGAAGCAACCTCCCGAAAAACTTCCGGTCAGATTTCACTTGTAACTCAGTTGACTTTCTTACTACTCGTGACTGGAAGCACACCTTAGTTACGGGGAGGCAGCACAGGTACAGGCTTTTGCAGAATTGATATAAATCATTTACAGGACACCGAATTGCTCCCACCGCCTTGTGTGTGAAATAAAAAACCAGAAAAAGATTCTCTGCTCGTGACACAACCACTTACGTCCATTTCCTTCACATGACTTGAGCTCCATCGCATGCAAATATCTACCTCTCAGAAAACCAAATGCCCAGCTATTTTACGTTAGTCACGCATTTCAGCACCCTTTCTTCTTCCACTTTGTGCTCCAGTCTACGTACTATAATCCGCCGGTATAAGTGATGTGCCCTAAGAGACCGGGGGTTACTCTTGTTTTCTCTGGTGACTTCAGAGCACGACACAGAATCTCGCTAGTATCGGTTGAAAACGCGAATTTTGTACGTGAGAATGACGCGTCACATAGTTTGGCATGTCTAACCGGTCATTCCTACGACCACAGATGCCTTGCCAGATATGATCCCGCCGGAACATAGAACCGAAAGAAAAGAATCGAAATCTCAGGGATTTTTCCTTCTGCCGGCACACTTCATTAATAATTTCCCTCGGTTCCTAAGCCTGAAAAATTTCACCGAGTATTACTTTCTCGCACTCATTCTATGTCGACATAGTGTTGCCTCCAATAGTTGTGCTAGACATTACAGACCCAAATTCCCTGTTCCACCATTTAACAAGAATACTTTACGGATTCTTCATCCACTCTTGGATAAAACCATATCTTCGTTTGTTTAACGATCGCTTTGGGTCTTATGCACTTTTACTTTTTCCGCCCAGATTACTGGGGGAAAGGTTTTCACTCGCCACCGTTCAATACTTTCTTCTGGAAATCCACCCACCTTCAATCCTATACGATCGTCTAGACGTAAGTCATTTTGGGAACTCAATCAACCGACGGTCCATATTTCCTTCTAATCTACCATCTGTTAATCTCCATTTGGATTTCGGTCACTTGGGGAACTTATTCAACAGCCGCTTCCTACTTTCTTCACCATCCACCAATCTCCATTTAGAAGTCAGTCACATAGGGAATTTAATCGACCACCGATCCCTATTTTCTAGCACAGTACTCTCAGGTGTACCACGCTTTCGCTGCATGGACCTGTTCTGATAAGATATGAAGGATGACCATCAACACCTGCCCCGTAGTACCAATTTTATGACCTTTGGTCTGGTTTTCGCGACCCTCCGCAAGCGCCCTCATTTCGTTCCAAGGAAGAACTTGCTACTGATAAAATGGTTGGCTCCATCAAGTTACTAAACTCCGAAGGCGAAACAACTGAAATCAGCCTTTCGGGCCTTCCTCAGGCCATAGAGGGCCTCGTAGATAGTCGAGATCTGACTGCCAATGTCGCACACTCTGCGAGGTTCACCTAAAGTGTAGAGATCACTCGGCTCGTTTTAGGCGTACACGGCATTCATCAGTACCCAATCGTCAAAGTCCTCTCCACGGTGCTACCCGCGTTTGCTAGACATTCAGCAATCTTACTGAAACACATCGGTGATAGAGAATGGGCGCCTATCCCAATGATAGCAGGCGCACCACGCAACTGTTGGAGAACTGTGTCCAAATACACCGAGTTTGGGTCTTGCTCCTTACTAAGCCTGCAATAAACACTCACCAGGTAGGCTAGTAGAGCCTCTTCATCCGCGCACAGACCACCCATTCACGCGTCAGGTGCTCAAGCCTGACGCGCTCACTGCAGAGGTCGCAAACTATCACAGCAGCTCCTTTCTCTTCTCCCAAAAAGAACACCTATTATGCGACCGTCTGTCACATATGAATTCAGAAGAAGGGCGAAAGTGAATCCCTACTCCCTATGAGCAGCACTTGACTCACCTATGACAGGATAAAATACCACACAATTAAGCTGCTCGAATTGGAGTAGTCTCGCGAACATACTGTCGGACCCTAACCCTCGTCACCCTGTTCGCGTAAACTGTGTATTATATGAACAAAACTCGTTCTCCCGCAGTAAGGCCACTCGCATCCATTAACATTCCCTCACCACATGGTCGAAGCTCTAAAGCTACGCCCACACAATGTCTCATTTTCGTGCGTTAAGCACATGCATTCTAGAATAAAAACGCATACATTTAGTTGAATAACGCACAAGCAAAATTTGCGTAAATTCTTATAAAACTATATCCAAACGATGCCCTTTTTCGTTCAATTCTGCGCAAGCATCAAGCGCATGCCACAAGGCGAGAGAATGATGTCTCAAGCGCATGCGATTTTTCTTGAAATCGTTAACATGTCTTCATACAATTGTCCTCAGGGGTCCGAAGTAGTCAATGAAAGTTAATGAAGCTAATCGTGCATTTGTAAGGTTCTCTCTTTCTAGAGGCTTTAGCAAAGTTGGTTGGTTCTCAAACATTTGGCATAGTTTTACCACCTGCTTCAGAATAACTATGAATTTAGACATATTGTAGCTCTGGTGCGATTCGTTGACAATGTGTTATGACTGGTTCCTCAATGTGTGACACTATCACTTACGCCTTTGAATCTCCAAATTTCGTCTGTCCAGAATATCCCTAAAATGCATCGGAGGTTCACGGAAGTTTGCAGTTTCTTGGTTCTCGGTCACTTTCCGCATAATACAACTGTATAACAATATGGATTCGATGCATGCGTCACATAATCGCAGCATCACGCGCCAATAAAGGTCTTTCAATGTCCAGCAAGGGAATCGAAACCAAAGGTCTGGCGAGTTTTAGATATCTGTCCATTCTGAAAATGCTTCCAAGGTAACAAAAATTCTGCACTTCTTCCACATACTTCCCGCTCAGCGCAATCGCAGTGCTTGAGTTCGATCCTATATCTGGACTGCACATATGGGGAATCAATATTCCGGACTGACGCCTAGATTCAAAAAATCTGAAATAAAGTTCTTAAATCCATCGAAATTCTAAATTTGTATCTTACTGGTAATTCTTTCAAAATCAAATTCCTGTTGAGACCCCCTATAGGAGCATAGGACAGAAACAGCTCTCTTCCGCAAGGCGCGATCCTGATCATCGGCCCTTAGCTGTTGCCAGGACTTGTTTGGGAGGTGCATGGAACGAGTGACCCCATCCCTTCTCCCGTCCTTCAATGTTCGAACGTTCCAGTCGCCAATCACAGTTCGTAGTCGTTACCGTAAAATCCGTTCGTATCCGAGGCGTTGCATCCGTTTCTCGTATCAATTAGGTTTTTTTTTTATGGGCACCAAGTTGTCACCCTTTAATACTGTAGTGTACAGTCCAGTCGGTTTAAGAAAAATGAAAATAAACAGTTAATTGAATAAGGACGGACAGGATAAAAGAAATCGGTGAATGTTGCCTTTAAATTGTGTAATGTTATAATCTTTAGGAAAAGTGGCCGCGGGTAGTGCATTCCACATTTTGGATGTTCGAGGTATGAATGATTGCCTAAATTTCACCGCACGTGATTTGGGTGGCTCAACCGTATACTTATGAGCACGTTCAGCAGCACGAGTATTGCGCGTGAACTTATATTAGGGGGGATAAGACGACTAATTTCATGGCTACAGCGGCCATGGAAATATCTGTAGTAGATGGTGAGTACTACGAGATTTCTGCGATTTTCAAGGGAGTCTCCAATAAGTCGAAGCGCAAAACGCTGAATTCGATCCATCATCTTTAGATGAGTTTTGGGTGCTCCCAGATATGCGAATTGCACTCGATTCGGGGCCTGATGTAGATGGTTGCAAGATCGAATGGTGTAAAATATTTCTTGCACCTTCGGAGAAAGCCTAAGCACCTGGAGGCGTCTAAGGCTATATTGTGGATGTGCTGGCTCCAGTCAAGGTTTTTATTAATGTGCATACCCAGCAGGTAGAATGGTCACACCATCAAAAATGAAGTCAGGTACCGACATGTCATATTTAAGAGAAAGATGACAGGCATGTGTCTTAGTGGTATTTAACTCTACTCGATTTGCTCTGCCCTAATGCAGGATTGTGCTGAGGTCAGTATTTAGGAATTAAATAACTCCCGGCGCTCAATAAGCACAGAAGACTGGTGCGCCTCAGCAATTGAGTCGAAGCTAGAAGTGTTTTCAAGTGTACTGTCATCTGCGAAGCTGTGGATTGGGTTGAGAGTCGACGGCAGAAGGTCATTAATAAAGATTAGAGATAGAGTAGGTGATAAAACGGAGCCTTGAGGAACGCCGGCATTGATAGGAAAGGGAGACGAAGAGACGCCATTTAAAACAACTTGAATGGCGCGAAACTCTCAATCCATAACAAAATAGAAGCATAAAAGCTAAATGCTTTGAGGTTAGAAAGTAGCGATTTGTGCCATACTCTATCAAACGCTTCCGCAATGTCTAATGCAAGTACTTGGCATTCGCCAAATTTATGTATGCAAGTGTTCCAGCGTTCGGTTAGGTAAACCAATAGATCACCTGTGGATCTTCCCGACCTGAAACCGTATTGGCGATCATCTAAAAGTTGATTCAATCAATCAATCAAATTCCTGTTAAGACCCCCTATAGGGGCATAGGACAGAAACAACTCTCTTCCACAAGGCGCGGTCCTGAGCATCGGCCTTAAGCTGTTGCTAGGACTTGTTTATTCCTCTGGCCTCCTGCTCAACTGCTCGCTTCCATGTGTTACATGGTCGACCAACCCGACGTCTTCCTTGAGGGTTATAATCCAGAGCCTGTTTTGCGATGTTTTGCTCTGGTTTCCTCAAAGTATGACAGATCCACTGCCACTTTCGCCGTTGAATCTCAATACCTATTTTAGTCTGGCGAGTTGTACTCCAAAGTTCGTCGTTGGAGATTACTTCTGGCCAGAATATTCCTAAAATGCGCCGGAGGCATTGGTTTACGAAAGTCTGTAGTTTCTTGGTAAGTCGAACGGTCACTTTCCACGTAGTACAACCATATAACAACACGGATTTGACGCATGCGTCAAAAACTCGCAGCTTCGTGCGAAGGGAGATCTCTCTTAACCTCCAGAAAGGGGAAAGGATACCGAAGGCCTGACGGGCTTTATTTAGCCGAGCCTCAACATCCTTTTCGACTCCGCCGTCCATGCTGACAATGCTTCCGAGATAGCAAAAATCTTGCACCTCTTCCACATCCTGTCCATTAAGAACAATCGGTGTGCTTGCGTTCGAACCCATGTGCATGTACTTGGTTTTGCGCACATTTATTTTCAGTCCCGCCTCTTTGCATTTAGAATGCAACGAGCGAACATTTGACTCTAAGTCCGAACGGGTATGTGCAAGCAAACACACGTCATCAGCATAATCAAGGTGACTTAAGATGTTAAATAGTCTCCATTGAAGACCTTTACCTTCCCCACCTTCCAGTGCAGCTTTCAAGATGTCATTTATTACCACCAGAAACAGGGCTGGTGATAATATGCAGCCTTGTCTGACACCCGTTCGCACAGGAAAGCTCTCGGACAGCTCTCCTCTATGCAAGACACGACACCTTGCATCTTCGTAGGGTTCTTTAATCATAGCTATGACCTTATCTGGAATACCTCTCCTACGCAAAGCATTCCATATGTAATCTCGCTTAACGCTGTCGAAAGCCTTCTCGAAGTCCACAAACATGAGATGTAGTGGCGAACCCATTTCGGCTGACTGCTCTAATATTATCCGTAGGGTATTTGTGTGGTCGGTACAAGACGACCCTTTACGGAATCCAGCCTGATAAACTTCGAGAGTGCCCTCGACGACATCACTAATCCTATTGAGAATTACCTTAGCCATAATTTTTGATACGGCAGTAAGTAGACATATACCACGCCAATTGCCACAATCCCGAAGGTCGCCCTTCTTCGGAATTTTCACAATGACGCCCTCCTTCCATTCAGTCGGATATCTTCCCTCATTCCACACCTTAGTGAAGAGTGGGAGGAGTATATCGGCTGTTATTTCCGGGTCCGCTTTGAGGAGTTCGGTTGGTAGTCCGTCTATACCTGGAGCTTTCCTTCCCGCCATTGACCGAATGGCGGAAACTATCTCTTCCTTATCTGGGGGATCGTCCCTAATAGAGGATTGTTGCAGTTGGATGTTTGGAAGTTGTTCTGTTTCCGGAATATCTTCATCTGACAAGATGTTTAAAATATCAGAGAAGTATTCCTTCCATCGTCGCAACTGGTGTTCACTCATATTAAGGAGAGTTCCGTTGACATCTCTCACCAGGTGGTTGGCGGAGAAATTCCTGTTCGTCAACTGTTTCATGATTTTAAATAGTGAACCCATATCCCCAAGGTAAGCCGCAGATTCTGCCTTGTTTGCCAGATCTTCAATGGCCTTTCTCTTGTCGCATCTAACAGCCTTTTTAAGCTGTATATGAGCATCGCGGTAGTTCTGCCTCAAGTCGGGCGTTCGTTGGTTGACATCGGGTTGAGAGATGATTGCCAATTTGGCTTTTTTCCGATTGCCAACCTTGTCCCATGTGTCTTGTGACATCCAGGGTTTCTCACCGCTTTGCACATATCCCACAGATTCTTCAGCACTAGTTAGAAAAGTGTTTCTGGTTGCCTCCCAATTGGCGTCCAGTGTGCGCATTTCATGTTCACCCAATGTGGATGACTTTTCGCGTAGAATGGTGGTGTATTCGCGTTTTTTGTTGGGATCTCTGAGTTTATCCACATTAAGCTTGCGCTTCATTTGAAGAATTTGTGGTCGTCGGATAGCTGCTGTACACAATCTCAAGCAGGCAACCATCAAGTGGTGATCGCTCCCCACGTCAGCTCCACGTTTCGCTCGCACATCGAGGAGACATCTTCTCCATCGGCGACTTATAGCCAAATGGTCGATCTGGTTCTGAGTAACACCATCAGGGGAAACCCAAGATGTTTTATGATGACTCTTGTGTGGAAAAAGGGTCCCTCCGATGACCATTTGCCGAGTACTACAGAACTCCACAAATAATTCGCCATTTTCGGGTCTCTTAATCCAAGGTCGTGAAGCGTCGACCCAAGGGTCACCATGCCTCCCCATGACGTGTTCTAGTCCAGTGTTGTCTGATCCAACCTGGGCGTTCATATCTCCCGAGATGATAATAATATCACCTCTTGGAACACGTTCGAAGGTGGCACTCAGTTGGCTATAAAACTCCTCTTTGTCACCAGATGTTGCGGTATTAGTTGGTGCGTAGCACTGCAGAATTGTGACGTTTCTGACACTGGTCCTGAGCCTGACGACGATAATCCTATCCGAGATTGGTTCCCAGCTAATGAGACTGTTTCTCGCTCTCGGCGTAAGGACGAACGCCACGCCATTTCTGGCTTCACTTTCAGGGCCAATTTACAGAATAGTGATTCCGCTAGGGGTTCGTTCTTCTCCTGATCCTGTCCACCTGACCTCGCTCAAGCCCAAGATTTGGATGTTATAGTGCTCCATTTCACGGTCGATCACTGATTGGCGGTGCAAGAACCGAGTAACCCCAGCTCTTCCCCCGTCATTCAATGTTCGAACATTCCAGAAGCCAATCATAGTCCGTTTTCGAATGCCAAAAGTCGTTACCGTAGGATCAGTCCGTATCCGAGGCGATGTATCCGTTTCTCGTATCATTTAGGTCTTAAGATCACGGGTGATAAGCCCATGATCCAGTGAGTGTCCATTTGCCATTTTTAGGGCAAGCAGGACTGGCTGTGGGTGAATTCTACAGCCCCCATCCCAGAGGGGGATAGTTAGCTCAGGTCCGTGGAGTCGCTAACTCCAAAGATAGTTGCAGGAATTGGTAAAACCTCATACTACAACTACCCCCTTGCGGGGGAAAGTTGATTACTCTCCAAATATTGCATGACCTTGCGGTTGACAGCAGTTTCCATAACTTCTGACGACACGGAAGTGATGGCTATTGGGCGATAATTTGCTGGGTCCGACTTGCTGCCCTTCTTGGGAATAGGCTGCACATTCGCTTGTTTCCAGCTGTTTGGGAATTTTCCTGAAGAGTAGGATAGATGGAAAAGGTCGCGAAGAGGTATAACCAAAGATGAGAACCACTTTTTAAGGGTTAAAGGGGGAATACCGTCCGGACCAGAGGATTTATTGATATTGAGATCCTGAAGAATTTTAGCAATGACGCGAGTGCGAAACTTTATAGCACGGAATATGGTGCCTGTAAGCGATGCAATTGGGGGTGACTGATTACTAGGTGGCAGGGTTGAAATTTTCGCAAAACTCGCTACTAATAAATTTGCCTTTTCAACTGGATCAACGACTGAGCGGCTGCCGTCAGAAAGACGTGGTGTGGACGATGAAATAAAATTATTACTGACGGCCTTAGCAAATGACCAAAAGGACTTAGATCCCCTAGCGCATGCAAAGACATTTCATCTTAATTTTAAGTCATGCTGTTGTCTTCGCGTGGATTGCATCGAGACAATCTTTGGTAAACCAAGAGTCCTTAGATGGTCTAACTCTTTTGAGGTTGAAAGGAAAGAAAAGCCGCATTCCTTTAAGATTTGTTTCGGTAATAATATTGCAGGCTAGATCGCACTTATTGGATCTAAAACACAGTTTCCAATCAAAAGCTTTAAAGAATGCGTTTAGCCCACCCCAGTCGGTTCTCTAGAAATCACGGGTAATAATCCCATGATCCAATTCTTTCAACATACAGATCACTATCTCATATCGTTTTGAATTTATTATTTACTTTAAATCTCCATCTTTAATTAAACATCTTCCCATACCATAATTTCGAAAATTTCTTATGAATGAAACGATCAAACTTGAGATTTAACACGATCAATAAAATTGAAAAGATTATCACCATCATAACCTACTTCAGTTTTATTAAAATACATATTTAACTTTGTATCATGGCAAACTCCTTAACAGATCAAATATAAAAGAAAACAAGAACATATTTTTAATGATTGCGCGTAATTCGCAAAAGACGACTTGTTTCATCCAACGATTACGATCGTACCACATTAATTATACAAGTTAAAGCTTTCCTTATTAAAATTGTAAAAAAAAAAAAATTGTTTTAAGAAAATTCAGATCGAACTACCAAAACATGTGAACACCAGGTTTGAATTAATAATTACCTGACGATAACTTGATGCTGTTGTATCGTCCATTCAAAAATTATACTAAGGAGATGTAGCAATCTATAAATGTTCGAATTAAGGTGATCATCAACAACAACCGGTGTTACAAATATACGAAGATAATTAGTCGTCGCCGATTTTCTATGGGAAATAAATTTTTTTAATTTTATGATGTTTGCTCACACACGATTGAAACGATCGCACTTTTAAAATCGTAGTCAAAACGATCGCATCGGACGATTAAAAGTAATTTTTGCGCAATAAATCTGGTGCATAAAGTCGATTCGATAATGAAAACAAGTCGTCTTAGAATTTCCTTTTTTTTTGTTTGGCGAAACGATTATACGATCTTGTGATTATGGTTTGGTACGATTAAAGGTAACTGCCATATTGGATGGGGGCTGTTTAATGTTTTTCTTCAATAAAAAAACATGCTCGCAAGTACATCTACTAACTATACTGGTGGGTATAGAAAATGTATCTTGAAGATGCGAAATATTATTGCGAAGGCAACATAAATGTATGGAGTAGCGCTTTGTGCGACACACCACCGGTTCAAGATGATGATGATGATGATGCCGCGTTGATTATGCAATTTCTATAGTGGTGTAGCGATCCCAGGTGATCGCAAAGGAGACAGATTGAGGCCATAAATGCGGTTTTTCTTCGAGTGGCTCTAGATTACTCGTCTTGTTGTGTGTGGTGTTGTTGACTTGGAAAACGACATCTTCTTGAATTGAACTACTAACTAAAAGTGATCTTGCCGAAGACGCAATGTTGCTATGACGCAATATTTGATTTGCCACAGATCAATACTATTTTTTTTTCTTATAATGATCGTGCATGTTGTATTCAATCGAGCTATAAGATTGGCACCAAATCTTCTTGGATGTTCGACTTTGATACCGATTTTTATTGAATATAAACGATCGTACCGATGATGTTGAAATTATTTCATCTCTAGAGATGGACAATTTTGAAATATGTAATGTTTAATTTTTCAGGTGGTATATGTGTGACTGAGTTGTTGTTGTTGTTTTTTCCATCCTAACTAAGCTTTCGGACGATTTAATAATAATATTGGTGTCGTGATCGGAACCTGTTGAACGATTGAACCATTAATCGGATGATCATCGTAACGCGATGAATGGCAGTTTATAGAATGTTGATCTCTCCAAAGTGGAATGTTGTCGAATTTTTACTATAAATCAGCTATTTACAATGTTGTCTGGCAATTTATGAAATGAGAGGAAAGTTAAATATTTGTTGGGATTTTTTTTGATTAACAGATCTTAAACTGCAGGGCATATTTATGCGATGTAGCATGGAAGAAATCCAAAATCCAGACGAAGAATGCCATTGTTAGGCAAGCTCGAATGGAGATAATCCCATAGCGGAACGTTAAATTGAACTATAAAATGATCGAAAAATGTAATAAATTGATGATTCAAAAGTACTATAATAATCTTTTTTGTAGGCGCTTAGTACAGATCGTACATGATTCGCGTATACCTCATAACTTTGCCGAGCTATGATGATGATGATCATCATCGGAAAGAGTATGTGAGGTTGATTTATCTGGCTGTTTACTTAGGTAATCTATGGGTGGAGTATCGTTCGCTTAACATAGTCAATATGGTTTTTTGATTTAATCTTTTGAATAATCTTAGACGCAAATATTGTGCTGTACAAGAAGATTTTTTTTATTATTTTCGATACATAATTCATCATTGTAATGATGATGGAATTTTATGGATCGTTTGTTTGCGATTTTGTGCATCTTTTTTGTAATTGTTTCGGTTGATGAGAATATTTTCGTAGATCGTTATGAGTTGAAGGAAATATAACCTTTAATAGGAAATTTAAAATATTTGCTGAATAAAATTCTATGATCGCAGCTACTATGGTTTAGATATTACTGAAATTAATTGCAATTTACGATTTTAATAAAACTTTTTCGAAAATTTGCACATACACATCTCCTTATGTAAAATCTATCTCACGTATAAATACGTAGGTTTTTCAACAATTGCTATCCCAAAACTAATAAATAATAACAAAAAAAAGTAATGAAAACTCAGACAAATGAATCATGGTAGCACTGCAATAATTCTTTTTGGTGCCAAAATTGCCGACCAGAATGAAAAAAAAAATTGCCAACAAGTCAGGTGCAACTTTATTATTCTTGGGACAAGTTTAAGATGCGTGGGGAACCAATTTACATATCAGGGTATATAGGAAAGACTATGTTAAAGGCGGCTCTAGAGTAGGGCTGTTGTCAATTATATGTATAACACTTAAATGCCATTACAATCAACAGCCTCATTATACATACATATATGTACAATCAATATGTCATTCGTTTATTTATTTAAGTTTGAGTTTTATGGAATTGGCAGAGAGGGTGCTTGGATGAGATAGGGGAACCCGGAGCACAACGGGGTACCGGGCAGAATAAAGTTGGGCGTTTTCCAGTCTCATGGAGGCGCTGCCAGCGAGTGGCAAAAAGTAAAACTAGACCAACCTGTTACTGCTCAACTATAGCAACTATGTTAGTCAAGTATCCTTGAGCGTGTTTGCATAAACTTTTCGTTCTGTGTTTTTAGCTCCTGTATTGAAAAATTTGCAGCTCCGTTAATTAACCCTTTTGTATTTAAATTTAAATCATATTTTCAACTTTGTACCACGCTCTGCCCCGGGCTCCCCCAAATGAAATACCTGGTGCGGGTTAAGGCTTCTCTTCGGTACATTTTTTCTTTATACATATCGAAAAGATGTATTCATGTAGAAAATTTGAACTTCGTATCTTTTACAAGAGCCCTTAAAAAATTAGTGAAAGAATTCGACATTCTGGCACACCACATCATTTTAGTAACGCACACAGTAAACTCTTGGATATCTTTTAGTCAGTGATATGGATTATTCTCGGTCATAAAGTCAGATTGGTCTACCGGAATTCTCTAAACATGACCTTTTTATCTAGCATATGATTTGGCATCAGACAGTGATGGCCCAATGACTTATTAATATAGAGACTTCAACGCTATTAATCAACATATGTTATTTTCACGTATTATGGAAATTAACTGGGAAAATTTGTTCCTGTCATCCTCAGTCAACGAGAAAGTATTTATTTTTTTAAGTCAAATTACTCATCTATAAGTCGAAAGCGTTTCATTGAAAGCTAAACATGTTCAGAGTGCTAAGTCACCTTGGCTAACTTCTTACATCTTATATCAGTCTCATGTATGCTAGAGATGTTCTTTTTCAGCGGTGGAAACGATTTCGATTAAATTCTATGTTCTCTGAATTCAAGGTAATTTGGAATATGGTTGTTTCAGAAATACGAAAATCTGAGATCCTGTACTACAAGTCTAGACTCCGCGGCAGTCTTTCAACTAGAAAATTATGGTCCAATCTGAAAGATCTACGAATTGGAAATAAATTAGACCAACCTAAACTGAACATAGATTGTGAAACTCTTAATAAATCGTTTGCTTCCGTATCGTCAACTCCTCCTATCAAATCTATGACAACGCTTTCTGCTGAATTTCCGAACATGTACGTAAGTCAAAATCCAATAATCTTCTTATGAGTTAAGTTTAAGTTTAAAGTGTGTTACTGAATTAGATGTGTACAATGCTATATTCTCGATCAAATCTGATGCTGCAGGTGTGGACAGTATTCAGCCGAAATTTGTTAAGCTTATTATTCCTTACATACTCCCCGTTGTGACACACATATTTAACACAATTTTCACTACTTCAACTTTTCCTGATGCGTGGAAAAAATCTAAAATTATTCAAGAGTATAGACCGATTGCCATCTTGCCTTATCTTTCTAAAGTTTTTGAAAAATTTATGAATAGCCAAATATCATACTACTTCTACTACTTCAGCGAACATAATCTACTATCGGGTTTACAATCCGGTTTTAGGCCCCACCATAGTTGTATCACTGCACTACTTAATGTCACTGACAATATCAGAGTGCAAATGGACAATGATCGTGTGACCACGCTTACTTTGTTGGATATTTCCAAAGCATTTTATGAAGTTGATCACAATATCCTTACTTACAAACTTCTAAACTATTATCAGTTTTCTACTTCTTCATTCCCTTTGATTAAATCATACCTTACTAATCGCCTACAAGCCGTATCAGTCAATGAGCAATTATCACCTTTTTTGCAAATAAAATGTGGTGTACCGCAAGGAAGTATTGTTAGTCCTTTGTTTTTCGCATTAATATCAATGATCTCCCGTTCTTTATAAAACACTGCGATATAAACATGTATGCTGACGATGTGCAACTACAGCTTAGTTATCCGCTTGGGTTTCTGGAAGATGCAACCAGTCGCATTAACGAAGATTTGACTCGTATTAGTAATTGGGCACAAATGAATTCTCTAGAACTCAATTCATCTAAGACCAAGAGTATCGTAATATACAAAACGCAGCTTGATTTGTCGTATTGATTTTTGCAGGAGGCTCGGAGTATACTTGGGAGGTTGAATCCAGGCTTTCCTTCTTTTTTTTCTTTTCTAATTAAATTTTTGTTTTTATTTTTGTGTTTTGTTTCAATTCTTCTTTTGATTAACTGTTATTAATGTAGAACTAATTTTAAATGAATCACTTAATTTGAATAGTTAATTTGCCGTTATTACGCAAACAAAAGATTCTTGTATCTTAATTGTGTTAAACCAAATGAATAAATAAATAAACTAAACTAAAGAAAAACCACCTCCCTCTCCTTACACCCTCCAACTTAAAATTTTTACCAAAATTAAAAGTCATAGAGCTCAACAATCTTTCAAAATTTCAACTTGATGATATTGGATTTTGATATTTAATAGTTTGAAATTTTTAAACGTGGACCATTTTTTAATACTCCCCATTTTCCCCGACTGCTATAATGTTCAAATTTTATATTTTTCTTATGATCCGCTGGTATCGTTTAAGGACATAATTTTGTTTCAATTACATTGCATAAGCGATAGTCGAGATACAGTTACAGGCAACCCTCTAAGTTGATTATGATGGATCTGTATGCTACCCTATTGGTCCTAAGATATTAATTTTTTATGTTAAATAATTGAATTGCGATAAAAAATATATATAATAAGTTTGATAAAGATCTCAGCAGAGACCAACACGTCACGAATAATAAAGCGTAACAGTGTAGA
The DNA here is from genome assembly GCA_963669355.1 of Chorisops tibialis. NCBI lineage: Eukaryota > Metazoa > Arthropoda > Insecta > Diptera > Stratiomyidae > Chorisops > Chorisops tibialis. The sequence continues at coordinate 9,759,767 of OY770262.1, read as the reverse complement.
ATCTGGAAACCTTTTCTTTCAAGATTTAATCATTGGAAAAAACAATTCGGCCTACAATTTGTTTTAAGCCCCCCCCCTTTTTTTTCTTTCACCAATGGATAAAAAAAATTAATAATTTTTTAATTTGTCACATAAACCCCTCCATACGTGTATCGATTTTCAGCTTTTTAGCTAGAACCATAGTTGAGATAATCGAATTAGTATTTTTCAGTTCTGGCGCTTTATTATCAGAATAATAAAGTAAAATGTTTTTTCTGCTTTTGTTACGCCCGCCAAAAATGAAAGCAGGAATAATTTGACGGGGAGAGACGATTCTCGGCACTGCCAAATCTGTTTGGACTTTTCTCGAACGTTGATTAATGGTTTCGAAACTAAAGGCATCATCCTACTCCTTTTACCACCTGCCATACAAAAATTCAAATTTCAGAAAGTCAATGGATCAACTTTCTATAAATATGAAATTTGGCATAAAATGTAATTTTTCTCAAACCACAAATTTGCGAAATTTTCGTTTTTCAACCAATTTTCGTTTTTTTGTTGGAAATTGCTAATTTGCAGTGGGTGCTCGTGATAACTAATGTGGATGATGCTTAAAAAAACCATTTCTTGAAAAACAATTTTTCCGTATTGCTTTGACTTAAAAAAATCTCTTCCTTTGTATTGAAGCCATAGGAAGAATTAATTTCTTGAAGTGCAAATAATTTGGTTGTAATTATAAATAGTAAGCCATACCGTGATGAAACGAAACCTCAATAGCCTCTAAGGTGCAAACGGTTCAGCCAATTGGCATAGCATAGCAATAGTTTAAGAAGAAAAAATTATTATAATTAGAAATCCCCTCAATACTTCCTCCACCTCTTATAACTAAATTTAAAAAAAAAACATAACAGAATTATGATTGAGCTTAAAGCCCAATCATATGATACTCTAGATGAGATGGAAATGACTTAAATACACCGAAAAATATTTCATCTCAAATTCTTTCGAATAGTGAATAGAGACTTCTGCATGGGAGGTGGTAGAAGTAGAGGGGGAGGTTTGTATTTTTCGTATATGACACCGAACATGGCATGCAAAATGGTTTTTGGTGAATTTAAAGTTTATAGTTTTCATTATTTTTAACGAAATTGGTCATAGTTTTTCTGAAGTTGGGGTATGGAAGGTGGCAGAGCGTTTAAGATGGTTTTGAAACTGCTTATCATCCTCCTTATCACCATGCTTTGATTCAATTTCAAAGTCGATAGCTCTCATATACTTGAAGGAGAAATGCTTTTCTTAAATTTATAATACAGATATTTGTATGGGAGGTGGTAGAAGGAGTGAAGCGGAGCTGATAATTTTTTCTAGCACTTATTTCAATTCTTAAGAAACAAATTCTGGCAAAATTTGAAGTTTGTACTTTTTCTAGTTTTAATGGAAATCGATAAAATGCATTTAACAAAAATTATGCATTTGTATGGGAGAGGGTAGAAGGAGTGTACGGATCAAAATTAATTATTTTCGCATTATTAATATTTCTATTTGTATACCTTGTACAAAATATCAAGTTGATAGCTTTAATAGTTTCGAAGAAAAATTATTTAATTCAAATTTCAAAATTTCGTCAAATTTGTATGGGAGGGGGTAGAAGGAGTGAGGTGAAGTTAATAATTATTTTTAAAATAAGAATAGAATTAATCTTGACAAAAATTTGTCTTTTCAGCTTTACTAGTTACAATGAAAATTGAAAATATGTATTTTTCAAAATTGTCCATTTGTATGGGAGGGGGTAGAAGGAGTAAGGGGATCGGGTCAATATTCCGTGATAGTAATGACATCCATATCATAATACTCAGACCTAAATTTCAAGTCGATAGCTTAAATAGTTTCAAAGAAAAGTCAATCTCTTATTATTTCGGAATTTCATGAAATTTGTATGGGAGGGGGTAGAAGGAGTGGGGAACGTAGCTCATTCACGAACTTATAGTTATGTTTTCGCTAAAACTGACACACAAAAATGTTTAGCACTATAGCTCAAAGCTTTCGAGAGTTATGCTGTAGACAGACGCACAGACGGACAGACAGACAGACGGACAGACAGTCACTCGGAATCGAGGTTTTTGAGCGACAGTAAATATTTCTGTACCATTGGCGGCTCTGTGCGAGCGTCATTTCTTAGCGTTACAAACGGTATAGGCAAACACAATATGCTCTCAGATTTTATCTAGAGTATAAAAAAAATTCACAAATTTCCTTAAAAACTATGAACATGAAACGAGACTCAATCATGAGATTAAAATTGCAGCTACCAGTTTAAAGTAGAACTCCTTAACACTTAATCCACCTACTCCCACACAATTTACACTATTGGGCATTAAGAAAAATTAGTTAATCTAAATTTTTACACTTTAATGAATCAATCTCGATTTTGCGATTTATTTCTAGAAACAATTTATAATTATGTACAATTCTCTATGCTTTCAAGTAATATGTTTTTTGTTCGCTCATTAATTATTATTATTAATATGCTTGAAATTAAAAAAAATAAATGCATGTTGCACGGTATTTAAACAAAACATGTTTTTTGTAAGACATATTAAACATTCCATCATGCATAACTATAAATAAATTTACATTAAATCGAAACAGTTCAGAAATATATGATTATAAATCGAAACTAACAAACCAATGAAGCAATTTGGATTATGTATTATAGAAAGTTTTTGTAAAATTCGATTTAGGGGAAAAGATCAACTGGAATGAAATGATGGATTATTAAGTTCAATTATTAAGTATGTAATCGAAAATGACGAGAAAATTTGGCGCTTTTTTTATATATCAGTTTCAAAATCTCCCGCTAATATCGCCTGTTGAAAAACCTCAAAACCAATTGCTGAAATCGATATTTTAGAATATCTCTATTAGATAAATATTGCCGGCAGATCGATTAGAGCTAAATTTTGAATACTAAATTTAAGTGGGCTTGGGATTTCAGGCGAAAAAGTTACGTCACCTAGATGTCTGTCAGTCCGGAAATATCAGTCTCATTTACATCAAATATTATCAACGGCGGAAGTACTCCCAACTAGATGGAATACCACGTGCACCCAAAGTAAAAGTTAAGGAGACGTCTATTGTACTGAGTGCTTTCGCAAAGATTCCGATGGTTCAACGAAACACTTGTCGTAGAAAATGGTAAAGAACAGGAATCCAAACTCAAACAAATATCTCTTGGAAAGAAAATCTATCCAACCTCGAGAAATCCTTTAGAAAATTATGCCAGTTAAGCCAAATTAAAAGTTATCACATAGTGTATCTTTGCGTAGGTGCTACTAATTTATATCAGCGACTGCAACAAGCAGAACTAATTATTGATAAGCTCTAGCAAAGACTATGAATAATATAAGATATTGAAAGGACTTTTCGGTCTCTGCTGAGATCTTTATCAAACTGTTTGGTAAAGGTCTCAGCATCGACCGAAAAGTCATGAAAAGTCTATTCGAAATGCACTGTGAAAACATTCACCAAACTAATATAAGATATCCTAAGTCTATGGACAAATTTTTACCCATTTAGATGTGTTGAAATTGATTAAAAAGGTTTTAAGCACCCAAGCCACATGATTCGCACTCATCAGTCTCTAGCCGCACGCCCATATCGGCGTATGCCTCTGGCTATTTACTTAAATAATCAAGCATGTAGTGGTTTCCTTTCTTTGACTCCAGGAAATTCAGCGATGTCAATTGCAATTCTTTCTAATGGAGCTCCAACGTTATACTCTTGCATTTCGCCCTTTAAACTTGTCGTTTGCATACCCTGATATCGTCCAGAGTTTCCTTCGTGATACTCTTTTAGAATGTCCTCAACCTCCAAAGCTTAACAAATAATAAAACCTTATTTGTAACACTCCATGGGACACTGAAAGCGCTTTATTTAGTGTGGCAAAGGTGAAGCCCTAGATTTTTTAGAAAAGTGCCGACTATTATTTTTCAACGTTTTAAACATCAAGAACTGTGCGCAATTTTTAATGCTTACTAAACATAAACTGCTAACAAGTCGGACGCAACTTTATTATTTTTGGGACAATTTAAAGATGCATGGAAAGTCAATATGCAAGTTAAAGTGGTTAGGAAAAACTAAGTGGAGCCCCCTTTTACAAGTGGAACCCCCTTTCACAAGTGAAATCCCCTTTCACAAGTGAAATCCCCTTTCACAAGTGAAATCCCCTTTCAAAAGTGAAATCCCCTTTCACAAGTCAAATCCCCTTTCACAAGTGGAGCACCCTTTAGGGCGGGGATGATGCCAATTTAACACTTAGTTGCGAATACTATCAATAGCTCCAGTACATGTAATCAATAATTCATTCATTTCAGCAAGTTTGGGTTCTTATGAGGGAGTGGGGAGGGGTGATATTAAGGGTGGGTGAAGAATGTCAATAATTTTTAATTGATTGCTCCAATTACGTCCAATATTTTCTGCATAGAATGTCAGTTTCATAGACGAAGTTGCAAAGAATTTTCATAAAATTTGGTGTACTTACATTCACGAAACCAATCATTTGTATGGGAGGGGGTAGAGGAAGTAACGGAAATGTAAAATTTGTGATGCAGTTTTATTTAATTTCTTTTGTAAGGTGCTCGTACAAAATTTCAAGTTCGTAGCTTTTAATTTGTTGTTTAGCAGTTGATTTATTGAAATTGATCGAAATCATACTTTTGTATGGGAGGGGGTAGAAGTGCGATCACAAAACTTTTGAAGCAGTTCCGTTTCAACTATTTTCGATAGCTTTTGTGCAAAATTTCAAATTGATTTTAATTTTTATGTGATAATTGATTTTTTAAAAACGGTCGAAAAAATAATTTTGTATGGGAGTAGGTAGAAAATTGGAAGGTATTGGACCAGTTAATATTTCATTCTTTTAGAGATTTTTTTTAAATGCATTTTGCAAATTTTCAAGTCTCTACCTTAAAATTTCATTAAAAAATTTTCGGTTTATGTGTTTTTTCATTGCGCATGAAACATCTTGTGCACGTTAGACCAGGGCGGTCGGTGCATAACAATTGCAGAATTTTTATTATTTTTTCTGTATGTATAACAAATAGATGTATCCACACGGAAAATTTAAACTTTGTATCTCCTACCAAAGGCCTTAGAAAATCACTCAAAATTTTCGACATTTTTGCTTACCACCTCCCTCCCCGTACACCTCCCGACGTAAAACTCATACCAAAATTCAAAACTACGTAGTACTACAATTTGACAAAATTTTAATTTGATATCTGTAGTCAGTTTTGAGATATAACGGTTTGAAATTTTGGAAAATGTAATACTCCCCATTTTCCCCACTACTATTTTGTCCGAATATTATATTTTTTTCGTATTTATCAAGTATAGCTTAATATAAGTACCAAGTTTTAATTACACAGCCCTGACCCTTACAATAATTAGCCTCTATGTAAGCTGATTCCAGTGGATCTATATGCCACCTTGATGGTCTAAAAATAGAAATTTTTTATGGTAAGTAATTTTGAAAAAAAAAACCTTTGGAAAAAAAATTCGGTCAACAATTGGTTCTTAGCCTCCCCTTTTTGCACCCCAATAGATAAAAAAATTAAATTAATTTTATAAGTTGTCCCACAAACCCCTTTATATGTTATCGATTTTTAGCTTCCTAGCTGTAAACATGTTTGAGATATTTGAATTCTTAGTTTTCGGCTTAAGCCCTCCCCCACCTCCCCTTAACGCTTACATCCCCCAAAATGGGTGTCCGCCTGAGATCCGCAACTATCTACAATCCTTCCAAAAATGAACTTTCTATCTTGAAGGGTTTGGGAGTTAATGTGCGCTGAGCGTACACGGCGGACGGCGTACCGACAGACGGATTTTTTTGCATTTTTAGGCTATTTTAGTCATGAAACGCGAAAAACCAAAATTTCAGGGTAGCAAAAATTTTTTTTTTCCAAGTCGATCACAATATTTTATTATTAAAATAATAAAGTAATTCATAAACAAAAATTTTGAAGGAATAATTTGATGAATTTTGCAAAAGAAAAACAATAAACGTAACACCCCACGAATAGTGAATTATGGAAGGTGCTTTCGCAGGGATCGTTTGCAACATCTCTACCAAACTCTACAACAGAGTGTCTTCTTCTTCTTCCTGTCTAGAGCGTTTTTAATTTTAAATAGTCTTCCAAGATTTTTTCATTCAACTTCAACACCATCACATACTTTCTCCGCAAATATCATCGCAATTAAATATTGTCCTCTCCCCGCAATCAATTCAAGTGGCATCTAATTAATCATCACTGAAGATTTCTAGTGCCGGCTAATTAGTATCTCGTTGATTAAAACGATGCATCACTCATGCAGTAATGATGAAGTCACAACATAACAACGTTTCACAGTGCAAAGCTAAATCTTTTTTTTGTTTTTAAGATGTTAAACGTGAGCGAGGTATATACGCTTGCGGATAATAAAAACCCGACCCGAAGAAAAGCCTCTCTGGTATTTTTCTTGACGGCCGATCATTAAACCACCATCAAAGGGAAAATTATTCACCACAAGTTCAACTCTTCCAAAGTCGTCAAACATCCTCAGCTACGTTGTAGATGCGGCAGCGCGATTTCGACGACGATGGTGATGAGGACGATGCGGTAGATGGCGTGCGAAAGTTATTGCGTCCAGGTGTTCAACGAAGTCATCTAGGACAGTAGTTCTACTCCATCATATCCACTGTATAGAAAATTCTGCATAAATTATGTCCACCCACTTCCCATTTGCGGAGGCTAAAGACTGTGTCTCTATCTCTGTCGGGGGGGGATTATCTAGGCCGCTCCCTGCCCAGCAGTTCCGTCCTTCGACAGACGTTTGGTGTAAATGGGATCGTCCAATCTTCTCAGCCTTAAGGCATCCACAAATATTTACGATCCGGTCCGTAAGAAAAAAACACAAGAGAAGGAGGAGACGACATCCCGAGCCTTAAAATTATGCCATCGCGCTATCCGTGTGGCATTACCGTGAGTAAAACGTTTTAATCATAGTTTTCGCAGCGTTAAACCACAAATTCAAAGCTGCTATATGGTTGGACATAAAGTGCATGGGCACTTTCCAAAGACGACGCCGAAGTTGTTATTAGATCGGAACAACTTGTATCTAGGGAAAACGTCGGACCGGTTCGGCTTATTCAACAGCAGCAACGGCGGCGTCCAACTATGCGATAGCGTCAACTTTAGGTTGGCGTTTTGGACGCGTTCGACGCCATTTCCATAAGCCTGAAAGCGTCTAATTAACCGCGTAAATTATTGCCTTTTGTCTTACTCCGCGATGCACTAGCACGAGTACTAGCATTGCTTTCAGGCCTAACTACGATCGCGGATATGTCGGCGGTAAAATTATTATAAATTTGTAAGTCATACCTCGGACTGGACTGGCACTGCACACGGAGGCAGATGTGATTGCCGAGATTAGCGCCGTCGTCGTTCTATGCGTTGCCATGTCTTACCAAACCTGGCGAGGAAGAAGTTGATTTTCTTCAATCTCCTATAGGATCGGGTACCTTTACCGCACTACACTCTGTCTTATTACATGAAATATCTGATAGTTCTTCGATGTACAAGAAGTACATATCGCCATCCGCTAAACACTTTCGATTCGATGATTTTCTCTCTCGATTACTTTGGGTGCTAATTTTCTAATTTAATGAGTGGTTATTTGGAGACGCAAACATTCCAACCGACCACCAACCCACCAACGAACAAACTCCGATAATCTTGGATGCGTTGCGAAGATTAGCCACGGTCAGAATGATATATTGTCCTATCCCAGGCATATCGTCTTAAAACCGTATACGGTGGATAATTGGTGAATGGCACGGCATCAGACGAACCGCGAGGGTTGCTTAAGATTCGACACGATGATCAGAAAAGAGATGAGAGAAATTGAAAGTTTAATTTTCTTATAAACTGAAACTGAAGAAAAACGAATTATCTTTATGATGTCTTAATTGGTAATTTCATAATTTCGATTTGAGCGAACTTTTCTCTTTTTAAATCCATATAGTCACGGAAGGACATAAACTAGGTGTCCGTCAGCTGGAGTATATCCGTTCCCTATATTTGGAGATACATTAATTTCAAAGCTTCTCGATGAAGGAAATACTATTAATCAAAGTTCCACCAAATAAAATATCACTTTCCTCCAATTGTAAACATAGATAATAGAAAAAAATAACAGAAAACATGGAAATGCAGCGGTTCTATAACTTTGTCATACAATTTTCTTGTTAAACTCTTACACCTTCAAATTCATGTTGGATATCATTCCCAAAAACAATACAACTTTGTCCGGGGTTATGGCTGATCTTTTCCAATTACTCCAACCCTTGTCTGTTGAGATTCACAGACCCTTCTGAAACATAAAATAGTAGAAATATGACAAAATCCGTCAAAACCAAAATAGCTAGCTCCTTTGTTTCATGAAATATGAAACAGTATTTGGTTGATCAAATTGGCGGTTCGAGATTTATTGTGCAGCTGGAGCCGGTTATTATAAATTCACACATTAGTCAGAATACCTTAGGCTTCTGTTCTGTTTTCCAACAAATTAAATTTGACAGAATTTTTTTTAATACTTCTTAAAACTTAGATTTAAGAACAAAACTAAAATAAAATGCCAACAAGTCAGGCGAAACATTATTATTTTTGGGACAAGTTGCGGATGCATGGAAAGTCATAACAATTGTGGAACAAATTATTATTTTTTTTTCTATGTATATCAAATAGACGTATCCAAATGCAAAATTTAAACTTTGTATCTTTCACCTGAGCCCTAAAAAAATTACTCAAAATTGGGCATTTTTGCTTACCACCTCCCAATTATTACTTAATTACTTAGTTCTACAATCTGACAAATTTTCAATTTAATATCTGTACTCAATATTGAGATATAACGATTTGTAATTTTGAAAAGTGCGCCATTTTTAAAATGCTTCCCATTTTCCCCACTACTATTATTTCCACAGGTTATATATTTTTCGAATTTTGCTAGTATAGATTAATGTTCGTTTTAAGTTCAATTACATAGCTTAAGAGGTAGTTGAGATATTCATTTTTAAGTGTTTTTCTTTGAACCCCCCTTACCTTCTTCCTTGCAGTAATTAATCTCTCTCTAAGCTGATTCTGGTGGAGCTATATGCCGCCTTAATGGTCCCAAAATATGAATTTTTTATGATAAGTAATTTCGAAGATATAATCATTTGAAAAAACGATTCGGCCGACAATTTGTTTGTTAGCTCCCCCCCCTTTTCAGACGCCAGTGGATAAGTTGGAAATATTAGCAAGTTTTGACTCTTTCCCTCCCCCGCCTCCCCCTTCCATCTAACACTCCCTAAAATTTAGGATTTGGAGCTCACTTACCCAATCAACAATTTGTCCAAAAACAAACATTCTACCTTTAACGGCCTCGGAGATATAAGTCCATATGTACGGCGGACGGCGTACGGCGGACGGTGTACGGCGGACGGTGTACGGCGGACGGTGTACGGCGGACGACGGGTCGGATTTTTTTTTTTTTGCATTTTTAGGCTAATTTAGTCATGAAATGCGAAAAATCCAAATTTCAAGGTTTTTTTATTTTTCTGTGTCGATCACAATACTTTATTATTTGAATAATAAAGTAACAAATTATGTAACTCGATTATTTGTCATCTTTTTGAAAATTCTAAAGCAGTCTAAAGCATCTGAAAGACAAAAAGCGATTTAAGTACGTAAGGGTCACTGAAATCACGAGTATAACGACGTACGCAGCCAAGCATTTTATTAGCCTTACTCACTATAGTGTCACAGTGCAAGGTGAAGTTCAGCTTACAATCAAAGATAACACCATGATCACTAATATGATCAACCCGGCTCAGGCCAGTATTATTTAAAGTGTATGAGGTTAAAATAGGTGTAAGCTTACGAGAAAAGGATAAGACATTACATTTATCAATATTTAAAATTAACTTGGTACGAACACACCAGTCATGAAAGATATCAAGATCACGTTGCAGAGATATAATTTTAATATCGCCAACATATAAAAGTAAGTTAGTGTTCTGTAAAACAAAGGAAAGGTTATTTACAAATAAAATAAAAAGTAGTGGCTCAAGATGACTTCCTTGTGGCACACCAGACGTAGACATGACATCATGGGAAGAGCAAGATCTAAAAATAACTGATTGGGTTCTATTTGACAAATATGAGCAAGGCCAGCGAAGTAGTATAGGAGGAAATCCTAACTTATCCAATTTCAGAAGTAGAATTTCATGAGACAATTTATCGAACGCCTTGCTGAAATCCGTATATATACAGTCAATTTGAGATTTATATTCAATACAGCGGTTAACGAAATTGGTAAAGGATAGAAGACATATTTATTTATTTATCATAACAAAATATTTAGTTACACAATAATTAACTTATATTTTAATTTAATTTAATGTAACTTAAAATAATTTAACTTACGTAACTTAATCTAAACTAGTAAGATGGGCACTGGTAGAAGGATGGTCATATAGGGTTTGGGATACTTTATAAAACAGAGCGCAGTCTTAGTTTGTATGTCAATTTACTCATTGGAGGGGTGTAGTGTACACTGAATTTGTTAAATACTCTACATCTGTTAATTGGCTCATTTTGTCCGTAAACTGTACTATGCGATATTCCATTAGTAGTCCTGAATGTCTCGTCAACCTGACATTGTCATTGAGTCTGAATTTATTTGAGATGTGATCTACCACAATATCGCCATTCAAAACATCTAAGGTAAAACAGGATGTGAGCATAGTTCTTCTAGAACTAAGAGGTAAAAGATTTAATAGGGAACAGAATAATGTTTTGTTTTTTTAGTGACCCATACATTTACCGACATTAAGCTCTAACTTGTTCTGACTACACCACTCATCTAGTGCAATAAGCTTGGATTGCAAGAATGCGGCATCAGCGGGTGAGGTAACAGTATGATATATTTTCAGATCATCAGCGTACAACAGATGCGAGATATTTTTTAATACTTCAGATTAATCTGAGATGACAATATTAAATAAGATAGGTCCCAAGTGTCTTCCTTGGGGTACCCCAGAGGACACTACTATTTCCTTGGAAATAGAGCCTTGGAACTTGACAAATTGAGTTCTATTACTAAGGTAGGATTTAATCCAGTCAAGAAGGGATTTCCAAGCCGATGGGAATACTCCAGTATAGAGGTGTTGAGAGCTGAAGGGCACACTTCAATAAAAATAAGGGAGGATTAATATCAGGACCTGGACCTTTTTTGACATCAATAGTTGTAAGAGTATCAAGCACCTCCTCAATGGTTAATGAAATATTTTCAACGAGTGGAGGAACCGAAATGTTGGGCTCGATTTCGGTCCAATCCAACTGGGCTCCAAAAACGTCGCGAAAACGGTCAGCAAACATATCGCAGATATCATGCTTACAGGAAGATTGCGTGATTCCATTGGACCCGAACTTTTACGTTTTGTATTAACGAAGTCGAAAAATCTTTTTGGTTCTGTTATGATATCTTCACCGATTTTTTTTACATAACCCTCATACGCAGTCCGGGACTCAGAAGAGAACTCTGATGCCAGCGTGTCATATTTTTTTTGGAGATTCGGAGGAATTGCGCCCACTTTCTTAAACATTGTCAAGATCATTAGATGAGAACAGGGCTTTCCAGTCTATCATGAATCGGATAGAAGATTAGTCACAGTTAATCGTCCGTTCAGGGACCCATGTTGCTTAGTAGAAAGTGAAAATTTAAAATTAAATTAAATCACTTCAGTTAAAATGCATTCGAAAACTTTAGGAATTGCTGAAAGCTTCGCAATAGGTCTATAATTTTTAATGTCAACAGTGCTACCCTTTTTATGAACAGGTATAACAAAAATTTTTTTCCAGATGTGTGGAAAAACGCCTAACACAAGAGACTTAAGACATCAGCACAGTGTTACAAAATGGCACTGGGAATCCCGTCCGGTCCCGAACTATAGGAGATTTTAATCTGCTTAAAGGACTGAAAAATAGTATCATCACTGATTGTTATAAACCTACAGCGAGGAATTGTATAGCAAGGCAAGGATCTAGACAAAGCAACAAAATCCGATGAACCATCGTCCAGGATAAATGATTAGGCAAAGTAGTTGGCAAATAAATTAGATATGATATCCGGGTCGTCAGAAAAGTTTGCATCAAACGATAAATTCGACGGAAAACCATCCTTTTTGCGTTTAGAATTAATAGAAGCCCAGAAAGATTTAGGATGCGTCTTAATATCGATTTGTACTTTCAGAATGTACATTTTGTAGGCTAAAATCGCGTATTGTTTGAAATTCTGCCTAGCTAGAGAGAAATCACAGTAAGAAGCAGACGACCTACTCTTACAGTAAGCTTTCCACAAACGATTCTTAACACGCTTCAAATGACACAGGTATTCATCAAACCAGGGAGCACGCTTTACTGAGTTCATGTTGTTTACAGAGATTGGAACACAAAGTAGGAAAGAATCAAATAAAATATTACAAAAACGAGACAAAGAATCATCTATAAATTATTAATATTAAGAAGAAACGACCAATCTACATTAATTAGGAGAGAATGCAATTTTTCAAAATTAGTCTTGCGAAAATTAAAATGCGTCTTACAAGAAAAACTATGGTCAGTATGTTCTAAAATTAAATTAACTTCTAAAGCTGGATGATCAGGAACCTCAGAAACAAGCGGAGAACTAGAACGTAAAAATGCAGTATTTGATGGATCAGAAACGAAAATAAGGTCAAGAATTCGTTTACGTACATTTAGAACACTGTTGATTTGATTAAGATCAAGATCATTAAGCCTGTCGATAACATCACATTCCAGACGAGATGATGTATTCGTCGTAAATAGATGATCCTCAGATTCAGAGTATTTCCAATTTAGATACGGAAGATTAGAATCACACAGTATAATGATAACATCATTAGAGTCCGCAACTTTCGAAATGTGTTCGATACACAGAAGATCGTCTTTGTAAATCTCAATTGTACTCTTTGGCTGAATATACAGAACAATGATGTAGATTATCGAATCAACGCATTTAAGCGATAAACACATTAAGTCCAACTTCGGAGAGTTTGGAGGGTAGAGTCGTGTGCATTTAATTCCAGCTTTAATCGCAAGCAAGACGCCACATCCGACATAGAACCATACCCTGAATGCTTTACATGAACGTACCGACAGAAACCACGAGCTCACGGTTGTCTTTAGTAGTCACGGATTGTTATTGTAACAACAATCATTAACGCCTGCATCCTCCAACCTTAACGCTAGTCATTGACCAACGTATCTCGGCAGATAATACCAGTCTATACTTCAGCGTGTGTTCTGCAATCACACTGGTAAGAGTAAGGCCTATCAAAAACCTTTCCCAATCTTTGGATCATGGGATCCGGTTGATACGCAACTCCACGTCGAGCACAATGTTTGCACTAGGCATTCCAAGAACCCGTATACTATACAAGTACAGCAATACAGGAGATGCTCTACCCGCGATGTAGGTGGTAAACCACAGCCACTACGTGTACCCCGAAGGGACCTCATCATGGCTTTATTGGTTTGCACATACCTTGTCGCATCGATCAGTCTCAAATCATTCATGCTAATTCGTATGATCACTCGATGCTCGATTCATTCCGTCATTGTTGCGTAAGATTTTGCTCTCATATGTTCTACTATGACACCGGGAGAGCTTGGATCCGAAGTATCACCTCGAACATAAGATCGCTACTTTCTTACGCAAAATACCATGTACTACCAATTCGACTCTATCAATAATACAATATCAGTTCTGCTCCAACATTCTAGGATCCATTTTCACTTTCCTCAGTCGGTTACGCAGTCACCTTGACTTCTCGCCTTCCTCAGTCCGCTACTACTATCGCCCGTATCCAACATTCATCCATTTCCGGCTTCCTTCTGCTTCATTCTTTACGAGTTCTTAGTTGGCTACTCTAGTCTTCACCTAACTTACCGACTGCTACTAAAATCAACATCATCCATTGCCTACATTCTTCAGCTTCATTTTCCACAATTCTCAGCGGGCTACTCTCGTCTTCACCTAGCTTGAGACTACTACTAGAATCCACATCGGACATCTACATTCTTCATTCAACTTTTACATCATTTCGTCCATGTTATTGCTTCTATTTTCACGTCCTTCAGTTAGTTACTAAACCGTGCCGGCTATACCGGACACCTGTTTTTCGCCTCCTTCAGTCAGCTACTTCTTTCCGCGCCTTTCTTTTGATGTTTAGATCTTATTCATTTATTCTTCATTATTCATTTCATTGAGACATGATCGATATCACCTGGTGCGGGGTTGCCGATACTTCCTCCCGTAGTACCAAGTTTAAAGTTTAAACAGTTCGTTGTCATTGAAGGAATCATTAAGCCAAGACACAGTAAGTGCAACCACGTCAGAACACAAAAGCTCAGAGACCATTAACATTCTGATAGTAAATACTAAAACTTCTCATTGAGCCATTAAAATATTTTACGTGAGAAGCTGCCGGCGAGAATTGGTGCGAAATTTTTTCTAGACTGAACAAATTCTTTAACAAGAATACCAGCAGGTCACAAATCGGCGGAGCTGTTAGTTTCAACGACGAAATGCAGCGATTAGCGATTTTTTTAGGCATCAAGTTCGAGCAGGTGAAGATATCCTTGTCAAAAGAGCGATTACGCAGGTTGTCAGCAAAGTATCTAAGAACATCATCTTCAGTAGTTGAGTATTCCAGCCGAGAAATAAAAATAGCTTTGGGTGGTACCACTACACGAAGTGGGCAGTTACCACTCAAACCAGCCAGAGGCGCAGAAAGAAGTTCGGCTAGTAGTCCAGTCGGATTGCGATCTCGATGTTTTTTTTGTAACCTCATTGTTTTTTTGCGTAGATTACGATAAAAATATTCCGGCCACTGGGGGAGTGGGGGAAAGACTCGAAAAATAGCAAAATTTGCAAATTTTCGTCTGTTTTAGAGGTTTTTTGAGTTTTATTACGTTTTCTAAACAATATCGAAAAACTAAAAATAAGGTTCGATTTCAGACACTTAGACCTTTCATTTGAATGATACATTGTTAAATTCAGTTTATTTAAACCTGAGATATAGACTGTTATTCAAGACGTTTTTGACAATTTTCAAAGAATCTGTGTTTTTGGAAGGAAATGAGTATCTCATAGACTGTAAAAAAGATATTCTACCAAAACTTGCGGCATTGCCTCTTAATAAATGCACTTCAAATAACTGAATCAAAATTCAGCCCAAATTTAACCAGTTTCATAGAAATTTCACCTGATGAATTTATTAGAAAATGACTTTTCGAGTAAATTTTTTCTTAACTCCTTTTTTAAGGCAGAAGGACTACATGAAATTTTCAACTAACTTTTATAGTCACGTTGTATTTTGGACATTCTGATAAAGAATTTGCGGGGTTTGAAGTTCAATTTGACTTATCTGGAGCCGAGATATCGATCATTTTATTGCAGATTTTAAGAATTTTTTGATAATAACTTTATTTCGAAAAGTCATTTTCTAATAAATTCATCAGGTGAAATTTCTATGAAACCGGTTAAGTTTGGGCTGAATTTTGATTCAGTTATTTAAAGTGCATTTATTAAGAGGCAATGCCGCAAGTTTTGGTAGAATATCTTTTTTACAGTCTATGAGATACTCATTTCCTTCCAAGAACACAGATTCTTTGAAAATTGTCAAAAACGCCTTGAATAACAGTCTATATCTCAGGTTTAAATAAACCGAATTTAGCAATGTACCATTCAAATGAAAGGTCTAAATATTTGAAATCAAACTTTATTTTTAGTTTTTCGATATTGTTTAGTATAACGTAATAAAACTCAAAAAACCTCTAAAACAGACGAAAATTTGCGAATTTTGCTATTTTTCGAGTCTTCCCCCTACTCCCCCAGTGGTCGCAATATTTTCATCGTAATCCACGCAAAAAAACAATGAGGCTAAAAAAAAACATCGAGATCGCAGCATTTCGCCAAACAGACCTTTTTTGATCTAATCCGACTGGACTATAGAGCGTGAGTCGAATTATTACATTCAGATTTGGACGGAGACATAGTTGAAGGCTTGGGAGAAGCAACTTTGCCAATGTTCTGATTAATCCTACGTTGATGACGATGACCGTGTTTCTGTGCCATACTACGCGTTAATATAGTGGAGTTTGATAGAATCCGGTTTGAGTTATCAATAACAGCCGATGTTTGGGGTCCCTGTAGTTGAGCAAACTCATCTTTTAGCTCCTTCAGATTGGAAAGCACAGCATTAATATTTGTCGACATTGAACTCAATTTAGTAGAAAGGCTCAAAATGGCAGTCTTGTCACAGCTCGGACAAAGCCAACAAATACCAGGTAGAGCAAGAGCGGCAAAATACTTGGCTGCTGAGATCTCGATACACGAGGGATGAAATTCCAAACCACAAAAAGGCTGTCAGAAGTAATTACAGACAAGCATTTCTTGCACGTCATGACAATGATGCAAATTGCAATAAAAAACAAATAATGTTCACTTGGCAACACGAAAAATCGGAGACTCGAACCAGTAGCGTAACAGCTGATTGTTAAAGTTGACAACCGAACTGCTGAGCACCCACAAATTAATAAAGTCAGGCAGGCAGCAACAAACTCGCGCCAAAAATTTTACACAACAAATTACAGAAATGAAAAGTTATCACACACGACGGTGGCACTGTTAAATGGAAATGGCAAAAAGTAAAATGATTATCTCTGAAACACTGTGAAAATCGCGCAATCACCCAAAATTAGACGAACTAGTTTATTTATTAGCTAGGGTATAACCTAGTGGTAGTGTGTTGGTCTTGTAATGCGAAGGTCGTAAGTTCAAATCCCGGTCGACGCAATATATAATTCCAGCACATTGCCTGCTTGGATACCTTGGTCACCTCAATCTACGAAAATGAGAAACTCGTAGAAAGAGGGTTGTGCGAAGGACTAACAACCCTTCCACAATAAGTAATGAAAAATGTTAAGGAACCTGAATATCAAGAGGCCAAGGTCCGATTTGGGCTGTAGCGCCATTGTAGAATTTGTAGAAGTTTATTTATTTTTTTTCCCTCGTACTCTGGAGACACTGTTTACGTCGCAACGTTGGAATTTCGATGATTACGGCTATTAATAAATTGAATCTCTCACTAATTTCTATAAATTACAGTAAAATACGACTTTATAAAGTCTTTGTAGAAAAATGAAGCGTTTAAAAGGTGAAAACTACGCAAATAAAAGAAGACAGTACTTTTTGAAGCACATTTTTGGCAGTTTTCCTGATGGATGATCCTTCTGCCCCCTCCCATTCAATCTGACACAATTTCACAACTTTACAAAAAGTCGATTTTCCTGAAAAGTATGAATGCTACTGATCTGCAATTTAGAACATGTTAAATGCATGATGTTTTAGTTATTTCGGAAATTAGTTAAGACTTCCCACTCCTTCTACCACATTCCATACAAACTGCACGATTTCGGTGAATCTAATAGACTAATTTTCTCAGTACCTATTCAATTTTTGGAGCTTAAATATCGTATAAACCTTTTTTATATCTACTCTAGCATGATGTGAGAAAAAATAGTTCAATGCTGTCACCCCTTCTACCACTCCCCATACAAAATTTCTAAAAATCAACAAATTTCTCTTTCATCTAGAGTATCGCATGTCCTGTTATGTTTAATTTGGATACCAGGTCATATCGACCTGTTAGGTAACAACGCAGCGGACACGCTGGCCAGGTAAGGATCATTAACATTATCGGACTGAATTTTGCGAGTCTGATACTTTGTGTCTTGCAATGCACTGAAAGCAGTGACTTTCGGGCCGAAAGTATTGACTTTCGTTGTATGAAAATCTTTCAAATTGCTTTCAGTATATTTACATCGTTTCATGCTGTTAACAGAAAATTTCATCAACACTGCGCTTTACACACTTTGTATACTCTGCCATCTCCCAGAAAACCCGCATTCCCAATACTTGTTGCGACGGCTGGGCTCTAAAAAAAACGTTCACAAACCAAAATAAAACTGATTGCAAAAATAATTAAATCGTAAAATGTTTATTTAATCGGTAAATTTGTCCCATTTTGCCCGACAGACTGCCACTCAAATCTTAATAGCAAATAAAAGACATGTCACATTAGTAAGCGAACAGCCAAAACTTATTTGATCAACTATAAAATTCTTCAAGTTGAAATCAACGAACAGTGATGTGCTTGCCAAGAAATTAGAAGCCTATTTCAATATTTGGACAAAGCTCAATTCAAAATAAAAGCCACTCATCACACCTGAAATTCATAGATCTGAAAATTATTGTCCCATTAAAACTGCCTATGCAAATATTAAAAGCACACCTTAAAGATGCGGCGATGTGGTGATTAAAGAAGAAAAGGCACCCGGAGGTGGTGCAACGATAATTGCTGCTCGTGGCTGACGTTATGACGGCGAACAACCTATACAAACATTCACAGATGATTGTTTGACTTATGCTCATAAATCGACAAACAAATAAAAATTCAAATTGGTCAATATCAACATTGTTATTTGCTGAGAAGTTCTCACCTCATCGCCATCATTCTTAGTGGAAATCCAATTTCATATTTAAATATTTTCACTTCCAATTTGATGTGTTTTCCGTTGTTTTATTCTCGCTAAACTGCAAAATACAATTTGTGAAAATTACTTGTCGCCGTTCGGGCTAACCTTAGGCAAACGAATGTCAAATTGGTATTGGACTAAAATGGCATTAGTCCGAGTGATGTTGCGATTTCGACGAAATTTGCATCTTAAGTTGAACTTGCGGATAGTTTAGAAATGCTTTCCCATTGTGGTCAAGTTAAAAGAGCTCCTTATCAAGGCGAAAAACTCTTCATATCATCGTCCGTAATGGGCGCTAAGGCCATATGTGCACTATGCTTTAAATGGTCAGTTACCATGTTCTTATTCGCGATAATGATTGCGGTCTATGCGGTCAACGTGTTGGCATAGTCCAGCGCGCGTGCTCACTGGACAAATTCAATTTCGCAGCAATAATTTCTCTTCGCGTTTCACTCGAATGCAAAAATCGTAGTACAATTCATATAAAATAGATATAAGTATCTTAGGAAGTGCCTAAGGCAAACTGCACAACATGCAAAACAGAATTTTATTTGCTTATTCGTTTTATTTGTAGACAACTCCATACATGATTTGTTGGAAGATGATGATGATGAAGACTTTATTCACGAATATTTACCAGACATATAATTGGAATGCGTTTCATTGGAATGCTGTTTCTTGAAATAGCTCCATCGCGTACATCTTATTTCGAAAAGGTGCAGCCAAATAGCTGACATTTAGTGCAGAATTTTAATCTATTAAATTTTCAGCATAGAATGCAATTCGATTCGCGCTAATGCCATTTTCGATACAGTGCGCATATTTGTATTACATGGAATAGCTGCGAATTGTATTTTAAGTCAGGAGAATACAGGGCCGGATTATGATTATTTGGTACCCCAATGATACACTCAAATGCTTTGTATACATTGATCTTCAATCAGGCCAATGTTCTCAAAAGAAAAAAAAGAAAAAAATTTCAAATCAAATACAACTATTTAGTACTTCAAGTTAACCTTTTTTTTTTAGTTATATAGGAATCTGATTTGACGCATTTTCGATTCCAAAAATTTTCTAAAAAAGTTTTTGGGGTTTCCAAAAAATAATTTAATTTAATTTAAATTTTCAATTTTGGAAGTACTTGTCTCGTCGAGGAGCTTTGATGCATTTGTCTCGCATTCACTTTATTTGTCTCCTAATGGAACAGAGTGTGGAAATTTACGTTTTTTTTAAGACACTAACTTAGGGGGTCACCCTTTAATGCAATGTACAGTTATGTGTTAAGAAGTGAAAGTATTAAGGTGGAGAGAGATGAAAATGGCGGTGGACATTATTCCTGAAGCACCGCAGGTTGTACTTATTGGGATACAAACTAGCTGCCAAATCGTTCCAAAGTCTTGACGTTCGGGAAATGAATAACGGCCTATAATTCACTGTATGAGAAGGCAAAGGTTGGACAGTGTACTCGTGTGTAGCTTGGCGAGTATTCCGGAAGAAAGTATACTGTTGAGGAATGAGTGCGCTCAGTTCCGTACTGCGGGATTAAGCTGAGATCCAAGTTCAGCGAACTGATTAACTCCCTGTCATTAGAAGCAATGGAATGATTGTTTGATTCTACAGTAGAGTTAAATTTATAAGGGTTATCAAAAGTACTTTCATCTGCAAAACTATGGATTGGATTGAGAGTAGACGGCAGAAGGTCGTTTATAAAAACTAAGAAAAGTGTTGGAGATAAAACGGAACCTTGAGGGAGACCGAAATCAATTGGGTAGGAGGGAGAAGTAACGCCATCTAAGACTACTCCAATCCATTGAACAAGGGTACCTATGGCCTTAAGCTTAACTGTGTCAAAAGCTTTTGCAATGTCAATTGCGAGAACTTGACCTTCGCCATATTTTTGTGGTGAAAAAAATTGTCTGAATTTCTATTCGAAATTGTTTGGCATAAAGAGCCTCAAAGCCGTATACGTGTTACAATAAGACCTCAAACCTCACTCAAACAGTACCCGACCTGTATTCTAAATTTGCAATGACTTTCATGCGGCAATTTTTCACAAAATAGTGGTTTGAAATTTGTTGCATAGTTTCGTTAAAGTTTGTTTAAAAACTTCAGTTTGCTCATTGTCACAGATATTCTTAGTTAACATGTCTTAGAGCACTGGCATATGTTTTTCGTCAATTGTATCTCTGTAAAAATTTTGTTAAGCATATTTCTAACAAAAAATGTCACAAATTTAATCGCAAATGTTACAAATTTAATCTCAAATGCCACATATTTAAATTTTTTTTCACACAATTTTATCGAAAAACAAATTTTTTTTTTAGCATTTCTGTCGAAATTTTGTGACGTTTGCTGTAGGCGTTCAATACAAAAACTTTGATGAGATCTGCATTAGATAGAAATATACCAAACGCTCTGTAGCAATAAGTGCAAGAATTTTGTGCTTTTGGCTTTCTTTCTGCCGATTAAAAGTGATCAACCTTTGAGTTTTGAGTTTGCGATTGTAGCAGAGGTACGAGTAACAACCCAGCCTCGACCTCAACAGCAAATAATTTAACGAGCGCTCGCAAATAACGATCTTTAAACGAGCATGAAATGCCACACAACAAATAAACTGCGTGATGATCTTAAGCAAACCAAACAAAAAGGGAAGGTCAACGTTGATCTTGTTATATACCAGCAGTTTTCATTTCACCATCCGCATGAACAGAGCCAAAAATAATTTCTTGCCGAAATCTCAAATGCAAACGGTGAAAAATCTAAAGTTTTCAGAGAAGACCGCGCGTGCTTAACATAACATATTCCTATGTCATGGAAATACTCAACTATAATGCCCTTACTTAAGTCTGGTAAAAGAGACAATGTAACTAATTATAGGCCTATAGCGAATCTTCCATGTGTTGCTAAGCTATTTGAATCCATTGTGTGTAATGTAATGTATTTCCATTCCAAGTCGATTATTGGATCATTCCAGCATAGAATATTGTAACTAATCTTATGGAATTTTCGAACTTCTGTCTTTCTGCTATCGAAAACGGGCAGCAGGTCGATTGCATATACACTGACTTCAGTAAAGCCTTTGACGAAATTGACCATAACATTCTTGTGCATAAACTCCGCCTGCTTGGTTTTCCTGATATTTTCGTCCTTTGGATTAAGTCTTATCTTAGTGATCGCATTCAGAAAGTATACTTTCGTGGAGCCTTATCTTCTGAAATATATAATACTTCTGGCGTTCCGCAAGGTAGCCATCTGGGTCCACTTCTATTCCTTCTCTTTATTAATGACGTGAGTTCGTTTATCTCTAACTCGAACATTCTTCTCTATGCCGATGATGCGAAAATCTTTAAGATTATCTCCAGCAGCAATGATTGTCTATTATTGCAAAGTGATATCTTGCGTTTTCATGACTGGTGCTTACTTAACAATTTACATCTCAACATTAATAAGTGCACTGCTGTTTCGTATTCTAAGAAGAGAATATCAATGAATTTTGACTATGTTGTAGATGGATGCTCTTTACTTCGTTCTGACAAAGTACTTGATTTGGGCGTACTATTCAACTGTAATTTTACCTTTGATGATCACGTGAATCACATTGCTGGTAAAGCGAACGCTATCCTCGGTTTTGTTAGGAGACAATCGAAAGAATTCAATGATTTCTTTACAACGAAAATGTTGTATTGTGCATTTGTCCGGTCTATCCTAGAATATGCTAGTCCTATCTGGTCACCATTTTATTCCATTCACATAGATAGGATCGACGCAGTTCAGCGTCGGTTCTTAAGGTTTGTCCTTCAGGGCCTTCCCTGGTCCGATCCACTCAGGTTACCGCCATATGTTGATCGTTTAAATCTGCTGTCTATGGATTCCCTTGAGAAACGGCGTATACATGCCAGAGTTGTTTTTGGTTTTAAAGTAATTACAGGTATAATTGACTCTGACAAATTGTTGTCTATGATTAATTTCAATGTTCCATATCGCCCCTTACGAAATTATGAGCTTTGTAGAATTCCGCAGCATCGCACAAACTACGGGTTTTATGAACCAGTTTCATTCATGTTAAGAGATTTCAATAACTTCTTCTCGCAATTGGATTTTCACATAAGTGCCCCACAAGTAAAAAGACAGCTTTCTTGATGTTCATAATGTTTGATTTTGTATAAAGTTTAAATTTCTGTGTACCTAATTCTGTTTAATTGTTATTAATTAATTATATTATTAATTTATATTATTATAACTGTTGTTAAATGTAGTAATCAATTTTTTGATGAATAAATTATTATTATTATTATTAACAATATACAATAACAAATGTCGTTTATACATTCATTAATGAATCAAAATAAAAATCATTAACGACACATTAATGATTCATTGATAACGATTATATGATGGTATTTTGCAAGCGTTTTACAATTCATTAATAAATTGTCAAAAGTAATTAATTTACGAATGTCCATTTAGTCCGCTTGATGAATCTTTAATGACTCATTAACGATCAAATCGCTCGTTAATATAATTCATTAACGATCTTTTAACGAATTAATTTATTTGCTGGCTATACTCGTTTTTTGTAAGTATTTTACAATCCATTAATGGAATATTAAAAGTAATTCATTAATGAATGTCCATTTATTCTGCTTGATGAATCATTAATGTATCGTTAACAACGCTCGTTAACGATCAAATCGCTCATTAATATGATTCATTAATGATTCTTTAGCGAACCATTTTGTTTGCTGGGAATGAATGAGTCGCAGCATAGCTTGAAGATGCAAAACAAAATATCGCTAAATAAGCTCTTGACAATAAGGGTAAGAACATGCCGAAGATACATCGCTGCGTTGGTGGTATGCACACGAAAGTTCGGAATTTATTTTTGGCTTCATCACTTCATGAATACGACGTTATATAGTTTTAACAGAAACCTGGCTTAATGATAGTTTTCAGTCAACAGAGCTTTTTGACTCTTACTACTCTTTATCGATGTGACCGATCACCATCTACTGGTATGGACCGTGCTGGCGGTATACTAGTTGCAGTCCGCTCTACATTTCGAAGTAAGCAAATTGATTTTGCCTGAACTTAGACATCGTAGATCGAACTTTGTATTTCGGTGGAGTTTTCCTCTACATCCAAAATAACATTTTTGGTTAGCTACATTCCGCCTAAGAGCCATTTGGAGCTTTATTGTCAGCAGCTGATCAACATAGAGGATATCGTTAATAACCTGCATCAGTACGAAATCCCAATAGTGATGGGAGATTTCAACCTAGACAATGTAACAGGCTTCCGTGGCGTAGTGGGCAGCGTGCTTGCTTTTCAGTCAATAGTTCGAGGGTTCGATTCCCACTCCACACGGGATTTTTTAAGCACGAATTTTTCAGTTGTTACTGGCGATGAAAAATTATTCGAAATAAAATGGGCAAACGGTATAAAAGTGAAACAGTTCCACTTCAAGAAGAAGAAGGCCTAGATACTCAGTAGATGGTTTCTGTGCATTCTATCATTCAGTCCCCCCCCATAACATCTGCAAATATTTGTCAATAGCGCCAGTACAACTGAAAAATATACCAGCTTCTCCACTAGTTACAGTTGTTCTCACTCCTCTTTCCCTACCTTCCTAATCCCATTCCTTCCCTTCATGAGTGTGTTTGTGCATTGCACATAAAGGCCGAAATTGCCTATAACACAGGTCAGTCTGTAAAAAAAAAAAAAAAAAACATGGACGATTTTTGAAGAAGAGAAATAACTCATCGCTTTCATCGTTCGAACGGAAGTCAAGTATGCAGTAATCGATCTGCTCTACTCTTTTGGATTGTTTCAAATTAATCATTTTAAACATAGTCTTGGACGAATTTTGGATCTAATCTTCGTAAATAATGAGTTTAAGTATAACACTTTTTTAGTAGATTTTCCGCTCTCCGATTTTTGGGTGGGTTATTAACTTGGTAAGTGAGCTCCATTATCCAAATTTTGGGGAGTGTGGGGTGGAAGGTGGAGGCGGGGGGATGGAAAAAGTCGAAATATACACTTGCTAATATCTTCACCACGAATGCAGATAAAAAAATGAAAATCAGCACACGTATAGAGAGAGCTGTGGGACATATTCCAAAAATAATTTAATTTTTTTATCCATTGGCGTTCGTAAAGGAGAGGCTAAAAACAAATTGTCGGCCGAATCTTTTTTTGAAATGGTTATATCTTCGAAACTACTCACCATAAAAAATTCATATTTTGGGACAATTAAGATGGCGTATAGATCCACCAGAAACAGCTTAGAAATAGGCTTATTATTGTAAGGGGAAGGGTCGGGAGGGGTGCAAGGAAAAACACTTAAGAATTAATATCTCAACTATCTCTTAAGCTATGTAATTGAAATTTGAAACATATACTAAGCTAGCGAAATACAAAAAAAAAATAAAATTTGGTCATAATAGTAGTGGGGTGAAATGGGGAGCATTTGAAAAATGGTGCACTTTTCAAAATTAGAAATCATTATATCTCAAAATTGAGTACAGATATCGAATTGAAAATTCGTCAGATTATAGAACTACATAATTTATAATTTTGATAAAAATTTTAAGTTAGGGGGTGTAAAGGGAGGGAGGTGGTAAGCAAAAATGTCGAAAATTTTGAGTGAATTTTTTAGGACTCTGCTCAAAGATAGAAACTTTAAATTTTGCATGTGAATACATCTATTTGATATACATAGAAAAATAATAATAATTTGATCCACAATTGTTATGAACCGACCACCCCGGTCTAATGGGCACAAGCTGTTTCATGTGCAACGAAAAAAACACGAAAACTGAAAATTTTTGGATGTAATTTTAGGGTAGAAACTTGAAAATTTGGGAAATACATTTAAAAAAAATCCCTAAGAGTATAAAATATTAACTGGTCGAATACCTTCAAAACTTCTACCCCCTCCCATACAAACTTATTTTTTCGACCATTTTTAAGAAATTAATTATCACCTAACTATTAAAAGCTATCCATTTGAAATTTTGCATAAGAACTTATAAAAATATTTGCAAAGAAATTATTTGAAAAGTTTCAAAATCACACTTGCCCTTCTACTCCCTCCCATACAAAAGTATGATTTCGACCAATTTCATTAAATCAACTAATAACCAACAAATTAAAAGCTAAGAAATTGAAATTTTGTACGAGCAGCTTACAAGAGAAAAAAATAAAACTGCGTCACAAATTTTGCAATTCCCCTACCTCTTCTACCCCCTCCCGTACAAAATTATTTTTTCGAGCATTTTTAAGAAATCAGTTATCAGCTAACTCTTAAAAGCTATCAATTTCAAATTTTGCCTAAAAACTTATAAAAATAATTGAAATGAAATTCCTTTAAAAGTTTTGAAATCGCTTTTGCCGTTCTACCCCCTCCCATACAAAAGTATCATTTCTACCCATTTCATTGAATCAACTAATAATCATCAAATTAAAAGCTACGAACTTGAAATTTTGTACAAGCACACTACAAGAGAAAGGAAATAAAATTGCGTCACAAATTTTACGATTCCCCTACCTCCTCTACTCCTTCCCATACAAATGTTTGGTTTCGTGAATGTAAAATGCACCGAATCCTATGAAAATTCTATGCAACTTCGTCTATGAAACACATTCTATGCAGAGGATATTGGACGCGATTCAAGCAATTAATTAAAAAGCTATTAACATCCACCCACCCTTACCCCTCCTCCTCCCCTCATAAAAACCCAAACTTGCAGAAATGAATGAAATATTGTTAAATTGACAACAGCCCTGCCCAAGAACTCCCTTTCACTTAGCCTTCCCTAACCACTCTAACCTGCATATTGACTTTCCACACATCCGCAACTTGTCCCAAGAATAATAAAGTTTCGCCCGACTTGTTGGCAGCTTATTTTTTTTCTATTGACTGGAATTCTATGTTTTCAAACTTAAATTTATCTTGTGCTTATTCAACTTTCATGCATTTAAATTATCTGTGCCTTCGCGTAAAGAAAAGTCGTGCCCTAAACTTCCAACAAGAAATTGAGCAACCTAAAAAACGTAAAAAATAAAGCTTTTAAGCGTTTTAGAAAAACTGAGTCTTTGTACGACCGGAACAAATTCCTTCATCTCAGGAAGGAGTTTGATTGGCTTAATCGCTTTCTTTACAGACAATATATCGACTTAGTTGAATCTAAGATTAAACGTAATAGTAAATCCTTTTGGGTCTTCTTTAACTCTAAACGTAATTCCTCATTACTGCCTAATTCAAATGATTTTCTAGGAGAGGTATCGAACTCTCCTGAAGAGTCCTGTGAATTGTTCTTATCGTTTTTCAAGTCTGTTTACAACTCAACCTCAACAGTCGATTCAAATTTTTCAGGAAGGTTCGACGGTTTGGTCCCCATTGTTGATC
Source organism: Chorisops tibialis (assembly GCA_963669355.1). Classification (NCBI taxonomy): domain Eukaryota; kingdom Metazoa; phylum Arthropoda; class Insecta; order Diptera; family Stratiomyidae; genus Chorisops; species Chorisops tibialis. Next base: position 9,732,677 of record OY770262.1, on the reverse strand, counting down.
TTGGCAGTTTAACTCTTACTGAAGATGATGTACTAAGCTAGGGTGTAGCCTAGTAGGTAGCGTGTTGGTCTTGTAATGCGAAGGTCGTGGGTTCAAATCCCGGTCGGCGCAATATATAATTCCAGCACATGCCTGCTTGGATATGCCTTGGTCACCTCAGTCTACGAAAATGAAAAATTCGTAGATAGAGGGTTGTGCGAAGGTCTAACAACCCTTCCACAATAAATAATGAAAAAATGTTAAGGAACCTGAAGATCAGGAGGCCAAGGTCCGATTTGGGCTGTAGCGCCATTGTAGAAGTAGAAGATGATGTACTAGTTTCTCTATGCAATTTAGATATTCAAAAGGAATCTGGTTATGATCAAATTCCGGCTATGTTCTTAAAAGGTTGCGCATCTTCGCTTTATGAAGTGTTAACTATTATTTTCAACAAGTCGCTGGAGTTCAGTTCATTTTTGGATACTTAAAAACTGTCTTTCATAACTCCAACATTTATGTCTTGTCGCAGACATATGGTTGAAAATTATAGATCAATATCCAAACTATCCTCCATCCCTAAGTTATTTGAAAGCATAGTTAAGAAAAAGCTATTTTGTCATATTAAAGAAGTTATTTCAAACGGCCAGCATGGTTTTGTTTGCGGTCGTTCTACGTCTACAAATCTAACGACTTTCTCTAAATATTGTATAGATACAATGGAACAATTCTTTCAAGTTGACGTTTTCTATTCAGATTTCAAAAAGGCATTTGATCGGGTTCATCATGGTCTTTTGATTGAGAAATTGAAGGACCCTAGTGCCATCATTCTAATCTGTTGAACTGGTTTTCATCTTACGTGATGAATAGAAGACAAGTTGTGCGAATAAATGAAATTTCTTCATCGTATTTTGATGATAAATCTGGCGTTCCTCACGGAAGCCATCTAGGACCTTTACTTTTTGTTTTATTTGTAAACGACATTCCGTCAATGTTTAAATCTTCTAGCTCTCTTTTGTACGCTGACGATGTTAAACTCTTTTCTAAGATTTCAAGCTTGGATGATTGTCTTGAACTTCAGGCTGATATTGCTGAGCTCTATAATTGGTTTGACGTTAACTTGTTAGAACTTAATTTCGATAAATGCAAAATGTTTTCTGCCTACAGAAAATCTTTTCCCATTTTATTTGACTACAACTTAAATAACAGGTCTCTTCAGAGATCCTCGGAGGTAAAGGATCTTGGCGTGCTGATCGACTCTAATTTTAACTTTAATTCTCATATCGACGAAATAATCTGCAAAGCCACTTCAAATCTGGGGTTTATAAGACGTAATGCTGAAGATTTCATTTACCCATACACTGTCAAAGCACTCTTTGTTTCTGTTGTGAGACCTATTTTGGAATATTGCTGTGTGGTTTGGGATCCTGTATATCAGATTCATGTGTTGCGAATTGAGTGAATTCAACGTAATTTCTCTAGATATGCTCTTTGTAAGTTTAACTGGCTGACATTCCCACGTATGAAACCAAATGCCAATTAATTGGATTCCAATCTTTGGCTCATCGAAGAAAGTTATTATGCGTGATGTTTATAAAGGATGTTATCTCCTATCGCATTAAAAGCCCTGAATTGCTCAGTTATCTCCCAATTTTCGCTTAAGAAAGGCCATTGAGGCAGAGAACGATTTTTCATCCCATCGAGCACCTCACAAATTATGGACTTAATGAACCTATTTCTAGATGCATCTCCTACTTTAATATGATATGCGACAAAATAGATCTTACTGATAGTCGACCGTAGTTCAAAGCCAAAATTGTAGCAAATTTATATTTTTTTTTATGTAATTACTTTTATTTTTTTATTACTGCTTTACTTAATGTTTCTTATTGTTTTGGTTTTTTAATTTTTAATGTGTACAGATTTTTTATTATAATTCTTTAGTCTGTTGAGATATCCTCTATAGATGAATAAATAAATAAATAACAGGCTAGCGCTGGTAAACCAGCGTCGTATGACCCGTGCGCTAGGAAGGTTTTTCAGAAGGGCGAAGTATCAATAAAACGATCCTTTCGACAAATAACCTGATGCTGTTAATCCTGACGTTGAAATTGTTTTTGCGGACGATTTAAATTTTCACAACATAGGAACGTCGTAATACTGTAATTTAGGCTCACCTACCGGCTGCAATAATCTACCCGATATTGTAGGCCATCGCTAATTTTTTTTGTCCTTTTCTTACAGAGAAAGAAAACAGAGAAAAGTCGCTTGGTTTTTCAAAAGAACGATTCGAATTTGGGCTTCATCTCCAATTACTGCGATATTGTCTGTGAAATTATTATCAACACTGTTCATTCCTTTCAATTTGAAACGAATCAAGCAATCTAAGGACTTTTAGCTCACCAAAAACTATTCACAAAAAACTTTCTCTTATCGAATTCAGGGCACAGTCCATCCAAGAAATTACCAAAAGTTGACGCAGAAAATTCCTGAGGATCCTTTAGGATCTTTCTGTTAATTCGCCAAAGCATATTCAGCAATAATTTCATTTCGTCCTCTACACCTACTTTTTATACTCTATATGAAATCTGAGGGTATCGTAAGTTTACCAAAAAGTTTGTAACACTAAGAAATAAGGCTCGGAGAAAAAAATGAATGATACAGGAGTTCATATAATCACTCAAAAATCTCAAAACCGAATGTCCGTCCGTCCGTGTCCTCTTTAGCTTGAGAACGCGTTGAGCTAAAAAATCCAAATTTTGTGCACGTCATTTTTGATAAAAAAGTAAGGTCAAGTTCGTGAACGGACCAAATCGTTCCACTCCTTCAACCCCCATACAAAATGACACAATTTCTCAATTCGAAAATAAACGGATTTGTTCGAAAAGCATAAAAGTTCTTGATCTGAAATTTGAAATATATTACTTTCATGATAAATTCAATCTGCTGCATATAAATTATTTTTTCTTCCACCACCTCCCATACAAACTGCAATTTTTCATGAAATATTTTAAATTAATTTACTCAGTACGTATAAAATTTTTCGAGCTGAAATTATGCACTAAATATTTATTTAGAATTATTAGGAAGACAAAAAAAATTAGATGATTAGCTTCACTCATTTTACCCCCTCCCATACAATCTGGCACAATTTCACAACTTTACAAAAAGTCGGTTTCCCTCAAAAGTATGAATGCTACTGATCTGCAATTTAAAACATGTTAAAAGCATGATTTTTGTAGTTAAGTAACTCGCCCCTCCTTTTACCACCTCCCATACAAACTGCACAATTTCACTAAATACAACACACTAATTTTCTCAGTACCTATTAAATTTTTGAATCCTAAATTTTGTATAAAATATTTTGATAACAACGCTAGTGTAATATGGAAAAATTAGTTCAATATCGTCACCACCTCTACCACTTCCCCTATAAAATTTAAAACTTTCATTTTCGTTGATTGATGCCACTAAGGTATACCCAAGCGGGCAGTTTGCTGAAATTATGCGTCGACCGGGATTTGAACTCATGACTTTCCCACATAAATCCCTTCGTTTGTTTGGTCATCAATGTATCGACCACGACTGCGACCTGGACCATGAGCATCTCCGGCATGTTCTTACCCATTAAGCACGGATTGCACGAAGCTGGTTACCAGCTGCTAGCCGCTGGTAGCTTAGTAGCGCTACCAACATGCTACCCACTAGGCTATACCCAGGCTTTCGTGCTATCTAAATCTATGGAAACTGTTCGTAACAAAATCATGCAATACTTGGAGAGTAAGCAATTTTTCGATTGCGGCCAATACGGTTTTCGTTGAGATCCACAGATGACCTGGAATACAAGTATACACAAATTTGGTGGAGGCAAGCAGATGCAGTTTTTTGACAGAGTTTAACATGAATCCCTACTATCGAATCTTGATACTTCTTTTTGCACTATGAATTGAAAACTTCCTTTCGCAGGGCACTGTATAAGTAGTATTGAGTGCCGTTTCTTTTACCGCCTTCGCCATGAATTCCGGCGACCCTCAAGGTTTAGTTTTATCACAAACCCTGATTTTATTTCTTACAAACGACCTTCTATTTTTGATTCCCATTACCATTCGCAGTTTTGCAGATGATAGCTCACTTGGAAACACTTACAGCTTCGACTCAATTACTGAGACTAATCAGTCTTGAGCTAAGGTGTAGCCTAGTGGGTAGCGTGTTGGTCTACAATGTGAAGGTCGTGAATTCAAATCTCGATCGACGTATAGTTCCAGCACGCTAACAATTTGGGTATGCCTTGGTCACTTCAATCTACGAAAACTCGTAGATAGAGGTCTAGCAACCCTTCCAGAATAAGTAATGAAAATGTTAAGGAACTTGAAAGCCAGGAGGCCCAGTTTAAGCAGTGCTGTAAGAAAAAAAAGGTCTTGAATAAACTTCAATCTTACGTGCAGTTGGGAGCCAGTTTTATCTTCGCAATCTTTTGAGAAACAATCGAAAATTTCAACACCAAATAATTTTTCTTCCTTAAAAATAATATCCCATTCTGGATATGAGTTATAAAAAAAATTCTTATCGAAATTTCTGAGATTCTTTCCCTCCTTAACAAGGAATTCATGGAAAAAAAACTCTATTCAACTTTCCGTGCGTAAAGAATTGGAACAATCCGTTGCGAATTACGCGTAATATAAAAATGATCAAACTATGAGAACAGCTCATTATCATTGGCAAATTTCCATTTAGCCCACACACTCACTCACTAGACCTACAGTACGATTAATTGCTGGGAACTTAAGCGCGGACATGCTCATGAATTGGGTCTTTTTAGACAATTTTTCATAACAATGCCAAAAATCGAGACCCACTCCTGCGCCCAATTTAAATCTTTAATTGCGTTACCTAATCCAAATCTGGCCGTTAAGTATCTGAGAATAAAAATTTCTATGAATGGAAATTTCGGCACCTTTTGTATTTCCGAATCGCTTGACCGATGGTCGAAACTATTTAGACAGCTTCTAGACACGTTCAAAACATTTTTGAATAGCAAAAAAAAAAAATTTTTTCTTTATTTTTTATGATCGACGATAGAGATAAAGTCACAGACTACTCAGTACGGACAAAAGGTGAATATATCACTCAATTCAATTCTTTTTTAAATGAGGTTAATTGGAAATATTCCGATGTAAAAAAAAAAAAACAAGCTTCTACTTGACCTTAGATTCGATACAGAGGTAGATACTTAAAATGATTCGAAGTTGCACAGTATCGCTATAGATTGAATCTTTCGAATTCAAATTCAAAGCACAGCAGGTGTAATTGGATTACAAAAAGAAGAACAACAACAAAACAGCCCGAAACGCACCACCACAGCTAGCACTCAATCACACGAGCTGAGTTCTTTAGGTTCGATCGGGTAGCCTCCGACCTGGATCTATCTATCAACGCTTTCACCTCATCAATCCGGCTAGGGATCAACAATCAATTAACAACATCATTAAGACGTTGAACATCAAACCGCTAGAACGACCACCCAGCGCCAACTTTATGGTTGTAGCGACTCCTACGTTCCTTGCGAAGAGAAAACACGTTGCAGGCGGAATGAGAATGACTGACGGGATCATAGTATTGTATATGCAATCCTTTAAGATATGCCGTATCGACGACGACGGTGGTGATCTTTTATGGTTGGGTAATGGCAATAAGTCATGAAGTGATTTACAAAGATCGCATATTTCACTTGGTGCACTACCTGTAGGCACACGGCATGTTCGTCAGACCCAAGAGCCAAATGAAGAATGCATCGCAGTCGTATGGTAAAGAAGGGGTGGTCTTCTTTCTAGCCGCATGCAAATCTTCAAGATACTCGCTGTATCTATCCGGCTGCTATTATACTCTGCCCACAAGATTTCGTGTCGCACCGCAGAGGTTACTCTAACTATCAAAAGGCGCATTGCATTGACTTTTAGGCCGCAATATTTTCGAGGAGGAGGTGTTATTTCTGCACCGATCGCCGACGTTCGATTTCGATCTATCGCCCCAGCCAAACATCATATCTGTAAGAAGAGAGAAAAAGATCAAAAAAGATCGTGTGGCATAGCTAACAGAGTCGTAAATCTGCAGTTTGTAAATCAATCAAAACATAATAAAGTTGGTCAACTTCTGTTAATTTCCATGCTGCGTACGATTTATATAGATACATCAAAAGATTATGACCGATACGGATTGTAATAAATGGGACTTAAAGCACGACCACTTTGCACCTGAAAAACGGCGCTATTATTGGCTATGAACGTATCATATGCTTCACGAAACTTCTCACTGTCCTGTATGGATTATTTCGTGCTTAGGACTTCTTTTCGAAAGGAATGGTCCAAATGAAAAAGTTCCACTTCTGAAGTTTATTATACTCAATTTCTGTCTGTTTGGGGATGAGTACATGAAACGTTTAAAAAAAAAAACGAAAAATGTAAGCCGAGATTTTCAAAAAAGGCTGCTATATTCACCGGTGTTTGAATTATTAGTGAACAAAAATGAACAATTTATTTAACATTAAAATAGAACACACTCCAGATATATTCAGGACTAGCGATCGCCCGCGACTTTGTCCGCGTACGAATTTTTGAAGACAATGGTTTGTATTTTGTTGGGATTAGAACCATAAATTATTAAGAATGAAACCACGATACTCGCATTTGTATGAGATCTTATACGTACTGAAGAGCGTTAAGGACATGTGAATAGTTATCTTCTTCTTCAATGGCGCTACAGCCCAAATCGGGCCTTGGCCTCCTGACCTTCAGGTTCCTTAACATTTTCATTATTTATTGCAGAAGAGTGGTTAGCTCTTCGCACAACCCTCTATCTACGAATTTTTCATTTTCGTAGATTGAGGTAACCAAGGTATATTCAAGCAGGTAGTGTGCTAGACTTATGCGTCGACCGGGATTTGAGCTCACGACCTTCGCATTGTAAGCCAAACACGCTACCAACTAGACTACACCCTAGCTGTGAATGTGAATAGTTATAGCTTGTGTTAATTTAAAAAATCCCAAATAAAATAACATTAAGCTTAAAACCATATCAGGACTACGATTGTGTGTGAAGCCCAATCATACGATACTATATGTAGATGAAATTGAAATTTTTGTGATGTTAAGAAATTTTATTTGGGGAGTGGTAGAAGGAGTGACAGTACTGAACTAATTTGTTTCACATCATGCTAGAGTAGCTATAAAAATATTTTGTAGCAAATTTAAGCTTAAAAAATTGAATAGGTACTGAGAAACTTAGTGCATTGGGTTTAATGAAATTGCGCAATTTGTATGGGAGGTGGTAGAAGGAGTCGGGGGTTTTTAGTAATTTTTCGAGAATCAACTATAATCATAATGAAATTAATAAACATATTTTAAATTTTCGATCAGTAACGTTCACACTTTTCAAGAAAATCGAATTTTTGAAGTTGTGAAATTGTTTCACATTACATGGGAGGGGGTGGAAGGAGTGAAGGTAATCGGTTAATTTTTCCCGATATATAATAATAATGCTAATTAAGGATTTGATACAAAATTTTAGCTCGATGGCAGTTATACGTACTAAGTAAATTGGTGTATAGTATTTAATGAAAAAGTGTAGTTTGTATGGGAGGTGGGAGAAGAAGTAGGGGGATTCAAGTAATTTGTATACTGAAAGATTGCATTTGTAATAGAAATAATATATTCAAAACTTCAAATTAATAGCTCTTATAGTTCCCAAGAAAATTTGATAACATATATTTGAAAATGTGTCATTTTGTATGGGAGGGGATAGAAGGGGTGAGGTGAGGGAAATAAAACCAAAAGAAGATGAAATGCCATCTAATACAACTCGCATAAAGCGCTTAAAAATTAAATTCTTAATCCACTGGACAAGGGAAGTGCTAAAGCCGATAGCTTTTTTCCTTTTTTACAGAATGATCTGTGTTATAGGCAATTTCAGCATTTATGTGCAATGCACAAACACAGTCGTGCAGGAAAGGAATGGGATTGGAGGTAGGGGAAGGGGAGTGAGAACGACTGTAACTAGTGAGAAAGCTGGTGTATTTTCCAGTTGTACTGGCTCCTACTGACAAATATTTGCAGATTTATGAGGGACTGAATAATAGAAAGCGAACAGAAACCATCTACTGAGTAGTGAGATATCTCGAAGTGGAACTGTTTCACTTTCACACCGTTTGGCCATTTTATTTCGAATAAATTTTCATCACCAGTAGCAACTGAAAATTTGTACTTAAAAAATCCCCTGTCTAGTGTGGGAATCGAACACACGACCTATTGACTGTGAAGCAAGCATGCTGCCCACTTCGCCACGGAAGCCTCAGCTGTTAGCTTACATAAAAGGGAATCATGCCAAACTCAGTCAAAATCCTTCGCCATGTCTAAGGCAAGGATTTGACCTTCCATGTTCATGGATACAGGAATTCCAATGTTCGGTCAGGTAAACTAATAGGTTCCCCGTAGATCTTTCCGATCGAAATCCGTATTGGCGATCGTCGATGAGGTGATGGTCTTCTCTCAATCGAGCAGCAGTTAGAGGGGTTCGCTTTGCTTCCTTTCGTGGAGATTGGCTGAAAGTCCGTAGCTTTCCACATTTATGGAAAGCACCCAAAAGAATAGGCTAGATGAAAGAACATTTTTAAAGGGTCTAAGTACCAAGTACCAGATTGACTTCACGCCGGCTTCCCATAAACTTCCAAAATGTGACAATCGTGGGGAATTAAATGCAATTCTATTCCTTCGGTGGCTAGAAGCAGTATTCATTCCTTTCCAACTTGATTTCGAAAGTACTCCATGTCTTGTTGAAGTTTCATATTTGCTTCAACTCCAAAATGCGGCAGCAAAGTTTGAGATGAAGCGTCGAAGTGGCGTAAGAATAGTGAGATCACTCACAATCTCAATATGTATTAGAACAGCAAACAAAGATTGCAATGTATGCCTTGAAGATTTTACGGCGGAACCCCTTTGAGACTCGCAGCGGAATTGGACCTGCATAATCAACACCGACTTTGGTGTAATTTCAAAGCATAAAGTGTGCAAACTTCTCATTAGTTGTATTTGCACTAACCCCGAAGGCGAAAACATTTCATGCACGCTTTGATGACACTGCGGAGTCTCGTGACCCAAAATTGCTAGCGAATGGTTTCCAGTATAAGGGTTATGGCCCCGTGCATGGTATCTCGACGCATTTGAAGGACATCCAATTTACTCATGCGACTAAAATGCGACAAAACATGCGATGCTTTTCGTCATATGGCAAATTTCCTAAGTAGTCCTCCCACTTGCAAACGTCCATTTCCGTCCAAGAAGGGGTTCGTACTACTTTCAAGTTCAATGGTGTTTTTCAAAGGTTTCATTTCTGGAGCAAACCCAATGAGTATAGGTTAGGTTAAGTTCATGGAGTGGTTGGACATCAATGTACGTAAGCCACCAGTTACCGTAAGCACATCATAGCGTTCTTCTTCTTGGATCGCAGCAGTATAGGATTTGGATTGCTGACGGTGGAAACTGGCCAAAGAGTCTGTTGTGATTGCAGCCAGCTACGGACGGACCACCGCAGATGGCAACCCAATAGTAATTTTGCATCTATGCCTCTGGCCGCAAAGTCCGCTAGATTCTCCTTGGAACGGACTTAGTTCCAAATATGTCAGCCCACCTTGCATTTCCGCAACTCAGTTCGCATCAACAATTTTCCATTCGTTAGATCTTTTCCAGAGCCATGCCAAGACGAGTCTGTCTAAGAAGTTATCTTTCCGACGCCGGAAGTTGTTTGAGTTCTTTTGACCAATTGCAGGACAGCTCCTTAAAGCTCTGGTCGTGGCAAGGATACCGATTTCCCTGGAACCACTCGGGTTTTAGAATGCAATGAGTCGTACATTTATGACACCATCATCGCGAAAAGTATGGACTTTGGAGGCTTCGGTAAAACCCACTAACTTACTGTGGGTCGTGCTAATGGTTAGGATCCTTCGCGGAATGCAGAACTTTTGTAACGCGCAAAGTGTCTTCTTGCAAGTTTTCCAGGTTTCTTGCAACTCTGATGATAGTGAGTCACCTCAGGCTAAGTTTTTCAGCCAAAAGTCTTGACGGAGGATTGCTTAAAAAAAGCTGATGCAGCTGAACCAAGAGGGTCCAAGAGTCGACCGAGAGAACTTGTCTTTCGTTGGGGTGAGAGGTCTTCATCCGACAGTAGTTTCCACTTTAAACGCATCATGCCGGCGTCGGAATTCCAGACTATTCCCAAAGCCTTAATACTGTTTCTATCGTGAATAATAAAATGCCCTGCTGTGCATGTTTCAGCAACGGTAATGCATCTGAAATCCACCATTTCGTAAGATATCTTCTTTTTTTACAGAATCACTTGTTTATAAGGCAATTTCGGCGTTCAATGCACAAACACAGTCATGGAGGGAAGGAATGTGATTGGGAAGGTTGGGGAAGGGGTGAGAACGACCGCAACGAGTGATGAAGCTGATATATTTGTCTTATCGAAATCATCGAGCTCCATCCAAAGTGTCGGCACCGGTTATCACGTCATCCACGTGCATACTGGATTTTAATTGATGAGTTCCAAGTAAAGGTCGATCGATTTCATCGTTGGCCAGCTAAATAAAGACAAATCTTATTAATTTATAATAATGGTATGAAATGGTGAACTAAAAACAAATAAATATCTTTATATACAGTGGCTCAGAGCTTATTTCGTGCAGCTACAAATTCGAAATTTGTTACGCTGTTATTGGAAAACTATGACAAGATTTAAATGCGATGTTTTAAACAAATATTTATTGTTTAAGTTAGGAACTTCAAAAATAACACAATTGTTGTTTGTAATACTTAATTAACAAAAATTATAAAAATACTGCTTAATTCTATGTCACAGCTTATTCCATGCACTTAAGCTTAGGCCTTAATTTACAGAAAAAGGTTAAATTTTATACAAAATTCAGTATTTGGTATGGTATGCCTTTGCATTTATTGCATCTTTAAGTCTCTTTGGCATAGAATCCACAAGTTTTTGTGTAGTTTCTAGGGTAATTTTTGCCCACTCCTCCAAGATAGTTTTTTTCAATTGTTCCTTGTTGGAAATACTATGTTTCCGATTATTATTTTTCAAAATTGCCCATAAATTTTCGATTACATTTATATCTGGACTCTGTGCCGACGGGGATGTAACATGCGGGCAGTTCCAAATCAGCCAAGATTGCACAATACCAGACTCATGCTTAGGGTCGTTGTCTTGGTAGAAACGGAATATGTTTGGAATTTCAAGATTCGCAGCACTTTGGAGCAAATTTTTTTTTTCAAAATGTTGAAGTACATGGTTTTGTCCATGTTACCTTCAATGAACTCCAAATTTCCAATCCCGGCTGCCGACATACAGGCCCAAACCATTACGCTTCCGCCGCCATGCTTCACTGTAGATTTTAAATTTTCGTATTAGGTTTCCGCCATACGTATGCCATGCCAACAGAGCCAAAGATATTAAATTTAAACTCGTCTGAGAATATGACGCTGTTCCAGAAGTCCGAATTTTTGTTGGCGTGCTCTCTAGCAAAGGTAAGGCGACTCAGCTGGTTTTGTCTGCTTATGAATGGCTTTTTTCTAGCTACTCGACCATTGAAATTGTGGTCTCGGAGCACACGGCGGACAGTTTCTGCACTGCATGACTTACCTAGTCATTGCTGTATCTCCGCGACTAGTTTTGAAGCTGTTAAGTTTAGGTTCGCCTTGATTTTACGTACAATAAATCGTTCGTCAGACGAGTTGAAAATTTTGTTTAGCGCGCTTTTGCCCTTATCGTGAATACGATTTTCATGAACGAAGCGTTCAATGATACTCTGCACTGTGGTGGGACTCAAATTAACAAATTGAGCAATTTTCCGCTGGGAAAGCCCGTTCTTGAGATGACTTATCATTAATTCTCGCTGCTCAATAGTCGTGCGACGACCCATTTTTTCAAAAAGCACTTCTTGTCCTTTACACGTAAAATATCACACTAAATATTGACTACAGCTAGTTGCCAATTCTTCAAAAAAAGTAAAAAAAAAAAAAGTCCCGTTCTACAGCGCGACACGATCGGACAGAAGTGGAGACAAGTATCTGCATGAAACAAGCTGTGGCCTGCATTTCTGCTGCACCATCGGTCTTTTCAGCCTTAAGAGTGTCAGAATTTATTTTTGTAAACTTTTTCTTATTTATTGTAATCAATAAGAATGTTTTTCTATATCTACATTCAAAATTTCATGATTTTCTAATTAGTTTTTAAAATACAGTGTCCTATAGTTTAAAATAGCACTGCACGAAATAAGCCACTGTATTTCCTTTTTTATCGTTACGCGGTCCACCGTTATAAAAAGAATACCGTTCATTAGAACCGAAAAGCACCTCCATAAGAATCAATCTCCATAATTTTTGACAACAAATCCAAAAGTCACATGTACACAAGGCGTTTTCTAGCTCCTACATTTGAAGTTTTTTTTTCCCATCCCGTTTATACGCAAGTCACAGCAGCGAGCACCTCTTCAAGTTTAGTAACAGTAAACGTAAGGAGAAAAAAAAAAGATATAAGAAGCAGTCTCATGTCAAAAATGACGAAAAAAGAACAATAACGCTCGAAGAAAGTTATTTTGGGCTTGAGTCAAAATCGTTGACCAGAAAAAAAACCCCGAACAATGATATGGCAGAAAAAAAAACCCGAACAACAAAATTCAATATAAATAGTTAGGTTATGTGTGGTGGTGTTCGCGCGATAGACCTTACATAGCTAGAAAGCCTCTTGACATCCCTTCTCGACGCATCACTCGAGTCATCTCTCGAGACTTGTTGACACCAAAACAAAACAACTTCATAGCGCGTTTCAATTTTTTTTTTGTTTTTTTGACGCTGCCTATATTTGACGCTATAAAATTAAAACGCCATGGTTCGATTTATACGTTAGAAATGCGTCGGGGAGCATATTGTAATAATCAAATTATAAAGAAGCGAATAAAAGCAATCAAAACAAACAGGTGATCAGCCGGCCTTTAAAACGGCGGCATAACAACAAAGAGAGTCCGAGAAGATATGGTGACGAATCGTGGGACAGACACTAGAAAGTTACCGTATGACTGTTTATGAAATGTCATCTAATAGGGATTTACCAAAAACTGAGAGATGACACATGCCGTACAGCCGAACATGACAGTTCTCTTCAAGCATTCGTCATGAAAGTGCTGCACAGGTTCGAAAACCAAAAGGAATTAACATGTAGGAGGCCACTGAAGAAGGCTCCAAAACATAGGCTTGCTTGTTGGATCGTAGATCAAGGCAAAGAAAAAAAAAATGGGTACGAGTAAACATCAAAACCACTTGAGCAAGAAGTTGTAACATTTGATAGGCCCTGTGATTGGTTCTTAAGCGGTTATGAATTTTTTGTTTTTTTTTTTTCTTCGTTTACTTTTCGATCGAAATGTGTTGTAAGACTGTTGTTTTTCTTCAAGTCAATAACATGGCTTGGTAAATTCTAAAATCTAGTGTGAAACTAATCAATAAACTTTTTTTGGAGAGATTTAAGGGATAATAAAGTACCTGTTGAGTTCAGTTATGACACTGAATTATTTTTAGGCTTCGCACAAAATTTTGACTTGAATAAGCATTTTGAAATGCGCTCGGGATCTACGGATTTCAAAACTAGGTCGCTTTTTAATTTACTACCGACAAACTTTTGTATTCGCATTTAAAAATCACTTAAAAACTTTTCGTGTACAATATGTCGCATATTTCTCGCTGTCGATCAGACAACTTATTGGCTTTCGATTTTCGACTGTCCCAGAAATGCTCGCACAAAGAAACAAACATTCTCGCTGCCAAAGGTACACCTACCTGGAGAAGTTTATGTTGCACCCAAAAAATCACTGGTAAAATTCAACACAACGTGGTCGCAAATTGATTGGGATGTCAGAATAAAGAAGCTCAATAGAAAGGAATAACTGTCAGACATTTTCTTATTTTATTACGAAAGTTCCTCCAAACGCGGATAAATCATGGCTGTGCAAAACCCTTGCGGAACAATTTTCAATAAAAGGCTGTACGTGCAAATGTTACCAACACGCCGACTTAGTGGGATTACGCTTACCAAACTTAAATTGCAGATGCCCGTGCAATTTGAATGACTCTTCTTGAACCTAAAATTGGATGTCTTCAAATAGAATAACATGGAAATCCGACACTGGAAGGCTAATGTAAAACATAGTAATTATGACAATATTAAAGAGAATAATAGTTAACAATATAAATAACAATAATAATAAAATTAACAATAAAAATGTAAATAAAAAACATGTATGTATATAGACCACTGCTGCAGTGATCGCCAGGTCTATTCTCATCCGTTTCCATTTTCCCAGATATCCGTAAATCAATATCCAAGATTTTCCATATTACAGGAACATAGCCGTATCTGACCGTAGTCCACGATGGGCGTAACGCTGGGCTATATTCCCGATCCAACGAACGAATAAGGAAGACGAAACATCAGAACATATTCTCTGTGACTGTAAACCAATCGTGAGCAAAAAACTCCAACGATTAATGATTATTGATTTGCTGACCATTCCTCTTTGAGGTATTCTAAGCTTTATCGCTAGCACGAGACTCGTGGGGAAACTCTAAAACTATTTACCGGAGGACATCACAATAAGCTCACCAGATGCTGCAATGATTGAGCCCACTCCTATGTGTGATCTAATAACGATATGATATTCTAAATGAATGTACAGCTTGCAATATTAAATCGGCTTTTCTACAACCTGCTTTAATCAAGCAGCAATCTCTTGACTTATTTTCCTTACTAAATTGACTGTAAAAAAAACTCTGATGTCCCACAAGGTTCTCAATTTTTTCCCACACTCTTTTCATTTGTCTTTTCAAAAGAACCACCATAGAGTTAAACACTTCGAATTTACGATAATTTATGAAACAAATTTGTCGATTATGTCTCTTTCTTTTGCAATAATCAAAACACATTTCTTAGTCTCGCAACTTCGAACAGAACTTTCTATTTATGTTTGATAATTGTCGTTTATTTATACCCCCCGTGTTGTATGCGAACAGAAAAAAAAACGGAAAATCTCCGCTTCTCCATTTTCCGAAAGCCCAGGATAAAGATCATCATCGCGTGGACAACTAATTTCTCCAGCAGCCTATCGCATAATATCGATCGGAATAGCGAGACCTTCTCGTTTTCTTTTTGCCAACTAACTTTGTAACTATGAATCTTCTTGTATATACCTGGAGGCTGCCGTTAACGAACTTCTATAGTGCTACAGGTGCACGATGGCCTGATGCACCAGCGGATCTTCCCATTTCATAAATCTTCGTTTTCGGGCTTTGTGAACTGTTCCAAACTGCACGAACCGAAAGAGACAGAGGAAGAGGAGACGAGCCATACTATACAGCTCTACTAAATATCTAACTTCTGCTCTGCAAATACACTTGACTCGCGCACTGAAAAATCTCAAGGTGCATCTTAGTTATAACTTACATAGGGGAAAAAACCAAATGGTCTTTTTCTTTTTGTTTTTGTTGTTTTAATTAATTCCGTTCTGTGCACGACCTCGACCTCTTCGGCCGTTTGTTATGGAAACATCTTAAAGAAGTTCGAAAGATGAGGCGCGCACATCTAACCAATTTTCAGTTCTCTTGTAGTTTAACGCTATCTTCCACGCCATCTGGATATTGGAAGTATACGCGTGCAACTGTGTAATGTAAATGCTCGTTGCAATCTTTGCACCCAGAAAACTATATGAACAAATACTCGCTAGGCTTTTCCTTGAGAGTGTTAATGATTTTCATTGCATCTTTGGATGAGTTTCGTGCACTCAAATGGCACTTATTGCTTATTGTAGTTAATCGTCTCGCCAGCGAAGAGGAAATAATAAAATAAAATGCGAAGGGGAAAAAAACTGCACGTTTCTATTGCGCCCGTTAGATTATGGGAAGTTTACAATGAACAAAATTTATAGTGGAGCGTGCGCTTTATGGGAATGTAAAATATTCGCACTAGCATTGCAAAAACCATAAATCTTTCGATTTCGTGAGCACATCATACCCCTCCGACTGTTTCAGACAGAAGCTTTGGCACTTCAGCTGCAATTGCATTCTACTCTCTAGTCTAGTCGTACTCCATCCTAATCTACTCTGTCCTGTTTGAAGATATTTGCTGGTCCAAATCTTCTAAACAATCGTCTTAATACGGAATCTTGAGGCACCCCAAAGCCCACTGCGAACTCATCGAAGCTCTATCCGTTAGCGCTTTGCCACATTTTTATACTCTAGATGAAATCTGAGAATATATTGTGTTTGCCTTACCGTTTATAACGCTAAGAAATAATGCTCGCACAGAGCCGCCAAGGGTACAGAAATATTTGTTGTCGCTCAAAAACCTCGATTCCGAGTGACCATCTGTCCGTCTGTGCGTCTGTGCGTCTGTCTACAGCATAACTCTCGAAAGCTTTTTGCTATAGTGCTAAGAATTTTTGTGTGTTATTTTTAGCAAAAAAGTAACTTTAAGTTCGTGAATGGGCTACATCCCCCCACTCCTTCTACCCCCTCCCATACAAATTTCATGAAATTTCGAAATATTAAGAAATTGATTTTTCTTTGAAACTATTTAAGCTATCAACTTGAAATTTAGGTCAAAGTATCACGATATAGATGTCATTAATATGACGGAATATTTGCCTGATCCCCTTACTCCTTCTACCACCTCCCATACAAATGGACAATTTTGAAAAATACATATTTTCGATTTTCATTGAAACTAGTAAAGCTGAAAAGACGAAATTTTGTCAGAATTAATTCTACTATAATTGCAATTTATTTTCAAAATAATTATCAACTTCACCTTACTCCTTCCACCCCCTAGCATACAAATTTCACGAAATTTTGAAATTTAAATTAAATTATTTTTCTTCGAAAATATTAAAGCTATTAACTTGACATTTTGTATAAAGTATAGAAATAGAAATATTAATAATGAAAAAAAAATTTGTTTTGATCCGTACACTCCTTCTACCCCCTCCCATACAAATGCATAATTTTTGTTAAATGTATTTTATCGATTTCCATTCAAACTAGAAAAAGTACAAACTTAAAATTTTTCCAGAATTTGTTTCTTAATAAGTGAAATAAGTGTTAGAAAAAATTATCAGCTCCGCTTCACTCCTTCTACCACCTCACATACAAATATCTGTTTTATAAATTCAAGAAGATTTCTCCTTCAAGTATATGAGAGCTATCGACTTTGAAATTGAATCAAAGCATGATGATAAGGATGATTATAAGCAGTTTCAAAATCATCTTAAACGCTCCACTTCCTCTGCCACCTCCCATACAAGTGCCCCAATTTCAGGAAATCTATGAACAATTTCTTTAAAAATAATGAAAACTAAAAACTTGAAATTTAGCAAAAAACATTTTACATGGCATATTCGGTGTCATATACGAAAAATACAAACCTCCCCCCTATATCTACCACCTCCCATGCAAAAGTCTCTATTCACTATTCGAAAGAATTTGAGATGACCTATTTTCCGGTATATTAAAGTTATTTCCATCTCATCTAGAGTATCATATGATTGGGCTTTAAGCCCAATCATAATTCTGTTATGTTTTAATGAAGTTTTAAATCGATTTGAGCAAAAGGAAAGGTAATCCGATTTCAAGCAGTTTACAAAGGAGACCCTCGTTCCAAACCGAGTCAAAAACCGTTTTACTCTTTAATCTCCTTATGACCAGCTTGATGAGGACATGGTCTATGGAATGCGAATCCAAATTGCTCTTCAGGAATGATATTCATCTCCGAGCAGGATTCATCCAAGGCTTGTGCTATGAATTTTTCAAAGAGCTGGACAATAATGAAATCGTTCTGAAATCGGCCACTTCTTTAGACCTCTTAGTCCTTTTCTTAATACGAACAAGTCTGGCTGTTTTCCAACTAGGAGCTGTGTTTATCTTACAGATGCAGCAGTTGGAAACTACCATTAGAAACTCTATCGCTCTTAGTGGTAAATTTTTAAGGAAGTGATTTGTAATCCTATCTGGGCTGGAGGACATCCCCGAGATTCCACGAAACGCTCCTTTAAAGTGCTCTTGGCAATCTCCCGGAGACGTGCACTGGGCGTCCTCAAACCTTCTAATTCTTTTCAATACAGTACTCTAATTTTCAGGATAAAAATCTGGAACATGACGGATGTACTGATTCTTATGGAAGTCGAAGAAGGCTTTCAGAATCTCTGCATTAGTGTTGTGGTAGTCACCGCCCATGATGACGCTAGCAATGTAGCTGTCTTGTTTTTTACTGCCAATTATCCTAAAGGTGCTAGGACTGGGCTTTGATCTCTAGGTCAAACTGTTTGGAAAGCTTTCTAATCAATTTTTGTAATCTTTTGCATTCATTGTTCCAGATACCTAAGTTAGCCTCAAGGCTCCTCTTGAAAAGGAAAAGGTTTCGCCATCTTTTCCAGATGATGAAGGTGTTACGAAATGGAGAGATAGGTTTCAAAATAGTAGGTAAGGCACCGGACCTTTAGAATTTTTATCGACTCCTTCTTCGATAATATCAGTGAAGATCGAGATTGGTCTATCGTTTCAATTTCCGGTATAAGGTAGACAACACTTCTCCACCAGATCGATCTTACATTACCTCTATAAGGTGCCTGAATAGGTCAGGCTGAAAAAGCTGAGTCCGCACTTCAGACTAATGACTTAGTGGTCGGAAAAGGAAGGGATCTCAGAGCATCCCTAGTCCGGGTGACAGGCATTCCAGTCCCCCCTCGCCAATAAGAACTCAACTATGTCTGCTACAATTTCATTGTTCAGTTCGTCAATATCTATAGCTGTGCAGGAATTTCGAGCTATATACCAGTATCTTCTACAATGGCGCTACAGCCCAAATCGGACCTTGACCTCCTGACATGCAGGTTCCTTAACATTTTTCATTACTTATCGTGGAAAGGCTGTTAGCCCTTCGCACAACCCTCTTTCTACGAATTTTTCATTTTCGTAGAATGAGGTGACCAAGGTATATCCAAGCAGGCAATGTGTTGGAATTATATATTGCGCCGACCGCGACTTGAACTCACGACCTTCGCATTACAAGACCAACACGCTACCCACTAGGCTACACCCTAGCTCCAGGTGTATGCATAAGTTTTTTCCGATTTTTTCGATAAAGAAAACACGTAGTTTTCAAGGGAAATCAATTTTTTTATTGAAAATATTGACCATCGGCTTCCACACATTTCGCCCATCTTTCTAGTAATGAATACCATCCCAGAAAAACTGCTTGTCTTTTGCGGAAAACCATTCATCGACCCATTCTCCAACTTCTTCGAAATTGCTGAAGTGATGCTCCTTGAGCGAATGCCCCTTGAGCGGATGCCCCTTGAGCGAATGCCCCATAGTTGCGAAGAGGTGATAGTCAGACGGTGCCAGGTCTGGGGAGTACGGCGGTTGCGAAAGGATCTCCCATCCAAGCGATTTCGAGGTGTCTTTTACTGGTTTTGCTTTGTGAGGCGGCGCATTGTCGTGTAACAAAATCAGTTTGCCATATCTTCTGGCCCATTCCGGTCGTTTTTCGACCAATGAGTAGCTTAAACTAATCATTTGTTGGCGATAGCGTTGTGTAGTTACAGTTTCGTCTGGCTTCAAGAGTTCATAATACACAATACAGCTCTGGTCCCACCAGACACAGAGCATGATCTCCTTGCCGAAGCGATTTGGCCTTGGTGTTGATGGACCGGCTCCACCAGGCGCAAGCCATGATTTCTTCCGTTTTGGATTCTCAAAATAAACCCATTTTTCGTCACACGTCACAACTTGATGAAAAATGATTTCCTTTCGTGGCGCTGAAGCAGCATTTTACAAGTGACTTTGCGATTTTCGATTTTACGTTCATTTAAATCGTGTGGGACCCATCTACCGATTTTTTTCATCTTCCCCATTGCTCGTAAACGTCTGCTGATTGTTTCTTGTGTCACATTTAATGCTTCTGCCAATTGATCTTGAGTTTGAGTTGGATCATCATCCAATAACTCCTGTAATCGCTCGTCTTCACACTTTTGTGGCCTACCAGAATGCTCACTGTCTTTCACATTGAAATTACCAATTCTGAATTTTCGAAACCATGTCTCACACGTTCTAACCGATGGAGCATGTTCACCATAAGTTTCTACCAACATGACTTTCAACAGCCTTTTTCTTTTGATTAAATATGAAAAGCAATGCGCACGCAAATGTTCTCTTTCAGGCACAAAACTCGACATGATCACTAAGCAATAAAACAAAGACGCTTGTTTTTGGCGGATTTAACTTTTGTGCGTTTGTAGCTAAATGTCAGACGAACAAAATGACGTATGTGTCAAATCAAGAGGCTGTGTACTTATCGTTGGCGTCATCTGTTAGTGAAACCAGAAAGAAGTTATGCATACTCCTGGTATATATATATATGAACACTAGTAAGATTTTACTTACTAGGTTTCGACCATTTTTGAAGAATACTGCCCTATACTTTAAAGCGATGTTTGATACAACTAATTCGTTTCAATGAAAAGACCAGAGACAAAGAAACGGTGATCTGTTTTAGATGTGTTTCACTAAAGATCTCAGATACATTCTCTTCTATGAAGGCTTCTAATCTCGTTATTCTAGAGACAGCTGACCCGGCGAGCAATAATGCTGAATAGCAAACTTTTTATTTGCGATCCGCGCTGCATAAACATAATACCAAGTTGAGGTATGGTTTCTCTTAGTAGTCGGTGGCATTACCTTTCCTCAGACTGGCGAAGGCGGGGTAGAATATCATTGACTTTCCGTAATAGTTCCATAAGACTACTGTCGAAAAGGTTATTGGGTTCGTTTAGGAAGTTGCTAGCCAAAATAGACATCCGGAGCTGTTGGTTATGGTCTTGACCTCCTATGGCGCTGTAGGATCTATACTGGTGAACGAAATTATTCTGGGAACAACGATTTTCTGCCTCCGTCGCACCTTTAATCCTTATTTTGGTTTCCATTGAAGAAGTATTTTGAAGGCGGGATAGCATGCGAAGTTAGCTGGGTGTCCTGTCTGATCACAGTTAACGCATGAAGGTTTGTACCCCGATCTTTATGACGAATCTGATACCTAACAGCTCCGATAAGTCTTGACCTGGATCGACCTGCACCAGATGCATGTAAAGTGTCTCGTCTTTTTCGGCGCTGGGGTCCAGAAATTGTTGATTCCACTAATACGAGTGTTTTGCACCTGCATAGTCAAGTTCTCCAGGATTTCTTTCGATGTGTAAATCGAATCAACGCCTCTAAGAAGAAGATAGATTCTTCTTAGTTCCGGTGGAGTGAAAGTAATCGAATTAAAACCCGAAAGTTTCAATTTCTTGAAATTGAGTTGAGGACTGCGAGCGCTCTCAATTAATATCTTGGCTGCGCTTCCGTTATAATATTTCGCAAGATTGAAACGAATGGAGCTGTCCATCGCCTTTTTGGCTCGGTCTAATGATCTGATGCAGACATCCTGCGCTAAAATGGAAGGGCAGAATTTGTTACTCCTCACTTTTCTGATCTCCGCTCAGGTTCACGGATCTAACCCCTGTCCCCAGATTAATGTCAATCCACCCAAACAAAGTGTAGGGAAGGGAAAAATACCAAATGGTTACAAAGCAAGTCGTGTAACACTACAAAGACGCTATAGGGTGGATTTGATAGAGGGAAACATTGAGATTTGGCAGAAAATCCCTACGAACACTAATAGATATAGTCACGGGCCACTGCCTTCTTAGGAAGCATGCTCGAAGACTTCGCCTTAGAACCGAGGACATTTGCAGAGGCTGTGAGACTATAGTGGATTTCCTCTACCATTGCCTCCGAACTATTCGAAGACAAAACACGAAGGCGATTCCGCCCGCGCACAATGATGGGGATGAAGAAATAAAATTCGTTCGCATCCAGTTCGGACCCCTTCGATGGGCTCTAAAGTTTACAAAAGTACACTCGCGCAACGAAACATTTTCGCATTCGACGTTCTTTTGCACAATTGAAGGTAACTTTGGAGAAACATGTAAACAGCGATCTACGAACACGTCGGTCTCTTCAAGTAGTGAACGACTGTTTGCCATTTAATGTATTGCGTAACAACTGAAATCGCTTATAAAGAGGTTCAGGTTGAAATGCGCAAAGGCTCGTTGAATTTCAAGCAAAAATAGCCTAAAGAGTAGCATGTTGGCCTTACAATGCGAAGGTCGTGAGTTCAAATCCCGGTCGACGTAATATATAATTCCAGCACACTGTCTGCTTGCATATACCTTGGTTATCTCAATCAACGAAAATGAAAAATTCGTAGTTAGAGGGTTGTGCGAAGGGCTAACAACCCTTCCACAAATAGTAATGAAACAAAATGATAAGGAACCTGAAGGTCAGGAGGCCAAAGCCCGATTCGGGCTGTAGTGCCATTATAGAAGAAGGAATCTTTATTTATCGCTTATAAGATTAACTTTAACACTTTTTGTTCTCACTTTATCGCCTAAATATTCTCGTTGTCACGCTTCGTCGTCAATTCTGACTCCATCGCGTTACAATTCAGACTCTTCTGTCCAAATATAAACTAACAACTGCCTATCGCTTCCGTCGTCGACCGCACTACGTGATCGCCAGATCTCGACTGCCTTTTTTCGCAAAAGTTCACTCTTTTTATACTCAGCACAACCATCGTGGATGGTGAATTGAGCGACGACTTGTTCGTCACTGTCGGCTCGGCCGTCGCCTATACGACGATGTGTTTCTGACTGAATTCGCTCATACGACGACGTGGACGACGACATGGACGACGACATGGACGATGACGCGGACGACGACGTGGTCGTCGTCTATACGATGATGTGTTTCTGGCTGACTCCGCCCATATGACGAGGTGAGCGCAGAATTGTTTTTTAGAATAGTAGAAAATTACGGTCATGCGATGAGCGACTAGGGAGAAATGTAACAATATTTTGTAACTGCTCTACAACGTGGGTTGTTCGACGTGACTCTTATCCTTCTTTTACAGCATCGAATTTCATGATCATACGGCTTTTCAAGACTTGAAATCTTTCATTTTTCCTGGTGACTTCTTCGTATTCTTCGCTTACGTCCATAATCCAGGTTCAATTCATATCGACCCATAAGCCCAAACTGGACTTTTCAATACACTGCATTAATTTCATATTGAAAGTCTATTCACAACAGAAATGCGACCCTTCTGACCGCTTTATGCGCAATAGCATTCGATTTAAAAACATCGATTAAAATACCTTGAATAGCGACCCTCAAATTAATCCAACTGCCAGATGAATTACCTCTCGTAATTTAACAACATTTCGAAACATTAAAGTGTAAGACAAATACCTTCAGAATTGCAACTATTCGAACATAAATGCCTCGGAGACGCCATTAAATTACCGAAAATAAAAACAAAAATAAAAATTATAAAATAAAAAATTAACTTAACTATAATGCGTTTAAAATGCACTCACTAACCTTGATGAAATCTTTTTTGTTTTATTTCTTTTTTTGGCTCTTTATTCTTTCATGCTGTCCATCTTTTAATTAATTTTCTCGTAAATTGTCATAAATAAAATTGTGTCCGAAACCACAGCGCGACACACGTCTCATTAGCTTCGATTCTTCCTTTTTCTTACTTTCCATTATTTCATCTCGGCAAACAGATTCAAGACCGCTGCGAGAGAATTCTGCGCGGAACATCAGAAAAAGTACTGAGGACGATCATCGGACGATCCGTAATTCTTTAGGGCTTGACCGACGTGGTCGTTATTATGTGGAGTTAAAAAAAAATTAAGATTGTTAAAAGAAGTCGATTTTTTGTTTGGCTGTTCCAAAAATGGATGGTGCAAGTGTCTGACAGGACAGCACAAGAAAACATGAACGGGTTTTTCTTGCGTATTTTCTTCTTCTTATGCAGTACAACTTTAATCGCCGATGGACTACTAAGACAAGAATTTCCAGAATGAGAAATAAACAATGCGATTCGGCGATTAACAGGAAGGAAATTTTTTTTTTTTTTTAAAAGGGATTTTCTGCCAATTAAAAATTGAAAAGGAAATTCACTTTTTTATCGAAGATCACTCAGAGACCTCTTGATTTGTGTTTTGAAGCGAATACCGGAAAACAAAATAATAATCGGGGTTTTTGAAAACGCGATGCACGATTTTTGATTTATTCTCGTGAAACACAGTGCTGGAAAAAAACATTTGCAAACCGAAGTCAGTAACAAAATTTTTGTGTTCAAAACTTTCTCTATTTGGAATTGAGCTTAACAAATTTTTAACAGAATTATTTCCCGTAATGTACTAAACACAAAAGCTATAACAAATAATAATTTTCAACTCTCAGAAAAATAAAAAAAAATGTCAATTAAGCCACAGTTTTAGTTGGACAAAACATTTGCAACTTCTGAAAATAGCGGCATCATATGCGTAACAGTCTTTCTGCAAAACTGCCTTTTTCATTTTGTTGTGTACTCAGCTATCAGTACGTACATATGTATATTCTCGATGTTTCTGTCCCACCAAAATAACGCAATCTAGTACAATATTTCTAATGCTTGTTTCTTTTTTTTATTTCAGGACAGGGCTTGACAGCATAGATCTAATGAATCAGGCGGATGAGAGTTGGTAAGTGTAGAAATTGACACAAAATAAAATGAAGAAATTTGTAGTAGAGAGATTCATTCCGCTTTTTTTGGCAAACTTTCACTTTAGTCATCAACATAATCTCCTTCTAGAGGGATACAGTCATTCCAGCGCCACTCTAAAATTTCGAAGCCTTTTTTATGGAACAATTTGGCTCAACCCTGAAAACAAGCATTTGTTTTGGCAACGCCTTAGCATTTGACGCAAATCGCTTTCCCTGGAGCGTCCTTTTGAGAACTACGAACAGGTAGTCGTTGATGGTGGGGCAGATCTCGAGAATACGGTGGGTGTGGAAGCAATTCGAAATTCATGGTTACCACATTCCATACGTATCCCGAAACACAGAAACCAAAACCCTGCCGGCCGACATTTGCGTTTTTGGTCGCTTCAGACGACTTTCATCGTCTCCTCTCCACTCAGCTGAGTGCCGATGTGATTCCGGAGTGTAGTGATGGATTCATGTTTCATTCATCGTTGCATATCGACTCCAAAAATCCTGTTTATTCCACTTAAACAGCTCCAAACAGCGCTCAGAATCATCGATGCGTTGTTGTTTTTCGTCCACTGTGAGTAAACGCGGCATCGATTTTGAGCACAGCTTTTTCATGGAGAAATGTTCATTGATATCTTTAGGATGTCAGTAATCTCCAGCAACTTCACTTTATGATCTACCGAAACGGTTTTGTGCAGTTTTTTTATGTTTTCGAGAATAACAGCCTCATTTCGTCCGGAGGGTTCAGCATCATCGATGTCTGTACGACCGCGTTTGAATCAAAGCTATGGTTGACTGTTGCTTTCGAAGGAACAGATTCTCCATAGCACTTACCAAACCAAACTTTGCTTGAACGGTATTTTCTCCAATCAAAAATCAATATTTAATCAACATACGAGTTTTTTTTTCATTGTTTTTTGGACTGTCAAAAGTACCGTAACTGAGCCTACTGTAACCTATAAAGTAATGATCGAAATGTCATGAAATATTGACATCTAAATGTGAAGATTAGCTCACCTTAAAAATTATACGGATTTGTCAAAAAAAAAAATCTGTTTCTCTTAGTGAACCTCGAGACCTTTTAACCGACGTGATTGGTTCAACTTTTTGCGTGTAAGTTGGTAGTACTGTAAGTCATTATGACGCGCAGTTGGAGCTCGATCTGTCAATTAGATTATTAACAGTAGAGATACTTGATACACACTAGAGATACTCGATACACACTAACACTTCTGTCCTAATAGAGTTTGGACATTGCCCTTATACCAACAGTTAAGACTGCGTTTAGAAGCACAAGAAGGCAACATAAGAAATACGAAATTCGGCCAAACTTGAGTTTGGCCGATTTCAAATTTACGGATACGAGCGAAAACTTGCGTTAAACTACAAGTTTTTGAATGGAATTCTCATTAAAACCGAAAATGAATATGACTTTCATAAATAACAATTCAATTTGATTGTGTTTACTTGATAAAAGAAAAAGAATTGAGAAAATTCAAATTTCGGACGAAATTTCCCGTAGTACAAATCGGGTCTTGGCCTTCTGATCTTCAAGTTCCTTAACATTTTTATTTCTTTTTTTATGGAACATTGGTTGTTAGCCCTTCGCACAACCCTCTATCGACGAATTTTAATTGTCGTAGATTAAAGTGACCCAGATATACCCACATAGGCAGTATGGTAAAATTATGCGTCGATCCAGATTTAAACTCACGACCTTCGCATTGTATACCAATACGCTGCGCACTAGGCTACACTCAGGCGTGATTTTGCTGCACGACACCGCTCGGCCACATGTTGTTGTGAAAACCTACCTGGAAACACTGAAATGGGACATCCTACCCCACCCGCCATATTCTTCACATCGCCCCTTCCAACTACCACCTATTCTGATCGATGACGCATGGCTCGGCTGAGCAACACTTCCGTTCTTATGAAAAAGTCCACAAGTGGATCGATTCGTGAATCGCCTCCAAAAATGCATCGTTTTTTCGAGATGATATCCGACGATTGCGAAAAAGTAGTGGCTAGCGACGGACAGTATTTTGAATCATAAATAAGTTTTTAAGAATAAAGTCTCAAATTTTGGGAAAAAATGGCGGAAGCAAAGCTGTACATCCTTTATCTAAATCTTTTCTAATATTTGGATCTTGGCGCCCAGCTCATACGCAACACCACGTTCAGCACAAGGCTTGCCATAGCCACATATAAGGTAATAAGCCAATAAATCCATATACTGCATGTAACATAGTACAGCATATCGTAAGATCCTCTGCCCGTGATATGGACGTCAACCATCAGCCACAAAGATGACTGTGTTGAATCGCCCGCATCACATCCCATCATCTGATCCATTCGTCAATTCCATATTGTAATAATTCAAGAATAACCTTCCGTTAATTCCATCATGCAGCGTTTACCTTCCATTTAGATCCCTTTGGGGGTAGGTACTTTGCTAACGTTTCCCTCACCTTGCTACTTTCTTCTGGGAAAACGCACCTTCCTGCCGTCTACCTCCAATAATATATTTTCCTCCGATTTCAATCCCTTTGGGTCTGAGCTACTTTGCGAACATTTCTCTCATCTCCGGTCACTACTTTCTTCTGGGCGTACCCACCATCCTATTCGCTACCTCCAACATAACCACCCGTTGTAAGCCGAACCCGTTTCAGTATGACTCCAAACTCCAACATCATTTTATACAGTACGCGCCTGTCGACACTGTCGTATGCTTACTTCAAGTCAACAAATATCTGGTGCACATCAATATTATATTCCCAGCCCTTTTCCAGCACCTGTTTAACTGAGAATTACTGGTCAATGGTCCAGCTCTAAATCAGCCTTGGTATTTACCAATTACTTTGTCAGCATAGGGCCTAATTCTCTTTTCCAGAATTTTCTTCAAGATTTTATAAGACGTACACAACAGAGATGTTCGTCGGTAATTCTTGCAGCAGAGTTTGTCACCTTTCTCATAAATTGGACATATGATACTCTTGCGCCAATCTTCAGGAAGTGTTTCATATGTCTGTGAATAATCTATGTAGGAGATGTGCAATGCAGGTGTCGCAGGCTTTCAGAAGCTCAGATGGAATTTGATCAGTGCCCGGTGCTTTATTGTTTAGGTGGTTTCTTAGGGCTGTTTTTACTTCTTCGAGTGTTGAAGGACAAAAAGCGGATCCTTCATCAGCTGTTACATCAGTTATAACTGCTATTGTGTCTGCTGCTGCTGTTCGTGTGGGTGATGGGCTTGGATTAAGAAGGTGTTCAAAGTATTGTGCCCATCTTAATTTTTCGTTCCCTTGATACTAATCTTCGGTTTGGATTCACCTCTCATGCATCGCCCATCCAAATTTCAGTTACATTGTGAACTTAATCAACTGCCGATCCCTACTTTCTTCCCCTTCCACTACTTTTACACTATACCCTCAGTTGTTACCGTACTTTCGTACCCTCACAGATCTGTATCATCAAGACCAATAACTCTAATCCCTCCCAAGTTTGCGACTTATCAAGCCCGTATACCTTGTATACTAACTAACTGATACCGATACGATATAATGGGAATCTCCAACACAACCCCCATAGTTTCAGGTTTTAAGCCTTTGGTCCGACTTCCGGGAGTTGCACCACTTCACTCCCCGCAAGACTTTGATACTGATCGAACAGTTCAGGTTCGTGGAGGCACCACTCTCCAAAGACATTACTGAAATCGCCGTAGCTTTCCCGACCAGCACTTACCCCGCCTGCGGAACGTCCAATTGTGCAGTAAAGTCTTGTTATCTATAGATGATTCCTTAAAAATGGGGGAAGATTCGAGAGTACAGCGATTTGTGGTACAGAAACATGTAACTGCTCAAACTTGAAATAATGGAGTCGTTCTATATTTGTTGAATTTAACATGACAAGCGAGTTAAAGAGATCGCGAAAATTAGACCAATCTTGATATTGAACACTAAATTTCAATAACTCAATCCTTGGGAGTTGTTGATCAAATTGATTGCCAGATATTGAAGCGGATCGGTTATAGAGCTCTTCTTCGAAAGCTATCCCAGTTTATTGAGGAATTTCTCCTTCTCGCGTAAGTAATGCTCCTCAACTGTGCTCGAATTATTACACTTAAAATTTTTTTCGTTTTTCAACGTGAATCGCGATTTTAAAAATTTCCCTATGTGCTTCTTAAAACGAACACCAATATTATCAAATTATCCAACGGCGCCTTGAATACTTCCCGAGTCAAACCGTAAGCAACCGTCTTCGAAATTTTAAAAGAAGACGTTTCAGTTTTTTTTTTTTTTGTGTTAACACATATTCGACCGCCTATCACATCTGTCACGATACACGATAATTCTCATCGTTTTGAACATTTTCAGAAAATACATTTTTTCAAATATTCTTTACTGACCTACTTTAGAGCAGTACGTAAATGAGATTGTCACATGCCAGAGTTAGAAACATTTAGATAAAGCTGGAAACCTAATCTACAACTAGGACGTGTATCGTATGATGCACGACTATACAAACCGAATAACAACCATTGTTCAATTCTACCGAATGGATTATTTAAATTGCTTAGGCGGAAAAGAAAATGCTTTCAAAATTTGTTTGAAGCTAGCGACCATATGGTGGTAAAATCGAAACACTAAACAATTGAAAATTCCTGACTAACATCTTAGATCCTGTCCGGATTTTCACCCATATCTTCGCACTAATGCGCACCATCATCAAAGTGAAATTCCTTCCGTCATCAATAAAAATCATAAAATGCAACGCTATGTGATTCTCATAAAATAGTTCAACGCTAAGCATGTAACAGTGCCGTCTCGACAATGTTGTATGCTGCGCTACAGACTGCATTTTAATGCGTAAGGCATCATCAGATTGTATACCTATAAAGGCAAGAAATCCTCTCCATGCTTTGCAAAAAGCAATTCACTAAGGAGGACACACTATACGAGTCAAAAAGAATTCTTAAGATTTTTTTTTTTCACTTCGTATACGCTCATCTTGAAACTTCTGCGTAAAGTCCTGTAATGTTGTCGTCATTAATTCACTATAAAGTCGGCACAAAAATTGTTCAGAAAAATATGAGAGACTAGCTTCAATCTTCTATCTAGAAAAGAAAAAAAATGTGCGCAACTCTTTTGCGACATTCATCCATAACGATAGACATCATTCTTCGTTAGGCTCCGATCTATCATTTAATAGAGAAATTATCACGGGGTTTCTACAATTTTAAAAATGTTTTCTGAAACGTTTTTCTTTCTTATCTGATCTTTTTTTTCATTTTATTTATGTTATATAAACCTATTAAAATTATAAATAATTTAGAAAAAAATGGAGAAAAAAGATAAATAAGTAGCACGCAACACAACTCGTAATGAGAAATTCTTTAAATTTTAATTACAAATGGCATAATCGTCGGGTCGAGACATGAGTACAAACTGAATGGTTGTTGTAAATTGCAGATAACTATAACTGGAAATAGTGTAACTACAGAGATGGAGGAAAATAATGATTTTATTGATTTTGTTAATTGAAACAAATTAAAATTTAAGCATAAAATTGTTGCAGCGTTTTTTAGTATTTTAAGTTTGCTCTAAAGTCTGTAACGTCAAGATATAATGTTTGCACAAAGGCACAAAGGGTACAGATATATTTGTTGTCGCTCAAAAAACCGGATATCCGTCCATTCGTGCGTTCTCTAGCTTGAGAACGCGTTGAACTAGAAAGTTAAAATTTTGTACTCGTCGTTTTTAACGAAAAGTAAGGTCAAACTCATAAGCGGGCCAAATCGCTCCACCCCTTCTACCATCTCCCATACAAAATGACTCATTTTCAATCATTTACAGTAAAATTTGATTACTTTCTCCTCTTTCTGATTATCTTGGAAACTATATAACCTAATAATTTGAAATTTATTATTTTTATCATGTATGTAATCTTTGGTACAAAAATTATTTCAATCTCCTAACTCCTTCCACCACCTCCCATACAAACTGTACTTTTTCATGAAATACTACAAACCGATTTTCTCAGTATGCCAAGCGTTTAACATTTATCGATATCAAATTTTGTACTAAATCCTTAAAAATTATTATTGAAAATAAAAAATAACTAATTAGCTTCACTCCTTCTACCCCCTCCCATAAAAAGTGACACTATTTCTTGAATTTACAAAAAATCGTTTTTCTTCATAAGTGTTAATGTTAGTGGTCTGGAATTTGAGAGATATCAATTGCATAATATTGATATTCATTTCTGAAAAAAATCACTGAGAAACGCTACTCCTTCTACCACCTCCCATATAAACTGCACAATTTCATTGAATCTAACACACTAATTTCCTCAGTACCTATTCAATTTCCGAAGACTAAATTTTGTATAAAACATTTTTATGGCTAATCTAACGTGATATGAAAAAAATAGGTCAATGCTGGCACCCCTTTTGTGATCTTAAGAAATGTTGTATGGGGGTGGTAACCATACAATATTTGCATTTTATCTAGAGCATCATATGATTGCGCTTTAAGCGCAATCGTAGTCTTGTTATATTTTTTTTGATTTTTATTTTAGTTCCAAAATAGGTTTAAAGTATTTTAGAAACTGTCAAACACTTTTTTAGCATAAAATGTTGTTACACATATATCTTATATATTAATACGCATGGTATTGTCAGTGACTTTTTTTGAAGTGAAACTTCTACTACGAGCATATTCGTTTTTGCATTGCAGTTACCCTTTTGTCGAGATGAGGAATCCGTGGGAGCAAGAGACGGTTGACGATATCGCTGGGCTGTTGGATTTGGATACGCGTGTTGCAGCCAATGAGTGGGTATCATAAGCTTTGGGGGTTTGAAACATTTTCGATCAAGCTTAGAATAGCTAGCACCCCATTTATGAGAAAATCAAAAACTATTCATGGCATCCCAGCAAACAAAATATTTCGTTAATGAATTATATTAACGAGCGATTTGCTCGTTAACGAGCTTCAGTAACGATACATTAATGATTCATCAAGCGGACTAAATGGACATTCGTTAATGAATTACTTTTTAACTATTCATTAATGAATTGCAAAACGATTACAAGAAAGGAGTATATAAGCACCTATGTAATCGTTATTAATGAATCATTAATGATTTTTTTCTAATTCATTACCGAAAATCGTTTAAGATTCGTAAACGATATTGTTGCGAGCTAGGGGTTCGCCTGGATTTCAAGTAAAAACACAAATTCGTTTAAAAATAAGTGATAATTTATTAATTCGCACTTTCACTTTAATTCGCACTTTTAACTTAATTCGCACTATATGGCACCACCGATATTGTTCTTTCGCTTTCTTATACCGGTTCGCGTTCTTCCACAGATGTCGCTGAATGAATCTGCTGTCTGAAAGTTGCGTGTATTTATACTAGTTTTTCCAATTCTCGAACCTTCCGTGGTGTATTCGTCGAGGGGGTGTGTGTCTCAACTAGAATGTTCTAGATCTTTGGTTATGGCTTTTTACATATTGGGGGACTGTTCTATATAGTTCTGGCATTTTCGGGGAAGATCATTGCCAGATCTATAACAATATTACTTATGAACCATTAACGATTTTTTAAAGAACTGAAATTTTAAGGCCAAACAAGAGAAGATCACAGATGATTTTTCTATTCTGTTTATGTCGTTGAACTTTTCATGGATGCGCTCAAGACAAGCACGTACGCACTCGATTACAATCCTCTGCAAACTGAATCTCTACGTTTCCAACAGTTTGCATTTATAATGTTTTGAGATATCGACACGAAATCATTTTTGGCATTTTCAATGCGCATATTAAGATGAAAATTGCTTGTATATATACATATAACAAGATCGAAAGTTGTGTGACCCTTTTTGTTTACACTATTGTTTGGTATGCCTAAGATCAGCACGCAGTTTATTTGTCTTGTGTCATTTCATGCTCGTTTTTGGATCATTATTTGCGAGCGCACGTTAAATTATTTGACGGAATTCCTTTCTTATTCGTTTGTTAGTGTTTGTTAGTTTACATTTGACGTTTGTTAGTTTCTGGTTATTTTTTCAAAATTAGAAGAAAATTTTGCAACCAATGCACGTGTATAAAATGTTTCCCACAAGCGTTGCCAACAGATGTCAATCATGTCAAATTTTGACTTAAAGTGGATCGAAGCTATAAAGTTCATAGATCAAGAAAAAGCTCAACTATGCATTAGAACCACTGTTTTAAAGGATTGAGTCCAACCTAAGCTTAATGAGTGTTTAAGTATGTGTAATTTAACACTTTGTTGTTTCTCTAATACCATAAAAACACTTTACCCGTGCGTCGTGACACGCTACATATTTATACTCAAGATTTGTAACGCTAAGAATTAAGGCTCGGAGAAAAAAAATGAATGATACAGAAATTCATATTATCACTCAAAAATCTCAAAACCGGATGTCCGTCCGTTTGTCCGTACGTCCGTGTCCTCTCTAGCTCGAGAACACGTTGAACTAGGGAGTTCAAAATTTTTACACATCATTTTTGCCAAAAAAATAAGAACTGGTTTTATTCGAATCCCCTTACTCTTTCAGGCACCTCCTATATTAACTGCACTTTTTCATGAAATACTATAATCCAATTATCTCAATACGCATGAAATTTGTCGAGCTGAAATTGTGCACTCAATATTTATTTAAAATTATTAGTAAGACCGAAAAGAATTAGATGATAAGCTTCACTCCTCCTACCACCTCCCATACACAACTTTTCATAAAGTCGATTTTCCTGAAAAGTTTGAATGCTAATGACCTGCGATTGAAAACATGTCAAATGTATCACTCCTTCTACCACCTTCCATACAAACTGGACAATTTTTCTAAATACAATTCACTAATTTTCTCATTACCTATTAAATTTTTGATGCTTAAATTTTCAATAAAACATTCTGATAGCAACTCTAGCATAATGTGAAAAAATTGGATCAACGCCGTCACCCCTTCTGCCGCTTCTCATACATATTTCTTGAAATCGTAAAATTTCTCTTCATCTAAAGTATCGCATGATTGGGACTTTCGCCCAATCGTAGTCCTGTTATGTTTTGTTTATTATAAAAACAGATGATTGAAACTTACCTATATATCATTAAAAAGGTACTGTGTACATCTATGGACACAAACCAAAAATTATGTTTGTATGTTACTGTTAAGGCATGTAAAATAAAGTGGGAACATAAAAGCTGGATCCCATTTCAGTCCTACACGTGTCCAATGCTGCTTGACTTCGATGATCGGGCGAGTATCGGTAAATACATTGGAAATGAAAAGAGTCTAATTAAAGAATGCATAATATTAGGCGACGAAATACTAAAATTATTCATCGAAGATTGAAGCCAACATCAACAAAGCTTCTGAACCTTCGTTCGCGTCTAATACCATTGACACATAGCGCAGCTAAATTATAATTAAGGCCTAGATTATCATTAAACGGCTGTGTGTCATACGCTTATTTAGCTAAATTGCCAAAATAGTGATCATTTAGCAGCTAAATCATCTCGTCATGCTCTCAGCTAAATCATCTCATTTAGCTAAATCCTCTAATTTTTCTCATAATTTAGGCCATAACGATGAAAAATGTAGTACTAGAGTTGGAGCTTCCATAAAAGCTTCTTCGTGCAAGAGAGAAGAAAAGTCATTTTCTGACAGCTCTGAATTATATAAAATCTTGGAATCGTGATTTAAACGCCCAGCTAGGAAAGATGACTCGCAAACGATTCTAAAACAGGACAAAGGATCATTTTTCTTCTTTTGCCGCCTTCCTTGTAAAATGTTATTGCCTATTAGCTATGCAATTCAACTTTTTAAAAATATGACAGATGAGTGAGTGGCTCGTCTTAATTAGCAAAGTGCTGCGTGTCACCAATCTACTAACGATGAAGACGAGCTAAATTACGAATTAGCCAAATTATAATTAGGACCGCTATGTGTCAATGGTATAATGCTAATACCATTGACACATAGCGCAGCTAAATTATAATTAAGGCCTAAATTATCATTAAACGGCTGTGTGTCATACGCTTATTTAGCTAAACTGCCAAAATAGTGATCATTTAGCAGCTAAATCATCTCGTCATGCTCTCAGCTAAATCATCTCATTTAATTAAATCCTCTCATTTTTCTCATAATTTAGGCTATAACGATGAAAAATGTAGTACTAGAGTTGGAGCTTTCATAAAAGCTTCGTCGTGCAAGAGAGAAGAAAAGTCATTTTCTGACAGTTCTGAATTATACAAAATCTTGGAATCGTGATTTGAACGCCTAGCTATGAAAGATGACTCGCAGACGATTCTAAAACAGGACAAAGGATCGTTTTTCTTCTTTTGTCGCCTTCCTTGTAAAATTTTATTGCCTATAGGCTATGCAATTCAACTTTTTAAAAATATGACAGATCAGTGAGTGTCTCTTCTTAATTAGCAAAGTGCTGTGTGTCACCAATCTACTAACGATGAAGACGAGCTAAATTACGAATTAGCTAAATTATAATTAGAACCGCTATGTGTCATTGGTATAAGACTAATAATATTGCAAACTTACAACGAGAAAATCAAAATTGAGATAATTTTTTTAGTATTTAAAGGAGGGGAAAGATAAAAAATTATTTGAAAGGTATAGATGTGCGCAAAAAAAATGATGTGTGTATGTTGTCCTACACAGGTAAACAGGCAGGTAAAATAAAGCGATACAAACGGTCCCTCATCTAAGTACTACACACGTCCAATTCTGCTTGACTTAGAACGTGAACATCAAAAATTGTGGTAATTTTTTTAGTATTTAAAGGAGGAGAATATGCAAGAATTAATAATTTGCTTACAACTAAATTATACATATATGTATTAATTATGCCAAAAACAAGATTTCCTTATTTTACACACACAATTGGTCGAATTTCGACCAAAGGTGAAATAAGATATAATATTTACGATTTCAAAAAATTTCTATTCTATTAAATTTGTTCAACACAGAACAGATAGTTTCGCTGCTAGCTCCCGAATACAGATTAATTACAAACATTTATACCTATCGAGTAAAAAGTTTTATTCATTTCAATTTCGTTAACATAAGCAAGGCACCGCCAAAGCCATTTTTTTAACAGCATGGTTGCTGCGGGCTACCAGATGATCAAGTTTTCGTATTTACCAATCGACGAATGAGATCGCTGTTGAAACGCCAGAGTGTCAAGTAAAAATTGCAAAAAAATCCAGGAATTAATACAGATACCACGCTTCGTGTTCTACTTATATAATGGCGCTAGAGCCCAAATCGGACCTTGGTCTCCTGACATTCAGGTTCCTTAACACTTTTCATTACTTGCATATTGTGGAAAGGTTGTTAGCCCTGCGCACAATCCTCTTTTTACGAATTTTTCATTTTCATAGATTGAGGTGACTAAGGAATATCCAAGCAGGCAATGTGCTGAAATTATATATTGCGTCGACCGGGATTTGAACTCACGACCTTCGCATTACAAGACCAATACGCTACCCATTAGGCTACACCCTAGCTTCGTGTTGTCGCACTAGAAAACTGCGACAAGCGAAAAGGAGGGATCACGATGATTTCCCAATTTCTAAGCTTGGTATATCACTTATAATAATTGAATCAAAGCTGCTGAACCTTTATTCGACAGAAAAATATAATAATCCGTGCCTAGCAACTGCAAAATAACTATAGGGGAAAGTGATGTACCTTGGTCCTGTTGCTGTTTTGAAGAACTTAGCAACTTTTTGAAAAATGGTTTTCACTAATTTTTTGCTATTTGATTTTAGTAAATTTTCAATATATGTCATCCTTTCAAAGTTCCCCGTACTTTGTACAGGAAGAAGAAATATTTTTTCGGCGTCTAAAGAAAATTTTTTAAGTGTTATTATTTTTCATATAATTTGCTAAGCCTGTGGCTTTTTCCTCAGTTATTTATCCTGTTCCTATATGTTAAAATAAAATAATTTACAGTGCTCGGTACGATCCTTGTACCCAGGTCCCATTTATTACTTATACCTTGGACCGTAGCGAGTTGTGAAAAATCAGAGGTAGCACGAAGTATCTGCAAATAATCAGTTTGCTAATGGTTTACAGCTGAAGACCAAGTTTGGGCTGTAGCGCCGTTGAAAACGAATTCTATACCATTATTTTAGTTCGATTCTAGAAAATTTTAATTTGCTTAACATTCGTCGAATTCTAATTTTGTAATGAATAATTTGTATTGTTAGGCTATTTGTGTTCACAAATATTTCTATATTCGTAAAAAAAATTAATTCTATCTATCTTGACATTGCAAAAGCTTTTGACAGAATTTCGCATGAATGTCTCCTTGTTAAACTAACGGGCATTGGCCTTGATGCTACCCTCATTCGATGGATTGAGAGTTTTCTGTCCAGACGCACTAGACAAGTCGTAATAGATGGCGTTACTTTTTCCTCTTACCCAACTAATTTTGGTGTCCCTCAGGGTTCTGTTCTATCGCCTACTCTGTTCTTAGTATTCATTAAAGACCTTTTGTCTTCTACTCTTAATCCAATTCATAGTTTTCCAGATGACAGTACTTATGATAGCACCTTTGAATTTAACTCTGCTGCGAATTCTCAATTTATTACTTTCAAACGCAGGGTGTTATTCGGTTCACTGAACTCCGACCTCGACTTAATCCTGGAATGGAGCAGGAAAAATAGAGTAGAGTTCAACACTTTCCCTTAAAAGTGATGTTCCAGCACCGTCGTCATAGCTACCACCGACAAGGCTTATATTCGACCTCGTTTAGAAGTTAACACACTATCAGAATTCCTTAATGCAAGGAATTGCCATAAATCGATTCCAAATTAAAATATGGAAATCAATTATCCTCTGGCTCATCATTTAGTGAAGGGACGAAACAAACAATAAAATCCCTACACCAAGTACATAAATAAAAATAAAATAAACAAAAATTGACAAAAAATTGACAAAAAATTGGTATCAACTAGCATTAAGTCTACGCTTTAAACATAATTTGTCGATAGAGAAGTCGAATGCATCAGCATTCTTATTAACTTCTCTCGCGATACGCGAAATCGGCTCATTCATACCATAGTTTGTCCGGTGAAAGCAAATCTGAAGCAATCCAGGCTGTCTTGGTAAATATCGACCAACAGAAAACCGCATCAATCCCAAAAGTGTGGAAGAATCAACTAAACCAGTAAGAAGTTGATGAGCAAAAACTACATCAGCTACCTCACGCTACCTGGCTGGGGCACTCAAAACACATCTTGTGCTGCTCGATCGAATTCAAAAACACGCTTTCCGACTAATTGGAGATAGCACCATTACTTTTTCTATTGACTCCCTCGAGCATCGTAGGAACATTACAGTACTCAGCATTTACTATCGCTACTTTGATTGTAAATGTAGTGCGGAACTTAGATCACCCATTCCTCCATTCATCTCCCGAACGTCCAGACTTTGGAACGCATTGCATACTAGCATATTTCCAAGCAAGTATAACCTTCAGCGTTTCAAAATTAATGTCCATCGCCACTTCCGTTTCTCTCTCTCCCAAAATTCCCATAACACTACTAAATTTCATCCTCTTCCTATACCGACATAACTGTGTAATGCAGTAGAGGGTGACCCCTAAGTTCCTTAAAATAAAAAAACCTTGGACTGTTTTGACTTTAGCTACACTTTCATTCATAACTTTAATAACAGTGCATTATAAGAAAATGCTAAGATGACATTTTGAAGCTGAGATTTGCACCTTTAAATCAAAATGCGCGAGAAATATCATGCATTAATATTTTGTAAGTTATACTGCATTAGGTGGAAATCGAACCAAGGTACACGACCTTCCCCTACTGTTAGATTGGGTTTCGGATTTTACTGCAGATAAGCTTTGAAATATGTTGGTGTGGCCATAAGGGTTTGTTTCGTAAGTATATAGTGTAACCGTAAGGACCCATTTATTAAATCTATATAGCAAATTTGACTGTACTGTAATTATTTTCTGCAAATTAGTTAGAAATTTGATGGAAAAAAATATCTAAAATTTTACAAGAAAATATTTAATTAACTTTCCTAGCTTCTCGATTTAATTGATAATTTAATTGAAATAAAAAAAATGACAATTTCGAAAATTTATTTTCCTTTCAACTCGCATTTAACTTTTTTTTTGCATATTTAATTAATTAAATAAGTTAATGACATTAAGCGGTTTCGTCGGAATTTACGCTATAATTAACTTCTGTAGAGCTGTTTAACGATTACTTTTGCAACTGCAAATCATTAAATTACGCGTACTATCGTCCATTTTATGAAATTATTAAAATCAAAGAAAAAACAAGATGTTGCTGCGAAAAACGCAACGAAAAACAAGTTTTCGCATCCGAATCGATATTATCGGATTTCTATGCTAATAAATTAACATCGAAAATCTACAAAGTAGTAAGGAGGAGGGGGGGATAATTTCTACATCCCATCATATATGATAATGTTGCCAATGGGAAATTACTGTGCGCTGCGACATGTTCTTTGTGAAAAGATGCGCGCGCGTAAAATTCAAACATGGCCGCGTTATCATATCGCGCGCATCGTGTTCATCCGTCGAAAGATAGCTTTTTCATAGATAGTTAATGGCGATGCTAGAAAATAGATATGACGGAGTGTTTGATTTAAACAGGACTACATGTAGGCATGTTAGATGCGCATCATCGCAAAGTGCATAATATGCATAACGTGTATGTGTGCAATTCTCGCTGTGATTGATTTACACGAAACGATCGTTGCCCGCGATAAGATTCTAAGCTATAATTTATAGGTTTATCGTAATTTCGGGATCCGATAAAAACAAAAATTACATCTGACAAGATTCGCACATTACCAGCAAAGGGAAATTGATTTAATTATAGGCATAATATAAGATTGAGACGGTTTAAATTATTGCAGGGGAAATTTTTCGCGTTCAGGTTGTATTAAAGAACGCCACACACGACCGTTGTTGCTGTTGTAATAATAAACAGTTTGAAAGATATTAACAACGTGTGTATCTTTTAAACGATCATGATCGTAGTAAATTACCGTCATGATTAAACATATAATACGCGTTCGCGGATGTGAAATCTCACAGATGTGCATTTAATTCTCTCGCAAATAGTTTGAGCCGATCATGATCGGAATTGAACACGTTTCGATGTGATTTACTGGATATCCGGAATAAGGAGGATATTTGTTCAAAAAAATTGTAATAATTTTGTTCGATTTGTCTTAAATGCTAATAACTGCTGCCTTAGGTTGTTGATAATTCCCAGAAGTAATACAAGTCTTTCCGGCGTTATGAACGATCTCGTGCAACAACTTCCACCTTTTTCAAATGAGGTTAACGCAACCTATCGTCGATAAACACAGACAAACGAATACATAGAAACACTGGCACATAAAGAGATATTTCAAAGGGTAAATCTGTCTAAGATCGGATGTCGATATTTTTCGCTATTATATCGCAATTTGTGCATCTAAAAAAAAAGACAAAACCAAATTAGTTTTTATACTCTAGATGAAATCTGTAAGTATTATAAGTTTGCCACAAACGCTCCGAAATAAGGCTCGGAAAAAAATGAATGATACAGAAGTTCAAATTATCACTCAAGAAACTCAAACCGGATTTCCATTTGTCTGTCCGTCTGTGTATTCTCTAGCTAGAGAACGCATTGAGGTAATTAGTTCAAACTTCGTGCACGTCGTTTTTGACAAGAAATTAAAGTGAAGCTCGTGCTATATCGCTCCATCCCTCCCACCACCTCCCACACTTTCTCGAAAAATATTAAAGCTCTTAATCTGAAATTTGGAATATATTATTTTCATGATGATTTCAATCTATTATATAAAAAAAATTTTAAATCGCTCCACTCCTTCCACCACCTCCTATACAAACTACACTTTTTCATGAAATACAATGGAACAATTTTTCAGTTCGTATTGAATTTATCGAGCTGAAATTGTACTAAATATTTATTGAGAATTATTAGTAAGGTCGAAAAAAATTAGACGATTAGCTGCACCCATTCAACCCCCTCCTATACAATATGACAAAATTTAATAAGTTTACAAAAAGTCGATTTTCTTAAAAATTATGGATGTTACTGATCTGTGAATAAACAAGTCCTAGCAACAGCTTAAGGCCTATGCTCAGGATCGCACCTTGTGGAAGAGAGCTGGTTCTGTCCTATGCGTCCTAATAGAAATTTTATTGTTTGACTGATCTGTAGTTTAAAACATGTCAATTGCATGGTGTTTATAGTTATTTCTGACAAAAAAAAACTTTAAAAACTCTTCCCTCCTTCTATCATGTACAATTTTACTAAATCTTATACACTAATTATCTGAGTATCTATTGAAGTGCGCTAGGGATCGCTGAATTTCAATTAAAAAAATAAAACTAAGTCGCTTATGATTTAAAATAATCGCAAACTTCTTACACTCTAAATGAAATCTGTGAGTACTATAAGTTTGTCACAAAAGTTGTAACGCTAAAAAATAAGGCTTGGAGAAAAAAATGAATGACACAGAAGTTCATATTATCACTCAAAAATCTGTCTGCCTGTTTACTCTCTAGCTCGAGAACGCGTTATGCTAGAAATTTCAAATTTTGTAAACGTTGCTTTGACAAAAAAAAAGTAAGGCCTAGTTCTCTACCACTTCTACTCCCTCCCATATAAATTTATCTATGGTACAAAAAATATTAGAATTACTCCACTTTTTCCACCACTTCCCACATAAACTGCAATTTTTAATTAAATTCAATAAACCAATTTTTTCAATACGTATAACATTAGTCGAGCTCCAATTTTGCACTAAATACATAATAAGCAATATTATTAAAATCAGAAAAAAATAACCAATTAGCTTCACTACTTCTACACCCTCCCATACAATGTGACTCAAACTCACAACTTTACAAAATATCGATTTACTTGAAAACTATGAACGTTACTGGTCTGAAATTTGAAAGTAGTCAATTGCATAATGTTCGTAGTTATTTCTAAAAAAAAATCAGGAAAAACCTGCCACTCCTTCCACCACCTCCCATGCAAAATGAACAATTTCACTAAATCTTCACATTAAATATTTGAAACTTCGGTTTTTTATAAAACATTTTTATATCTACTTTATCATGATGTGAAAAAAATTAGTTCAATGATGTCACCCCTTCTTGCACTCCCCATATAAAATTTCTTAAGATCATAAAAATGTCTATTTCATCTAGAGTATCGTAAGATTGGGCTCTACGCGCAATAGCAGCCCTGTTAGGCCTTTAATTCGCTTTCAACATTAACTTTAACACTTTTCGTTCGCTATATCGCTTTCTCAGCTTCAAATCTTTCGCTTCCAAAATTCCACTTTTTTGCTTTACAATCTCAAACACGACCGCTAATCTGCACCGTCGGTCACACGACTTATTCGCTTACTGAATTCCGCCTGTCGATCACAGGACTTACTCGCTTCCTGAATCGCCACCATTGATACCACGACGTATTCGCTTATCCATCTCCACCATCAATCACGCGACTTCCTCACTTACTGAATTCTGCCTGTCGATCACAGGGCTTCCTCGCTTATTTAAATTCGTCTGTCGACCACAAGGCTTAATGACTTCCCAGCTTCGACTTACTTACGATGGCACTACAGCCCAAATCGGACCTTGGTATGTTTCGCCTCCATCCATCTCGCTTCAGTGACCGCGTCCTCCAATTTGAGAATCTTACCAATGATTTTCTGTCAAAATATCAACTCACTACTAACTGTTTTTACAAATGCTCGCCCATTTTATACACAGCACTAAGCCGTGTTCGCTGACTGTTGCCGGCCGTCGCCCATATAACGACGTATTTCGCCGACTGTTACCAGTCGTCGTCCATAAGATGACGTGTTTCGCTGGCTATCGCCAGTCTTCGTCCATACGACGACGTGTTCACTAAGTTGCCGGTCGTCGCCCAAACGATGACGTGTTTTTGACCGTTGGCTTGGCCGTCGCCCATACGACCGCTTGGCTGTCAGACATTGTCGATCACTGTCAGATATTGTCGGCCGTCGTAGAATATTGTCGGCCTTCTCCGAGTCGATGAATAATATGTTTGGGTATGTGTGT
Source organism: Chorisops tibialis (assembly GCA_963669355.1). Classification (NCBI taxonomy): domain Eukaryota; kingdom Metazoa; phylum Arthropoda; class Insecta; order Diptera; family Stratiomyidae; genus Chorisops; species Chorisops tibialis. Next base: position 9,689,814 of record OY770262.1, on the reverse strand, counting down.
GTCTGGAGAATTGTAGATAGCTGAAGATATCGAATATTCGATAAGCGACTAGGGCTGACCTGCGACGCTATTAAATTTTTGAATCTTAAATTTTGTATAACAAAGTAACTGTAGCATGATATGAAAATAAACTGCCAACAAACTTTATTAAACTTTATTATTCTTGGGACAAGTTGTGGATGCGTTGAAAGTCAATATGCAGGCTAGAGTGAAAGGGGGTCCTTGGGCAGCAATTTAACATTTTGCGGAAACGTTCAAAAGCTCCAGTGTATATAATCAATATTTCGTTCGTTTATTTATGCAAGTTTGGGTTTTTATGCCACCCATGTTAATAGTTTTTTAATTGATTACTTGAATCGCGTCCAATATTCTCTATATATAATGTCAGTTTCATAGACGAAGTTGCATAGAATTTTCATAGGATTCGGTGTATTTTACATTCACGAAACCAAATATTTGGGGGTAGAGGAGGTAGGGAATTGTAAAATCTGTGATGCAATTTTATTTTCTTTCTGTTGTAAGGTGCTCGTACAAAATTTCCAGTTCATAGCTTTAAATTTGTTGGTTATTAGCTGAATAAATGAAATTGGTCGAAATCATACTTTTGCATGTGAGGGGGTAGAAGGGCAAGCGCGATTTCAAAACTTTTAACGTAATTTCATTTGAACTATTTTTATAAGTTTTTGTGCAAAATTTGATAAATGATTTCTTAAAAATGGTCGAGAAAATAATTTTGTATGGGAGGCTGTAAAAGTTTTGAAGATATTCGACAAGTTACTATTTCAAACTTTTAGAGATTTTGTTTAAATGCGTTTCGCAAATTTTCAAGTTTCTACCTTAAAATTTCATTAAAAAATTTTCAGTTTATGTGTTTTTTTCATTGTACATGAAACACCTTGCGCACGCTAGATCCCCACTTCGGTGCATAACAATTTTAGAACAAATTGTTATTTTTTTCTATGTATATTAAATAGATGTATCGACGTGCAAAATTTAAACTTTGTATCTTTTACCAGAGCCCTAAAAAAATTACTCAAAATTTCCAACATTTTTGCTTACCACCTCCTTCCCCTTACACCCCACAAATTACATTTTTTACCAAAATTAAAGATTATATAGCTCTACAGTCTGAAATTGATTTGATATCTGTACTCAATTTTGAGATATACCGCTTTGTAATTTGGAAAGTGCGCCATTTTTGAAATGTTCCCCATTTCCCCCACTACTATTATCTCCACATATTATATTTTCTTCATATTTCACTAGTAAAGCTTAGTATACGTTTCAAGTTTCTATTACACAGCTTAAGAGACAGTCGAGATATTCATTTTTAAGTATTTTTCTTTGCACCCTCCCTGACCCTCCCTCTTACAATAATTAGCCTCTTTCTAAGCTGATTCGGGTAAATCTGTATGCCATCTTAATGGTCCAAAAATATGAATTTTTTGTGATTAGTAGTTTCGAAGATATAATCATTTGAAAAAATAATTCGGCCGACAATTTGTTTTTAGCCCCCCCTTTTCGGACGCCAACGAATAAAAAAACTAAATTATTTTTAAATTTTTCCCACAATCCTCTTCATACCTCTGCTGATTTTCAGCTTCCTATCTGCATGTGGAGATATTAGCAAGTGAAGTTCTTAACTCTTTCCCGCCCCCCGCCTCCCCCTTCCACCTGATACTCCCCAGAAATTAGATAATGGAGCTCACTTTCCCAATCAAAAATCCACCCAAGAACGAAAATTCTACCTTTAACGGTCTCGGAGATATGAGTCCAAATTATTAGAATAATAAAATAAAATTAGTTCAATGCCGTCACTCCTGCTAACACTCCACATACAAAGTTTCTTAAAACCACAAAAATTTCTCTTTCCTCTTGAGTATCGTAGGATTGGGCTTCACTCCCTATCGTAGTCCTGGTTATATTTATGTTATTATATTGCCAGCATGCCTTCCTGTAGAAAATTAACATAACCCTTTCTTAATCTGTAAAACAAATCCCATTATTACATGGCAAGACTAAGTCACTCATCCACTTAATTACTTACTTGTTTGTTTGTAATTGTTGTTAGTATCGAATAATACGTCTTATTCGCCATAACTATTCTTCTTTTTATCTCGAGCCCTTTTATCCTTCGATAAATTTGCCCTAGGCTGTCGCTTATCTACTGTTTGCAGTCTTCAGCTGTTAACTGCTTAAAACTGTTAGTACACACACACACAATACACATTCACTTTGATGAGGAGGTATATAAAACGAATGCATACAGAAGGAAGGGACATTTATAATTTCAAAGCGATTAAGTTTGAGCGATTGTCCGCGATAATAGTGCGGTTGGCCATAATACTGCGATTTATAAGGAAATATTGTGAAATTTAAAAGCACTCTAATTATTTTAAAAGCAAAATAATAATGTTTGTGTTTTGTTAATAATTTTCATTTTTATTTTAGTTGAAATCAAGCTCGGAATCGCTAGATTTCAACTGAAATAAAAAAAAATTATTGCAATTACTTTTTCCTGATTTGTGGCTAATCGCTCTTATGTCGCGATAATGCCTCTACCCTCTTTGTATGCTGATATTTTACCAATAACTGCTTGACCCCCGTGCGTCTCTAAAATTAATCATTTCGTCACAAATACTCATCGATTGACTGCAATAAAATTAGCAAAAGAGAAGAACATATCCGTATACCTATTCCACCCCCATCCATATAAATGAATAAATTTGTTAAATATCGATTTCCATTAAAACTGGAAAAAAGCAGACTCTTTTAATTTGGCCACAATTTGGCCACAATTTGTCCCTTAATAATTGCAATAAATTCTAAAAAAAAAACATCCTCACTTCACTTCTTCCACCCCCTCCCATACAAATATCTATATTAGAAATTCAAGAAAAGCATTTCTCATTCGAACATATGAGATCTCAATCAATCAAATACCTGTTAAGACCCCCTATAGGGGCATAGGACAAAAACAACTCTCTTCCACAAGGCGCGATCCTGAGCATCGGCTTTAGGCTGTTGCCAGGACTTGTTTATTCCTCTGGCCTCCTGCTCAACTGCTCGCTTCCATATGTTACATGGTCGTCCAACCCGACGCCTTCCTTGAGGGTTATAATCCAGAGCCTGTTTTGCGATGTTTCGCTCTGGTTTGCTCAAAGTATGACCGATCCACTGCCACTTTCGCCGTTGAATCTCAATACCTATTTTAGTCTGGCGAGTTGTATTCCAAAGTTCGTCGTTAGAGATTACTTCTGGCCAGAATATTCCTAAAATACGCCGGAGGCATTGGTTTACGAAAGTCTGTAGTTTCTTGGTAAGTCGAACGGTCACTTTCCACGTAGTACAACTATACAACAACACGGATTTGATGCATGCGTCAAAAACTCGCAGCTTCGTGCGAAGGGAGATCTCTCTTAACCTCCAGAAAGGGGAAAGGATACCGAAGGCCAGACGAGCTTTATTTAGCCGATCCTCAACATCCTTTTCGGCTCCGCCGTCCATGCTGAAAATGCTTCCGAAATAGCAAAAATCTTGCACCTCTTCCACATCCTGTCCATTAAGAACAATCGGTGTGCTTGCGTTCGAACCCATGTGCATGTACTTGGTTTTACGCACATTTATTTTCAGTCCCGCCTGTTTGCATTTAGAATGCAACGAGCGAACATTTGACTCTAAGTCCGAACGTATGTGCAAGCAAACACACGTCATCAGCATAATCAAGGTGACTTAAGATATTAAATAGTCTCCATTGAAGACCTTTACCTTCCCCACCTTCCAGTGCAGCTTTCAAGATGTCATTTATTACCACCAGAAACAGGGCTGGTGATAATATGCAGCCTTGTCTGACACACGTTCGCACAGGGAAACTCTCGGACAACTCTCCTCTATGCAAGACGCGACACCTTGCATCTTCGTAGGATTCTTTAATCATAGCTATGACCTTATCTGGAATACCTCTCCTACGCAAAGCATTCCATATGTGATCTCGCTTAACGCTGAGATCTATCGAACTTTAAATTGGAGCGAAGCATGGTGATAAGAATGTTAATAAACAGTTTCAAAATCATGCAAAATCTTCCCAATTTGAGGAAACCAAAGTCCAATTTCTTTGAAAATTATGAAAGCTACAAACTTTAAATTTAACCCGAATCATATGCAATAATTGCAGATCTCTCCACTCCGCCTCAACCACCCCCCAATATATTTCCGGTACATCAAACTCTTTCCTATTTCATCTATAGTATTACATGATTTATAATAATTATAATTCTGTTATGTTTAAATTTCAAAAAAAACCAATCGAAGCGGGATTATTCATATTCAAAAAAAAACAACATTATAATCCAATGGTAGTGTTCAAGTTATTAAAGAGCACAAACTAGATTGACTCATGCAAATTTGGAATTAAATTAAATAATAATAAAAGTAATTCGAAATCTTCAATTCCAGCGAGTACACATGACACGTAAAAATAAAACGGACTTATTTATATCAACGGCAGGTGCATTTTACTAACCGAAGAATATTCAACTGGATAGTGATTGAATATGGACGTGAATTTGAAATGTATAAATTACATTGTCAGGCTTTTTTTTTCTTTTTTTCATGGAATAAGTTATTATGGTTCGTACATGGAATGGTTTTAAATTATGTAAAAAATAAAAAAACTTGGTAAATGGGCGCTAAAAATACTACAGAGCATTGCAGTTCTTGAATGAATTTTATTCAATCCATCGAAAAATTTTCTAAACTGTTTTTTTTTCACCAAAGAAAATGCTAAAATCATACCAACAGGTTTTTGTTGACATAAATTTTCACTGATTTATTTCAATTTCTGTTTTTAAATTATTTCCATTCTTTCTTTCCCCCTGCCTTCAGTTTTGCTGTTGACTTAAACGAATCAATTTTCTAGCGGTCGCGTCTTCAATCAATCTTCATCTTTCGCGAAACCTGTTGATCGAGTCCACAAAATATTCAAATTGATGTAAAGATAGAAAGAAAATTCCGTTTTTATACACCCGAGCTACTATTGAATCTTGTCCATCATATTTTGCATACCGTCATTCTAATAAACGCACTTTCTTTCTCGATTTATTGGAAAATTTATTGAGATGAAAATATTATGTTTGTTGATAAATAAATTTACTTTTGCATTGAATTTCATTTGGCAGTGTGTATAAAGTAACCTGCTGGGTGCCATTCCGATAATTCCTTGTTGCATTCTTGGCGAACGAAGAGTTATACGACGTTTAATATTGAAACCGAATCATATGTACATCTATATGCACTATAGATACGGTTCTGTGGTAGTTTTTCCTTGCCATAATTATTTATTTCCTAGCCAGAAGATTTTTCTATACTCTGGCACACATGCGAGACTCGGTCGATGACGACGTTGTTAAGAGTCCGCTCGGCGGAAAAAACGAAGCAACATACGACTTTACCTACTGTGATCGAAGAGGTAATAAATTTTGAATTTATTTTATCACACCGAGGCCATCTCTTGTTTATTGCTCAGTTGAAGGATTGCTTTTCTCCGTGCGATGGCGCATAGTTAAACCAATACTTATACTTATGCCCGGGCAACATACCGGTACGGTGACATTCAAACGAAAAACTAATAATACAAAGTTAGGAGTAAAGTTAGGAGGAAATAGTGATGAAAACAAGAGAGAATTGTCGATCGGTCGATTGGAGGTATGAAGTTGTAAATATCGATGGAATCTGGATTGTTTTTCCCAGGATTTCTGTCTCAATAGTTTATCTTGATCGTATTGGAAGGAACTAATAAATTGATACAAGTCAAAATGTGTCCATTCACATTAAGATTGAAGGTGGTGGGCAAGACTGTAAAGAGTTGATAAGCGTCTTCAATACGATCGGATTTTAGTGACAGCTAGTCAAGATCCTTCGAAATTTCAATAGAATGAAAAATCAATTTTGGATCACTGAGGACAAACACTAGTTCTACTCTCACGTATAGCTAAATATGAAGCTAAGAACAGAGGCTAATAAATGCTACACTCCGATCTGTTTCTGCTTATGTTGATCGAAACGAAATATAAGCATTCCAGCTGGCACAATTTCCCAACCTTAATAAATGCCAGCAAACACATGGATGCATTAAGCTTAAAATCTTAATCATCCACGCTAAAAGATCACCTAAGTCTCTCTATCTAGACCATTATTTGCTAAAATATGTGCAATGGAATTAGCATTCAATGTCTTTTATTTTTTCTTAATAATACTTTAGAGTATAGAAAACCGTTTTTCTTCGCTGACATTAATGTGGCTCTTAATAGCACCAAGAATTTGCGCGACGCGGTCATTCATCGGCTCGAAAAACTCCAATAATATACTTAAGAAGTTTGTGAAGTGTCTTTTCGTGCCGCGTCAGACCGCGATCCGAAAGAACGCCATTAATGCAACAAATTTGTTCGACAATAATTTTCCATTCGCGTACCGTGCAAGATTCGTCGCCATTGGAACGACGCAGCAGCAGATACGTTAAGGCTCCTAAGTTAAATTATGTTTGCTTTTAGCAACAGCAGCACCCAGGCTTAGCGTTATTGCACAGAAGTGCCATCTTACATACGAGATACATTCTTACTCACCTGGAGATGCAACTTTGAAATGAAGAGGATTTTCATTTTTGATTTGTTTAGAGCCGATTTAATGGCATCAATTTTTCGATATTTTGCTTTTATTACTGCCATCGTGCACTAATACAGAATGAAATGTGGAAGCTGTAATAAGTGATGTGGTATATTTCAGTTTCAGAGGTTTCGAATTTGTTGCTTGATTTGCTGGTGATTATATTTTTTTTTGATGTTAATTTTATTATTGCTGAAAAATTGTGCAGTTTGTATGGGAGGTAGTGGAAGGGGTTCTTAATGATTTGACATGTTTTAAAAATTTTTTTCAATCCATCGAAATAAATTAGAGGGTCACTCTTTAATGCGCAATGCACAGTTAAGTTAACATGGATAAGGGGAACAAGTGGATATTTTTCCTTTTGGATCGAATCAAAAAACCGCTCTGGGGAACGCGTTTTACCAGACAAAAGGAGATAAAGGCAAAATCTAAGTCAGCTCTGAGGCAGATATGCATACTCAAGATGGCGTAACTTTCATAAATGTGAAGCATGGCGCTGAAATTTGGTGAGAATGTCAATTACAGATTTGGCAATCTAATAAAATTCAAATCATGTAACTGAGAGTACCACATGACGGTCCTTCCTGAAACGTTTTGATAAAAGTAGTATGTTCGAAGGAGAAATGCTTTTCTTCAATTTTCACTATAAAAACAATATGTATGGGAGGAGATAGTTGATAATTTTTTCAAGATTAATTGCAATTATCAAAGGACGAATGCTGTCAAAATTTCAAGTTTCTACCTTTCCGAAATTTAATGAAAATACATTTTCAAAATTGTGCATTTGTATGGAAGAAATGGGCTTGGGAGAAAGAATAAACGGATCGGAACAGGATTTTTAGACTTAACTATATTTTGATCAGATTTTCAATTCGAAAGCTGAAATTTGTATACAAAAAAATGCCCAGAATTTTCGAAATTTCATGAAATTCATATCTTGCGGTGGCAGAAGAAGTAGCAGAATGTGATCAGTTTAGGGGCTTGGAGTTTTTTTTTTTTCGCTAAGAAAAAGTCAACTCGATAGCGCAAGAGTTCGAGAATTTTGTTACAGACAGACGGAGAGACAGTCACTCGGAATCACGGCTTTCGAGCGACAACAAATATTTATGTACACGTTACGAATCTTTGCCAGCTATATATCTTAGCGTTTCAAATACTAGAGCAAACACAATACCCCCTCAGATTTTATCAAGAGCATAAAGATATCAATCAATTGCTAACATACAATATCTCTCTAATTCTCACAACTATGAACAAAAGACTTAAGCCAGAAACTTAACTTTTTTCTTCTGTGAGAACAAATAAATAATTAAACATTATATAGGGAAATAAACCGTATAAGCAAACAGCTATGAAAACAATAAAAAAAAACTTAACAGAATTATGATTGGGCGTAAAACCCAACCATATGATACTCTAGATGAAATACTTACTTACCTTTTGTTTGGGAGGTGGTAAAAGCAGAGGGGGAGGTTTGTAATTTTTGTATGTAACACTGAACGTAGTATATAAAATATTTCATGCTGAATTTAAAGTTTCTTACTTTCATAGTTTTGAGGAAATTGAACAGTTTTTGTCTGAATTTATGGTATTTGTATGGGAGGTGGCAGAGAAAGTGGGAGATTTTGGATAATTTTGAATCTGCTTATCACATTGCTGTTTCAATTTTAAAGTCGATAGCTCTCATATGTTCGAAGGAGAAAAACTTTCCTTGAATTTCCAATACAAAAATTTATATGGAGGGTGGTAGAAGGAGTGAGATGAAGGCGATACTTTTTTTAGCATTTATTACAATTAAGGGGACAAATTCTGGCAAAATTTTAAGTTTCTATTTCTTCTAGTTTCTATGAAAGTCGGTTAAATGCATTTACCAAAATTCTTCATTTGTATGGGAGGGGGTAGAAGGAATATACAAATCAAAACCAAATTTTTCGACATCAATTATATTTAAAATAGTATAATTTTCTCAAATTTTAAAGTTGATAGCGGTTCTGGAGAAAACTAATTTAATTGAAATTCCGAAATTTCGTAAAATTTGTATGGGAGGGGTTAGAAGAAGTGAGGTAAAGTTGATAGTTTTTCCAAAATTAGTTGAAATTATAATAAAATTAATTATGACAAAAATTGGTTCATTTAGCTTTTCTAGTTGGAATGCAAACCGAATAAATGCATTTTTGAAAATTGTGCTTTTGTATGGGAGGTGGTAGAAGGAGTAAGGAGATCAGATCAATATTTCTTGAGGTTAATGATATTTTTATCATTATACTATGACCTAATTTTCAAGTCAATGGCTGAAATGGTTTCGGAGCAAAATCAATTTCTTTAAATTTCATGAAATTTGTATCGGAGGGGGTAGAAGGAGTGGGGGGACGTGGCCCGTTCACGAACTTAAAGTTACTTTTTTGCTAAACATGACACACAAAAAATTTCAGCAAGATAGTTCGAAGCTTTCGAGAGTTATGTTGTAGACAGACGGACATACGGCCACTCGGAATTGAAGTTTTTGAGCGACAAAAAATATTTCTGTACTCTTGGCGGCTCTGTGCGAGCATTATTCCTTAGCGTTACAAACGGTAAAGCAAACAGAATATATCTCAGAGTTCATCTAGAGTATAAGAATATAAACTAAAGACTTAGGCCAGTAACTTCAAAATGGAAATAAATTAAACAAACAAATAAACTGGAGAATGGCAAACGCAGTAATATAAATTGAGAAATAAATAAGACTGTAAATATTTTAAATTTTAAATTTAAGATATTGTTGCACGTCAGCCCTAGTCGTACATCGATTATTCGCAATCTTCATCAGTCTACTATTCTGCACACACACATAGACAATCCGCGATCATCAATTACTTGTGATCTCGAACTGCTCGTGCGTACTGAGAAGCAGACGAAAGTAGATAAATAGCAGGCGATGAGAACCATACCAAAAGACGAGCATTTGCAACAAAACAGCCAGCAACCTACTGACGATATCAATACTCCTAGTATTACTGCTATTCTTGACAGTGCTAGTCTCGAATCTTTTGGCTGTTCTTTTGATTTAGTCAGATTCAGGTTTGAAAATTTTGTTACTTAACTTAATGCTGCTTCTAACATCTCCAAAAAGAGGGAGGTTATCTTCAGTTTTATGTTTGAAAATTATCATGGCTCAATTGTGGTTGGGGATTTTGATATATTTGCATCTAATTCTGATTGTCAGCTTGTGATTGGTGGAGATTTCAATGCTAGGCATACTTCATGGCTTAATCCTTATAATAATCAGAATGGTAAGTTGCTTTTCAAATGGATGGGTGATAGTCTTGGATTGCTTGACTTAAAGCATGCCTACTCTTGCTCCCCATCTCGAGTGGCTGGGAGTTCTTACTTATTTATCGACTTTTTTATTACATGTTGTTCCTTATCAATTCTCTCTGGACACTCTCGTGGGCTTTTTGGTATTAGGGATTTCCAATCTAATCATCTGACTGTTGAACTTATAATTTCTTTCCCGATCTTCGATTTGGCTGATCCCATTTATGCAAAAAATTGAAAGGGCTTATTTCTGAGAAATTTCCTGGAATTGGAGTTCCTTATAACCGTAATTTGTCAATTACTGAAATTGATGAATATATCTCCAGAAATAATGATGAACTTAATGCAATCATGTCTGATTCTATACCAAGGACCAAAGTCAGAGCTGATAACCTAATCATTCTTGGTGATAATATTCTTGCGCTTTTGGTTGAGATGTAGAGGATGAGAAAAGTCTGGAACAAGCAGGGTAGAACTGATGGTACTCTTGAATCACTGATCAGAAAACTATCTCAAATTATAAAGGAATTACTAAGTACAGCTTTTACCGAGTATTTTGATGGCAGGCTTAGGAACTGCAAACCTGGCCCTGACTTTTTTCGGGAGGCTAAGTCTCTTGTCAGGGGTTTTACTCGAAAACCAGTGCCAGTTCTAAATGGCTGCACAGATGATGTTGATAGTGCTACAGCTTTTGTGAAACACTTCGCGTCTATACATAATTATTTTTTGGCTGCACAGTCCTCTAATGGCAATGATCCCATTGAGGCATTTGCTAATGCGTTGAACAGTTAACTCTAATCAATCCTTTTATTTTAGTAATCAGCTTAAAGCCGACGGATCGTCCATTACCGATCATCCAGCCTATGGGAAGTTTATTGATCTTGACACGCTTAAATCCATTATCAAATACAGAAATAATAAAAAATCTTCGGATATCAATGGAATACCCAACTTTAATATAAGGAAACTACCTGATGAATATGTAAATTGTTTGCTTATTCTGATCAATAATGCTATAAACTATAGCTATTTCCCTGGGATTTGGAATCAGGCATTGGTTGCCCCCATTCCTGGTCCATCAACTGATGTTACTAAGTACAGGCCGATCTCACTGTTAAATAATGAGGGTAAAATTTTCGAATGTGTCATTAAGGGAAAAATTACAAGGTTCTGCTCTGAAAACAACATAATTCCTATGTATCAGTTTGGCTTTGTGCGTAGTCGATCTACATCTCAGGCTTTATGTCTCTTCTCCGAGTCTCTTCAGGGAAAAGGCTCCCACACTTGCTTGTTCTCTAGACATTTTGAAAGATTTCGACACAGTCTGGATTCCTGATCTTTTTTTTAAAATGGTTGAATCTGGTTTTTCGATAAACTTGAGCAGGCTTATTCTGAGTTTTATATCTGACAGAAAGATTGCTGTTAGGATGAATACCACTGTATCTGAGTTTCGTTTAAGTAGGGGTGGAGTTCCCCAGGGATCTATACTGGGACTCATTCTTTTCAACATTTACTTGGCTGATTTTTCTCTGGACCATATCACCAACTACAAGACTCTGTTCTTTGCGGATGATGTACTGATTTTTAAGGCTAATAGGACAGTGTCCTATCTCTCAAAAATCTTAATGGATATCTGGTTAAGGTTGGCTCCTTTCTTGATAAATGGAGGCTTAAACTAAACATGGATAAGTGCTATGCAACGCTGCTCAGAACTAGTGAGAGTAAGATTGGGAGAAACCACAAGAGATTTAAGAATGATAATGTAATTATTTCTGTCAATGTAAATCGCATTAAATTCAGTAATGACCTTAAATACCTTGGTGTTATTTTTGCAAGTAAATGTTCTTTTACTAAACATGTGTACAGTATCATCCTTAGGGGTAGAATGTTATCCTCTGCTCTTCAGGATCTCCTTAAAAAAAATGCTTTTAGTGTCGCCTCCAAATTCCTTCTACATATATAGATAAATGGGTAGACCTATTCTGGCATATGGGTTTGTAGCCTGGTCCCTTCTGCTCAGATGGAGGTTAAGAAGATTTGAGAGAAGCATTCTTTATAAGTGTCTTCCTGCTGCTATTGCATTTATTAATCGGGATCTTGATGATAATATCTATGTTAGAATCCCTAGGGTTGAACTTTACGCTAAGTTCGATGGATATTGTAGATTAGATGTATTCCTCGGGATACTACTTCTTAAATTTCTTTCCAGGCTTGAAGGCAACGATATATCTTGCGAATGAGCGATGTCAGATTTTTAAATCAAACCTATAGCTCACATTTTGAAAAATTTATGTATAAGAATTTTCCTGCATCCTTCCTTTATTTTTTTAATAATAAACTTATGTCCAATAATAAACTAACGCTTTATAATAGAAAATTCAATTCCAATGATCTTCTTGATGTTGTTTATGACACATTTTAAAGCTAATTCCTTAATGTAATATAATAAGTATGTACCATATATGTTTTAATATATATTATAATGTATTACATATAATTGAAATGGAGTCTATTCCAATAAATATAATCTGTGTCCGCCCTTTTTGTTGTGTTGACCTTTGTGTTATTTATTTGAAATTATATACTTAATACCAGGTTTTTTTTTGAATTTTCCTAGAATATTTCTCTTATTCAATGGCACTAAGCCCCAAATCGGGCCTTGGCCTCCTGACCTTTAGGTTCCTTAACATTTTCATTATTTATTGCGGAAGGGTTGTTAGTCCTTCACACAACCCTCTATCTACGAATTTTTGATTTTCGTAGATTGAGGTAACCAAGGTATACCCGAGCGAGTAGTGTGCTGGAATTATGCGTCGACCGGGATTTGAACTCACGACCTACGCATTGCAGACCAACAGGCTACTCACTACGCTACACTCAGGCTTCTGGAATATATCTATTAAGATAATTTTCTTTTAATAATTATGAAATTCGCATCAAAACTTTGTCGTTTGCCGAAAAATTAGAACTAAAAATCTATGTAGCAAACCCTATATTAGTAGTTAAGCACACTTTACAAGATCCATGTAATCTCTTATTTCCAATAAAAAAAAACAACTTTGTGAAAAAAAAAATTAAACAGCCAGTCTAAATTGTGAAGCGTAAGAGTAAAGAACGAGTCGTCGCGTAGAAAGAGTCCTGTGATCCATAGGCGTAGTTCAACAAGCGGCAGTTAGCCGATAAGTCCTGTGATTGAAGGGTGGAGTTCAACAAGCGGTAGTAAGCGGGTAAGGCGTGTGATCGACAGGCAGGAGTAAGTCCTGGGATCGACAGGCGGAGCTACGTAAAGCAGCAGAAACCGGGTGAGGTCTGTAATCGATAGGCAGGAATAAATCATGGGATAGACAGGCGGCGTTCAACAGAAGGCAGTCAGCGAGTGAGTTCTGCGACCAACAGTAAACAGTAATAAGCGAATGGCGAACTAGTGGCGAGCAAATAGCGAATGAATGGCGAACGAAAAGCGATTAAATGGGGAGCGTTTAGCGTGAATATTAAAGCGCTATAGTAAGCGAAAAGTGTAAAAGTCATTTAAAATATAACATAATTATGATTGGGCGTAAAGCTCAATCTTATGATACTCTAGATGAAATAGGAAAGAGTTTATTGTACCGGAAAATATGTCATCTCAAATTCTTTCGAGTAGTTAATAGCGACTTTTATGTGGAGGTGGTAAAAGCAGAGGGAGGAGGTTTGCAATTTTTGTATACAACACTGAACGTAGTACAAAATGTTTCATGCTGAATTTAAAGTTTGTAATAATTTTTGAACTAATTTGTCTGAATTTATAGCATTTGTATTGGAGGTGGCAGAGATAGTGGGAGATTTTGGATGATTTTGAATCTGCTTATCGCCATCCTAATCACATTGCCTTGTTACTCATATGTTCGAAGGAGGAATACATTTTTCTAATTTTCAATACAAAAAATTGTATGGGAGGTGGTAGAAGGAGTGAAACGAAACTCATGTCTTTTTTAGCACTTATTGCAATTATTAAGGGACAAATTCTAGCACAGGTTGAAGTTCGTAATTTTCCTAGTTTCAATGAAAATCGATTAAATGCATTTGCCAAAAATTGTGCATTTGTATGAGAGGGGGTTGAAGGAGTATTTGAATCAAAACCAAATTTTTCGACATCAATAATATTTATAAAAAAAGTATGCTTTTCTCAAAATTTAAAGTTGATAGCTTTGATGGTTTTGGAGAAAGATAATTTAGCCGAAATTTCGTGAAATTTGTATGTGAGGGGGTAGAAAGAGTAAGGTGAAGTTGATAGCTTTCACAAAATCAGTTGCGCAATTGTAATAATATTAATTGCGACTAGAATTGGTTCTTGTAGCTTTACTAGTTGCCATGAAAACCGAATAAATGCATTTTTGAAAATTGTGATTTTGTGTGGGAGGTGGTAGAAGGAGTAAAGATCAATATTTTTTGACGTCAATGATATTCACATCGTTATACTATGACCCAGTTTTCAAGCCAATAGCTGGAATGGTTTTGGAGAAAAATCAATTTCTTTAAATTTCGAAATTTCATGAAATTTGTATGGAAGGGGGTAGAAGGAGTGGGGGATTTGGTCCGTTCACGAACTTAAAGTTACTTTTTTACTAAAAATGATATATAAAAAAATTTCATCGAGATAGGTCAAAGCTTTCGAGAGTTATGTTGTAGACAGACGGACAGACAGACAGACGGACAGACAGACAGAATCGGAATCGAGGGTTTTGAGCGACAACAAATATTTCTGCACCCTTGGCGACTCTGTGCGATCATTATTTCTTAGCGTTACAAACGATAAGGCAAACACAATATACTCTCAGATTTCATCTACAGTATAATAAAAGTTTTCGGTTGTTTTAAATTAAAGTGAACTTGTTTAATTTTTACTTGAAATCCAGCGACCCGTTGCGCACTTCAATATCTAAATAAAGTAATGAAAACTTAGGCCAAAGCCAAATCGAACCTAGGTATCCTGATTTACAGACTCACGCAGGCGGTGTGCAGAAATTATACTCAAAATACTCGCGGACCAAGTTTTGTATTTAGGATATCTAAATTTGTTCCCATTATATCAGATATAACGTGTCTGTCCGTTTCTTCAGCTTCTGCAGAAATACAAAAATAAAACCACACAATTTTTATTTACTTTTGATGAAATCTAAGAAACCCGGTCCCAATTACGTACTATCCTACTCCTTCTCCCATCTTCAATACAAAGTGAATGTACTCGAAAAACTTTGAGATGACAATTTTCAATAAAATTCTATGTTTCTTATTCCAAAATTATCAAAAATTAAGATAGTTATCGTGTATCGAGGAAGATAACAAAAACTCGAAAAAAATTAACTTTATCACTAATTATTGCGGTATGGACTTAAATATTCATTAGCTATACAGTTGCTAACGATTTCGATCATAGAATGTATACAGATACTGAATTAGCACATCTATAAGAATTATTATTAGGCATAGTGCGAAACTTAGTCAGATTAAATCGTAACCAATCATAAACATACGTTTAAGGTTGATCGATCAGTTCAATGATCTTATAAATTTTTGTACGCATCTAGAAACAGTATTGCACATTGCTATAGAAATTCTGATATTCATCGCGAAAATTTCCTACGAAATTCATATTCGTATTGACGCACGATCAAAGACACAAACCTTTCGATACGATCACTCGGATAGAAACAAACTTTACCAAAGGTAATTAATTTGCTGATTGAAAGTTCGAACGATCGGTCAAATTTGATAGTGTACCTATGTATACCGTACCCCTAACTTACCTATACCAATAATCGTGTAATGATCGATTGATCGTGGACCGTCTTGTGATATTTTTGTCGAGTGACCTCTTTGTATAGTGATCGTGAGCGGTAACTTTATTCTTTCAAATTTTTTTTTTTTTTGAATGCATGTATAGAAATTTATGCAAAGTCATAGTAGGTATTCTTTATTAAAGATTTTCTATACGAACCTTGGTGATTGCGATCGCGATCACCGATAAATCTATGTGTATGTATAGAAGCGATCGAACTTATCTCTCTACATAAATATATTATTTCTCAGAGGGTTTATGCGCTGTTCTTATGAAAATAATAAACAGATGGGAACAACAAATAGTCATTTCCATGAATAAAAATTCTAATGAAGATCAGAAGAGGATGAGAAGATCAATGTTTTGCGGGAGTTTAAAAAAAATCCAAAGAAGCAGCATATCAAGTATATTTATTTACATGTCGGAAAACAGAAGTTTTGAAATGATGCTTTAACCTCAGGACACAATGCGGATCGATATATTGTACAAGGAAAAGAGCAAGTCATTTGGATAAATAAGCAAATGAAGAAGAAGAAAAAAATAGGTATGCTACTGATTAATGGATTTAAGAATTGAATTACTGTTAAGATACAACAGTGCGGAATTTTTCATTTTTTGATAGGAAAGAATTTCACGATTTTTTTTCTGGTGATCTTAGAATTTTTTTTTAGATTTGAAGATGTTAAGTGTATTTAGGGTCGAAACACAGATTTCCATTGACCTAGTTCAAATTCACACGATTTTTCTTTAGTAGAAATATCGCTAGGAGTGAGTTACGAGTATTGGGCTTGGAAAAAAGGAATTTAATTAAATTATGTTTTTTAGTACTATCTACGTGCGATAAAACGAGCATGTGCGTTATGCTTAGGATCAGACACAAAAAGGATCGACACGTGGTGTAAGAAATAGAAAAGGAAAACGTAAAATAAATTCAAGTAAAAACAGCGTATTTCTACTCGTTGAACAAATAAATATAAAATAATAATAAAAATATTGTTTTAATTCTACACAATGCAGTAGAGTCCGGCAGGAATGTCAAATTCGACCCCTACCAATTCAACTTACAAGATTCACTACTGGTAACCAAAAACATAACAGAATTATAATTGGCCGTATATCTCAATTATGTGATATCCTAGATGAAATGGGAATGAGATTAATGTACCGGAAATATGTCATCTCAAAATCTTTTGCATCATGAGGTGGTTGAGGCAGAGCGGAGAGATCTGTAATATTTGCATATAGTTCGTGTTAAATTTAAAGTTTGTAGCTTTCATAATTTTCAAAGAAATTGGACATTGTTTTCCTGAAATTGGAGCACTTGTGTGGGAGGTGGCGGAGGAAGTGGAAGATTTTGAAACTCTTTATTAACATCCTTATCACCATGCTTTGCTCCAATTTAAAATTCGATTGATCACATATGTTTCAAGGAGAAATACTTTTCTTAAATTTCTAATATAGATATTTGTGAGGAGTGAAGTGAAGATGATATTTTTTTTTTTAGAATTTATTGCAACTATTAAGGGACAAATTGTGGCCAAAACTTAAGTTTGTGCTTTTGCTAGTTTTATTGGAAATCGATATAATGCATTTAATAAATTTATGTATATGGAAGGCACTAGAAGTGGTGTACGGATATGTTCATCTCTCATGCAGTCAGTTGATGAGTATTTGTGACGAGATGATTAATTTTAGAGACGCTCGGGTGTCATGCAGTTATTGGTAAAATATCGGTACACAAAGAGCGGAGATGCGTTGCCGTGACAGAAGAACGTTTAGGCGCAAATCAGAAAAATGGAAATGCAATACATTTTTTTCTATTTCATTTGAAATCTAGCGATTCCGAACTTGTTATCGACTAAAATAAAAATTAGTGCAATTCATTATTATCAAAATACAAACATTATTAATTTGCTTTTGAAATAATTAGGGCACTTTTAAATTTCATAACGTTTCCTTACAATTCGCAGTATTATCGCTAACCGCACTATTATCGCGGTCAACCGCTCAAACTTAATCGCTTTGGAATTATAAATGTCCCTTTCTTCTGCATGCATTCGCTTTATATTCTCATACATTATAGTGAATGTGTATTTGTGTGTGTACCAACAGTTGCAAGCTAGGGTGTAACGTAGTGGGTGACGTGTTGGTCTTATAATTCGAAGGTCGTGAGTTCAAATCCCGGTCGGCGCAATATATAATTCCAGCACATTACCTGCTTGGATATACCTTGGTCACCTTGATCTACGAAAATGAAAAATTCGTAAAAAGAAGGTTGTGGGTTAACAACCCTTCCACAATAAGTAATGAAAAATGTTCAGGAACCTGAATGTCAAGAGGCCAAGGTCCGATTTGGGCTGTAGCGCCATGTAGAACAGTTGCAAGCAGTAAACAGTTTTAGATTGCAAACAGTAGATAAGCGACTATCTAGGGCAAAGTTATCGAAGGATAAAAGAGTTCGAGATAAAAGGAAGAATAGTTATGGCAAATAAGACGTATTATTCGGTATTATCAGCGATTAAAAACAAACAATTAAGTAATTAAATGGATGAGTGACTTAGTGTTGCCATGTAATAATAGGATTTTTTTTTTTTTTTTTTATTTTTTAACGCGGGGCAATCATCGAAATCCTTGAAGTGCGGAACTTGAAACCCCTCGCCTAACCCACGACCACCCGGGACTACCGTTAAGTATTGCGTCAGGAGAAGGGATGAGCATGGAGCTCAAATGCCAATTTACTGCCACTTGTAATGCCTTATGTCATCCTGTTTATGTCACTGCCTATTTTATTCAACTGTCAACTGTTGTAGTTGCTGTAGGCACTTCTGTCTCAGATAGTTTCCTACGTAGTCTTTGGAGTCTCCTTAACTTGATGAGAACTTGCACGCACATCTCAGTCGCTGCGTTTCCGATTTCGTTCCCACTCAACACATGTGAGATAATGTTGTCGGGGTTAATATTTTCTCCAACTATGTCCTCTAGTCTCCTTCTGTCCATTTCGTACTGCTAAGTAAAAGAATATATGCTCTGAATTTTCTATTGTATCTGTACAGCTTGAAAATAACGCTGAGGAGTCGTGGCCATATTTGTGCACATAGCTTCAGTAACAACCATGCCCTGATAGAAATTGGGTCATGTAGTAATCTACTTCACCACGCCTCCATCTGACCCACTTATCTACGCCCAACGGCCTTTGTTTATGGTGGTCGATTGCAGTTGCCAGGCATTGGTACTTATTCATTGCTCTTCTATTTTCTCTTTCACAGTTAAGCATCGGTTTATCGTATCCTTTTTGTGATATAATATGAATATTAAGAAATGGTATATGTTAATTTTCTATAGAAGAATACTAATATTGCAAATTTGGAAATTTAACAACAAAAACATAACAGGATTATGATTGGGGGTAAATTTTTGCTGTCTTAAGAAATTTTATATGGGGAGTGACGGCATTGAACTATTTTTTTTTCACATTGTGCTGAAATTACTATCAAAATGTTTTATGCAAAATTTAAGATTTAAAAATATAATAGTGTTGCATGCCAGCCCTAGTCGCTCATCGAATATTCTATACCTTCAGCTATTTACAATTCCACATGTTATTCATCGACTCGAAGAAAGCCGACAATATTCGACGGGGACCGACAATATTCGACGGAGACCGACAATGTCCGACAGCCAAGCTGACAGCCAAGCTGACAGCCAAGAATACGTCGTCGTAAGGGTGACGGCCGCCGATAGTCAGAAGCATTTCGTGGTATGGGTGACGATCGAGCAAATAGTCAGAAACACATCGTCGTATGGCCGACGACAAAGCCAAAAATGTCAACAAAAAAACACGATGGGCCTCTTGTTGCATCCAAATCTTCTGTAATCCGCTTTCTTCCTTTTATTTTTTTCCTTTGGGTATTGTTTTATTTTATTGTGTTTTGTTTTTTTCGTATTAACCACTTTCTTTTACTAGTGCTTTACCATATAGGGTTATCCAATAAGAGGTGTTATTTTGAATAGCCCGCTATTTCGGTAGATGTCACTTTTGAAGCTATCATTTTTTGACATTTGACAAGTAAAAACTACGCCATTAATAAAAATGGAACGATACACGCTTCAACAACGCATTGAAATTATTAAAATGCACATTATTAAAATTCACATTATTAAAATTCACTATTCTTGACTGATGAGGCCCATTTCCACCTCGGTGGCTACGTCAACAAGCAAAACTGTCGCATCTGGGATTCGGAAAACCCAAGAGTTATTGTTGAAAAGCCTCTCCATCCTCAACGTGTGACTGTTTGCTGCGGTTTATGGTCCGGCGGGATCATTGGACCTTACTTTTTAGAAAATGAGGCTGGAGCAACAGTACGGTGAATGGGCGCTATCAAGAGATGATTAATGATTTTTTATGGCCGGAATTTGATGATATTGATCTGGACAACGTTTACTTTCAACAAGACGGCGCTACGTGCCACACTGCCATTTTTCTTTCAATATCAAAATAACACTTCTTATTGGATAACCCTATATTATTATTTTATCACGGGAGTTGCGGAGCACCGTATTATTTGTATTTATTTTTTAGCCTTTTTTTCGCTACAAGTTTATTATTGTTCACCAAATTTTTCCTTGCTAGCTTTTAAAAAGAAATTATTAAGGAAAAACTCTTTTTTTCACCAAATATTATTTTGTTCAACTGTTCGCCGGCAGTGCACACAACCAACTCGCCCTGCAAATTTTTTCTGCTTTCTTTTTTGGCAGGCAGTCCAGAAAAATAACGTTTTTTTATACTCTAGATGAAATCTGAGAGTATATTGTGTTTGCCTTACCGTTTGTAACGCTAAGAAATAATGATCGCACAGAGTCGCCAAGGATACAGAAATATTTTTTGTCGCTCAAAAACTTCAATTCCGAGTGGCCGTATGTCCGTCTGTCTACAACATAACTCTCGAAAGCTTCGAACTATCTTGCTGAAATTTTTTACATGTCATTTTTAGCAAAAAAGTAACTTTAAGCTCGTGAATGTGCCAAATCCCACTACTCCTTCTACCCCCTCCCATACAAATTTCATGAAATTTCGAAATTTAAAGAAATTGATTTTTCTCCAATACCATTTCAGCTATTGACTTGAAAATTAGGTCATAGTATAACGATGTGAATATCATTGACGTCAAAAAATATTGATCTGATCCTTTTACTCCTTCTACCAGGTCCCATACAAATGCACAATTTTCAAAAATGCATTTATTCGGTTTTCATTGCAACTAGCAAAGCTAAAATAACCAACTTTTGTCAGAATTAATTTTATTATAATTGCAACTGTAGCAAATATTTATCTGATAGTATGGCGTGGTGGGGGCGAACGTTTTCCGTATATTTGTTATTGCGTCGGTCCACGTTGTTATTTTGTCTCTTTTTCCCGTCCACCATTGCGCTGCAATTCCTTCTAAAAGAAGAGGTAGCCCTTCTAAAGCGATATCATCGGACATATTCTCGCAAGTCTTGAATATGTTTATCTCGCACCCCACTGTATCTTGCAATGCAGCTGGTAAAGTTCTTTTTCCTCTCCTCGCGTGGGGAAATTCGAATAGCATCTCATAATGCTTGAAATTGGTCTGCTGAGAATTTCATTGTGGTGGTGGTTGACCTTGTCGGAGGCATTAGAATGTTCATTCTCTATTTATCTTGTCTTACTGGCCCCACGTTGGGCGCCAATTATGAAGCAAATATTTATCTGATACTTTTATTTAAAGGGGTTCAGACAGTAAAACAGAGGATAAGAATTTTTTATAAAATTTTATTTTTGTATTTAATATCCGTACAAGATAAGAGAGCCTTAGACCCGATAAGGATGCAGGTGCGTCAAAGGAAGGATTATTTCTAAAAGCCTTAGACCCGATATGGATGCAGAGGCGTAATAGAGCGAGTAGTTACATATACATTTGGTAATGCAACCCCTAATAAACGTACGATGTGGTTCGATCGACATGGTATCTCGACACCCCCATAAAACAATAAAATAAGGGAACTGCAGACCGATGCCTATTTGCACCTTAATAGGTATCGATATGCATCGCACCTGAAATAACAAATATTAATTCGGGTATTCCCACAATCTTAGAGTTTTAGGAAGATCTTTTTGTAGGATAAGATTTTCGGATAATTATAAATCTTATCCTGTAGGTAGTAAGAAATTATTTTCATTATTTTTAGTCACTTTGCGTTCGACATTAAGACAGTAAAGACATTAATATATTAATAACACATTAAATACTTTGAAACCCGAAAAATCTTTAGTTTTTATTCTTTCACGTTTGAAAGGAAAGTTTTCTAGCGGAATGATTCTTACTAAAAGCCTTAGACCCGATGTGGATGCAAAGGCGTAATAGAGCAGAATGTCTTGTCCGGTGCGCTGCTGCTGCTTTTATAGCTGGCGATGTGGTGCTGCCATATCGTGATGTTGCCAAACGGCAATGCTGCGCTATCGGAATGTTGCCATACTGCGACGTTGTGCTATCGTAAGGTTGCCATACTGCGATGTTGTGCTATCGTAATATTGCCCTACTGCGACAGCTGCTGCGGCAGTACGTTGTTGTGACGTTTGGTTTCTTGTTTTGTCTCGCACGGCGTCTAATAACTTAGTTGTTACACAACTGATTTTGTAAAAGTTATCAAGTTCACCTCACTCTTTCTACCCCTCTCATCGAAATTTCACGAAATTTCGGAATTTTAACTAAATTATTTTTCTCCAAAACTGTCAAAGCTATTAACATTAAATTTTGAGAAAAGTATATTATTATAAATATCATTAATGTCGAAAAATTTGGTTTCGATTCAAATACTCTTTCAACCCCTCCCATACAAATGCACAGTTTTTGGCAAATGCATTTAATCGATTTTCATTGAAACTAGGAAAATTATTAACTTCAAACTTGGCCAGAATTTGTCCCTTAATAATTGCAATAAATGCTAAAAAAAATATTAACTTCGCTGCACTCCTTCTACCACCTCCCATACAATTTTTTTGTATTGAAAATTCAAAAAATTTATTTCTTCTTCGAACACATGAGTAACAAAGCAATGTGATTAGGATGTTGATAAACAGATTCAAAATCATCCAAAGCCTCCCACTTTCTCTACCACCTCCCATACAAATGCCATAAATTCAGAAAAATTTGTTCAAAAATTATGAAAGCTACAAACTCTAAATTCAGCATGAAACATTTTGTATACTACGTTCAGTGTTCTATACAAAAATTACAAACTTCCTCCCTCTGCTTTTACCACCTCCTACACAAAAGTCACTATTCACAATTCGAAAGAATTTGAGATGACATATTTTCCGGTACAATAAACTCTTTCCTATTTCATCTAGAGTACCATACGACTAGGCTTTACGCCCAATCATAATTCTATAATGTTTTTTCATTCTGATTGATTATTTGGCTCCAAAAGACTTATTGTACTACTGCCCTGATTAATTTCATCCATGTTTTATTATTAATTTTTTGTTAAATTATTTTTTTCTTATTTATTTTAAATTATTTACTATTTGTGGTGCCGATGACATAAATCCTAATTCTTCGTATTTAGCAACCACCAACGAATAAAAAAAAAGAAGAAAGAGTAGTAAATATTTGGCATCCTTTAATTACATTAGAGTTGCTGTTCGATAGGCACAACAATTAAAAACAATTTTAGAAGCACAGTATACCATCGTAGACCCAGTGGCGTAAATAGCACACCCGGGGCGACAAGAGGCGGTGGTGCCTAAAGGACGTTGAAAGCAAGTTATATTCAAACTTTGAGATTGAGGCTTCTCCTTAACAAGAGTAAGAATCTTTATCCAGAAAAAAACAGGTTATTTGTGATTCTTCTGAAAGAACAATTTTGTATATTTTCTAGTTCACCTTATTTCGAATTTCAATGGTTTTCTTTAGTTTTCGGCGATTTTTCAGTTTGTTATTCAGATTTTTATAAGTTAAGGTCAGCAAAACTTTTCACAGTTGGCGTCGATAGATCCGCAGATGATAAATTTCCTAAGCTTCCTGATAAAAAAAAACTTATTCACTATTAAACTCGTCGATAGGGATTCCACTTGGAAAATCGGGAGCTTTTGCTAAAAATTTGCACAGAGCTTCATTTTTGCATTGTAAGTTTGTATACAAACTTTAACCGCAATCAAGCGTGGCCTGGGCGCATAAAGCCTCCAAGAGGGGAGGGGGCAATGCTTCTGTTAGTTACGCCACTCCGTACAACAATTTCATTTAATTATAAACCATTTAGTCTTATCCATTTTTTTTTAATAGTAATCTGTTTATGTTTTGCAACAGAAATTAATTAAAGTTTGAAATTTCAGAAAATAGAAAACTTATTCACAGTACAGACAGCTTTCGATATTTGACGCCTATCTAATAAATTGTTGCGAAAGCCCCAAATATTTACGTGCTGCCGCTAGTTAGGAATACATGACAAATACGAAAATCATCAACCACTTAAATCCCTTCTATACCAGTCTTCTTCTTATGTTTTTTGCGAAATTTTAAACTTTTAAATTTTAATTGTGAACTTTCGGCTAGTCTTACGCGCTCTCACATTAGTTCCCGAGGTCTTGTCGTTTAACTCATTATCAAAGCAGAAGTATTCACCTTTTAATTAGAAATTTTAAAATTGAATTCATTCACTTTCTAAATTTCAAATTTGGACGCAGTTATTTACGCTTTCGCCGTGTAAAATTTAACAAAAACCATCAAACAAGAAAAAGACAGGTATAGAAGAGCTTTAAACTTCAATTTTCGTTTCAAACCACCACTAAATCTAAATGAGCTGGATTTTCATAAATTTTACATTAATTCCTAGACTGCAAAGCCATAAAAATTCTATTAAACGCCATTTTAACAGTTTGATTAAGCGATAAATAAATCACTAAAAAAATAAAATTTCTGAAATTGACTGATTTTATCGTTCAATCTTTATTTCTATACAAATTTGCAGACAGCCTTCAAACGAAATGCATTTTATAGATCCCACGCCTCTCTTATGGCTCATTATCAGATACTTAATACCCATACCGATATATCATGAAATCCATTTTCATATGTATGTCCCGTTCGTTCATAATCACGAATAAGCCATAATTCATCGAATCTCTATTGTATGATCAACAATTTGCGTGTAAATTACAATCAGCCTGTCAATAGTTTGAATATAATTGTCAATAAGAATGCCATTAGCATCTCGACATTACCGACTCATGGCGATACGGAAGCATAAGTAGACGCTATATGGCGGAATGCCTGCCAACAACTCTAACAAATCCGAAACGATCAACTCGACTCATGGAAACGACAACGAATCGAGTTAATCCTTTAATCCACGATAGATATTTCGTTTCTATATAATATGAGCGCGTACAATTGTAAATTACCCCCATCGGGAGTTATGTATGTGATATATGTGTATAATTTACCATGTACTCTATAACTCAACAATTTTCATGATATTTTCGCGCTGAAGAAGCAACAGCAGCAGCATCAACAAAAAGATTACATCTCGAGTCGAGATTGTCACTTCGTGGAAAGTCGACATATTTTCATGGAAATAATTTTCACTCGGTGTGTGATCAGCGCCATGTCATGTTTTCTTGTCGCCTTCTTTTTTACGCCATCGATGTCACATTGTGCAGATGGCTAAATGCAGAACATACGAGTATCTTATTGGTTTGGCAAAAACAAAACAGCAACAAATAGATAAATAAAATTATAAACTAAAACTATTTCGCGTCATGTTCATTTTCAAACATTCGTACCCGAGATTCGTGCATTTCTTCATACGTTTAACGATTTACTTGTATGTTTCGTTATTTCAACAGAAAGAAATGCAAACTTTTAAAGTAGAATTATTTTTCTAAATATCTGTAAAAGTCTGCGCTGCACTCTTTATGTGGCACCTGAAACAACTAATGTACAATCAAATTTTATTCTAAGCGAACATTATTTCCAAATTATTCAGCATTGGTCGCTTAATATTATTCGAAACTATCAAATTAGTCAAATGTTATACTAAATTTCTTTATTTTGGCAGATTTCATTCAAATTTGAGTCAAATTGTTAATATTTTTGTCAGCAATTTGTCGGATGTAAACTAAACCAACCTTTCAACAAATTGGTTTTCTTGAATTGAAACAAACAGCAGTCAAAGCAAGTTCATTAGTTGTATTATTAAGTAACAAGCACATTCACCCGTGCTTCGCACACTTATTTTGTAAGCAAAGTAAGGACATTTTATAAGGCATACCTTATTGTTATTGCTGAATGAGTCAAAAAATAAATAAATAAAAATAATTTCCTTTTGGAAATATTTGGTTGTTTATGAAAATATACATTATTAATTTTTATTTAATCCCGGTCCCTTCAAACACTCCTGATTTGCCAAACTCAGTCCAGAACTTAAAATCTGTGTAATGTAAGGAAAGAAGTCGATGTTTTATATTAGGGTTTCGTTATACACGACATTCTTTACGATGAATTTCCTATTAACTTTATTATACTCTAGATGAAATCTGAGAGTATTATAAGTTTGCCACAAAGTTTGTAACGTCAAGAAATAAGGCTCGGAGAAAAAAATGAATGGTACAGAAGTTCAGGTTTTGCGAAGGACTAACAACCCTTCCACAATAAGTAATGAAAAATGTTAAGGAACCTGAATATCAGGAGGCCAAGGTCCGATTTGGGCTGTAGCGCCATTGAAGAAGAAGAATATTTCGATTAAATCAGGAGAATAAGGGCGTTTCATGATCCAGGCAATGACCCCGATCCCAGGGAAAGAATGGTAGAATTATATTCAGTAAAATAGATATAAATACAATAAAATTGAAATCAAATGATTAAATAATAATGACTTTTTTTAACGGGTCGGCAATCCCGTCGAAGCCGGACTTGTCGAGCCGCCACTGCTAAGTTGAACAGCGGAGAGGCGTTCGTGACGGTCTTCGAACGTATAAAAACAAGGAATGACGTTTTTATTTTTACTTGAAATCTGCCAACTTTGAGCGCATTTCAATATATTTGATATCTAATCCTACATGCCAAATCGTAACAATTCTATTTCACAACAACAATTTAATCCATTATTAGGTAGGCATGCCAAAAGATATAATTTACGAAATCTATAAGCATAAATTGGCAGCTTGGTGCAACTTATTAAGCGCAACCTTCTGGACTTGATGTTAGTCATCATGACATCGAGGCGAAATGATTATAAAGTAAAGTTAGTAACGTATTTCGCAAATACAAAAAAAAGGGACTACATGGAATTCGAAATTTAAAAAAATAATTCCAAAACAAACGGAAATAATTCCACAATATTTAGTTTGAATTATTGCATAGCATTAAAAACTCTCACGATTTTTACGCTAAATCGAAATGACATATATGTGGTAATATTGTAAAAATATATTCGCAAACATTAAGCCTCAGCCAAGATATCGTTGTTACCTCGAAATCACGTTTTCATTTTTGATGTTTATAGTATAGGGAAAAAAAAAACCAAAACAAACAAATCGAAAACCTTATATTTCATAAAATCGCGTGCAATTCAGAAATTTCTCACGCGCATTTCTTGCTCGATCTACAAATCACCGGTTCGAACATTTTTATTTCAATTAAAAAGTGAGGTTATGAACATCTACGAGATTGAATGACGCCGCCAAGATTCAAAATGATGTAATTTACTTGGTGCTGCGCAAAAGATTTTCTATGCCTTACATTGTATCGAGTTTAATATTCGAATTCGCTACGATTGCAGATATACCCTATAAGTAAACACGATCAGGGCTAACTATGCTGGTGCGCGGATAGCGCAGGCCTTCGGCAATATGGCAGCCGGATCGATCGATCAGATGGAAGATCGGCATCGTGCTAAAAAGCCAGGTGATCATGCGTACTAGAATTATATTATTGTTGTGAATATTTCAACTCCTAGCTACTATATAGTCCCCCATGTTGGTCGCGGTGTTCTGATGCAAAACTGGTAGCTTCTAGTTAAATTTTTTGTATTGTTCTTTTACTTTCGATTTGTTTCGTTATTAGAAGTATTTGTTTTGAGTTTTTTTCGAGACATTTAGGTCAAGATCAGAGCCGTATTCGAAATCCGTTTTATATATTGTACATCACGGATTTCTACAATAAATTTGAATTGAGCTCTGCATTTTATTCATAATAAGTAAAAAACTGTTTTAAAACTTTAATACGAAAGAGAGTGAAGACTTACTACAGAAATGAAAATATTGGAAGTACAAATAGAAAACCGCCGTTTTTTTTTTTTTTAATCGAGCCCCTATTGTACAAAAGTGGTTAAATATTTATTATTCAAAGAAATGCCCATCCCTAGCCACAACTTTTTCCATCTTTCTGGCAGCATACAGATTCCACGTCGAAAAACTGCACTTCTTTTGAGCCGGTCCCCAATTTTTGGCTTCTTCATAAGAACGAAAGAGCTGCTCAGCCAGGCCATGCGTCATCGATCGGAATAGATAGCAGTCAGAAGGGCCAGAGAATACAGCGATTGGGATGAAATTTCCCAGGTAGGTTTTCAAAACCTAAGCAACATGTAGCCGAGCATTGTCATGTAGCAAAATCACTTTGTCGTGTCTTTCTTGATACTGTGGCCGCTCAAAGGCATCATTTGTCAGTTTTTTTTTTTTTAAGTGAAGTTCACTACCTCTAAGGTTTAACCTTACTGCTGTCTTTAGCAACACGAATTTTATAAGTCGACAATCATTAACGCCCCCGAAGGTACAAGACAGACCATATACTCATGCACATTAAGGTGACCATCGACACATGCACATTAATTCTTGAAAAAATCCTTCTAGTTAAATCGAATGCAACTTTTTTTGGTACCCACTTCAAAGCGTTATCATGATCCATTGAAAAAAGGAAAAATAAACGATTTTATTTCCTTGCCAAATTTGTTTCTTTCATTATTGCTGGTAGTTATCCCTTTGAACCTTAAGCAATCTTCTGCGTTTGACATTTCTTCACAATTTTGCCGAGATTTTTGTGGTTTGTGATTTGTTTTTCTCTCAAATGGAAGATCTTAAATTATTGGAAGATTTGAGTCATTTAATTGTACTTGTCGCGAAAATTGAAAAGGAGAAAAAAAAGTGTGGTGTTAGAAGAATAAATAGAGATCGGCAAAAAAACGAGTATTACTGAGTGACGTTCATTCCAACGAAAACGTACGATCCCGGACAATTTTTCAAAAATTGCAGAATGAATTCAGAAAGGTTTGACTTTTTATTAAGCGGCCGTACCTACCATCGGTTGATATCGATTTCAGATCATTTTGCCTATGATTTAAAATCGAGAGAGTAAATGATTTTTTTCTCTCTGAGCACTTTTTCGTGTCGTAATTTGCTCGACTTCTAGCCAGTCGTTTATGCTGTGATGATTAGTTTTTCCACATCGATGCGGGAAGATGCGACTAAAGGAATGTGCAAGAATAAATAGGAAGTGGAAATGAAAGCGGGAAAATAGGTCGCAAAGGAATAAGAAAAGAAAATGATGCATTGGAAAAAATACAAACACAAAGTTATCAACAAGCATAGGTCAATGGATTTCTCATCATTCACCACCTACGAAATCTGCGACAACACATACAAAGAATGCAAGCGATCATCGAAAATGCGAAGAGGAAAAGACAAATCTCTTGAGAGCGTACGAACATCTTGCAAAAGAGAACAACCGATTGAATAATCGGCGTGGACCTCTGCTCTCGTCGCCGTCTCAAGGCATACTGAGCATCAATTTTCCCTGCGAAATTAACTGACTAATTTTCAAACAATTATGATGTATTTTTTATGAAAACTAATACCGAACTCATTGAATAAGCTTAACAACATTCTGTTCTTAGATATTAGTGTAAAAAAAAAATTCAGAGTCATCGGTTTTAATACATAAATTCGAACAAAAAAATCAATAAGAAACGCTCTTTTTTAACTCCAATTATTATTAACAAAACTTATAAAAATCGAAAATGTTCTTCCGTCAAGCACTTTTCGCAACCTTTTTCTATTGTTATTGCAAAAAATAATATATAGTCGTCGCCTGACTTATAGGTGATAAGTCGCATCGAAAAGTATAGGTTTTATCATTTTTAAAAAACCGAACCCGGAGTTATGCTGTAAACTTTTTCCTAAACATAATTTTAAAAATTTATTTCCAACATGCTCTTGTAAAATTAACAAGGATTAAAATTATGAAAACAAATTTTCATTATATTGAGTGCTTTGTCAGGAATGTCTGTGCGAAAGTAGCCATTTTTGCACGAAATCATCGTTTCGGTATGGATGACCCCTTAAGTTTAATAAAGCCTAGAATTCAGAGGAAACCCATTAGAAAACAGGTTTCTTCGAAATGTCAACTAGCTTTTGTTTTATCGTAAGTAAAGAAACGTTTGTATTCCTTGAATAATTTTGAATTGAAACTGAGAAAAAATCATTACGATAATTTCAGATACTTATGCCAAGGAGTTTCAATCCAGTATTTGGCGTGGTCCTATAAACTAGGGAAGGAGGTAGTGCGGCAAATCATCCTGGACACTTGCGAGGAAATTTGGCAGACCTTGCAACCATTATACGTCAGTGAACCAATATTCAGCGACTTCGAACTGATCGGGAAGGATTTTAATGAGCTCTGGGATCTTCCACACTGTGTGGGCAGCATAGACGGGAAGCACATTGCCATAGTGAAACCTAA
The DNA here is from genome assembly GCA_963669355.1 of Chorisops tibialis. Taxonomy (NCBI): domain Eukaryota; kingdom Metazoa; phylum Arthropoda; class Insecta; order Diptera; family Stratiomyidae; genus Chorisops; species Chorisops tibialis. The sequence goes on along the minus strand of OY770262.1, from coordinate 9,659,283 downwards.
AAATAAAAGAAGCTTTATTTTATAATTACAAACATTTTTATAGCATCGTGCTACTAGCTGCATATGGTGCGCGCTACATGCTCACGTTTGTGGATATCGGTTGCTATGGCGGTAATAGCGATGGTGGCAAGTATCACTACAAACGCTCTACTATTAAGCAGTATATTGGATAGAAAACATTTTCAAGATTATTTGCGAAAAGTAAATTTGACAAAAAGGCTTTGAAGCATGAGCTTCCTTTACCTGCAGCGGAACCTTTGCCGAATAGCGCTGTTGTTGCACCAGCGTATTTTGTTTCCGACGCTGCCTTCCCTTTGGGAACGCAGCTGATGAAACCCTTTCCAGGACACAATTTATCGGAACAACAGGAGAGGTATAATAGAAGAATTTGTCGGGGGCGGCAAACCATTGAAAACACATTTGGAATCCTAGCTCTGTATTAATTGCGAAAAGTTTTGTGTTGGCCTGTGTAGCTCTACACAACTTTGTTATGATGGATAATTTTTCCCGAAATAATTCATATTGTTCACAAGAATATTGCGATTGGATTAATGACAATGGCGTGAAACATTTGGGAGAATGGAGGCGAGAAAGACAACCTCTTCTTTCGCTCCGCGCTTCATTATGCCAACATAGATTTAACGGCTCGAATGCCTTAGAATTAAAAAACACCTTATGTTATTATTTTAACAGTTAGAATATATATTTTCTTTCAGTCATTTACACCAGCCCTTATATTAAATTCAGTGCACATATTTGTATATGTATGTGACAGATATTGCAACTTTATGAAGAACGTTCGGTTCAGAGTCCACGACTCAGCTATTCAGTTTGTATTCGTGTTAAAGGCATATTTTCTCTTCAACTGAAACACAGTTTGGAAAAGACCCGCCCTGGCTTCGTCTCGTTTCTCAGCGGGGATTTCGTTTAATAGTGAAATGAGAGTTTTGCACAGTTAAGCATCACTATCTTCCCTATCTCGACCTTGTGCTCGTTTCTTAACGGCTACCGCCGCGTCTTCAATCACTTTCAACGTGGATTCAATGGTGTTTTTTCTTTTCGGGGGTCATTGGAACGCATCTGACACACTTGAACTCGTACTCGGCGGAGATTCGAATCCTGACGAACTTTGTTCACGGCCCTCGAGTACATCCTCATCCTTCTGCTCTGTTATTGCAATATTGTTGCATCTAGTTCTGTAAATACAAGAATTATCTTTCATGTTTTTTAAATTAATTATGTAGTGTTTTTACGCTCGAGGTTTCACGAAATTTTTTAAAAAAATCATGCTCTCGAAATAAGGCCAACTATTATATTCTGCCCCACTCCTTGAAGGCAACGCTTTCGATTTTTTTTAAGAAAGTTTCCCTTAAATGTTTCCTTTTTTCTTTTACCAAAATTACCTCAACTTATCAATATAGCAAGAAAACACATACTGTTTTGTTTCAACTCTTCAGCGATTTGCTTCCAAATCCTATTTTCGTAAGTGTTGTCGAAGTACTTTTTGTTCGATTTATCGTAAAGTACACTATTGGCTTGCACTTTAATAATAAGACTATCCTCGAATGAAATGTCTTCGGTCAGCTCCATTTTAAGAAAAAAATTATTTCGATTATCGACACAAACTTGTTGATGAGTGTTTGAAAGCTTTTATTTGTTTTTTTTCAGCTGGAAAACTCATCTTACCTTAAGGTTATTATGGTTGGGTATAAGATTTGTTAAGTTTTGCCAAAAACTTCACGTACCTCGATGCATTTGACGAAAAGATCTTAACGTGCCTTAAGTCTATTCTGGTTAGGGCTTATGCCAGACTCCTAAGAGTTCACCAGCTATACAATGACTCTACTACTACTCTTTTTTAATGAAACTGAGTCATCGTAAGCCTTTTCCAGCATTTTTAATGAATTTCTACACGAAATTCCATTGAAATCACTAAATTTGAATAAAAATACTCTTTGCATAGCAAGAATCACCGAAAGCAATTAAAGCCAACTAAACAAAAAGCCATCAGCTGTCAATAAATTAGTTGACAGATGACGTTTAAACTCCGTGTCATTACGACTTACAGTGCTACCAATCGATTTCTTGTCAGCGGTTCATTTCAAATTCGTGGTAGTTTTTTCGCAGAATATATGACTTGATCTCTCATCTCCAAGGAACTAGAAAGGAACTTCGACAGGTATTGGCAGTCCTTGGAACTAATAATTCGATTTGAAATATTAAAATCAGTAAAAAATTAAAGGCAGCACTATAAACAGAAAAATTTTCAAATACCATAAAAATCAAGAAAGCTTTTACGTATAAATAGCGATCATGCAAAATTTTATTTAAATCTAAATTGCATTTCAGTGACATTTTCCGCAATGAAAAACAACCTACTGATATGCAAAAAAAATCGAGAACTCCATTAGAAATTAAATATCATGTTATTCCCGCTGAACCTTGAAAAGGCATGGGTGTCACTTGATTAGCATTCTTGCATAAACCACACATAGCCTTGCGCATATTATAAATTCTCTTATCAATTCGAAAATAAAACTAAAAAAAAAATTACTGTTGTTACGAACATTGCTGGAAGCTATAGAATATGTGAGACCATGATACTGCAATAAGGTATGCCCACCACACCAGTTTGTCACGACATTTCCATCACAACATCCTCGAGATCAGGCATTTTCTGTATTTTTCCACATACATATGCGATTCTCAGCTGGCAGCCTAATCAATTCCTAGATATCGCGCTCATATTATGAAGCACACCAAATCCAAAGACCAAAATCTTAACGACATTCGAGAATACCTCAAGAAGTGGGCAAGGTTATAAATTATGCTGAACGTCACTAATAAAATTTTTTTTTTTCAATGATTTTCACAATTTTCACATGATTTCTCACACGACTATGTAGACGAGAAAATCTTATGCATATACTTAAGCTTGCAGTTTGCATATTTTTTTTCCGATATTTTGTGAATTTATGGGCAAGTTCAAAGGTTTTTCGTTCGAGCACGAAATGAAATCGCGCAAATGTCATGGATACCAACCTAACAACTGAAGATAAACGATAGTGTGCCACATTGAGAATAATCGATGGAAATGAAACAACTAAATACAAGAATTTTACAAAGTACATAATCGTATATATAGTTAACATTTACGGGAAATTGATGCTAAGTGCGGTGAGAACAAATTGCCAATTATATTGGAAAAATTGTTCACGTTGCCCGATAATTTTGATTGGTTGGAATTTGAATTTTATCCGTTGTTATTGTGACTCGCCTTAGTTTCTTTTAATGCGATTGATAATGACAGTGAATTATTTTTTTTTTAGCGTTATTATTTTTGCAGTTTTCTTGTATTCGAAAGAATCGAATTGGAAATGTGCATTATCTCTAAATAGCTTTGATAAATATCGTCGATAGTTTCCTAATTATGAAAACATAAGCTTTATTAATTCGCTTTAAAAAATCACTTGAACACTTTTTATTTACTATGTCGCTTTATTATTCGCACTGCTATTGCTGCCGATCATACGACGTAATTGTTTCCGAATTAACAATCTCCATTTCAAACCTAGGGTGTAGCCTAGTAGGTAGCGTGTTGGTCTTGTAATGCGAAGGTCGTGAGTTCAAATCCCGGTCGGTGCAATACATAATTCCAGCGCATTGCCTGCTTGGTCACCTCAATCTACGAAAATGGAAAAAATCGTAGAAAGAAAGTTGTGCGAAGGGCTAACAACCCTTCCACAATAAGTAATGAAAAATGTTAAGGAACCTGAATATCAGGAGGCCAAGGTCCGATTTGGACTGTAGCGCCATTGTAGAAGATCTCTGCTGCACGCGCCTCCTTTATATATCTGAATGTCAATTTTTAACGTTTCTCCGATGTTCCACGTTCAAGGTCGTGAATAATTGACGATCGCAACAATCGAACAGCGGTTAAGGGTTGCCATGTAACAATATTTCCAATCTGAAAAAAATCACAGATGACACTTTTCAAAGTTTTAGAAATGCCCTCGGCAGCAATCAATTGAATTAGATCTTGGGAACAACTATTTATAAAGGTAGACAAGTTAAGTCTATTTTACAAAAATATAATCAAAAAAAAAAAAATCTTAATACTAAACTTATGAAAAAAAAATTTTAACCATTACTTACAACAAATATAAACAATTAAAATCAAAACAAAGAAAGACTACGTTAAAACCAAGACCTAAATATTATCTTTCAAATAATGTCTTAAATTTAGTCATTATTTTATCTTTGTAGGTATTTCTGCTTACAGAACTATTAAAGCAGTCTGAATGCAAATTGAAGTTTTTTATAGCGCAAGCAATAGGATCATTCAACAAAAAATCGGAAATCAAGATCCTGTTGTCTCGAAAATTAAACCTGTGGTGTACAAATATAAAGCGGGAAATAGTCCAGTCGGATTAGATTTTTGGGATGAAATGTTGCGATCTCGATGTTTTTTTTTTAACCTCATTGTTTTTTTGCGTAGATTACGATAAAAATATTGCCGCCACTGGGGGAGTGGGGGAAAGACTCGAAAAATAGCAAAATTCGCAAATTTTCGTCTGTTTTAGAGGTTTTTTGAGTTTTATTACGTTATACTAAACAATATCGAAAAACTGAAAATGAGGTTCGATTGCAGACACTTAGACCTTTGAGTGGCACATTGTTAAATTCCGTTTATTTAAACCTGCGATACTGAGACTGTTATTCAAGACGTTTTTGACAATTTTCAAAGAATCTGTGTTTTTGGAAGGAAATGACTATCTCATGGACTGTAAAAAATATATTCTACCAAAACTTGCGGCATTGCCTCTAAATAAATGCACTTTAAATAACTGAATCAAAATTCAGCCCAAATTTAGCCGGTTTCATAGAAATTTCACCTGATGAATTTATTAGAAAATGACTTTTCGAGTAAATTTTTTTTTAACTCCTTTTTTAAGGCAGAAGGACTAAATGAAATTTCCAACTAACCTTTATAGTCACATTGTATTGTGGACACTCTGAAAAAAAAATTTGCGGAACTTGAAGTTTAATTTGACTTATCCGGAGCCGAGATATTGAACTTTTTATTGCAGATTTTAAGATTTTTTTAAAAATAACGTTATTTTTACTCGTAAAAAGTGCCTTTGAGGGAGGCAAACATATTGTTCTTAAATTGCCGTATAGCTACAACTTAGGGGATGGAAATGCAAGATTAAAGAAATGAGTTGATTACATAAATGCGAGTCTAGCTCTTTTATTACTGGGCTGAAATTCAGAATTCTCTACTAATTCTACGGGTTCTTCGCTATTTTTGTCGTCGATTGTTAAATTAGTGTTGTTTAGCATCTCAGTATCATCCTCTATTTCATTCTGTATTGCGTCTCTATTTTAATAATTATTTTCCAAACATGGTTTACAGAAGGAATTGCATTTTAGACCAATTTTTCTGTAACCGCATCTTTTCAGACACCCAGTTTTGCAGCCACAATGCATTTTTTCAATCAAATTTTGAGGAATTAAGCTTTCCTTGGAGAAAACGGGTTCAAGAATATTTCCATTTTTTCTCCACCCCCAGTTTTGAGGGTCAAGATTATTTTCCAACCAAAGCTGGCACTGCAATTAAACCATTAACGCGTGCTGGCGTAGGGCACCTTCGGTGCAAGGCAGTGCGCTTAAATCAATATTTTCTAAGGATCTGGAATATTCAAATCGAAATTCGTTCAATGTCATGTTACAATTATTCTTTCTAGAGGAGTATAGCGTTAATACTAGATAGCAAGAAACTTCAAATAACTTATTTACATCAGCTTCAGGCGAGTTAAAGATTTCCACTTTTTGTAATAATTTGGCATTGTTATTCAGCATTTTCATAAACGTGGTATCACAGCCACCGAAAGCGTGGGCAAACAGAAATACCCTCTTCAATGATTTTAGTTCCAAGCTTGATGGTCCATACGTAGCTGCAACTTTTGAACCTCTAGTAGGTTCTTTCAAATAAACATTTTAATTTCCGTCAACTAATTGTGTTAGTAGCACAAGTAAATCAACATCTTCTCCAATAATGTAACTTCGAGTATTATTATTGGATTTTAATATAGCTGTTGTAACTATTAGCAAATCTGCGTCTTCCTCCGCTTGAAGAGTTTCTATATTTAACTGTGCTCACTTTTTCCTAAGCATCTTTATTACAAGCTTTTTATTATTATTGTTGCTAAGGAAGTTTTCTTGTCCTACTAGAACTGGTTTTTCTTCATTTAAAAACAGCATTTGATTTGAAAAATGTTTACTTTCTCTTCTCGATCTTTCGTAACTTTTTGTGCTAGGCTCTAGAGGATATCCATCGAATACAACAATACAAGGAGAATACAAATTAATGTATGTTCAATATTTGGCACAAATTGTTTTAAAGTTATCGCCTGAATGCCAAATTACTTTATGTTGTAAGAAACCTCCATCTATAATATTAATTGATGAACCAGGAATAAAATCGTCTATAGGTGTGAGTAAATCATATATCCTTGATTTTTGTGCCTTGCGAAAACTAATTCCATCAAAAAGTGAAGCTGGATAAGGTGCGAGCTCAAAAGTAAGATAATTTTTCAAGTTTGCACGACTTTCATTCGATAAAATAATTCGTTCGAATATAAAATTTGGATTGACGTAATTCTCCTCTACGATTTTCGGCATCATGGCCTGGAGCGCTAAGACTCTGTCCTTTTTTTTTAAACCTAACTTCGTATAATATTTTCCGACAATTCTATCGCAACACTGTTTTCCTATTTTAAATGTTTCATGACAGTTAATGTTATGATTACCTCTTAAGCCACTTTCTATTGATATTAGGTACGGTAAAAAATATTGATTAAGGCACCGAAGGTACCCTCCGCCAGCACGCGTTAAGGGTTTACTTGCAGTGCCAGCTTTAGTTACAAAATTACATTTCCATCCCCTAAGTTGTAGCTACATGGCAATTTAAGAACAATATGTTTGCCTCCCTCAAATGAACTTTTTACGAGTAAAAATAACGTTATTATTAAAAAAATCTTAAAATCTGCAATAAAAAGTTCGATATCCCAGCTCCGGATAAGTCAAATTGAACTTCAAGTCCCGCAAATTCTTTATCAGAATGTCCACAATACAACGTAAAGGTTAGTTGGAAATTTCATTTAGTCCTTCTGCCTTAAAAAAGGAGTTAAGAAAAAATTTACTCGAAAAGTCGTTTTCTAATAAATTCATCAGGTGAAATTTCTATGAAACCGGCTAAATTTGGGCTGAATTTTGATTCAGTTATTTAAAGTGCATTTATTCAAAGGCAATGCCGCAAGTTTTGGTAGAATATCTTTTTTACAGTCCATGAGATACTCATTTCCTTTCAAAAACACAGATTCTTTGAAAATTGTCAAAAACGTCTTGAATAACAGTCTATATCTCAGGTTTAAATAAACTGAATTTAACAATGTACCACTCAAATGAAAGATCTAAGTGTCTGCAATCGAACCTCGTTTTTAGTTTTTCGATATTATTTAGGATAACGTAATAACCTAAAAAACCTCCAAAACAGACGAAAATTTGCGAATTTTGCTATTTTTCGAGTCTTTCCCCCACTCCCCCAGTGGCCGCAATATTTTTATTGCAATCTACGCAAAAAAACAATGAGGTTAAAAAAAAAACATCGAGATCGCAGCATTTCGCCAAACAGACCTTTTTTGATCTAATCCGACTGGACTAAAAGGAGCTCTCTCGAAATCATGTTAGACTTAATCAAATCGAAAGCAAGGGTAGCAGAAGCAAGCTCTCTTCTTCTCTCAAGAGTGGTCATATTGAGCAGAAATAGTCGACATTTGTAAGACGGCAACCGGTAGCTACTAAACTGAAGACTTCGCAAAGCAAACAGAAGCAATTGAACTTGTACTCTTTCAACTCTGTACGAGGCGATTTGAGTAGAAGGTGACCAAACAACACTTGCATATTCGAGCAGCGGTAACAACAGCGCACAGAAAAGAGACTTACATAGGTGTGGGTCATTAAATTCCTTGACTCTCCTCTTAATGAAACCTAGCATAGCATAGGATTTAAAAGACAACTTAGCGTCAAATATTACTCCAAGATCTTTGATTTGAGAGACACGTTTTAAATTTTCATTGCTAATATTATAGACAAAATGAAAAGTGCCAGACTTTTTTTCTAGAAAAGGTTATTACTGCACATTTATTATCATTCATTTGCATAGCGTTATTCAAACACCATTCTGATGAAATATCAATATTGCTCTGTAATATGATGCAATCTCGATTTGATTCGATAGTTCTGAAGATTTTTAAGTCATCAGCATAAAAGGATAAATTGCATTCGTTTAAAAATAATGGCACGTCGTTAATAAAAATTATAAATAAAAGGGGCTCCAATATGCTACCTTGGGCCAGAGGAGGCTGTAGTCATTTTGGATAGATGCGATAAAAATCTAACTTTTGTGTACGATCCGCCAAGTATGACTTCAACCACTTCAAGAAAATGCCGCTAATTCCATAACGCTCTAACTTGAATAGAAGCAGACCGTGATCCACTACATCAAAGGCGCTAGAAAAATCTGTATACACAGAGGCTACCTGTTTACTTTTACCAATTTTTTGTCTAATGAATGTTGAATATTCCAAAAGATTGGAAACAGTTGACTTACCCTTTAGGAAGCCACGTTGGCAAGGATGAATAAGAGGACTTACGGTTTCTATTAGTACTCCCGCAACTAGTTTTTTGAAAATTTTGCCAATGGATGATAAAATGCTTATTCCTCTGTAATTACGAATGTCAGATCTATCTCCAGACTTAAAAATAGGTGTTATATGTGCCAATTTAAAACATATCGGAAATGTGGATTGTTGAAGCGACGCATTAAACAAAGGAAGCAATAACCGAGGTAAAGTAGAGGCAGTTTTATTAAGAAAAATTGGGGGAATGAGATCAGGTCCAGCACCCTTATGAATAAACTGCCAACAAGTCGGGCGAAACTTTATTATTTTTGGGACAAAATGCGCATGCGTAGAAAGTCAATATGCAGGTTAGAGTGGTTAGGGAAGACTAAGTGAAAGGAGCTTCTTGAGCAGGGCAGTTCTCAATTTAACACTTTCCGGAAACGCTCCATATTTCATTCCTTTATTTATACAAGTTTGAGTTTTCATGAAGGGAGGAGGGAGGGTGATAGTAAGGGTGGGTGGATGTAAATAGTTTTTTAAGTGATTCCTTGAACCAAATCCAATATTCCTTGTATAGAATGTCAGTTTCATAGACGAAGTTGCATAGAATTTTCATTCGATGTATTTTAAATTCACGAAACCAAACATTTGTATGGGAGGGGGTAGAGGAGGTAGAGGAATCGTAAAATTTGTGATGCAGTTTTATTTCGTTTCTTTTGTAAGGTGCTTGTACAAAACTTCAAGTTTGTAGCTTTTAATTTGTTAGTTAATAGTTGATTTAATGAAATTGGTCGAAATCATACTTTTGTGTGGGAGGGGGTAGAAGGGCAAGTGCGATCTCAAAACTTTTAACGTAATTTTATTTCAACTATTTTTGTAAGTTCTTGTGCAAAATTTTAAATTGATAGCATGTAATAGTTAAGTGATAATTGATTTCTTAAAAATGGTCGAAAAAATAATTTTGTATGGGAGGGGGTAGAAGTTTTAAAGATATGCAATCAACTGATATTTCAAACTCTTATAGATTTTTTTTAAATGCATTTCGCAAATTTTCAAGTTTCTACCTAAAAATTTCATTCAAAAATTTTCAGTTTATGTGTTTTTTTCATTGCACATGAAACACTTTGTGCACGTTAGACCTCCACTTCGGTGCATAACAATTTTGGAACAAATTATTATTTTTTTTCTGTGTACATTAAATAGATATGTCGACGTGCAAAATTTAAACTTTGTATCATTTACGAGCGCCATAAAAAAATCACTCAAAGTTCTCAACATTTTCGCTTTCCACCTCCCTCCCCTTACACCCCCCTCCCCTTACACCCCCCAGCTTAAATTTTTTACCAAAATTAAAGACTATATAGCTCTACAATCTGACAAATTTTTGATTTGATTTGTATTCAATTTTGAGTTTTGGTGATTTGTAGTTTTGGAAAGTGCGCCATTTTTGAAATGCTCCCCATTTCCCCCCACTACTATTATGTCCACATGTTGTATTTTTTTCATATTATGCTAATAAAGCTTAGTACACGTTTCAAGTTTCAATTACATAACTTAAGATAAGGTCGAGATATTAATTTTTAAGTGTTTTTCTTTGCAGCCCCCCTGACCCTTCCCCTTACAATAATTAGCTTTTATCTAAACTGATTCTAGCACATCCGTATGCCATCTTAATGGTCTCAAAATATCAATTTTTTATGGGAAGTACTTTCGAAGATATAATCATTTGAAAAAAAAATTCGGCCGACAATTGGTTCTTAGCCCCCCCTTTTCGCACCCCAATGGATAAAAAAATTAAATTATTTTTAAAAGTTGTCCTACAAACTCCTCTATATGTATGTTGATTTTTAGTTTCCTAGCTGTAACCGTGGTTGAGATATTTGAGTTCGTCTTTTTTGGTTTAAGCGCTCCCCCTGCCACCCCCTGAACTCGTACACCCTCGAAAATGGGTATTCGCCTGAGATACGCAATTACCTATAATCCCTCCAAAAATGAACTTTCTATCTTGAAGGGTTTGGGAGTTAATGTGCGCTGAGCGTACACGTCGGCGTACGGCGGACGGCGTACAGACAGACGGATTTTTTTTTTTGCATTTTTAGGCTAATTTAGTCATGAAACGCGAAAAAAAAAAAATTTCAGGGTAGCAAAGTTTTTTTTTTCTTGTGTCGATCACAATACTTTATTATTAGAATAATAAAGTAATATTTATATCAAGCAATGCAGAAGTTATTTGGTCAATAGTCAGGATCACGTTAGTTAATTTCGGATCCTGAAAAGGTATATGGGGAAACTTACCAGGATCAAACTTGAAAGGCTTGGCAAATTTAGAATCAAAGTAGTTAGCGAAAAAGTTTGCAATTTCTTCACGATCAGAAGATGAGCGATCACCAAATTTCATAGAAGCCGGACTTGTACCACGTTTGTCATTAATGTGTTGCCAAAACATTTTAGGGTGATCAATCAAGCTGTTTACCATTTTAAGGTTGTGGAGTTTTATGGCTTCCTTTTCACTAACATCGAATTGTTCGCGCAGATGCAGAAATGCAATATGATCCTCGACTGATTTAGATTTCCTGTAAAATTTGTTACGTTTGTTACGTAACATTCTATGACGAGACAACTTGGTACTAATACGCTTAGGGTGTGTTTATCTATTATAACCATTAAATAGGCAACAAGATTTTCAACACTTTCATTCAAATCAACACTCTTATTGACTGAAGATTTTAAATTTGAATTTTCAAGATTTATCATTTCATAGTCAGCGTTGGTAAAATCATAGGCTATTTATCTTGTTAGAGTCACTACGAATACATGATTTTCGTAGAAGAGAAATAATTTAAGCATAGTATATTGTGGAAAACACTTGTCTTTTTAGTCAAAGTAGAGGTTGCTTCATTTATTGAAAAATTTGAAGTAACATTGGTGAAAACGAGATACATTTCCGAATTTATTACTTTTATCACATAACATATTTGGAACAAACCAAGTGAGTGTATTTCAGATGAAAATGAAATTTGATGCTCATTTATGTTAAATGGGTCAAATACGAAATTGAAAATTTCACTGGCTTCCCATTTAACACCACTGAGATTTGCATCACCACACAACAAGAACTCATCATCTGGAAGGATAGATGAATGAATCAGTGTGATGGATTTCGCAAGATCAGCATACTGATGCTCAGTAGAATCAGGTGGAATGTAGAAACAGACTATTACCATATTTCTATCCACCATTTGAACTCTACATGCGCAAATCTCAAAAACCGCATTAATGGGCAACTGAACAGCTATGGGATAGCTAGAGAGTCTATTATTTACAGCAATGAAGACACCACCTCCTCGCTGACCAACCAAGAGCGACGGTTTAAATTTATCTTTCTGAAAAATAGACCATCCAGAAGGGATGATTTCCGAATCTAAATGCGATTCTAAGAGCCAAGTTTCTGTAATCATTGCAATGTCATAGGGACAGTTAGCCAAATCATTACAAAATTGAGACAGAGAACCTCTCATCCCTGACATATTGAACTACGGAAGAGAAGCGATAGGTACAAATTCATAAAAATTTCGACCGAATAATGAAGAAAATTAAAATCAAAATACTCTACAAACCTTTTACATACTGAGGTCATTGTCTCAGTCACCCACATTTCAGTAGCACGAAACTTCAATCTGTGCAATTTTTTTCCCCCTTCCCTCCTCTTAAATGTCCACCATTATCTCAAAACTAGAAATTATGTTTATTTCAATTACCCAGTAAATTTCACGTAAATACTAGTTCAGAAATAAAGATGCGGAAAAAAACCGGAGAACTGCTTCTGCTCGCAATCATCAAGTCTAATCAACATCCGATCCGATTATTACTGCTTTGAAACTGACTTGTAAATCTCTTCAGATAAATCGTCAAAGTTTAGACCACTAATCAAAGCGTTTCGTGCAGACAGTTGTGACTTGAATTGAAACAGAATCCAAGCATTTAACTTAGAGGAAGAGCAAGAGAAAGATAATAAAATAAAAAAAACAAAAAAAAAAATCTTAGAAGATAATAGTGAAAAAAATACAACTACAGATGAAAAAATTTATTTAATAAAAAAAAATGTCTCACGTCTGTACCGCACAGTTCGAACGACAACGGAGAGTCGTGAATGTTTAGCAAAACATTCTTTTAATAAGCGACAACGATCCAAACGACAATCATCTCTCATTATGAAGAATCTTTCAATTAAGACGGCGGTAATAATGAAAATAGCCCCATAAATTTGCTGATTCACACCTTTTATAAGATGCGATTGAATAGGCGCGCACATATTCGCTGCTATCGAAGGGCTTACGCAAGTCCCTGATGGCTATGCAATACGCGGCGTACTAATTACGCGTCATCACCGCAAGATACATAACCTATAGATTGAAAACGAAATGGAAATTAAAATAGAGCCAACGGGGTCTTAGGAGATATGCCCAGAGGGTGTCACGCGGCCCAAGCACTTTTCCGATCACGACTTTATTAACTGTCATAGGTGTTTGACAGGCACATGACATACAAAGGGAAGTTGGCCAACACTCTATAGGTTGAGTTTAACAAGCCTTCGAGGTGATTTCTTGCACGCATTCTTGCGATCATAAGCATAGAGCGTTGGGAACTAACGGAGCCAAAGAAAAACAATTATCTTGCGTATTTGTGAAAACGAAAGACTTAAGGCAGAAACCTGAAATTTGAATTTTAAGTGTAATGGGGTGTTTTGAAGATACTGAAGTACGCAAGGGGTCGCTGGATTTCGAGTAGAAATGAATAATAGTTAAATTAAAATAACCGCGCACACTTTTTTTAATTTTAACACTTTTTTTTTTACTGTATTGCTTTCCCAACTTCCACTCTTTCGCTTCGAAACCTCGACCCATTCGTCATCGCAATCGCTCGCCTTCTTTTAGACCCAACACAACGACGTACTCGCTGGAAGTCGGTCTGTTCAATTATCGTCGGCTTTCGTCGGGGCTTCAATAGTTGTCGTTGATATTCGGCCTGTTCAATTATTATTGGGGTTTCAATAGTTGTCGCTGGAAGTCGGTCTGTTCAATTATCATTGGCCATTTTTGATTTTAATGCTTTAATGCATTGCAGGAAGCCTGTAGTTAGTCCTTTTTTGATTTCAAGGTTTTAATGTATTGTGAGAAGCCTGCCGTTCGTCGGTTTTTGATTTTAAGGTTTTAATGCACTTTAGGGATCCTCTAGTTTGGGTTTTTTTTTATTTTGAGGTTTATTTGCAATGTACGGATCCTGTAGTTCGCCTTTTTTTTATTTTAAGGTTTTAGTGCAATGTAGGGAGCCTGCAGTTAGTCCTTTCTTGATTTTAAGGTTTTAATGTATTGTAGGGAGCCTGTACTTCGTCTCTATTTGAATTTAAGGTTTTAATGCATTGAAGGGAGTCTGTAGTTCGTTCTTTTTTGATTTTATGGTTTTAATGCATCGTAGAGAGCTTGTAGTTCATCCATTTTTTATTTTAAGGTTTTAATGTATTGTGGAGAGCCTGTCGTTCGTCCTTTTTGATTTTACGGTTTAAATGCTTTATAAGGATCCTCTAGTTCACGTTTTTTTACGGGTTTGTTGCAATATAGGGTGCCTGTAGTTAATCCTTTTTTGATTTTAAGGTTTTAATGCATTTTAGGGATCCTCTAGTTCAGGTTTTTTTTTATTTTGAGGTTTATTTGCAATGTACGGATCTTGTATTTCGCCTTTTTTTGGTTTTAGTGAATTGAAGGGCGCCTGTATTGCGTCGTTTTTCGATTTTAAAGTTTTAATGCAATATAGGGTGCCTGTAGTTAGTCCTTTCTTGATTTTAAGGTTTTAATGTATTGTAGGGAGCCTGTACTTCGTCCCTATTTGAATTTAAGGTTTTAATGCATTGAAGGGAGTTTGTAGTTCGTTCTTTTTTTATTTTATAGTTTTAATGCATCGTAGAGAGCTTGTAGTTCATCCATTTTTTATTTTAAGGTTTTAATGTATTGTGGAGAGCCTGTCGTTCGTCCTTTTTGATTTTACGGTTTAAATGCTTTGTAAAGATCCTCTAGTTCACGTTTCTTTTTACGGTTTTGTTGCAATATAAGGTGCCTGTAGTTCGTCCTTTCTTGATTTTAAGGTTTCAATGTATTGTAGGGAGCCTGTACTTCGTCCCTATTTGAATTTAAGGTTTTAATGCATTGAAGGGAGTCTGTAGTTCGTTGTTTTTTGTTTTTATGGTTTTAATGTATCGTAGGGAGCTTCTAGTTAGTCCTTTTTTGATTTTAAGGGTTTAATGCATTGTAGAGTGCCTGTTCTTCGTCCCAATTTGATTTTAAGGTTTTAATGCATTGTAAGGAACCTGTCGTTCGTCCTTTTTTGTTTTTTTCGTTTTTATTGCCATGTAGGGAGCCTGTAGTTAGCCTATATTTTGTTCCTATTTGATTTTGAGGTTTTAATGCGGTGAAGGGAGCCTGTACTCCTTCCTTTTATATTTAAGGTTTTAATGCATTGTAGGGAGCGTGTAGTTCATCTTTTTTTGATTTTACGGTTTTATTCAAGGTTTTAATATACTGTTTTCTACCTTCTACAATGGCACTAAAGTCCAAATCGGACCTTGGCATCCTGACATTCAGGTTCCTTAACATATTTCATCACTTATTTGGGTTGTTAGCCCTTCGCACAACCCTCTTTCTACGAATTTTTCATTTTCGTAGATTGAGGTGACCAAGGTATATCCAAGCAGGCAATGTGCTGGAATTTTACATTGCGTCGACCAGGATTTGAACTCACGACCTTCGCATTACAAGACCAACACGGTACCCACTAGGCTACACCCTAGCTTTTAATATACTGTAAGGAGCCTATATTTCTTGTAGTTTTAGTGCATTGTAGGGAGCCTGCAGTTCGCCCTATTTTGATTTTAATGTTTCAATGCATTGCACGGAGCCTGTAGTTCGTGATTTTGTGGTTTTAAAGTTTTAATGCATTGTAGGGAGTCTGTAGTGCGTCCTATTTTGATTTTAATATTTTATGCATTGCAGGGTGCGTGTAGTTCGTCCTTTTTTGATTTTACGGTCTTATTGCACTTTAAGGAGCCTGACGTTCGTCCTTTTTTGATTTTAAGTCTTAGTGCATTGAAAAGAGGCTGTAATTCGTGTTTTTTTTTTTAATTTTATTGCAATGTCGTGAGCCTGCAGTTAGTCCTTTTCTGATTTTAAAGTTTTAATGCATTGTAGGGAGTCTGTAGTGCGTCCTATTTTGATTTTAATGTTTTATGCATTGACGGCTTCAATAGTTGTCGCTGAAAGTCGGTCTGTTCAATTTTCGTCGCCTCCGTCGGGGTTTCAATAGTTGTCGCTGGGAGTCGTTCTGTTCAATTATCTTCGGAGTTTCAATAGTTGTCGCTGCATAGTAAAGCAATCTTCTGATTGCAAACATGCGATCAGTAACTAGGACTGACATGTAACAATAATAATAAAACAGTCTGCCAAATTTCTGTTTCGAACATTTTTTCGTTCAGATAAATAGGAATCCGAATATTCTGTCAACTGTCACTTTGATACTTTTGCAAAAAAAACGCACTTGTGTTCAAAATGTAGTAAGAATTTACCAATGTTTATTTTGTCGCCTTCAAAGTAATTTCCGCTGGCATATGCCAACGATTCTCTCGGCACGCGAACGCCTTCCAAACGTACTTTTTGGTATGGCCTTACGTAACGAATTTTCCTTGATGGCTGCGACGATGAAATACTTTATTGATGCAACAACAACCACACTATAGAGCTAGAGTGAAGCCTAGTGGGTAGCGTGTTGGTCTACAATGCAAAGGTCTTAAGTTCAAATCCCGGTCGACCCATAATTCCAACACACTACCTGCTTGGGTATACCTTAGTCACCTCAATCTATGAAAATGAAAAATTCGAAAATGGAGGGTTGTGCGAAGGTCTAGCAACCCTTCCGCAATAAATAATGAAAAATGTTAAGGAACCTGAAGGTCAGGAGGCCAAGGCTCGATTTAGGCTGTAGTCCCATTGTAGAAGAAGAACAACAACCACATGTTTGGGCTCGTAGGAATGAGGAAACATTCGAGCGATGATGAAATGCTTCATAGAAGCAACGATCAGCGCTTGACTGAGAAGGAGAAGATTCACGCGATAAGGGTAATGTGTCGGCCATCAATAACCGAAACAACGAAGAAAGCCGACTATGGCCGACGGGTGCCGACAACGGTTGAAACAACAGAAAAGCCGACTATGGCCTACGGCCGACAATGGCTGAAACAGCTGAGAAGGCCGACTGTGGCCGACGTGACTCAACAATGGCCGAAACAATATAGAAGGCCGACCATGGCCGACGGCGAACGAGTGGCGAACGAATGACAAACGAATGGCGAGCGAATAGTGAAAAAGTAGTAGCGAACGAATGGTTAACGAATAGAGAAAGATATAAAAAGGGAAGCGCCCAAGAAGAGTCAGTCTGGTTTGAAGCGGTCGACGAATGAGTCGATATTTAGAATTGAGCGAAAAAATCTAGTGGCTAGTGAAAAGTGGAAAGATAATTGAATAAAGTTTTGCAGCGAACTTATTAAACTGGTGGTTTTAGTTTTGCTTCAAATCCAGCGACCCCTTCCACACTTTAATATTAGTGGCGGCTGAAATCGTAACACCAACCTCAACAGAGACAACGCGGTCTTCAAAATTATGGGACGCTCGTGCGGGGATGAAGCGTATCGATTTGGCGGACAATCGTCCCCCGTAATCACCGAGTGTATGATTCGTTACGATACGTTGGCAACCCAGAATCTTTAAAAAGTCTGGAGCAATACGCTATACTTGCGTCACATCCAAATTCTATAGATCTAATAAGTCGTGATGCTGTCGAAATATATTTACACGAACCAGTACAATATACAATAGAAAGGCGACAGCAGATTCAGTGAAATGTCGCACTACCGACAAGACTGCGCACACAACAAAGATACCGACCGAGGAAGGTTCCTTATTAATGTTCAAATGTGCCATCAATATTCTTTACTGATTATTTCATGTTCGGTATAATTTTTTTTTTATATTTTTTTCCTTATATTATCATTTTTTTAATTGCGATTCGGAACAGGACAAGCGTAGAAGTAAAAAAATAAATAAAACAAAGTAAGGATAAGAATAGAATAAGTAGATTAGGAGTAATGTAAAGGAAGGATTTGTATGAGAGTATGCATAAAATAGGAAGAGTGAAAGAGTATGCATAAAGCAGAAAGATTTGAATACCAATTAGAACGAGTAGGATTAGAAAAGAAAACGAAAGTTTTGAAAAAAAAAGAATAGATAAAGATTATGAACAGAGGAGAGTGAATACGAATAGGAAGAAATGAAAAATTCAATAATAAAGAATACGAATTTTTATGGAAAGGATAGCTGGTGTGTAGCCTAGTGAGTAGCGTGTTGGTCTTACAATGCGAAGGTCGTGAGTTCAAATCCCAGTCGAAGTAATATAAAATTCCAGCACACTGCTTACTTGGATATACCTTGGCTACCACAATCAACGAAAATGAAAAATTCGTAAATATTCGATGGAATTAAGTAAAATGTTCGGCTAACAAGACTCCTTCATAGTAGTTTGATAAACGAATGAATGGCTGGGTGGGATGGTTAGAGTTAACAACATCCTGACGCCTCGTCGGAGTAATTAGTCGGATTAATATCCAGGACCATACGACTACTGTTTTGTTTATTGCTTGGAGTATCGACCTCTCAGGGTAAGCCAACGTGAAAGTCGAACAACGAACCCCACAGCTAGTCCGGAATCCAGCAAGCATGTCGCTCCACAGAGATGTTGTTACCGATATTGAACATACGTTTGGTTTTGGCATACTCAATTCCCGAACCTTATTTTTGTTCAGCCGAAGCCTACGTTCACAACAAGTTGCAGGGAGCCTTATCGCGTCAATGTGGCGTAGAGTTTTTGACTAAAACGATCCGAATATGTAGGGATGCGATGAGCCAAAAAGTTATTTCTATGCGTTTTATTACCACGTTTTCGGTCAAAATGTTTTGGCATCATGATTTCTGCTGCTAACCCGAAAAATCCTCTTTCCAGTCTCGAAAAGTGGTCGCTGTTGTTCGTCAAAGAAAAAACTTCGTATCCTTCTCTGTTCATTTCCCATTTTGCACGATCGTCTTTCGATACAGAAAAAAACGGCTTTCGATCGGTCGCACCAAACGTGTTTTCGACACATCGAGTGAAGTTGCTCGCAAAACAAAAAACAATTGCCCTACTTTTGCCTCTGATCAAACCTAAGTGTAACCTAATGGGTAGCATATTAATATAAAATGCGAAGGTTCTGAGTTCAATTCTCGGCCAGCGCAAAATTTCAGCACACTCACTGTACATCTACACTGCTTCAATCAGCGAAAATTATTTTTTTTGGATAGACCGTTGAGTGAAAAAAAAACAAAATCAAATAAATGTTAAGAGAGGAACACAATGACCGATTTGGCCTGTAGAACCATTGAAGAGGAAGAAGTAGAACTTTGACAATTTAAAAAAACATATACTTCCAAGTTTGTTCTGAAGTTCAGGATTAGCGCAATCTATTACGTACCGCCCGATTCTTGTAAAAATTCCATTAATTACCCACCTCGCTGAGCTTTGGCCGGGAGAAATTTCTGGTCATGTAAAATCACAAAGAGAACGTTTGTTCGACACAAATCACGCAAATTTCGCATAGAGCGAGTGCTTCCTGTTTAAAAATTGTTGAACCGTACGACAACAATACATCGATCGTTTCTTTTTTTCAATTGTGATTTTCTGAGCTGAATGCATTTTTTGGGAGTGGTAAATTTTTCTCTTTTCTATTCTTCAATGGCAAAACGGACAATGGCAAAACGGCCAAGGCCTCCTGACCTTCAGGTTCGTATCGTAAGAAACTAATAACTAAGCTTGATGATTTGATCATTCCTTTGTGTTATAGATCATAGAAGTTTTTGTGTTGAATGCGGGAGTCCCAGAGGGATCCCTACTCAGACCACTTGTGTTCTCTCGTTACCTTTAAGATCTCAATAGGACCTTTTACATTGCGATGCCATAGGATGAAGTGTGTTCTGACAACTTTCTGCATTACCAAGAATTAAAGTAAGAACAAATATCTTTCTCATATTTCCCGTTTTGTTGTACATGCATATGAACACTACTTTTTAAAATACTTTACTCAGCAATGATAGTCAATTACTAGTTTAAAAATGTTCATCGATTCGATCACGCATTAGTATTATCACGTATCCGTGAATTCTCCATTCGGATATTCTTATCTGAAAACAGAACGTGAGCTTATTTCATCTAAAGACTACTTTAGAACTATTAATCACGAGAAATTATTATGTTAACTTGGTGATAAGCTTATAATTTTTTAAAGCTTGGTCGACAATGTGAAGGTCGTGAGTTTAAATCCCAGTCGAAGCATAATTCTAGCACATTGCCTACGTGGGTTACCTCAATCTTCGAAAACGAAATATGTGTAGATAGAGGGTTGCGTAAAAGGCTAACAGCCCTTCCACAATAACAAATAAAAAATAGTAAGGAACCTGACGCTGCCAAAAGGGCCAAGGCTCGACTTGGGCTGTAGTGCCATTGAAGAGAAACTGTAATTTCTTATGAATACTGGAATGAAAATGGTTTGGTTATGCCTTCGTGGAATCACAGATTGTATTGATCGCTAGAGTCCTACAGGGCTTCATACTTGGTCCACTTTTGTTCTCTCTTCGCCTCAAACCACTATCTAAGACCGGAACATATGCTAATATCGTCTCTGTATGCATAGTATATTGTCAAATTATTGCCTTTTAGTCTAGCCATAAAGAATATCATGCAATAAACAATTATTAAAAAAAAACAATACCGAACATTTATCTAAAATTCTGTATAACTTTATAAACGAATTTTTCTCCTTTTCAGATTATTCCTCATGATTAGTGAACTGAAAGCGACCGAAAACAATCGAAAAAAGACGACACATTCCTGCTGTTGCTAACGTTGGAGCCGTTACTGTTTCGGCTACAGGCTCCAGGATTCGTAACACTATTCATCCGAATTACTAATAACATTCCACATTCCTGGGTGAAAGGATTCTAATAAAACAGTAGCCTACACATGATTGGCTCCGACGAAATGTCTTCGACGAGCATGGACATTAGCGAAACATTTCGACCTGAGGATCTCTCGAAAACGGACTTTTTTGATTTCGTCACAGCACCGGATATGGGCATTGGTATAGGTGTAGTTGGTGATCGACCGCCCGGATCAAATGACACGAACGGTACAAGTGAACAACCACTACAAGGCTACGATCAGGTAAGATAAGATCGTCATGATCATCATCATCATTCATTATCATCCATCCAAGCTATACAATCACGTTCTATTCGAAATCTATAAATATCATAATATTCGAATTTTCGCGCCAATTTTCTCGCAATCATTACCAACTCAACAAATGATTGACACCACGATCTCTTCTAACGGATTATGCGTCTTTCTTCTTCTCGGGATTTCTTTTATTTTTGTATAAATTACCCATGTATGAATTTTATGAAAAATTTCCGGAAAACACGCATCTGACATTATAGCATAATCGATGCCCACGAAACGTTTACGGGTCAAGTAAATAGCATGGTCCCGAATACCCAAAGGGTCATCTCGACTCACATCATCGCAATAATGACCATTTCAGAGTTACCTCCTAATCGATCAATTATTACCGCAGATACACATATTATATGTCGGCAGGAAGGTATTTTTTTTATTATCTTAGATATAAACGTCATTTGGGATGCGATCCGACCTCGCACCAATATTTCACCATCAGGCAAGCCTAGAGAAAACACATATCGAATGCACACACGTTTATTATAAATAATTTACCGGATAGAATATGGCAGCTAAGCAAACATGTTTCGACTTCAAACATAACCTCAAAACAAAAACCCTGTTTAGTTTTGCTCATAACTATCGATTTTCTCACGTGTGCACATCATAAGCTATGCACTCTGTGTGTAGATCTATTTATGAGCATTTTACAGGCATGATCTTTGCGTTCGAATCATTTTCTATAATCAATCTCGAGCTACCACACACTACTGAATCCGAGTTGAAAATGACGAAATAAACTGACAGTTGAATGAAAATGTTTCAATTTCTAAATTCCGCCATTTTAAACGCATGTGGAGAATTCTTGACGATTTAGAAAGAAAGAAAAAAAAATGTAAAATTAACGTATATAATTCCGCAATGTCAAGTTGACAAGTTGTCAGTTGCCGGAGACATCGCATGTTGCATGTGTTGCCTCTCGATTCGATTGATCGTTGGTTGCGCACACTCAATGTTCACAATGTTATTCTGTCTTGTTAACTTTTTAAGCACGGTGACTATTTAACCGGAATGAATATTGTGTGGTTTAGATTATTATGTTTTTTTTATTACATAACCTAACAAAACGGTAAACTCTAACGCCGTTGAAATGTATAAATCGACAACTTCACACTTGTCAAATAGAGTCTTTGCTACTTTTTAAGCAATCGGATCGGATTGCGACCGTTTAACTTCAATGGATGCGTTTTGAAGTGTCAAATAAAATTAAAGAGGTATTTGTAAACCTTCACTCAGTAGCACGGGAATTTGGACTACGTAAGTTAATACATTTCGTTAGAAAACAAAACAAAAATTATGACACAAACTAGAAAAAGACGCCAATCAGACAAAATATTACACTAGGAGACTATAACCTAGCAAATATAGACAACTTTATAAGCCTAGGGGCGAACCTATCGAAGGATGGAAGCAAACCCATCGAATTCAAAAGAAGGATAATGATGGCAGACAAGACGTATTTTTCAATCTGGTAATTTTTAAATGACGTGACAATGTTCATACTACACCTATATAATTTCCTTTGACACTTATCAAAGCCGTCAGAATTATTATTATTATTGACAAATGTCAGAAACGTCGACAAAATGCTGAATTAACGCGCTGAATTTAAAAACTCAAGTTAGATTAGTTTAAATTAGGTGGAGAAAGACGAAAGTGACGGTGTACATTACCTTTGAAGCACTGGATGTTGAACTCGTTGGGAAACACTTTGGATGGTAATGTGTTCCAAAGTCTTGATGTTCGGGAAATGAATGACTGCCTATATTTCACTGTACGGGAAGGCAAGGGTTTAACGGTGTACTCGTGTGAGCGTTCAGCTTGACGAGTATCTCGGGGAAAATTATAGAGTGGAGGGATGAGTGTGCTTAGTTCCGCACTGCATTTACCATGGAAGTAGCGATAGTAAATGCTGAGTACTCCGACATTTCTGCGATGCTCGAGAGAATCGATAGAAGACGTGATGGTCTCGTCTCCAATCAGTCGGAATGCATGTTTTTGAATACGGTCGAGCAGCGCGAGGTGTGATTTGGGTGCCCCAGCCCAAACATGCGAATTGTACTCTAAACGTGGTCTAATGTAGACCTTATAGATGGTTGCTATGTCGATGAGTGTGAAATATTTTTTGCATTTTCGGAGAATACCTAGGCGTTTAGAGGCGTCAAGGGCAATATCAAAGATATGCTGGGCCCAATTTAGGTGGTCACTAATTTTAACGTCAATAAGTGTGAAGTTATCCGAGGTACAAAGTTGTGTGCCACCTAAGGTCACATTTTGAGAGAATACTGGAACATCACGTTTGAGGAATAGATGACAGGCCTGTGTTTTAGAAGCGTTGAACTCTACTCTATTTTTCCTGCCCCATTCCAGGATTAAGCTGAGGTCCGAGTTCAGCGAACGGAATAACTCCATGCGATTGGAAGCAATAGAATACTTGTGTGATTCCGCAGCAGAGTTAAATTCATAGGTGCTATCTAAAGTACTGTCATCCACGAAACTATGGATTGGATTGAGAGTGGACGACAGAAGGTCGTTGATGAAAATTAAAAACAGAGTTGGAGATAAAACAGAGCCTTGAGGGACGCCGGAATCTATTGGGAAAGAGGAAGAAGTAACGCCATTTAGTACTACTCGTATAGTGCGTTCAGAAAGAAAACTCTCAATCCATTGAACAAGGGTAGTATTAAGATCAATGGCCCTAAGCTTTGCTATGAGACATTCATGCCAAACTCTGTCGAAAGCTTTTGCAATGTCAAGTGCAAGAACTTGACCTTCGCCGTATTTATGTATGCATGAGTTCCAACGTTCTGTCAAGTAGACCAGAATGTCTCCCGTCGACCTTCCAGAACGGAACCCATACTGTCGATCATGGATTAGCTGGTTATCCTCGAGATATTCTACGATTTTGCGATTGACAGCAGTTTCCATTACTTTCCAGAGGACTGAAGTAATGGCTATAGGGCGGTAGTTAGCGGGGTTCGCTTTGCTTCCATTCTTGGGAATTGGCTGAACATTCGCAACTTTCCACAAACGTGGAAAGCACCCAGAAGAGTAGGAAAGATAGAAAAGATTGCGAAGAGGCTTAGCTAAAGAAGAGGAGCACTATTTAAGGGTAATGGGGGGAATACCGTCCGGACCAGCAGATTTGTGGATATTGAGCTCTTGAAGGATCCTAGAAATAAGTCTCGTGCGAAAATGTAGTTTAGGCAATGAGAAACCAGAATCAGTTAGAGCGGGAGGCGATTGGTTTGAAGGTGGAAGACGTGAGTTTCTAGCGAAACTTGCTTAGCTTTTTCGACATGATCAATAACGGTACGGTCACCATCAACAAGAGGTGGTATTGAAGAAGAAATAAAATTGTTGTTGACCGTTTTGACGAATGACCAGTAAGATCTCGAGCCTTTAGGGCACTGAAGGATCTTCCGTCGAAGTTTTTGGTCATGCTCAAACTTAACACGATTGAGTATGGATTTGCAGGCATTTCTTGACGCATTGAAGAGTTCTCTGCTCGCAGTTGTTTTATTACCTTTAAAGGTTTGAAATGCTTGTTTCTTGGTCTTAATTGCATCGAGACATTCATTGTTGAACCAAGAGTCCTTCGACGGCCTAACTCTTTTATAACTGGAAGGTATGTAGAGCTTCATACCTTTCAGGATAATCTCGGTGACAAGTCTACAAGCTTCATCGCAGTCATTGGAATCAAAGCACAATTTCCAATTAAAGGCATTGAAGAAGTCATTTAGCGCCTCCCAATTGGCTCTTTTGAAATGCCAAATATTTCTTCGGGGTGCCTTGATTGTCAGCGGTATTAGTGCTGCAACTGGGAATTGTGCACGAATCAAAAAATGATCCGTATTTCCAATTGGCAATGGTGATATGACAGAGACAGAATATTTCTCTGGGTGGCTGGTGAGAAAAAGGTCAAGAAGGTTAGAAAAATGCTCTGCAACATCCGGTAAACGAGTAGACTCATCTACCAACTGTGTTAAACCGTTTATAGAAGCAAACATAACAGGGCTACGATTGCGCCTAAAGCGCAATCTTACGATACTCTAGATGAAATAGAATTTTTTGTGATCCCAAGAAATTTTGCATGGGAAGTGTTAGTTAGAAGTTGTTCCCTATCATGCTAAAGTAGCTATAAAAATGTTTTATACAAAATGCTTATTCCAAAAATTGAATAGGAGCTGAGAAAATTAGTGTGTTAGATTTAGTGAAAATGTGCAGTTTGTATGGGAGGTGGTAGAAAGAGTAAGGGGATTTTAGTGATTTTTTCAGTAATAACTAGAAATATTATAAAATTGATATCCCTGAAATTTCAGACTAGTGCCATTCATACTTTTTAAGAAAATCGATTTTTTGTGAAGTTGTGAAACTGGGTCATATTGTATGGGAGGGGGTAGAAGCAGTGAAGCTAAACAAATATTTTTTTCTGATCTTAGTGATAATACTAATTAAGTATTTATTACAAAATATGAGCTCAATAAATGTTATATATTCTGAGAAAATCGTCTTAGAGCATCTCATGAAAAAGTGTAGTTTGTATGGGAGGGGGTGGAAGGAGAGGGACGACGCCAATAATTTTTATACTGTAGATTAAAATCGTTATGAAAGTAGTACATCCCAAAATTCAGACTAATAGCTTTTATACTATTCGAGTAAATCCATTTATTGTCAAATTGCGAAATTGTGTCATTTTGTATGGGAGGGGGTAGAAGGGGTGAAGCTAATCGTCCAAATTTTTTTGGGCTTACTAACAATTTTGAATAAATATTTGGTGCACAATTTGAGCCCGCTAAATTTTATACGCACTAAGTAAATTGGCTTAGAGTAATTCATGACAAGTACAGTTTGTGTGGGAGGTGGTAGAAGGAGAGGGAGGACACGGATAATTTTTATACGGTAGATTGATATTATCATAAAAGTAACAGTTTCCAAATTTCAGACTAATAGCTTTTATAGTTTTCGTGCAAATCAGTTTATTGTCAAATTGCGCAATTGTGTCATTTTGTATGGGAGGGGGTAGAAGGGGTGGAGCGATTTGGCCCGTTCACGAACTTGACCTTACTTTTTTGTCAAAAACGACGTGTACAAAATTTGAACTATCTAGCTCAACGCGTTCTCAAGCTAGAGCGCGCACAGACGGACGGACGGACGGACGGACAGACGGACGGACATCCGGTTTTGAGATTTTTGAGTGATTATATGAACTTCTGTATCATTCACTTTTTTCTCCGAGCCTTATTTCTTGGCGTTACAAACTTTAGAGCAAACTTATAATACTCTCAGATTTGATCTAGAGTATAAAAAGCTCAGTATCACGCCCCTTCTGGTCCGTAGTCAAGGAGTGCTTAAGCCAGGCAATGTTATGAACATTGAAATCGCCCGCGATAACGATTTCAGCGTCAGGGCTTGCAGTGTTTATTGACTGAATAGATTCAGTTAACCCATCCAGTTCTAATAAAGTGTTCGCTGCAGTCATTGCTGGGCTTCTATATACATAACAGAAGTACATGACGTGTCTTTGGATCAGCAATTTTATCCAGATATAATTAAATTCTGGATTGGAGCAGTTCCCCAAATAGGAACTAATTGGAAAGACACATCATCGCGGATGTAGAGTGCGACACCCCGTTGGCGAAAAAATGCGGGAATAAGGTGATATCCGGGAACAGAATAAAACTGTTCACTTCCCGGTAGCACCTTGCATTCGCCTAGTGCTAGTATATCCGGTCTTTTGGTTGGGGTATGGATATACAGCGAGAGATAGGCAGAATTCAGTCCCCAAACATTGACTTGATCAATAGTAAAGCTACTCATGATCAATGTAATATTATAATATAAATATGATAAGAAGAGAAAAAATAAAAAAAAAATATCTACGAAAATGTACGAAAAAAAAATTTACTAATAAATTTAGCTAGGACACAAAAAAAAAAAAATCAAAATTGGAACGTAAGAAAACGAAAATAAAAAAGACTAAAGACTATATAACAAATTTCCTAGGACAATACACGGAAAAAAAATTATGCTATAAAAAATTTGCCTAGGACAACAAAAAAATTGGAATAACAAGAAAATAAATAAATAAAAAAGTCAAATAAATTAAAATAAACACAACGCTCTGGTAACACCAAACTGGGACGATACACAAACAGAGATACAACAAAAGTAAATTAGCTAGATCGGAATCAACAGCGTTAAACTGTTATTTACCTGTGCAGTTCTATGCCTTCGCACGGGCAACAACAAAAACACTGCAGACTCCGTTAGCTGATACTTAGCTTCGAGAATAGAAATGAAGCCGACGCGCGAAAAATGTATAAATAAAAACAACTACAAAAGAAATTAAAACAGAACTAAAAAAAAATAAATAAATAAACTAAATAACTCGAAGCGCGTCTGCACACGATCACTGTGCGATGTTGTCTGTAATTGTAATTTCGAACGTACTACATCGTTCAATAAGTTCATAGGATGACACGCAGATGACGCCATTATTAACAAAACTCTATGATTTTTAGGAAGTACGAACCGTCAAAATTTCAAGACAATCTGACGTTTAGTTCAGAAATTACAGTGATATAACTGACACTATTCTTATAATTTTCAATGCAATGGAATCGGAGTCTCGTGTGTTGATAAAGCATTGTTTTTTAATGGGAAAAAATACCGTTCGAGCAAAGCAACGGCTTGACAAGTGTTATACGGACTCTACTCCATGGAGACAAATTGTAGAGAAGTGGTTTGCAAATATGAAAGGCGGACTACCGATTTCGGCAGTTGTTGCAGAAAATAAAAAAAAAATCCTCAAAATAGTTTTGACCGATTGTAAATTGAAGGTACGTCAGATAGCTGCCACTTTAAAGATATCAGCAAGCAGTGTTTTCAACATTTTGCATGAACATTTGTCCATGGCAAAGCTTTGTTCGAAGTGAGTACCGCGTTTGCTTACAGTCGATCAAAACAACAACAACGCGTCAACGATTCAGAGCGCTGTTTGGAGCTGTTTAAGCGCAATAAAAAGGACTTTTTCATGCGGTATGTAGCAACGGACGAAACATGTATAAATAACTACACTCCAAAGTAAAGGCGACAGTCAGCTGAGTGGCGAGAAGCCGGTAAAATCGATCCGAAGCTGCAGAAAACGTAAAAGTCAGCCGGGAAGGATCTGGGCTACGGTTTTTGGGATGCGCATGGTATAATATTCTTTGACTATCTTCAAAATGGTGAGAAGATCAATAGCGAATATTTTACGGTATTTTGGTGCATTTGAAGCAAGAAATTGCTAAACGACCCCAAATGAAGAAGACAAAAGTGCTCTTTCGTCAAAACAATGCACAGTGTCACAAATCGATGGTAACGTTGCACGAATTGAAGTTCGAATTGCTTCTCCACCCACCGTGGGAAGCCGGATCTCCGGAACTGGCTCCCAACGATGACTATCTGTTTACAGACCTGAAAAAAATGCTGCATGGAAAGAGATTTGCCTCCAATGAAGATGCCAAAGGCCAAAAATAAATCGAAAAAGCCATGGAAATGTTAAAGGAAGCGTTGGAATAAATGTATTACTCTTGAAGGAGACCAAGTTGAATTTTGCCTAAAAGCTGATACTTTATTAGTCATCCTAGAAACTCATTGAACTATGTGTTAATTTCATCGTTTTGGACGAAATTACGTAATTTCGGCGCAGTGAAAACGCGCTATAAAACTAAACTGATCTTAAAATCTCGAAATAAATTTTGAAAAATTTCATCACTCAATTCGCGAAATTACCTTTCAAAATAGATTTCAATCACCGACACCGCGCATACGTATAGCGCACGCTTATTTCTAATCAATTTTCTGTGATCGATTTCTCCGTAATTGCGTGCAAGATCAGATAAAGTACCGAAAGAATCTCATAGTTTTCTCGTGCGGAATTATTGAAATGAATGCGATGGCCCTAAAATCGGTATGCCGTTGTGGGTCTGGTATGCCGCGTCGTCTATTTTTATTTGAAATGATTTAAAATATAAGAAATAAATAAAATCGGAGATCTTTCGAAAGGCCTTAAGCACGTGTACGCGCGCGCCAATGAGTAGTTTAGAACTTATATCTGGAAACTGATCAGGTACCGAGCTTAAGCTGTGTATATAGGTATACAATGGATCGGTATTTATATTGTGATTTATTCGAATCGATTAATTTATTGACCATCGGAGATTTATCAATTGGTCTGTCACTATAGTTATCGTTTAGTGTAGCGAAAAAAACTTTTGCATTCGGCTTTAGGCACAGAGTTAAGTAGCAATATTCATTAGCCTTATGCTTTTACCGATTTTAAAGATTTAATTAAATGGCGGAAATTTCACTCCTAGCAGCTTAATTTCATCGAATACCAACTCAAATGTCAATCTTAGCGCGCAAAATGTTGAGACTGTGGAACTATTGTTCTGTTCAAATTGGAAATTACAGATCGTTATCAATTTTTTTTTTCTTGGTATTCTTTATGATTAATATCACTGCAATAAATCCTATTGTTGTTGTTCATTAATTTGAATTTTACTATCGAAAAACTGAAAATTTTATTGCTATTATTCTTAAAGACACTGTTTAGTGAACTAAATTCGTTTTTAAGAAAGTATCTAAAAGAGAAATGAAACTACCATGATTAATAGAATACTGAAAATAAAGATTTCAAAGCTTTGTTTTTGACCTAATTTTTATGTTATTCAGATCTAACGAAATGAAGATATTTCGGAATTGAAAAAAAAAAATACAACAGAAGAAGCCTCAAGCATTTAAACAAAATAATTTCTTGTTTAACATTATAAAATAATCTATTTTATTACACAAAAAAAAAGTGCTAAACAGCTAAATTAAAATTTAGTTATAATTTTATTAAGTTTCCATAAAAAAAGAAGCGCAAGGTCTGGCTTAACCTTGTTGGCAGACTTCACGAAATCAGAGTATCTGTGGCTGTTCAAACTGAATTGTCGAGCATTGTATTTAAAATCATCTGCTCTCCTACTTCCAAAATCTCTTCAGGTGCTTACGGGGAGTTATACAAGACATCTGCAATGGGTTTCAAACTTCTATCTTCATGAAACAATTTTGCAATCATTACTTGGTCGACTTATTGTCGTGATGCAAGTGGTTTTCAGTTCTGCTTTTCACGAAACTCATCATCCATAGTTTCCCAGCAAAGAACAACATTTGGTTTGAAAAGAAACTGTAGTACAGTAGAGCTGAGAGATGGTTTACCATATGATGAAGGTGGTTGACCCTGTGCAGAGTGCTCTCTTAAATATTTTGTGATGGTGTCAAGTCTGGTGTAAGATTCTCCACGCCAAACATGAGCTACTTCCATGATGCGGTCCTGCATTCCACCTTTCCTTATAACACAGCTATTACTCTCAACATCTTCATCACAGTTCTTAGTCATTATAAGGTGGGTTAACCATATCCAATTATTGTTATTCGCTATCACTTAAAAACAGATTCCCAAGAAGGACCACTTAACTATACAAAAATATAAAATGCATAAAAAAAAATTCGTTTGAGAATCTTAAAATTATAAAATTTTTAAGAAATTAACAAACGCACAAGAGTGGAATGTGAGGATGTTGCCTCGTCAGGGGGAACTTGTTTTAATGAAGGAGATGAGTGCGAAACAGAGAAACCCGTCCGTACCAATTCTTCGCTCCCCTAACACTCACCAATGTACTCTTCGGCAGTATTGCCTGACTGGGTGTTCAACACTTCCACATTCCTCGGAACGGCTACTCCGTTCATAATATTTTCCTTGTTCCCACCTATTCGAAGCGTGCAACTTACAAAGTATCACTCCTACTAAAAAAAAGAATGGAAACTTTTTTATAGAAAATGTTGAACTCTTTAATTTTGTGCGTAGATAAATTTTCCGTAGAGTCAATAGTTACGGAGATATAGGCAAAAAACTAGGAAAAAGTCACACGTAAACTGAACATATTATTCTTATAGCAATTTCAATCTACTGTATAAAAACTATTTGAATCTTCCACCACCTCCCATACCAACTGCACTTTTTCATGAAATATTATAAATCAATTGACTCAGTACGTATGAAATTAATGCAACTGAAATTTTGCAAGAAATATTTATTTAGAATTATTAGTAAGAACGAAAAAACTTATACGATTAGCTGCACTCCTTCTACCACCTCCTATGCAATATGACATAATTTCACAATTTGGCGAAAAGTCAATTTTCTTGAAAAGTATGAATGCTACTGATCTGCAATTTAAAACATGTCTTGCATGATGTGAAAAAATTAGTTCAATGCCGGCACCCCACTCTTCATACAAAATTTCTTAAAATCAAAAACGAATTCTCGTATCGTAGTCCTGTTATGTGTTTGATTAATTTTGCTGTGCTATAGTAAAAGAACTAGTTTTGCAATAAAATTGCACAACGATTAAAAAAGACAGACTTTTTGATGATTTTCGGCAGTACCGACGCTACCGTACTTGACGAGCCGCCACTGAAGCCCTGGCAATAGCTAATTGCTGATTCTCAAGCTCGCGCCTTTTAAATGAGAATTATCTCTGTTCTATGCCACTATAGGGGGACATAACAGAAAATTGTAAGATTGACAGAAGACAGTGATACAATTTTTTAAAAAGCTTTACTAAGAAGTTGAATTCTGTAATGGGGTTTATTCGTTAACACTATACGTTCCAGCGTTATTTGCCATCTTGCAGGTGCCGCAAACCTATAAAACTTTTCTGTTATTCACATACAATTTACTGCCATGAAAGTCTATGAAATCCAACAATCCTTTCTTTCGAATAACAATGTCTGCATTTCACTTGATAAATCATCTCATAAATCTATCGATCACGATAGGTCCATAAAAGACCTCCCAGGAGGCATCCGATCATTTCGCACACTAACACTCAACAATGGCATAATAATATAAAACTTGACACCGCACTTCTATTGCACTCCCGTCAAGTACTAAAAATTGAAAATTCAAATTTCCTAAATACACAAGAAAAAGTAATTTACACACAACACAGGTGCCATACTGTCGCTTAAACCATTATGCTATTCAAAGCATTCCGCGCTCCTCTTAAAGAAAAAGGCAAGAAACTACAGATGCATACTATGTTAAAAAAAAATATCGAAGAAAATTTAATATCATCCTAACCGAATCCCAAGTGTGCCATTCAACGGCTCATAAAATACTTAATTACCTTAACATGCGTACCGGAGCAATCTTATGTCTCCATAGGCCACAAACGTTTGCCTATTTAAAATTCGCCAAGATATTCTGCGCGCCTCCTTCTTCTTCTTCTGCTTAAGATTACCATATATTCCATATAATAGATATGTATGTTTGCCCAAGTACTTAATCGCGAAAAATTTTACCCACATATCTTTCCTAAGCTCCTTATACGATCACTCATATGCGTCTAACCGGTTGCAAATATCTTCGTTAGTTTATTTTTTATTCATTTTATTTTACCGCGCTGAATGGTCCATAAAATGATCAAGGAATGGGCCATAAATTCCCAGAAATTGTTTGTAATGTCGCGCAATCGCATCTAATTGGACGCACATTTAACAGCGTAAACGCCAATAAATACTCGTAAAACGGAAATTAAAAGAATTTTTTCGTTGCAGATTATCTTGAGAGTCTGGTGGCCTATTGCTTCCAGCCAGTAGTTTCTAATAAATGCGTGTATAGTGCTTGAGAAAAAGTTGTTTTACTATAAAATGTCTTGGATTATGGGTGTATTAGCGATTCGGTTTTGACTTTAAATAAAGTGAAAATTTTCAATTGATTATGATACACAATTACAAAAAAAGTGATTTAAATATTATAAGAAAGTATATTGATACTTTTAGAGTTTTCGGTTCTCTTGAGGGAAAAGTTTTCATGTAAAATGTTTGTTGCATTAAAATTAGTTTACTCCTACTACTTCACGTATAAATTTCACTTAATTTCGAAATTTATAATAATTGCTGACCTAGAGATTTTATCTGCAAAATCTTCACAGTGATATGAATGTCGTTTATTCCTTTTATCACCTCCCATACATAATTTCGAAAAAGACGTCAATTCTTTAAAAAAAATAATAAAGTTACGAACATTAAATTTTGTGCAATAAGTTTTAATGTTAAATGCAATAAATTATTGATAACTCCTTCTACCACCTCCCATACAAATTTTCCAAAATTTACTGAAACATTGCATTTTCACACGGATATGTCTAATGGCTGGACTCAACCAAAAATATTGTGCGTCACAAAATTGGTTACCATGAGTCTATCTCTCTAAAAGGCGCCCATAATTTCAACTGAGCAATAGACAAAAAAATGTCGACCAACTCAAAATGTCCGATCGAAAAAAAATACGTCAAGAAATTTCACAATTTTTAAACCGAAGCGAGTCTGAGCAACCCGGCGACCATAACTCAGCAGCAAACTACCGAAGCGCAAACTACCGAAGCGCAAACTTTACGACCGTGTTTTTTTTCTGGTCTAGCAGCAGAATTGTCCGAGGCTTTTGCTTGCTGCTGAGTTATGGGTGCCTGGTATTTCAAATCGGATTTGTATAAGAAATCGTAAAATATTGCAATCCCTCAATCACGACCTGATGAAATGTGATGAGTCGAGGATGAACGTAAACAGGGTAACGGGCTCTACTAGTCTTCATCTACACTTCGGCAAACACTTCGATTAAAAAAATACGTGAGTTTTTCGTCTTAAATTTGCTAGCTTACAGCCCAAAGCTGTAAAGCTTGTTTCAAGAACTTCACTAACATCGATATTATGATTTGGATATGCGAGGCCCTAATATTGCCGAATTTATGCACGACGGACTCGGATTGGCACTCAACAACAATTTCGCCGTTTCCACCTCACGCAGAAAATCATGTGAGAAAATTGCGTCGATATAAGTCGAATGTATCGACTCAATTCTCTCACACCACTTCGACCACCTGGAAACACAAGCCAACGTTTTGTACTTTAGTACCCACCATCCTCTTTTGTCGCGTTCTAACGATTCAATGTAAATAATAATGTCAAATAAATACCATTACATTTGATTAATAAATGATTTAAAAAGAAAATATGTATGGACAAAGACAAGTTCCTTATGTACTTCTGTGCAGCAGAGGTAATTTTTTTTTTTTTAGTATGTTTACCATTCATCCCTTCTACCACCTCCCATATAAAAGTTTAGGAGAGACATCAATTTTACGAAAATTTAAGAGCTACATATAAATATGAAAATTTTGCAATAAGTTTTGTTGCTAAGTTGCAATAAAGGGATGAAAGCTACTTCTACCACCGTTGGTGAACATTTTTTTTTTCTCAAAAATCTAAGACCTTCCGTTCTAATACGGCTATACTGATAAGAATAGTTTTTTGTACAGTACTGAATATTGAAATGATCACCATTTGCATCGATTGAAATTTTCCAACGACGAGATAATGCGAAAATTTGATTTCTGGAAAAATTTAGGCTCTTACGATCTAAGAAACCTTCGAAGGCTCTTGCCCAATTCACTGCATGGTTAGTTTGGAAAGGTACACGTGCGCTCGTTCAACTTGATGAGGGAATCAATAGAAGCTGTAAAGATTTTGTCTCCAATTACAAAACGTCGGAATCTTATTTAAAGTACTGTTATCATCTGTAAAACTATGTTGATAAATGCTAAGAACAGAGTAGGAGATAAAATAGAGCCCTGGGGGACACCGAAATTGATAGTGAAAGCAGAAAAAGTAGCGCCATCTAATACTACTAGTATAGTGCGTTCGAACATAAAACCCTCAATCTATCAAATGAGAGTAGCATGAAGCTTAACAATGAGACGTTCGTGTCAAACTCTGGCAAAAGATTTTGCAATCTCGAGCCCTAGAACTTGACCTTCGCTATATGCAAACCAGAAGTCTATTACTCTGTCAGATAGACCAGAGTTCTGGGCGACAACAACATATCTATAAACTTAGCGACTCCGTACGAGCTTTAATTCTTAATGTTGCAATCATAAAATCAAATAGCATAAAAATCAGGATGAAAACAAGTTTTCCCTTGTTTTTGTTCGACAAAACTATTGATGTCTTAATAACCAAAAATTTTCTGCTTTTCAGTTCTGGGGTTCGGACAAAGATCAAAATCGCTTAGAATCAGCCATTTTCGAAGATCTCGATCGATATTGTTGGCAACAACAATCGCAACATCAATCCTCAACAAATCCGTCGAGTGCTGGCAGCTCGATAAGTCAGCCGTCATCGATAGCGGGCGGTATTGGTAATACCGACGGACAAATCTACACCCTAACAGTATTAAATGGCAACGAGCCGTGGCTTAAGCGTGATCCGGACGCACCGATTGCACCCTCCTTAGATTTGGATAGTTTACTAGGCAGCTTTCCCGGCTACGTTAAATCCGAATTTGTCTACGAGGATAGTGGTTTCGGAACGGATAGTGCCAAAGACGATTTGAATCAGCAACAGCACAATACGCAACAGGGCGGTGTATCGGGAACATCGGTTGTTACCACAAACAGTACAAATCTGGTGCAGTTCCAGAATAACAACAACGACTGGCATATGGCGGATAACAATGCAACCGAACAGGTATAATTTTTTTTTGAAAAAGCAATTTTCGAAATTCTATAATCTTTTTCATTTGTACTCTAGAATTCCGCTGAATCACTGCTGCGGAGTGCATTACAGGGTAAAGGATATTCCAAGGGATTACATCTGCAAAATGGCATTGCCATAATACCATCGACCAATTCTCTTAAGGACGAAGAATTAAGGCGAGCTTTATTTTCACCCGACCAGGTAAGTTTGAATTTATTGTAAGTTCGATTTCGATTGAGAAATCAACCGAAATTAGTTTTCTTTTCCATTTCTAAACTCACAAGAAAAAACTTTTTACTCAAATAATAAATGAAGCTTTTCTGATAGTAACAAAACTTTTCGTTTTGTTTTATACTTTTGAGAATTTTTGCACGCACTAACTAGTGGCAACACTGGGGATCTGGTGGAAAGGTATACGTGGAATCCTTTTGGGTGCTGAAGCCCAATTTAAGTCTTGGCCTCCTCTTTGGCTCAGTGTCCTTCAGTTTGAAAATCATCTTCCTGTCTGCATCAATAGAATCCTCACAGTACTTCCGTTATTTTAAAACTGGTTTTTGTCCATTGACTTTCTCCTTTAGTGCGCGTTCAGCAGTTCGTCCGTCATGCATGCGGTCCATATGACCAGCCCATTGTAGCTTCTTTAATTCTATGAAGGTTGATACTTCTGTATTGTTGAAGATGGTATATAATTATGAATTGTATCGTATTCTCCAGATCTGCCTTATAGATGAAATAGTCACTGGAGTACGGCTGCTGCACGCTTGATGGCTGGCACGGTTTAGCTCGTCGGCAACCGGGGTGGATCGATGCCATCTCCTCCATCATACAAAGTTACGTGTACCTACAAAAAAAAACGTAAGCAGAGGTCTTAGGGCCCACCAGTTAAGTTAGCTGGAGGCTCAAACGAAATACTACAGAAAGCCTCAGATGGAGGCAATCTGTATAGTGTGAAGTTCGATCTTAGGAAGTGTACTGGGAGTTCGGACATTTCGCTGTGCCGACCTACTTCTCGACGACTCACTCCACCGCTTTTTTCCAGCATTTACTGCATTTTGGCGAGGTTTTCGGCGATCTTCCACCTGGAATTTCTTGGATCTCTCACAAGCAACGATGAATGAGCAGGTGCATTATCGTGATGCAAAAGCCATGAATTATTTTTCCACAATTCCGGACGTTTTTTTCGTATTGCTTCTCGCAAACGGCGCATAACTTCAAGGTAATACTCCCTATTGACCGTACGACCTTGAGGTAAAAACTTCTGATGCACGACGCCACGGTAGTCGAAAAAACAGTGAGCGAAATTTTGACATTTGATCGAGCTTGGCGTGCTTTTTTCGGTCTTGGCTCTCCTGGGTGCTTCCATTGGGACAATAGGGCTTTGGTTTCGACGTCATAACCATATACCCATGATTCGTCACCAGTTATGATCCTTTTGAGCAAATCAGGATCATCAGTGACGTCATTCAAGAGCTCCTGAGCAATGCTCATGCGACGGTTCTTCTGATCAAAATTCAGAAGTTTCGGAACAAACTTCGCTACACACGACTCATGCCCAAAACATAAGAAAAAATTGCATGACACGAGCCGACCGATATGCCAACATCCTCAGCAACTTCTCTTATGGTAATTCGTCTAATTTCAGAAACAATTTTCTTCACAGCTTCGACGATATCTTCTGTTGTTAACGTGCTGGGGCGTCCAGAGCGAGGTTCGTCGTTGGCATCTTCTCGGCCATTTTGGAAGAGTTTGTACCACTTGCAAACATTTTTTTTACTTAGAGAAGACTCTCCGTACGCCACTGTGAACATTTCAAGTGTTTTGGAGCACTTGTTTCCATTTTTCACACAAAATTTGATGCAAATTCTTTGCTCCATTTTTTATAATAATAGAAAATCGCCGAGCACAACAAATCACGTCTAACCTTTTTATCTCTCAAAAACAAACGAAGTATGCTATGTATACATGAAATTGTGAACATATATTCGGGATATGTGTACCAACACAACAACAACAAAAAATCGATAATCGAATGTTCGTTGCCCGCGAAATTTGAAAAGTCACCTTACTTTTTGAATACACCTCGTACATATTTGTGGTGGCCCATTCCGGAAAACAGGCAAGCAACGAAGTTTTTTTTTACAGAATGACCTGTGTTATATGCAATTTCGGTCTTTATGTGCAATGCACAAACACAGTCATGGAGGGAAGGAATGGGATTAGGGAGGTAGGGGAAAAGGAGTGAGAACGACCGTAACGAGTGAAGTGGGTATATTTTTCAGTTGTACTAGCTGCTGTTAACAAATATTTGGAGATGCTATGGTGGACTGAATGATAAAAAGTGAACAGAAACCATCTACTGAGTATCTAGACCTTCTTGAAGTGGAACTGTTTCACTTTTACACCGTTTGCCCATTTTATTTCGAATAAATTTTCATCGCCAGTAGCAACTGAAAAATTCGTGCTTAAAAAAATGCCGTCTGGAGTGGGAATCGAACGCACGACCTATTGACTGAAAAGCAAGCACGCTGCCCACTACGCCACGGAAGCCACGAAGTCTACGGATAAGAACTACTAGTGCCCACGGCCCGACTCCGCGATCTAACCGGACAGACTCGTTCCACCCCTAGTAGCAAGGAATTTTCTTTATGTTTTCCTAGCCTGGGAAAACTTGTAACAAAGTCTCTATTCTATTTCAAAAAAATATAACAAAATTTCTAATCCTTTCTAAACTAACTTAAACTGAAAAATTCTCTTCAAATTTATGGCTCTCCGATAATTTCAAAATTAACCAAAAGGATTCCTACTTAACATTTCACTGCCCTTTTTTTAAGTTTTTTTTTTTGTGAAAACTGTGACAATCTTTGTGCCCTTTGTGAAGCACCTCAGTCTCGGAATTGAGCCTAAAGATACGTACGGAGCACTAGCTGGCTAGTAAACGACGGTATTACGATCTTGGTGCATTTTTTAGAGCTCCTTGGTCTCAAAATTGAGGCGAAAGATACGTACAGAGCACTGGCTGGCTGAAAGACAACGGTCTGATGATGGTTGTGCCATTTATGGAGTACCTCGGCCTCGGAATTGAGCCGTAAGATACGTGCAGCGCACTAGCTGGCAGACGACGGTATTACGATCTTGGTGCCCTTCGTGGAGCACCTCGGTCTCGGCATTTAGCCGAAAGTTGCGATTCGAGCACTCGCTGACTGGTAGATGACGATCTGACAATCTTGGTATACTTTGTGGAGCACCTCGGTCTCGGAATTAAGCCGAAAGATGCGTATTGTGGCTGTGGCTGGCTAGTAGATGACGTCTGACGATCGTGGAGCCCTTTGAGCACCTCAGTCTCGGAATTGGTCCAAAATATATATACGGAGCATTAACTGGTAACTGATGGCTGCGCTTCGCCGTCCACTTCCTCGCGCACTCAAAATATATTCAAAATTCGATGTTCATGCCTGATTTGCTCTCGTAAGCCATTCCGTTGGGCCTCGATCTAGCCTACCGCCACGAATTTCTCTCTCCGCCATTCTTTTTTTCTCCATTCTTCACATTCGTCAAAACCGTTTTTTCTTGCGTCCATCCTTTGTAATTACCAAATCGAGAAGTACCAACCAGAGAAAAAAAAGCACTTGTTTCTATCAAGTTTTTTCTTCCTCTCCATTGAACTTTATCTCTGACTGGATCGTGCACGGATATATTATACTGCGCAAAATTTTAATAATTACCGCGCGTGAAATTCAAAGGTTTTATTTTTTTTTTTCTTTGTGTTTCGCCGCGATCATTACACAGGGACAAGAATTCTTATGGAACCTTTCTTTCAAAGGCGTTAAGAAATTTTTGGAACACCCCATAGCCGAGCAAGTTTTGTTTTGTAATTTTATTAGCCGATGGCAGTTAGAGATACTCGATACACACTAACACTTCTGTCCTAATAGAGTTTGGACAATGCATGTACAGCGATCGCGCGGGAAATTTCGTCCGAAATTTGAATTTTCTCAATTCTTTTTCTTTTATGAAGTAACCACAATCAAAATGAATTGTTATTTATGAAAGTCATATTTATTTTCGGTTTTATTGAGTATTCTATTCAAAAACTTGTAGTTTAACGCAAGTTTTCGCTCGTGTCCGTACATTTGAAATCGGTCCAATTCAAGTTTGGCTGATTTTCGTATTTCTTATGTTGCCTTCTTGTGCTTCTAAACGCACTCTTAACTGTTGGTATTATAGCATTGTCCAAACTCTATTAGGACAGAAGTGTTAGTGTGTATCGAGTATCTCTAATGGCAGTTATACATGCGTGCGAACGATTGTCATCTTAGGGATATTTTATTGAAATTTTTACAACGACGCTGGATGCTATTTAATTTACTTATTGTTCTCAATCTTCCTAGCTCCAGTTTATCCCTAGCTACAAACAGATAAGAAGATTGTCAACAAACGAACAGTGTTGTTAGAAAAGCTTCATTAGTAGTAATTTTCAGCAAATTTTTAAATTTAACTGTTTTAAACATGCCTAAACAAATTACATGGAAAACCCTAACTAAATCAACATTATTTTCTTATTCTTTTCTCTCGCAGGACTCTCTTCATTTTGCCGACTCAACACTCTCAGCTCCCATATTCGATGATACTCAAGTCATGGTCAGTTCACCAACGACACAAACACCGCAACCGTCTAATACAACGCAAAGCAGTAATTGCACCAGCAGCAATAATACAAATCATAGTACAACGACAGCCGGCATTATCGTCGACGACATGTTCCTATCGCTCGAGACAGCGTTCAGCGAAGATTTCGAAAAAATCAAACGAATCGCAAACGAAGTACAACAGTTCTGTTCGACCAGTGACTATCCCGAAATTATAATGGAAGTTACGACAGCAATGCCATCTACACAATCGACGCTACAAATTCAAACGCAGCAGCAGCAACCACCGCCGCCGCAACCACTTCAACCGGAGGTCACAACCAGCAGTAATCCAACATCGACTTCGACCGTTACGAAATCAACGGCTAAAAAATACAAGCGTGCATCGATGAATAATAATTCGAGCAACAATACTAACAACAACAACAACAATAACAATCTTACTAATAACAATAATAACAATAACAGTAATCATAGTAGTCCGACACAATGTAACGGTCAGCGCAAGGAACGATCGTTACACTATTGTTCAATATGCGCGAAAGGCTTCAAGGACAAGTATTCGGTTAACGTACACATACGAACACATACGGGCGAGAAACCGTTTGCATGCTCACTATGCGGGAAAAGTTTCCGCCAGAAGGCGCACCTTGCGAAGCACTATCAAACGCATTTGGCGCAAAAGAGTAACGGTAACGTGGTGAAAAGCGGGAAACAGTCATCGCAAGGAAGCGGATCGTCAAGTAGCCGAACGCAAACCGTTACGCCGCAACGTCCCGTTTCGACGAATAGCAATGGCGGTAGTTTACCGCCCGCCAACGGACTACTTGCCAACAGATAGAGAGGAACGCGTCGGCAACAACTCTGTCACGAAAACAACAAAAGGATACAGGATACTAAGGCTCAATACTCAATAACTGATGATAATTCTTTAACGATTTTTTTTCTTTGTAATTTGCCGTTCATTTTAGCTTTTACGTTTGCGTAATTTAAATTACATTCCATGATCGCCATTAAGCTTTTTAAGTTTTTTTTATAGGATAAATCTCTTTTTCTACTATTGCAAATTTAGACTTATACTTAAATATATTTTTTATGAGTTAATCCCACTTCTGACACCATTTTTAAGTTGCATTTTGCACTTTAATTACGGAAGGGTGGAAACATGCGTATGACTTAGGTATCGAAAAGACTTTTCTTATTATGCATATTTCAGCCCAGCGTAAATAATTGCAGCTAATCGAAATCAATTGGATTCCAAATAAAATGCAAAGTGCAACGTGAAAACGTGTAAATTAACGAAATACCGTCGTTTTAAAAGTTTTTCTCCAATATTCATAAATTGACATTATGATGAAATCCTCTTTCATTTCGTTAAATCGATCTTTGTCTGATCTCTCTATAACTATTAAGTGTTCGGTTATGATTAATATTAAATAATTCTACAGTTGCCGCCAAGGATTATCCCTTTAGATTATTATTTCCCCCTCGCCGTCCTCTCCACGAACGCCAATGCGTTGCTCTCCATTTTATTTAACAGCTGCAATCGATCCTTGGCAGTTGCGTGACATCCATTGAAGCAATGGAAGCATTGCTTCCTTTACTTTTCACCTCTCCTGAAAATGTTAAATTTATCTAAGAAAGAATTTGAATTGAAATTGAAAAATTGCCGCACTTAATAAGCATCAACGCACAATTAAATATTACATTGCTTCATCGCCAACAACTAGACACCAACTCACTACCTTGCACTCATAAATATACATCACAAAAATTATTAATATTTGCAAACTCAACCTAATACACTATCAACAAAGAAAATTGCCCGTCATTTTTTCAACTCTTTCAAAATATCTAGTGACCTTAGTGTATAATTAAAAATAACAAAAAGTACTCAAGTCTGCCTTTAAGTGTTAC
This sequence comes from Chorisops tibialis, assembly GCA_963669355.1. Taxonomy (NCBI): domain Eukaryota; kingdom Metazoa; phylum Arthropoda; class Insecta; order Diptera; family Stratiomyidae; genus Chorisops; species Chorisops tibialis. The sequence continues at coordinate 9,616,985 of OY770262.1, read as the reverse complement.
CGTTTTTTTTTTCAACTAAAACTAAAAAATCACACAAACATCGAAAATAACAAACAATCAACAAACCTATTACAACTTATTTATTAAAATTTTTCATTTATAAGCAACGAAAAAAAAAACAAGAAAAAACAAAAAAATTGTTTTTATTTTTAAAACAAAACTCTGCAAAAAAAGAAATAAAATAAAACAAAAATAAAATATATAAATACAATTTTATTAAGATGTAGTAAAAATTTATTTTAACGATATTTATTATTCCTATTTCCTCGTCCCCTCCACTTTAAATTAGTTATAAATTTTATTATACTGCCATTTTTTTGTATACAAATATTAAATTAATATAAAAAAATTCTCATAAAATATAAAGAAAACAAGCAAAAAATTAAAGAGAGAGAGAGAGAAAAACTCCTTAAACAATTTTGTTATTAATTTTTTATATAATTATGTTAAATATTCTTTCCATTTTCTATACATGGAAAATCAAACATATAAAATTTAGTAACATTTTTTTAATATTATTGAAATAAAATCAATTTGGAGTTTATTATAATTTATGTAAAATATAATAATTATACCCGATGAGAGATGTATTCATAGTTTTTTTTTTATTATTATTTTCATTACTATTATTTTAATCATGTTAATTGTTTGAATGTTTTATTTTGTATTTTGTTTTTCATTAGTAGTTTATTTCTCGATAAAAAAATTGCTTTGTTTTCTTTATTTTTAATAATATAAACAGAGGCAAAAAAATTAATTTTTTTTTCTAATAAATAATAAAAGAAAATACTCTAGAGATTATTTTAAAGTGTTTTAAATGCTTGAAAAAAAAATACAATGTTCTTACGTATAGTTGAAATACTTCTTGCCTGTATTATTTTAAAAATGGCTGTTGTTTTTTTTTTATTTAAATTAATATAAATAATTGTTTAAAATATGTATACATGTAATTTTATAACTATATAAATGAATTTTTGTTATTACAAAAATGTATAAAAGAAATAAAATTGTATTTCGATTTTAATTTTTTTTTTATTTCATGCAACATATTAATTAAATATTTGTATGCGTTTATTTTATAATAACTGAAATAGTAAAAAGAGAATAAAAATTTTTGTATAATTATTTTATAAATTATGATATTCCATAATTACTGCATTTAAATATTTAAGATTATTTTATTATTAATTTTAAAAAGAGATTTTTTATAGAGTTTTGAAAATAAAAAAAAAAAATATTTTATGATAATCTGATTTACTGTTATTTCTAACAAAAAGACAGTTCTCGCTAGTAAAAGCTATTGAACTACGATATTTACAAGGTTTATACATATACAACATTTTCTTATGGATAATTGCATAAAATGCATATTTAATGCTGATGAGCACACGCCAAAGTCTAACGTATCAGTGGCGTGGCGTCCATTGATACAAGGGAAGCATTGCCTCCCTTAAATTTTCCTTCCATTGAATCTAGAAATAATAAATTCAAATTGGAACAAATATCTAACATTATTTAATAAATTCAAGAAAAAGCACACATCACTATACATATCACCGTAAACACACTTTACATGCACAGGACAGCTTTCTTTCTGACTGTTTTTTTATGACACCGATTGTAACTTATGTGGTCACCCTTTAATGCATTGCACTGTTATGTCGGTATAGGAAGAGGATGAAATTTGGTTGTGTTATGGGATTTTCGGGAGAGAGAGACGGAAATGGCGATGGACATTATTTTTAAGGCGCTGAAGGTTATACTTGCTTGGAAATATGCCAGCAGGCAATGCATTCCAAAGTCTGAACGTTCGGAAGATGAATGACTGTCTATATTTAACTGTAGGCTTGACGGTAAACTCGTGAGGAAGTAGTAACGCCATCTAATACTACTCGTATAGTGCATTCGGACAGGGAACTCTCAATCCATCGAATGAGGGTAGACATTCATGCCAAACTTTGTTAAAAGCTTTTGCAATGTCAAGAGCAAAAACTTGACCTTCGCCGTATTTGTGCAAGCAAGAGTTCCAACGTTCCGTTAGGTAGACCAAGAGATCTCCCGTCGACCTTCCAGAATGGAAACCGTATTGACGATCGTGGATAAGCTGTTTACCCTCGAGATAGTGAATGATTTTGCTACTGACAGCAGTTTCCATCACTTTCAAGAGCACTGAAGTAATGGCTATCGGACGGTAGTTAACGGGGTTCGCTTTGCTTCCTTTCTTGAGAATTGACTGAACATTCGCGACTTTCCACAATCGTGTAAGGCACCCAGAAGAATAAGATATATGAAAAAGATTGCGAAGGAGTTTAGCCGGAGAAGAGGAACACTTTTTAAGGGTAATGGGGGGAATGTCATCAGGACCAGCGGACTTGTGTACATTGAGCTCCTGCACGTGCGGACTTGTGTACATTGAGCTCCTGCACGTGCGGAAATGTAGAGGAGGCAGCGAAAAACCTGATGGAGTTGCAATAGGAAGGGATTGGCTTGAAGGTGGTAATGTAGAGTTTCTCGCGAAACTTACTGCCAATAGGTTAGCTTTCTCAACCGAATCAATAACAGTACGGTCGCCATCAACGAGTGGCGGTATTGATGAAGAGATGAAATTATTGTTGGCCATTTTGCAAAAGACCAGAAAGATCTTGGGCCTTCTGGACTTTGAAGAATCTTCCGCCGAATTTTTTGGTCGTGATCAAATTTAACACGTTCAAGGATAGATTTGCAAGTTTTTCTTGAAAGCTCTGGAAATGAAAAATTTTGAAAATTTTGAAACGATTGTTTCTTAGCCTGAATTGCCGCGAGACATTCTTTTGTGATCCAAAAGTCCTTTGACGGTCGGACTCTCATTTGACTAGAAGGTATGTAGAGCTTGTAACCACCTTCTACAAGATGATTCATTTATTTAATTCTTTAATATGTATGCGGCAATTGTCTGCGACCACCTGTCTTTGACTAGCTCAGTCTGAGTTGGGTCGTGTCGTCGCAACCCATACAATTAAAGAAACAATTCTCCAGATTTGGAGTTGGAGAAAAGGGAATGAAATAGAAAACCAATTATCAACCACAAATTATTAATGACTTATAGAGTCATTACTTATAAAAAAAAATAGAAAAATTTCGTATAAATTTTTAATTTTAATCAAAACACTAAAAAAACTTATTTAATTATTACAATATTCTTCTTTACAAATGATTATCCAATATGAATTTATATACATATATATTTATATATATATCTTGTTCAATATATATATCAACATTCATATACTCAATTTGCCAAAAAAACAAAAAAAGAAAAAGGAGGGAGAAAAACAAAATAAATAAAAAAAAACTCACCCGAGAAATTTTTCAGTGATTATACTAAGTGCGCACTCGTTTCATTCACTGGAAATTAAAATATTTATCCTTAACTATATTTCTCCCCCTTTCTTACTTGAATAAATCCTAAATTGATTATAGAAAGAACAGATATTTAATATATACATACATATATGTATGTACATAAAAAAAAAATAATAATAATTAAAAAAAAAAATAATGATTAATAATAATACTCCAATAATTGTCACCAAGATTCCTCTTAATATTCAATTCAATGTTTGAGTTCTCATATTTATTTCATTGTATAAATTCAATTTTTCTTCTAAACTCCTTTTCTTGTATTCAATGTACTGTCAATCAAATTTTTCTTTATAATTGAAACAAATTATCTTCTAAATTCCTTTTCTTGTATTCAGCTGTAGAATATTCCATTTGATATCGAAAAACTTCCTTCCGTCCTCAAAAATAAGGAAATCAATCGTATATTATCGTCGATCAATTTTTTGACCAAATGTAATCTACTAAGATCCTCTAATGAATTCTGTTTCTCACAGAACTGCTACAATTCATCCACTTATTATTTTTTTTTTGTTTTTTTGTTTTTTTTTTTTTTGCGTTTAATAAAACTTGATTTGAAAAAAAAATTACTATTTATCCTTCGTATTCGATCGTTCTCGTTGATCCGCGTAAAACCAAAAAACTGACTCTCCAAAAAAAAAATCATTTTTATTCCTTTTTTCCTCCCTACTCGATCAAAAAAAAAAAATATTTTCCACCGCCCTAAAACAAATTTATAGAGTGATATTATAGAGTGATCGTTACAACCTTTATACCTTTCAAGATAGTCTCGGTGACAAGCTTACATCGCAGTCATTACGCACAGCTTTTGTTGAACGACGAAAGCCCAAAGCCATCCACAGGCAAGAACCGTTGAGATGCGATTTGAAAAATGCATTACACGGGACTGCCGGCCAGTATGTAGCAAAATTTTCACGCTCGACTCGATCAAATTCGACTGCTATAGGAAGGGGAGATGCGTCGCTGTATTTGCTTCCAGAGTTTTCAGTCGCAAGTTGTCACATTCCTTCGTTCTAAGTATTGCCAGTATGGAAATTTTCTTACTGATCGAAAAATGATCAGAAAGAAAAATGTCGAAGAGTAAATCTGGCAATATTGCCTATATATGTATGTCGTGCTTTGAGGGAGAAACCAATCAGTTTAAGCTTTTGCAGATCGAGCGAGATCTTTTTTATACGTCCTTGCTTTTTTTTATTATGTAAATAAAAAATATAAACTCAAAAATAAATCCTATGTTAACTTTTTAACATTTTTAAAGTTTATATTTGACAAAAAACAACAACAAAGGACCAATCAAAGAAATATGTATGATATTTCTCCAATTTTCGCCCCGTTATAACCTAATATATGACCATACGATGGTAGAGGATTGTAATATCCCTTAATTTATGAGTTCAAACGCTTTAGGCCTCTATGTAGTATTAGGGTAAATGTGTATCATGCTTGATTTTATATCTTTTTTATTTGAATTCAAATCTTGTTTTATTAGATTTGCCTTTAGCTTAACTGTCGAGTATATTTTGTTGTAAATAGACTTTTTTTAACGTTGTTTATTTTTTTACTTTATTATTTTAGTGATCGACTTGAAAAAAAAAAAATTGCTACCGTGAAATTTTGTTTTTTCGCGTTTCATGACTAAAATAGCCTAAAAATGCAAAAAAAGTCCGTCTGTATGTACGCCGTACGCCGGTGTGTACGCTCAGCGCACATTAACTCCCTAACCCTTCAAGATAGAAAGTTCATTTTTCAAGGGATTGTAGATAGTTGAGGATCTCAGGCGGACACCCATTTTGGCGGGTGTAAGGGTTCAGGGGGAGGCGAGAGGAGCACTTAAACCGAAAACTAAGAATTCAAAAATCTCAAACAAGGTCACAGCTAGGAAGCTAAAAATCGATATACATATAAAAGGGTTTGTAGGACAACTTTTAAAATTAATTTAATTTTTTTATCCATTGGAGAGCAAAAAGGGGGGGCTAAAAGCCAATTGTCGACCGAATTGTTTTTTCAAATGATTATATCTTCGAAATTACTTAGCATACAAAATTTTTGTTTTTAAACCATCAAGGTGGTATATATATCCACTGGAATCAGCTTACATAGAGGCTAATTATTGTTAGGGCGAGGATCAGGGGGGATGCAAAGATAAACACTTAAAAATCAATATCTCGGCTATTTGTTGGGCTATGTAATTGAAACTTGGTATTTATATTAAGCTATACTAGAGAAATACGAGAAAAATGTAACATTTGGACAAAATAGTTAATCAATCAAATTCCTGTTAAGACCCCCTATAGGACAGAAACAACTCTCTTCCACAAGGCGCGATCCTGAGCCAATGCTCAGGATCGCCTTAAGCTGTTGCCAGGATTTGTTTATTCCTCTGGCCTCCTGCTCAACTGCTCGCTTCCATATGTTACATGGTCGACCAACCCGACATTTCCTTGAAGATTATAATCCAGAGCCTGTTTGGCGATTTCGCTCTGGTTTCCTCAAAGTATGACCGATCCACTGCCGCCTTTGAATCTCAATACCTATTTTAGTCTGACCAGTTGTACTCCAAAGTTCGTCGTTGGAGATCACTTCTGGCCAGAATATTCCTAAAATGCGTCGGAGGCATTGGTTCACGAAAGTTTGTAGTTTCTTGGTAATTTGAACGGTCACTTTCCACTTAGTACAACCGTATAACAACACGGATTTGACGCATGCGTCAAAAACTCGCAGCTTCGTGCGAAGGGAGATCTCTCTTAACCTCCAGAAAGGGAAGAGGATACCGAAAGCCTGACAAGCTTTAATTAGCCGAGCCTCAACATCCTTTTCGGCTCCGCCGTCCATGCTGACAATGCTTCCGATATAGCGAAAATCTTGCACCTTTTCCACATCCTGTCCATTAAGAACAATCGGTGTGCTTGTGTTCGAACCCATGTGCATGTACTTGGTTTTACGCACATTTATTTTCAATCCCGCCTCTTTGCATTTAGAATGCAACGAGCGAAGATTTGACTCTAAGTCCGAACGGTTATGTGCAAGCAAACACACGTCATCAGTATAATCAAGGTGACTTAAGATGTTAAATAGTCTCCATTGAAGACCTTTACCGTCCCCACCTTCCAGTTCAGCTTTCAAGATGTCATTTATTACCACCAGGAACAGGGCTGGTGATAATATGCAGCCTTGTCTAACACCCGTTCGCACAGAGAAGATCTCCTCTATGCAAGACGCGACACCTTCCATCTTCGTAGGATTCCTTAATCATAGCTATGACCTTATCTGGAATACGTCTCCTACGCAAAGCATTCCATATGTAATCTCGCTTAACTCAGTCGAAAGCCTTCTCGAAGTCCACAAACATGAGATGTAGTGGCGAACCCATTTCGGCTGGCTGCTCTAATATTATCCGTAGGGTATTTGTGTGGTCGATACAAGGCGGTACAAGGCGACCCTTTATGGAACCCAGCCTGGTAAGCTTCGAGAGTGCTCTCGACGACATCACTAATCCTATTGAGAACTACCTTAGCCATAATTTTTGATACGGCAGTGAGCAGACACAATCCCGAAGGTCGCCCTTCTTCGGAATTTTCACAAAGACGCCCTCCTTCCATTCAGTCGGATATCTTCCTTCATTCCATACCTCAGTAAAGAGTGGGAGGAGTATATCGGCTGTTATTTCCGGGTCCGCTTTGAGGAGTTCGGGTGGTAGTCCGTCTATACCTGGAGCTTTCCTTCCCGCCATTGACCGAATGGCGGAAACTATCTCTTCCGTATCTGGGGGATCATCCCTAATAGAGGATTGTTGCGATTGGATGTTTGGTAGTTGTTCTGTTTCTGGAATATCTTCCTCTGACAAGATGTTTAAAATATTAGAGAAGTATTCCTTCCATCGCTGCAACTGGTGTTCACTCATATTAAGGAGAGTTCCGTTGACATCTCTCACCAGGTGGTTGGCGGTGAAATTCCTGTTCGTCAACTGTTTCATGATTTTGAATAGTGAATCCATATCCCCGAGGTAAGCCGCAGTCGCGGTAGTTCTGCCTCAGGTCGGGCGTTCGTTGGTTGACTTCGGGTTGAGAGATGATTGCCAATTTGGCTTTTTTCCGATTGCCAAACTTGTCCCATGTGTCTTGTGACATCCAGGGTTTCTCACCGCTTTGCACATATCTCACAGATTCTTCAGCACTAGTTAGAAAAATGTTTCTGGTTGCCTCCCAATTGGCGTCCAGTGTACGCATTTCATATTCACCCAATTTGGATGACTTTTCGCGTAGAATAGTGGTGTATTCGTGTTTTTTGTTGGGATCTCTGAGTTTATCCACATTAAGTTTGCGCTTCATTTGAAGAATTTGTGGTCGTCGGATAGCTGCTGTACACAATCTCAAGCAGGCAACCATCAACCCACGTCAGCTCCACGTTTCGCTCGCACATCGAGGAGACATCGTCTCCATCGGCGACTTATAGCCAATTGGTCGATCTGGTTCTGAGTAACACCATCAGGGGAAACCCAAGATATTTTCTGATGACTCTTATGTGGAAAAAGGGTCCCTCCGATGACCATTTGCCGAGTACTACAAAACTCCACAAATAACTCGCCGTTATCGGGTCTCTTAACCCAAGGTCGTGACGCATTAACCCAAGGGTCACCATGCCTTCCATGACGTGTTCTAGTCCAATGTTGTCTGATCCAACCTGGGCGTTCATATCTCCTGAGATGATAATAATATCACCTCTTGGAACACTTTTGAAAGTGGCACTCAGTTGGCTATAAAACTCCTCTTTGTCACCAGATGTTGCGGTATTAGTTGGTGCGTAGCACTGCAGAATTGTAACGTTTCTGACACTGGTCCACGGGTGATAAGCCCATGATCCAGTGAGTGTCCATTTGCCATTTTTTAGGGCAAGCAGGACTGGCTGTGGGTGAATTCTACAGCCCCCATCCCACAGGGGGATAGTTAGCTCAGGTCTGTGGAGTCGCTAGTCTCCAAAGATAGTTGCAGGAATTGGTAAAGCCTCATCCTACAACTACCCCCTTGCAGGGTAGTGAAGGAAAATGGGGAGCATTGCAAACCATTATATCTCAAAACTGAGTGCAGATATCAAATTAAAATTTTGTTAAATTTTAGAACTACATAGTTTCTAATTTTAGTAAAAGTCTTACATCGGGAGGTATAAGGGGAGGGAGGTGGTAAGCAAAAATGTCGAAAATTTTGAGTGATTTTTTTAGGGCTCTGGTAAGAGATACAAAGTTTAAATATTCCATGTTGATTCATCTATTTATTATACATACAGAAAAAATAATAAAAATTCTGCAATTGTTATGCACCGAGCCCCCTGGTCTAACGTGCACAAAGTGTTTCACGTGCAATGAAAAAACACATAAACTGAAAATTTTTGAATGAAATTTTAAGGCAGAAACTTGAAAATTTGCAAAGTGCATTTAAAAAATATCTCTAAAAGAATGAAATATTAACTGGTCGAATACCTTCCAAACTTCTACCTCCTCCCATACAAAAATATTTTTTCGACCATTTTTAAAAAATCAATTACCACCTAAAAATTAAAAGCTGTCAATTTGAAATTTTGCACAAAAGCTTTCAGTTGAAACGGAACTGCGTCAAAAGTTTTGAGATCGCACTTGCCCTTCTACCCCCTCCAATAAAAAAATATGATTTCGACCAATTTCAATAAATCAACTGCTAACCAACAAATTAAAAGCTACGAACTTGAAATTTTGTACGAGCACCTTACAAAAGAAATGAAATAAAACTGCATCACAAATTTTACATTTCCCTTACCTGCTCTACCCCCTCACATACAAATGATTGGTTTCGTGAATGTAAAATACACCAAATTTTATGAATTTCTACTCCTATTCGGACTACGGAACATCTTTTTACGAGCAGGAGATAGTAATGTACCTGGCAACCGAGAAGAACGAGTCCTATGCCGACACACACGCCCGAACAAATCGGGAATATGTTTATAAATCATCTTTTTCCGCTAGGTTCCAATAGCACGTGGCAAATACGGTACCACTTGACGAAAAAAAAGTAAAACAAATCCCAACTGGGATCAACTGAGATCCCTACATTGGACTCTAATGTGATCGAACTTGAAATAATTTCTAACGTTTTCTGCATAAAACAATTTCGGACGTATAGGAGAAGTTCTTCCTGGAAAATTATCGAATCTACAAAAAACGGAAAAGCATTTTTAAAAGTGAAAATCCTCTTTAATCTTTTCAATTTTCTTAAAATCAAAACTTTTCTATGAGAAAACTTTCCAATAATTAACTCATATGCCCCTCTTCACCGGTTTCGGTGCAAATAAAACTTTTGCCGGTTTACAAAGTTCCAATTCGGTCCCAGGTCGTACCGAAAGACACAACGTAATTTCAACTTGTGATGCTTCGGTCCAAACAGTATGCGATAAAAGAACGGTTGTTCGAAGTCTCCAATTTGTTTCTAAAAAAAAAAAAAATGAAATCAGTTCGAACAGGACTGGATAGTTCTACTTTTCCACCTTCTTCGCCATCTTCCGTCATAATTCTTTTCAAATCTCGAATTCTCGGCACAATCGTGTGCACATTTTGATCGGGATATTTAATTTTCAATCGAAGATCTTGTCGTTGTGATTCCTGTAGGCTTTCGATTTCGGCGAAGAACGGCAGAGCAGCAATTAATCCGGCCGTTACTTTAAGCACGTTATCCAGTGATAGGGTCGGACTCGGATCTAAAATTCGAGCTGTGCACATTTTTATCTGAAAAATGAAATTTTTCTAACTTAAATCTTTTTCGTTTTTGAAATTTTCGAAATTTACATTGACATTAATCTGTGGCGTTACAATGGGTGATGCATTCTGCACGATCGGAAGAATTTCGCGAAAAACACGTCCCGGTTTCGGGTCACTTAAATTCGCCAGCTGAGTTAGAAGTGATGTAGTGAAGGAATCTGGTTTCATAGCTGCAAGAAATTTCGTTATTTTTTTAATTGAACACGTTATTTAAAAATACAACTTGAATTCGCATGGAGAAAATTATTGATGTCCGATGCGTTGTGTAAAAGAAGCTGGCACGGTCCCAATGCACTCTGCGATCTATCTTTGACTACAAAAACCAAATGTAGTGCACTGGCTCGCAGACTTATCTGCTTGACGAGCAGCAGATCATCGATAGTCAGTCCAGAGAAAATGTTTTGTAGCCTGGAAGAATCGAATTAAACGTGATTAAATGTTTAGCGGCTTATTAGAACGGTCATCGTACTTCAAGCATTTCTTCATCAGTTGATTCAAGGACTCTTTCGATGGCGATCGACTGTGCTGCTGCGAAATGCCCGATTGTAGCTGTTCGATTAGAAGTTGTGCGCCGAGAAATGTCACTGTGAAATTTGCAGTTCCCGACATTAACGGATCGATTTCGGCCAAACGATCTAAGTTATCTTGCGCGGCCCTGAGAAGAGCAGAACGGGCTTTCGGTGCGGAATAAGCTGCCTGTATATTGCTCAGAATCGTTTCTAAGAATTGCCGAGAACCAGTCGATCCGGTCAATGTTAGAGGTCGCGAACAGCCGCCGATCGGCAAATGTGGTACCAAATTCGGCATTGTATCGCGCAGATATGCGTAATGTTTTATCGTCGTTTCTGGAAATAAGCTTAGCATTGGTATCATGTGTTGCGCAGCATTGAACAGCATTATCAGCAGACAGGTGTCTAGGGAGACTTGGTAAAGGAAAATTATGGCAGAGTAGGAAGAAGAGAAAGTAATAAAAAGAAAATTCAATTGAAAAGGATACAAGATGGATCTTCAACATCTTTTTCGGCACTATCGAAAAACGGATGATCTTGCAGCAATTGTGGCGTCAGCGACATGCACAGCTCCGGATGTTTTTGACCAACTCTCTGCATACAGCCATAAGCTGACAATTTATCTTGCGGATATTTCGAAAGGACGTCAAGTACTTTTTGCACGACCAGCAGCAAACATGTCTGCGTCGAAACCTTACAAGCGCCTAGCATCAAGTGCAATCCTTCTCGCACTTCGACCGAATAATCTTCCAACGAGCTCAGCATGATCTCCAGCTGATCCTCGCGCAGGATAATATGCCTCGAAATCGCGGTCAAACTGAAGATAGCACGAAGTCGAACGCTTTCGATTTCATCGTTGAACATATCGACTAGGAAATCGAGCGATGTGACTGCAAAGGCGGAATTCATGAGTGCCAGACGACACATCGAGTCCACAGACGCTGTCCGCACTTCGAGAAACTCATCCTCGAGACCGTGGACGAGGGCACCGCAAGCACCCGAAGCGATCAACGAAACCGAATTGCTGGCAAGCTGCTCCTTGGGAGCATCGTCGGCCCATTTCTTGCCAGTCGACCATTCACCGCTTGCAAAGTGATCCGAGTTCCGTTCGTGCAGGCTTTTCTTACGCTGAGAAAATTAAAGTGAGGATGAAATGTTACGAAATTAAAAGTCGAAAATGTACTCGTAAGTTGCTCATCAGCTTCTTATCCAGCGTCTGATGAAGAAATTCGTCTCCAACTTGCGACATACCGCCCAGCAGTTCGGCCGCTTGTGTCCGAACTTGCATGGAAAGATCGCAAAGTGCCGAGCAGACTTTTCCGAATGCGGCATCAATCAGGCGAATCTCGGTGTCGGCGTCCGGCACTGAGGTCATGCTGTGACGAGAGGAAAATTAAAATTTGATCGAAGCTCGAATCGTGAATGGTACTCACAAATCGGGATGACGAATGCCCAGCTCGTAGACAAGTTGAAGCGCTTCCTTTCGCACGCATTCATAGTCATCGTTCAGAGCAGCAGATGCTCGACTGAACAGGATCGGTAGGAGCGGTACACCACGCTTACCCAGTGCCAGAATCGATCGAAATGCCTGCGCTCGTACGCGCGAATCCTGCGAGTCCGTGTACTTTCCAACCAGATTGATCGTCTCCTTCTCGGCTTCAGCTAGACTGGCGAACGCACCGAGTAATAGAAGCGAATGTCGCTGCACGTTATGGCTGTGCGACGTGAGCTGGTTCTGTGCGCAGAAAACCATCTTAGCAATATGCGTTGTGGGCAATTGTTGGCTCGACCCAATCTTGTACATGCTGTAAAGTCCTTGCGAGATGACTTTCGGCGATTGTTCGGACTTGAGGAGCGTTAGAATCTCGTCGACTAAGACGCAACCTTCGATTTTAACGTCGACCGAGAACTCGCTGAGCAGCGACAGCACTTTAACACGTACCGCCGATTCCGTTTCTTTTTTGAAGTGTTCGAGCAGTTTTTTCAGGACATCGGTAATGTCGTGTTCGTCGTATTTCAATGCGTCCGAAATCCGGATGAGAATTTGAAGCGCTTCGTTCGAAGTTGTGGCGTTTTCGAGGAGCGTGGAAAATGGTTCGACGGTAGCACTCGAGGACTTTTTCGTCGCGATGCGGAGTTTTTTGAAAGGTCGGCCGGTCGCGCTGCTCGAAGGGAGCTGGAATGATTTTTTTTTTTTTTTTTTGATAAAATTAAGAGACTTTCGAGAGATACACAGGATAACATGCTTACCTGTAGAGTTTGAGTGGGCTCCGACACCGGCCTCTTCATGGCAAGTGCCATTTTCCTATTATGGTTGAAGCAAGGCGGGATTCGTTTAAGCGTTAAGCATAACAAGGACGCTCTGTTTATTGCACTTTTGTTATTATTGAACAGAAATTGAGGACCAAAACAACACAGCCGCTTCACTTTTTTGACATTTCGTCAATCAGCTGAGTATTTCAAAGACTTTGTTGCTATATGGATACGAGGATATCAAAAATAGAAATGGCACTAGACAGTGGCTCCCAAAGTGAGTTGTGCGGAACCCAAAAAAGTAAAGGGTTCCGCGTAACAGCCTTAGCGCCAAATTTTATATCATTCATAATAAAAAATAATTAGCTGTCTGTTGGGTAGATCGGCAACACGCGGTGCAGACTGGATAATGCTAAAAGATCTACAGGAAATAAGTCGAATGGCTTGCTGTCGTCTCCATATCCCATCAAGATAGGGGGAATAAGTCGAACAGCTAACTGTCGGCTCCGTATCCTATCAATGGTATTTGGCGGATGTGATAGGGGTGTTGAAATTGTTCAGCTAGCTGTTGGTTCCGTATCCTATCCTAGCATAGGTCCTTTTGAAATCTGGACTGGTCATGTTTCAGGCAGCTGTCAATAGGCTCTATGGTTACAAAGGGACTTATCCCTATAGTGATTCGCAAGTGTACGTGCTACCTACATGGTGACCATTACAAAGTACGACCTAGATGAATAAACCTCGTATATAAAAGCCCCCTAATCTAAGGTGGAACAGCATGTGCCAATGAATGAATGGTTAGTGGGCAACTTACCTTTAATATTCGAACTCTGGATACCAGGTGCCCTCCAGTTTTAATCAGCTTTCCCCTGGTAATGCAGAACTCTGCCAGGAGTGACTCTACTTTCTCGCGCTACTCGCAGGATTCATATAAATAACAATAAAAATAAACAAGGGGCTGATGCTTCCTCCAAGGCATCACAAACAGCGGGTAATACCGTAAAAGAGATGGCAAGCGGAACAAGCACCCCTCCAGAAACAACGCTTAAAGTGACTGTAGAGGCTTATCCTTCGGTCACTAAAAGGCTCAATAGACCGTCACTTAGAGCGGATAGTAATACCGCCAGCAAGCCTTAGATGGACGAACAACTGCTATCAACAGAGCTGAAGCAATTGAGTCTAAAAGAAAACAAAAAGAGGTTAAGCGGTGCCGGTAGGTGTTGTGTATCGGAGGCCAAAGGATATAGCTATTTCGATACCAAGATATCGAAATAACTATAAAAAGGGAAGGAAAAAAATCAAGTTCGGTAAAACAAATTGGTCCGCGATCCATCAACGTCCATCTCTGTGGCAGTATTGGGCTAAAGCGACGCGCTTGCGTGTTTCCGCGTCTAGCTACGGGAGTCATGGGGGGGTCGTTCCTCCGATACTGACCATAAAAACCATGGCCTATAACAGTAAATCGAGCTTTAGAGCTCGTCACGTCTACTTACCCCAGAATAGGTACTCAACAAGAAAATTGGGACTTTCTCTGATCGCGGTGTTGACCCTCGACGATGGCGACTGGTGTTAGGTCGCCTTACCCTGCATACCCTGCCTTAGCCATACAGTCTCCAACAAATCTTTATTGTATTGGCCCCATGGCGAGAGGGGGAGGAAACTATGGAGGTTAGAAGAGCGCCCTAATTGAAAGATTACTAACTCCTCTTCATTTTCTTTTCATTTAATTTTTACATAAGAGAGAATAGTCCCAAATATATTTTTATTTATCTTTTTATTATTTCTTCCTACGTTATTGTATCAGTTTGATGAACGCTGCCACAAAATATTATTTACTGTCTTTGCTTTTTTTTTTGTTGTGCGTAACTTAAAAAAATATTTCTTTGCAGTATTAAATTTATAATTTCCTTTTCATATTTTCTCGCTCATACGATTCGTTGCAAATCCAAATTGGTTTTCTAAATAAAAATTAATTTCACATAAATTTATGCGCATTTTCGATTGTTTAATACAAATTTTTTGTTTTCCATCTTTAATCAACAAAGATAGTTTAATAAAAATAATATCGAATAATAAATTTTGAAGTTGTTTGCATTTTCAAATTAATTGGTTTTTGCTGTTTTTTTTTCGTGTGATTTTTTCCTTCTTTGAATTAATTTAAGTATTACCAATTTATTTTAAAGATCTACATATGCTTAAAAGAACAGTAAATTCCACTGTTTCAAAAACTACACTTTTGAAACCTAACATTTGAACTAGTTTCGTTAGGAAATCAAACATAGAAACTCGGCAATATTACAATACCTTGAGCTCTTTCAAGAAAAACTACTTTTACATTACAACTAAAGTTTTGATTCTGAAATGAATTGAAAAGAAATAAAAGAATCATCATTTTTGGCTTACTGCTATTGAGTATCAGTTTGAAATTCTTTCCCGGTCATTGGGTGGTGATTTTCCTTTATACTTCCAAGTGAATTGT
This sequence comes from Chorisops tibialis, assembly GCA_963669355.1. NCBI lineage: Eukaryota > Metazoa > Arthropoda > Insecta > Diptera > Stratiomyidae > Chorisops > Chorisops tibialis. Next base: position 9,601,561 of record OY770262.1, on the reverse strand, counting down.
ATCGCTCACGAACAGGCGGCAAAACGAAGTCAATCCATTCAAATCAAACGAAATCGAATTTACTCTACAATCAATGGTCAGGTTGGTCCAACTCTCTTCAAACGATTTATTATCTGGCGAGTTTCCACAACTGGGCAAACCAAAAATTTACGGAGCTGATATACGGCTGAGGATTTGTACTGAAGCTTTTCTTTCGATTTGGTAGGAAAATATTCAATTGAATAATGCCATCGCGCCAAATCATGAGTTTCAAAAATCTAATTCAAATACACGAAATTCTCTAGTTTATTTCAATTCAATACCTTTATAGTAGAACAGTATATTATTTATTTTTGATTAATTTAAATAGCGCGAATTTCGCGGTAATTCGGTCGTCCTTAACGAAGCGACTTTCTTGACAGAAAGTCAGGATCGTACCTCCGCGGAACGAAATGAGTCGCTTTATACTTGAATGACGTTCACAACAACAATAACAACAACAACAAAGCAACAAAAATACAAAAACAAATCATCTTTTCTGATGAGGCGCATTTACATCTCGGAGGCTACGTTAACAAACAAAATTGCCGCATCAGGGGCTCGGAAAACCCGCACGTTATTGTCGAGAAGCCAATGCATCCACAGAGAGGGACAGTTTGGTGCGGATTGTGGAGTGGTGGCATGATTGGACCATTTTTCTTCGAAAATGAGGCTGGGAGCAATGTTTCGGTCAACGGTGAACGTTACAGAGCCATGTTATCCGACTTTTTTTACTGAAATTGAAGATATGGATTTGGACGACCTCTGGTTCATTCAGGATGGCGCGCCATGCCACACAGCCCATGCCACAATCGATCTTTTACGCACCGAATTCCCAAATCGTGTTATCAACCGTCTTGGCGATCTCAATTGGCCGCATTTTAGCTGCGATTTGACCCCTTTGGACTTTTTTTCTGGGGAACCGTGAAGGACCGATGTTGTGCCAACCGTACAGAAACGATTGAAGCACTTAAGGCCAATATCATCCAAGCAATCCGTGACCTACAGCCCGAAACCATCGACATGGTCTTGGAAAATTAGAGTGACAGAGTGCGCTACTGCGAAGCCAGCTGAGGTAGCCACTGGAACGAAGTTGTATTTCATCATTAATGGAAATGTTTGCTCTTACTAAAGAAGCTATAATACATGGAAAAAAATTTAATTTTGTTCATTTTATTGCATTTTTTAAAAAAAACTTGTATTTGGCCCACCCTGTATACACAATTTATCGAGTGTATTAGATGTAAAAAAAAATTAACACCGGCAATCGTATACAATTATTTATGGATTGTTATATAAAATAAAACTTAGGCAAAGCATTAATTTGAAATTTTTAGCTGTAAAAGTAAAAAAAAATTGCGTTTATTTTTGACGATTTGTATAAAAAAAAAATTGCAGATTTGTACCTCTGACCGTTGGATTTTAAGTTTTTCGCCCTCTGCCAAAATTTTTTTTAAAATGACTTAGAATTTGCATCTGGGCGACTGATGTTTTGAATAAAGTTTGAAGTACCAAGACAAAATTTGGTTCATTTAATGTGTCATTAAATTTAGGGGAAGCTATTATTAAAAAATTTAACGTTTTGGAAAAACTTCTGAGGGTCAAACGACCACCAAACGATTGCAACAAGAAAAATTAAAAAAATTGAAATTGGGCCAAGTTCACACACGTGACGAATTTGGCAAATGTCGATTGTGACATATCCGCGACCAAAATAGTTTGGGAAACCCTGCAGCAAAACTACTGAATACCATTTCCAACGTTCCTTGCCATTTTGGCGCAAAATTTTGACAATCAGGAGTTTATTATTGTCCGGTGAAAAAAAGTTACAATTTTACTTAAATCGATTGAGCGAGGAAATGTCGATTTTCGGCGACGATGGCATGAGTGGCATGCTCCAGGACGACCTCAACGAGAACATAAACGGTGACGAACTGCCGGGTGCAAGTGACGGCGAAGAAAACCCCGATGGAGACGACGGCGAGAACAAAGTTGCTGTGAAAGTCGAACCGAAGACGAGACGCGCCATCCTAAATCCTAGGCCCCGAATAACAGTCGAATTGCTGAAGGGCGAGCGCGGCCTGCAGACTATTGAAAACCACTTCAAGGACATGAAGTTCCTGGGCAAAGGGCATGAGAATAGCGACCTGAACGAGGTGATGCGGCGGCTACAGCATTGGGGACACCGGCTATGTCCCAACTTTAAATTCGACGACATTCTCCTCAACATTGAGCGCTTGAGCAAGAAGAAACCACTGCAAATACACATGAACAACTACCGCCAGGACCTGCTGCAGCCGATCACATCAAACGCAGAAGTTCAGGACGCGGACAACGACGAAGCAAATGCTATCGACGAACCTTTTGATGAATTCGACGCTCTCATCAGCGAACAAATTGCAATTTCCAAGTTAACTTCAGCACCGCAGACTCCGCGCTCCGTTTGGTCGGACTACTCGGTGAACACAAACGCCTTCACCACACCCAAATTGGCGCAGGGAAATGCCGCGGCATCTACTCCCTATCAGTTTGATTCGCCCGGGCCGTCTAGTCCGCAGCCTGCAGAGCTCCCCGAACCTGATGAACCCCAGCCAAAATTATCGAGCGAACTTATGGCGAAAATTGCAGAGAACCGTCGACTGGCGCAAGAACGATTGCGCGCTAAAGCAGAGGCCGCGAACGCCGAATTATTTAGTTAAGAAAAAATAAAACGATCGTAAGTTATTCCAATGGTTTGCATTCTGTGAAATTAACATAGCTTTCGAGTATTTCGGCGGTTTCCTTTGACTGAACCTTCCCGATGAAGCCCGGCGACTCCACATACTTCCTGTAAATTTCCACACTTTCAGGATCGACAGTCGGTTCGCGTACGCACTCGTACGAGTCGTTCGAAATATCGCACAGAGACAAAAACTTAATGCCTCGCAGTGCCTTGTTCAGCGTCTGCTGCCGTCCTTGCACCTGTTCCGGATTCAGTCCCGACGATAACTTCCCGATTTGAACGTAGCGTTTGTACTGGGCAAGGCTGGCCGCGCTCGGGCTCGAAACCCGCGTGCCATAGACATCTTCCATCGTCGGCAACAGACTCTCGAACTTGAAGGAGTTTTGCGCGTGCGAAGAATGCGTGCTAGTCTGCGTGTCGTGCAGCGGTTCATCGTCCGATGAAGAGTCGTCAGCTGCACTTGAGCTGTGAAGATGAAAAGCTGATTTAACTGTTTGAGTACGAATCTTAGGGCAAACCTTGTTGAACTCGTGGTCGAACTGGCAGAGCTCTGCCCAGTTAGCGAAGGATTTTTCGTTGACGAACGATCCTCTCGCCTCCGACCCGGCTGGAATGGGCTGAAATTCGTTCGAAAAGTTGGCATGAAGTTCCGCGCCATGTGACTTATTTGATAGGCGATGTGCTCATCGAACGACGTTAATTTAAACGATAGGTGATAATTCGAATACGAATCGATCATTTCCGTGTCCTTCGAATGCACCCGAAACAATTCCTTCACCACTTTGTTCAAATCGCTGCAGGAATATGGCAACGATCGGCGCACGATCGGTCGCAACCAATCCGTGAGCGATACGTACGAATCATCCTGGCTCGATAGAACGTAATTATTGTGTATGTAGTAGTCAGTCGGAAGTTCCCAAATTGCAGGAGACTCTGCGAAAAGAATGCAAAGCGCGAGTGTAAAGGATTTATTTTTTCTGTTGATAAATTTCATGTTCTTACGTTTCCGATCGTTCCGGCACGGGGTATACAAGCCGAGAAATAGATTAATGCTATGCTGCTTTTCCGTATCACTGAACGTGTTGCTGAAGTAGCGACTCAACGTTTGCATAATGTCGTTGCCTTGCGAGGCCCAAGCGGCCGTTTTCCGATAGGTCTTAATCCGATGAACGAGTTGTGATCCTCCATACTGCAAGGCCAAAGTATCGCCATGATCTTCATACAAGTTTTCCAGCATAGTCACGCAATCCGAGTCGAATTCGAGCTTTGGCGGCTTGATAAACCCAAGCTTGTGCAATTGATGGGCCAAAGCACACTTCCCAATGGCAAACTGTGCCGTGTTCGTCCTGTCTAAGCAATCGACGCAATTCACCCGAACTATGCCGGTTTGGAAGCAGGTTTCCGTTTGATCTTGAAATTTTTAAAACAAATTATTTTGGCCAACTAAAATAAAACGTATTCCAACCTTTAATAAACATTCCAGTCTGCTTGAGCATGTCTTCTGCGATCTTCGCTAAGCTCTCCATCACATTCTCCTTGCCGCGACTTTCACGCGCCATATCGAAATGCTTGTACCGAATGTGATGCTGTGGCGGTAAAAATATATTCAAATACTTCACTCCGCCCCGCATCTCCTTGCTCAGAATGCTTTCGTGTTTTCGTTTCTCGCGCTTTTTCACCAAATTCAAGATTATCACCGGCGAACCGTAGTGAAATAGGAGCCGTTCGAAATGCTTCGCTGCCGTTTGTGCGAACGGATCGGACAAGTCCAACGAAATGGGCGGTTTCGGCACCATCTTGCTAATATCTTGCGACCAATGCGACGGTATCGAGCCTCGCATTTGTGTCAAACTGCATAAGCGATTTCCATCGATTACGATCTGTTCGGTCTCAACCTCATTGGCTACGTCTCCCAGAAAATTTGCACCACGCTTCAGAAATCGCGTTCCAGCGAATCGTGTGCTGCGCCTTGCTATCAAACAAACATAAACCGGACGACCGAATATGCTAATATTGGACTGACTGATAAAACCGTGTATGACCTCGAGCAGCCAGTCCTTGAGCATAATTGCCTGCATCGGTTGCAGCAGGAATGCATTCCAAACGAATCGTGCTCGTGATTTATTCCGAAACGCATAATCGACTCGTTCGTTTTCGGTTGCCACATTGTTAGTCAGCGAGCCCCAATCTGGCAATTTCTCGTCCTTTTCGATGTTGACGTTTTCGCCAACGAATCGCGGTGCCGACATATTATACTGAAGCGTTCTGGTCAAATCGTAGCTGTAGCTGAAATAAAAGTTACTGCTCAGGTCGACGTTCGCAAACATCCGAACGTATCGCTGCTCATGTGGATGCGGATTTTTCGAAGCGCTCTCGTTAACGCGCACCATTACGGTGTCTTTGATCGTGTAAATTAAATGCTGCGCGACAAAGGCGCATCGTGTCCGTTTCGTTACCAGCACGAGGTAGTAGCCCTCGAGAAACCGAACGAAACCCAGGACACCGTAGGCACTTGTAAGTTTCGATGGTCCAAGTGAGTTGACGAATCGACGGATATCTTTTGCTTCGATTTCATTTGGATCCTCGTCGATTTTCAGTTGATCGGTGGCGGTTCGGTCGATCGCCAGTACACGAAACCGCGTTTCGCGATTATTACTGCCGACAAGATAGAGACGCTGGAAAAATATAGGAAAAATGTTTAAGTATACGCTAACGGCCTGGATGTGAATTTTGCTTATAAAGAATTCTTACGGTATAAACGAGTCGCCGTTCTGCTTTTGAGCTGACTGATCTTGCTTTTTGTTTCACCTACCTGATATACTGCCAAAGGGGTTCGCCGTTATCCACATTGTGTCAGGCTGTATTCTTCTTTAATAGCTCTTTTTTAGTAATAAGTAATTTAATTTACCCGTGCAGTTTTAATTCTTTATATCAATATCTGGCGATAAGCCAGGTCCTGAGGAATCTGTGGCATTGCCCTATAGAATTAAACAGTACCCGAAAAATCACTGTGGTGAGTATATCGGTTAGCCTAGGGTGTAGCCTAGTGGGTAGCGTGTTGGTCGACAATGCGAAGGTCGTGAGTTCAAATCCCAATTGACGCGCATAATTGCAGTGGGTGTATACCTTGGTCACCTCAATCTACGAAAATGAAAAATTCGTAGATAGAGGGTTGTGCTAAGGTCTAACAACCCTTCCATAAATAATGAAAAATGTTAAGAAACCTGAAGTTGAGGAGGCCAAGGCCCGATTTAGAGAAGTAGAGTATATCGATTATATACGCAAAAAATGCGACTAAGATGTTTAAAGAAAAACTTAAAGTTGTTCTTTCAGACCGCCTACAAGCAAATGGCCTACCACAGGAAAAATTGAATTTCGCATTTATGTTCTGGCATCAGATGTTGAAATCCCTGGAACTATTGAATTTCCTACCAATGAAGATCACACGTCCATTGAAAGTTGAGGTCGGGTAAATTTAAAAACCTAGAGGCACATCGATTGTCTAAGTCCGATGAATCTAAGGAAACCGGGAACCAGATTTTATATTCCCTTTTACGGGTTCACTTTCCTGGTGAAACCCTGACTGATTATGTAGAATACTGCGGCTTACTTATCCCCGTAAGACTTTGAAAAAAAGTAAAGCAATGTTCTATGATTACTGTCAGCCTTTTAATCACACCCGATTTTGCATAAGCAAGCCTTGTTGTTTTAAGTGTGGTGCAGAATATTTTACCACCGCTTGTCTTGGTAACGAGCCAAAATCTATATTTGCATCGCAAAATTTTAGAATAAATTTCGAGGTGCTGGAGTGACACTAACACCCTTAATTCTCTGGTGACCTGAGAGTAACGCATAATACGCGGTTAAGCAGGTATAATGATCTCAACGGTGCCTCTATTCAAAAATTAATTTTATGGTAATTAAGCCACCAACAGTGAAATTTTCTACCTAAACATCTGCAAATGTATGAGCAGACTTCTTATTGGGATAAGCAGGGAACCGAAAGGTTATCATTATTTGAAAAATATCGGAAACTTCTTTTTGCAAGGTTTTCTCATTGATTTAATCTTGAAAGGAAAAGTCTGCCTGACTCGCTGCAGAATCGTCGTATACGGCACCCCTCCATTGGAGATACTCGAAACTGTTGGTATTAGAGCATTGTCCAAACTTGATTAGGACAGAAGTGTGTATCGAGTATCTCTACCCTCCATATGCTGCTTGGTCGCAGAGTTTCGTATTCTCAAAAAGTACCCGGAATTCGCAGTTTACATGAAACTCTTAAATTTTCTTCAAAAAAGCAACGCAAATCTGTAGCTTGAGAGTCAATATCATCCGCCAAGAACCGCACCTATCGAATACGCCTCCGCGCGACCTCCCTTCATGGAAAGCGTTCCGAGACGATTGGGACAACGAAAGGGAATTCACAGAGGGAGCCGACCGCCACACCGAAATTAGCTCACGAAAAATTCTGTGAAAACTAGAATAAACGCTCGGACCCGTGCACAGCATCCAATGGGCACCATTTTGACGGAAAAAAAACAAACATTGATGAATAATCGAGCCACCGTTGCCATATCTACAAATTGCGGGCACCTTCCCAGCGTGAGATGCCATAAAAGATCTTTTAGAGTGCTTTATCATGCAGAATGTTGTAGGGAGGGGGTTCAAGATTAGCTCTTCGTGTATGGGACATGCAGCGGAAATAAGGGAGAACATAAAATTCCCAAGCAAGGCCGTAGAGTGCACATGGGCACTGGGTTAGGTAGTCGTAATGTCTAAAAACTTAAAAGTCGAACTTTGGCCTCGATTATCTCAAAACTAGCTTTCTTGTACTTCAAAATTCGAGATTTTTGCCCGATTCTTGCGGCGCTCTCTTCAGAATTTTGGTCCTTTATCCAATAATGTCAGGGACTCAATCTTGACCTCTGGCGGGATGGGGACATTTTTTTTTTTTTTACAGAATGACTTAAGTTATAGGCAATTTCGGCCTTTATGAACGATGCACAAACACTGTCATGGAGGGGAGGAATGGGATTGGGAAGGTAGGGGAAGGGGAGTGAGAACGACCGTAACAAGTGGAGAAGCTGGTATATATATTTTTTTCAGTTGTACTGGCAGCTACTGACAATTATTTGCAGATGTTATGTGGGACTGAATGATAATAAAGCGAACCATCTACTGAGTATGCAGACTTTCTTGAAGTGGAACTGTTTCACTTTTACACAGTTTGCCTATTTTTTTTCGCACAATTTTTCATCGCCAGTAGTAACTGAAAATTCGTGCTTCAAAAAATCTTTGTGCTTGTGTAACAATGAAATAGATGAGTCCGAGTGGGATTCCGATAGTGCCATGGAGGGATATCATTGTAATATCAAATTTGATATTTAGTATCTCGGTAAGTTATCGTTATGATTCAGGTAAGTAATCACTAAATCAAATTTATAAATTATAACGTATTATTTCACTTATTTATATACTTTATGTCCATTTGTTTTATGTTGTGCCGTTTTCCCTAAACCTTTCCGAACGACTGCAGCGGTGATCGCCGGGTCTGTTCTCATCCTCATCCATTTTCCCATCATAAATCAATATCCAAGTGTTATTACACGAACATAGCTGTAATCCACGATGTGCGTAACGCTGGGATATGTTCCCGAACGACGAACGAACGAATTCACCATGCTCTACTTGGCGAGTTTTGGAGAATGTCTCCTTCACATATACTACCGAAAACTCTTCTTTTATACCTAACTACTCAAAGTTCATATGCTAGGAGATATTGTGTGATGAAATCAATGCAGGCTATATCTCCCGAAGAGAGTTACAATAATCTTATAAGCCTTATCACCAAAGCAAAACAAACAGCGCATACGCGACTTCTTGCTTCTTCTAAATCGCTACGTAGAAGGCATTCCACAGAAGATTGGTGAGATTAGGAATGTCACCAGAAATATAAAGACATACTTTTGGCTTTAAGAGGTTCCGAAGAAGCGGTAGTCGCATCGCTTTCTATACCTATCAAAGGCTTGAAAATAATCTCAAACGTCTCTTGGCTCAAAAACAAAAGGGAATCTTTCAGGGATTTCTGCAATTCGCTGTCTAATCAAACGTCACTATCGACCTTATGAGCAATGAGTACAAAATTCATAGGTATTAACCACACCTCTGCTATTGCAGATTATTCCAGCTGGTTTCCCTCGTACGCCTTCTGGTCATGTTCCAAATATATTCCAAGAAGAAACGAGCTAATTTCTTCACTGGCCTAAAGTTGTTTCACCCCTCTCCAATTTATACGCGACATCTTGGTACTTCTCGGATCTTGGAATTGTCCAGCCCTTCGCTATATTGCATTATTTATTAAAATAACTAAAATTGGCATCTATAACAGTGCCGTAAGATAGTTTGGATTTAATAAATTCGAATTATCCGCGACTCCAATATAGCTGCATAGCCCCTGCGTTTTTTTTTCACACTCCTGCAGCGTTGATTATGGGCGGAAATATTTTCTCAGCTTTGTCCATAGCGTTGGTTGCCGACAGCCCGTTACCGTTCGGGCTTAGTGTTAAGTGGCAGCTCTTTGCATTCCGAATGCAAAAAGTCAAGACTGTAAAAAAGTGCGTGAAATCAAATGCATGGATATTGGTTTGAGCAGAAGCAAACCGGTAGGGACAAGACATGGAATATTTTTTTTGCCGCAAAAAAAGCACAGACGGCAGAGACTCGTCAGACATTTGGTACCCTTTCTGTAGTATAACAAATTCTTAAGTATTTAACGTATACGTCAAGTTCGGTGTTGTTATATGGTTGTACTACATGGAAAGCGACCGTTAAACTGACCAAGAATCTGTAAACTTTCGTGAACCAATGCCTCCGACGCGATTAAGGGATATTCTGACTAGATTGCATTCGAAACTGTGAATTAAACTAATATAAGCACTGCGATCCTAAGGCGAAAGTAGCATTGGATCGGCCACACTTTGAAGAAATCAGAGAAAACATCGCCAATCGCATACACAATAGTAAAGGACCTTGAAAAGGGATATAAGCCAAATACCAGTCTCTGCAAAGACGCAGAGGGCAAAATCATCAGCGACACGCAAGAAATCAAAATTAGATGGACATCCTAATTCGAACATCTTCTCAATCCCAACCCATTAGCACCGAACACTACAGACAACATTTCAATTGAGGTCTTAACTGACGAAGAAGAACCATCATCGGGACTGCCTACGCTTGCCGAAATGAAATCAGTCCTATGTAACCAACTAAACAAAGCGCACAACGGTGAAAACTGTGTCGCTGAAATGCTACACAACATGATATGTGAAATTTGGATAGAGGAAATCATACCCGACGAATGGTGAAACAGCATCATACACTCGGCAGAAAAAGTTTGCGTACATACCCAACACATCCGACATATCTATAAAAAACATCGTTTCTAACATTTTATTCCAAAATATTTTTTTTTCCTATTTTTCATTACTTCATTATGAACATAAAACAAAACAAAAATGAGAATTACTGTACTCTAAAACAACGGTAAAATTCGGAAACGAAAAATATTCTGAAATTCCAGGAATAAAAAGTCTGCGTTCAAAGCGTATAAAGGGAAGTCAAAGTCTCTGAGTTGCAGTTAAATCATTAATAACAATAAAGTTTGTGTAGGAAAGTTGATAAACGTGTTTTTATCTAAGGTTTGCGTTAAAAATAATTGCTAAAAAACGTTAAGTAAGAGATGTCTAATAAAGGAAAGGAAATTGAATTTGGGGAAAGGAAAATTATCGTGGATTTGTGGAAAAAAGGTACGTCATATCGTGAAATAGGTGCAATAGTCAGCAGAAGCCATTCATCTGTCTAACGAGTCGGAAACAACTTCAAAAACACAGGAGTTTTGGTTTCAAAACCCAGATCTGGCCGTCCTCCAAAGTTGAGCCCTCAGCAAACTCGGAGTTTGCTCCGAACGATGAAGGCTAATCCTAGATTAACTGCAGCTGATATGACAAAAGACATCAAAGCAAAGTATCGCAAGTCTATTTCTGATGATGGTGTTCGTAAAATTCTTAGGAAATATGGGTATCACGGACGCGTTGCCCGTAGAAAGCCATTTATATCAACAGTAAACAGACTCAAGCGGCTGGCGTTTGCTAAGGAACACTTAAATAAGCCAAAAGAATTTGGAAGCAAGTTATTTTCTCGGATGAAAGTAAATTTTGTATTTTTGGAATCAAAGGTCGGAAGATTGTATATAGAAAAACTGGCGCGGCCTTCGACGTAAAAAATCTCTGTCCAACAGTAAAGCACGGTGGTGGCGGTGTTATGATATGGGGGTGTATGGCTAGTGGAGGAGTTGGAAAAATGGAGTTTATTGAAAGTATTATGAATAAAATAGACTACCTTAATATTCTCAAGCGCAATTTGAAGAAAAGAGCAGAACATTTGGGCTTAAGCGACAACTTTTACTTTCAACAAGGCAACGACCCTAAGCACACTGCGGAGGTAGTAACACTCTGGTTGCTGTATAATGCCCAAAATCCGCTTCGTACACCGCCCCTTAATCCAATAGAGCATTTGTGGCATCACTTGGAACAAAGGATTCGAGCGCACACAATAACGTCGAAGGTAATGCACAAGGAAGTCCTGATCCAGAAGTGGAATTCAATAACCACAGAGTTCACTAAGAAGCTGGTAGAATCCATGCAAAAACGGTGCAGCTGTTTCCAACATTATGCAACAATTTAAGGCAAACGTTCATCGCCAATTTCGGGTATATAATTAACGCCTCCGACACTTCCCAACACGAAAAAGCAGTTCTGGTGCATCCTAAAAAATCAAATGCAAAAAAGAGATAAGTGGTAGCGCCGCGACCATAAGTCCATCTAACTCGGCTGACTTGAAGACCCCAAATTTCGGGAGGCCGGACCGTAGCGTTATTAAAAATGCATTACAAAACCGTTTCTTCACATTAAATAAATCTTTGATGGGAAGGGAAGACTCAGCAAGTGTTTCGCTATTTCTTTGTCCGCCCCTTCTCTGTCATCTCAACTACCCTTTCCATTACCAGGGAAACAGCGCAGCGTCTTCACGAAATCCTGCACGGACTTTCTTTCCTCCAAACACTTACCGTCTTCGTCTCATAAAGGGCAACTTTCTGTATCGAACTGATGATTGGGTGGAAAACAACATTTTTATTTGTATTATTCATCACAGCGATTTCTCGCGAAACACACAAAACAGTTTGACAGCAAACTGTCAACAGTTTCATTCCAACCATTCCTGACTCACACATTATGTTACATACAACCGCAACAGAAACTATTTACAACTTTTTTATAAGTTAACTTTTACGCTTTTATTAATTTGAAATTATTCTTCGAATCCGTCAGCATGGGAATTATTCTGTCCGCTAGCATTGTAGAAATTCGGCTCCATTATTCCATTCGTGTTGATTCGTTCCAGGAAGGATTTCAACAACTGCCGATTGATGCGATCAGTTTGGGTCAATTCTCGGGCTGCTGCTGGTTGCTCCGGTTCGACATCTTCGGCGGCATCTTCGCTGGGTGTTATTGATTTCGAATTATCCTCAAGTCCAGGCATTTTTTCAAAAACTATTCGACTACTTTGCAGTTCAAAGACGAAAAACGATGAATCTACTGTCAATATCGCACTCCCGTCCAGCAGCTGTCATCAAGCAAAGTTGCCAATTGTTTGAGAATTATCTGAAAACCGGCCATGATTTTGCCGGTTATGTTGGTAAAACCGTTGCATATCTCTCCACGAAAATCACACTTGAATTGTTCCAAATTTGTGATAAAATAAATAAATTGCTAACATTACCATCAATTCCACAGTATTCAGAAGAAACAAAGAACATCCCAGATGGAAATTTCAGAAGGCCTTCTCGCGGAATTCATTCGGCAGGCATACAGCATCCCTTCTTGGGAAGGTATAAAGAAGAATATTTCTAACGGCTCGTCAAAAAGTGTGCGATATCTTCAATTCTACGAAACAATAAAATGCATTTGTATGGGAGAAGCTAGGGTGTAGCCTAGTGGATAGCGTGTTGGTCTACGTCGTCAGTTCAAATCCCGGTCGATGCATAGTTTCAGCACACTTCCTGCTACCTCAATCTACGTAAATGAAAAATTCATAGATAGAGGGTTGTGCGAAAGGCTAACAACCCATCCTCAATAAATAATGAAAAAAAAAGTTAAAGAATGTTAGGACCGATTTGGGCCGTAGTGCCATTGTAGAGTAGAGATGGGAGGAGGTAGAAGGAGTAAGGGGGTCAGATCAATATTGACGTTAATAATATACAAATTATTATACTGTTACCTCATTTTCAAGTCAATAGCTGAAATGTTGCTGTTGCTCGCTGCCAGAGCCCTTTGTTGCCTGAATTACCTATTCATTGAGAACTTCAAATTGATTTTAAATTTTGCAGATTCTAAATGTGTTGTTAACACTTATTTGAACTTCACTAAAGTTGATTTTGATGCTTGATGAGCCTCCATTTCATGCTTTACATACCTCTCGCTCAAACCCTTCCAAGAGGTTTCCCTGGCTTGACGATTGTTTACTTCATCAAAAAAACTTAAAAACGAAAGCTTGAAAAGCGTACTGCCACTCAAAAAACAACTCGGATCTTGTGTTGTACTGTAGCCTCAGGGACTCCTTTAATTCCCAATATCGTGCTGCTCATTCCCAATAGTTACAGAATTTTAAAATGTTATTAATAAACAAACCTAAACAGTTTTGGAAATATGTCAATTCGAAAAGAAACTTTGACGGCTATCCAACTAGTATATCCCTAAATAATAGGGTAAGCACTAATCCTATTGTGATCAGCAATTTATTTGGTAACCATTTTCGCACTGTGCACTAGTGCATCAGTAACTGAATTCAATGATTTTCAGTACTTGGCAAAGTTCACTTAAACTTCCTCAGTGTCAAAAGATCTCTTTATTGATGATGCAACCATTTTAAAATACATTAGGGACATTGCCGATAATTTCTCTTGCGAGCCAGATGGTATTCCTGCGTCTGTAATTAAGAGGTGTTATTTCTCTCTTCGTAGATTTTAAACAAGCATACGACAGTATCGACAGGAGCGTACTGTATCAAATCATGCTTGACTTTGGAATTCCCCCAAAACTAGTCCGACTAACAAGATTCACAATGACGAACACTGAATCCCAAGTGAGAACACGAACCGATTCCACAACCAGCTTTCGAACGGAATGTGGCTTAAAGCGGGGAGATGGTCTAGCCCCTAAGCTCTTCAACTTGGCACTAGAGTATGTCGTCCGAAAAATCCCAGTCGACACCAACGGGACACTACTATTCAAGTCCACCCAACTAGTAGCATACGCTGACGACATTAACATTCTAGCAAGATCCTTCCCTAGTGCTAAGGAGGTATTTGTCAATCTTGACTCCGCCGCAAAAGAAGTCGGGTTGCGCATTAATGAAAGCAAAACAAAAGTAATGACGCAAACAAGAAGGAGAACGCCAATCAGACAAAACAACAATAGCGGAATATAGTTTGGAGAGTGTGGACAATTTCATATATGTATCTTGGGGCTAATCTAACAAAAGACGGTAATGAAACAGACGAAATCAAACGACGGATAATACTTGAAAATAAGACGTATTATCCGGTACTTCCAATAATCCAAGAAAGTGCACAGGAACAATTAGCTGCGGATTTATAAAACTATTATACGACCTGTGCTCTGTTATGGCAGCGAGACGTGGACATTAACGCGAACTTCCGAAAAAGCAGTTAACGCATTCAAAAGAAAGGTCCTCCGAAGAATTTTGGGACCTGTGTATCAACTTTACGACGAGCCAGAAGCTTCAACGTTCATCAACCTACGTAAACTGCAGTGGGCTGGCCATGTAGAGCGAATGGAAGGCAGAAGAATCCCAAAACGTGCTCTGAAAGGCAAAGCGAGTGGTAACCGGCCAGTAGGCAAACCACGCAAGCGATGGGAAGACTCGGTTGATGAAGACAGCAAAGCCATTTTAAAAAAGCAGCTGGAGGACGCGGTCTTTGGATGGAGACGATTGGAGGCGACGACTTCAGGAGGCCAGGGCCCGATTTGGGCTGTCGCGCCATTGATGATTTCTCTCTTTTACCTACTATCGGCTACCTATTTAATTTATCCCTTCGATCCGGTGATTTTCCCTTATCATGGAAATTCTCTACTATTACACCTTTACATAAATCTGACAAGCGCGATGTTGTAAGCAATTACAGGCCAATTGTCATTCTTTCTTGTGTTGCTAAATTGTTTGAGTGAATGTATTTTCATTCTAAGTCGATACTAGGATCGTTTCAGCATGGCTTTGTGAAAGGCAGATTCACCGTTACTAATTTGATGCAATTTCTTAATTTCTGCTCTCAAGAAGAGGCAGCAGGTTTAGAAAGACTTCAGTAAGGCATTCGATAAAATTGATCACCTTATTCTTGTGCACAAGCTTAACTTGCTTGATTTTCTTGTGGGTTTCGTGGATTAAGTCATATCTTACTAACCGTGTTCAAAAAGTTATATTCCGTGGTACCTTATCTTCTGAGATTTACAACATTTTCGGTGTTCCTCAAGGTAGTCATCTTGGGCCACTTCTATTTTTGTTGTTTATTAATGACGTGAGTGCATTTATAGGGTGTGCCAAATACAAGTTTCTTTTTAAAAATGCAATAAAATTAACAAAATTAAATTTTTTTTCCATGTATTAGAATTCATTAGTAAGAGCAAATATTCCCATTAATGATGGAATCCAACTTCGTTCAAATGGCTGCCTCGGCTAGCTTCGCAGTAGCGCATTCTGTCACTCCAATTATCCAAGACCATGTCAATGGTTTCGGGCTGTAGCTCACGGATTGCTTGGATGATATTAGGCTTAAGTGCTTGAATCATTTCTGGATTGTTGGCATAACATCGGTCTTTCACGGTTCGCCAGAAAAAAAAAGTCCAAAGGGATCAAATCGCAGCTCCGAGGCGGCCATTTGACATCGCCAAACGCCAAAAAACGCACTGTTTGGGCTACACCTGACTCACTTTGGAAATAAGTTTTCAATATTTCCCAACGTTGTTCAAGTGTAAAGCGACTCATTTTGTTGCGCGGAGGTATGATACTGACTTTCAGTCAAGATTTCGAGCGGGAAACAGCTTTCAGTGTCAAAATAACCTATGATTTAAAAAGAAACCAATGGATGACCCACCCTATATTATTGACTCGAACATTCTTCTCTATGCTGACGACACAGATACACAAACTATATCTAATCACAATGATTGCTCATCTTTGCAGAGTGACATTACGTGTTTTTATAACTGTTGTGTGCTAAATAACTTACCTCTTAATATTAGAAGTGCACTACTGCCTCGTATTTTAGAATAAGAATACCAATTTTATTTGACTAAGTTGTGGATGGAACCGCTCTACTTCGTTCTGAATTTGGGGGGTTTCATTTAATAGCGCTTTCACCTTCGACGACCACGTTGATTATATCGCCAATAAAGCTAGCGCTATACTTGATTTTGTCAAAAGATCCAAGGAGTTCAATGATCCATTTTTACTAAAATTTTGTACTGTACGATTGAATAAAGTATCTGCGTAATTTAAACTAAAGCGACTTGTTTTATTTCTACTTGAAATCCAACGATTTATCATATAGCACTCCTACTCTGACACCTATTGTCGTCGTAGTTCACATGTCACTGTAAACGATATTCTACTGGAATGTGAAGAGAAAATAAAGAAAACTACGAAACAAGGAATTGTATTCGAATCAATGACAGAAGACTGAGACCCAAGGGAGCAGCCGCTCGCCTACATAACAAATAAACTACAGAATTTTGACATTACATAATTTTTCTTCTTTTTATTAGTGCTATCAAAATGATAAATATTCTTCAGAATTATCGTGAAGCATTGTATTTTCTCTTTTATCTAAGATATATCAATAATAAACTAATTTCAAATCTACACATAAAAAAGGTAGATGAAAAAAAAAATTATAATTTTGCATAGTAATAAAGAGAAAATGAACTCTTAAATTTATAACATCTAAAAAAAATTAAAACTACAGTGTAGTAGTAATCGTAAGACTGTTCCTCAGCAGAAAAAAATAAAAACAAACGAAAAAAAAAGAAAATACGCGCGATTAATACTTTCCGTTATCATATCGCGACATTTGTCCGCCATATCGATCCTGCGGACGACCACCGCCACCGCCGACAAACATTCCGCCACTTTGACGCGGTGGATCCATATATGGACCGGACCGTTCGTTATACGTTCGATCGTAACGATCCTGAGATGTTTCGACCGGTCGCCAATGACCTCCTCCAGTATTATCTGCCGATTTCGTCTGCCAACTGGGCACATTATTGGACATTTGACTAGTTGCGAACGATTTAATTGCTGGCGGTCCAGGATTGTGCCACTGTGCGCTATTTCCAGCACCACCACCGCCTCCGCCGCCACCGCCACTTGTTCGGTCAACATACGACGACGGTCCATCGAAACGCTTGCCACCGCCTCCACCACCACCGGCGCTGCCTCCTGTGTTGCGGCTGTTATTGTTAAAACGACCGACACTAAGTAAAAAAAAAAATTAAAAAAATGACCGACGAATTTAGCATTTATTTACTTACTTCTCTCGATCGTCACGTCTGAAATTGGCTCGTGGTGGTTCCGGTACGGGATATCTGCTATCTTTGTGAGTATCGCGACTATTGCTGTTGTGATAGCTGTTCGAGGAGGAGTGACGTGGCGGTACATCTATATCTCGCTTGTAGTCGTCGCGTTTCGAGCTGCTGTAATCTTCTCGCTTCTTTTCCGACGGTCTATTTAATAGATTACTACTTTTCAAAGTGTCTCTCTTCTTATTACTGTTCGTTAATTACCTGGCTAGCGACGAATCAAAGCGGGGCGGGGGCGGAGCTTCAAATCTCCGATCCGTGTTTGAACGTTTCGGTTCAGTGTGTGGAGCACTGTACCGATCGTCTGTTGTACGCTTCAATGTGCGCTTAGTCTCCTCAATCCTTGAGCTTTGCATAATTCTAAGCGTTGATAAAGTAAAAAATCGAAAAACAAAATAAATCAATAACTTGCATAAAAGGAAATTATCAACATGTCGTAAGGACAGAAAAAAACGATTTTTTCCATTATAAATGTGAATTAATAATCACACACGCCGCCTATGAAAATTGTCTGTAAACCCTAAATCGTTATCCCTCTGATGTTTGTTTCGGTTTTTTTTATTGGCAAGCCAAATTCTTAGTTTTATAATTGAAAATTGTTGTCAGAATACAATCGAACTGATGTGTGACGACGATCGGGCATTTTAAATGTCTCTTACACTCACAAATAATGCCTGGGAACGATTTCGATTTTTTACTCGGGGGGAAAAACACAAAAGCAACGATGAATCATTAGCCAGGAAAATTATTCCAACCGGTCGATTAAAATTATAAACAGTTAAAAATGACGTGACAAACATTTCCCATTGAAATTGATTTCAAAAAGAGAAAATATGAAAATTATGAATTTAAAATAAAAAAAAAAAAAAACTTAAGAGAAATATTTAAAGAATAAAATTTTGTTGATAAGCATACTTCATTTGTTGTCGCTTCAACTCAAGACGCTCCAGTTCAATTTTCTCACGCTCCAATTTCTGTCGCTCTCGTTCCAATCGCAGCAGTTCGGCCTTCTCCCGCTCCAAACGTTCACGTTCCATATGCAATTTCTCGCGCTCCTTGGCCAAACGTTGCTCCTCTTCGCGCTGGCGGCGTCTGATGTCGCGACGACGTCGTTCCTCTTCGCGCAGCTCCCGTTCGCGTTCGCGCAGCCGTTGACGTTCTCGTTCCTCGCGTATCTTCTGGAATGATAAGACGTCACGTTGTTTGCGTTCGCGTTCACGATCATTCGATCGTCGCGCTAGCGGTGCTGCACGTTCGTTCCGAGTCCGTCCACGCGATGATGATCGAGCTGATGTTGTCGTTATCGGTTTCCGATCGCGTCGCGATACATCATTCTTTGCCTTATCGCCACTGCCTGTTTCCGATTTCTTCCCGTCCCCCGCACTACCGTCACCGCCCGAGTCATTCCCGCCTGCTGCCTTACTCTCCTTGCTCGCCGCAGTTGCTGACGACGATGTATCCTTGCTTGCGTCCTTGTCCTCCGGCGCTGCGACTTTGATCTTTTCGCGCGGCGCTGTTTTTTGGTTTTTACTGTCGTCCTTCTTTGCGGCAGCTGTAGCGGACGCCGATGAAGATCCGATTTCGCTC
The DNA here is from genome assembly GCA_963669355.1 of Chorisops tibialis. Taxonomy (NCBI): domain Eukaryota; kingdom Metazoa; phylum Arthropoda; class Insecta; order Diptera; family Stratiomyidae; genus Chorisops; species Chorisops tibialis. The sequence goes on along the minus strand of OY770262.1, from coordinate 9,582,520 downwards.
TTGGTACGCTCCACAGAAATGATACGACCGTGCAATTCGGTCCGATGAAGATGATCGATGCAGCGCGATGCGTCTCCAAACGAGGCCATTGTTACGTAGCCGTAGCATCGCGTGCCGGGCGTTCGAGTGTTGGTCACAACCTTGGCACCAATCACTTTTCCATATTTTGAAAAAATTGTTTTCAAATCGCTGGCACGCGTCAGGGATGATAGGCCCGAGACCCATAAGTTTCGGCTCGACGGGGCTGCTGGTTTCTTACTGCCGACACTGGCTGCTGTCTTGTCTGCAATTTTCGATACGGCCAAACAAATATTTAAAAAAAACATGTTTAAAAACGGAACTTTGTAACGGCTCTTTGTATTTTTTTTTTTTTTTTTTTTGGAATATTTGTAAACAGATTCAATATGCACAATTGGAAACGGAAACTGAGAGATACTTGAAATTTTTGTCAACTAGTTGTAGTTTTTTTTTTTTTTTGATAATGATTTTGATTTAAGAGTTACGGCGCATTTAAAAATGTCATGGAATTTGAAAATTTGTTTTCAACAACGAAAAAGCCAAATCGAAAATGAAATGCATCAGGTAAGAACATGAAAAAAAAAATCCTTTCTGAATAAAACGAAATTCAATTGAAGTTTAGGGCTAGAGTGTGTGTAGAAACGGTTGTGCATCAGGATCCTGATCGGCTATTTTGAATGTGCAAAGTCGGTTTTTACGACGGAAACCTTTAAATTTTCAAATTCCACAACAACAGAGAATCGTGTGCGCGCAACTGTCGAACTAAGTTTTGTTCTCTAACATTTTATTTTTTTGTTTTCATTTTTAGAAGTTTATTTACCTTTTTCATCCTTTGTTGCCGTTGTTTTTGAGGATGACTTTTGTTCACTGCGAAATAACATTTTCCATTAATTTTGTTTTTGTCGGTGATAAAAAACAAGTTTGTTTGTTTTATGAGATTTGTAGTAAAAATGATTAGTTGTGTTTTTTTTTATTTCTCTCATTTTTTTCTAATTCAACCAACCTCTCGTCCTTCTGTTTGCTTTCTGTATTTTCGGCAGTCTCTGCATCTTGGACGATTCCATTGCCACCCGTGTCCTTGTTTTCGTTTTCGGCTGGAATTTCCTCAATATCTTCTTCGTCTTCTTCTTCCTCCTCCTCCTCTTCTTCCCCCACTACAGATTTTTGGCTGTTGTTTGAATTACCACTTATTTTAACGTCTGCTGTTGGTTGATTTTTTTTGAATTAGATCAATTTAATTGCTGTTTTGTTTGATTTTTAAGCAACTAAAATAATTAGATTGAGGCTGGCTGGCTTTTTAGATTGCTATTTTAGTTTGGCAATATCAGTTTTCTCTCCAAATATTTTTTTGTATGAGTTAAGAAATTCAATCTCGAACTGTCCCATCGCATGGTACTACTACTGCTCTTTTGTTTCTGCGCTCATCTCTTCACTAATTCACTTCTGGTCAATTTAATTAATTTTTTTCTCTACTACCTTTCGACTTGTTGTAAAATGGAACTAAGTTTAAGTTTTGTTTTTGATAATAAATGTAAAAGCTTTGTTGTTTTTTTTAATCTTAATCGAAATTAAATGAAAATTAAATCAGAAACTTAAAATTAGTTTTGGGGTTAAGGAGCTGCCTGTCCCAGGAGATGACTATCTTGAAAACGCACATAAAAAATTCGCGCAAATATCGCAGTTACGCTATAATACTCACTTTTCTTTTCGTCTTTGCCATCTTGAGCCTGGTAAAGAATAAAATAGAAAATTAATAACAGATGAAGGCAATGCCCGAAAATTCTGAACATACCTGTGCATGCAACAATTTTTGTTCGTCTTCCTCAATTGTCAAGTTAATTGACTCCTCATTGTCGTTCATGTCACCATCATTGTTTTGTCCGTCATCTTCTGCTTCATCCTAGAAACAAAAAATTTATCAAATTTTGATGGGAATGTTTTATTTTCACACATGGAATTTGCAATTTTAATAATTTTACTTTATTATTCTAATAATGAGGTAGAGTGTAGCCTTGTGCGTACTGTGTTGGTATAATGCGTAGGTCGTGTGTTCAAATCCCGGTCGAAGTCTTAATTCCAACACACTGCCTACTTTGATAGAACTCAGTTAACTCAATATACGAAAATTAAAAATTTTTAGTTAGAGGGTTAAAGTATTGTGATCGACTTGGGAGAAAAAATTCGCTACCCAGAAATTTTGTATTATCACGTTTCATGACTAAATTAGCCTAAAAATCCAACAAAAAAATCCGTCTGTGCGCCGTACGTGTACACTCTGAAAGCAATTTTAACGTTTATTGCAAAAATGAAACGTATAGAAAATAATATTTAATGAAAGAAAATTAAATTAAATTTTTACTGGAACAGTTTCATTCAAATTGACATATCTAATCCCTATTTTAACGTGAATGCTGAGGCGGAGACATTCTTCCACAACGGATTTACTTCACGATTGTCTTTAGCAACACGGATTGCTTTTGTGAGGACAATCTGTAATGCGCCCGAAGTTCGCAGTCTATACCAGATGCAAGTTCGGCATACATACTGCTGGATGCAAGGCCTATCTAACACCTCTTCAAGGTCAAGGCGCCCGGTTGACCATGATCTCAACCATAACCCAGGGTGGAAGGGAAATAACCTTCCATGGGCTCCACAACTTCCGCGGTACTAAAAGCCCTATGGTCAGGCTTCGTAACCGCAGTTACTCCAGTTGAGTTCCTTGCAACTCATGTACGTGAAGACCATACTCTCCAAAGGGTTTTACTTGATATCAACATAATAAAATTGTCTTTATTGCGGTACTTCTTCATTGTCCATCAACTAAAAACCAGGTATGTCCAGGTATTGATCGCTTTCACCAGGCCCGCATTCTACTGCTTCTTGCGCTTCGAAAACATTCTTACAAAATTCAAGACTTTATTCTTGTCCCAATCTACACCAAAATATGTATGTGAGCAGGTTCATCACGTTCTTAATTTAATCTTTTTTAAAATTTAGTAACTTGGGGAGTAGTTTTTTCTTAAAATTTTTGTTTTTCTTAACGATTGATTTACGTGACCCACTCTCGACTAAAAACTGGTCTTCTGTCTTGACCTCGACTTCCTCTAAATTAATCATTTCAACATTTTTAGGCGTGCATTTTGAACACAAAATAACACGGAAAAAACACAAAACACGGCTTGGTTAAGTTTTTATCAATTATCAGCTCTTCGATTCGACAGTGTCTATAGGGGTGCTATCATTACGAAACACCGGTTTTGGATTCGACCGGATTTTTCAAACCTAATTTTGGTATTTAAAGTAAAAGGTAACTTAGTTTAGTTGCATACAAATGAATTTTTGTAAATTCGAAGCTGAAGATGCTGCATCGATTGTAGACAAGATTTTTCTCTTTATAGCACCGAACATACCTTAGGGGTCTCCCTTTAAGGGGAGCATACGATTGTTTCGGTAATAAAAGTGATTATTTTTCTTAGTTATTCTTATTGTAGATTCAATTCTGAGTAAATCTATGCAAAACGCATGTCTCTACGAAGTCAGAAACTGTCATAAATTGAGCTCTGAAGTGAGGAGGGTCGAGTGAGGAGGGTCGGGTGAAAAGTACACCAGCTACCGTCGATAACTTAGTAAAATTTGGTACAAAATTTCTTCCATAGGCTCGGGATATCTTATATTATTCATAGTCTTTGATAAAACCAATGGCATTTACGATGTCATATTTTTATAAAAACTTTTGTAAAAAGAGCATACTCATAAAACAGTAACAATATAAAAACAGATTTTTTGTTTTTTTTTTGTTTTCCTGAAAAGATGTATTTTTTGTACTTTTGACCCATTTTATCTAAAACTACTCATCCGACCGATGTGATTTTTTTTTGTTTCATAGATTGCACCACTGTTTACAGACAGAGTGAAGTGAAATTCAAAATTCCTAATTTTTTAATAATACAATATGAAGCTCTCTATTCATCCAAACTAGATGTGCTATACATACGAGAGCGGATCGATAATGACGTGTAAAAATGAAGTAAACAAAATTTCTTCGGCAAAAATTTATTTTATTTTTCAACGTAGTCCTCTTTTAGCTCGACACACTTAGTCCAGCGTTTTTCCAATTTTTGGATCCCTTCCAAATAATAAAATTTATCTAACCCTTCAAAATATGCGTTGGTTTCATTCCACCACCACTATTCGTGGTGATTCTCTTTCCAGCAAGCCATTTTTTCAAGTCTGGAAACAAGAAAAAGTCACACGGGGCCAAATTTGGAAAATACGGTGGGTGAGGAAGCAATTCGTAGCGTAATTCCAATAATTTTGCCACTGTAACAGCAGACGTGTGAGCTGGAACGTTGCCGTGATGAAACAGCACTTTTTTCTTCGCCAAATGCAACCGTTTTTCCTTGATTGCAGCATTCAGTCGATCCAATAACTGAGTATAATATGCTCCCGTTATTGTTTTTCCTTTCTCTAAGTAGTCGGTGAAAATTATTCCTTTGGAATCCCAAAATACTATCGCCATAACCTTTCCAGCCGATGGAACGGTTTTTGCCTTCTTTGGTGCGCTTGAATCGGCTTCCATCCATTGTTTTGACTGTTGTTTGGTTTCTGCAGTGTAGTGGTGGATCTATGTTTCATCAATAGCTATGAATCGACGAAGAAATTCATTTGGATCACGCTGAAACAGTTGGAAATTGTGCTGTGAAGTTGTTTCACGATTGCGTTTTTGGTCGATTGCGAGCAAACCCTCACCCATCTTGCGGATAGATTCCGCATGTTTAAATGATTTTTAAAAATATTCCAAACACGGTCATATGATATGCTTACTGTCTTAGCTATCTCACGACGATCTCCTAGCACGAGATCATAGATTTTGTCGATCATTTCTGGCATGGTGACCTCATTTGGACGACCTGGACTTTGAATGGTCTCTGTGCTCATATAACCACGCTTGAATTCTGAAACCACTTGTAAATCATTGCAATTGATGGTGCAGAGTCTCGATAATGTTTATCTAATTTTTCTTTGGTTACTTTAGCTGTTTTCCCTTTCGAAAAGTTATGTTTAACCAACACATGAAATTCGTTTTTATCCATTTTTGAAATTTATTAAAAGTTGACTTGCTTAGACAGCAGTTTAACAAAAACTAAAAAAGGTATCAGGCTAAGCCTTTGCAGGTAATCTATTTAAGGATGAACCAGGTTAAAAAAAAATACCAAATTCCTTACCTACCCCCTCATTCTTCATTTTTACACGTCATTATCGATCCGCCCTCGTACAATATTCTAAAAAAAAATTAAATTCTACTCCGCTCAATTTTCTTGTTTTACAATGATAAATACATGTGTGCAAGGTTTCATTCAAATCGGGCAAGTGGTTTCTGAGAAAATGCGTCATGAATTTGGCACTGAAAAAGTCTAACGATATGCTCCCTTGATGCACAGTCGGTATATAATAGGTGAGCGATGGGGTTACAAGGGAGTTTCTGGAGGAGAGAGTCTGTGGATGGTAGCCTTGAAACATGGGAACACGTGGGGCGGCAATGCATTCCATAGTCTTAATGTTTGGGTGATGAAGGACTACACATACTTCACTGTACGCGACGATAAAGACTTAACAATGAACTCATGGGCGTGTACGGCTTGCAGAGTATTCCTTTGATAGTTGAAAATAGAGATGATGTCCAACTTCATCTCTATTTTCGGCGCTGTATTTTCCTTGGAAATATCGATATTAAACGGTGAGTACCGCGACATTTCTACGATGTTAAAGGGAATCTATAGAAGCTGTTATAGTCTCATCTCTAACTAGACGGAACGCATGTTTTTCGATTCGATCGAGTACAGCGAGTTGTGTTTTGGGTGCCTCAGCGCATATGTGTGAATTGTAATCGAGACGGGGACGAATGTAGTCCTTGTAGGTATTGGCAAGATCGTGAGGCGTAAAATACTTTTTACATCTTCCAAGGACACCAAGGTTCTTGGAGGTACCAAGTGCAACTTCAAAAATAAAAAAAATTTTTGTCCAGTAGCAATTTTCAGACTCATTCGTGTTATAACTTTGTTCTGGTTTCAGCTCCTTAATTTTTGCGTGAGCACTTTTAGAAAATGGTTCAACAGCATTTCTCCACAAATTTCAAATAACTAAGTCTAATTTTTTTTTTTAAATTGATGCTTGCATTAAATAACCAGGAACATTCTTATACTGTGTTGTAAGAAAAATATTGGCTCCCAATTTAGCCAGTATGTATAAAATTAATTATTATTATTAATTAAATTGTGCACAAAATATTTATTTAAAATTATTACTAAGACCGAAAAAAATTAAACGATTAACTGCACTATTTCTACCCCCTCCCATACAATATGAGGCAATTGGCATGAGGCACAATTTAAAAAAAAACCGATTTTCTTTAAAATTATGGATGCTAATGACCTGGAATTTAAAATAAGTGATTAAGAACTCTCCACTCCTTCTATCACCTCCCACACAAACTGCACAATTTCACTAAATCCAATACAATAATTTAATTTTTTATTTATAAGCTAATTTACTCAGTGCGTATACAATTTAATGGGCTGAAATTGTGCACTAAATATTTATTTAAAATATTTAGTAAGGCCAAACAAAATTTGACGATTAGCTTCACCCCTTCTACCCCCTCCCATACAAAATGACACAATTTCGCAATTCGACAATAAATGGATTTGCTCGAAAAGTATAAAAGCTATTAGTCTGAATTTCGGGATATATTACTTCCATAATGATTTCAATCTACAATCTATAAAAATTATTTGCGTCCTCCCTCTCCTTCCACCCCCTCCCATACAAACTACACTTTTTCATGAAATGCTCTAAGCCGATTTTCTCAGAACATAGAACATTTATCGAGCTCACATTTTGTAATAAATACTTATTTAGCATTATAATTAAGATCAAAAAAAAAAATATTTGATTAGCTTCACTGCTTCTACCCTCTCCCATGCAATATGACACAGTTTCACAACTTCACAAAAAATCGATTTTCTTGAAAAGTATGATTGGCACTAGTCTCAAATTTAAGATGTCAATTCCATAATATTCCTAGTTATTTCTGAAAAAATCACTAAAATCCCCCCACTCTTTCTACCACCTCCCATACAAACTGCACATTTTCACTAAATCTAACACACTAATTTTCTCAGCTCCTATTCAATTTTTGGAGCAAGCATTTTGTATAAAACATTTTTATAGCTACTTTAGCATGATGGGGAAAAAATTAGTTCTATGCTATCACCCCTTCTAACACTCCCCATACAAAATTTCTTGGTATCACAAAAAATTCTATTTCATCTAGAGTATCGTAGCCCTGTTATGTTTTTATCTGACGTTTATTTATACATATCGATGTAAAATCGCACATATTTTATGACCAAAAAGTACCTGTTTTTGCCTAGAGTCTTTTCAAAGTTTGAAGGTAACAGATTCTTGCAGAAATACAAATATAGCCAAAACTAATGTTTCCATTAATTAGCTTACAACCCTTCACTTCAAATGTACTATTTTAAATTAATGTGCTATTGTTAGTATGATTATTTTGGTTTTAATAAAATGTAAAAGGACATACACAATTTTGTGCACATTAATTAAAAAATAATAATTATTAGGTATTTGAGATATAAACAAGAGTATACAACTGCAGACATTAAAATGAAAATAAAATTTAAGTTAGAATTGTATAAAATAAAAATAAGCCTCTACCACTCGAAAGACCAAAAATTGAAAGGTATTTTAAGAATGTTTTTCACATAAACTAATGCAACATAAAAATTTATTTCACTAAACATTTCTAGACAAACACACTAAACCGATATCGTCTGGCCTAAATAGGTCCCAAACAACATTTGTAGTCTTACAAATCAGCTCTACTTGCTCATCGCATGAACCACCGATGCAAAAAGTGCACACGTGCGAACACCCGTCCCGTTTCTGCCTTTAACATTTTTTCTAGCTGTTCCTATCTTCTATTGTAAAAAAATTTCTGCCCTGTTGGAAAAATGGTTTGCGCACTAGGTAAAGCTTGTGTTAGAAAATGTCGTGGCTTTTTCGGTCACCATAACGCACCTTCTCGCCGTACAGTGGGCCGATTAATATAGAAATTTGAAACCCAGAAAAGATCTGTCCGTGTTCGTGAGGATCGGTCTAATGAAAACATTGCAGCGGTTCGTGAGAATGTTCACCAAAATCCTTCCACCTCGATTCGCCATCGTTCTCAGCGATTGAGACTTTCACGAAGCAGCTTACAGCGAATTTTAACTAAAGATCTGCATTTGACAACAAGATTAAACCAACAGATGATCAAACCATGCGCAGCGCCGAACGTTCACACATTAGATCTTAGAGCAATAACAAGTGAATGTTGATTTTTCGAAGGCGCCTTTCGAACTCGATGTCTATGTCAAATAGCAGAATTGTCGCATTTGAGAAGCTAAGAATCCAAGAGTTTTTTTTTTAAGGCACCGATTATAACTTAGGGGGTCACTCTTTAAGGCATTGCACAATTATGGTATAGGAAGAGGATGAAATTAGGTAGTGTTATGGGAATTTCGGAGGAGAGAGACGGAAGTGGCAATGGACATTATTTTGAAAGCGCTGAAGGTTATACTTGCTTGGAAATATGCTAACAGCAATGCGTTCCAAAGTCTGAACGTTCGGAAGATGAATGACTGTCTGTATTTCACTGTACGAGTAGAAATAGGGTTGACGGTAAAATCGTGCGCGCGTTTAGATTGACGAGTATTTCGGGTAAAATTTAAAGTGAAGGAATGAGTGATCTAAATTCCGCACTACATTTACCATGCAAGTAGCAATAATAAATGCTGAGTAATGCAACGTTCCTACGATGCTCGAGGGTGTCAACAGAAATCGTAATGGTGTCATCTCCAGTTAGTCGGAAGGCGTATTTTTGGATTCGATCGAGCAGTGCAAGGTGTGTTTTTGGATGCCCCAGCCCATAAATGCGAATGGTATTCTAAACGAGGTCGAATGTAAGCCTTGTAGATGATAGCTAAAGCGTAAAATATTTTGGTTATTTAACTTTACGCCTAATACGATAAACTCATCTAAAGAGCTAATTGGTACGCCATTAAAGGGTAAATTAGACGACGATGCTGGAACATCACGTTTAAGGGAAAGATGACATGCCTGTGTTTTAGCAGCGTTGAACTCTACTCTATTTTTCCTCCCCCAATCCAGGATTAAGTCGAGGTCGGAGTCCAGCGAACTCCCTGCGTTTGGAAGCAATAGATTGCTTGTGAGAATCCGCAGCAGAGTTAAATTCAAAGGTGTCATCTAAAGAACTGTCAACTATGAATTGGATTGAGAGTAGAAGACAAAAAGTCGTTAATGAAAACTAAGAACAAAGTAGGCGACAGAACCCTGAGGGACATCAGAATTAGTTGGGAAAGAGGAAGAAGTAACGCAATCTAATACGGCTCGTAAAGTGCGTTCGGACAGGAAACTCCCAATCCAACGAATGAGGGTAGCATCGAGGCCAATGACCGTTAATTTAACAAGGAGAAATTCATGCCAAACTCTGTCAAAAGCTTTTGTAATGTCAAGAGCAAGAACCTGACCTGCGCCGTATTTATGCAAGCAAGAGTTCCAACGTTTCGTCAGGTAGACCAAGAGATCTCCCGTCGACCTTCCAGAACGGAAACCGTATTGGCGATCGTGGATAAGTTGTTTATCCTCGAAATAGTGAATGATTTTGCGATTGACAGCAGTTTCCATCACTTTCGAGAGCATTGAAGAGATGGCTATCGGACGGTAGTTAGCGGGTTCGCTTTGCATCCTTTCTTAGAAATTGGCTGAACATTCGCGAAATTCCACAATCGTGGAAAGCACCCTGAAGAGTAAGATAGATGAAGAATATTGCGAAGAGGCTTAGCCAGAGAAGTGCACATTTTATGGGTAATGGGGGAATGCCAAGTCCAGCGGACCTGTGATCTTTGAACGTTCCATCCATCCACCGCGGGCCCCTGTTTGGTGCACATTTTGGGCTGAAGGAGTGTTTGGAACATTCTTCTTCGAGAATGCGGACGGCAATGTAGTCACAGTCAACGGCGTTCGTTACCGTGAGATGATAAACATCTTCTTTTGGCCTCAAATTGCAGAAATGATCTCAAAGGCATGTGCTTTCATCAAGACGGCGCAACAACGAACAAAACGATGTGATTATTCAAAACGAAATTTCAAGGGAGAGTTATCTCGCGCCGCGATGTGAATTGGCCACCAAGGTCATGCGATTTATCGCCTTTTGAAAACAAAGACTTTGAATTCCGGGATAGCTCCGGGATTTCGTAGATTTCAATTTCCGGGATTCAGTTACGATTCCGATTGATTTGCTTATTTCGAGAAGTTGGTTCAAGCCGGTGAACCGGGTTCACGTTTAAAACAGAGTATATACAGGGTGGGCCATCCAGTGGTTTATTTTTAAATCATAGGTTATTTTGACACTGAAAGCTGTTTTCCGCTCGACATTTTGACAGAAAGTCAGTATCATACCTCCGCGGAACGAAATGTGTCGCTTCACACTTGAACAACGTTGGGGAATATTGAAAACTTTTTTCCAAAGTGAGTGCTGTGTAGCCCAAACAGTGCGTTTTTTGAAAAGAAGTTTTGGCCGAAATGAAGCACCCACCGCGCCTGCTGTACGCAAGTTTGTGCAAAAAGTTCGTGAGACTGGCATGCTAGTAAACACTCATGGTCCCCGTCGTCTTTCGGTGCGCAAAGATGAGAATATGGCTGCTATAGCCGAGAGTGTGAGACTCACTCCACGAACATCAACTCGCCGTCGATTTCAACAGCTCAACATTTCACGCACTAACCTGAGGAGAATTCTGCACAAAGATCTCGGATTATTCGCTTACAAGGTCCAATTGACTCAGCAATTGAAGGCGCACGACCATCCGCTTCGTTATCGTTTCGCAGTTTGGACCTTAGAGCAGCTTGAATTGGACAACGATTTTGGTCGAAAAATCATCTTTTCGGACGAGACGCATTTTCATCTCGGAGGCTACGTTAACAAACAAAATTGCCGCATCTGGGGCTTAAAAAACCCGCACGTTATTGTCGAGAAGCCAATGCATTAACAGAGAGTTACAGTTTGGTGCGGATTGTGGCATCATTGGACCATTTTACTTCGAAAATGAGGCTGGGAACAACGTTTCAGTCAACGGTGAACATTACAGAGTCATGTTATCCGACTTTTCTTTTTACTGAAATTGAAGACATGGATTTGGACGACCTCTGGTTCATGCTGGATGGCGCGCCATGCCACACAGCCTATGCCACAATCGATCTTTAACGCACCAAATTCCTAAATCGTGTTATCAGCCGTCTTGGCGATGTCAATTGGCCGCCTCGGAGCTGCGATTTGACCCCTTTGGACTTTTTTTTCTGGGGAACCGCGAAGGATCGATATTATGCCAACAATCCAGAAACGATTCAAGCACTTAAGGCCAATATCATTCTAGCAATCCGTGAGCTATAGCCCGAAACCAACGTCTTGGAAAATTGTAGTGGCAGAATGCGCTACTGCGAAGCCAGCCGAGGCAGCCACTTCAACGTTGTGTTCCATCATTAATGGGAATGTTTGCTCTTACTAATGAAGCCATAATACACGGAAAAAAAATTAATTTTGTTCATTTTATTGCATTTTTAAAAAGAAACTTGTATTTGGCCCACCCTGTACAGTAATTCGGTTCTCATTAGAACAATTGGGCTAAAAAAAATTTCAAACTCTTGCTTAAATCAAATGGAAATATCTTCTGCGAAATTTAGATATCTACATTTCTTATAAATTTGTCTTTGATAGTAACTTCTGCTTGTCACCCATCTGGAGATATTAAAAAAAATTATCTGAGGTACACCCAGCTATCCAGGACTGTTTTCATTTCGGAATCGTCCAATCCGAACCGTTCCGTTGCCTACTAAATCTACTGAAAAGTTAATTCTAAATTTTCAAAATTCCTACCTCCTTATCTACCGTGCCCACTTCATCGACAACGATTCCGTTCTCATCCGTCTCGGGCTTCTCGCCTTCCTCCTTTACCTTCGTCACCGGAGTTTTCTTCAGCGGCGTCGTTCGTTTCCCGAGCGGTTCGAATAGAAACGTATCCGGATCGTGTCCGTCTTCTTTCAAAGCCTAGCGAAAAACGTAAACGGTAAGAAATTGAAATCTCAAAAAAGAATTTTTGTAGTTTTCATCAAGCGGCGGGACACAAGATGGCGGCGGTCCGTACCTTTTGCAAACGCTCGATCAGCGAATTTTTATTTCCCGTGATTTCTTGCGATCGCTTTTCCAGCTCATCTTTCAGATCGCAAACACGTAAATCCTGCAATTTACGTCCGTTGGGCGTCGACATTTTCCGCACGCTACTTCACAATGAAAAATTCACTTAAAAAACTTGCAACACGAAATTTCAAAACCTCCACAACCAACACGCAACGCACAAGTTCTTCGATTGATTTGGAACAGGAACGACATGAAAATTTTCCACGACGGTACTGCCATAGCAATGCACGAAACTAAATTTTGAGCACCACCAAAAATTGAGCGCAACCACCATTTTCAGTCGAAAACGATTCGAGCGAAGATTTTAGAAGAATTTGTACGAATTTAAGGGAAATCTTGGGGCTGAAAATTGCTACAAGGCAACGTATTAACGTAGTTAGTCAAACATATTGAAAATTTAATGCGGACAAGGCGAGCAATACAGCACTGCATTTCTCGTATGGCAGTCTGAATCTGTCGCCCAAAATGTCAACCATCGCCATCTTGTCGATACGGCAGAACCCTTCCTTTCCTTTCAACCACGTTCTCCTTGCATCAAGTGAACAAACATGAGTGTAACAATTTCGAAGAAACGGAAGGTAAATTGCATGAAAATCGGCAAAAACGAGGCTAGAAATTCTCCGCGGAATCGGCAGCTATGTATTAGACGCGAATTTGTTGGAACGCCGCGGATATTTTTTGCGGAATTGTCGCGATAAAAATTTCTAACCTCGAATTGCAAGTGACGGCAGCCAACATTCTTCATGTGAAACGGTGAAAAAATTATTAACAAGAATTTTTCGATTTCTCTTTGCAGTTCGTCGCCGACGGAATTTTCAAGGCTGAACTCAATGAATTCCTGACCCGCGAGTTAGCCGAGGATGGCTACTCGGGCGTTGAAGTTCGCGTTACGCCAGCCCGCACCGAAATCATCATCATGGCCACCAAGACACAGAGCGTTTTGGGCGAGAAGGGCCGTCGCATTCGCGAATTGACAGCGGTCGTACAGAAGCGCTTCAATTTCGAGCAAGGCAAGGTCGAGTTGTATGCCGAGAAGGTCGCAACTCGCGGTCTCTGCGCCATCGCCCAGGCCGAATCGCTCCGCTACAAATTGACCGGAGGTTTGGCCGTACGTCGCGCCTGCTACGGTGTTCTCCGTTTCATCATGGAGTCGGGAGCGAAGGGCTGCGAAGTTGTCGTGTCCGGCAAATTGCGCGGACAACGTGCCAAATCGATGAAGTTCGTCGACGGCCTGATGATCCATTCCGGCGATCCGTGCAACGACTACGTTGAGACCGCTACCCGTCACGTCCTGCTCCGGCAGGGAGTGCTCGGCATTAAAGTTAAAATCATGTTGCCGTGGGACCCGAACAACAAGATCGGACCGAAGAAGCCGCTGCCCGATAACGTGTCCGTTGTCGAGCCCAAGGAGGAGAAGATTTACGAGGTTCCGGAAACCGAGTACAAGACGCCCAGCAGCGCCAAGCCTATCGGCGAGGAAGTCGAGGTGAAATAAATTATTTTTTACGTTTCGTGGACGACAGAGAACGAGAAAATAAAATTTTTAAAAATTTAAAGGAAACTTTTTGTTTATGGGGTTGAATGTGGAATTCGGGCGAATCGCGAAAGTCTGAGTTGAAAGTTCGCGTGTCCTTCGCATCTTTTGATGTTTGCTCGACAGAAATTGTAAGAGAAGGAGGCGAGCAGAGAAAAGTCAAGTCTTCGAATGCGTTCACTGCTTTTTAGGAAGTTCGCGTTAATGTCCACGGTTCGCTGCCATAACAGCACAGGTCGTACAATAGTTTTATATATCCGCAGCTTATTGTTCCTGTGCACTTTCTTGGATTTCATTATTGGAAGTACCGAATAATACGTTTTATTTGCTAGTATTGTCCGTCGTTTGATTTCGTCTGTTTCATTAGATTAGCCCCAAGATATATGAAGTTGTCCACACTCTCCAAATTATATCCCACAATTGTTATATTTTGTCTGATTGGCGCTCTCCTTCTTTTTTTTTTTTTTTTTACAGAATGACCTGTGTTATAGGCAATTTCGGCCTTTATGTGCAATGCACAAACACAGTCATGGAGGGAAGGAATGGGATTGGTAAGGTTGGGGAAGGGGAGTGAGAACGACCGTAGCGAGTGGAGAAGCTGGTATATTGTTCAGTTGTACTGGCTGCTTACTGACAAATATTTGCAGATGTTATGGGGGACTGAATGATAGAAAGCGAACAGAAACCATCTACTGAGTATCTAGGCCTTCTTGAAGTGGACCTGTTTCACTTTTACACCGTTTCCCCATTTTATTTCGAATAATTTTTTATCACCAGTAGCAACTGAAAAATTTGCGCTTAAAAAAATCCCCTGTCTGGAGTGAGAATCGAACCCACGACCTATTGACTGAGAAGCAAGCACGCTGCCCACTACGCCACGGAAGCCTCTTGTTTGCGTCATTACTTTTGTTTTGCTTTCATTAATGCGCAACCCGACTTCTTTTGCGGCGGAGTCAAGATTGACAAATACCTCCTTAGCACTAGGGAAGGATCTTGATAGAATTTTAATATCGCCAGCGTATGCTACTAGTTGGGTGGACTTGAATAGCAGTGTCCCGTTGGTGTCGACTGGGATTTTTCGGACGACATACTCTAGTGTCAAGTTGAAAAACGTGGGAGCTAGACTATCGCCTTGCTTTAAACCACATTCTGGTCGAAAGCTGGTTGTGGAGTCGGTTTGCATTCTCACTTGCGACACAGTGTTCGTCATTACAAGTCTCGTTAGTCGACTAGTTTTGGGGGATTCCAATACCAAGCATGATTTTGTATAGTACACTCCGGTCGATACTGTTGTATGCTTCCTTAAAATTTACGCAGATTTGATACAGGGCCACAGACAATTATATCGCGCTCTTATGCTGTGTGCATAGAATGTTTAGTGTTTTATCCCTATGTCTTTACCTCATTCGCAATTCTGCAGTAGTGTTGGGTAGGACAAGAAGTTTTGTCCCATGTTTGTATGAGGGGCTCATTTGAAATTTGAGGTGGTACAATGTCCCACCTCAAATGTCCCATTCAAAAGCTCCATGTCCCATTCATACATACAATGTCCGTCCCATTCATACAATTTGCCTTTTTGAGGAGCAATGGTAGCAAATGAGCGAAAAATGACGTATATTGCGCTTTTATGTGTGCGCGTAGAGTATTTTAACCCTACTAACACCGTTTCTTATTGAGATGCGGTAGTAAAATGACGTATTATTAGGTGTGGCATTTGTGGGTTGTGTTTATAATATACATTCTTTTTTATTTTATTTATTCTTATTTAATTTTAAAAATTAAAATACAAAATCTCCTTAATTAATATCACAAAAAAATACATTCTTATTTATTTCAGTTATTCTTATTTACACTTATTCGGTTTCACTAGGGTTAAAACACTATACTAGCCATGTAAGTCAATCCAACAACAACAAGTTGTAGTCACAATAAAAATGGCAGTTCCGTACAAATTCGCCAGCTTTTGTATGTAGCGGACACGGCGGGCTTCGTAAGAATCGCATTTATTCTTAAATGCAGTGTTAAAAATAGTTCAGTTTTCCAAAATACTTTATTAATAGTGCTCAGCATGTAATTACTACACGTTGATATCAGTGCAATAGATTTTTAATCGAAAAAAGTGCTATGAAAGTTAAATCTCGGTTTCTCCCATCGAAGAGAATCTGTCATTCATGTGCAGAGTTCTCCGGTTCGTAATATTTCCGTGCTGAGAGCTTTGCTTTCAGCCATACAAATGCATGGGACAAAACCCGGTGAAGTGAGTGTGATTTGAGTGTTACAAATGTATTGGTACAGCAGCCATACAAATGCATGTTTTTAATTCAGATGCGACAAAAGCTCTGAAGTGGGACAAAAACTTTGAAGTGGGACAACAATATTTTTTGTAGTGATGGGACATTTTGACGTGATGAATGGGACATTTGTACCACTTCTTGTATGAGTAACCCAACACTATTCTGCAGTCACACCTCAGTTGAAGTGGGACAAATTGTATGTATGCGAACTCGCCCATGTGACCTGGTAAATTTGAGGTGGGATATTGTACCACCTCAAATTGCAAATAAACCCCACATAAAAACTTAGAACATAAATTATTGTCTTACCCAACACTACTAGCCACCAACGTCGTCTAATCGCCACTAGGTCTGCCTATAGATAATCGATACACACTAACACTTCTGCCCTAATAGAGTTTGACCACAGTTTCATTATCATCAATGGCGCGACAGCCCAAATCGGGCCCTGGCCTCCTAAAGTCGTCGCCTCCAATCGTCTCGATCCAAAGACCGCGTCCTCCAGCTGCTAATTTTTAAAATGGCTTGCTGTCTTCATCAACCGAGTCTTCCCATCGCTTGCGTGGTTTGCCTACTGGCCGGTTACCACTCGCTTTGCCTTTAAAAGCACGTTTGGGAATTCTTCTGTCTTCCATTCGCTCTACATGGCCAGCCCACTGCAGTTTACGTAGCTTGATGAACGTTGAAGCTTCTGGCTCGTCGTAGAGTTAATACAACTCATGGTTGTATCTTATTCGCCATTCCGTTCCTTCCTTCACAGGTCCCAAAATTCTTCGAAGGACCTTTCTTTCGAATTGGATCACAGTTTAATTATACGTAAAACAGTTCGCAAACTGGAGAGAGCTTCTCGAATCGAACTCACCAATTTGCGTGCAATTTTCACGCACACATGCGAACAATCTACGTGTAAAGATAAGCTTAGTAAATGTAGAATATGAAAAATTCATACTGCTAAAAATTTTTTGATCTATGGGCAACATACAGTATTGGACAAAACTAAAGCACCCCTTTGCGAAATATCAGTTATCCTCTGATATTATCAGGAAAACTTGATGAAAATAATTTGTTCTTAGTTTTTATTATTTATTATTTATTTACATGTGTATTTAAAAAAAACAACAATGACAATTCAGTCTTTTCAACAACAAAAAATAAAGCAAAAATATTTCTCAGTACTCAAAAGTTGCCTGGACAAAACTAAAGCACCCCTCTTCTATACTCACTTTTTTCGTAACGCTACTGCCGAACAGTTAGCAGGAAATAGTTATTGCAGCAGAAATGCATTTGTCTGATATGAATCATTAAAATTTCATCCTTACTTCAGCATTTGTGCAAAATTTCTGTCGTGAACAGTGGTGCGGATTCTGTTCTTTGTGTTAAGACATTAAGAGAAGTGAAATTAAACATAAAATTATATCGGGTTTTCCAATAGGGACTTGACAACTTTGAATTCAATTTGTGAACGCACCCTTTCACTAATCATCGAACTGTCACTGTCAATTTATTCAGTAAACTTAACATTTTTATCATGGTAAAGTACACGAAGGAACAACGTCTCAAATGGTTTGCATTTTATTTTGAAAAAAAGTTGTCAAGTCCTTATTGGAAAACCCTTTATTAGGGGAATACAACGGTTCCAATAGGGACTTGACAACTTTGAATTCAATTTGTGAACGCACCCTTTCACCAATCATCGAACTGTCACTGTCAATTTATTCAGTAAACTTAACATTTTTATCATGGTAAAGTACACGAAGGAACAGCGTCTCAAATGGTTTGCATTTTATTTTGAAAAAAAGTTGTCAAGTCCTTATTTGAAAACCCTTTATTTGATTATAAAAGTGGATTTTCTCGACATAATATTAGTAAAAGATATTCGATAAATCGGTCAATTATATCGCGACTAATCAAAAAATATGAGCTGACGGGTCGCATATCGCCTGTACATTCTGGAGGAAGGCCTCGAAAAACAATACGAAGAGATGATTCTTTGATCAAAAAAAGGATTGCAGTTAAACCTACGGTCTCTTCTAATCAAATTAATTTGAAGTTACCAGTATGTGCAAGGACAATTAATAGAAGAGCTGAAAAAGCTGGTTTGCCGGCTTACCGGCCTGCAAAAAAGCCTTTCATCTCAGAAAAGAATAGGAGGGCCAGGTTAAAGTTTGCCAAGGACCATTTAGACTGGACTATTCAAAAGTGGAGAAATGTATTATTTTCCGACGAATCGAAATTTAATTTAAAATATTCTGATGGAATAAAACATGTACGACGACCAAAAGGTCAAAGATTTAACCCTAAGTACTGCATCCTAACAACCAAACATGGAGGAGGTAATGTCCTAGTCTGGGGTTGCTTTTCTGGACAAGGTATTGGACCAATTCATCGAATTGATGGTATTATGGATCGTTTCGTATACGTTGACATTTTATAAAACATAATGCTGCCGTACGCTGAAGAGGAGATGCCACTAAAATGGAGATTTCAGCTGGACAATGATCCTAAGCATACCTCTAAGCTGTGCAAGACTTGGCTACAAACGAATAAGATAGAGGTTTTTGATTGGCCTGCGCAATCTCCTGATCTTAACCCGATTGAGAACATGTGGGAAATTGCTAAAAGGAGGATCAACAGGGAAAACTGCAGGACAAAACCGTTACTTTTCGAAGCTATTAAGAAAGCGTGGGAAAATATTCCTGAAGAGTTCATTGACAATATAATATCTTCTATGCCAAAAAGATGTGCTGCTGTTATTACAAATAAAGTACTGGCGCCGAAATACTAAAACTACCCAACATTTGGTATAAATTCTGATCGTCAGCTAAAGGGTGCTTTAGTTTTGTCCAGGCAACTTTTGAGTACTGAGAAATATTTTTGTTTTATTTTTTGTTGTTGAAAAGACTGATTTGCCATTGCTGTTTTTTTTATAATACACATGTAAATAAATAATAAAAACTGAGAACAAATTTTTATCATCAAGTTTTCCTGATAATATCAAAGGATAACTGATATTTCGCAAAGGGGTGCTTTAGTTTTGTCCAATACTGTAGCCAGTTTTTGTACTCTGTCCTCTTTCACTCACAATGCTTTAATACCAACAGTTAAGACTGCGTTTAGAAGCACAAGAAGGCAACATAAGAAATACGAAAATCAGCGAAAACTTGCGTTAAACTACAAGTTTTTGAATAGAATTCTCATTAAAACCGAGAATAAATATGACTTTCATAAATAACAATTCAACAATTCAAATTTCGGGCGAAATTTCCCACGCGATCGCTGTACATGCATTGTCCAAACCAGAGTACACTCACCGAGTAGGACCACTCGTATACTTGCCCGGGTTAACATGTTTGTCACGTGCTACCTCTTCAAATTCAGGTTTTTACCTCTTCAAATTCAGGTTTTTACTTTTGGTGAAACGTGTTCGCCGAGTCCGCGACATCTTATCTCTCATTCTCGTACATGGCGTTCTTACAGCTTTTGCTCGCGTCGTATTAAACTTGGACGGCGGGTGCGCGGGTCATGATCGGCGGGTGGTCGACGAATCTCTTTCCGCTCAATGTTTTCGATATTGTTCGCTTGCTCTTGTCTAATAAAAAAAAATCTTTGCGAGAATGAAATGGAAAGATCAGATTCACTGTAAGCTTGAGAGAGAGGAAGCACACGTATCGGAGATGAAACACGAGTGTGTTTTCGGCAATTTTCGGAGCCGGGTCGTATTTTTAGCTGAGTTGTCCTACTAGTCCAAACTCTATTAGGACAGAAGTGTTAGTGTCGAGTATCTCTAGGTCTGCATAGTTCGTTGTTGCAGATGACATCTTGCCAGAATGTCACTTAATTTTCAGGTTTATCGTAACGTTATCGGTCACCTACCTTATCCGTAGTACCGCCATATAACAATGCGAATTTTATGCAGCTTTGTGCGAAAGAAGATCTCTCGTAACCTCCAGAAAGGAGACCCAATATAACTTTCGGATCCGCCAATTATGCTGACAATGCTTCGAAAAATCATGCCCATCTTTTCCGTTCAGGACAATCGTGTTTTGGAAACATTTATTTTGAGCGGGACACGACTATTTGCTAGATTTACACTCGCCAGACTTTTGTTCCGAGCAGTCCGCTAACGTAATGGGCTTTTCGGAACTCACAGCATGGTTGCCGTCGAGTCAATGCTTTTGAGGGAAGAATGAAAGGATGTGAAAAGGGGAAGGCGGTGAGATAACGTACATATTCTTGCCAATTCGGGAATGATCGATGCAAGAAAGTCCTACCAAGCAGGGTTTCCTTGCGAAGGACACACCGGGAGCGACACTTAATTTGCGTATGATGAAATTCCACTGCGCCTCACGGAGTTCTGTAAATACGGTTACGGAGAGGAGGGATAAACAAAATAAAAAACAAGGGGGATAAGGATTTTTTTTTATAAAAATTTACCACGATTACTACAATTTGTTCGCCTACGAAGATCTTCAGTTTTTTTTTTATTATTTTTAATATATTAAGTCACTTTTTGATTCCGATTGGTTATGTGTAAGCAAACACACAAACACATCAGGATAATCAAGGTGACTTAAGATGTTAAAAACTCTCCATTGAAGACCTCTATCTTCCCCTCCTTCCAGTGCATCAAGAAGTTATTTATTACAACCAGAGACAGGGCTGATGATAATATGCAGCCTTGTCTAACACCCGTTGCCACATAGTTGTCTTTAGCAACGCAGATTGTTTAGGACGCCAATCATTAACGCTCCCGAAGGCAGCAGTCTATTCCAGATGCAAGCTTGGCATTCATACTGCTGGATGCAAGACCTATCTAAATCTCTGCCAGTCTATCGGTCATGGCACCGGGTTCGAAAACGCAATTCCACGTCGAGCTCCAAGGAACCTTGGCTATTGTTTAAAATGATCAGGAATGTAAAACATTGAAGTTGGGAAAATTAGACCTTTGTCCCGATTTTTATGCTAAATACCCACTTGGCAGGCCCCTGTCTTCGATAAAAATCGAATCTTATGGAATTCAGTCGATTGCAACGTAACCCAAACTCTCCTGACGAAGATACGAGCATGTTAAATTTAAGAAAAAAACATACTTAGCGATAAACATAAGACCATGAAAATTGCGTTGCTTACGATTTGTTACGGTAGACCTGCGTGTTTAATTGTACTATACCATATTCTTTAGTGAACTTAGCGAAGAGTCTGTATTTGTATTCTATGGATTAGCAGCAGCGCGTAATGGTCACCACCACAATTTGTGTTGAACTATGGCAGAGTCTTCTACCATGAGATTTTATAACAAATACAAAGATCGAGCATACCTAAATTCTCTCTTCTATGCATAAATACTTAATTTGCATAAACTTCGTTGTTTCTTGTTCGACCGACTATTTTTAGAACTGCGAAACGACTCGGCAATCAAAATCGATTGCGCGAAATTATGACACAAACGGTCGAAATAAATATTAACTGAAAATCTGAAATGAACTCAAAACTTTTACATAAATGAAATTCAGTTCAGTTAAAGCGTTACACAATAAATAGAAAATTTCAAGTGTAATAAGATTTTAAATTGAATTTTTATTGGAAAACAAGCGATAAAAACGATAAAACTCTCTCTATTTCTAGAATATATTAAAATTCACAAATTGTCTAATTCGAATTACCTTCTACCCCGACCCTACACTAAACGCTGATAATTTGCGGTTGAATTTTCAATCGATCTAAAACGTACTGTGGCATGCAAAATGTCGGATTGATTTTCACCAAGTCGTCCTGCCCGAGCAGCGAAAGAGCACCAAGTCCAAAGAGTGTGTGAAAAATATCCGGTAAATTGCCGGTGCGATCGCTGAATCCTCCGGTTTCGGAATCCTAAAAATTTATTGAAGCCAATCGTACGAGCAATTTCGAAACTAAGAAGCTACCGCTTACCTGGCACGAAAGTATGAACGCTTTCAAATTTTCCGAACTGATCCAATGCAATCGGCCCATTATCGTCAATGATGCAAGCACCCACCACGAGTAGCAGACGTCGGGTAACTTTTCGGGGCGTCCGTTTAGACCGCCACTCGGCAATTGCCGTTCGCACAGCCACCATGCCAATTTCTCGCAATCGAGCCGATGCAATTGATTCGTCACGGACAAAAAACCTACGCAACAGTAAATGAGTCCCGCGTGCGATTCGGCGTTCGGTTTCGAGCCGAAACCGCCATCAGCGTTACAACAGGACATTACAAAGTCGACAGCTTTCGGAACGTTGATTGCGTCCAATTTATTCTGGAAATAAGCAGTTTCAGTACGATTTCGCCTGGGCAGAAATTTCTTTCGGAATGGGGGTTCTTACAATGAGCGTTAGAATGGCAACGGCACAGAACGAAAAGCGCGTATCAACTTCGCCCCATTTGTCGCCAAAGAAGCTTCCGTCGGGTTGCTGTAACGCCGATACGTACCGGGCCACGGCATCGATATCGATCTGGTCCAGACTGTCGTAGATGCAAAGTATTTGAACGGCGCTCATGGTGTACAAAATGTGCGGGTCGTGACCTTCGCAGGCTGCGACTCCGCCACTGCTCGGGCACTGACAGTTCCGTATGAATTCGATGATCGACTTGCGATCGAATTTCTCGAGCTGCTGCATTAGGTCGAGCGCCGTCACGCCCCAATAAATGCCCGACATTCGCAAGAATTCCGTCATGCAGTACTCGAAGTCGTTCTTATCGTTGCCGTGGTTCGCGATGTAATTGACGTGTTTCTCGAACATCAGATCCTTTGCTCCTTCCGCGCTCAAGTCCACGTCGTTCACGATGAAAGCCTGCAAAAGAAAACGTGTTCCGAATAGAGAGTGCTTAGCTCCGTTTTTCATTTTCATACCATTTTCCTGGTTTGTTTGTTGTCGTCTGTAATTAGCCAAACGACTTTGAACGAGAAGAAAAACTCTGCTTTCAATTTGACAATGACATTTCAATTGGTGATTTGACATTTCTCTTTCGAGTTTCGTGAAAATTTCCCTTTTGTAGAGTGACGAAATTTGGATGACGAAATTGAGGTTTTGATTCGGGAAATCCCCTAAAAATTCAATTGAAAATTAAGAATGCTAACTAATAAATACGAAAATTATCTCATTTTTAATTACTTACTTTTTAAGCGTTTCCACTAGTACTTTTAAAGTACACTCTAGCATGGGGCAAGTGCAAATAACAATGCATCGTTTCTGGTGTAAGAAGTAGTGCTTGTTCGGAGTAGAGTAGAGCTACTCGGTCCAGGAGTCTGGCAGATTTGTGTCTTGGATGGATGGATCGAGCTTTTTTGCAGTAGATCGAGCTTTTTTGCAGTAGATCGAGCTTTTTTGCAGTAGATCGAGCGCGTATCAGAGTTGAAACCGTTAAGTTTGAATTTTTTGGTGTATATACATATACGGTTAGATATTTATCAAAATGCAATTGGAATTCGATTATGTGCCCTGAAAAATTAATATCATTGTGCCATTCCATTAGAAACAGCCAAAAATTCAATTTTATTTTGCAATTTTCTGCACCCACACATCTTTACCAAACAGGTTTTTAGTCTAGTTTATGATTCTGTTTGTTGACACATGGCGGAAAAACATCCCAACAGGGATTTTTGCAATCCATTCCCTTTTATTGAAAATCATTCAAATCGAGAAATCATTCAAATCGACCTAAGGAATTAGCAATGCATTCTAAAGTAATGTGAAGGCATTGCATAAAGTAGCAATTTATTTAGGGAATTTGATATGCATTGCAAGGTAATGTGTGGAGATTGCATAAATAAATGATCATCGTCAAAACGTGCCGCGCACAAAACGAAAGATTATTAATAGAAAACATTAATGTCATATTCCGTTTGCTTTCTAATATTCCCGTAAAATTTTACAAGTTGTTCGTTGCAAGAAAAAAATCTTAAGTTACACCGTACTTTTCCAGCAACAAAATTAGTTAAATTATAGCAACAGAATTTAAAATACTGAATTCATATTAAAAGCAGGATCCCATTTCATCACATTTTTCAATATTAATTCAAAATGAATCGCTCCCTCAATGTTAGAATACCTTCTCAAAGATTAATTTGCTTTCTATTCTTTTGCAACCATTCCATCGTAGATTCTATTGCGACCATTATATTGTCGATTTTTTTTCCAATCATTACATTATTCATTCGTTTCCCTAGATTCCAATGTCGATTCTTTGTAATGCAGAAAGTAGAAAAAAACGAATGCTTGCCTATGACATTGCAATGTTAAAATAATCTATGTTTTACGACAGGAAGTAGCTGTAATAGCTTCATGGTAAGAATCATCGGCGCGGTAATGATTCCACTTCCAACTGGGATATGTCAGAATGACTACACAGTCTACACCTATTTTCACCAACACTTTGATCTTTCGAACGTTCGATTTTTAGTACCAAATTTTTTAGCACGTTCGATTTTTGTACTAAAATAGCTATCTGCCAGACTCCTGGACCGAGTAGCTCAGTTATACAGTGACTCTAGTTCGGAGCAGTGAAAAACGATTTTCTTTCTTGCCCAACAACCGTTGCAATATTTGACAACTGAAATTAACCATAAACGTTCAAAAATGGAGACCTAGATCGAGATCGTCTATTTATTATTTACTATTAGGGATAAGAATTTAATTTTTACTGTTTCACTTTTGACAACTATTTTTCAACTAAAATTACGTTCCTTTTTAGGTTATAGGTTTGAATTGATCTCCTTAACGTTTTTGTTTCTTTTAGCAAAGCCAGTACCGTGGTTTTGTTTTTGATTTCATGAATCAATGCGAATCCCTTATAACACGGATTTTCAACAGAAAACCAAAATGATAATTAGGTATTTTGTATATATGCTCGAACCCTAACAAAAATGCTTATTAGGAAAAAATCGGCTAAAGCAAATACATAGATGGAACCAGGAAGAAACGGAATTGTGCCAAAATCTTCACTTCAAATATCCTTCAACATTTAAATTTTTAAGAGGTACATTAAAACTTAACCTTCCTTTTCTGGGTTTAATTTGTCGGTGGTTTCCTTTTAAAAACTGTAGCCCTAGTTTTAATGATACATTTATTTCAAATATTAAAAAATTGATTTATTCATGGGATGACTCTTCGAAAGAAGCAGTACTTTTGCTCGATGAAATATCAATTCGAAAAGTGTTAACATATGATTCTATTAAAGACAGGAGACACTGGGAATAACATCAAAGCCAAATACGTATGTATTTTCATAGTTAGAGGTATTTTTTGCAAATTGGAAATTTTTAGTGTGCAATTTCGCAACTGCAACACCAATTTCTGGAGAAATTTTGATTTAAAAAAATTGAGGATTGCATTAAGATTTGTACGGAAATGGGTTTGAATATACAAAATTTTACATAACAAGTGATCAGGGTTCGAATAATCGTAACTGGCATCGAAGGCTGGGTATACCAGAGGAGAAAACTTTCCAATTCACAAAAATCATTACAAATACGGATTGAAAAAAAGTCGGTTTATTAAGAATTTTTTAATCGAATCGATAACAAAACACTTGCATTAATATCTGACCAAAATACTAATTGCAAAGACGACGATGAAAGTTATTTGTTTCAAGATACCAATTTTGCAGAAACTGATGTCAATCAAATAAATTGTGACTCCTCAAGACAATCCGAACATATCAGGTTATAGATTAGAAGAAAATCCGTATATATCGCAAAATTATTTACAGTAATGGTACTGAAGAAATTTTAATTCACGACGCATCGTTAAGGTATCTTGTAGGCTATATTGCCTTTAAAATGATTCCGAAGAATGATTGTTTTCAATGTTCACTAGACATGTGCCGATCTGAAGTTGTAATTAGTTTGGAATGTGCATCTGAGTCTTTTTCAAAAATATGCCTTCGAAAAAGTTTTAGAAGAAAATCCATCACTCAATTGCTAAAAACAAAATACAACAGAATCCTGTATCTCAAATGTACAAAATACCCCTAACTTATCATTTTAGTTTTCTGTTGAAAATCCATGTTCTAAACATCATTTAGAGGCTCTAAATTATTTTATATTAATCCTTTTAAAGAAATGTTGTAAATGGGAGTTCGACAAAGCCTAAATCAATATGTATGCTAACCGTCATATGGGCATGGATGAAAAAGTTCGCAGTTCGAAGGGTATTAAATAATTTTATGCACAATCTCATGATTCTAACTTATGATACGAAATAAACCTCCGAGGTCCATTACGCATACAGAATTATTGATGGGGGCCTCAAGATCTGAACAGCACTTCCTGCCGGCTGCTCCATCCTAGAAAGTGCTGTCGAAAATACGGGTGCGTGCTCTAATGCGTCGAGTAACTATCGCCCCAAGGCGATA
Source organism: Chorisops tibialis (assembly GCA_963669355.1). NCBI lineage: Eukaryota > Metazoa > Arthropoda > Insecta > Diptera > Stratiomyidae > Chorisops > Chorisops tibialis. The sequence goes on along the minus strand of OY770262.1, from coordinate 9,555,970 downwards.
CGACGCGAAGGACGAAGTATATGGAGTTGTTGACCATGGCGAGCACCGAGGTATCACGGTGGACCTTAGCACCTCATTTTCTCCTTATATTTGATATTTGATATTTTATTTGATATTTTATTTATTCAGTGTATACAACAAGATAATACATCTTTTGTAAGTATAATAAATATGGTTAATACTCAAATCTAATAAAAATTATATTAAGATTAAATCAAAAATAAATACTATAACTAAGTCTAAGAGAAACTTAAAGAAAAATAAATGTATATAAGATATAAATAATGAAGTAGAAAAAAGAAACAGAAAAGTTTTTTTTCGTCGACACCAAAACTTTTTTTTATTCTCGTTTTTCGTTTTTTTTTTTTTAATAACTCATTGATTAAGTTCAGAATTCACACTTTTGAGTCCGGGCTACTCCCGACTTTTGACTCCACTTTCTTTTCTTTTTTTTGTTCAAATGTCGTAAATCAAATCGTCTCACAAATTTTTTCCGACACTCCGAAAACTTTTCTCCACCCATTCAGCATAAAGCCAAAAAACCAAAAAGCCCCATTGTTCCTACTCGCCGCGTTTTTAAGTCCTCTCCACGAGTTTTTATACTCTAGATTCTGTTCTCTTGTCCGCCCTAATCTGGAATATGTATGTCCCATTTGGGACCCTTTTTTCCAGTTATACAGCAACAGAATAGAGTCAATCCAGAAGCAATTCCTTCTTTTTGCTCTCAGGGACTTGTATGATCCTAGAGACTATGAAAACCTTCCACCCTACACAGTTAGGCTGCAATTATTAAATCTTTTACCGCTTGGTTCTAGAAAAACTATGCTCACATCCTGTTTTACCTTAGATGTTTTGAATGGCGATATTAAGGTTGACCATATCTCAAATAAATTCAGACTCAATGACAATGTCAGGCTGACGAGACATTCAAAACCACTTAAGGAATATGCACATCGTACTGATTACGGACAAAATGAACCTATTAACAGATGCTGTAGAGTATTTAACAAATTCAGCGCCCACTATACACCTCCAATAAATAAGCTGACATATAAACTGAGACTACGCTCCGTTTTATAAGGTCCCCACATCCCGCTTAACCCTTCCACCAGTGTCTATCATATATCATATATGTATATAAAATTATGTTTAATTAATTAAGGTAAATTTAAATATATTAGAATATATTAAAATAAATTAAATTAAGCAATCTATTTGTAAACTATCTTGTTATGATTAATAAATAAACAATAAACAATAAAATCTGAGAGTATATTGTGTTTGCCTTACAATTTGTAACGCGAAGAAATAATGCTCGCACAGAGCCGCCAAAGGTACAGAAATATTTGTTGTCTCTCAAAAATCTCGATTCCGAATTGCTGTCTGTCCGTCTGTGCGTCTGTCTACAACATAACTCTCGAACGCTTTGAGCTATCATGCTGAAATTTGTTGTGTCATTTTTAGCAAAAAATTTACTTTAAGCTCGTGAACAGGCCACATCCGCCCACTCCTTCTACCCCCTCTCATACAAATTACATGAAATTTCGAAATTTAAAGAAATTGATTTTTCTTCGAAACTATTTAAACTGTTGACTTTAAATTTGGGTTAAAGTATAATGATGTATATATCATTTTCGTCACAAAATATTGAGCCGATCTCTTCACTCCTTCTACCTCCTCCCATACAAATGCATAATTTGAAAATTGCTTTCTATCGGTTTTCATTGAAACTAGCAAAGTTATAAAAACGAATTTTTGCTAGAATTAATTTTATTAATTTGCATAATTTGAAAATTGTTTTCTATCGGTTTTCATTGAAACTAGCAAAGTTATAAAAACGAATTTTTGCCAGAATTAATTTTATTATAATTGTAATCAGTATTGAAAAAATTATCAACTTCACCTCACTCCTTCTACCCCCTCCCATACAAATTTCACGAAATTTTAAAATTTAAATTAAATTATTTTTCTTCAAAACTGTTAAAGCTATTAGCTTGATAATTTGTATAAAGTATAAAAATAGAAACATCAATAACGCGAAAAAAATTGTTTTGATCCGTACACTCCTTCTACCCCCTCCAATACAAATGCATAATTTTTGTTAAATGCATTATATCGATTTCCATTAAAACTAGAAAAAGTATAAACTTAAAATTTTGCCAGAATTTGTTTTTTAATAATTGCAATAAATGCTAAAAAAAATGATCAGCTCAGCTTCACTAATTCTAACCCCTTCCATATAAATATCTGTATTATAAATTCAAGGAAAGCATTTCTTCTTCGAATATATGAGAACTATCGACTTTGAAAACAAAGCCTGCCGATAATGATGTTGATAAGCAGTTTTCTAAGCCCCTCCACTTCCTCTGCCACCTCCCACACAAATGCCCCAATTTCAGGGAAACTATGTGCAATTGAAAATAATGAAAGCTACAAACCTTAAATTCAGCATGAAATATTTTGCATACGACATTAGGTGTCATATCCAAAAATTACAAACCATCCTCCTCTGCTTCTACCACCTCCCATACAAAAGTCCCTATTAATTATTCGAAAGAATTAGAGGTGACATATTTTCCGGTACATTGAACTCTTTCTCATTTCATCTAGAGTATCATATGATTGGGCTTTACGCCCAATCATAATTCTGTTATGTTTTTTTTCTGGTTTCGTTCGCGAAATTATCGTACTCAGCACAAATATTTATTTAATTTTTTTTCCGCTTGACATCTCAGATGTTGTACACGTTGTGTGGTGATTATTTTAAAATAATTGATAGCAAAATATTTAAATATTAAAATAAAAAAAAAATAATAATAATGCAAAGAAAAAACCAACATCCAAGTACGAATCAATTCGTGGTAAGAACTTAAGACGAAGATGAAGTGCATGGGAGAAAAATATTTGTACAAAAATGTCTTTCTTTTTGTATTCAATTAAATAAAATTTACAACTAAAAAAAAAATACACGTGCATTTCGTATCACTTATCCTAAAATCCAAAATGTCCAAAAGACAATTTCATACATTTTCGGTAGGTTATTAACAAACGCAATTTAAAAGAGAGTTCGATTGCGTTTACCAGACTACATTTGTCTAACTTCCATTTATCAGATTGTTATAAGCCATACATTTGCCAGACTTTTATAAACCAGACTGACGTTTGCCAGACCCTCAACTAAAAATTTGTGATGTAGTTTTATTTCCTACCTTTATTATGCGTATTCGGTGGGACAGTCACGGTTCGAACCTATAGAGAATTAATAATAATTAAATTACCTTTTCTACATAAATACTCATAAGAAGATCACAGAAAACGAAAGGTATGCCAAAGGTATACCACTGAGTAATAAATCAAATCAGATTAAGCTATTATGAATTTCTTTCCGTTAAAATCAAGAAATGAAATCTAGCATTTTGAAGCACAAATATCGCATTTAAATGAAGATGACGTTTATTTGTAATAAAATTTTTTATCATTGCAGCAGTACTTGTTACTGCTAAAATTTTACTTTTGACGGACTCTAAATAAAAAAAGGATTTAAAACTGCTAAAAAATAAATCTAAAAAAAATGCAAGGGAATAATACCGGAAATGAAATGTCGATGATTTTACTATTTTTTATTTGCTTATTCATACTTACCGTCATCGAAATGGAAGTCATCTTCACGGGTATCGTAACATTCTCATCATTTATTAGGTCTGGGAAAAAAGTTCGTGGCGTTTTTTTGGTAAAATTCAAGTCGCTTTCTTATAGTGTGAAAATGAAGTTATTTAAACCAAATATTTTCCATTATTATTGACAGTGTTTTGCCATTTTTCGGGTAGAGTCATGATGCCATCGGGAAAGAGCTTCTGTGGTTTCTGGTTAAAAAACTGAATCAAGTGATTTTCTCAGGCTTCTTTTGAAACCTGCTTAATTCCATTGAGAGAGTTCTGCAGAGATCGGAACAAGTGATAGTCAGAAGGTGCTATGTCTGGACTATACGGTGGATGTATCAAAACTTCCCAACCAAGCTCTCGCAATTTTTGACGGATCATCAAAGAAGTGTGTGGTCGGGCGTTGTCATGATGGAAGACAACACCTTTCCTATTAATCAATTCGGACCGTTTTCTTTCAATTACCAAGCGTAATCTCTCTAGTTGTCCACAGTAGAGTTGAGAATCAGTCGTCTGATCAACTGGAAGTAGCTGGACGATTCCCTTCCAGTCCCAGGATCACCTTTTTCAGAAATCCTGGCTTCGCGAACGCTTGTGACGGCTCATTGTCCACGATCTTTGACGCTTCCGATTGTCGTGCATGACTCATTTTTCATGACCGGTTATGACACGTTTCAGAAATGGCTTGATTTCATTGCGTTTCAGCAGCGGTCTATAATGTTTTTCGCTCAACTCATGAGTAACCCATACATCGAGCTTTTTGTGTAGCCAGCTTTGTGTAAATAGTTCAAAACAGTGGTATACCTAGCTCCATACCAATATCGATACTGATGATATGCTTATCTTGCTGGAGTTTTTCAAGAATTTCAACAGCTTTTTCAGTGACTCATCTCAACAAAATTACCAGAACGAAAGCGAATGCACCTTTTCTGCGCAACAGATTTTAAAAAAGTACCTTCACCGTACACAGCACAAGCCTGCGCAGCGTTCTTCCCTTCTTGTCGTAATAATATTACAAAATATAGCGTAATTTTTCAATACTTTTCTCCATTTCCAAACGTACACAACTTTCCAACCACTGCACTAATTTCGATGTTTATACCCTTGAAGTAATGCTCGAAGTATTACCTTTCCAACGAGTGTTTAGTGGTGCCGATGCAATCTGTGTTTTCTGAGTTATTTTCAATTGACGTCATCTATCGGGAAAAATGTCACGAACTTTTTTCCCAGACCCAATATATTGGTGAGCAGCTCTGAGGCACACCCGGCAAATTCGCTTGGCCCTCAGCTCAAACGGTAGTGTATTCTCCTGCATGAAACTCATTATTTTTTATCATTATTATTCTTATTATTATTTAATTACTAGTTTTATTTTTTATTTTCTTCTTGTTGTGTGAAATATTTTTTCTTTTCTTTTTTTACAAATATGCTGCGTAGATCACAGCTTACTCATATTATATATATAATGAGTATCAGGCCACAGTGATTTATAGCAACCAACTTCATAGGTGCTACAGTGGAGCTATAAACTAAACTCTAATGGCACAATAATGAGAAATACGAGCCAATAGTGCAGTTTTGTTTGTTAACAAATAAACAAACAATCATCATTGTTTGTTTATTCGTTTTTTACTGCATTTTTATTTTCGTTATTTTGGCTAAATAAATAGTTCGAAAACGAGTAATACATACGTTGAAATTGTGCCAAAAAATCTGAGAGCTAAATTTGATCAGAATAGTGACGACCTAGTAGCACCGAGCGACTAGTGCTGAATTGGTAGAATTGTGTAACAATATTAGGAGTACAAATAAGTTTCCGTCGTTTGACAAAAGATGGCCCCACCAGAAGGTTATGTTGAAATTTTCATATGTAAAACGTAATATCGTAAGTTTGGACATATGTATAGTAACAGCATAACCTGGAAGTATTAATGACTCTGTATCAGCATCACATAATTTTGATCGCGCGAAAATATTAAGCTTTGTGCCGAATATGCGTCATTTGTGAGAAATTTTCATTTACTTCTTTAATTTGAAGAAATCTGCAGTTGAGACGCATCGATTGCTAGCAGAAGCATATGTTGAGACTGCTTTAAGTGAGAGAAGTTGTCGTGAGTGGTTTCAAAAGTTTAAAAACGGTAAGTTTGACGTGACAGAGAATTTAGTAGAAGGCCGAAAGTGTACGAAGATACGGAATCGGAAGCGTTATTGGAGGAAGATTCGTGCCAAACGCAAGAAAAACTTGCACTTACAGTAGAAGTGACTCAACAAGCAATTTCACATCGATTAAAATCGTTGCAAATGATTCAAAAACAAAGAAATTGGATTCCATATGAACTGAAGTCGAGAGACGTTGAATGCCGATTTTGCATGTGTGCAATGCTGCTTGCCAGGCATAAAAGAAAGGGTTTTTTTCATCGTATAGTCACTGGTGATGAAAAATGGATCAACTACGATAGAAAAAGAAAAGAAAATCATGCGGTCCACCTGGCTATGCTTCAACATCGACAGCCAAATCGAATATTCATGGAAGAAAACTCATGCTGTATATTTTGGTGGGATCAGCTTGGTGTCGTGTATTATGAGTAAATCAAACCGGGCGAACTATTACTGGAGCTCTCTTCCGAACATAATTAATGAGATTGAGTCGAGCACTCAAGAAAAAACGCGCCTATTACTACTCCAGACACGACAAAATTATTCTCCTAAATGATAATGGCTGTTCGTATGTTGCGGCGCCGGTCAAAACCTATTTGGAAACACTTAATTGGGAAGTCCTACCCCACCCGCCTTATTCACCAGATATTGCCCCTTCCGATTATCACTTGTTCCGGTCGATGGCATATGGCCTGTCTAAGCAGCGCTTTATATCATATGAAGATACCAAAAATTGAGTCGATTCGTAGATAGTCACAAAAGATGAAGAGTTCTTCCGGCGTGGTATCCAGAAAAATGGGAAAAAAGTAGTGGACAATACTTTGAATAAAAGGCTATGTACCGTTCTTTCACAATACATTCCTAATTATTTGATAGCAAACGGAGAAAATTTATTTGTACTCCTAAAAACTTACTTTATAATTCTTGTTTAACGTTTATCATAGTTTATCCACTTTATACGCTATGTACTGTCATCTGCAATGTTCCGTTTCGAAGTTCGGGTATTCTCGTATTCCACGCAACTGTTAAATGATAGATTTCGCGCAAATGCAACAGGCATCCAGTAGGAGTGAAGCGCCGGCTGATATTGCGCTGTAAGTTAATTTGGGTGCGCGAAGTCTTTTATAATGGGCATTCGATTTCTGCAGACTTTCATCTCGGAAAATGTTCGGTGTGGCGTACGCGACATCGATATTCAGGGTCAAATCGAAAAATATAAGAGGTATCGTTTCGAATAGAGCCATCGGAATTTAATTGCAACTCGTTCAATTTTTCCAGGGAACACAATGGGCAAACACCGACCATAGTTGTTGATCTTCTCGCCATGAACCGATTCTTCTCCAGCAATAAGCACGAAATGCTACTCGGCGGACGTTACAACATTTACAACAATCGCGTGAACGAATTTTTCCAGAAACTCAAATCGCTCGGAGTAAATCTGGTTTTTTTCACGGACGGGCCGCCCCAAGAAGAGAAACTCCAAATTTGCTTGGATCGAAGCAACAACAGTTATGCATATGCAATGGAGGTTCTGAAAATAATTTACCAGCAAAAAATGTTGAGTAAAGCTAGCAAGCGGTGTAAGGTTCAAAGCCTGACACCAGTTTTCTTCAATTTAATAAAATTGGCGCGTAACTATGGTGTTGTGTACAGTTCCACGCTCAACGAATGCGATCTGGAACTGGCCGCATATGCAACGCAGAATAACGCATTTGCAATAATTTCCAACGACACTGAATTCCTGATTTACGAAGGCGAATGGCGTTATTGGAGTTCAAACCATTTCGATGTCGTTAACTTACGGACGAGAGAGTTCAATAAGAAAGCCCTGCTGAGCACGCTCGGGCTCAGAAGCAACCAAATGGCAATCTTTGCCACAATGTGTGGGAACGACATTCTTCAGTACGACAAGGTTAAGGTAATCCTGAATTTGCATTTAGCGGAAACCCCTGCTTATGATTTCCTCCTCAAATCTTCATTTGCTTCTAATGGCGAAAGTTGAAGCCCTTTATTTCCCACAGGATTTCCATAGAGAAATAAAACCCAGAAACGAAAAAAGTCATTTCCGTGCCGTCGCTTCAGAAGTTAAACGACTGAGATGTTCAAGTCGGGCCATTTCCCAAGACAGAATAAAAGCAATGTCAATACAGCTATTTCCGCGATCGGAACAGGCATCGGGGATGGAACTAATCGTATCCAGTTTAAACTCATATGATTATGTAATTATGATGAAACCAATGCGTACCAGTAGAATATAAATATACTTTTTTTTACACTTCATTAAAGACCAAATTAAGGACTAAACACGAAAACGTAATTTTAGAACGAATGGTTAACGACACAAACCAATTTAACTATTTCAACTATTTCATTCTGGAAAACATGAGCTACATTTATACGTTGCTATATTTCGATCTTTCACGAAATGATCTTAAACCGTATCACGAAATAGTTTTACCTTTACTACGGCGCGCTATAGGAATTTTACTCAAGCATGAGCACAATACGAACGTAACGCGAACATTTTATTTCAAACTAAGTCATAATACGCCATACGAACCAGTTGTAGTACATCCCGAATATCCAACTTGTAAGTATCTACTAATATTTTCCATACTATTTGACCGTTTTGTTTGCCTTTGTTTTGTTTTGATTCAGGCGATGTACCTTCAATTCATCAATTGCTTTACGAACCGCACGGATCAAATAAAGATTTGGACGAAATCCGGCTTCGATTGGTATGCTGGGAAATTTCTAAAAGTTTAAAACCTTATATGATACTAAATTTATCAAGTGAAGATGTCGTACATGTCGTAACAGTATTTTATCTAGTTGAGGTTTAATCAAAACTATTCATTTGTAATGTCTCGATTAGATTACTATTACTTTTTTTACCACAACAGTTAAAACAAATCACCATGAATGAAGCAGATTGCCTATTACTGGCCAATTATTGTCCCGAGGAGTTCAAAGATGCTCTACAGTTGTCCAATCTCGACCAAATTAACGAGCGTGATGCGAGAATTGCATTTTTATTTACAATTATGGAGGTGCATATAAAGGAATGCTTTTCTGCAGTTGGACGCAGCGATTTGTGTAGTCTTGCGACATTTGATGGCTTATATTTTCATAGATTGCGTAATATTTGGAATGAAGCTAGCGCTCATAACAAGACAATTATTTTAAATGACTACAAACATCTGCGTATTTATCATATTTAATCAGATTTTAATTTAATTTATGTTTATAGTAATAAAGTTCCTAAAATAATTATTTTACATTTGGAATATATTTTTTTTTTGTAAGACAACTATGTATGACTACCTTTTTATAATTGATGTGCTTTTTTCAACTGTTGGTTATATGTTATCTTAGAGGCGACTCTATGAGTAATTTAGTTTCTAGTTGGGCACCAAACTTTGTAGGTAAATAAAAAAACTAAACAATAAGCATTCTCGAAATGTGGAAAGAAGAGAATTTTACAACCAACATAAATACACTGATCAACCACCTTTTCAAGCTCGCCCTAAAAACTCCATCTCATCGCCCCTCCAAACGCCACACACACCTTTGCATATCCGTTCTCATGATCATCATCTGTACTTTACGAGCTACTGCGCAGTCAAAGTTACTTTTTGTATCGCGCTTAGCATCTGACACCACGGAGAAGGAAATGCTGACAACGTTCTCAGTATCTTGCGCTGTGCAAATGTTGATGTATCACCGAACTTAGTATCCTGCAGAAAGATTACTCCTACATCCCGCGATTTTGGCGCGAGAGTTTCTTCATTTAAGGTTGCTTTGTTCATGTTGTGTAATCGAAACTATGGCCGCAATCTGCTATCGCCCGTGAATTTCTGCCCTGAAATCGTCTTTCGCGCTTACCATCTCAAAATCCATCGTAAAAAAACGGGCAAGCTCTGTCTCGATATCTTACAGCAACGTAAGCGGGATACGTACGAAGACTCAGGATGTATATCTCGTCACTGCTGTTTGTTCCTTTGACTTCATGTACATTTGCGAGACATGGTTGTCCTGTCAGTTCAAAGATTCTGAGCTTTTCGATTCCGACTTTGAAGTTTTTCGTCGTGACCGCCACCCCAACTTACTTGATCCACCGATTGGGGGTGAAGTTCTCTGCACCGTTCGTCGCCGGTTTGCTTCTACGATCATGGATGTTCCAGGAACCGAGAATATAGAGTTCTTGTGTGTAGCTGTAACACTCGGAAACCGCGAGCTGTACGTCGTGACTGTATACATCAGATCGCCTTCACCTTCTTCAGTTTACGATGCGGTTTATAATGCGTTTGAAACCTTGCTTGGCCTTATGCATCCATCAGACGATATTTTAATTCTGGGCGACTTTAATTTACCACAAATACAGTGGCTACGCTCTGATGATAATGAGGTTTGTATGTCGCCTTCGTATTCCTCCTGTGCCCGACATGAAATACAATTTGTGAATAACAAGCTTGCTACTGGACTTTTCCAAGTGTGTCCGATTTCGAACGATCATAGTAGATTTTTGGATCTGATTTTCTCATCTGATGCCAGCCTTACGATGGTTGATAGATGTCACAGGCCTTTGCCAATTCATCCTGCGCTTCACACAACATTCAACTCTCGGACAGAATTTAAGAACTCGAATTGTATTTCAAATAATTATTTTAATTTCGCCAAAGCTGATTTTGAATCTTTAAATCTTGACATATCCAATTGCGATTGGTCGCCTGTGGCTGCTTTCCGCGTTGTGTCTCTGTAGTTTGATCGAAACTTACCAGGAGGTCCATGCCAGAGTTGTTTTTGGTCTTAAAGTTTTTTAAGGTATAATTGACTCTGACAAATTGCCGCCTATGATTAAATTCAACGTTTCATGTCGTCCTTTGCGAAATTATGAATTTTGCAGAATTTGATTTTGTTTTTTTTTATTCTCACTTGGGATTCAGTGTTCGTCATTGTGAGTCGGACTAGTTCTGGGGGAATTCCAAAGTCAACCATGATTTGGTATAGTACGCTCCTGTCGATACTGTCGTATGCTTGTTCAAAATCTACGAAGATTTGATGCACGTCAGTGTTATATTCCCAGCATTTCTCAAGGACCTGTTTCACCAAGAATATCTGGTCTGTTGCACATCGTCCGGTTCTGAATCCACCTTGGTATTCGCCAATTATTTCATTAGTATAGGGCTTAAGATGACGTTCAATTATTTTTGTCAGTATTTTATAGGACGTACACAACAATGATATACTTCTGTAATTCCAAAACAAAAATCAAGTGGGATTACATAATTTCCCGCCGAGGAAAAATGTTTTTTTTTATTACCTACGTAGTCAAATGTTCGCTCGTCGCTTTCAAAATGCAAAGAAGCGGGACTGAAAATAAATGTGCGTAAGACCAAGTACATGCACATTGGTTCGAACGCAAGCACACCGATTAGGATGTGGAACAGGTGCAAGATTTTTGCTATCTCGGAAGCATTGTCAGCATGGACGTGGAAAGTGACCGTTCGACTTACCAAGAAACTACAGACTTTCGTAAACCAATGCCTCCGGCGCATTTTAGGAATATTCTGGCCAGAAGTAATCTCCAACGACGAACTTTGGAGTACAACTCGCCAGACTAAAATAGGTATTGAGATTCAACGGCGGAAGTGGCAGTGGATCCGGTCATACTTTGAGGAAACCAGAGCGAAACATCGCAAAACAGGCTCTGGATTATAATCCTCAAGGAAGACGTCGGGTTGGTCGATCATGTAACACATGGAAGCGAGCAGTTGAGCTGGAGGCCAGAGGAATAAACAAGTCCTGGCTATAGCTTAAGGCCGATGCTCGGGATCGCGCCTTGTGGAAGAGAGTTGTTTCTGTCCTATGCCCCTACAGGGGATCTTAACAGGAATTTGATTGACAAAAGTGATGACGCAAACAATGACAAAACATAACAATTGCAGAATATAATTTGGAGAGTGTGAATAACTTCATAAATCTTGTGTCTAATCTAGAAAAGGACGGTAATGAAACAGACGAAATCAAACGACGGATAATACTAGCAAATAAAACGTATTATTCAGTACTTCCAATAATGAAATTCAAGGAAGTGCACAGGAACAATAAACTGCAGATATATAAAACATTGTCTGAACTGTGCTGTTATGGCAGCGAGACGTGAACATTAACGCGAACTTCCAAAAATGCAGTTAACTCATTCGAAAGAAAGGTCCTCCGAAGAATTTTGGGACCTGTGAGGGAAGGAACGGAATGGCGAATAAGATACAACCATGAGTTGTATCAATTCTACGACGAGCCAGTTCTTCATATAGAGCGAATGAAAGACAGAAGAATCCCCAAACGTGCTCTTAAAGGCAAAGCGAGTGGTAACCGTCCAGTAGGCAAACCACGCAAGCGATGGGAAGACTCGATTGATGAAGACAGCATAGCCATTTTAAAAATTAGCAGCTGGCGGTCTTTGGATCGAGACGATTGGAGCCGACGACTTCAGGAGACCAGGGCCCGAAATTCTTTTCTTTCCATATTTCGAAAATGCTTATTGTTTAGTTTTTTATTCACCTACAAAGTTTGGTGCGCAACTAGAAACTAAATTACTCATAGAGACGCCTCTAAAGTAACCTATAACCAACAGTTAAAAAACAGCACATCAATGATAAAAAGGTAGTCATACATAGTTGTCTTACAAAAATAAAAATATATTCCAAATTTAAAATAATTATTTTAGGAACTTTATTACTATAAACATAAATTAAATTAAAATCCGATTAAATACGATAAATACGCAGATGTTTGTAGTCATTTAAAATAATTGTCTTGTTATGAGCGCTAGCTTCATTCCAAATATTACGCAATCTATGAAAATATAAGCCATCAAATGTCGCAAGACTACACAAATCGCTGCGTCCAACTGCAGAAAAGCATTCCTTTATATGCACCTCCATAATGGTAAATAAAAATGCAATCCTCGCATCACGCTCGTTAATTTGCTCGAATTCGAACAACCGTAGAGTTTCTTGCAAATCGACAGGACAGTAATTGGTCAGTAATAGGCAATCTGCTTCATTCATGGTGATTTGTTTTAACTGGTATGATAAAAAAAATAATAATCTAATCGAGACATTAAAATTAAATAGTTTCGACTAAACCTCAACAAGATAGAACAATGTTACGGCATGAATGACATCCTCGCTTGACAAATTCTGTATCATATCTGGTCTTAAATTTTCAGAAATTTCCCAGCATACCAATCGAAGCCGTATTTCGTCCAAATTCTTATTTGTTCCATGCGGTTCGTAAAGCAATTGTTGAATTGAAGGCACATCGCCTGAATTTAGACAGAACAATGAAAACAAAACAGTCGAATAGTGTGGCAAATATTAGTAGATACTTACAAGTTGGATATTCGGGATGTACTACAACTGGTTCGTATGGCGTATTACGACTTAGTTTGAAATAAAATGTTCGCGTTACGTTCGTATTGTGCTCATGCTTGAGTAAAATTCCTATAGCGCGCCGTAGTAAAGGTAAAACTATTTCGTGATACGGTTTAAGATCATTTCGTGCAAAATCGAAATACAGCAACTTATAAATGTAGCTCATGTTTTCCAGAATGTAATAGTTGAAATAGTTAAATTGGTTTGTGTCGTTAACCATGCGTTCCAAAATTACGTTTTCGTGTTTGGTCCTTAATTTGGTCTTTAATGAAGTGTAAAAAAAGTATATAAAATTCTACTGGTACGCATTGGTCTCATCATAATTACATAATCATATGAATTTAAACTGGATACGATTAGTTCCATCCCGGATGCCTGTTCCGATCGCGGAAATAGCTGTATTGACATTGCTTTTATTCTGTCTTGGGAAATGGCCCGACTTGCACATCTCAGTCGTTGAACTTCTGAACCGACGGCACGGAAATGACTTTTTTCGTTTCTGGGTTTTATGGAAATCCTGTGGAAAATAAAGAGTTTCAACTTTTGCCATTAGAAGCAAATTAAGATTTGAAGAGGAAATCATAAGCAGGGGTTTCCGCTAAATGCAAATTCAGGATTACCTTAACCTTGTCGTACTGAAGAATGTCGTTCCCACACATTGTGGCAAAGATTGCCATTTGGTCGCTTTTGAGCCCGAGTGTGCTCAGCAGGGCTTTCTTATTGAACTCCCTCGTCCGTAAATTAACGAGATCAAAATCTTTCGAACTCCAGTAACGCCATTCGCCTTCGTAAATCAGGAATTCAGTGTCGTTGGAAATTATTGCGAATGCGCTATTCCGCGTTGCATATGCGGCCAGTTCCAGATCGCATTCGTTGAGCGTGGAACTGTACACAACACCGTAGTTACGCGCCAATTTTATTAAATTGAAGAAAATCGGTGTCAGGCTTTGAACTTTGCATCGTTCGCTAGCTGTGCTCAATTTTTTTTGCTGGTAACTTATATTCAGCCCCTCCATTGCATATGCATAACTGTTGTTGCTTCGATCCAAGCAAGTTTGGAGTTTCTCTTCTTGGGGCGGCCCGTCCGTGAAAAAAACCAGATTTACTCCGAGCGATTTGAGTTTCTGGAAAAATTCGTTCACGCGATTGTTGTAAATGTTGTAACGTCCGCCGAGTAGCATTTCGTGCTTATTGCTGGAGAAGAATCGGTTCATGGCGAGAAGATCAACAACTATGGTCGGTGTTTGCCCATTGTGTTCCCTGGAAAAATTGAACGAGTTACAATTAAATTCCGATGGCTCTATTCGAAACGATACCTCTTATATTTTTCGATTTGACCCTGAACATCGATGTCGCGTACGCCACACCGAACATTTTCCGAGATGAAAGTCTGCAGAAATCGAATGCCCATTCTAAAAGACTTCGCGCACCCAAATTAACTTATAGCGCAACACCAACCGGCGCTTCACTCCTACTGGATGCCTGTTGCATTTGCGCGAAATCTATCACTTAACAGTAGCGTGGAATACGAGAATACCCAAACTTAGAAACGGAACATTGCAGATGACAGTACATAGCGTATAAAGTGGATAAACTATGATAAACGTTAAACAAGAATAATAAAGTAAGTTTTTAGGAGTACAAATAAATTTCCGCCGTTTTCTATCAAAAATTAGGAATGTATTGTGAAAGAATATTAAATAAATACCTTAATACCTTAACCATGTCGTACTGAAGAATGTCGTTCCCACACGATTTGATCCTGAATATCGATGTCACGAACGACATATGTACATACCTAACATTTTCCGAGATGAACGACAGCAAGAACCGAATTCCCATCGTACATCATTTAACGTAGCCACAGGCTTATATATATTTATATATATTTTAATACTAGCAAACGCCCGCGACTTCGTCCGCGTAAAAATAGCAATAATAAGCAATTTTTGAGAGTGTAGTTAGTAATACATTATGTGGGATACATAATCTGCTTACTTTAATGGCTCTTTGAAGAAAATGGTTTGTATGTTGTTGGAATCAGAACCATAAATTATTAAGAATGAAAACATTCCCATTTTTATGGGACAGGCTCGTGATCAAATCAAACCCGTGATTCGAGATCATATACGTGTTGAAAAGCGTTAAGGACATGTGAATAATTGTAGCTGGTTTTATTTAAAAAAAAGCAAATAAAATAACATTAAGCTTAAAAATATAACAGGACTACGATTGTGCGTAAAGCCCAATCATACGATACTATGTAGAGATGAAATCGAAATTTTTGCGGTGCTAAGAAATTTTGTATAGGGAGAGGTAGAAGGGGTGACAGCATTGAACTAATTTGTTTCACATCATGCTAGAGTAGCTATAAAAAGGTTTTGTACCAAATTTAAGCTTCAAAAATTGAGTAGGTACTGAGAAACTTAGTGCATTGAATTTAATGAAATTGTGCAATTTGTATGGGGGGTGGTAGAAGGAGAGGGGGGTTTTTGGTAATTTTTTGAGAAACAACTATAACTATCATGCAATTGATATACTTTAAATTTCAGATCTGTATCATTCATACTTTTCAAGAAAATCGAATTATTGTATAGTCGTGGAATGTGTGTCATTGTATGGGAGGGGGAAGAAGGAGGGAAGCTACTCGGTTAAGTTTTTTCCCAATATTACTAATAATGCTAATTAAGGATTAAATCCAAATTTTTACCTCGATGAAATTTAAATGTACTGAGAAAATTCGTTTAGAGTATTTCATGAAAAAGTGCGGTTTATATGGGAGGTGGTGGAAGGAGAAGGGGGTTTCTGGTGATTTTTTGAAAAACAACTATAATCATCATGCAATTGATATATTTGAAATTTCAGATCAGTAACTTTCAGACTTTTCAAGAAAATCAAGTTCTTGTGAAGTCGTGGAACTGTGTCACATTGTATGGGAGGGGGTAGAAGGAGTAAAACTAATCGGTTAATTTTTTCTCGATATTAATAATAATGTTAATTAAGGATTTCATACAACATTTTAGCTCGATGGAAGTTACACGTACTGAGAAATTTGGTGTAAAATAATTCTTGAAAAAGTGTAGTTTGTATGGGAGGTGGTGAAAGGAGTGAGGAAACTCAAATAATTTGTAAACCAAAAGACTGTATTTATAATAGAAATAATATATTCCAAATTTCAAATTAATAGCTTTTATGGTTTCCAAGAAAATTTGATTAATATATATTTTGAAAATGAGTCACTTTGTATGGGAGGGGGTAGAAGGCGTGAGGGGAGTGAAATGAAACCAAGTGCAGATTTCATTCTGATGGACACCTAACAAACTGTGCAAGTTTCATTACAATCGGTTCAACCGTTTGTGCGTGAAAAGCGGTCGGACAGACAGACAGACAGACAAAAATTTCAAAAATGTGTTTTTATGCTTAGTTAGTGCTAAAATAACTCAAAAAACTAACTTATAGCCATTTACCTAGTCGTGCCATAAGTTCTGTCACACGTATATGGGCAATTTTTGTATAAATGAAAAAGAGTTTTTGACAAAGGAAAATATATTTTATTTTGGCATACTAATGGAAGTAAAATAAGCAACAAATTATTCAAAGTGGCCGCCTTTAGCCTTAACACAGCTCTTTAATCTGTTGGGCCAGTCATCGATAGCAGTACGCACTGTTTCTAGCGGAAAATTAGCTACTGCTTCTGTCAAAGATCGCTTAAGGCTCTCGATATTTGGGTGTCGTCTCGTGCACACCATGGACTCTAACTCCGCCCACAGTTTGTAGTCCAGGGGATTCAAATCTGGGCTCCCAGAAGGCCATTCCGTCGCCCTTATAAACTGTGGAATATTGGTTTCCAACCACGCTTGTGTGGTTCGAGCTTTGTGGGCTGGCGCAGAATCTTGCTGGAAAACCCAATGTCGATTGTTGAATAGCGTAGAGTTCAGCGGCTTCACACATCCCTCCAGGATGTCCGTTTGATAATTTTTCGCTGCAGTTTTTACGCCTTTTTCGCAAAAATGAAGCTCGGTGACCCCTTCGTAGCTGACACCCCACCATACCATGACTGATGCTGGATGATGTCCTCGCTGTACCCTAGTGGCAACTTCTCGGGCTTCTATGGAGCTGTGGGCATACACCTTATCATTTTGGCGGTTGAAATGTTCCTCCGCCGTAAAAATTTTTTCATCGGTAAATAAAATTTCTCGATGTTTGTTGTTGCCGTACCGCCGAAGGAGCTCTTTCGATCTGGTGCTCCTAATTTGCTTCAACTGCTCAGTCAGCAAATGTCCCGTTGATCGTCGAAAGGCACTCATCCCGAGGTCAGATTTTATGATGCGAGACATACTTCGGGTGGAGATGTTCATCTCTCGAGCCATGATTCGTTGTTTACGAAGCGGATTTCGACGAATTCGACTCTCGACCGCTTTGATGGCAGCAGAAGAACGTACATCACGCGGACGTCCAGAACGAGGTCGATCTTCAATAGTCTGGATCGCGTTATATCTCTGGATCGCACGATACACAAATCTTTGCGTTATTTTTAACGGGCACAACAACTTGAAAATTTCACTCGCGGATTTTCCACACTTATGTAGTGCAATCACTGCAGTTCGGTTTTCTATTACACCCCATTCCATCTTCACACGTTAACGAACACACTTTAAATGACCATCAACTGTCAACAACATTATGACGTTTATAAAACTGGCCGATATTGAAATATCACTCATAAAATAAAGTTGTTGCCAATGTGAGAAATTATGTGACAGAACTTATGGCAGGACTAGGTATAAGCAAATTACAGACAGACACTACAATTATATTACTATGTATAGATGTATAGATATATTACATATATTTACTTTGCAGATTAAGTGAATAAAGTTGTGTCCGATAAGCTTATAGTCTTCCGTCAACCGGTTCTGGCATCGCAGTGACGTTTCAATAAAAAAAAAATTCAATAACAATTCTAGATATAAAATCATAAGTTAAATTCAATCCACCATTAGATAAACTAATCCTTACTTAAAACAATATAAACTAAGAATGAAGCAAAACAGTACTATAATACAATATAAAATAATAAAAAATATTTTTTTTTCTCTTTTTTCCGTTTTTTTTTTCAAGATAAGTTACAGGAGAAAAATAATAGATAAAAAATAAAAATATATAGGTATATATATGGGATAACAGGTTGGGTGGGTCATTTGCAATGGACGATGAAGTTCACCCGAGTCCGTGTTACGGGTGTTCATCTGTACATTGAAATTAACATCACATTACCTAATAAGTAGTATTAATGGATTTGTCCACATTATAAGGATAATTTCCCAGACAGCTACGAGCTAGTATTAGGGAAATTTACGTAGTATCATGGAATCGTATGTATATAAGCAATACCGGGTAATACATAGTCAATTTAGTATCTTTACGATTGCTGTATGAACTTCTTTGCTGCAATCTTGAGAAACTTGATGTTCTTCGCCTGTCGAATATTTATTGTCAAGGAGTTGTAATATCGTATTGCTTCGTATATGGGATCCTTCCTTAGACGATTCGTCCTACGATTTCGATTTCTTATCAAAGTTGCATTCCGTGTATTGAAATCGTGGATATCTGCGTTGTATGTTATGACCAAGGAGGATATATAAAAGGAGTACCTGATAGTCTGTCTCATGTGGGAATATTTTTTGATTCGGAAATTTTCGAAAATTGTGTCCAAGCTTAACTTGGCTTCAAACTTTTACAAAAAAAATACAATAATTTGTATTCTTTCTTGGTTGCTAATATTCAGTCAGCAATAAAGTAATTTTCAATACAATGGTGTTTGCTGTTTCATTTCAGAAATTTTTATTTTTTCAATTTTTATTAGTTTTGGTTTGTGTTTAAGCTAAGTACTTTAGCAACGGACAATTTAACGCGGGACAGAGACTTACTTTGGGTTTAAGTATGTTAAACAAGGATAGCGAAACAATTTTTTCGAAAATTTGACAACTGTTTCGAACAATTTATCGTGGGAAAGAGTTAGTTGCAATATTTTTAAGTGTGGCAGACAAAGATAGCGAAACGATTTTTTTCGAAAAATTTCGAGCATTTCGGTAGTAAGGGAGGGAAATACATTCATTCCCATTGCGCTTACAAGGCAAAGCATGCTCATAGTCACTCCTTTTTATATATCCTCCTTGGTTATGACTATTGAAGATTTTAGTCCTTGGCTTATTACATTGTATATTAATTTTGTCCTCTCCAGGATTAATGTTTGGTGCAGGTTTAGCTTGTTGTAGGTTACGTAAAAATCTGCTGATGGTGTCAGATGTGGTAAATTATACACGGCCTTAATGCTTTTGTTCATAATCCTCGATATTCTTTCCATGTTATGTATAGATGTTTGTGTCCATATTACAATTCCATAGGTTATATTTTTTTTTCTCGAAATGGCAACATTTCGAGAAACGTCACTGCGATGTCAGAACAGGTTGACATTTCGCATTTGTGAATACGTTAAATGCTGTACGATGGGAATTCGGTTCTTGCTGTCGTTCATCTCGGAAAATGTTAGGCATGGCGTACGCGACATCGATATTCAGGATCAAATCGAAAAATATAAGAGGTATCGTTTCGATCAGAGCCATCGGAATTCAATTGCAACTCGTTCAATTTTTCCAGGGAACACAATGGGCAAACGCCGACCATAGTTGTTGATCTTCTCTCCATGAATCAATTGTTCTCCAGTAAAAATCACGAAATACTACTCGGCGGACGTTACAACGTTTACAACAATCGTGTAAACGAATTTTTCCAGAAACTCAAATCGCTGGGAGTAGATCTGGTTTTTTTTGCGGACGGTCCGCCCCAGGAAGAGAAACTCCAAACTTGCTTGAATCGACGCAACGATAATTATACACAAGCAATGGAAGGGCTGAATATAATTTACCAGCAAAAAAAATTGAGCACAGCTAGCGAACGGTGCAGAGTTCAAAGCCTGACACCGGTTTTCTTCAATTTAATAAAATTGGCGCGTAACTATGGTGTTGTGTACAATTCCACGCTCAACGAATGCGATCTGGAACTGGCCGCATATGCAACGCGGAATAAAGCATTCGCAATAATTTCAAACGACACCGACTTTCTGATTTACGAAGGCGAATGGCGTTACTGGAGTTCGAACGATTTTAATCTCGTTAACTTACGGACGAGGGAGTTCAATAAGAAAGCCCTGCTGAGCACACTCGGGCTCAGAAGCGACCAAATGGCAATCTTTGCCACAATGTGTGGGAACGACATTCTTCATTACGACAAGGTTAAGGTAATCCTGAATTTGCATTTAGCGGAAACCCCTGCTTATGATTTCCTCTTCAAATCTTAATTTGCTTCTAATGGCAAAAGTTGAAACTCTTTATTTTTCACAGGATTTCCATAGAGAAATAAAGCCCAGAAACGAAAGAAGTCATTTCCGTGCCGTCGCTTCAGAAGTCCAACGACTGAGATGTTCAAGTCGGGCCATTTCCCAAGACGGAATAAAAGTAATGTCAATACAGCTATTTCCGCGATCGGAACAGACATCGGGAATGGAATTAATCGTATCCAGTTTGAACTCGTATGATTATGTAATTATGATGAAGGTAATGCATACAAGTACTATCATTACCAATCATTTTTCATTAAAGACTAAATTAAGGACCAAACACGAAAACGTTATTATAGAACGAGCTGCTAATGATACAAGCCAATTCAACTATGTCATTCAGGGAAATGTGAAATATATATGTACATTATTGTATTTCGATCTTTCGCAAAATGATTTTAAGCCGTACAACGTATTGGTTTCACAGTTACTTCGTCGCGCGATGGGAATTTTACTCAAGCATGAAAACAATACAAACGTAACGCGAACATTTTATTTCAAACTAAGACATAATACGCCATACGAACCAGTTGTAGTACATCCCGAATATCCAACTTGTAAGTATCTACTAATATTTTCCATACTATTCGACTGTTTTGATTTCATTGTTTTGTCTCAATTCAGGCGATGTGCCTTCAATTCAACAATTGCTTTACGAACCGCATGGAACAAATAAGGATTTGGACGAAATACGGCTTCGATTGGTATGCTGGGAAATTTCTGAAAATTTAAGACCAGATATGATACAGAATTTGTCAAGCGAGGATGTCATTCATGCCGTAACATTGTTCTATCTTGTTGAGGTTTAGTCGAAACTATTTAATTTTAATGTCTCGATTAGCTTTTTATTTTTTTTATCACACCAGTTAAAACAAATCACCATGAATGAAGCAGATTGTCTATTACTGGCCAATTACTGTCCTGTTGAATTGCAAGAAACTCTACGGTTGTCCGAATTCGAACAAATTAACGAGCGTGATGCGAGGATTGCATTTTTATTTACCATTATGGAAGTGAATATCAAGCGATGCTTTTTCGCAGTTGGACGCAGGGATTTGTGTAGTCTTGCAACATTTGATGGCTTATATTTTCACAGCTTACGTAGAAATTGGGATGAAATTAACGCACATAACAAGACATTTATTTTAAATGACTACAAACATCTTCGAATTTACGACTATTGATTGGATTTTGATTTAATTTTTATCTACAATAATAAAATTTCTTTTTTTTTCAAAATTTGTTGATTATAAATATTTCAAGTAAAGTGAGAAGTTGCAATAAAATCGTCTACTATCTTTATCCTTTTCTAAATAGCGACACTGAGGTCGAAGCATGTAAGGTGTTACGACTCAGTCGTTTCGTTCGATTTGCGAGTCTAACGGAAAGCGTAAAGAAGCGCGATATGACATTACCATGCCAAACATCAAGAAATATATACTAGAATCTTGCAATTTATACCAATCAAATGTCTTAGTGACAATAATAATAAAAAGAAAGGAGAAATTTAAAATAATTTTTTTTAGAGTGAAGACGCAAAATCTGATGAATTGAGCTTGCAAAGGAAATTCTTGTGTGGTAGAAGTAATGCTCTAGATTTAAGAGAGTCCGAGTAAAAATGTTTGTTATTTATAGAAATCAAAACATTGATTACATTTTTTCAGTCGAGAAGGATTTAGTCTAATGCTAAATTCAATCGAATTTCTTGCCAAGTGCGAAGTTCGGCTATACCGAATCACTTGGAGTTGGAGGCTTCCTTAAGAATCTTGGCAGCTATCAGCTATGCGTTAGTAGAAACTTCCTGCTAGCCATGGGGCAAACAGCCCCATCGAAAATGTTCCGCTAAGCCATTTATTTGTTGCAAGACGAATTCTGCCCAAAATGGTTTTAATTGGATGAAGACAATTTCGATCGAAGCCGACGATATTTTCACGAAAAGTACAAACTACCCGGCGTTGTGGGCTGAACTGATGGTACACATATTGGTTTGTTGAAGCTCAACCAAAAGGAACATATTATTTCCAGAAAAGATTTCATAGTATTGACGTTGGTGGTAAGAATTGAAACTCTTAAATTAATATTTTTCAGATTTACGACCATGTAAATAAGATAGTTGATGTTAATCCATCCTTTGGAGGTGCAGCTCATGACTCTTTTGTTTGGAGCTTGAGTAATTAAAAGACATTTTTCGAACAACGATCCTGCCACCTCACCTTTGGCTTTCGACTCCTCGATAATTATAGCTAATAGAATGCCTTAGGCTTAAGTAAATACTTTTAACAACTAATATGCGACAATGGATATCCGTTAGAATCTTACACCTTATAGATTAGCAGAGAACTATTCATTGGAAAAGAAATTTAACGGTGCACATTCCCAGGCTCGTAATATAGTAGAAAGAACGATTGGAATTTAAAAGGTCGGTGGCGTTATTTGAACAATGTTAGAAAATTGCGTTACTCTGCGGCAACAAGTACGCAAATAGTTAATGTATGTGTAGCATTACATATCTGTGAAATCGCTTCGATCCAGGACTGCAGGTGCCTTATATCGAATTATGCAACGGGTCCAATGCCAGATTACCACAAAAGGCAAAGGGAATGTGGGATAGCATAAAAATTTCGTTAATTCTTCCATTATAAATTAAGAAATGGATCAAGTTTATCTATTTATTTATTTTGAATTCATCAACAAATGATTACTTACAAATTATACTACCATTACAAAGATTACAGTGAAAACATCATATTGTTATTTTAACAAAGCTGATTTTATCGGAGAAATATTAAGATTAAAATCAATGTTGCTATAATTAACGTTAAAGCCCGTGAACTGGAAGTTATCGGTTCGTGCTGGGCGTAATTAGTGCGATGGAACGGAATGTCGAGAAGTACGTAGTCTCTCAAGGATCGATGAGGTATTTTGAAGGAGAGAGCTCCTAATAAGAGCGGAGAGTCAATCTCACCTCAAATTAATTTTACTGCGACTGCAGCACTAAGAATTAATCACCTATGTTCCAGTGACTCCAACGAAAGTAGTTGAAGTCGTTCTTGATAAGGAGGAAGACATATCGGATCTGACCAGAGAAGACCTTTCGGAGCAAATCTTAAAAATCTTCGCTGTACAGACTCTATCCTATTGATATGAATATCATAGTAGGGAGTCCAAACAGGGCAGGCATATTCAAGAATTGAACGAACAAAAGTGTCTTTGTAATGTAAGGGTCGTTGAAGTGCTTACACCATCGTTTTACAAAGCCTCAAATGAAGTTAGCCTTGATAACAATAAAATCGACTTGGTCGTCGAAGGTAAATTTATCATTGAATAGTACACCTAAATCGCGTACTTTGCTAATTTCTGTAAAGCAATTCCCTCTAAAATATAGATGAATTCGAATGGATTGTTTTTCCTGGAGAAAGATGCCATGGTGCACTTTCCAACATTCAAAGGCATACAATTTAAGATACACCAGTCAAAAAATAGCTTTACGTCATTTTGCAAAAGTAGATAATCATTCGCACAGGTAATAGTACGAAATAGCTAGGGTGTAGTCTAGTGGGTAGCGTGTTTGGTTTACAATGCGAAGGTCGTGAGTTCAAATCCCGGTCGACGCATAATTCCAAGCACACTACCTGCTTGAATATACCTTGGTTACCTCAATCTACGAAAATGAAAAATTCGTAGATAGAGGGTTGTGCGAAGAGCTAACAACTCATCCGCAATAAATAATGAAAATGTTAAGGAACCTGAAGTTCAGGAGGCCAAGGCCCGATTTGGGCTGTAGCGCCATTGAAGAAGAAGAATAGTACGAAATATTTTTGCATCGTCACCATACAAGAGAATATTTGAGTTGGAGATGACCGAACTCACGTCATTAATAAACAAAATAAACAGAAGTGGGCCAAGATGAGTGCCCTGACGTACACCAGAAGTATTTGGAATAATCGACGAGACAGTATTTCAAAATTGTACTTGTTGGGTGCGATTGAAAAGATAGGATTTGATCCACGTAGTAAAAATAGTAGGAAATCCGATTGAGCAAAGCTTGTAAATTAGTAAGTTGTGATTAATTTTAACAAAGGTCTTACTAAAATCTATATAGTCAACTTGTTTGCCTGCTTCAATCGCTGGAATCACAAAATTTGAAAATTCCTGCAGGTTTGTTGTTGTGGATCTACCTTTGGTGAATCCCTGTTGGGTTGGGCTAGTTATTGATTTGCAATGAAAGTATATTACGTCACAGACAATAGCCTCAAATAATTTTGGAACACTAGACAGCCTAGCTATAGGCCGGTAATACATACGTCGTTCCTTTTGCCCTTCTTGAACAGGGAAGTTCCATAAACTAGGGAAAACTCCACAACGAAGAGATGCGTTAAATATAGGAAAATAGGAGCTCAGTGGAGATAAAAGTGCAGAGGAGCACCTTTTAAGCACAATGGACGGTATACCATCTGAGCCGCTACTGAAACTCTCAGAGATGTTCGTGATGAGCTTCGATGTAGTGGACTCATCAATAAAGAGATCCTTCATCTCTAGTGTAGAAGAGGGAAATTTAGTCAAGTATTGAAAGTTCATAAAATTAATATCAAAGTCTGGGGCGACAAATGCAGCACGAAAATGATCCCCAAAAAAGTTGTTAATTTTTTTGGGGTAGTTGCTAACTTCCCCGTAAAAAGACAGAGTCGCAGGAAAACCATCTGTTTGTTGTTTAATTGTTTTTTTCATATCAATCAGATAACATTGATAGGCCGATTTTGAATTGGTAAAAAATAAATCACGTAACTCAGAGTACCGCTTATAGTCAGACTCAATCCTTGAGAGACAGTACGTCTTCCATGCTTTAGTTTTCAAATTTTTTAGGTTTATTAAATCGTCGTCAAACCATGGAAATCTTTTACATGAACCATGACTCGTAACCGGCACGCACCGAGTGAAACAACCAAACAAAATATTGTAAAAATTATTAACAGCAATTTCAATGTCTGTTTCGTTAAATACGCACGACCAATCATGTTTTGAAATATCTTCATTCAAGGCAACAAAGTCAGCTTTATTAAAGTTAAAAGGATGAGAAATAGCAGTATCAAAATTATTAACATTATCAGCACCAGTATTTGAAAAGCAAATAGCATGAAAGGCAGGATGACGTGCTGATTCTGGAAGCAAAGGTGAGTTGCACCTGTTGATCGTTAAGTACCTCACATCCGAGCAGAACACTAGGTCAAGAAATGTTCCGAACGAGTTAGGTATTGGATTAAATTGAAGTAAGCCCGTTGAAAACATACTATCCAAAAATTTTGCATCTTGCTGTGAACAGGAAGAAAGAGCTGGCAGTTGGCAATCTTCGCTGTCTGCGAGAGACCAAGTGACAAATACGATGAGCTCATCACGAGATTGCATAAGATTACTGACATAATCAATTCCATTGTATACTGCCTCGTAGACAACATAGGGTGATAGTGGTGGTATATATAAAGTTACGATATATAGTTTTTTGTCCTGAAGTGCGAGAACGATGCATACTATTTCAGTATCAGTAACTTCAGTGATGACGACAACTTCTGCCGGAAATTGACTTCGAACTGCACAGAGGACTCCACCACCAACATTGGCATCCAAAAGTTCAAGATGACGATCACGGCGAAAAATTTGATATTAAGAGTGAAGTAGTTCAGCATCATGGAAACTATCACTTGCAAGTGCCGAGCCATGTTTCGTTGAGACAAATTACGTCAAAGCAGGAACCAGCAGCAGCGATGTAAAGCTGACAGGTTTTGGTTCGTATACCACTTACGTTGGCGTAGTATATAGAGATGGATCTACCCCGTTTTTTGACTTAGTGTCAAAACGACGCTGTATTGAATTGTGTCGACTCTTGGAAACAAATTCCCTTACGATTGCTGAGGTCGGCCAACAGTTGGACGTGGAAACCATATCAAAACAGGATGTCGGCAACACGACTCTAAACGAAGACACCAGAGGCGAACCACGATGAGTAGCTGAAGCTAATTTTCTACATGAAATAGCATTTTGAAATATACTAATATTTTCATGGTTCAATAAATTCATGATGTTAGTAAGAACATCCGTTTCAGAAGTAGCAGGATCTAGCCGTGACACAAAAAGTACTTTAGGTTTTTCTACCGCCTTTAATGTGCAAAGTATAACTCATTATTTCGTAATAAAAGATAAGCTTCATATATTCATAGTTTTTTGATAGCTTAAAATCAATGAATAACTAATCGAATACTTCTGGAATAAATGAAATAAAATAATCCAACAGACTATTGGTAATAAATGAAATTAGAAATTAAGTGATACTGAAAATTCATTTTAGATAAAATACTTAATGGAAACCACTCCCCTAACTTTGCTTTTAGCCGATTGCTTTCAATCGCTGCTTCCAATCTCTTTCGTTTTGAATATACTTTTCAATTTTGCGCTTTTAGCCCCATATATTTTTTTAATGATTTCAAACGTCTTTTCTTACGCCAATTTCCGGTTTTCTATTTCGAGCATTTCTTGTTGGACATTGCCTCTCTTCTCTATCCCCAACATATACCTTTCCATTAACGTTTTATTATTTAATTTTCCATTCGCGTTAACAATATTCGATTTCTTCCTGCTCCAAGGAAAGATTTTAATGTACATTGGAGTTTTGCGCTTGCGCTTCTCCATTTTAGCTTTCTTTATCATTAGTACTAAAGCTGTTAAATACGGCACTTAGACACAAAAGTAGAAGGAGCACCAAATGATCTTCATAGTTTTATGTCATTAGCAGCTGCTTGAATGCCAGCCGATTTCACCACGCTTACCTCGAACTGACTCATTTTTTTATTGGGTAAGGACCTCCAGTTTTTTTTAAGCTTTTTTTGTTATCTCTGAGCTTTGATTTTATTTTATATGTCAAATCCGCCAACACCTAATAATTCAAAGAAAGAGTATCCTTAATAAAGCATTTCAATTTAATTCCTTCTTACATTGCTTACAGGAAGGTCTCCGCTCGTTTAGTCCGTCATTTAATGATTGCCATATATCACTTAAGACTTTGTTTCCTTGCGCAGGCGGTTTCTAACTGTCTCTTTGCAAGAACGTTGATCGCCGTCGTGAAATCGGTAAGCAATTTAATGTGGTTAGCATCGGTACTTCACATTTCACTTTTCCTATGTAAATTATCAATAATTATAATTTATAAAGTAGACAAACCTAGCAAAACTAATTTGTATACTTACATTTTCCTAAAATTGAAGCTAGTCGAAAGATTTGTGCCTGTCGTCTAAAATGTGAGCGTTTCGACAGAGAAAGACAAAGAAAAACTAAGTTACATGCTACGATATTTTTTGTCGTTACGACTATCCAATTGGTCGAAACGAACTTAAGTGCTACCATTTGAGCGAAATTGTCGAAACGACTGATTCGAAACACCTTACACGCTACGAACCCTGATTTCTGTTGTGGGTTGCGTAGGGGAAGAGGTGGTTTATGGATACTGATGATAGAAACAGTAGGACATTGGATTGGAATGTTATTGACCATTAGAGATGTATTTGCATGTGCAGCATGTAGGAGGGTCTTTGCGGATGACTATGATAACCCTTTGTTAACCAAGTGTGCCCAACTCTGTTTTGAGCTAGTTTTGTAATTAGGATTTCTGGCAAATTGTCATAAGCAGGCCATAAATCTTTTATATTCCAGCCCTCTATTAGGACTCCTCGTGCGTTCATGTTAAGACTACACTTATTTATCATTGCGCGTCAAAATCTCCCACGATAATCGCTTTGCGCGGGAATTGCCGGCACAAGTTTCTTAGATCATTTCGCTGAATCATACCTATTCCATACTAGCCGTACTCCAGCACCAGTCTTCTGCGTCTACGTAAGCGAATGTTTAAAACTTATAGGTGTTGTGTTTAATTACTACATGGTTCAAAAAGTTCAGCGAAAAATGATGAAAAAACAAACTTTTTGATACAAATCGATTTTTATCTTCAACATAGTTTCCTTCGAGGGAGATATACATACTTCATCCATCCATCCTCCAACATTTTGATACCTTTTTATAGTAGTCGACGTCGAGGCTCTCAAAATAGGCATCAGTTTCGAACTCGACCTCCTCATTTGAGTAAAATCTCTTTCCCCGGAACCATCTTTTCAAGTTTGGAAACAGATAATTGACGCTGGGGGCCAAGTCTGGAGAATACGGTAGGTGGGGTAGCAGTTCGTTCAATTTTGCCATTGCTTTGAGCGATGAATGAGCCGGTGCATTGCCGTGGTGAAGCAGCACTTTTTTTACAGCTCCAAATTGACCTCCAAATCCCCGACACGATGTTGCTTTTGATTAATTGCCAATAACCGCGGCACCCATCGCGCGCAAAGCTTTTTCATTTCCAAATGCTCATGCAAAATATTCAAAATACTGCCGATCGACAACTTCATTATGTCTGCTAGCTCTCTCACCTTCACTTTGCGCACTTTCAAAACGATCAGATGGATTTTCTTGATGTTTTTTGGAGTGCTAGCCTCTTTTGGCCGGTCCGAACGTGGTGCATCGCTGGTGCTCTTACGACCGATTTTAAATTCAGCAAACCGTCTATAAACAGTTGTTTTCGACGGAGCAGATGTGCCGTGATGTTTTTAGAGCCATTCCAATGTTTGCTTCTCTTTTTTCCCATCACAAAGCAATGTTTTATCAAAATAAGAGATTCACTTTTTTCCATTGCTTACGAAATACCAAAAGTAGCTGTATGACAGCGATAGCTTCCAAACTACTAGATGAAATGTCATGAAAATTTGACATTCTTCATTAAAAAGTTGGCACTTCCGAAAAATTAAATCGATTTGAGAGTGGTGGCGCCATCCCACCAAAATTCCCGGGACTTTTTGAACCATGTGGTACCAATAATTATTGTTGGTCTAAAAGCGCACGTGCACATCTGCTGCGTGATTCGCTTAAATAATATTTTTACTCTAGTAAAATCTTAAAAAAAAATATTTGTAAAAATAGAATTCGATGGGATCATACCCGGTCCGCCCGGATTTCAGTTAATCAAAACAATCGCAAGACTGTGGTACGCTCGTCTGACAATCAATTATACTGTACAGGATTCAGAATTAACTATTTTGCATTTATTTATAGTAGCAAGTGGGTTTGAATCCTGTCTATAAATATTATAAAAAAAAAATTTTCATATAAAAAAAATCACAGTCAGTTGGAGATTGCGTAATGAGATGTACAATAAAATAATATTATTAAATATATTATCAAAGTTAATTGAATCTAGTTTAATTTATCAAGAGTCAAAGTAGTGAAAATTTCATTTATCAAATTTTAAAAGGAAACCTCTTTATTAGTGACCCCGACAACCAACACGTTGTTGCGAACAAGCTCATCTACAACATCAACAGCAAGCATATCTTCCGCAGCAACCGCATCAAAAACATCAACCACCGTATCAAAAGCAACTGAAGCAACAATATCATCAACAATAACGTCAACAACAGCAACGCTTAAAAACTACAGCAACAGCCGCAAGCATCTCTTAAAAATATACAACAGAATGAATTATTCCAGACAAAGATAGAAATGATCTAAAATTTAATATTGGTTTGTTAACAGATTTTTTAGATTACCAGAATATTGCTGACAGTATTAGAAATTACGTAACTGACTGTCTTCATTCCGTTCGATAAAGTTAGATTTAACGATGCATTTTCGAAAATGTCAAACAACGGTTCAATTAGGGATCGTGCAATGAGCGCTGCACACACTGCCAATATACAATCCGGTTCGGTAAATCCTTTTGAGGAATTGGTCACAGGTATACATTGGTATCGCTGCTGTAGACGTCCAAAGAATTCGTTTTTGGGCTAGAAATCCTGCAGCCTGGCTTGAATCACTCGAGAAAACTGAATCGATTGTCAGACGCGGCGACATAGGTGCTATCATTTGGTCTGATAAATTACCTCCGAGCATATATATTAGATAGTTATTTAAGAATGAGAGAAAAGGGTTAGTTTGAAAGGATGGGTGATGCTGTCGAGATAGATTTTTGGTGAACTGATGAATGTAAATCCCGACAGCTTCGTCCAATATCGTAGTCCTTAATTTTAAAGTATCTATTGTATTTTTTTTTTCAAGTTCTTATGGTCCAGCATTTTTGTTAAGAAAATGATGTGGGGTAGTTGTTGTCCATATTTGTCAATAAGTTCTCTGGTTGTTGGGCGACCGTGATTATTGCCTTGAGCCATTTTAAAATTTACTAGCGCTACTAGAATATATTAGACATACACCACGCTAATTGCAACAATCCCTGCTTCGCTATGTGGCTGATTTATGCCATAAAAATCTTGGATGGATTTAGTATATACCATCAATATGAGTGATGGGCGCTGACATCAGAACCGTATTACAAGTCGACACCCAAATTTCTATTAAGTTAAGAAAATAATAGTAATATTGCCTCGGTCCGCAATATATTCAAATTTCTTGATTTCCATAATCGAATTATATGAACGGTAATTGGAATAAAACATTTAGAATAAGAAGAGCAATTCTTTCAATTTATTCAAAACTAATTTATCTCACTTGATTTTATTTTCTTTTATAAATCAAAACATATTATACAAACGACAGTTTATCCTACCATATGAAACGATACAAAAGGAATTATGTTACACTTACAAAAGCATTGATGCCCATGCTAATATCAAACAACATCCACCAATTGGTGCGAGTTTAACAAATTTTCGTTCGCCAGTAAACGCTCGGTAATAGCACGTTCCAGAGAAAAGAATAGTGCCTAAAAGTATGAGAGTTCCAGTCTGAAAATATGGAAAGAGTTAGTAAATGTTGTTTTTTTTTCGGAATTTCCGAATTGAAATGCATAGCTCACAATTTCTGGACGGTGTACAATGGGGACAGCCATTAACGCGATTGAATGGAAAAAATGAAAACGGTTTCCAACTTCGAAAACGCTCTTTAATTCAGTACTTTTTTCTTCGGGGTATTGCCGGTGACTACCGTACGCTCCCAAAATTACAGCAGTCGCACCACTTAAACCCTATTAATTATTATGGATTGTTTAAATTAAGTTTTCTATATAATATTTATATTTCAAATATTACTGCTAATCGAACAAATAGCAAATTGGCGCCTGCAAGCTTCCACAGCGGTAAAGCAGCTGACATAATTGTTTTTGAGTTGGTCGGAGTTGTCGATGAAGTAATACCCTGTGAAAATCAGCATAAATGATTTGGTTTCTAATTCTAAAGAAAATGGATGAAAACTCTGTTCCTATTGACATATAATTCAAATAAACATAAGGGAATCCATATTGTTACATGTCAGCCCTAGTAGTTCATTGAGTATTCGCGACGTTCCAGCTGATTACTATTCTGCACACACACCCATACATATTTAATGACTCATCGACACTGGCCGAATAGGAAATGATTCATAGAAGCAGCATGACGGGTTAAAAGCGGCCGACAAAAACGACACAAAAAGGGCAAGCGTTTGTGATCGACGGAGTACGATTAGTACGAGGGTAGATACGACATATTGGAGTCAGTCATTCGGAATTTAGAAGGCGATTAAGTCGCGGAATCGACACCACGAATGGTGCGAAGAATAAAAACGATAGGGTGAACAAAAAGTGTAAAGTGATTTATGAAAAAACGATAAATAAAGTTTGTGGGTATTAAAAATTGAATTAAACTAATTTTATTATTTTCACTTGAAATCCAGCGACTCCTAGCGCACTTCAACATTCAATGAAATGCAAACTTTATGATGATCATAGAGAGGGATCTGTTTCATTAATTTGACTTCGAGTATCGCTCTTTTTTCGGTTTTGGCACGTGTTTGAAAGTCTTGATTGTTGCTTGGTTTTCATGTCTCTGCGGACATGCTTAATATACTCGCAAGGAAAGTTCAAAGCCTACAGTATGCCGAATCATATCACACGATCGATATGTCCACCCCTTTCTTGTTTGGGACGAGATCTTTGATTTTAGCCATGTTTTCGTTTAACCGGTACGGTGGACGTCCAGCTCGATCGTCGTCGAGAATCGACTTGGACATTCGGTTTGAGATGGGGTCTTAAGTCGCACCTCATCTACTGCATGTATACCCGTATTTTCAGACCAATTAATTGCTATGGCGCGCTGGTGTTGTGGTCAGCGGTGGTATTAAAAACCAAGCTAGCACAACCTTACAGCTAATCGAACGGATAGCATGTCTGTGTATAACAGGTGCTCTTAGAACCACACCAACTGCAGCCCTGGAGGTAATTCTCTCACTACCTCCACTTGATCTTTTTATAAGACAAACAGCGGGCCTAGCTGCCATTAGATTAAAGCCACAAGGGTCGCTACCCATTACTCCACACCCTGTTTAAAATTTTGCAATGACCAATTTGTGGTGCTGACCACGAATTAGTGGTTTTTAATATAATGGCAGTTGGGCCCGCTGTTTGTTTTATGAAAAGATCAAGTGGAGGTAGTGAGAGAATTACCTGCAGGGCTGCAGTTGGTGTGGTTCTAAGAGCACCTGTTATACAGCCAAATCCTTTTGGGAAGAACCGAATAAAAATATTACAGCTCAGCTGCTACAACGTAGTCGCTATGGCATCCGAACTATTGTTGGCCTGACCACAGGTTATTGCTTGCTAAATCTGAAGCATTTAGGATGCGGATCGCGAGCGACAGCTTTTGCAGAGGTTGCGAGGAAGACGAAGAATCTATCGAACATTATCTTTATCATTGTCCGCCAATCTCCAACAGTCGTCTCCTTTGTTTAGACTCTAGATTCTTCTCAGAGCTAGACTACCTCAGAGGTGTCAAACATACGAGCCTGCTACGGTTCGCAAATCGAACCAAGTGGCTAGAACAAGAGGCGTGACATCCATTTCATAATCAATAGGGGGAGTACAATGGGCCAACTAGATGGCCCCAATCAGTTCTACGAAACCACCCTCCTACAACCTAAACCATCGACTCTCGAATTCCGTAAGGTCTTCGTTGAAAGAGACTTGATCCAAGTCGCTTTTGGTTTAATTTAGGCCATAAAATTATCTGTTTGTTTATAGCAAAAATGTAAGAGACAACTATTCAACTTGATTTTAATGTAGGATGAGGATCGGGGATCAAACTTACTAGCTAAGCAACTTTTTTTCGAATGCCGCGTTTCTTGAATCTCGTCTAAATTATGGTCGCCATAAATCCGGCAGTTTTGCTTGTTAACAAAGCCGCTCATTCAGAAATGCGCCTTGCCGCTGTAAAATTATGTTTTGTCCAAAATCTCCACTTCGAACTGCTGAAGAGTTCAGTCAGAAACTTGGTGATTTGCCAAACCTTAACAAACATTACTTTTAAATTTGATATGCTGTTGATCGGTCGTCATCAACTGTAATAGATCGCGCGCCTCCGTTTTAAAACCAATTACATTATTTAGTAATCATCGAAGAGAAAACAGCACCACTTGGCCGTTTCACCAAAGATGATGAAATTCGTTGCCTCATTCTTTAGATTTAGTGCCCTGTAATTTCTTTCTGTTTCCAAACATGAAAATAAACTAAAATTTAATTTGCGGAGTTCGACAAATCCTGTTTTCTGGATAACTTGAAAAAATTGGAATATCGTTGGGTCAACTGTAATTGAGCTAAAATGGTGAAATAAAATGAATCCAACAAATCGAAATATTCCCCAAAAAATAGTTTTTCTTTCCCAACACGAAATTTTCAAAGATATGAGAATGGCACCGGTAAAATATTTTTGAATACCTACAGGCTAAAACAACATGATCAAGCAATCTCTTCTTAGGTTGTCTATTTTGAAGGTCATTATATTTCGTCAGCACAGGCTTCAAATACGAGCTGTGGGCCCGTCCAACTTGAAATTCCTTGGAACACAATTATATTATACTGGCACTAACTCACAGTACGATAAATCCATACTCGGTGGTAAGAAAATTGTACTAAAGACGGAATGCAACAATTGAAATCAAAGTTCATATTTGAAAAAAGGAAATCTTACCATGAAAAAAAATTTGCAAAAATCTTACCGCACTTTTCGCCACGCTCGAAACAGCTGAAAACACTCCTGAGCTTAAAGGATTCCCGATAAGTAGATAATGAACGCTTTCACCCCAAGTCATTGCTGCTGAAGAGATAACTGTTTTTCTTTTTTAGTTTGCGGAATTAATTTTATCTGATTGTTATCTTCGGTTCGCTTAAATCGTGCAACTGAAAATCTTGCCTGCCAGGGACCTAACCTCGTGCCTGTTTTTCTCGCGTGATATTGGCAACCAATATACCACTCTGTACCCTTTGCCCGGAATAATGCACAATTAACGGAACGCAAAAAGTACGAAATTCGCTAAAAGCGGCAGCAGAAAAGCAGGAGCCCGAATTCTTCTAATTGAAACGCAAATCACTCTTGACAGTTATGTATGACAGAAAAAAAGGACAGCTATATTTACCGACTAAAAATCAGCTGATTTGTACTGAAATTGGTCGAAATTTCGACTAGTTACAGTGGCTCAATTACGTAATCGGACAGTACCGCGGTGTGAAAATTTTCGTCTATAACTTTATGAAAAATCAATTTAGGAAAAAATGAAATGCATATATGTATATTGACTAGGCAACAATAGTTTATAAAATAAGAAAAAAATAAATTTCTATTTTATTAACAAAAAAAAATTATAAGCCAAAATTCAAAATATGTGATTGTTAAATTTCAATTAAATATTCAGACACTTCAAATAATGATGGAAAATTAAGTATAAAAAAGCTTTTTTTCTTATTTTAGTATTTTGTTGGAAAACCTTTGGTTTTCCGAATGGCTTCCAGTCTTCTTGGAATAGATTCCACCAACGACCTGCAATAAGAGGGATCGATTTTTTCCATTCGTCCTCCAGAGCCACTTTAAGCTCGGCCTTCGAAGAAATTACCCGCGATTTCAATTTGTTTTCTAAATAGACCCACAAATGTTTAATTAAATTTATATCCGGAGATTGTGGGGGCGTTTCCATTACATGAGGACAATTATACAATAACCACATGCGCGTATTGTGAGCTTTGTGTTTTGGGTCATTGTCTTGATAGAACGATAATGTCTCAGAAATGCCCAATTTATCTACACTTTCTTTAAGATTTTCTTTTAAAATGGATATGTACTTGTGTTAGGGATAAAAACTAGCTTTCCTGGTCCAGAGGCAGCCATAACGTGCCAAACCATCAATGATCCAGCTCCATGTTTTACGGTCGGTTGAAGGTTGAAGGTTAACAGGTTTGAATTCCTCATTTGGTTGTCTCCACACATATGTTTGTCCATCTGACCGGAAAACATTAAATTTGCTCTCGTCAGTAAATAACACTGTGCTCCAATAGGAAAAGTCACGCGATTTATGCTCTTTAGCGAACTTAAGTCGCTTTAGCTGATTTTTCTTATTTACAAAAAGTTTTTTGCGTGGAACTCTGCCGTTAAAATCGTCACTCCGTAGAACTTTTCTCACAGATTCTGTACTTGCAGTAATGTGAAGGTAGTTAGACACTTCTGATGTCAATTTTACCGCACTCAGCTTGGGATTTTTCTTTACTTGCTGCACGATCTACCGTTCATCTGCCTCTGAAAATTTTTTCGGCCGTCCGGATCTAGGATTATTTTCAATTTTTTTATTAATTTCAAACCGTTTAATGATGTCATGAACTGTCGAATAGCTTCTAGCGATGATTTCCTTAATTTCTCGTGCAGACATCATCCCGTTTTTGTGATGTTTGATGACCAATTTCCGAAGTTCGTTAGTAGTTTCTTTACCTCGACGACCCATGCTAGTTTTGTATGGGAATTCACTATAAAAATTTCGCAACAAGTAATTTATTCTTTTCGTTTACACTTTGACTACCGTTATTCACACTTAATTTGTTATAATTCGGAGAATTCCCATCTCAAATGTCAAAAGAAAACCAGTGCTGCCAGGTGTCCGAATATTTAATTGGAATTTAATAATCACATATTTTGAATTTTGGCTTATAACTTTTTTGTTGATAGATATAATAAAAAGCTATTTTTTTTTCCTAGATTATAAACTAGTGTTAACAAGTAAATGTATATGCATTCCATTTTCTCCTTAATGGGATTTATAAAGAGGTACTGACAAAAGTCTTCGTCTCGTAGCTCTGTCCGATTACTTAATTGAGCAACTGTATACTCTTACGCATTTTTATACTCTAGATGAAATCTAAGAGTAAATTGTATTTGCCTTAATAATGATCGCACAGAGCCGCCAAGGGTACCTAAATATTTGTTGTCTCTCAAAAGAATTGATTAAATATCATTAACCTCAAGAAATATTGATCTGCGACAAAAAAAAAAAAATAAATAAATTACTTAAAATCAAACTATTATTAAACAATTAAGAAAAATAAATAAATAAAAACAAACAACGCTTTGGTAACACTAAAATTAAAACAATTCACAACCAGAAATACAACAATATAAAATCTAAAAAGGTGTAAACATAAAGTAATATAAATAGCAGATGTGAGTATTACGTATTTAATACTAATATTGAACAAATCTATGGAATCGGGAAATTTATTAGTAGTTCTCATTAGTCTTGGCGTGGGACAGTTTTGTTCATAGCGAGAAATATGGCTGACAGAATAAATTCGTTGAGCGGGATGAGTGACTTAGAATTCTAAACTTTAAGCCCTCAAGTAACAGCGGGCAAACCAAAAACCCATTTCAAACTCTATGTAAGACGATAAGGTCCGACTGCTCACGACGATTAGAAAGATTAGCAAGGTTAAGCAGTATGACGGAGTCATAGTCGATGTCTTCCATTCGAATATGAACCTTAAATCCTATACATATAACGAAGAAATTTATGATGTGCCTTTTCAGTATTCTTAGAGTGAATTAGGAAGCATGGATTTCATAGCACAGATGGGTACTCAATGTGAGAACGGACTAACGAGCAATAGAGCATCATCATAACGAGCATCTCGCTATGATTGGTTATTAATGTAGTTGCGGAAAATTAAGTATGAACATTTCGGAATGTTGAGGGAAAAGGTGGTTAGATAAGCACCAGTTGAACAATGCGTCGATGTTAGTTTAAAGGGCAATGCAGTCCTGGACTGTTCTAACAGTTTTGAAAAATTTTAAATCGTCTGCAAATAACTGATGGAATATGGAAGATATATCATTGATAAATACTAGAAATAGTAGGGGTCCCAGATGGGAGCCTTGGAATACATCAGAAGTTATTGGGAATATAGTAAACTTCTTTGGGACTGCTATCGTAATTTGTGCTTAGGATCCGGAAGATTAAAAGTTGTATTTCCCCTGCAGTTCTCGGGTCCGAGGAGTTGAAACTTCAAAACACCGACTGGAATTGCCGTACCGTTCAGTTGGTTACTCTCAATTTTTTCGCATAATGCCCATAAAAAATCCTTTGGGCGCTCCATTATCTTCAGCGGTACGATTGCGCCGAACAAACGATAACCTAAAGTTAAATTATAGAGCGGGCATTTTTTTTCACAAAGAAAACTCGATCTAAACTTTTATTTCATTTATTTACACATAAAGAACTGCAGACTACAAAGTTATAAGAAAAATTAATGCAAAACAAAAAAAAAAAGGATAAGCAAAGTTACTTTAAAATTGAGAGTGAAAAAAAAGAATGAATAACTGAATGCAGTCAGTTTTTGTCATTTGAAAATACAAAAAAGAAGAAGAATTACTCCTCTTCAGTACCGCTACCGGATCGGCTGCGTGACGGCGATTTTGTAGGCGAGCGACTGCGAGATCGGCTGCGTGACGGCGATTTTGTAGGCGAGCGACTGCGAGATCGGCTGCGTGACGGCGATTTCGTAGGCGACCGACTGCCAGATCGGCTGCGTGACGGCGATTTTGTAAGCGAGCGACTGCGAGATCGGCTGCGTGACGACGATTTTGTAGGCGAGCGACTGCGAGATCGGCTGCGTGACGGCGATTTTGTAGGCGAGCGACTGCGAGATCCGCTGCGTGACGAGGATTTTGAAGGCGAGCGACTGCGAGATCGGCTGCGTGACGGCGATTTTGTAGGTGAGCGACTGCGAGATCGGGACTTTTCTTTCGATCGCGATCGCGACTCACGCGATTCGATATCGCGTTCGCGTTCCTCTTTATTTTTACTGCCTTGCGCTTGATCGTCGTCCTTGTTCTCCTCTTCGTCATCGTCCATTTCTTCTTCTTCGTCGTCCTCACCCGGTTGCTCCAAGAGTTTCTCGCGATATCGCTGCATCCGGTGCTCATTAGCATCGAGCGGCCGATGCTTGACCACCAGCTTCGTATTGTTCGGCTGCTGTCCGATTTTCTGTCTCCGTTTGCTAAGACGTACGCGCGTTTCGAGTTCGTCGTAGAACACGCCATCGGGACGTACAACAAAGAAGTAATTCTCTTCGTAGCCTTTCGATGCCTTGCTCTTGACATTCCAGTTGTATTCTCGCGCAATTTTATACTCGTACTCTACCTCGTCTTCGTATAAGACGCCAGCAACAAAATCTTTGCGTCGCTTTTCGAGCGTGTCCTCAGTCGGCAGAAAGTAGGCAACGAACTGTTCGCCACTCTCGTCCATGACACCACGAATCATCGCTTGTGACATTTCTTCGAGCTGAGCCGGCACATTTTTGCCAACAGGTGCCGGATCGCTATCGAAAATGACTTGGGCGCACGGATACTTCCAGTTCTTGAAATCAGGGAAGATCTGATGTGTCTCGACGGGAACGACGTTCGGCTTGCTGTAATGCTTCGTGATTTCCTTCTTCGTGTCCTCGAACGTTTTCTCGATCGCTGTGACCTGAGCGTCTCGGTCCAGGTACAAAGTTTCCTCACGCAGACTCTTTTTGACGTTGTAGCCGACTTTCGCTTCGACCTTCTCCATGCTTTGCGGCTGGAAACGCGTCTGCTCCGTGGAAATGTACTCAGACTTCCGTAACCACGACACACTGCGTGAATGCTGCCGCGATCGGATAGAGTCTTGTGGCGTGTGGACGTCATCTTCAAGCAGCTTCTCGTCAGCGGGATCAAGCTGGCTGTACGAATCGCCCTGATAAATGTCGCGATTAATCAGATCGATGCCGACGCCAAGGTCATGCTCGGTCAGGACCTCGTACTTGTAGTTCCGCTCGAGCGACGTCGGGTTGTACTGAATGAAGCGATCGTTTTCGAACGGATAGACGAGGAATTTCAAGTCGAACGGGATGTCGGGCAGACTGTTGCAGTATTTCACGCGCGTAATCAACTCGGACCTGACAAAAATAGTGCTTAGTCGGATCGGAGGAAAAAAATTGAAATTTACGTGTTATACCTTCGCTCCGCAGGCCGCGGCGGACGCTTATCGGCATTTGCCGAGCCATTCTGGATTGTGGGTGGCATTTTAAACACCTAGCGGCACCGATTTAACTGATTTTTTCAACTTTTTCGTACCGCAAATTCGCCGTGCACTTTTGCAAAACACCACAGACGTCATAAATACTGACAGTGCAGACAACCTTACGCAATGAACCATAAAATCGGAACAACGCCATCTGCACTCTTCGACGGAAAATCACTTCGCCTTTTTATAGCAACGCCTCGTCAAACTTGACAGCCAACCATAAAAATCGATAGATTGCATTTGTTGTTTTTTCCTCGTCGCCGTCGCGGAAATTTCGCTGGTGAAAAAAAAAATAGATATAAAAGTTAAATAGAGGAAATTCAAGCGAAATGGTAAAATAAGAATTGTGAAATTTCTGTCCCAATAGAATTGCAGAGAGAGAGGCGGAGGAAAATGGATTTTCCGCAGCAAATCGAAGGTAAAAAGTGCGAATGATTTTTTTTACTCTTTTCCTCTGGGGAAAACAAAGAAAATTGCGTGCTTGTTGTGTTCGGTAGAGCGTTCCGAAAATAAGAAGCTTCAACATTTAAGTCAAGGCTAGATTCTATTTTGAAATTGCGAAAACTAAACAAACCTGCCAGAAAATCGGGGTGTCAGTCGCCCGAGATTAATCGATTTTTCCGGCACCTGGAGACGATGATTATTGCACCACCGTGCTAGATGCATAGTGTTTCAAATCGCTTCGAATTTTTTATTTTTGCTAAACTAAATCAATTGGTACAGTTACGGTGTTTATAGAAAAACTCATTAAATTTTTATGTTTCGCATTGACTCGTTAATTTCGTGTTCAATGTCGCAGAAATCCAGAGACTGTTGGCGCCGCGCCAATTTGCGGGCTGTCATCCAAAAGCAGTTGATTTAGTGTTCTGCATTTTATATCATTTGTGCCCTTGCTAGAATCTTCCTTTCACAATTGGGGCTTTATTGATGTTTTGCCTTCTGAGTTTTCGAATAGCTGATAATTCTCGTGAGCATATTCTGAGAGAAATTTAAACTCTAACCTGTTGGGCAAAGTGATTCGTCCTCGTGGCCGCTTTCGTTAGCATCCTTGCACTTGAGCTCTTTGCTGCTTTGAACGGTTTGTTGTTAAGTTCGAGAATTGAAATCTGAATATTTTTGTGACGATAATGATAATAATTCTGTTTATAATACGGCTGATGATGCCGTCGACTGAAAAGCAATGGTGTTAAGTGTGCCAGAAACCTTCGAGTATTACAGGAAATAAGGTGATCATAAGTGATGGACAATGTAAACAATTGGTCCATCAAGTTTATTCCGGACTAAATAAAAAACAATTAGAAAATTTAGAGACTGACGATGGTTTTGTGCTCCATGCAAGCTTGAAGGCAGAAAAGACGTTCTAACATGTTTCGCCGAACGAGTGTTGAACATACAGTGCTGTGCAAAACTTAAGCAACTCACTACATGTCGGAATGAAAAGGAAAATTGCAATCAAAATATAAAGAATTTTTTTTCCTTTTTTTTTTTAATTTACACGTTAGCATGTTGCTTAAAGTTCTGCAATAAAAAAAGTACATCAGTATTTTAACTGTTCTTAAAAAAAAACAAAAACAAAATACACCAAAAAAAAGGCTGTGCAAAATCTAAGCAACTTTTATTAATACTTCGTGTAATAGCCGTTATTTTTTATAACAGCGGCACATCTGCGAGGCATTGATTCAACTAAATTATTTAAAATTGATATGTCAATTTTTTCCCATTCGGGTCACTCAGTCCATACACAACCAATCAGTGATCGACTGTGAAATGAAGCCATAAACAAGTTCTGAGCCTGGTTGTAGCCTAGTGAGTAGCGTGTTGGTCTACAAAGCACAGGTCGGGAGTTCAAATCCCGGTCGACGTATAATTCCCGCACACTGCTTACGTTGGGTATATCACCTCAATCTACGTACATGAAAATTCGTAGATGGAGGGTTGTGCGAAGGGCTAACAAGCCATTCACAATAAAAATGTTAAGGAGCGTGATGGTCAGGTGGCCAAGGCCTGGGCTGTAGTGCCATTGAAGAAGAAGAACAAACAAGTTCTGGCGACAAATAAAGGTCGATGCTCAGGATCGCGCCTTGTCGAAGAGAACTGTTTCTGTCCAATGCACCTATATAACAGGATATTGACTGATATTTTTCCTTACAGAAATCTTAACGGAAAAGCCTACACAATTCGACATCACAATGGATCCAATACTTGACCAAAAGACAAAATTTGATGACAACGTGCTGGCACTTGTAAATCAACATGCTAACAATCATGCAAATGACATGAAAAACAATGCAATGTCATCGAGTATTGCTAGTATTTTGGACGATACGACACCAAGCGATTCGGGCGTTCAATTGCTCGACTCCGAATCGAGTGAACTAATGATCGAATCGATAACTTCACAGAACGGTTTCGATTTCGACGAGAAACCATCGCCGGCCATATCTACAATTAATCAATTGCCAGATTTGGTCTTGCCAGCTGGCGAACAATCGCCAAAACCGGTTGTTATGACGAAAAGTGATTTTGAAAATTCGAATGTTATCGAGCCGAAACAACCAGACGTAACGACAAATACAAATGCTAACGATGTAATGACGACCAGCAATTGCTCAACATTCGATACGGAAAATATCGTGTACAGGCGACGAGTGAAGAAGACACATGCAGCCTCGAAGCAGGCACCAAAGAAACGAGTATCATTCCATGAGGATATACTGAAGAATACTCGTACCGATAATATTCATATTGAGCATGGCTTTATAACGTACAAGAACGGACGAAAGAGTAGCGTGATGCCGGGACGATATTCGTGGTGTTCGGAACGCGATGGTGGCGAGTTTCATAGCCAGGCCGAAAATCAGGACAGTCAAGTGGTCTACCGGAACGCATGTTCCGACGTATTGGACTACGGAAACGCCGACATTTACGAAAATCCAAAGAGTAATTATCTGCAGTACGATAATTCGGGAGTCTTTGAATACCATCACCAGGAGAAATCGAAGAAGAACGCCAATAATCAACAACTTTTGTACAAGTGCTCCTGCTCCAGTTCGAATTCAAGTCTGGATTCGGGCGGTGAAGACAACGGCGATAAAAATTCGAATCGTAATTACGGGCAGGCAAAGTCCAGCTCGTGTGACTGCATCGGAATGAATAATAACAACAACAATAACTTTATCGGAGAGAATTGTTATTTCTCCGAGCCAAACATTGACTTTTTGAACGAGAGTAATAACCGTAAGTCGGTTTGGAGTAAGGAAAAGAAGCCGAAATCGAGCTGTTTGAAAAAGACAAAACGCCATACGGATATTATTCAAGAACATGATCTCAGTACCAAAGTTAAAAAATTTAATGTGCACGATATGAATAATTTGATCGATAACAGCAAAATGATCTTTGGCTCGTTGAAGAGTATTTTCACGATACCGTTGCCGGAGCGTGGCGTACCGGAAGGCTCCGAAGATGTGCAATCAGTCTACGAATGTATACCGGAAAATGAAGCTGAAAAAACTGCATCGCCGCTTAAGCCA
The DNA here is from genome assembly GCA_963669355.1 of Chorisops tibialis. Lineage (NCBI taxonomy): Eukaryota > Metazoa > Arthropoda > Insecta > Diptera > Stratiomyidae > Chorisops > Chorisops tibialis. The sequence goes on along the minus strand of OY770262.1, from coordinate 9,512,358 downwards.
CGACCATTTTTAAGTAAGAGTCTTGACGGTGGCTTGAAAGGCGATCCGCAAAAGGAGAAAAAGAAATTCGTGCACAACGTCGATCAGCAGTTGAGACGAAAAAACGAAGAAGACTTGTACGCACCAACGCGTCAAAATAGTGACGATGAAAAGCAATCGGAGTCGGGAGAATCGAAACGGGACAAGTCACCAGATGCTCCCGAAGCAATTGTCGATACGATTCAATTTCGGAATAAGTTTATTATTAATTGCGAGAGCACGGTATTTGAGCACACAGGTGTATCGTACACGTACGAGGCTGAACCGGTAGATATTGATGCAATTGGTGTCGGTGAGAAAGCAACACCGATTGCCGATACGCCCCAATCAAAGGCTGCTACTTTCATTTCGGCTCCTATCAAGCAGACTTTTGTAAATATTTTTAAAAGTCTTAAAGAAACGGCTACATCGCCTGCGGTTAAAAAAGATGAAGAACCCATATTTTTCCCGAAGAAAATTATCGAAGAGCTCCCGCCGCAATTCGGACAGTCTTCGCAAAATATTTCAACATCATCGATCGATAAGCAATCGATATGTTCGGATATAACGTCCTCAACAAACACAACTACCACAAATAATTGCGAATTTTACGACCTTCCATGGCAGAAAGTCTACGCTGCTAGCAGCCGATTATCACCATCGCAAAAAGCTACACCGCAAGCACAGTTGCAGCAGCAACAACAACAACAAAATCGGCATCTACCATCACCGATGAAACGACGATCTGTTGGCAATCTAACAACAGCACGGTACGAACGGAATCGCATGAGCCCGGATTTATTCAACTTGTACGCTAGCGGTCGTGATTCGAAGAACACAATCCTAAGCGAAGAATTCGACGATATCCTAACTATAACAACCGACGCGGATAAGAATGAAAGCGATATTGTAATTGTAGACTATCCGGAAAGTACGTCAGAAAAGCAGCATGATTCGCCCAACTCCAGCACCCAGAATCTTCTCAAGCCACCCAAATCGAGTCTTATCAATCGGTTTTTACGCAACGTTACCCAGAAAAAGATCATGGAAACATCGATTCGAAAGAACAATTTCTTTGCCGAGAAAATCAAAAACGAACAGAAATTGTTCGCCGGAAATTTATACCTGAAAGGTGTTAAGCCACAAAATCAAGAACTGATTGAAGATTTGAATGCCGAAATCGCAATGGAAATCGAAATGTCGGGAATTAATTCGCCGCGGAGAGAACTGGTCGGTGCCGAGGCTGGAATGACGGGCGACATATCGCGATTCGAATTGGGCATTGGCGAAATTTCGATTGATATATTTAACGGCAATTGTTCGCATGTTCTGCGAGATGAAACTGAAGTTTTGATGAAGGTAAATATTGGATGATATTGAAAATTGCATCGTTGTGAATTTTTGCTTTTACAGGTTTTTAAATTGTATACCGGTTACAGTAGAGAAGGTTACATGACCCCGGTGCTTGTCTTTCTGACCGATCGAACTTTGTATGTGACTGACTTAGTTCGTAATCGACTGTGCAATAAATTCGTCTTGCCGTATTCTGAGTTGGATGTGATTTTGGTGAGTTTTGAAGATCAATTTTATTCACTGATCTTATTTTCAATGCAACGATTTTTCTTAGATGGGACCGTATGGGAACACCGTGCTTTTGAGTAACGGTACACGAGATATGCAGCAAGTACTTCTCGCTGGCGGACCTTACCCAGCCGATGGACTAGTCGCTAACCTGGAACTGTGTGCTCGGCGTGGCGGATCAACACTGCCGGCAGTTGGTCAGCTTACATTGGAACATTTAGCTCCGCTTCAGGCATTCGTTCGGAAAAATTCATCGGTTTCGCGTAAAGATGCATGGATCTATTACGCCGTGGTAAACGTTCCTGCTGGTGCTCTGGGTTGCGAACAGGAACCGTTAGGACCGCACGTCAAAGGATTTCTAATGCATCGTCGTGTCAACGAGATGATTAATGGCCGTGAAACATGGCGTGCTGGATATTTTCTGCTAAAGTAATTCAACTCAATTTAAAAATCTTACGAGATTAAATTTCATTTATTTTCGAAATTCTAGGGCAGGAGTGTTGTACATGTTCAATGACTCCTGTCAGAAATTGCCGACGTGGGCAATGGCCTTGGCTGAATGTCAGGGTGCACGACGGGCTGTTAAGACTGGTCGACCGCATTGCTTTGAGATCTTATTGAAACACGAAATGCTTCAATTGGCCGCACCCGATGAATATGTTGCATCCGAATGGCTGCAGGCGCTAGTACAAACTGCTAGCGGGGTAAGAGTGTGTAACTTATGGCTTAAGAAAGTTTCGTAGAAAGTAATTCTTTCCTGTGTCTATGACATTTCAGTTGTTCGAAATGCAAGAAAAGCACAAAACTCTAGGCTGTACATTGATTATGACCGAAAATCATTTGATAACATTACGCGAGGATTTCCGCACGCCGCTTCGTTGTGTGAATAAAATGCCGGGCGATAGTGGTTCTATCGGGAAATTTTCGCCATACAAAGAAAATTTCGATATTTCGAACATTTTGGACATAAACAGTGCTGTAAGTTCGATGGAGTATTTAAATTGTGTTTCACATAATTCACAACATAACGTTTTAGATAAGTTCGGTTGTTAGTACGCCAACTAAAAACACATACCGCTCAAATTCTTCGATAACATCAACTCCGACAAAACTATCGTCACAAATGTCTCGTTCGACGAATGCAACAAATACGACGGGTGCAGTATCGTCGTCGCATTATATTGTTGAAAACGAGAAAAGTTCTACGAGTATGAGTAGTATTTATGGAAAGAATTCGGGCGTTGAAGTGCTGACGAGTGCCGCCATTAAGGAGATGATTGCCATTCGTATTCCGTCGCACAACGACAGTTGGTGGTGTATTTTGGAATTTTCGTGTCAAGAAGTGCGAGAGAATTCCGACGATTTAGTTGTGTTCTTTGCTAGCAGTTCGGAAATGCAACGCTTTTTGCGCATGTTGGAGCAATTGTGGCAGGCAAAAAATGTGAGCTCTATTCTCATCATTGTTCATTATCCATTAATTGAATCTATTATTTTTTTTTCCTAGAATGATCTATTCCCCGTTACAATACTCGATGAAGATGATATTCTATCGGAACAGTGCACTAAACTTTACATGGACATAAATCGATCGTGGGAGCCTCTGTTATCTGCAGCTCTTGGTTATCCGCAATGAACATACAGCGGACCCCAGTAAATTAAAACTTTTTATGATTCTCAACACACACACATCGATATTCAGTCATAGTTATTATTAATCCCTCAATCTTATCTATTCAACATAATGAGTAAATACGAGGTGCTGCTACCCAAAAAGTTCCACTAATCGTTAGAGAACAACAAAAGTACGTAGAAAAAATTTAATTGTTTCCTTCAAACTTGGCACTCTGCGTGTAAACATCGTTGCCATGAGCTCCTCCTTTAGGATCTCCTGCGATTCCACTTGAATTTTCTCGATGGTTTCAAATCAACGTCGATCGTTACAGTACGCACACGTTTCGTCACCTGTTATTTTCTTAAGATATAAGAAGTTTGGGACCTCAGCAATTGTTTGTTGAAGCTGAGTGTGGAGATGTTCACTAGTTGGCCACGCTAGTTCGTTCTGTTATATAAGTCGGAAAATGAACGTTGCTACAATTCTTTTCGTGTTTAGTTTGTCGGACAAAATGCACTGGCAACTCCCATACGTCATTCCTGTAGCTTCAGCCACCACCTTGTCGATGCAACGGTCTTGAAGGATTTCACGAACGTTAGCCATTTTATCTGGTGTTGTGCGAAATGAAGGCTGACCCGAACGCTTATCGTCTTCAACAGTCTAAAATGTAGAAACCACTCACAAGTTTTTTTATGTGATGGGCTTGGAAACTCGTTGCTCTTCAACCGGAGCCATCACAAAAACCGCAGCACGTTCATAACACTGCTGCCACACGGAATAACTCCTACATGAAACTATAGGACACACCTAGAGGTTCGCGCGTACCCTTTCGATTCCTGGCTCTTTTGGGTAGCACCTCGTAACATAAAAGTGATCTATTCAAAGCTAGCAGAAAACGAAAAAAAAACTTGATAAACATATTTGATATTGCAAATTGCTGCGATTCTGCTTCTTCTGTTGTGATATTTATATTTTTTTTTTATTAATTGATTATTGAATTTTTTTTAACGATATCAAGTATTTGTTAAGTTTACATTTTTATTTCTTTTTTTGTGGAAACTATTTTTTATTAATCTATTTTTATATTTTGATTATTTATACATAAATTAAGTCTAGTCAATGTTGTAGATATTTCGCCTTTAAGTTAAAATTATTTTTTCTACATTACGATAAATTTTTCAAATCAATCGATGTATATATTTTTTTTCCTTGTGAATAATCTTGGAAGTTATTGATACAAGAGTAGTTGAAAACTAGTTATATTTAAGAAGAATAGGAAGGAGCATGCTTACAAACACAGCTTCAGCTAGTCACTGGCTTATCAGAAATATTAAATGGAGAATTCACGAACGGTCTGCGGAATTCAGGAACCTTTGAATGAAAATTTACTCGCAGCGATTGCTTTCGTTGTCGCAATTTTCGTAAAACCGTAATAATTTTTCGCTTCGATAGCTTTCTAGGTGTCGAATTATGCAAATAGCTTTATTTTAACTTGTGTACGATGTTTAGACGCAGAGAGAAATACAATATTAGTCGTTCGGATCCAGCAAACTCCCTGTTTCTCAAGTTTGGGTTTCTTTCGTTTATGCTTGATTCGAAATATCGGGTAACGGTGCTAAGAACGGTCCTGCTAAGTTAAGGATCCGTATTCAAACAGAACCAATGATATTCGCCTATTAGACCCCTTAATATCTCATTCTTGAATTCCAAAAGGACCATTCGATCTTTAGTTTAAATAACTGATATCTTTATCTGATAATGAAAGATATTTCCTTGATATTATAATGACGAATTGCTTACAGCGTAATCAACAAAACAATGTCTTTTTGAATTAAATTTAAAGTCAAACCTGCACACTGGGAATTTTGTAACAGTATTAACAGTGCAAAGGTAGCGAAATCATTAGTCTTTCAATCGAAGGCTGTTATTTCCGGTTGGACGACGCATAGGGCAGAAACAACTCTCTTCCACAAAACGCGATCCTGAGCATCGACCAGGACTTGTTTATTCCTCTGGCCTCCTGCTCCACTGCTCGCTTCCATGTATTACGTTATATTCTCCTCAACTGGAGGCGGTCGATATCGCAAAATTATAACACTTGCGCTGACTATAGTATAGGCCAAAAGTGTCCAAAAACTCAGCGATGCGGACAGCACCTTTACCAGCACATCGCAAGAAACAGTCAAACATGTTGCAAATCTCCTTGATCTAATTGTTGCTAATTCTTAAACATTTACGATCCGTTGCATCTCTTGATGAATCTTCTTGATTCGATTGAATATGAAAAACAATTGGTCTCACCGATGACACGAAAATCCACTTGAATAGCTTACAGGACGAAGCGATGTGGATGTATCAAAACTTCCCAACCAAGCTCTCGCAATTTTTGACGGGTCACCAAAGAATAGTGTGGTCGGTCGTTGTCATGATGGAAGACAACACCTTTCCTGTTATTCAATTCGGACCCTTTTCTTTCAATTACCAAGCGTAATCTCTCTAGTTGTCCACAATAGAGTTGAGAATCAGTCGTCTGACCAACTGGAAGTAGCCCATGGTGGACGATTCCCTTCCAGTCCCAACATACACACAGCAACACCTTTTTCGGCGTCAATCCTGACTTCGCGAACGCTTGTGACGGCTCACCATCCCTTTTCCATGATATTTGACGCTTCTGATTGTCGTACGTGACCCATTTTTCATCACCGGTTATGATACGTATCAAAAACGGCTCGATTTCATTGCGTTTCAGCGGCGCAGATGTTAATTCGGCCTATCATATTTTTCGGGCTCATCTCATGAAGAACCCATACATCGAGTTTTTTTTTGTAGTCAGCTTTGTGTAAATGGTTCAAAACAGTTTTATGATCAATACCTAGCTCCATACCAATGTCGATACTGCTGATATCCTTTTTCAAGAATTTCATCAGCTTTTTCAGTGATTAAGCGACCAGAGCGTGACTCAGCTTTCACATCAAAATTACCAGAACGAAAGTGAGTGAACCATTTCCGCGCAGCAGATTTTGATAAAGTACCTTTACCGTACACACCACAAATTTGTTCACAAGCCTGCGCAGTGTTCTTCCCTTTGTCGTAATTATATTGCAAAATATAGCGAAATTTTTCATACTTTACCTCATTTTAAAATGCAAACAACTTTTCAACCACAGCACCAATTTCAATGTTTATACACTCAAAGTAACGCTCAAAGTGACACCTTTCCAACGTTTAGTGGTGTCGCTGCGATCTGTGTTTCCTGAGTTATTTGCAATTGACATCATCTATCGGAAAAAAACGCCACGAACTTTTTCTCAGACCCAATATATTGCAGTGCGCAAGTGGTCGCTGTATTTCAAGTAAAAAATAAAACCGCCAGTTTAATATGTTCATTTAATTCAGCCACAAGACTTTATTTTAATTTCAACTAAATCGCGTAACACTTTCCACTTGGGAATATTTCGCTCATAAATTATCGCTTGCTAATGTTTTGCTTTTTAAATATCGATCGCTCCAAACTAGACTGACTCACCACCAACGCTCGCTCTTTTTTTTATACCGTTCTTGTGAGCCGAATCATGGGAACGTTCATATTGTTTTCAGACGAGGAAAATAGTGCAGGTGTTCCGTCACTACTGCAGAACTGCTGCTGGTTGAAGGCCTCGAACGTTTGAAGAGCGATATAGTGTGGGAACGTTTATTGTTGAGCATTTAAATAGATTCGCATTTGGTGGCGTTCAGAATTATTTCTTTCTCGTCCGCATCTCTACATTGCCCGTGTTATTGTTGTTGAATGGTTCGCATTCTAGAGAGCACGTGTTCTTTCATTCTGTTTGTTTAGACCTTGAACATTTCACAGCGACCAGCGCTGAATGATTAATCCAATGTCCAAGCATTGGAGCTTATGTGTGTGGTTGCGCGCGATGAGAAGAATGGAATGCAGAAGACTTTGAAACCATAGTGTTCGTACGATCGCATTAATTTGCATCGATATTTAGTGGTAGGTGATGAGATGAGCAAGAACAGCTGACATTTCGCATTGCTTTCGAGTCCACTGAAAGACCGCGGATATTTGATGAACGACTAGAGCTAGCATGCAACAGTATATATTTCTTTGTTCACAAAATCTTCCACTATCTACCCATATTAAAAAAAATATTAATACGTCTGTTTCCACGTAGAAATCTAATTAACCTCTTTCATCTTTTTTCATAGCTCTTTGTCTAATTTCAATTCCATTTAGTTTTGGTTCGAACGGATGGTATTGGTATATAGTAGGGGGTTGCCTAGATTTATTAGGCCCGCAGGACCGTTTCCGGCTCTCTCCGATGCAACATGCGGCGGCGTCGTAATGCACATATCGAAAAGTTCTTGGACGCTGGAATCATCTCCGTTGCTGGTGTCATTCATCTAAAAAAAAAACTTGTTAGTTTTTGTTTGAAGCAAGTTTTTCGTTGTCTTACCACTTCAGACTTCGTTCCCGCTTGTCGAGTGCTTCCTCGAAATTGCTTAGGCGCTCGAGAAAAAGCATGTCAGACGTCTTCGATCGAAGTTGATTCAATTCGGATATTTTTTTTTAGAAGCGGGGCCAGTCAATCGTGCTACTGCTGCCTCCAAAACCGAAAGCTTTTTCTCCATGTGAAGCTGGAATGAGCTGCTCGTCGCATAAAAAAAATCCACAAGAATGTCCCTCGTTGACTTAAATTCTTGTGGAATATTGTTGGCATCGAGGAGCCACATGCTCTCGGTTTGCCAGCTCCGTACGTAATGTTGCGCCATGTCCCACTCCATCTGTTTCGACTGCGTGGAATATTGCGTCTTCACCCGCGAGCAACAACCTCCGATTTTTGATGATGTCATGGGGGTTGCAGCTTAAGATGCGGGATGCAAAGCCCGTTGCCAAGGAATTGTGCCCATTAAAATGGATAGGCGTGAAGTGCACGGGCTCCATGCACTCCCGTTGTCACCAATTCGCCTCCTCAAGCATCCATCATCCTCCCGCGGAAAATTAAACCCGTGAGGGGGGACAGGGAAACACTGAGGTAGTGAGCACTTCCGCTGCCCTTCCCGTCAGCCGAGCGAGGCCCAAATTCACCACGGCTGACGTCGAACAGCGGAATGTTGTTAGAACCTGTAAAATCTTTGGCCATATTAATAATTGTATTGGCGGCTTTTTGAGGGGCGCTGCAGTAGCTCGTCATTCGCTGCAGCTCCTCTGCCAATAAGCCTATCTTTACGCTCTTTTTGGTTTTTCGATTGAACATGACATACAACAAACGCCTTTGTATCCAATTTAAGCCGTCAATAACGGATGGCAGTTGCCTGCGCACTTCCGCGAGCCAGTACTCCGTCAGGACGCTATATTTGTTCGAACCTAGGCCAGGAACAACTCATAGAGCGCATTCATTTTATCGGGAATTGTTCCAAATAATTTTGGAAGTAATTTAATTTTTCAATTTACGACGTAATGCATAGAGCTTACCGTTCCACCAGGAGTTTGCTTCATTTTTCACTTTAGATATTTTCATTGGGCAAGTCATATCGTAACTCCGTAATTGTTAAGAAGTTAATATCCTTCTTAATGGCATCGGTCCCATGTCTAGCAAGTGTGAGTGGATTTCAAAAGCTATGATTTCTATACGAGACGATGCTAGGAGCATCGCGGTCTATTGTAAAAGTTATCCATCTGTGGTCGGATAGTGACTGTTCTCGAGAACTCTCCAATTTTTCACTCCGGATTTTTTTTTTGTAGAATGTGTTATAGGCAATTTCGGGCTTTATGTGTAATGCATAGTCAGGGAGGGAAGGAATGGGATTGGGCAGGTAGAGGAAGGGGAGTGAAAGCGACCGTAATGAGTGGTGAAGTTGGTATATTTTTTAATTGTATTGGCTGCTTCTGAAAAATATTTGCAGATGTTATGTGGAACTGAATGATGGAAAGCGAACCAAAACTATCTACTGAGTATATAGACCTTCTAGAAAGAGCACTTTCACTTTTACATCGTATGCCTATTTTATTTCGAATAATATTTCATTGCCCGTAGCAACTGAAAAATTCATGCTTAATAAATCCTACTACCTGTAGTGGGAATCGAACCCACGACCTATTGACTGTAAAGCGAGCACGGTGTCCACTACGCCACTACAAAAGTTATGCCGATAACCTATGTCCTGCCTGACTTTGGTAACAAAGGTGTACTGTACTCGATACCTCTATTCGCTATCATCATATTTGTCCCTGCTAGATATTCAACAAGCGAATCACCTCTTTTATTTGTATCTGAGCTTCCCCATAATGAAAAATGCGCATCACAAGCCAGATCGCGAATCCAATCGGTTCTGTTCCGCAAAACTTACTAGCTGCGGGCATAGATCCGATGATGGTGTTGGAGAAGCGTACGGCATGTAGATTGAACCGTTTACTGCCCTTTCCCAAACTACTACTACTACTTAAAACTGAGAGAGCTTGATTAATTTAAAATCTTTCTTTGTTATTATACATGAACGCGGCTTAACTGCTGCAGTGCCGTGGTAAACATTAAACATACTGGCGTTCCATCCAAGGATCTTGTTTTCGCTACTGACACACGGCTCTTGGATGAGTGCCAAGTCGACCCTACCCTGACGTAGATGAACCTGCTGATTCACAATCGCAGGTGCACTATGGTGGAGATTTCTCTGTACCGCTCTGGCCATCATTACGTATTTTTCCCCAGGGTAAAGTTCTTCTTATACAGAAACGCCAGCAAGCATAATATTGATCAAACGACTCGGGTTCGTGCAGAACTAAGCTCGAAAAGCACGGAGTCAAAAATAATCATTTATCATCGCCCAACAGCCATCGCCGTTTGCAGTGATTGCGGCAAGTGTTTCCTCATTTTCAAAATAGACTGGTCGATGAAGTCATGAGACCATATTGCACTCCAAACAGCAACTATTTACCGATGTATTGCCTTTTCTTGAAACTCGTGTGGATTGTGTTCGCCCTAATCAATAATTTTGCATGTTAACAAGTCGCTCATCTGGAAATGCGATGATTTTTCGTCTCGAATCATGATCCCTTTCTTCTTTTTCCAAGAACCAATCACAACGATTTACCTTAATAAACATTACTGTCAAATTTGACAGATATATCTTTTCAAACATGGCCGTTATTAAACGTCGAAAATCTACCATTGAAAAACAAACTGAATGCTAGCTTTTAGTAAAGTTGGAAAAATACTTAAAAAATTATGTCTGGACTGGACTGTAGAGTGAATCTTAAACATCTTCAAAACCATATAAAAGTATTGCAGCTATCGCATCATATGCATTTTTAACTGAAGCACAAATACTCACCAAAGTATTCGTGTCTTGCGATTCGTTCATTATTCAAATTATTTGATTGAATTTCTCTTAAAACATTCCGATTAGTTGGTATTCTTCTTTAAATAATTTGTTCTCTCTTTCGCAAAGCTATTCCATCGAGTACAATTACTACACAGATATTATATAAAAATTATTATCTACGTATGCAAAATTAATCTTAAAATAACTTCTCAAATTTAAAAAAATAATACTAAGCTTACAGTAATAAAAAATATTTCTAAATTAAATGAACCATCAACAAAAAAAATTCATTTGCGAAATGTGATAGACAAAACAAACATTTAAGTGAAAAAAAATAGCCAAAGAAACACAATTACATATTACAGAAAAATTTCTTTAACTTTAAATACACATAAGTAAAAAATGCATACATTAATGTTAAAGAGGTAAAATAAATACATACAAATAAATAAAATCAACAAATAAAATGAAAACAAATTCAAAACAAAATTAATGATTTTCTAGCGCAAAACCGGTGTGTGTTGTAGTTGAAATTGCGATAAATTCCAAAGAAAATCAACTTTATTATTAATAAAACAAAAATTATAATCTACGATAGTATTTATATATATAAAGTAATTATATTAAAATGATAGAACAATAAAATTAAAAGTAGACATAAATTATATTAAAAAAAAACGGTGGATATTCATTATATAAAACAAAATTCATATTAGAAATTATTAATATTATTATGCTATGAAATTTTTGAAAATATTAAAAATTGAGAGACATTTTTCGTTGCTTTAAGTAAGAGACGTTCGAATAATTGTTGTTTTTATTGAATTTTTATTCAGTCGTGCATCTTTCTTTCGAACAATTGTTTTATTGTTATTAAAGAACTCAAACACTAATTAATTTTTTTTCTTTTACGTTTAAAATGAAGAATGTACCGGCTATTCGGAAGCAGTCATGATTGTGAAAGTTAATTATAAAAATTCTTATCTTAAAGCATCGATTTCGTGTCATTTTGTTATTAAAACTGTAATCTTTCATAAACTTAATTTTTTTACGTTGCTTTTTAAATGACATTTTTGTTAAATTGTCTTTGTTTTCGTAAATACAAACTGAAAAATATGTTTTTGATTTTGTCGGATTAGTCGGAATTGTGAGCGGTCTATTGCAAAACCGTGTATTGGTTGCTTGAACGATTTGGACCTACAATAAATGATAAGTGATTGGCCTTCTTTTTACCGGTAGCGGGTTATTTCTTTTAATTTTGTTTATAGACATATTTGAAGCGAATGAGATAATCTTTTTCGATAAAAATGGGTACTTGTGACTACTCCTCCTTTTACAATAAAATTTTCGGAAACCCCATGTATTGGGTGGTGCTAGCTCCAAAATTGTTGATTAGGAGGGGGGGGGGGATAAAACGTTCCGGTGACAATTTACATTTCATGAAAAATGTAATTTAATGTCAAATAATCAATTGGTAGTGAAAAATATTGTAGCACAGCTGCACCAATACTTCTTTATCGGAAAATTTCAAAGGCCGGAGTTATTTCCCGAGAAATTTGGTCAAATTGGGTTACTGATTTGACCGTTTTTCATACAAAATATGGTACAATTTTCTCGGGAACAGCTTGACCGATTTAAATAATTTTTTGTACACTTATTCTTCTACAATGGGCACTACAGCCCGAATCGGACTTTGGCCTCCTGACATTCAGGTTCCTTAACATTTTTCATTATTTATTGCGCACAACCCTCTATCTACGAATTTTTCATTTTCGTACATTGAGGTAATCAAGGTATACTCAAGCAAGTAGTGTGCAAGAATTATGCGCCGACCGGGATTGAACTCACGACCTTCGCATTACAAGACCCACACACTACCTACTAGGCTACGCCCTAGCTGTATACTTGTACACTTATTACTTTAGTGAAACTAATGCTACGTAGCAGAGGAATTTCAAAAATATTCAAAACTAAGTGATAAGCTGTGAAAGTTTCAAATTTTTTCATGTTGTTTTGAAAAAAATAAAAATATTTATAACCAACTATTTGAAATTTCCTCTGTACTGTAGTTAGCTAGCACTGCTACCTATCGACCAAAAAAATATCATAGGTTTCGATTGTTGGAGGAGGGTGGTTTCATAGACCCATAATACACTGGAGCCATCTAGTTGGGCCCATTGTACTCCTCCTATTGATTATAAAATGGAAGTCACTCCTTTTGTTCTAGCCACTTGATTCGATTTGCGAACCGTAGCAGGCGCGAATGTTGAACGCCTCTGGGGTCGTCTAGTTCTGAGAAGAATCTAGAGTCTAAACAAAGGAGACGACTCTCGGAGATTGGCGGACAATGATAAAGATAACGTTCGATAGATTCTTCGCCTTCTTCGCAACCTCTGCAAAGGCTATCGCTCGCGATCCGCATCCTAAATGCTTCAGCTTTAGCAAGCAATAACCTGTGGTCAGGCCAATATACCTCGGATGTTATGGCGACTACGTTGTAACAGGTGAGCTGTAATATTTTTATTCGGTTCTTCTCAAAAGTATTTGCCATTTTTGCAGCTGTCTACCTGCCCCACTCCGCCAAGAAAGAATCCAAAATATTTTGTTTGAAGCTAGTCTTCAGCACTTTTGGTGCTACATCGATTGACTTCTTAGTGGAGTTGATGTTTGCAGATCCTTGCCGTGCAAGCGAGTCTGCTGCCTCGTTTCCTAGCAGGTCGCTATGACCTAGTATCCAAATTAGAAAAACTTCCGTTATGGCCGCTAGGCGATTCAAATTGTGTCTACAATCTAGACACTAGTTTGGACATAGTTCTGTAGGATTGGAGTGCCAGAAGCGCAACCCTGCTGTCCGAGAAAATATAACAATTTCCGCGACTGTTCTGCATATCTAAAATAATTTGTGTACACTCGTTAATAGCTAATACTGCCGCTTTGGAACACTATCGCGTGTTCTGGAAGATGAAATGAAGTGTGGATGTCGAGGTCGTGGGAATAAATCCCTGCACCTGTCCCCTGGTTAGTTTTAGATCCGTCCGTATAGAAATGAGGACCTGCACAGGTGCTGAGTATCTGTTGCCCATTTCGTTTCGTTCAGGAAACTTAATGTGAGACTTCCGTTTCTCAACCTGCGGTTGGTTTATGCAATCATACTCTAAAAGGGAGTTTCCGTCTCTAATGACGTTTAAAATGTTGCCATGACCAATTAGTAGTTTTGAATATAATATAAAAAAAAATATATAATGAAAAAGAGAGCAAAAAACTAATAGACTGGTAGTACGATTTACACCGACCTTCCTAACTTTGAATTAATTTTTTGATCAATTTTTCTTATCGAAAAAATCTGCGGTTTGTTTTATTTTGCGTTAAATTGAGCGAAGAATGATAATTAGCACAAAAAAAACATTTTTTTTTTCTCATATTCAATTTAGTAACCCCCTTAAGGCAGTGTGTATACCTAAATAACGATTTAAGTAAAAATGTAGTGTTTTCGAAACAAAAAATGTTGCCGAACCCGTTGGAAATTCGAGCTTTTTATTCGAATATCCTAAAATCAAAACTTTGGTGAGGGACTGATTTGATGGCGAATGGTTGATTGGCTCTGAAGTTATTAACACTGTTGTGCAGGAAGTTTGTAAAAAAATTTAAAAATGCAAATATTATAAACGATTTTTTTTTTATATTTTGTGAGGAAGTGTTATTTTTTTCCCATAAGCGAAAAATAAACCTTTCCACGGAGGGAACTGGTTAGAAAGTTTTCCAAATTCTTAGAGAAGGTATGCTCTTTTACATACCTGCGATTCGCCGCTCTTTTAAAGGAGCATATTGCGATTGAAAACTGAAAAGAGCTGCGTTTAGAAGAGCGGAGCTAATGCATACTGCCAGCTCATTTGAATATTGCTACGGATCCCAGAGTTTTTGTTGCGTTCGCTCCTCATCGACCAGATCGTAACGTAGAACATTAATCAGCTCGCGTTAGCTCTAAGCTCACCGATCTGCTCATAGCTCGTAAAGTCGTAACCTGATCATCTGTTCATTCATAACTATACCTAAGCAGGTGACGCCGTGCATGAGTGAGCACTGAGCTGTGAACGGATATCGATATCATTGAGCACTAGCAGTGAACAGATGTCATTGAGCAGATTGGTAAGAACTGAGCATGACCAGTGAGCCGAGCATTGAGCAGGAACTTGGTGCAAGGGCTCACTGAGCTGGGAGTACTGCGCATCAGATTGGGTCGGGCTGAGTGTTTTTTCTGTATGATTCATCATCAGGCCTAACCAACCAATTCGCGTTGGATCTTCAAACTGCAATCGTAGCTTTTGAGAATAGAGGTGAAAATTCACTGCTATTGTAAGAGCTGTACTTTTTCACAGATATTGAAAAGAGCAATCGCAGTTCATCACTGCGATTAAAAAAGGCAGGTTTTTGTCATTCCTAATAATACATTTTGAAACAGCTTTTTTTTTTACTAAAAAGCTTGAATTTAATTTTCAATTCTTTGCTCGTAAATGATTTTTCGATCCTGTTTCTTTAATAGAATAAAGATTGATTTTTAGTTACCCGGAAAAAATAATAAAAATTATACAATCAATTAGATTTTATAACCATATAGCTTAAGGTACGTCGGATTTTCAAAATCAATTCATTTCCAGTCAGCATCTGGCCATCCAATTAATCGGATGGCTCTTTTTCTGCCAATTTATCACTTCTACAATTATTTTGAGCTATTTGCATAATTTTTCGATTCGAAATTCTTTCATCTTCAACGAAAACACCAAACGCCGTTAAGCAATAACCAAAAATCCTATAATAATTTATTTATTTATTTTTTTTCATTTTTTTCATTTATTTTTTTTTTTTGTATTTATTTACATTACTCGATATAAATGAACGCAATGAATTCTTGGAACACAAAATTTCGAAAACAGCAGAAAACATAATATTGAAAAAGTAGTTCATAATATATTACCGAAAATTTCACACAGCATTTGTTATGCGGCACAGATCAATAGTTTATGGATTATACAAATTAATATTTTTATTTGTTGTAACGTTCGTCGTAATCAGCTATTTGAATAAATTTTTTTTTTATAAAATTTGGAAAAAAATGTTGAAAACTATTGTTGACTATTACCTTAAATTGTAAGAGGCAATAAAAAACAAAAAAAGTCTCTGTATTAAATTTTACATTTTTTCGCTTATTAAATATTCTTCATATACATTAAATAGTATAAGTTCTTTTTTTTTATATAAACTCTATATACCTATATATAAAATACACAATAAATGAATAACAGAAAGTAAAGTTATTCTTATTGTTTTTATTAAGATGGATAATAAAAAAAAAACATAGCAGGACTACGATTGGGCGTAAAGCCCAATCATGCGACACTCTAGATAAAAGAGATTTTTTTGTTTTTAGAAATTTTGTATGGGGAGTGGTAGAAGGGTTGATGGCATTGAACTATTTTTTTAACATCATGCTAGAGTTGCTATCAAAAAGTTTTATTGAAAATTTAAGTTTTGAAGATTAAAAAGCTAATGAGCAAATTAGTATATAGAACTTAGTGAAATTGTGCAGTTTGTTTGGGGAGGTGGTATAAGGAGTGGGGGTTCTTAATGACTTTTTCAGAAATAATTATAAACATCATTCAAATGACATTTTTTAAATTACAGATCAGTAGCATTCATACTTTTCAGGAAAATCGACTTTTTGTAAAGTTTTGAAATTGTATCATATTGTATGGGAGCGAGTAGTAGGAATGTAGGTAATTGTCTCATTTGTTTGATCTTACTAATAATTGGGCGTAAAGCCCAATCATATGATACTCTAGATGAAATTCTTTCGAATAGTGAATAGAGACTTTTGCATGGGAGGTGGTAGAAGTAGAGGAGGTTTGTATTTTTCGCATATGACACCGAACATGGCATGCAAAATGCTTTTTGCTGAATTTAAAGTTTTTAGTTTTCATTATTTTTAAAGAAATTGGACATAGTTTTACTGAAATTGGGGCATTTGTATGGGAGGTGGCAGAGGAAGTGGAGCGTTTTAGATGATTTTGAAACTACTTATCATCACCCTTATCATCATGCTTTGATCCAATTTCAAAGTCGAGAGCTCTCATATATTCGAAGGAGAAATGCTTTTCTTGAATTTATAATACAGATATTATATGGGAGGGGGTAGAAGGAGTGAAGCGGAGCTGATAATTTTTTCTAGCATTTATTGCAATTATTAAAAAACAAATTCTGGCGAAATTTTACATTTGTAATTTTTCTAGTTTTAATGGAAATGGATATAATGCATTTAACAAAAATTATGCATTTGTATGGGAGGAGCTAGGAGGAGTGTAAGGATCAAAATAATTTTTTTTCACATTATTGATATTTTTATTTTTATACCTTATACAAAATATCAAGTTGATAGCTTTAACAGTTTAGAAAAAAAATAATTTAATTTAAATTTCAAAATTTCGTGAAATTTGTATGGGTGGGGGTAGATGGAGTGAGGTGAAGTTGATAAGTCTTTTTATAACTAATTGCAATTATAGTAGAATTAATTCTGGAAAAAACTTCGTCTTTTCAGCTTTATTAGATTCAATGAAAATCGAAAATATGCATTTTTAAAAATTATCCATTTGTATGGGAGGAAGGGAGTAAGGGGATCGGATCAATATTCCGTGATATTAATGGCATCTATATCGTTATACATTAGCCTAAATTTCAAGTCGATAGCTTAAACAGTTTCAAAGAAAAATCAATTTCTTAATATTTCGAAATTTCATGAAATTTGTATGGGAGGGGGTAGACGGAGTGGGAGGGATGTAGCCCATTCACGAACTTAAAGTTACTTTTTTGCTAAAAATGACACACAAAAATTTTTAGCACTATAGCTCATAGCTTTCAAGAGTTATGCTGTAGACAGACGCACAGACAGACAGACGGTCACTCGGAATCGAGGTTTTTGAGCGACAACAAATATTTCTGTACCCTTGGCGGCTCTGTGCGGGCGTTATTTCTTAGCGTTACAAACGGTAAGGCAAACACAATATACTCTCAGATCTCATCTAGAGTATAATAAACTGCCAACAAGTCGGGCGCAACTTTGTTATTTTCATGACAAGTTGAGGATGCGTGGAAAGTCATTATGCAGGTTAGAGTGGTTAGGGAAGACAAAGTGGAAGAGGGTTCTAGCGCAGGGCTAAAGTCAATTTAATAATTAATTGCGAATACGATCAATAGCTCCAGTACATATAATCAATATTTCATTCGTTTATTTATGCAATTGGGTTTTTTAAGTTGAGGGGTAAGGGTGATAGGGTGGGTGGATTTTAATACATTTTTTTTTTCAGTTTCAATCAATCAAATTCCTGTTAAGACCACCTACAGGGGCATAGGATAGAAACAACTCTCTTCCACAAGGCGCGATCCTGAGCATCGCCTTAACCTGTTGCCAGGACTTGTTTATTCCTCTGGCCTTCTGCTCAACTGCTCGCTTCCATCTGCTACATGGTCGACCAACCCGACGTCTTCCTTGAGGATTATAATCCAGAGCCTGTTTGGTGATGTTTTGCTCTGGTTTACTCAAAGTGTGACCGATCCACTGCCACTTCCGCCTCTGAATCTCAATGCTTATTTTAGTCTGTCCAGTTGTACTCACACACACTTCTGGCCAGAATATTTCTTAAATGTGTTGGAGGCATTAGTCCACGAAAATCTGTAGATTCTTGGTAAGTCGAACGGCCACTTTCCACGTAGTACAACCATAGACCAACACGGATTTGACGCATGCGTGAAAGACTCGCAGTTTCGTGCGAAGGGGGATCTCTCTTAACCTCCAGAAAGGGTATCCTTTCCCCGAAGGCCTGACGAGCTTTATTTAGACGAGCCTCAATATACTTTTTAGCTCCGCGGTCCATGCTGACAATGCTTCCGAGATAACAAAAATCTTGCACCTCTTCCATATCTTGTCAATTGATGTGCTTGCGTTCGAACCCATGTGCATGTACTTGGTTTTGCACACATTTATTTTCAGTCCCGCCTCTTCGCATTTAGAATGCGACGAGCGAACATTTGGCTCTAAGTCCGAACGTTTATGTGCAAGCAAACACACGTTATCAGCATAATCAAGGTGACTTAAGATGTTAAATAGTCTCCATTGAAGACCTTTACCTTCCCCACCTTCAGTCCAGCTTTCAAGATGTTATTAATTACCACCAGAAACAAGGCTGATGATAATATGCAGCCATGTCTGACACCCCTTCGCACAGAAAAGCTCTCGGACAGCTCTTCTCTGTGCAAGACGTGACACCTTGCATCTTCGCAGGATTCTTTAATCATAGCTATGACCTTATCTGGAAGGTCGCCCTTATTCGGAATTTTCATAATGACGCCCTCCTTCCATTCAGTCGGATATCTTTCTTCATTCCACACCTCAGTAAAAAGTGACTGTTATTTCAGGGTCCGCTTTGAGGAGCTCGGTTGCTAGTCCGTCTATACCTGGAGTTTTTCTTCCGCCATTGACAGAATGGCGGAAACTATCTTTTCTTTATCTGGGGGATCGTTCCTAATAGAGGATTTTTGCGGTTGGATGTTTGGTAGTTGTTCTGTTTCTGGAATATCTTCCTCTGACAAGATGTTTAAAATATCAGAGAAGTACTCCTTCCATCGCCGAAACTGGTGTTCGCTCATATTAATGAGAGTTCCGTTGACATCTCTCACCAGGTGGTTGGCGGTGAAATTCCTGTTCGTCAACTGTTTCATGATTTTAAATAGTGAACCCATATCCACAAGGTAAGCCGCAGATTCTGCCTTGTTGGCCAGATCTTCAATGGCCTTTCTCTTGTCACGTCTAACAGCCTTCTTAAGCTGTATATGAGCATCGCGGTAGTTCTGCCTCAGGTCGAGCGTTTGTTGGTTGACATCGGGTTGAGAGTTGATTGCCAATTTGGCTTTTTTCCGATCGCCAACCTTGCCCCATGTGTCGTGCGACATCCAGGGCTTCTTACCGCTTTGAATATATCGCCACAGATTCTTCAGCACTAGTTAGAAAAGTGTTTCTGGTTGCTTCCAATCGGCGTCCAGTGTGCGTATTTCATATTCGCTTAATGTGGATGACTTTTTCGCGTAGAATGGTGGTGTACTCGCGTTTTTTGTTGAGACCTCTGAGTTTATCCACATTAAGCTTGCGCTTCATTTGAAGAATTTGTGGTCGTCGGCTAGCTGCTGTGCACAATCTCAAGCAGGCAACCATCAAGTGGTCATCGCTCCCCACGTCAGCTCCACGCTTCGCTCACACATCGAGGAGACATCTTCTCCATCGGCGACTTATAGCCAAATGGTCGATATGGTTCTTAGTAACACCATCAGGAGAAACCCAAGATGTTATATGGTCACTCTTGTATAGAAAAAGGGTCGCTCCGATGACCATTTGCCGAGTACTACATAACTCCACAAATAATTCGCTGTTTTAGGGTCTCTTAATACAAGGTCGTGTCGCATCGACCCAAGGGTCACCATGCCTCCCCATGACGTGTTCTAGTCCAGTGTTGTCTGATCCAACCTGGGCGTTCATATCTCCCGAGATGATAATAATATCACTTCTTGGGACACGTTCGAAGGTGGCACTCAGTTAGCTATAAAACTCCTCTTTGTCACCAGGTGTTGCGGTATTAGTTGGTGCGTATCACTGTATAGCTGTGACGTTTCTGACACTGGTCCGGAGCCTGACGACGATAATCCTATCCGAGATTGGTTCCCAGCTGATGAGACTGTTTTTTGCTCTCGGTGTAAGGATGACCAACGTGAATGGTGTTTCCGCTCGGGGTTCGTTCTTGTCCTGATCCTGTCCACCTGACCCCAAGATTTGCTCCATTTCATGGTCGATCACTGATTGGCGGTACAAGAAACGAGTGACCCCAGCCCTTCCCCCGTCATTCAATGTTTGAACATTCCAGAAGCCAATCATAGTCCGTTTTCGAATGCCGAAAGTTGTTACCGTAGAATCCGTCCGTATCCGAGGCGTTGTATCCGTTTCTCGTAACAGTTAGGATTTAAGATCACAGTTGATAAGCCCATGATCCAATGCAGCAAGCAGAACTGGCCAGGGGTGAATTTTACTGCCCCTATTGGGATAGGGGAGATGAATGTTACTGATCTGCAATTTAAAATACACATACTCAAAAAAGTCTGCGTGCATCTCATTAGTAAATTCTGAATGATGTTGGAATCGTATGAATCAACTACTATCCTTTAATATGGAAGTTAAAAATAAGGAAATCAGTGTGAGTGAGCGTAAAGTGATGGTAAAATTGCGTGAAAACGGGAAAAATTTTTCGCGAAATCGCAAAATTAATTAGAAGAACCCAGGGTTGTTGCTAATTACGAAGAAACCGGTTTGTTTATTTCACGGCATCAATCAGGACGTCCTCCTAAACTTGCAGCACGTGAACGTCGGAGTACTATTAATGCTGTGAAAAAAATCCCCGATTAACGGCGTTCCAAATAGTGCAGGACATAAAACAGAAATATAATAAAACAATATGCGATGAAACAGTGCGCATAATTCTCAGGAAAGGCGGTTACCATGGTCGAGTCGCACGTAAAAAGCCGTTCATATCGAAACGAAATCGTCGAAAGAGAATGGAATTCGCCAAAACTTATGTAACTATGTCAAAAGAATTTCGGGAAAGCGTTCTTTTTTCGGACAAAGTAAGTTTTATATATTTGGGATTTGGACGCAAATTAGTATGGAGAAAACGCTCGACAGAATTCAATAAAGAAAATTTGATTCTCACTAAAGCATAGTGGCGGCGGTTTGATGGTTTGGGACTGTATGGCAAGCAGTGGAGTGGGGCAACTAGTTTTCATAGAATCCACAATGGATAAATAAGGGTACCTTAATATTTAAAAAAATAATGTTAAGCAAAGTGCTGAGAAATTGCGGCTGGGAATGCATTTTACTTTCGCACGATAATGACCCCAAACATACTGCTGAAATAAATAGGCTTTGGTTGGCCTACAACGTCCCAAAACTCTTAGGTAGATCTCCTCAATCACCAGATGTAAACCCAATTGGACATTTGTGGGAGTTACTTGAAAAAAAATTCGACAGCATGACATAACAAGTAAAGAGAAATTAAAAAATATTATTTGGAACGAGTGAAACAAAATAACGGCCGAGGTAACATCAAAGCTTATTCACTCGATGCAAAATAGGCTAAAGGAAGTCATTTATATGAAAGGCTATGCTACTAGATATTAAGGTTCTTAATCTGATATGCTAATATAGAGGATTTCAAATAAAATGAATAAATTTTTTCAGGTGTAAGCAGACTTTTTTGGATGCATTTTGATGACTTCTTGGAAGAAACTTTTTTATTTTGGTTATTCTAAACAGCAAACGAGTACTCAGTTATATATTTATCTACCATATAGTTTAATGAAAGTAATAATCAAAAATTTTTAAGTTATGAACAAATGGCGAAGGTTTTTATATTGATATGTTTGCTACGACCAGCAAGTGTACGCAGACTTTTTTGAGTATGTGTAAATCAGTTGTATGATGATTACAGTTGTTTCTCTAAAAATCACTGAATGCCCCCAACACCATCTACCACCTCCCATACATTCGGCACAATTTCACTAAATCTAATAGACTAATTTTCTAAGTACCTATTTAATTTTTAAAACTTCAATTTTATATAAAACATTTTTATAGCAACTTTAGCGTGATATGAAAAATTGCTTCAATACCGTAATATGTTCTACCACTTCCCATATAAAATTTCTTAAAATCAAAACAAAATTCTCTTTCATCTAAATCGCATAATTGGGCGTTACGTCCAATCGTAGTCCTGTTGGTTGTTTTTTTATTTGTGATCATGAAATTTAATAAATACTTACGATCATAGAAAGATGAAGACTGCGCAAAGTTTGAGAGAGGCTGAATAAGTTCTAAAGTTCCATGAAATTATAGAGAAAAATGGGGGAACCCCATTTTTTATGATACGTGTGTTAGTAATAGCGAAAAATATCAACACATCGAAGAACGAAATCTATAAATTAATTAAATTTAGTACAAGAAGCTTAAACTCGCTAAGGTTTTTGGTGTCGTCGGTCGTGATTTAATACGTTCGGTTTAATTTTCGATAAGTTCCAGTGATTGAAGTTCTTAAATTTTGTGCCTAAAATATTTAATTAAAATGGGAATTCGGTTTTTGCAGTCGTTTATGGCTACAAGTGTGTCCGGCGGAATGCCGGACGTGGACATGAAAGGCGAAGTTGAAAATTATAAATTGTAAGAATTTTGTGATTTTTGAATGAAATGTGTAGCTATAAGATTAAAAAAGTTAGATTTGATACAATTTCAATGTGCTTGTCTCTACAATAGATTCCGCAACGGCTGCGTTTCTCCGAATTTCATTTAGTTTCATATCCGCGAATTTCATTTCTCCGAATCTTTTCCGAATTTCTGCTCGGTTATTTTTTTGTTGATTCATTGAAGCAAGTGAAATTTAGATAAACAATAACTTTTTAATCATATTTCAAAATTTTTATCAGTCAAAGGCATCCAGCCCCTCCCTGGAAGGAATATGTGCTAAAAGTCGCCATTACTATTCGTAATACGTTTGGCATACAAGTTCAAATGTAATAATAATTCAGATCGAGAATATTGCCGTACATTGGTATGATTCTCAGACTACATTTACCAGATTTTCACAATTTGGATTGGCTATATTTTATGGATCGATTTTTTATTTTTTGAAGACTCATTTGTCACATTCATAGATACCAAAGCTTTCTACATACCAAGCTAGGCAGAATTGACCAGAGCGAAAGAAGACTGAGTGCGAAAACGCATAAAACGCATAAAAAATGCTTACCTCCCAAATGAACGATTTTGATTGGTTCGCTGAAGGTCATATATGTATACCTCCCAAAACTTTAAACAGCTGATTACTAAGCCATATTTTACACGTAGATTGTTCGCATAAGTGCGTGGAGATTGCACGCATATTGGTGAGCTCAGTTCGAGAAGTTCTTTCCCGTTTGCCAACACTGGAATTGACGTAGCGATCATCTTGAATGACTCCAGCGGGTGTGACGTCATGAATTTGTCCATTTCAAAAGATCACTTGTATTATTTTTGACGAACTTGTCGTAAAAACACGTTTTACCGAAAACAACACAAGAGCATAATTACATCAAATTAAGCACGGAAATATTACGCGAGTGCATACTTTTTCGTAATAACTAAAATTCTACAGTTTTCCGTGTGGAAATTAACCGGGAACTCTGCACAATACGAGTGACAGATTTTCTTCGGTGTGAGAAACCGAGATTTAACTTTGATCGCACTTTTTTCAACTAAAAATTTATTGCACTGATATCAACATGTAGTGTTAACATGCCGAGCACTATTATTAAAGTACCTTAGAAAGCTGAACTATCTTTAACACTTCATTTAAGAATAAACGTGATTCTTACCAAAACTGCCGAGTCTGGTCCATGCTCCGAGCGAATTTGTATGGAACTGTAATTTTTGTTATGATTCCAATGCGTTGTTGTTGGATTGACTTACATGGCTTTCTACTTTCTACTTTAGAGGGCTTTCTAGATACTCATTCTTAACTCACTACTATTATTTCAACATATTATATTTTTTTTTTGTATTTTTCTAGTTATACTCTAGATGAAATCTGAGAGTTAGTCTGAAATTTTGAATATATTACTTCTATGATGATTTCAGTCTATCGTATAAATATCATACATGTCCTCCTTCTCCTTCCATCACCTCCCATACAAACTGCACTTTTTCATGAAATACTCTAAGCCAATTTGCTCAGTGCGTATTAGAGTTATCGAGCTCAAATTTGGCACTAAATATTTATTTAGAATTATTAGTAAGACCAATAAAAAATTAGACCATCAGCTTCACTCCTTCTACCCCCTCCCATACAAAATGACACAATTTCGCAATTCGACAATAAACG
Organism: Chorisops tibialis; assembly: GCA_963669355.1. Lineage (NCBI taxonomy): Eukaryota > Metazoa > Arthropoda > Insecta > Diptera > Stratiomyidae > Chorisops > Chorisops tibialis. The sequence continues at coordinate 9,487,827 of OY770262.1, read as the reverse complement.
GCTTTTCTCGAAAAGTTTGAATGCTATTGATCTGAAATTTGGAATACATTACTTTTGTAATAATTCAAATCTGCTGTATAAAAATTATTTAAGTCTTCCTCTTCCTTCTACCACCTCCCATACAAACTGCACTTTTTCATTAAATACTCTAAGCAAATTTAATCAGTACGTGCATAATTGATGCAGCTGAAATTGTACACTAAACATTTATTTAGAAATATTCTTAACACCAAGAAAATTTAGGCGATTACCTTCACTCCTTTTACCCCCTCCCATACAATTTTACACAATTCAACAGCTTTACGAAAAGTCGATTTGCCTGAAAAGTATGAATGCTACTGATCTGCTATGCCATATAAATGATGTTTACAGTTATTTCTAAGAAAGTTATTACTAACTCCACCCTCCTTCTACAACCTCCCATACAAACTGCACAATTTGTACTATGTTAAGTTTCTCAGTACCTATTAAATTTTTGAATCCTAAATTTTGTATAAAACATTTTGATAGCAACCTTATCGTGATGTGAAAAATTAGTTCAATGTTGTCACTCCCTCTATCACTTCCCCTACAAAATTTCTTAAAACAAAAAAAAATCTCCTTCATCTAAGAGCATCACACGATTGGGCTTTACGCCAAATCGTAGTTCTGTTATGTTATAGTTTAATATACGTTTCAAGTTTCAATTATACATATAGCTTAAGAGATAGTTGAGATATTAATTTTTAAGTGTTTTTCTTTGCACCCCTCACCCCTCCCCTTACAATAATTAGCCACTCTCTAAGCTGATTCCGATGGAACTATGTATATGCCACCTTGATGGTCCCAAAATATGAATTTTTTACGATAAGTAATTTCGAAGATATAATCATTTAAAAAAACAATTCGGCCGACAATTTGTTTTTAGCCTCCCCCTTTTCGGACGCCAATGGATAAAAAAATTTAATTATTTTTAAAGTTTGTCCCACAACCCTCTCTATATCTCTACTGATTTTCAACTTTCTATCTACATTCGTGGTGGAGATATAAGCAAGTGTAGTTTTCGACTTTTTCCCTCCTCCCGCCTCCCCCTTCCACCTAACACCCCCCAAAATTTAGAAAATAGAGCTCACTTACCCAATCAACAATCCACCCAAAAACGAACATTCTACCTTTAACGGTCTCGGAGATATGAGTCCATATGTACGGCGAACGGCGTACGGATTTTTTTTTTTTTGCATTTTGAGGCTAATTTAGTCATGAAACGCGAAAAAAAAAATTTCAGGGTAGCAAATTTTTTTTCCTGTGTCGATCACAATACTTATTATTAGAATAATAAAGTAATTGGTTCAACACCGTTATATGTTCTACCACTTCCTATATAAAATTTCTTAAAATCAAAACAAAATGATCATGATCATGAAATTTAATAAATACTTACGATCATAGAAAGATGAAGACTGCGCAAAGTTTGAGAGAGGCTGAATAAGTTCTAAAGTTCTATGAAATTATAGAGAAAAATGGGGGAACCCCATTTTTTATGATACGTGTGTTAGTAATAGCGAAAAATATCAACACATCGAAGAACGAAATCTATAAAACTCCACCACTGAAATATTTAAAACAATGTTGCATCAAAAGTTTTAAAATCGCCCCTTCTCCCTCCCCATACAAAAATATGATTTCGACTAATTTCAATAAATCTACTAATAATCAACAAATTAAAAGCTACGAACTTGAAATTTTTTTAACTCCGCCATAGACGGTCCCAAGCCCGAGTTGAGAAAGGAGGAGGGTAAATGGAGTTAACCTGAATGGCCAGTAACACCAGTGCGTCTCAGGAAGTAGGCAAAAAGTATGACATAGTTGGACTTGCAGCATAGCTGTGAGAACTCCAGCATGTCATATTTAGCTCAAAACTCCCACCCTTTTTCTACTAGGGTGTAATAAATAAGTAGGACCGGTCCTCCAGGTCGGGGGTTGGGCGAGGCGCCGACAACGCATCACCGGAAAAAGAACACTGTCCAGAAACCTGAAGAACAGCCTCGGAAAGGATGGACTCAACGGCAACGACCCCGCAAACGAAAAATGGACTACTCTATTGGATCTTGGAATGTTCGATCCTTATTTAGGACAGGAGCTCTGAAAGAGTTTCTCGAAGAAGTGGCAAAACACAACATCAACATAACTGCCATCCAAGAAACGAAATGGCTCGGTAGCGAAATCATGGACATGAGATCACACACAATCTATCCAAGTGGAAAATTGTCGGGAAGCAGAGAGTTTGGAGTCGCTTTTGTCGTTGACAAAAAATTTAAACAGCAGGTCACGAGCTTCAAACCAATAAGTGAAAGATTGTGTGCAATCCGAATAAAGACTAAATTTTTCAACACTTGGTTGATCAACGTTCACGCACCAACAGAAGACAAGGACGATGTAACTAAAGACGAATTTTATGCCACCCTAGAGACAACCTATGACTCACTGCCCTCGAATGACCTAAAAATTGTCTTAGGGGATTTTAATGCAAAAGTCGGAAAGGAGGAGGCTCATAGAGGAACAACAGGAGGGCACAGTCTCCATGACATAGCAAACGACAATGGCCAACGTCTTATTGATTTCGCAAGCAGCAAAAATATCATAGTAAGCTCTACGTGCTTCCCACATCGCGATATTCACAAACGAACGTGGGCATCACCAGATGGTCACACCTTCAACCAAATAGACCACGTTCTTATTGAGAAAAGGGCTGCTTCCAGCATACTTGATGTACGAACTCTCCGCGGTGCGAATTGTGACTCTGATCACTATCTAGTCAGAGCTAAGTATCGATGCAAAATAGCTTGTCGTGGGTATTCGAAAACGAGTAGAGCTCGCAAATTTAATGTCGACATGCTTAACGACGAAACGGTGGCGCAGGCTTACATGCTAGCATGTAATAAACACCTGACACCAATATATGAAAATATCCAAAATATGCCAGTGGATAATGCGTGGATGAAAATACGAGACGGTATCAAATCCTCCGCGGAAGAGGTATTAGGATATCAAGCACGGCGAAAAAGCAATGATTGGTTCGACCAAGAATGTCGCGACGCAATAGATAGAAAGAACGAAGCTTACAAAATTTTTACTGAACGACCAACACGAGCCAAAAAAGAAAAATATGACGAGCTTAGGCGATATGCGAAAAAGACCTGCAGACGAAAACAAAGGAAGTACCATAATGACAAGATACAAAAAATGGACGACGACATGAGAAAAAATAATACGCGGGACGCATACGCCATAGTAAAAGACTTGAAAAAGGGATATAAACCAAAAACCAGTCTCTGCAAAGACGCAGAGGGCAATATCATCAGCGACACAGAAGAAATCAAAAGGAGATGGGCTTCATACTTCGAACATCTTTTGAATCCCATCCCAATAGCACCGATAACGACAGACAACATTTCAATTCAAGCCTCAACTGACGAAGATGAACCATCATCGACACCACCCACGCTTCCTGAAATCAAAGCAGCCCTATGTGACCAAAAACGAAACAAAGCGCCGGGAATTGACGAAATACCAGTTGAACTTCTGAAAAACGGTGGAAACTGTGTCGCTGAAATACTGCACAGCATGATATGCAAAATTTGGACAGAGGAAATCATACCCGACGACTGGCGAAAAAGCATTATATGTCCAATTTACAAGAAAGGAGACAAACTCTGCTGTGAGAACTACAGAGGTATATCATTGTTGTGTACGTCCTATAAAATACTGACAAAAATAATTGAACGTCGTCTTAAGCCCTATACAAATCAAATAATTGGCGAATACCAAGGCGGATTCAGAACCGGACGATCTACAACAGACCAGATATTCTCGGTGAAACAGGTGCTTGAGAAATGCTGGGAATATAACACAGACGTGCACCAAATATTCGTAGATTTTAAACAAGCATACGACAGTATCGACAGGAGCGTACTGTACCAAATCATGCTTGACTTTGGAATTCCTCCAAAACTAGTCCGACTAACAAGACTCACAATGACGAACACTGAATCCCAAGTGAGAATACAAACCGATTCCACAACCAGCTTTCGAACGGAATGTGGTTTAAAGCAGGGAGATGGTCTAGCTCCTATGCTTTTCAACTTGGCACTAGAGTATGTCATCCGAAAAATCCCAGTCGACACCAACGGGACACTACTATTCAAGTCCACCCAACTAGTAGCATACGCTGACGACATTAACATTCTAGCAAGATCCTTCCCTAGTGCTAAGGAGGTATTTGTCAATCTTGACTCCGCCGCAAAAGAAGTCGGGTTGCGCATTAATGAAAACAAAACAAAAGTAATGACGCAAACAAGAAGGAGAACGCCAATCAGACAAAACATAACAATTGCGGAATATAATTTGGAGAGTGTGGACAACTTCATATATCTTGGGGCTAATCTAGCAAAGGACGGTAATGAAACAGACGAAATCAAACGACGGATAATACTAGCAAATAAGACGTATTATTCGGTACTTCCAATAATGAAATCCAAGAAAGTGCACAGGAACAATAAGCTGCGGATTTATAAAACTATTATACGACCTGTGCTCTGTTATGGCAGCGAGACGTGGACATTAACGCGAACTTCCGAAAAAGCAGTTAACGCATTCGAAAGAAAGGTCCTCCGAAGAATTTTGGGACCTGTGAAGGAAGGAACGGAATGGCGAATAAGATACAACCATGAGTTGTATCAACTCTACGACGAGCCAGAAGCTTCAACGTTCATCAAGTTACGTAAACTGCAGTGGGCTGGCCATGTAGAGCGAATGGAAGACAGAAGAATCCCCAAACGTGCTCTTAAAGGCAAAGCGAGTGGTAACCGGCCGGTAGGCAAACCACGCAAGCGATGGGAAGACTCGGTTGATGAAGACAGCAAAGCCATTCTAAAAATTAGCAGCTGGAGGACGCGGTCTTTGGATCGAGACGATTGGAGGCGACGACTTCAGGAGGCCAGGGCCCGATTTGGGCTGTCGCGCCATTGATGATGAACTTGAAATTTAACATAATAAAACTGCATCACACATTTCGCGAATCCCTCACCTTCTCTACACCCTCCCATACAAATGTTTGGTATCGAGCAAATAAAATACACCGAATTTCATAGGAATTCTAAGCAACTCTATTTATAAAACTAACGTTCTGTACAGACAATTTTGATCGCGATTCAAGCAATCATTTAAAAAGTATCCCTTTCTCCCCCCTCCCCACCTTATAAACCCAAACTTGCAAGAATAAACGAATGAAATATTGATTATATGCACTGAAGCTATTGATCGTAATCTCATTTAAATTTTATATAATTGATAGCAGCCCTGCCCTAGAGCAGCCCCCATTCACATAGTCTTTCCTACCCATCCTAATCTGCATATTGACTTCCGACGCAACCTCTACTTGTACCAAGAATAATAAAGTTGCGACCGACCTGTTGGCAGATTTTTTTGAATATGAAACTGAATTTGGTATGCAATTTGCCGAATTTAATGTTTGTAGCTTTAATATTTTGAAGGAAATCGATACAAATTTTTGAAATTATGCTATTAGCATGGGAGGTGGTAGAAGTATTGGAAGATTTTGGGCGATTTAATAAGTAATAAATTTTCTGTCCACAGACATAATAACGGCAAAAAGCCAACTATTGTCGTCGATTTACTTTCAATAGATCCCAAAGTTTATGCCAATAATCATGAAATACTTTTGGGCGGACGATTCAACATTTACGTCGAAAGAATTTGCTCAATTTTAGAAAAATTAAAATCAACAGGAGCAAATTTGGTGTTTTTTTGTAGACGGTCCAACGCAAGGTACAAAAATGATTACGAATTTGGGCCGAAAGAATAGAAAGTACGATGACGCCATAGCCGTTTTGAATGCAATTTATCGAGGTGCCGATTTAAGATGCGATTTTGGAGGTATGGAAGTGTCACAGGCTCCGCACTTTTTCAGTATTTTAACGAAAACAGCGGCAAATTTCGCTGAAGTTCATATCTCAAATTTGAACGAATGCGATTTGGAATTGGCGAATTATGCAACCGAAAATAATGCATTGGCCATAATATCGAACGATACGGACTTTATAATATTCGGAGGTGATTGGCGCTTTTGGTCTTCAAAAATTGACTTTAAGACCTTAAGAACTAAAGAATACAACAAGCGTGCGTTGTATCGAACTTTGGGACTCACCGAAAGGCAGATGCCCATATTTGCTAGCTTGGCAGGAAATGATATTATGCAATATGATACAGTGAAGGTGATTACTTTATTGATGCAATTTCTTAGTATATAATTCAAATTTTAACAAAAATAATTTAATAAGTTTTTGCTTTTTTTTTTAAAGAATTTCCATAGAAACATTCGTCGTAGCGGATCACATTTTTACGGCATAGCTGACGAAATCAGAGGCTTAAATTGTGATTGTCGAACTATGAATTCAACTCATATCATGGCATTATCGAAATTGATTTGCTATTCATCGGCACAATGTGATGGCATCCAGGCCAGTATTGATTCGTATGACTACGTAAGTACTTTTGTTCCGTTTTGTTTTCACAATAAATGGTGTGCCATCACTACAAGATTAATATTACAAATGCTTTCGCATAAACTTGTAAAAAGTTTTATTCCAAAGAGAGTAGGTTACGAAATTGTAAATAATTTTACAAGTGAGTTGCCCAGATGCAAACCCTGCTAAGTCATTGTTAGTAAATTTTGGCAAAGGGCGAAAAACTGCTAAAATCAAACGGTACAAATCTGCATTTTACTTTATTATTTTAATAATAAAGTATTGTGATCGACTTCGGAAAAAAAAAAATTTGCTACCCTGAAATTTTTTTTTTTTTCGCGTTTCATGACTAAAATAGCCTAAAAATGCAAAAAAAAAAATCCGTCTGTCTGTACGCCGTACGCCGACGTGTACGCTCAGCGCACATTAACTCCCAAACCCTTCAAGATAGAAAGTTCATTTTTGGAGGGATTGTAGGTAGTTGCGGATCTCAGGCGGATACCAATTTTGGGGGGTGTACGAGTTCAGGGGGAGGCAGGGGGAGCGCTTAAACCAAAAAATACGAATTCAAATATCTCAACCATGGTTACAGCTAGGAAGCTAAAAATCAACATACATATAGAGGAGTTTGTGGGACAACTTTTAAAAATAACTTAATTTTTTTTATCCATTGGCCTGCGAAAAGGGGGGGGCTAAGAACCAATTGTCGGCCGAATTTTTTTTTCAAATGATTATATCTTCGAAATTACTTCCTATAAAAAATTGATATTTTGAGACCATCAAGATAGTATATAGATCTACTAGAAGCAGTTTAGATAGAAGCTAATTAGTGAAAGGGGGAGGGTCAGGGGGGGGTGCAAAGAAAAACACTTAAAAATTAATATCTCAACTGTCTCTTATGGTATGTAATTGAAACATAAAATGTATACTAAGCTTTACTAGCGACATATGAAAAAAATATAATATGTGGACATTATAGTAGTGGGGGGAAATGGGGAGCATTTCAAAAATGGCGCACTTTCCAAAACTACAAATCATCAAATCTCAAAATTGAGTACAGATATCAAATCAAAAATTTGTCAGATTGTAGAGCTATATAATCTTTAATTTTGGTAAAAAATTTGAGTTGGTGGGTGTAAGGGGAGGGAGGTGGAAAGCGAAAATGTTGAAAATTTTGAGTGATTTTTTTATGGCTCTGGTAAAAGATACGAAGTTTAAATTTTGCATGTCGACACATCTATTTGATATAGATAGAAAAAAAATAGTAATTTGTTAAAAAATTGTTATGCTCCGAAGTGGGGGTCTAACGTGCACAAGGTGTTTCATGTGGAATGAAAAAAACACATAAACTGAAAATTTTTGAATGAAATTTTTAGGTAGAAACTTGAAAATTTGGGAAATGCATTTAAAAAAAATCTCTATAAGTTTGAAATATTAACTGGTCGAATATTTTTAAAACTTCTACTCCCTCCCATACAAAATTATTTTTTCGACCAATTTTAAGAAATCAATTATCACCTAACTATCAAAAGCTATCAATTTGAAATTTTGCACAAAAACTTAGAAAAATAGTTAAAATACCATTACGGTAAAAGTTTTGAAATCATGCTTGCCCTTCTACCCCCTCCCATACAAAAGAATGATTTCGACCAATTTCATTAAATCAACTAATAACCAACAAATTAAAAGCTACGAACTTGAAATTTTGTACGAGCACCTTACAACAGAAAAGAAAGAAAATTCCATCACAAATTTTACGATTCCCCTACCTCCTCTACCCCCTCCCATACAAAATTATTTTTTCGAGCATTTTTAAGAAATCAGTTATCAGCTATCTCTTAAAAGCTATCAATTTCAAATTTTGCATGAAAACTTATAAAAGTAATTCAAATGAAGTTGCTTTAAAAGTTTTTAAATTGCGCTTACCGTTCTACCCCCTCCCATACAAAACTATGATTTCGACCAATTTCATTAAATCAACTAATAACGAACAAACTAAAAGCTACGAACTTGAAATTTTATACAAGCACCCTTCAAGAGAAGCGAAATAAAACTGCATATCAAATTTTACGATTCCCCTACCTTCTCTACCCCCTCCCATACAAATTTTCGGTTTCGTGAAAATAAAATACACCGAATTTTATGAAAATTTTATGCAATTTCGTCTATGAAACACATTCTATACAGAGAATATTGGACGTGATTCAAGCAATTATTAAAAAGCTGTTAACATCCACTCACCCTTGCTATTACCCCTCCTCCTCCCCTCATAAAAACCCAAACTTGCAGAAACGAATGAAATATTGTTAAATTGACAACAGCCCTGCCCAAGAAACCCCTTTGCACTTAGCTTTCCCTAACCACTTTAACCTGCATATTGACTTTCCACTCATCCGCAACTTGTCCCAAGAATAATAAAGTTTCGCCCGACTTGTTGGCAGTTTATTTATACTCTAGAGGAAATCTAAGAGTGTTATAAGTTTGCCACAAAGTTTGTAACGGCAAGAAATAAGACTCGGAGAAAAAAATGAATGATGCAGAAATTCACATAATCACTCAAAAATCTCAAAACCGGATGTCCGTCCGTCCGTTCGCTCTCTAGCTCAAGAACGCGTTCAACCACCTCCACAAACTGCACTTTTTCATGAAATACTCTAAATCAATTTTTTCAGTACGTATAACATTTGTCGGGCTCAAATTTTGTACCAAATATCTAATTACCATTATTATTAAGATGAGAGAAAATTAACTGATTAGCTCAACTGCTTCTACCCCCTTCCATATAATTTCACAAAAAGTCGATTTTTTTGAAAAGTGCGAATATTACTAGTCTGAAATTTGAGAAATTCTAATTTCATTATATTCATTGTAATTTCTGAAAAAATCACGAAAAACACCCACTCCTTCTACCACCTCCCGTACAAACTAGACAATTTCATTAAATGCAATTCACAAATTTTCTCAGTACCTATTAAATTTTAGAAGTTTAAATTTTTCATAAAACATATTGATAGCAACTCTAGTATGATGTTAAAATAAACTGCCAACAAGTCGGGCGAAACTTTATTATTCTTGGGACAAGTTGCGGATGAGTGGAAAGTCAATATGTAGGTTAGAGTGGTTAGAGAAGGCTAAGTGAAAGGGAGTTCTTGGGCAGGGCTGTTATCAATTTAACAATATTTCATTGATTTTTGCATGTTTGGGTTTTTATGAGGAGAGGAGGAGGGGTAATAGTAAGGGAGGGTGGATGTTAATAGCTTTTTAATTAATTGCTTGAATCACGTCCAATATTCTCTGTATTGAATGTGTTTCATAGACGAAGTTGCATAGAATTTTCATAAAATTCGGTGTATTTTATTTTCACGAAACCGAAAATTTGTATGGGAGGGGGTAGAGAAGGTAGGGGAATCGTAAAATTTGATATGTAGTTTTATTTCGCTTCTCTTGTAAGGTGCTTGTATAAAATTTCAAGTTCGTAGCTTTTAGTTTGTTGGTTATTAGTTGATTTAATGAAATTGGTCGATATCATAGTTTTGTATGGGAGGGGGTAGAAGGGCAAGCGCGATTTCAAAACTTTTAAAGCAACTTCATTTGAATTATTTTTATAAGTTTTTACGCAAAATTTGAAATTGATAGCTTTTAAGAGTTAGCTTATAACTGATTTCTTAAAAATGCTCGAAAAAATAATTTCGTATGGGAGGGGGTAGAGGAGGTAGGGGAATCGTAAAACTTGTGATGCAGTTTTCTTTCTTTTTTGTTGTAAGGTGCTCGTACAAAATTTGAAGTTCGTAGCTTTTAATTTGTTGGTTATTAGTTGATTTAATGAAATTGGTCGAAATCATACTTTTGTATGAGGGGGGGTAGAAGGGCAAGTGCGATTTCAAAACTTTTAACGTAATTTCATTTCAATTATTTTTGTAAGTTTTTATGCAAAATTTCAAATTAATAGCTTTTATTAGTTAGGTGATAATTGATTTCTTAAAAATGGTCGAAAAAATAATTTTGTATGGAAGGGGGTAGAAGTTTTAAAGGTTTTCGATCAGGTAATATTTCGTATATTTAGGATTTTTTTTTAAATGCATTCCCCAAATTTTTCAGTTTCTACCTTAAAATTTCACTGAAAAATATTCAGTTTATGTGTTTTTTTCAATGCACATGAAACACCTTGTGCACGTTAGACCGGGGGGGTTGGTTTATAACAATTATGGATCAAGTTATTATTATTTTTCTATGTACATATATCAAATATATGTATTCAGATGCAAAGTTTAAACTTTGTATCTTTCCCAGAGTCCTAAAAAAATCACTCAAAATTTTCAACATTTTTACTTATCATTTCCCTCCTCTTACACCTCCCAACTTAAAATTTTTACCAAAATTAACTATTATGTAGTTTTATAATCTGACAAATTTTCGATTTGATATCTGTACTCTTTTTTGAGATATAAGGATTTGTAATTTTGAAAAGTGCGCCATTTTTTAAATGCTCCCCGTTTCCCTCCACTACTATTTTGTCCAAATATTATATTTTTCTCGTATTTCTTTAGTATAGCTTAATATAGGTTCTAAGACTCAATTACATAGCTTAATAAATAGCCGAGATATTGATTTTTAAATGTTTTTCCTTGCATCCCCCTGACCCTCCCCCTTACAATAATTAGCTTTTATCTAAACTGATTCTAGTAGATCTGTATGCCAGCTTAATGGTCTCAAAATATTAATTTTTTATGGTAAGTAATTTCGAAGATATAATCATTTGAAAAAAAATTCGGCCGACAATTGGTTCTTAGCCCCCCCCCCCTTTTTGCAACCCAATGGATAAAAAAATTAACTTATTTTTAAAAGTTGTCCCACAAACTCCTCTATATGTATGTTGATTTTTAGCTTCCTAGCTGTAACCATGGTTGAGATATTTGAATTCATATTTTTCGGTTTAAGCACTCCCCCCCCCCGCCTCCACCTGAACCCGTACACCCCCAAAAATGGGTGTCCGCCTGAGATCCGCAACTATCTACAATCCCTCCAAAAATGAACTTTCTATCTTGAAGGGTTTGGGAGTTAATGTTCGCTGAGCGTACACACCGGCAGACGGCGTACAGACAGACGGATTTTTTTTTTTTGCATTTTTAGGCTAATTTAGTCATGAAACGCGAAAAAACAAAATTCCGGGGTAGCAATTTTTTTTTCTGTGTCGATCACAATACTTTATTATTAAAATAATAAAGTAAAATTAGTTCAACCCTGTCACTCCTTCTACCACTCGCCCTTCAAAATTTCTTGAAATCGCATTTCCAATTTCATCTAGAGTATCGTAAGATTGCACTTTACGCGCAATCGTGATCCTGTTATGTATTTATGCATAATAATTTGTTATTTTTTAAGACAACTTGAAAATGAATTAGCCAACTACATTAAAAGCAATTTAATGAATTTGGTTCTTCCTCTTCCGAGCGATGCTTGCACCCTTGAGTGCGGCGCCTGCGTTCGGGGCGAGCTTGTTCAGCTCTGACAAGAGCTGTTGGGTGTTTTCCAACTCTAAATCGTTGGTGCAAGATTCCAGTTCTGATAAGAACTGAAATGTATGTTATTTTACTCTTTGGTACTTTTGCGCTGTAAATAAAAAGACCTTGCCTGTTCTGTTTCAAATTCAACACTGACATTTAGTTTATCCTAATCCTAGCCTATTTATACCTAAAAATATAATTATTGGTCTTGTACCACTCCAAATGCCTTTAATACAATTTATTTGATCGTTCTTCGACCTAACGGTCGGCCTTAAATGCTAAGTGCATCTAACAAGTACAATTTGATCTAACGGTTCCAATTTAAAATATTATTTTTATATTTCGTGTGCCAGTTGGTTGGACACAGTAAAGTCCAACTAAATAGCCCACACCTTAGTTTTGGAGCGAAATTTAAAAAAAGTCAATGTTTTTTTTGTACGTTCTGAACATCAAGAACTGTGCGCAGTTTGTAATACTTAACTAAAAAATCACAAACAAAAATTTTAAAGCAACAATTTATCTTGGGGAGCATGAAATTGGCAAAAGAAAACCACTAAACTCACCACTCCACGAATGGTGAAATGTGGACGGTGAATTCGCAGGTGTCTGTTGTGACATTTTTGCCATACTCTACCTCTTGCATGGGGGTACTCTAACCGTGACTAGAGTGACTATATTCTTCTAGCCGTAAACAAGGCATCCGTCAGCATCTCCAGAATTCGTTACAGTGGAAAACTTCTTGATAAGATCATTGTATCCAGGAGTTGCTATTACATTTTAAATTGGCGTTCCAAATTTCCAAAAATCCTATCGACAGGTAGGAATGAATTGCCAACAACTGGGAGCCAGAGCTCTTTTGTGTCTAGGGCTTGAGGGGGGGGGGGCACTGATCGGAAAATAGTTTCAGTGATGTATTGCAGAGGCTATTTCATTGGAAACTTTTGTATGCTTTTGTTGGAGTAATAAATGCTAAAACTCTTAGGAATTTCAAATTACCTAGCTTTTTTTTCTCCTGATTTCTCTTAGAATGATCTGGTTGTGGCTTTTTTCCTTGATTTGCCCTGTTTGGTTTGAAGAATAACAACACAGCCGTCACTATTACCCTCCTTCACTCATCTTGGTTAATTTTCAGGGTTTTGTACAACATTTCCACTCGTTATTACTTAAATAAAATGAATAATTACTAAAAACACGGGGGGGGGGGGGGTTCTTAACAGGAATTTGAATAATTACTAAAAACACGGGGGGGGGGGGGTTCTTAACAGGAATTTGAATAATTACTAAAAACTAATGCACAAAATCATATTTATCACGTTTTTGTTTTAGGAATTCCGAAATCGCCTACGTGACCCATGTCATTTAACAGGTTTTGCATCCTACCATCTTCAGATCCTAGCAGGTTTTGCAGCCGTTGTTTTCTTTTTGATTTTTTATGGAGTTGTAACAGATTTTTATCCTTTATTTTAGCTTAGACGTGTAGCATTTGAAAAGCTAAGTCCATTGATACCTCTATTTTTATACTCTAGATGGAATCTGAGAGTATATTGTGTTTGCCTTACCGTTTGTAACGCTAAGAAATAATGCTCGCACAGAGCCGCCAAGGGTACAGAAATATTTGTTATCGCTCAAAAACCTCGATTCCGAGTGACCGTCTGTCTGTCTGTCTGTGCGTCTGTCTATAGCATAACTCTCGAAAGCTTTGAGCTATAGTGCTAAAAATTTTTGTGTGTCATTTTTAGCAAAAAAGTAAGGTCAAGTTCGTGAACGGGCCAAATCGCTCCACTCCTTCTACCCCCTCCCATACAAAATGACACAAATGCGCAATTTGACAATAAACGGATTTGCTCGTAAAGTATAAAAGCTATTGGCCTGAAATTTGGAATATATTACTTTTATGATAATATCAATCTACCGTTATGCGTGTCCTCCCCCTCCTTCTACCACCTCCCATACAAACTGTACTTGTCATGAATTACTCTAAGCCAATTTACTCAGTGCGTATAAAATTTAGCGAGCTGAAATTGTGCACTAAATATTTATTTAAAATTGTGAGTAAGGCTAAAAAAAATTAGAGGATTAGCTTCACCCCTTCTACCCCCTCCCATACAAAATGGCACAATTTCGCAATTCGACTATAAATGGATTTGCTCGAAAAGTATAAAAGCTATTCGTCTGAATTTCGGGATATATTACTTTCATAATGATTTCAATATACAGTATAAAAATTATTTGCGTCCTCCCTCTCCTTCCAACCCCTCCCATACAAACTACACTTTTTCATGAAATGCTCTAAGCCGATTTTCTCAGAACATATAACATTTATCGAGCTCACATTTTGTAATAAATACTTATTTAGCATTATCACTAAGATCAGAGAAAATTATTTGATTAGCTTTACTGCTTCTACCCCCTCCCATACAATATGACACAGTTTCACAACTTCACAAAAAAATCTATTTTCTTCAAAAGTATGAATTTTACTAGTCTTAAATTTAAGAGATGTCAATTTTATGATATTCTTAGTTATTTTTGAAAAAATTACTAAAATCCCCCCACTGTTTCTACCACCTCCCATACAAACTGCACATTTTCACTAAATCTAACACACTAATATTCTCAGCTCCTATTCAATTTTTCGAGTTAGCATTTTGTTTAAAACATTTTTATAGCTACTTTAGCATGATGGGTAAAAAATTAGTTCAATCCTATCACCCCTTCTAACACTTCCCATATAAATTTCTTGGGATCACAAAAAATTCTATTTCATCTAGAGTATCGTAAGATTGCGCTTCACGCGCAATCGTAGCCCTGTTATGTTTTTTATAATATTTTTTTTTAGTTAGCAGGGTTTGCATCTGGTCGACTCGAGTGTAGTGTAGACTTTTAAAACATTAAAAGGAAAGGTTTCCGGATTTTACACTGTTGCTTTCTACTGAGACCTTTATCAAACAGAGTTTAATACGAAACGTGCGCTATGAAAACATTCATCAAATTACTTTTACAACAGTTTGAATAGTGGAACATGCAATGATTCGAATGAAAATTTGTATAAAAACATAAAAATTCTTACTAAAACCATTTTTTCGTCGAGTGCGTATTTTTCTGTATTCTGAATATTTAATTTTTTCAAACACTATAGGTCGTATGTCACTACAAACTCCAACCTCATTAAAAAGAAAGGTGCGATGATGCCACTAGCGTGTAAACCGCATTATCAGCGCCCTTTTAATCAAACTTAAAGTTATTGGTTTTAATCAAACTTAAAGCTATTGGTTTGCTTTAATCAAACTCAAAGCTATGGGTTTGGGCGACTATCTTATTTCCTGGATTGAGAGTTTTTTTTAGCCAATCGTTCAATGCGTATGGCATTGGATGGTGTGGTTTTCCCTTATAAAATTAACGCTGGTGTCCCTTAGGGTTCGGTTCTTTCTGCCACCCTTTTTCTAATAAATATTAATGACTTGCTTCAACTTTCAATCCTATACGTAGCTTCGCTGATGAGAGCACATTAGACTTCTCCTATCACTTCAACACTGCGTCCTTAGCACGATGTATTAGCTTAGTAGAACAACGTAGGTACATGGTTCAATCATTGAATGACGACTTGGCTAAAATTCCTAGCTGGGGCAATAAGAATCAAGTTGAATTTAATGTTTCGAAAACCCAGTTGTGTCCCACAAACGTGACTCTAACCTTGATCCAATCACCTTTGGAGGCCAGCCATTATCAAGTGTTAAGATGTTAGGTATCCAAATCACAGATAACTTATCTTGGAACGATCATACATTTAACATCGCCAAGGAAGTATCTAAATGTTTGGGTTACCTAAAACGTTTTTAAAACTCCTTCACCGCTTCTGGATTGCTGACAATTTATAAGGCCTATATTGGACCACGTCTTGAATTTAATTCCCACCTATGGGCGGTAGTTGCAAAAACTTCTCTCATCTATCTGGATAGTATCCAGTCTCGGGCCATAAAAATTATAAGAGATTTTGACATCACTTCACCGCTCGATTCACTCGAGCAGAGACGAATTGTAACCGCCCTAACCCTTTTGTATCGCTACTACAATGGAGATTGTTGGGACGAAATCTTTAATCTCTTCCTCCCACGGTATACCTTTACCCTGTAATACTCGAGCTGCTTAACGTGCTCATAAGTATTCTCTCATCCCTATCTCGCACTGTCAAATATCGCGCTGCCCATCTCAGTGTTCCCGCATAACTACGACATTCAACAATTCAAAAGAAATATTCATAGCCACTTCCGTCTCTATCCTCTTAATTCCCAAAAACCAACATCCTTCCCCCCTCACCGGAGCTATGCTTCAGTACAAAAGGGCAACCCCTCTAGTTTCGGTGTCATATAAAATAAAAAAAAACCCCTAACGGTGCGTTTTTCTGAATAGTCTGTAAGTTCTCTTGTGGATTGGTCTCATGCTTTAATTTCTATATATGCGTAAAATTTTTCACATAGTGGACGGACAGAGCCATAATTCCCGCGACACATTTTCGTTTGCAGAGGCGACATTCTTTTGATTAAAAATTTCAGCCCGACAACTCAAAGCGCTTAAGAGTTATGTTGTGAACAGACGGACAGATGATCAGACGGTCACTCGAAATCTAGGTTTTTGATATATTTCTGTACCTTAGGCGTTCTGTGCGTTAGCGTTACAAACGGTAAGGCAAACAGAATATACTCTCAGATTTCATTTAGAGTATAAACATCCCTTGTAAACTTTGTGATTGTAAATTTGTATTTATGACGAAATACAGCACATGATTTAAATTTTTTACGATTTCAGTCTAAATGTACGAAGGAATATGAAAACGAGTTAATAAAAGAAGCGGCTAAATCAAAATTTACTTTCATTATTGTGGCGAATATACCGTACGTTATGCAGTTGTATAATCTCGATATGTCGAAAAATGATTTTATGCCGTTTTATAAACTGCTTGCGCCCTTAATCGAACGTACAATGGGTATTTTATTGTATGATAAACGAAACAATCGCGAAATTGAGCGCACGTTTTACACTAAAACTTCACATTATCAAAACTACGAGAAAATCACATTGAAGCCAGAATATCCAAAATGTTAGTAAACTATTTTTTTTTGCTTTGATGATGCAAAATCTTAATAAATGATATATTTCTCTTCTATAGGTGATGTTCCAGAAATTTTAGAGCTCATCTCAGAGCCAGTCGGGCTCAATCCAGAATTGGACGATAAACGTTATAAGTTGGCGTGTTGGGCAATTTCGGAAAAATTAAACAAGGACATCATACAGGAATTACCGAAGGAAAGTGTTCTGGATGTTTTAGCTCTATTCTATATGTGTGAAGTGAGTATCTTTAAAGATTTTTGATAATATTTAATCCGAATTTTATCTTGTATTGATTTTATATTTCATTCTGGAACTTAACTGTCTGGATTCTTTTATACACTCCATTTCATATTTATAACCCACGTAGAAATGTTATGTTATTTCCGCTCGGAAAATTATTATGCTTTTGTATTTGATTGCTAAATGTAGAAAGCCTGGAGCTGTTATTATTTGTGGGTAATTTATTGCAAGAATTCATTATTTTTGCAACAGTTCCAGCTGTTATACGTTTTTTGCTCGTTTCACATATATAACCCAGTTGAAGTTTCCAGCAAAATAAAGTGTTTATTTCATATAAATTTTAAATAAACAATTTTATACAAAGACTTAATAATTAATGGGGCCTTTTTTGGATTTTATGACTTCAAAAAAATCCTTTTTTGCGTCGATTGGATTAATTTATTTAACATTTCAGGGTCAAGTTTCTGCCATTCATCAAGGATTGCAGCTTTCAATTCCGCCAGTGATTCATACTGGCGATTTTCAGCATATACCCGTCTGACAAGAACTCTCCAAATGTTTTCAATGGGATTCAGATCGGGAGAACATGCCGGCCAGTTCATCACCCTAATGGAATTTGTCTCCATCCAACCCATTGTTTCACGACTGGTATGAATTCTGGCATTATCTTGTTGGAAAATCCAGTTTTTTTCGCCATGTTCTGCTAAAAATGGCAGTAAACTGTTTTCGAGTACTTGAAAGTAATCTCTACTGTTCATCCGCGATGAAATAAATTGTATATCCAAAAGCCTTGCTACAGAAAATGCTCCCAACAACTTGACAGAACCGCCACCAAAATTTCTCTTCGAGAAATAGAGAGGTTCCTTCGTTAGATCGCGCCAGTAAGAATTAAATCCGCCGGGTCCATCTAAGTTCCATTTCTTTCCATCAGAAAATATCACCTGAAAATGAAATCTTCGGCTTAAACAATGAATAAGTACGAAAGCCAGTATGTCTTACAGAAGACCAATCTGTAGCCATGTGGTTTTCTGAGAACTCCATCCGAGATCTAATAGTCATTTTACCTCTAGAAATGTTAGGATTATCCGAATCGTTGTTTTTGACACCTTTGTTGGGACAAGAGCTGCCAATTTGTTGCAACTTAGTGTTGAATTGCTTGCTGCCCGTACAATTTTCCTCTCCCCCCGTGGGGACAGCTTTCTTTTTCTTCCCTTTCGCTTCGTTTTCCCATATAACTCCGGATCCTTTAAAAAATTTCGAATTACACGGCGACTGCGAGCAACTTTTCTCGAAATTTCACTTATGTTCAAACCATCATCTTTGTACGCTAAAATTTCAACCTTTTCGACATCATTTAAAGACACACCGCGCGGTATTTCAAATAATAAGATTATTACGAAACCCTCTTGTAAACAAAAACTGTCGATTTCTAACTGCTCTAATCACCATGTGAGTTATAAATAAGAAACGCACAAAAATTACGAATTTCCAAGAACTGCAGGAAAAAGAACGGTAATGAGACATGCTTTACAGAAAAATCATTGCACAGGGTTTCTCTTTTCTTGTATTTAATTTGGAGCAGGGCGAAAATAATTTCAAATTGGTAGGTGTGTTATAAATATGAAACGGAGTGTATTATCGTAATATTTTTTATTTCGCATTTTTTTATTTATCTTACCTAAATTTAATTTTTGCCGAAATTTTCTAATTAAAATTATTAATTTCCTTGGCTTTCTACCGTCTAAATTTTACCTTCTCCAACATTTTTCACTTTCTTCAAATATGATATTATATTTATATTGTAGAGAGCATTACACTATAAAAAAAATTAAGAATATCAGGTTCTGATTAATAGTCGTTTCACATACTACTATATTTATTTATTTATTTTTTTTTTAATATATGCAAAATTTATCTTGTTTTAAATTTTTGAATGAATTTTCTTAACAAAAACATAGTACATCCATATTTTTTCTTTTCAGTTGAACCAAATAACTGTACAAGAAGCTGATTGCATTCTACTTGCATGCAACAAAACTGATAAGATCTTAGTACTTGACGATGTTACAAGAATCAATGGACGTGATGCACGAATCGCATTTTTATTTCCCGTTATTCGTACGTATGTTAAGCGTATAATATCTGCCGTCGGCTTAAAAGCGAAGGAAATGTGCACGATTCCTATGTTTGATGTTTGATGATTTACGTAAAACATGGGAAACAGAGAGCAACATATATCGAGATTCGCTTTTGAAAAACTTCCAAAATTTAAGGTTGTATAAAAATGCGAACGAATAATTTTCTTTTGCTTTGTCTAACTTTTTATTTTATTTGTAAACAAGACGGAAAATTTTTTATTTTATCTCACATATAATCAAGTCCGTATCAATTGAATTGCTTTTATTATGTTTCAGTATAAATACTCTTATGTATATACCTAGTCCTGCCATAAGTTCTGTCACATAATTTCTCACATTGGCAACAACTTTATTTTATGAGTGACATTTCAATATCGGCCAGTTTTATAAACGTCATAATGTTGTTGACAGTTGATGGTCATTTAAAGTGTGTTCGTTAACGTGTGAAGATGGAATGGGGTGTAATAGAAAACCGAACTGCAGTGATTGCACTACATAAGTGTGGAAAATCCGCGAGTGAAATTTTCAAGTTGTTGTGCCCGTTAAAAATAACGCAAAGATTTGTGTATCGTGCGATCCAGAGATATAACGCGATCCAGACTATTGAAGATCGACCTCGTTCTGGACGTCCGCGTGATGTACGTTCTTCTGCTGCCATCAAAGCGGTCGAGAGTCGAATTCGTCGAAATCCGCTTCGTAAACAACGAATCATGGCTCGAGAGATGAACATCTCCACCCGAAGTATGTCTCGCATCATAAAATCTGACCTCGGGATGAGTGCCTTTCGACGATCAACGGGACATTTGCTGACTGAGCAGTTGAAGCAAATTAGGAGCACCAGATCGAAAGAGCTCCTTCGGCGGTACGGCAACAACAAACATCGAGAAATTTTATTTACCGATGAAAAAATTTTTACGGTGGAGGAACATTTCAACCGCCAAAATGATAAGGTGTATGCCCACAGCTCCATAGAAGCCCGAGAAGTTGCCACTAGGGTACAGCGAGGACATCATCCAGCATCAGTCATGGTATGGTGGGGTGTCAACTACGAAGGGGTCACCGAGCTTCATTTTTGTGAAAAAGGCGTAAAAACTGCAGCGAAAAATTATCAAACGGACATCCTGGAGGGATGTGTGAAGCCGCTGAACTCTACGCTATTCAACAATCGACATTGGGTTTTCCAGCAAGATTCTGCACCAGCCCACAAAGCTCGAAACACACAAGCGTGGTTGGAAACCAATATTCCACAGTTTATAAGGGCGACGGAATGGCCTTCTGGGAGCCCAGATTTGAATCCCCTGGACTACAAACTGTGGGCGGAGTTAGAGTCCATGGTGTGCACGAGACGACACCCAAATATCGAGAGCCTTAAGCGATCTTTGACAGAAGCAGTAGCTCATTTTCCGCTACAAACAGTGCGTACTGCTATCGATGACTGGCCCAACAGATTAAAGAGCTGTGTTAAGGCTAAAGGCGGCCACTTTGAATAATTTGTTGCTTATTTTACTTCCATTAGTATGCCAAAATAAAATATATTTTCCTTTGTCAAAAACTCTTTTTCATTTATACAAAAATTGCCCATATACGTGTGACAGAACTTATGGCACGACTAGGTATTATTGTTTTGAAATTAAATTCTGAGAAAAAAAGTCGATAAATGTTTAGTATTTGATATTATGTAACATGACCTTTTTGTAATTTTATTGATTCGAATCGCGGCGCTTATTAATATTTGAGCTGTTTCCGGTCACATATTTGCAGACTAATGGTTTCAAAAGGCTTACAGCTTTTGAAGTATGCCCTATGTTTAAAGAGTACCCGCAATTTGTCAATAAAACGAAAATAGTAATACGATGGCACACTACAGCCCAAATCGGGTCTTGGCCTCCATCCATCTCGGTTCAGTAACCGCGTTCTCTAGTTTGAAAACCTTAGCAGTGATTTGCTGTCTACGTCAATCGAAATTTTTTTTGAAAAATAATCGGATACTTTGGTTTGAGTTTAAATGCAATAAAATTTTCTAATATATTAAGAGATGAAACCACGTTAGATGGAACATTGTTTGTCATCTCAATTAAATTTCGCAATACTGCAATTGATGACATTTCCTCCATAGTGGGTAATTTCAGGCAACTCTTCATCCTTGTCAGAATCTATAAATAATTAAAAAAAAACTAGGGAATACGAAAGGGTTCCATAGGCATATCAATTTCTCTCAAGATATTGAGTTGTAAAGATACCTTGGCTAACTATTCGAGTTTCTAAAATATAGTCTACAGTATCAGCTCAGTGCTCACACCATCGTCAACATTAATAAAATCCTCTAGTGTTAAATTGTCATTGTTTTACAAAGCTTCCAGCGAAGTCCAAAATTTTCTTAATTGTGACAACGATGAAATGTCGACTGCATCCCAGAGAAGTGAGGTACGACGATAGCATATTTTTTAAATCCTGTCTTCTGTTTCGGGCTTTACGTCGAAATTCCACACTTTATTTAAATTCCGAATTGCATCAAGTAAATTTATGGATACTGGAGGTTTTTCTTCCTCCATGTCTGTTAAAATTTTCATCAATATTCGCTTTCTATAATGTTGTTTAATGTTATAGATAATACCCTGATCCATCGGTTGTAGTACAGATGTCATGTTAAGAGCGAAATATACTAGCTCAATGTTTTTTAATTTATCTTGAACACTTTTGGGATGTACCGTGCAGCTACCCACGACCAGTAAAATCTTCCTTTTCTGGCAAGAAAATTGCCTGTCCATCTTCAAAAGCCGTCTTTCAAAAATTTCAGAGGTCATCCATGACTTTGAATTGTATTTATAACCCACCTCCAGAGTTTTGATGCCTTTGAAGCAACGTGGATTTTCGGCTTTGCCAATAACGAGCAATTTCAGCTTCTCCGATCCAGTCATATTGCATCCGGCCATCACTGTAATCCTCTCTTTTCTCCCTTTTCCACCAAAACATTTTTAATTTTTGAATGCTAGTGTTTTTGTCGGTAGGCATTTAAAATATAGGCCTGTCTCATCGACATTGAAGACATCCCTTTTGTCATATTTCTCCAATAACTTTGGCAAAACGCTATCCAACCACTCATCACGATTTTGCAAATTTACGTCAGCACTTTCTCCACACAGTGTTTTTTCAACAATACTATACTGTTTTTTGAAGCCATCCAACCAAATCCGGGTGTCCTAATGCTTCAGTAAATTCTTTGGCTTTTGCCCTCATTGGTCCAGACAAAGGAAGATTTTTTTCACGGGCAGCAACTGTCCATTTGAGCTTCGTTGACATCTTCCAAAATACACGGACGACACTTTTTACGCGTATTCTTTAAAATTTTTGATAATGTACTGGCGGAAATTCCAAATATTTCAGCAATATCTTTCTTCTTTAACTCTCCCATTTCCACTTCGTTAATAATCAATAACTTGTTTCGGTGTAAAGCTTTTACTTTCCATTTTAGAAAAGTCCACGAACAAAACTGAACTCGTAATTATTATGCCACTGTTTGACTGTCCTTTCATAGTATTCGTGAGGTTTCCCTAAATACATATGAATATTTCACTATAGCAATCAATTCTTGTATGTATACTTATTACATATGCCTAAAGGTATTTCTCCTAATTTTAATTTCAGTCGGTGTTTGCGTTACCACGCGATTCCCCACATTTGTTTAGAAAAAACTTCATTATAGAGAAGTTAAAAATGCCTGAAAGCACATGTTGAGACTGAAAAACAATTCGTAATAGAGAAAAATTCGCTATAAGGAAAATTCGTAATAAGGAGTTCAAATCGTTCCGGGAATTTAGGGAAAAAGCAGAGTTCATCGAATCAATTCGTTATATGGAAAAATTCGTTATAAAGCAGTTCGTTATAGGCAAGTTTGACTGTATATAAAGTTGTCTACGTTTTCTAGGTTATAGTCTCCTACCGTAATATTTTGTCTGATTTGGCGTCTTTTTTCCTAAAACGCGTTCCGTGAAGTGGTAACTTGAGTCGTACGAACAGGAAAAATTCACACGGAGCTTGCGAAACGGTATTAATGTTGTTTTTGATCAAATAGTCGCGTTCAAGATGAGATGTGTGAGCCAGTGCGTTGTCGTGGTGAAGAAACCACGAGCTCTTTCTCCACAATTCTAGCCTCTTGCGACGAACATTCTCCCTCAAATGCTTCAGAACGCTCACATGATACTCCTTATTTACTGTTTGACCTGGCGGAAGAAATTCGGAGTAGACCACGCTCAGCCATCATTTTTTACCCGTCTCCCCTCCCCATCCCCCTCCAAGCTAGGCAGAACCAAGGCCCTCTAGAAATACCAGGCCGTAATGCTGAAAACGATGACGGAGAATACCAGGTTTTTCTGAACTATACCTAAGGTGTCCGAGCAAGTCGGAGCTCACCCAAGTATGAGTTTTGTCAGTTTGACAATTCGATTTGACATGTTGTTGCAGTATGTTTTCTAGCTATCAGGATTCGGGTCGCTCCTGTTTGCATTGATCCGCCGATTTGAGAGCATTATTGAATTATCGGGGGACGGCGTATATGGTCCAGCACTAATGTATCCTACATTTGCTGAACATTCCCGTTCATATTCCGGACATTTGTGTTTTTTGGCAGCATTCTGATTAGTTTGATCTTCCGGTCGGTCACAAGTTCTTTTATTTGCCATTTTTCTTGTTTGCGGTGGCATGATTGCGATTTCAACATATCTGCTGGACACCAGGAGCGGGACTATTCGTAGCCAGTTTTACTACAATCATTGGCGCGAATCCAACACCAAAGTTCTCTGCAAAATGTCAGTCAAGAGAACTGTCAAAGCACAACGTCATCACTGACGTCATCAAAAACCTGCTATATTTCCTGCAGCTGCTGTAAAACAGCTCAGCATTACGGCCTGGTATTTCTAGAGGGCCTTGGCAGAACTGACGTAGCGGCCATCTTGAATGACTCCAGCGGGTGTGACGTCATGGATTTTTCCATTTCAAAAGACCACCTGTATTATTTTTGATGAACTTATCATAAAAACACGTTTTACCGAAAACAACATAAAAGCCAAATTACATTAAATTAAGCACGGAAATATTACGCGAGTGCATACTTTTTCGTAATATCTAAAATTCTACAGTTTTTTGTGTGAAAATTAACCGGAGAACTCTGCACAATATGAGTGACAGATTTTCTTCGGTGTGAGAAACCGAAATTTAGCTTTGATCGTACTTTTTTCAATTAAAAATGTATTGCACTGATATCAAACTGTAATAATTACATGCCGACCACTATTATTAAAGTACTTTAGAAAGCTGAATATCTTTAACACTGCATTTAAGAATAAACGCGGTTCTTACGAAGCCCGCCGTGTCTGCTCCATATAAAAGTGAGCAAATTTATATGGAACTGTCATTTTTGTTATGACTACAACGTGTTGTTATTGGATTGACTTACATGGCTTTCTACTTTAGAGGGCTTTGAAAGTACCCAATCTGACAGGTTGACCTAACTCTTTCAGGTGTCTTGTTCTTTCTTCATCATAGAGTAACTTTAGTCATAACGGAATATAGCATTAACGTTGACAGGTAAACGTTAAATATTTTTGTCCATATCTTGGCTAGTCATTTTTGTTGCGCATGCTGGAATGACTTCGAACTGTTTCAATAAAGAGCTCTTCAGCCATTTATACTCTTTCGCATAGACTAGAGTCACTGTATAACTGAGCTACTCGGTCCAGGAGTCTGGCAGATAGCTATTTTAGTACAAAAATCGAACGTGCTAAAAAATTTGGTACTAAAAATCGAACGTTCGAAAGATCAAAGTGTTGGTGAAAATAGGTGTAGACTGTGTAGTCATTCTGACATATCCCAGTTGGGAGTGGAATCATTACCGCGCCGATGATTCTTACCATGAAGCTATTACAGCTTCTTCTTGTCGTAAAACATAGATTACTTTAACATTGCAATGTCATAGGCAAGCATTCATTTTTGCTACTTTCTGTATTACAAAGGATCGACATTGGAATCTAGGGAAACGAATGAATAATGTAATGATTGGAAAAAAAATCGACAATATAATGGTCGCAATAGAATCTACGATGGAATGGTTGCAAAAGAATAGAAAGCAAATTAATCTTTGAGAAGGTATTCTAACATTGAGGGAGCGATTCATTTTGAATTAATATTGAAAAATGTGATGAAATGCGATCCTGCTTTTAATATGAATTCAGTATTTTAAATTCTGTTGCTATAATTTAACTAATTTTGTTGCTGGAAAAGTACGGTGTAACTTAAGGTTTTTTTCTTGCAACGAACAACTTGTAAAATTTTACGGGAATATTAGAAACCAAACGGAATATGACATTAATGTTTTCTATTAATAATCTTTCGTTTTGTGCGCGGCACGTTTTGACGATGATCATTTATTTTATGCAATCTCCTCACATTACCTTGCAATGCATATCAAATTCCCTAAATAAACTGCTACTTTATGCAATGCCTTCACATTACTTTAGAATGCATTGCAAATTCCTTAGGTCGATTTGAATGATTTCTCGATTTGAATGATTTTCAATAAAAGGGAATGGATTGCAAAAATCCCTGTTGGGATGTTTTTCCGCCATGTGTCAACAAACAGAATCATAAACTAGACTAAAAACCTGTTTGGTAAAGATGTGTGGGTGCAGAAAATTGCAAAATAAAATTGAATTTTTGGCTGTTTCTAATGGAATGGCACAATGATATTAATTTTTCAGGGCACATAATCGAATTCCAATTGCATTTTGATAAATATCTAACCGTATATGTATATACACCAAAAAATTCAAACTTAACGGTTTCAACTCTGATACGCGCTCGATCTACTGCAAAAAAGCTCGATCCATCCATCCAAGACACAAATCTGCCAGACTCCTGGACCGAGTAGCTCAGTTATACAGTGACTCTAGCATAGACTTGTATGCAAAACAAATTTTTTCGGTTCTGTTATGACTCACTTAATAGTATGTGTTTTAAAAGCATATCAACGTCGATGCTCTAATGTTTCCACCATTCGTGTGTATCGTTACTACCCAATATTAAATGCGAATTTTCGCAGTATTTTTGACCAAAATATTCTTTATTACCTAAACTAAATTAAATAATTCTCTCATATATAAATTTATTTTAATTTATAAAAGAAAAGATATCCATGCTCCAAGTAAACAAACTGTACCCAAAAGCAATGGTGTTTCGCAAGAATCTGGTTCGCGGTCAAATGCCCTTTTGTATTGGCTACCACAAAATAATAACATGCCAGCCAATAATAATCCTGTCGTCTATGAGGAAATAAAAAAAAACTAAAATTAAGATCTTATAATTAAGAAAAAAAAACAACGTACAACCGCTGGTTGACTGGCAGCGTAAGGAACTGCTAATAACGCAGCCGAATGAATTAGATGTTGACTATTGCCCGAACGAAAGATGTCATACAAATCGGGATCTTCGAGAATGGGCCTTTCCAAAAGGTCTTGATCCCTTTTGTCATTCTCCTTTGAACAAATCACTCTGCGATTCATAACGGCCACTTGTTCTGTATGAGCCTGTGATGCTACGAGATAAGCTATCGAACCGCTTAAGGCTCCTAGCAATGCCATTTTATTTTTACAATCAAAGAAACCTTTTGGCGGTCGAGCTGTTAAAGAAAGGCGCCCTGGGCGAACTAAACATGGTTCACACGCGTGATATTTCATTTTTCGTACAGTTCAACAAAAATTTATAAACATAAAAAATTTTGCGATTAAATTACCGTAAAGGTGAACGAAAATATGATTTTTTATTTATTTATTTTTAATAATGACAATCGAATAAATTGGTAGAAAACTAGATCAAGGTGTAGTTATTTTTCTTTAAAATCGGAACTAAGTATGGAGTAGTAAATATTTATGTTATTTATACAATCTATAGATTGTAATTAAATAATTAAGCTCATTACTTTCAGAGATTGAAAGAAAATTGGATTCGAAAAAGGTTTACATATATGAAGTGAAAATACTGGACAACAACAAGTAATTGAAAACATGTCGAACGCAACTTTATTATTCGTGGGACAGGTTGGGGTGCGTGGAAAATCAATATGCAGGTTATAGTGGATTAGAGTTGCAGCATAGGAACGTGTGCTCTTTTCATTAAAAAATATAACAGGACTACGACTGGGCGTAAACCCCAATCGTGCGATACTCTAGATGAAAGAGAATTTTTTTTTAAGGAATTTTGTAGGGGAAGTGGTAGAGGGGGTGACGACATTTAACTAATTTTTCCTCATCACGCTAGAGTTGCTATCAAAATGTTTTATACAAAATTTAGGATTCAACAATTTTATAGGTACTGAGAAAATTAGTGTATTGGATTTAGTGAAATTGTGCATTTTGTATGGGAGGTGTGTGGGAGTGTGAATTTATTAATGACGTTTTGAGAAATAACTGTAAACATCATTTATTTGACATATTTTAAACTGCAGATCAGTAGCGTTCGTATTTTTCAGGAAAATCGACATTTTGCAAAGTTGTTGAATTGTGTCAAATTGTATGGAAGGGGGTAGAAGGAGTGAAGCTAATCGCCTATTTTTTTGTGGCCTTACTAATAATTCTAAATAATTATTTAGTGCATAATTTCAGCTCTACAAATTTCATATGTACTGAATAAATTTATTTAGAGTATTTCATAAAAAAGTGCAGTTTGTATGGGAGGTGGTAGAAGGAAGGGGAGGACTAAACTATTTTTTATACAGCAGATTAAAATTATTATAAAAGTAATATATTCCAAATTTCAGATCAATAGCTTTCATACTTTTTGAAAAAATCCGTTTATTGTCGAATTGCGGAATCGTGTCATTTCGTATGGGAGGAGGTGGAAGGGGTGAAACTAAATGCCTAATTTTTTCTGGTCTTACTAACAATTTCAAATAAACACTTAGTGCACAATTTCAGCTTGCCAAATTTTATACGCACTGTGTAAATTTGCTTAGAGTATTTGATGAAAAAGTACAGTTTGTATGGGAGGTGGTAGAAGGAGGGAGAGGACACGCATAATTTTTATATGGTAGATTGATATCATCATGAAACTAATATGTTCTAACTTTGAGACCAATAGCTTTTATACTTCACATGTCACAAAATTCTTCGGAGGACCTTTTTTTCGAATGCGTTAACTGCTTTGTCGCGAATTCGCGTTAATGTCCACGCCTCGCTGCCATAACACAGCGCAGGTCGTATAATAGTTTTATATTTCCGCAGCTTATTGTTACTGTGCACTTTCTTGGATTTCATTACTGGAAGTACCGGATAACATTTCTTGTTTGCTAGTATTATCCGTCGTTCGATTTCGTCTGTTTCGTTCTTTGCTAGATTAGCCCCATGGTATATGGAGTTATCCACACTATCCAAATTATATTCCGCAATTGTTATGTTTTGTCTGGTAGACATTCTCTTTCTTGTTTGCGTCATTACTTTTGTTTTGCTTTCGTTAATGCGCAACCCGTCCTCTTTTCCGGCGGAGTCAAGGTTGGCGAATACCTCCTTAGCACTAGGCAAGGACCTTGCTTGGATGTTAATGTCGTCAGAGTATGCTACTAGTTGGGTGGACTTGAATAGTAGCGTCCCGTTCGTGTCGACTGGTATTTTTCGGTCGACATACTCCAGTGCCAAGTTGAAAAGCATGGAGGCTAGACCATCTCCCTGCTTTAAACCACATCCCGTTCGAAAGCTGGTTGTGGAATCGGTTTGTATTTTTACTTGGGATTCACTGTTCGTCATTGTGAGTCTTGTTAGTCGGACCAGTTTTGGGAGAATTCCAAAGTCAAGCATGATTTGGTACAGTAGGCTCCTGTCGATACTGTCGTATGCTTGTTTAAAATCTACGAAAACTTGGTGCACGTCTGTGTTATATTTCCAGCGTCTCCTTTTTTGTGAATTGGACATATGTATGATACTTTTTCGCCAATCGTCGGGTATGATTTCCACTGTCCAAATTTTGCATATCATGTTGTGCAGTATTGGGTGATACACTTAAGATATTGCCAATACCAGGTATAGTATACCAGCAGAGTATCATAGGTATTACTAGTGTTAGGGTGGTGGGATCAGTGATACCAGATTGTAGAATTTTATAATGTTTGAGGTGATAAAGGGATTTTGTTTTATTAATTTTAAGAATTTTTGTTCAAGTAAATTTCGACTTAATAAAAGTTATTTTCTTCACATTGACGTTTTATTTTTTATTTTGAAGAAAAATTTACCGGACAAGATAAATTTGAAAAATATTAAAAAGGTTTACGTTAGTGTTTAAAGGAATATTCTACTTAGAAGGGGGGTAGTTAAAAAATCGGACTTGGCATAATTCTGTTGGTACACGTACTAGGTGAACGAAATCAAGAGCGATTCACAAGCGATTTTTTGTTGCATATAGTTACTGCATGGGGCACTGGGAGCGATTCCTCATACTTCGGTAAAGGTAAAGTTCTAGATTCAGAGCGAAAATTAAAAACAAATCAATATTTTTTTGGTATATTTTTAACTTCAAGAACTGTTTGTTGAAATGTTTTTTTTTAATAAAATGTATTAAATGACATATTTTAAAATGTTGTTTCATCTAAAATTGAACATAAATAACTATAATGTAATTTAAAAAAAATTGTTTCTTATTTAAATTCTTATTTTTAGCATTATAGCACAAATTTTGTTTCCTCTTTAGTTTCAACTTCTATTTGAATTTCTGATTTGCAAAACTGGCTTACCCATTCCTGCAGCATGATATGTGGCGATCATTTCAAAAAACGAGTACCTAGTTACGAATAAAATGTAACGATTACTTTCCTTAAAGTAACAAGTCGTTACTGTTACCGAATATTAATGAAACTAGACATCTTTAATAACCAGTGAAATGTGCTTAATATATTGTTGCATGTTAGCCCTAGCCATTCATCAACTATCCACGGTTTTTCACTGCACTCGGAAGTAATGCGAAATCTCAGCTCTACCTGCCTATCATCAAATTAATACGCGCGTACGAACACTATAAGGAAAGCTATGCGACTTGATTGGAATGTCATGTTGAGCACGATCCGCGATTATCATAAAGAAAATTTGCTAGCCATTGTTATAATTATTCTTTTGTGTTATAATGATCATTTTTTATATTGTTATAACGAACAAATATTTAATGAACAATTTTATTAACAATTGTTACGAAGAGCATATTTACCAAAAAGAGAGTATGATAGATCGTTTTGGATAGAATCCTCACGTCTGAAATAATTGGTCTTCCTGGCTCTCATACCAGGGACAAGACGACAATAGGTCTTCCTGGCTCTTATACCAGGGCCAAGGTAACAAAATTACTCATCCGAAAGAACGGCATAATGGGGATCTCAGCCCAAAGGCCGGACGCTCAACAGGCCCTGAGGCCCAAGACGATCCCCCGTCTACCTTATAGAAGTTATGGGAAGTTTGGAGATTTCGGCCCAAAGGCCGGACACACATCTGGCCCTGAGGCCAAAGGCGATCTTAATTTGTTTTGGGGATTTCGGCCCAAAGGCCGGACAAACAACTGGCCCTGAGGCCCAAGGCGACCGCCTTGGGCGTCTGCTGTCCACTAAAACAAAAACATTAAATATTTACCATTTCGCTTTTATTCATTCTTTCAATCCTCCTGATGTAGCTTTCTGCCGTTGAGCTGGTAATAAAATGTAGCTCGATGATGATGAACCTGATGATGGTGAACCTGATGATGATGTACTTGATGATGATGGACTTGATATCAGAGTCTCGCAATGTACATATATTTCTGCCGTTAGTATGCAGCGCTTAGGTCAGAATTTCACCTGATGATGATGATGATGAACTGATGATGATGATGATGAATTTGGTAACAGAGTTTCGCAATGTATATTTCTGCCGTTAGTATGCAGCGCTTTGGTCGGAATTTCACCAGCCGAAGATTTCCAGCATTTGTTTTTTTTTTAAATAAACTTATTGTTGTTGATTTTCACCTGCCGAAAATTCAGCTTTCAAAATCAGATTCACGACTCCTCGTTTTTGGTTCGAGGCTTAGTTTAAATTTTATTTTTTTGTTAAGCTAAACATAAATTTTAGTACAACTAAAATGCATGAGTTCGATTGTTCGGGATTGAACTCTGAAATCTAGGTCATTAATTTGCTTATTGATTTCAAAGTCCAATCAATACATTTTCATTAATTTCCCCTTTCAATTGTTGTATTATTTTTTCTCTTAGGAAAATGCTGACTACGTGCGTTGGCACGAAATCGTAATTCTCATCGTACAATGACTTTAATTACTTGAGGTAATAGTCACACCTGGCTACATACATATCAGTACGCACATGGGGCTTATTTTTATTTACCTCTTACAAGTATTGCATAATTGCATAGCTTGTGAGTACAGAGTTCTTATGCCGTTGTACATTCATATCAGTTGTTATGGTTTACAATAACATGTAGTAGATATGCGTACTCGTGTCTTGGCATTGAATTTCAGTTTAAGGCAGGTTAAGATTTGATTTTGCCGTCTGCATATATTACTCTTTACGACATTGATAGATGATCGGATTTCGTGTCATCACACCATTCATCTCTTCTCGCACACACACAGCATTGACAATCCGCGATCATCAATTGCTTGTGACCTCGAACTGCTCGTGGGTACTGTAATGCATACGAAAAAGCTGACAGATGAAAGGTAGGCGACCAGCCGGCGAAATGCAGACGAAAGGCGGGCGAAACGAAACATATAAAAATGCGAGCATTTGCAACGAAAGCCTCACATAAGTCACAATTAGGAAAAATAAAATTCTTCGATTTTCATTGAAACTTCTGCTAGTAGTTAAAAAAAAGGAATTTTTGCAACAATTATTTTTAGCAAATATGATTGCTTAGTTTTGAGAAAATGGTCGACTTCACCACATTCGTTCTACTCCCTCCCATACAAATTTCACGAAATTTCAATTAATTTTTTTTTTCTTCGAAACTGTAAAGACAATCGATTTTGAATTTTGAGCAAAGTATAAAAATGCACTAAAGTCTAAAAAATTTGTTTTGATCCATGTACTGCTTCTACCCCCTCTCATACAAATGCACAATTTTGATAAATACATTATATCGATTTCCATTAAAACTAAAAACAGAAGAAATTAAAAATTTTGCCGGTATTTTTCCCTTCACAAATGCAATAAATTTAAAAAAAATTTTAATTTCTGCCTTACTCCTGCACCCATACAAATTTTATGTTAGAAATTAAAGAAAAGTATTTCTCCGTCGAACGAATGAGAGCTATCGACTTTAAAATTTGAGCAAAGCATGGTGATAAGAATGATTATGATCACTTTCAAAATCATCCAAAACCTTCCAATTCCTCTGCCCCCTCCCATGCAAATGACCAAATTTCAGGAAAACAATGTCCAATTCCTTTGAAAATTATGAAAGCTACAAACTTAAAATTCAGCACGAAATATTTTGCATACCACGTTCGGTGTTATATTCAAAAATTACAAACCTCTCCGGTCAGCTGCTACCACCACCCATACAAAAGTCACTATTCACTATTTTAAAAAAAAAGGTAATATGACATATTTTCCGACAACTCTTTTCCATTTCATCTAGAGCGAATAATAATTCTGTTATGCTTTTTAAGCGCCTTTCTTTACACCGTCCCTGACCTTCCCCTTATAAGTATGGGCCTTCTTCTAAAGTGATTATGGGTGATCTATATGCCACCTAATTGGTTCTAAAATACGAACTTATTGTGTTAAATGATTTCGAAGAAATAATCCTTTATAAAAAAGGCGGCCGACAATTGGTTCTTATTCTCCCCTACCTTTTTTCCAAGAAATCAATATATGTATGTCGAGTTTCAGCTTACTACTTGTATTGGTAGTGAAGATATTAGTAAGCGCAGTTTTCGACCTTAACCCTCTCCCCGCTTCCACCTTTCACTCCAAACTCCACAACATGTAGGCAATAAAGTTAGGTAGGGAAACTTTATTGCCTACCCAAAAATTAATGGATCTCTAAGATATGAGTCGTTGAATGACGTTGGAGCATACACATACGGCGTGCAGATAGACGGATTGCATTTTTTGGCTAATTTAGTCATGAAACGCGAAAAAACAAAATTTCAAGATAGCAGGGAAAAGAGAGTTAAAAATAATCTTGAGATGAAAATGAACATCGAGTTCTGCCGGGTAAATAATAAAGGGAAGTTGATTGATACTGTACGTATCCTTGAGATCTGTCTTAAAATAATTTACTTTGTATGCTAGTATGAAGAATTCCATAAATTATTTCAGCATCAGCATACTCCATAAGTGTAACTTAGAATAATCATAATTAAAGAATTTAGAGTACCTGTGGATTTTTTTGCGAAAGTTGGAGAGCACGTAAGAGCGACCTCCTCGGTCTATTGTACTGTTATAGATCTGGCAATGATCTCTCTCAAATCTGCCAGAACTATTTAGAATATTCTTCCAACATGTAGAGGGCTTCTAGTAATTTCTCAAAGACACAAACAATGACACCCGACGCCATCTAGTAACTTCCAGAATAGTCCAGACCCAGCAGAAAAACATACACCAGAGAAGGTTCGAGACTCGGATAAATCCATTATAAATAGCCAGAGCTCACGACAAGGAATCCAGTTAATCAGTGACAGTTTCATGGAAAACACCTATCGGTGTAAGTAAGCGAAAGTGATAGATCGCCGGTGTTCCTGGGTTGTGCGAATTAAGTTTTTAGAGCGAATTAAGTGAAGTGATCGGGAAATTGTGTATAAAGTGCAATAAATAAATTATCCTTATATTTTAAAACGAATTGAGTTTTCTTTGGAATCTGGCGAACCCCTAGCTCGCAACAATTGGCGTCAGAAGTGGGATTTCAAGGATAAATTCGGGTTAAAAATCGCGAGTGAAATTAAAAATTCTCGGAACGGATAATTTTGTGAGAGCGGAAAAGTGAAACTAAAATTCTCGAACGGACAGTGAGAATTTTGTGAAATCGAATATTCTCGAGTGCTCTAGTGAACAGTGACTTTAATTAGCGAAGTAAAATCGCGGAACTAAAATTCTCGAACGGACAGTGAGAGTTTTGTGAAATCGAATATTCTCGAGTGCTTTAGTGAGCAGTGACTTTAATTAGTGGAGAAAATTTAAGTGAATTCGGATCGCGGAAAAACTTAAAATAATCGGTAGTGAAAATGCCGCGTTATTTAAAGGACTTAAAATTAGCGGAGCTGAAGGAAGAGCTCAGTAGACGCGAGTTACCTACGACAGGGAGCAAGTCTGAACTTGTCAGCCGTATGATCGAGACACTCCAGGCTGAGGGTGAGGATGCAGATAGTTTCGAGTTCCAAATCAAAGAAGCTCGTGGAGATGAGTGTTCTGGTGCAACGGATGCTCTAACACAGTTAATGCAGCAAATGATGAACAAATTAGATCAACAATCAGCTGTGACAACGGACATGAATCGGAAATTAGAACAACAATCAGTAGACATTAAACAACAATCTGCGGACATTAAACAACAATCTGCGGACATTAATCAGAAACTAGAGAAATTAGACCAGACTTCAAAGGACCTTAACCAAAAATTGGAGCTGCAAAATGATAAAATAGACACCATGGGTAAGGCCATAGAAGAAAACGTTGAGAAGAAACTTCGAATCTTCGAAGAGCAAATTACGGAAAAGATATCCGGGATTGTACAAGAAGTCGAACGCCTAAAAAGGGACTTGGATAACGTGAAAGCAGTCGGAGTCATGAAAGCAGAGCACGTTACGCATAAGGGTTTCAAAGCTCCAATCTTCGATGGACAGACACCGTGGGCTATTTACCTAGTCCTGCCATAAGTTCTGTCACATAATTTCTCACATTGGCAACAACTTTATTTTATGAGTGACATTTCAATATCGGCCAGTTTTATAAACGTCATAATGTTGTTGACAGTTGATGGTCATTTAAAGTGTGTTCGTTAACGTGTGAAGATGGAATGGGGTGTAATAGAAAACCGAACTGCAGTTATTGCACTACATAAGTGTGGAAAATCCGCGAGTGAAATTTTCAAGTTGTTGTGCCCGTTAAAAATAACGCAAAGATTTGTGTATCGTGCGATCCAGAGATATAACGCGATCCAGACTATTGAAGATCGACCTCGTTCTGGACGTCCGCGTGATGTACGTTCTTCTGCTGCCATCAAAGCGGTCGAGAGTCGAATTCGTCGAAATCCGCTTCGTAAACAACGAATCATGGCTCGAGAGATGAACATCTCCACCCGAAGTATGTCTCGCATCATAAAATCTGACCTCGGGATGAGTGCCTTTCGACGATCAACGGGACATTTGCTGACTGAGCAGTTGAAGCAAATTAGGAGCACCAGATCGAAAGAGCTCCTTCGGCGGTACGGCAACAACAAACATCGAGAAATTTTATTTACCGATGAAAAAATTTTTACGGTGGAGGAACATTTCAACCGCCAAAATGATAAGGTGTATGCCCACAGCTCCATAGAAGCCCGAGAAGTTGCCACTAGGGTACAGCGAGGACATCATCCAGCATCAGTCATGGTATGGTGGGGTGTCAGCTACGAAGGGGTCACCGAGCTTCATTTTTGCGAAAAAGGCGTAAAAACTGCAGCGAAAAATTATCAAACGGACATCCTGGAGGGATGTGTGAAGCCGCTGAACTCTACGCTATTCAACAATCGACATTGGGTTTTCCAGCAAGATTCTGTGCCAGCCCACAAAGCTCGAACCACACAAGCGTGGTTGGAAACCAATATTCCACAGTTTATAAGGGCAACGAAATGGCCTTCTGGGAGCCCAGATTTGAATCCCCTGGACTACAAACTGTGGGCGGAGTTAGAGTCCATGGTGTGCACGAGACGACACCCAAATATCGAGAGCCTTAAGCGATCTTTGACAGAAGCAGTAGCTAATTTTCCGCTAGAAACAGTGCGTACTGCTATCGATGACTGGCCCAACAGATTAAAGAGCTGTGTTAAGGCTAAAGGCGGCCACTTTGAATAATTTGTTGCTTATTTTACTTCCATTAGTATACCAAAATAAAATATATTTTCCTTTGTCAAAAACTCTTTTTCATTTATACAAAAATTGCCCATATACGTGTGACAGAACTTATGGCACGACTAGGTATAAGATCCAATTTGAGGCTGCCGCCAGAAACAACCATTGGAATGATCTCGAACGAGGAACGGCTCTTATATTGGCGTTAAGAGGTCCACCAGCGGAGGTTCTTCAAACAATTCCGCAGGAGCAACAACAAGATTTTTCAACGTTAGTCCAAACATTGGATCTTCATTACGGCAGTGACCGCATGAAAGAGATCTACAAAATAGAGCTGTACAACCGAACTCAAAAGAATGGTGAAACACTTCAGGAGCTGGCACGCGATATTGAACGACTCACATTATTATCGCTGCCCAATGCGCAAACAGAGCAACGCAACGATACGGCTGTTTTCGCATTCAACAATGCTGTACTGGACAGAGAGCTGCAACAGGCGTTGAAATTGGCAGGTAAGAAAACGATAGGCGAAGCCTTGGTATATGGGCTGACGTTCGAAGCTGCCAAGCAAAGCTCACGGAGTAATTATCGAGGCCGAGAAAGAGCAAAAGAGTGTATGTGTCAGAAAGCAGAGTACACCAAACGGAGCGAAAGATTTGGTGCCCCCCGATGCTGGAATTGTGGACAGGCAGGACACTTGAGACTCGACTGCCGAAAAGCGACCAACTATTGTTCCGGCTGCGCTGCTAACCAATGCGAAGATGGAAATCGGGCAGGTAGTTCGTGGTCAAGAACTAGTCGTCAGAGTTCAAATCTTACACACGGTTTTGATAAAAGACGCCGGAGTCGATCGAAAACCCCGAGTCGGCAAGCTCGATTGCAACGAGAACAATACATCGGGAAAGATCATGGAAGCAAAGATGGACAATCGAATAAGGATCGCGAACGAACGGGTAGAAGTCGTGACGGTCAAGTACTTCATGCGAATAATCGTGACAAGACCAAACATGGGAAGCGATATGATCGAGAAGATCGCGAAAGGAAGAATGCGGAACGAGAAAAGGGAAGTAAACGTGCCGCTAAGGAGGAGAATGAGCGCGGAAAGGAAACGGAGAAAGAACGCGAACGTGAGAAGGAAAAAGAAGCCGGAAAAACCATTCGGAGGTTAACGATCGAACCAGAGGATGGATGGAATCAGCGAAAACCTCGTACAAAAATGAAAGTGGTACATCTCGACCGACTAACAAAGTACCACGGTGCCATTGCGGAAATGAACGACTCTGTTCGGGACGAGCAGGGACTAAGGAGAGGGTAATGTTATAGATCTGGCAATGATCTCTCTCAAATCTGCCAGAACTATTTAGAATATTCTTCCAACATGTAGAGGGCTTCTAGTAATTTCTCAAAGACACAAACAATGACACCCGACGCCATCTAGTAACTTCCAGAATAGTCCAGACCCAGCAGAAAAACATACACCAGAGAAGGTTCGAGACTCGGATAAATCCATTATAAATAGCCAGAGCTCACGACAAGGAATCCAGTTAATCAGTGACAGTTTCATGGAAAACACCTATCGGTGTAAGTAAGCGAAAGTGATAGATCGCCGGTGTTCCTGGGTTGTGCGAATTAAGTTTTTAGAGCGAATTAAGTGAAGTGATCGGGAAATTGTGTATAAAGTGCAATAAATAAATTATCCTTATATTTTAAAACGAATTGAGTTTTCTTTGGAATCTGGCGAACCCCTAGCTCGCAACAGTACGTTTATCATTGCTTTACCCTATCATAACTCGATAGATCTGGCTAATCAAAGTATGTATGTTTAAGGGAGCCATGTTGGCTGGTTCATCAGTTGTAAGGAAACCTTTCCTTGAAGATTTGTTTTCTTACTATTGCTTCGTAGTGACATAGTATGTGTTTCTGAGTCTTTGAGACAAAAGTGGCAGATGTCGGTTTCAGCTAGACCCATATTTTTAAGGTGATCCAGTTGACTTACTTGGCACACTAATTTCTTCAAAAGATATTCGAATTTGAAATCCAAAACATACAAAATGTTGTTTAGGAAATCAGGGAAAGGCAGGAATGTGGGCACCCATTGTCGACCGCGTATTACCCAGATACCCTTTAATGAGGCAGAGCGCGACACAGAGGTTTGGAGTGCGAAGGATGAGTTGCCTACGTTACTATTTGTAGGATGACCAACGGTGTACCCTACCAGGGCGCTCAAAACTTGCTTTGATGTTAACGAGAAGGTTTGAGAATAGCTTCATGCTGTGTCTAATGAATGTACTTCCGGGAAGTAGTACTTTAAAATTGTTTTCGAGCACCGGGAGACACAATATTACTAGAACTAGAACAAAAGAAACTCACTCTGAAAAAAGCAAAACAAAAAAAAACAAATACGTAAGTAAGATGGAAATACCAGCTGAAACCCTTATGATCGCAGGAGAATACCAGAAAAAAACATATATTTTAAAACAATGAGATAATCTCCTTTCTTTATGAGATATCTTAAACGTTATAATAAATATTTCACACTTCATTCCGGCTTCATCGGTATGATTTCCCATAGATCGCTTAATTTATAACCATCACGTATTTTTTCCATAGCAAATCCCAATTCCTTACAGTATACTGGTTCTCTTATTTTCGCCGAGGACGTACCTTCAGCCAAATAAACGCTCAACTTCGAATTGCCTTCACGATCCTGCTCGTCATCAGATTCATGAAGGTCGTCCGAATTCGATCTGCGATCGCTTCCAAGCGCCGGATTCCTTTCCGGATTATAGACAATTCCGAAATTCGGAGTTTCACCATAGACGGAATACAATGACTTCAATTCCTGGCAAACTTCGTGCAAGCGATCGGGAGGATCGATCCGAAAACCCAAGACATAACCGCCACCAGTCCGAAGGGTTTGAATAACCAATGCCAGACCATATTTTGATTCACGAATCCTTATCTAAAGTTAAAGAATTTTTTTGCATTTACAATGCAAAAGTTAAATCCGTAAAGTTGATCGAATGGTTACTTACGTTTGCTATCTGCATGTATGGTAGGCTTATGTTAAACGTTTCGTTCACATCTGCAAACCATACTATGCGAATGTTCGTTACGATAAATGATCCTAGATTCCCTTGATCACTGGATAAATTCCACACTCCGTGCAGCGAACTGTAAACTTGTTCTTGCGGCAAAATTATTAACTGTCCGGACTGAACAAATTTATTTATAAATATTTAAAAGTTATTAAATGTTTTTACTCTTTTTAATAATTAATTTCTGAAATTTATACTTGTACAATAGCACCGCGCAATTTCAGATCCCGATAGAGAAAGGTTTTTTGGTAGAGTCTGTAAATGATCGGAGTATATAATTAAATGCTATGAAATATTATTATTGATTTTTCAATGGGTTCAGTCAGAATATCACAAATTTCAATCCTATATCGACCATAACATAATTTAAACTGCCAACATATTCACCTGTAAACATCGAAAACCGATGTAAAGGCTGAAATTTTCGAAGTCTTCAGTGATAAATCCGTGAATAAAAACTCAAATCGCATATTTACACCTGCTGCAAGAGCATAGAGAGCCTGAGTTGTTCCACGCATTTTCGACACCACCGTTTTTGTCGTAATTGTGATAATTCGGGATAATCCAATTGCTACAAATATCCTTGAAAATACAAGTTATACTCTTATGCATGTTCAAAATCCATCTTTCACATACACAAATTGAATTTCCTGTGAGCCAACGAGTACCAAATCAGTCGTAAATTCGTAACCATGAGCTTCCCTGAATCACCGGCATTTCCTTTTGTATCTTCGACATAATCGATGAGGCTTAATACTTTCTCACCGCCTCGTAATTGGTTTTGCCTAAATACAGTTTAAGAACGATTATGATTGACTGATGTCTGTCCCTGTTTTTCTAATTTACAAAATGCTTACACGTTAAGTATATCGAATTTAATTTCACGATCTTCCCATACTGAAGATTCCATTTCGCCTTGATGATAGGAATCAATAATGAGAACTAACAGGTAATATTGTTGCTATGACGATTTTAGTTAGTGCAACAATTTCATAATTCAAATAGGGCGCGGGACATAAAAAATTCCATTGGAAAATTTATTTAGCTTGTTCTTAGCCGCATTGTAAGGATCTATTTTTTCAAATATTTTTATACGCTAGATGAAATCTGAGAGTATTATAAGTTTGCCACAAAGTTTGTAACGCTAAGAAATAAGGCTCGGAGAAAAAAATGATTGATGCAGAAGTTCATATTATCACTCAAAAATATCAAAACCAGATGTCCGTCCGTCTGTCCGTCCGTCTCCTCTCTAGCTCGAGGACGCGTTAAGCTTGAAAGCTCAAATTTTATACACGTCGATTTTGATGAAAAAGTAAGGTTAAGTTCGTGAACGGGCCAAATCGCTCCACCCCTTCTACTCCCTCCCATAGAAAATGACTCAATTTTTGAATTCTACAATAAACGGACTTTTTCAAAAAGTATTACAGCTATTGATCTAAAAATTGGAATATAATAATTTTATGATGATTTCAATCTACAGCATAAAAATTATTTGAAAGCTTCCACTCTTTCCACTACCTCCCATAGAAACTGCACTTTTTCATCAAATACTATAAACCAATTTACTTAGTATGTAAAAAATTAATCGAGCTGAAATAATGCACGAAATATTTATTTATTATTAGTAAAAACAAAAAACAGTTGGACCATTTGCCGCATTCCTTCTACCTCCTCCTATACAATATAACTCAATTTCTCAACTTTATAAATAGTCGATTTTCCTGAAAAGTATGAATGCTACTGATCTGCAATGTTTTAATGCAATTTGAATGATGTTTATTTTTATTTCTGAAAAAGTCATCAGGAACTCCCTATTCCTTCTACCACCTCTAATACAAACTGCACAATTATGCAATTACGCTAAGTCCAATACACTAATTTTCTCAGTAGCTTTTTAATTTTTAAAGCTTAAATTTTCAATAAAACATTTTGATAGCACAATGTGGAAAAATGTATTCAATGCCGTCACAACTTCTACCACTCTCCATGCAAAAGTTCTTAAGATCAAAAATATTTCTTTTTCATCTAGAGTATCGCGCAGTTCTGTTATATTTTTGTAGAAATACTAATCAATACTGGGTGCACTATCAAATAGCCCGCAAATAAAGTGGCAGTAAATAAATAAACTAAATAACATTATGAAAAAAAAAAAAAACATAACAGAATTATGATTGGGCGTAGAAAGGGGTAGAAGAAGTGAAGCGAAGCTGATAATTTCTTCAGGGATAAATTCTGGCAACATTTTGAGTTTCTACTTTTTCTAGTTTCAATGGAAATCGATATAATGCATTAAACAAAATTATGCATACGGGAGGTGGTAGAAGGAGTAAACGGATCAAAACAAGATTTTTCGTCGTCAATGATATTTCTATTGCAACAAAGCTTCAAGTCGATAGCTTTGACAGTTTCAAAGAAAAATAATTTAATTTAAATTTCTAAATTTCGTAAAATTTGTATGGGGGTGGAAGGAGTGATGCAACGTTGATAATTTTTTTTTTAAAGTAGCTGCAATTATAATAAAAATAATTCTGGCAAAAATCCTTTTTTTTTAGCTTTGCTAGTTTCAATGAAAAACGAAGAAATGCATTTTTCAAAATTGTGCATCTGTATGGGAGGAGTTAGAAGGAGAGCGGATTAATATTTTAGGACATTAATGATATTTATATCAGTATACTTTTGCCTAGTTTTCAAATCGATAGCTTAAATAACTGCGGAGAAAAATTAATATATTAAAATTTTGAAATTTCATGAAATTAGTATGGGAGGGGATAGAAGGGGTGCGGCGATGTAGCTCATTCACGAACTTAAAGTTAATTTGTTGCTAAAAGTGACATAAGAAATTTTTCAGCATGATAGCTCAAAGCGTTCGAAAGTTATGTTGTAGACAGATGGACGGACAGACAGACAGTCACTCGGTTTCGAGATTTTTGAGCAGCAACAATCATCTCTGTACCCTTGGCGACTCTGAGGAGCATTATTTCTTAGCGTTACAACCGGTAAGGCAAAAAAAATATACTCTCAGATTTCATCTAGAGTATAAAAATAGTCTCTTAAGTTTAAGTTTAATAGCACTAAAAGAACTCGACAAAGATCCAAGTTGCAGTTTGTCTTGATTGCGCCGAAGTCGTACGGCAGGGAGTGAAAATAAACCTCAAGCAAAGCGCGTGGAGGAAAAAAAATATTGAAATTTTTTGCACTAAGATTTTTCATTGAAATTGAGCTCATCAACAAAGTTAGACCTTATGATACCATTTACAACCTTGCAAAGAAAGCACTCATCAATGTAACTTCTATGTACGTATGTCTAAAGGATGAATATGAAGTACCGCAAACTTAGTAGAGTAGTCAGCGTATGGTTTCTTAGAACGAAAAAATAGAGTGCGCATAAACTTACGTTGAACGGATTTAACAGTGGCTGAATGACGCTTATGAGGTGAGGATTTCAAACAACAGGGCAGTATTCTAAAATACTACAAACTACTGAGATACTAGTACGAACGAAAATTGAAGAAATTCGAAGGACGAAGTCGGCGAGTCTATAGGCTTGGTTATTTATTCTCTCAAAATGTGTAATGAAACTCCTTCATAATCGATACTTCTGATAATCTACTACCATCGATCAAATAAAGTATCTCGGAAGGTTCCGCTTTTAGTGAGTATGACATTGCGTAGAATTTTCCAATGTTTAAGTCTAAGTCATTCGACAAATGTCACTGATATAAACGATCAAGGTCCAATTGTAAAATATCACGATCACAGGGGGACTTAATCACTCGAAAAATTTTAAGGTAGTCAGTATATAGAAGACAAGAAGAAGACAAAAAGGTAATTTATAAGAAAAACAATAGAGGGCCAAAGATAGACCCCTGTGATACACCAGACCACGCAGGAAATACATAAAACTCATGACCCTTAAAAGTTAAACGCATGTTTTGATTAGATAAATAGGAAGAAATTCAGTCTAGTAAATTACCTTAGCTAGAGTGTAGCCTAGTGTTGGTTTACAACGCGAAGGTCGTGAGTTAAAATCCCAGTCAACGCATAATTCCAACACACTGTCCCCTTGTATATACCTTGGTTACCTCAATCTACGAAAATAAAAAACTCGCAGATAGATGATTGTGGGAAGAGCTAACAACCC
The DNA here is from genome assembly GCA_963669355.1 of Chorisops tibialis. Taxonomy (NCBI): domain Eukaryota; kingdom Metazoa; phylum Arthropoda; class Insecta; order Diptera; family Stratiomyidae; genus Chorisops; species Chorisops tibialis. The sequence goes on along the minus strand of OY770262.1, from coordinate 9,444,012 downwards.
TTCCACAATAAGTAATGAAAATGTTAAGGAACCTGAAAATCAGGAGGCCAAGGACCGATTTGGGCTGTCGTGCCATTGAAGAAATCGCCTGAGACACCATTTATTTTAAGTTTCTCTATTATAACCTTGGTGTTAATAGCGTCGAAAGCCTTTGCATAATTCGCATAAATAGTGTGAACAGAATAATGGAGTTCCAAGGATTTGGCGATAAAGGTTCTGAACTCACATATGTAAGTTGGTAGTTGTAGATTTTTCTCAAACAAAACCATGTTGAAAGGGCGATATCAGATGGCCAGGTTTGTCACACATTATTACATTGTGAACGAGATTTTCAAAAATCTTGCTAAAATAAGTAAGAATGGAAACAGGGCAATAATTCAAGACGTTTTCGAGAACTCCTTTCTTGAAGATAGGGATAACGTTAGCAAGTTTTTAGACCACAGGAAAAGTGCCTTCGACGAGTGATTTATTAAAAATAATTGAGATGGGAAAATAGAGATCTTTCCATAGTGCTCTAACGAAAAAATTAGGAATACCATCGCAAGCGCCATTTGGTTTAGAATCTAGTGAGCTCATTAAATTTAAAATATCAAAAGAGGTAACATAAATAGATCTTATGGTTTCATGACTAGAAACATTGAAAACATAATTCCTTGTTGAATCATTTGAATGCTTCAGGTATCTTAATTAATGAGCAAACGGTTTATCCAAAAATAAGAGAGTAAGAAGAATTAGTAGAAGTATTTACTATTTCTACTTACTAGCTTGTAGGAAAATATATTTCACCGATCGAAGATGCGTTTGAAACAAACGATTCATTAAGATATTTAAAATGTCAATTGCATATTGAAATTTAATCTCATTTTAAATTTTTGATTTTAACTGTTGATTGGTAAATTTTTAGCAGTAATATTGAATTGGAAAAAAAATCCGTTTTTTTTTAATTGAATCTAAATTGTATATTTTTAAAAAGACCAGTAGAATGTCTTCGTTTCGCGCATGTGACCAACCAATTGATTCACGTTATATTCCACGTGGCTCTTCTGAAAACCGTGGTTGCGATGTTAGATGTCCACCGAGAAAAACTCCCCCCGATTGTAATAATTTTGGCGGAGGAAATGGCAGAGAAGGCGGAGATTCTTTTAAAAATACGTTTTCGGGCCGTTTTCCAGGGTTCAAATATATTTCTAGTCTCTTCAAAAATAAAAAAATTGTTACTCGCTTTGGTGCAGCGGGCTGTGCAGCAGCTGTAGCGTGTGCCTTCGCTGCAGTACGAGAAAAAAATAAATACGAAAATTTGGAGAAAAATAAAGCCGTCACGAACGAAACACTAATTCCAGTGTTATTGGTGGATGAGTTAAGGCATATTTTTCTATCCGGAAATACACAACATTGTTATAATTCGCTTGCAATCATGGCTGTACCTTGGGCCGCAAATTCTCCCGTTTTGGTAATTTCTTTTAAATTTATTTTATAATCTGTATTTTTGAAAAAGAAAAAAATCCTTACAGACAACATCGTTGCTCCTAGCTGGAATAACAATATTCTCAGGAACGCAATATTATCGTTCGTTTGGTCGAAAACCGGAGAAATTAAAACCTTTATTATTATTGGGAGGAAGCTTTTTGATGGCAGGCTGGTTATCATTTCTGGTTTAAACACAGTGACTACGGGTTGGCGTTATTTTTTAGTATATTTTTAGAATAGATATTTCCTTCTTTTTTGGCCGCCAAAAATAAATTCAATTTATGTAAATAAAAATATGTATACATTATATTGTAACGAAAATCCAGCTGCGAAGCCGGAGTCTCATCACAGGGGCTTTTCGGGCAGCACCCCCTGCCCTGGGTAGGGGTCAAAAATTGATCCGAAGAAGCACCCATTTTTGCTGTGTGCTACATCAAAGATTACCGGGCGAGAGGGGGAGGAGAGGTAGGAATCACAATCCTACATGTTTATGGATAGCCTCAGGGCACCCATATGGCGACCTTCCACTCCTCACTCATCATTGCCCAATTTCTGCGGAGCACTAGAAAAAAGAAAATATATTCGAAAAAAACCTATGGTACGGTTCCTAACAACGGTAGATAAACTTTCCATCAAGAAATAATAAAGAGGTTGATTAAAGTGAAGTATGCATTTAATGAATAGAACAAATTTTCAAAATGAATTGTCAAAAAAATTAACATAAAAAAAACCTCGATGAAGCCCTTGCTGCATCCAAGTGTCTCGTGAAATCTCAGCTTCGATGAATTCTTTTCAATAGTTTCAATCACTTTATTTTTTTTAAATCACCTTGCCTCGTTTTATATATATTTGCAAAAATTTATTTAGTTTTTTCTTTATTTTTTTTTCTTGCAATCAAAAAAAATTTATCAAAGCCAAAAACTGTTTTTTCCGACCAGTGCTCGCTGGCAGTGCTGACAACCGTCCCCCTCTCTGTCCGAAAATCTTCTGCCTTTTGTTTTTGGTCAAACCAAAAGCAGAAAAAACGGTTTTTTCCATTCTGGTCAGTGATTTTGGCGCCAAAAAATTTATTCCAGTGCTGCCCTGCTTAAACTTGTCCATGTTTTTTATTATGTATTATTTTTTTTTGTGTTAAATTATTATTATTTATTATCATATATATTTTTTTTTAAATGAGTTGTTATTTTGGGTACGGTGACATAAATCTCTAAATGAAATAATAAAAGAATCACAACCATAAAGTAAGCGCACTTTGTAAATAAAATTACTCATATTCCAAAATATTTTTTTTTGTTTTGGTAAGCAGATAGGACAGTCCTTAATTATTATTCCAAAAATTTTAATCAGTTTGTTTGCAGCAGCTGGTTGAATGGTTACTCCTCAGTAGTCCACGGCGATTTTTGTTTTATGTCCTCGATCGACTGAAAACGGGTTCCACGGAGCGGTAATTTCAGTTTCGAGGATAGGAAAGTCACACGGGGCCAAATCTGGTGAATGCGGTGGTGGATTGAAGGAATCTGCAATGATTTTTTTGCCTGAAATTCGGTCACAATTAAGGCTCAATGCGATGGCGCATCATGGAAAATCCATGAATTCTCCTTCTATATTCCGGCCGCTTTTTAAGGATCTGCTCACGCAAACGCATCAATACGACGAACGAATTCATGATGGGTAAAATTTCGAATATCGAAAAAAACAATGAGCATCGTCTTGATTTTTGAGCGGCTTTGGCGTGGATTTTCGGTTTCGGCTTATTTTTTTCCTCCATTCCAATTATTGTTGACTGATTTGCATGTCGAACTCGTAGACCCATGTCGCATCACCAGTTATTAAGCGCTCCATGAATGTGAGTTCAGAATTCGCACGATCAAGCATGTCCAAAGTGACCTGTTCACGATACTTTTTTTTTTAAAAAAAATTCATCTTTATTGGAAAGAGTCGAGAAAGGACGCGTTTCATGGCCAAAGTATCCACCGAAATCGAACGAACGGATTCGCAAGAGATGTCGAGCTCTCCTGCTATCGCCCTAACACTGTTATGACGATTTCGAGCATCATTTCCTTCTTTTTTTGAATGTTTTCGTCAGTTGAAGAAGTCGAAGGTCGTCCAGAATGAGTCATGTTTTCAAGGATCTCTTGACCATCCTTAAAGGCATTCTACTACTCGTAGGATCGTTTTTTTGATGTTATTGAATCACCGTAAGCCTTTTGCAACATTCGCAACGATTCCGCACACGAGATTTGTTTCGAAACACAAAATTTGAGACAAATTCTTTGTTCCATCCATTGTAAAAATCGCCGTGGACTACTGAAGTGTACCCATTCAACCAGCTGCTGTAAGCAAACTGATTAACAAACCGCGCTAATTTTTGGGACCTGCTTACTTTTATTTACAAAGTGCTCTTACTTTATGGTCACAATGTGACATTACATACATTTGGGGAATGAGTTTGAGGAGCACCAACCCGATATAAAAATTAAATTCAAGAAGAAGAAAGAAAAAAGTGAAAATGAGGGTGGAATAAGATGATTCGCAACAATATATATTGTAAAAACAGGAATAACAGCGATTGCATTAACTGACAATGATGATTCCGTTCGAGACGAATAGGAGCTAAGTGTGTAATGTCATTTGGCAACCCCAAATGAATCAGTACAGTGTGTGTCTTTTATTTAAAATGTACAAGTATTTAGGAACACTATCTAATTCAAAACTTCACGTTTTTAATGCTATTAAACTGTTTATTAATAAATTTCTCACAAAGTATTAAAATGTGAACATAAGACAAAAAATAAAATAAAACTCCATTAATATGTAAAATTAAATGAAAAAATTCTTCAGTATAAATAACTATAAATTATCAATTATTCTTTTAAAAATCAGCCATCAAGTCGGAAAATTCGAATGGCGGTAGCTCAGGAACTGTAATAATCACGATCCAATTAGAATCGATCGAATAAATAAATTAGGAAAAACACCACTTACGTTTTTCGTCCGTATATAAATAAAAATGATCGTCTGGCGTTGGCAATTGGACATCGGCAAAGAGTTCATCAAATGTCAACGGATCTGATTTTGGTAATTTTGGAAGCAGTTCATCGTCATCGGACCCATTATAAATGCGAAAGATTTCATCATCAGTAAGAGCCGATTGTTTCGACCATTCTACCTCGTAATCTAAAACGGTCAAATCTTAAATTTGTTAACTGACATTTATTGTGAAACAACTTACTGTATTGTGGATAGTCGTTGTCGAAGTCGATGTAAAACTTTAGTTCTGTGTGTTTTTCTGGATTTAAAATGTTCGATTGTACGTTTGTCGAAGCTTTCTTTTTACCATCCCGGATCGATGAACATTTCAATGTTGCTGGCGTATTGAACAATTCACGATTAGTAGCTTTCATGGGTGTTGTAACGCCGGTATTATGTATGACGTTTTTCAATTCTCCAAATGCTTGTTTTCGTCCGGTATGACGACGATCGGACAATAAGTTTTCTTTTCCGGCGAAAATACCTAGAAATAAAGGGAAATGTTGAACTATTTTTTTTTAGGTAGCACCGGAACTAGGGGAATTACTCTTTTGTGCAAAAAAAGGAATGGAAATATTGATTAGTGATTGGTGGATTGCTGGGCGTGAAATATTTTATCAGAGAACACCTAGACATTTAGAGGCGTCGAGCAACATCAAAGATCTGCTTGACCTAATTTAAGTGGACGTTAATTTTGACGCCTAGAAATTTGAAGTTATTCGAAGTGCAAAGCTGTCCGCAACCAAAGGTTACACTACGAGACAACGTTGAAATATAACGTTCGAGGGATAGATGACAAACCTTTGTTTTGGATGCGTTGAACTCTACTCTATTTTTACTGTTCTAATTCAGGATTAAGTTAACTGAACAATTTCCTGCGATTGGAAGAAACAGAATGGTTGTGTGATTCCGTAGCAGAGTTATATTCATAAGCTTTATTTGAAGTACTGTCTCGCCTGTGGGATTGAGAGGGGCAGTGGAATATACACACAGACAGTTCTGTTTGCCCTAAAAATGGTAAATGAACACTCACTGGATCATGGGCTTATCACCCGTGATCTTAAAACCTAACTGATACGAGAAACAGATACAAAGCCTCGGATACGGACGGATTATATGGTAACGACTTTTGGCATGCAAAAACGGACTATGATTGGCTTCGGGAACGCTCGAACATTGAATGACGGTGGAAGGGCTGGGACCAATCGGCCCATAACCGTTAATCAGTGGTCGACCGTGAAATGGAGCACTATAACATGGGCTTGAGCGAGGTTAGGTGAACAGGATCAGAAGAAGAATGAACTCCGAGCGGAAACTCCATTCTGTACGTTGGTTCTTAGTGTCAGGCCAAAAATGACGTGACGAGAGCGAGAAACAGTCTCATCAGCTGGAAACTAATATCGGATAAGATTATCGCAGTCTGACTCAGGACCAAGGAGCTCACGTGGGAAGCGATCACCGCTTGATGGTTGCCTGCTTGAAATTGTACACAGCAACTGTCCGCCGGCCACAAATTCTTCAAATGAAACGCAAGCTTGCATGGATAAACTTAGACCACAAAAAACGCGAGTAAACAACCATTCTGCGCGAAAATTCATCCACATTGGGCGGATATGAAATGCATATACTGGACGCCAATTGGGAGGCAACCAAAAGCACATTTCTAACTGGTGCTGAAGAATCTGTGGGATATGTCCAAAACGGTGAGGAACCCTGGATATCACAAAACACATTAGGTTGGCGATCGGAAAAAGGAAAAAAAGGCAATCATCTTTCAACTCCATGTCAACCAAAGAACTCTCGAGCTGAGAACTACTGCGATGCTCAGCTTAAGAAGGCTGTTAGACGCGACAAGAGAAGGTCTATTGAAGATCTGGCCGATAAGCCGGAATCTGCGGCTTGCATTGGGGGATACGTGCTTGCTATTTAAAATTACGAAACAGTTGACGAACAACAGGGATCTCACCACCAACCACCTGGTGAGAGATGTCAATCTGCCCTTAATATGAATGAACACCAGTTGCGGCGATGGAAGGAATACTTCTCTGATATTTTAAACATCTTGTCAGAGGAAGATATTCCAGAAATAGAACAACTGCCAAACATCTTATTACAACAATCCTCTATTAGGGACGATCCCCCAGATAAGGAGGAAATAGTTTCGGCTATTCGGTCAATAGTAGAGAAAAAGCCGCAGGTATATAGGACCCGGATATTCTCCACCACTCTTTACTGAGTTGTGGAATGAAGGAAAATATGCGGCCGAGTGGAAGGACGGCGTCATTGTAAAACCAAGTACAGGCACATGGGTTCGAACACAAGCGCACCGATTGTTCGTAACGGACAAGATGAGGAAGAGGTGCAAGACTTTTGCTATCTCAGAAGCATGGATGGCGGAACCGAAAAGGATGTTTAGGCCCGGATAAATGTAGGAGATGCGAGAGTGCAGGAGGGAAAGAGAGAGACGACAGCGACGAAGAGGATACATTTTGACGACGAGTTTAGTTGGGACCCGACGGTCATACTGTGAAGACGTACACAGTTCTATAATATGTTCGTGAGTGCATAAAGTAAAATAAATTCAAGATTTTATTTTTTGTTTAATTTCTCTTTCCACTTCTTACATAAATAAAGCTCGTCAGGCCTTCGGTATCTTTTTCCCTTTCTGAAGGTTAAGAGAAATCTCCCAACGGACGAAGCTGTTTGAGTTTTTGATGCATGCGTCAAATCCGTATTGTTATATGGTTGTACTACGTGGAAAGTGACCGTTCGACTTACCAAGAAACTGCAGACTTTCGTGAACTAATGCCTTCGACGCATCTTAGGGATATTCTGGCCAGATATGATTCCCAACGACGAACTTTGGAGAACAGCTGGACAGACTAATTAGGCATTAAGATTCAAAGGCGGAAGTGGTAGTGGATCGGCACACTTTCAGGAAACCAGAGCGAGATATCACCAGACAAGCTCTGGAATATAGTACTCCAGGTCGGGTCAACCATTTAGGACGTGAAAATGAGCAGTTGAGTGAAAGGCCGGAGAAATAAACAAATCCAGGCGCAACTAAAGGTCAATGATCAGGATCGCGCCTTATGGAAGAGAACTGTTTCTGTTCTATGCTCCTGTAGGAGATCTTAGCAGAAAATTGATTGATTGAAAGGGATGCCGGAATCAATTTGGAAAAATGAAAGAGTAACGCCATACAATACTTCTCGTATAATACGCTCACAGAGAAGACTCTCGATCTATCGATCGCAAGAACACACGGCATAAAGTACAGCTCATCTCTTCGGGATTGCAAGCAGGCATCTTGGTGCACCTCCTGTATAATCCTTGACGCCAGAAGGAGAAATCATTGTACCATAGTTAAATACAGGTCCTTAGATACTTAAACAATGATTAAACGCATTCCCTGAGCCAGGGAAGGTCCCACAAGAGCTGTTCGCAGTCCAAAAGAGATTAAAATCTATTTGTTTGCGCGAACTCTCCATCCTGGCTAACTGAAAAATGACTCGAACTCCTTCATCTCATTTCGAACGGGGGAGAAATTTTTTTTAAACTGAACTCAACGTATTTAAATAAAAACAATTCGCATTTACTCACCTGGTCGAACATTTTCACGGTCAACTGGTCGTGTAGCCATTGTAAACGGTAAGTTCAATTACAGTACGGAAAACTGTTCAGTTTTAGAAAATCTTTCTTATTCAGTGCGAGTTGTGCGCCAATTTAAATTGAAATGTCGAACATCTGCTGTCAAAAACAAACGAATATTCGAAATTCAGTAGGCCACCTTGCGGCAGGTAGATTTTATTCGGTTGAAATGAAAGTTTTTTCTTTTTAAAAATAACGTAGTTCTGCTAACAACTTATTATTTGCTTGGAACTAAATAAAAGATGAAAATGATTTGTATGAAAACTTACTGGTTTTTAACTCAGATTGCAGAAGAAGTGCTCCCAGTTCGAAAAGCTTGCAGTCAAAAATTCGAAATACCTGATCTGTCAAACTTTTATTTACACAGAACAACACGTCGGCTGCCGAAATCGAGTTCGTAAAGCTGTGTTCCTGTGTGGTCTGTTCGAGTGGGATAATTAGAATTGTGAGAGTACTAAACGTCGTTGATGCGGTTAATTAACAACGAAAGTGGCGTCGTTCGTATCTGCCTGCTGTCGTGCATCGTTATCAGTCCGGAGTGCTTGTCGCTTGGAACTGTGCATTTTTTTGTTTAAACGTTGACGTGTCTCTAGTACTCCAAAGGTCTTGTTTTTGTTCTGTCGCAATCGAAGTGACTAATTCGAAGGAGCCGCGTGCATTCCACTGAGTCGTTCCGCCCAAGCAACATAAAATTTCCAAATGTGTCCGTCCGATAGCGTAAAGAAAGGAGCTAGGGCGTTGATCCTAGTCGGCGGCTACGGAACGCGCCTACGCCCATTGACCCTCAGCCGGCCAAAGCCTCTTGTAGACTTTGCGAACAAGCCGATCCTCTTGCATCAGATCGAGGCACTTGTAGATGCCGGCGTTACGCAGGTATTCACAGTGTTTTTGCTTTTATCTAATCTGTATTCTTCGGCGCTTATCTTTTTTTCGGTCTGAATATTTTCAGGTCATACTGGCCGTCTCGTATCGTGCCGAACAAATGGAAGTCGAGCTACAAAAAGAAGCGGAAAAGCTCGGCGTCGAATTGCTCTTCTCGCACGAAACCGAACCGTTGGGCACGGCCGGACCACTTGCCCTGGCCAAGGACATTCTCAGTTCAAGTCCGGAGCCGTTTTTCGTTCTGAATTCCGACATCATTTGCGATTTTCCTTTCAGACAGCTCGAAACTTTCCATCGGAATCACGGCAAGGAGGGGACAATCGTTGTTACTAAGGTCGAGGAGCCGTCGAAATACGGCGTAGTTGTTTATGACGAGGCCGGCGCGATTCAAAACTTTATCGAGAAGCCGCAAGAGTTTATCAGCAATAAGATTAACGCCGGAATGTACATTTTCAATCCGAGTGTCTTGGATAGGATTCAAATTAAGCCAACGTCTATCGAGAAAGAAATTTTTCCGTTTATGGCACAACAAAATCAACTGTATGCGATGGAATTGAACGGATTTTGGATGGATGTTGGACAACCGAAAGACTTTTTAACAGGTGAGTTTGAATGGGAGATGGTATTAAGTTTAGAATGCTAAATGTTGGGATAGTATTGAAAATGTTTACTTTTCCAAAAAATCATAATTTGTTCGTAAAGCTGACCGTTGGCGAACTCTAAGCGCAGAAGTCGGTTTTTGGCGGATATTAATGGTTTTTTACGTGGAGTTCTGCTTTGAAACCCATTAGAATTTAATGCTCTCGAGATTGTTCTTGCATGTACATCCTTTTTCCTTACCGCAGCCACTTGTTTCGCCAAATCTGGAGCACTTATTTTTGGATTTTTGTTCACTTCTTTTAAGATTGAACTAATGTCTCTGCGCGAAAGCTTTTTCGGTCGGTCAGTTCGCGGTTTTTTTTTCAATGAAACCACTGTTTTCAAAATTTTTGATAATGGTATAAACAGAACTTCGTTTTAGTTTCAGTAATTTCGCAATTCCCGAGCACTATTTATTGTCGTTTTTATACTGGACGACCAAATTTCGAACATCACTAGAAATTTCTTTTCGCGATGACATTTCGCGGTCCTTACAGTTCGAAACTAGCGATAAACTATAATAGAGTTGCAGCTGCACATGTACTGAATGGTATTAAGAGCAAATAAACAAATTTCGAAGAAATACCGTTAGGTTTAGTTGGAGATTTTTTGTGTATAAGTCAGCCAGCACTGACTGCCGTAGACTTTTGTCCATTCAATTTTTTGTTTTCATGAATTTCTCGTTTGTTATGAAAAGTTTTTATTCTTTATAAATATATTTAAGTTACTGAAAAAATGTGCATCAATAGATTGTTAATTAAAGCTTCCAATTAACCAGAACCTCAATATGCTGCCGTAGATTTTGTCCGCCAGTGTATGTATGTATGTATGTATTTACCAAATACACGGAATTTATGACAGTGGAAACAAATTGTGTATAGAATAACTTTTCCGTGCACTTTTTATTTTAGCATATTGTTACATATCAGCAAACACAAAAATTCTTAACTAATAACACCTGCACTATTTTCCTCGAATCCCGATCATGACCGTTCCCACAATAGGTTGCTCATCAAGTGTTCGGGGACCTTGAGCATTCCACCAATTAGCGAACTATATGAGACTCGACCGACAGGAAAAAAAATTAGCTCGTACGAATGAGGAAAGATTAGGGCGATATAGAAGCAATGAACGGTGCTCGATCGAGAAGATAAAGGTTCACACGACAATGGCCGAGATAACGAAGATGGCCGACAAGAACCGACGAAGTTCGAAATAACGAAGAAATCCGACTATGACCAAAGGGTGCCGACAATGGTCGAAATAACAGAAGACTGACTGTTCCCACGGCAAGCGAATAGAGAACGACATAAAAGGGCAAACGCCCGAGAAGAGGAGTCAGTCCGGTTTAGAGCCGTCGACGAGTGAGTCGATATTTTGGATGGAATTAATCGATAATTTATGAGCGAAAAAGTCTCAAGTGCGATTTAGTTAGATTAAATAAAGTTTCGCAGTTAACTTAAAGTGAGCTGATTGGTATGTTTCTTTACTTGAAATCCAGTGACTCCTTGCGCACTTAAATATCTTTTATCTTTTTCATCTTGGCAGAGGTTAAAACTGAGCTTTTCAGAACATAGGAAAATACACAAAATTCTGATGAAAACGGCGAGAAAACCACATGAAATTTAACATTTGGTGAAAAAAAAAATAGTTTCAAAATAATTGGGATTAAAGTTATGTTTCTGGAAATATTAATTGATTCGCCCAGATGCAAACCCTGCTAAGTCATTGTTAAGCAAATTTTGGCAAAGGGCAAAAAATTGCTACAATCAAACGGTCAGAGGTATAAATCTGCAATTTTTTTTCATAAAAATCGTCAAAAATAAACGCAACTTTCTTTCTATCTGTGTATAATCGCAGAATGAGTTCCAAAACTCGCTACTTGCAGTAATTTTTCAAATACCTCAAAAAACGTTTGATAAGCTGAATTTTGTCAGAGTTTTGGAACAAACGCAGACTTTCAGTGGCTGAAAATAAGGGCAAAGACCGACTTTTGTTTATTTTTCAAGTCATTACCTGAAAGAGCGTGGTGATATCCGTCCAAAATCAGTGCCATCTTGATTTCTAAAAAAAATACAACTGAGTTTCGGAAATCAGCACCTGATACATACACACATACAGTTTGGAGAAAATGCTTTCGATACTACAACGCACTACTATTTCCGGTAAACACGAGTATTTGATTAATATTCTTTAATTTACAGTTTTCAAATAATATGCTTCTGTCACGAATCACACAACGCAGACAAAATATTTCAAAACATTACTACTACGAACCGAATTGACAATGTCAGTTATTTCAGAAAATTCCAAAGCGCCATCTCTTGATGCTAAGTAGAGTCTTCGAAAACCAAAAAAAATTGCAGTGTGACATCTGTACAACACATGGTATGAAACACAAAAATGGTAACCTCTCGCTCATGCATTTTTGTCTACGTAAATAGAAAAGCCAGCTAATGGGCAGCGTGTTGGTCTAACAACCCTTCCACAATAAGCAATGAAAAATGTTAAGGAACCTGAATGTAGAAGTAGAAGATGAAATAATGCAAAATGGACTGTTTACGATAATGTGTGCGATGTCGACAAACCAGTCGAACCTATAAAAATCGGCCGTGTTTTTTCGCTCCAGAGCGTAATTGAAGTTGCTCGTTTCGTAGATCCGTATCCTCATCATCGTATATAATGGTAGCTAAAGTGTTAAAGACGATATCAAGCCTATATTCCTACGGCGACAGTTATAAAGTCAAGTGCAGCAGCTCAGCCAGAGTTCAGCAGACATCAAGTTTCATGCTCCTGACTTCTTAAACGTTTATAGTCGTTTCTTTTCTGCGTCTTTTTTTTTAATTTTAAGCTCGCAGCAGCCTGTATCGATAATATTGTCGGCGGTACGTTGTTACGGGATTCAAATTTAAAGTCCGTGTCTTCAAAATAAAACTTTAATTTATTTATCAAAAATAAAAACGATGTAGCTCGGCTGAGCTCCGACCTAAGACTAAATTATTACAATTGAAAAGTCTTAATTCTAGACTTCGGATACAAGTTAACTTGAACGCAAGTAAGCAAAAACCAAACGATAGATAAGAAGAAAAAAAAAATAAGCATGCATAACTCCGATGTGCTAAGAAACGATACATATCATATTACACGTTGTGTGTCTTCATATGAAAATGCTTATGCTACGTAAGCGATAAAAATATCAAGTCCAATAAGTGGACTGATAAGAAATAAATAAATTGCTGACACAAACTGAAACTAGAGCAATTTATGTGTCTGGAATGAAAAGTAATTCCATGACATAAACAAAAATTAGAAAATGAAAATGGTGATATCGGGTTTCGGTCGGTACATAACACCTCCCCCCTTAGTAATAAAATTGATCAATTTTCTAAATAAAGATCAATTTTGTAAATTAAAGTCAATTTGTTGTGAAGTTGAAGAAATAATGCTTTCACGGTGAGTATTAGAACTCGATTCTATAGGAGAATTAACAACGAATTCTAATTGATTTTCAGTATTCACACTGCGATTTATATGAGTTTTAATTGGTTTAGCTTTGGTTCTTGCTTTTACAATATGATTTACAATATTCGATTTAAATTTGCGTTTTATTTTTATAAATATATATATTTTATATGTAACGTACAGTATAATAAAACTTAAAATAGAATACAAAATTATTGAAAATATTGAAGGATATTTTAACAAATATGGATGCGTAAAGGCTTCATCTATTTTATTATTTAATTTATCTAAATTATGAGAAGCCAAATTTAAATCATCAAGCTTAATATTAGTTAAAGAAATTGGCGAAAGTTTTAAGTATTCGTGAGATAAATTTAGTTTTTCTTTTAGACAACAATCATCTTGTAAAATATTTATTTTGGGTATAATTGCATTAAATTCACTTGAAATTTCGTAATTCGGTAAAATTTTGATAGAGTCAATATAGGCCTTGCATATTTTGTTCAGTATAACAGTTCCAAGTATAGTCCTGTCTGTAAGATTTTCCATTCCCTGGCATAATATTGTTAATGGTTTTTCGTCAGAGGTAACAATTATCCATTTATTGAATTTAAGTGGGTGTATTATTTCTACATGCCCATAAATTAATTTAGTGTTGCAATCATTTGGGATCTTCCTTGACATAGGATTAAATAAAGTTATTTCACAAATAGACCTCTGTGTCATAGAGTATATAATGTTATTTGTACATAGGTAATGTTCTTTCATAATTAATTTACAATTATTGAAATTGGTTATCAAGGCATAGTTCATCCGATTTTCAGATATGGCAAGATGACTTTGACTTGGCTGTATATATGCGTAGCTATTAGATGATTCTGAGTGAGGAATAGGTAATGGGATTAAATGATAAAGATTATAATAACTATCCTCCGACAGTGGAATATTAATTATAAAAACTAACTTATTTGTTTTATAAAATACTTGTAGATCTATAATATCGAAAAATATATGAGCGCTCTGTAGGTCGCAAGGTATTGGGAAAGAGAGTCCCTTAGGTAGAAGATGAATATGATTAGAAAGTTCAGCAATTAAATGAACAGGAGTCATTACATTGGGGTGTAACGAATTTTGTTTTGCAAATAATACTATGTCAATCAAGTTGTCCAACTCTTCTTCAACATCGTTTGCCAACGAGTTCAGCGAGGTTAGATGCCTAGTTATTAGTTCTGTCATTCTCAAATTTGTAATTTCATTCATTGTTGTTTCACTGTACTTATTGAACTTCCTAATATTTTCGTTTAGTTTCTCTTCGTTGAACCTTAGTAGGCCATTAGTTTCATTAAATTTGGATATAGTTGATTGGACTACATGAATTTGCTCTTTCATAAGATTATAAATGTTTTTTTCATTATTGGTAACTGAATCTATCGCTTTATCGTAATATTCTGCATCAGCAGAATCCATCACTCCGAAAACTGTTTTAAGAATAGATCCTCCAGCATTTAGCCAACCTCTTTTCTGTCTGTGTTGACCAATGAGATTAAATATAGAATCGAATTTGGAAGATAATGTAGGTATTTTTGCGTTAATTAGGTTAATAGATTGCAAACAGTAGTAGTTAGTTGAAGATTCATTAGTTATCCGAATTTTACAAAGATCCTTAGATTTATCATACAACCTGTATACCAATTCAAGTTTTTGGTTATATGTAGAGACATTAAGATATGTAACTAGCTTCCAGGAAGATGTATGGAATTTTGAGTAGCCCAAATGTTCGTAGTAGATTCCGGTAGCGTTGGTAACTTGCTCCAGGTTGAATTGAAAGGCATTTAATGTGGAAATACATCTGAAAGATTATAATGCTGGTTTAATTCTATTTTTATGAACTTTTATTTCCCTTCTTTCAGTTTTTAAGGTTACATTTTGTCTATCATGAATTTTTATAATTTCATATGGACCATTGTAATTTGGACATAGCTTTTTTGCTATTCTATCTTTAGTATTTTGTAAATAGACCTTATCACCTATTTTATATTCGGGATTATTTATTTTAACGTCATAGCGTTCTTTAGAATTATCTTTGGATTTTAATATGTTCTCTCTTGCAATTTCGTGAGATTTATTCAGTCTATATTTTAACTGATCGATATAATTATCGTATGTATAATGAAACTCAGGTGTTTGAGTTAATGAACTGGGCAATACGGGCTTGTGCCCAAAGACTAATTCAAATGGAGAAAATTTTGTGGTACTGTGTATAGAAGTGTTATAAGAAAACATCGCTGTTGCTAACCAGCCATCCCAATCATTTTGATTTGAGTTTATGTAATGTTTTAGATAATCTTTCAAGGTAGAGTGTGATCTCTCTAATGCACCATTACTTTGGGGATGAAAAGCTGTGGTTTTTAATTGTTTAATATGAAAGAGTTTAGAAAACTCTTTAAGCAACTTCGAAAGAGAATCGGAACCCTGATCCGATAACACAGATTCTGGAATACCAAAATTACTTATGAATTTTAAAAGACATTGAGCGATCGTTTTCGCTTTATGATTTGGTACTGGATATGCTTGTGAAAATTTAGTTAGATCGTCTTGCATTGTAACTATAAATCTGTGACCAGCTTCCGTAATAGGAAGAGGACCAACCACGTCAAGACATAACTTTTCAAACGGTTTCGTAGATGTGGAAGTTATTTCCATTGGCGCTTTGAATTTTCTTCTTAGAGTTTTATTTTTTTGGCATGATTCACAAGCTTTAATATAATTTTTTATATCTTTTTTCATATTTGGCCAATGATATGATAGTTTGATTCGATTGTACGTTTTATGATATCCAGAATGTCCAGAATGTGGATCATTATGGCATTCTTTTAGAATTATTGGAATATCGTTCTTATCTGGGCATTTATTTTTCCCATGGAAAATTGTCAATTTAATTTTTGTATTTCTGAAAATGAATTGAAGAATCGGTTTTATTTTTTCATACTTAAATTTATTTGTTGAATCTTCAAAATTTGGTAACGATATGCTTGAAATTTTATTTTCTATAAGAATCTCTCTGAGATTTTGTAATACATAAAAGAAATCTTTGTATTGTCCATTCTCCCAATGATTGTTTTTTATAAAACAATGGAAAATGAATTTATTATTCCTACTATTAATTGATTTGAATACTGAATATAATTCATGACGACAATTTGTTGCATATTCCTTATTATCAGATAAAGAAAGCAATTCGTGACAATATTTATTATTCTCGTCTAAATCGAGACTTGTTATATATGCTATATTGTCCTTAGATTTGATTAATAGAGAATCCTCTTCATTATAGTCGAAGATATTTGGAGACATAGAGTTATAATAAAACTTAATATAATCCTCATAAGTATCTCTTGTTATTGTGGTTAAGAAAATATTTGGTTCCACAATTCTCGACAAACAATCCGCGTTAGAGTTGACCTTTCCTTTTTTGAAAACTATTTCATAGTCGTACTCTTCCAATTTTAATCTCCATCTAACTAGACGAGATCCTGGATCTTTACAATTGAAAAGCCAAGTTAAAGGTTGATGGTCTGTTACGATTTTAAATCGACGACCGTAAATATAAGGTCTGAAGTGTTTGACCGCCCAAACTATTGCTAATAGTTCGCGTTCTGTAGTCGAATAATTTGATTCAGCGTGATTGAGAGTCCTGGATGCGAATGCGATAGGTAAATCCTTACCTATTGGTCCTTGAGAAAGAACCGCTCCGATGGCAAAACCAGAGGCATCAGTGGTAATGACAAATTCTCTAGTATAATCTGGGTATTGTAATATCGGTTCATTTATGAGTTTTTCTCTGAGAATATTGAATGATTCCTCTTGGGAATAAGTCCATTCAAATTTAGTTCCTTTTTTTAATAAGGACGTCAAAGCTTTAGATATTTTACTAAAATTTTCAATGAAACGTCGGTAATAACCGACCAGTCCTAAGAAAGATTTAACTTCCTTGGCATTTCTAGGACGAATGAAATCCTTAATCACCCTTACCTTTTCAGGATTTGGTCTAACTCCGTCTTGAGAAATAATATGACCTAAATACGCTACTTCTTTACGAAGAAATTCGCATTTGTCAGGCTGCAATTTAAGATTACCAGCTTCCAACTTCTCAAATACTTGTGTCAACTTCTGTTCATGATCAGAAATCGAAGATGCATAGATAACTACATCGTCAAGATAGACGAAGCACATTACCCCTTGCAATCCAGACAACACAGAGTTCATCAACCTCTGAAAGGTGGCAGGAGCATTCCTTAGACCAAAGGGCATTCTATTATATTCGTAATGACCAGTCGGTGTTGAAAAGGCAGTTTTCTCCTTGTCATTTGGATCCATTTTTATTTGATGGAAACCCGAAGCTAGGTCCAGTATAGTGAAATATACACTATGTCCCAATTGATCCAGTATATCAGAAATGTTCGGAAGGGGATAAGAATCCCCCACCGTCACATTATTTAAATTTCTATAATCTATTACAACTCTCCATTTACGCTTTCCGGAAGCGTCTAACTTTTTGGGAACTACCCATAATGGAGACGACCATGGTGAACTGGATGGCTTTATAATATTCTGTTCGAGCATTTTATTTATTTGAGAATTTACTTCCTCCTTGTGAACTTCGGGGTACCTGTAAGTCTTACTTACAAGTGGTGAAGAATTTTGTGTATTTATTTTATGTTCTGTGACATTAGTATAAGAGAGTTTATCTCCCTCCAAATAGAAGATTTTGTTGAATTTATTACAAATTCTAAGAATACTGTTTTGTTCTTCAGTATTTAAATGATCTAGGCGTAAGCTTGATTTTAAGAGTTTTGCTCGGTTAATTTCATAATTGCTACTTGTATTGAACAAGTATCGGTCTTCAGGTATAGGTAAAAGTTTAATACTCGTTTTAGAGATGAGTATGCGTTTATTAAGAGTATTAAGAACTGAAGCATAGGCTTTTTGATTTTGATTCACCTTGGTAATAGCTTTACTTAAGTATACACCATCCAGAATTTCTATTTCGGGTAATATGCCCTGTTTGATTTCAGGATTTAAGACATTGACTTCTATCAACGTTTCGGATCGTGCCGATAAAATAATGTTATCAGAGTTATTAGGAAAGAAACTCACTGAAATCACATTTTTATGGTGATCTTTCATGATCAATAATTTATTTTCATAATCTAAATTAATTCGATTTTCATCCAGAAAATCATTTCCAAGAATTCCATCATATGGAATATTAGATGCACTATTGATGATATGAAACTTTTGTTTTATTTCGTAATTTTGGAACTTTAACATAAGGGAAGTATAACCTATTGTTTTAATAGGATGTACATTTTGATCTATCCCATGAAGGGTTAGAATGTCGTCAACATAACATAAAGTATTTGGTTTTAACGAACCTGATTTTATTATGGAGACGCTTGCACCACTGTCAATTAAAAATTTGACGAATTTAGTTTTAGTTTGATTGCAGACAGTATTAATAAAGTTAGTATTTTCTGTTGAAAATATCAATTCATCTGAATTGCAGCGATTTGCTCCAACTCCCGAGGTATTGCTGCGGCTACATCGAGAACCTTCACGTTTCCCGATTCCTGCTTTGGAGTTGAAGTGGTTTTTGGCTGGAAGGAGTTTCGCTTTTGTCTCCTCCAACAATCTGCAACTTCGTGACCCGGACGCTTGCAATATTTGCAAAATTTCGAACTAGTAGTTTGAAAAACTGCTGTAGAATGTTTTTTTGATTCGTACTTCGAATTATTAGAATTTTGAGAAGGGTTTCGCGATTGTCTTCGATAGCAATTCGAAGCAGCATGACCAACCTTTTTACAAAAGTTGCAAACCTTACGGTTAGAACCCTGTTCTCGAATGAGCAACTGAACCTTTTCTTCTTCTGTTGCTACGTTAAATGCTTCATTAAGCGAATTGATATTCCTCGCTCTCAACATTGAACTAATGTCCGTTTTTACGTTGAGAATGAAAGTGTGTAAAGCGAGGTCGTTCATTGCAGCGAGTCTACCCGGTAGATCTTTAGGATCACTGTTATTTTGTTGCGTTGTAGTAAGGACTCTTTTTAGAGCACCTTCTAATCTGCACATGAATTGAGAAATGCTTTCGTCTGGAAGTTGCTTGCAACTCAAAAGTTCTAGCAGCAGATGACCATGATGCTTTTTGTCAGCATACATGTTTTTTAAATAATCCTTTAGATTATCCCATGTTCTAAACACTCTGTTAGAGCATGCTGTCTCAGCCTTTCCAGTTAACTGAGCCTTGGTATAAGCCAGGAGAACTTCTGCCTGTTCATCACTAGCAATATTGAATGCGGAATCGCACGTATTTAAAAATGGTATAAGTCGATCTCTATCGCCATCAAAAGGTTTAATGAATTTGAAAAGTGAGTTAAGACTCACAGAAGGGAAACCTCGAAACTCGTTCGAGGAGTCATTGTCTGTCTCGTCATCCTTTACGGTCTCAGGATTTAAGGTATCTGATCTTGAGTTTTCAGGGTTTGCACCCTTAAAAGTGCCTGGTTCTTTATTAGGCATTTTATTAATGATAGAATTCAATGCAACTACACTGAAAAGGAATATACACTATAACTTTCACTAAACACAAGGTACACAATAATCAAGATAACTTATTTGATAAGATAAAAATAATGGAATAAAATTTTGTTTTGTAGTGAAGAAAAAAAATCAATGCTACTTACAGCAACCACATGATCAGGATCATTTTAAGATGATGTTCAAAACTTCCTTCAAAAAGGCGACGATAACAGGACTGAGGCGATGATATAAGATGTCCTCGAATCAGAGGCGTTGTAATAAGATGTCCTCGATGGAGGCGTTGTAATAAGATGTCCTCGAATCAGAGGCGTTGTAATAAGATGTCCTCGATGGAGGCGTTGTAATAAGATGTCCTCGAATCAGAGGCGTTGTAATAAGATGTCCTCGAATCAGAGGCGTTGTGAAGATGTCCTCGAATCAGAGGCGTTGTAATAAGATGTCCTCGAATCAGAGGCGTTGTGAAGATGTCCTCAACGGAGGCGTTGAAATAAAATGTCCTCGACGGAGGCGTTGTAATAAGTTGTCCTCGACGGAGGTGTTGAAACAAAATGTCCTCGACGGAGGCGTTGAAATAAGTTGTCCTCGACGGAGGCGTTGTAATAAGTTGTCCTCGACGGAGGCGTTGGAATAAAATGTCCTCGACGGAGGCGTTGAAATGAAATGTCCTCGACGGAGGCGTTGAAATGAAATGTCCTCGACGGAGGCGTTGAAATGAAATGTCCTCGACGGAGGCGTTGAAATAAGTTGTAACAAGATGTCACGATTCTTCTTTTTTTTCAACCTGAATCCCAGGTCAGGGCACAGCACGAACTTTACGTTAACACTTAACTAATATCTCAAAGCACAAAAGAAAGACTTTATCCCACTTCTGACACCAAATTTTGTTACGGGATTCAAATTTAAAGTCCGTGTCTTCAAAATAAAACTTTAATTTATTTATCAAAAATAAAAACGATGTAGCTCGGCTGAGCTCCGACCTAAGACTAAATTATTACAATTGAAAAGTCTTAATTCTAGACTTCGGATACAAGTTAACTTGAACGCAAGTAAGCAAAAACCAAACGATAGATAAGAAGAAAAAAAAAATAAGCATGCATAACTCCGATGTGCTAAGAAACGATACATATCATATTACACGTTGTGTGTCTTCATATGAAAATGCTTATGCTACGTAAGCGATAAAAATATCAAGTCCAATAAGTGGACTGATAAGAAATAAATAAATTGCTGACACAAACTGAAACTAGAGCAATTTATGTGTCTGGAATGAAAAGTAATTCCATGACATAAACAAAAATTAGAAAATGAAAATGGTGATATCGGGTTTCGGTCGGTACATAACAACGTTTTGACCAAAGAACAAAATTTCTAAGGCGTCAATTTCGTTGAATATTGTTAAAGTTTAATGTCCCCTCATTAATAAAAACATAATTTACTATGGTATATCAAAATGCTAGTGAAACTAGAACTAAAAGAAATAAATTGTTCCGCCGTCATGACATGAATTTGTTACATGCCAACACTATGGCACTCTCCGAATGTTCGAGTTCTTCAAACACTATTCTCGAAAACAACAGCATTGCACTAACAAAAGAACACCTATAAGTTCTTTTCTACGAATGAAACCAACAACAATTACGGGAAACAGGTAGATTCGGTGTACACGGATTTTTCTAGCGCTTTTGATGTAGTGGATCGCGGTCTGCTACTATTTAAGCTGGAGCGATATGGTATAAGAGGAGTTTTTTTGAATTGGTTGAAGTCCTACTTATCCGAACGTACACAAAAAGTAAAATTTTTATCGCATTTATCCAAAACAACCTCAGTTTCCTCGGGTGTTCCTCAAGGTAACATTTTGGGGCCACTCTTATTCATAATTTTCATAAATGACGTACCATTACTTTTAAACGATTGCAAAGCATCCTTTTACGCTGATGACTTAAAAATCTTCAGAACAATTGACTCAAATCAGGATTGTCTTATATTGCAAAGCAATATTGACATTTTATCTGATTGGTGTTTAAATAACGCTATGCAATTAAACGTAAAAAAATGTGCAGCAATAACCTTCTCTAGGAAAAAAGCCAGCTCCAGTTTGACTACAATATCAGCAATGAAAAGTTAAAACGTGTCTCACAAATCAAAGATCAATTTTTGCTGTTTGCTTTACGGTCGTTCAATTTTTGCTGTTTGCTTTACGAAGCCTTCAGTTTAATAGCTACCGTTTGCCCTCTTACAAGTGTAGGCTACTTTTGCTGAATATGACCACGCTTGAGAAGAGAAGAGAACTTGCTTCGGCAACCCTTGCTTTCGACTTAATTAATTCCAACTTGATTTCGAGCGAGCTCCTCTCCCGCATTATTTTTGTTGATCACAGGTTTAGTCTTCGAAACGGCAGAATCCTGAAAATGGAGCATAATTCCTCTAACTTCATGATGAATGACGCTATTGTTTGTGCCATAAAAAATTTTAACTTGCATTCAGATTGCTTTAACTGTTCTGTAAGCAGAAATACTTACAGGGACAAAATTATGACTAAATTTAAGACATTATTTGCAAGATAATATGTAAGATATTATTAAATTGCTTAGGTCTAGCATAATCATTTTTTGTTTTTGTTTTCAGTTGTTTTAGTTTGCTTAGTAATTAGTTATTGTATCATTATATTGTTAACATTTTTGTTATTCTACATGTAATTTTCGATTTTATGATTAGTATTAAGAATTTTTGTATTTCTCCTTTTTGTTAAATGGACTTCAATTGTCTACGAGTAAATAAATAAAAAAAAATAAATCCAGCAACCCAATACTTCAATATGATTAAATTATTAGCACCGAACCACGGTTGAAGTCAGAGTGGTAACTGCTGATAGGGTCCGCCGGCGGAAAAGAAATGATTGGTTCGACAACGAATGCCAAGATGTCTTAGAGCGAAAAAAGCTTACAAAATATTAACAGAACGGCCGAAACGAGCCATATAGGACAAATATAAAGATCTTAGATTTGCAAACAAAATATGCAGACAAAAAAAAAAACAAAAAACGGAAGTACAATAATGACGAAATTAAAAATATAGACGAACATTTTAAATTACACAACATAACAGCCGCGTATTCCCTTGTTAAAAGGATGGAAGACGGATATCAACCGAAAACGACTCTGCAAGAATTCAGAAGTGAACATTATAACTAAAACTAAGACGGGCGCAATAATTTGTATACGTTCTCAATCCGAGCCCATCACCCGCACGAATAACAGCAGCAGACATAATAGCAGATATAACTGATGTAACAGCTGATGAAGGATCCGCTTTGATCCCCTCTACACTCGAAAAATTAAAAACGACCCTGGGGAACCACCCAAACAACAAAGCGCCGGGCATTGATCAAATTCCGTGCAATCGGCGCCCGGAATGAGTGTGCCATGTGGTCGGCGATTAGGGCGGATTTTGGAAGCAAGCCACAGTAAGCGGTGATCGACAAGCAGGAATAAGTCCTGTGATCGACAGACTGTGTTTAACAAGCGATATTAAGCGGGTAAGTTTTGTGATCAACAGGAAGGAGTGAGTCCTATGATCGACAGGCGGAGTTCAACAAGCAACAGTAAACGTTTAAGTCCTGTGATTGGCAGGGAGGAGTAAGACCTGTGATCGACAGTAAGCGGGTGAGGCCTGTGATCGACAGGCGGAGTTCAACAAAAGACAGTAAGCGAGTAAGTTTTGTGACCAGCAGACGGAGATTGAAAAGCGAAAATTAGCGAACGAATGGCGCACGAACAGCGAACGAGTAGTGAACGAATGGCGAACAAATAGCGAACGAATGGCGAGCGATAGGCGCGAATATTAAAGGCTCTACAGTAAACAAAAAGTGTAAAAGTGATTTTAATAAAAATTGTTTTAAATTAAACTTGTTTATTTTTTACTTGAAATCCAGCAACTCCTTGCATACTTCAATAAGATAAGCATTTAAATATTATAAACTGCGCACAGTTCTTAGTGATAAAAACGTACGAAAATTGCACTTCAAATATAGGGGTTCACTTTTACATACTAGGATAAAGCGCATCTATTGTCTTATGCATAAATTATACTGTATGCACTACTGTGCTCCCGATTAACAAAACTCTCTCAGAAATTCCCGCAATTTTTCTAAACTTTAACAAGTTTTTAAAATTATTACATTCCAGGTATGTGCTTGTACTTAACATCACTGCGACAATCGCATCCCGAAAAACTCTATACCGGATCGGGTGTTGTCGGCAATGTACTGGTTGATTCAACTGCAAAAATTGGCGTTGGTTGTCGTATCGGACCGAACGTTACAATCGGACCAAATGTCGTAATAGAGGATGGCGTTTGCATAAAACGATCAACAATTCTGAAAGAGGCAATCGTAAAATCCCATTCATGGCTCGATTCATGCATAATTGGTTGGCGATCGACAGTTGGCCGTTGGGTTCGTGTCGAAGGTACGACCGTACTCGGCGAAGATGTTATCGTTCAAGACGAGCTCTACATTAATGGCGGACAGGTCTTACCGCATAAAAGTATATCGCAAAGTGTTCCAGAGCCACAAATCATCATGTAGAAATTACATTCCCGGCTGTGTACATATTACGAGTATTGGAAAAAAAACAAAATTTATGCGTACATTTTAAATGTAGTTGAGACATTTTTATCATTATATTTTCTATTTTTAATAATAATTTTATTGAACTTTTTACGTCTGTGTTTTTGATTACATTTACTGCTATATATATATGTATATATATATTAAAAAAGAAAACAATAATAATATTAATTAAAATATTTAGCAACAATGTTATACATAAAAAATAAAAACCGGTTTTTTTATTAGGGTGTAAAAAAAATTTTATACTGTGCATAACGATAGCAAATTAAGTGCGTAAATCACAAAATAATTTTTTTTGATAAAATTAAATTAAGAACTTTCTAATGTTATCGCATTCCACAAAATAAAGCAAAAAACAGGAGATTACAAAAAGAAAAATTTTAAGACCAAAATAAAAAAAATGTGTAAAAAAAATGATTTATTCAATTCAATGCAATCAGTAAATTTTGATATCTTTAGAAGCTACCAAGGAAATTAAGCGACTTAACTCATCGATAGTGACAAATTTTAACAAATCAATTTTTATTGCATGTGAACATTTCCTTGTAAGTCACGCGATTCTGTTATCTACTTTGCGCCACCGACAAATTGATTATCGTATAAAGAAGAGGAAGTACGACGTTTTACTTTAGTTCATTTATCGTCGAAATGATTAATATTGAACGATGTTGGGGAAGTTTAAAAATAAGTAGCAGGTTTTGATTGGATTTTTTTTCATTATTCCCATTTATTTTTAAAGTCACTGTATAACTAAGCAACTCGGTCTAGGAGTCTGGCAGATGCCTTCAAGGATTGAAACAGTTAAATATGATTTTTTTGGAATATATAAATATTCGGTTAGGTGATTACTGCATCAAAATGCACTGGGATTCGATTATGTGCCCTGAAAACTAAATATCATTGTGCCATTTCATTAGAATCAGCCAATTTTGCAATTTTGAAATTTCCTGCACCCACACATCTTCAGCCAACAGCTGTTTGGTCCAGTTTACGATTTTCTTTGTTGACACTTGGCGAAAAAACATCCCAATAGAGATTTTTGCAATCCATTCCCTTTTCAATCCAAGAAATCATTCATTAAGAAATTTGCAATGCATTCTAAAGTTATGTGAAGGCATTGCATAAGGTAGCAGTTTATTTAGGAAATTTGATATGAATTGCAAGGTAATGTGAAGAGATTGCATAAAGTAAGTGATGATTAAAACGTGTCGCGCACCAAATGAAAGATTATTTATACAAAACATCAATATCATATCCCGTTTGCTTTTTAACATTCCTGTTAAATTTTACAAGTTGTTCGTTACAAGAAAATAATCTTAAGTTTATATCAACAAAATTACCTTCCGAAATCAATGCACGATGGGTTTAGTACTTACACTATTAAATAGAACGACATCACAGACTGAACCGTTTATAATTCCGGAAGATCCAGATGAAGATCGACTGCCCATTGCTCCAACTTATGATGAAGTAGAGACAGCCCTACATAATTGAAAGCCGAATAAGGCGCCCGAAATTGACAGAAGCCCTGCAAAGCTCTTGAAAGAAGGTGGAACCGAGCTCACCAGCAAAATATTTAAATTAATTGCTAAAATCTGGACAACTGAAAAATTATCTGATGACTGGCGGAAAAGCATTATATGTCCGGTATACAAAAAGGGTGACCGTCTGCGTTGCGAAAATTACAGAGGAATTTCATTGTTGTGTACGTGTTACAAAATTTTGACGAAAATTATCGAACGAAGACTCAGTGAATACGCTAACAACATCAACGGAGACTATCAACGTGGCTTCAGATCTGGACGATCTACAATGGATCAGTTATTCTCAGTAAAACAGGTGCTAGCAAAATGCTGGGAATATGATATGAATGTGCACCAACTGTTCATCGATTTTCGTCAAGCAAACGATAGTGTCGACCGTAATGCTCTGTACAGAATAACGATTGAGCTAGGTGTCCCACCGAAACTAGTTCGGTTAATAAAAGCCACGATAGATAACAATGAGTGCCAAATAAAAATCCAAAACGATTTAACTCAAAGCTTTCCAATGGAGTCAGGTCTCAAACAAGGAGATGGTCTCGCCCCCCATGCTCTTTAACTTGGTGCTCGAGTATGTCGTCAGGAAGGCAACATCAGTAACCTCAGTGGACACCAGAGGTACGCTACTCGTAAAATCTGCACAGTTGGTGGCGTAGTACGCAGACGACGTGGATATTCTGGCATGACTAATACTGTGCGTTAAGGAGGTATTCCAGGAGTTGGAGTCGGCAGCGGGTGAAGTAGGGCTTAGGGTCAATAAAGCGAAAACTGAATACATGACCCAGACATGAATGACTGTTTCAGAGAGGTAGAACATCACTATAGGCGAATTCAACTTCGAGCAAGTGGATGAATTCGTATACCTGGGAGCCATTCTCACAAAGGACGGCAATGAGCGACATGAAATTCAAAGAAGAATCACGACAGCTAACAAAGCATTTTATGCGGTCCTCCCCATAATGAAATCAAGGAAGGCCCATCGAAACAATAAACTACGCATCTACAAGATATTATTTCGTCCTGTGCTGCTATATGGATGCGAAACATGGACCTTGACATGGGTGTCGGAGAAGTCAATCGACACGTTTGAGCGAAAATTTATCGGAAGGTGTACGGAGCAATTAAGGAAGGAGATGATTGGCAAATTCGATATAACCATGAGCTGTATCTAACAACCCTTCGACAATAAATAATGAAAAATGTTAAGGAACCTGAAGGTCAGGAGGCCAAGGCCCGATTTGGGCTGTAGTGCCATTGTAGGAGAAGAGAAGATGAGCTGTATCAACTATTTGACAACCCACCAGCATCTATCGTGATAAAACTGCGCAAGCTACAATGGGCTGGCCACGTGGAACGAATCCCAAAACGAGTTCTCAAGGGCAAGGGTCAAGGCAACCGACCGCAAGGGAAGCTACGAAAGCAATTGGAGAACTCAGTCGACGCAGATTGCAGTTTGCTTCTCGATTTATCAAAAAAAAAAAAAATTGAATTGCTAGAAATTTCTAAGCATGAGCTTAAGATATTTGGAGGATTTTTGAAAAATATGTCTTCACTGACAAATTTTTAAAAATAATATTCGCGACCGAAGAGAAATTGAATGATGGTCCTACGCTGGACAATGACGCTGTTACATGTAATAAAACACCAGAAAGACGCTCTGGTAGACTGATCTCACTAAGTGGGCATATAATCAACTCGAGAGTAGGAGCCGTTACAGGACACTGCCTGACGAGGAGAGACTTGGCCTGCCGTTTAATGATTTTTGCAGGAGCTGCAAAAATGAGGAGGAAGAAGAGACGATTCTTCATCTGTTATGCACTTTCCCTGCTCTTTAGAAAAAGCAGACGCCACCTAGGCGCACACTTCTTCGATAGTCTAGTTAATCTCCTTCAACGAGAGCTCCCATTGGTTCACCGAGTAGGAGCCTTTTCTGAGATCCTGTGGCATCACAACAGACCAGCTTATGGTCTATGTTCGCCCGGATTTGTATCTAGGCAATCAACTCTACCTACCTACCTACCAAATGAATATGAGGAAAAGAGTGCCCATGTGCTTGGCTACGTCTGATACCATTTCACCTATTTGCAAAGAAGGAATCCCGCAACTGATTTCAACCACCTCTACGATTAAGAAAAAAATTTTTTTGCAACATTGAAAGAAATCGAATTAATGAATTCACGTAGATTTCTCAAAACATCTCCTTCGGCATCAATCAAGGCTTTTCTTGAACAAATGTTGGAGCAGGCAAAACACTTGTCTGAGAGTATAAGTTTGGTCTAAAGTTTGTAACGCCAAGAAGTAATGCTCGCACAGAGGCGCCGAAAGCTATTTCTCGCAACGATTTCCCTTCTATTCTAAATTTTTTGACAAGTTCTCGCGTTTTCAAAGAAGTTTGCCTGCCCATTTTCATCAAATTAAATGTAAAATAACTTTTTTATACTTCTTACACTCTAATTATGGTCACAAATGACGCGTAGAGAATAACTAATAAGACGATAGATCACCACGGCTACGAAATACAAAAGATAACGGGAATTTTTTTCCTTGAAATCTTCTAGCGCTAGGCCTCTTGCCATATGTGTACACTTTATTTTGACGCTAGAAAAAGGGACTATTTTTTGTTTTTCCTACATATTTATTGTTGTTGTAAACTTACTGCAAGTGTCGATTAGCTATATAAAAGAGACCTCAATGAGAACTTAAATAATCATGAAATACTTGATGAAGTTCAGCATGGTGCTCAAAATTTAAATTGAATGCATATAGAAATGCAGTGTACACTTTATTTTGACGCTCACTGAATATATTGTTACATGTCGGCCCCGGTCGTTCATCGAATAAACGCGATCTTCAGCTATCAACTATTCTGCACACACACACGAACACATATTTCATGGCTCGTCGACTAGGCTTCATAAGAGCAGCATAAAGTACCGACACCGGCCGACAAGGAAATGATTCATAAGAGCGGCACGGAAGGCTGACAGATGCCGATAAGGAAATGATTCATAGGAGCGGTATGAAGGTCCGACAGCGGCCAACAAGAATGATATAAAAAGGCGAGCATGTGCCATGAGTGGGACAGTCGGAGATTGGAAAGCGAATGAGTCAGTTGAAATTCGGAAGCAAAAGTGTCGGAATTTAGAAGGCGATTAAGTCATTGGATCTACAGCACGAATTGTGCGAAGAATAAAAGCGAAATAGTGTGGAAAAAAGTGTAAAGTGATTCATAAAAAAGCGATAAATAAAGTTGTGGGTTTTAAAAATTAAAGTGAACTAGTTTTTTATTTTTACTTGAAATCCAGCGACCCCTAGCTCACTTCAATATATTTAATTGAATTAAAAAGTCATTTTTATTCAATTTGATTATCTTTAGTAGACCACTTTTAATTTACAATAATTCATTAAAACTTTCGTTACATAGAAGATCATGATGGCTTTTTTCTGTTCAGCCCTAGGTGTAGTGTGTAGATCGACAAATCGTTTGTTGCAACCTTCGCGGGCGTAAGCACAACATCTCACCAAAGCTTCATCGCAATCGGAGGAATGGTATTGGAATGCATACGATATTGTTACATGTCTCTACTTGCTTATCATCAATCACTGAACACTGATGCAAATAATTGCGCGCGTAAAAACAATTACGAAGAATACCTGCTATCCATTCATCCCATCACACACACGCACTTAACTGAAATGCATGCCGAGACGTTGGATTAATCATACAGCTGTGATGATACGAAATCAATGCTGAGTGTATCGTATTCAGAAAACACCATTGCCTACCCCAACTGACCACTGATTTCGCTACACAGTGCTGGTCGCTTGTGAAGTATCTTCCAATCATGAACGTATCCACACTATGTCGCTCATCAAACGTGAGAGACCTTCAACCAGCAGCAATTCTGCAGCAGTGACGGAATACCTGCACTATTTTCCCCGAGTTCCGATCATGAACGTTCCCACGCCATGTACATATATGATTCGGCCGGCAAGAACAATATAAAAAAAGCGAGCGCTTGTTATGGAAGTTAGTTGTGAGTTGATACTAGTGTTGTGTAAGGCAAGAATTTTTGTCCCAAGTTTTTATGAGGAACTCATTTGTATTTTGAGGTGGTACAATGTCCCACCTCAAATGTACCATGTCATATGGCGGGTTCGCATACATATATATAATTTGTCTCACCTGAAATGAGGTGTGAATATGAAATTGCAAATGTGGTAAGGACATAGGGCTAAGACACTAAACATGTTATGCATTATATGCCCTGGCCGAAGCTCTCCTAATCATGTAATGTATTCGCTTCCACACGACTCGTCAGTCCTCATTCGCACCACTCTATCAAAACGGTGTAGTGAGTGGTACAAATAATGTCTTGGTACGGCAGCCATACAAATGCATAACTGTAATTCAAATGGGACAAAAACTGTGAATGGGACATTTTTACTTGCATGAATGGGATATTTGTACCACCTCATGTATAAGAAACCCAATACTAGTTCATACTTGAGTAAGAGAGTCGGCAGATGAGTGCGATCGACGAGTGGGTCGTGGGATCAGGATGAGTGAGAGAGTGTACCGTGTGGTCGGCGGTCGGGGCGGGGTTCAGAAGCAAGGGATAGCAAGCGCGGCGGAATTCAGCAGTAAGCGAGTAAGTCCTCTGATCGATAGGCGGAGTTCAATAAGCGACGGTAAGCGGGTAAGTACTGTGATCGACAGGCATGGGAGTAAGTCCTGTGATTAACAGGCGGAGTTCAGCAAGCGACAGTAAGCGGGTAAGTCCTGTGATCGACTGGCGGAGTTCAACAAAAGACTTTATGCGAGTAAGCTCTGTAGCCAACAGGCGGAGATAGAAAAGCGACAATTAGCGAACGAGTAGCGAACGAAAAGCAAACGAATAGCGGACGAATAGCAAACGAGTAGCGAACGAATGGCAAACGAATAGTGAACGAATGAAAAAAGTGTAAAAGTAATTTAAATAAAAGTTTTCGGTTGTTTTATATAGAATTGAAGTAGTTTCGTTTTTACTTGAAATCCAGCGACCCCTTGCGTACAGAAACAGAAGAATATGCTGGGCCCTTATCACGCCTCACCTCACGACCCTTGTTCCGCCGCGGATCGCTTTAGATATAGCAGGTTTTATCGATCACCAAAACCATATTCCGCCTCGAGTCGGATAAACCGCATGGCATCATGAACGAGAAAAGCGAACGGCGACTTGCGTCAACGGGAATTGACTAAATACAAGTTAAACTTCTGAAAAACGAAGAAATACTACACAAGATGATATGCAAAGTTTGGACAGAGCCAATCATACCTGACGATTGGCGAAAAAGCATCATATGACCAATTTATAAGAAATTATACAAACTCTACTGTGAGAATTACAGAGGAATACCATTGTTGCGTACGTCCTATAAAATTGTGGCAAAAATAATTAAACGTCGTCTTAATACTATTAATGAAATAATTGGCGAATACCAAAGTGGATTCAGAACCGAACGATCCACAACAGACCAGATATTCTTGGTGAAACACAGACGTGCACCAAATCTACGTAAATTTTAAAGAAGCATACGACAGTATCGACAGGAGTGTACTATACAAAATCATGCTTGATATTGGAATCTCCCAAAACTAGTCCGACTAACGAGACTCGTAAT
Source organism: Chorisops tibialis (assembly GCA_963669355.1). Lineage (NCBI taxonomy): Eukaryota > Metazoa > Arthropoda > Insecta > Diptera > Stratiomyidae > Chorisops > Chorisops tibialis. The sequence continues at coordinate 9,412,447 of OY770262.1, read as the reverse complement.
GACGAACACTGAGTCGCAAGTGAGAATGCAAGCCGACTCCACAACCAGCTTTCGACCAGAATGTGGTTTAAAGCAGGGCCATGATCTAGCCCCCATGTTTTTCAACTTGACACTAGAGTATCTCGTTCGAAAAATCCCAGTCGACATCACGAGACATTACTATTAGCATAGCATACGCTGTATTAACATCCTAGCAAGATCCTTCCCTAGTACTAAGGAGATATTTGTCAATCTTGACTCCGCCGCAAAATAAGTCGGGTTGCGCATTAACGAAAGTAAAACAAAAGTAATGACGCAAACAAGATGGAGAACGCCTATCAGACAAAACATAACAATTGCGGAATATAATTTGGAGTGTGTGGAGAACTTCATATCTAGGGGCTAATCTAGCAAGGGACGGCAATGAAACGGACGAAATCAATTGACGGATCATGTTAGCAAATAAAACATATTCGGTACTTAATAATGAAATCCAAGAAAGTACACAGGAACAATTAGCTGCGAATATATAAAACTAATATACGATCTGTGCTTTGTTATGGCAGCGAGACGTGGACATTAACGCGAACTCCCGAAAAAGCAGTTAACGTATTCGAAGAATTTTGGGACCAATGAAGGAAGGAATGGAATGGCGAATAAGATACAACCATGAGTTGTATCAACTCTACGATGAGCCAGAAGCTTCAACGGCCATGAAGCTACGTAAACTGCAAACTTTAGTGGTCTGGCCATTTAGAGCGAATGGAAAATGGAAGAATCGCTAAACTTGCTTTTAAAGGCAAAGCGAGTGGCAACAGACCAAGCAAACCACGCAAGCGTTGGGAAGAGTCGGTTGATGAAGATAGCAAAGCCATCTTAAAAGTTAATAAGCTCGGTCTTTGGATCGAGAAGATTTGAGGCGACGACTTCCAGAGGCCAGGGCCCAATTCGGGATGTCGCGCCATTGATGATGACTTCCGTGTACCGTAAGGTTGCGATTGAAATTCGAGAACAACGCCCCAAGTAGCCGAATTCAAAAAGCGTAAGATTCTTTTTCATTTTTTTTTATTATAATTTGCAATAAACAGTTTTATAATTTTGTATTTCGGTCTTTCTATGTAAGATTCTTATTTAGTTTTTGTTTATTGTGTTAAGTAAAGTATAGTTCCTCTTGCGTAAACTTAAATTATCGTAATGAAATGATAGTAATTGTTTTTTTAAATTATTGTTATGTATTTTATTTAACAATAAGATTTTCTTACAATTTTTTTTTTATTTTCTTTTTACTGAATTTTTAATTTATTTTATATTTTGCATACTGTTTTTTTATGTAAATAATATTTACTGTATTTTTATATTATGCTGGTATAGTTTATAATATATATCTAAGTTATATTTCCAGGTTGTTTTATTTCCCGTAATCTTAAATAAATCTTCACGTTTCGTAGAAATTTTTTGTTTTATTTTGTTTTGTTTTTCGTTATCACACCCATCCTTTCTCTTATTTTGATGATGAACAAAATAAAAAATTAAATTACAAAATATTTTTATTAAGGAGATTAAATTGAAAACGATTCGAAAAAAAAATCTACACATATTCATCGTTTTCAATGATGCTGAAAATTGCATATGAGATGGGATTGCTATTTCTTTCTGTAACTTAATTTCTAATCTAAATTTTGTTTTGTTTTGTTTATTTTAAATTAAAAATAGATTTCTTATATATTTTAATATGTAAATATCTAATTTTAAAGATGAAGAATATTTTGTAGTTTATTTGTTGTTACTGGGTATTTTACTTATTTAAATCGATTTATGGCGGTTTAGTTATTAACAATTGTTTTTTTTTATGTAACTACTTCTGTGGTCTTTCGTTATCTTAATTATGAGATACATAGAAACTGTATTGGATTTGTTTTTTTTTTTTTTTGAACATTTTAAGTAGTTTTAGAAAATTTTTTGCAATAGTTTTTGCTGAAGAGGAAATTTCAAAGAATCTGATTTTTTTTTCTTTAGAACCGACGTTTTAGCAGTATGTGAGATTAAATTTTTATTTAAAATGCTTTGCTTTATCATAGTTTACGACTTGCTTTGTTTTTGAATATTTGTTATCAAGGGAGTTCGAGTTGTACATTGTTAATAAAGGATCAGCAAAATTGGTAAATATTGGCAACTTCTTATATAAGGATGATGAGGAGAACATCATCCTGCATAGAATATCAGTTAATTTATTGTTTTATTCTGATATTGCAAAATCTTTATTCTGTTAGAAAGTATCTGAATTTATCGAATGTCACCTTGAAATTCATGTGGTTTGCACCAAGCTTCTGTTACAAATATTTGAAACAATGTATTGAGAACGAATTAAAAAACAACGAATGAATTCGGCGCGTCTGACACTTTGTGACTTGAAATATATACAAAGTAGCTACTTTCCTTTGTAAAAATCAGGTTACTTTCGATTTGCTTTCAGTAAATTTGCATTGAATGCAATGTAAATGCTGTTGGTGTGTAAAGACACTTGAAATTGGCATATTTCATGTTCTTCAATTCATTCTAGTTAAAAAAAACAACAAAATGAAGATTGACCTTTACTCTAGCTAGAAAACACCATCTTGATCAAAAACTTCCAGGAAGGACCACCGTGTGGTGCTCTGTTACCTGATTTGAGTTTTTTTTGTTAGGTTGCCTATCTGTCATTGACATTCCCATCAAATTTCAGCGTCACAGCTTCACATTTGTGAAGTCACACCGTCTTGAGTACATCTGCCTCTGTGCGTGTTTTCGATTTTAAAAATCCAATCAACTACTTACATCAATGACTTGCATTAAATTTTGGGTTAAAAACGGATTCAATGAAGCGAAGACCTTGGAAATGTTGGAGTAATGTTTAATATGACGGAAGAATTTCCAAACGCACACTAAGAGAAAAAGTCAATGGACAAAGATCGGTCGGAAAACCACGGAAGCGCTGGGAGGATTCTATTGACGCAGTCAGCAAATCACTGCTAAGTTTCTCAAACTGGAGGACGCGGTCACTGAACCGAGATGGAGGCGGAACATGCAGGAAGCCAAGCCCGATTTGGGCTGTAGCGCAGTGGTAAGTAAGTAAGACAGAAAGTAAGTAAGGAGATGAGACACCAACTCAACAGGACATGACAACATTTCTATCAAAATGCTTAAAGAGCAATCTATCGAAAACAAACGCTTATTTGTGGCACGAACGCTTCAGAAGTGGTTGTGAGTTCGCAATATCGATAAAACGAAAGAACTGATGGTCGAAAATTCACCAATAAAACATGGATCTTGTGGATCTGTTCAAGACATTTTAGTTAATGATTTGGGCTTCAGATGTATCGCTGCAAAGTTGGTTTCGAAATACCTGAATTTCATGCTAATGCGGAACTGCGTTGACGTTGCGATACATGATTTTCATGGCTGAATCCGAGTCAACATTCATCATACGCATCATTACTAGATACGAGACGTGGGTTTATATGTACGACACGCAATCCAGGCATCAAGCGAGGAAATGTTCGATCAAATACAATTGTTCTCTCAGGTTTCGTTTCGAGTTTGAAAACTCCTCAGGAAGAACAAAACCGTACTGAGCTGCCCTTAAAAATAGTTTTTTTTTTGCGTCGATCCGATAAGCGTACAATTTTACATTATAAATTTTGTCCTTTAAAGTTATACGCGATGTTCCGTACGCAGAAAATGATTTAACAAATGTGGGCAATTAAAAGGAAAGGTTTTCCAGATTTTACACTGTTTGCTTTATTATTAGCAATGGGAATTCTAATTCTTTACGTTGTGTCAACTCACTCACTTAATTGAGTCGATCCAAAAGAGTTCTTTGTGTCACTCACGAGTTTTCAGCCACACGCATACGTAGCATACATAAAACGAAAAGTGCCGTCTTACCGAACTTTCTATTATGCCTTGCTCTTTCTTCTTCATAGAATAACTCTAGCTTGCTGTGCCTTCCTTCATTCAGAACATCAACAAATTCAAATTTGTGAGAGAAACAGCCATCATTGCACCCATCAAAAGTAACACATTGCATTATCACATGAAATGAATTTCGGCGACTCACTCACACCACTCGCACACAACGGCACTGTGTCGCAGCGTAATAATCACACTTCGCACACTTTTGATGCGATCCAACTCTTTTGTAGTGAGTCGCCTCAATGCATTGACTGGCACATTTTGATTTAATCACTTATGAGTTGCCCATCTCTATTTATTATACATTGCGTTAAAGGTCTCAGCAGAGATCGACACGTCACGCATAATAAAGCAAACAGTGTAAAAATCGGGAATATTTTCGTTTAATTCAAAATGTGAAAACATTCACCAAACTAAATGTGAGCAATTTATAAAAGAAAAATTTTAGGCATCCTTTAATACATATGAAAAACTTCTGGATGTTTCTGGAAACATTGAACACACTAGGCTACTAAGCAAGAAACCATTGGCCGGATTTATACTTTGTTCGTATTAGGTTGCTGCAGATGAAATGGCGACTTTCGCGATGAAGTGAAATTAGCTGCGATTTTCATGTCTCATACTGCCGCCAGGTGGCTCTGGTCGTAATGAATATTAAAGTATAAATACTCCTACATTTGGTCATGGAATCATTTTAGTTTTGGACTTCATTGAGAAATTTAAAAAATTAAAAAAAAACATGGAATCGAGTCAAAAACGGTTACTTTTTCTTTACGAGTTCAAACTTGGCCACAACGCAAGGGAGCCAACCAAAAACATCAACAGGGCATTTCGAGCAAACACAGTATGCGAACGAACCACATAGCGATGGTTCGAAAAATTCTAATCAGGAGATATGACCCTTTAAAGTGAGCCATGTGGTCACCCCGGACCATTGATAGACAACGACGAGCTGCATTTACTAGTGAAGTCTGACTCACGCCAAACTGCAAGGGACATTGCAGAGAAACTGGGCGTACACTATTCGACAGTTTCCCGGCACTTGCAACAGCTTGGAAAAGTTAAAAAGCTTAATAAGTTGGTTCCGCATGAGCTTACTGAGCAAAACATGACGCATCGAATGGAAATTTACAGTTCTTTGCTTGGGGTGACCGACCCCCTAACTTGTGTTCGGCAATGTAAAAAAAAATTGGTGATACTTTCATGAGGCGGAAAATAAGCGATGGAACTGGTGATGCAAAAAAGCGAAGCGGATCGCATTAACCAAGGTAGATTTTTGGGCTGGCGGGTAAAATTTTGTGATGCGTCCCCGGGAAATAGTAATTACCCGTTCACAATTCGCCATGCCATGAAACCAACCTTCGTGCGAATGTTTGGCATTCTCAATCCGACATGTTTTCTAGGTTCGTCCTGACGACGGCAAGCCCGTCATAATATACGCCACTTGCCGGTTACATGTATCTCCATTGTGTCGCACTCGGCAAATGCGTAACAAGACGGACACCGGAGGTATCTGCTATCCGGTGCAAGGCTTGAAAAAGCTGTGACCTGCAGAAAAGCGAAATTGTAAAGAATATCACTTTAAAACATGATGGCCCGCAGAATTTAAAGGCCCCCCAGTCGGAAACGTCTTCGCCTATGAAAGCAGTGAAAGTTGTAACAATGCAATGGAAATATTGGAGGAGTTCGAAACGCAAATTGAAGGCTAAGGGAGTGAGATGGAAGAGCCAGAGGCTATCGTTTCAACCTCGCAGCCCATATCGGAAACTATTTACCCGTGTAAACAGTGCAACTGATGGTTTCCGCTACAACAAATGCTCAACACTCACATGAACAGCCACAATAGTTTCTGCTCTAAAAGCGATTTCAATAAACATCTGCAGAAGCTTCCGACGACAAGCGGTTCAAATGCGTTGCTTGCGACAAATCTTTTATACGATCAAGTGGACAATATGAAAAAATTCACACCGTTCATGTAAAATGGACGTGCAGTTACTGCGACAAAACTTTCTTGTCGAAGGTCATGTCCCGAAATCTTATCCACAGAGTGGCAAGTCACCGTCCAACCATCTTCCTTTGCATGATCTAGTATCAGTATAAGTGCAACGATTGTGACCGGGCATTTGCAGCTAAGTTATTAGCGATTTTAGCTACCATTCCGCCATACATGCAACGCAAATGTTCGTTTGCTCACTATGCAACCAAAAATTCCAAAATGAGGATCAAGTCACTCTACATATTGAGAAACATGCTGAAGGCGAACAGTCCGCCTGCAAGTTCTGCCATCTAATTTTTGTTTCGGCCGCTGAGTTGGAGGCTCACAGCGTTGTCCATATTGAAATCGTAGAACTAACACAGGAGGAAGTCCTGTGACGTAAGTTACTTGTTTACTTTGACCAAAAATTAGAATGAAATTTAAATTTCTTTTTTGAAATCTTATCAGCGTAATCTTCACCGCAGAATACCTATAATGAACAATTGAATGATCTAAATTGTATGGAAGTCGAAACATCGAAGAATCACGAAACCGGCAACGAAGGTGACGAAGTTCTGAAAATTCAGCTTGAAGAGCAAGACGACGATGCCTACGAACCGCCTAAAAAAAGATGCAGGTGCTGAAAGCCCGACTCGGCCCAATGCAATGGTAAAGCTGATGCGTCGAGAACATGGGAAATCGGTGCAGATTATCGGCAATCGGAAGGTCAAGAAGATTGTCATGTACTTTAGTCACTTACTAAACTACACTACAATTGTGTTGTTCAGACAGGTTTAGTAACTAAATCACTCGCCACTCGATTAAATTACTCGCCTAGTGCGAACTCGGCTTAAAGCCTATCTATCTACGAATATTTCATTTTTGTAGATTGAGGTGGCCAAAGTATACCCAAGCAGGCAGAGTACTAGAATTATAGGTCGATCAGGAATTGAGCTCACGACATTCGCATTGTAAACCAACACGCTACCCACTATACTACAACCTCATAGAATGCAACATCGAAAATAATATTGTTGTAATTGGCCTAAATACAAAATGGAAAAAGGCGATATCTTTCGAAAGCAACTTTGTGCATCGTACTATGAAGTTGTAGGAGTAGGAAACCGTCAAGGATTTGGCCGTCCGCGCCTGTGAAAGTTCCAGAACACACAGGACACCAGCACATGGTCGCATTGAAGGAGAAATCCAAGCGAAAATTGAACAACGCATCGCGTCATCCAGAGAAGTGTGCAAACTCAGCCCGCGTATGTTAATGTTTGGTGGGGAATCAGCTGCAATGGCGATATATATATCCAGTTTTGCGAGAATGGAGTGAAAATATCGGCCACAGTCTATGAATCGACCGACCGCCGGAGACAACATTCCGAGGCCCATCCAGCAAGACTGTGCTCCAATTCACAAGGCAAAAACGGCTCAAAAACAACGTACCGGACTTCAAAATTGTGAATGATTGGCCAGCCGCTAATGCAGACCTCAACCCTTCGGTTTACAAGCCGTGGTCCATGTTAGAGGGCACGATTTGCTATACTCGACACGGAAATATTGAGTCCTTGAAGCGAGGCATGAGCGATGAGTGACCCGGGGTGAAATTATGTATTTTGAATTGTGTTTTTGTAAACTTAATTAAAAGTTTGTTTTGATATCGCCAATCTCGATCGAGCTGAAAACGTAAAGCGTACTTGGACGCTGTTGGAAATTGTGTGATTTCTGTTAAATAACAACGTATTGCGGTTAATCTTTATCTATAAAGAAAAAACGCAGCGTTGCGTTTGAACATTCTGTTTCAGGTTGGTTCTACTCGCTCATCTTTGAAAACCGATGCAAATAAGTGCGCACGTACGAACACTATGAAGAACATCTGCGACCAAATGCGACTCGATTGCAATGTTCAAGGTATCCAACAACTACACGTACAGACTCGGACGACAAAGAAAAGACTCGGACAACTAGGAAGTGCTTTGTGAACACCTACCAACAAAGCAACAACTACACGTATAGACTCGACCGACAGGGAAAGGACTCGGACGACGAGGAAATTCTTTATGAACACCTGCGGGTTCTTTAACATGAAAGCAACAACTACACGTATAGCCTCGGCCGAGAGAGAAAAGACTCAGACGACTAGGAAATGCTTTATGGACACCTACGAATTCTTTACCAAGAAAGCAACGACAACTACACGTATAGACTCGGCAAAAAAAAAAAAATAACTCGGACGACGAGAAAATGTTTGTAGAAGCAAATAACAGCGCTCAGCCGAGAAGGAAAAGATTGATACGACGAAGAAATGATATGGCCGACAAGAGCGATAAAAAAAAAGGCGAGCGTTTTGTTCATCAAAAACGCTCGCCTTTTTATATCGCTCAGTCGGTCCAGTCCGGTTTGAGCGATATTTAGAAAGCGAAAGAGTCGAGATTGGCAAACGATAATTTGTGAGCGAAAAATTCTCAAGTGAAAAATGTAAGGTTTTATTTTTTACTTGAAATCCAGCGACCCCTTGCGCATTTCAGTATGATTCGGGTTACATAATTCCACCCCACGACTTAGGGAGATCATCTTTTAATGTTTGTTTAAGTAACACAGATGGGAGGGATAAAAATGGATTCAATTATGGAAGTTTAAGGAGATTTATTCGTTGATTTTGAATGCTAAATTTTTCTGATAACACAAAGGATGGTAGAGCATTCCACAATTTAGTTGTTTGAGATATAAAGCACCGCTTACGTTTCACTGTACGAGAAAAGTAATTTAAAATGTGTGAAGATGAGCGTTTGTAGAAGCTGCGTGTTACGCGGACAAATCTTAGCAAGGAAAAATGAGACTCCATACATCATCATTACATTTGCCATGATAGCATCTTTAGTAAATTCCGAATTCCGTGAAAACCAAAAAAGTACATTCGAGCAAATTTAATTGCCTGTTCGAATGGTTTTATTGCGATTGGTTGAAAGTCGACTAGTGGGGAGGAATACTGCAAACACTCGATAGGCATTTTTTCGAGTAATCTCATAAAAACGATGTCGACCTTCTGATGCGCACAACTCCTGCGGAGATCGTCTAATGGAATTATTGGGTGTTTTGGAAATGCCACGAGATGCTTTTTCAATTGACGTAGGTGATTTATTAAATTCTCGAAATTTTTGCGTCGTCCCTTTTTCAGACCCTAACATTAATATCACGTCATTCTCGAATTCAGTATTATTTTTTTCGCGAAATACTTATTTACTATTCCAAATAACTTGCAAATTCACGAACGAAGCTAAAATTTAAAAATCAACGTCAATCCGGCGACAACACAAATCGCAAATTATAATTATGAAGCTTGTTTGCATTTTTTTTGGTTCTAAGTTTTACCAAACAATTGTTCTATTGCACTGTAGATGAATTAATTTCATATTTTATAAAATACAAATTTCCATCTTCCCCTTAAAACTCCCAACTTAGAATCTTATAAGACTATTATAACATATTTATCGTCTATAAAATACACAGCAGAACAAAAAAAAATCAATGTTTTTTTTCCAGTCTTTTCACAATTTCAGACCTGAGCACTCACAAGTAATTTAGTAAAAAAAAAATATATATTATATTGGTTTCTTCAATATTACACATCAGTTTTTTTTTTCTTTTAATTTAAATCACACATTCTAAAACTACGTTTTCCATTCATATCTTTCCGTTATCATTATAAATTAAAAAAAAAAACCAATTCGAAAACAAATTTCAATTATATAATTTCAAAATCGTATTTTATTGGTAATTATATTAATCCTAGCTATAGATATATTTATAAAAAAAAATTTAATTTAATTAACAGAACAGAAAAGAAGTAAAAAATAGAAACAAAATTAAAAAATATAATAATTTGATTTAATAAAAAAAATCTATGTAATGAATTGAGAGGGAGTGAAAAAGAAGAGGGCAGCAGCGTGAAAGAGTCGTGAGTGGGGAAACTCATTTAGGAAAAAAAAAGATGATGAGAATAGTAAAACACTATCGAAAAAAAAATATATATATATTAAAGTTTTAAAGTCCATTTTTGCATTACTAATTCAAATTTTTTTTACTTCGTTTTCATTCTCTCTTTGTATTGTTATTTTCCATCTTTCGCAAGTGTGTGTAGGGGGAGGGGGTTTGAAAATAGTTACATAAAGGTGAAAGGGATGAGCGCATCGTTAAATATTTTTGTTTCCTGCTTTTGTGATTTCATAAACACCAATCATATATTTATACATTTTTGTTACTGTTTGTTTTTTGTTTTTTTTCAAATTTATTTCATTTTTTTTTTTTCATTTTTATTTTGTTTGTTTCTTTTGTGTGATATATTATTTTAGAATCGTGTTCTCTTATGATAAATGGAAAGACATACTGCCTTCACTTACGGCCACTTTTAATTTTGCGCGCATTACCTCACGGACCGAATATTCGGGCAATTTCAAATAATTCACGCATGTCATCACAGACGGTAAATAATCATCGGGATTTTGATTCGTATCCAATGTTTTACGGACTATTGTTAATGGCGGTGTTAATGATTTAAAGCCGCCGGTCGGTAAACGTGGACTACCGGTCACAAATTGTAAAAATAGACGTTGTTCATCACGATTGTAAGACGATAGAATGTCGTAAAGATAACGAATTGCTTGGGAATCTTGACTGAAACCGTGATCGGTACGACAGCACTCTTGTAGCATACGTACATCCCACCGTTGATAGCTTGTAGCACCTGTTCCACAAAAAACATTCTCCAATTCTTCTGGATAGAACATACGAAGACGGGACGATGAAAATACTGTGTCGAATCCTGCAAATAAAATTTTAAGTGTTACTTTTTTCTTAAAAAAAAAACTGGCTCCTGTGTAATCGGGATTAAAATTATTTTACAGTAGCTCTGCTTGGCGTAACTAATGACCCCTGTGTGATGTAGGCAACAGACTAGAAATGTCGCATTTTTGCACTGCTACGCATTAACTAATGCCGTAGCACTTAGCGACAAAGAGGAATTTTCTGTGAGGTGTATTATCATCTCAGGAAATGAGACGTCTATCGACCGGGTTCCGGAACCCTCGGAACAGCAGAGATTTAGATAGGTCTTGCACTCACTGGTATGGATGCCGAACTTACATTGGATACAAACTAATGCTTTCACTCAGTGAAGGGGCGCTGAATGTTGTCACAAAATCAGTCTGAGTTCGTAGAGAACCGTGGATTCAAGTCCCAAAGGTAGGTGTCAACGTCAATCGAACAAGATATGGTTCTGTGTCGTATCGGCAATCTTGAATAAGGCAATTCTCAATGCGATGCTCTACGGCTAATGTGAGAGCATTCCGCCGAAACGGATTTGTAGACTTCGAGAAAGCTTTTGACAGCGAGCATCGAGATATACCTGGAAATGAAATGGCGGACAGGCTGGTCAGAAATGGATCTACCGCTGCCATTGTTGAGGAAACAGACAGTGTTAGCATGACCTTGGAAGTCATTAAGACAATCTTCGCCAACAAAGAAGGGAAAATCTGAAATAAGCGAATCGTGTAACACCATGAAGATGCTATGGAGTTTTAGGGAAATCAATAAAAATATATTTTTTTTTTTTTTGAAGCACCGGTTATAACTTAGGGCGTCACCCCTTACTGCATTGCACAATTATGTCGGTATAGGAAGAAAATGAAATTTGGTAGTGTTATGAACAATTCGAAGACAAATTTTCGCGGAGCACTTCTTCGCCGAGCTGAATGATTTCTGGTTTCTTAAACCGGTAGAGCAGGCTGGCGCTAAATGATTCGTAGGTTCAGGGTACAAATATGGAGGCGTACAATGGGACCACTGGTGGCCTTTGTACAATGGTGCCCAAATCTGTGTGATGAAAGAATCCTACAAAGATGTCAGATGTCGCGTTTTACATAAAGGAGAGCAGTCCGAGACCTTTCCAAGGTGTCAGACAAGGCTTTAGAAGCAAATTGATTGATTCAATTTTCTAATCTATCTACATTGGCACTACAGCCCAATTCGGGCCTTGGCTTCCTGAGCTTCAGGTTCCTTAACATTTTCATCCAGAATGCGTATGAAAAGGTAATTCAGTATCTGGTTGACATATGCCAAGCAGGCATCAGTCTTTACCGAAGCTATGGAAAGAGGTTAAGGTGGTTTTTATACCTAGACCAGCCAAAGCCTCTCATAACATCTCGAAGGATTTCCGACCCATTACTTCGTTCCTTTTTAAAGGCCTGAAAGACCGGTGCACAACTACCTACGTATAAATCTGAGCCTCTCGGTTAGGTGCCCACACTCCTCCTGAAAGGTATGTCCATTGATACCGCCTTACATGTGACGATAGCCACCGTAGAGAAAGCTTTCGATCATAAAGAGGTTGCAATCGGAGCCTTTCTAGACGTGGAAGTCACTTTTAACTACGGCAACATTGATGCCATACTTGATGACTTGCGCAACCACAGTGTGGAACCTCTCTTGACTGCATGGATAGCTAAGCTCTGCTGGGCACTAGTTAAATAAAGGACTTATCATCAGGCCTCAAAAAACAGATCTGGTCCTCTTTTCCAGAAGAAGATCATACGTTTTCAATACACCAACCATTCGGGATATCAATATGGTCCTCTCGAACCAGGTTAAATATTTAGGTCTTATTCTTGATAGTAAATTATCCTGGACGGCCAACATTCAAGAACGAGCGAAAAAAGGCTTCAGATGGGCATTTAAGCCGCACCTCATCCATTGGGTGTATACCAGTTGAACCAATTATTTGTTATGGCGCGCTAGTGTGGTAGCCAGTTGTGATACTAAAAATAACATAGCACCTTAACAGCTAATCCAACCGATAACATGTTTGTGTATAACAGGTGCTCTTAGAACCACACAATCTGCAGCCCTGGAGATAATTCTCTCACTACCTCCACTTGATCTTTTTAGAAAACGAACTGCAGTCCTAGCTGCCATTAGATTAAAAAACATAACAGGGCCACGATTTCGCGTAAAGCGCAATCTTACGATACTCCCAGATGAAATAGAATTTTTTGTCCCAAGAAATTTTGTATGAGGAGTAGTAGAAGAGGTGAAAAGTAAAGTAGCTATAAAAATGTTTTATACAAAATGCAACCTCCAAAAATTTAATAGGAACTGAGAAAATTAGTGTATTGGATTTAGTGAAATTGTGCAGTATGTATGGGAGATGATAGAAGGACCGGGGGGATTTTAGTGATTTTTTTTTTAAATAACTACGAATATTATAAAGTTGACATCTCTTAAATTTCAGACTAGTAACATTCATACTTTTCAAGAAAATTGATTTCTTGTGAAGTTGTGAAACTGTGTCGTATTGTATGGGAGGGGGTAGAAGCAGTAAGGCTTATCACTTAATTTTCTCTGATCTTAGTGATAATGCTAATTAAGTATTTAGTACAAAATATCAGCTCGATAAATGTTATATGTTCTGAGAAAATCGGCTTAGAATATTTCATGAAAAAGTGCAGTTTGTATGGGAGGTGGTGGAAGGAGTGGAGGAATTCGAATGATTTTTATACCATACATCATATTTATGATAAAAATAATAAATTACAAATTACAATCCATTAGCTTTCGTAGTTTCCAAGAAAATTTGATTAATGTAAATTATTGAAAATGAGTCATTTTGTATGGGAGGGAGTAGAATGGTGGAGCGGTTTGTCTGGTTCACGAACTGAACCTTACTTTTTCGCCAAAAACGACGTGTACAAAATTTGAACTTTCTAGCTGGACGCGTTCTCAAGCTAGAGAGCGAACGGACAGACGGATCAGATTTCATCTAGAGTATATCCACTAATTCGTGGTTAGCACGACTAATTGATCATGGCAAAATTTTAAACGTCATTAGAGACGCAACTTTTCTTTTGGACTGCGAGTGTGATTGCATTAACCAACCACAGGTTTAGAAACGGAAGTTTCAGATTAAGTTTCCTGAACGAAACGAATGGACAACAAATACGCTACTCAGCGCCTGTGCAGTTTCTCATCTCTATACGGACAGATCTAAAATTAACCACGGAACAGGTGCAGGGATCCCGCGACATTCACACTTCTTTCCATATTCCAGAACACGCGACTGTGCTCCAACCGATCGGGAATGGGGCCTAAAAGAAACGACAAAAGACATCGAAAAAAAAGACTGACAATAATGCTGAAAGGCTCATTGTCACGTCATTCGTCGATAAAAAGCTGGAAGAAAGGGTGCTGAAATGCGTGACTAACGTAAAATAACTGGGCATTAGGGTTTCATCTGATAGAGCTCAACATCAGATGCAAATATCTACCGTGTGAAGGAAATGGACGCAAGTGGTTGTGTCACGAGCAGCAAAATCTGCACGCATTCAGGCTGCGGATCGCGGTCTGCGATCAGGAAATATGTGTTGCTGGAAGGTGGTTCTGGCTATGTGAGAATCGATAGGAATCTTACTAAGATTAGTATTATTGACTCCAAGCTGATAAGTGCATGTGAATACTACAAAGGCTGTGCAGATGCACTGGAAAATACAGCATTATCTAGACCGAGCAGTTGTGCTGCTAGTGCCGTTTCTGCCAGCGTCGCTGTTGTCAATCCAGTTCTTCCGCCGGTCGCTAAACCAGTTGAAACTTGGTCGCTGGTAGTCAAGAGCAAAGATGAATCCACGTCGCCGTCCGAAATAGCACGTTAAACCCGAGGAAGAATGGGGGAATCTGGATTACTGTTCCTTCTAAGAAGGAACGAGAAAAGGTGGCAGCAAACAATAAGTTCCAAGAAGCGGGCCTCGATATCGCTGTAAATGAATAACGTGAAAGGGAAGTTCATAGAGGAGGTGCCTGAATGCTAAACAATGTAGAAACTGCGCTTTTAGAGGCCACCCTATGTGCCAATTTATGAAATCTAAGAACTGCCCGTTCTATACAAACTTGCTCGCTAATAGAGAAGCACGTAATTAATGACCAAAACACGAATGTATGAATACGAGTGTAATTATGAAGACCTAACATCGCAGGGAAGGGATAACTTACAGGCTGAACGACCAAGGTCAATCCCGGTATAACCTTATGAGGAGTATCGATCGGGATTTCAACTCACGACCTTCGCATTGTAGACGCTACCCACTAGGCTACACCCTAGACTTCGATTCAATTGTTAGACACGAAAATCATTCAACTCTTTCAGAAATTTGAAATTGTTGTGGGATGATGGTTCTAAGCAATAGAGATAAGTGAAGCCTGTGGCCATATCACGAAATCGCATCCGTTACGTGAACAAAATTTTCCATATTACGAGATAAATCGATTTCGTTTAGTTTATTATTTATTTCGTATGAAATCTCCGATGTATTTCTAATAGTTGGAAACATCAAACCTGCCCGATTTGATAAATCCGAAACCTAGGCGGATTTGTCCGTCTTCGTTTACTTATGTCGTTCATAATTCCGCACTTTGTTCGACTTAAAGACTGAAAATGGTTTTTAGTGATGGGAAAAATGCGAAAGCGATCTGCGGCGAAAAAATTTTCATAAGGCTTCTCTGATAAATAGCATGTCAAACTCGCAGGTCGATTTTTTTTCCATTGGAGATCAATAATTGCGTAACCGATCGAAAAACCGCTTATTACAAATAATCTTCCAAACTTACCTTCTCGGATTGCTTCAAACTGCCGTTGTACACCTTCAATCAAAAACCAATGTGTTACTAGTGCAATGTACTGATGAAGATTATGAATGGTAACAGGAATATCACGTCCGCCGCGACGTAACTCAATATTAGCATGACCAGGTAAAACAAAATCTAAACCTAAATCGGCAATCGGGCATCCATCCAAATCCAACAGCTCAATCTTAACAGAAAAAAAAAACAGAATAAACATATTAACAAAAGTTTCGATTAAGAGATTGAGAATCGCAAATACCTTTTCAGTCTTTTCCATAACATCAAAATTCATGTCCATTTGAATTATGTCACGTTGTCGAACGATACCCTGTAAACGAACTAATGTGGACTGAACTTCGGGTGCAACACACGCCAAATCGGACAGCGATAGTGTAACATCTTCGCATAATAACCATCGATAGAATGGTATCGAAAATGGAAGATCCAACTAATTTTCGAAAAATACAAATTATTCGGAGTTCTCGAAATACTTTTTTTTTTATGTAAAACTCACCATTCGACTATCCATGACCGCTTTTGCAATAAATTTGCCCAAAAATTTAAATTTCGACTTAACCCGTGAGATCTGTGATAATTTAGCAGCTTTACCCAACGGTAACGGGAATAGACCATGCGCAGCATTAACATATGTGGGTGTAACTGATTGAGCTATTGGCGCAGATGGAGGTGGAGCGTTTCGTGTTTGATGCTGCTGCGAATTCTCATAACTACTACGATTCACATCGTTTTCATGATTGATCAAATGCTCGTGTTCCGTTTCGCGTACAACCATTAAATTTGAGGGCTGTGATGACGAATGTATGCTTTCAGATTGCTGCTCGATAATCATATTCAAAGTGTTTTCATGAGAAATGTATGAACCGCCGTCGAGCGATTGATTCAATGAATTATTCGTTGCTACGACAGCGCCAATATTACTATTACGATTATTGACACCTATACCACCACCGCCGCCGCTGCTTTCGTTGCCGTCATCAATTTGCGTAAGACCCGATTTTACTACATCGACAATTGTCGAAGAGTTTTGCTTATAGCTATCACTACCGTTCCATAAACCTAAATCACACCGTTGCAGTTCGGTCGAAACTAAAGCATAAAATTCCAAAGTTGGACCTAAACCTGTGCCGACCTGTAATCAAGATATTTTGGTTAAAATGGCCTAAAAAAACACCATGACAAAAATGCATACCTCATTTTCATATTGAATTTCTAGAAGCGCCTTCGAATGACCGAAATCTTGAATTATATGCTCGGCTTGCTTAAGTATATCATCACGAGAGATTGCACGTTTCCTACGATCTAATCGAGGTGTGACTCGTTCCGATGTATCGGACGAGTTGAGATCTGGTGTTGTGTCCAGCAGTCGTTGCAATGCCCGATCCCGATCGAAGGAAATCGCATAAAATAGTAAATGTCGCGTTTCGAACGGAAACAGGAATGGACAAGCCATTGCAATTTGTTGAAGCCATTGCGGTAAATTTCCGGTCATTATGACGAGAGGATCCTGTAGTTGGCGATTTGCTTTAGCCGTGATTTTCGAATGAACGAATTCGGACTGATTGATGAGATGTTCGTGCGATGTGCAATTGTAGAGGCTCTCCCAATGACGATTCAATGCGTTAATTATTCGAAGCATGCAGAGAGCGTCTATCGATGCATCCTGCACGTTAACGATATCGGTGGGCAATGAACTGGATAGGAATGGAGTTAGGGGTGACGTGATCATTGGTACGGTGCCTTCTACCCAAAATTCGATTTTCTTTCGCATCAATTTCGATGATGACGTTTTACTGCTTTTCTTTGATGTAGATGACGAGCTTTTACTGCTGGTTCCGGTAACTGCGTGATCATCATCGATTGGACGATAGTAAATTGTGTGCTGTTGTACCCAAACACTTGCATTTCCTTTACGGAGAGAAGCGAAATTTTAGAGGTATCTGGGGATGACGAATCTACAATTCTACTTACCAATTGGCGTTTCAGTATCCGTATCTGTTTCAGATTGATCATTTACCAACGGTGAATACTGCTTAACTGCTTGATAAACTGTCATATTGTACGGCAGGACATGCTCGCCAATCAAAAATTGAAGACGGTGCTTAAAGCCACTCTGCAATTTAAACGAATAACGTAATTAGATGCAGACACAAATAAAATATTTAGACAGCAGATTACGAGAAAAATATAAAAAAAAATCATGATGCTATAGTTGATAGATGAAATGGATGCTTTAGAAAATTGTCGACATGAGGCGGATCGAATTTCAATTTATTTCGAAAAAAACTAAGAATTATAGAATACTAACTTGTGACATGACCACAGCAGCTACATTATCATCCATATCTTCTTCGGAATCCTCTTCGGAATCACCTCGGATTCCGCCGTAGCCTCGCACGACTAAATATCGTTCGATGGCTTGTACCAAGGCTAATGGGTCGATTTTAACAGTGCCTCCTTTCCACTGTCGTAGATTTGAACAGTCGGGATGTCGTTGCAAATTGCACTGAGAAAAGCAATAAAAAATTTTAAAATCACATCACACCGACTGATGCAAATTTTTCTACTCACTTTTAGCTGATGTGTATTGAAAAACTTAAGTGCACTTGTATTCGATCTACCTCCAGGACCGGCTGGAAAGTCATGCACACGAACTGGGAACTGCTCCAGTTGTGTAACGCAACCATTCAATTTGGCAACAAATGTGCTAAACGGTGACGATTTAATAGTTGGCATACCACCGCCACAGATAACAGCTTCTAACGGAAGGCTGGCAAAGACATGAAGGAAAGCACGTAAGCGATCGTCGCGCGAAACTATTCCATGATCGGACGACATAAATGTCAGCATGGCTTTGATGAGACCCGAATGATTCACCTCGAATGGCGAAATATCACTTTCGATAAGAATATTCTTCAATTCTTGTAGCGCTTCTAGGCAGTCGTCGGCATTGCCGTCTAACTTTTGAATGACAGAGCTCAATCGAGACAAAACTGACGCGGCCGGATGAAGAGATTTTGTAATTTCCTGTTCGGTATAACGGTTTATAAACGATATGGCTTGGTCGCGTATCCATTGTCGGGCCTTTTCTCGATTACCTATCAAAATGTTTGAATTAGATTTGCGTGATAATTTTGAGGAATGACTTTGAATATTACCTGCTGCTATTAGATTGGCATTTGATGTGCTTTTTCCGAGGTTTGCAGCGTTCGTACTGCTACTACTACTGTCTTTGGCAAATGAGCTGTGATGAGATCCTTGACGACCCCAGCGAGCCGGGTTCAGTGACGCCAAAAAAGACGATTTCGACGAGCTACTACCGCCCCCGGTACCACTACCAGCACTACATGAAACGCCGAAACGTGAACGAGATCCTGAGCCACTTGAACTGGGTGTGTTGCGCCCCGACGAGCTACTTCCAATCGTAGTTGCCCGATTGATAAGTTCCTGTACGACTGATTCTTCCTGACGCGATTTTGACCGACCACTAGACTGTGATTTCCGTTTCGGTGGGACCTTACGTTTCAATATCTCCGACATTTTGTTTTGTATAGCGACCGTTGACGAAGGCGGTGGAGCTGAGTGGGCAGCATCCGGGGTGGATGTGGCCTGAGCAGTTGTCGACATTATTTCGACGTGATGCGCCTGCTGATAGTGCGGCGGTGGATGATGATGGTAATGATTGTACTGTCGAGGATCGGGAGTTGAATACATGACGAAACTGCCATTGTTAGGTAACGAACTGGCCATTGTTTGCTGCTGTACAACATCTGATAACATTGGCGAGCCTGCACCCCCACTTAAACTTATCGCGAGCGTCGATGAACTGGTTGAAGGCATTTGAAGCGATGTTGCACTGGTCGATGGCATCGATACGCTCATTTTTGAATTGAGAACGTTCATGGCATGCGACAAGTTCTTCACATGTGTGGTGCCGTGACCGGATTTCGATGAACTCGGAGTTGAGTTCTCAAAATCGAATGGGTTGACTTGAAGTCCAGATGCTGATGGCGGTGCACTCAAGGCACCACTACCAATTCCAGCTGGCTTCGGTGAAGGATTCGCACAGATCGGATTGTTCGGATCGGCCAATAGCGTTATCTGGTGGATGACTCCTTCGCGGCGGAAATGTGTACCGAAGACGTCCGGTAATTTCTGCATTAGTATCTCAGCCATTTGAAGAGCACCAACCACGATTCTAAGATCGTTTGAAGCCATCATGCCGGCTATGTGACTCGACACAATCTGATTTTTGAGTACATCTTTGAGTAGATCGGCACTGGCATAGTAAACCATTCGGAGAAGTGCCCGAAGACATTTGTAACGGACAGCCGGACCTGCTGACGAACTGTAAACTTCGTAGAGGACGGAAAACAGATTTTTTATGAATTCCGATGCCAAACCACGCTCCTCCTTCAAACAGGCAATCCGTGCATCACGTTGCGAAATCTTCACTTCATAGTCGTTTTGATTTAGTGCGGGCGGCGGTGGAGCCGTACTGGACAAGTCCTGTCCATTCGATATACTCGGAACATAATTTGCATTGATTTTTCGTTGTACCGCTCGTGTTGTTCCCGTGTCTTCATTGATCTGCTGCATTGAGTGGAAATCTACGGTGTACGTTCGTCCTAATGTGCTTAAGCTAATTTCATCGTCTGAGTTCATATGGGCGGCTTCAATCATTCGTGAATCTATGGCCGAATACCAATGCCACATGCCTCGATCGTCGCGCCATTGCCACTGCACTTGGTCTTGCGTACCGGCATTGGGGCGCTCAAGCAATGAATCAACATTGAATATTCCATCGGTGGGTAAACGTGGCATTAGTTCGCCAATCAAACAAGTAATTTCGTAGAGTTCTGAAGGGCTTCGTGGCACCAATTCCACGTCGGTAGTTTGACTTGGTTCCGCAGAACCGGTAAGCAAATATAGTAGAGTGGACGCGATATCGCTTTTCAGTAAGCTGATTGCCAGATCTGGACTGTTGGCGCACATGACGCTTAGCATCCGAACGACATTCGTAAAAGTTCCAGTATTTAGAACTGACGGCGTGACTACAAGCAATTGTTGACAATTTTTGAGCAATTCCTTACTGGCAATCTCTTGAAGTTTCTTCGGATCGTGTTGAAAACTCTCTACCAGCCGATAAAATGCAGTACACACGCTCTCTACACATTTTTTATCTTGTTGTGCGAGCAGTGTTGCTAACAGTGTTAAACTTTCGCTTACGAAATGAAACTCTTCGGGATGAAGATTCAAACAGCAATTTGCTGTGATTGCCAGAGCTGCGCGTTGTGCGTTAATCGAGAAAAAGTCTAAATAAGTTAGACATGCTGATACGCCGTTAGCTTGAAGTATTGCCTTGTTGTGGCGACGCGATAAAATTTCTAAGGCCGTTAAGCTTTGCTCGGCAACATCCATGCACTGTATAACTTGGAGCTTCTCGAGAAAGACGGGAATCGCATCGACGACTGTACCTGATGATCGCGGTAGTGCTTCCAGCATATAAGCCAAGGCCCGACAAGCATTGTTCATGATGTCAAAATTGTGTTCCATTCGGAGCAGACTTATTAGAGCTGGAACAACTTGTTTTATTGGAAATCCGGCTAACGTGTCCTCGTTGCCCATCACCAGCATTTGACACATTTCGATCGCAGCTTGCAACTGCTGGCTCTCATCGTGCGATTGCAGACCTTGCAGAAGTTGCTGTGCCTTCGAAGAGCTACTGGCGCCTATCGTACGATGCAGGATGTGTGTCATACGCGGTCCTAGAGCTCCAAACAGATGAGGCGGAAGTCCGCGAGCCTCTAGAAGCGCTTGCAAACGACCGACTTCGCTATCGTCACTCTCCGAATCAGGATGAGCGGTACCCGAGGCCACAGCATTTGTCGAACCCGATGCTTGCGTCGATTGCACACCCGTGTTGCCATTTGTAACGCCGGACGATTGCTGACCCATTAGATTTAAATTTGTCGTGTCTAATCCACCAAATGGCGAGGCTGTTTGATGAACAAGTTTTTGTTTCAACAGTTTCGGCTTAAGGAGTTTTGAATTACCTCCGGATGGTCGTGTACCATCATTCGCCATCACACCAGAACTAACTGATGACACCTGCGACGTCGATGGCCCACCAACAGCACCGGCGGTTTCGT